>CM060701.1:227347717-232147717 GCA_030686995.1 Artemisia argyi
GGTGGTTCCAATTTTGATGGATTCTCCACCACCCTTCATATGCTCAAGTTTCTGAAACAATATATATGTACAAAATTATTTATCTGGTTATCGTGTTTATCGTGTTCATATGCTCAAGTTTCTGAAACAATATATATGCTCAAGTTTATCTGGTTATCGTGTTTTGATAAAACTGTTATGACTAAGAAACTCGGAGTTAGATATCGATCAAGCACAGACAGATTCAATGAAAATGACCCATAAGGCCATAAGCACAGATTTTTCAAAATTGGGCTTGGTGAGTTAAATGTCATTACTAAACCATGAAAAAAGCGGATAAATTTTCACTCTTTCAGTGGTTGAATTAGGGGGTCCCGGAGTGTCACGGAACCATGAAATTTTACTTTATAGTGTTACATTACATATAAAACCCTGAATTTTCCTAAATGCACCCGCTCCAAAAAAAATTGTGTTTGTATTAGACTCAACTATTTTAATGAAATTGTATGTTATGTTAGTTTTTCCCTTTTATTACCGTTTGAAAAAGTTTGTGCACCAGTTCACTTATAATGATAGGTTTCGCCACTTTACTACAATAATCGGGTCAATTGGCGAGGACCATATCAGCCAAAACGTCCTCGCCAAAGCCTCGTCGCTAAATCTATAGGCGAGGACTTTTTCAAGCTTTTGCAACGACCATGTGAGACCCACACAAATTCTCAGTCAAATTTATAAACTAGGCCAACCAGACTTTTGGCGAGGAAAAGTCCTCGCCAATACCTAATCCTAATTAACCCACTAATTGTATTAAGTAATTATTTTATTTAAAAATAAATCAATTATCAGTATAAACTAGCCAGGGTCATAATACAATTGATGAGGACATGACCTCGCCAATTGTACTCGCACATTTTTGTAGCATATTGCTATAGTTCATCAAACTAGTTGAGTTATCTTTCAGATCTAACTTAAGTACTTCACGATGCTTCTTCCCCGTTAACCGCCGTGTACTTTCTGGTCGTAATCATTGGTGTAGGGTAAGAAGGCTCTCATGAAACTTTTTGAAGAAATGAGATTGTGTAGTTAATATCATCCCAACTCATCTGTTTATCTAGCATAATTAAATGGTCAACATTTGGTCATAACTTTTGGCGAGGACATGTCCTCGCCAAATAGTAATGCCACATCACCGGATCATTTACTTACCCAATAACTGTTAATCAAATCTTATAATTAAATGGTCAAATTTTCTTCCCTTTCAAAAAAGTGAATGACTGGAGGTTGTATTTTTTGTTGTTTAGCGACCTTTGACGAGGACATGGTATCTTCGCCAAAAGTCTCATCGCCCGTCCTACTTTTTCTTTTTCATACAACCGATTAGGTAGCCATGATGAAGTGGTCTAATTTAAACCTCAATTAAAGACATTGAATGCATGGTGAAGTCATAGTCAGCAACTAAACTTCAATTACAAATTTAAACTATACATAGGATCACTCAAACCGTGTTGCCAACTCTTAAAGTCAAATTTAGAGGGTGTTTAGAGAACAGATTATCATCTTATTGTGTTTTATCACAGCTAATGAAAGCTCTTTATAATCTTTTGAGTATAGTGTTCTGACTGAAGCCATTATACTAAAAGCTCATTATAGTTATTTTATAAACTCGGAGATAAGCTCATAACTAAATCAAGACACTATATCGTGCATATTGTTTTGCATATTAGTGTAAGTCAATAAACTTTAGAAAACATCCACTAGTTTATTTAACATTGTAATTTAAACTAGATTGTGTCTTTTGAATAAGCAAATACATGTAATTACTTTGCAAACGCAATCCTGAACCTCCAAAAACAATCAAAAGTACATATCAGCATTGTCGGTTATCAACATTTTGTATAACATAAATAGTAGTAACAATCAAGAAGGATTAACTAAACGAACCATACGTACAATCAAGGAATATCGAGAAATACTTACCACTGAGAGGATACAAGTTCCAAAGATTAAAAGAAACTATTTTCTGAGTTGATTATGTAAAACAAAATTTAGGTATCGGTGTGTTCTTAACTTTTATAAATGATAGAAGTTGTCTTTAATTTGTGTGTGTGTATTTTGGAATAAGCCAAGACAATATCCAACAACAATTCCTGTACACACATTGGAAATTACCTGGCTAAGGTTACCTCCATTTTTAAAAGTACATATTTTCACAAGTTTACTTCTCTGAAGATAAAACAGATTGTAAGTAAGATATAATTAAGTGCAAATTTGCAAATTCAGAAAATAAATAAATAAAAGTGTGATGTATAAACTATGGTTAATGATTTACACATTCAAATTTTTTATTTGAAATCTCTAATATGTGCATTCATCAGTTGTATATTTATTATATGTTGCTTACCGGTTTGTACATTTGAGTGTGCAAATAACAAATAAGAGTGTGTCAATCAATTCCCATAAACTAAGTACGTACGTAGTGTGACGTACAAATGACCATTTAGTTGCGTAAGTTTAAAGGGTAATCTACATGTGATTAGTACATTACATTAAATATTTTTATGCTCATGAGGTTTAGAAGTCGGGTGGTCGAGACACTCGTTTGTAACTCATTAAGTGACAGTTTGTAGTTTATAGTTTAGATATTAGTGTTCTTGTAAGGTTTGTTTTCGTTTTTTTTTGGTCTCATTCTCTTTTAATTATTTTATTTATTGAAATGAGACGCCTTGTATTTTACTTTGGTATTTTTTGAGGTTCTTAATAATATGTTTTCTTTCTAAAAAAAATTACATTAAATACTTTGTACATTGTGATAATTGCTACATATAACATGCATTTTTCAATAATTTTACTTTAGTAGAATGGAAGATAATTGTAATGTATAGAACTAGAATGAGAGTAAATCGTCAAATGAATTATTGTGCCGTGCGACAAAATTTTACAAGATTTGATTTGCATGGTATAGAATTAGTTTTAGAACTCGTGCAGGTTTGGGCATATAGGATAACGGGTAATTAATAATGTTTTAATAACTTTGTTTTAAAGTGAAATATTGTGATAATCCATAAATAAATGGTTTTGTAATGCCTAAGATTTTTTTATAAAATTATAATAAATTCATTTTATATAGTCATAATATCCATCTATCGAGATGTTACATTTTTTTTGCATTGTGTATTAACTGATTAATATTTTGTTAGATTTTTATTGCACGAATAATTTGACTATGTTTAACTGATATGGTGTTTAGGTTGATGTTCTTTAAGTGTAACTATTGATATCATGTTATAGATATTATGTGTGTTTATGTACAATCTCGTCTATTTATTTTCATCTCATAGTAACTCGTGAGGTTGTGCCTTCATTTTGATATTTATATTCGTGTTAATAATAATTTTAGCCGTATTTAATTTTTAAACTCGTCCATGCTCAGGTTAAACTTATAAAGAGAAATAACATGAGTAGCCATTGAATGCGGTTAGTTAAAAAATAATACTTTTTCGGATATCCTTACTTAATCCCATAAAAAAGAATAGCACGAGTCGTTCATATATGTATAATATCGTGTATTCATTTATGTGTCACATTAACTCTTTTTTTATATTTATAATTTTGTGCGAATACATTAGTCTAATATATACTGATAATAATATTTATAAATAACAACAATATATTGTTGTATTTTGTTTATAAAATATGAAGTATAGAAAATATAAAGTCTATGGGTATTTATATTATAAAGTTATTTAAATGCATGAAAACTTATAATAATACTTAATTTCATATAATTTATTTAGAATTTAATCACTAACGTTTTATTAATCACTCTCTCATGTTTTTTTTGTTTTTTTTTTTTATTTTTTATTTTTTACAAAATTGGCACATATGTTTCTCAAAACTTTTATAAATCAGACGAAAATTAATGAGTTTTACTAAATTGAGTTTCAATTTTAACTTTTATTTGCCAATATGAATGCTCAATTTTGCTAATAATTTTTCCGCTTTGTGAAATGCTCTTAGCATATAAGTGATGCTTGGTACTCAATTTTGCTAATAATTTTTCCGCTTTGTGAAATGCTCTTAGCATATAAGAGATGCTTGGTACATGGTAGAGATACTTCTATCATAGATGATATTCTATTTTAAGTGTTATGAATTTGGTTCAATTTAAAAAAAAAAAAAAAAAAAAAAAAAAAAAGTCAATTTCACTTATTTTCTAATCAAGACTAAAATTACTCATTTTTTTTCTAATCTTATAAACCGTTACACATTAAGTAAAACTATTTACATATTCATATACAGATACTTATACATAATTTTGACAATTTTTTTTTTGTGAGTGTTGAAGTTCACACCATAAAGAATCAGATGCAATTTGTAAAATCACATGAGATTTGTAGTATGAAAAATTACATGTGATTTGTGATTTGAAATTTAAAACCCGCATCACAAATCACATGTGATTTCGTCTTGTCCAATATTTAATACAAAAAAAAAAAAAACGAGAAAAGAAAAAAAAATTGTCAAAAATATATTATATAAAAATTCTAGTTACGATGACGTATATTTTGTCGCTTAATGTTTACAATTGTAAGATATTATATTCTCAAAAATGAAGTTGAAAAGTGAGTTTTATTGTTTTGGTGAAAAAGAAATTACCGGATTTGTAGATTTGATTTTTTGAATTTTTGTTGATCTTTATTGATCTCACCCCAACATGCTATATTGTAAGGTTGGATATCATGTGTTAGGCTTATACAATTTCTTTTATTTTTAGTGAACGACAAATTTATACAAAACTAGCAAGTAGCTAGAATGTTATACACATTAACAAAAACAAATGACTCCAAACTGAAAAAAAAAAAATAATAATAATAATAATAATAATAATAATAATAATAATAATAATAATAAAATTAAAAAAAAAAAAAAAAAAAAAAAAAAAAAAAAAAAAAAAAAAAAAAACTCACATGACATGGTTCAAGTTCATTCGACACCTATTAATAGACTAATACCTAAATGTAATCTTGAGACGGTCATGCCACAAGTAAATCATGATACGATACACTCGTACTAGTTGGGGCCGGCCTCACATAATATAGTTTCAAACAACATGACATATTGATGCAACATTTTCTAATAAAAGAACACCACATCTACTAGCACAGCAAAGTCTATTGTGTCTACTTATGTTGTCAAAGATTTCACTAACCTATAGTCATCACAACTTCTTGGCGAAATCATAAAATCATCCACATTGTCACTACAAGTTTACTAAGAGCGCAGGGAGTCATAACACCCCAACGCCGTTTCGTCCTAGCTGGCTCACTTTTCGTCCAACGTGGCTGCGTTGCCTCTACGTTACCATACCCTGTCGTCTTGCGTTGGGGCTGCGTTACCAACGTCGTTGGTACAATAACTCACGTTAAAACGCAAAGCTTGTATTTTTTATTTCTTTTTTGTTTTGTTTTTGGGATTAAATTAGTTGTTTTTGCTGTTTTGATGTGTTTTGAGAGTGTGTTGTTTTGGTGTGTGTCGAGAGAGTGTGTGTGTACAGGTGTGTGTGTGTGTTTTGGTGAGGAAGAAGAAGATAACGATGGTTGGTGGTGTACACGTGAGTTGTTTTTTTTTTTTTTTTTTTTTAAATGAAAGTGTAATTTGTTTTATTTAATAAATGAAAAAGTATTTTTATGTAATAAATGAAATATATTTTGTTTAATAATTGGAAAAGAAAAAAAAAATGTGGGTCCCAAAAAGTGGTGTTATTTGGTGTTATGTTATTTGTTGTTGAAATGATGTGGCGTTGACGTGCCCGGGAAATGGTGTTATTTGGTGTTACGACTCCTTGCCCTCTAACATATCTATTTCACCTTATTTGAGAAAAAATATAGATTACATCGATCCAATTTTAAGTAATTCGATCAAGTTTGTCCGATCTTTATCTGAATGTCTATTAATAGACTCGTGGAGGCGGTGGAGGTTGTTGCGTTCCTTGTTCGAGCTATATGAAGTTTGGCTTTAGTTACGGCGTTACATTTATTAAGGATTGGCTCAAGTTGAGTTCGAATTAGATGGTTGATATTACCTTAACTTGGAAACAACTTTTTTAATTTATCATAACGAAAATCTCACTCTTAACTCGAGCATACATATTTAAACTTACGTAACCAAGACATCACCTGTTGCTTATCCAAATTGGTCAAACAAACTGACTACTTAAATGATTAATTAAACTTACTAAAACACGACACGTTTATTAAACATGCATTACAAATCATCCTTTTTCGACACCCAACCACATTTAGACCCAACCTAAAACCTAACCCAAACCATTTCTTTCTCATTTCTGGTTCATGTCTTCTTAATCATAAAAAAAACAAAACTCATTCCTAAAAAAATAAAAACATATGACAAGGTTGTAATAAGGAGCACCCAATATCGCATTCATCACCGCCACCCTAACATCACTAGCATTCTCTTTCTACAACCAACTTCACTATCAACGGGTATGTTTTGTAGAGAGAAAAGAAAGAGGATAAATGGAATTGGATTGAATTCTCTTGTTTGGTAGAGAGAAATGAAAAAGTGGAGAACTGAAGGGAAATTGATGGAGAGTTGGAGAGAAATGGTAGTGTAATTTGGTTAACCTCTATTTCCATCTTTTTGGTGGAGAATTTAGAGAAATGAGGTTTTTTTTTTTTCTTTTTTTCTTTTTTTTTTTTTTTTTTTTTTTTTATCGCTTCAAATTATAATTTTTTTTAAATGGTGTACTTTGTTAAAAAAAAATTACAAAAATAATTTAAAAAATATTTTTTTTTATAGAATTGTTATTTAGAAAAAAACATTTTTTTAAAATATTTTTTTAATTACTTTTATAAAAAATAAATTTAAGAAAATTAAAAAAAAAATTAAATAAGTTTTTTTTTAATAAATTTAAAAAAAATTATATATATATTTTTTAAAATTGTTATTTAGAAAAAATAAATTCTTTAAAAAAATCAACAAACAAATACATGTGAGTCTTATATGATAAAATGTTATTTAATTATTTTTTTTTAATTATTTTTAAATTTTTTTTTTTCAATTCTCTACTGATTTCTATTCTCTCAATTTCTATTCTCTACTTCATTTCATTTCTCTGAAATTCTCTCTACCAAACGTACCATTAGTGTAATAACACAACTAACTTCACTATCAAAATATACATCACTTAAAAACAAATATAACATACACAAACCATTTAATAAAAACATTCACACACGACGGCTCGGTCGTCTGCACGACCGAGTCTTGCTTCCTTCCCACCCAAGACGCGCACTTAAAGGCGGGCGTAATAGTGATCGACACATCTTCGGGATGCCACACTGGCAATGCACGTGTCTTCATTCTCTCTATTACTCATGGTCTAAAATAACACTCAAAACCAAGGTTCAAACCATGACACATCATCACTAAAACCAAATTTCCACATCCCAATTCCATAAAAACCCAATTCCCCCCAACCCCAAAAACGCCTAAAAACCAAAAATGGCAACACCATCATCTTCACTACTAACCAAACCCTACATTTCACAGACACCAATCAAATTGCCAAAATTAACCAACTTGAGACCAAACCCATCTCCCATTTCGTGTGTTATGACAAACCCTTCAACGAATTTAACTGCCGTGACCGGTAGTGATCAAACGGTTATACCCTTAAGGCCTGATAATCTTGGCAGATTTGGTAAATTTGGAGGGAAGTATGTTCCTGAGACTTTGATGCATGCTCTTACTCAACTTGAAGATGCTTTTAGAGCACTTGCTTCTGATCATGATTTTCAGGTTGATTGATTTTTGAAAATTTTTATAAATTTTATTGATGGTTATTATTTGATATGAGTTTTGAATAGAATAGGGCAAATTATTAAAAAAAAAAAAAAAAAAAAAAAAAAAGCATTATACTTGCCACTGTTTCATCTTCTAGGTAGCGAACTATTTTTTTTTTTGCTTTTGAGGGTAATTTTCTTTCGAATTCATCCTCTTTAGGGTAATATGTGACATTTTTGCCCTTCGGGAAAAAAAATTTTGTATTAGCTAAGAGGGGCAAAAATGTCCAAAAATTTCGCAAAATACCGTAAAGAGGATGAATTTGAAAGAAAATTACCCTCAAAAGCAAAAAAATTAGTTCGCTATCCAGAAGATGAAACAGTGGCAAGTATAATAATTTGCCCTTTTGAATATGTTGAGTGATTTTATTTTAGTGATAAAGATGTGATTTTTATGCTCATGTGTTTGTTTTCTAATTTATAGATGCAAAATATGCTTAAAGAATCAATTGTATATATTTTTGTGTGGTGGATATGTGTTTTGGTATAGATGCTTAGGCGATGAGTCGAAATGGGACGGGGTTGAAAAAGGGTAGTATTTTGACTAAACGGCGCGGATTTATTTGACCCGTAAAGCCAGAACTGATGTTTGTGTACTAGTTAATCAAGTTGGGTAGTGTTTGAAATTGACTTAAGATGTCTTGATGCGGAAAAAACTAAATTCAGAAAGTCTTGTGAAAGTTTTGTTTATGACATGACAGAAAATGATGTTATCTCTTATTTAAACGTGTCTTAATAGAAAAGTTAAACAAACAATGTGCTTGGTTGCAAAAGTTGTGGTTAATTGAAATTTTGTATCTTGAATATGGATAATTACACATACCAGTAGTAGCAATGCTAATTGAATAAATTATGTTGCGTTTTCTAAAATTCCTCAATGCCTAGTGTTGTTACTAAAGTTTTTTACCTTTCTTTTCGACCCATAGAGATAAAACTAGAGTCGAGTAGTCAACTCATTTTGTAAGTAAATGTATTGAAATTTCGTGTCACATTGTCATGCTAACCAGTAATGTCATAGCACTTATAGTGCTTTATGACAGAGGTCCCAAACCGTTTGTATTGTAAGGAATCCTATTATTTTATTTCAGCTTTTATGAATAATGTCTTAGTTTCTGTGCTATGCTTTCAAGTATGTTGCAATAACTTTAGTATAAATGATGCAAGTGCAGAAGGAGTTAAGTTCCATATTGAAGGACTACGTTGGTAGAGAAAGTCCCCTGTACTTTGCTGAAAGACTCACAGAACATTATAAACGTCCCAATGGTGAAGGGCCTGAGATATACCTTAAGAGGGAAGATCTGAACCATACCGGTGCACATAAGATCAACAATGCCGTTGCACAAGCTTTGCTGGCTAAGAAGTTGGGTAAAGAACGTATTATTGCTGAAACCGGGGCTGGTCAACATGGAGTTGCAACTGCAACTGTATGTGCACGATTCGGATTGAAATGTATTATTTATATGGGTGCTAATGATATGGAAAGACAGGCACTTAACGTGTTCAGAATGAAGCTGCTTGGAGCAGAGGTTTGTTACTCGTTCACTTATTTTCTTAAACTATTCAACTGTTTTGAATGATTTATTGTTCTTAAATAGCATCCAATATTTCTTTTAGTTACCAATGTTTGATTGTTCAGAGATACAATTAACTTAAATCTGTGTCATTAATTTGCCAAATAATGTAGTATCCCTGGAAGAAGGCACATAATGGATAACAAGCTTCGTTCTATATGCGGGACTGTAACAGGTGGCCTAAATAGTAAATTGATTATAAAGATAAATGTAGTTTCTCCTTACTATCCCTAGATCTACGCAAATGGTTATCTAGCAATCGAATTGTAATTCTTCTAAGTACATCAAGCACTCTAAATAGTAAATTTGCATGACCTTAGACTACTTTATCACATTGTCACCATGTGGTCATTAGATAGTAGACTTGCACGACTATACACTTAGTCAAGTCATGGTAGCTAAAATAAAGGTTTCCCTATAGCATTAAAATGGGCTGGTTGCATTTGTAACGAACTTTTTTTTTTTTTTTTTTTTTTTTTTTTTTTTCTTTCTGTCAGTTTTGATTAAGATACTATATTTTTACTTATAAAATGGTTGCTTCCAATTGTTTTATATTAGGTAGCCATTAAACTTTATGCAAGTCAATGGAAAGTACGAGGAAAGTTGGTTGTGTGTTGTCTAGATTGTAATGTATGTGCTATAGGGAATAGCTCCTTGTTTATTCCTAGCTTTCACTATGTTGTTTATGTTCATGTTGTCGGTTGTACTAGACGTAAAAGAATCATGCTCTCTATGTAATGCAGGTTAGAGCAGTTCATTCTGGGACAGCCACATTAAAGGACGCTACATCAGAAGCCATACGAGACTGGGTTACCAACGTCGAAACTACCCATTACATCTTAGGTTCAGTTGCTGGGCCCCACCCTTACCCCATGATGGTTCGTGAGTTCCATGCAGTAATTGGTAAAGAAACAAGAAAACAAGCCTTGGAAAAATGGGGTGGAAAGCCTGATGTGTTGGTTGCTTGTGTTGGCGGTGGATCTAATGCCATGGGCCTCTTTCACGAGTTTGTTGATGATAAAGATGTTAGATTGATTGGTGTTGAGGCTGCGGGTTTTGGGTTAGATAGTGGAAAGCATGCAGCTACCTTGACGAAAGGAGAGGTTGGGGTTTTGCATGGTGCTATGAGTTATTTGTTACAAGATGATGATGGACAGATAATCGAGCCGCATTCTATTAGTGCAGGGTAAAACGAATTTCTTTGCTCCACAGTCCATTTAATATATGGGAAAATTACCAACCAGTACAACTCTTTTGAGTTAGATCTTTTACTAAATATACCTTTTTTCCTGTTTATTTCGACACAACCGTGTATATTGCAAAAAAAAGTATATATTGTAACAAGACCCACTTAAAAGTGTTATATTGGTAATAATCCAATATTATATTCTGTTGATCATTGTAGTCCCCTAAATTTCTAACTATATGTGTATTGTAGATTGGATTACCCTGGAGTTGGACCAGAGCATAGCTTTCTGAAGGATCTAGGCCGTGCTGAATATCATAGTATTACTGATGAAGAGGCATTGGAAGGTATGTAACTACTAATGTTTATATTTTCATTTAGAGGTGGCAAAATGGCCGGGTTGGGTAATGGGTCAAAATGGGTTCGGTTGAAACATGTGAAAACGGGTTGGGGTAGGTAGGTACGTGTTGACTTGCAAACACACTACTAATTATTCTCACTATTTGAAAGTTGAGATATATGGAGGTGGCAAAATGGGCCATGAGACGTCAGTAGGGCAAGTTTATGTCTAAAGAACCACCTAACACTTTCTGTCCATATATCTTATTCTCGATTTTCTTTCGCTAATTGGTTTTTGGGTGATTATATATGCAGCTTTTAAGAGACTGTCTAGACTCGAGGGCATAATCCCAGCTTTAGAAACGTCTCACGCACTGGCTTATCTGGAAAAACTGTGCCCGACGCTACCAAACGGAACCAAAGTTGTTCTTAATTGCAGTGGGAGAGGAGACAAGGATGTTCATACCGCGATAAAATACTTGCAGGTTTGATGTCAAGAACTCAACCTCCAAAACAGTTGGATAGATCGGAAAATATGCTGCATTCAAAGCCTATGCTTTTTGGAGAAGCGTTTTTGTTATATCGAGGAAAACACTGTTATCATTCTTGCTTAATGAATAAAGTTTTTCTCAACTTGTGAAATCAGAATTTGTTCTTTTAGCTTTCCAGTATTCTATCATTTTCCAAGGTCTGCATCTTAGTATCTCATGCCTTTGTTTACTTTAATGATTATTACTTGAACAAACTACAGTATGAAAATTTGGGAAAATGTTAATCTAAACTTTTTTGAGTGAGGTATGTAACAAAATAGCCCCACTTTTTGGAATTTATCCAAAGTTCATAATTCACAAAATCAATTTTGTCTCGCTCCTTAGATTTCATAAACCACCCAAAAATTGCCAAGACTTGGTTTTTTCCAAAGTTACCGCAAACCCCCCAAGAATTGTCGAAGACTTGATTTTTTCCCCAAGTTTCTGCGTAGAACTGAAGTTTTTTTACCAGTTATCCACCAAAAAAATCTGACGTAACTGTAAAAAAGAACCAGGAGAAATAGTTTCATAAAACTTATAGACTAAAGATGAATAAGTTTGTAACAAGACACTATGTTATGAAAACATGATGCTCATCTTGCCGTAGTTTATTTAAAGAGCAAAAATCTCAAGTAAACTCATTACAGTACATTATTATAGTAATTATTATCTACAATATGAAAAGTCGTCGATTGATCTCACTATTAAGAAATCATACAAAGCCGCTATATAACTTGAGCTTGCGCCTCTTGTTTATGGTACACACAAAAAACTTCGTTCTTCATCCAACTCTATTGCTTTGCCTGAAAAACAAGAGAAAAAGATGTAAACTTAACAAATAGTTCTAGAATGTTTAGGATGCCATTTATATTATGTAAATGTCATAATGCTGATATCAATTTATTAGTCAGTGACAGACATTATTTGTTACGACTTGGGAGTTAACATTTAACAAGCATTGTTGTCGCTTCGTTTTTACCAGGAGAAAGCCTCATATTTTACAATATTTATGGTAATGTAACTGGGTTACATCAAAAGGATAACGTGGCAGCTTCTATATGACGTCTAAAAACCAGCTAACTTACAGCATTGCCCCAAGGCTGAAGGTTTAACATGTTTATGGGTGAAACAAAATGTGTTGCATAAAATAGAAACAGACCAAATTTTGTTATTTGTTATGTGAAAATGCAGAAAATAAGATTATATCATAAAACTACAAAATCATTTTGTTGTTACTCCCAAACATCAGCATCAAAAGATAAATTGCTGCATTTGTGGTCCAAAATGTAAGGCAATTTTTTAGATGAAGACCAATAAGATACCTGAGAATACAAGAAAGTTCCAAAAACAGCTATTGCGGCTCCAAGAGCGTTCACTGGTTGGACAGGTGTACGGAAGATGATGATGGATGAGACTATGACAGATATACGTTTCATCGTGTTTCCAATGCTAAACGTTAAAGGTGAGATTTCGTCAAGTGACATGTAGGAAACTTGATTGTACAAGTGGTAGAAGATACTTTGAGCTGCCACCCACCTATCATACAAAAATTAAAACAATGAAAAGACTTTGAGATTATGTCTCAATCAATAAGAACATCGCCAACTTACATATATAATATAAGAAACTCAAACCACAAGACGTAAAGTTATTTTAACTAGCCACAAACAAACGGTGCCAAGAATATAGCTTAGGTTCAAATTATAAAAACAATCTTGATTTGAACAGCAACTATACAATTTTAATGGGGTTTTTGGATGTGTTTAAATTCTAAAGCGGGGTAGTAATGGGTCAAATTGGCTATAATTTTCAGCTTTTGACTATTTAAGGTCAAAGTCATCATATGTAAAGAATTCATGCAAGCACATTCTTAGCATAAAATTTACATATCTATCCCTAGTTTAAATATCTATTGACCAAACAACAACTTAGAATGGACAAAAAGAGTAGGTAGATATCATGTGAATTACCAAATGAAATGGGGTCCAATTTCAGTGATGGCTTTTTGCCAACCAACAGCCCAAACTTGTGGACCCTCCACAGCAATTGCAAATGGTGTAAGGATCAAGAGTGAAAGAATTGATAAACAAGCATAATAATTCATCCCACTGACTGATTTCCCCTTCATTCCTCTTTTCGAAAATATGTTCCTAAACACAAATGCCAAATTTGATATCATAGCTCCCATAAATCCTGTAACAATGCAACACAAAACCAAATTAAAAACGATGCAATACATCTTGTTGTTCAAAGCCATATAGACAAAAAAATGGACAAGAAAGAAGTGATTACCAGTCATGTTGAAGTTTAGTTCAGTAAGCGCAGCAAGACCACAACCACCAATGATCGGTATAAGAGACAAGTAAACGGGCATTGGGAAGGTTTCGCCCAAAATAAAACGTGAGACTAATACACTGAAAGCAGGCTCGCCACTTTTGATAATGTGAGTAAAAGAAACGGCAACTTTTGACATGCTCACAGTTGCTGCTACATGACCAATTGTATGTGCTAATGCAACCTAACACACATTATAAACAAGATTTTTATAATTTCACTAGGAAATTAATATTTAAACAAAGTCCAGATATAAAATAAGTAATTACACAAACCCCAGATCATGAAATTGCTTAAAGGTTATATTTAGACCATGTCCACACAAATATTATACCATAAAATATCCCTACAAGATTCTTCTTTGCATCAATGCAATTGTACCAATTGACCAACTTTATGCACCAATGCAACCTAACAGAAAGTAAATACAAAGAACCTAGCTACTTTAAACAAAACCAAGACCATGAGATTGCTTAATTAACATATTTATATCATACCCTAATAATCATTAAAAAATAAGAAAATTATACATCCTAAACTAAAGTACTTAAAAAATTACCAACTGCAACCTAACACAAGGGTGCCTGTGATACTTATTTTAAAATGCTAATTTACACTAAAACTAATAATGTGCTTTTTAAATATACATTAAACAAATAAAATATAATTTAGCAATCCCAAACACCCTGCAAAAGTACTTAACTGCTTATTTTATTCCAAAAAGCAATAATCCAGTAAATGGTTAATAATCAAAAAGCACTTACAGGAAACAAAGATTTCCAAAAATCAAGATCAGTATTAGGTGCTTCAGCAACTTTAACACCCCAAGACACCAACATAATCAAAGATCCAGCAGCCAGTGACAAAGTTGAAGTCAACCAAGGAAATGGAAAAGCATTCAACACCTTCTTATTATAAATATTAAAAATCACATTCAAAAACCACCATGTTGCAAAATAAAACCCAATTTTCACTTTCCTAGCTGCTTCAGCTTTCTCAACTCCAACAACAACTTTAGCATGATCACCACCACCATCACTGTCACGTGCCTTGCACGTGACCAAAGTTTTCAAACTTTTTAGCTCATGGGGTTTTGCTGATGATCCAAAAGATTGCATAGATGAAATATGCAATGGTTTTGATATGTTTATAGAGGACAAAGTGTGTACTTTTTGAGTGGCAAGTGATGGTAAATTTGGAAATTGTACTATAGGGTTTCTTTTTATAACATTAGTACTGATCATGGTTACAGATTTGATCAAAAATGATCAAGATCAAACTTTTTTAAAAACCCTTTAAAGATTTTATATTGGTTTTGAAAAAAGATTTAAAATTTGTGATCTTTGATCAAAATTTTGAAATTTTTTGCAGTAGAAGTGATCAAGACTGAATTTTCTTAAAAACCCTATAAAAATTTTGTGATCACTTTATGCAATAAAAGTGATCAAAATGTATTTTTTTAGAAAAACCCTTTAAAGACTTTATATTTGTTTTGTTGTGTGAAACTTTTTTGATACTAAAAAAATGGAAATTTTAAACACCCTTTAAAGATTTTAAATAATGTAAGAAAGTTTTTTTTGAAGGGGTTTGGTGCAAGTATAATGTGAAGATATTAATGTATATATTGTTGATGTGTTTTTTGATGGAATAGTTATAAAGATCTGTGAAATGATATGATGATGACTTTTTGAATGAATAAAATATATATTTAATACTAGTATATTTGTTTAGGGTGGTGGGAATGAAAAGGACGGTCTTCAATGGCTTGCTTCATGATGCCTTCAACTTTTTTATGCCATTCTTACGTTTTCCTTGCAACAATATGAGTATATGACCCTTTTGAAAATAGTAGTCAATCAACCGATGTTTTAAAAACCGGTTTTTTGATTGACTTAGCCAAGTAACTGATTCTCGGTTCAAGTGGTTTTCTTTTCAAAATCGGTTTCCGGTTCAACTGGACCCAAGTTTTAAAGCAATGCCATCAACACATCGTTGCTTTTAAGAAAATTTAATTATAGGGGAAAAAAATAATTTCTCCTCTTGTTTTTTTAAAGAAAAATAAAGGTTTTTCTTTAAAAAAAAATGTTGAAAATTTGAAAAACGTGTTCATATTATACATTTTAGAAAAATTATAAATGCAAGGGATTTATAAAAAAGGTGTAAGAAAAAATTTGAGAAGCGTAAATTGATCCTTTCAATTTTTTCACTTTTAAAAAATAAATATAATATTCAAAAAATGCGACTAAAGAAGTTCTTCACTTTTTTATTTTTTATAATTTTTAACCGAAAAACGCCTCACTTCTCACCGGCTAAATATATGTGTTATTCTTTTATAAAAAATTGCTGAAAATTTAGAAAGCGTGTTTAAATTATGTTGTATTTTTTTGTTTTAAGAAAAGTGGAGTAGGAGGAATAAGATGAAAAAGTACAAATTTCACTTTTTTAGACTTTTCGCAAATCACGTTTTAAATTGTTCAAAATAGACTTTTAAGCTAACATTGCAAGTCAATCCGACCTCATTTTGAGTTCATATTCTGGTCATATGTACGTTTACCTAATAGTTACATTGGATCTTGTTACATATATCTAACTCACTTGGGAAGCTATAGTAGATAAGTTTTTGTATCAGTTCGAAATGATATTAAAAGTTTGTAGCTTCGGTAATCGTTAGTTTATTAGTTGACTTTGCATGTGTTCCTTTCAATATGGATTGATCTTTGCTTAAGAATTACTCCTTCTACCAAGAAAAATGGTTTTGATTAGATCTACTTAGAAGTATATCTATTAATCAATTACTCAATGTCTATTAATTAAAGATACTAATTTTTTCATTGATTTTACTGAAATTTTAGATGGAATTAGGGGGTGTCAGTCATGATCTCATTTCTCCCCCATGCCTCACCAGTCACACCCATCAATAATATCATTTCACCTCATTCATGTCTCACCATAATTTTTTAGTGGCAACCATGATCCCATGTCTTACCTAATTTTATTTTATTTTTTATATTCATAATTATATTAAACAATTTAATAAAAACATAATATTTCATTAATAATTAAAAGAAAATTACATAATACTTAAAAAAAAGGAAATCACTAGTCATCGAGGTATGGTAAGTCTTGAGCCGCTACGTGCTTCGTAAGATCATATCGGAGACGGTAATGGATATCTTCGTCGAGTAACTCTGGTAGTACATTCGGGTCATAAACTGGCGCGACCGGCTGATACATTATATGAACCGGTGATATTGCCATCTCGTCGTCTTTTAAAACCATATTGTGAAATATAATACACGTATAAACGAGTTGTCGAATCTTTTCGACCGACATAGCTCGGAGAGGACGACTGAGAATCATCCATTTTCTCTTAAGACGACCAAAAGCTCGTTCGACATCCTTTCTTGCAGACTCTTGTAGCTTCTTGAATCTCTCTTCCTTCGGGTCAGTGGGATACTTATATGCTTTAACAAATGTTGAATACGTAGGATAGATTCCATCGGTAAGATAATATCCACGTTTGTAAAGCCGTCCATTTACAAAAAAATGAACTGTTTGGCGCCGTTCCATTTCGCTCTGTAAGATAGAATGGAGACTGATTCAAAACATTGATATCGTTGTTTGCACCGGGAGGAACAAAAAACGAATGTCAAATCCACAAATTATTTGAAGCGATAGCTTCAAGCATAATAGTCGGGTATTGGTGATTACCTCTCTTATATTGGCCTCTCAACCGTCTAGGACAATTTCGCCAAACGAAATGTGTACAATCAATGCTACCAAGCATTCCAGGAATATGATGTTGTCCTTCATGTACCTCGTATAAGCATGCAACGTCGTGGGTTTTCAGCCCACGTAAGAACTCTCGACTATATAATTCTGTGGAAAACTAGAAGGGGGTTGAATAGTTTACCCGGTTTTTAACTTGATTTACTTTGAAAACTTAACGTGTAATCAAACAATCGAAACTAATAAACTATAAGTAATATGCAAGAATAAAGTAAGAAGCGATCAAACCACGTCACGGATGTTTATCGTGGTTCGGCTACAAGGACTCTTTTTCCTTGCCCTACTCCACGCTCCGAGTATCCAACTCGAGAGTTTCTTTCACTAGTCAACAAGCTCCTTTCACCGGCGGAGAAAACCTTACACGTCGCTTACACAAGATTACTGACACAAAGCTAGATGTCGAGTTCTTTTACAAGGGTACAACCACTCCCGTCACTCTATGTATTTTAAGGACTAAAATACTAACCGGTCACTACTGAAATTACACAATCAAATGAAGTGTAAACTATACGAGTTTACCAATGCTAAGCTAACAAGACTTGCAACGTTATGTTAAGACTTGTAACTTTCGGATGAACTTGTTGTAACACCCCCCAAAATTTGGTACAGCGGAAGACTCAACAAGCTTTCGGGGTGCTACGAGGATTGGTATCCAAACACAAGACATAAAAGAACGAGATAAAGTAAACAAAATAAAATACAACCACGCGGGGTTTTAAAGTTTACATTATCCCAAAATCATCCAGAGTCAGGCCCAAAAGAAATAAATATAGGTCCACAATAGTTATCAGAGTTTTAGAAATATAGATCCATAAACAGTGCCAAATGCCAAGCCTCCAATCCCAAGCATCCGCAGAGCATCACTTAATTACCTGAGAAAACGTGCTAAAAGTCAGCTTTCGCTGGTGAGATCATAGGTTTAGATTCTTAATTCAATATAGTGGACATATACGCAAAACGCTTGCTAGCTAGACTAGGGCTCACTCATCCATCCGAAATAAACCAACCAAATCAAATCATCCATATAGGTGCACGCTATGGCTCAAATCAAACCAATCAATAGCTTACCTAGCTCAAGTCTAGGCCTCGCTCTAATATCAATCCAATAGCTTACCTAGTTCGGGGACTAGGCCTCGCTCAACAACCAAATCAATAGCTTACCTAGATCTAGTCTAGGCCTCGCTCTACCTAGTTCTATAAGCATAGCAAGTTTTAAAATCAAAAAGCGATAATAGTCCACATAAAACATTTGCACGTTTCTCACCCCAAGTATTGAAAACAAAGTTCAAGATTAAAAGTGGGGCTATGACTCACCTCAAGTCCAGAAATCCTCAAAAGAAATCGATAGATGAAAGACGTAAGTAAACTCAAGCAACTCACGTAACGGCAACTACAGACTCGGCACTTCCTAACAATGTCAAACTCGTTCAGAAATCATTTTCTCAAAATCAAATATTCCCATTCCCGAACGTATTCCATTTTACTTTCCAAAATATCCATTTCTCGAATTAACTTCATATTAATTTGAAATTTGACGTTTGGTATCCATACGGGTGGAGGGTCGACACAGCTCAAACCAAAAAGCCTCAACAAAGAACAATAATAAGATAACTATAGGTCTAATGTTAGCCCAACATATTATTTAAATAATTATCGAAGCTTATTAAATCCGTCGATTTGATAATCTCCCATAGTTATTTACGTAATATGTCGTTCCAAAATTATACCCAACCTAAAGCACATTGCACATAAATTTCTATTTGGTATATGTCGTAGCCCAATGAATTCCCTATATATATCGTAGAATCGGCCAAATTCCACGAGACATATAGTAATTCATTACCCTAAAATATATACCACATCCTATGGGCGTCGTGGGATACGATGCCCATTAATATACCCATTTTATATCGTCAAATAACTCAATCTAGAATAAGTCATTCGATAATATAAAATGTTTATATTAACCGTCATATATCCGTGACAACACAAAGTCACAATATAAAGCCCACTTGGACTTTAAAGACCCACAATCCGTATAACTCGATAAGTTTCTAATTTATAAAATAAAATTACATTTTTAATTATTATTTACCCGACTTACGTTTAGCCGTTATTTTTATAGTTATTATTTATAATAATATCCCGACATTTATTACACTATTTTCATAGTATAATAACTATCGTCTTATTATTATATGTTTACTCGTGATCGTGTTATTATTAATATACGCATTAATATATATATATATATATATATATATATATATATATATATATATATATATATATATATATATATATAATATATATATATATATATATATATATATATATATACGTTTAACGCGTATATATATACGTATATAAACGATTATATTCTTAATAATATTATAACGAGTATTATTTTTGATTTCGACTTTTAAATATTTATCGAGTCATAGAATTTGGTCACATGTCCGAGTCATGACCCTCGGCTCATAGTCCAAGTCCAAAATAATAAAATCACGCCACAATATAAATCAACTCCGTCCAAACAATCCCATAATCACGTGCTACAACATGAGGGTCCGACTACGGCACCCAACTAACCTATCTCCGTCATCTAATTGACCGTCTCACAACGGTCCCCAAATCCATACTCGTCAACACAACTCCACAATATCAAAGTTAATCCATTAGCCGAAACCATGAGGTTACAAACTCAACCCATATTCGGCCAACAACAATAATAACAATATAATGCCCAAGTATCGATATCACAAAACAACACCATGAGTCATGATGAGGCGAAAAATGATCCGTTTTTTGGGGGTCATTTAAGCCCGAATCCGACTTTATTTGATCAAATATTGCCCTAAATCGTTCCTTTTGTGATTTTAGGTGTTTGGAGAGTGAATTCTGGAAAAGAAGCCATTTTGGACGTTTTTGGAGCATAAAAGTGAAGAAAACGGCAAAGTACCAAATTTCCATGCTGAAGATACAAGGTGACGGCGTCAAGACCACCATCTTGACGGCGTGAGACATGAAGAATTAAACACCGTAGGTGGTGACGGCGTCAGAAGGCTTCATGACGGCGTCAAAGTAGCAAGAATTAAATACCGTGGTTGGTGACGGCGTCACATAGGCCGTCATAAGTGGATCAAGGCCGTCCGAGGAAGTATATGGCGGCGAGGTGACGGCGTCAGAAGTAACTCTTGACGCCGTCAGCCTGTTTTTCCTATATATAGTTTTCTAGTTTTTTCATTAAAAAAGGGAGAGAAGTTTTGGTGAAACCCTAAAGACGATTTTGGTGCCTCTTTTACAGGTTTTTCAAGGGTTCCAAACCCTTGAGACCTTGCATTGTAATTGAGATAAGTATACTTTTAATTCAATCAATATGTCTATGTGTTGGTTGTTTATATCTTGTTCTTGTCTTAATTCTACTATGCTAGGCTAGATCTCTTTTGTGTTTGCTTAGATCTAATGAAACCTAGATGTTGATTATGTGTTGATTACTTGTCTATTCTTGTTTTGGATGAATGATATTATATGTTAGGCTTAAGAAAATTGGCAGATCTCCAAATGGTAACATGCTTGAACGTCTTAAGAAACATGAACCGAGGCGTACTAGGTCTTTATTGGTTGTATTTAATGCATGAGCCACTGTTTACAATCCCTATAGTTGTGCTGGGTCATGGTGTAGGAGGAGATAAGAGCTCATAGAGTTGGGGAGTTATGTATGCCACCCCACGAATGGTATTAAGGAATATAATCCGTCATCCATACAAGTGTAACAAGTAATTAACATGTAAAAGATATCTAGGGAGTAATGAAGTCTAAGTAAACACAATTTCTCCAACCACTGCTCACAACCTTAGTTTAATTTAGTTTAATTTCATTTTCATTAGTTTATTTTAATTATATAATAGCTTTGGGTTAGTTGAATAGCAACTAATTCCGCCCATTCTTCCAAAACCCAAGATTTTACTTGCTTTCATAAAAATATAAAAATACAAAAATAATCATCTTTCACCTCTAGAACTATTAATTAGGTTTTCTAATCCTAGCGACACTATTCCTAAGCTGAACGATCAATCCCCCGGTACTTGTCACTATACTATACTACAACGATCAGGTACACTGCCTGGTGGGGATTGTAAGCTTCTCGAGATCCCTCGAGAGGTAAAGCAAGGTGCGATTCCCACGCATCAAGTCACAACAAATAACCATCAAATTATAACAAATTCCGGGTTGGTTTACCAAGCCAAAACCCAAGCCAAATGACCCACTTGGGTCTCGGCTAGAACCGTGAGTCACAAGACTCGAACCCAAGACCTATTCGGTCTTGGTTTAGGCTCCCTCGAGCCATTCCAAAACTGCCGAGAGGACCCACTCGGGTCGTGGCACAACCGAAACCACAACTAGCATCAAATGGACTCCCACTCGAGTCACAATCAAACCAACGGACCAAAGGGGGTCACGTTGAGCTCCCAACCGAACCAAAATAAAACATTCGGGCCAAGAGCCACGAATTAGCTCAAGATCGAGCCAAACCAAGAAACCACACCGAGACCCTATGGTCTCGGTTGAGCTCCATCGAGCCAAATACAAACCAAACGCATCAAAATCCAAATCCGAGCACCGAATCAATTAAAAGTCGACCTCCATGGATACCAAACCCGTCTTTATAACAAAACCCATTTCCATTTCAATGTTATCATCCCAAAATACCAAGATTCAATTCGGGTTTGACTCAAAATAGTCAAACCCAACCCAAAACTCATGTTTTCTCACCTCTAATCGAATAAAAACCAAGATAGATGATGATGTGGTGTTGTGTGAGATGTGGATGTCGGCGGTATTAAAAAAAATGGAGGGGGGAGGCGCGTGTTTCACACCCAACGAACAAGAAGGTGATGGGGATTGTTTTGGTGGTGGCGGTGTGGTGTGGAAGTCGGCGGTGGTGAGGGTGTTGGGGTGGCTACCGGCGGCGACAAAGAGAGGAGAGGGGAAGAAGAAATGATGAAAGTATTATTGTGAGAGTGAAGGGTTAGGGTTAGGGTAATATACCCGAAATTTTCATTTTAGTCCCTCAAGTTTCCTTTTTCCAAAGTTAGCCACAAATACTTTAATAATTAGTGAACTCTTTTTAATCGGTTTTCCCGTAACCCGATTACCCGTTCATAAAAGTATTAAATTTTTGTCAAACATACACGTACACGTCATAATTGATTTCCCAACAACACTTCCCGAAAATATAGATATGTACGAAAGACATAATATTAATTTAACGGTGAATCGCTACCGTTTTATAAAATATAAAAATCTTGTTAGGTTAATCTAGTGCCGGAGTCAATGTAGTGCCAAAGATAACGATCTCAAAATAAATCATCACGAACGAAACGAATCAAACCATAAATAAATAACTAAATCCCATAAACATCGCACGATTAAAATCAAGTACCAACGTTCGTAAAATATCTCGTCACAATAAATTTTCAAAAATTCTATATTTATTATTTAAAGGTAATGCGGGTTTTATAAAACGGCTCCCTATTTTGCCAGTTGTCACACTTGTGATCTTCTTTGCTACAAAAGATCTCACACAAATGAAATGTTACTGAGTTAGATGAATGAAATGAGAATGTATGTATAAATTATGATGGCAAGTGATAAACACAACACAAAGTGTGGCTTGCTATTTATAGGCAAAAGTTGCCAGCAGGCCACGGATTCGGCGGAACCCTTTTGAGGGTTCCGTCCGTTGTCCCTGAAGGCTCCACCACCCCTGTCATGAAAGATATCAAAAAATCTTTCCAAATCTATCCAAGAGATATACCAAATCTCTCTTGGATACATTGACTGAGAACCTTTCCAAAATATACATGAGATCTACAAAAGTCAACTCTAAGATATTGGAAATCTTTCCAAGATTACAAATTATGCATGGCATAATGTCATACTAAAAGTTTCCATTTTTAGTATTATTATGAAAATGAAGGTTAACTTGTAAAATGCAAATGTGAAATGTAAGTTGTAGCAAAATGTGATGTTTACTTTTGAAATAAAAGTTTATATATGAAAGACTTAAACTATATTTATGTTTTACTAAAAATTAAAGTTTACACTTTTTCGTTAACAAAATTTAGCAAAAATCGTAAAATATAAATAACGTTTTTAGGCGATATTTGTATTAACAAATTCAATTATCGCATGGCAAAAATGATCAAGGCATTCTCCTACAAAATATTAAATAGTAAATAAAAAAAAGGAAAACTTGATAAAAATAACCGAATTAAATAAATAAAAATGAGAAGGTTAACCTGACGTTCTTCGTGTCATGTTTAAATATTCATCAAATCTATCCGGAGGTTCACCCATTGCGAGTTGCCGAATGGCCGATGTGCATTTTTGTAACGCCGTGAAACTTTTTTTCCCCTCACGTCTTGGCCCTCTTGAAACCATTCGAAATTCGCTTCAACATCACCAAAAATTCTTAAAAACAAGCTTTTATTCATACAAAACCTATCACGAAAAACATGGTCGAAAAACTTTGGTCGTTCGACGAAATAGTCATTCATAAGAGTTCGTAAAGCTTTTTCACGAAAACGGGTGACAAACTCCCGGGTTTCGGTAGTGCTTGTTGTGTCTTCAATGGAATCGTACACGGCTAAATAGGTTGATAGGGTACTACCGGATAACAATAGTTCGAAAGAGTCGGTGGGAAAAATTAACTCGTCCTTGGATGAAGAAGAGGAGGATGAAGACATGGTAAAATAAATGTGAATTGTAGGCGATTTATAAAGGGAATTTTATTTTATTTTTATTTTTTGTTTAAAATGCCAAACGGTCACAAACCCCCCAACGGTCACAATTTCAACGTCTATATTCTCATGCCTCAACGACAATACATGCCGATGGATCCATGCTGAACCCATGCCGATTTGGTGGCGGCAGTGTTGCCGCTCGCCATGGTCTCAAACCGTGTCATGCCGTCCTCCATTGTCACCCCCTTAATAACTAGGGGTGTGCACGGTTCGGTTTTTGGCCAAAACCGAAACCAAACCGAAATGTTCGGTTTTTATAAAACTCAAAACCGAAACCGTTCGGTTTTTGACGGTTCGATTTTTTCGGTTTATTATCGGTTTTGGTTCAGTTTTTTGGTTTTTTCGATTTCTAACCGTTTATATTTGGGCATGATAAAATTATAAAAACAAACTTGTATTACATAGAAAATTAGTTATTTTTATCTACTTTTTTTTTGTTCAATCTAAGCATAGTCATAAATTAATAATGTTTATTGCATAATTTTATAGTTACACACATATAGATGAGACACACACATGCAAGTGAACATATATATAGTACGATCATCGTTATATATTTATTGATATATTCTCAAGTAAACATATGACACAACAAACACGCATATAAACATAAACGTTAGGATAAATATATTATAAATCTACCCGCAAAATGAATATGAATTTATAAATTTTATTTATTTAGTTATTTATTCATATTCTATTAATTATATATTATTATATAATAAAATCGGTTTGTTTCGGTTTTTATGGTTCGGTTTTTGGGCGAAAACCGAAACCGAACTGTATTTTTCGGTTTTTCAAACGTAGAAACCGAACCATCAGTTTTTAGTTTCGATCGGTTTTTTCGGTTCGGTTTTTCGGTTTTCGGTTCGATTTTGGTTTTTTCGGTTTTGTTTGCTCACCCCTATTAATAACTATCAACATAGTTACGTATTGATTTTCACTTGGCAAAGGAACAATGTAATTTTTTTTATTTGTCTTGGTTACCAAAAACCTTTTATCCTGTGATTAGCAGGGTACCCGCATACTGCGGCGGCAGATATTCTATTATTAAAGTTCATACACCAACAAAATAACAATGATGAGCTGATTAATCTGGGAAAAACAAGAAGAAAATGATCCTGGTCTGGACCGATCAATCCGTTTTTGCCGGTTCCGACGTTTCAGATGGCTTATATTGGCTAGCCGAACCAGTGATGACTCCGATTCCTGGTTCAATCGGTTGAACCCGTTGGTCCAGTACGGTTTTTAAAACCATATGTACCATCAACTTGTTTTTATATAAATTGTATTAAGTTTTGTGTGTTTTATTAGTTTGTACAATATGTATAATAACATGTATTTGTGATTGTAGGGGTGTTTTAAAAATACCACTCCATTCGTCTCAAAATTATTGTCCATATTTCCCATTTATGATGTGTTAAAATAATTGTCAACTTTTCTTATTAAATAAAAACTAAAGAATCTAGTGGAGGAATATTCCATTTTAGTTGTTGAAAATTAAAGTGCCCCACTTTTATTAAACTTTGTGTTTTCTCTCTCATGACAATAATTTTAAGACGATGGGAATAGTAACATTTATTAGATATTTATTGAAGGGTTGTTATAAGTCTACACATTTATGCTAGATGAAATTTCAATTTTCATTATTAGTAAGTATGTTGCTTAGAATTTTAGGCTTTCTATTTTAAGAATGTCTCAAATACATTATAAAGTAGTATAAATACATTATAAAGTACTCCCTCCGTCCCAATTTTATTGTCCACGTTTCCTTTTTGGGATGTCTCAATTTAATTGTCCACTACTAAAAATAGATAAAAAAGTTTAACCAAGTTTACTATATTACCTTTGTTTAAAATTATTATTACATATCTTAAAAAAGACTTTAATTAATTAACTAAAAGCAAAATTGTCATTCTGTCAAAAAGTAAAAAAGAGAAAGCTATAATAAATGTACTTTTATTAAACCGTGTGTTTTTTGTCGGGAGACAATAATTTTAGGACGGAGGGAGTAGTATAAATACAGATACTCATGAAATGGTTATGTCACGCATCGAGAGGTTGCGAGTTTAATTCATGCAATGGACATAAATGAGATTGCCGTGGTGTGTATATTTACACTATATGCCTTATAAAAATCATTGACCATTCTCAAATTTAACAATTTAAATAGCAATGACTAAGGTAGACAAGGTACCTTTAAGAAAGTCTTAAATTGAAATATAGTGTCTTTTTAAACATTTTAAAACGACAAATTATTGAAGGGGTAGGTGAGCAAGAAAGCTAACAGAAAACGTTGTCTTCCTAGATCCTTTTCAATTAAGAATTTTTCAAAAATTAACTTTGAAACTTTAAAATATTATTCTCCTTTGGCATGTAGCAAATATGACAAGAAGAGTTGGTCATAAATTAGCAATTAATAAACGTCATTAAAAGTTAGTTGGTAGACTAATAGCTTCAAAGGGCATTGATGTCTTTACACTCACATAGTAATGACCATCCCAACAAATATCATGATATTCAAGTTT
Source organism: Artemisia argyi (assembly GCA_030686995.1). NCBI lineage: Eukaryota > Viridiplantae > Streptophyta > Magnoliopsida > Asterales > Asteraceae > Artemisia > Artemisia argyi. Next base: position 227,374,648 of record CM060701.1, read on the forward strand.
AATTTTTTAGCTTATCATGTTGATGTTATATACTACTTCATAAGCCATTTTTTCTTTTGAGTAAACTACATCGTTCGTCCTTGTGGTTTGCGTTGACCGACAAGTTTCGTCCTTTGACCAAAAAAATTGCATCATCCGTCCTTAAATGCGAAACGTTATGTACCGTTGGTCCCTCATTCTAACGACACTCACTAACGTTCGTTATGTATCTATAGATAAGGGTGTAATGGTCATTTCAGGTTCTTTTATTCTCTAACATATTTAACATTAGATAAAAACAAATTAACTATCCCCAGTCATACCCAACCTACCACCACCTTCTTTATCTCTTTTTTTCATCCTTTCTCTCTCCCTCTCCCCCTCTCTCTCTCTCTCTCTCTCTCTCTCTCTCTCTCTCATCCATCATCATCATCATCTTCACCATCTGCCACCATCTCTCTCCGGTCAACATAATCCGGCCACCACCACCCAAATTTTGATCACTGTCACACCACCAAAACAAAACAATTTTTACAGATCTAAAAAAACAACTATCACCCACAACTCACACCCACCTTTTTAAACTACAAACAACCTTAAATCGTTCACAACTTCAAAAACCACACACCACCACCACAAATCTACACAATCTCCATTTCTTTTCTATAAACTTCCATACATCAGTACATCTTTCCATTTCCGTCTCGTCTTTCATTTCAATCACTCCAGCAAAATTAACTATCACTTATTATAAACAACGAGGTGGGCAACGGTCCGCCGCGTTGCGGCGGGGCGTTGTTTCATGTCGTTGATTATTGCACATTATTTATTTTTGTTAAGTAGAAAATGGGTCAGGTGTTCGGTGCGAGGTTAAAAAGTCCGGAAAAAAAATTGAAACAGCGTGGTTCTTGATGGCGTTTTGCGGCGGGGCTCGCTAAATATATGTTAGATAAAAGTTTAAAGTAGTTTTCGCACGCCATTATATAGTAGGGGGGTATGTTTCGTAAATAGTGTTTTGCGCTATTTTTTAACCCATTATATAGTAAAAAGTATGTTTTGTAAATACTATTTTGCGCTTTTACCTGGGCTAAAGTGGACGTGTTTTTGGGCAAAAAAAAATTCAGCAGCCCAAGTGATGTCAGCTAGCGTCATTTTTCCTCAAATAATTATATATATAGTAATATTCTCTTCATTTTTGTCTAGCAAGAGTAAAAAGGAGTCAAATGGCCACGTGGCAATTTTCAATTGCATTTACACCTCTTGATTTTCTTCTCTGCCGCATGCAAAGTGAATCCCAACTTCACGTTAAATTATGAACTCGAATGGGCCACTGACTTCATTCGGACTTGGGCCAGATCTTTTCATATTAAACATACAATTCCTGGGCTACATGGGCTGCGAAAAAAGGCGGAAAAGCCTAATACATTGAACGGCGTCGTTTTAAACGTAAAATTATATATATAGTAATTGAAAAAAAGATCAAAAATCATTTTTTACTAGATCTTTTATAATCATCAAGACAATAAAGATAAATCATAAAAAAAATAAAAACTACAAAACTACAAAACAAAACAAAAAAAACAAAGAAAAGACAAATCTCATTTACAATTTGTAATCCGAAAATAAATTTATTTAAGGGATAGTCGAATATAAATTTATTTTGTATCATAAAGGATATTGGTGTCTTTGTTGTTGGGTTTTTCTCTTGTACCTGTTTATAGCAAAATGTAATATGCTAAATTAGAAATTGCAGTGAATATGGATAAAGGTGAAGCATAGTTCCAGTTTGTGTGAGTAGTTTAAGAAAAAGATAGACAAGATTTAAAAGGATAGCAGTTGTGTTTCGAGAAATGAGAGTATGGAGTAGTTTATTTTTTTTTTGGGGTTTTGAAGAAGTGTGAAATTGTTTTGGGTTTTGAATGTGTTGGTAATGAGGATGGTGGTTTTTTCATATTGGAGGTGTCGTTGGTAAAGATAAGGGGAGGCAGCGAAAATAGAGAAAGAAAGAGTAAAAAGACCAAAATACCCTCATTTAGGTACAACATATTGAACTTAACGATTGTTAACAAAGGCCGTTAAAGTGAAGGACCAACGATACATAACGTTTCGCATTTAGGGACGGATGGTGCATTTTTTTCGATCAAAGGACGAAACTCGTCGGTCAACGCAAACCATAAGGACGAACGGTGTAGTTTACTCTTTTCTTTTTATTTTCTGGCTTATGAGCAAAGATGAAAAATAAGCTCATAAGCTGACAAGCTTATGAGCCAAAAAAGCATAGCTTAGACATATGCCCAAAAAGGGATATAGTTTTGGTAATTCTGCTAATACCGGACCGAGGTATAAAAATTAAAAAGTCAGAACTAACTAAAGTGTCACGCAGTTAAAATGCATTTTCGGGCTGACAATAACATTCAATCCATTATAACCATTTTCTTTTAAGCCAAATTTTTTGACCTGCCCATTTTATCCACAAAACTTGTCAATATTGCCGTACCAACCTTGGCTTGTAAATACAAACTAATAAGATCTTATGAAGATCTTAAAACACAGTTTACGCAAGATCCTAGCAAATGTTGGCTTCTATCTGTATGGCTACATCAGATACAAAAAACAGAAGCAGCCCATATGTTTGTATACATATTTAGCAGACTTAACAACCCACAAAAGATTCCCAAATTGACCAAAAGAAGTATACCGTTACCGTCACCATGGCTGTTGCTATAAAGACACCAAAACGCAGGAACCATGACATACAGAAACAATTGCTGCCATCATCAAAAAAGTACTGCCAGCTGACCAATGCACGAGACTAATAAAAATGGCTCAACCCATTCAGCCCCTGTAGATAGATATTAGATTGACAATAAATTGGCAAAACAGTATTATGGAAGTATCCAAAAAACAACGATTAGGGCCAAACTGCACACAAAATAAGTACTTTCTCACTGGTCCAGTTTTAGCCATTTTACGTTTCTTATTGTACTTGTACATCTGTCATCAAAGACTGGTTTTTTTGCTACAAAATGACTATCAGGACTAGAAAGTCATTTTTTAACTTGCATGTACAAAAAAATACAACAAAAACGGGACAAATGAAAAGTGCACTCATATTTACGCAAAATGGATCCTACACGAAACATACTTTCAGTCAATATCTATTTTAGGAACGTACTTTTAAAAGCAATGGTTAAGTATCTATATAGAGTTCATAACAAATAAAAGCGGCCATGGTTAAGTGTCTATACAGTCACTATTTGATTGTAAACTCGTAGCATACACCGTTAAACGTTGATTATAAGTATATGTTCCCAAAAATAAAAACCGGTCACAGATATTGTCTTTTTAATTGCAATTTGCCAATTAGATAAATAAAGTGAGACCAGAGGAAATGCTTACATGTTCCTTGAAGTTTCATGAGTCGAAAGATACAAAGCAGGACCTAGAGCCCCTGGGAACTGTTACTAACGTCCTTCTAACCTGTTTCTTCCTGACGGCATCAAGTGCTAAATCATCACAAAAATAAATTTTCATCTTGTCAATAACACGTGCATGCTGCAAAACACATTTAAGGAAACATAATTCTGAATCATTCCCGCGAAACTTCTTAAAAGTCAGCGTTTTGAGGCACTTAGGTAGTGATGACCAAATCAAATCATTATCAACAAGGCAGACGTCATCCTCAAATCCCTGCAAAGTGTATTAAATGAGGCTACATATGACCATATCATGCTACTTTAGATACGGTTATCATTGGTAATCTAATGGGTATTTTGCATAATATACGAACATACCTTTTGTCCTGTTTTTAGTCATTGTATTTCTTTTGTACATTCCAGTCATTAAATGATGGATTCGTATCTCCTTTTGGGTAATTTGTAACCCATAATCTAAGTAGTCTTAAGTGAAGTTTATATATAGTCAAAAATTATGATACATATTTGAAAATTTTGTATAATCAGTCTCATGTTAACAAACCGTTTTCTGGTTACGTAATAGCCAAATGGGACACAAAAGTATCTTAAATGTACAAAAAGTACAATTACTATAGCAGTAGAAAAGAAATTTTACATTGTTATTTTTATGCAAAAAGAAACGCTAGTCAAATCTACCTCAGCAAAATGAAGAGATTGCAGATTCGGGCAGCAGTTAAGCAATTTCATCAGCGGTCCAATCGTTGAATTTCCGATTTCCACACTCAACTCTAAATGAGTTAAGTTCTTGAAAACTGGAAGATGTGTCAGCAGGTCATCCGCAAATACAAGAGACTTCACACACAAAAAAAAAAAACTAGAAAAGTCAGCATTAAAGATGAGACCAGAAGTCAAAACGTAAGAAAGTCGATGGAATTACTATCTACCTCAATCGTGTTATCAGCTACCGTCAAAGACACAACTTTACGTACTCCTTTAAGCAGATCAACAACATGAGAAGCAACTTCTTTCTGCTTCGTATGTGGGACCGGAACGCTAATGTATGTTTCCATCAGTGAAGATACGTCACACAAGAAAATCTCGTTCGATGGATACCCTCTATAATTCAGGTACAGAAGCTTTGGTGTATAGATCTTGATCTTACAACCACTATCCAAATCAGGTGGGCCAAAGTAAGGCAAGTCATCAATTGTTAACCGTTCCAAAGTCAAACTTGAGATCGTGAGGTCTTTCAAGATCCACTCACAGTCTAAAATAACCAATTCTTCAAGAGCCCGACATCCCGTTAAAAGCCTTTGTGTTGAGTCATTATCCGGGAATATAATAAGCGATAAATACAAGGTTTTAAGGCGTGGGAAACAGATGCTATCAGGTATCTCGAGAACACAATTTATTTCTAATTTTAAACTGGTCAATGTTTGACTACAAAACATGGACCTCGGGAGCACAAACGGATCTTCCACAAAGACACATAGATCAAGCTCTTGGACATTATGCATGACAGCAGCAGAAACCCACGAATATATGCGTGATGCATCAAAGTAAACCCGACATGATAAACGAAATCTATTAATACTTAATCCACCACGTAATGTAAGGACACGTTCTACAAAGTTCACAAAGCAAGTCTCTTCAGGAGGGTCCCGACAGTCGATTACACTAGTGTACAATAATGCATCATCAAGGTCCAGATTTGAAACAGAAGTCCAAACGTTGTTCCATCGTTTTGAAAGTACAGATGTTTTCAAAACGTCTTTTGAGGGAATAAACGATAGGATATGATGAAGTATACAATCTGGTAGTTGGCTTATATAATCAAACCTATCGCCCATGTTTTGAATAACATACCATTCTTGTCCTGTGTCACTCATCGATTCACCTATATTAAATGAAAGAATCTCAAAATCCGCAAAATATGAAACATTTAAAGCATTAATTAATTCGTAGCATAATTAAACTTGCTTTAGCATGATTCAACAACAGATTACAACAGCCTTACGATACGCGCAGTAAACAGAATCATAGCAATCACCAAAGTAACAAATCTATAAATGCTTCTAAAAATATAAATTTGCTGTTCTTGTGACAGATATAACATACGTATCTAATCCTAGCTCGATCCATAAACTCCATATTATACCATATCTATAAACTTTATTCAAAATCATGCTGTTTCGATCCAAAACAAGCTCCTGATACACATTAAAGGATCCAAATCCAAGCTAGTACCAATTATACCACTATAGGGGTTTTTGTTTTAGCTTATTTTTGCCTTATTAGTTTAATTTCAATAAGCCATTTCTCAATTATGAGCTTATAATGACTTAAAACTTAGGGTCAGTCATGTGTCGACCCTAACCCGTTTACACATAAACCGAACACAACCTATTTAACCCGTTTATCTAAATGGGTTTACCCGGTTAAATCACTTACACTAGTAAAAGTGTAAAACAGGTTAAACGTTTTAACCAAATATATATTATTAATTTTTAACCCATTTCAAAGCCGAAACAACCCGAAATCTATTTAGACCCAACTTAACCCGTTTATGTTCTTAGTCTCGTATCGTGCTTACTTAGGAGTTATGAGCTTATCATTTATACGCCATAAGCTGCTTATTTTCTATAAGCCTAAACCCAAAACAAAAGCTTAGACAAACACCAGCCTTAAAATTCAAAATGAGCACAAAAAAGGGCTTGTAAAAAATTCCAACAAAATAAGCTGATAAGCCCGAAAATAAGCTATCTCACAAATGTTAACCAAACTTGAACCCACAACCTCTTAGTTAATAGGCCACTAATAATCAATTCAAATAACACAATAATCACAAAAATAACAAATCATCAACACAAAATGAGCAGAAACAATGAATAACAGTAACTAGTAAATAGTAGTAATTATCATTTCAAATTGAAACTAAAATCAGCATCATATAAAGTTGAAATTCGAACAAAACACAGAAAATAAAAAGAGGGGTAATTAGAGATTACTTGATTGAAGTAACCACTGTTCATTTTTAAAGCAATTAGGGTTTTGTTTATTTATAAGAGTGTGTGTGTGTTTTTCTATTGGGGTTATGAGTATATTGCTGACGAAGATGAAGGGACTTTGTACTTTCTTTCGTTCTTTCTTTCTTTCTTATTTGGGTAATTGTGCGTAACTTGAATCAAAGTGATGGACAAACCCTCTCTCGCCGGCGGGTATCTGTGACAATATTTTGTGTTATTCGGTTATTTGGTTACACATTTAGTTGTCTTTATTCTTTATAAGTAGAGATGATAGATGTGGTTAAGCAAAATAATTTTAGTTTGAACAACCAACCTACATTCCAACAAACTTCCTAACCAACTTACTTTTTAACCAACTTCCTAACCAACCTGCTTCCTAACCAATTAATTTTGAAATCCTTCCATAATAAGGAAATAAAAGTCTAAATTTTAAGTCTTTTTAATTATAAAATAGTCTCAAATACATTATATAGTAGTATTGTTGGGTCTGAAACTGCTGCTGAGTAAAACTGCTGCTATAAGTGAAACTGCTGCTAGTGGTAATGATTCTGCTGCTAATGTCAAAGTGCTGCTGAAGATAAATGTTGCTGACAGAATCTACTGCTGAAGGGATAAGGATGTATACGGTTTAGATAAATATAGAATAGATTGTGTAAATATAATATTTATCTAGAATATTCTTATCGTGTAGAGAAAGGTATTGTAAACCTAGTAGGATTCCTTAGTCTATAAAAGGATGATCCTAGGGTTAGTTTATGTACGTGTTATTATTCACTTCAAGGTTGTAAAACCCTAGCATTGTTGAGTGCTCGTATTAATAATATTGAAGTGTTGAAAGTGATTCATTATTCTTCTTAAGTAAAGCTTTTACATTCCGCATATTAGCTTAAGTGTTTAATCAAGTTAACTTCTATACAAGATCGTTTAAGCTCAACTGGGATCAACAAGTGGTATCAGAGCTTGTGATCTAGAAGTTATTATCAAGAAGATTTTGTTTCTTAAGAGTTTGTTGTTCCAAATCTACTGCTAAGATGGGTGATGAAACTCATATGGTGACTGCTTCAAGGGTACCCATGCTGAATCCTTCTGAGTATGAGCTTTGGAAGAGAAGGATCAGACAGTACATTCGCATGATTGATTTCAACATGTGGAATGTTATTGTTAATGGTGATTCTGTACCTGAGAAGAGTGCTGATGGGAAGGAGATACCTATTAAGTCTGCTGAAGCCAACATAGTAAGGAAGATGGAAATCAAAGCTCATAGTATTCTCTTAATGGGAATACCTAATGAATTCCAAATGGACTTTGATGACTGTGAATCTGGAAAAGAATTGATGGATGCTGTTGAATTCAGGTTTGGAGGGAATGATGCTACTAAGAAATCTAGGAAAAACATGTTGAAGCATCAGTTTGAAAATTTTACTTCTGAAAGTGGAGAGAAGATAATTGACACATATAACAGGCTAAACCAACTTGTTAGCCATCTAAAGCTTGTTGGCTATGTGGTTCCACAAGAAGATGTAAATTTAAAGTTTCTTAGAAGTCTTGCACCTGAATGGAGTATGCACACAGTTGTGTGGAGGAATAAGCCTGATTTTGAAACTATGAAGTTGGAGAGTCTCTACAACAATTTAAGAGTGTATGAATCAGAACTATCTACCTCTTCTACTTCATCTTCTGGTACTCAAAATCTTGCCTTTGTATCCTCTAAAGGAAAAGGATCTCAAGAATCTCACTCTGCTGGTCATTCTACTGCTTATGGAGTATCTGCTGCTGATGGATCTGCTGCTAGTTCAAATGATAAGATCTCTACTAGTGATATTGCTTTGTGTGCGTTCTTGGCTGAGCTCACAACTACTATAAGGTCACATGTCATTAATCAAGACTTGGATTATATTGATCCTGATGATCTTGAAGAAATTGATCTTAAATGGCAAATGGCAATGTTAACCTTAAGGGCAAGAAAGTTTTTGAAGAAGACTGGAAAAGAAGTCAAGTATAAAGCTAAGGACAGTCCAGGCTTTGACAAATCAAAGATAGAGTGCTATAATTGCAATAGGAAGGGACATTTTGCCAGAAAGTGTAGAGCTCCAAAGAAGAATGCTGATGCTGCAAAGAAGGTCACTGAAGAATCAAAGACTGCACTGGTGTCTTATGATTGGAGTGATATGGCTGAAGAAGAACCAAATTTCTCTTTGGTAGCTGTTGCTCAACCCAAGGTGCAGAACTTTGCACTTATGGCCTATGGTTCATCATCAGGCTCTGACTCTAAGGTATCAAATGATTCAGACTTATCTATGTGTTCTTTTAAATCTTGTGCTGACACTATAGAAGAACTTAAGTCTAGGAATGAGAGTTTAAATAGAGAAATTGAACACCTAAAACTTGATAACTTAGGTTACAAAGTAGGTATTCAAAATGTTGAAAGAAGATTAGAATATCTCAAAGAGTATGAGAAGGAATATGTAGATCAACTTAATCTCAGAGATATAGAAATTTTTAAGAAAAACAGTGAAGTAGAAGTTCTTAAAAATAAGTTAGAAGAAGCAGAAAAAGAAAAAGAAGAAGCTCTTGCTGAAAAAGATAAACATGTAGTAAGAGTACAAAAACAACAATATGCTTCTGATTTGGTTCATAAATCTATTGAGAATAACTTGATGAGAAAAGGTAGTGGAATTGGGTCTAATGAAGTGGCTCCTCCAGCCAAAAGTGCTTTTGCTCCACCAGGAAAAGAACTATCCTTCATTAGTGAGCTAAATATTGAAAAACCTGTAGGTGAATGTAGCACAAGTGTAAATGAAACACCTAAGGTTGAGGCTAGAAAATTTCCTGAAGCTCCTATTATAGAAGATTGGTATTCTGATAGTGACAGTGATGAGGAACAGGTTAAACAAGAACAAAGTGTGAAAAAGGAAGAAATTCCTACAAAGTTTAAACCTAAAATTGAACAGGTTAAGTTTGTCAAACCTGTGTTAGGAAATAACTTCTCTAGGAAAATGGTAGAATACAATGAGGTACCTAGAGAACAGATGGAAAGGTTCAATAATAAGCCTAGGGGTAACCAGAGAAACTTCAACAACCTAGTTTCACACAGATTAGGTAATCAGTTTCAATTACAAAAGAAGGATTGTTATAAGTGTGGTAGCTTTGACCACTTGATTGTTAGATGTCCTGAACACCAAAAGCCTGTTTGGAATCAATACACTAGGGTGAATCACAAATATGTAACTAAACAAACTCACCCACATCCTAACAGAAATATGGTTCCAAGAGCTGTTTTGTTGAGATCTGGTGCTACTAGATCTATTTATGCTGCTAAATCAAATGGTGTTTTCAAAACCACAACTGGTTCTTCTACTGGCTCTACTGCTAGTAAGCATTCTGCTGCTAGTATGCACTCTGCTGCTAGTAAGCAACCTGCTGCTAGTACAAAACTTTCTACTTCTGGGCCAAAAGTTTTAACAAATACAGTTGTTGGTAATCACTTTTATGCTGTTAAGGCCTCAGCTTGCTGGACTTGGAAACCAAAAACTAATGTTTCAAATTCTGTTTTCAAGAATAGCAGTGCATCAAGTGATTTAAAGAAATTTGATTATGTTGATGCACAGGGCAGATCCAAGTCAGTAATGGCTTGGGTCGTCAAGAGGAACTAATGTCTCTACTTTTCATGTGCAGGTCAATTTACTGGATGAGCTTAAGGATATGGTTATTGTTGACAGTGGATGTTCTGGACACATGACAGGAGATGAGTCTCAGCTTGAAGACTTTGAGGCTTTTGATGGTGGTTATGTTGCTTTTGGGAATGATCCAAAAGGTGGAAAGATTGTTGGAAGAGGAACTCTTAAAACTGGAAATTTGGACTTTGAGAAGGTGTTTCTTGTGAAAGGACTTAAATTTAACCTCTTTAAATTTACAGACACTGAGTGTATGATCCTCTCTCCTGACTATCAATTGCCAGATGACAAATCTGTGCTTTTGAAGGTCCCTAGAAATGAGAATATATACAGTGACCATATTAAGAACATTGTTCCTAAGAGGGCTTTGACTTGTCTAATTGCAAAGGCCACTGTTGATGAGTCCAAATTATGGCATAGGAGATTGGGACATCTGAACTACAAGACCATGAACAAATTGGTAAAAGGAAATCTGGTCAGAGGAATGCCTACAAAGACTTTTGAAAATTGTGAAACTTGTGTTGCCTGTCAAAAGGGTAAACAACACAGAGTTTCATTCAAGTCCAAAACTGTGAACACAAATACTGAGCCATTACATCTATTGCACATGGACTTATTTGGGCCTGTATTTGTCAAAAGCTTGAACAAGAAGTCACATTGTCTCGTTGTCACTGATGACTTTAGCAGGTTTACTTGGGTATTCTTTCTAGCCACTAAAGATGAAACTCCAGAAATACTCAAGGCATTTATTACAAGAGTTGAAAACCTGTACAATCACAAGGTGAAGATAATCAGATGTGACAATGGTACTGAGTTCAAGAACAGTGTAATGAATCAATTCTGTGTGGGGAAAGGAATTCTTAGACAGTATAGTGTAGCAAGAACTCCACAACATAATGGTGTTGCAGAAAGAAGAAACAGGACACTTATTGAGACTGCAAGAACAATGTTATCTGATTCAAAATTACCTATTCCTTTTTGGGCTGAAGCTGTGAACACTGCATGCTTTGTGCAGAACAGAAGTAAGGTAGTCAAGCCTTATAATAAGACTCCATATGAGTTATTTCATGGAAAGAAGCCACTGATTGATTTTCTCAAACCATTTGGATGTCCTGTTACAATTTTGAACACTAAGGATCAGCTAGGCAAATTTGATGAAAAAGTTGATGAAGGAAATTTAGTTGGTTACTCTGTGATTAGTAAAGCTTTCAGGGTATACAATAAGAGAACCAAACATGTAGAGGAGAATCTGCATATCAAGTTTTCTGAGAACACATCTAATCCTGAAGGAAAAGGACCAGAATGGTTGTTTAATGTTGATATGCTTACCAAAACAATGAACTATGTACCAGTTATTGCCAGTGTTGACAAACCGCAAGAAGAATTTGTTTTGGTTGAGAAATTAAAGGTTGGTCCTACCTTACTACCCTTTCAGTCAGATCCAAGTCCTAAAGAAGATGTGGTTACTCAAGAGAAACCTAAGGAAACTGAAGAAGGTATTGAAATACCTATTGAAACAGAAAAAGAAACTAATGGGGCTCCCAAAGTAGTTGTTGATGTCTCTCCTACAAAGTCAGAAGACTCTGCTACTGACTCAGAAGACTCTACTGCTAGGCCAAAAGATACAACTACTGCTCCACCACATTCTGCTTCCGAGCCTACTAACTCTACTGCTACTTCAATGTTTCCTAATTTGGACTCTCAGGGTAGACCTATTGCTGATTCTATCTATCCTGATGATCCAAATATGCCTCCTCTTGAGAATATTTACTATGACACAGATGATGATGCACTTGATGGTCAGTTATTTGGAGCTGCTGCAGATTTTACTAATTTGGAACTCAATATTCCTGTTAGTCCTACAACTACCACAAGAGTACACAAGGATCATCCCAAAGATCAAATCTTAAGTGATCCACAATCATCTATTCAAACTAGGCAGATGACTAAAGCACTGAAAGATCTTCAACATCAAAGTTTCTTTGCCAGATCTCTGCATCAAAGAAATAGTCATAAAGATCTTCAAAATTGCCTGTTTGCATGTTTTCTTTCTCAAATTGAACCCAAAAACACTTACAAAGCCTTACAAGAAGCAAGTTAGGTAGAAGCAATGCAAGATGAGCTTATATAATTTAAGCTGCAAGAGGTTTGGACTTTGGTTGAACTGCCAAATGGAAAAAGAGTGATTGGCACAAAATGGGTTTTCAGATGCAAAAGAGATGAGAGAGGAATTGTCATAAGGAATAAAGCAAGGTTAGTAGCACAGGGATACACACAACAAGAAGGCCTTGATTATGATGAGGTATTTGCTCCAGTGGCAAGAATAGAAGCAATTAGAATATTCTTGGCCTATGCTTCATACAAAGATTTTGTAGTGTATCAAATGGATGTGAAAAGTGCCTTTCTGTATGGGACCATTACAGAAGAGGTTTATGTGTCTCAACCACCAGGCTTTGAAGACCCTGATCATCCTGACAAAGTTTACAAGGTTAATAGAGCAATGTATGGCCTACATCAAGCTCCCAGAGCTTGGTATGACACTTTGTCAACCTACTTGCTAGAATCTGGGTTTAGCAGAGGAAAGATTGATAAAACTCTGTTTCTCAAAAGACAAAAGGATGATATTCTGCTGGTTCAAATCTATGTTGATGACATCATCTTTGGGTCTACCAACAAAGCTATGTGTGTTAGTTTTGAGAAGCTTATGAAGGACAAGTTTGCTATGAGTTCAATGGGAGAACTCACCTTCTTTTTAGGTCTGCAAGTTACACAAAAAGAAAATGGTATATTTATCAGTCAGGATAAGTATGTCAATGATATTTTGAAGAAATTTGGCTTTGAAGATGCTAAACCTGCCAAGACTACCATGGAAACCAATAAACCATTGCTGAAGGATGAATAGGGAAAGGAAGTGGATATACACTTGTACAGGTCTATGATTGGCTCATTGATGTATCTTACAGCATCAAGGCCTGATATCATGTTTGCTGTGTGTGCCTGTGCAAGATTTCAAGTGTGTCCCAAAGAATCACATCTCAATGCAGTGAAGAGAATTTTTAGATATCTGAGGCATCAACCAAAATTGGCCCTTTGGTATCCTAAGGATTCACCATTTGATTTGGTCTCCTATTCAGATAGTGACTATGCTGGGGCTTCTTTGGATAGAAAGTCTACAACAGGGGGTTGTCAATTTCTAGGAAGCAGATTGGTGTCATGGCAATGCAAGAAGCAAACAGTGGTGGTTAATTCTACAACTGAAGCTGAGTATGTGGCTGCTTCAAGTTGTTGTGGACAAGTTCTATGGATGCAGAATCAATTATTGGATTATGGGTACAATTTCATGAATACCAAAATTCATATTGATAACAACAGCACACTTTGCATAATTAAAAATCCTGTTTTTCATTCTAAAACAAAACATATTGAGATAAGACATCACTTTATCAGGGATTGCTATGAAAAGAAGTTGATCCAAATTGTTAAAGTTCATACTGATAACAATGTTGCTGATCTTGTCACTAAACATTTTGATGTGGGGAGGTTTCAATTTTTAATTGCAAACATTGGTATGATAAATCTTTGAAAAACTTATCTCTTTGTTTTTGTATAAGTGTGTAAAGGAATTGTGCTGCTTGTTACTCTGCTGCTTATCTTAAAGCATATGTTTGTAATGAAATGTACTATGCTGCTATTTCTAACTCTACTGCTAGTACATATGTTTGTTTGCTTTGTGGTGTTTGGTCTAATATTGTGCAGGAATAAGTCTACATGATGATTTGCAAAAACAATATTAAGACAACAAAAGAAGCACATTTATCATTCATCAAGTTCCGAAGCTAATACATCAAAAGAGAAATTACAAAGATCACTTCTGAAACCACAAAAGAGTGCAACAATCTAAGATGAAATTAACAACTACAAGCACTACTTCCTAGGGCATGGAAGTCCAAGAACAATTTTTCTTTCTTTAGGGAGAGGAGAGTTTGTCTTCCTTGTCTTCTTTGCCTTGAAATGATGGAATGGTTTCAGGGGAGGCTTCAGTGATTGGTGATATGGATGTTGAAAGTCCTCAAGATGCTGGAGATTTTGTGGTTGCTGATAAATCAGGGAATGAGGTTGTTATGGAAGAAGTGATTGCTACACAAGACAAGGTGGTAGAACAACTTACAACTTTGGAGCCTGAGCAATTAGTGAAGGCAACAGGGTTGATGGGTGAAACATTGATGAAGTTGGGAGATTTGGAGAAAAACAAAAGTCTTGACTCTGCTGCTCAAGAATCTACTGCTAAGGAAATTACTAACTCTGCTGCTAGTGGATCTGCTGATGCACAAGACTCTGCTGCTGGGTCTGGTGACAATGCTGCTGCTGAAGCCATGGTATTGTTGAGCAAGAAGACTACTCCATTATCAACTCCTTCACTACCACAACATACAACAACAACAATCAAATCATCAGCATCTAGAAAACCAGAAAAAGGGATTGTTATTAAAGAACCTGTTGCTCAACAAAAGAAGGTTATTTCTTCATCTTCTACTGATAAAGGAAAGGGCAAGCAAGTTGAAAAACCAAGGATAATGTATAAGGGGATTGATTTCACTGATGTACCTTTTGATTCTTGGCCTAAGGCATTGCAAGTTGAACATGATACAGCTGCTGCACTTAAAGCACAAGAGTTGATTGATATGGAAGATCAACAGTTAGCTGAGAAAGAGGCTGAAGGCTTAAAGAGATATGATGAATGGATAAATGAGAAGATCAGAATAGCTGCTGATATTGAACTCAATAAGCTGATCAAGATTGAAGAAAATGAAGTTCCAACTTTTAATGTGCAATCTTGGTATAGAGACTTTACTACAAAGAAGAGAAAAGAAAATGCTACTGCTAGAAGAAAGATAAAGATATTTAAAGGTCCAACTGTTAAACAACAAAGAAAAGAATATGAAAGGTATCTGAAGAATATGGCTGGATGGACATTGGTACAGTTGAAACCTTATTCTGACAAAGAAGTTTTTGACTTGTATCAACAAGCTAAAAAGAGAACAGATATTTTTTATGCTATGGGATGTGCTGAGGATTTGGAACAAATTGCTCAGATGAACAAGAAGTTGGTACCTGAAAAGGTAGCTGAAGCAGAGCATATTCAAGAAGCTGATGTTGTTAAACAACTTGATATTGATGCAGCAAAGACTATTTCTTCTATGCAAGTTGATAAAAGAAAAGGTATTATTCATAAGTCAGTTGCAAAGAAGAAGAGAAAGATTGGGGAAGGAAGCAGTTCTATGCCTGAAGGAGATATGTTTAAACATGATCTTGATCACATTCCTTCTGAGCATCTTAAAGAACAATTGAAGGTTTACACTATGGTTGGCAAGATGGAAGATCCTGAAGTAGTTGATGCCAAACCATTAGGAGTTAAATATCCTATTATCAAAGTAACTACAGGATATGATACTAACATTGGAGCATTTCATGATGTCCAGAGATCTGATGGTAAGACTCACAGGTTTCT
The DNA here is from genome assembly GCA_030686995.1 of Artemisia argyi. Lineage (NCBI taxonomy): Eukaryota > Viridiplantae > Streptophyta > Magnoliopsida > Asterales > Asteraceae > Artemisia > Artemisia argyi. The sequence goes on from CM060701.1 coordinate 227,390,252, forward strand.
TAGATTTCAACAGATGCTACATTACTTTGATAGAGAGGATGTTGAAGACTTGTGGAAGTTATACAAGGCAAAGTTTGGAGCTGAGAAGTTTGATGGTAAAAAGTATGAGATAGATCAAATTGATCATATCATAACTTCTTCTGATAATCTCATGTGGAGAGCTCTTAAACTTATGTTTGAACCTTCAATGAATGATTCTGAATGGACAGAGATAGTAGATTACAAAGTAAGAAGATGGAGACTCTTTCAAGATTCTGGAGTCCATGTGTTAGATATTGGACCAATTACTTTGTATATGCTAGCTGAAATGGATTACCCAGTGGTAAGATACTGGAATATTGTCAATCAGATGGTTAATGGTGATAAATCACTTAAGTTGCAGAAAGACTATGATTCTGATGATCAAGCATTCAATTTGCTGTCAAAGTATAAGAAGATATTTGATCAATTGGATTCTCAAGGTTTGAAGTGTTTGGAAGCATCCTCCAAGTGATTAATTGTGCTTAGAAGAAACTTACTTATTTAGAAATAAATAATAAGTTTAGGGGAGGATTGTTGGGTCTGAAACTGCTGCTGAGTAAAACTGCTGCTATAAGTGAAACTGCTGCTAGTGGTAATGATTCTGCTGCTAATGTCAAAGTGCTGCTGAAGATAAATGCTGCTGACAGAATCTACTGCTGAAGGGATAAGGATGTATACGGTTTAGATAAATATAGAATAGATTGTGTAAATATAATATTTATCTAGAATATTCTTATTGTGTAGAGAAAGGTATTGTAAACCTAGTAGGATTCCTTAGTCTATAAAAGGAGGATCCTAGGGTTAGTTTATGTACGTGTTATTATTCACTTCAAGGTTGTAAAACCCTAGCATTGTTGAGTGCTCGTATTAATAATATTGAAGTGTTGAAAGTGATTCATTATTCTTCTTAAGTTAAGCTTTTACATTCCGCATATTAGCTTAAGTGTTTAATCAAGTTAACTTCTATACAAGATCGTTTAAGCTCAACTCGGATCAACAAGTATAGACTAGGGGTTTGTTCAAACCGTATAATCCATGATACAAACTATACAAATTGGTGATGCATCCAATGATTGTATTCCCTCCCTATAAAAAGGTGTGGATAACTCATCTCTATACTACTTATTCATACAAAAGGTATGTGTACCTTACTATTTATGTTTGTAAAAGAAAAACATGTCTAATTTTTGGGATTGATTCGAATTTCATTTTCTTTGATAAAAACATCATTTGGTGTAAGTTGTGTAGCACATCATACAACATTGTAATGAACAGATTATAGTGAAAGAATAATAAGTTGTGATGTGCGTATCATGATTCATGGGCCCTTATTTTTATATGACTAATATTAATTATAATTACTCTTAATATTTTGTCATTTAATCAAAACTTTTAACTGTTTATTTTAATAAAAATAAGCAATGCTGCAAAAAAAGGCTTAAAAAGGTCGATTAATTGTTGCTTAGACGCTACAAGACCACTAATTTTTTTGATTTGTGGTCAAACTTGTCGAGAACCTTGCAAATCTTGCCAAAAATATTCAAAACTCGCTAAAATTGTTTTAATAACTTATATTCGTTGTTTATAACTACTAGAACGGTACCCGCGCAATGTGGCGGCAGGTGCCGTGTTATTATATTTTACGTTATTTGGTTATATGTTTAGTTGTCTTCATACTTTATAAGTAGAGATATTAGAGATGGTTAAGCAAAATAATTTTAGTTTGAACAGCCAACCACTTCCTAACAAACTTCCTAACTAACTTACTTCCTAACAAATTAATTTTGAAATCTTTCCATAATAAGCAAGAAAAAAGTCTGAATTTTAACCATTTTTAATTATAGAATAGTCCCAAATGCATTATAATGTAGTATAGATTACAAGATGTTTTTTAAGAAAAGGAGTAAACTACACCGTTCGTCCTTGTGGTTTGCATTGACCGCAGCCTGTGGTCCTTTGACCAAAAAAATTGCATCGTTCATCCTTAACTCAGAAACGTTATACACCATTAGTCCCTATCTCTAACGTGGTGGACTAACGCTCGTTAACTTGTTTGCTTATGAGGGTATAATCGTCATTTCGCATTATAAGGACGAACGGTGCAAGAACGAACGGTGCAATTTTTCACTTTTAGTCCCTTTTTTAACGCGTTCTTCCGTTTTTTTACGTTTTCGCCCGTTTTTGTCCTTTTCGTCCGTTTTCATCCGTTTTTTTTACGTTTTCATCCCGTTTCTTACGTTTTCATCCATTTTTTTTAACGTTTTCGCTTGTTTATTTTACGTTTTTGTTCGGTTTTTACGTTCTCATCTGTTTTTTTACGTTTTCGCCCGTTCATTTTACGATTTTTACGTTTTCGCCCTTTATTTACGTTTTTGTCCATTTTTTACGTTTTCGTTCGTTCTTTTTACGTTTTCGTCCATTTTTTTTACGTTTTCGTCTATTTTTTCACGTTTTCGCCCATTATTTTTAACGTTTTTGTCTGTTTTCTTACGTTTTTATTCATACTTATCCTTTTTTATTCTTATCCGTATTTATATGTTCTCATCCCTTTTTTTACGTTTTCGTCCATTTTTTACGTTTTCGCCCATTTTTTTTACGTTTTGGTCCTTTTTTATGTTGTTGTCTGTTTTTTTTTACGTTTTCGTCCGTTTTTGTCCATTTTTTTTACGTTTTCATCCCTTTTTTTACGTTTTCGTCCGTTTTCATCTTTTACGTTTTCATCCGTCGGCTTCTTTTACGTTTTCATCCCTTTTGTTTACTTTTCCTTCCTTTTTCATCTTTTACATTTTCATCCCATTTTTTTCGTTTTTCTTACCTTTATATCCATTCTTATCCGTTTTCATCTTTCTTTATACGTTTTTTTACGTTTTCGTCTGTTTTTTACGTAAAAGACGAGAATATAAAAAACCGAATGAAAACGTAAAAAACCAGACAAAAACGTAAAAATATGGACGAAAATGTAAAAAAACATACGACAACATAAAAAAAGGACAAAACGTAAAAAAACAGGCGACAACATAATAAAACGGGCGAAAACGTAAAAAAACATACGATACGGACGAAAACGTAAAAAAATAGACGAGAATGTAAAATGTAACACCCCCAATTCATGGTTGCAGCGGAATTCGAACTAAGGTGTTACTCGACGGCACAATAGTCACAATAATAGAAAACGAACTCTAATTGAGTCGTTTTAAAAGGTTTATCATTCAAATTATATAAATATCAGAGATTACAAAATGAGGTCCCAGATGGTTCCATGTTTACAAATCACATTAGATGAGTTTTTGAATGATAATAAAATTTATAGCCCTCTTGAACATCCGTTCCCTTCTGTGCCATCCTTGATCATCATGAACCTGAAATACATGCTTAAAAGGTCAACACAAAGGTTGAGTGATATTCATAGAGTTTGTTTAATGGTTGAACACAATATGTTGGTAGTGTGAGTTATAGGCTCACACCAATGGTTGGAAAACAAAACAGTTATTATCATTACTAAGCTTATGACACCAAAACGTTAACGTGTACCAATATCGATCGGCAGATTTATTTAGTGATAATAAAACAATCAGGCAAGCATACAATTTGAAAGCATTGTGTTCGGTTAAAATAGCATGTATTCCCCCAAAGTGTTTGTAAAACAATTAAGTAATGTAAAGTGGGGCTATGAACTCACCTTAAGTAAGATAGCAAGTAATGAAGGTAATGGTTGGATCGTGAAGGTTTCTACGAGCAACCTATAATAGAATGTTGCGACTTAAGATTTGAGTAAAGAATATGAAGATGTGCCTATATATATATCTTGCATTTAGTCCATGATGTGGTATGATGTATAGTGTAAGTCTTTGAAAGAAAAGATTCATGAAACATGTATGTTTTATATATATCGTTTACTACCGTTCGGGCCGACATAATTCAGAAGTCATGTTAGTAAACGTTCGAGGAGCCAGGACACTTTAATTCGTAAATCCACAACTCATCTCGACGGCTTACATAATGAACTCCTCACATGAGGCTCCCTACTATTGTAGTAGTTGATAATATATATATATATATATATATATATATATATATATATATATATATATATATATATAAGTTTTGATCCGAAAAGTTACTTGTCAAATATTTGAATAAACTTAAGAAAGTTTATCTTTACATGAAGATTGTTATTAGGGTAAGTTTCTTATAACTTGTATGACAATTTCTTGTAATATCTCATGGTTCTTTAGATGAAGTAGATCCAAGTTGTATGTTTAAGTTATTGCCAACTCTTTAGTTCATGTATTTGTCTTGGTAAGTTTATATGGTTGTTAGCTCATGTTTTCGCCTTGGTATGTATATATGGTCTTAACTCATGTTTTCGCCTTGGTATGTATATATGGTCTTTAGCCATGGCTTTGCCATGACCTTTGGTCATTGTTCCATGATCTTGAGACTCAACCTTGACTCTAGACATGGTTTTGGTCTTGAATCTAGGTCATAAGACCTCTTGGTCTCTTTATAAACCATAACCTTTATATAGTGACTTATATATGTAAATAGCTGTTAAGAAACTGAGAAAAATCTCATTCGTTATTAGTTTTCTGGAGGCGTGCTCCTGAGTTTTTGAAGAAAACGTGATTCCGGACAACTTTCGTGTTTTAAGTTTTTCATGAAACGGACCAGAAAGGCCTCTTTTTGCGTGTTTTATGTTTCTGTAACAGAAGCTATTTGGCAGCTTTGCAAAGTTTTGGTAACTTCAAATGGTCATAACTTTTGACTCGTATACTCGTTTTAGTTGGTTCAAATTGCTATGGTTTCCTTGTTAGGTCCTCTACTACAATATGTAATGATCCAATATCATAATTTTACCATTTTGATCAGATTTCACCAAGAAAGTCACTAGTTTACTTGTTTAAATGACTTATCTTAACAATCATTTATAATAACTTGTTTTACTCATTTTTATACATCATGGACATGACAACAAGATAATATATAGCATGAATGATATGTAAATAGCATGAATATGATATTTAAGCAAGGAATTGTATTAGAGTTTGCTTACAACTTTGGCTTTCTACAAGAAAGGTAAGTAACATGTAAGGTAAGGACTTAGATAGACTTTAGCTTCACCCTACTTAACTTCAAGCAATCTTTCTACACTTGTATTCTTGAAAGAGAGATGATGAAAGTTGAGGTGACTTGAGTGGATTCAAACTCAAGAGAATCACCAAAGTTTCTAGGGTTTGGAAGTAGTTTGATGAATCAAAACCAAACTAGTGTTTCTATGTTGTTGTAGCACTTGAATCTTGTATGAAACTTGGAAGAAATTAGCTAATGAAAGGGTGTTGGTGTGTGTGTGATATGGGACAGCCAAGGAGGGGAGAGGGGGGGGGGGCTTTTATAGGGTCTTAAGGAGGTTAGTTCATTGACTTGTCAAACCTTGGAGACCAAGTTGTACACATGCATGCAATCTAAGGCCTCCTAGCATGAGATCAAGCCACCTATGGGCTGAATCCCTCCCCCTAAGTCGGTTCATATACTTGGGGAGGAAGTGTTGACTTTTGATGATATTATCCAAGCTTATGTAGTTAGTTTCGACTCCGTAAAATGCTAACTGTAAACGATTAAGCCATAATACGTAAAACCGGGTATCGTAAAAATACGAAACTTGGAAGAATGATTAAACTTGTCAAAATACTCCATAATAAAATCTAAAATGAGTGGTAGGTTCCATTGGGGTGGTAAAACCCTGCTAAAACTGGAAACACGGGTCTAAAACGCGTAATACGTAAAACGTACGAATATAGCGTAAAATTGAGAAAAGTAAAATATTACTTTTCTAATAGGATAAAAATAATTTAAAATGACTTATAATGTCTAGACTGTGCTCAGTCTAGTGTCGGTTGGTATTAAATGTCTTTTAGACATCAAACCGTAAGCCTAAAAATCAAGGAATGACTTATAAAATCAAGGAATGATTTTTGGTCAAAGGAGGAGGGAAAAATATGTTGAATTTTTCTAATAAGTTGAAAACTCAAATCGTCTTAGAAACGAGGTTCAGGTATAGGCTAAGGTTACGGCTGAGTAAAAACGCTTAAAACTAAAAATTCCAGTTTTTCACGGGCGAGGCTTATTTTGGTCATGTTTTTCTCAGTCATGATTAATTCTCAAATAAATCATGAGTGTGTCAAACATTTTTCTGATGCGGGGTCACTTAACGTGGTCGAGTTTTGTTGTGCGTAGAATTTTTGAATGACGTTTTACCCTAAAACGTGTAATTCCTTATTAACGTTCACGAAAATGATCTGATGAGAGTCAAACTTTTAATTTGCCATGGAAATGATTTATCACTCGAGGCCAAGAAACAAAAATCAAATTTCAGGAAAAATGAATAGTAAAATTTTCCGGGAATAGTAATTAACCTGAAAATGTGAATTGTTACATAAAAAACAGACGAAAACTTAAAAAAACAGAACGAAAATGTAAAAAAAATGCGACAACATAATAAAATGGGCGAAAACGTAAAAAAACATACGACAACACAAAAAAACGGATAAAAACGTAAAAAAAACAGACGAAGATGGAAATGTAAAAATACAGACGAAAACGTAAAAAGTAGACGAAAACGTAAAAAAGACGGACGAAAACGTAAAAAATGGACGAAAACGTAAAAAAAATGGCGAAAAAGTAAAATAAACAGACGAAAACGTAAAAAAAAGGGAAGAAAACGTAAAATAAACGGGCGAAAACGTAAAAAACAGATGAAAACGTAAAAACATGACGAAAACGTAAAATAAACAGGCAAAAACGTTAAAAAAAGATGGAAACGTAAAAAAACGGGATGAAAACGTAAAGAAAACGGGCGAAAACGTTAAAAAACGGACGAAAACGGGCGAAAACATAAAAAAACGGAAGAAAACATTATAGCGAAAAATTGCACCGTTCGTCCTTATAGTGCAAAATGACTATTATACCCTCATAAGCAAACATGTTAACGAGCGTTAGTCCACCCCGTTAGAAGGAGGGACTAATGGTGCATAACGTTTCTGAGTTAAGGATGAACGGTGCAATTTTTTTAGTCAAAAGACCACAGGCTGCGGTCAACGCAAACCACAAGGACGAACGGTGTAGTTTACTCTTAAGAAAAGTATTGTCAAAAATACATAAACTTGCCGGAAATGCTCAAAATTTGTCAAAAATATCAATCCAATTAATCATCGATTACAAGCTACAAGAAAGTTGACCGCCCGACAATAGGTTCGCGATTTTTGCAACCTTGAGAATAAAGGTAAAAATAATTTTTTATCAATCAAATTTTGCATTAACCACCCATATCATAATTTTTTAATTTTTTATTTGTGAACACGCTTTTTGAAACTAAGAATCGGTGTTGCAAAACAAGGCCTACAAGGCCGATTAATCGCCGCCTAGGCGCTACAAGGCCACTAACCTTTTCGATTTGTGTAAATCGGTCAAACAAATCAGTCAACCATGGTCACCGACGGTTAATGACGGTCAACGGTAAACTTGCCCGAAACCTTCAAACCTTGCCGGAAATACCCAAAAATCGCCGTAAAATTGTTTAATAAGTTATAGTCGTTGTTTATATCTATTACAAGATGTTAAAAAAAAGAAAAAAAAAAGAAAAAATCTCGCAAGAAATGCCTAAAACTTGCCAGAAATACATAAAACTTGTCAAAAATGTCGATCCGATTAATCATCGATTAATCCCGCCTAGACCGATTACAAGCTACAGGGGGTTGACCGCCCGACTACCGATTCACGATTTTTGCAACCGTGACTGTGATAGTGCATTTTCACACTAAATGTTTACTACTAGTATATTAGTTTACAAAATAAGTATATAATTTTGAATTGTTAAGATCCTGATCTTGATTCTAGGTTTTTACGATTTTAAGATACTACAAAGCAAAGTTGTTCCCGATCATACGTAGAATCCTTGCGAGATAGAATCTTAACAAAATCCCGGTCTTTACCATAGGCCTATAAGATCCCGATCAATCCTATCATACTGTTCTCAAACCATAAGCTAAAAACTACAAATTTGTGCCCTAAGTTTTGTAAAATATGAAAAACAATGGGCTAATTGTATTAAACACTTCATAATCATAATTTTGACATACATTTTATGATATATAATAATATATGTAGATTTGCATAATTTTACAACGTTTATAAAGAAAATAATATTATAGTAGGATTTTAAGATCCTGATCCGATTTACGATCATGATCTTGTAAAAATGAAAATGATCTCAGGTATAATCCAGATATTAAAAACCATGAATCAAATTACTTTAATAAATAAGAAAGACATTTGATTAATACATAGTGACATTTGATTATACTTTTTTTTTTTTTTTTTTTTTTTTTTTTTTTTTTTTTTATAATTGGGTGACACTATCAAAATGATTAATGAACCAAACAAAAGTAATAGCTCATTATTATTATTATTTTTTTTTAAACGAAATCTATTTGAGTTGAGCATAGGATGTTGATAGCCCATGGTAGAACACTCAATGAGCTAGGGTGGCCTCATTTTGCCTTACCAACCTTATGGAAATTAGTAATAAATACTTAAATTGTTTGTAGACACATACATTTTAGGTGTTAAGATACACAGTCGAAAAGGAAATGGCCATATCGTACGTTAAGGTTCTCAAGCAACCAATAAGGAGAAAAGGGAGTGATCGAGCGATGACAACATGAGGTGGGCTTAGAAGCAACGCTCTTGTTAAAAAAAAGCGTAATAACTCACTAGTCTAGCTTCCATAACAATGAAAATGTATTAGGGGTCAAGTGATTCATCGAAGTGACAAGACCTTGACAAAAAATTTTGCAATTGTCAGTTGCTGGACATTCTCTAAATCAGTGTAAGTTGTTGATGACAAGACGTACATTGAGATATTAGAAGTGAAAATGTTAGCTTGAATATATATTAATTTACATGTATTGTATTGTACATTGGTCAATCATGCTCATGAAGAATATGAACGTTTGTGACCAACATAATGCTCCTGGAGAATGAACTGCATATATAGTCAATTTTTATTGTTGAAAACATTCAAGTCGGGGTATTTATGCTCGAAACTAGTTGAAATTGAAATTTAGACACTAAAATAAAACTTGTTAGTAATAGAATATAAGAGAAAAATAGTCATACTATTTCTCTCTCTAATAATACTTCCTCTTACCTCTCTCTACAAAACAAAAAAAAAATCCGATCAAACCTTCCTTTCCGGCGGCCGGTTTTGGCCGGCCGTCCGGATCTTTCTTTTGTTCTTTCCTTTTCCGCAATAAAGCTTTACTGCAGATCTGCCATATCCTTTTATGTAGCTGCTGCTGCTGTTGTTGTTGCTGCCGCCGTGGTTCTCTGCTCAGATCTGTTACCAGTTGGTCTCTTCTGCTCAGGGTTGTTGTGGTCGGTCATCGACGGCTTGTTGCTGCATTGGGATCTGTCTTTAGATCTGTTAGGTTTTGGTCTAGCTCCTGTTAGGATGCTTGCTTTTTTCTTCTTTGTATGTTTTATGTACCTTGTGTACTTTTGTCAAGCTACACCTTTAAATGGTTGTGTCTACAAAAAGCTCACTTGGGTGATTCCCCCCACCTCTGTATGGTGTTGCTATAGTGTGTCACAGCTATTTTGGTGTATGTCTTGTTGTAGCTTAAGTTGTTATGTTCGATGTAACTTGTTATGTTCTATTTTCCTCCTTTTGTGAGGTGTGATAATGAAATCATGTTCAAAAAAAAAATAAAAAATAAAAAAATAAAAAATAAAAAAGAGAAAACGCTCATTTTAAAGCTTAATTGCAAAATATACCTTTGAGAAAACCAAATTGACTAATAAGCCCGGTCATTCAATTATAAAGTGAAGGATCTTGAATGGCCAATAAATTAAAAGTTGAATTAAAATTTGGTTAACATTGAATCATATTTATTTTCATAAAAAACGAATAAATATATACACATGACTTGAAAGCTTTTATTTGAAAAAAAATATTTTTCACTTCTTGGACGTAAATGTCAAATAACATATTCTGATTGGTTAAATAAACTCTAAAATTAAATTAAAAACTTTTAAAAATGATTTAAAATTCTCAATTTTCATACCTTTTTAAAAATCGTAAACAATATATATGTTGAACTTTTAAAAAGAACAACTATTATTATTATTATTATTATTATTATTATTATTATTATTATTATTATTATTATTATTATTATTATTATTATTATAATTGTTGATGCATAATTTGGCGCGGGCTGAATTCGACGACTCTCTTTGGGCCGTTAGTCGTCTTCTCGAGCCCTGAGTAGACCTGTCAACAAAGAGAACCCGTTAGGAGTGGACCCGAGGCCGTAGCCCCGGGATCCACCTCCGACGGTCAAGTTAGTATCAATGCGATATAGCATATAAGAATTAGGTTTAGGGTAACCTGTTATCTTGTATTGTGAATGGAATCTCAGCCCTATATTTATAGGCATGGAATTAGGGTTTAGGCATAGAGTGGGCCGCTGTCTGCCGGGCCTGACCCATTCCTGGCCCAGTCCGGACCATACGTCCACAAACCCCCCAAGTTTAGTATGACATAGTGCGTGACTATGTTATGCTAGACTTAAGTTCTGTTCATGGCCGCGTAGGCCCAATCAACCATGACGGCATGGCCCATGTGTGCGCAACTCTGGTGTGCACATAGGACGGACTATACTGCGCAGCCCAAATGCGATAGTGCGCACTGGGAATGCGATTGTGATTGTCTCACAATGGTGAAGGTGGATCTCGTATGCTGCATCCTGGGTAAGGGCGTACCTTTTGTACCAGTAGCGATGCAACATGGTGCGACAGAAGACGTGCTTCTGTGTGCGCGTTGTGCGCGACAAGGAGGTGCGACAGAAGACGTGCTTCTGTGCGCGACAAGAAGGTGCGACAGAAAACGTGCTTCTGTGCGTGTGCGCGACAAGGATGCGCGCTGTGCACGACAAGGATGCGCGTTGTTCGCGACAGAGGTGCGCGCGCTGTGCGCGAACATTACATTCGTCTTTACAAACGACAGAGGACGTCTCCCTGTGGCAAGATTGTGCGAATATTTAAATCCGTCTTTGTACCGGGCTTGCAATACCTCTTACGTACGATCTGTTTCCAAATATGCCTGCGTGACTTGTACGGAAACAGTAGTATTATATACCCTGGTAGCCCCCCAAGTTTGATGGTGCTACTCTTGTAGGAGCATTAAACTTAGTTATTCAAATCCTGAAAAACACTTAATGCAAATATTAAAAGTATATGCCGCGAATCGCAACATATGAAACCTAATGAAGTAAAAGATTAGCGTGAAGCAATATATAGCACATAGCATATAAGAGAAGTATTAGTGCGAATTACACCTATCGTGAGGTTTTACAAACTATATAAGAGAAGTAGCACGTAGCTAATCTACGAACGCAGTGCGCTCATGGCGATTGATTGAGCTTTTTCTTTATAAAAACAATGGCGCGGATGGACACACCGTGACCGCGACTAATAGTTTCGATTGCACGTACAGACGCAGATGGATGTATCGTGACCGTGACTAATAGTTTTAATCGCGCGCACAGATGCAGATAGATTTATCGTGACCGCATAGATTCTAACGTTTTGTGGATGATCGCAGAGGACCACGACTTTTTGTCTCGTGCGCTCATGGCGATTGAGTAGCATCGTGGTGCCCGTACGTAACAGTGCGCTCATGGCGCCAATCTGCGAAGATTTCCAGACGCTTGGCCTAACGCGGGTAGATTTATCGTGACTGCGTTGTTCGTGGTTAAAAGATAAAGTAGGTCCGATCGTGCGGATTTAGTGCTGTTATAGGTAAAATCGTGTTTACCAAGTTTAAAAGATTTACATAAAATCTTTTCAATATTTAAAAGATAACATATCTTAAAAGATATGCACAAAAAATATGGAGATATCTTTTTAATTTTATCAAATATTGGTACGTATGGCTTATCAAAGTAAAGTCAATATAACTACATATGAAAATATTGGTACGTATGAATATTGAAAGTGCGCATATGAACAAATTCGAATACTGCGCAACTTGTTTTTTCCAACAGGGATCTAGACAAAATAAACAAAGATCAAAGTCTTTGTTATATTTGTAACATACGGAAGAAAACAAAACAAAGGGCCAATGGTGGATTTGTGTTGTCAGTGAGCAAGCCGTATATTGTTGATTAAAGAAAAATAAACAAATTGCTTTAGGTTTAATTGTGTATCGTTGTACGATACAAAGTTTTAAAGTTACCGGCTTTTGAACTCGATGGTTGCTTTCCGATGACGTGAGAACACGAAACTTGTCGTAATCAGGTCCCACGGATGGCGCCATCTTGTTGATGCATAATCTGGTGCGGGCTGAATTCGACGACTCTCCTTGGGCCGTTAGTCGTCTTCTCGAGCCCTGAGTAGACCTGTCAACAAAGAGAACCCTTAGGAGTGGACCCGAGGCCGTAGCCCCTGGATCCACCTCCGACGGTCAAGTCAGTATCCATGCGATATAATATATAAGAATTAGGTTTAGGGTAACCTGTTATCTTGTATTGTGAATGGAATCACAGCCCTATATTTATAGGCATGGAATTAGGGTTTAGACATAGAGTGGGCCGCTGTCTGCCGGGCCTGGCCCATTCCTGGCCCAGTCCGGACCATACGTCCACAATTATTATTATTATTATTATTATTATTATTATTATTATTATTATTATTATTATTGTTATTATTGTTATTATCAAGCTTTTAATTTTTACTAGTATAAAATATCATTTTATTAGAAATTTATGAGATTACAAAAAAATTACTGAGAAGCTGAGATATCTGAGCTCCACTCCTATAGTTATATCAAAGCTAATCGTATTAAAGATATGAATAGTAACACGTGTCTCAGTGTCTTGAGTCACGGTGAAATTTTGGATGTGTTTTAGTAAGGTCACCGCATCCTTTTTGAGTTATCCAAAAGAAGAGAATGAGAAGGGGAGAAAACCATATATAATATCTGCGCACTTAGCCTCAAACTTAATGCATTTACGTTGTGCGACATCAATCGCCGCACGACCAGACACAAAATCAACCATACCAGTTTGCGTAAAGAGTGATAACCTTGTCAGATCCACAATTTTTGTTGTATTCTTATGAAATTAAATTAACGTTTACACGAAAACCTTGTGTATGCGCACAAAAATAACATATATAAACACAAATATTTACTAAATTTGATTTATGTTAAAACGGTACATGTACACAAGAACATTGGCGGCGATTATCATGTGCAAGTGGTGCAATCACGCATGGCCCTTCATTGTAAGGGGGCTCCAATTTAGTATACAGCCATTAATATTTATAGTTTTATACATATCTAAGTATATAATGTTTTGAATTTTTAGTGTCTTTGTTAAATATGATGAAAGTTGAATTTTTAGTGTCTTTGCGTAATATTAAAGAACTTTTTATTATCTATAAAAGTTAAACTTTTCGTGATTTATGATGGTCTCATTTGTGATTTCGCATCGAGCCACCCGAATCAATGGGACGGCCCTGCACAATAAGTCAAATAAGTACTCTATTCATTTAAAAATAAATGTGCACTTTGTAAATGTACAAAGTTTAAAATTTTTCACTAACTACACTATTTACCAATAAAAATAATCTCCAATTCTCCATCAACCAACTCTTTTTAGTTATTAAAATTTAAAGTGATCACTTATTTTGCGACATCGTAAAATGAAAACATGAATATTTATTTTGAAATGAATTCGGTATAAAAGTACTGACAACTTCCAAACGTAAATTGCATTAATAGCCGAACAAAAAAATACACAAATATTAGAAATAAATTTATTTACTTTATTTAAGTTATTATATGCTTAAACTTATATTCAAAAGGCAAGTTATTTTACATACCAAACTTTTTTCACATGTCAAGAACAAACATTAACATTAGTCACTCATGGTTTTGTACGCTTCAAGTTCGTGCACGATGTCAAGAGCCTACTTACCAAGCTGCAGAGTATTAAAATTGGAGAAAAATGTTTAAGGGTCTACATTGCTCATGACAGAGATCACGATGGTATAGGTTCGAAGGGCAATACTGGAATGAAGCATAATACAAATAAAGAGTTTGGTGACATGGACAGGAATGGTACGAGAGATGGTAGAACTCATAAATGCGACGCTCGAAGTTTTGTTGATGTGGTTAACACGGGAAATGTAAGAAGTGAATGGAGGAATAAGAAGAACAATAATGCAGAGATGAAGATCCAACAAGGCACGAATGGTTTAGACACAAGTAATTAACGAAACCAATATGACAACAAGAATAGAGTTGGGGAACAATCAAGAGATCAGGATGTCATCGACGACAAGGATGTAAACAGTGAGATGATCAATAGAAGTGTGGTGGGAGAGGTGAAAGCAACCTGCTTCTTACATAACTTAGCATCGTTATGTGAGGAACAAGGTCTCAACAACATAGAAGTGAAGTTTCTTGGGGGGGGGGGGATTGAAGTGATGTTTGTCATGGAAAACGTTGAAACGGTGACAAACGTTATTGAGGATAGAGAGCACGATTCGAGGAGATGGTTGTACAAAATAAGGAGAGGTAATACCTTAAACCGCACAGCAGGAAGACTAACGTGGATCAACATCATGGGAATCCCTATCTCGTGTTGGAACGAAGAAACCTTCAAAAAGATCACGGCACTTCATGGCACTATTCTGGGAACTAGAAATTGTAGGCTGGAGGGTAACCAAAATATAATCATCGGGAGAGTACACATACACACGATCAATAAAGGTATTATTAACGAAGAGCTTTACGTTAAAGTGCAAGGAAAAAACCACTAGGTTCACATGATTGAGGAAATACGAGATATTCATAAGGTAAACGTCATGGAAAGTGCAAATATGAGCCAAGAGAGCAAGACGGGGAAAGGAGACGTAGACATGATGGACGAAAATGAGGTACAACATGATGAAGAGAATGAAGATGACCAAGACGATTCGAAAAACGAGGGTGGATACAAGTGATGACAAGGATGACGACCTGATCGGTGACAGCCGGACTATGAAAAATTCCGGTGAGCGAAACAGAGGGGGGGATGAAGAGTCGCGATATTCTGGGGAAACCAAAGTAAGTGATACTTTTTAGGAAGAGATATTCATTTCCAAGGAAAAAGGGGCTGAGGTGACCTATGAGGCGCATGCGGAGAGTGATTCAAATCATTATGGTGGTGATCATACTAAGTGTGGTCCCACTGATGATATAAATGCTTCACAAAGCGTATGTAATATTAATGAGCCAGGTAAAAAAAGTGGTATGGGGCTAGAACCAGGTGGTATCGTGGGTCATGAGATGGACCAAACTGCTGGGCCAACTGATAATAATAAAAACAACACAGGCCCAAACCCAATAAAGAGAAATGTATATGAGTCTGGAAATGGTAGGCTTAATACGTTTGATGAAGAGAAAAAGAATAACAATGTCGCAAACAATTCTAAGTTAGATGAATCTAATGAGGGCGAACACGTGGACGCAAGGGATATGGGAGAAAAGAGGGAGATGTCGCCAACAAGCTCGATGGAAAATTGTGAAGCTCTATTAAAGAAAAAGATAAAGGCATCACAAGCGAATGAGACCGTCGAGGTTACTTTTGCCAAAACGTTCGATCAAGGCAAGGGTTATGCAGAAAATCAGAATTCTAAGATGAAGTTGCGCAGAAGGAGCGTGAGGAAAGCAAAGGAGGTGGCAAGGAAAACCGGGGTCGCGGGCGTAGGTGAAGCAACAAAAGGCATTTTAGATGCCTATAAAGAATTCCATGAGATCGAGAGGGACAAAGACAAGATATTCAAGTTCGGGGACAATCACGTGAGAAATGAAGACAACGAGAAGTGTGAAATCAGTTTTGAACAAATTAAGGAAGTTGGCGAAATGATCGGGGTATCCTGGTGTAATGTCAAAAATGAGAAGACACGAGACAAATCATTCGAAGTGATGAATGGCGAAGTTAGGCTTGCTGGGGCACAGACCCAATAAACCTTAGTGGTACGCCCTTCTGATTAGTATTTTTCGTTTGGTATTTTTTTATGAAGATAATATCATTGAACATTAGGGGTATGGGGGAATGTGGGAAGAAAGGTTGGATCAAATCTATTATTAAGACCGATAAATCGGACGTGATTGGATTACAAGAAACAAAATGTGACATAGTTTACGAAACATGGGTCGAAGATATATGGGGTGGAACTGGATATGGGTACGCTCAATTACCATCGATCGGAAATTCAGGAGGGATATTACTTACATTGGATGAAAGGGTTCTAACACATAAAGAGGTAGTTGGTTACCAGAGGTTCATTGCGGTGAGGGGTTCTTGGAAAGGGAATATGAAAGAGATTGATGTGTTTATTGTATGCATTTACGGGCCATAGGTGACTCGTCAAAAAGCATGCTTGTGGGATAGATTAGCGGGGTTGATGAATAGATGGCAAGGATCATGGTGCATTTTCGGGGATCTAAACGTGGTAAGATGTGGCGACGATAGACTCAATTCTCAAGTAAATATGAAGGAGGCAGATGACTTTAGCAACTTCATAAATAATACGAGGTTGATTGAGATTCCAATGGGAGGTAGGAAATTTACGAGGATAAGCGATGATGGGTTGAAATTTAGTAAGTTAGATAGATTTCTATTGAATGATGGTTTCAACAACTTGTGGGGCAATTTATCGGTTGTGGCTTTGGATCGCAAACTATCAGATCATTGTCCGATTGTTATAAAAGACGTGGATTTGGACTTTGGTCCAAAACCATTCCGTGTTTTTAATGTTTGGATGGATGAAGTGGATTTTAATCATATCATTGAAGAAGCTTGGAAGAAAGAAGTAAGAAGCTTGCGGCCTGACTGTAGATTTCAAGATAAAATGAAGAATGTTAAGGCGGCGCTTAGAATATGGAGCAAAGAAAGATTTGGGGGGGGGGGGGGGGGCATCTAGAGAAAATAGACAAATTCAAAAATGAAGCTATAAGGTGGGACTCGAAGTGGAAAAAAGACAACTAAATGAAAATGAAGCTATGAGCTCTCATGTGTATACTTACATGTTTTGAAGAGGTATCGGGGTTACGAGTGAATTATCTCAAAAGTAAATTACATGGTTTGGGTGTTAGTGATAAGGAATTGGGAAGTATGGCTAATTGGATGGGATATGAGATCGGGGAATTTCCATTCACATACTTGGGCTTACCTATAGGTGAAAACATGAATCGGGTGAACGCAAGGAAACCAGTGGTGGACAAGTTCAAGAATCGGTTGGCCGATTGGAAAACAAAAACCATGTCGTTAAGGGGTCGCTTAACATTGGTAAAATCTATTCTCGGTAGCTAGCCATTGTATTACTTCTCGATGTTCCGGGTGCCTATGAGTGTTATAAAAATTCTTGAGCGTATTAGAAAAAACTTTTTTTGGGGTGGGAATGGGGAGGGTTAAAAACTTTCATGGGTAAAATGGGACTCGATTCTTACTTCTCCTGGGGATAGGGGGTTTAAACGTGGGTTCTCTTAGGGCTAAAAACTTGGCGTTGTTGGGTAAATGGTGGTGGAGGTTTAAGACGGAGGGGGGGGGGGGGATTATGGGCTAGGGTCATAAAAAGTATTCACGGGGTTTGTGGGGGTATATGAAGTTCTCACGAGGGGTGTGGGGGGTGACGAAGGGGGGGGGGGAGGAGGGGGGTTTGGTCCGATATCTTGAAGATTGTCATGGAGATTTACGGGGTCGAGGTTGATTTCACCTCCTCGTGTGTGGGGGTCCTAGGGGATGGGAGGGATATTAGTTTTTGGGAGGATAGATGGGTGGATAATAGGAGGCTTCGCGATAGATTTCCTAGATTGTACCATTTTGAATGTAGGAGAGAGGGTAGTGTAATGGATAAGGGTTATTGGGTAAACAATCAGTGGAATTGGACGTGGGAATGGAATAGGAATATTAGTGGGACGGTGTGTAGAGAATTTGATGAGTTAATTCAGGTATTGCGGAATATTGTTGTTTTTAATTCTTGTAGGGATAAATGGAGGTGGACGTTAGATGAAGATGGCGAATTCAAAGTCAAGACGCTTACGAGTTTGATCAAAGAGAAGATTCTACAAGGAGATATCGGTGGCTACGACACACTTTGGAACAAATTAGTTCCTAAGAAGATCAATATTTTTTTTTGTGGAGAGTGCGTAAAGGAAGACTCCCAGTTTGGGTGGAACTTGATAGAAGAGGCATTGATTTGGACTCGGTTCTTTGTGGTTTGTGTAACGATAGTGTGGAATCATGCACTCATTTTTTAGTCGCTTGTGATTTTGCAATGAGTGTGTGGTCCAAACTATTTAACTAGTGGAAGGTGGGGAATGCCAACATTTTTACTATTGATGATATTTTATCTCATAGTGGAAACGTTAATATTCCTACCTCCCTATCGTACATTTGGCAAGCGGTAATTTGGATTTCCGGTTATTTTATTTGGAAGGAGAGAAATGCTCGTGTGTTTGGCAACAAAGTTTCAAGTGTTAATAAGATTTTACAAGATATCCAACTCAAAAGCTTCGAATGGATAGTTAGAAGATCAAAGAAGTATAAGACGTTAGATTGGCAACAATGGCTTCGAGACCCTCAGAATAGCCGTCTTTAGTAAATGTGGTTTTGGTTTGAACAGGTTCAATAATTCGGGTTTGCATTTGGTATGTTTGTTATTTTGCAGCAGGATATTTGGGACATGCACATCAATATGGTACAGGTCTGGATTTTCCATCTCATTCGTGTGCTCAGTTCAGACAGTGGGGCTCCAACTTATTAGAGCTTATTAGATGGGCTACGTGATGACAATAATTTTTTTTTGAATCTGATACAGGCCTTCTATCTTGTATTAATTCTCTTAACTATTGATTTCTTGTATTGAATATGGGTATGTTGGGTTCTAATTTGCAAAGTGGCTGGGTCTGAAATTTAGTACCATCGAGGGGCACATGGTTCATGTCCTTAAATTCCAAGCATGTGCTTCATTCCTTGTGGTGTGTTGTCGTTTGTCAATCTCACTTGGGATTGGGGTATGTGTTTGGGGGATATTGTCTTTGTGTTCCCTTGGTGTATTAGTTGTATTGTTGTTTACTGTTCATGTGGCCTTGGTTTATGTTGTTTGCAGATTCTATTTTCAACATGTGTTTGCTGTAGTGGATTCAAAATGCAGGTTGGTGGTTTTATATATGGACCTGCAAATGGCAATTAGTATAAGTCAAGAATAGTTTTTTGTTGCTTGTGTCGGTTTGTATCAAAAGTGTGTGTTGGTATTATGTAGGCCTTTATTTTAAGTTTGTGATAGATTGTACGCCAAAATGTGTGAGGGTGCTTGTGTCAGTTAGTTGTTAGGCTTTAGTTTTAGTTTGGCTCATTGTTGGTCTTTCATGTATTATCTTTTGAACTCTTGGGTCCCTTTCTCTTTTTAATTTACTTGATTAATTGGGGTGAGATGTCATTTCTTTGTATCTTGTTCTCTCTATAGTATTGTTGCCTTTCTAAAAAAAAGAAATTAGTCACTCATTTTGTTTTTGAACCAGAAAAAGAAAACAAGAAAAGAAAAAAAAGGAAGATTAATAAATATTTAATTAAAAATTAATTACATCTATTTTTTATAATCTAAATATCTTATTAACCATTTATCGTTAGACAAAACAAATTATGCCGTTACGATGAGTATTTAATTATTTTTTTATAGACGGACACTTTGATATACTTTCGACAAACTTTTTTTTCATTATTGAAATTCACATGACATATTATATGTGATTTAACACAATATCGAATTTTGAACACTAAACATTTATACTAAAATTGACACAAGTATTTTTCTATAAATCAAAAACTTTTCCCGTTTTTTGCAATCAAGACACACATTCATTGTTTCCAACCATATATTGCACACTGTATTCGAATTATATACTATAGTAGTTAATTAATGGAATTTCTATAATCACATGTGATAACACACATGTAGTGAAAATCAAATGTGATTGAGATCACGTGTAAGGAAAATCACATGTGATTTTTTGTATTTAATCCAACCTTAATGAACTAACTGGACTAATCTACAATACGAAATATTTTGTGTTATATATGGTTGAAAAGTTATGAATGTCTAGTTAAAAAAAAAAAAAAAAAAAAAAAAACGAAGAAATTTTAAAATATTGTACAAAAAACTATTTTAATTTTATTACATGTTTAGATATTCAAGTATTCAAATTAATGTTTAATCACATGTGATTTCTAACGCAAGTTTCAACAATAAAAGCAGAAGAAAAAAAAACGAAAAATGTGAAAAAAGTCAAAAAAAAGTTTATTGAAAGTATATCAAAATGCCCGCCTATAGAAAGATAATTAAATGTTCATCGCGGTGATATATTGTTTTCGCTTAATGATTAGTGTTTTAAGAGATGTTAATTTTTGAAAAAAGGTGGGTAAAAGAAGTTTTATTATCTAATTTTAAAAATGAGTGGCTAAAATTAAGTTTTGAAAAAAAAAAAGAAGTTTTCTTAATATGTAAATAAATGTTTGATATATAAATGAAGTTAAATCTCTATATTCAAAGCTTATGTTAAAACATTTTTTTAAAG
Source organism: Artemisia argyi (assembly GCA_030686995.1). NCBI lineage: Eukaryota > Viridiplantae > Streptophyta > Magnoliopsida > Asterales > Asteraceae > Artemisia > Artemisia argyi. The sequence goes on from CM060701.1 coordinate 227,410,959, forward strand.
TGTCATGTTTATTAGTAGAAGTTATTAATTGTTCATTTGTTCATCCATAAATCAAACCAACATGAATTACTCTTTTCTTGATGCCACTAGTATTTTTTTCTCTTAAACAAGAACATAGAAAGCTTTTACGACTATCACCATTCACCACTTTATAATCAGTCACAAACCAACCATGACATAGAACTCTTGTTGACAACGAAAATTTAAAAAGTAACAATATGAATTTTCTTAAAGACAAAACTCATTATTACTATATTTATTTGCATTTATGGTAACACGTGACGCTTTTACACTTGTCACACCCCAGTTTTGTTTTTTCTTTGTAAGCACCGTCTTATTTTTGTTCATATGTTGATATAAGTGGATAACCATTCTTATTCTTTTTCTTTTTATGTCTTAAAAAATCTTTTATTATATAAGGCAATTATCAAAAAGTGCTGAAAGAATAATGAAAACCAATTGATTTCAGGTAAACTTAAAAAAATTTCACGTATAGCAAAAAATAAGAATGTAGGTGTTGGTTTATTGAAAAACTAAGAGTTATAAATAAAACTTTTGTCGTTGAATTTTAAATATCACTTTTCATATTTTTTTAGTAGTTTTTCTGAATTTAACAAATATCTCCTTATACTTTACACCCCGTAGTTATTTAAAAAAAACACAACTTATATATTGTAGTTATGTATTAATATTATTATCATTATAGATTGAAGTAATATGCATGAGACTATATGTATCAAATGAAAGCACAATTTATTGTAATATGTATATGAATACACGTGGTTGTATATATACGAACAACTTTCATTATTTCTCTTTATGAGTTTAAGTAAGTATATGCAATTTTTTTTATTATCTCTGTTCAATTGCGACTCATGCTATTTCTTTTGTATAAATTTAACCCGTGAGTATATGAGTTTAAAAATTAAATAGAATTTTTTACCCAAATTTTTTTTTAAATAGAATTAAAATTATTATTATTGGGGAAATAAATTAAACTTAAAGCACAAATGTTAATCGATACTAATACATAATAAAAATTTATGTAAAAACTCATACGTACACGTGTATATATGAGTATTAAATAGTTTACATAATTTTATAGAAAAGTATGCACGGGGTTAAAAACTAATACGGCTAATTATTAAACGGAAAATAAATATCAAGATGAAAGCATGTATTACTATGATATGAAAGATATTCAGTTAAAAACTACTAGTAGTTATTAGTACAAGTTCCAGAAGATGATATTTTACCGGGTAACCCTTATATCTAAAAGAAAAATTCAGAAGATGATAAATATTATCGATATTCTCATAATGAAAATTTTATGTAAAACATTGTGCTTGCATGAGGTATTATACTAGTACACATAAAAGCAGTAATTAATAAATTTGATTGCCAAATACTATTACACTTTTAAGTGTGTTACACTATACATTTTGAAAATGCTCATTGCACTTTCATAGTCTTGAACATAAAAAAAGGTGTAATACATTGATACATATCGATTTTTTTGGATATGTAAACTTTACTAAACATTGTCGCTACTATCTCCATTAACAAGTGACCTCGCTTTTGTCTTTAACTTCCGGTCATCGAGATAATGCTGATACACATACGAAACTGAACCCCATATAGCAAGAAGTAACGCGATAGCTTTCACGCCATCCATCTTATCTCCGAAAAATATAACTGCGAGAACAGGAACAATAGGCAATGCCAATGTACTAATCACATTCGAAAATAAAGACGACACTTCAAATATTAACCCCAAAATCCCAACTGAACATATTTGCCACGCTATGGCTATCCATACCAATGTCATTATATACGAAACTGACCCCTTTTTATAATCGTTCATTTCCTTTGCTAACCCATCCCATTCTCCACTAGCGAATAGTCCTACCAAAGAACCACAGGCCGCAACAAATGAAGGGTATATCTGCATTTCTAACACAACTCTGAAGTTTTCGCTTTTTAGTACCTTTTCAAATGATAGTTGCAAACAGGAAAGATATAAAGAGTAAGCAGCGGATGCACCCAAAGTGCATAAAAACCCGATTATGTATTTCCCTTTTGGAATTTTTGAGTTATCCGAATCTGAATTTACCGCAATAAGCGAGGCAGAAAGTGTAAGAAGAAATAAAGAGTTGATGATCAAAGATGTAAACTTTTGCGCATTGAATAAGAACGAGAATAAGGCATTGAATGCTAGTTGTGTTGCACATAGTAAAGAGTATGTAGATACGGGTAGATATAAAAGACCATATGAATACATCAAGTTATCACCAGTCAAGAGTAGGCCGAAAAATAAGTAAAGAAGCAAAACCGTGGATATGGGTGGTGCTGATGTGGACTTGATGGATGGTGGGACGAAAAGCAGGACGGGGATTAAGATTGGGAAGCCGGCAGATTGAACAAAAGTAGCCATCCATTTACTATTACCACCTTTGTCATAGTAAAGTCCGCCCAAGAGGGTGGCGGTTGCTTGACCGGCTAAGAGAAAGATAATATAAACCGACACACGCAACCACCATCTGTAGTTTTTGGTTTTTGGTATCTCAGCTGGGTTGGTAGAACTTGAGGCTTCATTGGAGATGGCATCTTTAGCAGCTAAGAAAAAAAAGATGAGTAAATGATCAATATACAATTTTTGCCACTTAATAAATTTTCTTGCTCCGCAACTGCACACAAACTTTTTGATCAGTACATACCTCGTGTTTGCAGTTCGATTTCTTGACCTGCATCCGCCATTTAAAAAAACCCACACCTACAAGAAGTGCAGTGACCATGTTATAGTTTTCAGGAAGCCAAATCAATAATTGTAACAGAAAAGTCAAACTTTACTTACATCACATAAGTCAACTATATTGAAATTTATTCAAATCCACCATGAAAGTCAAACTTGAGTTCTTTAATCTTAAGAAATACATGTAGTCTAAATATTAAATGAGGCTACATATGACCATATCATGCTACTTTAGATACGGTTATCATTGGTAATCTAATGGGTATTTTGCATAATATACGAACATACCTTTTGTCCTGTTTTTAGTCATTGTATTTCTTTTGTACATTCCAGTCATTAAATGATGGATTCGTATCTCCTTTTGGGTAATTTGTAACCCATAATCTAAGTAGTCTTAAGTGAAGTTTATATATAGTCAAAAATTATGATACATATTTGAAAATTTTGTATAATCAGTCTCATGTTAACAAACCGTTTTCTGGTTACGTAATAGCCAAATGGGACACAAAAGTATCTTAAATGTACAAAAAGTACAATTACTATAGCAGTAGAAAAGAAATTTTACATTGTTATTTTTATGCAAAAAGAAACGCTAGTCAAATCTACCTCAGCAAAATGAAGAGATTGCAGATTCGGGCAGCAGTTAAGCAATTTCATCAGCGGTCCAATCGTTGAATTTCCGATTTCCACACTCAACTCTAAATGAGTTAAGTTCTTGAAAACTGGAAGATGTGTCAGCAGGTCATCCGCAAATACAAGAGACTTCACACACAAAAAAAAAAAACTAGAAAAGTCAGCATTAAAGATGAGACCAGAAGTCAAAACGTAAGAAAGTCGATGGAATTACTATCTACCTCAATCGTGTTATCAGCTACCGTCAAAGACACAACTTTACGTACTCCTTTAAGCAGATCAACAACATGAGAAGCAACTTCTTTCTGCTTCGTATGTGGGACCGGAACGCTAATGTATGTTTCCATCAGTGAAGATACGTCACACAAGAAAATCTCGTTCGATGGATACCCTCTATAATTCAGGTACAGAAGCTTTGGTGTATAGATCTTGATCTTACAACCACTATCCAAATCAGGTGGGCCAAAGTAAGGCAAGTCATCAATTGTTAACCGTTCCAAAGTCAAACTTGAGATCGTGAGGTCTTTCAAGATCCACTCACAGTCTAAAATAACCAATTCTTCAAGAGCCCGACATCCCGTTAAAAGCCTTTGTGTTGAGTCATTATCCGGGAATATAATAAGCGATAAATACAAGGTTTTAAGGCGTGGGAAACAGATGCTATCAGGTATCTCGAGAACACAATTTATTTCTAATTTTAAACTGGTCAATGTTTGACTACAAAACATGGACCTCGGGAGCACAAACGGATCTTCCACAAAGACACATAGATCAAGCTCTTGGACATTATGCATGACAGCAGCAGAAACCCACGAATATATGCGTGATGCATCAAAGTAAACCCGACATGATAAACGAAATCTATTAATACTTAATCCACCACGTAATGTAAGGACACGTTCTACAAAGTTCACAAAGCAAGTCTCTTCAGGAGGGTCCCGACAGTCGATTACACTAGTGTACAATAATGCATCATCAAGGTCCAGATTTGAAACAGAAGTCCAAACGTTGTTCCATCGTTTTGAAAGTACAGATGTTTTCAAAACGTCTTTTGAGGGAATAAACGATAGGATATGATGAAGTATACAATCTGGTAGTTGGCTTATATAATCAAACCTATCGCCCATGTTTTGAATAACATACCATTCTTGTCCTGTGTCACTCATCGATTCACCTATATTAAATGAAAGAATCTCAAAATCCGCAAAATATGAAACATTTAAAGCATTAATTAATTCGTAGCATAATTAAACTTGCTTTAGCATGATTCAACAACAGATTACAACAGCCTTACGATACGCGCAGTAAACAGAATCATAGCAATCACCAAAGTAACAAATCTATAAATGCTTCTAAAAATATAAATTTGCTGTTCTTGTGACAGATATAACATACGTATCTAATCCTAGCTCGATCCATAAACTCCATATTATACCATATCTATAAACTTTATTCAAAATCATGCTGTTTCGATCCAAAACAAGCTCCTGATACACATTAAAGGATCCAAATCCAAGCTAGTACCAATTATACCACTATAGGGGTTTTTGTTTTAGCTTATTTTTGCCTTATTAGTTTAATTTCAATAAGCCATTTCTCAATTATGAGCTTATAATGACTTAAAACTTAGGGTCAGTCATGTGTCGACCCTAACCCGTTTACACATAAACCGAACACAACCTATTTAACCCGTTTATCTAAATGGGTTTACCCGGTTAAATCACTTACACTAGTAAAAGTGTAAAACAGGTTAAACGTTTTAACCAAATATATATTATTAATTTTTAACCCATTTCAAAGCCGAAACAACCCGAAATCTATTTAGACCCAACTTAACCCGTTTATGTTCTTAGTCTCGTATCGTGCTTACTTAGGAGTTATGAGCTTATCATTTATACGCCATAAGCTGCTTATTTTCTATAAGCCTAAACCCAAAACAAAAGCTTAGACAAACACCAGCCTTAAAATTCAAAATGAGCACAAAAAAGGGCTTGTAAAAAATTCCAACAAAATAAGCTGATAAGCCCGAAAATAAGCTATCTCACAAATGTTAACCAAACTTGAACCCACAACCTCTTAGTTAATAGGCCACTAATAATCAATTCAAATAACACAATAATCACAAAAATAACAAATCATCAACACAAAATGAGCAGAAACAATGAATAACAGTAACTAGTAAATAGTAGTAATTATCATTTCAAATTGAAACTAAAATCAGCATCATATAAAGTTGAAATTCGAACAAAACACAGAAAATAAAAAGAGGGGTAATTAGAGATTACTTGATTGAAGTAACCACTGTTCATTTTTAAAGCAATTAGGGTTTTGTTTATTTATAAGAGTGTGTGTGTGTTTTTCTATTGGGGTTATGAGTATATTGCTGACGAAGATGAAGGGACTTTGTACTTTCTTTCGTTCTTTCTTTCTTTCTTATTTGGGTAATTGTGCGTAACTTGAATCAAAGTGATGGACAAACCCTCTCTCGCCGGCGGGTATCTGTGACAATATTTTGTGTTATTCGGTTATTTGGTTACACATTTAGTTGTCTTTATTCTTTATAAGTAGAGATGATAGATGTGGTTAAGCAAAATAATTTTAGTTTGAACAACCAACCTACATTCCAACAAACTTCCTAACCAACTTACTTTTTAACCAACTTCCTAACCAACCTGCTTCCTAACCAATTAATTTTGAAATCCTTCCATAATAAGGAAATAAAAGTCTAAATTTTAAGTCTTTTTAATTATAAAATAGTCTCAAATACATTATATAGTAGTATTGTTGGGTCTGAAACTGCTGCTGAGTAAAACTGCTGCTATAAGTGAAACTGCTGCTAGTGGTAATGATTCTGCTGCTAATGTCAAAGTGCTGCTGAAGATAAATGTTGCTGACAGAATCTACTGCTGAAGGGATAAGGATGTATACGGTTTAGATAAATATAGAATAGATTGTGTAAATATAATATTTATCTAGAATATTCTTATCGTGTAGAGAAAGGTATTGTAAACCTAGTAGGATTCCTTAGTCTATAAAAGGATGATCCTAGGGTTAGTTTATGTACGTGTTATTATTCACTTCAAGGTTGTAAAACCCTAGCATTGTTGAGTGCTCGTATTAATAATATTGAAGTGTTGAAAGTGATTCATTATTCTTCTTAAGTAAAGCTTTTACATTCCGCATATTAGCTTAAGTGTTTAATCAAGTTAACTTCTATACAAGATCGTTTAAGCTCAACTGGGATCAACAAGTGGTATCAGAGCTTGTGATCTAGAAGTTATTATCAAGAAGATTTTGTTTCTTAAGAGTTTGTTGTTCCAAATCTACTGCTAAGATGGGTGATGAAACTCATATGGTGACTGCTTCAAGGGTACCCATGCTGAATCCTTCTGAGTATGAGCTTTGGAAGAGAAGGATCAGACAGTACATTCGCATGATTGATTTCAACATGTGGAATGTTATTGTTAATGGTGATTCTGTACCTGAGAAGAGTGCTGATGGGAAGGAGATACCTATTAAGTCTGCTGAAGCCAACATAGTAAGGAAGATGGAAATCAAAGCTCATAGTATTCTCTTAATGGGAATACCTAATGAATTCCAAATGGACTTTGATGACTGTGAATCTGGAAAAGAATTGATGGATGCTGTTGAATTCAGGTTTGGAGGGAATGATGCTACTAAGAAATCTAGGAAAAACATGTTGAAGCATCAGTTTGAAAATTTTACTTCTGAAAGTGGAGAGAAGATAATTGACACATATAACAGGCTAAACCAACTTGTTAGCCATCTAAAGCTTGTTGGCTATGTGGTTCCACAAGAAGATGTAAATTTAAAGTTTCTTAGAAGTCTTGCACCTGAATGGAGTATGCACACAGTTGTGTGGAGGAATAAGCCTGATTTTGAAACTATGAAGTTGGAGAGTCTCTACAACAATTTAAGAGTGTATGAATCAGAACTATCTACCTCTTCTACTTCATCTTCTGGTACTCAAAATCTTGCCTTTGTATCCTCTAAAGGAAAAGGATCTCAAGAATCTCACTCTGCTGGTCATTCTACTGCTTATGGAGTATCTGCTGCTGATGGATCTGCTGCTAGTTCAAATGATAAGATCTCTACTAGTGATATTGCTTTGTGTGCGTTCTTGGCTGAGCTCACAACTACTATAAGGTCACATGTCATTAATCAAGACTTGGATTATATTGATCCTGATGATCTTGAAGAAATTGATCTTAAATGGCAAATGGCAATGTTAACCTTAAGGGCAAGAAAGTTTTTGAAGAAGACTGGAAAAGAAGTCAAGTATAAAGCTAAGGACAGTCCAGGCTTTGACAAATCAAAGATAGAGTGCTATAATTGCAATAGGAAGGGACATTTTGCCAGAAAGTGTAGAGCTCCAAAGAAGAATGCTGATGCTGCAAAGAAGGTCACTGAAGAATCAAAGACTGCACTGGTGTCTTATGATTGGAGTGATATGGCTGAAGAAGAACCAAATTTCTCTTTGGTAGCTGTTGCTCAACCCAAGGTGCAGAACTTTGCACTTATGGCCTATGGTTCATCATCAGGCTCTGACTCTAAGGTATCAAATGATTCAGACTTATCTATGTGTTCTTTTAAATCTTGTGCTGACACTATAGAAGAACTTAAGTCTAGGAATGAGAGTTTAAATAGAGAAATTGAACACCTAAAACTTGATAACTTAGGTTACAAAGTAGGTATTCAAAATGTTGAAAGAAGATTAGAATATCTCAAAGAGTATGAGAAGGAATATGTAGATCAACTTAATCTCAGAGATATAGAAATTTTTAAGAAAAACAGTGAAGTAGAAGTTCTTAAAAATAAGTTAGAAGAAGCAGAAAAAGAAAAAGAAGAAGCTCTTGCTGAAAAAGATAAACATGTAGTAAGAGTACAAAAACAACAATATGCTTCTGATTTGGTTCATAAATCTATTGAGAATAACTTGATGAGAAAAGGTAGTGGAATTGGGTCTAATGAAGTGGCTCCTCCAGCCAAAAGTGCTTTTGCTCCACCAGGAAAAGAACTATCCTTCATTAGTGAGCTAAATATTGAAAAACCTGTAGGTGAATGTAGCACAAGTGTAAATGAAACACCTAAGGTTGAGGCTAGAAAATTTCCTGAAGCTCCTATTATAGAAGATTGGTATTCTGATAGTGACAGTGATGAGGAACAGGTTAAACAAGAACAAAGTGTGAAAAAGGAAGAAATTCCTACAAAGTTTAAACCTAAAATTGAACAGGTTAAGTTTGTCAAACCTGTGTTAGGAAATAACTTCTCTAGGAAAATGGTAGAATACAATGAGGTACCTAGAGAACAGATGGAAAGGTTCAATAATAAGCCTAGGGGTAACCAGAGAAACTTCAACAACCTAGTTTCACACAGATTAGGTAATCAGTTTCAATTACAAAAGAAGGATTGTTATAAGTGTGGTAGCTTTGACCACTTGATTGTTAGATGTCCTGAACACCAAAAGCCTGTTTGGAATCAATACACTAGGGTGAATCACAAATATGTAACTAAACAAACTCACCCACATCCTAACAGAAATATGGTTCCAAGAGCTGTTTTGTTGAGATCTGGTGCTACTAGATCTATTTATGCTGCTAAATCAAATGGTGTTTTCAAAACCACAACTGGTTCTTCTACTGGCTCTACTGCTAGTAAGCATTCTGCTGCTAGTATGCACTCTGCTGCTAGTAAGCAACCTGCTGCTAGTACAAAACTTTCTACTTCTGGGCCAAAAGTTTTAACAAATACAGTTGTTGGTAATCACTTTTATGCTGTTAAGGCCTCAGCTTGCTGGACTTGGAAACCAAAAACTAATGTTTCAAATTCTGTTTTCAAGAATAGCAGTGCATCAAGTGATTTAAAGAAATTTGATTATGTTGATGCACAGGGCAGATCCAAGTCAGTAATGGCTTGGGTCGTCAAGAGGAACTAATGTCTCTACTTTTCATGTGCAGGTCAATTTACTGGATGAGCTTAAGGATATGGTTATTGTTGACAGTGGATGTTCTGGACACATGACAGGAGATGAGTCTCAGCTTGAAGACTTTGAGGCTTTTGATGGTGGTTATGTTGCTTTTGGGAATGATCCAAAAGGTGGAAAGATTGTTGGAAGAGGAACTCTTAAAACTGGAAATTTGGACTTTGAGAAGGTGTTTCTTGTGAAAGGACTTAAATTTAACCTCTTTAAATTTACAGACACTGAGTGTATGATCCTCTCTCCTGACTATCAATTGCCAGATGACAAATCTGTGCTTTTGAAGGTCCCTAGAAATGAGAATATATACAGTGACCATATTAAGAACATTGTTCCTAAGAGGGCTTTGACTTGTCTAATTGCAAAGGCCACTGTTGATGAGTCCAAATTATGGCATAGGAGATTGGGACATCTGAACTACAAGACCATGAACAAATTGGTAAAAGGAAATCTGGTCAGAGGAATGCCTACAAAGACTTTTGAAAATTGTGAAACTTGTGTTGCCTGTCAAAAGGGTAAACAACACAGAGTTTCATTCAAGTCCAAAACTGTGAACACAAATACTGATCCATTACATCTATTGCACATGGACTTATTTGGGCCTGTATTTGTCAAAAGCTTGAACAAGAAGTCACATTGTCTCGTTGTCACTGATGACTTTAGCAGGTTTACTTGGGTATTCTTTCTAGCCACTAAAGATGAAACTCCAGAAATACTCAAGGCATTTATTACAAGAGTTGAAAACCTGTACAATCACAAGGTGAAGATAATCAGATGTGACAATGGTACTGAGTTCAAGAACAGTGTAATGAATCAATTCTGTGTGGGGAAAGGAATTCTTAGACAGTATAGTGTAGCAAGAACTCCACAACATAATGGTGTTGCAGAAAGAAGAAACAGGACACTTATTGAGACTGCAAGAACAATGTTATCTGATTCAAAATTACCTATTCCTTTTTGGGCTGAAGCTGTGAACACTGCATGCTTTGTGCAGAACAGAAGTAAGGTAGTCAAGCCTTATAATAAGACTCCATATGAGTTATTTCATGGAAAGAAGCCACTGATTGATTTTCTCAAACCATTTGGATGTCCTGTTACAATTTTGAACACTAAGGATCAGCTAGGCAAATTTGATGAAAAAGTTGATGAAGGAAATTTAGTTGGTTACTCTGTGATTAGTAAAGCTTTCAGGGTATACAATAAGAGAACCAAACATGTAGAGGAGAATCTGCATATCAAGTTTTCTGAGAACACATCTAATCCTGAAGGAAAAGGACCAGAATGGTTGTTTAATGTTGATATGCTTACCAAAACAATGAACTATGTACCAGTTATTGCCAGTGTTGACAAACCGCAAGAAGAATTTGTTTTGGTTGAGAAATTAAAGGTTGGTCCTACCTTACTACCCTTTCAGTCAGATCCAAGTCCTAAAGAAGATGTGGTTACTCAAGAGAAACCTAAGGAAACTGAAGAAGGTATTGAAATACCTATTGAAACAGAAAAAGAAACTAATGGGGCTCCCAAAGTAGTTGTTGATGTCTCTCCTACAAAGTCAGAAGACTCTGCTACTGACTCAGAAGACTCTACTGCTAGGCCAAAAGATACAACTACTGCTCCACCACATTCTGCTTCCGAGCCTACTAACTCTACTGCTACTTCAATGTTTCCTAATTTGGACTCTCAGGGTAGACCTATTGCTGATTCTATCTATCCTGATGATCCAAATATGCCTCCTCTTGAGAATATTTACTATGACACAGATGATGATGCACTTGATGGTCAGTTATTTGGAGCTGCTGCAGATTTTACTAATTTGGAACTCAATATTCCTGTTAGTCCTACAACTACCACAAGAGTACACAAGGATCATCCCAAAGATCAAATCTTAAGTGATCCACAATCATCTATTCAAACTAGGCAGATGACTAAAGCACTGAAAGATCTTCAACATCAAAGTTTCTTTGCCAGATCTCTGCATCAAAGAAATAGTCATAAAGATCTTCAAAATTGCCTGTTTGCATGTTTTCTTTCTCAAATTGAACCCAAAAACACTTACAAAGCCTTACAAGAAGCAAGTTAGGTAGAAGCAATGCAAGATGAGCTTATATAATTTAAGCTGCAAGAGGTTTGGACTTTGGTTGAACTGCCAAATGGAAAAAGAGTGATTGGCACAAAATGGGTTTTCAGATGCAAAAGAGATGAGAGAGGAATTGTCATAAGGAATAAAGCAAGGTTAGTAGCACATGGATACACACAACAAGAAGGCCTTGATTATGATGAGGTATTTGCTCCAGTGGCAAGAATAGAAGCAATTAGAATATTCTTGGCCTATGCTTCATACAAAGATTTTGTAGTGTATCAAATGGATGTGAAAAGTGCCTTTCTGTATGGGACCATTACAGAAGAGGTTTATGTGTCTCAACCACCAGGCTTTGAAGACCCTGATCATCCTGACAAAGTTTACAAGGTTAATAGAGCAATGTATGGCCTACATCAAGCTCCCAGAGCTTGGTATGACACTTTGTCAACCTACTTGCTAGAATCTGGGTTTAGCAGAGGAAAGATTGATAAAACTCTGTTTCTCAAAAGACAAAAGGATGATATTCTGCTGGTTCAAATCTATGTTGATGACATCATCTTTGGGTCTACCAACAAAGCTATGTGTGTTAGTTTTGAGAAGCTTATGAAGGACAAGTTTGCTATGAGTTCAATGGGAGAACTCACCTTCTTTTTAGGTCTGCAAGTTACACAAAAAGAAAATGGTATATTTATCAGTCAGGATAAGTATGTCAATGATATTTTGAAGAAATTTGGCTTTGAAGATGCTAAACCTGCCAAGACTACCATGGAAACCAATAAACCATTGCTGAAGGATGAATAGGGAAAGGAAGTGGATATACACTTGTACAGGTCTATGATTGGCTCATTGATGTATCTTACAGCATCAAGGCCTGATATCATGTTTGCTGTGTGTGCCTGTGCAAGATTTCAAGTGTGTCCCAAAGAATCACATCTCAATGCAGTGAAGAGAATTTTTAGATATCTGAGGCATCAACCAAAATTGGCCCTTTGGTATCCTAAGGATTCACCATTTGATTTGGTCTCCTATTCAGATAGTGACTATGCTGGGGCTTCTTTGGATAGAAAGTCTACAACAGGGGGTTGTCAATTTCTAGGAAGCAGATTGGTGTCATGGCAATGCAAGAAGCAAACAGTGGTGGTTAATTCTACAACTGAAGCTGAGTATGTGGCTGCTTCAAGTTGTTGTGGACAAGTTCTATGGATGCAGAATCAATTATTGGATTATGGGTACAATTTCATGAATACCAAAATTCATATTGATAACAACAGCACACTTTGCATAATTAAAAATCCTGTTTTTCATTCTAAAACAAAACATATTGAGATAAGACATCACTTTATCAGGGATTGCTATGAAAAGAAGTTGATCCAAATTGTTAAAGTTCATACTGATAACAATGTTGCTGATCTTGTCACTAAACATTTTGATGTGGGGAGGTTTCAATTTTTAATTGCAAACATTGGTATGATAAATCTTTGAAAAACTTATCTCTTTGTTTTTGTATAAGTGTGTAAAGGAATTGTGCTGCTTGTTACTCTGCTGCTTATCTTAAAGCATATGTTTGTAATGAAATGTACTATGCTGCTATTTCTAACTCTACTGCTAGTACATATGTTTGTTTGCTTTGTGGTGTTTGGTCTAATATTGTGCAGGAATAAGTCTACATGATGATTTGCAAAAACAATATTAAGACAACAAAAGAAGCACATTTATCATTCATCAAGTTCCGAAGCTAATACATCAAAAGAGAAATTACAAAGATCACTTCTGAAACCACAAAAGAGTGCAACAATCTAAGATGAAATTAACAACTACAAGCACTACTTCCTAGGGCATGGAAGTCCAAGAACAATTTTTCTTTCTTTAGGGAGAGGAGAGTTTGTCTTCCTTGTCTTCTTTGCCTTGAAATGATGGAATGGTTTCAGGGGAGGCTTCAGTGATTGGTGATATGGATGTTGAAAGTCCTCAAGATGCTGGAGATTTTGTGGTTGCTGATAAATCAGGGAATGAGGTTGTTATGGAAGAAGTGATTGCTACACAAGACAAGGTGGTAGAACAACTTACAACTTTGGAGCCTGAGCAATTAGTGAAGGCAACAGGGTTGATGGGTGAAACATTGATGAAGTTGGGAGATTTGGAGAAAAACAAAAGTCTTGACTCTGCTGCTCAAGAATCTACTGCTAAGGAAATTACTAACTCTGCTGCTAGTGGATCTGCTGATGCACAAGACTCTGCTGCTGGGTCTGGTGACAATGCTGCTGCTGAAGCCATGGTATTGTTGAGCAAGAAGACTACTCCATTATCAACTCCTTCACTACCACAACATACAACAACAACAATCAAATCATCAGCATCTAGAAAACCAGAAAAAGGGATTGTTATTAAAGAACCTGTTGCTCAACAAAAGAAGGTTATTTCTTCATCTTCTACTGATAAAGGAAAGGGCAAGCAAGTTGAAAAACCAAGGATAATGTATAAGGGGATTGATTTCACTGATGTACCTTTTGATTCTTGGCCTAAGGCATTGCAAGTTGAACATGATACAGCTGCTGCACTTAAAGCACAAGAGTTGATTGATATGGAAGATCAACAGTTAGCTGAGAAAGAGGCTGAAGGCTTAAAGAGATATGATGAATGGATAAATGAGAAGATCAGAATAGCTGCTGATATTGAACTCAATAAGCTGATCAAGATTGAAGAAAATGAAGTTCCAACTTTTAATGTGCAATCTTGGTATAGAGACTTTACTACAAAGAAGAGAAAAGAAAATGCTACTGCTAGAAGAAAGATAAAGATATTTAAAGGTCCAACTGTTAAACAACAAAGAAAAGAATATGAAAGGTATCTGAAGAATATGGCTGGATGGACATTGGTACAGTTGAAACCTTATTCTGACAAAGAAGTTTTTGACTTGTATCAACAAGCTAAAAAGAGAACAGATATTTTTTATGCTATGGGATGTGCTGAGGATTTGGAACAAATTGCTCAGATGAACAAGAAGTTGGTACCTGAAAAGGTAGCTGAAGCAGAGCATATTCAAGAAGCTGATGTTGTTAAACAACTTGATATTGATGCAGCAAAGACTATTTCTTCTATGCAAGTTGATAAAAGAAAAGGTATTATTCATAAGTCAGTTGCAAAGAAGAAGAGAAAGATTGGGGAAGGAAGCAGTTCTATGCCTGAAGGAGATATGTTTAAACATGATCTTGATCACATTCCTTCTGAGCATCTTAAAGAACAATTGAAGGTTTACACTATGGTTGGCAAGATGGAAGATCCTGAAGTAGTTGATGCCAAACCATTAGGAGTTAAATATCCTATTATCAAAGTAACTACAGGATATGATACTAACATTGGAGCATTTCATGATGTCCAGAGATCTGATGGTAAGACTCACAGGTTTCTTAGATTTCAACAGATGCTACATTACTTTGATAGAGAGGATGTTGAAGACTTGTGGAAGTTATACAAGGCAAAGTTTGGAGCTGAGAAGTTTGATGGTAAAAAGTATGAGATAGATCAAATTGATCATATCATAACTTCTTCTGATAATCTCATGTGGAGAGCTCTTAAACTTATGTTTGAACCTTCAATGAATGATTCTGAATGGACAGAGATAGTAGATTACAAAGTAAGAAGATGGAGACTCTTTCAAGATTCTGGAGTCCATGTGTTAGATATTGGACCAATTACTTTGTATATGCTAGCTGAAATGGATTACCCAGTGGTAAGATACTGGAATATTGTCAATCAGATGGTTAATGGTGATAAATCACTTAAGTTGCAGAAAGACTATGATTCTGATGATCAAGCATTCAATTTGCTGTCAAAGTATAAGAAGATATTTGATCAATTGGATTCTCAAGGTTTGAAGTGTTTGGAAGCATCCTCCAAGTGATTAATTGTGCTTAGAAGAAACTTACTTATTTAGAAATAAATAATAAGTTTAGGGGAGGATTGTTGGGTCTGAAACTGCTGCTGAGTAAAACTGCTGCTATAAGTGAAACTGCTGCTAGTGGTAATGATTCTGCTGCTAATGTCAAAGTGCTGCTGAAGATAAATGCTGCTGACAGAATCTACTGCTGAAGGGATAAGGATGTATACGGTTTAGATAAATATAGAATAGATTGTGTAAATATAATATTTATCTAGAATATTCTTATTGTGTAGAGAAAGGTATTGTAAACCTAGTAGGATTCCTTAGTCTATAAAAGGAGGATCCTAGGGTTAGTTTATGTACGTGTTATTATTCACTTCAAGGTTGTAAAACCCTAGCATTGTTGAGTGCTCGTATTAATAATATTGAAGTGTTGAAAGTGATTCATTATTCTTCTTAAGTTAAGCTTTTACATTCCGCATATTAGCTTAAGTGTTTAATCAAGTTAACTTCTATACAAGATCGTTTAAGCTCAACTCGGATCAACAAGTATAGACTAGGGGTTTGTTCAAACCGTATAATCCATGATACAAACTATACAAATTGGTGATGCATCCAATGATTGTATTCCCTCCCTATAAAAAGGTGTGGATAACTCATCTCTATACTACTTATTCATACAAAAGGTATGTGTACCTTACTATTTATGTTTGTAAAAGAAAAACATGTCTAATTTTTGGGATTGATTCGAATTTCATTTTCTTTGATAAAAACATCATTTGGTGTAAGTTGTGTAGCACATCATACAACATTGTAATGAACAGATTATAGTGAAAGAATAATAAGTTGTGATGTGCGTATCATGATTCATGGGCCCTTATTTTTATATGACTAATATTAATTATAATTACTCTTAATATTTTGTCATTTAATCAAAACTTTTAACTGTTTATTTTAATAAAAATAAGCAATGCTGCAAAAAAAGGCTTAAAAAGGTCGATTAATTGTTGCTTAGACGCTACAAGACCACTAATTTTTTTGATTTGTGGTCAAACTTGTCGAGAACCTTGCAAATCTTGCCAAAAATATTCAAAACTCGCTAAAATTGTTTTAATAACTTATATTCGTTGTTTATAACTACTAGAACGGTACCCGCGCAATGTGGCGGCAGGTGCCGTGTTATTATATTTTACGTTATTTGGTTATATGTTTAGTTGTCTTCATACTTTATAAGTAGAGATATTAGAGATGGTTAAGCAAAATAATTTTAGTTTGAACAGCCAACCACTTCCTAACAAACTTCCTAACTAACTTACTTCCTAACAAATTAATTTTGAAATCTTTCCATAATAAGCAAGAAAAAAGTCTGAATTTTAACCATTTTTAATTATAGAATAGTCCCAAATGCATTATAATGTAGTATAGATTACAAGATGTTTTTTAAGAAAAGGAGTAAACTACACCGTTCGTCCTTGTGGTTTGCATTGACCGCAGCCTGTGGTCCTTTGACCAAAAAAATTGCATCGTTCATCCTTAACTCAGAAACGTTATACACCATTAGTCCCTATCTCTAACGTGGTGGACTAACGCTCGTTAACTTGTTTGCTTATGAGGGTATAATCGTCATTTCGCATTATAAGGACGAACGGTGCAAGAACGAACGGTGCAATTTTTCACTTTTAGTCCCTTTTTTAACGCGTTCTTCCGTTTTTTTACGTTTTCGCCCGTTTTTGTCCTTTTCGTCCGTTTTCATCCGTTTTTTTACGTTTTCATCCCGTTTCTTACGTTTTCATCCATTTTTTTTAACGTTTTCGCTTGTTTATTTTACGTTTTTGTTCGGTTTTTACGTTCTCATCTGTTTTTTTACGTTTTCGCCCGTTCATTTTACGATTTTTACGTTTTCGCCCTTTATTTACGTTTTTGTCCATTTTTTACGTTTTCGTTCGTTCTTTTTACGTTTTCGTCCATTTTTTTTACGTTTTCGTCTATTTTTTCACGTTTTCGCCCATTATTTTTAACGTTTTTGTCTGTTTTCTTACGTTTTTATTCATACTTATCCTTTTTTATTCTTATCCGTATTTATATGTTCTCATCCCTTTTTTTACGTTTTCGTCCATTTTTTACGTTTTCGCCCATTTTTTTTACGTTTTGGTCCTTTTTTATGTTGTTGTCTGTTTTTTTTTACGTTTTCGTCCGTTTTTGTCCATTTTTTTTACGTTTTCATCCCTTTTTTTACGTTTTCGTCCGTTTTCATCTTTTACGTTTTCATCCGTCGGCTTCTTTTACGTTTTCATCCCTTTTGTTTACTTTTCCTTCCTTTTTCATCTTTTACATTTTCATCCCATTTTTTTCGTTTTTCTTACCTTTATATCCATTCTTATCCGTTTTCATCTTTCTTTATACGTTTTTTTACGTTTTCGTCTGTTTTTTACGTAAAAGACGAGAATATAAAAAACCGAATGAAAACGTAAAAAACCAGACAAAAACGTAAAAATATGGACGAAAATGTAAAAAAACATACGACAACATAAAAAAAGGACAAAACGTAAAAAAACAGGCGACAACATAATAAAACGGGCGAAAACGTAAAAAAACATACGATACGGACGAAAACGTAAAAAAATAGACGAGAATGTAAAATGTAACACCCCCAATTCATGGTTGCAGCGGAATTCGAACTAAGGTGTTACTCGACGGCACAATAGTCACAATAATAGAAAACGAACTCTAATTGAGTCGTTTTAAAAGGTTTATCATTCAAATTATATAAATATCAGAGATTACAAAATGAGGTCCCAGATGGTTCCATGTTTACAAATCACATTAGATGAGTTTTTGAATGATAATAAAATTTATAGCCCTCTTGAACATCCGTTCCCTTCTGTGCCATCCTTGATCATCATGAACCTGAAATACATGCTTAAAAGGTCAACACAAAGGTTGAGTGATATTCATAGAGTTTGTTTAATGGTTGAACACAATATGTTGGTAGTGTGAGTTATAGGCTCACACCAATGGTTGGAAAACAAAACAGTTATTATCATTACTAAGCTTATGACACCAAAACGTTAACGTGTACCAATATCGATCGGCAGATTTATTTAGTGATAATAAAACAATCAGGCAAGCATACAATTTGAAAGCATTGTGTTCGGTTAAAATAGCATGTATTCCCCCAAAGTGTTTGTAAAACAATTAAGTAATGTAAAGTGGGGCTATGAACTCACCTTAAGTAAGATAGCAAGTAATGAAGGTAATGGTTGGATCGTGAAGGTTTCTACGAGCAACCTATAATAGAATGTTGCGACTTAAGATTTGAGTAAAGAATATGAAGATGTGCCTATATATATATCTTGCATTTAGTCCATGATGTGGTATGATGTATAGTGTAAGTCTTTGAAAGAAAAGATTCATGAAACATGTATGTTTTATATATATCGTTTACTACCGTTCGGGCCGACATAATTCAGAAGTCATGTTAGTAAACGTTCGAGGAGCCAGGACACTTTAATTCGTAAATCCACAACTCATCTCGACGGCTTACATAATGAACTCCTCACATGAGGCTCCCTACTATTGTAGTAGTTGATAATATATATATATATATATATATATATATATATATATATATATATATATATATATATATATATATATATATATATATATATATATATAAGTTTTGATCCGAAAAGTTACTTGTCAAATATTTGAATAAACTTAAGAAAGTTTATCTTTACATGAAGATTGTTATTAGGGTAAGTTTCTTATAACTTGTATGACAATTTCTTGTAATATCTCATGGTTCTTTAGATGAAGTAGATCCAAGTTGTATGTTTAAGTTATTGCCAACTCTTTAGTTCATGTATTTGTCTTGGTAAGTTTATATGGTCGTTAGCTCATGTTTTCGCCTTGGTATGTATATATGGTCTTAACTCATGTTTTCGCCTTGGTATGTATATATGGTCTTTAGCCATGGCTTTGCCATGACCTTTGGTCATTGTTCCATGATCTTGAGACTCAACCTTGACTCTAGACATGGTTTTGGTCTTGAATCTAGGTCATAAGACCTCTTGGTCTCTTTATAAACCATAACCTTTATATAGTGACTTATATATGTAAATAGCTGTTAAGAAACTGAGAAAAATCTCATTCGTTATTAGTTTTCTGGAGGCGTGCTCCTGAGTTTTTGAAGAAAACGTGATTCCGGACAACTTTCGTGTTTTAAGTTTTTCATGAAACGGACCAGAAAGGCCTCTTTTTGCGTGTTTTATGTTTCTGTAACAGAAGCTATTTGGCAGCTTTGCAAAGTTTTGGTAACTTCAAATGGTCATAACTTTTGACTCGTATACTCGTTTTAGTTGGTTCAAATTGCTATGGTTTCCTTGTTAGGTCCTCTACTACAATATGTAATGATCCAATATCATAATTTTACCATTTTGATCAGATTTCACCAAGAAAGTCACTAGTTTACTTGTTTAAATGACTTATCTTAACAATCATTTATAATAACTTGTTTTACTCATTTTTATACATCATGGACATGACAACAAGATAATATATAGCATGAATGATATGTAAATAGCATGAATATGATATTTAAGCAAGGAATTGTATTAGAGTTTGCTTACAACTTTGGCTTTCTACAAGAAAGGTAAGTAACATGTAAGGTAAGGACTTAGATAGACTTTAGCTTCACCCTACTTAACTTCAAGCAATCTTTCTACACTTGTATTCTTGAAAGAGAGATGATGAAAGTTGAGGTGACTTGAGTGGATTCAAACTCAAGAGAATCACCAAAGTTTCTAGGGTTTGGAAGTAGTTTGATGAATCAAAACCAAACTAGTGTTTCTATGTTGTTGTAGCACTTGAATCTTGTATGAAACTTGGAAGAAATTAGCTAATGAAAGGGTGTTGGTGTGTGTGTGATATGGGACAGCCAAGGAGGGGAGAGGGGGGGGGGGCTTTTATAGGGTCTTAAGGAGGTTAGTTCATTGACTTGTCAAACCTTGGAGACCAAGTTGTACACATGCATGCAATCTAAGGCCTCCTAGCATGAGATCAAGCCACCTATGGGCTGAATCCCTCCCCCTAAGTCGGTTCATATACTTGGGGAGGAAGTGTTGACTTTTGATGATATTATCCAAGCTTATGTAGTTAGTTTCGACTCCGTAAAATGCTAACTGTAAACGATTAAGCCATAATACGTAAAACCGGGTATCGTAAAAATACGAAACTTGGAAGAATGATTAAACTTGTCAAAATACTCCATAATAAAATCTAAAATGAGTGGTAGGTTCCATTGGGGTGGTAAAACCCTGCTAAAACTGGAAACACGGGTCTAAAACGCGTAATACGTAAAACGTACGAATATAGCGTAAAATTGAGAAAAGTAAAATATTACTTTTCTAATAGGATAAAAATAATTTAAAATGACTTATAATGTCTAGACTGTGCTCAGTCTAGTGTCGGTTGGTATTAAATGTCTTTTAGACATCAAACCGTAAGCCTAAAAATCAAGGAATGACTTATAAAATCAAGGAATGATTTTTGGTCAAAGGAGGAGGGAAAAATATGTTGAATTTTTCTAATAAGTTGAAAACTCAAATCGTCTTAGAAACGAGGTTCAGGTATAGGCTAAGGTTACGGCTGAGTAAAAACGCTTAAAACTAAAAATTCCAGTTTTTCACGGGCGAGGCTTATTTTGGTCATGTTTTTCTCAGTCATGATTAATTCTCAAATAAATCATGAGTGTGTCAAACATTTTTCTGATGCGGGGTCACTTAACGTGGTCGAGTTTTGTTGTGCGTAGAATTTTTGAATGACGTTTTACCCTAAAACGTGTAATTCCTTATTAACGTTCACGAAAATGATCTGATGAGAGTCAAACTTTTAATTTGCCATGGAAATGATTTATCACTCGAGGCCAAGAAACAAAAATCAAATTTCAGGAAAAATGAATAGTAAAATTTTCCGGGAATAGTAATTAACCTGAAAATGTGAATTGTTACATAAAAAACAGACGAAAACTTAAAAAAACAGAACGAAAATGTAAAAAAAATGCGACAACATAATAAAATGGGCGAAAACGTAAAAAAACATACGACAACACAAAAAAACGGATAAAAACGTAAAAAAAACAGACGAAGATGGAAATGTAAAAATACAGACGAAAACGTAAAAAGTAGACGAAAACGTAAAAAAGACGGACGAAAACGTAAAAAATGGACGAAAACGTAAAAAAATGGCGAAAAAGTAAAATAAACAGACGAAAACGTAAAAAAAAGGGAAGAAAACGTAAAATAAACGGGCGAAAACGTAAAAAACAGATGAAAACGTAAAAACATGACGAAAACGTAAAATAAACAGGCAAAAACGTTAAAAAAAGATGGAAACGTAAAAAAACGGGATGAAAACGTAAAGAAAACGGGCGAAAACGTTAAAAAACGGACGAAAACGGGCGAAAACATAAAAAAACGGAAGAAAACATTATAGCGAAAAATTGCACCGTTCGTCCTTATAGTGCAAAATGACTATTATACCCTCATAAGCAAACATGTTAACGAGCGTTAGTCCACCCCGTTAGAAGGAGGGACTAATGGTGCATAACGTTTCTGAGTTAAGGATGAACGGTGCAATTTTTTTAGTCAAAAGACCACAGGCTGCGGTCAACGCAAACCACAAGGACGAACGGTGTAGTTTACTCTTAAGAAAAGTATTGTCAAAAATACATAAACTTGCCGGAAATGCTCAAAATTTGTCAAAAATATCAATCCAATTAATCATCGATTACAAGCTACAAGAAAGTTGACCGCCCGACAATAGGTTCGCGATTTTTGCAACCTTGAGAATAAAGGTAAAAATAATTTTTTATCAATCAAATTTTGCATTAACCACCCATATCATAATTTTTTAATTTTTTATTTGTGAACACGCTTTTTGAAACTAAGAATCGGTGTTGCAAAACAAGGCCTACAAGGCCGATTAATCGCCGCCTAGGCGCTACAAGGCCACTAACCTTTTCGATTTGTGTAAATCGGTCAAACAAATCAGTCAACCATGGTCACCGACGGTTAATGACGGTCAACGGTAAACTTGCCCGAAACCTTCAAACCTTGCCGGAAATACCCAAAAATCGCCGTAAAATTGTTTAATAAGTTATAGTCGTTGTTTATATCTATTACAAGATGTTAAAAAAAAGAAAAAAAAAAGAAAAAATCTCGCAAGAAATGCCTAAAACTTGCCAGAAATACATAAAACTTGTCAAAAATGTCGATCCGATTAATCATCGATTAATCCCGCCTAGACCGATTACAAGCTACAGGGGGTTGACCGCCCGACTACCGATTCACGATTTTTGCAACCGTGACTGTGATAGTGCATTTTCACACTAAATGTTTACTACTAGTATATTAGTTTACAAAATAAGTATATAATTTTGAATTGTTAAGATCCTGATCTTGATTCTAGGTTTTTACGATTTTAAGATACTACAAAGCAAAGTTGTTCCCGATCATACGTAGAATCCTTGCGAGATAGAATCTTAACAAAATCCCGGTCTTTACCATAGGCCTATAAGATCCCGATCAATCCTATCATACTGTTCTCAAACCATAAGCTAAAAACTACAAATTTGTGCCCTAAGTTTTGTAAAATATGAAAAACAATGGGCTAATTGTATTAAACACTTCATAATCATAATTTTGACATACATTTTATGATATATAATAATATATGTAGATTTGCATAATTTTACAACGTTTATAAAGAAAATAATATTATAGTAGGATTTTAAGATCCTGATCCGATTTACGATCATGATCTTGTAAAAATGAAAATGATCTCAGGTATAATCCAGATATTAAAAACCATGAATCAAATTACTTTAATAAATAAGAAAGACATTTGATTAATACATAG
Source organism: Artemisia argyi (assembly GCA_030686995.1). Classification (NCBI taxonomy): domain Eukaryota; kingdom Viridiplantae; phylum Streptophyta; class Magnoliopsida; order Asterales; family Asteraceae; genus Artemisia; species Artemisia argyi. The sequence continues at coordinate 227,434,222 of CM060701.1, forward strand.
TGACATTTGATTATACTTTTTTTTTTTTTTTTTTTTTTTTTTTTTTTTTTTTTTTTATAATTGGGTGACACTATCAAAATGATTAATGAACCAAACAAAAGTAATAGCTCATTATTATTATTATTTTTTTTTAAACGAAATCTATTTGAGTTGAGCATAGGATGTTGATAGCCCATGGTAGAACACTCAATGAGCTAGGGTGGCCTCATTTTGCCTTACCAACCTTATGGAAATTAGTAATAAATACTTAAATTGTTTGTAGACACATACATTTTAGGTGTTAAGATACACAGTCGAAAAGGAAATGGCCATATCGTACGTTAAGGTTCTCAAGCAACCAATAAGGAGAAAAGGGAGTGATCGAGCGATGACAACATGAGGTGGGCTTAGAAGCAACGCTCTTGTTAAAAAAAAGCGTAATAACTCACTAGTCTAGCTTCCATAACAATGAAAATGTATTAGGGGTCAAGTGATTCATCGAAGTGACAAGACCTTGACAAAAAATTTTGCAATTGTCAGTTGCTGGACATTCTCTAAATCAGTGTAAGTTGTTGATGACAAGACGTACATTGAGATATTAGAAGTGAAAATGTTAGCTTGAATATATATTAATTTACATGTATTGTATTGTACATTGGTCAATCATGCTCATGAAGAATATGAACGTTTGTGACCAACATAATGCTCCTGGAGAATGAACTGCATATATAGTCAATTTTTATTGTTGAAAACATTCAAGTCGGGGTATTTATGCTCGAAACTAGTTGAAATTGAAATTTAGACACTAAAATAAAACTTGTTAGTAATAGAATATAAGAGAAAAATAGTCATACTATTTCTCTCTCTAATAATACTTCCTCTTACCTCTCTCTACAAAACAAAAAAAAAATCCGATCAAACCTTCCTTTCCGGCGGCCGGTTTTGGCCGGCCGTCCGGATCTTTCTTTTGTTCTTTCCTTTTCCGCAATAAAGCTTTACTGCAGATCTGCCATATCCTTTTATGTAGCTGCTGCTGCTGTTGTTGTTGCTGCCGCCGTGGTTCTCTGCTCAGATCTGTTACCAGTTGGTCTCTTCTGCTCAGGGTTGTTGTGGTCGGTCATCGACGGCTTGTTGCTGCATTGGGATCTGTCTTTAGATCTGTTAGGTTTTGGTCTAGCTCCTGTTAGGATGCTTGCTTTTTTCTTCTTTGTATGTTTTATGTACCTTGTGTACTTTTGTCAAGCTACACCTTTAAATGGTTGTGTCTACAAAAAGCTCACTTGGGTGATTCCCCCCACCTCTGTATGGTGTTGCTATAGTGTGTCACAGCTATTTTGGTGTATGTCTTGTTGTAGCTTAAGTTGTTATGTTCGATGTAACTTGTTATGTTCTATTTTCCTCCTTTTGTGAGGTGTGATAATGAAATCATGTTCAAAAAAAAAATAAAAAATAAAAAAATAAAAAATAAAAAAGAGAAAACGCTCATTTTAAAGCTTAATTGCAAAATATACCTTTGAGAAAACCAAATTGACTAATAAGCCCGGTCATTCAATTATAAAGTGAAGGATCTTGAATGGCCAATAAATTAAAAGTTGAATTAAAATTTGGTTAACATTGAATCATATTTATTTTCATAAAAAACGAATAAATATATACACATGACTTGAAAGCTTTTATTTGAAAAAAAATATTTTTCACTTCTTGGACGTAAATGTCAAATAACATATTCTGATTGGTTAAATAAACTCTAAAATTAAATTAAAAACTTTTAAAAATGATTTAAAATTCTCAATTTTCATACCTTTTTAAAAATCGTAAACAATATATATGTTGAACTTTTAAAAAGAACAACTATTATTATTATTATTATTATTATTATTATTATTATTATTATTATTATTATTATTATTATTATTATTATTATTATTATTATTATTATTATAATTGTTGATGCATAATTTGGCGCGGGCTGAATTCGACGACTCTCTTTGGGCCGTTAGTCGTCTTCTCGAGCCCTGAGTAGACCTGTCAACAAAGAGAACCCGTTAGGAGTGGACCCGAGGCCGTAGCCCCGGGATCCACCTCCGACGGTCAAGTTAGTATCAATGCGATATAGCATATAAGAATTAGGTTTAGGGTAACCTGTTATCTTGTATTGTGAATGGAATCTCAGCCCTATATTTATAGGCATGGAATTAGGGTTTAGGCATAGAGTGGGCCGCTGTCTGCCGGGCCTGACCCATTCCTGGCCCAGTCCGGACCATACGTCCACAAACCCCCCAAGTTTAGTATGACATAGTGCGTGACTATGTTATGCTAGACTTAAGTTCTGTTCATGGCCGCGTAGGCCCAATCAACCATGACGGCATGGCCCATGTGTGCGCAACTCTGGTGTGCACATAGGACGGACTATACTGCGCAGCCCAAATGCGATAGTGCGCACTGGGAATGCGATTGTGATTGTCTCACAATGGTGAAGGTGGATCTCGTATGCTGCATCCTGGGTAAGGGCGTACCTTTTGTACCAGTAGCGATGCAACATGGTGCGACAGAAGACGTGCTTCTGTGTGCGCGTTGTGCGCGACAAGGAGGTGCGACAGAAGACGTGCTTCTGTGCGCGACAAGAAGGTGCGACAGAAAACGTGCTTCTGTGCGTGTGCGCGACAAGGATGCGCGCTGTGCACGACAAGGATGCGCGTTGTTCGCGACAGAGGTGCGCGCGCTGTGCGCGAACATTACATTCGTCTTTACAAACGACAGAGGACGTCTCCCTGTGGCAAGATTGTGCGAATATTTAAATCCGTCTTTGTACCGGGCTTGCAATACCTCTTACGTACGATCTGTTTCCAAATATGCCTGCGTGACTTGTACGGAAACAGTAGTATTATATACCCTGGTAGCCCCCCAAGTTTGATGGTGCTACTCTTGTAGGAGCATTAAACTTAGTTATTCAAATCCTGAAAAACACTTAATGCAAATATTAAAAGTATATGCCGCGAATCGCAACATATGAAACCTAATGAAGTAAAAGATTAGCGTGAAGCAATATATAGCACATAGCATATAAGAGAAGTATTAGTGCGAATTACACCTATCGTGAGGTTTTACAAACTATATAAGAGAAGTAGCACGTAGCTAATCTACGAACGCAGTGCGCTCATGGCGATTGATTGAGCTTTTTCTTTATAAAAACAATGGCGCGGATGGACACACCGTGACCGCGACTAATAGTTTCGATTGCACGTACAGACGCAGATGGATGTATCGTGACCGTGACTAATAGTTTTAATCGCGCGCACAAATGCAGATAGATTTATCGTGACCGCATAGATTCTAACGTTTTGTGGATGATCGCAGAGGACCACGACTTTTTGTCTCGTGCGCTCATGGCGATTGAGTAGCATCGTGGTGCCCGTACGTAACAGTGCGCTCATGGCGCCAATCTGCGAAGATTTCCAGACGCTTGGCCTAACGCGGGTAGATTTATCGTGACTGCGTTGTTCGTGGTTAAAAGATAAAGTAGGTCCGATCGTGCGGATTTAGTGCTGTTATAGGTAAAATCGTGTTTACCAAGTTTAAAAGATTTACATAAAATCTTTTCAATATTTAAAAGATAACATATCTTAAAAGATATGCACAAAAAATATGGAGATATCTTTTTAATTTTATCAAATATTGGTACGTATGGCTTATCAAAGTAAAGTCAATATAACTACATATGAAAATATTGGTACGTATGAATATTGAAAGTGCGCATATGAACAAATTCGAATACTGCGCAACTTGTTTTTTCCAACAGGGATCTAGACAAAATAAACAAAGATCAAAGTCTTTGTTATATTTGTAACATACGGAAGAAAACAAAACAAAGGGCCAATGGTGGATTTGTGTTGTCAGTGAGCAAGCCGTATATTGTTGATTAAAGAAAAATAAACAAATTGCTTTAGGTTTAATTGTGTATCGTTGTACGATACAAAGTTTTAAAGTTACCGGCTTTTGAACTCGATGGTTGCTTTCCGATGACGTGAGAACACGAAACTTGTCGTAATCAGGTCCCACGGATGGCGCCATCTTGTTGATGCATAATCTGGTGCGGGCTGAATTCGACGACTCTCCTTGGGCCGTTAGTCGTCTTCTCGAGCCCTGAGTAGACCTGTCAACAAAGAGAACCCTTAGGAGTGGACCCGAGGCCGTAGCCCCTGGATCCACCTCCGACGGTCAAGTCAGTATCCATGCGATATAATATATAAGAATTAGGTTTAGGGTAACCTGTTATCTTGTATTGTGAATGGAATCACAGCCCTATATTTATAGGCATGGAATTAGGGTTTAGACATAGAGTGGGCCGCTGTCTGCCGGGCCTGGCCCATTCCTGGCCCAGTCCGGACCATACGTCCACAATTATTATTATTATTATTATTATTATTATTATTATTATTGTTATTATTGTTATTATCAAGCTTTTAATTTTTACTAGTATAAAATATCATTTTATTAGAAATTTATGAGATTACAAAAAAATTACTGAGAAGCTGAGATATCTGAGCTCCACTCCTATAGTTATATCAAAGCTAATCGTATTAAAGATATGAATAGTAACACGTGTCTCAGTGTCTTGAGTCACGGTGAAATTTTGGATGTGTTTTAGTAAGGTCACCGCATCCTTTTTGAGTTATCCAAAAGAAGAGAATGAGAAGGGGAGAAAACCATATATAATATCTGCGCACTTAGCCTCAAACTTAATGCATTTACGTTGTGCGACATCAATCGCCGCACGACCAGACACAAAATCAACCATACCAGTTTGCGTAAAGAGTGATAACCTTGTCAGATCCACAATTTTTGTTGTATTCTTATGAAATTAAATTAACGTTTACACGAAAACCTTGTGTATGCGCACAAAAATAACATATATAAACACAAATATTTACTAAATTTGATTTATGTTAAAACGGTACATGTACACAAGAACATTGGCGGCGATTATCATGTGCAAGTGGTGCAATCACGCATGGCCCTTCATTGTAAGGGGGCTCCAATTTAGTATACAGCCATTAATATTTATAGTTTTATACATATCTAAGTATATAATGTTTTGAATTTTTAGTGTCTTTGTTAAATATGATGAAAGTTGAATTTTTAGTGTCTTTGCGTAATATTAAAGAACTTTTTATTATCTATAAAAGTTAAACTTTTCGTGATTTATGATGGTCTCATTTGTGATTTCGCATCGAGCCACCCGAATCAATGGGACGGCCCTGCACAATAAGTCAAATAAGTACTCTATTCATTTAAAAATAAATGTGCACTTTGTAAATGTACAAAGTTTAAAATTTTTCACTAACTACACTATTTACCAATAAAAATAATCTCCAATTCTCCATCAACCAACTCTTTTTAGTTATTAAAATTTAAAGTGATCACTTATTTTGCGACATCGTAAAATGAAAACATGAATATTTATTTTGAAATGAATTCGGTATAAAAGTACTGACAACTTCCAAACGTAAATTGCATTAATAGCCGAACAAAAAAATACACAAATATTAGAAATAAATTTATTTACTTTATTTAAGTTATTATATGCTTAAACTTATATTCAAAAGGCAAGTTATTTTACATACCAAACTTTTTTCACATGTCAAGAACAAACATTAACATTAGTCACTCATGGTTTTGTACGCTTCAAGTTCGTGCACGATGTCAAGAGCCTACTTACCAAGCTGCAGAGTATTAAAATTGGAGAAAAATGTTTAAGGGTCTACATTGCTCATGACAGAGATCACGATGGTATAGGTTCGAAGGGCAATACTGGAATGAAGCATAATACAAATAAAGAGTTTGGTGACATGGACAGGAATGGTACGAGAGATGGTAGAACTCATAAATGCGACGCTCGAAGTTTTGTTGATGTGGTTAACACGGGAAATGTAAGAAGTGAATGGAGGAATAAGAAGAACAATAATGCAGAGATGAAGATCCAACAAGGCACGAATGGTTTAGACACAAGTAATTAACGAAACCAATATGACAACAAGAATAGAGTTGGGGAACAATCAAGAGATCAGGATGTCATCGACGACAAGGATGTAAACAGTGAGATGATCAATAGAAGTGTGGTGGGAGAGGTGAAAGCAACCTGCTTCTTACATAACTTAGCATCGTTATGTGAGGAACAAGGTCTCAACAACATAGAAGTGAAGTTTCTTGGGGGGGGGGATTGAAGTGATGTTTGTCATGGAAAACGTTGAAACGGTGACAAACGTTATTGAGGATAGAGAGCACGATTCGAGGAGATGGTTGTACAAAATAAGGAGAGGTAATACCTTAAACCGCACAGCAGGAAGACTAACGTGGATCAACATCATGGGAATCCCTATCTCGTGTTGGAACGAAGAAACCTTCAAAAAGATCACGGCACTTCATGGCACTATTCTGGGAACTAGAAATTGTAGGCTGGAGGGTAACCAAAATATAATCATCGGGAGAGTACACATACACACGATCAATAAAGGTATTATTAACGAAGAGCTTTACGTTAAAGTGCAAGGAAAAAACCACTAGGTTCACATGATTGAGGAAATACGAGATATTCATAAGGTAAACGTCATGGAAAGTGCAAATATGAGCCAAGAGAGCAAGACGGGGAAAGGAGACGTAGACATGATGGACGAAAATGAGGTACAACATGATGAAGAGAATGAAGATGACCAAGACGATTCGAAAAACGAGGGTGGATACAAGTGATGACAAGGATGACGACCTGATCGGTGACAGCCGGACTATGAAAAATTCCGGTGAGCGAAACAGAGGGGGGGATGAAGAGTCGCGATATTCTGGGGAAACCAAAGTAAGTGATACTTTTTAGGAAGAGATATTCATTTCCAAGGAAAAAGGGGCTGAGGTGACCTATGAGGCGCATGCGGAGAGTGATTCAAATCATTATGGTGGTGATCATACTAAGTGTGGTCCCACTGATGATATAAATGCTTCACAAAACGTATGTAATATTAATGAGCCAGGTAAAAAAAGTGGTATGGGGCTAGAACCAGGTGGTATCGTGGGTCATGAGATGGACCAAACTGCTGGGCCAACTGATAATAATAAAAACAACACAGGCCCAAACCCAATAAAGAGAAATGTATATGAGTCTGGAAATGGTAGGCTTAATACGTTTGATGAAGAGAAAAAGAATAACAATGTCGCAAACAATTCTAAGTTAGATGAATCTAATGAGGGCGAACACGTGGACGCAAGGGATATGGGAGAAAAGAGGGAGATGTCGCCAACAAGCTCGATGGAAAATTGTGAAGCTCTATTAAAGAAAAAGATAAAGGCATCACAAGCGAATGAGACCGTCGAGGTTACTTTTGCCAAAACGTTCGATCAAGGCAAGGGTTATGCAGAAAATCAGAATTCTAAGATGAAGTTGCGCAGAAGGAGCGTGAGGAAAGCAAAGGAGGTGGCAAGGAAAACCGGGGTCGCGGGCGTAGGTGAAGCAACAAAAGGCATTTTAGATGCCTATAAAGAATTCCATGAGATCGAGAGGGACAAAGACAAGATATTCAAGTTCGGGGACAATCACGTGAGAAATGAAGACAACGAGAAGTGTGAAATCAGTTTTGAACAAATTAAGGAAGTTGGCGAAATGATCGGGGTATCCTGGTGTAATGTCAAAAATGAGAAGACACGAGACAAATCATTCGAAGTGATGAATGGCGAAGTTAGGCTTGCTGGGGCACAGACCCAATAAACCTTAGTGGTACGCCCTTCTGATTAGTATTTTTCGTTTGGTATTTTTTTATGAAGATAATATCATTGAACATTAGGGGTATGGGGGAATGTGGGAAGAAAGGTTGGATCAAATCTATTATTAAGACCGATAAATCGGACGTGATTGGATTACAAGAAACAAAATGTGACATAGTTTACGAAACATGGGTCGAAGATATATGGGGTGGAACTGGATATGGGTACGCTCAATTACCATCGATCGGAAATTCAGGAGGGATATTACTTACATTGGATGAAAGGGTTCTAACACATAAAGAGGTAGTTGGTTACCAGAGGTTCATTGCGGTGAGGGGTTCTTGGAAAGGGAATATGAAAGAGATTGATGTGTTTATTGTATGCATTTACGGGCCATAGGTGACTCGTCAAAAAGCATGCTTGTGGGATAGATTAGCGGGGTTGATGAATAGATGGCAAGGATCATGGTGCATTTTCGGGGATCTAAACGTGGTAAGATGTGGCGACGATAGACTCAATTCTCAAGTAAATATGAAGGAGGCAGATGACTTTAGCAACTTCATAAATAATACGAGGTTGATTGAGATTCCAATGGGAGGTAGGAAATTTACGAGGATAAGCGATGATGGGTTGAAATTTAGTAAGTTAGATAGATTTCTATTGAATGATGGTTTCAACAACTTGTGGGGCAATTTATCGGTTGTGGCTTTGGATCGCAAACTATCAGATCATTGTCCGATTGTTATAAAAGACGTGGATTTGGACTTTGGTCCAAAACCATTCCGTGTTTTTAATGTTTGGATGGATGAAGTGGATTTTAATCATATCATTGAAGAAGCTTGGAAGAAAGAAGTAAGAAGCTTGCGGCCTGACTGTAGATTTCAAGATAAAATGAAGAATGTTAAGGCGGCGCTTAGAATATGGAGCAAAGAAAGATTTGGGGGGGGGGGGGGGGCATCTAGAGAAAATAGACAAATTCAAAAATGAAGCTATAAGGTGGGACTCGAAGTGGAAAAAAGACAACTAAATGAAAATGAAGCTATGAGCTCTCATGTGTATACTTACATGTTTTGAAGAGGTATCGGGGTTACGAGTGAATTATCTCAAAAGTAAATTACATGGTTTGGGTGTTAGTGATAAGGAATTGGGAAGTATGGCTAATTGGATGGGATATGAGATCGGGGAATTTCCATTCACATACTTGGGCTTACCTATAGGTGAAAACATGAATCGGGTGAACGCAAGGAAACCAGTGGTGGACAAGTTCAAGAATCGGTTGGCCGATTGGAAAACAAAAACCATGTCGTTAAGGGGTCGCTTAACATTGGTAAAATCTATTCTCGGTAGCTAGCCATTGTATTACTTCTCGATGTTCCGGGTGCCTATGAGTGTTATAAAAATTCTTGAGCGTATTAGAAAAAACTTTTTTTGGGGTGGGAATGGGGAGGGTTAAAAACTTTCATGGGTAAAATGGGACTCGATTCTTACTTCTCCTGGGGATAGGGGGTTTAAACGTGGGTTCTCTTAGGGCTAAAAACTTGGCGTTGTTGGGTAAATGGTGGTGGAGGTTTAAGACGGAGGGGGGGGGGGGGATTATGGGCTAGGGTCATAAAAAGTATTCACGGGGTTTGTGGGGGTATATGAAGTTCTCACGAGGGGTGTGGGGGGGTGACGAAGGGGGGGGGGGAGGAGGGGGGTTTGGTCCGATATCTTGAAGATTGTCATGGAGATTTACGGGGTCGAGGTTGATTTCACCTCCTCGTGTGTGGGGGTCCTAGGGGATGGGAGGGATATTAGTTTTTGGGAGGATAGATGGGTGGATAATAGGAGGCTTCGCGATAGATTTCCTAGATTGTACCATTTTGAATGTAGGAGAGAGGGTAGTGTAATGGATAAGGGTTATTGGGTAAACAATCAGTGGAATTGGACGTGGGAATGGAATAGGAATATTAGTGGGACGGTGTGTAGAGAATTTGATGAGTTAATTCAGGTATTGCGGAATATTGTTGTTTTTAATTCTTGTAGGGATAAATGGAGGTGGACGTTAGATGAAGATGGCGAATTCAAAGTCAAGACGCTTACGAGTTTGATCAAAGAGAAGATTCTACAAGGAGATATCGGTGGCTACGACACACTTTGGAACAAATTAGTTCCTAAGAAGATCAATATTTTTTTTTGTGGAGAGTGCGTAAAGGAAGACTCCCAGTTTGGGTGGAACTTGATAGAAGAGGCATTGATTTGGACTCGGTTCTTTGTGGTTTGTGTAACGATAGTGTGGAATCATGCACTCATTTTTTAGTCGCTTGTGATTTTGCAATGAGTGTGTGGTCCAAACTATTTAACTAGTGGAAGGTGGGGAATGCCAACATTTTTACTATTGATGATATTTTATCTCATAGTGGAAACGTTAATATTCCTACCTCCCTATCGTACATTTGGCAAGCGGTAATTTGGATTTCCGGTTATTTTATTTGGAAGGAGAGAAATGCTCGTGTGTTTGGCAACAAAGTTTCAAGTGTTAATAAGATTTTACAAGATATCCAACTCAAAAGCTTCGAATGGATAGTTAGAAGATCAAAGAAGTATAAGACGTTAGATTGGCAACAATGGCTTCGAGACCCTCAGAATAGCCGTCTTTAGTAAATGTGGTTTTGGTTTGAACAGGTTCAATAATTCGGGTTTGCATTTGGTATGTTTGTTATTTTGCAGCAGGATATTTGGGACATGCACATCAATATGGTACAGGTCTGGATTTTCCATCTCATTCGTGTGCTCAGTTCAGACAGTGGGGCTCCAACTTATTAGAGCTTATTAGATGGGCTACGTGATGACAATAATTTTTTTTTGAATCTGATACAGGCCTTCTATCTTGTATTAATTCTCTTAACTATTGATTTCTTGTATTGAATATGGGTATGTTGGGTTCTAATTTGCAAAGTGGCTGGGTCTGAAATTTAGTACCATCGAGGGGCACATGGTTCATGTCCTTAAATTCCAAGCATGTGCTTCATTCCTTGTGGTGTGTTGTCGTTTGTCAATCTCACTTGGGATTGGGGTATGTGTTTGGGGGATATTGTCTTTGTGTTCCCTTGGTGTATTAGTTGTATTGTTGTTTACTGTTCATGTGGCCTTGGTTTATGTTGTTTGCAGATTCTATTTTCAACATGTGTTTGCTGTAGTGGATTCAAAATGCAGGTTGGTGGTTTTATATATGGACCTGCAAATGGCAATTAGTATAAGTCAAGAATAGTTTTTTGTTGCTTGTGTCGGTTTGTATCAAAAGTGTGTGTTGGTATTATGTAGGCCTTTATTTTAAGTTTGTGATAGATTGTACGCCAAAATGTGTGAGGGTGCTTGTGTCAGTTAGTTGTTAGGCTTTAGTTTTAGTTTGGCTCATTGTTGGTCTTTCATGTATTATCTTTTGAACTCTTGGGTCCCTTTCTCTTTTTAATTTACTTGATTAATTGGGGTGAGATGTCATTTCTTTGTATCTTGTTCTCTCTATAGTATTGTTGCCTTTCTAAAAAAAAGAAATTAGTCACTCATTTTGTTTTTGAACCAGAAAAAGAAAACAAGAAAAGAAAAAAAAGGAAGATTAATAAATATTTAATTAAAAATTAATTACATCTATTTTTTATAATCTAAATATCTTATTAACCATTTATCGTTAGACAAAACAAATTATGCCGTTACGATGAGTATTTAATTATTTTTTATAGACGGACACTTTGATATACTTTCGACAAACTTTTTTTTCATTATTGAAATTCACATGACATATTATATGTGATTTAACACAATATCGAATTTTGAACACTAAACATTTATACTAAAATTGACACAAGTATTTTTCTATAAATCAAAAACTTTTCCCGTTTTTTGCAATCAAGACACACATTCATTGTTTCCAACCATATATTGCACACTGTATTCGAATTATATACTATAGTAGTTAATTAATGGAATTTCTATAATCACATGTGATAACACACATGTAGTGAAAATCAAATGTGATTGAGATCACGTGTAAGGAAAATCACATGTGATTTTTTGTATTTAATCCAACCTTAATGAACTAACTGGACTAATCTACAATACGAAATATTTTGTGTTATATATGGTTGAAAAGTTATGAATGTCTAGTTAAAAAAAAAAAAAAAAAAAAAAAAAACGAAGAAATTTTAAAATATTGTACAAAAAACTATTTTAATTTTATTACATGTTTAGATATTCAAGTATTCAAATTAATGTTTAATCACATGTGATTTCTAACGCAAGTTTCAACAATAAAAGCAGAAGAAAAAAAAACGAAAAATGTGAAAAAAGTCAAAAAAAAGTTTATTGAAAGTATATCAAAATGCCCGCCTATAGAAAGATAATTAAATGTTCATCGCGGTGATATATTGTTTTCGCTTAATGATTAGTGTTTTAAGAGATGTTAATTTTTGAAAAAAGGTGGGTAAAAGAAGTTTTATTATCTAATTTTAAAAATGAGTGGCTAAAATTAAGTTTTGAAAAAAAAAAAGAAGTTTTCTTAATATGTAAATAAATGTTTGATATATAAATGAAGTTAAATCTCTATATTCAAAGCTTATGTTAAAACATTTTTTTAAAGTGTCATGTTTATTAGTAGAAGTTATTAATTGTTCATTTGTTCATCCATAAATCAAACCAACATGAATTACTCTTTTCTTGATGCCACTAGTATTTTTTTCTCTTAAACAAGAACATAGAAAGCTTTTACGACTATCACCATTCACCACTTTATAATCAGTCACAAACCAACCATGACATAGAACTCTTGTTGACAACGAAAATTTAAAAAGTAACAATATGAATTTTCTTAAAGACAAAACTCATTATTACTATATTTATTTGCATTTATGGTAACACGTGACGCTTTTACACTTGTCACACCCCAGTTTTGTTTTTTCTTTGTAAGCACCGTCTTATTTTTGTTCATATGTTGATATAAGTGGATAACCATTCTTATTCTTTTTCTTTTTATGTCTTAAAAAATCTTTTATTATATAAGGCAATTATCAAAAAGTGCTGAAAGAATAATGAAAACCAATTGATTTCAGGTAAACTTAAAAAAATTTCACGTATAGCAAAAAATAAGAATGTAGGTGTTGGTTTATTGAAAAACTAAGAGTTATAAATAAAACTTTTGTCGTTGAATTTTAAATATCACTTTTCATATTTTTTTAGTAGTTTTTCTGAATTTAACAAATATCTCCTTATACTTTACACCCCGTAGTTATTTAAAAAAAACACAACTTATATATTGTAGTTATGTATTAATATTATTATCATTATAGATTGAAGTAATATGCATGAGACTATATGTATCAAATGAAAGCACAATTTATTGTAATATGTATATGAATACACGTGGTTGTATATATACGAACAACTTTCATTATTTCTCTTTATGAGTTTAAGTAAGTATATGCAATTTTTTTTATTATCTCTGTTCAATTGCGACTCATGCTATTTCTTTTGTATAAATTTAACCCGTGAGTATATGAGTTTAAAAATTAAATAGAATTTTTTACCCAAATTTTTTTTTAAATAGAATTAAAATTATTATTATTGGGGAAATAAATTAAACTTAAAGCACAAATGTTAATCGATACTAATACATAATAAAAATTTATGTAAAAACTCATACGTACACGTGTATATATGAGTATTAAATAGTTTACATAATTTTATAGAAAAGTATGCACGGGGTTAAAAACTAATACGGCTAATTATTAAACGGAAAATAAATATCAAGATGAAAGCATGTATTACTATGATATGAAAGATATTCAGTTAAAAACTACTAGTAGTTATTAGTACAAGTTCCAGAAGATGATATTTTACCGGGTAACCCTTATATCTAAAAGAAAAATTCAGAAGATGATAAATATTATCGATATTCTCATAATGAAAATTTTATGTAAAACATTGTGCTTGCATGAGGTATTATACTAGTACACATAAAAGCAGTAATTAATAAATTTGATTGCCAAATACTATTACACTTTTAAGTGTGTTACACTATACATTTTGAAAATGCTCATTGCACTTTCATAGTCTTGAACATAAAAAAAGGTGTAATACATTGATACATATCGATTTTTTTGGATATGTAAACTTTACTAAACATTGTCGCTACTATCTCCATTAACAAGTGACCTCGCTTTTGTCTTTAACTTCCGGTCATCGAGATAATGCTGATACACATACGAAACTGAACCCCATATAGCAAGAAGTAACGCGATAGCTTTCACGCCATCCATCTTATCTCCGAAAAATATAACTGCGAGAACAGGAACAATAGGCAATGCCAATGTACTAATCACATTCGAAAATAAAGACGACACTTCAAATATTAACCCCAAAATCCCAACTGAACATATTTGCCACGCTATGGCTATCCATACCAATGTCATTATATACGAAACTGACCCCTTTTTATAATCGTTCATTTCCTTTGCTAACCCATCCCATTCTCCACTAGCGAATAGTCCTACCAAAGAACCACAGGCCGCAACAAATGAAGGGTATATCTGCATTTCTAACACAACTCTGAAGTTTTCGCTTTTTAGTACCTTTTCAAATGATAGTTGCAAACAGGAAAGATATAAAGAGTAAGCAGCGGATGCACCCAAAGTGCATAAAAACCCGATTATGTATTTCCCTTTTGGAATTTTTGAGTTATCCGAATCTGAATTTACCGCAATAAGCGAGGCAGAAAGTGTAAGAAGAAATAAAGAGTTGATGATCAAAGATGTAAACTTTTGCGCATTGAATAAGAACGAGAATAAGGCATTGAATGCTAGTTGTGTTGCACATAGTAAAGAGTATGTAGATACGGGTAGATATAAAAGACCATATGAATACATCAAGTTATCACCAGTCAAGAGTAGGCCGAAAAATAAGTAAAGAAGCAAAACCGTGGATATGGGTGGTGCTGATGTGGACTTGATGGATGGTGGGACGAAAAGCAGGACGGGGATTAAGATTGGGAAGCCGGCAGATTGAACAAAAGTAGCCATCCATTTACTATTACCACCTTTGTCATAGTAAAGTCCGCCCAAGAGGGTGGCGGTTGCTTGACCGGCTAAGAGAAAGATAATATAAACCGACACACGCAACCACCATCTGTAGTTTTTGGTTTTTGGTATCTCAGCTGGGTTGGTAGAACTTGAGGCTTCATTGGAGATGGCATCTTTAGCAGCTAAGAAAAAAAAGATGAGTAAATGATCAATATACAATTTTTGCCACTTAATAAATTTTCTTGCTCCGCAACTGCACACAAACTTTTTGATCAGTACATACCTCGTGTTTGCAGTTCGATTTCTTGACCTGCATCCGCCATTTAAAAAAACCCACACCTACAAGAAGTGCAGTGACCATGTTATAGTTTTCAGGAAGCCAAATCAATAATTGTAACAGAAAAGTCAAACTTTACTTACATCACATAAGTCAACTATATTGAAATTTATTCAAATCCACCATGAAAGTCAAACTTGAGTTCTTTAATCTTAAGAAATACATGTAGTCTAAATATTTTGAATGGTTGATGGTGAGGCCACATCCCTTATATAACAATTTTCTTGGTATATAGTTGAAGTCTATGTGAACTAAAGTTTGACTAGTCTAGAAACAGTCAAAACTGGTTTGCTGTTCTTATTTTTGCAGCTAGATATATAAACAAAACCAAAATGATTTATCTACCATTATTCTGTCCATGTCGTTGCTTGTTCACTTTCCTCTTGTTAGTAAACCCTTAAAATATACATTTTCCTATTTATGTCGTTTCGGCTTCTAAATGTCCGTAAACCTATATATTAGGAAGCAATAAGTAAACTAGCAGGATGTATCAGATATGCAGCAGATAATTAAATTTCCTGTATAATTGACTTGAAAGGAATCCTTTTCCCACACACACACATAATTGACCATTATACCTCACTTAGATTTTATTAGCAGTTATCCGTTCACTTAGATTACGTAATTGATCATTGGTCCTCACTTAGATTATATATCAGCTTCAAAACCAAAAGGTCGGTATCAACTGTTGATTTAAAAACTGCATGTTCATCTTGTTATTCATAATATCATATTACAATCTGCGTATGAAATCAAGTGGTTAAAGAAATTATATAAACATTATGATAAACAAAGAAACTGCCGGGATAAGTTAGTTTGTTATGCTATTATCAGACAAGCGTGGTCATATTTTGTGTGAATTGATCAGCAAGTGGCCTGGTGTTAACTAATAACGAGATGACCATGTAATACGAGTTACGATTTATGAGTAATGACCTAAAGGAAGAAGAAACTAAATCAGGCATCCTTTGTATTATGAGTGAACCTAACAAATATAGAAGTACAGCATGGCCCGGTTTTCATCCGGCTGTTTCTCCAGCAAGGTAAACTTGTGTGGAGGCAGTACGGTTTCCGGGGGAAACCCGTTACCACCTGAGATCAGCATGGACCCGGTTAAGAAAACATAGTCTGGCGGGGTGGCGATGGGGCCTTCGCTGTCCGCGAAGGTGGTCGTTTCTAAGTTGAAATTCACCTTTAAAAAAAAAAAAACTACTATCATCCACTAAAGGCAACTATGTGTACCTTTGATACAGTAAAAACATGCACAAAGTCTCATTATCATCCAATAATATCAAAATTGGCAAGAAAAAATGTAAGAAGATTCTGCATATAAACATAAAGATTCATTAACTTACTATCTCACACTGTTGAGGTACATTGTAGTCTTTGGTTTAGAGGTCCTCCTTATATATCAAGAAATTATAACGTTTCAAAAACAAGATACCATTATGCATAAATAAACTACTCATAAATGAACTCAATAAGATTTCATGCGATGTAAACGTACAATCTAGCGGCTTGCGAAATAACTCCCGAAATGACCTACTATTAGAAGATTCAATGTTAATAACCAATCTTTAAATGTAACTGATCCATTGATACTAAAGAAGGGAATACCGTTAAAAATATGTGCAAACAGCCAGCGCGAATGACGTGATGGTAAAACTGTTGGTATTAATAGATTTATGAGTATCAATAATAATTTGCCTTTTTGAAACATAACCGAAGGACTAATAAGAGAAGAATCAATTGCCATCCAAACAAGCATCCGTTGAGGAAATGAATTATGAATAGTGAAAGACACAACATTGAAACAATCATGTAGATGTAAGTTTTGCAAAACATACTATAAAAAAACAGGAACTTAAGAGGTATCCTGCAATGATACACAAATTGTGACATCAACTAAACATGAAACTTAATCGAAACTACGAAATAAGAGGGGGATTAAAGCCACAACATTACGGTATTACAAGCTATAAATTCCCAGAAAAAAAGCTAATCTCTCAGTCTTCTACGACGCTTCATTTTTTGGGGAAGAGGGACACGCAGGTCCTGATTAGCAATGGGTTCGCTTTTCCACCATTCCTTATACCTAACACTCACATGACCTCCGTACTGTCTTTGCGGGAGGTATATATATTCATTCCAATCATCATTGCTTTCGAGATTAAGATCTTCAGCTGGGATATCCTGATTATACCCAAACTGCTTAGATACCCGATGCGGAAAGTATTGTTGACTAATATCCAAGCCAACTAACACAGAAACCCTGACACAACGGGCAAATGATTCCAATTCATCATTATTGATTTTTTCAATGGTAGCATCTTCTTTATAAATTGTGTGATCCTTGACATAAGGCCGCCACACAAACTGTTTTCGACATGTACCCGACTCTAAGGTGGCGTAATCAGTACTTTTGTTAACCTGGTTAGCCCATCTGGCCAATCTAGTTTCATCATCTCGAATGTTGCCCACACCATAAGGCCTCACATGCGGAAACCTTTCCAATACCCACACCTGCATGTAGTACATAGGGGAAAATACTTCCTGCAAAACTCTTTCGCTTTTTCCTTGTTGGAGATCCAAAATAGTGTTTTGTAAGACATGCAAGTCCCTATAGAGAGTTGCAAGGACAGCAGGTGCCAGAGCCATTTTCTGGCCTCTTGCTAGAAGAATAGCCAAATTAAAAGTCTCTGGCATGACTGTGTCTCTCACAGATGGAAAGAGATACTTAGATAACCAGAGTGCTAGGAACGCTTCATGTTCAAGAACATTTTGATTTTCCATAAACTCGTTCATCCAAGCATTGAAGCGGGCCTTTTTTGAAGGACTTGCAATCAATTTTTTGTAAGCTTCTTTTAACTGAGATAAAGCTTCACAATCCTGGGGGATCTCGACATGACTGGTGACGGGGCCTCCCAGAACTGAGAGTCCTCCGAGAACCATCATATCTTCGAGAGTAATCGTTATCTCCCCCCATGGAAGTATAAATGTATTAGTTTTGGGGGACCACTTTTCAGCAAACCAAAAAATAAGATTCTTATTTTGGGGTATCTTGAGTGTGGAATTTATAATAGCATCATAAATTCCAGCCCTCTTCCATCCAGGACTATGTGCTGCTTTCATGGTCTTAACCCAATTTTCCCACTTTTGGTGTGGGTTACCCCAACCCACGAATTTGATTTTCTCAAGATGTGTTTGTAAGGTAGATATAGTGGAGGTAGGTTTAGCAGGACGGGATTGGGGCGTGGCAGTAATGGGGATAATTGGTTGAAGAATCTCACCAAATTGTTGCATGTGATATGCTAGAGTCGCAACATTCATTTCTTCGACACTAGCTTCGATTGACATTCTAGCAAAATCAAAGGCAAGAGACCAGAAAAGGAGAGTATATTTGAATTCTGAGAAGAATAGAATTTGTTATGTTTCTAAAGAACAAGAACCAGTGGTTTAAATAGGAGTTAGGATTTGGATTATGTACTTTACTAAGGTAATAAATGGCCTATTTAGATAATTACATAAAATAGCATTTATGGACTGAAATATTATAAGCATATTACATATGAAATGTTTTATAATAATTACATATTACATATATCAAGGTTTTAAGACAGAGATCCTATATAGGATCATTTTCATCTTTATAAGAACGTGATCGTAAGATCAGATCGTGATCTTAAGATCCTATAGTATTATTTTCTTAAGAGGGCATTGTTGAATTATGCAAATATGCATATTATTATATATCATATATCATGTATCATGAAACCTGTATGTAAAAATTATGATTATGAAGTATTTAATACAATTAGCATCTTATTTTTCATATTTTATAAAACTTAATACATAAATTTGTAGTTTTTTAGCATGTTGTTCGAGAAAAGTAAGATCGGATTGATCAAGATCTTAAGATCTTATGGTCAAGATCGGGATCCTATCTCGCAAAGATCCTACGTAGAATCGGGATCGTTTTTGCTTTGTAGTATTATAAAACCACAAGATCCTAGGATCAAGATGAGGATGTTAACAACCATGACATATATAGTGTAACATATAACATGCAACATTAACATATTGTAACATATTACATACTCACTACCTTTTATTTTAAGTGTTCACATCACTATTTTAGTTTGTCTTAAAAATGTTGTGCACTTGTAACAAAACATAATAGTTGACAACTTTACATATTTACCCTTTATTACTTTTCATATGATAATATATGCATTTATTGGGGTATTAATTGTATAGACAAAAATAATATTTTGTTAATTTTTAAGGCGGGTTTGAGGTGTGGCAGTAATGGGGATAATTGGTTGGAACTGCCAATTGTTGCATGCGATACATTAGACTCACAACTTTCCTTTCTTTGACATCGGCGTTTATTGGAGTTCTAGCAAAATCAAAAGCTAGAGAACCGGAAAATAGAGAATATTTTTATTTATTAGAATTAAGAAGAGTAGAATTCCGATGCCTCTAAAGAGCTAGAACTAGTGGTTAGATGACGAAATTAAGATCTGGATCATACACTTTACTAAGATTTTGATTATATACTTTATAAAGATAATAAATGCCAATAAAGAAAACTCTCTATACCCTGGCAATCTTGGGCGATTCGTACAACCAACAAAAAAACCTAAATCATTTTTGAATCTTATAATCTTGCTCAACTAATCTGTAACACTACTATTTAGTTTGATACCCATTTTGTTTGAATTCTATTAGGGTTTGTACCAGGTTTTTTTAGGGTTTGTTTTTTAATCGCATTCAATATTGTCTAAGGTTTGGCATAATTGCATATTCATTGTTCATGTAGGGATTCATTATTACAATCATTACAACATGTCGGTGGAATCATGTGAAGATCGGGATTGTATTGTTCTAAACCCTAATTTTTTAAGGGTTTCTATGTAAGTAGAAGTTTTAGACGTTATTAGTTCCTCTTGATTTAGTTTAATTGCATGCTTTTCTGAATGAAAAGCGGGTTTTTGGATTCAAGGAGGGGGGAGGTAAGAAAAAAAAGGATAAACGCACGAGTTTAGGTAATCAGAACCTGATGCTCTGATGCCAATTGTAGGATCCCATTCTAATCAACTTAAACACAAAAAGGTGGTGACTTGATGGTGTTGTTGTCATGAGATAGAGAGGAAAGGAGCGGAAGAAAGAAAAGATAATAGAGTTTCTATTTCACATACTAAAACACCTACAAGCACATACATACATGTGAGACTTGTGTGCATTATATACCATCCCAACGCCTACCTTATGGGCTTGGTTCTTGGGCTTGACTTAGGATACTTAAACTATTAGACTAAAACGTATAGCCTATTAGCTTAGTTCCTTTAGCCCCGAACCTAGACTCTTACATATTCTATATCAACATTACATAGTTCCTAAACATATAATGACCGTCACTTCTATTACTTTAAGTAATGCTAACATTATTAATTATATTAAGTAATGTTTACGAAATGATTTAACGGTCGTTAATTAAACCGTTAGATGCTTTAATTAATTATAGTATTTATTATTATCGTGTGACGTAGTAAATAGAAATTAACCCGAAAAATATGGCAAGGCCATAAAGTTGGAGGGGGCTGGTTGGAATAAAGGAGAAAAGGAGGAGGTAGAAGCAAAACTTGTTCACCAAGTTTTACTTATAATATATAAGATTTTTGATGAAGCGAAAAGTGTTACGCTTTCAAGGGGTCATTTAAGCCCTAAGTCGTAATAATATGATCAAATATTGCCTTAAATCGTTCCTTTTGTCATTTTAGGTACTTTTGAGAAAAATTCTGGAAAAGGAAGCATTTTGGACGTTTTTGAAGCAAAAAGGTGAAGAAAACGACAAAGTCAAGAAATCCAGCTGGAACAGTACCTGACAGCGTCACCCTTTAGGGGCTGACGACGTCAGCCTTTGTAACAAGAGGAGGAAAATTAAATACACATGACGCGCCAGAAGGTTTTCGGGACTTTACAACGTGACGGCGTCATGCCTTATCTCACAACGTGACGGCCTCAACTATTCATAACGGGACGGCGTCAAGATATTTGGATCGGACATCAAGAAACCCTAAGGCGGCGAGCTGACGGCGTCAACCGTTAAAAGGTGACGCTGTCAGCCTTGTAATTCTATATATAGTTTTGGAATTTTCATTCATTAGAAGAGAGGAACTTTTTGGTGGAACATACACATAAACCCTAGCATGATTTTCAGACTTTCTTGAGGGTTTCATACCCTTGTATCTTCCATGTTTGATTAAAGATGAGTGATCAATCAATCATTCAATATGTCTATGTGTTGTTTGATCATATCTTATGCTTATATTTCTTTTAGCATGCTAGGCTAGGTTTATTTGTGTTTGCTTAGATGTAATGAAACCTAGTTATTGATTATTTATAGTTAGGTTTGTTATTAATTGTTGTTGGTGAATGCTCGTTGATGTTATGCTTAAGAAAACTGGCTAATCTCCTATATGGTAACCTGCTTGAACGTCTTAGGAAACATGAATCGGATGTGTACTACGATTATTTGGTTGTAATTAATGAAGACTTTTCCTTTAGAGATTACAATTGCACTTGATTCTTGTTTGTTTAATGGTAAATGTGTAATAAAACTATGAGAAACACTTGTTAGGGTAATTTTAGCACAAAATTTAAATTTTTTTGCAACATATAGGAGTAAAACTTTGGTCTTAATAAGCGTCTCATGGATAGTAGTTATGTTACTAGCACAAAAACCGTACCACTCAAAAAATTTTCACCCCAAATATGTAAGGTTCGCCCCGAGATTTGTTAAGAAAAGCTTTAGTGCGTATGAGTGTACCGGTAGTATTTAGATTCTAGAACTTGCGTTAGTAATTCATTCCAAGACTATAAGTAAGACTACATTCGTGTAGTTGGATTACTACATGATAAGAGGCATTAGGATAACCCATGATTTGAGCCTGTAATATAATTACATTGACTTCATTGGTCATGTAATTCCCCTACACCTTTGCGATGTACTCATTTTTAGTACACGATACCCCTAATACAACCCTCCGAGCCTATCTTTTTTGTTTCTAACTTAAAGCATTTTACTTAAAGATAGAATTTGTTTACAATCCATCCCCAAATGTACACCATAATAGCCTTAGCCTTCCTTGTATGCACTCATCTTTAGTGCATTATTGTTACATGTTTAAACCATTTGTTAATTGTTTAATTGATTACATGGTTGCTATGTCAAGTCATATCTTGTACATATTGTTTTGGGACGATTGGGACTCATGGGTAAAGTACTATTGTTATGGAGTTATGGGGAAGAACATCAAATTATTACCCCCATATGTGCGCAAATGTTTTAAAGTACTACAAGTGTTTTGATTATCTTAATTCGAGTCGTTAGTTTTGATTCATGTAAAAGTTCAAGTGTAAGGGGAACGTAATTCCCCAATGTATTATTTTGGATGGTAGGGCAAGAGTGTATGAAAAAAAATAGATAAAAAAAATATATGAAAAAAAGGAAAGAAAAAAAAAAAAGAAAAACATACGGACTACCATCCATTTTCCTTCTTTGTTTATTTTAAGTTTTGGTTATTTTATAGTTAGCATAATTTGAGTCTAGTCTTGGCTTAGCAATGCCGCATTGTACATGTGATTAACTAAGACAATTGACTTGCCACCAGTAAAATATCCCTTTATCCAACAAACCGTGTTTTCCATATCCCTACACCTAACGTTATAACCCTTTTTAAAAGACCTCTTTGATAGTTTTCCTAGGTGCTTACGCCATGTGGTGGAGGTTTTTGATCCTTTCCGAAGCCTATGGTAATCTATTTTACTATGATAGGTAGTGAGTGATATTTTCCATTTCTATTTAGTTATATATAGGTTATAACACATGAGAGATGAGAGTATCCAAACACTATTTGAGAGGTGCTAGTGTATAATTTTCGTGCTTATTTTGATTAAGGTAGAATGATCATTTGTTGTAATTACTTTTATGTTAATGTTAAATGACCCCAAACTTGTATTTTGATTAGAATAAAAGCTCATTTGCTTGAGGACAAGCAAATCTCAAGTGTAAGGGTATTTGATGAAGCGAAGTGTTACGCTTTTAAGAGGTCATTTAAGCCCTAAGTCGTAATAATATGATCAAATATTGCCTTAAATCGTTCCTTTTGTCATTTTAGGTACTTTTGAGAAGAATTCTGGAAAAGGAATTATTTTGTACGTTTTTGGAGCAAAAAGGTGAAGAAAACGACAAAGTCAAGAAATCCAGCTAGAACAGTACCTGACGGCGTCACCCTTTAGGGGCTGACGACGTCAGCCTTTGTGACAAGAGGAGGAAAATTAAATACACATGATGCGCCATAAAGTTTTTGGGACTTTACAACTGATACGTGAGGATCGCACCAGGTTTTACCTCTCAAGGGATCTCGAGAAGCTTACAACCCCCACCAGGCAGTGTACCTGATCGTTGTAGTATAGTATAGTGACAAATACCGGGGGATTGATCGTTCAACTCAGGAATAGTGTCGCTAGGATTAGAAAGTCTACTAAATTAAGTCTAGAGGTGAGGGATGATTCTTTTTGTATTTTTATATTTTATAAAAGCAAGTAAAATCTTGGGTTTTGGAAGAGTGGGCGGAATTAGTTGCTAGCCAACTAACCCAATTTATCTAAAGATTCAATCAAAATAAAACAACAGAAATGAAAATGAACTAATTAAACTAATGTGGTGTAACAATAATGAGGAAAGTTGTGTTTACTTAGGTTTCATTACTCCCTAGATATCTTTTACAGGTTAATTACTTGTTACAATTGCATGGATGACGGGTCATATTCCTTAATACTAGTCGTAGGGCCGTGTACAATATTCCCTAACTCTATAGGATCCTACTTCACTCCTATGTCAAGCCATTGGAAGCTCCTAACATGGGATCATTAGAATTCTCCTATGCATTAAATACAACCAAATATCGTAGTACACCTCCGATCATGTTTCTTAAGACGTTCAAGCAAGTTACCAATGGAAGTCTGCCAGTTTTCTTAAGCCTAACATCGAATACAATCATCTGTAACAATTATAAACAAGCAATCAACCTAGAATCAACATCTAGGTTTCACTACATCTAAGCAAACACAAAAGAAATCTAGCCTAGCATGTTAAATAGAAGACAAGCGTAAGATATAATCAAACAACACACAGACATATTGATTGATTGATTTGAAAGGATACTTATCTCTTATTGAACATGAAAGATTCAAAGGGTTGAAACCCTTGAAAAAGCTGGAAAATTCGACCTAGGGTTTTTTCCCTCAAAGTTGCACACTAATGAATGAAATTTGGAAAACTATATATAGATTTTACAGGGTGACGGCGTCATGTGTTAAGATGTGACGTCGTCAACTCGCTGCCATAATAGAAATCGTATTGCCTAGATCTGATCTTGACGCCCTCATGTGTAAAATTCCTCTGGGCCGTCACTTGTATTTTGACCCTGACAACCTTGGTGACGCTGTCAGGTCCTATAGTTAAAAATCTTCTGGACCGTCACGTGTATCTTCCACATCCACCTCTTTTGTAACTCTTGACGCCATCCATCCACCTCTTTTGTAACTCTTGACGCCGTCATGTAGAGACTCTTGACGCCGTCAGGTACTGTTCCCAGCAAGGAAAATTAAGACTTTGCCATTTTCTTCACTTTTATGCTCCAAAAATGTCCAAAATGCTTCCTTTTCTAGATTTCTCTCCAAAAGTACATAAAATGACAAAAGGAACGATTTAGGGCAATATTTGATCAAATAATCTCGAATCCGGGCTTAAATGACCCCTTAAAAACGGTTCATTTTTCGCCTCATCAACAACGTGACGTCGTCACGCCTTACCTAACAACGTGACGGCCTTAACTATTCATAACGGGACGTCGTCAAGATATTTGGATTGGACGTTAAGAAACCCTAAGGCGGCGAGCTGACGACGTCAGCCGTTAAAAGGTGACGGCGTCAGCCTTGTAATTCTATATATAGTTTTCGATTTTCTATTCATTAGAAGAGAGGAACTTTTTGGTGGAACACACACATAAACCCTGGCACAATTTTCAGACTTTCTTGAGGGTTTCATACCCTTGTATCTTCCATGTTTGATTAAAGATAAGTGATCCATCAATCATTCAATATGTCTATGTGTTGTTTGATCATATCTTATGCTTATCTTTCTTTTAACATGCTAGGCTAGGTTTATTTATGTTTTCTTAGATGTAATGAAACCTAGTTATTGATTATTTATTGTTAGGTTTGTTATTAATTGTTGTTGGTGAATGCTCGTCGACGTTAGGCTTAAGAAAACTAGCTAATCTCCTATATGGTAACCTGCTTGAACGTCTTAGGAAACATGAATTGGATCTGTACTACAATTATTTGGTTGTAATTAATGCATAAGCCACTGTTTAGGAGGCCTGTGGTGCTATACTGGGTATTGCTACGGGAAGAGATAAGAGCTTATAGAGATGGGGAGGTTCAGCACACCCCATGACTGGTATTAAGGATTGCAACTCGTCACCCACGCAATTGTAACAAACTTATCAATCAATAAAAGATAACTAGGGAGTATTGAAGTCTAAGTAAACACGTTTCTCTCCATATAAGAAGTCTCTCAATTTATTTTCTTGTTATTTTATTTTATGTGCATTTGTAGTTAATTGGGTTAGTTGGCTAGCAACTAATTTCGCCCACTCTTCCAAAAACTGAGATATTTTATTTGCTTTCTTTAAAATATAAAAATACAAAAAGAATCATCCCTCAATTCTAGATCTAGTTTAATCCATTTCAATCATAACAAACACTATTCCCTAAGTAGAACGATCAATCCCTCGTTACTTGCCACTATACTATACTATAACGGTCAGGTACACTGCCTGGTGGGGATTGCAAGCTTCTCAAGATCCCTTCAGAAGTGAAACCTTTTGCGTAGATGCAATCCACACATCAAGTTTTAATAAGAGTTTTATTAAATATCTATACTACTTATAAAGGAAAAACAGTCAAAGTGAAAAGTTGAGTTTTCAACACTTGGTCATATGAGAGAGAAAAATAATGTAATTAATACTCTTATTAAAACACCCCATTACTTAAAAGTACAATGATTTATTCATATTGTACAACCAATTAAAAACATATCTACCAAATTAAATAAAACCTATTAAAACACAAGCCTGGTTGACCCGGGACGCTTCAAACTCGGTGGGTTGACCCGGTTTAATTTGACCCATTTTCGACCCAACCTAGCAAGTTGACCCGGTTTAAATCGACCCATTTTTCAACCGGAACGGTTCAACCGGTTGAACCACCCGGGTCGAACCGGGTTTCAAAACATTATGTTTAATTCCCAAATCTTCAAATTTATTATTTTTAATTTATAACCTATAAACTTTTTTTTATCAATAAACTATCTGTCGCTATAAAATCCCGTTGCTATGCACGCGTACTCGTCTAGTTACTTATAAAATCAAATACTAATATACATAAAGATATGAAAATCCATGACAATCTCTTATTCCCTAAAAACTTGATCAACGGCTTCTAGAAACCTATGAGTTTCGATTGGTTTTAAACAAGAAAATAAAACAATGTGTTTTGTTGTTTCATTCATAAATAAGCACTAGCATCTTAGCGTTTTTGTTTAACGTGTTGTGTATACACTCCTTAACTTAGTTTATTTATAATTTTTTCACGAAGATCAAGATGCAAGAATCGAAGAACAAGAAGCGAAGAACAAGAAGATTATTCATCTTAGTAATTATGTGTTAATCGTATTCACCAAATGGGATCCCTTTGGGAGGTTATCTGCCGCATTTACTCATATTAATAAGTGTTATTAGTTTAATAAAATTCCAACAGTGACATCACGAGCCTTCGTTTGGTGTTACGGGTTACACTAAAAATGTTAAAAATTGACCTAAAACGCTTGTTTCATAAGTTTTCTTTGAGGTAATTTTTAAAACATCCCTAATGGATTATTTTTTGTGAAAAAATCAACCCTTAGGGCGTTTAAAATTTAGTAAAAGAAAACCATAGGTCATGGCTTTTTAAGTTGTCATAACGATGTTATTTTACGTGCTTTAAATAATCGTTTTTTACTTGTTTTAATATAATTACGTGGTTATTTGATTCTTATGACAACTACAAGCACACTTGTCATGACTAATTTGTAAACCTCTTGTTCTTACCATATATTAAAGAGTTAATTGATTACACGGACTAAAACGCTAAATAAAATTGACACCTGACACTTGCGCGATTTATTTTTGTTTGCTGATTGGATGACCTAGTTGCGCTAAAAAATTAATTCCCACTGCTCTGTAGTGAATTAGGACTTGAAATATTTATGGTAGATCCACGAGTTAGTAATCTACAACTTTATAGTTTACTATTAAAAGATATGATTTTTTCAAAAATCGACAAAGTCTAGGAAATACTCCATTTATACTCTCACAGAAGCATATGGCCATATGCTGAAATTTTCATATGGCCATATGCTGACCATATGCCCCTTACTTAAAATTCTGACACAACCATATGGCCATGCTGAAATTAGCATATGCTCATATGACACCTACAGAAAATTTTATATAAAACTTATACTTGTTCTAATTCCTGAAAACATACTTTCAATACTCAAAATTAACAAAATTTTCCAAATTTCATAAACATATCATAAACATCATTTCTATACAAAAACATTTACCCCAACCGCCGGGGTAGTACTTTGCAAAATGACGGGTTTTGTGCCTAAACCTGTTCCGATCAATTTTCATAGCATACGACCCTTAACTCACTAATATCATTCCAAACTTACCCAAAACCATTAACTTGACATATTGAACCGTTTTCATGACCATTTGACCAGTTTAATACCCAATTGGGTAATATTACATGTTAATCCAAACGCTCGTTTAAAAACATAACTATGACACTAAAATCCATTCACATGACAAACCATTATACAATCTTGACTCTAACATATCATTACATGAACTTTACACTCAACATTGACCATATAACCTTTTGACCATAAACAGGGCATCAACATTGATCACGAGCTTGGTATTCTACCTAGCTCCTACATTCTTACCAAGGTCTTCTAATAACCGCACATTTCTTTCTTAACCATTAATCCAAGCCATTGCATAAACATGAACCTACAAACATTGTACATTAACCGGTAAGCTTTCGCTTAGTAACATCATTCCTTATTCTAATCCACCTTACACTATCCATTCCTTACTAGTCATAACACTAGTCTTATGCCACTTTCACATAACAATTACATCTAAATCATTCATTAACCTTAGCATAACAAGTCATATAGACATATAATGTAGAGAAATCATTATATCATGACCGGTTTACTTACCTTATTTCCAAGCTAAGCCTAATAATAACAACATCATCATCCTCATCTTCCTTCATCATCATTCTTCTCACTATAGCATCAAACCTATTAACACATCACACAATTACTTACTTCCTTATTAAAACACACTATCCAAAAAGGGTTTACCAAAACCCATCATCATCCTTATGAATCCTAGTTTATAATCATCATGAAACCAATATAAGATTTGCTTACTTGTGATGGCTTAATCCTTGGATTAGAACACCTAAAATCTTCATGGATTCAACATCAAGCTTAACCCTTTCCCTCTTTTTATTCTCCAAAATCGTCACACACAAAATACCATAAGAAAATGGTAGAAAATGCTAGAACTCTCCACACACTAGATATTTACTTGCTCAATGTGACAACCCGTAAAATTCCCGATATGATTTATTCGGAGAACCGACACTTTAATTTGGTTTTAGTATTAATTATGAGATACTAGGCATATTTATGGTCGTTTTGATTGGAATTAATATTTTGAGCGCAATTGCGAAATTCTCGCGACTTAATTCGGCCGTTAACTAGCCTAAACATGTCCCAAATCGTTTAATCATATAAGATAGCCAAAATTAGATAAATGGTCCCCGAAGTTAATATTCGGCTGCGCCCTAGGGTTTGGATGAAATTACATATTCGGTCCCTGTGGGGATATAATCCCCCACACCCCTTTTCTCTCTTCTCATTTTTATCATAACCCTAAAACTAGGGGTGTGCATGGTTCAGTTTGGTTCGGTTTTTGGCTAAAACCGAAACCGAACCGAAATGTTCGGCTTTTATAGAAACCAAAACCGAAACTGTTCGGTTTTTGGCAATTTGGTTTTTTCGGTTTATCATTGGTTTCGGTTTGGTTTTTTGGTTTTTCCGGTTTCTAACCGTTTATATTTGGGCATTTATACAACAAACTTGTATTACATTTTTTTTGTCAATATAAGCATAATAATGTTTATTGCATAATTGTATAATTACACCATATAGATGAGACACACACATGCAAGTGAACATAAACATAATATATCATCGTTATATATTTATTGATATATTCTCAAGTAAACATTTGACACGACAAACATACATATAAACCTAAACGTTAAGATAAATATATTATAGATCTACCCAAAAATTGAATATAAAATGAATATGTATTTATAAATTTGATGTCTTTAGTTATTTATTCATATTATATTAATTATATAATATTATAAAATCGGTTCGGTTCGGGTTTTGGATGAAAACCGAAACCGAACCGTATATTTTGGTTTTTGAAAAATTAAAAACCGAACCATCGGTTTTTTGTTTCAGTGGGTTTTTTTAGTTTGGTTTTTTTGGTTTTCGGTTTGGTTTCGGTTTTGTTTGCTCACTCCTAACTAAAACACATATTATTTCTTTCTCTCCCACTTGTAGCCGCCGCCTCCTGCAACACCATCACCAACCGTCACCGCCCTCATCGACCTAAAGACAAACACACCACTGTGATCACTACCTCATACTCACCCTTATTTTGTTGTGCGTGCGCCTTATTTCGCTACCTCTAACCACCTCCTAATGCCATCATCACCACCGCTCCATCACCACTTCACATTGACGCCGCCACCACAGTGAACTGCCGCTCGTACAGCCATCTCCATTGTCACCACTTGAAGATCTATGTTATTTGAATAGTTTTTGGGTTATATCATGAGTAGTTTTAGTGTTTTGATTCGTGTTTGACTCGAGTTGTCATCACCTCCGGCTCTTTATCTCTTTTCTTTTCTCTCAGTTTGGTATGTTGAATCCACAGTCTATTCCCTTTTGTTATTCACTTTTATTCAAACCGAGTATATGTATATATAACAATTGTCAAACATTTTCATGGATTGAAAATAGATTAAAACGGATTAAAACAGGTTAATGTAGTTGTGTGGTAAGAAAACTTTGAAATGGGTGTTTGTTTGATTTTTGTACCATATCGAGTCAACTTGGTCGAGACCGAGTCGACTCTATGAGTTGTTATATGGTTCAAGTCATATCACTACAAGGTTTTTTAGTTTTGAATTGGTAGTTTAATTGTTGTGTTGATATTAGTTTTTGTTTTGGCCTCGTGTCGACCAAGATCACCCAAGAGGGTTGTTGTCCATTTCTATCGTGGTCAACAACAGCACCAAGGGGTGTTGGTTCAGAGCTTATATTGATTTATGTATTGTGATTTAGATTTGCTTTACTTGCTCTAAGTTTGTCTCAGTGTAATTTGAACAACCTGGTAATGTTGTCATTTTTAGTTTTTGTCATTGTGGTCGATATTGATGTTTTTGTTGTTGTTTAGCCTCAGACGGCATGGGACACCTACATAGGGTACGTACACTCGATACAGTTAACAACACCATGGGTGTGTTGTGCTCACAATTGTAATAAAGTTTCATTTGTGGTTGATTAAGTTTAATGGTTGGTTTGAGTATAATAAGCTCGCAATAGCTTATTTGGTTGTCTTTAGGAGTCACGGTACAAAAAGAAAATCAACGTAGGGTTATTTCTTTAGTGTTGGTATAAAGGGTGAGGTTGTTTATTAGTTTAGATTTCGGATTGTCAAAAACTGTAATAGGTTGCGTTGTGTTTAACATAGATGGGCTTCTAAGCCCACTAAAATTAAGGGTCACGTTTGGTTTTAAATGGGCTCATAAGCCCACCAATATATGTAAATGGTGTGTCTAGTTAGAATAACAAGTGTGATAGGTTACAAATTGTTGTGTCAAATATATTTGACTAACGTGTTTTATTTGTGGTGATACTTATGACGATTGGTATGTTTCGGATTATACTTTAGGATTGTGGCATGGAATTGGATAATACAGACACTTAACAAACTTTTATTGTTTGACTTATACCAATATTATGTGGACAAATGGATCGTTATCGAATTTACTATATTAGACATTGGACATATTGGACATTTTGGGGACTTGAGACGATGTAATATGTTCAATTTGAAAATGATTTAGTATATTAGACGCGGACCGAACATAAAATAAATAACCCAAAACTAATATAAACGCGAATGATAACGAAACAGGAAATTTATTAAAATATTGAAATGTGAAACATTATATTTGGTAAAGTCACCATAACTGGGGAATGTTGAATAAACGGACGTGCTATGCTGAATTTTATAAAATATTCCAAACTAATGTTTTTATTTTATATAAATTTTATTATATAACCCTAAATGACTTTTCTAAGCTGTTTGGGAATGTGGGGAAAATACCAACACTTACCAATTGACCTAATTGTATAGTGTAGCTAGTTGTCGTTAATATCTAGATTTGTCTTTGTTGGTTTGAGTCCTTGTCAGTAATTCTCGACTATGTTGTTGTCTCTTTCCTCCTTGGCGTGAGTTGTGTTTTAATTCTATGTTTTCTTACCACACCACACGAAACATTAATACTAAATTGTAATGAGTAATGATATGAATAATCCATGAAAACTACGATATGTTGTCTCTTGTAGACTTAATTATTGTGCAAGACGTGTTTTGAGATAACTGTATACGTATTAGGTTGTGTTGATCTCGTACCATTGTGCTTGTACCTCTGAGTACTGTTGTTCCTGTCTCCGGATACCATTGTGATTAGCTCTAGATGCCAGTTGTGGTATTGCTTTGCTGTAGCTAAGGTGAGTTCATGGACCCCACTTTTTACTGGTTTTATAACTGTTTTGGGGGAGAGTACATGTAACTACCCATAATTTTCATCAATGTCATTTCCACTACAATACCTATATCAGGTATTTTTACAGGTAAATTTTTGCTTTTATTTTATTCTCATTGCATACATGACTCCCTATACCTGCTCACGTATCCACCTAAGCCAAATATCTTTATATCTACATCATATAAATTCCTAGTGTTAGGAATACGTTTATTCCAATGAAGACTCGGTCACCCCGAGTATTGTAATTGCATAGTGTAGCTCGTAGTAATCATTAGTTTAGTGTAGTATTTGTGGAGTCGGGTCGGGTCTTTACCCACTGTCAGCCCGGTCCACAGCCCGTTTAATAGGGAGTTGAGCATGTAACTATAAATACCCTCTCCCACCCAAGGGAGAGGGTTGGACCTTCATTTGCAATTCAACTTTTCTTATCTTTTACAAGGCTCCCAACCTCCTTCCTCTCTCTAACTTTCTCTCACTAGAAATCCATCATATTCGATCCATACACACTTAATCTAAGCTTGTTATAACTTTAAGTATATTACAATTGGTATCAAGAGCCATGGTTCTATCCTAGGATTAGTGGTATACATAAAAATCGTGGCTTAGTTTATGTGTTCTTTGTGGTTCGAATACTTTTAGTTGTTTTTCTCTCATTTTGATCTCGTATCGTGTTTATCTTGTGGTCTTGTTTGTACTTTCTTAGTTAGAAAGGTCATACACATCTTGTGTAGCTCTTGGTTTGGTTATATCATCACTCTCATGGAAGATATGATGAATTCGTGGTTAGTTTCTACTTAGCGAGTTGGCATATTCGTGGTAGAGAGTTGGCTGTTTTTATTAGCGAGTTGATAATAGAGATTTGGCGGTTTGCCATTTTTGGGTATAAAGCCAAATCGCTAGAGAGCGACAGCTTTGTCTTATGTGTTTGGCGAGTTGACTAACCAGCGAGTTGATCTTTGTTAGCGAGTTGTGATCTGTGTAGCGAGTTGACTACTTGTAGCGAGTTGTGACGTATCCAGCGATTTGATCTTTATAGCGAGTTGGTGATTGGTAGCGGGTTGAGTCTGGGTAGCGATTTGCTTCTTTCCAGCGAGTTGTCCAAATAGCGAATTGAGTATTTACTAGCGTGTTGTGCACTGCAGCGTGTTGGTGGAGTTAGCGAGTTGTTCCGATAGCGAGTTGGTCTATTTTGCGAGTTGTGTAGTGTCTCCAGCGAGTTGTGTACTTTAACGATTTGACTATTCTAGCGAGTTGGTCATACTTGATAGAGAATTGAGCTAGTGTTATTAGCGTGTTGGTTAATTTTCATTAGCAATAATTTTCTACAGTTGTGAAACTTGTGCACTATTGCGACTCAAGTTGTTACTACCATTTCTACAGTAACGTGACATTGTGGGACTAATCTTACGGCTTGACTAGTTACTTCTAAAGTAACCTGACGTTGTGAGACTAATTCTACGATTTGTCTTGTTCCACTGTAGATCAGCTGTAATTTGACTTCTTGCAACGATACACGAAATACACTTCTGTTTAAAATACTTGGTACCTTTCATAACATGGCAAGCACTTCCTCGGATGACATTCAGGCAGCTGGGTCTGATACACGTCCTCCTATGCTGGACAGGACGGACTATGAATCATGGGCACAAAGGATTCGTCTCTATTGCTTAGGAAAGGAAAACGGGATAAACATCTTGAAGTCCATTGATGAAGGACCTTTTCACCCGGGTTTCACCAGAGACACGGTTGAAGCTACTGATGAACTTCCAGCTGTAGTTGGTCCTGACAGACTTCGTACCTATAATGAGCTGACAAATGAAGAAAAGAAACGTTACGATGCTGACATCAGAGCCTCGAACATCATCATTCAAGGACTTCCAAAAGATGTCTACAAACTCATCAACTACAACACAGAAGCCAAAGCTGTCTGGGATAATGTGAAAATGCTTCTCGCAGGGTCTGAACTAACAAAAGAAGATCGTGAGTCTCAGTTATATGATGAATTTGAGCACTTTAAAATGAACCCTGGTGAAAGCATCACTGACTACTACGTCAGATTTCACAAGTTAGTCAATGACATGAGAATCATCAAGATGACAATGCCCAATATCCAGCTTAACTCAAAATTTGTGAACAACATGGCACCGGAATTTGATAGATTTGTCACAGCGGTTAAACTCAACAAAGGGCTCAGGGACACAAATCATGAACAACTCTATGCATACCTGCAACAACATGAGAAACATGCTGCATATGATAGGGTATTGAGGGAAAAGCTTAACCCTCCAGCTGCAAACGATTCACTTGCATTTGTCACAAATGTTCAGCAGCTCAACCAGTCTTCACAAGAACAATCTCAACCACAACAGCTATCATCCAGATCTACTGCAATGATCAGTCAATCATCTACACCTTCATCATCTATTTCAAACACCCAACTTGATTCTGGGTACTCTCACACCAACATGATGATTGACAACCTCTCAAACCAAGTCTCTCTTCTTGTTCAACAATTCCGGGCTGGTCTTCCACCAACCAACAACCAACTCCGAACCTCGTCAAACCCTCGAAGTCAGGCAATTATTGAAGATGGTAGGGTTGTAGTGCAGAATGTGCCAGGGAGACAGACAGTGAATCAAAGGAATGCTGGTAGAGGGAATGGGCAGTACAGAGTTGGTAATGCACTTCAAGTCCAGGCTAGGCAGCCAAAGTGCTACAATTGTGGTGGATTGGGCCACATTGCTAGAAACTGCACTCAACCGAAGCGTCCACAGAACTCTGAGTACTTTAAGGACAAAATGCTGCTAATGTAGGCACAAGAGAATGGGACTGCTCTGGATGAAGAAGCACTACTCTTTCTGGCTGGTGATGATGGGAATACGTTCGATGCTGATGTTGATGATCAACCGGTTCAGGATTTGGCACTCAATGATCCGAACATATTCCAAGTGGAGGATTGTGATGCATTCGACTCTGATGTGGATGATGAACCTACCGCACAGACAATCTTCATGGCCAATCTATCTGCTGCTGCTTCTACTCCACAACAGTCTGGTTCCTCCATCACATCTGCTATCTCTGAGGTACCAACGCTGTCCAATCTAAATGATACCACCACTCCACAAGGGGCATGTAACTCGGTACAACTCAAGGATATTGACAATTCTGATACCACTGATATGGGAAATACTAACAATATCCCATATGAAAGGTATATGGTTGACAATAGCCTGACAGTTGTACCAAGTGATTTGCCGTCTGTTGAACAAGAGCTGCATGAACATACTATATACAACCATGATGATTCCTTGACCACTAGATGTAACCTACTTAAGGACCAGGTGGATTTATATGAACAGAGAGCTAAGTTTGAGCTTAATGAACGAGAGCAGAAAATGGAAAGGCAAATGCGTGCTTACATAACTGAAAATAATTCCAAACAAGAAACATTAAAAAGGGAGTTAATGTCTTTGAAAAAACAATTGGATCTAACTGTTAAACAAAAACAGGAAATTCAAAAGGTTTTAACCTCGCTCAAACACGATTATAAAGACAAAGAAACAAATCTCTTAAATGATGTTTCCAACCTTAAAATGTTGAAGAACAAACTGGAAGAAAAGTTGTACACGCAAGGCCAAACCATTCAATCTGCTCAAATGATGGAGAACCATAGGAGATTAAGAGATAGGTTTAGTGTACAGGATACCTCTAAACCTAAGGTCCACTACCTTAGAAATGGGATTGGTGCTCAACCCGCAATATATGATTCAAATGTTATGTTTGAACCTGACCATGCCCCTCTTGATATGAGATCATATGATGAGATTGATGAGCTTGAGGATAGAAATAGGGAAAAACTGACTGAGAAACTGAAAGATCCCCTATGCACATCTAAGAATCTCATATTTCACTATGATTACACTAATGATAATCATCAGGCCATCTCTGTCCCTCAAAAGAAATTCCTCCCTGAGAAAACATTTTGGAATATTGACATGGAAAAAATGCAAGCCGAAAGACTTGTGGGTAACACTAGAACTGTTTTTAGGATTGCTAATCCTACCATATATCCTCTGAACACGCCCATGCACCTTGTACCATTTACTCTTCCTTCACAGTGTAATACTTTTATTGGTCTTTATGTACTAGGTCAACTGTTTAACGTCTTTGATAAAACCTGTAAAAAGAGAATTACACCAACTGGGATTACTGAAGGGGAAAGGGGATTTGAACAAACAAAACGGTGTTACCTAACAGAAGTCAAGCCATTTTTCAAACTCCTTAAAGAACACTTTGAAGGTCTTAAGACCACAATTAAGGATGATGTCACTAACATGAAAAAGGTTTTCAAAGAAGTTGAAAATGAGGGTAAACAGTTGGAAATTGATCTCAAATATAGTGAAATTGACCAGAAAAATACTCGCATTATGAATGAAAACTTGATTGCTAATTTCATTGCTCAAGATGTGTTCTATACGGTCACCGACTCTGCCTTATCTGCGAAACAATTTCATGAGATGTCGGTCACGTTGCAAGTATTTCAGAATCGTGTGATTGAGCTTGAGAAAATATCAATTTCTCGAATTAACTTCATATATTAATTTGAAATTCGACGTTTGGTATCCATATGGGTGAAGGGTCGACACAACTCAAACCAAAAAACCACAACAAGCAAAATAATAAACCAACTATAGGTCTAATATTAGCCCAACATATTATTTAAATAATTATCGAAGCTTATCAAATCCGTCGATTTGGTAATCTCCCATATTTATTTACGTAATATATCGTTCCAAAATTATACCCAACCTAAAGCACATAGCACAAAGAATTCTATTTGGTATATATCGTAGTCCAATAAATTCCCTATATATATCGTCGAATCAGCCAAATTCCACGATATACATAGTAATTTATTACCCTAAAACATATAACACAACCTATGGGCGTCGTGGGATACAATGCCCATTAATATACTCATTTTATATCATCAAATAACTCGATCTAATCCGTCGATTAAATAAGTCACTTGCTATAGAAAATGTTTATATTAATCGTCATATATCCGTGACAACACAAAAGTCACAATATAAAGCCCACTTGGACTTTAAGTAACCACAACTCGTATAACTCGATAAGTTTTCTAAATTTATAAAAATCGTTATGTTTTTATTTATTACTCACCCGACTTATTAGTTCTCGACATTATTTCGAGTTATTTGTTTATAACAATATTCCGACATTTATTACACTATTTGCATAGTATAAGAATTATCGTTATATTATTATAACGTTTACTCGTGATCGTTTTATTATTAATATACGCATTTATATATATATATATATATATATATATATATATATATATATATATATATATATATATATATATATATATACATTTATCACGTCTATATACGTATATAAATGATTATATTATCAATAATATTATTACGAGTATTATTTTTAATGTTTGACTTTTAAATATTTATCGAGTCATAGAATTTGGTCACATGTCCGAGTCATCACTCTCGGCTCATAGTCCAAGTCCAACATAAGAATCAAGTCAAAATAAATAAATCAACTCCGTCCAAAACAATCCCATATCCACGTGCTACAACATGAGGGTCCGACTACGGCACCCAACTAACCTATCTCCGTCATCTAATGACCGTCTCACAATCGGTCCCCAAATCCACATTCGACAACACATCTCCATATCGCAATCACAAGTATACCAAGTCAAGACCACAAAGTGTCTCGACCCATCCAAAAGCTTCGGTCCAAAGTAATGCCACAACAAAATAATAACACAATATAAACCACAACAATATATATATATATATCATACATACGGGTCGACATACCAAGTCAAACCCGGGTCAACAATAAAACCACAAAACTCATAATATGGCCTCGCCCGAGACCCTTAGGTCTCGGCATTGCTCCAACGAGCCAAAAAGAACCAAACGGACCCATGGGGTCATCGGCCATGAACCACGACAACAATAACAAGCCAAGAATAATCACAACTCAACCAATACATCAAATACCAAGAATTGAACACCAAGAATCAAGTATAATCGGACCAACAAAACATCCTAGACTCCCAAACGAGTCAAGGAGAGGTCACATCGAGACTTAGTGTCTCGGTCAAGCTCCATACGAGCCACAACAAAACCAAACGCGACCCAAAAGTCACGAATCGAGTACCAATACTCGCGTCACACCCAAACCCAAGATACCAACCGGACTTTTATTGCCAAAACATCATTTCCCCATCATTATTTCATCAAAACCCAACAATAAAATGACAAGATACCCACGATTTGGGTATGAATCGGGGCGCACGATTAACTTTCGTGGCCACTCACCTCCAATCAAACTCCAAAAATCCGATTTCTTCAAAAACCCAAAAGAAAATATGGTGTAAGTGGTGATAACGTGGTGATGTTAATTCGAATAGGGTGTTAGGGTGGTCCAAATCGTGCATGGTTTGCACCAATAGATAGATCGGAAGAAAATGGTTAAGATGGTGGTGTTAGAGTTGATGTGAGGGCGGCGGTGGTGGTGCTATTGGGGTGATTAGGGTGGCGGTGATGGTTGATATATTGAAAAGAGAGAGAGAGAGAGAGAGAGAGAGAGTAATGTTGGTGATGAGGGTGTTGTGTTTGTTGCTATGACCGGATCCACAAGGACGATTCACGTAATATACTCTTTAAAAAAAAGCAAACCTTTTAATAATAATAGGAATAGTAAGAGGTGTAGTGGGTTAAGTAGCCCGGTGTAAATACACGGCCAAACCCGAAACCTTAAGTAACCAAACAAATTTCTCAAACCGAACCCGTTCCAAAAATAATAATATCCGAACCAATATTAAAAATATAATTAAAATTGTTAGGTTAACCTAGTGCCGAAGTCAATGTAGTGCCAAAGTAACGATCTCAAAATAAATCATCACGAACGAATCAAACCAAACCATAAATAAATAATCAAATCCTCATAATAAACGTACGATCAAAAACACATTCCAACGTTCATAAAACATCTCGTCACGATAAACTTTTCAAAAATTCCAAAATCATAATTTTTAATGTAATGCGGGTTTTGAAAACGGCTCCCTGTTTTGCCAGTTGTCACATCCTCCCAGCCTCAGAAGAAACCCATCCCGGGTTTCTCTCGGAACAACCATCTACGAAGTAAAAAGCTTCAGATATCTCTTTCGAAACTCATCCTCACGTTCCCACGTGAATTCCGGTCCATGCCGCGAATTCCAACGAACTCTGATGAGCGGGATGCAACTTCTCTTAAGTTGTTTGATCTCTCTATCCAATATCTCAATCGGTTCTTCCACAAAATTCAAACTCTCATCCAAACGAATATCCTTGATTGGTATAACTAGCGTTTCCTCCGAAAGACATTTCTTCAGATTGCTAACATGAAACACATCATGAACTTTATTCAATTCCATTGGCAATTCCAATCGATAAGCTACGGGCCCAATTCTTTCCAAAATAAGAAATGGTCCAATGTAGCGGGGATTTAGTTTCCCACGTTTCCCAAAACGTATCATACCCTTCCAAGGCGAGACTTTCAACATCACTTTGTCTCCAACCTGGAATTCTAGGGGTTTACGCCTCTGATCGACATAACTTTTCTGCCTATCTCTAGCTGCTTGCAGTCGATCTCGAATTTGCGTTACTTTCTCAGTAGTTTCCAAAACAAGCTCAGGGCCTGTGAGTTGGCTATCTCCAACTTCTGCCCAACCAATAGGTGAACGACATTTACGACCATACAAAGCTTCAAATGGTGCAGCCTTAAGACTTGTGTGGTAGCTATTGTTGTAGGAGAACTCCGCAAGGGGTAGATATTTCTCCCAGCCTTTACCAAAGTCTATTATGCATGCACGAAGCATATCCTCCAAAGTCTGAATAGTTCTCTCACTTTGACCATCAGTTTGGGGGTGATATGCAGTACTCATATCAAGTCTTGTCCCCAAAGCGGTTTGAAGTGATCGCCACAGTGCCGACGTGAAGCGGCTGTCGCGATCAGAAATAATCGATATCGGAACTCCATGACGACAAACAATCTCCTTCACATACAACTTCACAAGTTTGTCAACACTATCATCTTCACTAATCGCCAGGAAATGAGCAGACTTAGTCAAACGATCTACAATTACCCATATAGCGTCGCAAATGCTAGCTGTCTTTGGTAATATGGTAATAAAGTCCATCGTGATCCGCTCCCACTACCAAACTGGGAGTTCTGGCTGCGTCAATAATCCTGACGGTCTTTGATGTTCGGCTTTAACCTTAGAGCAAGCCAAACACTTACTAACGTACAACGCTATATCTGCCTTCATATTTGGCCACCAATATAACTTTTTCAAATCCTGGTACATCTTATCAGACCCAGGATGAATAGAGTATCTTGACTTATGCGACTCATGCATAATCAACTCTCGAATTCCTCCATACAATGGTACCCAACTTCGCTCTCCAAAACATAATACTCCATCAGAACGCTTAACAAATCCCTTCTCATTTTCTGCCATCCCAAATATGTTCTCAGCAGATCGATTTTCTGCTTTCAACGCTTCCGTTTGAGCTTCTAATATTTGAGACGGTAATGGCGATACGATAGTCATTCCTAATGACCTAACTCGTAACGGTGGTATTCTCTCCTTTCGACTAAGAGCATCAGCAATGACGTTTGCTTTACCAGGATGGTAGCGAATTTCTCAATCATAATCGCTTAGCAACTCAATCCAACGTCGCTGTCTCATGTTGAGCTCTTTTTTATTCAAGATGTGTTGTAGACTTTTGTGATCAGTAAACACTACACATTTGGTTCCATACAAGTAATGTCTCCATATCCTCAAAGCAAAAACCACAGCACCTAACTCTAAATCATGGGTGGTGTAGTTCTTCTCGTGCTTCTTGAGCTGTCGGGAAGCATAAGCTATCACCTTCTCTCGTTGCATTAACACAACTCCTAAACCTTTATGAGAAGCGTCACAATAGACGACGAAGTCCTCGTTACCTTCAGGCAACGCTAAGATAGGAGCACTACACAACATTTCCTTAAGTAACTGAAATGCTTCCTCTTCCTTATCTCCCCATTCATACTTAACACTCTTTTGAGTCAATTTGGTCAACGGTTTTGCTATCTTCGAAAATCCCTCAATGAATCTTCGGTAATAACCGGCTAATCCCAAAAATTGACGAACTTCTGTTGGGGTCGTAGGTGCAGCCCAATCTTTAATCACTTCAATCTTAGCGGGATCTACATGAACTCCTTGTCTATCAATCACATGACCCAGAAATTGTACCGTCGGAATCCAAAATTCACATTTCGAAAACTTGGCGTACAGTTTCTCCTTCCTGAGCAATTCTAAGATAAGTCTTAGATGCTCCTCATGCTCCTTTTCACTCTTCGAATAAATTAGAATGTCATCGATGAACACAATCACAAACTTATCTAAGTAAGGCTTACACACCCAATTCATGAGATCCATGAATACCGCCGGTGCGTTAGTCAACCCAAACGGCATTACCTGAAACTCGTAATGCCCGTAACGGGTTCTGAAAGCCGTTTTCGGAATATCTTCCTCGCGAACTCGAAGCTGATGATATCCCGATCTCAAATCGATCTTCGAATACACACTCGATCCTTGAAGCTGATCGAACAAATCGTCGATCCTTGGTAACGGGTATCTATTCTTCACCGTTAACCTGTTCAACTCTCAATAATCAATACACATACGAAACGATCCATCCTTCTTCTTCACAAATAAGACCGGGGCTCCCCAAGGCGAAGAACTTGGTCTTATGAATCCCTTTTCGGCTAATTCCGCTAATTGTTTCGACAACTCTTCCAATTCAGTAGGTGCAAGACGATAAGGCGCTCGTGCTACAGGTGCAGCACCAGGTATCAACTCAATCTGAAATTCCACTTGTCTAGTAGGCGGAATTCCCGGCAAATCATCGGGAAACACATCCGAAAAATCACGAACTATAGGTACATCTCCAATGCACCTTTCCTTCTTCTCCTTCCCTCCTTTCTTGGAAATTTGAGCTAAGAAAAGGCAACTTCCTTTTTCCATTAGCTTCGGCAACTTAGTGCAAGATATGACCGCTAATCTAGATGGGCCTCTCAAATCCTTTCTATCTCCTGGTATGTTTAGAATCTCCTTGCCGTATGGCACACGCACGATCTTCTCATCGCAGATTATATGAGCACGATATTTCGACAACCAATCCATACCAATAATAACATCAAAACTCCCTAGCGTGACGGGTAGAAGATCTATGTTGAAAGGACGATTCAGAAAGCTTAACGTACAACCGCGAATGATAGTCCTAATCCTCTCTATGTTCCCATTAGCTAACTCTACATCATAACCAATTCCTAAGGCCATCGGGGGTTTCTCTAGCAAGGGTGCAAACTT
The DNA here is from genome assembly GCA_030686995.1 of Artemisia argyi. Taxonomy (NCBI): domain Eukaryota; kingdom Viridiplantae; phylum Streptophyta; class Magnoliopsida; order Asterales; family Asteraceae; genus Artemisia; species Artemisia argyi. The sequence goes on from CM060701.1 coordinate 227,476,904, forward strand.
AGTGGACACAAAACTCTTATCGGCACCAGTATCAAATAGTATGGAAGCATAACGATTATTGAGAAGGAACGTACCAGTAACGACGTTCGGATCTTCTCCTCTCTCGTTCCCAAGTGCATACACTCTCCCATGAGCAGCTCCAGCTTCCACACGTTGGTCCCCATTATCTTGTCGTCCACGATTTCCTCCAGCTCCACGGTTTCCATTATTGTACCCATACCACCCGATCCTTGATTTCCTCGGTTCCACGATTCCCTACACTCATTCCTATAATGTCTCTTCTTGCCACATCCATAGCAAGTAACATTTGCCTTACTCATAGTTTCAGGAGTAGCTTGAACCATAGCAAGTGGTCGAGCTCTACAATCCTTAGCTATGTGTCCCATCCTAGAGCAATTCTTGCACATCACAGTACATCGTCCAGAATGATTCCTATAACATCGGTTACACTTGGGGTGCATCTCCATTGTAGTTCTTCTTGTCTCCATCTCCCATAGCATAAGCTCTAGTAGTTGTTTGTCGCTTGTTTCGACGATCATTACCCTTAGAGTGATTATCCCTCTTCCTCTTTCCATTCTTGTCTTTCTCAGCTTCTTCCAATGCCAACGAGTCCATCAATTGTTGAGCAATAGTGATAGCCTCATGAATGTTTGCAGGCTTAGCAGAAATCACATCGTTCCTTGTAGCTACCGGTAACCCATCGGTATACCTCTCAATCCTTTGAGTCTCAGTCCTAACCATATCGGGACAAAGTAAGGCTAACTCTCGATAACGGCGATTGTAAGTTGCCATATCGGTACCTTTCACCTTATGGTTCCAGAACTCAATCTCCAGCTTCTTAATCTCATTCCTTGGGCAGTAAGTCTGAATCAGCAAAGACTTAAATTGCTCCCAACTCATAGCATAAGCCACATCACTCCCAACCGAGTTACGGTAATTGTTCCACCAAGTTAAAGCTTCATCCTTGAAAGTAAAAGAAGCAAACTTTACCTTCGCATTCTCCGCACAACCACTGACATTAAACACTGACTCAGTCTTCTCTATCCACCTGACCAAGTAAACCACTCCTTCAGTTCCACCAAACTCAATAGGTCCACAAATCTTAAACTCCTTGTAGTGACATCCACCAGCACGAACAAGCGGAAAAGTTCCAGCAGAATTGTTGGAATGATTTGACTCAGCCAGTAGTTCAGCAACTTGTTGCTCCACAAGTTGATTGATCATTGCTTGATCCACAGTAGGTGCATTAAGTGGAACATGATCATTGTATCCCTGAACATCAACATTTTGATTCCTGTTGTTGCGGTTAGTAGTGTCCAGGTTATCAGGAGTAGGGGTCTCAACATTTCGAGTAGGACGGCGTCCTCGACGACCAGGGGTAGTCGTTGCAGGTCCAGTTCTGGTAGCTCTAACAGGGTTTCATCGTGGGGCCATTGATCTGAAACATCATACAAGTTCGTGAGTCTCCGATAGAACTTATCATATGCTCAACAAGAATTAAATCAACGAAGCCAAGTCATGGAAAGAATATCAACAATACACCGCAAGACATCAATAAGGCGAATATGAACTCAATTTCCATAATATCCAAAAACCACATAATACCATATAATAATAACCATCAACCATACAATAAAGATCCAACATCGTTCCAACTACCGAAAACACAAAGATAATAATCGTTCCAACAAGACGGGTAATCAACTGAAAATACATCAAAATAGGATAACTAGCTTTTCCAACCGAACACTCCTCGGTTAGGAAAGCAACAAGATAACATAGCTCAAACATCTAGCCACGCTGCTGGCGGAGGCTCCTCAACTCCTGCCTCAAGCCATCAAGATCTCTCCATAATGATCCTAACTCCACGCTATGGGTGTCTCTGTCTCTCTTGAGGTCAGCAACCTCCTTTTCTAACTCTGTGTTCCTCTGCCACAGCTTACGATCTCCCTCGCGAGCCGTGAGGAAACCTCTCTGCAGACTCTCTATCTGCTCATGTATCTCCATCATACCTCTCCTAATCACAGTCGTCCTGCCCACAACCACAGTCATATCAACTCTCAGATCCGCTATAAACTCTCCAATAACCCTCTCAAGTCGATCAGATAACCGCGAGATCCTCTCGCCCTGTGCAGTAATCTGAGCCCACATCCTACCAGTCTCACCTAACTCTGCATGCTCAGAAGAAACCTCAGAAGGTGCATCCGACTCAACGGGACTACCAGGTGGCAACTCAAACAAAAATGGATGATCAGGTGAAAAAGGCTCAATCGGATATATAGGTGCATCAGGCTCCTCAGCCTGAGCTGGCGGCACTAACAAATCATCATCATCATCAGGCATCTCCTCCTCCTGAGGGTCATCCTCCTCCTCAGGCTCATCATCATCACCCTGCTTAGCCTCCTGAGGGTCATCAGCTTCATCCTCACCCTCGTACTCCTCCTCCTCCTCCTCATCGGAATAGTATGTCATCAATCGTCGTCTCCTAACAGGTGAACCATGTGGTGAAGGGGTAGGTGATCTAGGACGACGACGCAATGATGCAGGTGGCGCCTCTGACAGAAGAGAGTGAGCATCTATCTGTAAAGGTGGTGAAGTAGGGCGTACCGACATACGTGCCGTAGCTCGGTGGGCAAAACGTGGAGCCACACGAGCCAAAGCCTGATGAAGAGTAAGCTGCCTCGATGTACCAGGGAGCCCTAGAGAAGATGAGGGTCCCTGCGTAGATGCAGCAGGCGGTGCTGAAGTAGAAGCTGTCGGTGACACAGTAGCTGAATGCATGGCAACCTGGTAAGGGTCATCAGGGGCCATGGTAAACTGTGCTGGGAATACCGGTGCAGTAAGAATATCCTCAACAACATCGGGTGTACGGGAGGCCATAGTCTGTGACAACGACGTAGGGTAGGTGTAAGTGTTTCAAAACAACTAAACCACGAACTCTAAATACCATATCAAAAATCGCCATATAATTCCAAATCATATATCAAGAAAGATTTAAAATACCGCATTACTAAAATCATTCGTAAAACAATTAAGCCATATAATTCCTCAAAACGCATATAATTCCTCAAAACGCCATCATATCACTAAATCAATAAACCTCAAATCCTCAAATCATCTCAAGAATCCCATATCTAGTAATCATCTCAATATACCTCAATAATAAACAATGATGCTTCGGCTTGGCGGGCTGGCGGGCAATGGTCGAGGATCGTTTTCTATAAAAATCGGTTATAGTTTAGGTGTCTATTTACCTAGTTCTCTATAACCTTGGCTCTGATACCAATCTGTAACACCCCCAAAATTTGGTACAGCGGACTCAACAAGCTTTCGGGGTGCTACGGGGATTGGTATCCAACGCAAGACATAAAAGAACGAGATAAAGTAAACATAAGTAAAACACAACCAAAACGGGGTTTTAAAGTTTACATTTATCCCAACATTCATTCAGAGTTAGGCCCAAAAGAAATAAACGTAGGTCCACAATAGTTATCAGAGTTTTAGAAAAATAGATCCATAACCGGTGCCATTGCCAAGCCTCCAATCCCAAGCATCCATAGAGCATCACTTAATTACCTGAGAAAACGTGCTAAAAGTCAGCTTTCGCTGGTAAGATCATAGGTTTAAATTCATAATTCAATATAGTGGACATATACGCAAAACGCTTGCTAGCTAGACTAGGCCTCATCATCCAACCAAAATAATCCATCCAATATAATCCAACCAAATCAAATCAACCCTATAGGTGCACGCTATAGCTCAAATCAATCCAATCAGTAGCTTACCTAACTCAAGTCTAGGCCTCGCTCTATAATCAATCCAATAGCTTACCTAGTTCGGGACTAGGCCTCGCTCAATCACCAATCAATAGCTTACCTAGTTCGGGACTAGGCCTCGCTTTATAACCAAATCAATCAAATCAATATGTATGCGTAAGGATACGACATGTTCAACTTACCTAGATCTAGTCTAGGCCTCGTTGTATAGCTTACCTAGCTCTAGGCTAGGCCTCGCTTAATCCTACCTAGTTCTATAAGCATAGCAAGTTTTGAAATCAAAAGCGATAATAGTCCACATAAAACAATTTGCACGTTTCTCACCCCAAGTATTGAAAACAAAGTTCAAGAGTAAAAGTGGGGCTATGACTCACCTCAAGTCCAGAAATCCTCAAAAGAAATCGATAGAAGAAAGACGTAAGCAAACTCAAGCAACTCACATAACGGCAACTACAGACTCGACACTTCCTAACAATATCAAACTCGTTCAGAAATCATTTCCTCAAAATCAAACATTCCCATTCCCGAACGTATTCCAATTTACTTTCCAAAAATATCCATTTCTCGAATTAACTTCATATATTAATTTGAAATTCGACGTTTGGTATCGATATGGGTGAAGGGTCGACACAACTCAAACCAAAAAGCCACAACAAGCAAAATAATAAACCAACTATAGGTCTAATATTAGCCCAACATATTATTTAAATAATTATCGAAGCTTATCAAATCCGTCAATTTGGTAATCTCCCATATTTATTTACGTAATATATCGTTCCAAAATTATACCCAACCTAAAGCACATAGCACAAAGAATTCTATTTAGTATATATCGTAGTCCAATAAATTCCCTGTATATATCGTCGAATCGGCCAAATTCCACGATATACATAGTAATTTATTACCCTAAAACATATACCACAACCTATGGGCGTCGTGGGATACAATGCCCATTAATATACTCATTTTATATCATCAAATAACTCGATCTAATCCGTCGATTAAATAAGTCACTTGCTATAGAAAATGTTTATATTAATCGTCATATATCCGTGACAACACAAAAGTCACAATATAAAGCCCACTTGGACTTTAAGTAACCACAACTCGTATAACTCGATAAGTTTTCTAAATTTATAAAAATCGTTATGTTTTTATTTATTATTCACCCGACTTATTTGTTCTCGACATTATTTCGAGTTATTTATTTATAACAATATTCCGACATTTATTACACTATTTGCATAGTATAAGAATTATCGTTATATTATTATAACGTTTACTCGTGATCGTTTTATTATTAATATACGCATATATATATATATATATATATATATATATATATATATATATATATATATATATATATATATATATATATATATATATATATATATATATATATATATATATCCTAACCTATATAAAGCACAAGTTTGATTTCTAATATTAGAAGGCAAAAATAAAAAAAAAATCCCTCAAAACTCCCTAAAAACTACACGTGGCATGTACGGCAAAAATAGAAATTTTAAAAATTTGTTTAAGCTAATTTCGGTGAAGAATAGTCAACTTGAGTGTTGAGGCAATTTTAAAAGTATCTCCTTTATAATAGGAAACACAACACACAAAAAAAGTGCATTATACTTTGACGTTTTGTACATTTTAAAATAGGAAACTGGAAAAAAAAAAAAAAAAAAAAAAAAAAAAAAAAAAAAAAAAAACATCCCTTTTAATCAAATACATATCCAATTGAAATTAGTATGTGGTAATTTGAACTTTTATCTTTTAAAACATTAGTAGATGTAATATATGTTTTCACAAACATCATATTGAAATTACACATAACACTATAACTACGAACTATATAAACACATGTTGTGATTCAAATGCGATTATATCTTTTGAAATAATTCTCACTTTAACAATCTGAAATCAATCTATGTTTTACGATGATATTTATTTTCAATTTTATTCAATGGGATTGATATGAAACAAACTTTCAAAATAAATATTTTTTATATGATACAAACTTTCAAAATAAATATCAATTAACTAATCATAATAAAGAGTTAGTTAACTTGATTTACAACATTGTAACTTTGTTTCTGATGTGTTATAGTGGCAAAATATACATGAGCTTGATGATAATAATGAAATTGTCTGTTTACTATTTCAATTCCTTATTCAAAGGGATTTTTATTTTCAAATATTTCATACCATTCGAACCAAATTCTTCAAATGAAATATCAATTCCTATAAACATGCCATACTTATCTAAACCTATTTTCAATAGGATATTTGAAATTTTAAAGCATATAAAAAAAAAATCAAAATTTCAAACGAAATATCAACCTAAATCAGTCAATATTTCAGCCATGTTTAATGGAGTTGAAACCCTAGATGTGTCCTATAAATTTCGAAACAATTGTGAGGAACTTTCACGCTTTTCATACCATTCATCAATCATTTACAGGTTTATTTTTCTTTATATTCATAAGCATATAAGCATATTTTTAATGTATTATGAACGAATCATAATATTTTTTGTTAATGTTTTTGTTTTCAGAAAATAAAATGAGTCAAGTGTATACTGAGTTGTGTGATGTCGACCCAATGCAAGATGACATTACTGTCGTTGCGAGATGCATCAGCATATGGCATTCTCATGCTAAGGGAATGCCAAATGATCCATGGAGTTTGGATGCTGTTTTTATGGACCTTGTGGTGAGAATATTCATACAATTCTTATGGTTATTAGAGGTCGTTATTTTTTTAAGCATGTATATTCTTATATTATCCTAATTATTGTTGCAGGGCAATCGAATGCAAGCCACTATCAGGAGGGATAGTATGGCTAAGTTTGGTGGGCTGCTAGAGGAAGGTTCTTGCTATCGTATACGTAACTTTGGGGTAGGCGAGAATGGTGGCAAGTATCCTCTTCTCCCCCAAAAGTATAAGATTAATTTCTTCAAGAACACTGCTCTCACTAGGATGAACAGGTTTGACACAAACCATAATGGTTTCAAGTTCGAGCCTTTTCTTAGGTTCACAACACGAAGATGGTCTGAACATGAAGCTGTTGGTATGAATTTTGTTTTTTTTTCGTATAACATTTTTACATGTATACATAAGAATACACATAACACAACCATTTCTTAATATGTATCACATTTTTTTTAGATATCATTGGAACCATTGTGTCTATTGGGGATCCTATACCATTTGGTGATAATCAAAAGAGGAGAACCGTCATTCTTGAGGATGCTGAGTATGTTAATATATTTTGTTAATTGTCTATGTTAATATCAGAATATCATGTATGTTGCTTAATAGTTGTAACAAGAATATTTTCTTTGTGTGTAGATCTCATCAAATTGAGTGCACTTTTTTTGACAATTGGTCAGACATGTTCAATAACATAACAGACAACCGTGAATCGATTGGTCACGTTGTCATCATACTTCAGCTGGCGAAGGTCAAGTATTGGAATGGTATGTTTATGAGTATGTCTTTCATTTGAATAACTTAACATTCTGTTTATTACATTTTTTTTATATAAGCCACAAATTGGAAATGCTCTTTTTGGCACCAAGATCTACATTAATTCTGATTTGCCAGAGATTGTAGCATTCAAAGAAAGGTGTGCTCGCTGAGTATATATACGTGATTTATTTTTTTTAATACGTTAAACTTTTTGTTATACACTATCTTATTGGAGATTCTTTTTTATTAGGTATAAGAACAAAGATGGTTATGATGAGTCGAGTGTTAAGATTGCACATTATTCACCTGTGAAGACAGTTGTTACGGCATAATCATTTTTTGAAAGATCCGTCAAAAAAACTGTTGGTGCTATAAGGGACTCCGATGCTGTAAGTCTTTTTTTATGTTAAAGTAACCTTTTAAATGTGTTACATATTATGATATAATCAATAATGAATATTACTTTATAAACAGTGGTTATTATACTACAAATTGCCCACTTTGTCAAATGTAATGGTATGTTAATATAATATGATTATTATAACTTAAGTATGTATTATGTATGATAATTATGTTTATATAATATGAAATTTTGTAAATTCAGGAAACTACCTTGATTGTGTATGCTATAATACACAAGATACATAAGGAGCATGGTTGGGATTATTTGGCGTGCAGGAAGTGTAACAAATCTGTGAAAGAGCAGCCTGTCAAACCATCAGCGAGGCCTTCTAACTCTAAGAAGCCAACCTATAAATGTGATATTCATGGTGTTCAAACACCAATTCCAAAGTAGGTTCAATTTTATTTATAATATTAAATGATTAATGTAATAATTAACAATATATATCTGATATATATATATATATATATATATATATATATATATATATATATATATATATATATATATATATATATATATATATATATCTGATTTTTTTGTTTATAATAATAGGTACAAGTTGATTGTTCGTATGATTGATGATACTGGTTCGGCCTCTTTGGTTCTCTTTGATGGTATGGTGCATAAGTTGGTTGACAAGACTTGTGTTGAAGTTCGCAACAAAACTAACAACCTTGATGCTGATGGCTTCCCTAAGGACTTGAACGTCATGTTGGGCAAGAAAATGTTGTTCAAGTTCCTATTCTCTGAATACAACATCAGCAGAAATAACCATGTTTATCAGGTGAAGGGTATGTCTAACGATCCAGAGTGTATTGCCGAAGGATTTTTTGAATGAGGTACATGTCCAATATTTTATAAACATTATAATTTTACAAATATCATAAATATATGTTCTTGATTGTAATACGTCTTTTTATCTTGATTAATTCAGTATTCAAATGATGATGACATGACACCTGAGTCCCATGTTGCCTCTTCATCGAAGTCTAAGTTTAGGTACGCTGATGTCGTGCCTTTTGATGTTGAGGAAAATGATGTTGTCCGTGATAACAATGAAAGTGCTGGAACCACCCCTGGAAGCAATTCGAGCGAAAAAAGGTCTTTTGTTGATTTGGAAAAGGACGATGAGGAGCTTGATGAAAAGGCTCAAGGAAAGAGGCCTATGTTTTCCACCGATTTAGCTAAGGAGTGATCCTTTTCTAAACGTATAAATCATCTTCGTCCTATTTCGTTTTATCATTATTAGGATGTTATTTGAACAATTGTTCCCGTTTGTCGTGTTTCATTTCTGTATTTCAATAAGATGTTTTTTGACAAGTTCAAAAAACAAAACAGTTTGGTTTGTATTGATTTGAAGATGGTTTATATATGAATCTATGTTTACGGTTTTATCTCTTATATTGTTATTTTCTTATATTCATACTTATTGTTTTGTGCAATGCATATATTATTATCTTATTTTTATTTGTGTGATATACCCTGATGTTGTTCGTTAAACATGTATAAATATAAAGCTTTTGTTTAACACTAATCTAGATAAGCATTGATCATTTTAAAAGCCTATTAATCATCTTCATTGTATTTTGAAAATTTTTTTTGTTGATGTTCTGTTTATCGTGTTTCACTTACATACATATAACAACATTTTATAGTATAAACTATTATACAATTTTATTGTTTAAATTTTAAACCATGTTATAAAACTTTACAATCATACTTAAATATTATGTCCAAAAAACGTATTTACATTATTATCCTTTTAATAATTGTGTACTTTTTTTATTCGTCTACTATCTACATTTGTTAGTTCCTATATTAATTGACGTTCTATATATTTGTTATCTATCTTTTAATTTTTATGAAATGAACATGATCTTTTATATATTCAAATGATCCTAACAAATATTCAATAAAAATATAAATAATAAAAAAAAATACTGATGTTTTTCAATATTATTAAAAATTAAATGATATCCTTATCATTTCCTTAATTTTATAACAAATCCTATCTATAAAAACGAAATCACTAACCTGATAAACATAAAAAAAAAAAAAAAAAAAAAAAAAAACCTCTTTTGTAAAACATGAAATCTCCCAACACACCCAAGGTGCGTATGTTTGTTGTATGTTACAAAATTATTTGGTAATATCGCTATTGATGACATGTGTTTCTAAATGTATATCCATATGTGTTTGATAAATGTGTTTTAGGGTGACAATGAAAAAAGAAGTCCAGAAACCACTACCGATCCGGTAATTGTTCTATCGGATGATGACGAGGTAAACATGTAGGATATGTAAACATGTGTTCAATTTGTAGTAATAATAGACATGTGTTTGTCGTTACTTCAGTTTAATTTGTAGTAATAATAGATATGATAACCATGTGCATGCTATTACACAACAAATTTATCCTAACCTAATGCGTAATCTATGGAACCCAAATTATTTTCAAGAAAGATCTATACTTGCGTCTACGCATGACGAAGTTGATAAAGTTAATGAGCATATGTTGTCTAAGCTTGATAGAGAGGAACGCGTTTACTATAGTTCTGATACGGTCAGTGATGCTGATGTGGATTTTAATTACGATGAGTCTTTGTACACTACATAATTTCTTAATAGTATCCGTACCACATCATAAGTTGGTATTGAAGGTAGGTGCCCCAGTCATGTGTTTGCGAAACATTGACCAAAGGGCTGGTCTTTGTAACGGCACAAGGCTGCAGGTATTAAGGATGGGAACTATTAATATAGAAGGACGAATTATTTCAGGTGGTAAGGTTGGAACAATTTGCGCTATACCACGGATGCTCATAAGCCCTTCCGACACAAAAATGCCTTTCAAGTTAAATAGGAGACAATATCCTATTTCTGTTTGTTTCGCTATGACCATAAACAAAAGCCAAGGTCAAACTTTGTCTCAAGTTGGCTTATTGCTACAACGCCCTGTCTTTTCACATGGTCAATTATATGTCGTTGTTTCGAGAGTTAAAAGCAAGAGAGGTCTTAAAGTGATTTGCTGTGATAGAGATGGAAACTATTCGGATGAAACAACTAATGTTGTCTACAAAGAAGTTTTACATCGCCTTTAAGCATAACAGTTTTTATTTTAATGTTATTCACAAGTTTTTATCTTCACGAATACTGTTTTATTGTATTATAGATTTTTTGTCATGTTAAGTTCTTTTTAAAGTACTTTGCGTATTTTTATGTGTTTTTTATTTAGTTTATTGTTTTTTATGATATTAATATAATGATAAATACAAAATAAAATTGTAGAGCTAGCCCGGCCATCGGCCGGGTCTTGAAACTAGTATATATATATATATATATATATATATATATATATATATATACGTTTATCACGTCTATATACGTATATAAAAGATTATATTATCAATAATATTATTACGAGTATTATTTTTAATGTTTGACTTTTAAATATTTATCGAGTCATAGAATTTGGTCACATGTCCGAGTCATCACTCTCGGCTCATAGTCCAAGTCCAACATAAGAATCAAGTCAAAATAAATAAATCAACTCCGTCCAAAACAATCCCATATCCACGTGCTACAACATGAGGGTCCGACTACGGCACCCAACTAACCTATCTCCGTCATCTAATGACCGTCTCACAATCGGTCCCCAAATCCACATTCGACAACACATCTCCATATCGCAATCACAAGTATACCAAGTCGAGACCACAAAGTGTCTCGACCCATCCAAAAGCTTCGGTCCAAAGTAATGCCACAACAAAATAATAACACAATATAAACCACAACAATATATATATATATATATATATATATATATATATATATATATATATATATATATATATATATATATATATATATATATATATATATATATATATATCATACATACGGGTCGACTTACCAAGTCAAACCCGGGTCAACAATGAAACCACAAAACTCATAATATGGCCTCGCCCGAGACCCTTAGGTCTCAGCATTGCTCCAATGAGCCAAAAAGAACCAAACGGACCCATGGGGTCGTCGGCCATGAACCACGACAACAATAACAAGCCAAGAATAATCACAACTCAACCAATACATCAAATACCAAGAATCGAACACCAAGAATCATGTATAATCAGACCAACAAAACATCCTAGACTCCCAAACGAGTCAATGAGAGGTCACATCGAGACTTAGTGTCTCGGTCAAGCTCCATACGAGCCACAACAAAACAAAACGCGACCCAAAAGTCACGAATCGAGTACCATTACTCGCGTCACACCCAAACCCAAGATACCAAACGGACTTTTATTGTCAAAACATCATTTCCCCATCATTATTTCATCAAAACCCAACTATAAAATGACATGATACCCACGATTTGGGTATGAATCGGGGCGCACGATTAACTTTCGTGGCCACTCACCTCCAATCAAACTCCAAAAATCCGATTTCTTCAAAAACCCAAAAGAAAAGATGGTGTAAGTGGTGATAACGTGGTGATGTTAATTCGAATAGGGTGTTAGGGTGGTCCAAATCGCGCGTGGTTTGCACCAATAGATAGATCGGAAGAAAATGGTTAAGATGGTGGTGTTAGATTTGATGTGAGGGCGGCGGTGGTGGTGCTATTGGGGTGATTAGGGTGGCGGTGATGATTGATATATTGAAAAGAGAGAGAGAGAGAGTAATGTTGGTGATGAGGGTGTTGTGTTTGTTGCTATGACCGGATCCACAAGGACGATTCACGTAATATACTCTTTAAAAAAAAGAAAACCTTTTAATAATAATAAGAATAGTAAGAGGTGTAGTGGGTTAAGTAGCCCGGTGTAAATACACGGCCAAACCCGAAACCTTAAGTAACCAAACAACTTTCTCAAACCGAACCCGTTCCAAAAATAATAATATCCGAACCAATATTAAGAATATAATTAAAATTGTTAGGTTAACCTAGTGCCGGAGTCAATGTAGTGCCAAAGTAACGATCTCAAAATAAATCATCACGAACGAATCAAACCAAACCATAAATAAATAATCAAATCCTCATAATAAACGTACGATCAAAAACACATTCCAACGTTCATAAAACATCTCGTCACAATAAACTTTTCAAAAATTCCAAAATCATAATATTTAATGTAATGCGGGTTTTAAAAACGGCTCCCTGGTTTGCTAGTTGTCACATCATTGCAGTTGCAGTTCACTCATACTAAAAAGGATACCCAATTTAACATGATAGAAAACGTGCCCATTCACGTAGATAAATTAATATCGGTTGATTCACGTAACCAAAGCTCCATCATTTCATGTCTCTTAAAGGTCCTAACATATCCAGGAAGCCACTCTTCAGATCAATGTATCTGTATTATACAGTTTTATGGGTTTGTAGCGATAATGCATCTACTGTAGTGGTGCACAAAGCCGACCTAGGCCCAGGAGTTCAGTTAGTTATGTATCATAACCTTATTCTGTTGTCACATTTGCAGACTATCCGTTTTGAGTTTGCCTCCTCTTATTCATTTTGCCAAAAATCCCTTAGGCTCAAATTTAAAAAGTATAATTTTTTATGCAAAAATGTTATATTTATGTGCAAAAATATTAGATTGATGTAATAATAAGTTTTATATGAAAATGTTAAAATGCGAATGGGTTACAAAATGCCCGACAGGATACAAAACCGTATTTTTAAATGATTGAGATGTACACAAAATAGTACAATGAATAAAACCCTTAAGTTGTTAATTCGTATTTACTCATGTTTGTTAATTTACTACTACACAAAAATCTCATTAGGTACGGTTTTAAAGGCTATTTGATACGGTTTTAAAACCGTACCAAATGTTAGCGTACCAAAAAAATAAAATATTTTCTGGTACGATTTTAAAACCGTACCAGAAAATGATTATTTGGTACAGTTTTCTTTCTAACCGTAGCAAATTATCTTTGATAAACAGACCATCATATTTTTCTTTTTTGGTACGGTTTTTTAATAAACCGCACCAAAATCTGTTTTTAAAAAAATAAATAAATAAATTCATTTTGCTTTTCAAAAACCTATAACCAAACACTACCACAATATCTTTCGCAGCAGACCCGAACATTGTAGCATGCACAAACAATATTCAGCAAACTTACCATTCTATATAAACATCAACCAACGCAACAATATGAGTTAGATAAAAGTGTTATCCATTACAATTGTTTAAATGTCATCATCACAAAAATATAAAACCTTAACTATTGAAGAGCCGTCATATCTAAAGGAGTAACTACAACCCTATAAAACTAGTTCAACGTCAAAAGAGCCACTTGGTCGATCTCCAGCGGTTCTAGACAGCATGTATCATCCCAAAGCTATAAAAACAAATATAGATATATATTAGTCATATTAATTCGCAATAATACCAGCGGTTCTTGTCCAGTGTTGCTATTGATTTCTAATATGACTTGCATGTTCAAGTGTATAATGACTTCTTGTAACCGTACCAAGTCAAAAACCATAAGATGACATATCAAATTAAACACAATAGGCAATTTCCAAGTATGTGTATATGGTGAATAAAAATATGATAACTCTGATGTCACAAGTTGATACTAATGCAGAATTACAACAAGAAAGAAACAGATATATGCATTTATTACAGTTTTTAACCCAAACATGAAACTAAATAATATAACTATGTGTACATTTCAGTATGAGAAAAACAAAATAATAAAACTCTTATCATCAATAACTATGTGTACATTTCAGTATGAGAAAAACGAAATAATAAAACTCTTATCATCAATAACTATGTGTACATTTCAGAAAATTGTGCTAAAAGTGAATACTATTATTTCAGTAGCAACTAATTTTCCCAAACAAGCTACAACTGTTTCAGGATTAACAACCCTAGTGACAGTAAGTTTCCCATCATCAAGTGCTATTGACTCAACACCATTGATACTGCCTACTGCCTTGATCACCTTTCGTTTTTCTCTATCACCACTAGTTATTATTCAGCTATTTTTGACTCAACAGGCCTATGTTCAGCTATCAACCCGTTTTATACTAAAGAAATTGTACAATATGCAGCGTATCACTAGTAAAACATAACACGAGTAGTAGCTACTACATTAAAGCAAACTACGACATAAACTGCAACAGCAGTTGACCCATTACAACAGCAGCCGACCCGCTGCAATTCTAGCTAACCCGCTATAATCTCACGCTTAAAAGAAATACTTACACTTTTTGGAAAGGTGGCTTGTTTTTTAACAGCAAGGTCATACATGAACTTCTTCAAATAGTATCCACATTCCCATATACCCTCTTGTTGGAAACACTAAATTTAAATAAACAAACATAGATACACAAATGCACAACGGGCAAATGATATTAAAAGGTAATATACTTGCCACAAATTCATCGAATGGGTAGTGAACTATTTTTTTTCATTTTGAGGGTAATTTTCTTTCAAATTCATCATCTTTAGGGTATTTTGCAAAATTTTTGGACAATTTTACCCTTCGGGAAATTTTTTTTTGTATTAGCTATGAGGGGCAAAATTGTCCAAAATTTTTACAAAATACCCTAAAGATGATGATTTTGAAAGAAAATTACCCTCAAAATAAAAAAAAATAGTTCACTACCCATTCGATGAAATTGTGGCAAGTATATTACTTTTTTTTTTTTATTATTTGCCCAATGCACAACCAAATCAATTATATATAATTATATACACAACAGTTTCATATTATTTACCTTAGCCATCGTCCAATCAAACTTGATCTCGAAAGCACTAATTTGAAAGCAATGGCATGGCGTTAACTTCAACTATTTTCTCAAAAAATACATGTGAACTCAAAGTCAATGTTAGAAAATTTTACCTCCCTACTATCTCTGGAAAATAATAATTTTTCTCGTTCATTCCCTAATTTGACAAATCTACGATATAACCCCTCCTCAAGTTTGGGTAAACCACAAAAAGAAGCCAATGACACCCACTACACAAAAGGTTCATCAATTTAGTATAGATAGAAAGCACATATAATAAAATCCTTGAAGCAGTTATGGTTTTTGCCACATCGTAACTTATTATTATTAAACTTAATTTCATACACAGCTCCTTGAAAATCTTTGGATCCCTTTGATACACCTCGCTCACCCCGCATCGACATTGTATAAATACTTAAGATGTTGAGTACCTGAAATGCATGTTAATCAATAAGCTTAGTGAGTTTAAAAAACACCAACAGTAAGAAACACAAAGAGCTTGCACGTTCTTCACAATTAATAGTTTTTCCTTAAAGCTAAGCTACTCAAGTTTACTAAAAAAAGGATAACATTTTGAATACTGAGAGTAATCAGTGCATGATCTAGTGAATCAAACAAAATAATACCTTTTGTTGGAGTTCAAATGAAGAAAATTAACTATCTTGCCACACATACTACAAGGATCAGGAGAACAGGCGTCGAGGGTTTTCCCGTCGACATTCTGTCGACGGCATAAGGCACAAAACGACAAAAAAAACGCTTGACCGAGCCCAACTGCGTTGAATTTTTGATAATCGTATTTTCCCGTCGACATGTCGACGGGAACATTTTAACATATTTTTAATCCTCAATAATTCACCAAAAAGTTGGGCGCGAAATTTCCCGCTAAATATTCCCGTCGACATGTCGACGGGAATAAATTAATAATGTTTTATCCCGCAATTAACGTGTGATTAAGCATAATAATTATTATGTATTAAGAGTCCCGTCGACATGTCGACGGGAGTATATTACTAATTATAAACATTTTTAATAAATGGGTAAAATATTGGGCGGGATATTTTCCCGCTTTCTTGTTCCCGTCGACATGTCGACGAGAATATATCTTCAAAAATCAGGATATATATCCTCACAAATACATTCCCGTCTCATTTTTTTACCAATATATACATTCTCACAAAATTATTTCCGTCTCATTCTACACATCTCACAAATAATTCAATCGTCAATTCTTACAAGACACACATGACTTGGCGTGGTTGCACAGTTGAAGAGGAGTACTCAAAAATCTTGTCACACGAGCTCCTTTTTAATGAAGTTATGTTAACTTTTGGTCATGCAGTTTATGAGGAATATGGTGATTTTAAGGATGCTGAACCGTGGATGAGAGACAAGATTATCGAATGGTGTAGGAAAAAGTCGTACTGCAAAGAGTACATGGACGAGCTAGATGCTGCTGAAGCTCAAGCTGCTGCTGAAGCTCAAAGTATGTTGGAAACCAAACTTGATAATATGTTAAATAGGGTCACAAATCTTGAAGCTACGTTTGCACATGTCAAGGAAATGAGAGCAAGGAAGGGAAAAGATGGTGCGACTTCGAGTAAAGCGGGAAGTAGCCGCAAAAAAAAAATAAACGGGTTGTTTCGTTTGGTCGTGGAGTTGTTTAGTTTTAGTTGTTTTGTTTGGTTGTGGAGTTGTTTAGTTTGAGTTGTTTCCTTTGGTTGTCGAGTTGTTTAGTTTAGTTGTCGAGTGGTTTAGTTTTAGTCTGTATGAAAATGCATGTGGTTGAGAACTCTTGCTTGTTTTAAATAAACAGTTTGCCTTTATGTTTGGTAATTATTGCTCCTTTAGTTCTATTATTTGTGCGTACGAATTTAAAATGTAAAGGAAGTTCAACATCACTTACCACAACAACAACATTTTATTAAACAACATCAATAACATCAACAACAACAACAAACAACATCAACAACAACAACAACGATAACAGCAATAACAACAACGATAACAGTACTACATATGAAATTTATCCATGTCACCTACAAGGTCACGGAGTATTGCATCCGACTGACATGCGTGGTCGTGGTTGGGATACGTTGCCATGTCAAGTTTTGCCTCCAGCACCCTTAATTGTGTCTCTAACACCTGTTTTTGTGCCTCCAACACCTGTTTTTGTGCCTCCAGCAAGTTTATTCTAAGATTTTTTTCATGACAGTTTGAGCACCTTTTTGGAGCAGATCCAGAACCGCTTGATGTTGAAGCTCCCAGAGAACCGATCATCATTTTGGCGAGTCGTTCCTCCTTCCATAAAAAAAAATTACATCCATGGTCGTCTGTCCCAGGCTGTTAAAGAGTAAAAACTATTATTTTTAACAACTAACCAAAATATTTAAAGAAAAAATATGTAATTGTTCACCTGCGAGAAAGGACACGCATAGTATAGTTTACCACGGGAGTAAGGTTTACACGATTCTCGCAGAACCACGTCTCCTCATTCACAAGGACAAGGAAAAGCTTCAAATTCTGCCATCTTCTTCACCATGATAACAGTGTATGTTTGTGGTTGTCAGGTTGAGTGGTTGAATCGTGACCGGTGTGGCCCGATCTACAAGTTGAGGTGATAAAAGATGGTGGCCAGAAAAAGATTCCGGCGGCCGGAAAATGCTGGTGTCGCCAGAAAACAGAAACTGCTAGAGAGAGATAGAGAGAGAGAGAGATATAGTCAGATGAGTATGTGTGTGTGTGTGTGTTTATATTGTGAGGATAAGGTGTTAGGTAGAGAGAGAGATATATAGTGAGATGAGACATATCGTGTATAACCATAGCATCTCGACTCGTTCGTTTAACATCTCATGTATAACCATAGCATCTCGACTCGTTCGTTTAACATCTCGTGTACAACCATAGCATCTCGACTCGTTCGTTTAACATCTCGTGTACAACCATAGCATCTCGACTCGTTCGTTTAACATCTTGTGTAGAACCATTAATATTGCATCTCGATTCGTTCGTTTTAACATCGCATGTATAACCATTGCATCTCGACTCGTTCGTTTTACATATCATGTATAACCATTGCATCTCGACTCGTTTGTTTTACATCTCATGTATAACCATTGCATCTCGACTCGTTTATTAATTTTATAATGGTTGGGATTTAGTATTTTGTGATATTTTAATTATTTTATTTTATATTTTAATAAATGATTTTTTTAATTATAATATAAGTAATTAATTTTAAATTTATATATTTTTTTAATTTTATAAAAGTATTTATAATAAATAATTTTTTTCAATTATATAATTAATTTAGTTTATTAATTTTATAAAACTTATTTATAATATTTTATAAAAGTATTTATAATAAATAAATTTTTTTAATTATATTAAAGTAATTTTATAAAAGTATTTATAATAAAGTAATTTTATAAAAGTATTTATTATAAATATTTTTTTGAATAAAAGCTATTTTCCCGTCGACATGTCGACGGGAATAAAACCGCCAAAAATTTAATACGTCCCGCCAAACGTAAACGACAAAATAGTGTAATATTACCGTCGACATCGCCGGACGGGGTTGGGTCGTACCCGGGCTCTCCAGGCCACCGTTACCATACACCCCGCCTCCACCTCCAGGTATGTACAGTTTGATAATATATTAATTATAGATTACTCGATCATGACTCAAATTAAGTATTGCAATAGATGTTTTTTAATTTTGATTATTTCATTTTCAGAATATGCTGAGATGGAGAAAAAGCTTGCTGAGGCCGAGAAGAAGATTGCTGAGGCCGAGGAGAAGAGCCGTAAAGAAGCTGAAGAGCGTAAGGTCTTGAAGGCGCAGATTGATCTGGTCACAGGTTTTATGTCCTCCAACCCGCGATGGAATGAGTATGTTAGTCAGGCGGGTTCTCAGCACGTGGATGGCTCAGGCAGTGGCGTTGGAGGTAGTGGCGTTGGAGGTAGTGGCGTTGGAGGTAGTGGCTCAGCTGGAGGGAGCGGGAGTCGCAGAGGCGATGAGGATGGTTCTGGCGATGATGAGGGTCCTACTGATGATCACGAGTGATTTTGGATGTAGAGGTACAAACTTGGGCATTTTGTGTTGTACTTACGCTTGAAACAATATTTTGGCGACCCATATGTTAGTATTGTATAGTTTAACCTTTTGGCGACTTGAACGTCGCGGATATTAAAACATTTGTGGATATGGCAGCTAGGTTTAGATATTACCACACCCCGTTTTGTAAACTTTATATGTTTTTATGCATTTTGAGGGTGTTTAGCGATATTTTGCAAGTGTTATAGCCGATGGCGAGTTATACGTTTAGAACATGTTGATATTGAGTGGTTATAAGTGCTATTACAGTTACAGGTTTTGGTAGATTTTTTCCGGAAAATCCGGAAAAAATCTGGAATATTGCAATATTTGCAGCCTGCTGTTAGCAGGATATTAATAATGATGCCGTTGACATGTCGACGGCATCATTAAAACATAGTAATTGGGTATTTATAATACCGTCGACATGTCGACGGTATCATTAAAACAAAAATAATGTTTTTAATTTTATGCCGTTGACATGTCGACGGCATAAATATAATAACACTACTATTGTTTTAATAATACCGTCGACATGTCGACGGTATTATATAAAACATAATTATTATTAACTAATTAAAAGATTAATTAGTTATATGTTCCCGTCGACATGTCGACGGGAAGGGGTTTGACGGACAACACATCCTTTGACTGGAAAACGATGTGGGACCCACCGTGTCGACGGCGATTTTCGACGGGAACACGGTTCCCGTCGAAGGATAGCCGTCGACACGGTGCCGTCGACATGTCGATGGGACTGTATTATTCCGTCGACATGTCAACGGGTAGGGGTTAAAAAAGTCGCCGGGGAAAGCCTGTTTTGTACTAGTGCATCCTACTGTAAGTTTTTTTAACTCAATTTCATGACATGTCTTAGTTATTAAATCAAAACAAGTCCGAGCAAGCTTGTGAAGTAACTTAATCATTTCAAGTAATTCATAGCTAATGGCTTATTAAACAACCTACCTGATAATCAAGTGATGGACTTTTCAAAAGTTTCAAACAAAAAATAAAGGCAACATTTCTCCAAAGTTCTAAGTTCTAACAGATCTTTCTCATAATTATAACATATACACAAACGACATGCTATCACATTGCATTAACCACTTTAATTTCTATCACATACATATGAAGATTCAAATGTTCAGGTTAAGATCTCTTTTTGTAATATTAGCAAACTATGCATATTTAAACCTTGACCAAACAAGCTATCAAGACTTTTGTAACCGAAACAAATAATACTCTAAATTTAAACAATGAATGATAATATATAGTGAGCATCAATTTAGAAAAACCTTATAAAAACTGACGAGAGAGAAAATGTGAAATCTGATGTGAAGGGATATATGTGGGTTATGTGACCTAGAACAAAAGGAGGGATAATAAAAATGGTATTTTGAATTTGGGGAATTTTTTAGCGGGAGTAATGAAAATGTGTGAGGGAAACAGCAAATTTAAGGAAAATTTCTAAAATGAATCTATCTACTAGTATAATTGTGTAAAACTAACTTTAAAACATTTAAGGTTATGTTTGTTTTTTTAAAAGAGGCTCTTAACAGCATTTGAATCTGAACCGTTCAGGTGCGGTTAGATATTTTGGCCGTTCAGACCGTTTGTTTTTTTTCCCGTTCAGACGTAGTCAGAGGCAGTAAGATCTTAATGGTCTAGACTTGAGAGGGGCGTCTTACTGCCTCTTGTTGACAGAAAAATAACCAAAAAAAAAAAAAAATTTAGTACGAGCAAGCAAATGTGCGGTTCAAACATTAGTTTGTTCAGATGCGGTCACATTCAGACATTTACGCCTCAGATTCAGATTTAGAGCCTCTTAAAAAACAAACACCACCTTAATCTATAAACCACAAATAAAGTTAGCAAGTTAAATTATTTAAAACTTGTTTTTTTAAGGATACCTAGTCACGTATTTTCCACTTACTATAGTAGGGCTGAGCATCGGGCCGGATCCCGACTAATCCCGATCCTGAAAGTCACCTAAATCGTAAACCAAATACCGACCTGAAAGTAGTCAGTTTTTTGGCTCGTCCTGACCCGTCCAGAAAGTAGTCGGTTTTTGCTTGTATTTTGTCAGTTTTTGGCCCGTCCCGACCCGTCCTGAATCCCAAAAATGCTAAAAATCCATCCCAACTCCCAATCCGAGAAGCTATTATTCGGTTTAGGGACTATCGGTTTATGTCGGGATTGGGTAGGTTGTCGGGACTCGCCCGGTTTTGCTCACCTCTAGAGTATAGTAATGTCGAGCTCTTTGTCGTTGAGCCTACTAAACCAAAAATGTCATGGAGCCATGATGCGTGGATTGCGTCTACGCAAAAGGTTTTACTTCTCAAGGGATCTTGAGAAGCTTGCAATCCCCACCAGGCAGTGTACCTGACCGTTGTAATATAGTAAAGTGGCAAGTACCGGAGGATTGATCGTTCTCTCGGGGAATAGTGTTCGTTAGGATTGAAACTAATCTAATTAGGTCTAGAGGTGAGAGTTGATTCTTTTTGTATTTTTTATATTTTTAGGAAAGCAAGTAAAATATCTCGGGTATTGAAAGAGTGGGCGGAATAAGTTGCTAGTCAACTAACCCAAATAACTACTTAAAACAATAAAATAAATGACAGAAAATAAATTGAGAAAAGTGCAGATATGGGAAAGGCGTGTTTACATAGACTTCACTACTCCCTAATTATCTTTTATTGATTAATTGGTTTCTCACAATTGCATAGATGACGGGTTGCATTCCTTAATACCATTCGTGGGGCTATGTACGATCTTCCCCAACTCTATAAGCTTCTACCTCTTCCTATGGCGACACGTTTAGTATCCTAACCATGGCATCATTAATAGTCACTTATGCATTTGATACAACCATTAAACTCGTAGGACACATCCGATTACGTTTCTTAAGACGTTCAAGCATGTTATCATATAAGAGATTAGCCAGTTTTCTTAAGCCTAACGATTGAAAAGTCAATCACCCACAACAATTAATGACAAACCAACAATCAATAATCAATAATTAGGTTTCATTAGATCTAAGCAAACACAAGTAATCTAAGCCAACATGTTAAATGAAAGAAAAGCGTACGATATAATCAAAACAACACATAGACATATTGAATGCTCAAGGGATAACTTATCTTCAATCAAACATGGAAGAAAAGAGGGTTTGAAACCCTAAAATAGCTGCAAAAGTCGACTAGGGTTCGTACCCTAAGTTCCCTACCAAAAGTTCTCCCCTTTATGAATGAAAAATCCAAAACTATATATAGATTTACATATCTGATGGCGTCACCTTTTGATGGATGACACCGTCAGCTTGCCGTCATTAGGGTTCCTTGACTTCCGATCCAATATGCTTGACGTCGTCCCCTTGTGAACAGTATAGGCCGTCACACCTTGTGGTAAAGCGTGACGCCGTCACATTATAGATCTCCAAAAACCTTCTGGCGCGTCAAATCAAACTAATTTTCCACCTCTTGTATTAAAGGGTGACGCCGTCAGCCTGTAAAGGGTGACGTCGTCAGGTACTGTTCCAGCATGATTTCTTGACTGTGTCTTTTTCTTCACTATTTTGCTCCAAAAACGTCCAAAATGCTTTCTTTTCCAGAATTCCTCTCAAAAGTACCTAAAATGACAAAAGGAACGATTTAAAGCAATATTTGATCATATTATCACGACTTATGGCTTAAACGACCCCTTAAAAACTTAGCACTTTTCGCCTCATCAAATACCCTTACACTTGAGATTTGCTTTTCCTCAAGCAAATGAGCTTTTATTCTAATGAAAATACAAGTTAAGGGTCATTTAACATTAATATAAAAGTAATTACAACAAATGATCGTTCTACCTTAATCAAAATAAGCACGAAAATTATACACTAGCACCTCACTAATAGTGTTTGGATACTCTCATCTCACGGGTGTTATAAACCTATATATAACTAAATAGAAATGGAAAAATATCACTCACTACCTGTCATAGCAAATAGATTAGCATAGGCTTAGGAAAGGATTGAAAACCTCCTCCACTTGGCGTAAGCACCTAGGAAACTATCAAAGAGGTCTTTTCAATGGTTATAACGTTAGGTGTAGGGATATGGAAAACACGGTTTATTGGATAAAGGGATATTTAACTGGTGGCAAGTTAATTATCTTAGTCAATTACATGTACAATGCGGCGTTGCTAAGCCAAGACTAGACTCAACTTAAGCTAACTATAAAATCAAAAACTTAAAATAAACATAAAAGGAAAAGGGATGGTAGTCCGTACGTTTTTCTCCTTTCTTTTTCCTTTTTTTTTCTATTTTTTTTCTTGATTTTATTGATTTTTTTTCATACACTCTTGCCCTACCATCCAAAATAATACATCATAGGGGAATTACATTCCCCTTACACTTGAACTTTTATATGAATCAAAACTAAAGACTCGAATTAAGATAATCAAAACACTTGGAGTACTTTAAATATTAACGCACATATGGGGGTAATAATTGACGTTCTTCCCTATTATTCCATAACAATAGTACTTTACCCATGATACCCAATCGTCCCGAAACAATATGTACAAGATATGACTCGACGTAGCAACCATGTAATCAATTAGACAATTAACAAAAGGTTTAAACAAATGTTGTAACAATAATGCACTAAAGATGAGTGCATACAAGGAAGGCTAAGGCGATTTGGGTGTACATTTGGGGTGGATTGTAAACAAATTCTATCTTTAAGTAAAATGCTTAAAGCTAGAAACGAAAAAGATAGGCTCTGAGGGTTGTACTAGGGGTATCGTGTACTAAAAATGAGTACATCGCAAAGGTGTGGGAGAATTACTTGACTAATGAAGTCAATGTAGTTATATAAACAGGCTTAAAACATGGGTTATCCTAATGCCTCTTATCATGTAGTAATCCAACTACACGAATGTAGTCTCACTTGGGGTCTTGGAATGAATCACTAACGCAAGTTCTAGAATCTAAATATCGGTACACTCTTAAGCACTATAAGGCTTTTCCTAACAAATCTAGGGGCGAACCTCACATATTTGGGGTGGAAATTTTTGAGTGGTACGGTTTTTGTGTGCAAGTAATATAGTTCCTATCCATGAGACGCTTATTAAGACCAAAGTTTCACTCCTATATGTTGCAAAAAAAAATAATTTGGTGCTAAAATTACCCTAACAAGTGTTTCTCATAGTTTTATTACACATCTACAGTTAAACAAACAAAAATCACATGCAATTGTAATCTCTAAGGGAAAAATCTTCATTTACCCCTTACACTTAAGCCGAACATTGTCCCCAATGTTCAATTAAAAGATGTAAAAGTAAAGGAAATGAAAGAATGAAACAAATACTTCGCTGATTCGTTTGGTGTGGAAAATGTAGTAACATGGCTAAATCCTCCTCCAAGAAAATGTGCAAAATCCAAGATAAAAGAAGCGCCAACAGCTTGATCATCCATGTACATCTTCTTGTCCAATATAACCTGTTAATTAGCTGAAAAGAAACAAACAAGAAAACCTAGCGTAAAATCGGCGGTAAATCTATATAAAATCAAATTTAGAAAGCAAATAAAGATATAATGCTTGTGGAATGATTGTTTGCAGATTCCTGGAGTTTATAAAATACAGTTTTTACGAAACTTTACAATTCCGGCAGAAAAACAGAACCTGTAAAATTTTCTAGAAAATTATACCTGACACCGTCAGGTGATTCCTGACGCCATCAGAATTGATCTGACAGAATTCTTATATTTTGTTTCCGGAAACTTTTTAGAAAAAACTATGTTCTAATTCCTGGAATCCCTGCAAAACAATCATTATGTCTCGATACAAGAATTTGACTCAAATAAATACTAATATGTATGTTTATATCTCATTGTTATCGTTCATGATCAATCCGTTCTTTTAAACTAATTTGGATTTCCCTTACACTTATCTTTTGCAAAATACCTTTATATGTAGTTAAGACAAAGTTAAAAACAAAATAAAGCATTTTCACAAAGTTTTTGACACATGCACCATAAACAACTTAAATGAAACATACATACGGAAGCAAATAAAAGTAAATAAACAAACAAACAATCAAATAAAACTTGGGTTGCCTCCCAAAAAACGTTTTTCTTTATTAACGAGTCTTGTAGCTAGCCTCAAAGTCACGGCTACGTTTTCCTGTTTTGCCTCTCAATTGCCCCTCTAATTATCCTAACAGGTTCAAGCAATTCTTACAGTAAAGGCTTTTCTTATCCCAAACTTAGTCCATGCATGCCTTTTTCTTTATCCTCTTCATTGATATCCTCTATTGCACCATTTTATCTTTGTCTAATAGAGGTACGAAACGAAACTCCATCTTATTAGGCATTGATGCGTAGGGATTGCACCAGGCTTTACCTCTCAAGGGATCTTGAGAAGCTTACAACCCCCACCAGGCAGTGTACCTGATCGATGTAGTATAGTATAATGACAAGTACCGGGGGATTGATCCGTTCAGCTAGGAATAGTGTCGCTAGGATTAGAAAACCTAAATACTAGATCTAGAGATGAGGGATGATTCTTTTTGTATTTTTTATGTTTTTAGGAAAGCAAGTAAACATCTCGGGTTTGAAGGATTTTGGCGGAATTAGTTGCTAATCAACTAACCAAATACTAAAGATGCAATCAAAATAAAATACTAAAATGAAAATAAAACTAAATTAAACTAAAGTTGTGAGCAATATGTGAGAGAAATGTGTTTACTTAGATTTCACTACTCCCTAGATATCTTTTACACGTTAATTACTTGTTATAGCTGCGTGGATGACGGATTGTATTCCTTAATACCATTCATGGGGTGGCGTACTTACTTCCCCAATCCTATGAGTGCCTACTTCACTCCTATGTCGAGCCTGCAAGAAGCTCCTAACATGGGATCATTAGAATTTACTCATGCATTAAATACAACCAATAAAACCTAGTACACATCGGTTCATGTTTCCTAAGACGTTCAAGCATGTTACCTGTAACAACTCACATTTTCAGGTTAACTTCTATTTCCGAAAATTTCACTATTCATTTTTACTATTCACTTTCACTATTCACTCCCGAAATTTTTATTTCATATTCTCGTAAGTTAAACTATTTTAATGATAATCCGAGAATTTGACACTCGTCGGATCATTTCTTCAAAAATTACGAAACCGTGTCCGAGATTTACTTTTAGGTTTAAACGTCTTTCCGGCATCCCGATATGTCCATAAAACATTATAAACTATAGAAATATGATTTTCTCTCATTTTAGGACAATTCCAAAAGTTTTGGAATTTTACGTTTTTCAGTTCAGCGTTTTACGCGAATTACGCGTTTTAGACCCGTGTTTCCAGTTTTTAGCAGGGTTTTAGCACCCAATAGAACCTACCACTCATTTTATATTTTATTATGGAGTATATTGATAAGTTCTAGCATATTTATAAGTTTCATATTTTTAGGATACCCGGTTTTACGTTTCGTGACTTAACAACTTACGGCTAGCAATTTACGGAGTCTAAACTAGCTACATACTTAGGATAATATCACCAAGGACCAACTCATCCTTCTTATCCACTATGAAACCGACTTAGGGGGGGGGGGAGACATCCCCATGTGGCTTGATCTCATGCTTCTAACCTTAAGATGATTACATGTGTTCAACTTGCTAAGAAAGCTTCCTAAAAATATCCTAAGTCTTGCACCTCCTTAAGGCACCTTCCTAACACCTTCCTAACCTCCTCAACTCACCATATAAGCCCTCCCCATCCCTCCAAGTCGTTCACAACACAAACACCCTCTCATTTTCTAGTTTACTTCAAGTTATATTCAAGAAATCAAGTGCAATATCCACACATAAACCCTAGTTAGGTTTTGATTCATCAAACCACTTCCAAACCCTAGAAACTTTTGGTGATTCTCTTGAGTTTAGATCCACTCAAGTCACCTAAACCTTCATCACAAATACTTCAAGAATACAAGGGTAGAAGGGTTGCTAAAGTGGAGAAAAGCTTATTCAATCAAAGTTCTAGTTCCTAGTTCTTGTCCTAGTTCCCTTTTCATTAAGGCCAAAAGTTGTAAGAACCCTAATACACTTTCTTGCTCAATATCATTTTCATGCTTATTATGTTTCTTACATGCTATATATGGTCTTTGTACTATGTTCATGATGTATAAAAATGGGTAAAACAAGTATTGATATATAAATGTTAACTTATGTTATTTACACAAGTAAACTAGTGACTTTTATGGAGAACCACGACCAAAATAGTATAACTATGATATTTGACACTTACTTACTGTTAAAGAGGACTTAACAAGGAAAACATAGCAATTTGAATCACCCAAAACGAGTACCCGAGTCAAAAGTTATGGCCATAAGAAGTTAGCGAAACCAAAAAAAACTGCCTATACCCTACTGTTTTGCATTCTGCCATTTTGAAAGTCACCCTTCTGCTCCGATTCATCAAAAAGTTAAAACACGAAAGTTATCCGGAACGCCGTTTTCGTTCAGGATCAAGGAAGCTCGAGCCCTGAAAACGCTTTCTGAGTAATAATTTTCTTCAAATTCTTAACAGCCCATTTTTAGACCAAAGTAACTATATAATGGTTATAATTAGATGAGACCAAGAGGTCTAATGACCTAAAGCCAATACCACAACCATGGCTAAAGCCAAGGTTGAGTCTCAAGACCATGGTAACAATGACCAAGGTCACGGCAAAGCCACGGCTAAACACCATATAACTTTTAAAGATCAAAACTTATATATATATATATATATATATATATATATATATATATATATATATATGTTATCAAATACTACAATAGTAGGGAGCCTCATGTGAGGAGTTCATTAAGTAAGCCGTCGAGATGAGTTGTGGATTTACGAATTAAAGTGTCCTGGCTCCTCGAACGTTTACTTCATGACTTTTGAATTATGTTGGCCCGAACAGTAGTAAGAGATATACATCCTATACATGTTTCTTAAACCATTTATATTCAAAGACTTACACTATATACTAAGTACTACATCATGAACATTATGCAAGACATATATAGGCAATTCTTTGTATTCTTAGACATTACTCCAAACCTAAGTCGCAACGTTCTATTATAGGCTGCTCTTAGAGACTTTTGCGATTCGACTACCACTTTCATTTCTCATTACATAGACTTAAGGTGAGTCATAGCCCCTACTCTTTTCATACTTGTTTTAACTCTTCGGGGGGGATACATGCTCAACTACTTGCTTACTTGTACAAATACTCAAAACATTATACTTGATTGCATTATACTTGATTGCGTTATACATGCTTGTTACACTATACTTGCTTAATTTAAATACAAGATTCGTATTTGCGTGCATACACAATACTCTATGCTTTCGGAGAGGTATTGATAGAACTAGTATGGGACAACACCCCCACCCTTGTCAAAAATGACGCGACGTTGGGTGACACGTACTATTTGGGATGGTGGTTCCCCGCTTATGGGTCCAAAATGACGCGACCATGGGTGAATATAATCCTGAAATCTAAATCTATGTGGCAGTAGGCATTTTATACTTTACATTAAGAGTGCATTGTATAAACTATCTTTTAGCAGTGGATTGTGAACACACAGGTTACAAGTCTCTTATGGCGGTACTTGCAACTGAGTGGATTCACAATGCCTTTGCTATGTGAACATTCTTTAAGGCTTTTCAACTATTTTAAGACAAACTCTATGAACTCACCAACCATTGTGTTGACACTTTAGCATGTTTATCTCAGGTTAGTAAGGCGATAGCTAGTGCGTGGAACTTAGAGTCAAGCTGCATATTCTGAAGACTTATGCTTTTATCATTTACCATTCAAAAACTTTGTATACATTTATGTATCATACTTTGGAATCTCATGTTTGTAACTTTGAATTCATTAATCGAATGGTAACTTTTCAAAACGTCTCATTTAGAGTTCATTTTCTATAACTTGTACTTTGTATTATGAAGTAGCACCCCTATGACACAGTCTTCCGCTGCGGTATTTTGGGGTTGTTACAGATTGGTATCAGAGCCTTGGTTATAGAGAACTAGGTTGCATTTAGTGCCTAGACTATAACTACTATATACGTTAAGACTCTCCTCTTTATTTGCCTTACACACCCTACATACGCATACACTTTTTGTTAGTTGTTGGTTTAGTTCCACGCTGTTAGATGATGTGACTTTAGTATTATAAGGAACCCCAGAGATTAGCCGAGTCATTAAAAACATGGAGCTCAGCAATAACTAATTATTTAACTTGATCTTGTGACAGTTCTTGTTTGATGAGACACAAGATTTGAGTTAAATAATATTATTGCTTAGCTTTAGGGATTTGATGACTTGATTATCTTACTATCGGCCTCAGAAGGCGGATTTTGTGTCGGAAATTCTTAAGTAGGATGATTTAGAATCTCCTTATTTAAATGGATTGGGACGCCTCTTCATTTAAATAAAGAAATTTTAAATCACCGAACCATAAGTTTATGATCCCTTACTTACATAAATTTGGACGCTTCTTTACGTAAGTAATGTGTTATAAATAAGTGGGCTTAATTGTAGCCGATACGACACCTTAACCAGAACCTTAGACGAATCAGAGTGAACACCACTATTTTAGAGATCTCGAATTCTCTTAGACACACCGTTAGTAGTTAACATCAACTGAACTTCGGGACGAAGTTCTCCTTAAGGGGTAGAGACTGTAACAACTCACATTTTCAGGTTAACTTCTATTTCCGAAAATTTCACTATTCATTTTTACTATTCACTTTTTACTATTCACTCCCGAAATTTGTATTTCATATTCTCGTAAGTTAAACTATTTTAATGATAATCCGAGAATTTGACACTCGTCGGATCATTTCTTCAAAAATCACGAAACCGTGTCTGAGATTTACTTTTAGGTTTAAACGTCTTTCCAGCATCCCGATATGTCCATAAAACATTATAAACTATAGAAATATGATTTTCTCTCATTTTAGGACAATTCCAAAAGTTTTGGAATTTTACGTTTTTCAGTTCAGCGTTTTACGCGAATTACGCGTTTTAGACCCGTGTTTCCAGTTTTTTGCAGGGTTTTAGCACCCAATAGAACCTACCACTCATTTTATATTTTATTATGGAGTATATTGATAAGTTCTAGCATATTTATAAGTTTCATATTTTTAGGATACCCGGTTTTACGTTTCGTGACTTAACAACTTACGGTTAGCAATTTACGGAGTCTAAACTAGCTACATACTTAGGATAATATCACCAAGGACCAACTCATCCTTCTTATCCATTATGAAACCGACTTAGGGGGGGGGGGAGACATCCCCATGTGGCTTGATCTCATGCTTCTAACCTTAAGATGATTACATGTGTTCAACTTGCTAAGAAAGCTTCCTAAAAATATCCTAAGTCTTGCACCTCCTTAAGGCACCTTCCTAACACCTTCCTAACCTCCTCAACTCACCATATAAGCCCTCCCCATCCCTCCAAGTCGTTCACAACACAAACACCCTCTCATTTGCTAGTTTACTTCAAGTTATATTCAAGAAATCAAGTGCAATATCCATACATAAACCCTAGTTAGGTTTTGATTCATCAAACCACTTCCAAACCCTAGAAACTTTTGGTGATTCTCTTGAGTTTAGATCCACTCAAGTCACCTAAACCTTCATCACAAATACTTCAAGAATACAAGGGTAGAAGGGTTGCTAAAGTGGAGAAAAGCTTATTCAATCAAAGTCCTAGTTCCTAGTTCTTGTCCTAGTTCCCTTTTCATTAAGGCCAAAAGTTGTAAGAACCCTAATACACTTTCTTGCTCAATATCATTTTCATGCTCATTATGTTTCTTACATGCTATATATGGTCTTTGTATTATGTTCATGATGTATAAAAATGGGTAAAACAAGTATTGATATATAAATGTTAACTTATGTTATTTACACAAGTAAACTAGTGACTTTATGGAGAACCACGACCAAAATAGTATAACTATGATATTTGACACTTACTTACTGTTAAGGAGGACTTAACAAGGAAAACATAGCAATTTGAATCACCCAAAACGAGTACCCGAGTCAAAAGTTATGGCCATAAGAAGTTAGTAAAACCAAAACGGCAAAACTGCCTATACCCTACTGTTTTGTATTCTGCCATTTTGAAAGTCACCCTTCTGGTCCGATTCATCAAAAAGTTAAAACACGAAAGTTGTCCGGAACGCCGTTTTCGTTTAGGATCAAGGAAGCTCGAGCCCTGAAAACGCTTTCTGAGTGATAATTTTCTTCAAATTCTTAACAGCCCATTTTTAGACCAAAGTAACTATATAATGGTTATAATTAGATGAGACCAAGAGGTCTAATGACCTAAAGCCAATACCACAACTATGGCTAAAGCCAAGGTTGAGTCTCAAGACCATGGTAACAATGACCAAGGTCACGGCAAAGCCACGGCTAAACACCATATAACTTTTAAAAATCAAAACTTATATATATATATATATATATATATATATATATATATATATATATATATATATATATATATATATATATATATGTTATCAAATACTACAATAGTAGGGAGCCTCATGTGAGGAGTTCATTAAGTAAGCCATCGAGATGAGTTGTGGATTTACGAATTAAAGTATCCTGGCTCCTCGAACGTTTACTTCATGACTTTTGAATTATTTTGGCCCGAACGGTAGTAAGAGATATACATCCTATACATGTTTCATAAATCATTTATATTCAAAGACTTACACTATACACTAAGTACTACATCATGAACATTATGCAAGACATATATAGGCAATTCTTCGTATTCTTAGACATTACTCCAAACCTAAGTCGCAACGTTCTATTATAGGCTGCTCTTAGAGACTTTTGCGATTCGACTACCACTTTCATTTCTCATTACATAGACTTAAGGTGAGTCATAGCCCCTACTCTTTTCATACTTGTTTTAACTCTTCGGGGGGATACATGCTCAACTACTTGCTTACTTGTACAAATACTCAAAACATTATACTTGATTGCATTATACTTGATTGCGTTATACATGCTTGTTACACTATACTTGCTTAATTTAAATACAAGATTCGTATTTGCGTGCATACACAATACTCTATGCTTTCGGAGAGGTATTGATAGTACTAGTATGGGACAACACCCCCACCCTTGTCCAAAATGACGCGACGTTGGGTGACACGTACTATTTGGGATGGTGGTTCCCCGCCTATGGGTCCAAAATGACGCGACCATGGGTGAATATAATCCTGAAATCTTAATCTATGGGGCAGTAGGCATTTTATACTTTACATTAAGAGTGCATTGTATAAACTATCTTTTAGCAGTGGGTTGTGAACACACAGGTTACAAGTCTCTTATGGCGGGACTTGCAACTGAGTGGATTCACAATGCCTTTGCTATGTGAACATTCTTTAAGGCTTTTCAACTATTTTAAGACAAACTCTATGAACTCACCAACCATTGTGTTGACACTTTAGCATGTTTATCTCAGGTTAGTAAGGCGATAGCTAGTGCATGGAACTTAGAGTCAAGCTGCATATTCTGAAGACTTACGCTTTTATCATTTACCATTCAAAAACTTTGTATACATTTATGTATCATACTTTGGAATCTCATGTTTGTAACTTTGAATTCATTAATCGAATTGTAACTTTTCAAAACGTCTCATTTAGAGTTCGTTTTCTATAACTTGTACTTTGTATTATGAAGTAGCACCCCTATGACACAGTCTTCCGCTGCGGTATTTTGGGGGTGTTACATTACCAATTGGAGATCTGCCAGTTTTCTTAAGCTTAACATTGAAATCATTCATCCAATACAACCATAAACAAGTAATCAACACATAATCAACATCTAGGTTTCATTAGATCTAAGCAAACACAAGATAAATCTAGCCTAGCTTGGTGGAATCAAGACAAGCACAAGATATAGACAACCAACACATAGACATATTGATTAAATTAAGAGAAGACTTATCTCAATAACACATGTAAGGATTCAAGGGTTGAAAACCCTTGAAAAGCTGTAAAATTCATATAAGGTTCGGCCCTAGGGTTTCTCCACACAAGTTCCTTTTTAATGAATGAAAATTATAAAACTACATATAGATATTAGGAGGTGACGGCATCAAGAACAAAGGTGTGACGCCGTCATCTCGCCGCCAAATAAATCCTTGGACTGCCTAGATCTACATCTGACGCCGTCATGTAGTCCTCTTTTGCAGGCCGTCACACATTTAACTCTTGACGCTCTACTTGTGACGCCTTCATGTTTGTGCTGGGTCGTCATGGTATTTACTCTTGACGCCGTCAGGAATTTCTTCTTGACGCCGTCATACACTGTTCTCAGCATGGAAAATTAAGTCTTTGGCTTTTTCTTCACTTTTATGCTCCAAAAACGTCCGAATTGCTTCCTTTTCCAGATTTCACTCCCAAAGTACCTAAAATCACAAAAGGAACGATTTAGGGTAATATTTGATTAAATAAATTCAATTCCGGGCTTAAATGACCCCCTAAAAACGGATCATTTTTCGCCTCATCATATACCCTTACACTTGAGATTTGCTTGTCCTCAAGCAAATGCGCTTTTATTCTAACCAAAATACGAGTTAGGGGTCATTTAACACTAATATAAAAGTAATTACAACAAATAATCGTTCCACTAAAGACCAAAGACAAGCACGGAGGTCATACGCTAGCACCTCACAAATAGTGTTTAGATACTCACATCTCTCGGGTGTAATAAAGTATAAATTACAATATGGAAACGGAAGATATCTCTCACTACCTGTCATAGCAAAATAGATTACCAGAGGCTTGGGAAATGATCAAACCTCCACCACATGGCGTAAGCACTTAGATAAACTATCAAAGAGGTCTTTTAAAGGGTTGTAACGTTAGGTGTAGGGATATGAAATACACGGTTTTGTTGGATATAGGCAGTCTTTACTGGTGGCGAGTTAACAATCTTGGTTAATTACATGTACAATGTGGCGTTGCTAAGCCAAGACTAGACTCGACTTAAGCTAATAAATCAAAAATAACAAAAACATAAAAAGAACATAGAATAAAAAGGGATGGTAGTCCGTATGTTTTTTCTCTTTTTCTTTTTTTATTTTATTATTTATTTTATTTTTTTATTTTTCTTGTTTTTTCGATTTTTTTTTTTTTTTTTTTTTTTTTTTTTTTTTTGCATACACTCTTACCCTACCATCCAAAATAATACATCATTGGGAATGAACATTCCCCTTACACTTGAATTTTTACATACTTTACAATAAACTAATCTATTGACTCGAATTAAGATAATCAAAACACTTGGAGCACTTTTAAGATTAACGTACATATGGGGGTAATAAATGATGTTCTTCCCCATTACTCCATAAAATAAGTACTTTACCCGTGAGTCCCAATCGTCCCAAAACAATATGTACAAGGATATGACTCGACTTAGCAACCATGTAATCAATTAGAAAGTTAACTTAGGGTTTAACATATAACAATAATGCACTAAAGATGAGTGCATACACGAAAGGCTAAGGCGATTTGGGTGTACATTTAAGTGGGGTGTAACAAATTCTTCCTTTAAGTAAAATGCTTAAAGTTAGAAACGAAAAGATAGGCTCGGAGGGGTGTACTAGGGGTTTCGTGTACTAAAAATGAGTACAACGCTAAGGTGTGGGAAAAATTAATTGACTTAACTAGCAAAGTAATATGACATAAATGGTCAAGTAATTATAATACGGGTTTAACACAAGGGTGATCCTAATGCCTCTTATCAAGTAGTAAATCCTACCACACGAATGTAGTCTCACTAGCGGTCTCGGGATGCATCACTAACGCAAGTTCTAGAATCTAAATACTACCGGTACACTCATAAGCACTAATAGTAAATGCTTTTCCTATCAAATCTAAAGGCGAACTTCACATATTTGGGTGGAAATTTTTTCTGAATGATACGGTTATGTGCTAGTCATACAATCTCCTATCCATGAGACGCTTGCTATGGCTAAAGTTTCACTCCTAAATGTTGTAAAAAAATTTAAATTTGGCCCTAAAATTGCACTAACAAGTATTTCTCATAGTTTTATTACACATCTACTATCAAACAAACAAACTCAAGCGAAAGTGTATCTGTAAGGTATCATAATTTTACCCTCCCCTTACACTTAAGATGAACATTGTCCCCAATGTTCAAGTAAAGAATGTAAAAGTGAAAAAGTAAAAAGAATGAAATCAAATACTCCCCTGATTCGCTCGGTATGGATAATAAGGTGGCAGGTTAGATCTTCCTCCAAGAAAATGAACAATCAAAGCTTCCCTTCCGGAATAATAATCATCTTCTTGTCATACATAACCTGTAAATCCTGAGAAAACAGACAAGGCAACCTCGCATAAAATCGTCGGCAATCTACATAAGTTACTAAATCCTAGAAAACAAAATAAGATATAATGCTTGTGGAATGATGTTTGCAGATTTCCTGGAGATTATAATACTTAATAATTCAACAAAAACTTTAAAACTCCGTTAGAAAAACAAAAATGGTAAAATTTCCAGATTTTTACACGTGACGCCATCAAGAGCAAGCTCATGACGCCGTCAGAAATGACCTGCAGAAATTCTTGTGTTAAGTTTCCGGAAAATTTCTGGAAAAACTTGGTCCTACTTCCTGGAAAATCCTGCAAAACTTCATTATGACTCGATACAAGCATTTGACTCTAACAAATACGAATATACATGTTCACTTAATATTGTGGAGAATCATGATCGATTTGTTTATTAAAAACATATTTGGGGTTTCCCCTTACACTTATCTTTTGCAAAAATACCTTTGGGTGAAGTTAAGACTAGGCCAAACAACAAAATAAAGTATTTCCACTTTTTTAGTTTTGAAACATGATCTACCAACAATAAAAATAAAGCATGCATACGGAAGCAAATAACAAACAAACAAAATAAAAATCACACAAAACATGGGTTGCCTCCCAAGAAGCGCTTTTCTTTATTTACGAGTCTTGTAGCTAGACTCAAGGTCATGGGTTACCGTGTATCGCTTATGCTCACATAACCAAGCGTGAGCCATCTAATGGTCGCCTCATCTTTCTTATAATCATCTCCTAAATCTAAACATCCGCGATAGTATCTTTTATTCTTTTCATGAGTATATTTAAGCCCTTTTCTCTTATCATCCTCACTTAGCAGTTCTATGGGCGGATACCTACTACACTTCTCCATGTAAAAATCCTTGAACCTAGGGTGTGCACGGGGCATTTGGTAGGCAAAATCTTCATCCCCATCCGAGAATGTAATTAACCCTTCCATAAGTTTTTCATCAAGGTTGGTCAACCTTTTGAAAGGTTTTCCAAACACAACTTGGGTTAACTTACTATCAATAAATTCTCCTAGATTCTCCATAACCATAAACTCAACAAGATAAACAAAGCTTCCTACAAACACATGCAATGACATTGCCCTAAAATAACATTATCTCCATTGTATTCTAACTCATCTAACATGATTTTATTATATTCATTACGCGAGATTATGTTCATTGGGAGAGATGAGTTAAGGTAGGCATTAAAGCTCCTAAATCCAATCTTACAAGGAAATTGCATATTGAATGAATTATCACTCTCAATCCTTGTTCTAGGGTCGACATACCTAAGAGGGTTTACTTCATCTTCCATCCTATCCTCATTAATCACATCACCATCATCTAGATCCTCATCGGAGTCTGAATAGTAAAAAGGACTAGCCCTATGGTCATCATTGTGGTCAGACTCCT
Organism: Artemisia argyi; assembly: GCA_030686995.1. Taxonomy (NCBI): domain Eukaryota; kingdom Viridiplantae; phylum Streptophyta; class Magnoliopsida; order Asterales; family Asteraceae; genus Artemisia; species Artemisia argyi. The sequence continues at coordinate 227,514,239 of CM060701.1, forward strand.
CCATTTCAGAATTATTGTCAAAGTGGTGGTTAGGCGATAGGTTAGGTGGGTTCTCATTTTCCACTAAAGGGATTGGCGCGGGCATTTGGAAAATCCTACGACGAAAAACACGAATAACAGGAATCAAACGATCAATGTTATTGTTATCCATCAATATAGTTTACGAACAAAGGAAACAAAGAAATAAGATAGACTAAAGAGAACCTAAATATAAAAATAAAATCTTACTAGAAAGGAATCTAGCAAGTAGACCTAATAAAAAGAGATTCTAACCTAGACAATAACTATTCCCCGGGCAGCAGCGCCAAAAACTTGATGCGTAGGGATTGCACCAGGCTTTACCTCTCAAGGGATCTTGAGAAGCTTACAACCCCCACCAGGCAGTGTACCTGATCGATGTAGTATAGTATAATGACAAGTACCGGGGGATTGATCGTTCAGCTAGGAATAGTGTCGCTAGGATTAGAAAACCTAAATACTAGATCTAGAGATGAGGGATGATTCTTTTTGTATTTTTTATGTTTTTAGGAAAGCAAGTAAAAATCTCGGGTATGAAGGATTTGGGCGGAATTAGTTGCTAATCAACTAACCCAATACTAAAGATGCAATCAAAATAAAATACTAAAATGAAAATAAAACTAAATTAAACTAAAGTTGTGAGCAATATGTGAGAGAAATGTGTTTACTTAGATTTCACTACTCCCTAGATATCTTTTACACGTTAATTACTTATTATAGTTGCGTGGATGACGGATTGTATTCCTTAATACCATTCATGGGGTGGCGTACTTACTTCCCCAATCCTATGAGTGCCTACTTCACTCCTATGTCGAGCCTGCAAGAAGCTCCTAACATGGAATCATTAGAATTTACTCATGCATTAAATACAACCAATAAAACCTAGTACACATCGGTTCATGTTTCCTAAGACGTTCAAGCATGTTACCAATTGGAGATCTGCCAGTTTTCTTAAGCCTAACATTGAAATCATTCATCCAATACAACCATAAACAAGTAATCAACACATAATCAACATCTATGTTTCATTAGATCTAAGCAAACACAAGATAAATCTAGCCTAGCATGGTGGAATCAAGACAAGCACAAGATATAGACAACCAACACATAGACATATTGATTGAATTAAGAGAAGACTTATCTCAATAACACATGTAAGGATTCAAGGGTTGAAAACCCTTGAAAAGCTGTAAAATTCGTACAAGGTTCGGCCCTAGGGTTTCTCCACACAAGTTCCTTTTTAATGAATGAAAATTATAAAACTATATATAGATATTAGGAGGTGACGGCGTTAAGAACAAAGGTGTGACGCCGTCATCTCGCCGCCAAATAAATCCTCAGACTGCCTAGATCTACATCTGACGCCGTCATGTAGTCCTCTTTTGCAGGCCGTCACACATTTAACTCTTGACGCTCTACTTGTGACGCCTTCATGTTTGTACTGGGTCGTCATGGTATTTACTCTTGACGCCGTCAGGAATGTCTTCTTGACGCCGTCATACACTGTTCTCAGCATGGAAAATTAAGTCTTTGGCGTTTTCTTCACTTTTATGCTCCAAAAATGTCCGAATTGCTTCCTTTTCCAGATTTCACTCCCAAAGTACCTAAAATCACAAAAGGAACGATTTAGGGTAATATTTGATTAAATAAATTCAATTTCGGGCTTAAATGACCCCCTAAAAATAGATCATTTTTCGCCTCATCAGGCATCCTATATGTGATTTTATCGGTTTCATTAGAAAATTGAACTGGTCCTTCTAAACGGTCGTATTTTAACTTGGACACCTCAACAAATGGCTTACCTAACACAACATGAGATAAGCTACAATATATAACACTAGCCAAGTCTTCTACAACTATAAAATCAATGATATAGGTGAAGTTCCCGACTAAAATATGTAGATCCTTAATTCTACCGACAAAATTACAAATCTCACCGGGGTAATCGGGGTCTCTCCTAGGTCCAAGTCGAGTGTTCATGATATCGTTGTAGACACTTGAAGACATGATGTTGATTGGGGATTCAAAATCAATGTAAGCTTGCTCAACATACTTATATCTAATCATACATGGTATCTTCACATTCCTAGGACTGTCTCTCTTTATCTTAGAGTTAATTTTAATGGAAGGGGGTTGAGGATTCTCAATAAGGTTGTTATAGTAAGCGATCTCCTCCTTAGTGGGATATAAATTGAAATAATCATCTAGTTCTGGGTCTATCTCCCCTTCCTCAAGTCCTTCAACAACTTCTACTATCTCAAGATCATTAGGTTTTGGGTTCTCAACTTAGTATATGGCGGTTGCTAAGTCGTTTAGTGCATGATCAAGCTCAATATCAATTAACCTATTGAGCTCCCTAAGCTCCCTAATCTCATCCTCGATTTGACTACGCAACAAAGCTACTTCGGCAAGCGTAAGGGGTGGATTCGCGTTTTCCATAATGGCAAACGGAGTAATCAATGGACAGGTTTTTACGAACAAAGTCACAAAGAAATAAGATAGGCTAAAGAAAACCTATATAAAAATAAATAAAAATCTCACTAGAAAGGAACCTAATGAGTAGACCTAATAAAAATAAATTTCAACCTAAGCAATAACTATTCCCCGGCAGCGGCGCCAAAGATTTGATGCGTGGATTGCGTCTACGCAAAAGGTTTTACTTCTCAAGGGATCTTGTGAAGCTTGCAATCCCCACCAGGCAGTATACCTGACCGTTGTAGTATAGTAAAGTGGCAAGTAGCGGGGGATTGATTGTTCTCTCGGGGAATAGTGTTGTTAGGATTGAAACTAATCTAACTAGGTCTAGAGGTGAGGGATGATTCTTTTTGTATTTTTATATTTTTAGGAAAGCAAGTAAAATATCTCAGGTATTGGAAGAGTGAGCGGAATTAGTTGCTAGTCAACTAACCCAAATAACTACTTAAAACAATAAAATAAATTACATAAAATAAATTGAGAAAACTACAGATATGGGAAAGGCGTGTTTACTTAGACTTCACTACTCCCTAGTTATCTTTTATTGATTAATTGGTATGTCATAATTGCATAGATGACGGGTTGCATTCCTTAATACCAGTCGTGGGGCTGTGTACGATCTTCCCCAACTCTATAAGCTTCTACCTCTTCCTATGGCGACACGTTTAGTATCATAACCATGGCATCATTAATAGTCACTTATGCATTTAATAAAACCATTAAACTCGTAGTACACATCCAATTATGTTTCTTAAGACGTTCAAGCACGTTACCATATAGGAGCCAGTTTTCTTAAGCCTAACGGAAAAGTCAATCACCCACAACATTTAATAATGACAAACCAACAATCAATAATCAATAACTAGGTTTCATTAGATCCAAGCAAACACAAGTAATCTAAGCTAACATGTTAAAAGAAAGAAAAGCATACGATATAATCAAACAATACATAGACATATTGAATGATTAAGGGATCACTTATCTTCAATTAAACATGGAAGAAAAGAGGGTTTGAAACCCCAAAATAGCTGCAAAAGTCGACTAGGGTTCCTACCCTAAGTTCCCTACCAAAAGTTCTCTCACTAATGAATGAAAAATCCAAAAATATATATAGATTTACATGTCTGACGGCGTCACCTTTTGATGGCTGACGTCGTCAGCTCGCCGTCATTAGGATTCCTTGACTTCCAATCCAATATGCTTGACGCCGTCCCCTTGTGAAAAGTATAGGCCATCATGCCTTGTGGTAAAGCGTGACGCCGTCATGTTATAGATCTCCAAAAACCTTCTGGCGCGTCAAATGCAATTAATTTCCCACCTCTATTAAAGGGTGATGCCATCAGCCTGTAAAGGGTGACGTCGTCAGGTACTGTTCCAGCATAATTTCTTGACATTGTTGTTTTCTTCACTATTTTGCTCCAATAACGTCCAAAATGCTTCCTTTTACAGAATTCCTCTCAAAAGTGACAAAAGAAATGATTTAAGGCAATATTTGATCATATTATCACGACTTAGGGCTTAAATGACCCCTTAAAAGCGTAACACTTTTCGCCTTATCAAGCCATTCGATTCCCCTTGAAACATTAACAAAGGTCTATTTTGATGTTGTCATTTACACAACCACTTGACTATTTGGAGATATCGTAATAGAGTTTTTCTTGATCTGAAGCCGCCACGCAAAGACACTCTAATGGAAGAGATAAAGATCTTATCTCATTTTTGGATTTGTCACCGGAATAAGAGTTTAAATCCTATTTGGCTAGCCTGGTTTTGCTTGTATTAAAACATTGTAGTCCTTCATTATTTTTCTAGCTTCATGCTAGAGATTTTTCAATAAAATTTTCTGATGTTCAAAAAAAATAAAAATGTCTCTCTACAATAATGATCCGTTTTCAACAACCTCCTCAACATATCGCAACTAAACTCGTTATCTTCGTCAAAACCTTTGACACCTTCATCCGCACAATCAATATCATCACATTCTCGCTTTTCCTGGTTCAGTAGCTCTATGCAGCCCGACACACCCGAGCAACTTTGTCATCATCAACAATACTTTCAACAACAACAAATTTTTAATCAACAATTCTAAAATTTACACTAGAATCCACAACCACCACAACCATAATCATCATATGTGACTCTGGTGGTGGAGGGTTTTCATAGGCTAAGAGCCTGAGCATTCCCTCATTGCCCCATTTCAAGCTCGATTGTCCCAACCGAGTTTGTCTTAGGATCTTTCTTTTGAGGTCTCACAAGGTGCCTAGGGTTCTTGGAGGCCTTAGATATGCGACTAATGTATGAGAGTCCTCCTATTATATATGCCCTCTTTGGTCGCGGAGGAGGTTAGGATTGGCCTAAGAGATGACCATAGTCGATCCACAAGTCGGCTAAGCCTAGTCGACTTGTACATTTTTATACTCTCCTAACTTGTATATGTTCATAGCCTTAATTCTACCTGTGTAGTACCGGTGGATACCTGACACAATCTAAGCTGTGATTGTTCCTTAAGAAACCCAAATATGTTCCTTTAGCATCAAGAATATCAATAAGGCGATTATGTGTTGATCAAGAAGGTTGCGGAGCCTTTACACCCGGTGAATATATTACTACAAAAAGTGTTTTAAGTACATTGATGCGGATGAATCCCACATCTCAGCCCGCTACATAGGCGGTAAAGCTAACATAATAAGAATTTCAGTTTCTTTGCAGTTAAATCTTCATGTTCATAATCATCATATGAATCTTCTATTGGTTATGCTCAGTAACTATACGGCCAGAAATACGTGAGCATATTGGAGGCACGCATGTATACACCTCGAGAACGTTTAATTAATATAATTAATGTATTTATATTATATATGTTAATTATATTAAGTTAATGATGAAATGACTAACGATCGTTAATTATACTGTTAGACGTTATAACTAACTAATAGACATTTAAATAACTAGTAACTGACTAGTTATTTTGTGTCATATATCACACTCTCGAAACATAAGAGGTGTTATATGTAGGTCACTCGAATATTAGAGGGGATGAGGGGTTAATGTTTAGCTTGAAGGTTAAGTTAAGATTATGCTATCTAAGGAACCCTTAGGTTCATTATTTACTAATCCTTGATAACCTAAAGCAAACACAAAAACCCTAATTATCCCCTAGATACCATAACCGATTGTCCCACCCCTAATCACTTAGGGTTTCAACGATCAACATCAAGAAAGCAAAACTGAGCTAGTTTTGTGCTTTGTTCATGATATGTACTAGCATACACCGTTCTTCTATAACGTGTAGTGTGTGCATTCCTTAGAGGTGAGTTACTTTAGTCACTGTAAAGGTTTCGTGAAGATCAAGACAAGATCACTTGTCTTAGTAATTCAAGTGATAAAAGGTTATCTATACTACATATAATAGAGGAAGTACTCTCTCACCAAAAATTTCAGATTTACAAAATATGATGCATGATTTACAACACTTTAAAGCAACCAATTTTCTTAATTACAACAACCAAAACATGGTGTACAACAAAAAATAGCAAGAACCCAAATTCAGACCAAAATTCATCAATTCTACATTAATAGCATTAAAAACACCCCTACACAAAAAAATTACAAGTATTTAAGCACAATGTACAATAGTTGCAACCCTCCATTAAACCCATCCATATTAAGACACAGCATTTAATCACCCCCTTCACCAAAATGTACAAACATTTTAACACAATGTACCATGAACCTCACATCACTCCTCAACTTACAATTTATCCTATACAAATTCGAAGAAAGAAAGGTACAAAATCACGGATCTTCTCTTTTACACACTCAAAAAGTTATTATAATAACAAAGAGTATTTGAGATATCACCATAGATCTTTTAGAAGCATAGCTCTTTTGTTTAATATCCAAAAATTAAAAGAAAGAACAAAACACATCGTGTTTCATTCCTATCTTTTTTCGGCTAGACTTAAATGAAAAACAAAAGTGAAACATACAAGATTTAAACAAACCACAACAAACCCCCATCTTTCTCAAAAAAATCAAACAAAAAAATAAAAAAGAAAAAAATAATAAAAATAAAAAAGAACAAGATCTCGGGTTAGGTGTTCGAAACAATCAACGATTTTTAAAGATCCAACAAAACCCTTCACTGATCTTGAAAAAACAAAACTCTAAACCACCTACCGTTCGCGACTCACAAACAAGATTCCAAGAAGTTGTTGTTCTTTATTTTCATGAGTCAACGATAAGAAATACAAGGTTACTTATTGTGTTTTTATTCGGATTTGAAGACAAGAAACGAGAATCACAAGAGCGAGTTTGTGTTTGTTGTTTGGATTAAAGAACACATGAATTTTGGGGCTGGCATTTTCGGTGTTAAAGATTAGTGTAGATGAGATTGTGTTTGTTTTGTAGAAGGACCATGGTGGCTGAGAAGAGAGATTTAATATTTTTAGGGTTAAGAGTATTTGTAGGTTAATAAGAAAACAAGTATAGGTGTGTTATGGGTCAATTAAAAGTTCAAAAATGTTTATAGTGAACAAAACTGTTAATAATATAAACTTTAAGATGTGTATAATTGCTAATTTATTTCATAACGTGGTGCAATTCAATATTGTGCAAATATTATAAAACAGATTATCATATTTTTCTTTGAAATATCACTTTCTTCAAATGTTGAGAGTTAAAAGTGATGTTGTTTCGGAACGTAAATTATCATATTAGTGATGCCGAAATATCACTTTCTTCAAATGTTGAGAGTTAAAAGTGATGTTGTTTTGGAACGTAAATTATCATATTAGTGATGACTTGGTGTAAAAGTTTACACAATATAAAATGTAATGAAATAATTTTATTAATATCTAAAGTTATTCTAGCGTAAAATGATTGTTATCGCTAAAGCTATTGCCATGAAATATGTATGATCAAAAAAAGTTACTCGCTAAATATATTATTTACAGGGTACCCGCCGCCGCAACGCGTGGGTACCCTGCTAGTTAAGTTTATGTGTTTATATGTGTTAATTCGTATACATCAAACGGGATCCTTTTGGACACTTTTCTGCTACATTTACTCATCTTTTAATTGGTAATATGATTATGAAATCCCAACATCTTCATCATAATCCTCCTTCCAACGCTTATATAGGCTCTTGTTCCCACTACCACTTCCACCCTTCGACTTTTTTGAAGCCGTGAAGTTAGCAGTTTCGTTATACACTTTATATGTATTAGTTGTTTATATCACTGATTCTACATGGTGTTTATCAGGTTGTGGTTTAGTCTGTATGGAGATGGAGAAACAAAGTACGGTATTATTCTTCGGATTCTATGGACGCGATAAAGACGAAGGATATATTCCCGACCATTCAAAGATTTTCGCTAGGGATGTAAACTAACCGACAAACACAAACGAAGTCTTGTTCATGTCCGTTCGTTTAATTTTAACCAGACAAATAAACGGACACGAACGCTTAAACGGATGAATTTTCTTGTTCATGTTCGTTTATTAAGAAAATGAATTGTTCATGTTCGTTCATTAAGACACTAAACGAACGCTTAAACAGTGCCTTTGTTGGATGTTAATTACTTGATTTTGTTAACTTCCATTAGAATAATCTTTGGTGAAGCAACGGAACTATGGTAATTATGGTGGGGGGAGAGAAAGGTTAAATGTGGCTTTGGGTAATATTCGATTTTATTATTATTATTATTATTATTATTATTATTATTATTATTATTTTATGGTTACTTAAGAAACTGTATTAAAAAAGAAAAATATTTGGTACGGTTCGTAAATAAACCATAGCAAATGACTTTTATTTGGTACAAATAACTGTATATAAAAACAATGACTACACACAAACCGTATCAAATAAATCTTTTTAGGTACGGTTTCTTTGCGAACCGTATCAAATAACATGTTTTTTTATATTTTGGTACGGTTTTCTCTCAAACCGTATCAAAAAGGCGTGCCAAAAAATGTTTTGTGTAATAGTATACTTATATTGGTTCATCGTACATTCTTTTCTGTTCTTGTAAAGAGTTATTTTTCATGGAGCTAGATAATGTGTAATCATCAAACGCTGTCGCAAACACGCACAAGCAACTTTAACGTGTTGAGAATTCAGAAAGTTCGAGATCAGCACTTGAAGTTACGTAATAGACAATTCATATCCGAAAGTCTAGGTAAGTTAGTTTTCCTGTTAGTAGTTTTCTCTATTGAAATTTATATGTTGTAATTTAAGTATATGTCTGTCTATGCATAGATATTTGCAAAACAATAGATTATTGTCAAAATACTAGACTAAACCAAGTAGCTTAACAGAATGTGTTTCGTTCATTCATAGGCATTGTGTCATGAGATGCTATATTACTTTTGAGGTTTTCTTCGTTGATATACCTGAAGACATGGATAATATACTCGATAGTGTAACATATAACATGCAACGTTAACATATCGTAAAATGTTACATATTCACTATGTTTTATTTTAAGAGACCACATTACTATTTTAGTTAGTCTTGCGTTTGGTATCCCACACTATCGGAATCATACTATGATTATGAAAGTTATTAAAGGTGTTTGTTTAAGATGAAAGGGCTCATCACTATGGTAATGAATTATAGAAATGTTCTATACTCTATATACCTCAAAAGGGTAGGGAATGAATCTTTCATACCGAGGAGCCCACCACTACTATCAAAATCATTCCCATTGTGATTCATGGCGGCATACCAAACGCATCTTTAAAAAAGTTGTACACTTGCAACAAAAACATAATACTAGTTTACTATTTTACCTATTTTACCCATAAATACTTTTCATATTATGATATATGCATATAATTGTGGTGTTAATTGCATAGGTGAAAAATGATATTTTGTTAATTTGTATCTACATTTCTTACAAATTATAAAGTAGAGAAATTTGTTTGCGGATCCTTAAAATAAAAGGTTTTTCTAACGAGTGCTCTTAGAACGTTAGTACATTACTTAAAGTGCAATAATTTAACTCACACTTACCTTTTCAATTGAAGAATGCATATAATACATACTAATTGAACTTAAAAGTTATCTTAAAGGAAATACATTTATATTCTGAAATACATAGCATTATATTACAATTTTAAATGAGTATCATTATGTTAGAGCATTTATGATCAATTGTAATATAATGCTATGTATTTGATAATATATATGCATTTGCTTTAAGATAATTTTTAAGTTAGTATCTATTGTATGTATTTATAAATTGAAAAGGTAAAGCATCTTAACCAATGTTTTAAGGACACTCGTTAAATAAACCTTTTAATTTAAGTGTCCGTAAATAAATTTATCTACTTAACAATATCTTATCTTACTATTTTATAAAGCATTTGGCATTTTTCGAGTATTTAATGCTTTAAAATTCAGCAATACATCTATATAAGCTAAATGTACAATTAATTTAAACACACTTTCCTAACATTAAATACCTTAAAAAACTTAATTTTCAACAATACAAGTATTCATTCAATGTTTACAATTCAGTGATGCATGCATAATTAATATACATTCTTAAAACACTCATTTAATGATAAATACAATTATTAAAATACATAATACAAGTCATGCAAGCTTATAATTAGTGATACTTAAAAAAACCCTCTTTCAATGAAAAAATATAATTAAAAGAACACATTATACAAAGCAAGTAAACTACTAAACACAAAAACAAACAAATAAAATGGAGAAATTATTAAAAAGGGTATCATACTTGCCATGGTTTCGTTTTCAGGGCAACGAACAATTTTTTTTACTTTCGAAGGTAATTTTCTTTCAAATCATCCTCTTTAGGATATTATGTGACATTTTTGTCCTTCAGGAAAACAAATCTATTAGCTAAGAGGGGTAAAAATGTCCAGAAATTTTGCAAAATACCTTAAAGAGGATAAATATGAAAGAAAATTACCCTCAAAAGTAAAAAAAGTTGTTCACTACCCTGAAGACGAAACCATCGCAAGTATAATACTTTATTTAATAATTTGCCCAATAAAATAATATAAACTAGGCAAAGTTTCATCAAACTTTTGTCATTGCTTATAGTCCCTAAAAGAAAAAAACTAATTAGTAAAACTATTGTCAAAAATAGTACAAATGAAATAAATTATCAAGCAAAAAAATTAAATTACAAGGTATCCGCAGTAGCATTGTGTGGGAAACCTGCTAGTGTGTAATAAATGTAGATACAAATTAAAAGAATAACATTTTTACCTATGCAATTAATACCTCAATTAAATGCATAAGTTATAATATAAAAAGTATTTAAGGGTAAAATAGGTAAAGTGGTAAACTATTATGTTATTCATTTTCAAGTGTAAAACTTTTTTTAACAAACTAAAATAGTAATGTGGACACTTAAAATAAAATATGTGAGTATGTAATATGTTACAATATGTTGTATGTTATATGTTACGCTATGTTATCTACATTATTTTAAAATATGTGATATGCAATATGATTGTACTTATTCAGTACTTAAATGCTTATTATGTAATTGTTAGTTTTTCTTTTTACCTAAATTGGGCATTTACTATCTTTTTTTGCTAAAGGGTTTTTCCGGTAAATTTATTACTCCAAAAAAAACGTTTAACATCTCAGACTGTTACGTAGGCGGTGATGCTAACATAACAAGCAAACTACTTCAATGACCGAAGTAACAACTATAACTAGATTACATTTGACTCAAATGACTCAAAACATAACATACAACTTCTTCGGCCCGCGAAACTTGATATCTCAATCGTCACAGAAAGCCAATTGATCTTCGGTTAGATCATGAGCATTGCACTCATCATCAACATCATATGAATCATATGGATCATCATCCTTAGTTTTATACCATCGTTCGTAAAAGCTCTTTTTCCCGTATCCACTAATCCTTGACTTAGAAGCCATAAAAGTCCCAGTTTTGTCATAAACATGTTCCATTTCATCCTCACTATACTCTTCAGCATTAAAACTCAAAGTACTTGGTTGAGTGCTTGTTCCCACATGTTTCACTGTCATTGGATTACCATCATCACCCACTAGCATGAAATTCTCCTCGAGCATTAGTTTTTCAATACCTTGAAGTATTCTAGCTAAGGAAGTTAGTGTAACACCTGTTTCTCGGATACAAATAGGCCTCACCCTAGATGAAAATGGACTAAGGACTTAACGTGATTGACTAGTCAAACCCGATAGTCAACCTAATAGTGAACGAATGTGTTATAAATTTATGGAAAGTATTATGTGGCACAACTAGAATGGAAGTAGACTTAAGGGGATTAAGTTGTCATATCCTAAATGTGTTAGAAGTTTATATGTGGCCAAAGTAGAAGGAAAGAGACTAGAGGGACCATTCTTGCCATAGGCCCAAACTTGTGTGTAACACCCCCAAAATCAGGTCCAAAGGAAGCATACATGTCACTGGGGTGCTACTATATTAGTATCATAATACAAGGTACAAGGAACCGACTTAACCTACCCGTTTTATAATAAAACTCATTACCAAATACATTAAGTTTACAACGTTTATATTATATTGCAGAAATAAGGCCTAATGTTAATAAGCGGTCCTAAATAGTTATCAAAGTCGTCTATGACCGTGCCCCTTGCCAAACACCTTCCAACAATGAGCTATCGCCTTAAACATGAAAATACATGCTAAAAGGACGTATTACGCTGGTGAGTTCATAGGTTTAATCAAAAGTAAGAACAGTTGGACCATAATACAGTTATTTGCTACACTGGAATAAGATAGATCTAAATCACAAATTCCACATATATCAATAATCATAAACAATCCAAAACTAGTATCAACATGATAGGTCAAAAGAGCCCTCTCTAATATTGAAAAACACAGTAGGGCCCTAGGTATATCTGACCTTAGCCAGGAACCACGTTATAGCAACGCATAAACAGGTTGCATTGCTACCCTGGTCTAAGATAAATATCTATCGCATAACTAACCTTAGCCAGGCACCACGTTATAGCAAGGCATAAACAGGATCCATTGCTACCCTAGTTGAAGACAATATCATTTGTATATATCTAACCTTAGCCAATCAACAAGTCATAGCAAATGATAAAATAACATTTTGTTCCAGTCAAAACAGTTTATCAGTTAAACACATATCACCTTCAAATAACAAAGTCAAGTATTTCAGCCAAATAGTCAAAACTTGAGTAAACAATTCAGTAAACAAATGAACATTATGATTAGATAAAACGAGCATGTACTGTAACACCGCAATTTTCACAAATCGCAACGGAACTAGATCTGGGGTATTACTTCATGGATCACACTCACAATAATAGAAAACGACTCAAAAAGATACGGTTTTAGAAAATGAGTTATCATTCATTAAAATATGAAAGTTTTCATAAAGAGGAGGTCCCATAAATCTATGTGAAATGTAGTGTTTTGAATGATAACAGGTTCGAAAGTCCTCCAAGTTCAGTGCCACTTCGTGCCATAGGTCCATAACGAGCTAAGTTACCTAGGATACATGCTTAAAAGTCAACACTAGGGTTGAGTGAGAGTCATAGGTTTAAGTGGTAGTGTGAATACAAGTTCCACAGGGTTCAGTTGTTACACCCTTCATGGAAAATGTAGTGTTCATGATAATTTTAATGCATTTACAATTATCATGAAAGTAGTGTTATTGCACTAAGCTCAGGACACCGCACGTTAACATGTCCAGGTCATGGGGCACTACAGACCCTTACATGACGGGACGTAATAAGGATTAACTTGCCAAGGTTAATCCTTCGAGGTGTTTTCAAATATAGTGCTTATTGCTACCCGGCTGGGGCAAACCAACGGGAGTTGTCAAACTCCAAACAGATCTATTCACTATATTCGCGTTCACTCGCAAGTGATGATGGTTCATGATAGTTGTGTAAAGTAAATGGTGGCATAGAAGGTACTTGTGCAATAAACAAAGAAAAAAACTTGTATTCGGTTTAAAACATGTATCCCCCTCATAGGGTTTGTAAACCATTTAAAAAGCGAGGCTATGAAAACTCAACTAGGCTTAGAGAATTCTGATTGATGTAAAAAGTGACTCAAATATTAAATTGATTACTCACGTATCCTGGGGGTGTAGGTATGTGTATGTTAACTCCTACTTATCCTATTTAGGTTTCCTAAGCAATCACCCATAGGGTTTCTAAATTTAGTTTCAACGTAACACTGTTCGAGCCAACATAATCCAGAGGTATATAACCCCTCACATGAAGCTCCCTAGTATTGTATTACGTTGCTTAGTACTTAGATTATAGATATAACATAACACTGTTCGGGCGATCATAATCCAGAGGTATATAACCCCTCACATGAAGCTCCCTAGTATTGTGTTATGTTGATAAGTAAAAAAGATAGGTTTTTATCTTTATAATAAAATAGTTCATTTATACCCTTAAGTTTTACAATTTGACACCATATACCCTAACTTAATAACTTTTACGAAACTAGCCCTTAACGGTAATAACTATTTATATTTTAATCCTTAAACTATATAAATTTACAAAGTAGGTCCTTATACTTAATACTTTTAAGAAATGACAGAATTTACCCTTGTACTTATTAGTTTTCAAAAGTTATATTTTATACCCTTAACTTATAAACTTTTTATATTAACTGTATATATACTAAACCTTAGGTTTTAATACTTTAAAAAATAGACCGTTATAGTTATAACTTTATAAAAATGACATTTTCAGTCCCTCTAGTTAGTATTTTCAGAAATTTTACATATATACCCCTATGCATGGAAATATTGGCAAAACTAGTCCTAAAACCATACAAACTATATTTTTATGAAACAAAAGAGTTTATAAGCTTATGTCTTATTAATATTAGCCTAATTAAGTTACCTAAAGTAGCTTATAGCTTATGGTAAGGACTTAAATCATGTAAACATGAATTTGAAATAAATTAGGGTTTTAAAATGAAAACCATAGAAAGAAAATGATCAAGGCTTAGGCAAGGGTTCCTAGGTGATCTAATACTCCTAATAACTATCCTAGGACTTTACTAAAGCTTATTGAACTAGTTTAAAGGCTTACCTGATTGAAAATGAGGCTAACGAGGGTGTTAGGGTTTTCTCGGTGGAAAATTAATTCGACAAGGTCTCAAGACTTGATTCCTTCGAATCTTAGGTCTTCTATGTGACTATTAGTAGCTAGGAGGTAGGCTAGCGGTGGTGTTTGGTGGTGATTAGGCCGCCGGTGGAGGTGGTGATAAGTAGGTGCATCACCTACTTGTAAGCTACTATGGTGGTGTATGGTTGGGTGCTAGGTTGTGACAAGGAGGAGGTAAGGTGCTAGGGTGGTTGCTTGAGGTGCTTAGGGTACTTAAAGTTTAGGTTAGAACTAGTTTAGGTTTAGTTTAGGCTTAATCTAGCTTAAGATGTGATTAGGGTCTATCTTAGGTTTTAGTGCCTAGATTAGGGTCCTATGAGTGTTTATTTACTAGGATTAAGGCTTAGGAAGCTTATACTAGGTGGTTGTAACTTGTACTAAAGAATCGGGAAAGTTTATACCTAATTTTGGGACCTAAATGACCTAATTAGGGTTTTGTGCTTAAGAAACTTGTACCTAAGCTCTAAGGGGTTGTACTAGGGTTTAGGTGGACTAAGATATCCTAAAGTTGCTAAGATAACTTACACATAAGCCTTGAACACTTTCAAACTAGTTTAGATAAGAAATTAGGTTTTTAGAGATAACCGTAAACACTTAGGGCTTATTTAGTGTTTGTTTTAGTATTATGATAGATATAGTATATTAGAGTGATAGATTACTTATTATAATGATGTTTAGTTATTAGACTTGACATACTAGGTGTAATATACTTAAAGTTATAACAAGCTTAGATTAAGTGTGTATGGATCGAATATGATGGATTTCTAGTGAGAGAAAGTTAGAGAGAGGAAGGAGGTTGGGAGCCTTGTAAAAGAAAAGAAAAGTTGAATTGCAAATGAAGGTCCAAACCTCTCCCTTGGGTGGGAGAGGGTATTTATAGTTACATGCTCAACGCCCTATTAAACGGGCTGTGGACCGGGCTGACAGTGGGTAAAGACCCGACCCGTCTCCACAAATACCACACTAAACTAATGATTACTACGAGCTACACTATGCTATTACAATACTCGGGGTGACCGAGTCTTCATTGGAATAAACGTATTCCTAACAATCTCCCCCTAAGGGAGGTCACCCCAAAAAATAAGCGCTGAATCGTAGCATATAATCTTTGAAGATGTCTCTGTAGCTCGTAGCATAATGATTCTTCTTAGTTGAGATCTTTTTGCTTTTGGGCAGCTGACTCTAGATGACTTGTTGAATGTGTTGGATGATCTTTGAAAACTACTTCGAGTGCATCATCCAAAATGTGTGTCTGCAAGACATCATAGAGTAATAACTTCTTCATGTGATATGATCATCTTTGTAGTGGCATGCTCACACTTTTCAGGATCATGATCTTCAGCATCAGAGTTGTAGAAGCATAAATGAGGCCCAAATTATGATCATGATTTCAAAGGTTGTGATGATGAAGTGTGAGCATGTGTTGATGGATCAGCATCTTTTCAGCAATCTACTTCTCCAACCGTCCGAAATACCTGCAAGTAAACAGTTAGCAACAAATCTTCCGGTACTTATAGGTTTGGAATTAGAGATCGTCATCAGCATAGTGTGAAGACTCCTTCTAACCCTCACCAAGACCGTTCCTAATCAAAAACCCAAAGTGGGCCTTTTAAGATTATACCGTAGTATATCAACGATTTGGTGAGTCGATGGAGATCACTCCACGACTGTAGACCGTTTGTAACCATCGGGACCACTCAGCGTAATCCACAAGGAATTACCTAAGTGACCTGCTTTCAGGACTGCTTGATGTTGACCCTGGCAGGAGTTTCCATTCAATCATTGGGAGTTACATAAATAACATCCCTCATAAATGTTCTGGCAGATTGCTAAGATCTGCGTAGGACTCATAAGTTTACCACTGGTGTCCTTAATATTGAACACCCAGGGTAGAAGTAGCACGTGTTCCTATGAGATCTTTTTATGCATCTCGAGGCTCTAGACTCAATAAGTGCATTTGGTTTTCCTGTGCGGAGATTAGGGAGAGGTCACCTGCTTCAATATCAAGTATCTCTAAGAGATAAGTCGATAGATTACACCGGTTCCCCATGAGAATGAAACAAGCTCTTTAAAGAGAACTTGAGTGGCTTAGAAGGTTAAGTGCAGTGCGTCACTGGGTCCATGACGACTTGATTTCAATACCAATGTTGCCTTAGCAACCATCAGTAGATTATGAATTGAACCCGGTTTCTGCCCTAAGGTTGAATAAATGGAGGGCTATTTCTTTTCACCCTTTCTCATTTCATTTCTTTTTAATTCTTCAACCCCTTCTTTCTCCATTCTTACATTTCTCCTTTTTTTTCTCATAATCATACCTACGGACTTTCTAATACTATCTAATTGGTATTGTCCATGGGTAGATCCCTCCGGCTCTGGCGGATCATAGGACGGTTTTCCTAGCCTTAGCCACCTTATAACTCCATGACTGTCCTAAGTTGCCATTTACCAAGTCATTGAAAATTCTCTCAATGTGTTTATGATTGAGAAACACATTTTGTTAACACATTAAGAGTTTTGTCATTTTCAAATGCTCCCCCTTAACATGTGCACCGATGTTTTGATGATAAATTTGCACATAACGGGAAGAGTTGCACTTTAGAATTGATCCACCTTTAGTAAACATGAACAGGCATTCGAGACACGCTTACATCACTAGTTAGACTAGCTTGAAATTATTACCCGGCCTGGACAAGTTCACAAAAGGTTTCTCGAAACGGTACACTCTACTCAGACAAGTCCTCTTCGAGACACGCTTACATCACTGGTTAACCCAGCTTGAAGTTATTACCCGGCCAGGACAAGTCTTTTCGATTGATGACGGTCTTTGTTTCGTCAATTCATTGGTTAAGACTGAGTCTCGATCTCACAAGATGCAAGGATCCCTTTGCTCCCCTTAATATGTGCATTGGTATGCAAAAGGGTTTAACACATATAGGAGAGCATTCTTTTTGAATCAACACCACATTTTAATCAGATTTCCATATTTAAATCACATTTTTCTCCCCCGATCAAAATTTCAAACCAATTGAGATTTGTGATCCCAAGTGATTTAAATAAGTTAAAAGATTTTAGGAGAAAGATGTGTCATGTTTAAGAATTACTGATTTTTGAGATGATACATTTGCCCCCCCTCAAACCTTGAGGGAGAATGTTATGTGTTAGAAGTGATGAGTTTATAATTGATTTAGAGTTTAACGAGAAACTCATGAAAAGATTCATATACTAACACATAACAATCACATGTCGAATACGCCCTTACGCACAAAGATCTTGTTTTGATGACATATAGTTTTTGAAATCATGCTCCCCCTCAATCGATGACGCATGTTTCAATAAAGTATTTATCACAAAAGATTAATTCTTTTTCATCGATTGAGTGGTATGTTGTTAAAACACAGTGTTAATTGTATTTTTATCTTCAAAAACCATGGTACCACCAAGTTTGGATCAAATACTTTCCCGAAGAATCTTTGAAAGGAAAGTATTTGTTTGATAAAGAAGACTTCTCTTCTTTTTCAAGAAATGATGCACTGAAGCGTACATCAGATCGGAAAGGCACGAATATAATGTAATCCATGCCTTTGTTAGGAATAGACGTCTTTTTGGCGATGAACTTTCCCCAGTATGACGACCGGGTTGCTATCTGAAGTAATAGCAAACCATTATATAAATTCCGGGTTGCAGCCTGAAATGACTTCAAGCCATTATAAAGACTTGTGAGGAGCGACATGTTTTAGAAAACATTATTAAAACTTAAAAGAACTCTTGCTCAAGCATATGTATGACTCCGTGCCATTGTTGAATGACATTTTGATGAGGCGAAAAATGATCCATTTTTAGGGGGTCATTTAAGCCGGAATTCAACTTTATTTGATCAAATATTGCCCTAAATCGTTCCTTTTGTGATTTTAGGTACTTTGGGAGTGAAATCTGGAAAAGGAAGCAATTCGGACGTTTTTGGAGCATAAAAGTGAAGAAAACGCCAAAGTCTTAATTTTCTATGCTGGGAACAGTAGGTGACGGCATCAAGAGTAATTCCCTGATGGCGTCAAGAACAAAATTCCATGACGAGCCAGTACAGATTTGACGGCGTCACGAAGGTAGAGCGTCAAGAGTAAAAGTCATGACGGCCTAGAAATGATTTAGTCTTGACGGCGTCAAATGTAGATCAAGGCAGTCCGAGAATAGTTTTGGCGGCGAGGTGACGGCGTCACAAGCTTTGTCTTGACGCCGTCAGACCTCTTTTCCTATATATAGTTTTCTAATTTTTCACATTAAAAAGAGAAGTTTTGGGAGAAACCCTAAGTACGATTTTGGTGTAACTTTACAGGTTTTTCAAGGGTTCCAACCCCTTGATACCTTGCATGTGTAATCAAGATAAGTGTTCTTCTAATTCAATCAATATGTCTATGTGTTGGTTGTCTATATCTTGTTCTTGTCTTAATTCCATCATGCTAGGCTAGATCTATCTTGTGTTTGCTTAGATCTAATGAAACCTAGATGTTAATTATGTGTTGATTACTTGTTTATACTTGTTTTGGATGAATGATTTATATGTTAGGCTTAAGAAAACTGGCAGATCTCCAATTGGTAACATGCTTGAACGTCTTAAGAAACATGAACCGACGCTCACTAGGTCTTTATTGGTTGTATTTAATGCATGAGCCACTGTTTACAATCCCTATAGTTGTGCTGGGCATGGTGTAGGAGGAGATAAGAGCTCATAGAATTGGGGAGTTAAGTGTGCCACCCCATGAATGGTATTAAGGAATACGATCCGTCATCCATGCAATTATAACAAGTAATTAACGTGTAAAAGATGTCTAGGGAGTAGTGAAATCTAAGTAAACACATTTTCTCCAATTACTGCTCACAACTTTAGTATAAATTAGTTTATTTTCATTTTTAGTATTTTATTTTGATTGCATCTTAGTATTGGGTTAGTTGATTAGCAACTAATTCCGCCCAAATCCTTCAAACCCGAGATTTTAACTTGCTTTTCATAAAATATAAAAATACAAAAAGAATCTTCCCTCACCCTTAGAACTAGTATTTAGGCTTTCTAATCCTAGCGACACTATTCCTAAGCTGAACGATCAATCCCCCGGTACTTGTCACTATACTATACTACAACGATCAGGTACACTGCCTGGTGGGGGTTGTAAGCTTCTTGAGATCCCTCGAGAGGTAAAGCCTGTTGCGATTACCACGCATCAAGTTTTTGGCGCCGCAGCCCGGGGAATAGTTATTGTCTAGGTTAGAATTTCTTTGTATTAGGTCTACTTGCTAGATTCCTTTCTAGTAAGATTTTATTTTTATTTTTAGGTTTTCTTTAGTCTATCTTATTTCTTTGTGCCTTTGTTCGTAACCACCCGACATCATGGACAACGGGAACATCTTTGAACCCGTCATCCCACCACAACAAAACCCACCACTAGAACCCATTAGGCCCCGAACCTTAGGAGAGTATTCCCGACCTAGTCACCAAGGCTACCGAAACACCATTGAGCTCACCGAAGCCAATGTGACCCCCTTGCGATCCGACACCATCCGGTTGGTGCAAAGCGGATGTGCATTCCATGGACTTCGTTCCGAAGATCCAAACCAACATCTTAAGGACTTCCTCAAAATCGTAGATTCCATAGACCTAGATGTTGAAACTAGAGAGACTACCTGTTTACGCCTATTCCAATTCTCTCTACGAGATCAAGCTAGTCAATGGCTTGAGCGTTTACCCGCGGGATCCATCACCACATGGGATGATCTCACCACTCGTTTCCTTGCTCAATTTTTCCTACCGGGGAGAACTACTAAGCTTAGAAATGACATCTTGATGTTCCAACAACGTCAAAATGAATCTCTTTATGAAGCATGGACTCGTTTCAAGGACTTACTCCAAAAAGTCCCTCATCATGGCATAGATCTTTGGCTCCAAGTCCAAATCTTTTATGACCATATCGACATCTCCACGAGGCGAGCCATTGACCAATCGGCCGGTGGTAAGCTACGTGATCTTAGTGCGGAACAATCATGGGAACTCATAGAAGATCTTGCTCTCTATGACAACGAAAGTTGGAATGATCCCCGTGACTTGAACAAAATGGTCAAGGCAATATCTTTGCCTTCGAACAATTCTAGCACTCCCGACCGTAGGATCATAGAACTTGAGGACCAAGTCAAGTTTCTCATGAAATCTTACGAAGCTCCTAAGCCTTCAAGCCAAGTGAACAAAATCACTTCTTCATGCGAATTATGTAGTGGTCCCCACGACACTCGTGATTGTGTGGAACTCCCCGGAACAGCTTTTGCAGACTACGCATCCACGCGTACCGACGAAGCGGGAGATAAGTGGTACACTTTCAAGCCCGAGCCAAACACTTACGGTGATTCATACAACCCGTCTTGGAAAAATCACCCAAACCTTAGGTGGAAACAAAATCAACCCAATTCTTCCAATCCGCCTAATCGTTACCAACCAAACGGTCCACCATCCAACCGTACTTTCAACAACAATCCTTCTAACAACTATGGTAGTACCAACAATCTTGAAGGATTGATGTCAAAGTTTATGGCATCTCAAGAAGCTCGCATAGCTAGGTTCGAAACCGAATTCAACCAACAACAAACGGAGATGACCAACAAAATTGACAACTTGTTAAAAGCCCTCAACAACCAAGCGTTAATCACACCTAGGAAGGACACTAGGGACACCAATAGTGGAATCCAAATTAAGGATCCCTCATCATCCAAACATGTCCACTTTGTCAATGTTGTCACCATTAAGCCGATAGATAAGGAGATTGAGGAGAGTGACAAGGATGAGAGTAGGGAAGTTGAGGTTAACAAGGAAGAGGAATTAGAGGAGGTAGAGCCTATAGAAAAATACTTTGATAATTTGCCCACCAAGGAAGAACGGGAATACCATAAGGATTTATTCGATAGTCCCGAGAGACCATATATCCTTGGCACCCCCCTTATCAAAATGGGAGACCCCTCTAACATTAACATCCCATGCAATATCGGGCACATGCATATATGGAAAGCTTACATCGACCTTAGATCCCCCGTGAACATCATGACTAGAACTTATTACAATTGGGTGATGAAGAAGCAACTTGATTTTAGGATGATGCCCAATAAGAATCTGATAAGTAATTTTGCAGGAAGGGTGAAGGGACTACATGTGATTATAGGAAATCTCACCTATGAGATCGATTTTATGATAGTTGAGGACACTCGTCCGGTGATAGATGCTTGCCTAAGTCAAATAATATTTGAAAAACCATTTGTTGAGGCCACTAGGATGAGTTATGATCCGACTTTAGGGATAGTTAGATTCAAGGGAGAAAATGATGAGGTTGTCTATCAAATGCCCTACAAAATTGAGCAATACCGCCTTCTCTCTAATTTCGAAAAGGAACACAAGCAAGCGGCTTATTATAGGAATGAGGAGGATAGACGTAGAGGAGTAGAGTATGTAAAGAATAGAATGCTTGGTTTCTACAAAGAATGCTCGCAACTAGGTCCGGAAGAAGAGGACCTAGAGAGTGGAACCAATGATGGTGTCACGTAGTAACCCATGACCTTGATTCTAGCTATAAGACTCGTAAATAAAGAAAAGCGCTTCTTGGGAGGCAACCCATGTTTTGTTTGTTTGTTTATTTGTTTGTTTGTTATTTGCTTCCGTATGCATGCTTTATTTTTATTGTTGGTTGATCATGTTTTTAAATTAAGAAGTGGAAATACTTTACTTTGTTGTTTTGGCCTAGTCTTAACTCCACCTAAAGGTATTTTTGCAAAAGATAAGTGTAAGGGGAAACCCCAAATATGTTTTTAAGAAACAAACCGATCATGATTCTCCACAATAATAAATGAACATGTATATTCATATTTGTTAGAGTCAAATGCTTGTATTGAGTCATGATGAAGTTTTGCAGGATTTTCCAGGAAGTAGGACCAAGTTTTTCCAGAAATTTTCCGGAAACTTAACATAAGAATTTCTGCAGGTCAATTCTGACGGCGTCAGGAGTTTACTCTTGACGGCGTCAGGTGTAAAAATCTGGAAATTTTACCGGTTTTGTTTTTCTAACGGAGTCTTATGGTTTTTGTGAATTATTAAGTTTTATAATCTCCAGGAGATCTGCAAACTTCATTCCACAAGCATTATATCTTATCTTGTTTTCTAGGATTTAGTAACCTATATAGGATGCCGCCGATTTTACGCGAGGTTGTCTTGTCTATTTTGTCAGGTTTTACAGGTTATGTATGACAAGAAGATGATTTATATTCTGGATGGGAAGCTTTGATTGTTCATTTTCTTGGAGGAAGATTTAACCTGGCCACCTTATTATCCATACCGAGCGAATCAGGGGAGTATTTGATTTCATTCTCTTTACTTTTTCACTTTTACATTCTTTACTTGAACATTGGGGACAATGTTCATCTTAAGTGTAAGGGGAGGGTAAAAAGATGATACCTTACATATGCACTTTCGCTTGAGTTTGTTTTGTTTAATGGTAGATGTGTAATAAAACTATGAGAAATACTTGTTAGTGCAATTTTAGCGCCAAATTTAAAATTTTTACAACATTTAGGAGGGAAACTTTAGCCATAGCAAGCGTCTCATGGATAGGAGATTGTATGACTAGCACAAAATCGTATATTCAGAAAAATTTTCCACCCAAATATGTGAGGTTCGCCTTTAGATTTGATAGGAAAAGCATTCATTATTAGTGCTTATGAGTGTACCGGTAGCATTTAGATTCTAGAACTTGCGTTAGTGATGCATCCCGAGACCGCTAGTGAGACTACATTCGTGTGGTAGGATTTACTACATGATAAGAGGCATTAGGATCACCCTTGTGTTAAACCTGTATTATGATTACTTGACCATTTATGTCATATTACTTGACTAGTTAAGTCAACTAATTTTTCCCACACCCTTAGCGTTGTACTCATTTTTAGTACACGAAACCCCTAGTACACCCCTCCGAGCCTATCTTTTCATTTCTAACTTTAAGCATTTTACTTAAAGGAAGAATTTGTTACACCCCACTTAAATGTACAACCAAATCGCCTTAGCCTTCCGTGTATGCGCTCATTTTTAGTGCATTATTGTTATTTGTTAAACCATAAGTTAACTATCTAATTGATTACATGGTTGCTAAGTCGAGTCATATCCTTGTACATATTGTTTTGGGGCGATTGGGACTCATGGGTAAGTACTTATTTTATGAAGTAATGGGGAAGAACATCACTTATTACCCCCATATGTACGTTATTCTTAAAAGTGCTCCAAGTGTTTTGATTTTCTTAATTCGAGTCATTAGATTAGTTTATTGTAAAGTATGTAAAGATTCAAGTGTAAAGGGAATTCTCATTCCCTATGATGTATTATTTTGGATGGTAGGGTAAGAGTGTATGCAAAAAAAATAAATAAATAAAAATAAAATAAAATAAAAAAAAATCGAAAAACCAAGAAAAATAAAAGAAAAAAATAGAAAAAGGAAAAGAGAAAAAAACATACGGACTACCAGCCCTTTTTATTCTATGTTCATTTTATGTTTTTGTTATTTTTTCATTTATTAGCTTGAGTCAAGTCTAGTCTTGGCTTAGCAACGCCATATTGTACATGTAATTAACCAAGAGTGTTAACTCGCCACCAGTAAAACTTCCTTTATCCAACAAAACCGTGTATTTCATATCCCTACACCTAACGTTACAACCCTTTAAAAGACCTCTTTGATAGTTTATCCTAGGTGCTTACGCCATGTGGTGGAGGTTTGATCCTTTCCCAAGCCTATGGTAATCTATTTTGCTATGATAGGTAGTGAGAGATGTTTTCCATTTCCATATTGGAATTTACACTTTATTACACCCGAGAGATGTGAGTATCTAAACACTATTTGTGAGGTGCTAGTATATGACCTCCGTGATTGTCTATTGGTCTTTAGTGGAACGATTATTTGTTGTAATTACTTTTATATTAGTGTTAAATGACCCCTAACTTGTATTTTGAGTAAAATAAAAGCGCATTTGCTTGAGGACAAGCAAATCTCAAGTGTAAGGGTATATGATGAGGCGAAAAATGATCTGTTTTTAGGGGGTCATTTAAGCCGGAATTCAACTTTATTTGATCAAATATTGCCATAAATCGTTCCTTTTGTGATTTTAGGTACTTTGGGAGTGAAATCAGGAAAAGGAAGCAATTCGGACATTTTTGGAGCATAAAAGTGAAGAAAACGCCAAAGTCTTAATTTTCTATGCTGGGAACAGTAGGTGACGGCGTCAAGAGTAATTCCCTGAAGGCGTCAATAACAAAATTCCATGACGACCCAGTACAGATTTGACGGCGTCACGAAGGTAGAGCGTCAAGAGTAAAAGTCATGACGGCCTGGAAATGATTTAGTCTTGACGGCGTCAAATGTAGATCAAGGCAGTCCGAGAATAGTTTTGGCGGCTAGGTGACGGCGTCACAAGCTTTGTCTTGACGCCGTCAGACCTCTTTTCCTATATATAGTTTTCTAATTTTTCACATTAAAAAGAGAAGTTTTGGGAGAAACCCTAAGTACGATTTTGGTGTAACTTTACAGGTTTTTCAAGGGTTCCAACCCCTTGATACCTTGCATGTGTAATCAAGATAAGTGTTCTTCTAATTCAATCAATATGTCTATGTGTTGGTTGTCTATATCTTGTTCTTGTCTTAATTCCATCATGCTAGGCTAGATCTATCTTGTGTTTGCTTAGATCTAATGAAACCTAGATGTTAATTATGTGTTGATTACTTGTTTATACTTGTTTTGGATGAATGATTTATATGTTAGGCTTAAGAAAACTGGCAGATCTCCAATTGGTAACATGCTTGAACGTCTTAAGAAACATGAACCGACGCGCACTAGGTCTTTATTGGTTGTATTTAATGCATGAGCCACTGTTTACAATCCCTATAGTTGTGTTGGGCATGGTGTAGGAGGAGATAAGAGCTCATAGAATTGGGGAGTTAAGTGTGCCACCCCATGAATGGTATGAAGGAATACGATCCGTCATCCATGCAATTATAACAAGTAATTAACGTGTAAAAGATGTCTAGGGAGTAGTGAAATCTAAGTAAACACATTTTCTCCAATTACTGCTCACAACTTTAGTATAAATTAGTTTATTTTCATTTTTAGTATTTTATTGTGATTGCATCTTAGTGTTGGGTTAGTTGATTAGCAAATAATTCCGCCCAAATCCTTCAAACCCGAGATTTTAACTTGCTTTTCATAAAATATAAAAATACAAAAAGAATCTTCCCTCACCTTTAGAACTAGTATTTAGGCTTTCTAATCCTAGCGACACTATTCCTAAGCTGAACGATCAATCCCCCGGTACTTGTCACTATACTATACTACAACGATCAGGTACACTGCCTGGTGGGGGTTGTAAGCTTCTCGAGATCCCTCGAGAGGTAAAGCCTGTTGCGATTCCCACGCATCACATTTCTAGAGACGTACATAATATTGATTACACAAGAGACATGTCGCGAGAAAAGATTTTTTTTTTTTTAAAGTATATATAAGGATATGTGAAGCACCTCCTTTACTCCTCATGTTCTTCCTGAAGACCTGAAAGAGCTTCTGGCGTGAGACTCTTCATTCCCAATCGAGGGAGAATGAATTCAAAGCGTTCTCTGGGAAGTGCTTTGGTGAAGATGTCAGCCAGCTGGAACTCGGTCCTAACGAAGTACAGTTCCACAATTCCCTTCTCAACTTGCTCCCTGATGAAGTGATGTCGAATATCAATGTGTTTCGTTATGGAGTGTTGGACGTTGTTGCAGCAAAGAGCAATTGCACTACGGTTGTCACAATACATGGGGACTTTGTTGTAGGAGAAACCATAGTCTGAGAGTTGTGATCTCATCCATAAAATTTGGGCACAGCATGAGGACATAGCAATGTACTCTGCCTCAGTAGAGGAGATGGATGTACTCATTTGCCTCTTAGAAGACCAACTAACCAACTTATCCCCCAGGAATTGAGCAGCTCCTGACGTGCTTCGACGAGTATCTTTACACCCAGCGTGATCGGCATTTGAGTAAGCAGTGAGTGCCATAGCTGTGTTCTTGGGATACCATAGACCCAAGTGGACAGTTCCTTTAAGATACCGAAAGACCCTCTTAACTGCTTCTAAGTGCTTATTGGTCGGTTTGGATTGATACCGAGCACACATACATACTGCAAAGAGGAGATCTGGTCGGCTGGCGGTGATATACATCAAGGAACCAATCATGATTCGATACTTGGTTTGGTTAACAGGAGTTCCGATACTGTCTTCATTAAGTTTTGATCTTTCTATCATGGGAGTATCAACAGAGTCACATGAATCAAATCCAAATTTTTTCAAGATTTCATTAGCATATTTGGATTGATTGATGAATATTCCATTTGGGTTTTGAGAGACTTGTAGACCCAAAAAGAATGACATTTGACCCATCATGGACATCTGAAATTGAGAGCTCATCTCTTGCGAAAAACGATCACACTCCTGAGGATCAGAGGAGGCAAATATGATGTCATCAACGTATATTTGAACATGTAGGTAGTTTTTGCCTGTTTTCCTGGTGAAGAGTGTAGGATCGACAACTCCCTTGGTGAACTTGTTAGCCAGAAGAAACTTAGACAGAGTGTCATACCATGCTCTAGGAGCTTGCTTAAGTTCATAGAGGGCCTTCTTCAAGCGATAAACATGTTTAGGATGTTCGGGATCCACGAATCCTTCTAGTTGACTAACATACACCTACTCTTTTAGATCGCCATTTAAGAATGCCGTCTTAACGTCCATTTGATATACTACCATATTCTGACTGGCAGCATTAGCAAGAAATATCCTTATGGCTTCTATTCTAGCAACTGGAGCGAAGGATTCTTCAAAGTCTATTCCTTCTTCTTGTCGGTATCCTTTTGCTACAAGTCTCGCCTTGTTCTTCAAGACATCTCCATGCTCGTCAAGCTTGACCTTGAATATCCATTTGAGGGCAATGATCATAGCACATTCTGGAGGAGGTACTAATTCCCATACCTCAAGTCGATCAAACTCATGAATTTCATCTACCATGGCCATGAGTTCTTAGTCATTGCTTCTTTGAAGTCTTTGGGTTCGGTTTTAGAGAGGACGGAGTTGAAGAAGCACCATAAGGCATCTGTAGCTAGTTGCTTACGGGTTGAGACTGGACGAGAAGGATTTCCAATGATGTTGTCGATCGGGTGATCATTTGTCCATTTTCTGAGATGCTCATGCGGTTGAGGGTAGTGAGCTGAGGTTGCCGTGTAGGTTTCTTCTGAGGATGTAGTATCATCAGAGGATTCAGGAGCAAATACATTTACAAACGGTTCGTCTTCAGGAGGAGCGAAAGGATTTACTTCAGAAGTATTATTTACAGAAGCTACTTGTTGTACTGATGAAGATTGACTATTAGCAGTAGTGACTGAATGACTGATGGTTGGAGCTTCTGGGCCCAGTGATATAGACATGGATGGCCCTGCCTCATGATGTGGTGCATTACCTCCACCAGCAGGTAGTGGAATGACGGGCGCTTCAGGAGCCGCCAAGTTTTGAGGATCAAAATATTCATCAAACATGGGGTCAAACAGTTTCTTCCAATCTTCACTTGAAGGAGGTACAAAAGGAGTAGCTGAAGTGGGACTCTGTATGATCCTGGAGCTAATGGGTCCAGGAGATAGAAGATTTGATCCGGGTCCTGAACTTGAGTGTCCAGGAGCCTATTGCTCGGTCAGCTCATCGAAAGTGACGTGGATGGCTTCCATTATGTCTCTGGTACGCTTGTTGTAGATTCGGTATCCCTTTCTTTCTGGAGCATACCCAACGAAAAAACCGATGTTAGCCTTGGCCTTGAGTTTCCCAAGATCTTCACTGTCATTTGTTGGATAGCACAGAGCACCGAATACCCGTAGAAACGACAGGTCTGGTTTTCTGCCATGAACCAGTTCATATGGGGTTTTGCTATCAAGAGGGTGTATCAAGGATCTATTCTGTGTATAGCAAGCTGTTGCAATAGCCTCGGCCCAGAGAAACATGGGTGCTTTAGAAAAGATGAGCATAGTCCTAGCGGCTTCAACCAAGGTGCGGTTGCGTCTTTCAACAACTCCATTTTGTTGTGGAGTACGTGGAATGCTCTTCTGGTGACTGATGCCGATGCTTTCATAAAACTGATTAAGATGTTTGTTCACAAACTCTGTTCCATTGTCAGTGCGAATGAACCTAACAGTCTTGTTGAGTCGAACTTGCAGTTGCTTGATGAGTTTGATGATGATCTCTGGAGTTTCATCCTTTGATCATAGAAACTTTAACCACGTGAAGCGAGAGAAGTCATCAACAATAACAAGCACATATTTCTTTCCATTGATACTTTGAACCCTCATTGGTCCACAAAGATCCATGTGAAGGGTATGTAGAACTTCCATGATGGAGTTGATGGTTTTGGGTTTGTGGGTGTGTTTCTTGCTCTTACCCATTTGACATGCAGAGCAAAGATGATCCTTTTCATATTTGAGTCTTGGCAGGCCTCGAACAAGATCTTTACGGGTGAGTTCATTGATAGTACCGAAGTTTAAGTGATTTAAACGACGGTGCCACAGCCAGGATTTGTTCTTGGAAGCCCTTGAGAGTAAGCAAATGGGAGAGGACCGTATCATGTCTTCAATTGAGATGGTATAAAGATTGGTGCCCCGACTTCCTTTGAGGAGTTCAACACCATCTAATTCTCTAACAAAACATGTGTGTTTTCTGAAGGCAACTTCAAGATCTGAATCACAGAATTGGCCCACAGAGAAAAGATTGTGTCCAAGTCCCTCCACGTAGTAGACTCTAGATATCACACTGTCCCCAAAAACATAATCACCATAACCCATTATTTTGCCAAAGTGATCGTTCCCGAATCTAACCGTACCAATAAACCTTTCCACGAAATTCTTGAGCCGCGAGCGGTCTCCGGTCATATGTTTTGAGCAGCCTGAGTCCAAATACCAAAGGACGATTTGTACGACCTGCATTTGAAACCAGACAAGGGTGGATAACTGACAAAGCTGGAGCCCCATAAGCCATTGGGGTCCATTAGGTTAGCACATACAAACACTGGATTATCATAAGTCATGGATATGTCGTTGGTATCCGTATTAAGTGATGCACTAGACCTAGAAGTGGTTCTACGTGCTTCTAAAGGGAATGTCCTACGAGTGGGTATCCATTTCTTAATTGGCACTATCTTGGAGTTAGTGAGCCTAGTTAAAGGGCACTTTTCTCCTAGAGAGAACTTCCTACCAGTAGGCCTCCATTGATATCCAACATTTGTAAAAACCTTTCCTGTACATTTCCAAACCTGCCTATCTTGATTATCATTCAAAACATTCTTAACCAAAGATTGCATAGGAGGCTCAAAGAGAGGCACAGCACAAGCATCATGATTACCAACAGTTAAACATTCATTACATGTTTTACAAATAGCATAAGAATTCGAATCAATTACATCATTGTTTAAACAAATGTTTGAATCAACACGATTCTTTTCATTCACCAAATGTTTCTTATTGTTCCTAGATGATTCTTCTACTTTATTCTTGGTTGTTGTTTGTTTGTTAGTGATCATGACGTTGGATTGGGGCAAAGTCTGAGGGATATCAACTGTAACATGTTTGTTTCTATCAATGGACTGTGTTGCATATAACTTTTGCAGCTTGTTGTCATACTTGGGGCATGTACTAATAGCATATTCTAGCAATTCCTGAGCTCTATTAGAGAGGAAACATGCATCAACAACTACTTCATCAAGCGGTTTGGTTATCCTATCTTCCTCAACGGTTTCTCTAAGTATGACAAGGCATTCCTTAAGATGTCTAAGATAGTTGCTATGAACTAACTTGTTGTTCCTAAGGGGTAGAGAAACTTCCACAGCATCACATGAATATTTTGAACAAACATGAACATTGTTGCTCGCATGGTCACATGAATCAACGGGCATTTTCCCTTTCACCATAGTCTTTAGGTTCTCAATTTCGTTTAACAAAGAAGTGACCTTTTTATTTTTTGATCACGTGTTATTTTAATTGACTCAAACAATTCTTTGTATCGTTGTTTAGCATTTGACAATTCATCACGAAGCCACACATTTTCATGTTGTAGATCGTTAATGATGCCATGTTTTTGAAACTTTTGAGAATCTAGAGACATTTGGTGATTAGTATCTTCACCCATGTTAGACTTTAATTGTGCAATTTGAGCCCTCAACTTCCGAATCGTGTTTGAGTGAGCTTGAATCGTTTCATCCTTTTTGCCTAATTCAAAACATGTGTCAAAGTCAGGAGCATCCGAGGATGTCTTGGCATTTGAAATTTTAGTGCTTTCTTCTAGATGTTGATATTTTAGTTGCAGCTTAAGATAATCAACTTCTAGTTTCGAAAATTTCCTAACCATGTTATCATGGTCATTGTTTTGAATTTTGGTATGTAATCTCAAATTCTCCCCGAAAAGTAAATTGGAATACGTTCGGGATTGGGAATGTTTGATTTTGTGGAAATGATTTCTAAACGAGTTTGATATTGTTAGGAAGTGCCGAGTCTGTAGTTGCC
The DNA here is from genome assembly GCA_030686995.1 of Artemisia argyi. Classification (NCBI taxonomy): domain Eukaryota; kingdom Viridiplantae; phylum Streptophyta; class Magnoliopsida; order Asterales; family Asteraceae; genus Artemisia; species Artemisia argyi. The sequence continues at coordinate 227,545,517 of CM060701.1, forward strand.
GTTACGTGAGTTGCTTGAGTTTGCTTACGTCTTTCTTCTATCAATTTCTTTTGAGGATTTCTGGACTTGAGGTGAGTCATAGCCCCACTTTTACTCTTGAACTTTGTTTTCAATACTTGGGGTGAGAAACGTGCAAATTGTTTTATGTGGACTATTATCGCTTTTGATTTCAAAACTTGCTATGCTTATAGAACTAGGTAGGATTAAGCGAGGCCTAGCCTAGAGCTAGGTAAGCTATACAACGAGGCCTAGACTGGATCTAGGTAAGTTGAACATGTCGTATCCTTACGAATGTTGGGTATGTCGTATCCTTACGCATACATATTGATTTGATTGATTTGGTTATAAAGCGAGGCCTAGTCCCGAACTAGGTAAGCTATTGATTGGTGATTAAGCGAGGCCTAGTCCCGAACTAGGTAAGCTATTGGATTGATTATAGAGCGAGGCCTAGACTTGAGCTAGGTAAGCTATTGATTGGATTGATTTGAGCTATAGCGTGCACCTATAGGGTTGATTTGATTTGGTTGGATTATATTGGATGGATTATTTTGGTTGGATGATGAGGCCTAGTCTAGCTAGCAAGCGTTTTGCGTATATGTCCACTATATTGAATTATGAATTTAAACCTATGATCTCACCAGCGAAAGCTGACTTTTAGCACGTTTTCTTAGGTAATTAAGTGATGCTCTATGGATGCTTGGGATTGGAGGCTTGGCAATGGCACCGGTTATGGATCTATTTTTCTAAAACTCTGATAACTATTGTGGACCTACGTTTATTTCTTTTGGGCCTAACTCTGAATGAATGTTGGGATAAATGTAAACTTTAAAACCCCGTTTTGGTTGTGTTTTACTTATGTTTACTTTATCTCGTTCTTTTATGTCTTGCGTTGGATACCAATCCCCGTAGCACCCCGAAAGCTTGTTGAGTCTTTCGCTGTACCAAATTTTGGGGGTGTTATAAATGACAATAAGCAAAATGACTTTTTTTCTGCCTAAGGAATAAGAGTATCCTTTTTAGTATGAGTGGACGGAACAAATATAAAAGTACTTAGTAACAGATTTTAACTATTATAGTCTGCTTAAGGCACTTATGTGTACCTTTTATTACATAATCACATTTAGCAGAAAAATGTAATCAGATTCATCATATAAACTTAAAGATTCAGTACCCAGAACTTTCGCTGACTCCAACTGTTGACCCCAAATTTCAGATTCTTGTAGCACGAAACTTGCTATCTCATCACCGTTAACGTCCACCGTAGTGTTTGGTTTAGATGTCTTTAAATATTCAGAAACTATAACATTTCAATTATCAATACACATAAATATAGCTAATAAATGAACACAATAAGATTTCATGTGAGCGGCTTGCACAGTAACTCCCAAATTGACCCACTAATAGAAGATCTATTTAAAAGCTAATAATCAATATTTAAATGAAACTTTTGTTGTGACACTAAAGTAGAGAAGTCTGTTAAAAAGAAATATGCAAATATGCATACCGGTAAATCTATCGGTATCCATAGTCCATAGACCTATGAGGATAACAAGGGTGAAGGCCCTTTACCCAAAAAACACGGATGATTTCTTTATTTAAAATATAACGAAAGGACTAATGAATGAAGAGCTTGATTTGGCATCTAAATATGCTGTTTAGGAGACGTCTTATGAAAAGTGAACGAAACGACATTAAAAATTAAAACAATGATCAAGATGTAATTTTTGCAAACATAAGTAAATGCAGGAAGTTTAGTGCTATCCTACAATCATCACAAATTGTACCATCAAGGAAACATGAGATTCATTTGAAACGATAAAATAGGAAGGGAAATTAAAGCCACAACTTTACGGCAGTACAAGCTATAAAATCCTAGAAAAAAGAAGCTAAATTAGTATCATTCTTGTACAACGCTTTCTTTTTAGGGGAAGAGGGACACGGTTGTCTTGATGAATAGCAATGGGCTCACTTTTCCACCATTCCTCATACTTGACAGTCACATGGCCTTCAAACTGTCTTGACGGGAGGTATATATACTCATTCTCCAACGGTGTAGCGTAGTCATCCCAAGCATCTTCATTGCTCTCTAGATAAATAACATCTGATGGGATATCTTGATTATACCCAAATTGCTTATATACCCGATGAGGAAAGTAGTTTTGACTAATATCCAACCCAACTAACCTAGAAATCCTAACGCACCGAGCAAATGATTCCACTTCTTCATTACCGATTTTTTCAATCGACCCCTTTCTTTTATAAATTGTGTGGGCAATGAAATGATTTGTATCCTTGACATAAGGCCGCCACACAAAATGTTCCCCACATATACCCGACTCCAGGGTGGCGTAATCAGTACTCTTTTGACCTAACTTAGCCCATCTGGCCAATCTAGTTTCATCATCTCGAATGTCAAGCATACCATGATCAGGCCTCACACGTGGAAACCTTTCCAATACCCAAGCCTGGATGTAATACATTGGGGAAGATACTTGCTGCAAAACTCTTCTTGTTTCTCCTTGTTGGAGTTCCAAAATTGTGTTTTGTAAGAGGTGCAAATCCCTATAGAGAGTTGCAAGGACAGCAGGTGCTAAAGCCATTTTCCGGCCTCTTGCTAAATGAATAGCCAACACAAAAGTGTCCGGCAGGATCGTGTCTCTCACAGACGGAAAGAGATATTTAGACAACCAAAGTGCTATGAACGCTTCGTGTTCATGAACATTTTGATTGTTCTTAAACTCGGTCATCCAAGCATTGAAGGAGGCCTTTCTTGAAGGACTTGCAATCAATTTTTTGTAAGCATTATTTAACTGACATAAAGCGTTATGATCCTGGGGGGTCTCGACATGACTGGTGACAGAGTCTCCCAGAACTGAGAGTCCTCCCAGAACCATCATATCTTCTAGAGTAATCGTTATTTCCCCCCATGGAAGTATAAATGTATTAGTTTTGGGGGACCACTTTTCAGCAAACCAAAAAATAAGATTCTTATTTTGGGGTATCTTGAGTGTGGAATTTATAATAGCATCATGAATTCCAGCCCTCTTCCACACAGGATTATGTGCTACTTTCATGGTCTTAACCCAATCTTCCCACTTCTGGTGTGGGCTAACCCACCCGATGAATTTGACTTTTTTTAGATTTGTAGCAATAGAGGAAATGCTAGAGGTAGGTTTAGCAGGACGGGCTGGGGGTGGGGCATTAATGGACATAATTGGTTGAAGAAAGTGATCTATTCGTTGCTTGCGACTTGTTGGAGTCACAACTTTCCGACTCGTTAGAGTCACAACTTTCCTTTCTACGACTTCAGCGTCGATCGACATCCCTAGCAAAATCAAAAGCAAAAGACCAGAAAGAGGAGAGAATTTATTTGATTCAAGGAAGAATAGAACTTGCAATGTGGAGCTAGAACTAGCTAGTGGTTTAAATAGGAGTTTATAATTTTTGGTTTACATACTTCACTAATTTAATAAATGCCCATCATAATCATACTCATAGTGACATAATATGCATTTAAGGACTACCAACAGTCAACCTTAAGAGGTATAAGCATACTAAATATAACTTGTTTTGAAATAATACTCATAACATAGTGTAACATGTAACATGCAATACTTGACATATTGTATCATATTACATATAATATAATATGACTAACTGTTTTGGACATGAAATGTGAGAAAAATATTAGAAAAAAGTGAACAGTGCTAAGGATTTTGTGGAACTATATGTCTAATATATATTAATAACTAATAATGGATATAAGCAAAAAAAAATCTTATTAGGATGAAGGTAAGACATTTTTTTTGCATACATATAAAAGACTGAAAAGTTTGAAATACCTAGCATGACAAAATTCAACTTTAATGAACATTCATGACAAGATTATTTGGTATGGAAAGAAAGCATAAATATATAAAAACCAAAACTCTTAATGACATTTTTTTTAATGTAAAGATACTCCCACCTGGCCCACTATACACCTTTTAAAACACATATATTTTATATTTTCTAATTGTGACTTCAACACCCAACCTATTGCTAAACTATTATGATATCGCTAGGCTTAGGACCTTTTTGGAAAATCTCTTATTAAATTGTCCAAGTTAGAAAAGTCTTTTGATTTTTATAGTTTTATATATTTGATTACCAATAATCTGGTCATAGATAATTGAGATTTTAATCTAATGCTATGCATATAAATTTGAAATGAGAAATGATAGCTTCTCGTAGTTTGTATTCCCACTTATCATTTTACTCATTTGACAAATACAGTTGACATCATGATTTGATCAATGAACTAGATGAGAATATATGCATATAGTTGAATGCAGACATCATACCTTGTTTGTAATATAATGTAATGCATTTAAAGTATTAATAGAATATTATGCCTTGATATTTGTAATATAATTTATGTATTTGAATATATGTAATGCATTTATATTTGATCTTTGCAATTGTCCAACCCATAAAAGGCTTTTTGATTTTTCTATATTTATTGCTTCAACAAATTTCCCATGAAAATTCGAAGTTGTAATCTAATGTAATGTATTTGACTTTCTATGGTCCTCAAAAGCTTTTCATTTTGCATAGGGCTTTTCCCATGAAAATTGAAACACTTTTCCTTTTGGAATGTCTTAGAGATCAAACATTTATTTTCTCGTAAACTTTTAAGATTGAGATTAGAAGTTGTTAATTAACAAAACTTTTAATTCGGTGCACAAACTACTTGATACTATTGTGTAAGCTCCATATGTACTACTTCTAATGAAAAAAAAAAGTCTAGTTTTAAATATTCAATGCTACTTAAATTTAGCCATTGTTTTGAATTAAAAATAACTTGTAACCAAAAACATATTAATAGAAAAATCATATATGATCTTCTATAAAAATCAAGTTCACAAATGGAAGGCATGGATTGACGTAAATGAAATAAAGGGTTGAGAAATTAATTTTACTAAAACTTAAAGTCTTCAAAATGAAGATCCTAAATGTTTTAGTACACTCAAAAACATAAATGAAGATCCCAAATTATGTATTTTGAATACATGTAATGTACTTCCTTTAATTTTGAATTTCCTTTTATTGTATTTATTTTTATATTTGATCTTTGCAATAGTCTGACCCCTCTTTGATTTTTCTACTTTTATTATTTTACCAATTATCCGGCCAAAATGCTCATCAAATTTGAAATTGTAATCTATTGTCTTGTATTTGACTTTCTATGGTCCTCAAAAGCTTTTCATTTTGCATACACTTGCTCGCTTTGTCCCATGAAAATTGAAACACTTTTCCTTTTCGGATGTCTTAGAGATCAAACATTCCCTTTAAAATTGAGATTAGGAGTTGTTAATTAACAAAACTTTTAATTAGGTCGATCCATATACTACTTAATACTATAGTGTAAGTTGCATTTACTACTTTTAATGATATTGGTTTTGAAGAAGTCACGTATTAAATTCACAATACTAGAATTTAATCATTGTTTTGTATTTAAAATAATTTGTAATCAAAAATATATTAATAGAAAATCCATATATGATTTTCTATAAAAATCAAGTTCACAAGTGGAAGGCCTAGATTGACGTAAATGAAATTAAGGGTTGAGAAATTAAATTTACTAAAACTTAAAGTCTCCTAAATGAAGATCCTAATGTTTAAGTGCATATGAAAACATAAATGAAGATCCAAAATTAGGTATTTGAACGAGTTTAGTAATAGACCGCGCTTCATTGCGATTTAAAAGCACGTGTTACCGCTCCTTATCTATATATATATATATATATAAAGATTGAGTTCCCCCTATTGAATGTGAGCATTAATGTCACAAACTAAGTAACTCAAATATATAGTTTAAGCTAATGTTGAGCTTATTTTAAAAGCTTTTAAGAGTTTTTAAAGTTACATAAATATACAAGTCACGCATTAAAACAAAGAATACAAAAAAGAAATGAAACCAAATTTGTAAAGCCTCATTTAAGTGGCCTGCTATTAAAAGAGCCCATTAAAAAAAAAAAAAAAAAAAAAAAAAAAAACGATGGCATATGTAAGCCTCATTCACGAAGCCTGGCGATTACTCAAACCGAAGATCAATCGATCAGTCATTACAAAAGCAATTTATAAGGACATTAAATAACTTGGGGTACAATAAGTTTAAAACTCCGGCCTTCCAAATCTTCAGCACCAACAATTTCTCACCATCATTAGAGACGTTTCATTACCAGGAGATTAGGAATTAAAGGTACGATTTTTTTTTTCTGAGAATTTTGTTTTTTGACATTGATTTGTGGAAGATGGAGGATATGATTCAGTGGTGCATGTGTCAAAATTTGTTTGAAAGTGTGTAAGGTTTTCAAAATTTTGAGGGTTTTTGGTGATTTTGCTGAATTTTAATCATCATCAATAGATAGGTTTGATTCAGGTAATTATTTTTCATCTTTTTATTTTGACTGGTTAGTTACTTTTAGGTGATTGAATATATTGTTGAAAATTGTGATTGTTTGCTTATCTTTAAGCTAAAAAGCTGTTCGAATTTGCCTACTTATTTTTGGGGTGAAACAACCAGCTTTCAATAACTATTTTAGATTTGTGCTTATTATGTTGTGGTGCAAAATAAAGGGGTGTATGGGATTACCGAATTAGTAGAAACTTACTTTAAGTTGTATACTAATATTGAATCAGTAAGCCCAATATTTGTTTTCTGGAACATTAAGTTGTATACTAATATTCAATCAGTAAGCCCAATATTTGTTTTCTGGAACAGCGAGCCACCGAGAACTGGAACCGATGGAAGTTTATGCACAAAGAGCAAACAATACGTGGACATTCAGGTATGTAAATTACATTTTCGTTAATTACCCATTTTCAGTTTTGAATAAAAACCCTGATAATAATTATCTCGGTTTTTATTTGGTTTGATTGAATAGGTATAAGCCAATTGAACTTTGAAAAATTGCTCTTGAAGGGTCCTTACTGAAAACTAGAGATGAAAGATGCAAGGGTCACGTCAACAAGAAGCTTGCTGAATCAAGGTACTTTCAATGATTTTAGTTTTTGATTTTGATAACGGGTTTGAGTAATTTTTAAATATTAAACCAATTTTGCTAAATCAAGGTACTTTCAATGATTTTACCACCCATGGATTTGTGCCGGATGAGAGGGGGTAAGATTGGCGGATTGGTAATGACTCATTTAAAGATCGCATTATATCGGTATAGGGAAAGTTGCCATGGATCTGATGTTAGCTCTGCTGTTTATGGCAGTCATCGTTATGTTCTTTTTTCGTAAAATGCCAGATCTTCGGCTCAGGTTTCTCTCTTTTCTCTGTAAGATAGAATATTTATTATATTTGTATTTACGAATAACTTTATAATCAGTCCACAAAACAGTCTAAAAGAGTAAAGTGCAAACGTTTGCGATCTTCAAAAAGTGTCGGCCAGTACTCAATGTTATTGAGTTGATGACAAATGACTAGCTGTTTTCAAGTCATTGTTAAAAAAATTATGAGAATGTTACATGTTAAAGCACATACTTTTAATAAAAAAAAGGAAGAGGTTACTCATCTTACACTAATTGCAGAACTATCCAAACACCCACTTCAAACAGTAACAATTAAAAACGCTTATCTTCTTGAAAACAAGTAACTCCAAACAGTCTCTTAATGGGTTTGAGGTCTTCGACCCTTTGCCTCAAGCCCATAAGCTATTTATGATGAAGCATCTGATGTTCTAAAGATGACATCTGTCCATGCTTAGCACATGACATTAACTCAAAGAGCTCATTTGCGTAGTTATTATATGTCATGAATGTCTATTGTTTAATTTCTGATTATTTGTTCCAGGTAAGAAATGTATCAAACAATTACCTGAGACGTGCAGAGGTAAAAAGATAGGTTTGGATGTTAGAATCTGAAACAACAACTTATTTTCTATTGTTATTGATTGAAATATATTTGTATATAGTGTAACCCAAACACCCCTTCGGGACGTTCACCGTCAGTTAAAAAATATGTTAGGGTTCATGTTAGGCTATCAAAGCTGAAAGAGAGGATTTGGAGATTGATCTTTCCATTTTGGGTACTATGAATGGCATTGAATGCTATGTTCGCTGCTCTTTTGAGGTTCGTTTTTCTTCACGTTTAATGATTGTTGCGGGAAACTCTGCTATACTAATAGATGATGGATTGCAGTTAGATAAGATGCTTGCAACCGAGAAGCATAGAAATTTTATGCCATTTGTTGGTAGAATACTGAGGATCGAGAGTCTAGCTGAGGAAATTCTTGATTAAGTAAGAATCTCTTATATTTTGTCGTTAACCTTTTTGTTTTCTCATTGCACAATGTCACAATGCATAGTCTTATGTTTACTGTCTATGGGGATAAAAAAAACCAGGAAGATTTGGGCAGTGAATACATTTACAGAGAGTTTTGTAGAAAGATTAAAATTAAATCATATCCTTTTCGGTTCTATTCAAAACTGCAGTTATAGCTTTCTGTTGGTATAAAGGTAACAATAATCTATTAGTTCCTTAACATACTTTGATGTAACATTTGCTGTCAAAACTGGTACAACTGATGATATCAAAGTGGTTGGTATAATAAGCATTGTTGCATATCGTGGTGGTCTTGACATTAACCCAAATGTGGATAAGTGGTATCAAAAAGACTAAAATGTGGATACTGCATGTTATGTTTAAACCATTAGTATTTTGATGACGTTAGCTTTTTCATACTATTCAGAAAATATGATTTCAACAATGTCACCTATTTTCATTACTCAAGATGACGAATGTTTGTGGAGTTACTTTGTATTCATCGAGTATAAATTGGTTTTTTGATTAACTGTAGGTACACACATCTTGGTCAGTTTGATCGATTGGGTGGTGAACAAAGTGCCGCTCAACTTCTCGGAGATTACGTTTCAATTGGTCACAGTTCTAATGGCTTCGGTATAATGTGTATGCAAGGTATTAACTTATAGTCTTATATTACCTTTAACAAATCATTAAAAGTTGTTTTAATAAGCAAATTGCTTATTAATATTGTTTATGTGTTTATATTAACTGCTTGGAATAAGCAACTTTAAAGTGCTTAATCAAAACACTTTATTCCGCTAGCAAATAATTAGATACAATCAGTTTGGATAAGCAATCCAAACACACCTAACAGCTGCTTATATGTTGTATCAAAACATAATAACAAACAATTCCATTAGCCAATCCAAAACACCCCTTATTATAAATAGAACTCCATATCCGTTAAAATATAAGGCGTGACTTAGTTCTGTGTTTTGTTGGAAAGTAAAGTTTTCTATTTCAAAAGTAACAACCAGAATAATGGTCTATTCAATTTGATGTGCTTTTCAATAGTGGTTATTATAAATCAGAAGCAATGGGAAATTTACAGTTATTTTGATAACCCTTTTACGGCTAGAGAGAGTGTAGTTGCTATCGGATGGTTCAATGCAACTATGTTTTAATTTCTTTTTCCATCGGAAATAGTAATAGCTCATCGATGCTACGAGTATTTCTTAAAATTTATATATGAGAAGTCCCATGAAAAGTGAAACTATGAAGTGTTTTGCTTTAGTAATTTTCTGGCTAAGAATAGGTATTTTCGTAGTCAAGCTTAGAAATTATTAACGTTGCTCAGCATATTTTCATATTTTGTCATTATTGGAGGGTATATTGAACAGGCGATAAATGGTCACACTTTTACTAAGTTACATGTTAGTCAAAGTAGTGAACTAGAGGGTTCTAAGATTCCTACTTAGTAGTTGAAGCTTATGGTAATTACACAATGAATTTATCATTACCTTTATGACATGAAGAAGTTAACCATTAGTTTTTCTTTGATGTACATTCATGGTTTCAAGTCGGTTTTGTTCTTACGACTGCTATCAACAGCGCATGTGCTTGGATATTCGGGTGCAGTCACGGTTCCTCTGGGTTGGGTAGGTGGAGTAGTCGGTTTAATCTTAGCCACAACCATATCACTCTACGCAAACGCCCTCATTGCACAGCTTTACAAGTTTGGTGGGAAGAAGCATATGCGACATTTGAATTCATGACGTGAAATTATGTTAGAAATATCGATCACTGGACCATTGTTATGTAGTTGTGAGATACGTTGGTGGATTGCAATATTGAATGAAGGAGATGTTTATATATGTTTTTTTAGGGTGTCCATAATCAATGTGTTGATCCGTTACCAAAACTTAAAATTCATATTTAAAATCCTTGCATTGTCCATGGCATGGGTTATGGGCCTATGGCATTTTTTCCCCTTTAAAAATTAGTAACTAGGATGAGTTGAAGAGCCTTTTTATTTTGTGCTTATAAACTTGCCTTACACGGTTCATGGCAACGGGAATGAGAATTAGGGTAAACGGGAGAGCAACATCAACCATTTGATGGTACACATGATGAGTGAAGATTAAGAGTATATACAAAAGAAATCAACGTGTCAACATAACCCGAACATTTTTTGCCTGAAATACAAGTATGCTTAATCATAGTGAACAAAGCCCGTGCATCGCACGGGCCATGCTGTCTCGTAAGCAAGAAAAAAACACCCAAAATGGGGTTCTCAATAATGCTCGTCATAGGATTTTTTTTTTTTTTTTTTTTTTTTTTTCCGAGTCTGGTTATGCCTATATCACCAGAGTATAACTGAGCATGTTTTTGTAGAATTTTACATGGTTCATCTTATGGTATAAAAAATCTAATGTGACTAGGATTTTGCTATAACACATACCTGTAATGCAGAACGTCACCTAGTGCTCCAAGCATTAGCAAAAACAACTTTGTAAAATTAACACCATTTTCCGGTGCAAAAGCCAATTTCCGGCCTCTTGCTAAAAGAATAGCCAACTCAAAAGTCTCCAACAGTAGGACTGTGTTGTTCATAGACGGAAAGAGATACTTAGACAACCAAAGTGCTATGCACGGCTTGTGTTCATGAACGTCTTGATTGTTCTTAAACTCGGTCTTCCAAGCAAGGACCTCTAGTCATGTGTTTGTAAGCTTTAATTAAATTTAATAAAGCGTAGTCACGGTCCTGGAGGCTCTCGACATGACTAGTGACAGGGTCTCCCAAAACAAAAACCCCTCCTAGAACCATCATATCTCCAAGATTGATAGTATCCCCCCCCCCCCCCCTCCAGTGCCGGCCCTGGCTATGGGCAGCACGGGCGACGGTCCAGGGCATCAAAAAGAGAGGGGGCATCAAGTTTTGGTCATGTCATTCGGTTTATGTATAAAAGGAAGAAAAAAAAAAATGTGAGTTCTTGAAAGTACTACTAGCTTGGTTTTTATGTGCCTCTATTTTAGTTAAAAAAAGAAAGTAAAAAAGATAAAATGTTGAGTCAAGAAATTGCCTGTGATGGACGCTGGACGACTTTCAGAGGAAGAAGAAGGTGTCGACTGTTTGTATTTCTTTTATGGGCCCACATGTTTATTAATTGGTCTCTCCACCTTTATACTATATTTGAATTTAAGACCTTTTAGTTTACATTACTTTCATTTTTCACTTATCTTGTATTTGATAACATATTTCTCCAATATATCTCTATAGTTTTATCTTTTAGACTACTTTGTAAAATTTGCACTATAAAAGTATAAAACATATAATGTATTTGGGGCATCCGTGATTTCAAAAAAAGGTTTATAATACACGAAAAATTTATAATTTGTTTAACTATAGTGAGTTGATGTTTCATGTCATGTGGAATAAAAATGTTTGAAGTTTTGAACATTTTAATAATTGAATGCGTGCGTAATTGTTAAACATTTTATAAACTTTAAAAGGTTTATACATAATGCAACATGGTTTATAAAGTAAGCTTTATAAATTAATGATTAAATAAAGATTTAAACCTTTTAAAAGATCATTGTTTACGCTGTTATCTTTAACATGATAGCAATGTATACATGTATATGAAAGATTTGATTTATTTTTTCAAATTTATCACAAATAAAGTAAGCTATTTATGTGAGAAATACTGTACATAGATATTATTATCAGCCATACCCAAGGTTCTAGATAGCGTGAGGCGTGACGTGGCGGCATGGTCAAGCGTCCCGCATTAGGAGCTATGGCGAAGCTTTAACGTTTTTAAGTCATTAAACCATCCTTATATATCGAATTTACAAAAAGTGTTACATATAAAGAACTAAGTCATTAAACCATCCTTGCATGTAATTTTTTCATTTCTTAAAAAAAACATTTTTTTTATCCTCGTTGAATTCAAAAAAGACGTCACGGTTCACACATTAGCGTGTCTTATCGCACTTTTTCATGCCTCATCTCACGTCACGCCTTAAATCGACGTCTTTGTCTATTACGTAGCGGGTCACGCCTCGCGCTTTGGCGTACCTTTTAGAACCATGGCCATACCATGTTCTTTACTTTTAATTTAATCATTTATGAATTTCAAATATGACATGAGTATGTTTTGATTTCTTTTAGTTATCTTTTTTTGTTAGAGTGCAATTAAACCAACATAAAAGTAAATTAAACTTAATAGTTGTCTTGTGAATATTTTAAGTTAATATGCGAAATCTGTTTATATGTCAAACCTCTATGCAAGGGCAATATTTTAACATCTCGCTCTGGGCATCCGAAATCTCAGGACCGGCCCTGCCCCCCTCTATATTGATATAACCATCAAAACGGAAAACACTACACAGCTAAAAGAATGTCAGAATTACATATCCTGGTACGTTGACATGACAATGGGATGTAATACAATCACTCTTTCTTTGGTTTTTTGAAGGTTTAATGGGACGTAATAACAATTGTACACACTAAGTCATTGTAATTGCGTAGCATGTGTATATTTTCCATGTCTTGAGGCATATCAACGAAAAAAACCACAAACAATATAGCATCTAATCACACAACACCTATCAGAACGTGCGAAATACTTTTGTGTTGGCAAGCTAATTAATAAAGTAAGCTACTTGGTTTAGTTGATCTAATCTTAATTCAGAAACCACTTTGCTAATCACTCAGCATGGACAGACATATGCTCAAAATACAACATATAAATTTCAATAAAGAAAATAACCAACAAGCAAACTAACTTACTTAGACTTCGAGATTTGAGTTGCCATATATATTGGCTTCAAGTGATGTTCTTGGATATCCTGATTTCTCAAATCTCAACACATTAAAGTTGTTTTCTTGTGTTTGTACAGTTTGATGATTACACATTATCAAGCTTCATGATGAAAATCTCTCTGCAAGAGCTGAAAAGAGTGTGTGACAAACCAATATAAGTAAATTAACCATGAATAAACGTATATAAACAAATTAACGGTTTTAGTCACTCTACTATTTTGCGTACACCTCAATCATTAAAAGACAGCTTTGTGTCCCATCTCAGATTCTCAGATAACTAATTACATATATAATAAAATAGTGGCGGAACTAGAACTTTTTTTGGGGGGAGGGGGGCGAATAGGAGATTTATTTGTAACCTCAACTAAATTACCTCTAAAACCTATAATATTTACAGTAAATGCCGCAAATTTTTTTATTTTATTTTTTATTTTTATTGTTTTTGGGGTGGGGGGGAGGCGGGACCCTCACCTACCCCTACGTAGGTCCGCCCTTGTAATTAATGAAGTACTCAATCAGATTTCATGCGATGTGAACAATCTTTACACTAGATTTCATGCGAATAGGAGATTTATTTGTAACCTCAACTAAATTACCCCTAAAACCTATAATATTTACACTAGATGCCGCATTTTATTTATTTATTTATTTATTTTTATTTTTATTTTGGGTGGGGGGGAGGCGGGACCCTCCCCTACCCCTACGTAGGTCCGCCCTTGTAATTAATGAAGTACTCAATCAGATTTCATGCGATGTGAACAATCTATAGGCTTTGTACAATAACTAAGGAACTGGCCTACTAATAGAAGATTTGAAATTGAATATTCAGTCTTTCAATGAAACCTATTCATCGGCAGTAAAGTAGAGAAGACGTTAAAAAGAAATATGCAAACATGCATAACGGTAAATCTGTGTGGAATCCATATCCCATAGATCTTACGAGTATAACAATAATAATTTCTTTATTTGAAATCTAACAAAAGGACTAATGAAAGAAGAGTCTAATTTGGCATCTAAACAAGCTGTTTAGGAGATGATCATGAAAACTGAACAAAACAAGATTGAAAACTTGAAACAGTGATTAAGATGTAATTTTTGAAAACATAATTAGTAGGAAGTTAAGATCAGCTATCCTACAAACATTACAAATTCCATCATCAACGAAACATGAAATTTATATGAAACTGTAAAACCGGATGGGAATTTAAAGCCACAACATTACAGCAGTACAAGCTATAAAATACAAGAAAAATACGCTAATATCTCACTCTTTTCCTACGCTTTAAATTTGGTGGAAGAGGGACACGATGATCCTGAGTAGCAATGGGCTCACTTTTCCACCATTCCTCATACCAATGAATCCTAGTTTAAGTCTAACCCTAACTCTATAAAAGTAAGTACAGATAAATCGTTATACATAGACTAATTATACTTTATCTCACTAAGAATTGCTACTATATCATAACACGGGTGTTTGTCTAAGCTTATATTCTGGGATTAGGCTTATAATATTTCAAAATCAGCTTATGACTCTTACAAATGATAAGCTCATAAGCTCTTGAATAGTTTTTGGGTTAACTTATCATAGTTAGTGAGGTAAATTACAAAAAAGTACATGAACAACTAAAATTGCTCACTACAAACTAAAACACCTTTGTCACAAAATTTAAAAGGACCCACCACTTTCAACCATCTCCACAACAATGGCCTAGTCAAACACAAATCGGGGCCCCACTCAGAGTTAGTGACGATTATGTCGTCACCAAGATTATATTATAACTAAATTATTTTCCTTTTAATTAAAATAAGTTGTTAAAATTACAAATAATGAATTTTTAAGACAAGTTTTTTTCGTAAAATACACAGTGACGACAATATCGTCACCAATCCTTTATTATAAATAAATTATTTTCCTTTTAATTAAAAGAAGTTATTAAAATTGCAAATAATAAATTTTCAAGACAAGTTTTTTTTCGTAAAATACACAGTGACGACAATGGCGTCACAAATCCTTTATTATAAATAAATTATTTTCCTTTTAATTAAAAGAAGTTATTAAAATTGCAAATAATAAATTTTCAAGACAAGTTTTTTTTTTCGTAAAATAAATTGTGACGACAATGGCGTCACAAATCCTTTATTATAACTCTATTACTTTCTTTTTAATAAAATAAAAGCCTTTAAATTTTTTTAGTAATTATCCTTTCTCTTGGTAAATAACTTAGTGACGACAAAGTCGTCACGATCATTTTAATACGAAGGTTATAAAACTTGTGTATATTACTTTGGTAAAATTTTAATAACCCGCCAAATCCCGCCATCCACTTTGGGACACGAAAAATTATATACTGATTTAATTTTATATGTAGTGACGACATAGTCGTCACCGTTATTTTATTATAGCTAAATTATTTGTATTTTATTATAAAAAGTATAAATAATGATTTTTAAAATTTATAATGATTTTGGAAAAAGTAGAACGGGCGACGAGCAAAATTCCGATGACACAATGTCGTCGGGACAAAACACGAAACGACAAAAAATTAGCTTGACCGAGGCTTCAATGCGTTCAAGTTTTACGAAACAAAATGCTGACGACATGTCATAGGCCTTTTATTGGTCAACTTTGACTTTAAGCATTTCTCACATTTTTTTGGCGGTATCTTTTTACCGCCTTTAATATCCCTGCGACATGTCGTCGGTACAAAAAACCATACAATTTTTTGGGAGATTGGTGTTTGATTAACGTTAATTACAAATGTGGTTTGTTAAATACCGACGACGTATAATCTTGTAATTATCTTAGTGTTAATTACGTTTATGTTTTATTTTATACCGACAACATGTCGTATGCATGTATTTGTGAGATAAAGTGACAATAACTCATACGAACGATTTCATTACAAATCGATAAAAAGTTGCACATGTAAACGTTCAAACGATTTCACCAACTCGACTAATCCTTTAACATGCTATGTATATCCATAACAACTCGACTCATCTGTTTAACATGTTATGCATATCTATAACAACTCGAATCTTTCGTTTAACATGTTATGCATATCTATAGCAACTCGACTCGTCCGTTAACATGTTATGCATATCCATAACAACTCGATTCATCCGTTTAACATGTTATGTATATCCATAACATATCAACTCGTCCGTTAAACATGTTATACATATCAATAACAACTCGACTCATATGTGTAACATGTTATGCATATCTATAACAAGTCGACTCATCCGTTTAACATGTTATGTATAACTATAACAACTCGACTCATCCGTGTAACATGTTATGCATATCCATAACAACTCGACTCATCCGTTTAAAATGTTATGCATATCCATAACAACTCGACTAGTTCGTTTAACATGTTATGCATATTCATAACAACCCAACTCATCCGTTTAACATGTTATGCATATCCATAACAACCCGACTCATCCGTTCAACATGTTATGCATATATATAACAACTCGACGCGTCCGTTTAACATGTTATGCATATCCATAACAACTCGATTCATCCGTTTAACTTGTTATGTATATCCATAACATATCGACTCGTCCATTTAACATGTTATGCATATCCATAACAACTCAACTCATATGTGTAACATGTTATGCATATCTATAACAAGTTGACTCATCCGTTTAACATGTTATGTATAACTATAACAACTCGACTCATCCGTGTAACATGTTATGCATATCCATAACAACCCAACTCATCCGTTTAAAATGTTATGCATATCCATAACAACTCGACTAATTCGTTTAACATGTTATGCATATTCATAACAACCCGACTCATCCGTTTAACATGTTATGCATATCCATAACAACCCGACTCATCCGTTTAACATGTTATGCATATATATAACAACTCGATGCGTCCGTTTAACATGTTATGCATATCCATAACAACTCGATTAATCCGTTTAACATCTTATACATATTCATAACAACTCGACTATCCGTTTAACATGTTATGCATATCCATACCAACCCGACTCATCCGTTTAATATATTATGCATATCCATAACAACTCGCCTCATCTGTATAATATGTTATGTATATCTATAATATAACATATCGACTCATCTTTTTAACATGTTATGTATATCCATAACAACTCGATTCATCATTTAAATACGAACGCATATCGATACAGAAAGAACGACACAACCACAACATAAGTCAAAAAGTCAAACTTTGACTTTATATTAGCCGAGAAATTTACGCGCCAAGTGAAAACGTAATTGAAAAACGTGTTATAGCGACGGTCAAACCATTTCTATAATTATTTAAATCATTTATAACTATTTAAATTATTTAATAATTAATCTAAATTCATTTTTAATAATTTCTAAGTAATTTATAAAAGATATTTACTAAAACTTTAATATTAATTAAAAATAATTTGTGACAACTTAGTCATCACCAATTTCACTCGAAGACAACACCCAAAATTTTCGCAACACCCAAAATTTTCACAAAAAATTTATATTTCCCTCCTCACTTTTTTTTTACCCCGCCAATAGGTTTGTGACGACATTATCATCACCAAATCGATAAAAGACAAAAGATTTATTATAATAAAAATAAAAAATAATAATAATAATTAATATAGCGACGTCAAAGTCGTCACCAACTAAAAGGGTTAAATAGATCCACAGATCTGCTATCTTCATTCTTAATTTTGCTAAGTCTTTTTTTTCCCACACCACACTCCTCTCGATAACACCACCACAACCACCAGAAATCACCTTCAACGCCACCATTCAACAACACCACAAGCACTTTCAACATCACAAGCACCCGAAACTACCAATTATGTTTAATCTTTGTTAATTTGGTTCCTCATGTCCTTGAAGATGATGATGATGATGATGAAGATGATAAGTCTGATGATGAAGTGAACCCCACTAATGTTGAAGTTTTTTCTAGCGATGATTCTAGTGATGAATTTGCAATATAAAGTGTTTAGATGTGTATAATTATATGAACACATTGTCACACTTATTTGTTTTGGAATGCAACAATATTGTCATGCTTATTTGAATGAAATGGTTATTATATGTTTAAATGTGTATAATTATATTAATGTCTCTGTGTATTAATTGATTCACAAAATTGTATGTTCTTGTACTCGTATTTTTACAGATGGCGTCTGTAGCTCCGAGATCACACAGTGGGGATGCGGGTGGTGATCCACCCAATAGGGCCAATCAGTTACCAAATGATTATGAAGGTAAGAAATTGTGGTTTATTTTATTTTTATAAAACTAAATTCGATTACGTGTATTTTCATGCCTCATGCCTCATGCCTCAGTAACTTATATTTGTAGGTTCGGGTTCAGGTTCAGGTTCGGGTTCAGTTTCGGGTTCGGGTTCGGGATTACGACACGAGACGACCAATCAGGCCTTGAGGAAGGCTTATAAAGCGAAAGGAAGTCGGCCTTTAAAGGTTGACTTTGAGCGTGAAGATCAAAAAACCTTCCTACCTGTTGGCAGCTATGCAAAACACTTGAATAATTATATCGGGGAATTAGTCAGGAAACTTCCCCTTGCTTACAATTGGGAAAAAATTCCTGAGTCGGCTATAGTGCATATAATACCCGCACTCGAGGTCTTGTTTATTTTATTTTATCGTTATCGACTATTTAGATATGTGTGTTATATTTAAATAATGTGTATTAAAATGCTTATATTTATTTGTAGGGCTATTTCAACCTACAAGAACACCTAACTAACCAGACCTCAGTTGTCGTTGGTCCTGGTAAGATAGACACAGTTGGAAAAATGGTGAAACAAGGGCTGGCACAACAAATGAGGAAATCATATCATGGGTTTAAAAACAAGTTCAAGAAAAAGTGGTTTGATATATATGAGACGCCCGCAGAGGCAAGGCAGAATCCGCCGCCGGAGAGTCACTGGACCAGAGGCCTAGATGAATGGCAGAAACTGGTTGATTGGTGGGCCAAACCGGCACGTATGGCTAGAGCTGCGAAAAATGCAGAGAACCGGTTGAAATGCAAGATCACGACCCATCAAGGCTCAAAATCATTTGCTCGAGGGCGACATGAGTTTGTAAGTATCTTTATATATTTTTATAATATCTTAAAGGTGTTTATATAGATATATCCCCAATATAACTTCACTAATTACATATTTACCCAACCAAACTTTAAAATAACATATATCTCCATTTTTGTCCAATTTTATGTTTAAGTCGATTGTTAATGGATCGTTTGCCAGTAGTGATCATGGGCCCAAATTAATTTGTGATAGTTGGAGTTCAAAGTTGTGCAGATGATGGTGCATAACAGCTAATGGTTTATTTTTGTGGTTCATCTAAAACAATCAAAACATAGGCTGCTGCTGAAGCAATATAGTTAAAAATATGATGATTAAGATGAGGATTCAAACTTAATAAGAAACAAGAAGCTTAGAAATGTGTTCATGAGCAGGAAGTATAATCACAAAGCAAGATAAGAAAACTGACATTTTCATGAATCTAGATGTTTGTTGGGGATATATGTAATTATTGAAGTTTAGATGGGGATATATTTAATTGGCATTGGTTTTATATATGTACAGATGGTCGAGAAAGGGTATTATGAGGACCTTATCGAAACCTGGAGGAGAACTCACTCTCAAAATGACATCTTTACAACAAAACAAAACGAGAGCTGTTATGTAAGTAATTTATTTCTTAACACGCGTACTCATAAAGATCAAGTTAGTTGCTTTTTTAACATGTTTTTTTGAACTTACACAGAGAAAGATGAAGGCTCTCCAGGATCAATAAGTTAAAGCGGGCCTAAAAAAATTCAAGACCGATGGAGAAATCATAGATGCTATCATTAAGAGTAAAAGCCGCGAGAATTTACCTGGAAGGGGCAGGAGGTTAGCGGGAACCGGCTCTAGTCGTCGCGTTGTTCATGAGGAATCGTTTGGAACAAACGGTATTACCCGTGATGAAATCCAGCATTTGATGAATAGAGAGCATCGCGAAAAAGAGATTCTGAAGAAACAAGCTGAGGATGCGCAGCTAGAGGCTCGGTTGGCTACATAGCAGTTTACAGGTCTACAATCATTTCTTAGCCAGTTTATGACTCACTTCAACTCGCAAGCGCAAAATGTACGAGGTTTTGTTCCATTTACCACTCCCCTTCCTACTTATGCATCTGGTTCTACTTCTCAAAATCCCGTTCATGCTAATGCCTCTACTTCTACTTCTGTTCCCCCTCCATACCATAATTTTGTTCCCCTAATTCCCGACTCTGGTATTGCTCCCATTCCACCCCTTTCGCCACCCGACATTTACCGATGCTTCCGTCAAATGAATCCTGGTTGTAGCCGCGTTCCAACAGATGCGGACTATTCGAATGATGATGAAGTGAGTGATCAAGAGGGTGATGATGAAGATGGTAATCAAAACAATGATGAGGATGGAGTGACTGATCAAGAGGATGATGATGGTGATGGTTATCAAAGTAATGAATCGGATGACGAGTAGTCATGTAGTATAGTACTTGTATTGACTGTTTTGTATTTTGCATTATCGTAAACTATTAGCTTTAATTGCATTGCGTGAACAATGCTCGTTTTGGTTGTTTTGAATTTGATTAAGTGGACGAATGAAGTTGAATGTTAATGCTCGTATGGTTGTTTTGAATTGATTAAGTGGACGAATGAAGTTGAATGTTTTGTATCATAGTTTTGGGTCATTTACAGGTTTTGTTTTGGTAGATTTTTTCCGGAAAAAATCTGGAAATGCTGCTGCTGCTGCATTTTTTCTTTGCAGCAATACTTCGTGACAACATTGTCGTCACTAAATACAAAGGGAAAAGGCGTCACTATTTTTGGGGTAGCCACAAATAAAATATTATTTAAAGCATTGTGACGACTTTGGTGTCACTAACAAAGATGATATTATTTATTTTATTTAATTTATAAATGATTAAAAAGGTAAACAATTTTTATAGAAAACATTCGTGACGACGTTATCGTCACAAAAATAATTTAATTAATTATTTTTTTGTTTGATAAATGATTAAAAATGTTAAATAAATAAATTCGGTGACGAGTTTGTCGTCACTAAATAATTATCATTTTTTTATATTTCAGTTTTATCTAAAATAATTTTGTAAAATAATTTAGTTTATGTAAATATTAGTGACGATATTGTCGTCACAAAATTGCTATGGCCCACTAGGTTTAGTCTTTGCGTTGAATATATGTGGGCCCCTTTTGTAGTCACTAATTACTCTGTACTTTGTCGTCACGAAGTCGTTTTGTGACAATGGTTTGGTGACGTGAAATTGGTGACTACATATCGTCACAAACACACTTGGTGACGACATGTAATATAAATTGGTGACGATTTAGGCGTCACGAAAGGTGGTTTTATTTGTAGTGGCTATGGTAATATGAGGATATAAAAGTATTTCCTATAACACCCATTAAATACGCTCACCCCTCAAATAAGCCACTAAATTTGGGCTTATCAAATCCCCCTTGTGCAAGCCCCCTAAATATGCCTAAAGAAAAATTTCAAAATAAGCCGGAAACATGCGCTTATGAAATAAGCTTAACAAACACTCAGATATTTGACCTCAAAGTCAGCATTGATTCTGTTTAGAATGAAGATAATATTAAGAGATGATCATAGGGTAATTTAGAAGCCTAAAACAAACCAGAGCATTATTGGCAAAAAGATGAAGTCGCTTGTGATTGATTATATATCCCTGTTCATGAAGATCGGGAAAAAAACATGGGGGAAGTTCAAAGGATGTTTAGAATGGTTTTTGGGATTTGATAAATAAAAGGACATTTACCGAAGGAGTTAAAAGCAAGTTTCTCTGTAAAGTATGGGTTAGCAAGTTTCCATTCGGGCGGGCCTAAAATCTAGTAACCCTATATAATATTCGTCTGACACACAAAAACAAAGAAAAAACCAAAAACAAAACCCTCAGTAAAAAAAACGCACTTTTACCGCTGTAAAATCATCAACTCATGTGATTCGTAACTGTAACTCGTGATGGGCTCACAAGAATCTCCGGTGGAATGGCCGGTGAATAAAGTTCGAGAAACTTTTATAAAGTTTTTTGAAGAAAAAAAGAAACATGTTTACTGGAAAGCAAGTCCTGTTGTTCCTGTTAATGATGAATCTCTTCTCTTTGTTAATGCTGGTATATATCATTCATAATATTGTTAATATTTGTTAGCTTGGTGTTTTTAAGGTATATGAATCGTGTGATTTAGTTTATGGCTGTGTTTGAGGACGAGATTTTTGGAGTTTTTCCTAGGGTTTATTGGTTAGCTTTTAGTGTTTAGACTTTATAATATGATTTGTTTGGCTACGAGCGTTTATTTTTTGGATTGTGGCTAGCTGCTCTAACCAAACAATGCTTAACTTTTTTATAAATCGCTACACAATGGGTAACTTTTATAAAACAAACAACTGCGTGTACTCTAGCTTAAACATAACCTATGTTGTCATTGTAGGGTGTGTAACTGTTCAAAGCCCAAATGTTAACAGAATTTGAAAAGGATAGTGGACTCGAACTTTTGGATTAGTAATTGAAAGTTGATTTACTGCCAAAACGATGTCTTGTATAAAAAATATTGAGAGCCAATCCTTTTAAATGGTATGTAACTGTAGTTGTGGGTGAAAAGTGTGTAAAAAAGATGTAACTACACATACATGTTAGTAGCTACTACCAATTAATAGCACATGCTATATAGTACAAGGGTAGGATTTTACAGCTTTTCTAGTAGCTGAAGCTTATGCGTGTTTTGTTTCAGTTAAGGACATGCTATATAGCACATGCGTGTTTGCGTAAGCTTGTTTTAAGTGGGCAAAATTCTTTTAAAACGTACCATACTTGTCCAAAAAATCACTTTTGAGTATCGAACTTTTTTTTTTTCCTTATTTGGTTACTAAACTTTCATTTTTGGCATCTTTTGCGCACTTTGGGACGTTTTTGCCCCTCAGATATTTGGAAATCTAGGGGCAAAAATGTCATAAAAATGTCCCAAAGTGCGTAAAAGAGGCTAAAAATGAAAGTTTAGTACCACAATAACGAAAATAAAAAGTACGTTACTCAAAAGTGATTTTTTTGACAAGTGTGGTACGTTTTGAAAGAATTTTCCCTTTTAAGTGCTCAATAGCTTATTGTGTCTTGGAAAAGCAATTAAGCATGTTATGGGAAGGAAATAAGTTAATTAGCAGAATCCCTTGATTATGATGAATTTTTGAAAACACATAAGCTTACCCAAACACTCACTAATTAAATATGTCAAGTATACATATCCGACACGAAGTTCTTTTTCCAATGACAGCTTATGTTTTTTAGTAAAAACCAAAGTCTTAAACTCTAAAACATTTGAAGGTTTCAACATTTCAGATGTATATATTGTCTTACATTGTTCGATTGCAATGCTAACATAATTCAATGTTACAGGGATGAATCAATACAAGCCTATATTTCTAGGAACCGTTGATCCACAGACTTCTTTAAGCAAACTCACCCGTGCATGCAACTCACAAAAATGCATACGAGCGGGTGGGAAGCACAATGATCTTGACGATGTTGGTAAAGACACATATCACCACACATTCTTTGAAATGCTTGGAAATTGGTCATTTGGTGATTATTTTAAAACCGATGCAATCGAATGGGCTTGGGAGCTTCTTACAACAGTAAGTCATAATCCCACTTTTCCCCTACATCTTCAACTCTGATTAGTATTGTAATTTGGTCAATTGGTAATTGTTTTATGATGTTCAGGTTTATAAACTACCGACTGATCGAATATATGTTACTTACTTTGGTGGTGATGAAAAACTTGGTCTTCAAGCGGATAATGAAGCTAGAGATATATGGCTTAAATATCTCCCGGATAAACGTGTGTTGCCTTTTGGTTGTAAAGTGAGTTTATTCACCGTTTTTTTATTGAGACATTCTATCTTATCAGCTACCCTTTTTCAATACACTATGGATCAAATAATGGTTT
The DNA here is from genome assembly GCA_030686995.1 of Artemisia argyi. Taxonomy (NCBI): domain Eukaryota; kingdom Viridiplantae; phylum Streptophyta; class Magnoliopsida; order Asterales; family Asteraceae; genus Artemisia; species Artemisia argyi. The sequence continues at coordinate 227,569,676 of CM060701.1, forward strand.
GCTGATCTTAATTATACACCTGTTTTCTTTGAGCAGGACAACTTCTGGGAGATGGGTGATGAGGGACCATGTGGGCCCTGCAGCGAGATACACTTCGACAGAGTTGGGGGACGTGATGCTGCCGAACTTGTTAATAAGGATGACCCACCATTGATCGAGATATGGAATATTGTGTTCATTCAAGTATGATTTAAATGCTTATTTTATGTTTTAAGCATTTACAAATTTTGTGTCTAGTGATCTCACATTATATCTTGATGTCTATTTTGCAGTTTAACAGGGACGATGGCTCATTAGATTCTTTGCCTAATAAACACGTGGACACTGGCATGGGTCTCGAAAGATTGACTTCAATTCTTCAAAATAAGTTGAGCAATTATGATACTGATGTGTTTGTACCTATATTTGAAGCTATATTTGAAACTATAGAGAAGGTTAGATTTGTATATATTCGATATATCTTACTACTGAATAACTTTTTACTAGATATGCGTACTCATTACTCACAAATTTTATGAAGGTTGATGATGCTAGACGATATAGAGGGAAAATTGGGTCGGAAGACGAGGGTAAAGTTGACACGGCTTACAGGGTTGTTGCTGATCACATTAGAACTCTTTCATTTGCAATTGCAGATGGTTCACGTCCAGGTTAATCATCAAAACTAGTTTACTGCAATTCCTTGTTTTTCTTACCTTGGATTAAGAAATTTGGTTGTATTCCCCCAAAATTTCATGTATTTGTAACAGTATTATATTTTCAGGCAATAAAGACCGTGAATATGTCTTGAGGCGCATTCTTCGCCGAGCTGTATACTACGGAACAGAAGTTTTGAAAGCAAAACATGGATTTCTCAATGGGTAAATGCGCATAATCTTGCATAATTATATTATATCATGTTGCAATTAGTATTTATCGATCACAGTTTAAACGGATCATTCCTGTTTATGTTGGAATTAGGCTGGTAAAGGTTGTCGTGGATGTGATGGGCAATGTTTATCCTGAGCTGAAACAACAAGAAGCGCACATCAAGAGGATCATAGCAGAGGAAGAGGAAAGTTTTGTAAAAACATTGTCGCGTGTAAGTTTGATCGTATTGAAGCTTACATGCCTAATTTGTGTGTATCTTTCGTATCTAACAATGTTCTTCCGATGTCGTCTTCCTTTTTCTTTTTTTTTTTCTATTTCTTTATTTAACCTGAAATGCAACACGAAATCCTCTCATCTATATTTTTAGGGAATAAGGAAGTTTGATAAGGCTGCTAAAGTTGTTAAAGCTCACGGGAAGGATATATTAAGTGGACAGGCAAGTTAACTACAATTTATATCTGATTTTCCAATGCTATTAGTCTTTCTTTTTCCTAAATTATTATCTTAAGGGGAAAATATCATTATATAATTCTCTTAGTATCAAGTTTTACTTGTAGTACTATCTAATATCATTGTTCTATTGTATGCAGGATGCCTTCATTTTGTATGGTACTTACGGATATCCATTGGATCTGATCCAAGTGAGTATCACGGATTTCTTTCCTTATCTTTATAAACTTTATAATATACAACACTTTGTATTTTATATATTATACGTCACTGAACAGGTGATGGCAAAAGAAGAAGAGTTAATTGTTGATGTTGACGGTTTTAATAATGCTAAGAATGAGGAGAAAGAACGATCCAAGAACTCCAAGAACAAGGTTAATAGTTTTTTTTTTTTTTTTTTTTTTTTTTTTTTTTTTTTTTTTTCTCTCCCCTTATTATTATTATAATTTTAATCTTAGTCACATGTTAAAAAAGATTATAATATCTGACGCTGTACAATTAAAAAGGTACACTGCCAATTTATGCAAAAGAAATCTTATTTCTATATCAAATATCTCAACTGACTGTCCTTATATAACATGTTATCAATCCTTTGATCTGCTATATATGTGTGAACCAAATTTAGCCCAGGTTAATTCTGTTTGTTGGTAAAACGGCTTTAACACCAATGATTGGATAAGCAAATGGAATGCATGCTTTGGGCATCATTGATTTAATTTCAATGTTAATGTATTTGCTTACATCTGTTTGCAGGAACCTGGTATAAATCATGTATCCGAAGCAGTAGACGTGGCCAAGCCTTTTACTGTGCTCAAGTTGAGCTGAAAATGCACCTGTCCTTAAAACAGTCAATACGAGGAAAAGAAGAGAGTATAGAAGCATTTTTATAGTATAGTTCATTATGCTAATTGTTGTAGTTGAAAATATTAATATATATGTCATGGCACGTGATAGGAAACGACGGATTACAAATTAAGTATATAGTTTAATCAACTACGGTTAACTTGATACATTTTTTTATAGTTTTTGGTTTGAAAGGTACTCTGATTTCCTATCATTCCAAACAATGAAACGAAGTAAAATGACCAGACCGTAAATGGATGTTCATGAAAAACAATTTGTTGTTTTGACTTTACAGGTCAAGATTTGTAAAAGTTCAGTAATCAAATCAAATTCTGAAGGATACAAGTTTGACAAGAGCATTACACCTGATTACACTCTACAAGTACTACTAATGAACAGTGAACTTTTGATGGTGTTATGTGCAAAAAAGGCCTATCTAAATTTGAATTTGAACAGTTAAAGTTTTGACTTTGACTTTGTTTTTGAGTGATAAATGACCTGAATTATGATGTCCAAGACTGCATATATAAACACACATATGTTCTGTGATATTAGTTCATGATCAGCTCAGCGAATTAGATGAAAATCAATAGTTTGACTCAAAAGTCAGTTTTTGATATTTAATGATTCATCCCGATTTAGATTTATGTAAAATTGTTTGAAAGCAAATGGTGTATAACATGATCATCTGCAAGTCTGAAACTATAAAGAAGTTCCACAACTAAGGAACCTAATTACACATCCAACATATGATAAACAATTCCAAACATGGGCGATTGGTTGAGCCAAAACCAAATAATAGACGAAATAGCGAGTTCACTGTGAGAGTGATCGAAGAGGGCAGATCCTTGGGTTCAATGTTGTGGAAACGCAACGTTTAGTTATTATTGATATTATAAAATCAAATTATTCGAGTTTATGATGTTTAACTAGAAAAACGACAATGATTATAAACAAACCATTTGAGTTTGATTATTGAGTTTTGTCAATACACAATATCTACAGTTGAGTAAATTACCTTGTGTACATGCTGATTGCTTCCGGGTCATCAGAACTCCTAAGCATGCAGGAAATAAGCTCAAATATTCCGATCAATAGTAAAAACATATATATTTTTTTTTTGTTAGGATTATATCATTCGATTCTGGTACTTTTTTTTTTTTTTTTTTTTTTTTTTTTTTTTTTTTTTTTTAACGAACATATCATTTTTGGCTTAAATAAATAAGTTCATTGTAAAGAAAGCTCCTCTTAATCTTAGAAGATCGATTCCAATCGTGTAAACACTGGTTACACAGCTATATGTACCAGGTGCCACAGTCTGACATTTCATTATACCCAACAATACACAGACCTCTCAACATAATAATGCTCCGAGGAAGATGACTTATGTTTGCACTTGTTATATTTATCTGTTTCAAACATCCTAAACGTCCAAATTCCAAGCTCACACAGATTCTCAGTTCTAATACAATCGAGAAGACTAAAATCTTTTTGAGGTGTCATCTTACAAATACTGTCTGTGATATCTCCTATGAAACGCCCATAATGTTTATTATTATTTTTATCATTATTTTTATACTGAAGTGCCTTTTTTCCGGGGGAATGGGTAAAATCGGCGGTAAATGGTTTTGACCATTTTGGATTCCGGCAGAAAGTTGCCCATTCCACCTGAAAATAGAGCTTCCCTGCACATATTTTATTTTCCGGAAAAGTGCCGTAAACCAACATATAATTCTTCAAACTTAAATCATAACTGATATATTTCATATAAAAGATATTCAAAGTGTTGTTACACTCTTACAAACTCCATAGATCCATTAAAACCAAAAGTGGGTGTGTTAAACCCGTTTTCAAACACCCAAAATTTCTGCACTACATTTGCTAGTGTGACATTTTACGTAAATTAATCATTTTTAGTAAACCTTGACACAACTTCAAAAGACGCTGGGGCGTAACTAGTTGTATAAAGAGGAAGATAGATAGTGCTCGTTACGAACTCGAGCATCACCGTTAGAAAACCCATAAGCCCCTTTCTGTTGACCTTTAGATCACCGCTTGACTCACCTATAAACATGTCAAATAGAGGAACGTAAGCATAAGCTTAGTGAGTAAACGAAAACATAAAAGACTAAAAACATGACATGAACTATATCGATGCTATTTAACATGTACTATGGGGTGCTTGCAAGCACAATTCATCACATTGAGCTATAAGTTCTTAACAAGCACAATACTTTACCTTGAACTGCATGTGCTTAACAAGCACGCTACTTTACTTTCAACTATAAGCGCTTTTATAAGGAATAAGAAGAAGAATCCTACTTTTAATGACTTCTTTGATATGTTAGCGTAACCTGATACTATAATCAAGGTTGACATTTAAGATCACCTGGCATGTGAAGGGACAACATGATCCACCAGATCGATGAAGTGACGACGAGATTAAATAACCTAAGCATAGAACCTATCATAAGCGCGAGCACAAAAATAAATAAATAAATAAATAAATAAATAAATAGTACAATGACAAAAGAATAAATAAATTAACAATCAGTAAGTGAATAAGCATTTCTACCGTAACAACTTAACCAACTAGGGTGTGACATAATCAATATTTACAGTAGTTTATTACTAATTAGGAGTCTTGCGCTCAGAGTAAATACGTTTTCCCATTGTTTTTCACAACCTCTTCACTTTATTTGCATTTAGTTTAAAATGAAATCGTCAATCAATTATTAAGTTCGTTAGTAATACAATAAAATACCAAAAACAATTTTCTTAATCTTAGACCATTTCGTGATAAACTACGTGTTCCCTATGTTGGTTGTTACTTGTAAACAGTTTCCCAGATTAGGGTTAAGATAATCAATAAAGGTACCGGATATTCACTTGAAATCGTGGTATCACTTTCCAATAGAAACTATTCGACCCTATGCCTGGGTTACACGAATATCTCTATGGGATAAGACCAAGTGATGTTCTTGCTTTAGGCACAAACCAAGAACCAGATGCGTATAGAAGTGTTTAGGGTTTCGTATTATCTATATTCATGCAGAATGATGTGACCTCTATTTATAATAGAGAATACTCAAACCCTAGCCCATGGTATTATGTATAATTAACGGCCCATTAATTATATCATAATAATTTCCATAATAATAGGGATCAGTGGTTATCAGTGGAAACATTATCACTAGCAGTGGTAATGTTAACACATCAGTGGAAACGCTAGCAGCAGAATCACACTATCAGCAGAATGCTATCAGCAGCAGAATCAACTAGCAGCAGAATCAGCTGGCAGCAGAATCAGCTGTCAGCAGAATCCTAGCAGCAGATTCACAACACTAGCAGCAGAGTCTACTAGCAGTACCTTGATCAAGCAGTACCTTGATCAATACATAACCACTATTGAGTCAGGGGATTCAGTGACCAAATGGGTGTATACTCCATACCTCCAAACCCATTACCAGGTGTGAATTGATCCCTCAAGTGCACTAAATTTTCCAACAATCCTCTCCAAATTTAGTTCACTACCTTTGCATGAAAAAGCAAACACAAAAACAAAACAAGTGCATAAATGAAAATATCCTGAGGATTGAATTTCCACATTAGTACATATACTTTCAAATATTCGAGAATCAGGGTGTTCTAAGAATTGAACCCTTCAACCCATTTGAATACCTGATGATAAATACACACAAGTTTTCAAACACTAAAATACTCCTGACACTATACAAGCCATGTGTCCATATCCAATTTATAAATGTTGTAAAAGCTAAAAGTCCAAAGCTTCCTGAAGCGGCAAAACTTCAACATTCACATAGGTGGTTCATCTTTAATTCATGCTCCTGCTTAGCACTTTTTCAAAGAAAATTAACCATTAAAAAGTGAAGACTTCATCCTCCTTTCAGCAGGTAACAAGCACAACCTTGGGATGTTTGTTATATATGTGCTTCAGTCTACTAAATGATCAGCTTTCCACATTGAACCCAGCTTCCAAGTTTCCTTAGAAGGGAGTTGGGTATCCTTGCATTCAGTGACTAAGTTGGACTTAAACCCATCCCTTTAGCAGACTTCAAAACCAAGTCTCTAGCCAAACCCTTCGTCAAGTGATCAGCTAAGTTTTGTTGAGATTTAACAAACACTATAGATACCACCCCATTCATGATAAGCTCACGAATCATGCTATGCCTAACACCTAAGTGTCTAGACTTCCCATTGTACATCTGGCTATAAGCCTTTGCCAATGTAGCAGCACTATCACAACGGATAGAAATAGGTGCTATAGGTTTAGACCACAATGGAATCTCAAGAAGCAAGTTTTTCAACCATTCAGCTTCTTTGCCAGCAGCAGCTAAAGCCACAAATTCAGATTCCATGGTTGAACTGGTAATGCAAGTTTGTTTCTTGGATGCCCAAGAAATTGCACCTCCACCAAGTAGGAATACCCAGCCACTAGTAGACGAATTGTCTTCAGTGTTACTGATCCAACTTGCATCAGTATATCCTTCTAAGACAGAAGGATAACCAGTATATGAGAGACTATAATCCATAGTTCTCTTCAAATACTTAAAGACCCTCTGAATTGCTTGCCAGTGATGAGCACTAGGATTACTAGTATACCTGCTCAGTTTACCCACAGCAAAAGCAATATCAGGTCTTGTACAAGTCATGGCATACATCAAGCAGCCAATCACCCTTGAATACTCAAGTTGAGATACAGCTTTGCCAGTATTAGGCATTAGCTTCTCACTTGTATCCATGGGAGTACTCACTGGAGTACAATCAAAGTAATTAAATTTCTTTAACACCTTCTCAATGTAATGAGACTGTGAAATAGAAATTTTGTTACTTTCATGTTTAATCCTTATGCCAAGGATAACATCTGCCTCCCCCATATCCTTCATGGAGAACTTTGATGACAAAAATTCTTTTGTAAGATCAACTTGATTTTGGTCAGTGCCAAAGATCAACATGTCATCAACATATAGACAAATGATGACTCCTTTACCAGATTCATCAAATTTGCTATATACACATTTGTCAGCTTGATTAAGTAAATAACCACTAGACAAAACCACTTCATCAAACTTTTGATGCCATTGCTTAGGTGCCTGTTTTAGTCCATAAAGAGACTTAATCAGTTTACACACCTTGTTTTCATTGCCAGGCATGATGAAGCCCTGAGGTTGGTTCATGTAAACCTCCTCATCTAAATCACCATTCAAGAAAGCTGTCTTCACATCCATCTGATGAATAATCAGATTGTGAATTGATGCCAAAGCAATTAGCAATCTTATGGTACTGATACGTGCCACTGGAGCATAAGTATCAAAGTAGTCTATTCCTGACTTTTGTTTAAAGCCTTGAATAACTAATCTTGCCTTGAACTTTTCAACAGTTCCATCTACCTTCATTTTCTTTTTGAAAATCCATTTGCTACCTAGAGGTTTGCAACCAGGTGGTAGATCAGTCAACACATAAGTGTTATTGCCCATGATAGAGTCCATCTCATCATTAATTGCTTCTTTCCAGAAAGCAACATCCTGGGACTTCATTGCTTCTTCAAATATTTTGGGATCATCCTCAACAATGAAGCAATAAGAGTATTGGTCAGAGACCTCACTCCTTGTTCCTTCAATTAAGTATAATTGAAACTCAGGTCCAAATGACTTTGGAGTCCTGACCCTATTGCTCCTTCTGAGCTCAAGTTCAGGTTGTTGTTCCACAACCTCAGCAGGAACCTCATCAGCAGGAACCTCATCAGTAGGAACTTCATCAGCAGGAACTTCATCAGCAGGAACCTCTGAAACACCATTGTCATTGGTTCCATTTGGAATCCTTTGACTTGGTCTAGGGATAGATGAGAATCTGTTCTCATCAAATAGTGCATCCCTTGATTCAATTATTGATTTAATTGAAACAGACTCATTAGGTTCTATAACATAAAACCTATATGCCTTGGAATGCTCAGCATATCCAATAAAGATGCATTCAATGCCTCTTTCACCCAAAGTTTTCTGCTTTGGATCAGGGAGTCTTACAACAGCCCTACAACCCCAAATCCTGAGATAATTCAGGTTGGGTTTCTTTTTAGTCCAGAGTTCATAAGGGGTAATCTTGTTCCTTTTATTGGGAACCCTATTTAGTAAATAGCAAGCTGTTAACATAGCTTCACCCCAGAACCCTTGACTCAGCCCTGAATAGGACAACATGGAATTAACCATCTCCTTCAGCACCCTATTTTTCCTTTCAGAAATACCATTTTGCTGAGGAGTATAAGGGGCAGTCGTTTCATGGATTATACCAACAGACTGAAAATACAGAGTATCCATGTACTCACCTCCCCTATCAGTCCTTAATCTTTTGATTAGAGACCCTTGTTGCAATTCAACTTCAGTTTTAAATACTTTAAATTTATCTAAAGCTTCATCTTTAGAATGTAATAAATAAACATGACAAAACCTAGAAGCATCATCAATAAAAGTCACAAAGTATTTCTTATTCCCCAAAGAGGGAGTAGCATGTAAATCACAAAGGTCACTGTGAATTAACTTCAAAACTTTAGTTTCACGTTTTACTCCTTGAAAAGGTTTCTTAGTTATCTTGTTCAACATACAAGTTTTACACTTTTCAGTGTTCATATCAAAGGCTGGAATTAACCCATCCTTAGACATATCTTGCATTCTTTTATAATGTACATGGCCAAGTCTTGCATGCCATAGGTTTGAATCATAAAGTTTAGATGTAGATATAAAAGCAGAATCAATATTATCATGAACAATATTAAGTCTGAACATTTGATTACATAAATAACCAAAACCAATAAACACACCATTTTTAGATAAAACAAACTTATCAGATTCAATAACCTGTTTATAACCACAATTATTTAAAACACTACTAGAAACCAAATTCTTTCTAATATCAGGAACATGTAAAACATTAAATAAAGAAACAATCTTTCCAGAACTAAACTTCAAATCAACACATCCTTTTCCATGCACCAGAGCAGTTGACTCGTTTCCCATGTGAAGAATAGAACCATCATTCATTGACTTGTAGGTCTTGAACCAGCTTCTATCTTTACACACATGAATTGTTGCTCCAGAGTCAACCCACCACGCAACATCATCATCCTGCACAAAGTAAATGTCAGATATATATGTAACATAATAAATCTTAAAAGACTTATTAAACACATTCTGACCTTTCAGATAATTGGTGTTACCATTCCCTCCACTTGTGCCTGATCCATTGGATTTGTTTCCAACTTTACCACCCTTGCAATCTTTCCTGAAGTGTCCAGGTTTCCCACACTTCCAACAAGTCACCTTAGGTTTCTTGTTAAGATCAGATTTGGTGTTATCTTGATGCTTCCGCTTGCCCTTGTTCTCATTGTACTTGGTGGAGTTGTTATGCTCCACCATATTGACAATTGATGGACCAGTAGCAGTGCTACTCTTTGGCTTGTCAATGTCTTGAGCTTTGAGTGAATCCTCAATGCGCAAATGACTGCCCAACTCAACAAGAGTTAACTCCTCCTTCTTATGCTTAAGCATATGCTTGAACTCTTTCCAAGAAGGAGGTAGTTTATTGATGATACAAGAGACTGAAATAGCCTCATCCATGTTCATCTTGTGTTGTGTGAATCGACCAAGTATACTAAGAAGTTCATTGTATTGTTCCATGACAGGTCTAGAATCAACCATTTTGTAATTGTTAAAATTACTTACAAGGAACTTCTTACTTGATGCATCCTCAGCCATATACTTGGCTTCCAAGGAATCCCATAGTTCTTGAGAAGTTTCAACATTCTGATAAATATCAAATAGAGAATCAGACATACCATTGAGAATTAAACCTCTGCATATGTAGTCATCATTCTCCCACTTGCTCCTTGCCCTCATCTGATCCATAGTAGCATCATCTCCATGATCTTCTGGAATCTCAGTCGTGAGAACATACACCACATTCATACTTGACAATAAGAAGTGCATCTTCTTTTGCCACCTTCTGAAATCAACACCTTCAAACTTTTCCAACTTGGAAAAGTTAGCAGCCATTTGTCTCATAGCAGCAGCCATTGATTATCACTAATAGTTTCTATTGATTGTTGGTTGTTACTTGTAAACAGTTTCCCAGATTAGGGTTAAGATAATCAATAAAGGTACCGGATATTCACTTGAAATCGTGGTATCACTTTCCAATAGAAACTATTCGACCCTATGCCTGGGTTACACGAATATCTCTATGGGATAAGACCAAGTGATGTTCTTGCTTTAGGCACAAACCAAGAACCAGATGCGTATAGAAGTGTTTAGGGTTTCGTATTATCTATATTCATGCAGAATGATGTGACCTCTATTTATAATAGAGAATACTCAAACCCTAGCCCATGGTATTATGTATAATTAACGGCCCATTAATTATATCATAATAATTTCCATAATAATAGGGATCAGTGGTTATCAGTGGAAACATTATCACTAGCAGTGGTAATGTTAACACATCAGTGGAAACGCTAGCAGCAGAATCACACTATCAGCAGAATGCTATCAGCAGCAGAATCAACTAGCAGCAGAATTAGCTGGCAGCAGAATCAGCTGGCAGCAGAATCAGCTGGCAGCAGAATCCTAGCAGCAGATTCACAACACTAGCAGCAGAGTCTACTAGCAGTACCTTGATCAAGCAGTACCTTGATCAATACATAACCACTATTGAGTCAGAGGATTCAGTGACCAAATGGGTGTATACTCCATACCTTCAAACCCATTACCAGGTGTGAATTGATCCCTCAAGTGCACTAAATTTTCCAACACCCTAGTCTTGAAAGTAAAGAAAAAAGAGAAAAGACAAAAATGAACAAAAAGGAACAAAAGAATAGGAGAAGAATGCAATTTAAATTTCTATACCGTGTTCTCGAGTCTCGAAAAAAAAAATGATGATTTTACAATTATATCATCTGTTGCATATTAAATTTATGTTTTATTTTAGGGCATTTAAGTCATTAAAGATAAATAAATAAATAAATCCTAATATAATTTCCCTCAAATTATCTCACTTTCGGGAAGAAAGTTTTGGAGAGAAATTAACCAAATTTCAAGTCCTTTTCTTTTCTCTTCTTTATTGAAGAAATTCAAAAACACAAATTTATTTTATTTTCTTGCCACTTCTTTTCTTTTATTTTAAAATAAAACTCGCGAACGCTAGCAGTACTATTTATGTGAGATCAAAAAATTTCCGGTATTCACCTATACTACACTAAAATGATTAGGTACACTGCTTAAACATTGTAAAGATTGCTTTGAAAGTCTCGCATCAAGATCAAAAATTGCATTACTATAACCATATTACAATAGTTCTTCTTTCTTTTTTCTTTTTTTTTAAACAACATATTACAATCATTTAATATGGTAATAATATAACTTTATTACTATAATCATATATTTTTACAATGTATTCACGTCATAAATACCATGATTTCTAGTTCTTAATATTTTGTGTAACATAAATATTTCAACTTCAAAATGGAGAAAACAATTGTGCGTTTTATTTTCTTTTACATGTTAGTTACAAATTTCATGACTTGTATGGCAGGCTTTGATAAATGGTGCCCGGAGCCGCGGTGCCGTAAGACATTTTTTCAGCTATCACTTGCATCTTTTATATATTATAAATTTGAAAACAAATCCACGAAGGTAAATCAATTATTTTATTTGTTTGCTATTCTATCTAACATTTTCTATTAACTTGGTTGTTCAGGTAAAGGTCCCGGTGTTCATTCTTATGTTCCAGTGCTAACTTCTGGAACTTGTTGGTGTTCAAAGGAGGTTTGTCTCGTAGAGTGCAAAAAAGCTCAGCCCCCAAACACAGTATTACAATGTGTAAAGTGTGAATGCAATAGATGTTTATGTTGTGCTACTCCAAGATAAATCTTATCTTATCTTATATCTTTATCTTTACTACATAAAATGAAAAAATGGTCAAACTTGAATTATTGACTTATTGAATTGTTGAATTGTTAAATTGTTAAAAAATGAGTAAGAAAAATATTACAAATGTTTAATGCAATTAATGCATTATATGAAATGTTGAATTTTTCAAAAATGTTGAATGGGTAATATACAAAACCAATTTTCAGGAAAAATATAATTTATTAATTTTCGGGAAAAATATACAAAACTAATTTTAGAGTCTAATTAACTGGGTTTCGAAAATATAAAAACCGGTTTTATTTGACCCGTTTTTTCGATCGAAATCGGTTCAACCGGTGGAACTGGATTTCAAAACATTATATTTAATCCTCAAATCCTCAAACTTTTATTATTTTTCGTTTATAAACCATAAACTTTTTTTATCGCTAAAACTATCTGCCGCTATAAAATCTCATTGCTATGCACGTGTACTCGTCTAGTAACTATATAAAGCTGTTAAATGTTGAAATTTCAACAAAGGAAAATTACTAATAAGCTATCTATTAAACTTTTGATTATTGTCTTCTTTAATAGGTCTATATATTTGTCAATTTCTTAGCACAAAATGAAAATATTAGAGCCATTAATATCATTCCAGATTCATAGAAAATGAAATCAAAACACTTATTATATATCTACAAGCTCGACACATATCGGGTTTTACCGTCAACATCGCTAATACTTTTCGTCGTTGCCAACCACCGATAACATTGTCATAACTCATGAACCGAACAAATGGAGCACATCGATAATTAAATAGTAGGTATGAGTTATTTTACACTTAATACAATTATAAATATATAATCTTCTTTATATATACATCACCATGAATTTTTTAGCAACACCACTGATAATTTATTGTCACGGAAAATGTATAACCGAAAAACAATTGCTCGCGAAAAAATTTAGTTACACGAATACCAAGCATCACAACACGCGGCTACCCGGCTAAAATAGATAATATTCCCACAAATCATCCATATTTCAAGTTTCATGGCAGACCTTCTTGTTTCCAATTTTCATTTTTTACCAATGCATAATGTCCTTGTTCATTTATTTCTACATAAGCATCTTCATTAGAAAATATTGATCTGAATTTAATGGAGAAAATGACATATAAATGTATCTTAGTTGTCACTCTATCCTTTTATATGTATCAAGTTAAATATTTTGCTATTCTATGTATCTTTCTTGCATTTTGCGTCACTTGTGTGTATTTTGTGACTTTTTTTACCATTAATTTATTAACACTTCTATTACCCGGGATGGGCAAAAATATCACAAAATACACACAAGTGACGCAAAATGCAAGTTGAGTACATAGAATAGCAAAAAATTTAATTCAATACATATAAAAGGATAGTATGACAAGTAAGATACATTTTATACGCCATTATCCCAATTTAATATGTCAAAAGTCCATAAAACTATCTTCTCTGGTTTCGCTATTCAACAAGGCTTTAGCATAAATTTCTCTAAAAGAGAGATGCATTCATGCTATAGAGATGCGATTTGCTTTTGATATTTTGTCTCGTTGAGATGATTCATGCTAAAAGAAGGATGGTTTTTGCAAATATGGACAAACCCGCTGGACGGATTTGGCAATTTACTTTAGGCTGTGTTCTCGAGTTTGAGTTAAGAAAGAAAATAAAAATGAAACATAAGATGGTGTGTTCTCGAGCATTACTTAAGAAAGAAAAGAAAATGAAATGGAAGAAAACTTGGTGTTATTTTGATGATTTTGGAAAGAAAGTGTTTCCTTCCATTTTTGGAAGGAAAGTGTTTTCTTTACTTTTCTTTAATGGAATAACTCGAGAACACAGTGTAACTGTAACACTAACTTGAAACTATTTTTAGTTCTGAGGTGCAACAAACACATGAAATCAACCTTCAATTTCCTACAGAAGTTCAACATGTAAACTGAAACTTCGCATTTAATTAAGACCAAAATGAATTTTTAATCACAGGTACTGTTACCGTGATAGTGTCAGGGTTAATCAATCAATTGATTAGTATTCAGTAACTAAACAAGATTAAAGTACTAACATTGGCCAATAAAGATTGAAACTTGTTTTACGGCTTCAAAGATAACCCCGGTTAATGAATTGAAATATAGATAGCTTAAACAATTTTACAGCATAACATGGTTTAGGAAAAAATGCTTACACAACTCTTGTTGGACTCTACTGTCATTAATATACCACATTGAATCACTTCGATAGCAGGCCAATAACGGCATCTTTTTTTGTTGTTTAAGTAAAGCCACAAAGGTAGGTCTAGGTTCGATCTTGTCACATATACACCTTGATTGTTTTATTAGTTAATATATGGCTAACACGAAAGGAGTAGAGTCTTACACTCTTGTGTCCATTTCGAAGAATTTGAGATGAGTTCTTGCACTCTTTTGACCCTTCACACGGAAAAAACATCAGCATTGCGTTTCTTGTATACTTTAATTCGCTCTGCTCCCAACTTATAACTGTTTGAAAAAACTTTCAATGTTCCAAAAATTCATTCTGTGATTAACTTTTTACGGAGTACTATTTAAGCATGTTCAGTTTCATTAAGGATACAGTTTGACTTTCTAAAGAAGTCAACTGTATAACAACTTACTGAAACCGATGAACTAACTTATCTAACTTCAGTTCTGAATTAATTTAAAGTAGTGTTGTTCAATAATAACAAACAAGTTACAATCTTATGTCACTTACTTTTTAACAACTTCATATTGAAACAACTATACTATTAATGACCAATGATCCTTCAAATCTACTTCATAAGAAGCCTTTAAATATCCAAATCAGCTTTGATGTATCTGTAACCTGAGACCTTAATGTCGACAACGTATCTTGACAACACACTAAAGGTGTAAGAAATGGCAATTAATAAAGATTTAACCAGAACAAAGAAATTGAGCCCGAAGATTGAACATCAGTTCTTTTGGTTCAATAAAGTGCTGATTGACAATGAATCATGCAGCTGGCCAAGTTACCTTGGCCAGAGGCGATTACTTCATGCTCGTCAGACCTCCTAACTGCAGGAAATAGTTCGATTGTCATTGTCATGCTCAAATTAAAGAATGAATGATTAATAAAGCTGAGAAAGTGCCTATTAAAGTAGTTCATGTATGAATGGCTACATGAAGCAGATGTTTCATCATTATAGGTAGACCACATGATTCAAGAAGCCATCTAGACCCAATAATACGGAGACCTTTCAACCAAAAAATGCTCTGTGGAAGATGATTTATGCCTATTCCCATTATCTTCAACTCTTTTAAACATTCTAAACGTCCAATTTCTTCAGGCAATTCTCAACTCGAATACAATGAGAGTTCTATATGTTCTAGACGTTATACTATCCGTCAATATTCTCAGGTACCTTCTCAAGAAGACAAGACTTGATTTCAGTATATTTCAGGTGTTTCATCATACAAATACTATCTGAAAGATCTTTAATAATTGTAGACTGCAGACTTAGCTCCTCTAGACATTCTAACTGGTCGAGATCCTTGGGCGCATCTGGATCAAATACCCCTTCAAGTGTAAGCCTTTTAAAAAATTGTAAACCACAAATGATATATGAAACCATTCGAAGTTTATGTAAGCCTCTATTCGGCCTAAAGAAATAAGCCTTTCAATATTTCCAAAATATGAACCTGGATCTTCTTTATAAAAACAGTAAAACAAAACCTCAGAACAATCATTATCGCACTCGCACACGTCTATGAAATTTCGACTTGTTAATGTATTTAGTTTTGGTAGTTGCAACTTCAATGGAAAAAAGTAAAAACACTTTAGATATGTTGTCCAGCATGATCCAATGAAAAAATCAGTGAAGTTGTTGAAAGTCCTCATATCAAAATCCTACTTTTCATCAAGAACAGAGTTTGACTTTTCGAAAAAAGTCAACTTTTAGCTAAACTCCATGAACTGAAATTATTTAAAATCAAACACCTTTCAACATGCAAAATGTAGCCTTACATGAATAACCGACACCTGAGGTCAATCAACTGGTTACGATATGATACATTAAAAAAGTCAAACTAATGAATGGCATGCTTTTCTGCTATAGAGTAAAATAAAGATGATCAACGGGGTTCTTGCGGGTGTCTTCACCTCTAAAACTCGGAAACACATGTAACTGATAATCTACTTCGAGTTAATTGATAATTTACAATCTGCAATCAGGCGAAAGCTACCTTCCATTCATATAAAAGTTAACCACATATCTGAGATTGATAACTTCATATGTCAAATATCGACCATTGATAGGAAATTGAACATTTTGGCTATAACGTTTCTTGTCCATTGGTTCTGAAAGTATTACTAATTGTAATTAAACCCGATGTTGCAAAAATGAAAGTATAAAGTATTTTGACCCTTCAAATTTAAGACACACAGTTACTACTGATCAATTCCCTTAACACCAGTTACTACTTAACTTTTTCACCTTAAACAATATCCATCCTAATTTAGAACAAATTTATACAAATTGAAACATGGTTATAATAACTTTATCTCTTAAACAATCTACCATGGTTATATTCTAACTCGTATCAACATTCTACCATTTTCATCAAGATAGCAGTTTGACTTTCTGAAGAAGTCAATCTGTAAGCTGAACATCATGCATTAACTTATTAATACAAACCTTGAATCTTACAAGCTTCAAAATCATGATCGGATATTTTAATAGTACTGAAACACGTTCATTAACTTCAGTCAAACCCAACCATTTTACTTGTATCTTTACACCATTTTTACCCCTAGTGCTACATGAAACAAGAAGTAATGTGAATTATATGTTAGCTTCTTCCGTTGTTCCCGGCTTCAAATTATGTCGGAAATGATTGGCAGTGAAGTAACTTCGTATTCCTGAAACATGTTTAGTAGCTTTTCTCAATACTAGTAAACACTTTACAATATATGTTCATCAATAGTTTGACTCAAAAGTCAACTTTTTAATAATTTCAACCCATTGTAGAAGATATTTATGTACATCAAAACTTTTCTTGGGGAAAATTGTCCAAAAATACATTTAACTTACCACCTTTTACTATTGTATGCACTGAACTTTTTTTTTCCTATTATATACACAAACTTTCTTAAACTTCCTATTGTAACCATAAATCTGACGTGGCATCCACTAATCTAGAATTAATTAGATAAATTTACATAAATCGTCTCTGTGGCTCTAAACAATTACACCATTCGTCCATTTGTCAATTACATAAAAAGTCCCTATGGCTCTAATAATTTACACATGTCGTCCTTGTAGCTATAAACTTAAACTCATCAAGAGTTATTTACATAAATCATCCCTGTGGGTCTAAAAAATTTACACTATTCGTCCCTGTGGGCTTCTTCCAGCTCCATCTGTTTCCTGTGATCCTCACGGGATTTAAGCTGATGCATTCCATCTTCACCCCCACTAGTATCTGGATATATGCACAAAATGGAATACAAGGGGACTGGGGAAATGCTAGTAAATAAGCAAGACAACGAATTTTAACCAAAATTAAGTTCATGTAGCAAAAAACAAAACACTATAGTGTTGTGATGAAAGTTCGAACATGCATAATTTGCATGTAAAAACTTTGAACTTACAAGTTTAGAAGCCCAAATAGAATTAAGTTCAAAAAAATCATGTGCCCTCATATACTAAACCAACACCAAAAACCTGACAATGCACTTACTAAAAACTTTGAACTTACAAGTTTAGAAGCGTAGGTTGTGGTCCTCGTATTGTGATATTCCAAGTCATTATCAAGAGATATTCCAAGCCTCATGTGATCATTATAGTCCCCAACTCAAAAAAAATCCAACATTAGAAATCAATGAACATGACCATTCGTCACTTACTACATAACTCGAGCTGGAAAAGAGCCTTTCTGAATTTTGTCCAGTTGCATAACTTTGTGGAGATGGCAACTGATCAATTTCCTTCTTTACATCGAGGTTTTCAACACAAACATTTTGAAGCCATGATTGTGTTTGTTCTCTTTCATCATTTTCCCATCTTAAACCCACTTCTATTATTCTATCTATCTCATCAACAAACAAAATACAAGGCACTCTCGACATCCAACGAACCATTTCATCAACTTCAAATGACTTCCCCATATCCGAATAAAAATACCCAAACAACTCAGTCTCCTCACTTCCTTGAACAGATTCACCAGGACTCACAAAACCTGTATTATCAGCTTCATGTTCACTACTTCACTCCTTGAACAGGGACAACATGAGCACTTTTATTCTTAACTTTTCGACCTTCAAAATACTCCCACTCATTAACACTAGCAACAAAAACATTATCTTCTAGACCTTCTTTGCTGTCGTCATCCATTTCATTTACCATCGATTCAGTTTCTTTACTCTCATCATTAAGAACCATCACACAATCACTATCTTCTTCAAAACCCAACTTACTAATAAACGAAGACTTAAATGATTCATAATACTCTTTAACCGTACCATATTGCTCGATAAATTTGTTCATAGACATTTCATCAAACACATTATCTACAACCGCCATTGATGACCTTGAAACAAACCCCTCGCAGACCGAATCATCCCAACTTTTAAATACCCACTAATCATCCCATTCCAAGAATATACATTCCTAACAGACATTTTATCGAACACCTTACGTGCACTAACACAATCCCCACATTTTATCAAACACCTTATGATAAACTTGCCATTGCCATTATTGTATTAGATTAACCACATTACATTTGATCAGATTGGGAAAATAATTGTGATTGGGAAAATGATTGTGATTGGGAAAGTGATTGTGAAAAGGATTATCAAACACCTTACATTTGATAATCGTGGTCTAAGATCCGTTTTCAAATTGTATTACAAAAAATCTTACATTTGATCAGATTTGAAAACTAGCAACTCAAATGATCCGTTTTCAGATTTTGTTTGACGTTTTGGGAAAATGGTTGTGAAAGATTAACCTGTTGAAAGGTGTGAAAGAGTGTTTATGTGTGTGAAGTGAGAAAGAGATAACATATGTGTTTTATGTAATTGAGAAAAGGACGTATGGTGTAATTGTTTAGAGCTACAGGGACGATTTATGTAAATTTATCTAATTAATTCTAGATTAGTGGATGCCACGTCAGATTTATGGTTACTATAGGAAGTTTAAGAAAGTTTGTGTATATAATAGGAAAAAAAAAAGTTTAGTGCATACAATAGTAAAAGGTGGCAAGTTGAATGTATATTTGGACAATTTTCCCTTAATTATAATATGAGCATTTCTAATATCATATCAGGTATCATTATCATAATAATGAACAGATTTTGACTTAATGAAGAAGTCAAAGTTAATAACTATACCTTGATTCAAGATTAACCTTCAACTTCAGTATGTCATGTGATTGTGTTAATCGAAAACAAATAAAACCAAAATGCAGTACAAACAAAAAAAGAAAAAAACCAAGACAAACTAATGTATGATAGTTTCTAGTCTAAGCTAGATATGTGTTTTTTCATTGACTCTGAGAAAAAATTTACCTCTAGCTTGATCAGGACACTCAGACGATCAGACCCATGAAATAAAATGAATCTTCTATTCTTCTTAGCAAAAGTAACATCAAATACGACCAGAAGCTATAACAACAAGAACATCATTTACTCTTGCAGACAAGGTGAATGAATGCTCTTACTTACTGAACCATATATTGATAACCTTTTAAAAATAAGGTGAGGTAGATCATTTACATCCGACACAAATAATTGCAATCTTCATCAAACATAAGACAATTTATAGAGAAGGGAGAAAGTACATGTTTAAAAAGTTCTTAACGCAGTGACTTCTTTGGGCCTTTGGAGATGTTCAATATCATCACTCGACCAGGGTACAGCGGACTTCTGCTTTTGGTGCCTGTGATATTCACGGATTTATATGTAGCAGAATGTTTTATTATCAGAGGTTTTTTTCTCGGATGTAAAACCACATGACTCAAGAAGCTCTGTAGACCCAAAAATACGCAGACCTTTCATCCTAAAAATACTCTCTGGAAGATGACTAATGCCTGTTCCAGTGATATGCACCTCTTTTAAACATTCTAACCGTCCAATTTCAGGCAATTCCGTTACTCGATTACAATAACTGAGGTTGAGATTAACGAGCTTTGGACATTCAGCAGGAATCTGAAGTTCGACCAAATCACGACACTTCTTGACTCTTAGTGTCTCAAGATTTGGAGTAACCCTGAGGTGAAGGGTCCTCAACTTCTTTAAATCACAAAGGTCGAGAGATCTGAGTTTTGGACTGTCAGCAGGCATGTGTAGTTTTTCCAAATTATAACAACTATCGATAAGTAACTCCTTTAGATTTGGAGTAACATGAACTTCTACCAAATCAACACAACCTTCAAGAATTAGTGTCTCAAGATTTGGAGCCACAGCAAGGTCAAGGGTCCTCAAATAAGGTGACCAGGTGAACTTTAGGAACCTGAGCTTTAAAAAAATCTGTCATAAATGGAAAGATAAATGTTAGTAATTGGTGTAATGAGTAACAAAAGAGGGAAAGAGATAAAAGTAGCAATTAATGAATCAACCATTAATTAATTATTCTACATACCTTTTCTTCTCCATATTTCCAAAGTTGAACCATATTGCTGTGTGGCATTTCAAATGCAACAAGATTATTTGGTTGAAATGTTTTCGGTAAACTTGAAAAGGGATACCATTCCCATTCCAAATACCGTAAGGCATTTGGAAGGTGTAGACTATCTTCATCAAACTTCCACTTGCTAACTTCCTCTTCCAATCTATCACAATTATAGATACGTAACTCCTTTAGATTTGGAGTAACCTGAAAATGAACTTCTACCAAATCATAACAATCTTCAAGAATTAGTGTCTCAAGATTCCGAGCCACACTAAGGTCAAGGGTCCTCAACTTTGGAGACCGGGTGAACTTTAGGAACCTGAGCTTTAAAAAAGGCTGTGAAAAGCAACAAAAAATGGAAAGATAAATGTTAATTGACTAAAAAAAGAGGGAAAGATAAAAGTAGCAATTAATGAATCAACCATTAATTAATTATTCTACGTACCTTTTCTTCTCCATCTTTCCAAAGTTGAACCATATTGCTGCCAATCATTTCAAGTCCACGAAGATAATTTGGTTGAAATGTTTTCGGTAAACTTGAAAAAGGATAACAATTCCATTTCAGAAATCGTATGGCATTTGGAAGGTGTAGACTATCTTCATCAAAGTTCCACTTGCTAACTTCCTCTTGACTTACCCATTTGGCACTCACGTGAAGAAATCTAAGTTCCTTCATGTTTGCGAGACCCTTCATTAAAATTTCAAAATTGAATTCCTCTGCATCTTCATCCAGTGCATCCAGTGATATACATTGTGTTGCTGGGGTACCCTGTACGTAATTCAAATAGCAGTAGAGACCATGAGATTTGAAATGAAATGTTTAGGTTAGGGTTTTTAATTTTTATAAAATTTGGGGATTTTTGTTTTTTCTATTAAATTTGATATTCTAAGGTTAGGTTTTTCATTAAATTTGGGGATTTTTGTGTTTTGTTTAAATTGAAGGTGGTGGCTGATAGGTCTTTTTGTTTTTTTATTATTAAATTAGAAGAATTGGTTGAATGGTTTGAGAATTGAAGGATATAAACACCCATTTATAAATTAAATTAAATGGCTTCTTATCATGGAAAAAAGTAGAAGCTGGTGGTCGTGGTTTCTGGGGGTGGTGATTTGGTGGCGGTTGGGTGATGGTGGAATGGTGGATTGGTTTTATGATTGTTAATAAAGAGAACAAGAAGTGCATTTGACTACAGGAGTTAAACGGCTTGTTATCATGGAAGCTATTTTGTGTGTATAATAAAACAAAAATTTGTTTTTGTACAATGACTAAATTGAACTTTTAGAAAAGTATGATGACTTTTTAGTTTAACAACCCAAATAACTTAATACTTACCGAGCCATTAGCCAATATATCTACAATTTCCTTCGCAATCCATAACCGGCTATGCATTTCAGGTTTATTGGGGTTCACACAACGAACAATATTCCTGCCCATTTCTTCTATACGGTCATGCATCCCCAGCTTCTCATCTTCAGATATATTTATAAAGGATCTCAGCTCAAGAACCCTTAAACCAATTCGAGTACGAAATCCACAGCTTTCAAGAGCTCTAATCGCGTCTTTTTTGTACCAACCCTTGAGTAAGAAAGCAACATCTAAGAATATGTACTTGTTAGCATCCTCTAGACTGTTATAGGTTAATTCAGCAGGCATGTGTAATATTTCCAATCTATCACAATTATAGATACGTAACTCCTTTAGATTTGGAGTAACCTGGAAATCAACTTCTACCAAATCATAACAATCTTCAAGAATTAGTGTCTCAAGATTGCGAGCCACACTAAGGTCAAGGGTCCTCAACTTTGGAGACCGGGTGAACTTTAGGAACCTGAGCTTTTTAAAAGGCTGTGAAAAGCAACAAAAAATGGAAAGATAAATGTTAATTGACTAAAAAAAGAGGGAAAGATAAAAGTAGCAATTAATGAATCAACCATTAATTAATTATTCTACGTACCTTTTCTTCTCCATCTTTCCAAAGTTGAACCATATTGCTGCCAATCATTTCAAGTGCAACAAGATTTTTTGCTTGAAATGTTTTCGGTAAACTTGAAAAAGGATAACAATCCATTTCAGAAATCGTATGGCATTTGGAAGGTGTAGACTATCTTCATCAAAGTTCCACTTGCTAACTTCCTCTTGACTTACCCATTGGGCACTCACGTGAAGAAATCTAAGTTCCTTCATATAACACCCCCATTTTAGGATCGCAGCGGAAAGGGACATGGGGTGCTATACATCGATCACATTGTACAAATATAGTAAACAACTTTAAAACAAAGTCGTTTTAATAAAAGTTCATACTTCCCATTCGATAATATATCAGAGTTAACAAAGGTCCCAAAAGGTTTTACATAATACAAAGTACATAAGTTTTTAAGTTTGAACATTATCGAATGAAAATATTTTTATTTAAACATGGGCCATCAAGAAGATATCCATTCTTTGCGCCGCCCATCCAAGCAGAAGTCACTTACGGACCTGAGATAAACATGCTAAAAAGTCAACATAAAGTTGAGTGAAATCATAGAGTTTAATAAGTAAGCATTTGAATACAAGCATTATTTATCGGGCGACAAGTATTGCAATTACATGTCGGTTAATCTGATTATAGTATAGAGCTCATGACATCGAACCTTAACCTAGTTTTAATAGTTGCCCCGACAGGGTAATATTTGCCATTTACCACAACCTCTCAATATTATGTGACCGTTAAAAGGTGAGCGCTACTCACTCGGCCAGGCTGGTCAATGCCCAATATGCATATTCATAATACTAGCGTTCATACAAAAATGATTAACGATTCATGATGGGGACTTAATTGGCAAGAATTACTCAAGTGACTATAATCATGTAATCGGGTCCAGCATACCAAAAACTACTTGTATTCAGTTTATAAAATTAGCATGTATCCCCCTCGCGAGGTTTATAAAACATTTAAACGAGTAAAGGCGAGGCTATGAACTCACCTTAAAGCAAGGAAAATAGCAATGAACAAGTGAACGAAGGAAATAGTCGCAAAAGCTCTACGATGAACCTAATTAATATACGTTGTCTTAGTTTACGAAAATAGATATCGATGTACTTTTGATTATATAAACTATGATCTTACTTAAGCTTGGTACAATACTCCTAGATACATAAAAAGGTTTTAGTTACTTACTTACAATTTATCCAAAAGTATGACTTGTAAGTTATATAAGTATGAAACTTATATTTACCCTAGGTTCAATTATGATGTAAAGGTTCAAATTAACTCTAAGGTTCAAATTAGTCCATGGGTCAAATTTTTGGTCAAAAAGGTCACATTAGACCTAAGGGTTCAAAATATACTAGGTGGTTCAAAATTGTTTTAAAAGGTCCAATCATTAAAGTGTATAACACTTATATACTTTTTATAACTAGAGCTGATGGAATTTTTATTAATTTGCCTATGTTTAGAAAATCGCCATTTGCAAACCGTAAGTCCTCAAGTCTCGTTCTTTATATCCCCGGAAAGGTCTATTTCTGTACTAACGAGATTTATTGGTCTCACTTGGCCAAAAATTACATAACCTTAGTAAAACAGTCCATTTATCCAAACTATCAATCCATTCAGCTTTCAAATTTTCAATGGTCTCACGAAAAGTGCGATATCTAGAGTTTTACTAACCCGATTCATTCCCCGTTTTCAGACACGTTTAAGTTAAGATGTCCTCTAAAACTTTTATTCTTTGAGTAACAGAGGGTTCAATACAAAAAAAATGACTTTTTCACGTTTTAAATCTGTTACTCAGATTGTGACTAGTTTCACCAAAATAATTTTAGTTTAATAATCGTAAGGAGTTATTCGACGAAATACCCGTCAAAATGACCACAAGACATAGGGCTACAACTACATATTTTTAGTTTATGTCCATTGTCTACTGATTAGATCAGTTTAATACTTTTGTACACGGATCAAAAGTAAAACAGTTCCATGTTTAGCCTTTCTTTTGTTTTAAGGTTTTCTAACTTAAGTACCAAGCTTAACTAAGCATTATAACTTATATAATGTTCAAATACATCAAGATAGTGAATAAATGAAAGTATAAAAATATGAAAAATATAACTTGAAGCTTACAAGTGAAATGATGAGGTTTAAGGTAACAAGGTTCTTAATACTTCCTAGTTTTTATTTCAAAACTAGCAAAAGAAGTAAACTAGGTTTAATATACTTGATAAATCTTGATCTCCTCCTCCTTGTGTGTTGTGTTTTGCCGTCCACCCCAAGAAGAGAAAAGAAGAAAATGACTAGCTAGTATAACATGAACTAACTACTAGTTTTGATATATATTTCTTTTATTAGACAACAAAGTACATATAATAATTGAGATAGGAAGTTTTTCCAAATTGTAAGAAAATTGGAATGGGGGGGGGGGGGGGGGGCGTGGGTTTTAGTGTGTGTGTAAGAGTTTGTAATAGTTAGTTGACTTTAGGTAGTATTTTAGGTAGTTTAGGATAGATTTTATTAGTTTTTAGGGTATACCGGGTACCGAGTTTACTAGAAATAAAATTTTAACGGTACCAATTAAAATGTAAAACTTGTGAAAATATCAAAACTAGTTTTCATGATGAATTTTTGAAATATAGATGAGTGATGAGATTATCGGAGGATTTATTTGAGGTTAAAACGTGAAATACGAATTTAAACCGCGCGATAAAAATAAAAAGAGTATAAATGAAAAGTGGACTTAAAAATGAAATAAAATGGATTGTAATAAAACAATGGTGCATAGAAAATGTAGACTGAGCATAGTCTAGTCGCGATAGAATTTATTTAAACGTACGCGGATATCCTCCGACTACGTAAATAAATTAAAATAATTGGTGTGTCTTCTTCTCGGATACGGAGTTGATGGTAACCTGATCGTAGGTCAATCTTGGAATACACACTTGAGCCTTGAAGTTGGTCAAACAAATCGTCAATTCTTGGAAGTGGATAACGATTTTTGATCGTCAACTTGTTAAGCTCACGGTAATCGATACACATACGAAAGGATCCGTCTTTCTTTTTCACAAACAGCACCGGCGCACCCCAAGGCGACGAACTCGGCCGAATAAATCCCTTCTCCGACAGTTCTTGTAGTTGCTCCGCTAGCTCCTTCATTTCTGATGGTGCCAACCGATAAGGTGCACGTGCTACAGGTGCAGCACCAGGCACTAAATCAATCCGGAACTCTACTTGTCGAGGTGGTGGAAGCCCCGGTAATTCTTCGGGAAACACTTCCGGAAAATCACGGACAATGGGCACATCTTCTAGTCGTCTTTCAACTGATTCTTTCTCTGTCACTTGTGCCAAATACATCTGGCACCCTTGCTCAATGTACCTTTGGGCTTTAATACGAGATATGATTTTTAATTGGGAAGCGTCTCTATCGCCTTTGATTGTTAATATTTTGTTGTTGTGTGGAATACGAACAATCTTTTCACTACAAACAATAATCGCCTTTCGATCGGATAACCAGTCCATTCCAATAATGACATCAAAAGTCCCAAGTTCTATTGGCATGAGGTCAATACTAAATGGGTGGTTTGCTAGATTTATGGTACAATTCCTTAGAATAGTGTTGGTACTAACCAATTTCCCATCGGCTAATTCTACTTCATAATTATAGTTTAACTTAACCGGGTTAATATTTATCAACGCACTAAAACTAGTGGACACAAAGCTCTTGTCTGAACCCGAATCAAATAAAACTTTAGCATAACGATTATCAAGTAGAAACGTACCCGTCACGACATTCGGGCCTTGTTGTTCTCCATCTCCCATTACATACACTCGACCCCGAGTATTTCCAGCTTGACCGTTTCCTTTCTTCGGGCATTTGTTGCTGTAGTGCCCTTTTTCCCCACAACCATAGCAAGTCACAGGTGGCTGTGTGTTGGCACCAGTAGCAACAGTCTTGCCTTTACAGTCTATGGCCAAATGACCCTTCTTTTCACACTTGGTACATTTCACATTACAGTAACCAGTGTGATGTTTCTTGCAGCGATTACAGTAAGGATGGGCACCAGCATATCCACCTTTCCCGGTTGGGGCATCAGTCATTGCCCTAACATTCTCTTGTCTTCTATTTTGCTGATGATGATGATCATTGTTGCGGCCCTGGTTGTTGTTGTTATACCCTTTCTTTTCATCATCCCATTTTCTTTTGTTCTGTTGGTTGTTGTTATTGTTGTTAGCATTTTGAATTGTTCCATACTCCACCACTTGAGCCATAAGTTTTTGAGTCATACGAATAGCCGTATCTAGAGTTTGTGGATTAGAGGATGTCACATTTCCTTTGATGCTTCGCGGAAGACCCTTAACAAAAGCTTCCATTTCCTTTTCGAAATCCGGAACCATACTAGGACATAAGACCTTTAGTTCTTGAAACCTTCGAATATAAGTTTCGATATCATAACCTTTCACTTTAAGATCATAAAACTCAGTTTCAAGCAACCTTATTTCACTACGGGGACAGAACTTATCGATCGCCATTTTCTTGAAGTCAGTCCATGTGGTTTCATAGGCTTTTTCTATCCCGATAGGCTGAGCATACGAATTCCACCATGATTTAGCATAATCTAACATAGTACCCACGGCGTACTTGACCTTGCAGTTCTCTGAGCAGTCACTGAGTATGAATGTGTCTTCAATACTTTCAAACCAGCGTGTCAATGCAACTGCCCCTTCATTTCCTTTAAATTTAGTTGGTCCACAACCCAGAAATTGTTTATAAGTGCAACCACGCACTACACCACCAGCTGTAGCCCCAGCTGCTCCAGCGCCGCCACCGGCAACCCCAGCGGCTCCATTACCGCCACCTGAAGCCCCAGTGTCATTTTCCCTTGTAGCACGATCCTCGGCTATAGCCTGGGCTATACTGTCAGCGACTAGCTTTCGAATAGCTGCATCAGACATTTTCTTCGGTGGCATGATTCTATCATAACACAAGAAAATCTTGGATGAGTAATCATACATTGATATAGATATATTCATTCATGACTAAATTGAATATGAAAAAAAATATCACAACAATATAGAGTAGAATTTAAGGAATATAACTTCATCATTCATTACAAAAGATTAATACATTGTTGGATTGTATTACAAAAGTTGACGAAGTCATTACATTCGACGATACTAGTTACTAACTGATAGTAATTTATAAAGTAAAAGTACAACAACGAAACACAACAAGAGAACAACAAAGTACATAAACTACTGAGGGTCGCGGGGTGATTCACTTGGCTTAGGCTGTGGGGTCTCTCCATACACTGCTAATACATCTGTGGCCACATAAGACCTCTCCTCATCATACCCCAATCGCATTATCTCTCCCCAGCGAGCGTAAGCCCAACACCTCAACTCATAAAGATCCCTCTCAAGGCGCTCATTTTTCATACGGTCAAATGTGCGGGACAACCTAACATCTCCCAACTTATGCTTCAACTTCTTGTTTTCAGCCCTTACGCCCACATCATCTAACTCTCGAACATGTTTACCCAATACATTCACCTCGCGCTTAGTCTCATCTTGTTGGTGCTCTACCACACCCAAATCAAAATCTAGTAAATCCATACGCTTATGCACAAGCTTATCCCTAGATAAAGAACATTCCCCTTCCGTTTCTCTCACCATCATTTGCCTTTCTAACACCATAACCTTTCCATAAAGAGAGTCGATAATTCTCCTCATGGTCCCGGGTACTAAATCCTCAAGCTCATAAGTGATAGGAGCCGCTGAAGATGATCCACCCCTCTCATGGATACTACGAGGAAATCTACGTCCTGTAAGTGGCACCTGTGTAATAGTACCTACAGTAGCAACTTCTTCGGGTTTAGGCTCAGAATCGGAAGAAGTGTCCGGTGAAGAGGGTGGATAAGGTGAACCCGGTGCAGCATAAGGATAGATTAGTTCGGGTTCATTCATCTCTTCGTCGGAACTTACATCTTGAAGTATCACTATATCATCTTCATCATCTTCAAATGGCTCTTCTTCTTCTTCATCTTGGTTTTCTTCATCAATGTTTGGATGAATGTGATTCGGTAGTGGAGGTAGATGTTGAGCCTGTGCAAGCTCAGGTTGAGCGGGCTCGACCTCTTGGATGTCTACCTCGTGATCAGGAGGAAGTAAATGTGCCATGACAAATCTGAAAATCATATATACATATAATTAGAATAAGAATAAAAATATTATCACAAAAAAAATATTTGTGTAAGTAAGTGAACAAATAGTGATGCTTTATAAATAAGCAAAATAATCAATAAACATTACATGTGCAAATGATAACATTTGTTAGGTGCATACGTATAACAATGGTATAAACAAAGAGATGTGTATAAATTTCCGGATGGAAGTTTATAATGCTCATAAATAGCATAAAATTTAACAAGTGTATAATGTGCATATAAAAGGAGTGATATTTTGCGGATTATCTAACAAGATAGGAAATAATTATAGTGCTTATAACTATTTTTAGAATAGCATGATTACGATATATATATATATACACGAGGGAGAAAATAGGAAGCTCGGGAGTAGGCGCGCATAGATATCGGACAAGATGATGGAAGCACATGTTTTTTTTAAAAAAAAATAATAAAATGTTTATGATTATAGTCTAGGTTTTTAGAACAAAAAGACCTAGTTCACTATAATTTGTGCTCTGGTACCAATCTATAACACCCCCATTTTAGGATCGCAGCGGAAAGGGACATGGGGTGCTATACATCGATCACATTGTACAAATAGAGTAAACAACTTTAAAACAAAGTCGTTTTAATAAAAGTTCATACTTCCCATTCGATAATATATCAGAGTTAACAAAGGTCCCAAAAGGTTTTACATAATACAAAGTACATAAGTTTTTAAGTTTGAACATTATCGAATGAAAATATTTTTATTTAAACATGGGCCATCAAGAAGATATCCATTCTTTGCGCCGCCCATCCAAGCAGAAGTCACTTACGGACCTGAGATAAACATGCTAAAAAGTCAACATAAAGTTGAGTGAAATCATAGAGTTTAATAAGTAAGCATTTGAATACAAGCATTATTTATCGGGCGACAAGTATTGCAATTACATGTCGGTTAATCTGATTATAGTATAGAGCTCATGACATCGAACCTTAACCTAGTTTTAATAGTTGCCCCGACAGGGTAATATTTGCCATTTACCACAACCTCTCAATATTATGTGACCGTTAAAAGGTGAGCGCTACTCACTCGGCCAGGCTGGTCAATGCCCAATATGCATATTCATAATACTAGCGTTCATACAAAAATGATTAACGATTCATGATGGGGACTTAATTGGCAAGAATTACTCAAGTGACTATAATCATGTAATCGGGTCCAGCATACCAAAAACTACTTGTATTCAGTTTATAAAATTAGCATGTATCCCCCTCGCGAGGTTTATAAAACATTTAAACGAGTAAAGGCGAGGCTATGAACTCACCTTAAAGCAAGGAAAATAGCAATGAACAAGTGAACGAAGGAAATAGTCGCAAAAGCTCTACGATGAACCTAATTAATATACGTTGTCTTAGTTTACGAAAATAGATATCGATGTACTTTTGATTATATAAACTATGATCTTACTTAAGCTTGGTACAATACTCCTAGATACATAAAAAGGTTTTAGTTACTTACTTACAATTTATCCAAAAGTATGACTTGTAAGTTATATAAGTATGAAACTTATATTTACCCTAGGTTCAATTATGATGTAAAGGTTCAAATTAACTCTAAGGTTCAAATTAGTCCATGGGTCAAATTTTTGGTCAAAAAGGTCACATTAGACCTAAGGGTTCAAAATATACTAGGTGGTTCAAAATTGTTTTAAAAGGTCCAATCATTAAAGTGTATAACACTTATATACTTTTTATAACTAGAGCTGATGGAATTTTTATTAATTTGCCTATGTTTAGAAAATCGCCATTTGCAAACCGTAAGTCCTCAAGTCTCGTTCTTTATATCCCCGGAAAGGTCTATTTCTGTACTAACGAGATTTATTGGTCTCACTTGGCCAAAAATTACATAACCTTAGTAAAACAGTCCATTTATCCAAACTATCAATCCATTCAGCTTTCAAATTTTCAATGGTCTCACGAAAAGTGCGATATCTAGAGTTTTACTAACCCGATTCATTCCCCGTTTTCAGACACGTTTAAGTTAAGATGTCCTCTAAAACTTTTATTCTTTGAGTAACAGAGGGTTCAATACAAAAAAATGACTTTTTCACGTTTTAAATCTGTTACTCAGATTGTGACTAGTTTCACCAAAATAATTTTAGTTTAATCATCGTAAGGAGTTATTCGACGAAATACCCGTCAAAATGACCACAAGACATAGGGCTACAACTACATATTTTTAGTTTATGTCCATTGTCTACTGATTAGATCAGTTTAATACTTTTGTACACGGATCAAAAGTAAAACAGTTCCATGTTTAGCCTTTCTTTTGTTTTAAGGTTTTCTAACTTAAGTACCAAGCTTAACTAAGCATTATAACTTATATAATGTTCAAATACATCAAGATAGTGAATAAATGAAAGTATAAAAATATGAAAAATATAACTTGAAGCTTACAAGTGAAATGATGAGGTTTAAGGTAACAAGGTTCTTAATACTTCCTAGTTTTTATTTCAAAACTAGCAAAAGAAGTAAACTAGGTTTAATATACTTGATAAATCTTGATCTCCTCCTCCTTGTGTGTTGTGTTTTGCCGTCCACCCCAAGAAGAGAAAAGAAGAAAATGACTAGCTAGTATAACATGAACTAACTACTAGTTTTGATATATATTTCTTTTATTAGACAACAAAGTACATATAATAATTGAGATAGGAAGTTTTTCCAAATTGTAAGAAAATTGGAATGGGGGGGGGGGGGGGGCGTGGGTTTTAGTGTGTGTGTAAGAGTTTGTAATAGTTAGTTGACTTTAGGTAGTATTTTAGGTAGTTTAGGATAGATTTTATTAGTTTTTAGGGTATACCGGGTACCGAGTTTACTAGAAATAAAATTTTAACGGTACCAATTAAAATGTAAAACTTGTGAAAATATCAAAACTAGTTTTCATGATGAATTTTTGAAATATAGATGAGTGATGAGATTATCGGAGGATTTATTTGAGGTTAAAACGTGAAATACGAATTTAAACCGCGCGATAAAAATAAAAAGAGTATAAATGAAAAGTGGACTTAAAAATGAAATAAAATGGATTGTAATAAAACAATGGTGCATAGAAAATGTAGACTGAGCATAGTCTAGTCGCGATAGAATTTATTTAAACGTACGCGGATATCCTCCGACTACGTAAATAAATTAAAATATATTATTTAAATAATAAACCATTAAAATAATTGATATGAAATTTTTAGAAATGTCACACTTCATGTTTGCGAGACCCTTCATTAAAATTTCAAAATTCAATCCCCTTGCATTCAGTTGTATACATTGTGTTGTTGCTTGGGTAGCCTGTAGGTAATTCAAATAGCAGTAGAGACCATGAGATAATTTGTTTCATTACAAAACAAAATGTGAAGTGAATTTCTCGAATTGAATTGAAAAACGTTTAGGTTAGGGTTAATTTCTAGTTTTTATTAAATTCGGGTACTTTTGTTTTTTTTTTATTAAATTATAGGAATTGGATGAATGGTTTGTGTTATTTGAGTGTGAATTAAAAAAGTAGAAAGAGGGGAGTGACTGAAGGTGGTGGTTGATAGGTAGTCATGGTTTTTAGGGGTGGTGGTTTTGTGACGGTGGGATGGTGGATGGGTTTGATCATTGTTGGTGGGATTATCATAGTCAGATAAGAATGAAGAAAAAAGTGTATTTGACTAGTGATGTTGAATGGCTTGTTGTCATGACTCATGAAAGCTACTATTTGTGTACGGTATATAATAAGATATAGAGCAAATTGTAGAAATCGTCTTTTGTGATTTGTTAAGATTGCAAAAATTGTTCACCGTCTTTCATATGTGGAGTGGCCTCCCTATGAAGAAAACTTGAGTTTGATTTCATCGCTTATATATGAAATACTATAGGCGATTTTTGCAATCTTGGCAAACCAGACGGAGACCGCCTGCATTTATGAAATTTTCAAACCGCATGGACGTTTTTTGCAATACATTCTAATATAATATATCAAAAGACAAACATACTTCACTTTTAACGGTCAATGTAAGTTAGCTTTAGTAAATTTGGACCAAACTTGTAACGAGTGTTTCATTGTAGGACCAAATACAAGTATACTTACTTTTAGTTTAACAAAAATAACTTGATACTTACCGAGCCATTAGCCAATATATCTTCAATTTCCTCCTTAATCCATAACCGGCTATGTCTTTCAGGTTTATTGTAGTTCACACGACGAACAATATCCTTGCCCATTTCTTCTATATGGTCGTGCATTCCCAACCACCCATAAGAAATAGTTATGAGAGATCTCTGATCAAGAACTCTTAAGCCATTTCTAGCGTGAAATCCACAACTTTCAAGCGTTCTAATCGCATCTTCTTTTGACCAACCTTTGAGTAAGCATGCAACATCTAAGAATATTTGTTTATGGTCATCTTCTAGATTCTTATAGCTTAACTCCAACTTTTTCAATGTTTCCTCCAAAGGAATTGTTTTTAGTCTTTCTAGGGTATCTATCCATTCATGCTTATTTTGACCATATAGCTTGGCACCCAAAACTTTGATCATTAGGGGAAGACCACCAGCATATGTTACAACCTGTCCTGATAGCTCTTCGTACCCTTCAATCGGAATATCCCTTTTAAATGCATTCTTAGTCAAGAGACAAATCGCTTCCGCATGCGATAACAAGTTGACGTCAATGAACTTCACTTTGTGGGGTGATAGGACTTGCTTATCTCGTGTGGTAATGATAACTCTGCTTCCAAATTTAAACCAGTTGTTAGGTTCACCCGCTAACGCCTCAAGTTGTTCTCTATCATCAACATCATCTAGAACAACAAGAACCTTTCTCCCACGCAACAAAGTTTTCATCATGTTTGTTCCTTCATGAACACTTCTTACAGCGATGTTTTCGTCACTTAGCACACTGCGAAGAATTTGCTGTTGCAACTTATTCAGACCATACAAAGAGGATTTTGAAACTTCCCTTACATTTTCAACAAATACTTTACCGTCGAACTGAACGGATATTCGATCAAAAACAGCTCCTGCCAAAGTTGTCTTCCCCCCACCTCCCATCCCCCATATCCCTATCATGCGGACATCATCAGCATCAAGTTCTAAAGATGAAAGGACAGCTTCTATTCGTGTTTCCATGCCTACAAAATTTCCGTCATCACTCGAACTACTCAAACATTTCTTTTTGAAAATAACGTCAACAATTTCCTCGATCAACATGGATTCATCCCTGTAACATTCATGAAGATCTAAATAATTAGCTCTCAATTAGTTTGATATAATATTAATTCATATAGCAAAGAAGTTACCCTTTCAACTCTGACCCAGCAAGTTTGCCTGCTTCGTTCAAAGCGTCCCTCCATTTCGTAGCAGCCTCGTCATTTTCATGTTTTTTAAAAGCTTCTCCAACCGCCCCACTCTGGTTGCGGATTTCCCTGGGTTCCACATGATAAAAGACTGGATAAGCAATCCGCACATCACTAGTATGCTCACTTGTCTTCTGACATTCTATAATCTTGACAAGCTCATCTAAGCACCAACGCGAAGATGCATAGTCCTTAGAAAACACAATGATGAAGAATCTCGACTCCTCAATAGATTTGATGAGTTGTGTGTCGATCATTTTCCCTTTTTCAATTGTCTTATCATCCTTGTAAGTTTGAATCCCTCGTTGCACAAGAGCTTTATAAAGATGACTAACAAAGTTGTTACGAGTGTCTTCACCTCTAAAGCTTAAAAAGACATCATACTTGAAGCTCTTTTGAATGGATGAAGTTGAAGTTGAAGTTGAAGCCATTGAAGTTACTGTTGAAGGATTGTATGTGTAGGAATCGACAACCTACAACCTGATTACTAGCACGGAATATATCTCGATCTCGAAGTCGACACACACCAGCAGTTGTAATATTCGACAGAAAAGTAAGAAGTATGCACAAGTAAGTAACCCTAATCGTTTCCTTGATTAGTATTGAAAGAATGCGTACATAACTCGTCCCCCCCTCACCTCCTTTTATAGAGATGAGGGGGAGGTAAAACCGACTCTACAAGAGTCCTATGTCGGCTGTGATAACAAGAAACGGGTTGGGCTGGACACAAGCCAATCAACCGACTACTACATGACTAAGAATACGAAACGGACACTTAACACCCTAGACATAGATATAAGCTAATATAGAGACTAATATCATAACAATTTCCACCTTAGGCTTTATATTAGCCTATACCGACCTTCAACAACTCCAAGCAGTGTTGTAACTTCCGTCCAGGCACCACCTTCGTCAAGGCATCCGCAGCATTGTGTTCAGTACCCACCTTCAGAACTTCAACCGTCTTTGCTTCCAAGACCTCTCTGATAAAGTGGTAACGCACATTGATGTGCTTAGTCCTTTCATGAAAAACATGATTCCGCGATAAGTGAATCGCGCCCTGATTATCACAATTAACTGCAACAGTGTTAAGCTCCACGCCCAACTCTTCTAAGAGTCCCCTTAGCCAAATGGCTTCCTTCACAGCCTCCGTAAGGGCCATATACTCCGCCTCTGTAGTTGAAAGAGCCACCACGTGTTGTAGCGTTGCCTTCCAGCTTACAACACATCCCTGTACTAAAAACGCGTAACCTGTGATTGACCTTCCTTTATCCGGATCCTTTGCGTAGTCTGAATCAACAAAACCTGTTACGTCTACATGGTTGCCACGATTTGTCCCATACACCAAACCCACGTTTGCAGTACCCCGCAAATATTTCAAAATCCACTTCACTGCTTCCCAATGATTTTTACCTGGATTCGCCAAATATCTACAAACAACACTTACCGCATACGCTATGTCTGGCCTCGTGCACACCATCAAGTACATTAAGCTCCCAACCGCATTTGCATATGGCACCCTACTCATCCTTTCAACATCACAATCCCTAACCGGACAATCCTTCAACGACAGCTTGAAGTGCCCACCCAATGGCATCTTAACCGATTTCCCATTGTCTATTCTATAATTATTTAAAATCTTAGAAACGTACCCGGATTGTGACACCCTCAGAATCTTGCGACTCCGATCCCTGATGATCTCCATACCAAGAATCTTCTTTGCTTCCCCGAGCTCCTTCATGTCGAACTCCTTTTTAAGCAAAGACTTGGTAGACCCAATCTCAGCCTTGCTTTTACAAGCAATCAGCATATCGTCTACATATAACAGTAGATAGATATACTCACCTGGTGCATAACTCCTGTAATATACGCAGCTGTCGTAACTGCTACGCTTGAACCCGTTGCTCAGCATGTACTCATCAAACCTCTTATACCATTGCCTAGGTGACTGCTTCAAACCATAAAGGGATTTCTTTAACAAACATACCTTGTTACCTTGTTCATATCCCTGTGGCTGCCTCATGTAGATCACTTCTTCAAGATTTCCATGTAAAAATGCCGTCTTTACATCAAGCTGCTCTAGCTCATAATCTCTACACGCAGTCAATGCAAGTATAACCCGAATAGATGTGTGTCGAACTACCGGCGAAAATACTTCATTATAGTCAATACCTGCCCTTTGAGTGAATCCACGAGCTACCAACCTCGCCTTGTGCCTAGGCTTTTGAACACCTTCAATCCCTTCCTTTATTTTGAACAGCCATTTGCAGCTCACCAGCTTTTGCCCAGCTGGATGATCCACTAACTCATAGGTCTCATTCTTATTCAGAGAATCCATCTCTTCATCCATAGCACCTTTCCACTTAGATCTATCTTTACAAGTAACTGCCTCCTGGTATGTCAATGGTTCATGAGTATCTTCTTCCTCTGCTGCAGCAAACGCGTAAGCAGCCATATTACTTTCATCCCGAAACCTCAAAGGTTTCGTTCTTGTCCTTGGCTCTCTATCCCGAACCAACTGATAATCTGTGAGATCCGGTGTCTGATCATGATCCTGATCCCCTGCATCTTCATCATCGCCATCTTCCTGATCATCTGTCTGATCTTCCTCAAGCGAATGATTATTTAACCTCTGCAGTTCCACCTCAACCTGTAATTCCTCAACAGACTTATCAGTACCTGCACCAGAATCCTTCAACGTGTCTTTGTACATGACACTTTCATTGAAGACCACGTTCCTGCTAGTGACTATTTTAGGTGATTCATTATCAAACCTATATAGCCTGTACCCCTTCACACCTTCAGGATACCCCAAAAGAACGCATTTTACCGCTCTCGGCTCGAGCTTACCTTGTTTAACGTGTGAATATGCGACACAGCCGAAAATCCTTAACATCCCATAATCACTTGGATGTCCCGACCACATCTCCATAGGTGTCTTTTTCTCAATCGCTGTCGATGGTGACCTATTTATAAGATATGCGGCCGTACATGTCGCTTCCGCCCAGAAGGTCTTGGGCAATCCAGACTGAATTAATAAACAGCGTACCTTATCCATGAGAGTTCTATTCATCCGTTCTGCTAATCCATTCTGCTGCGGCGTCCCGGCAACTGTCAAATGTCTAGCAATCCCACTCTCACTACATAGCTGCTCAAATTCCCGGTTACAGAACTCAAGACCATTATCTGTCCTCAGCTTCTTAACCGTCCTCCCAGTCTGATTTTCTACTAACTGCTTTCACTCTTTGAACTTTCCAAATGCTTCGTGTTTGAACCTGAGAATATAAACCCATACCCTCCTGGAATAATCATCAACAATAGATAAGAAGTACCTCTTACCTCCTAATGATTCCACCTGAGACGGACCCCATAAGTCTGAATGAACATAGTCTATCACTCCCTGAGTAGTGTGCCTTCCTACACCGAAACTAACCCGATGTGACTTTCCCAGAACACAATTCTCACAAAAATCGAGCTTACCTAGACTTTTCTTGCCAAACAGCTCCTGCTTTTCTAGCACCTGAAGTCCCGCCTCACTGATATGTCCCAGTCTTTTATGCCAAACCTGCGCAAGACTATCTTTTTCTTCAACACTAGCATTAAGCTCACCCGCCACTGCATGGCCATCCAAAGAGTATACGCAATTATCCCTTCGAGTTCCAGATAAAATAACCCTAGAACCATTAATCACCTTGATTTTGCCCGACTGCATTTTTACGGTATATCCCTCTTTTTCAAGAGTTCCCAGCGATATCAAGTTTCTTTTCAATTCAGGAATATACCTGACATTGTGTAACACAAAACTTGACCCATCTTTCAGTTGTAGCCTGACCTTGCCAATACCTCTGATCTTGCACTCCCTGTTGTCACCCAACAGTACCCTGCCCCCATCGCATTCCAGAAAATCAAAAAATATGTCTGACCTGGGTGTCATGTGGTATGAACCTCCTGAATCCATAATCCAATCCAACAAGGCTTCTGCACTCATAACCATCATCACCTCAGAACCGTCATAAATCGAACCACTAGAGCTTGGCTGATCATCTTTCTTGACAAAACCATTCGACTTCTTGCGATTATTCTTCGGACAGTTTCTCTTCAAGTGCTCCTCAGACTGGCAAATATAGCACTTGAGTCTTCCACCTCGAGACTTCGATCTTGACTTTCCCCTAGACTGATGCGAATTCCTGCGATCAGTTCTTCCCCTCACATATAACCCTTCACCATCATCCCCCTTCGCCTTAGATCTTTCTTTGATTTCCTTTGAATTCAGTGTGGCCATCACATCCTCCAAAGTCAAAGCTTCCCGTCCATAAAGCAAGGTATCCACAAAGTGTTCGTATGATGCTGGTAAAGAAGTGAGTAATAATAAAGCAAGATCTTCATCCTCGAATTTTACCTCAATATTCGCTAAATCAAGAACGATTTTGTTGAACTCATCTATATGCTCGGAAATCGTACGTCCAGCCGGCATGTAGAATGTGTACAACTTCTTCTTCAGGTACAACTTGTTGGCCAAGGACTTTGTCATGTACAAAGTCTCGAGCTTGGTCCAAACCCCCGCTGCAGTCGTCTCTCCGGTAACCTCT
Source organism: Artemisia argyi (assembly GCA_030686995.1). Classification (NCBI taxonomy): domain Eukaryota; kingdom Viridiplantae; phylum Streptophyta; class Magnoliopsida; order Asterales; family Asteraceae; genus Artemisia; species Artemisia argyi. Next base: position 227,608,563 of record CM060701.1, read on the forward strand.
CTCAGAACTTTGTTACCTAAACACAAAATCACGGCACTGTGAGCTTTCTTGTTTAGCTCAGCTTTCGCTGTAGCATCCATATCCGCGGGTAAAACCTCCAGAGCTGCTTCACATCCATGTTGGATTAATAAAGCACACATCTTGATTCTCCATAACCCGAAATCACCAGTTCCATCAAATTTTTCGATGTCAAACTTGGCTCCCGTCATTCTTTAATCCCTTTATTAATTTGCTAAACCTTGTGAAAAAACCTCACAATCACAAACCAACAAAGTCCCTTGTGCAATACCCTTTTAATAAATAACCTTCCAATTTTCTAAATAATAAAAACAACAAAAGGAAAAATAAACAAACAAAGTCCTTTTGTTTATTTAAAATATTTGCTTCCCTTTATCCCTTCTTTGTTGACTTTATTATTTATAAAGAAATTAGATCTGCTTTCTTCTTCCTTTGTACGCAGACAACAACAAAAAATACCAGATCCAAAAACCACTTCTTTGTCGATCAAAAAACACAACAATATAACTTGTTGATCTGCTGCTCCTTGTCGATCAATGAACCTGAACAACAAGCACCTTTGTTGTCGATTATACCTGGTAGCCCAAACAGAAACACACCGTTCTGCTCCTTCCAGAAACCGAACACCAAAGAAGAACCCTTCTCGATCGATCCTAGATAACCAGCGAACCCTCGAACCGAGCTCTTGATACCACTTGTAGGAATCGACAACCTACAACCTGATTACTAGCACGGAATATATCTCGATCTCGAAGTCGACACACACCAGCAGTTGTAATATTCGACAGAAAAGTAAGAAGTATGCACAAGTAAGTAACCCTAATCGTTTCCTTGATTAGTATTGAAAGAATGCGTACATAACTCGTCCCCCCCTCACCTCCTTTTATAGAGATGAGGGGGAGGTAAAACCGACTCTACAAGAGTCCTATGTCGGCTGTGATAACAAGAAACGGGTTGGGCTGGACACAAGCCAATCAACCGACTACTACATGACTAAGAATACGAAACGGACACTTAACACCCTAGACATAGATATAAGCTAATATAGAGACTAATATCATAACAGTATGAACAGCTGGATGAGATGAATAACTTTTAATTTCTAGAGCAATGGTCAACAAGACAATGGTAATGTGAAGGCAACTGTGTGTCTGTGTTTGTGGAAATAAAATTTTGAATAACGTGGAGACATAAAAACCGGTTATTTGGTCAAATGAAATAATGTTTCATATTCAAACAAAAGTTGCAATTTTTATCCTCGTATAGTTGAGATTAGCAAATCTATACTATCTATAATGGAAAAATGGTCAATCTTGAAAAAATGGTCAATCTTGAAAAGTGAAAATCTTGAAAAAATTTTATTAAAGGAAATTATGAAATGTAATTAATACTCTTATTAAAACACCCTATTACTTAAAAGTACAATGATTTATTCACATTGTACAACAAATTAAAAATATATCTACCAAATTAAATACAACCAATTAATACAAATCACGAACCGGGTTGACCCGGGACGCTTCAAACCCGACGGGTTTAACCGGTTTAATTTGACCCGTTCTCGACCCAACCTAGCAAGTTGACCCGGTTTAAATCGACCAATTTTTCGACCGGTACGGTTCAACCGGTTGAACCGCCCGGGTCGAACCGGGTTTCAAAACATTATGTTTAATTCCCAAATCTCAAAACTTTTATTATTTTTCATTAATAACCTATAAACTTTTTTTTTATGAATAAACTATTTGTCGCTATAAAATCCCATTGCTATAAACTTTTTATGAATAAACTATTTGTCGTCTTTAAAAAAATGACATGTTATTAAACGAATTGCAAAAAAATAAGACGTCATTTTTTTAAAGGCGATATTGTCTAAAAGAAAGCCTGATTCTAAATCATATATGCAAAATTTTTTTAGAAATGCCATAAGTCAAATACTACATGCACTACTCACTAATCTTATTGGTAAAAAAATATTGTTAACCATGTCTTCCAGGATGTGGTAACACGTGCTTCATCAATACCCATTGCAACAACTTATAATACAACACCTCCTTCTGATTCTGTGGAACAACCATCAGTTTCATCTTCTCGATTAGCTAAAAGAGAACTTTCCACACATCATTTTTATTGTTTTATGTATAAACGTTACATAAAATACTTAACCATAATATCACACCTATAACTATTTGCCGCTAGAAAATCCGTTGCTATGCACGGGTACTCGTCTAGTATGATTAAATACCTAAATCTTAGCAATTCATTTTTATCCTTGAAAAAGCGTGGAATGGATGGAGATGCAAAAGGCTCCTCTTTACTAAAGTAAAAGAAAATGAAAATGACCATAAGCTCCCTAACTCATTCATCAATATTGTTGTGTTTAAGTTGTTTTTTTTTTTTTATTTATTTTTTTTTTTTATTTATTATTATTTTTTTTTTACCATATATACTGTACAATAAAGACATGTACCTTATGCAATCCAAAAACTATTGATTATGCATGCTATAAGTATGATCATTTACAATTGTAGCTGTCTTAAGTTTGATACGTTCACATATTATAACACCTACTAAGATATCGTAAGTACAAAACTAATATCCCTCTGTCCGGTCTTAAGTATCCACATTGTTATTTTAGGATATCTCTTAATCTTTTAACGAATGAAAATAGACTTAAATGGGTTGAGATATACAGTAGCTATTAGCTAGTGTGACTGTGAGAGTAGTACTTACGAAATGAATAATCTTGAGAATGCAAGATTTAACTTAAGCTACTACACTTGTTGCAAATCACCAGACTTGTATAAATTATTACTCCGTATTTCGATTTCCCTGCACAAATACAAGATATTACTAATTAGTAATATTACTACTTCGATATATTGTACTGAAATATCTTGGAACTTCCTAGTTACCCAGTCAATTTCTTCAAATCATACAAACAAAATAATTTCTAGTGCAATTATCAAACATCTTAGCATAATCATTTAAACCTCTTCACAACAGGTGTAGGGTTCAAATAGTTTGACCGGATACGTCGTATAAGCCGCGTATATCTAAGTAAAAAAAAATTATATATATTTTTGAAACTTTTTTTTTTTTTTTTTTTTTTTTTCTTTCTAAAAAGTGGTGACTTAGTTAGATCAATGTATACCTTTCACTACAAGAATCAGGAGAACAGGCGACGAGCACGATGCCGACGACTCAATGTCGTCGGCACCATACGCTAAACGACAAAAAATTGGCTTGACCCAGACAAGGCTGCGTTGAATTTTTAATCTAGAATTATACCGACGTCATGTCGTCGGTATAATAACAACATGTTTGACTATTGATAAACCTGGTGAAAAAAAAGGCGGGAATTTGACCGCCAAAACACGTGCCGACGTCATGTCGTCGGTGATATATAAATACACAAATAATTGTGGTTAGCGTGGGATTAACCAATGATTAATAATTAATAGCGCCTAGTTTAAAAACGCCGACGACATGACGTCGACAAAAATTTGCGTCAAAATTTTGATTTTTCCCTTTAGTGAATTATAGCGAATAATTGGGCGGGGTTTTTTCCCGCCTTAACGACGCCGACGACATGACGTCGGCACTTATTTTAACCGCGTGTACATTATAACCAATAATTGGGCGGGAATTTTTCCGCGTTTTTTCCCCGTCGACATGTCGACGGGAATATCTCTCCCAAAATTCAGGCTATATATAACCTAACAAATATATTCCTGTCTCATTTTTTACCTATATACATTCTCGCAAAATCATTTCCGTCTCATTTTACACATCTACATATACATTTTCACAAAATTATTTCCATCTCATTTTACACATCTCACAAATAATTCAATCGTCAATTCTTACAAGACACACATGACTTGGCGTGGTTGCACAGTTGAAGAGGAGTACTCAAAAATCTTGTCACACGAGCTCCTCTTTAATGAAGTTATGTTAACTTTTGGTCATTCAGTTTATGAGGAATATGGTGATTTTAAGGATGCTGAACCGTGGATGAGAGACAAGATTATCGAATGGTGTAGGAAAAAGCCGTACTACAAAGAGTACATGGACGAGCTAGATGCTGCTGAAGCTCAAGTTGTTGCTGTTGGAGGTGACGACGAAGCTGAAAGTACGTTGGAAACAAAAGTTGATAATCTGGGAAATAGGATCACAAATCTTGAAGCTACGTTCGCACATATCAAGGAAATGAGAGCAAGGAAGGGAAAAGATGGTGCGAGTTCGAGTAAAGCGGGAAGTAGCCGCAAAAAAAAATAAACGGGTTGTTTCGTTTGATCTGTTGTTTTAGTTGTCGAGTTGTTTAGTTTGAGTTGTTTCGTTTGGTTGTCGAGTTGTTTAGTTTGAGTTGTTTCGTTTGGTTGTCGAGTTGTTTAGTTTGAGTTGTTTCGTTTGGTTGTCGAGTTGTTTAGTTTGAGTTGTTTCCTTTGGTTGTTGAGTTGTTTAGTTTGGTTGTCGAGTTGTTTAGTTTGAGTCTTTATAAAAATGCATGTGGTTAAGAACTCTTGCTTGTTTTAAATAAACAGTTTGCCTTTGTGTTTGATAATTATTGCTCCTTCAGTTCTAATTATTTCTCCACAACAACAACATTTTATTAAACAACAACAACAACAACAACATTTTATTAAATATCAAAAACATCAACAACAACAGCAAACAACAGCAAGAACAACGATAACAGTACTACATATGAAATTTATCCATGCCACCTACAAGGTCACGGAGTATTGCATCCGACTGACATGCGTGGTCGTGGTTGGGATACGTTGCCATGTCAAGTTTTGCCTCCAGCACCCTTAATTTTGTCTCTAGTACCTGTTTTTGTGCCTCCAACACCTGTTTTTGTGCCTCCAGCAAGTTTATTCTAAGATTTTTTTCATGACAGTTTGAGCACCTTTTTGGAGCAGATCCAGAACCGCTTGATGTTGAAGCTCCCAGAGAACCGATCATCATTTTGGCGAGTCGTTCCTCCTTCCATAAAAAAAAATTACATCCATGGTCTTCTGTCCCAGGCTGTTAAAGAGTAAAAACTATTATTTTTAACAACTAATTAACCAAATTATTTAAAGAAAAAATATGTAATTGTTCACCTGCGAGAAAGGACACGCATAGTATAGTTTACCACGGGAGTAAGATTTACACGATTCTCGCAGAATCACGTCTCCTCGTTCACAAGGACAAGGAAAAGCTTCAAATTATGCCATCTTCTTCACCATGATAACAGTGTATGTTTGTGGTTGTGAGGTTGAGTGGTTGTGAGTGGTGGAATCGTGACCGGGGTGGCCCGATCTACAAGTTGAGGTGATAAAAGGTGGTGGCCGGGAAAAGATTCCGACGGCCGGAAACTGATGGTGTCGCCGGAAAACGAAAACTGCTAGAGTGTGTGAGAGAGAGATAGTAAGATGAGTGTGTGTGTGTGTGTGTGTGTGTGTGTGTGTGTGTGTTTATATTGTGAGGATGAGTTGTTAGGTAGGGAAAACCATGCTCGTTCGTTTAACATCTCGTGTATAACCATTGCATCTTGACTCGTTCGTTTAACATCTCTTGTATAACCATAGTCGTTCGTTTAACATCTCGTGTCAAAAAGAAAAACAACAAAAAACCAAATTTAAAATTAGTGATAGCTTCTATTTAATAGATTCTATTTTTTTTTTTTTTAATTTTCCTTTTAGCTTATTAATAAGCAATTTCATCATTATCATAATTTTCTTAATTTCCTGTCACCTTAAAGTATTTTCAATAATTTTCTTATATCAATAATATCTGACGGTTTATCCCCAATCACATCTCGAATCGTTCGCTTAATATCTCATGTAGAACCATAGAATCTCGACTCGTCTGTCTAACATCTCGTGTATAACCATAGCATCTCGACTCGTTCGTTTAACATCTCGTGTATAACCATACCATCTCGAGTCGTTCGTTTAACATCTCATGTAGAACCATAGCATCTCGACTCGTTCGTTTAACATCTTGTGTATAACCATACCATCTCGAGTCATTCGTTTAACATCTCATGTACAACCATAGAATCTCGACTCGTCTGTCTAACATCTTGTGTATAACCATAGCATCTCGACTCGTTCGTTTAACATCTCGTGTATAACCATACCATCTCGGGTCGTTCGTTTAACATCTCATGAACAACCATAGCATCTCGACTCGTTCGTTTAACATCTTGTGTATAACCATACCATCTCGAGTCGTTCGTTTAACATCTCATGTATAACCATAGCATCTCGACTCGTTCGTTTAACATCTCGTGTATAACCATACCATCTCGGGTCGTTCGTTTAACATCTCATGTATAACCATAGCATCTCGACTCGTTCATTTAACATCTTGTGTATAACCATACCATCTCGAGTCGTTCGTTTAACATCTCATGTAGAACCATAGAATCTCGACTCGTCTGTCTAACATCTCGTGTATAACCATAGCATCTCGACTCGTTCGTTTAACATCTCGTGTATAACCATACCATCTCGGGTCGTTCGTTTAACATCTCATGTATAACCATAGCATCTCGACTCGTTCGTTTAACATCTTGTGTATAACCATACCATCTCGAGTCGTTCGTTTAACATCTCATGTACAACCATAGAATCTCGACTCGTCTGTCTAACATCTCGTGTATAACCATAGCATCTCGACTCGTTCATTTAACATCTCGTGTATAACCATACCATCTCGGGTCGTTCGTTTAACATCTCATGTGCAACCATAGCATCTCGACTCGTTCGTTTAACATCTTGTGTATAACCATACCATCTCGAGTCGTTCGTTTAACATCTCATGTACAACCATAGAATCTCGACTCGTCTGTCTAACATCTCGTGTATAACCATAGCATCTCGACTCGTTCGTTTAACATCTCGTGTATAACCATACCATCTCGGGTCGTTCGTTTAACATCTCATGTACAACCATAGCATCTCGACTCGTTCGTTTAACATCTTGTGTATAACCATACCATCTCGAGTCGTTCGTTTAACATCTCATGTACAACCATAGAATCTCGACTCGTCTGTCTAACATCTCGTGTATAACCATTGCATCTCGACTCGTTCGTTTAACATCTCATGTATAACCATTGCATCTCGACTCGTTCGTTAAACATCTAGTGTATAACCATAACATCTCGGCTCGTTCGTTAAACATCTCGTGTATAACCATAGCATCTCGGCTCATTCGTTAAACATCTAGTGTAGAACCGTAACATCTCGGCTCGTTCGTTAATCATCTAGTGTAGAACCATAACATCTCGGCTCGTTCGTTAATCATCTAGTGTATAACCATAAAAAATTTAACTACTTATTTTTTTATTTTATAAAACTATTTTTATTTTAATTTTCTAAAAGTATTTATAATAAATAAAAAATTTAACTACTTATTTTTTTATTTTATAAAACTATTTTTATTTTTTTTAATTTCATAAAAGTATTTATAATAAATAAAAAATTTAACTACTTATTTTTTATTTTATAAAACTATTTTTATTTTAATTTTCTAAAAGTATTTATAATAAATAAAAAATTTAACTACTTATTTTTTTATTTTATAAAACTATTTTTAATTTTTTTTAATTTTATAAAAAGTATTTATAATATTACCGTCGACTTGTCGTCGGTAATATAACCGCCAAAATTTTCACCAAAATTTCATACATCCCGCCAAACTAGAAACGACGAATATCTTTACTTTACCGACGACATGTCGTCGGTAATATTAAGGGATATAACAAAATAGATTTGGGGTCAACACTTAGAAAAAAAAACTTATAACTTTTTTATCTCCTCCCCGCCGGCGATATTGTACTCCTCCTCCTCCGACACCACTACCACCTCCTCCTCCGGCGATTATCAACACCACCACACCACACCACCTCCTCCTCCTCCTCCTCCGGCGATTATCAACACCACGTACACCACCACACCACACCACACCACACCGCAGCTCCACACAATAGCACCACTGTGCACCTCCTCCTCCTCCTCATTCGTTTAATTCTTCCCCAACCCCTCCTTTGTTTAATTCTTCTTCTTCCCCAACCCTCCTTTCTTCAACAGCAGCAGGTAAAATTTTTTCTAATTTTTGTTAATTTTTGTTAATTTAATTGTTATTATTGTTGTTAATTTTTGTTATTATTATTGTTAATTTATTTTTTGTTTATTAATTTATTAATTTTTGTTTATTTTTTGTTGTTATCCAAGACAGCAGGTAAAGAGGGTGAGAGCCGAGAGCGAGAGCCGAGGGTGAGAGCCGAGACAACCAAGACAGCAGGTAATGTACCTCGTTTTATTTATTTTTATTAACTTTTGGTATCCCGACGACATGTCGCCGACAACAGTTTTTTGTTTAAACTTTTGATATATATTAATTTTTGCTCTCTTTTATTATAGCCCGATACCACAGCCGATACCACATCCGAGCCACAGCCGATACCACAGCCGAGCCACAGCCGATACCACAGCCGAGCCCACAGCCGAGACAGTATGTATTCCTTTTTTTTTTTTTTTTTTTCTTTCATTTTTATGCTTTGTTGTAGTTTAGTATATTAGGTTTTGATATAAAAGGGATTATTGTTGCGGATTGTGAAATGTGATTAAGTATTAGTTTACGGATTAGGTATTAAGTAGGATATTGCGTTTGGTTAGTTTTTTGGTTGGTTTTAACGACACAACCAAGGTATGTATTAAGTAGGATATTCCGAAGGTTGCAAATATTAAACTAGTAAAAGAAAGAAAAAAAATAGTGTGATTTTAGAGTGTGTTTGTTAGTAACTATATAATTGTTTAACTTTAATTGTTTGGTTTTCGGCTTATATTGTTTTGTTTTCGGCTTATATTTCATAATTGTTTATATTCTAATTGTTTAACTTAAAATATATGCTATTGTTAGACTTTTGTGAATGTTTTAGGATTTTAGTGATTAATTTCGGAAAGTCCCCGTCCGAAGTTAATCATCCTATAGAAAACCCGTCCGGAATTAATTTATTAGAAATTAATTTCGGAAAGTCTCCTGTTTGGGACTGCTTTTTGAATGTTTTGTCTCATTTAGGATATGGATGCGTATAACTGATTTACTATTTGAGATTATTTCGACAGTGTTTCTCCTTTACTCCTACGAATATGTCCATCTTAATGCACATATTTGGGGAGTTGAGGGGAAATGCTGCCGAAATTTTCTCAAATAGTAAATCAGTTATACATATTCATATATGGGACGAATCATTCAAAGAGTGGGTTAGGATTGCCTTCCATAGTTGCGCTAGGTGAACAAAACAACTCGTAATCATTAATTAAGTGCATATAATAACCGATTGCATCATAAAAATGCAGTTATGATAATTGATAAGAGTTGGACCCGTATAGATCATCGTGGTTCAAAAGAATTTCTTGATGGTCTTGCCGCCTTCCTCCATCATTGCAAACCGTTATTGAATAATTCCGGAAAAATAAAATGTCCGTGTCGTCGTTGTTGTAATGTTCCATGGGTATCTCTCGAAGGTCTTAAAAACCACATAGGTCAAAATAGGTGGGACCCAACTTATACACAATGGAAGGATCACGGTGAACCGGATCCTCCGAATAATGATCAAAATGCTATTCTTGATAACACAACACAACGTGAGATGAGTGACATGGGTGCGTGCCTAAATGATATTCTTGATATTCCTCCGAATAATGATCAAAATGCTATTCTTGATATTCCTTCGAATAATGAGCCGACTCACGGAAATATTGGCGAGACAAGTAACGAGCCTACTCAAGCAGCGACACCTCCTCTGCGTAACGAGTATGAAGAGTTACTTGCAAGTTCCAACCAGCCTCTGTACCCGGGTTATGACTTTATGACAACATTGGATTTTATGGCAAAGTTTACACATCTCAAGGTCAGCGGTAAATGGAGTGATACTTCATTTAACAAAACGCTAAAATTTCTCTAGGAGGTATTTCCGCCCAGGTTAGGTTACAATCTCCCACCGTCATACTATCATATAAAGAAGACATTTAAAAAGGTCGGGTTAGGGTACGAGTCGCTTGTGAAAATGATTGCTTTCTATATCGGGGGGTTGATTACGAAGATTTGGAGTATTGTCCGGTTTGCAAAACGAGTAGATAGAAAGACAATAAAACAACGGGGAAGAAAGTTCCTAACAAGGTGTTGCGTTAATTTCCTATCATTCCTAGACTACAACGTTTGTACAAGTCTATTCACACTGCAAAACATATGACTTGGCATGCTACTGGAAAGTCTACGGACGGTAAGATGCAACACCCGGTTGATGGTGAAGCATGGCAGAAGTTTGACAATAAATATTCGGATTTTGCTATAGAACCACGAAACGTTCGATTAGGGTTGGCTGCTGATGGTTTCAATCCGTTCGGAAACCTTAGTCAGACTTACAGCATGTGGCCGGTTATATTAACAACATACAACTTGCCTCCGTGGTTATGCATGAAAGAGACTTCTTTGATGTTGACGTTGTTGATTCCTGGCCCTAAATCACCGGCGAAGGACATCGATGTTTACTTGAGGCCCTTGATTGATGACCTTGTGAAATTATGGAAAAAACCAGGTATCTTGACTATGGACGTTGCTACAGGCACTCAATTCCACATGAGAGCGATGCTTTTATGGACCATCAATGATTTTCCTGCTCGAAGTAGTTTGTCTGGTTGGCAAGGGCAAGGTTACTTCGCTTGCCCTACATGAAAAGTAGACACTCCGGCTACGCGTGTGATAAGCAAAACAGCTTATGTTGGTCATAGAAGATTCTTAAAAAAACCATAAATGGAGGAGGGACGATACTACATTCAGTGGTGAACCCGATCATAGAGAGCCTCCTAGAAAAGATACCAGAGTTGATATCTTGACTCAACTTGCGAAATTTCCCACACGTGTGCCGGGGAAACATCCGGATTATGGGGGTGGGAAGATAAAACGTAATCATGACGACGAGCTGAACTGGACTAAACGGTCTATCTTCTACGATCTTAAATATTGGTCTTTTCTTTCTCTACCACACAATTTAGATGTCATGCATATCGAAAAAAATGTGTTGGAGAGTATCTTGAACACCTTGTTAATGAATGACAAATCTAAAGACACCGCGAAGGCAAGACAAGATTTGGAAGCTCTGGGCATTCGACAGGAGTTGTGGCTCGGAAACAAAAAAAACGGGAAGTGCTCGAAGCCTCATGCAAAGTACTCCTTCACACCCGATAAAAGAAAACTCTTCTGTCAATACATCAAAACAGTTAAGCTACCAGATGGGTTCGGATCCAAGTTCAAGTCAAAAGTGACCAAAGATGATAACAATATAACGGGCATGAAGTCTCATGACTGTCATATAATGATGCAACAGTTACTTCCTTATGGACTTCAGCAATACTTGGACGCACAGACTTATACACCATTGATCGAGCTTTGTTTCTTCTTTAAGCAAATTTGCGCCCGAACTTTGATGGTGAAAGACATGGAGAAAGCTAAAGACCAGTTGATCAGTATTTTGTGCAGTCTAGAGCAAATATATCCTCCTGCTTTTTTTGACATTATGATTCACTTGGTTATGCATTTACCTGAAGAGGCTATTCAAGGCGGTCCTGTTTCATTCCGGTGGATGTATCCATTTGAAAGATAGATGAAGAAGCTTAAAAACTATGTCCGAAATAAAGCTAAGCCGGAGGGTTCAATAGCGGAGGGTTATATTGCAGATGAAGCATTAACTTTCTGTTCTCGTTATTTTCGTGGTGTTGGGACAAAATTTAATCATCCCGCTGCATCTCAGGACCGTCCTCGCCCAACCAGTGATTTCCAGGTGTTCCGATCACTATGTACCAATTCTGGTAAAGAGACATTGATTAAGTTAGGTCTCCCAGAAATGAAGAGAGTGATATGGTATGTACTTCACAACAGTCCTGAGATCGACAAGTACATGGACGAGTTCGAGAGGTATGCGTTTATATTTTGAAATTTCTGTTTCCCAAGTTATCTTTTCGATTTATTCTAATATCATGAACATTTTCAGTGAATTTCCTAATATCCACATGCAACAAGCATTTCCGAGCTGGTTTGAGACGAAGGTAAACTTATTGTATGTATTTCCATGTATAAATAACGACTATTACTCATCTCCATCTATTCTTATCTTTTTTCATAGATCCGTAAACTTTACATAGCCGATGACCCAAGCTGTACTCCCGACTTATTCGCTTTGGCTTGTGGACCATCACCGACCCCAATCTCAGTCAACTCTTGCGTAGTCAACGGTGTGAGGTTTGTCGTACACAGCCGCGATATAAAACGTACAACTCAGAACAGCGGAATTTGTTCACCTGGTGAGAAGGAGGGAGAAATGTATTATGGTCAACTAGAAGATATTCTGGAGTTCGCATATTCCCAGTTCAAAGTTGTGTTGTTTCGAGTTATGTGGTTCGACTTAAGCAACAAAAACCGTAGAGTCCAACGTTTTACCACTAGAAACAACATGACACAAATTTTGGCATGTAGCTATGCGTTCGAAGATCAACCTTACATTCTCGCAACACAAGCAAAACAAGTCTTCTACCTTGAAGATCCTGCCAGATGACCACTCCATTGGAAGGTCGTCCAAGAAGTAAATCACAACACAATCTGGGATGTCATCGTGGTAGAAGACGATGATGATGTGATACATGGCAACAACTCATCCGATCTCCAACTGTCTGCTAATTTGAATGATTTGGAACTTGGAACCTTAAATATCGATGGTGAATCAACGTTAGTTGAGGCACCACCACCACCAATCATTCCTGTTGATGACGACGATGATTTTATTGATGATGAAGACGACGATCCTTATGATTTAGCATATTTTGATAATGAAGTCGCAAACAATTCTGATGATGAAGTTGAAGTTGCGACTAATGTTGTTTATGATAGTGATTTTGATTGTGCAGATTGATCTTAAAATGTAACTTGTAAAACGACACTTATTTTAATGAAATTGTTATGGATTGTTTAAAAGTGTATATTTCTTTTGAATCTGTATGTATTTGAATGTGTGCATGCTTATGTTAATTTGTTCCCGAATTTCTATATGTTACTCAACTTGTACTTTTACAGATGGCAGCAGCAGTTGCACGGAGTCATGGTGGTGACGGTGCCGATGATCCACCACCTTCCCCTACCCGTCAGATTGAGGGCGGGCACCGTGCTAGTGGTAAGAATTTCTAGATTACACACACACACACACACACACACACACACACACACACATATATATATATATATATATATATATATATATATATATATATATATATATATATATATATATATATATATATATATATATATATATATATATACACATATTATGTATATATATAGATATATGTGTATATATATATATATATACACACATATATCTATATAAGTTACTTTATGACGTTTTCACTCACTCTAATTGCAGGATCAGGGCGACCCCGCCGAGGAGGTCGGGCCAGGGGGGAGGCAGGGGTAGGGGAGGTCAGAATGGCGGTAGGCAACGACCACGCGAAGAAAATAAGAATGTGAAGCTCAAGGCTGCCGTGAGACTTCGTGGCCTACAGTCTATTGAGTTTGAGATTGGTGATAAGGGGACTTACACTCATGTGGGCCCGAACCAAGCATGGTTTGGCAATTACGTCGGCGAGCTCATTCGACAGCTGCCGCTACACTATGACTCCTGGTACGATATAGAACCGGAGCTGACGGCTAACTTCCTTCCAAGCGTCGGGGTCAGTTATTTCATTTTCCTTTTATATATATTGTTATGTTACCGTGTTTATTTATTTAAATGTGCATATTTATTTAAATTTGTTTATTTATTTATATCTCTATATTTAATTATTTGAATGTGTACATTTATTAACATTTATTTATTTATTTATATCTTTATATTAATTTTAACTATATTTGATTGCAACGTATGTTCAATTTGGAGCGCCACAGGACCAGACCGGAGTGGGATACCATTTGGTCGGCGCTCACAGCATATTTCGCCACCCGATACCGTGACAATAAACATGATCTGAAACGCCATTACTTTACTAGAAAGGGTGGGGCAAAAAAAGTGGACGAGATCAGAAGAAATCCTCCTCCGAACTTGGAGCCGGCTGAGTGGAACAAGTATGTCAACCAGTACATGACGGAGAAGGCCCAGACACGATCGGCTGTGAACAAAGAGAATAGAAAGAAGAGCAAGATTCTCAGCCGCCACGGTTCGAAATCATTTGCCGCATCTCGACACGAATATGTAAGACACATTTTATTTTTATAAGATTATTTAATTTTAATAATATATTAATTAAAAGTATTTATACTAAATAAAATATATATGGTGTTTGATTAGTCATTTTAATTTGTTTCATCCTATATGCATGTGTATATATTTATACAGTTCGAGAACAGCGAGGACCACCGGTATCCGTCCATGTTCGATACCTATCTTGACACCCACTTCAAGAATGGTGTTTGGTTGCAGGACGAGGCTCGTGCTCGGTTTGTAAGTATCGTTATTTATTTATTTATTTATTTATTTATTTTTTCCAAACACGCACTTAGTGATTTATTGAAACATAATCTAGTAATTAACCCGACTAATATATTAATTTTCTCATTTTTTTTCAACTACACAGGAAGAGATGGTCCGACTACGGGAGCCTAGATCCGATATGCCGGCAGACGAGCCGTGCCTCACGGAGGAGGAGATATTTGCTCGGGTAATCGGGGGCAAGCAGCGTGGCCATATACCCGGCGTCGGCAAGGTGGTACCCTTCTTGAAGAGGCCACGGGTAGACTTGCCGCCTCCAGCTCCACCAGGTATTTAAAGTTGGATAATCTTATGTATTGAAATGACCGTTTTTAAATTTTGATTATTTCGTTTATAGGTATTTAAAGTTGGATAATCTTATGTATTGAAATGACCGTTTTTAAATTTTGATTATTTCGTTTATAGGTACGTCCGAGCTTGACAGGAAGCTTGCTGAAGCTCAGGAGAAGATTGATGAATTTAAAACGATAGTGGATGAAGCTAAGAAAGAGAAGGAGAAAGAAAGAAAGAAAGGAAATAAAACTGAGAAGCAGCTTGAGTTGTTGACACGTTTTGTCTCGACAAACCCAACATGGGAGGCGTTTATTAGCCAGAGTGGTTCTCGTCATGCAGCTGGAGGCGGCGCAGGCGCTCCCGCGAAGGGCTCAAGCGGCGAGAGTGGCTCTGGCAGCGAGAGTGGATCTGGCAGCGGGAGTGGCTCTCGCAGCGGGAGTTCTGATGATGATCAGGATGACGACGAGGGGCTGTATGACGACGATGGGCTGTAGAGGTATTATTTTGTGTTGTTTTGTCTTTGGAACTATGTCCGGACGACCCCAATCTTATTATCTTTGAACACTTAGGATATTGCAACATTTGTAGATATAGTAGCTATGTTTAGCGATTATAACACCCGTTTTGTAAACTTTATGATGTATTTTGAGGGTGTTATAAAGTTTATGGCCGTTTTGTAAAGTTTATTAATTGTTAAGTGGTTATATATAACCGTTTTAGCCATTATAAACTTTATAGTCGTTTTAGCCATTGTTTTGTGTTGGAATGTGTTGTTATGAGAGCAGGACATGAAACTGGAATTGGTAGATTTTTGCTGCACAATTTTGCGGCAAAAATCTGGGCAGGGCAGCTGCGCAGGCTGCTGTGCAGCTGCAGTATAACTTCTTGCCGACTACATGTCGTCGGAAATATAATACACATATTAACTATTTTCAAACGTTGCCGACTACAGATCGTCGGCATAATAACGCACAGGGTAACTAATTTCAAACGTTACCGACTATATGTCGTCGGAAATATAATACACATATTAACTATTTTCAAAAAGTGCTGACTACCAGTCGTCGGCATAATAACGCACGTGTTGACTAATTTCAAACGCTACCGACTATATGTGGTCGGCACCATTTATAAAAAATTTGACTTTCGTTGACTAAATTAAGTTAATCTAATTAATGCGCTAAATAATTATTACATTCCCGACGACCTGACGTCGGTAACAAAATGTCGGACACCCCCATTCGTTTGACCAAAAATCATGTGGGTCCCACACTGTCGTCGGCGTTATTCGTCAGTAGGGACGTTGCCGACGCGGCTCTGTCGACTAGTTGCTGCCGACGACATGACGTCGAGAGGGTATGTTGCCGACGTCATGACGTCGGCACGGTTAAAAAAAAGTCGACGCCGGAGGTTGTCTTTGTACTAGTTTTCATATATAATCTTAAAAATACAGTGCTAAAAAAACTAGTGTTTTTTCTTTAAATAGATCGATGCATTTTTTTTTCTTCTTAGTATTGACTTGTACTCGTAATAATTTAAGTAACTGACAAAACTAAGATTAGAATAATGAGCTTTAATAATGTTTACCTTAACTCATTTCGGTTTCAAACACAGTTGATGTTGAAACTTGAAAACGAAATGTTGTATTTTTATCTTTAGAAGTTACACAAACACAGTTGAAATTGAAGCTTGAAAGAGAGATGGGAAAGTAACAAGTGTGACAAAAGATATGTATACAAGATCTTGTGTTTTGGAGATGTGGACAACCAAAGACCGTTCATATGGTCAATGGTAAACAAAGATAAGAATTAGTGTTTGATATATATTTTTCACATTTTTTCGTTTATTTTTTAACCTCTTGTAATGATATCTTTTATCTTTTTCTTTGTCTTTCAAGAGTCTTTTTCTCTAAAAACAATATCAATTTTTATTCTTAATCACTTTCTGAAGATAGTTGAGATAACTAAGAAACGTTTCTATTCAATGTCTATGCATTACAAGAGAGTCCTATATATATATGGGTTACAATGAGCTTATTTAGGGTAAGATGATAATCCCTACAAATCATCTATCAAATCACAATCAATCCACAAATCATGCAAACTGATTAGGACTAATCTACACTACAAATATGGAAATACACTAATGAAATATTTGGTCTAACACTCCCCCGCAGTCAGAGCGGGAGGACACCGGACGCTCAGGCTGGAGCGAAATTCTTCAAACAGAGCAGAGGGTAATCTTTTCGTGAAGATGTCCGCATACTGATAGCAAGAAGGAACATGAAGAACCCGTACCTGACCAGTAGCAACCAAGTCTCGAACAAAATGTATATCAATCTCGATGTGCTTCGTTCGCTGGTGCTGAACCGGATTACAAGATAAGTAGACGGCACTTACGTTGTCACAGTAAACAAGTGTGGCAGAAGACAAAGGTGTATGTAGCTCACGAAGTAAATTTCGTAACCAGCAAGTTTCAGCAACTGCATTGGCAACCCCACGATACTCTGCCTCTGCACTGGAACGAGAGAGCGTCGGTTGACGCTTAGAGGACCATGAGAGTAAGTTGTTTCCAAGAAATACACAATACCCAGAAGTTGATCGCCTAGTGGTTGGACAACCGGCCCAATCGGCGTCTGAATAAGCAACCAAGGATGTAGTGGAAGATGCAAATAACTGCAACCCATAATCTAATGTACCACGAATATACCGCAGAATCCGTTTAAGAGCGGAGAAATGGGGCTCTCGAGGATCATGCATATGAAGACAAACCTGTTGAACTGCATAAGATATATCCGGTCTAGTGAATGTAAGATACTGTAAAGAACCCGCAAGACTCCGATAAAGAGTCGGATCAGAAACCTGTTCACCATCATCCCCTAGTTTAGACTCAGTATCAACAGGAGTCCGACAGGGGTTACAATTAACCATATTTGCGCGTTCCAATACCTCAATAGCATATTTCTTCTGAGATAAAAACAATCCTGAAGAATCAGGTGTAACAGAGATACCCAGAAAATAATTAAGTGGACCCAAATCTGTCATAGCAAACTCCTGATGTAAGGATCCAATAATCTGCTGCAACAAGCTCTCAGAAGAAGCTGTAAGAACAATATCATCAACATATAATAATAGGTAAGCAGTATTTGTCCCCTGTCTGTATATAAATAATGATGAGTCACATCGACTATGAGAAAACCCAATCCGAGTGATATAAGATGCAAATCGCTGAAACCAAGCTCTAGGGGCCTGCTTGAGCCCATACAAAGACCGCTGCAATAAACATACATAATCAGGATGCACAGAGTCTCGAAACCCCGGAGGCTGATGCATATACACTGTCTCAGATAAGTCGCCATGCAAGAAAGCATTCTTGACATCAAGCTGATGAATTGGCCAATGTCGAGAAGTAGCTAAACTCAGAACAGTCCGAATAGTGCCCGGTTTAACCACCGGACTAAAGGTCTCATCTACATCAACCCCCTCTAATTGATTACTACCATTCGCCACAAGACGAGCCTTGTAGCGACTAAGAGGGCCATCAGCCAAAAACTTATGGCGAAAAAGCCACATAGAACGAAGAATGTTGGCGTCTCTGGGTCTAGGCACAAGAGTCCAAGTTCCGTTCTTAATAAGTTCAGTGTATTCATCATGCATAGCATTTTGCCAATTTGGATTAGTAAACGCATCACGATAGGTTTTTGGTAATGGTGAAACCGAAGACACATGCATATTGAGACGCTCAGTAGGACGATTAGTCCCGACACGAAATCGTGTGACAATGGGATGAATCGAGACAGGGTTTGGGTTGTGAGGAGGGTCCGGGATAATGTGTTGGTGTTGGTTTATGGGTGGTGATGGATTTGGTGTATGTTGTTGGGCGGCGGGTGGTGTTGGGGATGGTGATGGGTCTTGGGCTGCGTCAGGTTGGGTTGTATTGGAACTGGTGAGAATTGGTGTTGTTGGTTCATTTGTGGGTTGAGGGACAGTAGGTTGCACAACGGGGGCGGATGGAATGAATGGAAGATTGATATCTGGTGAGTCATCCAAGAAATTGTATTTGGGTGCCGATGTTGGTTTAGGGGTGCCATATGGAAAAACAGTTTCATCAAAGGTTACATGGCGAGAAATGATTATTTTATTGGTGTTTAAGTCGAGGCAACGATACCCACGATGTTTTGAAGCTTGTCCTAAGTAGATGGAGGGTGTGGCGCGTGGCTCAAGTTTGTGATTAGGATATAAGTGGGGGTAACATAAGTAGCCAAATGTGCGTATAAGGCTATAATCCGGGTTTTGACCAAACAGTCGGGTATACGGGATTTCGTTGGCAATAGCTGTGGAGGGTAAGAAGTTGATTAAATGGACAGCCATGTTTAAAGCTTCAACCCAAAAGGTTGGTGGAAGGTTGGCCTGAAAAAGTAGGGTTCGAATGAGGTTGTTGATGGTGCAAATCATCCGTTCTGACTTCCCATTTTGTTGAGATGTCTTGGGGCATGAGAAACGAAACTGAATGCCATTGTCGGCAAAAAGTTTATGTAAGGTGCGGTTATCAAATTCACCGCCATGGTCACACTGAAATGATTTGATTTCACATTTAAATTGAGTGTGAACGTACTTGCGAAATAGAACAAATTTTGATAATACATCTGATTTGTTTATCAACGGGTAGACCCAAACAAAATGAGAATAGTGATCCAAAAACAAAACATAATATTTAAAACCCGAGAGGCTCGAAATTGGTGAAGTCCATACATCAGAATGAATAACATCAAAACATGCATTAACAATAGTATCGGAACTGACAAATGGAAGTCGAACGTGTTTGCCAAGCTGGCAAGCATGACAAAGCACAGGCGGCTTCTCCTTATTACAAGATATTAAATTATTTGAGACGAGACGGCGTAGCACTTCGCTCCCTGGATGTCCAAGGTGCTGATGCCACGTATGTTGACTTACAAGGAGAGCTTGGGGAATAGGACACGGGGTCGTGACAGGGTATAGGTCACCCGTGCTGTCACATCGGAGAAGCACCCGACGTGTCATGAAATCCTTGACGGAAAACCCAAAAGGATCAAACTCAACAGTGCAATTATTGTCACAGACAAATTGGCGGACAGATATAAGATTTTTGACAATATGTGGGGTAATAAGGACGTTATTTAAGTAAAGGGGTCGAGAAGGAGTAGGCAAAATGCTACGGCCAGTATTGGTGACCGGAATGTTATGCCCGTCACCAACCGATACAGATGGATACATGCAAGTATTAAAAATGTTATTAAGACTATTAACAGATGCATTAAGGTGTAAGCTCGCACCTGTGTCCATGTTCCATGCACCTGTAGAGGGGTCGTGAACCGTCCCGGTGGTGAATGCATAGGGTAAAAGGGTTTCTTGTCCCAAGTTAGGCGGAACATTCATGTTAGGTGCGACAGGTGCGGTCGGCGTTGGGTTTGCGGGTGGGGTCGTGGTGGTAGCAGCAGATTGATATAGATATGGATTGGTGAGGTGTAGCGTGGGCTGGTGTGGATAGGGAGCAGTAGTGTGGGCTGTTGTGGTGGGCCAAAAGCCAGGCGGTGGCCCAATAGCAGGCGGTGGCCCAATAGCAGATGTTGTGCTGATGGGTGTTGGAGTTAAACTATACGGGAAGTGGGCTGATGGGGTGTGGCGTATGGTATTAGTGGTAGTGGGGCTGTACGAGTTGGGCAAATGGGAGGTATTATTGATGCCCAGTCTATTCAATATTGTTTCATGGATTGTCATGATGGCACAGTGATGCAATATGGATGAATGATCTTTTTAGGTTTTGTAGTAACTTTGGTACGTGTATACAAACAACTTGTGTAACAAATACTTGTGACCTTCAATAGCACAAGTAACAAAGATGGTGTGTATTTGTGACTGAAAACACAAATCACCAACACCTAAATTGGATTAAAATTTAAAACACTAAAAGGTGATCGATTTTGGGGATCGATGGGAGGAAGGAGGATGTGTTTTGATGAATTGAATATTGAGTACGTGAAGTTTCAAACAGAAAATATGAATTATACTTGTGACCTTAGCACAAATAACACACTTGATAATATTGATTGTGACCTTAGCACAATTCACAAACAAGAAAAAAATATACACGATTGAAAAATAAAACTGTTTTTGGTGGCTGGGAAGTTGATGTGGGGGCGGTTGGGTTTTAATGTGGATCGGTAATTGAGGCTCTTGATACCATGAAGATAGTTGAGATAACTAAGAAACGTTTCTATTCAATGTCTATGCATTACAAGAGAGTCCTATATATATATGGGTTACAATGAGCTTATTTAGGGTAAGATGATAATCCCTACAAATCATCTATCAAATCACAATCAATCCCACAAATCATGCAAACTGATTAGGACTAATCTACACTACAAATATGGAAATACACTAATGAAATATTTGGTCTAACACTTTCAAGCCATTTTTATCTAACAACTAACTAAAAGACTCATAAAATTCACAAGTATCTCAGAGAGTAGTAATAAAAGTAGATAACAGATGATGTTTACATAACACACAATAAACCAAAATAGCCAAACAAATGAGTATATCCACATGGAAGAAGAAATTGTTTACAAATGAAACACATGAATAATGCAACAAATGATCAAATAAATAACAAAGGGACATGAAATCGAATAAAAACATGTTGTATTTTATGGTGTTTCCCATTTTGATTTGTTGTAAAAATACAAAGACATGTTGATGATGTCGAAAACTCGAGCGGTCATTTGCTATGACGTGAAGCCCCGTGCAACAAATTGAAATTGGACACGTGTATTTAATTTGATGATTGTATTAATTAATATAACTACTTTTTAATCAAAGTCCATACGTAGTAATAAAGTTGGATAAACTATGACGTCTACATATAATTTTGATTTCCCTGCATGAATATAAGATTGTATTACTTAGCAAAGTTTGCATGTCATATTGGAAATTGATATTACACAAACAAAAGCTAGCTAGTCGAAGTATCTAATTAGCACATCAAGCATATCAACTCTTTTGGTCATATCATGTACTTTTCAAACCATTATAAAAGGTGATGCGTTTAGTTTGGGGAAAAAACCATTGTTTTCCATAAAATGTTTTGTGGAAAACAAGAAAAATAAAGAACGCATTCAAATAAGCGTTTTTCAACAAAATATTTTGCAAAACACAAAATCACATATTTCCTAACTTAACAAGGAAAATTACAAAACAAATTTATGTTGTTTTCCTTTCTAACCCACAACCCTCCCTCCCCTTCTTCAAAATAAAAAATACAAACATTAACTAAATGCGTTTTCTACATTTTCAAGTGTTTTATGGAGATAAAGGGCCGTTTAGTTGGTGAAAAATTTCTCAATTTTTCCATCTCTAAATCTCTTGAGAAGGGGATGGTTTTTCTTCTCTAAAGAAGAGTTGAGAATTTTGAAAACGCGTTTAGTTGGAGTTATATTTTTCTTTTTTTAATATGATAAGAAGATTACCTCAAATTGCGACGGTGACGGGCAATGGCGGCGACGGTCGGTGGTGGAGGATGATACGAGAGATTAGGGGTAGAATGGTGTATGTGTTTTTTTTTGAGTTAGAGAAAAAAAATGAGAAAGAAAAAAGTGAGAATGGTATAATGGACTTTTCAATTTCTTAGTTAAAATTTAGAAAATGAGAATTTCATTTTTTTTTAAAATTGTTGGAAAAAAATGCGACTAAACGCGTTTTCAGTTTTTTCATTTTCTTATAAAAAATTTCTTTGAAAAATGGAGAATTTCTCTCCAACTAAACGCACCCTAAATTTCCCTTCCAAATTTTTACAAAACTAGAGATAGAAAACAAGAAAAAATTTTCTCCAACTAAACGCACCCAATGTTCATAATTTTTCACCAAAAGTGGTGACCTAGTTAGATCAAGTTATATTAATTCTCGTTCTACTAAGTAAACATGAGTAAAGTATCAATACAAGATATGAACAACGAGGTTACCTGAAATCTCGCTTTCAAATACATTCGGATTTATTCCTATAACACAGTTGGGGTCGACGCCATGCATGTAAGACTGGTTCGTGGTTTGAAGCTGTTGTTTGAAAGAGATGGACATATACCAAGTGTGTGTGAGAATTACAGTGTAAAAACAAGATGGATGTGTAATTGTGTGGAAATTATGTTTTGATAACGTAGAGAAACACATGCTACTTAATTGGTACTATAAATGACAAAGAAGGCTAATATATTTTTTTTCGATCTTTCTCACTCTTTTTTTTTTTTTTTTTTTTTTTTTTTTTTCTAAAGTATACTATGATAATAGATTATTGGTTGTATCTAGTTCAAAATAATAATAATAATAATAATAATAATAATAATAATAATAATAATAATAATAATAATAATAATAATAATAATAATAATAATAATAATAATAATAGATCATTTTAAAAAAGAAAAAAGAAAAAAAGATAGAGATTATTGGTTGTATAATATTAATTCATCCAATTATCTCTACTATTTATAATATATGCATATATATTCTTCGAATTTAAAATGCTTAAAATTTGAGTAATATTAATTGCATATACCCTTAAACTTAAATGACAAGTTTTACTAATTTACTTTACGTTTCAAAACAAGTTTAAGTTACACTGTTGCTTAATCAATAACAATCTCTACTATTTATAAAATGTTAACTTTTTAAATGATAAGTGTTCAATATTGGTCAATCTTTACGTGTTTATCAATTAAAAAAAAAAACAATTGCTTTATCTATATTACATATAAAAGTGAATAATTTTCTTTAAACATTAAAAAGCTTAAAAAATGAGAAACGTGCTATACCTAAAATTCCATTTTATTATTAGTTTCTCACTAGAAATAGTTTGACTTGTTTTTAAATATATATTGCCTTATAACTATTACTCCGTATTAAAAAGTTTATCTATCATATTTAATGCATACTATATATATTTATCATATATCTATACTATATAATAAACCAGAATAATTTACAAGCCTTTGAAGCACCCTTTGTAATTAATTCGCTGATGTGTCTCGATTGTGATTGGACGAAGATTTAATGCGTACAACAAGTCTATGCATAGCTCTTTTAGCTTCATTCGATACAAAACAGTTAATATGACATACGCTCCTCCTACTATTTTTGTTAACTCATTAACACCACCAAAACAGTTTTGAAACGCCTTCATCAATTTTTAATTATTTTAGGCAAGGCTGTCAAGATCGCGATCCCACGCAGGATCGTTTTTGTCTTTGCAAGATCGAGATCGTAAGATCGGATCGCGATCCTACGATCCTACCAATTTTTCATATTTTGTAGACAAATGATATACGAGTCAAACTGTTTTACATTTCTACTCAACGTCAAAGATAAATTCATATAATATCCTCTTGAAAATGACAAAGTTCAAATTTCAAACACAAAAGTAATAGTAAAACACAAAAAAGTCAAATTTCAATCGTTACATTAACGATTTAGTGGAATAATATTACATAACATAGGTCCTAAATGTCTCAAAATATACGAGCCATCAACATGATTTCAAGAAAACAAACGTTTCATAAGTGGCATTCCAAAACATACCATTTGATTAGTTTAATCATAGTGAAGTAAAGTAAATTAAACTATTGAACACTTTTAGACTATAATCTATTTACAAAAGTAGAAAACTATATATAAACTATAATCTATTTAGAAACTGAAACAATAGTGGTTTACTCATTAGACATTAGTAAAACACACATTTTTTTTTGCCTAAACAAGTGTGATGGACTTAAAAGATTAAAAAAAAAAAAAAAAAAAAAAAAGGTGAACTCGGATCGCGTGTCGATCCTACGATCTTACGTGCGATCCTACGATCTTACTTACGATCCTACCTCAGATGCGATTCTACCACGATCCTACACGATTTTGACTGGTGTGCACGTAAGATCGTACGATCTTACGTGTAAACTCGCGAGTTTGCCAGCCTTGATTTTAGGTATGCAACAACACGACAATCAATTGATATACGCTCCCTCCATCTTGCACGCTTACATCCTCTCCTCAACCGATTCAAAAAGACATACACAAACCCTCTGCAAGTCACAGGATGATATGCAACAATTGTTCTTCAAATCCCACCCATGTCGACACAATAAACTAGGTAAGTTTTGATTGTATTGATATCCTCCGTCAATTTATTTATTTATTTATTTTTGATGTTATATGTAGAATTCAGTTCAAGTTGATGTTTATTGTTTTTCAATTCAATTGGTAATAGAACTGTGAATTTAATTTGGGGAAAACTTCAAAGAATCAAGGGTATTCCCATGATGTTAGCCATGGCATACAAGCAGTAACAACTAAAGAGATCGACCTAATTCTTCAAAAGGGTAATTTGTCATTTCCTTTAATCCTCCCTTTTGTGTACAAGTAACATTGATTGTGATTAAGTTTACAATCTTTGGCTTTGTTTTATTTCAGTTCATTTTGTGTGTTGCTAAACCCTAGAAAAAATTTAGGGGAAATCACATTCATGAAATAGTTTTTATAATTTGTGTGTTCTGCTGATTCAATGATATATAATCATTCTAATTGTGCTTCGATTAAATTTATATCAGGTTATGAAGCGAAATGATGGTTTGAGGGTGGTCAATGGTCGATGCCTACGAACTCAAACAACGGGTAAAATATATAGTTTTATTCTTCACCAAAGGCGTCATAAAAATATATTGTGGCTTGACAGCATTTTTAGTGTGTTTTCATTGTATGAACCATCATTTTTGGTTGATGAAACACTTGTGAATCTGGCATTACACTATTTGCTTCAAGTCAATGTGGCTACAGTTTTAGTTGTTGGATAGTTAGTTGATTTAGATGTTACTAAGATGAGTGAATGTTGATAAGAGTCAAAAGAATCCTGCATAAATGATATCACACAATTCTAAATTATATCACTACCTTATACGGAGTTGTATCTTGTGGACATTTTCTTTATATATATGATGACAATTGCATGTCAACGAGATGATTGTAAGTCAATTATGATTAAATCTTCACTTTTCAGTGTCCTCTTTTGTTCAATTATTAAACTATTGTAGATCTTAATAATACTTCATTACCATCTTTTAGGCTAAAACATGTGACTTACTAATTTGGGTACATAAGGGTCAGGACCCATTGATCAGTGTACATGTTTTCATAATTGAATTGACTTTTGATTCATAAATTGAATCGGGTTTTATGTTCCCAGTTAAGAGCTGGTCACAACATTTTTGGGTCGAAACATGTCATTGTTATTTTACGAGCTAAACCGGGTTGGGTGAGCCAGTATCCTTTTTGTCTATACATCCTTAATTTTTCAATAAACTAATAGTAATAAATGAACATCATTTCATTAAATATATGCATTCTCTTAGGTAAGAGTATTAAGGATATTTAATGTATGCAAAAATATTGACTCAACGACTTCTGACCTGATCGACATGTACTCCATTTCTTTTTTAGCTATTTTCTCATGTATTCCTGTTCCTATAAGTAAATTTGTTGAGATTGATACCTTTAGCATCTATGTTTCATTCGTTTAACATCTTTTTTTTTTTTTGGATACAATGTGACAAGTTTGGCATAACATATATTTTTATGCTACATGCATCATGTGTTCCCTTAGAAATATAATGGTCGGTGTGTGTGATTGTGCTAAACATGTATCTTAGATCCTAAGGTGTTCAAGTTTCATTACCACCTTCGTTACTTTGAACCAGAATCATGACCCTACATCATTTAGAGAACAAAATTAGTTATTAATCAAAAGCAACAATTATCATCATTGTTTGCAAGGGGTGCTTCAAGTTGCGATTCGACTAATGTTCAGATAAGCATATTTCACTTTTGTTTATTAGAGAGTTTAGCAAATGGACTCTTTTAAATAAGCGAATAGAAACGAAAAATTAGAGTTATGTATGGAAGATATGACCTTTGAGTAAATTGTCGACTCATGTTCACTACCAGCAAAAAGTCAAACAAAGTGTCAAAACTTATTATATTTTTGCAGAAATTTTTCAAATTTTTCTCATTTTTTTGTACTTTTCTAATGAAATTTTTTCAATTTTTGTGGATTTTTCACGAAAAACAGAGTTGCATGAGTAAACGGCACATGAAAGGTGCAAAGAAAGGTGCAAATCGAAGATAACCCCCCCCCCCCCCAGACTAAAGTTAAACATTGTCCTCAATGTTTCAAAGGTGTGGGTCATCCTACTTTGTATCTAAGGCTTTTTATTAATTAATGGCAAAAGATAACGTTAGTAAATAAGGATATCAGAATTCTGAACAATGAAGCTTTTATGAAGTAAGGACAAAAATACAAGCACGAGAGCCATCATTCATCGGGAAAATTACCTGCACAAACACAACAACAGCCACACAACAAAAGCAGAAGAGGTTGCCCCCTTCTCGTTACTTTATTGGAAAGAAGAGAGAAGTCGGAAACATGGGTGAAAACCCATGTGCATGCTAATTTTTGTTAACCGAGTCGCTAGCTTGACTCGACCCCGAATTCATTGGTTCATGAGGAAGTAGGTGGAAGAGACAATCATCATTGGACTTTAATTCAAGATGTTTGGACAAACATTGAAGTACGTGAAAGTTTCACACCGATGAGATATACCCGGCTCAAAAGATCGATAAATTGAGATGCCAGGGTCAAAGATAATATCCTCACTCCCGCAGGAGTGAAGGACAAGGGAAGTCACTAGATAGGCGAAGAAGAGAAAGAAAGTCATGATAAACATCATGACTAACTCATCATCATCAGGAGGAGATTCAGAATGAGAATTCACAATTTCAATATCATGAATCTCATCATTTAAGCTCATTTGATCAAGACGTATTGATACGTGGGAATCGCACCAGGCTTTACCTCTCAAGGGATCTTGAGAAGCTTACAACCCCCACCAGGCAGTGTACCTGATCGTTGTAGTATAGTATAGTGACAAGTACCGGGGGATTGATCGTTCAGCTAGGAATAGTGTCGCTAGGATTAGAAAACCTAAATACTAGTTCTAAAGATGAGGGATGATTCTTTTTGTATTTTTATAATTTTTTAGAAAACAAGTAAAAATCTCGGGTTTGAAGGATTTGGGCGGAATTAGTTGCGAGTCAACTAACCCAATACTAAAGATGCAATCAAAATTAAATACTAGAAATGAAAATAAACTAAATTAAACTAAGGTTGTGAGCAATAACTGGAGAAGTTGTGTTTACTTAGATTTCACTATTCCCTAGATATCTTTTACACGTTAATTACTTGTTATAGTTACGTGGATGACGGATTGTATTCCTTAATACCATTCATGGGGTGGCGCACTTAATTCCCCAATCCTATGAGTGCCTACTTCACTCCTATGTCGAGCCGGCTAAGAAGCTCCTAACATGGGATCATTAGAATTTACTCATGCATTAAATACAACCAATAAAACCTAGTGCACATCAGTTCATGTTTCCTAAGACGTTCAAGCATGTTACCATTTGGAGATCTGCCAGTTTTCTTAAGCCTAACATCGAAATCATTCATCCAATACAACCATAAACAAGTAATCAACACATAATTAACATCTAGGTTTCATTAGATCTAAGCAAACACAAGATAGATCTAGCCTAGCATGATGGAATTAAGACAAGAACAAGATATAGACAACCAACACATAGACATATTGATTGAATTAAAAGAATACTTATCTCAATTACACATGAAAGGGTTCAAGGGCTGAAAACCCTTTAAAAACCTGTAAAATTCGTACTAAGTTCGGCCTTAGGGTTTCTCCAAAACTTCTCTCTTTTTTATGAATGAAAATTAGAAAACTATATATAGGAAATTGAGGCTGACGGCGTCAAGACCAAATTGGTGACGCCGTCATCTACCGCCAAAATACTTCTCGGACTGCCTTGATCTACTTTTGACGCCATCACGTTATAGCATTTTCCAGGCCGTCACGTATTTTACTCTTGACGCTCTACCTTGTGACGCCTTCAATTCTGTACTGGGTCGTCATGAAAATTACTCTTGACGCCGTCAGAATTTCCTTCTTGACGCCGTCACCTACTATTCCCAGCAAGGAAAATTAAGACGTTGGCGTTTTCTTCACTTTTATGCTCCAAAAACGTCCGAATTGCTTCCTTTTCCAGATTTCTCTCCCAAAGTACCTAAAATCACAAAAGGAACAATTTAGGGCAATATTTGATCAAATAAATTCAATTCTGGGCTTAAATGACCCCGTAAAAGTGGTTCATTTTTCGCCTCATCATATACCCTAACACTTGAGATTAGCTTGTCCTCAAGCAAATGCGTTTTTATTCTAATCAAAATACAAGTTAGGGGTCATTTAACACTAATATAAAAGTAATTAAAACAAATAATCATTCCACTAAAGACCAATAGACAAGCACGGAGGTCATACACTAGCACCTCACAAATAGTGTTTAGATATTCACATCTCTCGGGTGTAATAAAGTATAAATTACAATATGGAAACGGAAGATATCTCTCACTACCTGTCATAGCAAAATAGATTACCATAGGCTTGGGAAAGGATCAAACCTCCACCACATGGCATAAGCACCTAGGATAAACTATCAAAGAGGTCTTTTAAAGGGTTGTAACATTAGGTGTAGGGATATGAAATACACGGTTTTGTTGGATAAAGGAATTTTTTATTGGTGGCGAGCTAACAATCTTGGTTAATTACATGTACAATGTTGCGTTGCTAAGCCAAGACTAGACTCGACTTAAGCTAATAAATAAAAAATAACAAAAACATAAAATGAACATAGAATAAAAAGGGATGGTAGTCCGTATGTTTTTTCTCTTTTTCTTTTTCTATTTTTTTTCTTGATTTTTTCGATTTTTTTTTTTTTTTTTTTTTTTTTTTTTTTTTTTTTTTTGCATACACTCTTACCCTACCAGCCAAAATAATACATCATAGGGAATGAACATTTCCCTTACACTTGAATTTTTACATACTTTACAATAAACTAATCTAATGACTCGAATTAAGATAATCAAAACACTTGGAGCACTTTTAAGATTAACGTACATATGGGGGTAATAATATTATGTTCTTCCCCATTACTCCATAAAATAAGTACTTACCCATGAGTCCCAATCGTCCCAAAACAATATGTACAAGGATATGACTCGACTTAGCAACCATGTAATCAATTAGATAGTTAACTTAGGGTTTAACAAATAACAATAATGCACTAAAGATGAGCGCGTACACGGAAGGCTAAGGCGATTTGGGTGCACATTTAAGTGAGGTGTAACAAATTCTTCCTTTAAGTAAAATGCTTAAAGTTATAAACGAAAAGATAGGCTCGGAGGGGTGTACTAGGGGTTTCGTGTACTAAAAATGAGTACAACGCTAAGGGTGTGGGAAAAAT
The DNA here is from genome assembly GCA_030686995.1 of Artemisia argyi. Taxonomy (NCBI): domain Eukaryota; kingdom Viridiplantae; phylum Streptophyta; class Magnoliopsida; order Asterales; family Asteraceae; genus Artemisia; species Artemisia argyi. Next base: position 227,638,899 of record CM060701.1, read on the forward strand.
TAGTTGACTTAACTACCCAAGTAATATGACTTAAATGGTCAAGTAATCATGATACGGGTTTAACACAAGGGTGATCCTAATGCCTCTTATCATGTAGTAAATCCTACCACACGAATGTAGTCTCACTAGCGGTCTCGGGATGCATCACTAACGCAAGTTCTAGAATCTAAATGCTACCGGTACACTTATAAGCACTAATAGTAAATGCTTTTCCTATCAAATCTAAAGGCGAACCTCACATATTTGGGTGGAAAATTTTTCTGAATATACGGTTATGTGCTAGTCATACAATCTCATATCCATGAGACGCTTGCTATGGTTAAAGTTTCACTCCTAAATGTTGTAAAAAAATTTAAATTTGGCGCTAAAATTGCACTAACAAGTATTTCTCATAGTTTTATTACACATCTACCATTAAACAAAACAAACACAAGCGAAAGTGTATTTATAAGGTATCATCATATTACCCTCCCCTTACACTTAAGATGAACATTGTCCCCAATGTTCAAGTAAAGAATGTAAAAGTGAAAAAGTAAAAAGAATGAAATCAAATACTCCCCTGATTCGCTCGGTATGGATAATAAGGTGGCCAGGTTAAATCTTCCTCCAAGAAAATGAACAATCAAAGCTTCCCTTCCAGAATATATATCATCTTCTTGTCATACATAACCTGTAAATCCTGAGAAATAGACAAGACAACCTCGCATAAAATCGGCGGCAACCTATATAAGTTACTAAATCCAAGAAAACAAAATAAGATATAATGCTTGTGGAATGAAGTTTGCAGATTTCCTGGAGATTATAAAACTTAACAATTCACAAAAACCATAAGACTCCGTTAGAAAAACAAAACCGGTAAAATTTCCAGATTTTTACACGTGACGCCGTCAAGAGTTAACTCGTGACGCCGTCAGAAGTGACCTGCAGAAATTCTTATGTTAAGTTTCCGGAAAATTTCTGGAAAAACTTGGTCCTACTTCCTGGAAAATCCTGCAAAACTTCATTATGACTCAATACAAGCATTTGACTCTAACAAATACGAATATACATGTTCATTTAATATTGTGGAGAATCATGATTGGTTTGTTTCTTAAAAACATATTTGGGGTTTCCCCTTACATTTATCTTTTGAAAAAATACTTTTAGGTGGAGTTAAGACTAGGCCAAAACAACAAAGTAAAATATTTCCACTATTTAATTGAGAAACATGATCTACCAACAATAAAAATAAAGCATGCATACGGAAGCAAATAACAAACAAACAAAATAAAATCACACAAAACATGGGTTGCCTCCCAAGAAGCGCTTTTCTTTATTTACGAGTCTTGTAGCTAGACTCAAGGTCATGGGTTACTACGTGACCTCATCGTTGGTTTCACTCTCTAGGTCGTCTTCTAAACCAGTTTTGTATTCCGGACCTACTTGCAAGCATTCTTTGTAGAAACCAAGCATCCTACTCTTCACATACTCTACTCCTCTACGTCTATCCTCCTCATTCCTATAATAAGCCGCTTGCTTGTGTTCTTTTTCTATATTAGAGAGGAGGCGATATTGCTCAATTTTGTAGGGCATTTGATACGCAACCTCATCATTTTCTTCCTTGAATCTAACTATCCCTAGAGTCGGGTCATAACTCATCCTAGTGGCCTCAACAAATGGTTTTCCAAATATTACTTGGCTTAGGCAATCATCTATCACCGGACGAGTGTCTTCCACTATCATAAAATTGATCTCATAGGTGAGATTACCTATAATCACATGCAATCCCTTCACTCTTCCTACAAAATTACTTATCAAATTCCTATTGGGCATCATCCTAAAATCAAGTTGTTTCTTCATCACCCAATTGTAATAAGTCCTAGTCATGATGTTAACAGGAGATCTAGGATCGATATAAGCTTTCCATATATGCATGTGTCCAATATTGCATGGTATGTTAATGTTAGAGGGGTCTCCCATTTTGATAAGGGGTGTGCCAAGGATATATGGTCTCTCGGGACTATCGAATAAATCCTTATGGTATTCCCGTTCTTCCTTGGTGGGAATCTTATCAAAGTATTTCTCTATAGTTTCTACTTCCTCTAATTCCTCTCCCTTATTAACCTCAACTTCCCTACTTTCATCCCTAGTCTCGGTTTCTACTCCAACTTCATCCTTGTCACTTTCTTCTATCTCCTTATCTATTGGCTTAATGGTGACAACATTGACAAAGTGGACATGTTTGGATGATGAGGGGTCCTTAATTTGGATTCCGTTATTGGTGTCCCTAGTGTCCTTCCTAGGAGTGGCTAACGCTTGGTTGTTGAGGGCCTTCAACAAGTTGTCAATCTTGTTGGTCATCTCCGTTTGTTGTTGGTTGAATTCGGTTTCAAACCTAGCTATGCGAGCTTCTTGAGATGCCATGAACTTAGACATCAATCCTTCAAGATTGTTGGTACTACCATAATTGTTAGAAGAATTGTTGTTGAAAGTACGGTTGGAGGGTGGACCGTTTGGTTGATAACGATTAGGCGGATTGGAAGAATTGGGTTGATTTTGTTTCCACCTAAGGTTTGGGTGATTTTTCCAAGAGGGGTTGTATGAATCACCGTAAGGGTTTGGCTCGGGTTTGAAAGTGTACCACTTATCTCCCGCTTCGTCGGTACGCGTGGATGCGTAGTCCGCAAAAGCTGTTCCGGGGAGTTCCACACAATCACGAGTGTCGTGGGGAGCACTACATAATTCGCATGAAGAAGTGATTTTGTTCACTTGGCTTGAAGGCTTAGGAGCTTCGTAAGATTTTATGAGAAACTTGACTTGGTCCTCAAGTTCCATGATCCTACGGTCGGGAGTGCTAGAATTGTTCGAAGGAAAAGATATTGCCTTGACCGTTTTGTTCGAATCACGGGGATCATTCCAACTTTCGTTGTCATAGAGAGCAAGATCTTCTATGAGTTCCCATGATTGTTCCGCACTTAGATCACGTAGCTTACCACCGGCCGATTGGTCAATGGCTCGCCTCGTGGAGAGATCGATATGGTCATAAAAGATTTGGACTTGGAGCCAAAGATCTATGACATGATGAGGGACTTTTTGGAGTAAGTCCTTGAAACGAGTCCATGCTTCATAAAGAGATTCATTTTGACGTTGTTGGAACATCAAGATGTCATTCCTAAGCTTAGTAGTTCTCCCCGGTGGGAAAAATTGAGCAAGGAAACGAGTGGTGAGATCATCCCATGTGGTGATGGATCTCGCGGGTAAACGCTCAAGCCATTGACTAGCTTGATCCCGTAGAGAGAATTGGAATAGGCGTAATCGGGTTGTCTCTCTAGTTTCAACATCTAGGTCTACGGAATCTACGATTTTAAGGAAGTCCTTAAGATGTTGGTTTGGATCTTCGGAACGAAGTCCATGGAATGCACATCTGCTTTGCACCAACCGGATGGTGTCGGATCGCAAGGGGGTCACATTGGCTCTGGTGAGCTCAATGGTGTTTCGGTAGCCTTGGTGGCTAGGTCGGGAATACTCTCCTAAGGTTCGGGGCCTAAGAGGTTCTAGTGGTGGGTTTTGTTGTGGTGGGATGACGGGTTCAAAGATGTTCCTGATTGGTCCCGAAACGGTTAGATATTATTGACCAAGGTCAACAAGTCAAAGACAGCCTCGTTCCAATACTCCGGTGATAGTATAGTGTGTCCCCGGGTCGTTATGTCCCAGCGAGATTGAAATGGTGTCGTTTGAAATCGTTTATGAGTGAGTGGGACTGAGGATAGTAGCCCAGATGATATGGAATTGATTTTGCTACTGTTATTTTGGTATTGGTACACAGATATAATATTCACAAAAATCAGATACTAGATATATGCACAAATTCACAATTCAGATCACGTAACAGACAGAGAAAGTGGGATTTGGTGAATTACAAACTACAGGGGGTGCTTTTGAACTTTTTGAAACTTAAAAATTAAAAAGAAATTGAAAATGAAAATGAAATTATAAAAGTGATTAAAATATTATTTAAATATTATTTAATTAATAAAACTATTTAAAATCTAAATTAAAACCTAATTTAACTTAACTAATAATTATAAATATTACAAATTAAACTAAAAACTTGCAAAAGCAATTTCTAAACTTAAATTAGAACTTGAAGAAAGTATAAAAAATAAAAATAAATATTTTTGTCTTTTTATGGTTTTATTATTAATTAAAAACTATTTAACTTAATTAAACTAATTAAACTACTTTAAATTAATATTATTACTAAATTAACTTAGAAAATTATGATAAAATTTATAAAATTACTTAACCATCACAGGAATCCTAAAAAATTATAAAAACCTCTAAAAATTATATTTAAGACTATTCCACTAATTAATTACCTTTTAATTTACTTAAGACTAATTTAAATAATTAAAATAGAAAAATTGAAAATGAACAGTAGAAACTAAAAATATATTTTCTAAAAGTCTAATATATTATATAAGAGCTATAAAAAATATATAAACTAGGTTATGCTTTATAAAAACTAAATATGCTATTTAAAACTTAATATTAATTAATAATTAAGAAAACTAGTATTAATTCTAGTAAATACTAAATGGCAGAATAAAAATCTGAAAAATTTACTAAAAATACTTTACTATATAAGGTAATTAATAAAAATATAAAAATACTAAGTACTTAATAAAAATATAAAAATGAAAATTAAAATTAAATTACATTAAATAGAAACTATCACTTAATATTAAATTAACTTTTTTGGAATTTTCTTTTACAAACTTGTTTTATACCTAAAAACAAAGACTTTTTGTGAAAACAAACTTTTTATAACTTAAAAATAAGCTGAGAATAAGCTAAAAAGGTACACAGTTTGACTTTTGTTGACTGAAAAGGAAAATAAGCTCTAATGAGCTTGTGTGGGTCCCACAATGATTGAATCTGGTCTAACTAAGTTACTTGAACATAATTAAGCTGGAAAAAGCCACTTGGGACCACAGAATAAGCAAATGGATCAAATTAAGCACTTGGACACTTTGCAAATTAACTAAAAATGGGACAAGAACTAGGGCTATTTCTAAGTGGGGTCCACTGACCTTGGGGTCAAACTTTTGGTCAAACCCTCAAGCCTACCAGGAGGGGGGTTGGGAGTGGACTAGGCTTAGGTTTAGGTTATAATTATAATTAGGGTCTGTTTGTTTATTTAGCTAAGAAACCACAAGGACCAATTTTGTAAAATACTGATTTTTGAGGGAGGGGTTTTGGCAACTTTCCAAGGTATTTCAAAGGGTATATTATGCCAAGTGGTGAATGGTATGAGGACCTATTTTGACTTTTTCCAATTTTGAGCTTGCAGGGATCATTTCTGTCAATTCACCAAACTTCAGTGACCAATCTTGTAACTTTCCCAATTTTCACACCAAGGGACCATTTGTGAACATTTTAACTTTCCAAGGACCATGAAAGACTTTTTGACTTCAAAATATTTTGCTCAGGGGCCATATTTGCCAATTTTGAAACTTGAAGGACCAAAAGTGTAATTTTTGCAAACTTGCCATCAAAGGACTTAATATGACTTTTTAGGATTTCAAAAGGGCCTTTGATGACTTTTTATTGAAAAGGCATAGGGACTAGTTTTGTCAATTCTTGATAGATGAGGGACTGAAACTGCCAATTATGCAAACTTTATGCGTTTTTCATCTGTTTTTGATTATTTTGCATTTGAAACATATAAAACACATTCCTGGGATATTTTCACTATTTTGATTCAATATTGAGTGTTTTTAGATGTTTTGGCAGCTCAGAAAAGGTAAAAATGATGAGTATTTACACACTCATCAATCCCCCACACTAAACTATTGCTAGTCCCTAGCAATATTTTGAGAAAAACTTGATGGATTTGAAAAACTCTTTACCAAAAGCCATCACTTCTGGAGTAGCCAGGTGTAAGAACTGTGGCACACCTGATAACCGTGTGATTTTGAGCAAACCACCAGCTATCAACGGATTTGATTTGTCTTTATCAAAAGTCGTTTGCTTCTGGACTAGCCAGCTCTTGATGGACTAAGTCAACATCTTGGTGAGCTGATTACCAATTATGGATTTTCCACGGCCTTCACCACAAGCCATAATCTTGCGGGCTAGCCAACTCATTTGCTTTTGAGGATATGGGGAGTTGAGGAACCATACAATTTTTGGCAAATTGCAAGCCATCAACGGGTTTGAGATGTCTTTACCAAGAGCCGTTTGCTCCTGGACTAGCCAATCCATTTGTCATATAGACTTTGGCGGACTGATTACCACAAAAAAAAAATTTGAACCTTAGTGAAAAATTTTTGAAAAAAATTTTGGTCAAAACGGGGGTATAAGATAGTAAAATATGATAAAATTCGCTAGAATAGCGAATACCCCCCCCCCCCCCCACACTAAGCATGAATATTGTCCTCAATATTCAAAGTCCCGGCTATTATGCCGATTCTTTGAACGTAAAAGGGTAACATTACAAGCTAATTGTGGAAACACAATTTTGTTTTTCACTTTTGTAATCATAGCATGGGGGACTCCCCCACACTTAGGGTGAAAACCCTATAAGCATGCTACTGTTTTTGTTTACCGAGTCGCTAGCTTGACTCGACCCCGAATTCATTTGTCCTTGGGGAAGCATGATGTGGAAGAAACAATCTCCATCGGACTTTCATTCAAGATGTTTGGATAAACATTTGAAGCACGTGAAAGTTCCACACCGATGAGATATAATCCCGGCTCAAAATAATGGTACATGAAAATTCCGGGATCAAATATAGTGTCTTCATTCCCGAAGGAGTGAAGAACAGGAGAAGTCACCCTGTAGGTGAAGAAAAGGAAGAAAACCATGATGAAAATCATTATAGGATTTTCTTCCTCGAGAGCAGGCTCCGTAGCCTGAGTTTGGATTTCAAAGGGTAAGCTCGTAAACATCCCGGGAGGGTGGGTGGGAATTTGCAAATTCTCATGATTGAGTGCATCTCCCCCCGGGTCATCATACTCCGGAGGAGTCATGATATGAGTGAGTTCACAGGAGAACTCATCAAATGTGAATGAATCATATTCTGGATTGATGTGCGTGAGTTCACAGGAGAACTCATCGAAGGTAAATGATTCATAATCGGGGAGAGAATTATGAGAATGAGAAGTGGTACTGCCACTAATCTTCTCTCCCATAGGATCAAAAGTAAAGGCTTCAAACTCCGGAATAGGATCATCGGAGAAAATGTCACTATCCTTAATGGGGATAGGAGATGAAATAGGTTTTTCTTTGAAAGCCTCGATTTTAGAAATGAGGAGATTGATTTTCACTAATGTTGCACGAAGTGCTTCATCTTTGATTTCAGTGTCAATCTCATCATTCTCTTCTTCTAAGCTAACTAGCTGAGAAGGTAAATCTTCCACATAACTGATGTCTCCACAAGATAACGAATCGTCATCATTAGAATCGGAGAGCATCTCAACATCATCATTCGGGAAGACAAGGGGAGGAGGGATATCACACATAGGATCAAAAGTTCCCTGTGACTCTCCTGGGATTGGGACAAGGATCTCAGCACTAGACTTTATGAATTCGTCCGATTCCTTTTGAGGAACAGTGCTAAGATGCTCATCCCCCATATTCAGAGAGTGAGTGGAAACCTCGGGTGTGATAGCAGTTGTTTGAGATGGAGTCTCAAATGCTGGGATATCAACTGATGAACTTGATGAATCTTTTTGAATAATAACAATGTTATCTTCATCATCACTGTCATCATAGTCATCAAATAGAGCAGTATTGCGAATATTAGCACGTAATTTAGCTGCTCGTTGCTCAGCCAATAACTCTTCCATGCTTTTTCCAGATTCTCGTTCTTCAGCAAGTAATTCTGCCATAGTTTTCCCACGAGAATTTGGAATGAAAGGAAATTGTGGGGATGCAGATGTGTCAAAACCGGAAGGTTGACATTGAAAATCATCGTGAGGACCCCCACAATATGCACAAGAAGAACTTGGAGTATGGCGGAGTGAAATATTAGCTAACTCCTCCTTAAGTTCTTTAAATTTCTCAAGAACCTCTAAAAAGTCTTGCTGGATTTGAGGAGTTGCTTGGATAGTTTGATACTGTGGAGGTTGTTCTTGATGCGAAGAGTCATAATTGTTACAAGGAAATGGGTTCCTTGTTTGACAATCAAAGCTGAAGTGTGGACCTCCACAGTAATCACAACAGTGAAACTGATGTGGCTGTGGGTTGTATGTGCTTGAGTTATAATTGTTATCAGGAAACTGCTCATAGACAAGTGTGTTTCCTGATTGACAATCAGAACTGTAATGTGAACCACCACAGTACTCACAACAGTAAAACTGTTGAGTCTCATGGTGTGGTAACTGATGGAATGAATCAGTCGTATTATGGTAGGAATAGGGATTCTGGTTATAGACAGACCCGTTTCCTGACTCTACCATGCCACAACTGGGGCAATTGCCACCATTATAAGGATTACCACACCACTGGCAAATCAGAAAGTGTGGATGAGACATAGAAAGAATCAAAAGGTTTTGGAGGGTAAGAAATGTAGAATCAAAAAGGTAGGAGGATTGAGATAGATATTTTTGGTATTTTTGAGAAACATGTTTAGTGCACATGCACCAAAAACAACTTTTCAAAACAAAATCGAGGCAAAACCACAGGGAACTTAAACCAGAAATCACAAGTGAATGGCTTCTTTGAAAAAGGTACACCACTCACAGGGATATAAAGGCAAGTTTTAATCTTAAGTTTGGGAACTTATTATGGGTTTGTATTTATCAATTTGAAAAACTGCTTTAGGCTTATGGGTGTGTGTGCAGAAAACTTGAGAAATATTTTTGGAACTGATTCGTTAACCGAAACCGTCCCTTTAAGATTACTCGCAGGCTGGCGGGAGGAAGTAAATAGGTTTCCTCTTCAGTTCACAATTTAATGTCAGAACCTACCTTAAACCAACTGTTTCAGGTTGTAATCTTAAAGAAAACGAAGTAATTTAACTTCACAGTTTGTTTTGTTGTTTTTAATTTTTTTTTGGTGTTTTCAACACTTCAGGAGAAGTGTTAATGAACGTTTTTGATATGATTATGTTTTTACAAAAACTTTTATACAAATTTGTGAGAAATTTGTACAGGGAGGGTTTTGAAAACCACTAAACTTAAAACGATTTTGTAAAACACGCAACAACCTCCCCGACAGCGGCGCCAAATTTTGATTGGTCCCGAAACGGTCAGATATTATTGACCAAGGTCAACAAGTCAAAGACAGCCTCGTTCCAATACTCCGGTGATAGTATAGTGTGTCCCCGGGTCGTTATGTCCCAGCGAGATTGAAATGGTGTCGTTTGAAATCGTTTATGAGTGAGTGGGACTGAGGATAGTAGCCCAGATGATATGGAATTGATTTTGCTACTGTTATTTTGGTATTGGTACACAGATATAATATTCACAAAAATTAGATACCAGATATATGCACAAATTCACAATTCAGATCACGTAACAGACAGAGAAAGTGAGATTTGGTGAATTACAAACTACAGGGGGTGCTTTTGAACTTTTTGAAACTTAAAAATTAAAAAGAAATTGAAAATGAAAATGAAATTATAAAAGTGATTAAAATATTATTTAAATATTATTTAATTAATAAAACTATTTAAAATCTAAATTAAAACCTAATTTAACTTAACTAATAATTATAAATATTACAAATTAAACTAAAAACTTGCAAAAGAAATTTCTAAACTTAAATTAGAACTTGAAGAAAGTAAAAAAAATAAAAATAAATATTTTTGTCTTTTTATGGTTTTATTATTAATTAAAAACTATTTAACTTAATTAAACTAATTAAACTACTTTAAATTAATATTATTACTAAATTAACTTAGAAAATTATGATAAAATTTATAAAATTACTTAACCATCACAGGAATCCTAAAAAATTATAAAAACCTCTAAAAATTATATTTAAGACTATTCCACTAATTAATTACCTTTTAATTTACTTAAGACTAATTTAAATAATTAAAATAAAAAAATTGAAAATGAACAGTAGAAAGTAAAAATATATTTTATAAAAGTCTAATATATTATATAAGAGCTATAAAAAATATAAAAACTAGGTTATGCTTTATAAAAACTAAATATGCTATTTAAAACTTAATATTAAATAATAATTAAGAAAACTAGTATTAATTCTAGTAAATACTAAATTGCAGAATAAAAATCTGAAAAATTTACTAAAAATACTTTACTATATAAGGTAATTAATAAAAATATAAAAATACTAAGTACTTAATAAAAATATAAAAATGAAAATTAAAATTAAATTACATTAAATAGAAACTATCACTTAATATTAAATTAACTTTTTTGGATTTTTCTTTTACAAACTTGTTTTATACCTAAAAACAAAGACTTTTTGTGAAAACAAACTTTTTATAACTTAAAAATAAGCTGAGAATAAGCTAAAAAGGTACACAGTTTGACTTTTGTTGACTGAAAAGGAAAATAAGCTCTAATGAGCTTGTGTAGGTCCCACAATGATTGAATCTGGTCTAACTAAGTTACTTGAACATAATTAAGCTGGAAAAAGCCACTTGGGACCACAGAATAAGCAAATGTATCAAATTAAGCACTTGGACACTTTGCAAATTAACTAAAAATGGGACAAGAACTAGGGCTATTTCTAAGTGGGGTCCACCGACCTTGGGGTCAAACTTTTGGTCAAACCCTCAAGCCTACCAGGAGGGGGGTTGGGAGTGGACTAGGCTTAGGTTTAGGTTATAATTATAATTAGGGTCCGTTTGTTTATTTAGCTAAGAAACCACAAGGACCAATTTTTTAAAATACTGATTTTTGAGGGAGAGGTTTTGGCAACTTTCCAAGATATTTCAAAGGGTATATTATGCCAAGTGGTGAATGGTATGAGGACCTGTTTTGACTTTTTCCAATTTTGAGCTTGCAGGGATCATTTCTGTCAATTCACCAAACTTTAGGGACCAATCTTGTAACTTTCCCAATTTTCACACCAAGGGACCATTTGTGAACATTTTAACTTTCCAAGGACCATGAAAGACTTTTTGACTTCAAAATATTTTGCTCAGGGGCCATATTTGCCAATTTTGAAACTTGAAGGACCAAAAGTGTAATTTTTGCAAACTTGCCATCAAAGGACTTAATATGACTTTTTATGATTTCAAAAGGGCCTTTGATGACTTTTTATTGAAAAGGCATAGGGACTAGTTTTGTCAATTATTGATAGATGAGGGACTGAAACTGCCAATTATGCAAACTTTATGCGTTTTTCATCTGTTTTTGATTATTTTGCATTTGAAACATATAAAACACATTCCTGGGATATTTTCACTATTTTGATTGAATATTGAGTGTTTTTAGATGTTTTGGCAGCTCAGAAAAGGTAAAAATGATGAGTATTTACACACTCATCATTCCCATCGTCCATGATGTCGGGTGGTGAAGAGTTACGAACAAAAACACAAAGAAATAAGATAGACTAAAGAAAACCTAAAAATAAAAATAAAATCTTACTAGAAAGGAATCTAGCAAGTAGACCTAATAAAAAGATATTCTAACCTAGACAATAACTATTCCCCGGCAACGGCGCCAAAAACTTGATACGTGGGAATCGCACCAGGATTTACCTCTCAAGGGATCTTGAGAAGCTTACAACCCCCACCAGGCAGTGTACCTGATCGTTGTAGTATAGTATAGTGACAAGTACCGAGGGATCGATCGTTCAGCTAGGAATAGTGTCGCTAGGATTAGAAAACCTAAATACTAGTTCTAAAGATGAGGGATGATTCTTTTTGTATTTTTATAATTTTTTAGAAAACAAGTAAAAATCTCGGGTTTGAAGGATTTGGGCGGAATTAGTTGCTAGTCAACTAACCCAATACTAAAGATGCAATCAAAATTAAATACTAGAAATGAAAATAAACTAAATTAAACTAAGGTTGTGAGCAATAAGTGGAGAAGTTGTGTTTACTTAGATTTCACTATTCCCTAGATATCTTTTACACGTTAATTACTTGTTATAGTTGCGTGGATGACGGATTGTATTCCTTAATACCATTCATGGGGTGGCGCACTTAATTCCCCAATCCTATGAGTGCCTACTTCACTCCTATGTCGAGCCGGCTAAGAAGCTCCTAACATGGGATCATTAGAATTTACTCATGCATTAAATACAACCAATAAAACCTAGTGCACGTCAGTTCATGTTTCCTAAGACGTTCAAGCATGTTACCATTTGGAGATCTGCCAGTTTTCTTAAGCCTAACATCGAAATCATTCATCCAATACAACCATAAACAAGTAATCAACACATAATTAACATCTAGGTTTCATTAGATCTAAGCAAACACAAGATAGATCTAGCCTAGCATGATGAAATTAAGAAAAGAAAAAGATATGGACAACCAACAAATAGACATATTGATTGAATTAAAAGAATACTTATCTCAATTACACATGAAAGGGTTCAAGGGCTGAAAACCCTTGAAAAACCTGTAAAATTCGTACTAAGTTCGGCCTTAGGGTTTCTCCAAAACTTCTCTCTTTTTTATGAATGAAAATTAGAAAACTATATATAGGAAATTGAGGCTGACGGCGTCAAGACCAAATTGGTGACGCCGTCATCTCGCCGCCAAAATACTTCTCGGACTGCCTTGATTTACTTTTGACGCCGTCACGTTATAGCATTTTCCAGGCCCACGTATTTTACTCTTGACGCTCTACCTTGTGACGCCTTCAATTCTGTACTGGGTCGTCATGAAAATTACTCTTGACGCCGTCAGAATTTCCTTCTTGACACCGTCACCTACTGTTCCCAGCAAGGAAAATTAAGACTTTGGCGTTTTCTTCACTTTTATGCTCCAAAAACGTCCGAATTGCTTCCTTTTCCAGATTTCTCTCCCAAAGTACCTAAAATCACAAAAGGAACAATTTATGGCAATATTTGATCAAATAAATTCAATTCCGGGCTTAAATGACCCCCTAAAAGTGGTTCATTTTTCGCCTCATCACGTATCCCGGGTGTGTCTAGATCAAAGTAGAAATTATCATACTCCGGTGGAGATATGATATGACTGAGTTCACAGGAGAACTCCTCGAAGGTGAATGAATCATATTCGGGATTGATGTGAGTGAGTTCACAGGAGAACTCTTTGAAGGTAAATGATTCATATTCGGGGAGAGAATTATGAGAATGAAAAGTAATACTTCCACTAATCTTCTCTCCCACATGATCAAAATGGAAGGCTTCAAATTCCGGTATAGAATCATCGGAAAGATTGTCATTATCCTTTATGGGGATAGGATATGAAATAGGTTTCTTATTGAAAGCCTCGATTTTAGAAATGAGGAAACTGACATTCAATAATGTTGCATGAACTGCTTCATCTTTGATTTCAGTGTCAATTTCATCATTCTCTTCTTCTAAGCTGACTGGCTCAGAAGGTAATCCTTTCACATAACTGATGTCTCCAGAAGATAAAGAATTTTCAGCAGCATGTGAAGTACTAAGCTCGATGTTAGGATTAGAATTTAAAAGATTTTCAATTTCTCCCAGATCGGCTTCGAAGTCAAACAAATCATCATCACTTCCCAATGGAAGTGGATTGATGTGAGTAAGTGTAACAACCCGTAATTTTCCACGTCAACCTTTATTTCCAAACTCTAATTTATTAATTTTAAGACTTTACAAGAACACTTTTTATGTATAACTTTTTAGTTAAATAAATATAAAATTTAAAAACACCATTTTGTGCACTATGACTTTAGACTATATTTAGTTTACAACATTGCAGCTCCATGCCGCTACTCCAAATCATAATTTAATTGCTAGGGCAATTGTATCTTAATTTACTCGCAAGTAATTATTTAATAAAAGCCATTCACAATTTAAAGGAACAATGTACCCGCCAATTCTAATAATTATTTTAATACATTATCACACTCCCTAAATTAATACAAAAGTGCCAAAAAATTATCTTCTTATATCTTTATAATTCTTCTACTAAGCCCACTTAACTATACATATTTAAATTTAACCACAAAACTATCACCCAATACCTATTTTCAATACCCAATACTTACACTTTTTCTTAATTTAACACCTACACAAATATAATAATCTCAAGACCATGACGTTTTTTTTTTTACTTACACTTGCCTAACTTTCTTACATTGCTCCTTTGACTTTCCATAAGATATTAACCACCAAATCATTACACCAACCATTGTACTACTAGTCTTGATAAGACCAAGTTGTGGCTTGACTCATTTTGTGTTTCATTTTTTTCCCACGAAAAAACAACTACAACAAAATTAATTTTACATTTTTTTATCATATACACCTTACCATCATAATCCTTGTTTCTTGGCTTTTTGATGCATGCTTTATTTGTTCCCTACTTTTGGTCTCCTTCTTCCATTTCCCACGCCACCAAACCATCACACTAAACCTCCTTTGCATTTTTTTTTTTATCATAACCTATCCAATAGAGTCTTATTATATTAAATGAGCCATGACTAGTTTAATTATAAAAGAGAAAGACTTGCATCTTTCATTTCATTTCAAAATATAAACACACATACTACTTGTTTTTTTCTTGGGTCTCGGCAGTAGTAAGCTAGAAAGGAGGGCTCTGGTTATTAAATTTATTGGAAGCATATTTGGTTTTGGTGGGTTTGGTTTTGGAAGAAAGGTTTAAGAGTATTATTCATTTTGGTTCTTGTGTTGTTGAATCTCAAAATCATCACCAACTTTGTTGCGGTTAGAGCTTCCTTACCTTGATTTCCGTGCACATTTTTCAGTGTTGAATTACTTTGCTTGAGGTGAGTATTCACGAACCCCTTTTTCTAACTATTTTAATCATTTTTGGGTGGATGCATGAATTATTAATTGAACTCCTTGAACATTGTTTTGAACCCTTTGACTATTATGAACTCTTTTAATTTGTTTTGACCTTATATCTTGTTTGAACTCTTGAACTTGACTCAAACTTTTGAACATAATGTACCATACGTACTATGACCTAAAGTCTCCCCTGTCTACGGAGCAACAATATAAAATCTCCCCTGTCTACGGAGTAGCTTTGACTTAATAATATATAATAGTTTGTGAATGATGTACTGTTCGTACATCCGCAATTGTTAGTCTCCGACTGGTTTGCCGTTCGCACTCCAGTTTATACGTACCGTTCGTACGGCTTCCTTGTGTGGAGCAGTAGGTAGTATGGATAGCGCTATTAGAGGTCGGCCAACCTCTCGTTCCCCTGTCTACAGAACGCATATTATTTATTTTAGGAGCCTTGCCACATACTTTATTATATACTATGTGCCCTTATTGTGAACTATATTGACCACGTGTGCATGACTACTAGACGTACAACTTTTTACGCAATGGGTTGTAAACACACAGGTTACAAGTCTTGTATGGGCGAGACTTGCAACTGAGTGGATTGACAACGCCTTTGCCTTGTGGACTATTCTCAAAGACTAAAAACTTATACTCTCTCTTAAAGGTTTTCATATTATATAAAACGTATGTACTCACCAACTATTTTCATAGTTGACCTGTTTTCTCTCATGCATTTCAGGTGATCGTCAATAAGTGTTTTCATAGAGGTTATTAGAGGTCTTCGCATGTCCTCGCTGTTGTCGTCATATTACAAGATTTTATCTTTTGGAAAACTAAGTCTTATGTTTTTATTGTCGTTGTTAACATAAAACAATGTTGTAATAAAGTACTATTTCCTTAAATATTAATTATGGTGTTGCACTATATCTCTTTTGCGATGTATATTGATTTCGTCGCAACTCGCGTTTCCGCCTTCGGCGGGGTGTGACAGTAAGTTCATCTGTGAACTCCTCAAGAAGAGGGTCAACATCAGAATGAGGCAGTGATGCCTCTACATACTCAACGTCTCCATAAGATGTACAATCATCATTAAAATCGGAGAAAGTCTCAAAATGATCTTTTGGATTTTCAGGAGGGGAAGGTAGATCACACATTTGATCAAGAATTCCCTGGAACTCACTTGGGATTGGGACAAGGTTCTCAACACTAGACTTTATGAATTCGTCCGATTCCTTTTCAGGAATAGTGTCAAGATGCTCGTCCCCCATGCTTAGAGAGTTAGTGGGAACTTTGGGTGTGATATCAGCAGACTGAGGGAGTTGAGAAGGACTAGCAGTTATGGATTCTACAAGTTCCATTTGTTTTGTTGCTAGTAATTTCTCCGTATTCTTTTCTCCCTGTTTTTCCACGGACGGAATTTCAACTGATGAACTTGATGAATCATTACAAACTTGTAATGTATCTTCATCATCATTGTCATCATCGTCGTAGAGAAGAGCAGTTTTGCAAAATATGGCATGTATTTTAGCTGCATGCTCTTTGACTAGTAATTCTTCCATGCTTTTTCCGTTTCTAGCATCTCGTTTTTCTGCAAGTAGTTCAATAGATTCCTCACGAGAATTTTGAAACGATATATTAGCTAACTCCTCCTTAAGTTCTTTTATTATCTCAAGAGCCTCCAGACAAGGGTCTTGCTGGATTTGTTGAGGAGTTGCTTGAATCATTTGGCACTGTGGAGGTTGGTCTTGATACGAATAGTCGTAATTGTTACAAGGAAATGGATTCCTTGTTTGATAATCAGAGCTAAAGTGTGGACCTCCACATTACTCACAACAATAAGATTGTTGTGACTGATTCGGTGAATAATATGGATATTGTTCATTTTCAAAACTTTGATTGTTACCAAGAAACTGTTCATAGACAAACGTGTTCCTGGTTTGACACTCAAATCCTTGGTGAGGACATCCACAAAATTCACACGAATATGTCTGTATTTCATTGTGTGGGGGCTGATGGAATAAATCAGTTGTGTCATGGTAAGAATAGGGATTCTGGTTATAGACAGACCCGTTTCCTAACTCCACCATGCTACAATTGGGACAATTACCACTATTATGAGGACCCCCACACCATTGACAATCAAGATGGTGGGGATGAGACATAGAAGGAATCAAAGGGTTTTGGAGGGTGAGGAATGAAGAATCAAAAAGGTAAGAGGGTGAAGGTGAATATTTTTGGTGTTTTTGGAAAACATTTTTGTATAAACAAAGAAGGAAAATATTTTTGGGTTTTTTGTGTTCGTTGAAAACTGAATTAGAATGTTTTTGGTAATCGTTTCGTTAAACGAATTTGTTGGGAATTACAATTAAGTTGATAAGACAAAACATATGAAAGATGAAGGACTTATGATGACAAAGTGAAGAATGCAAAAGACAAGGGACTTACTTAACATAGAAGATATTTCAATATAGTCCTTCGTAGTATTTTGTAACCCTAATTCTCTATTATATAAAGAGAATATAGGGAATAGGTTTCATATATGTGTCACAATGTAAACACCAAGAACCGTGTGTGTACAGGTGTTTTATGGGAAAACACCTAGGGTATGGTAGTTTAGTGTTTAGCCTCAAGAATCATTGGATTCCTGTTATAAAGATTGGTGTAACCGTATTATGTTGATATAATAATACTGGGGTTGTGAAGAATGTTTGGTAAAACCTTGTTTATAATATTGTTCTTATTCCGCTATGTTTTATCATATGAACATTATTATTCCTAGATTAAGACCTAATCAGTCTTGAGCCAAAACGGTCCTAGAAACTACTTTATTATGGCGTTATTAGTTTCTAACAAAATTCGTTTAACGTAATAAAGTTGAGCACAAGGGTTTATAATCATATGATATAAGCAACAAATGCAAATACCAGGGTAATCAAGATAACACCCAATATGTAGAGGCAACACGTGTATACATACGGTTGATGATACTAAGCTCATGACACGCAAAACGTTAACCAAACCAATCAACAGTACACTGTACTGACATAAATAATAACCGCGAAATTTCATAATAATAAATGCCCCCAAGGCCGGGCACTTGCCAAATTACCCGGCAAAAACGACAAATAGTACACCCGCATGTCAAGCCCTTGACAACTAAGAGTGGGATGGTCAGTCCTATAGGCCTATAAACTAAGTTCGCGCTCACCCGCAGGTGACTAATGGCTCATGATCGGAGGGTCTTTCAGGCAAGATAAGCTACTTAGTACATCGTCAGGAAATATATCATCAGGAAAAGCATACCAAAATACTTGTGCTCAGAAAACATTTAAAGCATGTATCTCACCCCAAGGGTTTGAAAACAATTAAAATATAAAAGCGGGGATATGAATCACACCTTAACAATAGCAGCAGGAAACGAGATATAGCAATCAATCAATAATGCGTCACAGCAAAAGAGACCTCAGCACAACCTAATCAATATAAATGGCATAACTCAGAACTAAACTCGAACATCTCAATAAACAATGCTTGAATAAAAGATTTTGTAAAAATATAATACAATGGCATTTGAAAGAAAAAGGATTTTAAAAGTCTCGCGTGGGTGACGAGAAAGAAAGATAGAGAGAATATGTCGTCAAGAGCGTACGTCAACCCGAGAAAGTCAAAAGTAAACGGAAGAATAACTTGAAGAAAAGAAATCAAAATGAAATTTAAATACTTATATAAAGAAACAATTAATGTGCTAAAAGAAACTAGTTTCGGCTATTTTACCCATTTTTCCCAAAACGAAACGTTGAAAGCAATATAGTTAAAAAGGTTTTCAAATATAATACAATCCTTTAATATTAAAAGTTTATAAAAGATTTTACGAAATTTCGGCATGACCTGCCCGTTCATACAACATTTCCCGAGTCAACGACTCTTTGTTTTTAAACAATATTACTATATATATAAGTAAATATGATTGGATATATCATTCGCGTAGTCCATTAGTTGTTTAGGTTTATCGACAATTTTGTATTGTTCGGGTTCCAGGTACGTTAAGATCTTTACGGGCCTAACGTACCCTACCTTCTCATGTACCAAAGGGTCCATAACATCTAAATAACCAAGGCCGTAAATCCAATACGTCCAATACAAGCTCACAATACAACAATACAGAAACAATGTCCGATATCCAAATCTCTTAACTATATCCAACTTATTTTATAGTTTCATATTTATTTATCCGTTTTATTTAAATTTAGCCGAAACAAGTTCCAAAATATATAATCATAACAAATAATCACGAGAATCAACAAATAATACAAAAATTAACCGAGTCATACTGGGTCAACCCGGTGTTGACCAGTCAATTGTCGGTCAAAGGAGGGGCCCACATAAGTCAAAATCATCATTTATACTTATATAAAATAAAATTTAAAATATATAATTATATATAAATATATACATATATATACATATATATATATATATATATATATATGTATATATATACATATATATATATATATATATATATATATATATATATATACATATATATATATATACATATATATATATATACATATATATATATATACATATATATATATATACATATATATATATATATATATATATATATATATATATATATATATATATATATATATATATGTATCGATATACATAAATAAATAATTAAAAGTAAGAAATTTTTATAAAAATGTTTTAGGATGAAAACTAAAAACATATAATATTTTAATATAATTTTCGGAATATTAAGTAAATAAATAAAAATTTATAAAATAAATTTTTAATAAAATATTTTCGGTAATAAATAAAAATATATAAAAATTTATAATATTTTCGGATTTAAATAAAATATTTTCAGAAATATTATTTTTAATAAATAAAAATACGAAAATAATATTACTAATATTTTTAATGTTTAAAATAAATAAAAATGAAATAAACTTAAAATAAATAAAAATTAATAAATAAGGTGCGTTTGGGTTGTTTACCGAGCAAGAAAAACAAGGAAAAAGAGGTGGGAAAGTGGTGGTGGCTCGTGGTGTTGATGGTGGTGGTAAGGGTGCGGCGGTGATGGTGGTTCCGGGGTGTTCGGGAGGGTTTTAAATTAAACGACTTGTACTTTTGGAACGAGCACGTCCCGATCTACAAGTTGGTGAAAGAAAATATTTTTGGCCGGAAAATATTCCGGTGGCCGGAATAGTACCGGCGGCGGCGGCGGGGTGTGGGTGTTGGTCGGCCGGAAAAAGAAAAGAAGAGAGAGTGAGTGTGTGTTTTAAATGAATAAAATGAGGAAATGGGGTGAGTGGAGGGTATATATATGATTAAAATAGTGTAGGGTTAGTTTTGAAATTAATAAAAGTGTGGGGTAGATGGAGAGTGATACTTCAAGGGCCAAAGTTGCCAACGCAAATAAACTTCTTACGATAAACGCTTCGAGGCTCGAACGACATAGCAAACGGACTCGAAAAATTACGAAACTTGTGCCATTGTTTACGAAATAATTTTTCCAATAAAATCAAGCATAAACTTAAGAGTTTTTCCAAAACTCAAAATAATTCAAATAACTTGGCAAAATGCAATAAGTTCGAGTGTTCTATGTTGTGCTGAGTCAATCAAGGAATAAAGTTCCCGTTTCCAATATATCTCACGTTTCTCAAGCCCAAATAATCACAAAATAAAAGTTTTAATGTGTCTCAGGTACGAAAATAAATATTTTGGCTAGAAGTATGTTTAGAAAAAGTACCGGGGGTTACAGGAAGTATGTATATTTATTTTGGAACAGGTTGGTTCCAACACACACACGAGGAAGACACACACCAGAAGAGAAGAGATTTTTGATTTTTGTTTATCGGTTCTTAACAGATACAAAGGCTCATTCTTATTTGTTCTAATTGATTACCAAGAAAGGTTTTTATCACCTATTTGACGTTGAAGTGGAATTATTCGAGTTAGTGTTCTTATTATATCTACGAATTGACAAACACTTGAAGGAGTTATGTTATTGTGCTCAGTGATTATTGTCAAGAGATTGTGGTCTCCCTATACATCGGTTTGGGTATACGTTCAAAGTTATATTTAAGACATGAGTTTGGATTGTTCTACTTCATCATCAAGTTGGGAATACTTAGTTTTCTTCATCAGTGATCATTACATAGAGCCTACAGAATTGAAGATTCAACAAATGGTTAACATATGGGTTTCAGGGGAAGCTTAAGTGTTCAAATGATTAACCATTTATATGCTACATCGAGGTGAAGGTTTTTGCTACTGCTAGTTGTTATTACTACTGATGGTCTTGATTTTTTCTGTTTCAAGTACATCTATAGATGCGGAAAACTTAATTGTGGGTGACTTTGAAACATTGGAAAGATAGATTGGACGTGTAATATTGATTCGTGGTTGTGAAGATCAAGGTTGCTTACTTTTGTCCCCTATTTGATGATGACAAAAAGGGGAAGAAGAATACTTTGAAGATTGAAGCTTGAAGATCCTTGATGATATAGCATTGTTTAAGAGGAAGTTCGTTATCTTTCATACATAATAACTTCAGGGGAAGTTCATGCTTACTTGGTTTTGTCATTATCAACTAAGGAAAGATTGTTGGGAATTACAATTAAGTTGATAAGACAAAACATATGAAAGATGAAGGACTTATAATGACAAATTGAAGAATGCAAAGGACATAGGACTTACTTTACAAAGAAGATATTTCAATACAGTCCTTCGTAGTATTTTGTAACCCTAATTCTCTATTATATAAAGAGAATATAGGGAATAGGTTTCATATATGTGTCACAATGTAAACACTAGGAACCATGTGTGTACAGGTGTTTTATGGGAAAACACCTAGGGTATGGTAGTTTAGTGTTTAGCCTCAAGAATCATTGGATTCCTGTTACAATGATTGGTGTAACCGTATTATGTTGATATAATAATATTGGGGCTGTGAAGAATGTTTGGTAAAACCTTGTTTATAATATTGTTCTTATTCCACTATGTTTTATCATATGAACATTATCATTCCTAGATTAAGACCTAATCAGTCTTGAGCCAAAACGGTCCTAGAAACTACTTTATTATGGCGTTATTAGTTTCTAACAAAATTCGTTTCCTCTTATATTACAGTTTGTAATCTAAAAGTAATCCGAAATAGTAAACGTCACGATTCGTTTTGTTTGTTTTTGGTGTTTTTAACACTTTAGGAAAAGTGTTAATGAACTTTTTGATATGATTATAATTTTTACAAAAGTGGTGGAATTTGTACAGTGACGGTTTTGAAAACCACTAAACCTAAAAACGTTTTGAAACACGCAACAACCTCCCCGGCAACGGCGCCAAAATTTGACTCCTCCTAAACCAACCAGTCCACCGGGTGCGGTCAATAGGCTCGCCTAGGAGAAAGTGCAAGTTATAATATCCGTGGAAGTACAGGGAAATCGCCGGGTCGTTAAGTCCCAACGAGATTGAAATTTTATTTGAAAACGTTTCGGGAATGAGTGGTACTGAAGACAGTAACCAATAATGATTTGGGTTTGATTTACACTGCTAGAAAGTATTTGGATAACAGTATTAATAAGCACAGGAAATAGATGTATATAAAGGTGAACTAACATTAAATCAGAAACGATTGCGTGCTGGAGAAAAAAGTGAGTTTTAAGACAAAATAAACTACAGGGGGTGAAAATAAAACTTTTACAAACTTAATATTAAAAGAAAATTTAATTAAAAAGAAAATTATTTTTTTGATTATTTTATTATTTAATGTTAATTAAAAACTATTTTAACTATTTATTCATTAATTAAAACTAATTTTAAACTACTTTTTAATTACTAATAATACCTAAATGACTTAGAAAATTATAGAAATTTTTATAAAACTAATTAACCATTACCGGAATCCTAAAAAATTATAAAAGGTTTCTAAAAATTATATTTAAGCTAATTTACTAATTAATTACTTATTTAATAATTAAAATCTATTTAAACTAATTTAATTCTAAAAATTACCAAATGAACAGTGAAAATTATGAAAATTTTCCTAAAAATACTTTACCAATTAAACCTAATTTAATTATTATAAATACTAAATTAACTCAAAAAATTATGAAAATTTTTCTTAAACTATTTTAATATATTAGAAACCTAGGAAAATTATAAAAATGAAAATTGTTTTTTAAATAAGCTGAGCAATAACCCAATTGGCTTAAATAGAAGCTATCACTTCTTTTATATTTTTGATTTTTCTTATTTTTCTTTTACAAATCTATTTATATACTGATTATAAGCAACTTTTAAAAAGACAAAACTTTTGGGAATAAAAAATAAGCAGTATGGAAAGTTAAGTGCTTAACAGTTTGTGTATTAAGCTTATTAGGACTTTGAAGGCTTGAGAAAATTGACCAATAAGCTATCCTATGATTCCACAAAGGTACAATAAGCTACTACAGGTTAAGTTACTCTAGAAATGATCCAAATAAATAAAATAAGCACTGGGAATAAGCTACAAAAAGTAAATAAGCACATCCCAAAACCTACACTGAGACATGCCAAAATGAAGACCTACAGACCAATGTGGGGTCCACAGGGGGGTTCAGGGGTCCAAATAAGGACTTGATCTAAAACATTGAGCTTATGGGCTTTTCAAAAAGCTAGGGCTCAGGGTTTAGGTCCCACAGATAAGCACTATAGATGCCTTTGAAGTTTGGTGGTTCACACTGAGGAATCAGTATCTATCATGAAATGGACAAACTAAAAGGTACAAGCAGCCCTACCAAATAAGCCGGAAATTAGCTAGTAAGCCCTGAACCTTAAAGTTGAGCTTATGGGCTTTCCAAAAAGTCCAAGCTCACACTGTGGGGTCCACTATTGAACCAGATGGAAGCTTGTGAAGTTGGGTGTAAAGTCTGGTACAAGGGAGGTGATGGGTCAACTGGGTGAATTCAAGGGTAATTTTTTATGATCAAATGATTTTAAAAACCTAAATTCCTTCTTAAATCACATACACAGGCCACCAAATTACCTAGAAAAACAAGAAAAACCTATTTCCAAACCCTAACAAACCCTGTGCATGATCTAGAAATTTTGTCCATTTTTCAGATATGAGTTTACTTTGACCTTTTGAGATTGGTGAGCTATTTGACTTTTTCCAACTTTGAGTCCTCTAAATTCACTAAAAATGTTATGTTTAACTGATTTAAGACTTGATTACACTAAGAGAACAAGTATTACACCTAGATTGAAGAGTATGCTACCTCATCTCCTAACAGTTAAGATTAATAATGAGATCAAAGACCAATTTGACTTTTTATTGAAGAACCTAAGTAGTTATTGACTAATATGAGCTAATGATGTCTAGTGGAACATGTCTCAACCAATTTTACCCACAGAAAACAACATGAACACAGTTAAACTAATAGATCCAAACACCCCTTTTAAACTGTGATTATTTGGTTTTCAAAGGTTGTGGGTGAATTAAACCATTAAACTGATTCCAGGGGTTGCAATATGATATAATAAGCTTAGATGAAAACATAAACAACAACAATAGCAACAACCTAATGCTACAATGGCAGTCAAGAGTAAAAATGTTGCACAAAGGGTTTTCAATGAACAAGCTCCTATTAATAAACTACAATATTACTCAAATGCACTTAAAAATCACAAAAACATAAACATAATCAGATGTAAATCATTGAATAGTGAAAATGCAAAAACTTAGAAACAAGCTTACAAGGTGCATCCAAGCTCAGTACATAGAACCAAGGACCATAACACATTCCTATTACTCCCCATGGAGTTCTAAACCATGGCCATCCTGAATTAACCATGCTCCGGCCATCATCATCTTCAACTTGTAAATTTTTGATTTTTCTTTTATTTTTTTGATTTTTTTCGTATTTTTAATTTTCAATAACTAAAGCTGGTTTTAATAACTCTAATAGCTTTCAAAAGTTCTACAAGTAGCTTATATGAGCTTTTGAATCCAGAATAATAACCATAAATCAACAGAGCTTTGATTTGGAATTTCAAATATAAAAATAAAAATTGCAAATATAAGACTTGAAGCAGTAAACTTGAAATTAAGATTGCAAAAGGATCAAATTACATTATAGTAACAGAGTACAAACTTTTTAAGACAAAGGTTACATCTAAAATTGAGATTTTACTAAAAATGACACTACATTGAACTAAATTAATCTACTACTATGCCTTCTCCCTTCTCTTTCATTTTATAAGCTTCAATTAGGGTTTGTGGGCACTTCTGATCATATCCCATCAATAATTTAATCCATTGGATTAGTAACTTTTAATCTTGGCCGTTTGTTGCATTTTGCGCCAAAATGGGAAAGTGCAATTTGCACTGTTGCGTGTAGTAGGGGGTGGTGCATTTATTGTGGAGGTGATGTTAGGTACAGAGGGTGTGGGTTGGTGATGATGGTATTTCTGCAAGTGGTGATGGTGGGGGGAAAGGAATACCAGGGTGGTTTGGCAGGGAGATGGTTTGGAGGGAAGGGTGGTTTGGCATGGTCAAACCATGTTTGACCGGGGTAATATTCAAAGGGAAACGGGCTTGGGGAGTATTTGGGCCAAGGGAGTGTTTGTGGGCTGGTGATGGTTGTGTTTGTTATTTGGATTTGGATTTTGGTAATATTACAAAAAGGGTCCATTTGGTTGTAGTAATAAATCATAAGGACCAATGTTGTAATTTCCTGAAAATTGAGGGCTGAACATGGCACTTTTCCAAATTACTTGTGAGGGTTAATTTTTGCCAATCTTGAATAATACAAGGACCATAAAAGTAAATTCTCCAAATTTGAATTCCCAAGGACCAATTATGTAATTTTTCAAACTTGAAGGACCTGCTTTGCCATTGCTTGAAAAGTTTCATCTAAGGACCAATGGTGACCATTCTTGAATCTCCAAGGACTTAAGTTGACTTTTCTTCAAAATTAAATCTTCCAGGGGCCATTTCTGCCAACTTTAAAACTTGAGGGACTAAAACTGTAAATTCTTCAAATTTTCTACCCAGGGATCAAACTTGACAACTTGTGAATTCCTAAGGACTATTGTTGACTTTTCATCCAAATCCAATGCTCAGGGCCATTTATGCCAAATTCCAAACTTGAGGGACTGAAGTTGACAACTTTGCCCTGATTAATGCCGATTTTTGAAATATCCGTTCCTGCACGATTACAAATACAAAAATATAATATCTTTGACAATTATGGTTAGTTTGTGTCTGTTTTGGTCTTAATTTGGCTAGAAAACGTTGTGTGATTAAGCACACATCAACAGTACCATATATAATTTAACTCAAAATCTCAGTTTCGAAAGGGTAGTTAAGGGGAGATTTTGCTTGGTTTTCGATGGACGTTGACGGGTTCCTTGTGAAGGTGGTAAAGCTTTGCTCAAGTTGCATTTTGGATGTTTTAAATAATAATTTTGAGTTATTTCCATCAATTTACATGTTTATAAAATGCAGCAGCCTCTTTTGCTCAGGTTGCTTCATGTTAATGTTTGCTCAATGCCTTTTTTTATGTGCAGCAGGAAGTTACTGCCTTGCTAGAAGCATCACTCCCACTTCTTCATCAAGGGCAACAGGTTGTAAGTCCATCATATCAAACTCTCACTTCGGCACTCTTTGAATGATATTTGCAAGAATACTATAGTTGGACGATTAAAATTCTTGATACTGTAGATTTATTTGTATAGATGACCTGGTCCTTGGTTGTCTATTTACAACACAAAGTACTTATGTAAACATAAAAGGGTTCCGTTTGTACAATATAATCAATTATACACTCTATAGTTACTGTAGCTTCATATAATTCAATGAGCCAAGTTTTATCGAGCAATTTAACTTTGTGCCTAATATTGTAAAATCAGAGTACAACGACAGCCTTATCTTCCCATTTGGGACACCATGGGAAAATTTGTTGGACTTGCCAGGAAATTCCATCATGGAAGGATGCACTTCATGTGTGGTATGAGTAAGCGTTCATTCTCACTTTGTAAAAGTCATTGTAAACTTTTATTAACAACTCTTGTGCTCCAAAAAAAAGCCTGGGTTTAAATTGTTTTCACTTACTTTTACAATTAAAAAGAAACTATATTTGGACGTTATATCTTTGAATCCATTTATCATTTTGACCTGGTACTTTTGTGACTTTGAGGTTGAATCTGTTGGACCTCTAGGAGGTGATTCAATGCACATTGTGTTATTTAGTTATGCAGCTCTGATTGGGATTTGGGAAGTACTATTTCTATCACCAATTGGCACACAAAACCATCTTTTATTGAATCAGATTATATAAAGAATCCTTTTTGCATTAAGTAATAAAATAGATTGGTTTGGCCTGAAGCTCAAAATACTCTAAGAACAGTACATTTTTTTAGTAATATCTACCTGTGATATTCCCGTGTGATTTTCATCATCCTAAGATTGAACATTTTCTTACAGGTTGCATTCCCCAAGGGCGGTTTGATAAGGCCGGGTAAAGTGTTGTTGCTATTTCAAACAAGATTTTGGTATAAGATATTGTCATAATAGGATAAATTCCACTTTATATATAACAATTGTGTTGAACTTTATGTTGAACTTTAAGTTGAACTTTATGTGGTTTAACACATTGACAAAACCAGACTTCTGTGGACACATGAATATTGGAATTGATGAGATGGTAAACATGAATGAAATGTCTAAAGTCGTTCTTAGCTTTCATGATAAGAAGCTCCCAAATTAATCAAATTCTAGCCAAAAAGTATACACATTAGAACCTACTTTGATTAAAGAGAAGCTTAATTACGATTTACCTAAATGATATATAAAAGTAGAAACACTTATATACAAGTTTTGGAATTAAGTGATATAAATACTTCATGATCTCAATATACTTATAGATAATCGTATTAAGAAAATGATACTTGAGTATAGTGAACTTTTTCAAACTATCTAACATATGTACAACTATTTACTAAGACATGTTTTATATGTTTTATCAACGTTGTATATGTATATACTGTTATCAACAACAATATAGACGTTAACTTTTGTTATTCACATATTTAAGTGTTCATGCAATCTACATGAACAATTTAAGTTTTCGACGTTGGCTACATTAATGTGCATATTAAGACCATGAGATATGCATGCTTATTATTTTGTTAAAAGTTACACAAGTTGTTTACAATTTCATTGACACATTACGTCTTTTTTCCTTAAGAAAAACTATTTAACCTATTATGTATCTTTGTTGGTTTGTACGTGCCACGTCCGATTTTCACACATGGGTAACTATAAGTTGTCGTTTCAAGAGTGAAAAGGAAAAGAGGTTTGAAGGTTTTCATTTCTGATGCAGATGGTAATCTCGGAAAGTACTAGAAACATTGTCTATAAAGAAGTACTTTATTTATCTACAATATATAAATGACATGTTTGATACAATTTTTTAGCTTTACATATACTTTTATAAACAAATTCCTTTTAATTTCACTTTTGTTTTTTAATTTTTAGGTGTTCACAAATGGCAGCTAGCGTCATTGTAGATACCGTTTACGTTCATTGTTATTTCTTACTTTATTCACGTACTTAATTTTTTGATGCATAAACCCTCTAAAAAAGATCGTGCGCAAACAATTTCCTTCATCAATTTCATTTGCTATGACGATAAATAAGAGCCAAGGTCAATCACTTTCAAAAGTTGGTTTGTACCTACTACGACCTGTTTTCACACATGGAAGGTTATACGTGGCTCTTTCACGCGTCAAAAGCAAAAAATGTTTGAAGGTTATTATTTCGGATCAGGATGGTAATTTATCAAACAGTACTACAAATGTATTTTACAAAGAGGTTCTTTACGGTCTATGATCACGTATCATGAGGTATGTACCAAGTTTAGATATGATGTGATTCATTATGTTTTTCTTGATTTTACATATATTATCGATTCACACAAAATGTTTTACTTACACTTTCTTCTTATACTTATTACGTTATCAACAAATGCTCATTGCCTTACCAAGGCTGTCAAGATTTGATTTTCATCGACATTTTCAAGATTGGAGCACATGTGGATGGCCGTTTATTATATTCTTAGTTACAAGCATTTGTTGTCTATATTATAAATGACTTATTAGTTGATATTCCTTTCGAATAAATGATTCATCCTATTTACTTTGCGGTTCTTCCTTACTTTGTTTACAAACACTATTTTTTTTTTACACAAGCTCATCTAAAAACCCATGGGTTACCACGGGTCTATAAGCTAGTTTCAACTATATATATAATACATCTTTTGTAGAAAATTGTGGAAATCCTTTTTTTTAGAAGACAATAAATGTTCCAATTAATTGTTGTCTAATTTAATATTTAGTTGAATTATCGTATGTTAATAAAATTTCAATAACATTTTAATTATTTTTCAATTCATTGTATGAATAAACTTTACCCGAAAAACTTAACAAGAATATCTCAACTATAATTATGTACCGCTATAAAGTCCCGTCAATGTACACAAATACTCGTCTAGTAATAAATAATCCGTGCATCAATAATTTGTTTTTCAAAAGTTTCTTGTTTTTCAACACGGAATCTCTTTTCCTTGCACAAATAATTTTGCTTTACCAACTTTCCTTGTCTTTTAAAGTAGGAAATATCTTGGTAATTTCTATGGAGGCAGGTAGAAAAACTTGTCATGACTATTTAATTGCTAAGTATACATAAAAAATATTAAAAAAAAAAAAAAAAAAAAAAAAAAAAAAAAAAAAAACTATAAATTGTTCAGCAAAAAATACTTGGCAGACAAACATCATATCTAATTACAATACTAACGCAAATTTTCTACTTCAAACACTAATACCAAATAAATTCTTACAAAGCATGTTTCTAAACATATGTAGTACCAGTTCTAATATGTGTACGTACGGTTAGAATTTCGGTGTGTGTAGGTGGTAATAATCCTGATATATTCTCATAATCGTGTTTAGATCACTTTCAGATTGAAGTATTTCGACCGTAAATGCCTCGAGAACAACACTTTATTTATAAGGCACAAGAAATCAAAGCAATACATAAAAAGTTGTTATGTTTGTTCTGTTATGGAAGAGATCAATAAATAATGAAAATACATAACTGAAAGTTAGTTAAAATTGGTTAAAGTCGGTTGGCGGGAAAGGTCATGACTGTTGGGAAAAGATGTGACTTTTGGTGGGAAAAGCTGTTGGGAAATAAAAACCTGATTGAGCCTTTGACAAGTAAATCATAATTACATAAAATATAAGTGATGACACTAAATCACCAACACGTACGTCTTAAACTACCTTCCTAATAAAAGTATGTTCAAATGTTTAATAAGTTTGAGAGCATTTGATTGATGTATGTTATTCTTTTATAATGTGTATAATCCTAAAACTCAAACATAAATTAGATATTTTTCTTTAGATCATACCCTTATCACGTAATGTAATTTCCAAACATAGTCTTGGAGTGCATGGTGCAAATGGTTAAAGGGCTGTTATCCGTGCTCGTTTGGTACCTAGCTATAACGCTGCCAAATGCACCGTTGGTGACGTTATAGGGGTGTTGTCCGTCATGCTTATCCCGTAACGGTACCCTTTTTTTTTTTTAAATCTGGGTAGAAGATGTTTGGGTGATGCTTGTGTTGTTTTTGGTTTGTAAAAGGTTGTTTTTTTTGTCTTAGTTGCGAGTTTGGTGGCAAGCAAACGGAAGAAGGCAAAAGGAAGAACAAGACTTAAATGTTTGGTTCTTTTTCCAATTTTTTTTTTTTTCTTTTACTTTTTTCACTTTAAACCTTGTTACTATATATGTTTACATTATTAGTTATTGAAAATGTTTTTATTACACTGTTAGTCCTTTTTATGTTAACAGAATTGACCTTAACTTTGAAAAAGAAATTACATGAATAATGATCTGTATGTATGACATGATCATCAATCACCTCCAGCTTGACCAAGACACCCGACCCATAAAAAATAGTGAATCTTTTTGCAAAAGTAACGTCAACACGACTAAAATCAATAACAATAAGAAAAACTTGGGTACCCACCTCATTAGTTGATTTCTATATATTATGACATGATCATTGAAGACATCACAATTAAAGCTGTCTTATAGTTAAAAAAAACACAAATATGTGACTAACAAGAAAGAATAAGTACACAAGAAAATATGAACTACTTTACTTGTATTCATTTTGTATGATTTAATCCTCTGTTCAGGCTTTAAAGTTTTTGTTCAAACTTTGATTTTCCAAAAACTCACTGAATTAGATGAAGGTCAATAAGTTTGACTCAATAGTCAAACATTTTGATGTTTAATGATTTCATCCAATGTAGAACATAATTATGAAAATCAAAACTTATTTCTGATATCGGATCACTTATTAAACCATCTTGGCTATTACTGTAACATGATCATCTCCATTATCCGGGTAAATCCCACCATATTCACCAGCTAATTACACTTTGACTTTCTTTAGAACAATCCTACACTACTGTAGAACTCGATTCTTAATTCCTTATGGCATGTGAAGGGATAGCAAAGCACATAACACGCAAAAACAAAACAAAAAAAACAAAAAAACAAAAAAAATCAAAAAAAAAAAAAAAAAAAAAAAAAAAAAAAAAAAAAACAATTTTTGAGATTTCAACAACGAAATGTGAAAAAGGAAAACGGAAAAAGAATCATAAACAGATTATATGCGTTTACAATTTATTGACTTCCGTCAATGCACATGAACTAATTTTTAATGAAGTTGCGGACAAATCGATCACCCTGGGTGCTGATTAGCAATACTCCCGACGGCTCGTCAGACCCAATTAATCTGGGAAATGGTTCACATGTAAAAACATTAATGACTGCCATATAAATATGAGTACTACGATTGTAACAAAAACAGAGAAAGTACCTGTTAAAATACTTATTTATGGCTCCTCTGGGCATGTGATATGGCTTATGGCTATATGTAGCAGAACGTTTCATTTTCTTCAAATGAGGTTCTTCGTGTTTTGGGTGTCAAATCACACGACTCTAGAAACCATCTATCCTCAACAATACGCAGACCTTTCAACCCAAAAATGCTTTGTGGAAGATGACTTATCCGTGTACCTTTTATGTTAAACTCTTTCAAACATTTCAAACGTCCAAATTCCTCAGGCAATTTCTCAACTTGAATACATTGAGAGAGTACTAAATGTTCCAGGCGTTTCATCTCACAGATGCTGTTCGGAATATCTTGTAAAAGTGTACACTCGAATAGGATTAGACTTTCTAAACATTCCAGTCTTCCAATATCCACAGGTAACTTCTCAAGAAGCAAACACCACTCAAGTTTGAGAGATTTCAGATGTTTCAACATACAAATACTATCTGGAAGACTTTTAATATATGTAGACCGCAAACTTAGCTCCTCTAGACAATCTAACCGGTGAAGGTTCTTGGGCGCTTCTGGAATACCACCTTCAAGTGTAAGTTTTCTTAAACATTGTAAACCACAGATAGTATCGGAAAAAGAGTCAACGTTTATGCGAGCACCGAAACCTAGAGAAATAAGCTTCTCAAGATATCTAAAAGACGAAGCTGGGTCTTCTTTATAATAACAGGAAAACTGAAACTCTTGCCAAGTATTTCCGGGATCACATATATCTGTATCATCTGCTTTCAGATATAACTCAGATAGAGAAACAACCTCACTTGAATCAAGCTCTTTGTCAAACTCAAAGTATTTAAACCTCCCACAATGACTGATGCCTAAGTAGATAAGCTTTTTCAGACATTCTGCAGGAGCATTAATTTCTTCCAAATCACAACAATTATAAAGTTCCAAGCTTTCAAGATTCGTAGCCACACCAAGGTCAAGGGTCCTCAATTTTAAATTACAGAGGTGGAGATTAACTAGCTTTGGACATTCAAGCGGCATGTGTAATTTTTCCAATCTATTACAATCACAGATACGTAACTCCTTTAGATTTGGACTTTCAGCAGGCATGTGTAATTTTTGCAATCTATTACAATCACAGATACGTAACTCCCTTAGATTTGGAGTAACCTGGAAATGAACTTCTACCAAATTATAACAAATTTCAAGAATTATTGTCTCAAGATTTGGAGCCACACTAAGGTCAAGGGTCCTCAACTCTGAAATGGTGAACTGTAGGAACCTAAGCTTTAAACAAGCCTGTCATAAGCAACAAAAAAATGGAAAGATAAATGTTAATTGTTGTAATGACTAACAGAAGAGGGAAAGATAAACAAGCCTGTCATAATCAACCATTATTCTACCTTTTCTTCTCTATCCTCCCAAAGTTGAACCATCTTGCTGTAATTCATTTGAAGTCCAACAAGATTATTTGCTTGAAATGTTTTTGGTAAATGTGAAAAAGGATAACCACTCCATTTCAGAAACCGCAAGGCATTTGGAAGGTGTAGACTAACTTCATTAAAGTTCCAGTTACTAGCTTCGGCTTCACTTACATATGTGGCATACACGTGAAGAAATCTAAGTTCCTTCATGTTTGCAAGACCCTTCATTAAAATTTCAAAATTCAATCCATATGCATTCAGTGATATACATTTTGTTGCTTGGGTGCCCTGTAATACAAATAACAGTGACCATGAGATTTGTTTCATTACAAAAGAAAATGAAATGTTTAGGTTAGGGTTTCTAGTTTCTATAAAATTTGGGTTTTTTTTTTTTTTTTTTCTATTAAATTGGAGGAATTGGTTAATTTTGAAATTCTTAGGTAAGGGTTTTCGTTAAATTTGGGGATCTTTGGGTTTTGTTTAAATCGAAGGTGGTGGTCGTGGTTTTTGGGGGTGTTAAATGGCTTGTTATCAAGGATGCTATTTTGCATATATAATAATAAAACAAAATTTTATTTTTTACAATGACTAAAATGAACTTTTAGAAAAGTAAACTGACTTTTTAGTTTAACAACTCAAATAACTTGATACTTACCGAGTCATTAGCCATAATATCTTTAATTTCATCATCAATCCATAACCGGCTATTCATTTCAGGTTGATCGGGGTTCAAACGACGAACAATATTCATGCCCATTTCTTCTATATGGTCGTGCATCCCCAACACCCCATCTTTAGAAACAGTTATGAGAGATTTCTGCTCAAGAACTCTTAAACCATTTATAGCACGAAATCCACAACTTTCAAGAGCTATAATCGCGTCTTTTTTGTACCAACCCTTGAGTAAGCATGCAACATCTAAGAATATGTCCTTGTAATCATCCTCTAGACTATTATAGCTTAATTCCAAAATCATCATAGTTTCATTCAATGGAATTATTTTTAGTCTTTCCAAAGCATCATTCCATTCAGGCTTCTCTTGAAAACAAAGAAACGAACCCAAAACTTTGATCGTTAAGGGAAGACCAGCAGCATATTGTACAACTTTTATTGATAGATGTTCGTATCCTTCATCGGGAATCTCTCTTCCAAAAGCGTACCTACTGAAGAGGAAAATTGATTCCTTGGGCGATAACAGATTGACTTCATGAATGAAGTTATGATTAAAGTTCAACCTGTGGGCTAATAGCACTTGCTCATCTCGTGTGGTAATGATAATTCTACTTCCCGGTTTAAACCAATTAGATGCACCAGCTAACGCCTCTAGCTGCTTTGTATCATTCACATCATCTAGAACAACAAGAACCTTTTTACGACGCATCATCTGTACCATCATGTTTTTACCGCCGGAAACACTACTGACAGTGATGTCTTGACTGCTGAAAACATCTGTGAGGATCTGTTTCTGCAGATCCTTTAAACCGGACAAAGATGTTTTTGAAACTTCCCTTACATTTTCAACAAAGCTTCTACCTTCGAATTGATTTGATATTTGATTAAAAATAGCTGTGGCCAAAGTTTTTTTTCCACCTCCTCCCATCCCCTTAATTCCAATCATGCGAACATCTTGAGTGCCCAGTTCTAAAGATGAAAGAACCTCGTTTATTCGCATCTCCATTCCTATTAACTTGTCATCAACACTCGAACTGAATAAACATACCTTTTTAAAAATATCAGCAACCACTATTTGTATCAGTTTAGATTCATCCCTGTATCATTAAAAAAAATTGTAGTAATTGGCTTGCTTAAATCCCACATAAATGATTGATTTCAAATATCAAAGCTATAACATAATAGTAATAATCGCATTTCATGTTTGAGTTAAAAACTCAACTATTATAACATGAGATCCATTCAACAAGACTCAAATAACTTAACATATGAGAGATGTAAATCAGTAATTACCCATTAGCAGTCTTCTTCAACTCCTAGCCAGCTAGATTGGCTGCTTCTTTCAAAGCGTCTCTCCATTTCCCAGAAGCCTCTTTATTTTTATGTTTTTTAAATGCTTCTCCAACTGCCCCACTCTGTCTACGGACTTCAGTGGGCTCCACATCATAAAAGACTGGGTAAACAGTTTCCTCGGTAGTCTTCTGACACTCCATAATCTTGACAAGCTCATCTAAGCACCAAAATGACGATGCGTAGTTCTTGGAGAACACAATAATGAAGAATCTCGAGTCTTCGATGGATTTGATGAGCTGTGTGTCGATCGTTTCCCCTTTCTTGATTTTCTCATCATCTTTGTATGTTTCGATCCCATTTTGCTGAAGAGCATTATAAAGATGGCCAACAAAGCTGTTACAAGTGTCTTCACCTCTAAAACTTAAAAAGACATCATACTTGAAGCTCTTTTGAATGGATGAAGTTGAAGTGGACGCCATTGAAAGTAAGGTTCAAGCTTTAATTGGATCAAGAAGATGAACAATTAACGAGTGGAATGGAGTGAGAAACACTGGCAATTAATTATGTGAAGGTGATTATATTTACTCGGGGAAATCATGAAATATTGTAAAGAAACAAAAGATACTTTTAATAGGTCAAAAAGATAAAGTCTATATACATTCCCCTCAAAACACTACAAAAAAAGTAATAAAGTGGTATTCCTTACTTGTTTCATTAATGATACCATTATTAACAAAAAAATTGTTAATAAAATCTCAAAGCGTCGCTTATAATCAGCATTTGTTACAAGCAAACATGATTGTAACTCAAAAGCAATGTGAATAAGATGTCCTGTATAAATTTGTTTGAAAACTTCGGGATGTGGTGGGGATGGATGCAAAAGGGTAATGCTTTGCTAAAGAAAAAGAAAGGGAGCAAGACAATATAATTATATTAAAGTTCTCATATAGTTAACGGCCGGGAGTCAATAGAAATGATAAGGATAAATCAATAGATTCCTGTGTTTGGATGCAATAGAGAATTGAGCAAAGAAATCAAAATAAAATTCAAATTCTAATATTAAATTACTTTGTGATAGTACAAACATTTTTCTTGAACTGCAAATTGAAAACCAGATTACTGAGTAGCAAGAATATGCATATGACAAACTAAAAAGCTTAAAAAATACACCAGTAAATTACAAACACCGTCACACCATTTTATTTGTTATAAAATCTTTATAAAAATAATAATAATAAATTAATAAATAAAATCAATCATACTATATCAATCAACAATAAGAGCATAGGGTATAGTAACATGTTATAACACCAACACCATTGCCATGTCAGCGTCACATCATTTCATGTAGTATTCGATCAACTAACAACCCCCGGTTACTAGAGCGGAAAAAACCAGATCTTGAAGTCGAATACACACATGCCAACATAACTATGATTGACTACAAGAAACTTGCACAAGATAAATACCCAAACACTTAACCTTTATTAATGTTTGTAAAGAAAAGAATGATGCACAATGACCCCTCCCCCTCACCTTCTTTTTAGAGGTGAGGGGGGAAGAAAATCAACCCTATAAAGAGTTGAAACCGGCTACCAAAGAAGGAGAAACCGAGACTCACGAATGCTTGGACTAATCCCATCGTTGACACCCTCTAATGCTATATATAGAGTGCATACAACCGACATACACATTCCTATTTGACTAATACAAGGACTAAAGTTTCACAAAGACCCCTAGACTATCTAACTATCATCACTAATATCTAACAATTTCCACCTTAGTTGTGATAGTTAATCTTCTCCGATACGCAGCAACTTCAACATGTGCCGGAACCTCAGACCAGGGAACTACCTTTGACAAGGTGTAACACCCCCAAAAATTGTAATGAAGCAGCGGAAGTCTAATTGGAGTATTACATTTCGGATCATCGTCATAATTATTGAAAACGACTCAAAAGAGACGTTTTGAGAAAATTTGTTATCATTCATCATAGATAAAATTCAGAGTTTGCAACAATGTTTCCATAACATTTAGAAATACATAGAGAAAATGTTTTAAGTTAAAATGAATGATAACATTTTTGGACGTCGTCCAAAAAGGGCCCTAGTCCACTCCGTGCCAGTTATGCATCTTAGTTACCTGAGATAAAACATGCTAAAAAGGTCAACACAACGGTTGAGTGAATCCATAGTGTTTAATTAGTAATAGTTTGAACACAAGTTAAATAGTATTAAAAACAATAGCATCATAGTGTAATATATTACCCTAAGCCTCATGACACACAAACCTTAACATAGGGTGATATCATAAAAGATATAAA
The DNA here is from genome assembly GCA_030686995.1 of Artemisia argyi. Taxonomy (NCBI): domain Eukaryota; kingdom Viridiplantae; phylum Streptophyta; class Magnoliopsida; order Asterales; family Asteraceae; genus Artemisia; species Artemisia argyi. Next base: position 227,676,417 of record CM060701.1, read on the forward strand.
TAACCTACATCATGAAATGATGTAGGTGATGGTGCCTTCGTCGTAGGAGTTTGCCAACCTCCTATTTATATTCGAATAAAGTGCATTTAGTAACCATTTCAAGCTAACTTTAAATGGGGCGTCAACTGCCAATAGATTTATTCACTAGATTCGCGTTCACTCGCAAGTGATTAATTGTTCATGATATGAGGGACTTTTGGCAAGGATGTTAACTTAGGCAATATTAATCAGGATAACATTCACAAAAATACTTGTGTTCAGTTTTATAGCATGTATCTCCCCACGGGATTTGAAAACATAGTAAAAAGTGGGAGTATGAACTCACCTTGTAGTAGTAGTCTAAAATGCAATAGAGTCAAATAATAGGTGGTAGCTCCGACGTGTGACCTATATTAGTATGGCATAATTTAGTTCACAGTTCTAGTTCAAGACTCGATGAAACGAAAATAAGTTTAAAAAGTTTCAAACGTTTTTGTTATTGTTGCTTGTGTGCAGCATTCAGGTTTGAAAACAGTTTTTAGGTTTTTGGCTCTTGGAGGTGCATATGTTCACACGTTTAGGCGAAAAGTACTCATTATACAAGTATACGAAAGACAAGGATGGAAAAATATTCGTTGATGATTATAGAGCGTTGTCGCGAAAAAAAATGTGGAAAAGGTGTTCACATATATACTGTACGTATGTAGTTAATTTATTAAAAGTAGTTTACATTATGGTAATTTAAGTGTTATATTTCTTGACGAAAAATCGAGCATAACTTAGGTATAACTTTTTGGTCTCTCGTGGTAAGTATAAGTTACAAAGTAAAATTTTAAGTAAATAGCCATTTTATATTTCATAAAGCTCATGTAAGTTTTCGTAAAGACATATATCAAGTTTATATAAATCAATTAGGTGGTACAAATGAATAAACATATTCAATGCATAAGAGTTTAATTTCTGGTTAGTTTTTATAGGTTGTAAGTGTATAAAAGAGTACGTTTGCCAAGTATATAGTAACTCGTTTTTCATCGTAAGATTATATAGCTGCTAGCGATTTATTGTGGAACTCGTGGCCTAGCGAAAAGGAGAGAGCCGGGAACTAGTCGAGTCATTTAAGTCGTGACGGAATAAGTCGAAAGAAACAAGCAATGAGGCTCGACACATATGAATATCACAGCCCCGATTTACATTTATCCCATCTTATCTATTATCTTAAGTCAAATTTTAACAACCTCCTTGTATGTATACTGTATTCAAACGCTCCCTCATATTAGTTTCTTGTAAAGAAAAAGAGTGGAATGGGCCTGTTGGGCTTTGACCCAATCACACACACCCACGAGCCCAGATCTGAAAATTGGTAATTCAGACCTTGAGTTTGCATTTTAATGAGTTCATTTTGACACCAGGTCGAGTAATAGTACTGAGTCCTATGTCGAGTTCGAGTGACGAGCTCTACACAACTCGATGATGGGGTCTTGTGGTCTCACGTTATGGCATGTTGGTTGGGTTTGACTCGACAGTTGCGCGACACACTCAAATACTATTCGACTGCAAAGCCCCGTGAGCAACCCTTAACTGTTGGGGTCTCGACCACAACCAAAACCATAACGTGAAAACCATATCAACAATATGTTTGGATACAAACTGAAAATTGAGGACTTAGGTTATTTTGAACACGCAACATCAGGAACAAAACTGCCATATACAAGCCACGACAAAAATTGGTTTAGACTTGTTTAAAGCTTAACTACCGCACAAGAATTATAACAGATAGGTTTTTATCATCAAAATTTATCCATGATCTCAATCAATTATTCAAAATCATTATTCAACAAAACTGATTTCATAAACATAGCCGCAGGTTCGATTAACAACAAACACGAAATCTACACAGGAACAATAATAAGCCGAATTATAGAAAGAACGAAACTAACGAGACATTACACATCAGAAACTAATGAACCCATAGCGAGATTATATAAATCAAACTAGTTAACACAAAATGAACATAATTACAGGTTTTCGAATTGAAAGGAAAAGGAAAAAGGAGAAATGGGTTACCTGTTAGGAGTCGATTACAAAGGATCTCTCTCTAAAACAAACAAGACTCGATTCTGATTCCAGAAGTGATCCACACACCCTTGAACTTCAAGAATCTCTCTCTAAAAAAGCTACTAGTATTTTGATGGTGAAGGTTGTAGGATGTGTCGAAAACCCATGGGAATCGAGCGGTATAAATAGAACTAATACAAGGAGGTTTTGATTCCTCCTCCTCTTGAAGTCAGTCGATCATGTAGTCTAATGGGGTAATGCTTAATCACAGCCTAGTCACACTTTGGCTTGTGGTCTTGACTTTGAAGTCTCGACAAGAAGAGGGGAATCCCATCTGTTGAGTCTTATCTTTATCATGGTGGAGCTCTGGTTTCGATTCAGAAGGGGTAGCAGGAGCAGGGTAGCAGTGAGGGTTTATCTTTTTGCCCTTTTGGGAATGAGAAAGAGAAGCAGGAGCATATGAAGTTTTATCATGGCTTTTGGATTTGGTAAAGTGGTCAAGGGTGGGTCGGTTTTGATATGTTATTACTACGTATTATTATTATTATTATTATTATTATTATTATTATTATTATTATTATTATTATTATTATTATTATTATTATTATTATTATTATTATTATTATTATTTTTGTATTAATTAATTTCAAAGACTATTATTTGTGTATATAAGTAAAAGGTGAAAGTTAAATAGAAGCGCGTCGCGGTATCACTTTTGACTCCGTAACGTTCGAGGGGAATTCATATAGATCCCGTGTTTTATTAAATCTCGGTATTTAAGTATTAAGCCTATGTCATACTATCAAGGTGTCGGTACACGTGCGGTTTTAGTAAAAATGGAATATGAGTTCACCACATTGTTTGTTTGGTAATAATCGTCATTGCTTTACAGTGTAAATGAAAGCAAAAGTTTAAATGTCAGACTAAGTGAAACTGGTGGATATCACATTAAATAATAAATTTATCGGTCTTACAGGAAATAAATAACTTGGAAAATTAGGGGTTCTTACAGTACCTACCCCTAATTCTGAATTCCGTCCCGGAAGTCTTAGTCTGTGGTAGTCGTTGGGGTTGTCCCGGTGAATAGGTGTGGATATTTAGCACGAATTTGGTCTTCACGTTTCCATGTGTACTCTGGTCCTCTATTAGAGTTCCATCGAACCTTGATGATGGGAATCGACTTTGTTTCAAACGTTTGACATTACGGTCTGTGATTTCCGCTTATTATTCAACAAAGTTGAGTTTGTTGTCAAGTTGAATTTCCTCTAACGGAATGACGTGTGATTCGTTGGATAGACAATTTTGACCAAAGAGTGCCTCGAATGGGTAGCCTCTATACTAGTGTGATGACTGTTGTTGTAGAAGGATTTGATTAATAACAAATGATTATCTAGCTATTATCAAAATCAGTTACACATGTCCTCAACATGTCTCCTAGAGATCTGAATGGTCCTTATTTCCCAGGGGAAGTAGGTGTAGTTTCTGATGTCAAAATGAAAGGGTGGATCTAATTTGGGTTGGAATAATGAGAGTAGATATCACTAATAGTTTTATGGTAAACGTAGGGGATTTAAGTGGGAAAGCCCCTTGGTGTGAACATCAAGGAAGATGGCGTCAACAATCCTACACGGTTATTCAAAGTGATGATCTATGAATCAAGGGATCTAAGGGCAGTATCGGGTGCGAATGATTAGAAATGTTTGAAAGTTATTATCAGATAAGGCTCGTGATTCTAAGTGCTCAGCTCGTTAAGGCAGAACTATGATGTATATTGACTCGAAATCGTGGTATTAGTGGTCCGACTCAAATGGGTACTGTGTCGAGAGATGTTTGTCTCGTTATAGGTGGAAGCTAATGGTCTTACGGTTAGATGTGTCCTCTTATTGTCCCAATGTAAAGGTGGTGTTATGTCCCAAAATGATATAGTTATCTAAAATTCCGAAATAGTAGGTTGTCTCTTGAGTAATTGATTATTTAATTCAATGTGTTTCTACCAGTGTGAGAATCTTAAATTACAGGATGAGAAGGAAGGTTGTACTTCGAAGGAATGGTGTCAAGGTATGGTCTATCGCCATTGTCAATATCTAGCAGGTCAGGTGGTATATGAGTGTAGCGGTTGTTTTCGAGGTTTGTTCCTAGGATTTGTTCGGGAATTCTGTGTTTTCCTGCTTAGAGGTATTGATAAAAAAGTTTGTTCGAAATTTTTATTTGGGGTAAGCGTTTACACGAATTTGACCAAATCAAAAATTCAGAAGACACAAATTTCTCTGTTTGGGGTTAATATTCGTGTATAATGATACACCAAAAAAATTAAAGTTTAGTAGAACGAACTTTTAAATGTGGTGCAAACAAGACAATTTCACAAAAATCAACATTTAGATGTTCCTTAATATACGAAAGTTTGGTAAGGTTTGACTAAAAAAAATTTAACCCGTTAAAATAAGTATTTTAGAAAAATATCACTACGAGTTTTAGGAAAAGTTCCTTAAGAGTGAAAAACATCAAGGAAGCAGGTATAGTTGGGTACGTATAATTTTTTAAAGGTTTAAGGGCATAGCCTAGTTTCCAGTGTTTGGTGGCTAAAAATCGGGTGAAGTATATAGATATGGTACTTAATTCACTTCGGTATTACTGGAAGGTATCATGACTTATATTGTTATGCTAGTGGTCTGAGATGAATGAATCAATTGGATATTATGTCAGGAGGTGTTCTCCTTGGTTGCAAGTGAAAGTTGTGTATCAATGGTCGTTCAGTATGTTGAGACTTATTGGCATCTTGGTGTGGGAGTGAGATCATATCAAAACGGATTTTTGGGGCTGAATAATCTAGAACTCCTAGAGGATACAATGTTGTAAGGGTGGTTGTATATTGATAGTACTTCCAAAGTATCCATTACTTACGAGGGAATCTTATTATATGGTGCGGAGAGGGTAAACCGTGCATTGACATAATAGTGTCAAGTCATGGTATCTTGTCATTCCTAGTCGCGGACAGAGATGTTTGACTTACCTCTAAGGTTTGGCTTAGTGAACAACGGTGTTTTGGGTCACTCTTACGTCACAGTCAGGCTAACATCCTCAAAGAATTAGTGAAAGATTTGGCAATTGTTCCAATATATATATATATATATATATATATATATATATATATATATATATATATGTATATATATATGTATATATATATATGTATATATGTATCTATATATATATATATATATGTATATATATATATACATATATATATATATACATATATATATACATATATATATATACATATATATATACATATATATATATACATATATATATACATATATATATATATATATATACATATATATATATATATATATACATATATATACATATATATATATATATATATATACATATATATATATATATATATATATATATATACATATATATATATATATATATATATATATATATGTATATATATATATATACATATATATATATACATATATATATATATACATATATATATAGATTTGGGTTAAAATAAAAAGTGTGTTATAATAAAAAGTGTAGGAAGCCACCACATGCTGCCATGTGTCCCCCTTAGTCCCCTCCTTTTTTTTATGCTTGCAAGGGTATTTTTGTCAATTCCCAAAAGAAATAGGGTATATAATCTCTTTTTTTTTATCATTCATCTACGCAGCAAAAGTAATTCACCTACGCTTTTCTCTTTGTTTTCTCACCATCATATTCCACCATTCCACCACCGTTTCCCACCATTCCCGACCATTCCCCACCGTTTCCCACCATTCCCCACCGTTTCCCACCATTCCCCATCGTTTTCCACCATTCCCCACCGTTTCCCACCGTATTCCCACCGTTTCCCACCGTATTCCCACCGTATTCCCACCGTTTCCCACCGTTTATCTCCGTTGTTGAAGATGAGTATTCAAACATCAACCATTGAATCCTCAGTTTCTGTTAATAATGAAAGTAATTCATCCTCAGTTTCTGATAGTAAGATTCCTATTAAAGCTTTTTTCTATTGATTGCTACTTAATAGTGTTTGATGCAGTATATATTAGAATGTAGTGTTTTGATTTTTAATTTTTTGATTTTTAGTTTGAAAGTTTGTATTTCATTAATCAAAATATTTTTAGTTCAAATTGTTTTCAAATAGATTAAATTGATATATGTGCGATGTTCTAGATTATATATTTTGATGCACTAGTTCTGATGTTAAGCATTGTTTATAGTTTATAGGTACATTTTTTTGATCAGATATTAAATTTCATCATTTTGATATTTTATAATTGTGATGCAGTAGAAATTATTCTATGATGCACTTATTCATAGTTTATAATTGTGATGCAGTAGAAATAATTCTATGTTGCACTTATTCATTTTATTGTACTTTTCAAAATTGTACAATAAAATTGTACTCAAATAGATTAAATTGATATATGTGTGATGTACTTGATTTTATAATTTGATGCACTAGTTCTAATGTTTTTGTTTTTTCAGTTTTGTTAAGCATAGTTTAAAATCTGAGCAATGATTTTTTATATGTTATGCAATATATTTAAAACTGTGATACAATCCTTTCAGATGTTGAGGTCGAAAGTGTTCGAGTTAGAGATCACGTTGGTTATTATATTTGTGACGATAATGGCAATAGGACATGGTATCCTGATTGCGGCGAAAAACCTATAAAAGGTTGTCAGTTTGTTTCAATTGATCAGGCTTATAGTTTCTACGTAGCTTATGGTAAAAAAGGCGGTTTTGATATTAGGAAAGGTGGACAGTACCAGGCTGCAGGTACAAAAGAGACAACTATAAAATACTTCTATTGCTCAAGAGAAGGGTTACCTTTGAACGGGAAATCTGTAGATGAAAATTCAAATGCCAATATCTCTGAAGAAGGTGAATCCAGTAATGGTTCTATTAAGTTTGGCGAGTTTAAGAATAAGCAAAAAAGGAGGAAGGCTTCTTTTAGATGTGGCTGTTTAGCCTCACTTACTCTTAAGAAATTTGGAAATGTTTATGAAGTTACTAATTTTGAAGACGGACATAACCATCCTCTCGTAGCAGAAAACGATATGATTTTTATGAAGAATTCTAGGAATATGGGATATACAAAGTGTTAGGAATACAAATATTCCTGTAAAAGTCTCGGTCACCTGATTATTGTAATAGCATTAAGTTAGCTCGTAGTTAGTTTATATATTAGTTAGTTAGTATTAGTTTAAGTAACACCGTGGAAGAAGGACGGGTCTTTACCCACTGTATCCCTGATTCACAGCCCGGGTGTGGGCGTTTGTAGGTAACTATATATACCCCTCTCCACATGTGGAGAGGGTTGGTGCTTTTCATTCAATCTAACATTTTCTATTTTCTCTCAACTCTCTCTCTCTCTAGAAATCACCCAATTCTCTTCCTCTCTCTAAACTCTCATCTACTATTCTTTCTTTCTTTCTTTAATTCTATCTAAACACAAGAACGATATAAGATATAACTATTTGATATCTTACAATTGGTATCAAGAGCCATGGTTTCACCTTGGGATAGTTTATTTTCGGATTTTTGATCTTGGTTCTTGTGTTTTATATTGTTCGAATAGTTCTTCCTTGGTATTCATTTGTGTGAGCTTGATTCGTGGTTAGATTCGTTAAAGGGTTGCACTTTCATGTTTAGAATCACTACAATAGCTTAGTTTGGTCTTTGGATTAGTCATTTCATCATATTCTTGGCCGGTTTTTGACTGAATTCGTGGGATGTTTTAGTTGATTTCTTATTTGCGATTAAGTCATGTTTTTGTAACTTCATTTGGAGTGTTTTTGTGGGCCTTGGTACTATTTTGGAGCTGTTATCATTTAAGGGAGTAAAGGCAAAATCTTGAAAGTGACAGTTTTGGATGTATCTCTCTATGTTTATCAGGTTTTCACTATTTGCGATTATCTTGTTCTTATTTGCGATTACATCTCCTTTTGTCCCTGCGGTTCTCGTTATAGCGGTTAGCTCAGTCCAAATATTTGCGGTTAAGTCTCTTATTGCGATTAACTCACTTGATCTATCTTGCGTTTACATCTCACCTGCGGTTATCTTTTTGTCTTAGCGGTTAACTCAGTTCATATTGCGATTAGTTCAAGAGTTAGCGATTACCTCTTAATTGAAGTAGCTATTACCTATTGTTTATCAGTTAAGAGGTGGTGTGAAGATCAGTTACATCTACTACAAAGCCAAGCTACTACAACATAACAAACCCATATCCTTATCCCTTCTCCAATATCCCTCAACAACATCATCAGTCCACATATCAGTCTCGAAAAAGAAAATCAAGAAATAAAAGGCATCGATCTCAGCTTACATCTCTTTCGTGTGGTACTACAGAAGACAAAGGATCTTAAAGATCTTATTTACACACTAGAGCAAACCATCACAGATCTTGAATATGAAACGTAAAGGAAAAACAATTAGTTAATACAAAGACATAACCAACAAGAGGTTATCATCATTGATCTGATTAAGAAGTTTTTAACTTCTTTTGTGATATTCAATAACATATGAAAGTATTAACTAATGATCAAAGATCTCAGATCCGTGATACTCATGCATAGATCTTTCAAGATCTAAAATGTTATACAAGTTTTATCATCACTGATCAATTTAGGACTTAAACTCCTTTGAATATACGAACTGTTTTAAGATCAAACAAAAACCATTCGGTTTTCATTTGTCCCCTTGTTCGTTAAAACAAAACAAAACAATCAAAATAACAAACCTACCGTGTTCAAAACCCTTTTACTCAAGAAAGATATCTCGATCAACCGTGTTTATTCAGTTGACTTTGTACAAGGGGCGATATTTTTTTTCTTGGGCGTCTGATTTATGACTGCATGGTTATCAAATGAGGATTAGGTTAAAGTGAGCAGAACTAGGGTGATTTATATAACACAATATTTGGGTTTGTGTTATTAATGTCTCTTGGGCTTGCAAACTGTTATTGGGCCGACTTGTTCTTTCTGCTTGTGGACTGTTGTTGTTTTTTTTGGGTTTGAATTTCTTGCCGTGTGGGTTGCCGCTTTCTCTACAAGGAACGAATTGGTAGTTTTTTTTTTGTTACAATTGGTGAGCGAGATTTGTGTTGCCACCCCCTTATATGCTTAATATTTTGTTGGTTTATTGAGGAACTCGTTGTTGTATTTTTTGGTATATGTTTGGACAATGTTTTGTTTTTCGGGGTAATTGTTGAACGAGATTGTGCAATATCGTGGGTTGTGATATTTTCGGGCCTATTGAACATCTACGGAGTTTGATCGGATCTCAATCATACGACCATCAAGTTCATCAAACAATCATCTAATCATTTACCGATCCAACAGTTTCTCACTGTCTCACGGTTTTTTCTTGATTTTGTAAAATCCCGCGAAAGAATCTATTTCTCGGTTTAAATCATAGAATTGTAAAATCCCGTGCACATTCACAATCGTGTCTACCAATTCAGATTTTGTCATCTCGGAGATACTCTAGTTGTACGATATGGACGATGAACTTAAGATTCACAACAAAGTACAACTGACAAACGCTTCTGATCAGACAACCGTTTTCGAGTCAGATTATACTGAGATGGAATTGTCATGCTCGAATTCTCAAGAGAAAGAGCTTCTTCAGCCACAAAAATTGTTCAATAACGCAGAGAAAAGCTGCATAGAATGTTTTCGACAACTTCATTCACATCTCTCGGTACTTTTAGAGGGAAATGGATTCGAGATGGGATTCGAACGAGCATTTGTAACACTCTTTGGTCAAGATGTTCAGACTTTCACATGCACAATGATTCTTAACTTAGATCAACTACAACAACAACTTGACCAAGGAGAATTTTCCAAGATGGGATCCATGGCTGCCCTTTGTGTGATCAACAAACAACTCCAAGTGTTCTTTGATTCGAAATTCACTCTGGAGTATGACCATTATAGTGAGATGACGAAAAAGTGCTTTGCTGATCACACGGGAATTGAGGTTGACACGTTCAGAGACACACTTGTCCAGCTTATGGATAAAGTGAAAAGATTCATTAAAGAAAAAGCACAGCATATACCTGCATATGATGACAAGGTGAAGGCATGTAGGGTGCAATCTTGTGATGGTATTGGCGATTCGGGTATATCATCGGATGTTGGGTCAGTTGTCATGATATGCAATGGGTCAGTGACTGATAAGCCTGACACTACCAGCAGTTCAATGACTCTTATTACACATGACATGGATGCAGATTTCAGACCAATAAAAGAACCAGTGTCATGTGCTGAGGTACCCCTAACTGTACATCATAATGTGCTTTTTGATGAACGACTGCATACTGATCAAGTTATGCCCAGTTATGACACATATTTGTTGAAACAGACTGATAGCAATACCATTTCTGATTTAACAAATATGAATCATAAAGGGGGAGAAAGTGATCAGGATGCTGAACGTGATGATGAGTCAAGTTCTTTTTTTACAGCTGAGTCTTTTAAATCAAATGATATGGTTGATAAAGAAACGTTTAATGAACTTTCAAAGAGATTCTTACAACTTGAAAAACATTGTATTTCACTTGAAATCGCAATGCAACAAAAGGAAGAAAGTTTTCAAACTAACCAACCATGTAAAGATCCGGAACTTCCTGATTTCCGTGAATTCTTTTTGATTAATGATTTGAAAGCTCAGCTAGAAACCAAGAACTTGACAATCAACAACCTGAAAAAACGTATTACTGAGTTATGTGATATGTGTAATGAAGTTAAAGCTAAACATGACTGCAATGTTATTGAATTGGAACATAATGTGGCTAAATTACGTGATGAAAATGAGTCTTTGAAAATTCATTGCAATGAACTGTGTGATTCAATCAAAGAAACGAATACTAAAACTGTTGAGCAAACAACGTCTTTGATTGCAAAAATTGATGAACTCAAAGCTCAAGTTCAGGAAAAGGGTTTCACAATAACAGCATTAAAGAACGAGCTAAGAAAAGCAACAGGGAAAAGTGTGAACACTAAGTTTGCAAAACCATCAATCTTGGGGAAACCAGTTTTTCAATCGAATAGAAACCAATCAGTTGTTAGACAATTGACTGCGTTTAGATCTGAGAGACCAAAATTTTCAAAAACACGGTTTGCCTCCCAAGTTGATGCGGAACAAGTTTTGACAAAACCAGTCACTACACATTATTGGCCCAAGATTATTGCTTCTAGTTCTTCTAAGCCTCAACAAGTAGTTACTCCTACACCCAGCTCCTCTAGGATTAGTTCAAAAACAGTGTCGAAACCTAGCACTAAGGCTCAAAACACTTATGTTATAAATGACCTGCACAAGAACTATGATCTAGAAAAGGCTAGGAAAAGGGCACTACTTCATAAGGATGGAATCTTAGGTTCTCAACCTTGTATGATCCCTCGTAGGATATTGAGGTACAATGCTAAGGTTCAACCTGTTAAGTCTAGGAATTACAGTAAGTCATCTACAACGCATAAGAAGCAAAACAAACCTAAAACTACTCCTAGGTGGACACAAACTGCTAAATCTTTGGAGACTAGGAATATCGTTAGGCCTTCCACTATGCATAAGAAGCTTAGTAATCCTAGACCTTGCTATAAGTGGATTCCAACTGGTAGAATTTTTAAGGACATTGGACTTAAGTGGATACCTACCGGAAAGGTGCTTACTGATGGCAATGCCATGGTTGACCATGAAACCCCCAAGGGTTTGGATACTGTTGTCACTAACCTATATATGTGCAATCAAGTTTGTGATGTTAGTGCAGGTAGTCCTTACTCAGTTGCAGGTACATCTTCCATTCACTATATGAGAAAACTCAAAGTCTGGAGACCTAAAGCAATCATTTCCCCAGCTTCAGGAGTTCTAGAATGTCGATGCTGATGTATGTGCATAATGACGTCTGAATACTTCAGTTCAGGCCTCGCTCTTCAACGACTATGACGTCTGTTCAATTCAGTTCAGGCCTCGTTCTTCATCGACTATGATGTTTGAACACCTCTGTTCAAGCCTCGGTCCTTATTGTCATCGTTATGGTGTCTGCTGACAACACTTCAGGCCCCGTTCATCAAAGAAAAGAAAGGTGTACGATTCAGTGCCACTTATCTTTGGAAGAAGAGAAATCTTCTCAGTTTTGACCATTCTCAACAATACGGTTCATGCTTCTTCCATGTTCATTCAATCATCAAGTGGATTTACTCATCTTAGCACGTATTCGTATTCACTTGCTCTTTCAAAAATGGCAAACTTCGTATGCAATTTTTGAGGGGGAGAAGGGTGAATAAACTACATGATTGAATGTATTGTTATTCACTTGCTCAATAAAAAATGGCATACCTCACTTGCAATTTTTGAGGGGGAGAAGTGTGAATATACCACATGGTGATTAATGATTGTAGAATGGTCATACGATTCGTCATACGACTCTCCTCCAACACCTAATATTCTACTTACTAAGGATGACTGGGATTTATGTTTGATGATTACTTCCAAGCTTCAACGAATGATGATTGATCAAGATGCACCATCTAGATGTATTATGAATGATGATTGATCACTTGCTCAAGTAATCCAATCTCTAGTTAATTCTCAAGGTGTTGATGATGACTATCTTGATTACGAAGTTGCACACATGAATAATGATCCGTCTTTTCGTTCTTAAATCAAGGATTGTTGTTCCTACTAATGTGCACTTTGTTAATCAACCCGAAGAACATTATGGAAAATGTCGGTTAAAATGTCTAAACGGCTAACAATTTGGACATGAAATGTCAAGTGATCACGGAGTTTATTTGGCATCCCTTAATTGAGATTGAAGAGTATTTTACGAAGGCGTCTACTTATTTCATCATCGAAACTACATGTATCGATTGATAACTTGCGTGAACTCTTAAAGTTTATGATTGGGACTTGGATTATCTAGTTATACCTGATGGAAGGAGTTACATTGTAGTACAGACGGGTTATGGCTATCACTTCAAGGAGTTACATTGTAGTGCTCAGTGTCACACGAAAATGCGAATGTGGATAGTCTCAAGAGGTGATGTACGTCTTATACTTGATGGTTGGTTGGTTGAAGAGTATAGAGTACTTAGAGATTCGATGTTGTATGAACTCTCTACACCGCTCTTAGTCACACACTAGTGCAAGCTTAAGTCACAAGAACGGGAAATTCTTCTTCAGTTTCAAGTTTGGTATATTGGGTTTACTTCATCAGTGGTCACTTCAAATAGCCTACATAAGAGGTGGTAAAGATAGTCAGAGAGAGTCTTTTTGTAGCAGTTGATTCTCACCAGATCCATTTAACCAAATGTTTGTTTTTCTCACAAGATTTCTAGTACGTGTGCATTAAATGTGTTGCTGATTCTGAGGTATCAAAACCAGCAAGGGGGAAGGAGACATGCATCTGAATGCATAATGAGTACACGTGATGAACTTAATACTTCGTCTTAATTGAACATATGCCGGGAAGACATATGTCACAACCACAGAGATAATCAGTGTCTTAACTCGTGGCATTTGGTGTATCATTCCAACTATGTGGGGGAAGTTGTCTTCTAATACTTGTGGTATGTATTACTTCAGCTTTCAGTGTGAAGAACTATGAGAAGAATATTTGGAGCGTGAGATGATATTGCTTATCGACATCTTCATAGGAGCTGATATGGTTTATGGTGAAGTGCTTCTGGTTAATGCATCATGTACACAATGGTATGATGATTCCGATAAGATCGCAACCATCAGGGGAGAGATTTGTGTACATCAAGGACGCGCAACAGGTTCACGTGATCGGGCTTAATCATATATTTCGGAGGATATATTCGCAGAGATGATCAGTGCTTCAACCTGTTACTTTGGTGTCATCATCTCTTCTTGTGTTGGATACATGCCTACAATATGGAATGAGTTGGTATGTGTAAGTTAACTGGAAAGCACTTGGTGAAATGAAGATGTTGATATTCCCCCGAATTGACAACTGCTCCAAACCTCAAAGTAATGTGTACATTGGGGATGTACAACAGGGTCATGTGATCGGGCCTCATCATACATTCCGGGATTGATAACCGCAGAGATGATCCATGGTTCACCCTGTTACTTCGGTGTTATCGTTCTCTTCGGGTTCTCGAGCTTCATACAATGAGACTTTTTGCATCACTTCAACCTCTTGGGGGAAGTGGTCTCATGTAGGTGATTTTCGGTTTGGGGGGAAGCTACCAAAGCTTCACAATGAGGAGGCAATAAAAACTTTTAGAATTTTGGTGGGTGTCTAGCGATTAACTCAGTTGTGAGATTCTAGTGATTTGTTAACTACTTGTGTTTGGTGAATTGTTGTGACTTAAGTCGTTTCCATTAGTCTGATTGTAATTTGACGTTGTGAGTTAATCTTTATGACTTGACTTATTACGATCGGATCTATTGTAACTTGACTTGTCGCGACTTGACACTTAATGCTAATTGTTACTTATCAAAGATCTCTCTCTAAGTCTAACTTGCATATTAGATCTTTCGGTTTCTTTTGTTGACTTTAGTAAAATCCCGGGAGAGAATCGATCTCTCGGTTTAAGTCACAAGAGTCGTAAAATCCCGTTTAAGATTATATCATGGCATCTACGGATTCAGACGATTATTCAGGAGCCTCGAAAGCTTTGGTGGTGAAAGTTTAAGAGATGTTGACTACATACTTCGACAACGAGCTGAACGATAATCTCATTTTGATGCTCATGTCAACATCTCCTTAAACTATTTGGTATCCTTTGTACATATCTTATACCAATAGGTAAATAGAAAAATATAAAACCTATATAAAAAACCATAAAAATTAGAAAATTATAAAAACCAAAAATATTCTTCTAACGACATGTCTCTTGTGTAATCAATATTATGTACGTTTCTAGAAATGTCATTCAATAATGACACGGAATCATACATATGCTTGAGCAAGAGTTTTTCGGTTTCAAATAAAGTTTTTTTTTTCTAAAACATGTCGTCTCTCAAAACATTCTTCAAAACTATGGCTTACAGTCATTTCAGGCTGTAACCCGGACTTCATATTATGGCTTGTAGTCATTTCAGGCTGCAACCCGCACTTCAAAAATATGGTTTGCTATTACTTCAGATAGCAACCCGGTTTTCAAAATTAAGGAAAACACGTCGCCAAAAAGACGGTTGTTCCTAACAAAGGGTGCCGTTCATCCGAGCGTGAATTACTTGATATTCATGCACCCTCGATCTAATGTACGCTTCAGTGCATTATTTCTTGATAAAGTAGAGAAATCTTCTTTTTATCGCCAAATACTTTCCCTTCTATGATTTTTCTAGGAAGTATTTGTGCAAAACTTGGTGGTACCATGAGATTTTGATTGAAAATCAATTTGAACTCAAAGTTTGATAAAATTTTCTCTCAATCAATGACGTTACTAGTTTATGAAAATATTTATGCTTTAACATCCGTCATTGATTGAGGGGGAGAGTGATTTCTCAAAATTTTATGTATCATTAAAACTCCCCACACTTCGTAAATAAAACCTTGCAACAAAAGATTTGTGATGGTTATGTGTCAGAATGAGTAAATTTTCAAAGAGTTCTCATTAAAACTTCGAATCTTTTGCAAACTCTTCAAATCTGACACATAACAACCTCCCTCACATTTTGAGGGGGAGCTTGAAAAAGTTCCTTTTATCAGAAAATATTAAAAAGTAACCGCATTTCTCTCCCAAAACGTTTTCTAACTTATTTAAATCAATTGGGATCCAAAATCTCAAAAGATTTGAAATTTTTGATCGGGGGAGAGAATGTGATTTAAATATGGAATCTGATAATCAAATGTGATCTTTTGGACTCAATAAATGTGCTCCCACATATGTGCTAAACTCTTTCGTATATCAAAGCACATATTGAGGGGGAGCAAATGGCGTTTGTGGAAGCTATACCAAAGACCGACCATTTATCTTTATGCATGGAGTTATAAGGATGGTTAAGGTTAGGTATGAGTTCCCATGATCCACCAGAACCGGAAGGATCTTCCCAGGGACAATCCATAGATAGATTAGAAGTCCGTAGGAATGATTGAAAAAAGGAGAAAAGTGAGAAAGGGAAGAGTGCGGACTGAGATAGAGCTAGGACTGGAACAAACCCAACAAGGTTCTAGTGGTGAAGTCTCGGTAAGCACTGAAGGGGTTGAAGAATTAAAAAGAATTGAAATGAGAAAGGGTGAAAAGAAATAGCCCTCCATATATTCAACCTTAGGGCAGAAACCGGGTTCAATTCATAATCTACTAGTGGTTACTAAAGTAACACTAGTATTGAAGACAAGACGTCATGGACCCAGTGACGCACTGCACTAAACTTCCCAACCACTCAAGTTCTCTTAAAAGAGCTTGTTTCATTCTCACGGGGAACCCTGTGCAATGTATCGACCGCTCATTGCGAGCTATGTTGATACCTAAAACAGGAGACGCCTCCCCAGTCTCCAGGAGCGAATCAAAACGCACTATTGAGTCTAGAGCCAAGAGATCATCCATAAATCTCGTTAGGACACATTCCAAATATGCTTATTGTTTCACACAATGTGGAAAATAAGATAAAATATTTAGAGTCCTACGCATTATCCTTGTGGTATTGCCAGAACATCCGAGTGATATGAAAATATTCACAATGAAGATGGAAATCCTTCTAGAGCGAACATCTTTCAAGCTCTTGGTAGGTGACATGTGAGATCCATCTTGGATCAATGATCAAGTGACAACTGGAAAGCAACGATGGTGCGATTCAAATTTGAATCAAACTTGTTCCAGGATATGGATTGACGGATACTTTTGCTAAAACCTTTCAATGTGCTCACAAACTAATTTTTTCGAGCACGTTGATTGTGTAATATCTTTCAAACAAAAGTATTTTTGATGGAAAAGTGATTCAAAGTATAAAACTCTCGTCGTGTCTCAAAGATGTTTATCATAGGACACGCGAGTGATTTCTATAAATCTATTTCTCATCAATCCGTGAATATTTATTCACCGATTCACTCTATCGTGCTGTCTGCTTTGAGACGTTCCGGTATGAGAACATGCTAAATATGAAGATTCCAAAGTGGATTATTTGGAAAATTCATTACTACAAGCTGGAAATTCCTGTCAAGGAGAGTCTTCTTTAAAAGAGACTCTACCTGATCACAGGTCGGTTTTTACAAAACCGGAGGGTAGTCTGTCCTCGCAGAACGAATGACAAAGCCATGTTCGTTCTCTATCTTTATTGCTAACTGTTTTATCTCAGGGACACATATAAAGATGGCGTTGATGGCTCCAGTTTCCAGCTGAATTGGGTCAATCCATACCTCATGCTCACACATCCTCCACACTATCAATGAAGAAAAGAGACTTGCTACAACAAATGTTGAGAGACAACCAACAACGTTTCCGCAACTCTGATGAAAAAGTCTCCTGATCCACAACTCTAATGCAATGTCTCCTAATCCAGAAGGGTGTGAGCATGATGGTCCTAAAGTCACTACATCACATGAAGGCGATACTGCTATGGATTAGCTTGGAGATTTACTATGGCTGATGATCTCAAAGAAGCTCAAGGATCACACATCACAAAGGAATCCAAATCACAAGTTCGTTGCTTGAAGTACAAAGTGTGAAGTAAAGTGAAGAATCAGATCCTACGAGCTACAGAGACTAAAGAATGCTTAAAGACCAAAGAGCTTAATTTCAAAGGTGACCTCGCTTAGGGGGAGATTGTTAGGAATACAAATATTCCTGTAAAAGTCTCGGTCACCTGATTATTGTAATAGCATTAAGTTAGCTCGTAGTTAGTTTATATATTAGTTAGTTAGTATTAGTTTAAGTAACACCGTGGAAGAAGGACGGGTCTTTACCCACTGTATGCCTGATCCACAGCCCGGGTGTGGGCGTTTGTAGGTAACTATATATACCCCTCTCCACATGTGGAGAGGGTTGGTGCTTTTCATTCAATCTAACATTTTCTATTTTCTCTCAACTCTCTCTCTCTCTCTAGAAATCACCCAATTCTCTTCCTCTCTCTAAACTCTCATCTACTATTCTTTCTTTCTTTCTTTAATTCTATCTAAACACAAGAACGATATAAGATATAACTATTTGATATCTTACACAAAGCAGCATTTTCTTTACAAAGTTTCGAATGCAAATTTTGGTCCTGCAATCGGTTTTAGGTTATTGAAACAGTTGTATGGTGGCTTTGATAGAGTTGGTGTTACAAAGAGTGACTGTAAGAACAATAAGAAGAAAATTAGTGTTTTTATTGGAGACCGAGATGCTCAAATGGCTGTTGAAAAGCTGCTTAGTCGAAAGCTTCATTCACCTGGCTTTTATGTCAATTATTATAAAGGTGATTCACTTATTCGTTACATTACACTTATAATCTTTAGTGCATCACAGTTATAATATTTAGTGCATCACATTATTATTATTATTATTATTATTATTATTATTATTATTATTATTATTATTATTATTATTATTATTATTATTATTATTATTATTATTATTATCATTATTTTAATTTTTTGTTTTAGGTGATGACGATCGGTTGGTTGGTCTTTTTTGGGCTGATGAAGAAGCTATTAGTGACTACCAAACATTTGGTGATATAGTATCCTTTGATGCGACATTTCGTTCTAACAAGTACATTCTTTTCCGTATCCTGAATTTTTTTTATTTACTGTTTTATTTGTTATTGACTTATATATACTGTTTTTGTATGTTATAAAATGTAGGTATCAAATGGTATTTGTTCCTTTTACGGGTATCAACCATCATAATCGTTGTCTTACATTTGCTTCCGGGTTGCTTGCTGATGAGTCTGCCGGAGCGTACATATGGTTACTTACTGAATTCAAAAATGCTTTTGGGAAGGATCAAAATGTTGTTATTACAGATCAAGATCCATCAATGAAGATAGCTATAGAAGAATGCTTCCCGAATTCAAGGCATCGACTGTGTATGTGGCATATTATGCAGAAATTGAGTACGAAGGTATTTCTTTATAGTACTTATGCCTATGATGCAGTAGCTTATATTAGATGATGCAGTTAATTTTTCTTATCCATTCATACTAAAAAGATTTTTATATTTTGAAAACCGTTGATGTATTAATTTTTTTCAAATTGATGCAATTTTATTTATTACATAAACTGATGCAGTAAAATAATTTATATCCATTCCTATTCTTATTATATTAACAATTTTCTGTTTTTCCAGGTTGGTTCTGATCTATTTAGTGGGCTTTATTTTAAAAAGCGCATATGCGATATTGTTTGGACCGACCAGATTTCACCTGAAGTATTTGAGAAAGAGTGGGAGAGAATGATAAATGATTTTGATCTTGTTGATAATAAATGGTTAGGTGAAATGTTTGTAATGAGAGAGAGATGGATACCAGCGTATTTGCGTGATGTTCATATGGCAGGGCTAATGCGTACCACTTCAAGATCCGAAAGTGAGAACCATTTTTTTGGTAAATGGACCAGCCCCCATCTTTCCCTTGTTGAATTCTTAAGCCACCACGACACTGCTATCGAGTATCAGAGGTACATTGAGCGTAAGAATGACCATGATTCAAGGTATAGATCTCCAGAATTCAAAACAGACCTTCTGATGGAACAAGACGCATCTAACCTATATACAAGAACTATATTCTTTGATGTGCAAGATGAGGTGCTTGCTTCTTATAAGTTCTGTATTGCATTGAACGTTGTTCAAAGTGAGATTATGGAAAAATATTCAGTTCGTGATTCCCAGTTTGAGAAGAGAGAGCTCGTTGACAATGTTTATCAGGTATCATATTTTACTGCATCACTTTTTTATATCTACTGCATCATAGTTATAAATCTAGTGCATCATAGTTTATATATTGCATCATAGTTATACATCTAGTGCATCATAGGTTTTATTAATTTTTCAATTTTTTTTTGTAGGTTGAATTTTGTAAGTCTGAGATGAAACTTCATTGTAGCTGTAATCGGTACGAGTATTATGGCCTGTTATGTCGCCATTGTTTCTATGTTCTAAGGATGAACAATGTAGAGGAGTTTCCCCGAAACTACTTAGAGAAACGGTGGTTAAAGAACGTGAAACCTTCAAAATTAGCTCTTCCCAGAATCAGTGGTGCATCAGATGCAGTAAGGAATGAAGTTTTGGAATTATATGGTATTTTTGAATCTACTGTTGATCGTTTGGTACATGACTTAAGCAAGTTAGATATCTACAAAGAGAAGATGCAAGAGTTATTGAATCAAGCTGTTAGTGATATTCCGACAGTTCCGAAAATGAATGGGAAAGCTGTTATTGGTTCAATGCTTGGTGTTAAAGAGCCTGAAGAAAAAACAATGAACAATCCATTGAAGAGTAAAACTAAAGGAACCGGTGTCTTTTCAAGAATGAAGCCAAGAGTCGAAGTATCTGCTGAAGAATTGTCAAAGAGAAGGGCATGTGGGGTATGTGGAGAGAAGGAAGGACACAATTCCAGGACTTGTCAACAGGCTCGACCATCGAAGAAACCAAAGCAACAAGATACAACAAAAAGAGCTGGTTTGAGAGAATCCACGCGCAAAAAATGAACATTTTTTTCTATATTTTTTCTTTTTTTTACGAATAAAAAAATGATTCACTTGTAAACATTCTACATTTTTCCTTTTTTTTTACCCATAAAAAACTCAATTCAATTGTAAAGAAAGAAAGGTGCATCATACAGTTTTAATGGAAGATTGGCTTAGTTTTCTCAACATGCTATTATTGTCTTAGTACATCAGTATGAATGATCTATTTGATGCAGTAACAAGTATACATTGATGCAGTAATGATAATGAACCGTAATGCAGTAACAAGTATATATTGATTCAGTAATTATAATGAACTATAATGCAGTAACAATTATATATTGATGCAATAATTATAAAACACAAACCATAAATAAAAGTAATAAAAAACACTGATCATTAAGCTGTTAATTTTGTTCAATCATTAACCATATGTAACCATAGAAACATTGTCTAAATTCCAAAGTACAATTCATTCACTGATCACTAACCAAATATAACCATAGAAACATTGTCTAAAATATATCCAAAAGATTTCAGTTTTTAAGTAATCCAACACTAACTTCCCAACACTGATCTAAAATATATCCAACGCTAACTTCCCAACACTGATCTATTCAAGAGTCTTGATTAGAGTGTCGTTAAACATCTTCATCAAGTTTGCATCAACTTTTGCATCAACATGAGTTAAGATCTTTGATTTCTTTCCTTGTTTCTTGCAAAAAGCTTCTGCTTCTTTCATCAATTTCTTCTTTTGGTCATTAAGATCTTTTAGTAAAATCTTTGCCAGGTACTTTGCGCGAAGCATCTTTACTTGTTGTTTCAGATGTACCCCTTCATCTTGTAGTTCAAACAAAAATACACCTTCCCCGAGATAGATTTCCATGTGCCTCATGACAAAGATTCCGCAGTCAGCAGCATTGTAAGTTGTCTTCCACTTTAATGGCACCATTTTTGGGATCGACAACCATATCTCAGCAATCTTTGGATGCTTTATCCTTTCAAGGTAATTGACAAATGTATCAATCTGTGAAAAATAATAAGATTTTGTTAAATTAATTTTATTTATTTTATTACCCTGTGATGCACTAGATATTGAACTTAGATGTACTAGAAGTTTAACTGTTTGCATATTTGTTAAAACTTATAAAATATGATGTACTAGATTTTTAACTTTATGTTGAACTTAGATGTACTAAATTTTTAACTGTTTGCATATTTGTAAACTTTTTACTGCATCATAGTGTTATATGTACTAAATATAACACTATGATGCAGTAAAAAGTTTACATTGTAGTAAATATGACAAAAGTTTTTACTGCATCATAGTGTTATATGTACTAAATATGACAAAAGTTTAACTTATATGCACTAAATATAACACTATGATGCAGTAAAAGTTTACAATGTAGTAAATAATTCATTTTCATGCAGTAAAACACATTTTTTTTATTTTTAGGTATACTGACCAGAGCTTGTGCATACTTCCCATATCGAACTGAGATATCTTCAATGCCATTGTCCACGTTGTCAAGTATGTCAATATTACCATTCTTCAGATTAAAGCATATGAGATAGTAATGATTCGACCCACTTTCAGTGATCTTAATGCAAGGAAAGAATATCTGCAGACATTTTTACGCTTAGTCATCATTGGAATTAATTATAAAAATTAAATTATTGGAACTCATAATAATAAATCAATTTATTTTACTTACCAAACCAACATCATTAATATCTTTCACTCCTGAATTTTTCAAAACACAGTTAAGATTATCTTCAAATGTCTTTCTTCTTCTCTCCAATTCCTTTCCTTCTTCAAAATCCACCATACGATGCGGCTGTTTTTGTAAATAAGAAACGTTTTATAAGCATAAATATGTTACATCTTAATTTTAGCTATATTATATAGTTGAATTACGCACCAGCATTAACGTAGTACAATAAACACTTCTCTTCTGTGAAATGTCATTTCTGAATTGCTCCTCATAGTTTAGTATTTTGCTCCATACATCTATGACAGGTGCAGCAACTTCAACTTCAGGGTATAGGCTTAAGAAAAAGACACCCTCTATTTGCAATCCATTTGATTCAAATACAATTTCACTGCACATTTAAGATTCTGTAAAATTTTAGTATTGATGCAGTGTAATATATATTATAATGCAGTAAAATAAAAAAACAGATGCAATGACATATAACCATTGATGCAGTATTTTGTGAATAGTGATGCAGTAACATATTACCTTTCAGGACTGCTGTCACTCCACATGTACTCAACAAGTTTCATTTCTGCTTCATTCCATTTTTTATAGATATGAACTTTCCTATCATAGTATGGCGACTTCATTGCATTAGAGGGCTTTACTATACGTTTTTCCTTCAATATATCATCCTCTTTATCCTCTACCACAGCTTTTGCGCCTCTCTTTTGGACTCTTTTAGGTTTTTCTGTATTCTCTTGAACTGTTTTAGCCTCTGCTTTTTTCGATGGAGCTTTTTGAGGTTTGACCATTTCCTTTTTTGTTTCTTCCTTTTTACCCCTTCCCTTTTTTACCGGTTCCTCATTGGTTGCTACCTTTTTTGCCCATTTAACCGGTTGCTTTTTGGTTGCTGCAGCAACTTCTTTTTCCTTTTCTATTTTCTCAAATGGAATATAACTTAAAGGCGCAACAGAACTCACCGGAATCGCATTAATCACATGAACAGCTGATTCTTTTGCCGCATCAACAGTTGTCTTTTTGGCTTCATTTGAATTACCATCCTTCTCAACGTCATACTTTCCAGAACTGTTTCTTTTTAGCTTTAACTTGGTACTATGGTATGGCTGAGTCGCAATTGCAGCTTTTGTTGCAGTGGCACTTGGTGCATCAGAAGTGGCACTTGGTGCATCAGCAGCATTGGCACTTGGTGCATCAGCATTTGAACCTGGTGCATCAGGAATGACACTTGGTGCATCAGCATTAGCACTTGGTTCATCAGGAATGGCACTTGGTGCATCAGCATTAGCACTTTATTTATCATGAATGGCACTTGGTGCATTAGCAGCTAACTGTTTTGCTTCATCTGTTATACCGGTTGACAGAAATGGCAGTTTTACTATTTGGTCAACCATCTCAGTTTCATTCAAAGTTTCTTTGTCTTTAATTGCCCAACTTAGCTGAGATACTGTAACATCTTCATCATCCAGTTTTCTTCTTTTGTTATTACTTGAAAATGTATTTTCCGTGAGATTCGGTTCCTGAGATTCGGGCAACTGTACAATATCTTCAAGGTAATCAAACTGCATCTCTTGTGATTGATTTTCATTCTCATTTGTTGATTGAGATAAGCCTTGACTTGAATTTAAATCAACATCAAATGGAACTATAGCATTGTATTTTGTTGCTACTAAATCTTGTCCTGAAACTTCACGGTTGGTCCCAAATATATCATCCTTCTTTTCCTTATTACTTACTTTTTCCAGAAAATATTTCATATCAATCAAATCATGACTTTCATTCAACGATGTCTTTTTGTTTCGTGACTCATTCAAATCATCTTTAATCCCATCTTTATTTATGCCTTTGTCCCCATCATTTCCACCATCTTCTTTATTCTGATCACCCATTTGTTCATTCTGATTTTTTGCATCATCAACATTCTCCCAACAATTTCCATCATTTTCATAATCATTTGTTGCATCATCACCATTTTTATGACCATGATCATTATAAGATTCAGCAAACAAATCCTTCCTAATTTCAACCAGTTTTTTCAACTCTTCATCCTCAGGGTTTATTCTCGTAGCTATCATCAACTTGTAATCAATATCCAGCATCAACTGATTACACAACACCATATTGTCTCTTATAATTCCCTTCATTTCCTAAACATTTAAAAGAAACAAAATTAGCTTACTGCATTACAGTGTTTTTATTATTTTATAAATTAAATGTACTGCTTCAGAGTTAAAAATCTAGTACATCTAATTTCAAAATCTAGTGCATTACAGTTAAACTTCTAGTACATCTAAGTTCATAATCTAGTGCATCACAGTTAAACTTCTAGTACATCTAAGTTCAATATCTAGTGCATCACAGATAAACTTCTAGTACATCTTTCAATATCTAGTGCATCACAGAATATAATACTTTTTAATTAATAATACCTCAAAAGACTTTGATCTGAACTCTTTACTTGCTTCTTCCATATCAATTGTTCCATAGAGTCCATATTTAAGATCAATTTTAGGAGTCTGCAGTTGATATGCAATGTTTCCTTCTTCGTCCCCTGTTAGTACATAAAAATAGAATTAAATTAAAAATAAACAAGTTTTTCAAAAAGTTTATCTTTTTAAAAATATTTAATATTTTTATATATTATACCTGCTACACTCTTCTTTTGTTTTTTACCCAATTTCTTCTTTTTCATTGGTCCTTCAATCATTTTCATCGGTGGTTCAATCACCTCAACACCTTCCGCAATTGGTAGACATCCAAAACCCAATGCGAGTTCTTCTTTTTGCCTTTCTAACAAAAGTTTTGAACTCCATGCCTTGAACGCTGGTACTGTTTTCTCCACTTTGACAGTCTCAGATGTCGTTGAATTAACATATATGATCTGCAACAAATAAATTTGTATTAAAAAATAATCTTAATTTTTATTGTATGTGAGTGAATATTAGTGCATCAAATATCTATATATACTGCATCATACTTTTTCTAGTGCATCACATATCTATATATACTCTCTTATCATATTATTTTGAATCAGACAATCATATTTTTTATATCTAATGCATCCCTGTTTCAAATTGTACTGCATCACATATATATATATATATACTGCATCATACTATTTATTATTAGTGCATCACATATCTATATATACTGCATCATACTTTTTCTAATTAGTGCATCACAATGTAAGAAAAGATAGAAAACTTACAACAAGCAAAAGTAATGGTCCACTGAAAAATTTGTATGGCTGATATCCGGAACACTCCTTTACCATACACTCTACAACGTACGAGCACCAATCCATACGAGACACGTTATCAGTATTAGAGAGAATTGGTATAATTCTCTCATTTACCTCCCCATCTTTGTTTCCTTGGCCAAATATGGAGAAGAACAGTACAAGGAAAGCAACCCGAAACTCCCAATCCACTTCAGTTAGACTGCACAAATGTTCCTCCAACTTCGATATATAAATTTTTTTTAACAACAATACTTTCCATTATTTCTCTCCATTTTGCAGTAGTCTCCTCATAAAGATTTTTCTCTGCAAGTGCTTCAACTTTCATATCACCCATTGGGATTCCTAGCATATCCCTAACCAATTCTCGAGTAATTTTTATTTTTCTTCCATCATTCATTGTAATCGAGCAGGTTTCTGAATCGAAATTTCTAACCACCCACAACCCTAATTCTGATGGTATAGAATAAAAATTGAAGTTATTATGAAACTCGCCAAATCCCATCTTTCTTAATTCCTCCACCTGTTGACTTCTTAAATTCTCTAGAACCTTCTTCAGATTTCTCGGTGACATTCTTATTTTGATAGATTTGGGTTCATTAATTCTAACTTCCTTTGTTAAACCTTCGTTTTCACATTTAACTTTTTCCTTTTTAACTTTCTTCTTTCTTACAAGAGCCATTTTTGAATACGAGTCTTCAAAATCTGATTCAGAATCCATTTCTATTGCAGGTCTTTTACCCTTTCTTTTCTTTTCACTTGTACTGCATTCAGTAACAGAAATGGTTTTCTTCTTCTTCAATTTTGGTGCAGAATATTCAACAATCTTTCCGGCTGCATTTTTCTTCTTTTTTGCAGCATGTTCAAAAACAAGACTACGAAGTAGTTCATTCCATTTTTCTTTAGCAGCCTCTTTAAAAGCTGCTATTTTAACAGAATCTTCTTCGTCTGATTCTTCGTCATCTGTTTCATAATAACCAATTGAAACTCAGTTCAATTTTTAGTACATCAATTAAACCATCATCAAACATAAAAAATAACTTTTGCAAATCAGATAATCTATATTTACCCTAATTTATCCTCATACGCTGTAAAATAAAAGGTACTGCAACTAATTTAATCAACTAAAACATCATATAAATTAAATGCTACTGCAACTCAGTTAAACCGCTAGTACAACATATAAACCATCAACCACACAAAATCTTTTTCGTACATCATATAAAATAGATTTACCCTAATTTATCCACAAACACCGCAAATCAAATAGCAGTGCATCTCAGTTAGGACTCTAATACATCATATAAGACATCAACTTTTAAAATCTTTTTCACACATCACATAAGCTACATTTTCCCAAACTTATCCACACACGCCGCAAATCAAATAGCAGTACATCTCAGTTAGGCCTCTAATACATCATATAAGGCATCAAGCTTTTTAAATCTCTTTCGTACATCACATAAGCTACGTTTACCCTAACTTATCCACACATGCCGCAAATCAAGTAGTAATGCATCTCAGTTAGGCCTCTAATACATCATATAAGGCATCAAGCTTTCTAAATCTCTTTCGTACATCACATAAGCTACGTTTACCCTAACTTATCCACACATGCCGCAAATCAAATAGCAATGCATCTCAGTTAGGCCTCTAATACATCATATAAGGCATCAAGCTTTTTAAATCTCTTTTGTACATCACATAAGCTACCTTTACCCTAACTTATCCACACATGTCGCAAATCAAGTAGTAATGCATCTCAGTTAGGCCTCTAATACATCATATAAGGCATCAAGCTTTTTAAATCTCTTTCGTACATCACATAAGCTACCTTTACCCTAACTTATCCACACATGCCGCAAATCAAGTACTAATGCATCTCAGTTAGTCCTCTAATACATCATATAAGACATCAAGCTTTTTAAATCTCTTTCGTACATCACATAAGTTACCTTTACCCTAACTTATCCACACATGCCGCAAATCAAGTAGTAATGCATCTCAGTTAGGCCTCTAATACATCATATAAGGCATCAAGCTTTCTAAATCTCTTTCGTACATCACATAAGCTACCTTTACCCTAACTTATCCACACATGCCGCAAATCAAGTAGCAGTGCATCTCAGTTAGGCCTCTAATACATCATATAAGACATAAACCATACAAAATATCTTTCGCACATCTCATAATCGATTTATATTCTGACTTAGCCTAAATCATACATATCAACATACATGCTAGTGTATTAAACTTCATTTTCTACTACATCACGAGTACTAGAAAATGAAGTTTAGTATATCACTACTGCATCTAAATACTACTTCTAGTACATCACATAAACAGTCAAGCATTCAACTTCTAACACGCAGCAAAATAAATGCTACTGCATCACAAAAAAACTACTAATACATCATATAAGGCATGAAACATATAAAATCACTTCGCACACCTCATAAACTTTATTTACCCTAACTTATTTCAAAATAAATGCTACTGCATCACATATAAACTACTAATACATCAAATAACGCATGAAAACATACAAAATCACTTCGCACATCTCATAAACTTTATTTAATCTAATTTACTTCAAAATAAATGCTACTGCATCACATATAAACTACTAATACATCATATAAGGCATGAAACATACAAAATCACTTCGCACATCTAATAAACTTTATTTACCCTAACTTATTTCAAAATAAATTCTACTGCATCACAAATAACTTTTACCTAATGGTTCTGCTATCAATTTTTTCGATTCCGCTTGTTTTCTAACTTTTTTTCTTTTTTCTGCCTCAACATTCATCTTTAAACTCTTTTTTTTGCTAAATTCATAAAAAAATGAACTATTAGTATGAATAATAACAAATCGATGCAGTAAATAATGATATATTTTTATAAAAAACTTACGAGGTAATGATTTTTGTGGTAGATTCTTACTCGCCATTCATTAATCAATCGATGCACTAAATTTTGATTGATCGGAATGATTTTTGTGGTAGATTTTTAGGGTTTTTAGAAAGAGAATAGAAACGAGAGAGAGAAAGAAATGATCGGAAAATGGAGTTAATGAGAGGGAGTGATTATTTCAGAGTTAGGTGTAAGTTTTAAGTTGATGCATTATTGCCCCTCAAGTTTGTAATATTTAAAAAAACGCCACTCCGTTTTTATAAATTTGTAATTTAAATCCAATGGTTGAGATCACTTCCTACACTTTTTATTATAACACCCTTTTTATAATAACCCCACCCTATATATATATATATATATATATATATAT
Source organism: Artemisia argyi (assembly GCA_030686995.1). Classification (NCBI taxonomy): domain Eukaryota; kingdom Viridiplantae; phylum Streptophyta; class Magnoliopsida; order Asterales; family Asteraceae; genus Artemisia; species Artemisia argyi. The sequence goes on from CM060701.1 coordinate 227,705,306, forward strand.
ATATATATATATATATATACATATATACATATATACATATATACATATATATATATATACATATATATATATACATATATATATATACATATATATATATACATATATATATATATATATATATATATATATATATAATGGCACAGGTTACTCCGTAAGGTCTTAAGACTTTCGTTAGGTCATAAGTCAGCCTATTGTATGTTCCTATTCCTGGTCAAAAGTTCAATTGGTTCCTTCTTTCTTGACCTCCATCGAGGGGTCCTCCTCGTATTGTTAAGATCTTATCACCCTATGGTATGCGGGCGAGTTTCTCCTCGTAGATGATTGTGGTATTTCAGCAACAAGTCCACAAAAATGTCTAAGCCTCAAGTTCTGTGGACACTAGGTCGATGTCTTATGGGAATCCATTAGGTTTAGAGTGCGACCTCGAAGGATGATGTTGATCCCTATTAGCCGTCAGATGGATAGTTCGGAGGCACACGTAATACTAATCGCGGAAGGTAAAGTCTTGAAGAATGGTGTAGATTGCTACTAGCAATCAGTTGGTTGTCCTGTAGTTACTTTGTGTTCAACGCAGAAGGTACGGTTTTGATTACAGGAGTGAATGTAATCACCATCGCGATTGACATTGATTAAAGTGAAGGTATGTCTTAGTCACTCTTGGGGTATGAGTCATTCAGTAGTTATTGAATTTAGAGGTTATTTGTTTGACGGTGGGATTTTTCGAAATCGGGGGATGCATGTGAAGTAAAGCGAGATGTCATAAGGTTAAGTTTCGTACTGTAACACCCCCATTTTTCACTGATCGCAGCGGATAAAGTGTTTGGGGTATTACTTCATAGAATCACAGATACAGTAATAGAAAACGACTCGAAAAGAGACGTTTTAGAAATTTAGTTATCATTCATAATTATCAGAGTTTTAATTATAAAAGATATACTTTTATTTTTGATGAGGTCCCGAAAATCTAAGTGTTAGGTTATGTTTGAATGATAACCATGAAAAGTCCTCCGAGTTCAGTACCTCCTTCTGCCATGGATCCATAGAAGTGATATACCTAGAATACATGCTTAAAAAGTCAACACTTGGTGTTGAGTGAGAATCATAGGTTTAGGGGTTAGTGAATACAAGTTCCCTGGGTTCAGTTGTTACACCCATCTGGGAAAGTGTAGATTTTGTGATAATTGTGATGCATGCACAATTATCAGGAGTGTAGTATGTTGCACTAAGCTCATGAATCACACCTTAACGATCCGGGTCATGTGGGCTGCAGACCCAACATGAGGGTATGGAAGGATAACTTGCCAAAGTTATACCTTGAGTGGATTCAAATATAGTACTTATTGGTACCACCTAGTGGGGTGTTAATACTAACGGGAGTTGTCAAACTCCAATAGATCTATCAACTATATTCGCATTCACGTGGGTAAAATATCCCAAATGATTAGATTCATGAATTTTGTAATGTAGTGGTGGCAGTTAGTTTACTCGTGCAACAACAAAAGAAAAAGACTTGTATTCGGTTTTAAGTAAAGCATTTTGCATGTATCCCCCTCACAGGGTTTTTTAAAGCATTTAGTGTAAACGTATTTTAAAAAGTATGAGGCTACGAAAACTCACCTGGGTTTAGAGTAATCTAAGTGATACAAATAGTGACTCGGAAACTAGACCGCCTTACTCACGTATCCTAGTGTGTTGTTGGTTTTGGATGTATGTCAAGCTTTAGTTATCATGTTTATGTTTCTCAAGCTATTGTTTTTAGGTTTGTTAATGTTTTATGTATATAACATAACACCGTTCAGGCCATTGTAATTCAGAAGTATATGACTCCTCACATGAAGCTCCCTGCCATTGTATTATGTTATCAACATAATACCGTTCGGGCCATCATAATTCAGAATTTAATACTCCTCACACAAAGCTCCCTATTATTGAGTTATGTTGTTATTAGGGTTTAGTTATAATCATATCACCGTTCTGGCCATCATATCTCACAAGTATATGCAATAATCGTTCGAGGAGTTAGGGCACTTTAATTCGTAAACCCAACAAACTCGTCAAAATGAAATATCCACATAGTACTCCTCGTATGAAGCTCCCTAGTATTGTGTTATGCTTCTAACTTTATATAGGTTTAATACTTATATGATATTTTCACTTTTTACCCTTATAGTATATATATTTACGTTTTCTACCCTAAATTTATATTACTTATACAAATAACTATCTGTATTAGACACAACTAGTCCCTAGACTTCTATATTTTAAGTAACTAACCTCAGAATCTTAAGTTTTCTATATTTACCATTTAGACCTTTAACTTTATAATATTTACGTTTTTAGTCCTTTTTAGTTTATACTTATTTTAATATATATCCTAGAGTTTTAATTTTATGAAAAACTAGTCCTTACACTTATAACTTCTAGGAAATGTCAAAAACAGTCCATAGACTTTATAATTTCAGGAATTTATGATATATACCCTTATGCATGTAAAGTTTTGCAAAACTAGTCCTAATATGCATGTAACTTATATTTTATCTACTAACTAAGTTTTCTAGCTTATGTTTTACTTATTTTAACTTATGTAGGTTATTATTAACTAGTTTAAGACATTAAAGAAGTGACTTATAGCATGCATGCAAGTATATGACTCGATCTAGGGTTTTAATATGTAAATTAGTAAATGAAATGGTTCAAGGCTCATGCAAAGGTTCCTAAGTAATCTAAGGCATCCTAAATCTATCCTAAGACTAAACTAAAGCTAAATAGACTAATTTGTAAGACTTACTTGGCTAGGGGAGGGTTTACGTGGGTTTTAGGGTTTTCTAGGGCTCGTATCGACTCAAACCATAACACAACTGGACCAAGGCCTAGCTACTAGACTCCAAGGTCTTCTAAGGGCTCAATACTACTGTACTAATGTAAGGTGAAGAAAAGAAAGGGTGTGAAGAAGAATGGAGGGGAGGAGGGGGTATTTATACCCGCGTTAAGGCGGTTTGGGTTGGAACGGGGTGTTTAGGTGTTGAGCAAGGGGAGGGATGAGCAAGCAAGGCTAGTAGTGGGTGTGGAGGGTCTAGAGATGACGGGGATGAGCTATGGCAGTAGCTAGAGGGCGGGGTAGGACGGTTGTAGTGGTGGAGAGCCGAGAAAGGCGGTTTGGGTGGAGTAGCTTACAAGGAGGTGATATACCTACTAGCTTGGGTGCTTGGAGGTGCTTGTAAGCTGCTTAGGGTGTTTAGGGATGGTTTAGGGTGATTAGGGGTGGATTAGTGATGGTTTAGGGTGGATTAGTGGTGATTAGTGATGGATTAGTCAAGTAGGTGATGCACCTACTTGTGTGGGTGCTTTGAGGTGTTAGGGTATGTGTTTGGGTATGACTAAGGTGTTAGGGTGCTAGGTTGAGGTGCTTGAGGTGCTTATGTTTAGGTTTTACTTATTTTAGTTAAATCTAGACCTAGTTCTACTTATTAAGTGTTTAAGGTTTTACCTAAGGTTTAGTGCCTAAGTTATGTTCCTAAGAGTTTCTAGTGACTAATCCTAAGTCCTAAAGGGTTTATTCTAAGTGAGGGTAACTTATGGGAAAGGTTTGGGAAGGTTCGACCTAGTTTTGTAACCTAAATGACCTAAGTGGGTTTAGTGGGGGACTAGGGTTTATCCTATGGTTTTATGCCTATACTAGTGTCCTATGAGTGTCTAATAACTATTCCTAAGTTCTAAGAGGCTTATACTAAGTAGTAGTGACCTATGGGGAAGTTTTGGGAAGGTTTAGACCTAATTCTAGTCAACTATGACCTAGTTATGGTTTTGGGCCTAAGGGGTTTGTATCTAAGTTCTAAAGGGTTTATTCTATAGCCTAATGGTCCTAAGATATCCTAATATTCCTAAGGAAACTCTTACTTAAGCCTTGGACACATTCATACTAGTTAAACTAAGCATATAGGTTCAAATAAGCACATAATACTACTTAAGTTTTAGTTAATGTTTATTAGGGTTTTGTGTTATGTTTAGTATTTTAGATTGCTGAATTACTTATTATGGTGTTATGATTTTATGCTTGACATACCTGGGGTTTATAGGATGTGAGTGTTGAGTTATTTGGCTTGTGTAGATACGTGAGCAGGTCTAGTGAGTCATGCAAGTAGTAATATATATAAAAAGCAAAAATTTACCTGTGAAATACCTACTATAGGTATTTGTAATGGGAATGATAGTAACGGGTGTTTGTGGATTGTTATATGTACGAATTCTTATGGTCATGATCGTAGGCAATCCCATTGATTATGGCTACGTCCGTTGGTAGGTCGTTTCCATGATGGCTAATGATGTAACTGATCCGTGCTGTGAGACTAGACTGATTTCATGAGATAAGATAGTGTCGAAGTCTATTTGGTTATTTTGCTTCTTAGTACGGATGCCCATGACTTGCACAACTTTGGTGTTTTCTCAAAAAGGAAATAGAAGGTTTGAATTTTCATAAAAATTGATAACCATTCCTAGCATAGCATGGTCATACCTGAATTATACATAGGTGATCAGACTTTGTATAATTAAGGTTCAACGATGCAATGTTGGGTTTAGTTTAAAGGAAGTATCGGTTATTCTGTTCATGAAGTAGTAGCTCAAAATACTTTTCAAAAGGAATTAGTTCGTAAGGTGATTGCAAAAATAGCTTATAAAATGGTGTGTGGAATAGTTTATGGAGTAGTAGGGTAAATTAATTGCAAGGTAATAGTAAAGTTGTGGTTTGGTTTGCGATGCACTAGCAAGACAACTGGAATGATAGTAAACTGGTTGGTAAAGAACCGTGAAATATGTAATAGGGTAATAAATACCCAATTCATCGTTTGACTAGACAGTTGCTATAGTAGCTCACAAGGAAGAAAATGGTTCATAAAATGATAGTGAAAATTTTAGAATAATCGTAACACAGTTTAAAAAAAAATTCTGACGAAACCATTTGTTGGTTTATGAAATAGTATTAAAGTAGCGAAACATATGATAAAATAGTTTGTAAAATAATTTGTGAAACAGTTTATAAAGCAATAGGGATGGCGATTCATTTTCTGATAAGATGGTAGTAAGGTCGTAATTTTGTTTTGTAGTAAAACAGTTCGTAGAATGACGGAAAATCGGTTTGTAATGCATTTGCGATATAGTTTGTAGAGCTAGCAATGCAATTTGTTGTTTTATAAATCAGTGGTTAATGTGGTGCTCAGAGGAGAAAAATAATTTATCAATCAATAGTAAAACTTGTAGAGCATTTGCAACATGGTTTACAGGGTGTTAGTAAAAACATTTGTTGGTTTATAAAATAGTAGTAAGGTAGTAAGTTTAGTTTTATTACATTGATGTAAAATAGTCTGTAGAAGGATTTGTAAAATCGGTTGTATGTTGATAGCGGCATTGTTTATTATTTTCGTAGGAGAGATGAAATGATTGACGGGGTAATGAAAAACAGCGTTTAAAATTTTAGCGAAGTAGTAAATGGTTTTACAAGGTAATAGCAAGACTGTCTGTAAGGTGTTTACAAAATGGTTTATATGAGTCTAAACAAAGCAATTTATAAGTTGAAAGATGGGTCAAGTTTTGTATTACACAATGTCAGGTATATTCCTGAATTGAAAAGAAACTTGATATTGCTGGGAACTCTGGAAAAAGAGGGATATACCATAAAAATGCAGTCGGGAAAAATCAAGGTGATTTATGGTTCTAGGGTTATCTTATCTGGAACCCGAAGGGATAATTGCGTATACTCTTTGGATGGCCATGCAGTGGCGGGTGAGCTTAATGCTAGTGTTGAAGACAAAGACAGTCTTGCGCAGGTTTGGCACAAAAGACTGGGACATATCAGTGAGGCGGGACTTCAGGTGCTAGAAAAGCAGGAGCTGTTTGGCAAGAAGAGTCTAGGTAAGCTCGAATTTTGTGAGAATTGTGTTTTGGGAAAGTCACATCGAGTTAGTTTCGGTGTAGGAAGGCACACTACTCAGGGAGTGATAGACTATGTTCATTCAAACTTATGGGATCCGTCTCAGGTGGAATCATTGGGAGGTAAGAGGTATTTCTTATCTGTTGTTGATGATTATTCCAGGAGGGCATGGGTTTATATTCTCAGGTTCAAACACGAAGCATTTGGAAAGTTCAAAGAGTGGAAGCAGTTAGTAGAGAATCAGACTAGGAGGACGGTTAAGAAGCTTAGAACGGATAATGGTCTTGAATTCTGTAACTGGGAGTTTGAGCAACTATGTACTGAGAGTGGGATTGCTAGACATTTGACAGTTGTCAGGACGCCGCAGCAGAATGGATTAGCATAAAGGATGAATAGAAGTCTCATGGATAAGGTACGTTGCTTATTAATTCAGTCTGGATTGCCCAAGACCTTCTGGGCAGAAGCGACATGTACGGTTGCATATCATATAAATAGGTCACCATCGACAGAGATTGATAAAAAGACACCTATGGAGATGTGGTCGGGACATCCAAGTGATTATGGGATGTTGAGGATTTTTGGCTGTGTCGCATATTCACACGTTAAACAAGGTAAGCTCAAGTCGAGAGCGGTAAAATACGTTCTTTTGGGGTATCCTGAAAGTGTGAAGGGGTACAGGCTATATAAGCTTGATAATGAATCACCTAAAATAGTCACTAGCAGGAACGTGGTCTTCAATGAAAGTGTCATGTATAAAGACACTTTGAAGGATTCTGGTGTAGGTACTGATAAGTCTGTTGATGAATTACAGGTTGAGGTGGAACTGCAGAGGTTAAATAATCATTCGCTTGAGGAAGATCTGATTGATGGTCAGGAAGATGGCGATGATGAAGATGCAGGGGATCAGGATCATGATCAAACACCGGATCTCACAGATTATCAGTTGGTTCAGGATAGAGAGCCAAGGACAAGAACGAAACCTTTGAGGTTTCGAGATGAAAGTAATATGGCTGCTTACGCGTTTGCTGCAGCAGAGGAAGAAGATACTCATGAACCATTGACATACCCGGAGGCAGTTACTTGTAAAGATAGATCTAAGTGGAAAGCTGCTATGGATGAAGAGGTGGATTCTCGGAAGAAGAATGAGACCTATGAGTTAGTGGATCATCTAGCTGGGCAAAAGCTGGTGAGCTGCAAATGGCTGTTCAAAATAAAGGAAGGGATTGAAGGTGTTCAAAAGCCTAGGTACAAGGCAAGGTTGGTGGCTCGTGGATTCACTCAAAGGGCAGGTATTGACTATATTGAAGTATTTTCGCCGGTAGTTCGACACACATCTATTCGGGTTATACTTGCATTGACTGCGTGTAGAGATTATGAGCTAGAGCAGCTTGATGTAAAGACGACATTTTTACTTGAGAATCTTGAAGAAGTGATCTACATGAGGCAGCCACCGGGTTATGAACAAGGTAACAAGGTATGTTTGTTAAAGAAATCCCTTTATGGTTTGAAGCAGTCACCTAGGCAATGGTACAAGAGGTTTGATGATTACATGCTGAGCAACGGGTTCAAGCGTAGCAGTTACGACAGCTGCATATATTGCAGGAGTTATGCACCAGGTGAGTATATCTATCTACTGTTATATGTAGACGATATGCTGATTGCTTGTAAAAGCAAGGCTGAGATTGGGTCTATCAAGTCTTTGCTTAAAAAGGAGTTTGACATGAAAGAGCTCGGGGAAGCAAAGAAGATTCTTGGTATGGAGATCGTCAGGGATCGGAGTCGCAAGATTCTGAGGGTGTCACAATCCGGGTACGTTTCTAAGATTTTAAATAATTATAGAATAGACAATGGGAAATCGGTTAAGATGCCATTGGGTGGGCACTTCAAGCTGTCGTTGAAGGATTGTCCGGTTAGGGATTGTGATGTTGAAAGGATGAGTAGGGTGCCATATGCAAATGCGGTTGGGAGCTTAATGTACTTGATGGTGTGCACGAGGCCAGACATAGCGTATGCGGTAAGTATTGTTAGCAAATATTTGGCGAATCCAGGTAAAAAGCATTGGGAAGCAGTGAAGTGGATTTTGAAATATTTGCGGGGTACTGCAAACGTGGGTTTGGTGTATGGGATAGATCGTAGCACCTATGTGGACGTAACAAGTTTTGTTGATTCAGACTACGCTAAGGATCCGGATAAAGGTAGGTCAATCACGTGTTACGCGTTTTTAGTACAGGGATGTGTTGTAAGCTGGAAGGCAATGCTACAACACGTGGTGGCTCTTTCAACTACAGAAGTGGAGTATATGGCCCTTACGAAGGATGTGAAGGAAGCTATTTGGCTAAGGGGACTCTTGGAAGAGTTGGGCGTGGAGCTTAAAACTGTGGCAGTTAATTGTGATAATCAGGGCACGATTTACTTATCGCGGAATCATGTTTTTCATGAAAGGACTAAGCACATCAATGTGCGTTACCACTTTATCAGAGGGGTCTTGGAAGCAAAGACGGTTGAAGTTCTGAAGGTGGGTACTGAACCCAATGCTGCGGATGCCTTGACGAAGGTGGTACCTGGACGGAAGTTACAACAATGCTTGGAGTTATTGAAGGTCGGTATAGGCTAATATAAAGCCTAAGGTGGAAATTGTTATATTTAGTCTTTATTTAGCTTCTATCTATGTCTAGGGTGTTAAGTGTCCGTTTCGTATTCTTAGTCATGTATTAGTCGGTTGATTGGCTTGTGTTCCAGCCCAACCCGTTTCTTGTTATCACAGCCGACATAGGACTCTTGTAGAGTCGGTTTTACCTCCCCCTCATCTCTATAAAAGGAGGTGAGGGGGGGGACGAGTTATGTACGTCATTATTTCAATACTAATCAAAGGAAACAATTAGGGATAATTACCTTGTGCTTGTTTCTTCTTTTCTGTCGATAGTTATCTTCAAGATCGAAGTAATCCGCTCTAGTAATCAGGTTGTAGGTTGTCGATTACTACACATCTACGAATATTTCCTTGCATTCCTTCTTAACATCGTTGTATTTCACCTTAGCATCTACGTATGTTTCCTTGCATTCCTCCTTAGTGTCGATGTATTCCTCTTTAAGATCATTGTATTTCGCCTTAACATCTACGAATGCTTCCTTGCATTCCTCCTTAAGATCATTGTAGTCATCCTTAAGATCGTTATAACATAATTCCAGTTTGTCCAAGGCTTCCTTGAAAGGAAATTTTAGTCTTTTTAAGGCATCTTCCCATTCAAGAGCATCTATACCATAGAGAAAGGAACCCAAAACTCTGAATAATAAGGGAAGACCAGCTACATAACGTACAACTTGTCTCATTAGTTGCTCTTTGTAGCCATCAATTGGAATCTTTCTTCCAAATGCATGCCTACAGAAGAGACTAATTACTTCCTTATCCGATAACAAAGCTATATCATGAATCAAGTTCACTTTGTGAGCTATTAGTACTTGCGGATCCCTTGTAATTATTATAATTCTACTTCCTGGCTTAAACCAACTACGCTCACCGACTAAAGCCGCAAGTTGTTCTGTCTTATCAACATCATCAAGAACTATAAGAACCTTTCTCCCACACAACTTCTTTTTCAGCATGCTTTGCCCCTCAAGAACACCACTTACAGTGATGCCTTGATCAGTTAAAACATCTGAAAGTATTTGTTTTTGTAATAACTTCAAACCAGACATAGACGGTCCTGCTTCTCCCCTGATGTTTTTAACAAAGCTACAACCTTCGAACTGAAAGGATATTTGATCATAAACAGCTCTTGCCAAAGTTGTCTTCCCCGCACCTCCCATTCCGTTGATCCCTATCATGCGTACATCAGGAACAGTAGTTTCTAAAGATGAAACATCATCCATTACCCGAGTCTCCATGCCAATAAATTTTTCATCAACATTTGATTAGTGAAACCTAAATCTAACTTAATATCTTCAACGATTTTCCGTATGAATTTAGCTTCATGCCTATGTGTCAAAAGAAAATTTCAGTTAGTTTTTTTGATGTTTGAAAAAGACTCGATTTTGAGTTGGAACTTGATTATACAATAAGAGTTGCCATGGATAATTCTTTTAACTGTAGACAGTGAGATAACAACAGATAAGCTAACTGGGTAAAGGCTAATTCTGTACACTTAAAAAAGGGTCTACCGACAAAGACTTCTCTTCAATTTTTCAAAATATATAACAGGTTCAATTCATACACATTATTACTTATTAGCAAAGTTGTGTTGCTACTATAATGATTTAAATATATGAATACACGAGTTAATTAGCAAGTTGTTTACTCAAAAATGCACCTTGATGCCTTTCGACCCGTTTGACTCATTCCCTATTTAGCTGAAAATTAAAGTATTTACCCATAATTGACCCATTTTTGTATGAAACATAGTCTAATTCACCCATTTAAAAGACATAAAGAAATAATATCAGAGATATGATGAAGAATGTACCATCAAGAGTGTTCTTCAACTCCCGCCCAGCTAGATCGGCAGCTTTCTTCATAGGCTCTCTCCATTTCCCAGCAGATTTATTGTTTTCATGTTTGACAAAGGCATCTCCAACTGACCCACTTTGTTTGCGGACTTCACTGGGCTCCACGTCATAGAACACAGGGTAAGCAGTATGATCGGTCATCTTCTGGCATTCCATTATCTTCACAAGCTCATCCAAGCACCAAGATGAAGAAGCATACATCTTGGAGAAAACAATAATGTAAAATTTCGAGTTCTCAATGGCTTTGATAAGCTCATCGGCGATCCGTTTCCCTTTCGTGATTCGCTCATCATCCTTGTATGTCTTAATACCATGTTCCTCAAGAGCAAAAAAAAGATGATCGACAAAGTTCTTACGAGTGTCTTCGCCTCTAAAACTCAAAAAAACATCAAACTTAAAGCTCTTTTGAATGGATAAAGATGAAAAAGTCATTTAAGTAAATATGCTTCGACTCTCAAGAACTTGTATTTGCTAAACACTGATTGGATACTTTTTGAATGGGATTAGGAGGGACTCAATTACACAAAATATTAGACCATAAGATTCAATACACGTTAATTAAGAAGGATTGTACACAAGAGAGTAGTATACTTTAGGCCAATTCGAATTTTACGTATCCAAATTTTTATCTCAATTTAAAGTATTGAGGTTATATTTTTTTACAATGTAAGGTTATTAACTTTTCGAAAGTGGCTATTGGTCATAATTTAAACCGAAAGAACTTTATAATGGCAACTTGAATGATAAACCACATTAATTATTTATTTTAACTAAAAGATGACCGCTAACATATCGAAAAAGTCGAGAAAATCTTAAAAAGCCTTACTTTACATACAAAAGTGTTTGATAAACTAAATTGAAAAAAAAAAAAAAAAAAAAAAAATTAATTCAAATTGACCTAAATTTTGCTAGTAACATTTTTTTATACCATTTGGTCTTATTATACTCTTTGGAGTCCAGTAAATGTAAGCGTGTGATGTACAAATAGTCAAACATAACACAAATAATTTCATCGAAGTTACAAACAATTTGCAATCATGCAAGAACTAATCAACTTTCATGCACCTGCTTAACTATACATGCAGATCATACTTCTAGAAATAAGATGAAATCACCTATGCACCTGCTTTTGATATCCCTACACCAACATAATATAGAGTTTACACTACAAGAAAATTGATTTTTAAGGTTTTTAGTGACAGGAAAAAGTGTCACTAAATCTAATATTCTAGTGATACTTTTTAAAAAGTTTGCTTAATTAAAAGGTTGAAATTATTAGATCTAGTGAGACTTTTTGAGAGAATTAAGTGTTCCAAAAGGCAATGAAATATGTAATTATATATGTTTTTGTCAGGTGAAGCACGCGGGATACCATAGCGCATCCACCGGTACCCCATGACTCCCCCGGCCCCATCACGCCAAAGCCCAGACGCTATAGACCAAGCCAAAAAGTTGGCGTACGGCATAACGTTTCGTTGTGTGTATTTTTGTTTTTTTATTAAGAGTGGTGTACTTGTTGGTCCCAAATGGGGTGGTTTGATGTTCAAAAAAAAATGGGATGGGTTGACTTGTTTTATAAAAGAAGTGTCAATGATGGGCTTGTTATTTTGATACAAAAGCTTTTGTTGACACTTTTATACCTTTAGTGATACTTTATGGCGTTTACTGACACTCTTTTTATATAAACACTAAATGACAATTTGTTCGTAGTGAAGTTAATTAATAGTTAATGCCAACGCCAAGAAGATTCTTGAACGAACAGTTGCTCAAAGAAGTATATGCAACTTCCAAGTGGCTACATATAATCATATGCAACTTCTAAGAATTTGCCAACTGTTTGACTAACTTTGAAGCTATTTTTTTAAGTACTTGGCAGCCACAAAGTGCAAATAATAAAACTTTATGTTTGAAAACCAAAACTTGACTAAATGAACTTCACTTTCTCCTGGGTCATCTTTTGATCCTTGTAATATTTTCAATTCTTATAACAACATTTACCAGTTAATGGTTTTATCAACTTAAGATATTTTTTTTGGAACAGCTTTAGTATATAAAATATAAGCAAGGCATTCTAGTAAGACACTAGAAGCCCAAAAGAACACATTACATCAAAATAGCGTTACATGGGTCATTGAACCAATTGATCCAATTTAAATTAACCTTACGAATTCTACTCGTGATCCAACTGAAAGAAGATAACTTAATGTCATTGACGATCAGCTCCTTTGAGGGACGTTTCAAAGAAAATGTCATGTCATTCCGGAATTTCCATAAAACCCAAAGCGTTGTTTGGACAACAGCGTCGAAATGTAACAATTGATGAGATGGTAGGTTTACTCGCTCTGACAGGTTGATGGTTTCATGGAGATTTGAGCTTGGAATGTACTGAATGTTCTACCACTTGAAGACTTTGAGCCAAGTTTCTTTAGCAACAATACATGAGATAAAAAGGTGCTCTTCTGTCTCGATATCATCATCACAAACTGGACAGCGGGTGGAGTTTAAGTCGATGTCTCTTCTGTCAAGGTTGGATCTTGTTGGCAGTCTAGCATGTGAAGCTCTCCAAGAGAAAACGTTGATTTTGATTGGAAGTGCTTTGTTCCATCTAAAAGGTTGGGCAACCGAGGTGTGGGAAAGGTTAGTGATATGTTTTCGCATGCCTTTGACTGTGAACAACCTGCTGTCATCTATAGTGCATTCCCATGAATCAATTTCAGAAGAGAGATAAAGATTTGAAATGAGGTTTATAAGCATCTGTAATTCTTGTTGCTCGACTGGCGATCTTATTGCTCTACTCCAGGCCCACGGGAATAATAGACCCAAGGGGTGAGGCTGCTCATTTGAAGAATTTATGAGTCCACGAGTAGCTGTTGGAGCTCGATCACATACCCAACAGGTTTTAAATCTTTCAAGCCGATAAAGTCGTGGGAATGTGGAACATAGGTGTTGATACAAAAGTTGGGCTTACCTTGTTTGGACTCCTGCTCTCGTACCAATTAGAACTTTAGTGCTTATGAAACCTGTGCACCAAGAAAGCAAACGACACCGTTAGGCTTATCGTGGGATTGTCTCCCACGATTAGACTCCGGCGTGAGAGTAAGTAATCGGTTTTAGGGTTTGTAGAAGAGTTAGGGTTTGTAAATCGTACCTTTGAATGAGGATATATCATTCCTTATATAGGGGCTGAAAGCGTGTAGGTTTCTTGCTCCTTACTCTTCGCACGCGTAGTGCTTATCCGGGGTAAGGATATCTATCCCATAAATAGAAGATCCTTATCCCTTAATTATGCGTATTGATTGGGCTTTGGGCTTTGTGAGCCCAAGCCGTTGGTATTAACGGCCCAAGTCATTTGTCATGATAGCCCACTTGTGGTGGGTTTGGGCTTAGTAATGTCTATAATTTGGGCTTGTGGCCCAACTATAGGCTATACGTCATCATGTCCCCCCAGTCTAGTGTGCGCGGCGCGTAGCCGCGGATACTAGACTAAAGGAACGAGCGGCAAGCGTGGCGGGAAGAAAGTGTATACATCCCGCCCAAAAGGTAGGAACAATGTATCAAGTCCTAAAATATCCCAAAGTGTGCCTCGAATAACGGGGAGGCTATCCACGTGTATCTCGGGAAAAGGGGAAAAGTGCTTGTACCTTTCACCTTCCAGCCACACGTTTGTGAGTGGGATCCACGTGGCATCCCATTTAGGGTTTCTTGGCCTTGTATATAAATCACCGCCCCCTTTTCACTGTGTTTCACACAGTCAAAATGTTTTTCACCATTTGCAAATTTTTCTAAAGCTTTGTCCTTCTTCGATCCTCTATTTTCTTTAGGTAACTGCGCGTGCGCAATATTTTACCAAACTTTATTTATAAAATGGTTGCTCAGTTACACGACTTTCGCTCTAGGTTGGATGAGGATGACGTACGTCAGTTTTCCTCTGACTTCTTCATTCCTCTCGACATCCATCCTGAGGCACCAGACGTGGATGCGTGTATTGCTGATTTCCCCTATGGGAAAGTTGGCTTGTATACACGCTTTTTCAATTACGCGAATCATCGCGTACCCATTTCTGTCTTTTTGAGCAACGTGCTCAATCATTACCAACTCCATATCTCACAGCTGCACTGTATAGGTGCGGCTAAGATATCAAATTTTGAAATTAATTATCGGTTATTGGCTATCAATCCGACAGTTGACCTGTTTCATGCGTTTTACCACACAACGTGGTCGCATGGATGGGTTTCTTTTGCCAAGCGCGCAGGGCGCCTCCAATGTTATGAAGAAAAGGTAGATTCTTTACGGCATTGGAGAGAGTACTTCTTTTGGGTAGATGATGTTGTGTTTCCGTCGTGCTTTGAGTTCTATACTCAAAGATCGTTGCCGAGGGATGAGCGTCCTATCCCTGGTTCTTACAGTGCCGCGGATGCGGACATAATTGATGCTAACCGCATTCCCATTAACTCCTATCCTGAGGAGTTCTTGGTGCATATGGGGCTAAGCCGTAATTATTTTGATGGTGCGGACGAGGTTCCAACCTTCATCGATGAGAACAGCCAGGGTGGGTGCTCATCCTTTTACTGCCTTTATTAATGTAAGTGTTTTGCTTTTTAACCCTTGAATAACTAACTTGTTCTTGTTACTTGTGTAACACCCCCAAAATTTGGTACAGCGGAAGACTCAACAAGCTTTCGGGGTGCTACGGGGATTGGTATCCAAACACAAGACATAAAAGAACGAGATAAAGTAAACATAATAAAAATACAACCACGCGGGGTTTTAAAGTTTACATTATCCCAAAATCATCCAAAGTCAGGCCCAAAAGAAAATAAATATAGGTCCACAATAGTTATCAGAGTTTTAGAAATAAAGATCCATAACCGGTGCCAAATGCCAAGCCTCCAATCCCAAGCATCCGCAGAGCATCACTTAATTACCTGAGAAAACGTGCTAAAAGTCAGCTTTCGCTGGTGAGATCATAGGTTTAGATTCATAATTCAATATAGTGGACATATACGCAAAACGCTTGCTAGCTAGACTAGGCCTCAATCATCCAACCAAAATATCCAACCAAAATATTCCAACCAAAACAAATCATCCCTATAGGTGCACGCTATAGCTCAAATCAATCCAATCAATAGCTTACCTAGCTCAAGTCTAGGCCTCGCTCTATCACCAATCAAATAGCTTACCTAGTTCGGGACTAGGCCTCGCTCAACAACTAAATCAATAGCTTACCTAGTTCGGGACTAGGCCTCGCTTAATCCTACCTAGTTCTATAAGCATAGCAAGTTTTAAAATAAACAAGCGATAATAGTCCACATAAAACATTTGCACGTTTCTCACCCCAAGTATTGAAAGCAAAGTTCAAGAGAAAAAGTGGGGCTATGACTCACCTCAAGTCCAGAAATCCTCAAAAGAAACGATAGAAGAAAGACATAAGTAATCTCAAGCAACTCACGTAACGGCGACTACAGACTCGGCACTTCCTAACAATATCAACCCGTTCGGAAATCATTTCCTCAAAATCAAATATTCCCATTCCCAAACGTATTCCACTTTACTTTCCAAAAATATCCATTTCTCGAATTAACTTCATATTCATTTGAAATTCGACGTTTGGTATCCATACGGGTGGAGGGTCGACACAACTTAAACCAGAAAGCCACACAAACAAACAATAATAAAACAACTACAGGTCTAATGTTAGCCCAATATATTATTTAAATAATTATCGAAGCTTATCAAATCCGTCGATTTGATAATCTCCCATATTTATTTACGTAATATATCGTTCCAAGATTATACCCAACCTAAAGCACATTGCACAAAAGATTCTATTTGATATATATCGTAGTCCAATGAATTCCCTATATATATCGTCGAATCGGCCAAATTCCACGAGACATATAGTAATTTATTACCCTAAAATATATACCACATCCTATGGGCGTCGTGGGATACGATGCCCATTAATCTACTCATTTTATATCATCAAATAACTCGATCTAGAATAAGTCATTCGATATATAAAATGTTTATATTAACCGTCATATATCCGTGACAACACAAAGTCACAATATAAAGCCCACTTGGACTTTAAAGACCCACAATTCGTATAACTCGATAAGTTTCTAATTTATAAATAAATCACATTTTTAATTATTAGTTGCCCAACTTATATTCCGCTATTATTTATATAATCATTATTTATAACAATAATCCGACATTTATTACACTATATGCATAGTATAATAACTATCGTTTTATTATTATAACGTTTACTCGTTGTCGTTTTATTATTAATATACGCATTTATATATATATATATATATATATATATATATATATATATATATATATATATATATATATATATATAAATAAATATATATATATATATATATATATATATATATATATATATATATATATATATATATATATATATATATATATATATATATATATATATATATAAATATATATATACGTTTAACACGTCTATATACGTATATAAACGATTATATTCTTAATAATATTATTACGAGTATTATTTTTATTATCGACTTTTAAATATTTATCGAGTCATAGAATTTGGTCACATGTCCGAGTCATGACCCTCGGCTCATAGTCCAAGTCCAAAGTAATAAGAATCAAGTCACAATATAAATATATCAACTCCGTCCGAACAATCCCATATCCACGTGCTACAAAATGAGGGTCCGACTACGGCACCCTACTAACCTATCTCCGTCATCTAGTTAACCGTCTCACAATCGGTTCCCAAATACTCTTCGACAATAACTCCACAATAATCAAAAGTAAACCATTGTCGAGACCACAAAGGGTCTCGACCCATCCAAAGGTATCGGCCAACAACAAGTATCACAACAACAATAACAACAAGAAAATCCTCACATAACATGTAATTCGGGTTGGTTTACCAAGCCAAACCCGAGCTGGGAGACCCATATTGGTCTCAACTAAACCATAAGTCACAAGGACTCGAACCCAAGACCTATTTGGTCTCGGCTTAGGCTCACCCGAGCCCTACCAAAACTGCCAAATGGACCCTTATAGTCGCGGCAACATCAAACAACAACAACAAGGTCCACATCGATTCAAATCGAGCCAAGAATCAAACTCCAAATACCAATACTCTCGCTACAAGGCTGCTAAGTCAAATCCCAACAACAAAACTAAACCATAAGGTTCGAACCATGCCAAGCCGTGAGCTATGGCTCGCGGTTACCAAGTCGACACCAAACGAGACCCATAACCCGGATACAAAACGAGTTTTATCATCAAAACATCATTTCCCATTAGTTTAAATCGAAACCCAATAAGAAAAATCCGTATATACATGGATTGGAACACAATTCGAGGCACACAAGGCAAAACCCGTGTTCACTCACCTTCAAATCGACTTCAAAAACAAGTTTCTTCAAAAACCCAACAAGATCCAATGAAAATAGTGGTATTTAGGTGGCGGTGATGATGAGAACGAGGGTCTAGGGGTGTTGGTGTCGCGCGTGAATTACACCAAAAGAAAGATCGCGACGAGGTGATTAAGATGGTGGTGTTTGTTAGGTTGTGAGGGTGGCGGTGTGACGGTGGTGGCCGGATTTAGGGGGGGCGGCTAGGTATTAAAATGGGTAGAGAGAGAGATGAGAGTGAAGGTGAAGGTGTGTGTTTGGGTGTGTGTTTGAACCGGTCCAACACAAGGACCAATTTGTAGTTTTTATTTTTTATTTTTTTGTAAAAACAATAATAGTGATACTAATAATTTAGTTAAGGGGGGATGGCTAGGTATTAAACGTAAAGACCAATCCCGTAACTTTTCAAAATATTCCGACTCTCTCAAACCGAGCTCGTTCCCAATATTTTAAAATTTCATGATACGTTCAATAAATAAATATAACCCAAACCGTAATTTCAAAATATTTAAATTCGTTAGGTTAATCTTGTGCCAGAGTCAATGTAGTGCCAAAGTAACGATCATAAAATAAATCATCACGACCGAATCAACCAAACCATAAATAAATAACCAAATCTCATAAATATCGTACGATTAAAAATCAAGTACCAACGTTCGTAAAATATTTCGTCACAATAAACTTTCAAAAATTCCAAATTTATAATTTCAATGTAATGCGGGTTTTATAAAACGGCTCCCTATTTTGCCAGTTGTCACAACTTGTCTCTTGTCTTTCGCAGAGATGGATTTGTTCGCTGTCGTGAAGCTGAAAGAACCCAAGCGCGTGACGGTGGGGGTGCGTCCCTTGAGGGAGGGTGAACAGCCCATTTTGCAGGCCACGGCGGGGCACCTGACTGCGTTTGCTGCTGTTGAGCGTCAGGATTCACCCCCTGCAGCTGTGCTTGTCGCACTAGTGCAGGTTGTCCCTCCTACTGAGGAGAAGTCCCCTGTGGAGGAAGAGACGCATGTGGAGTCATCCAACAGTGTGGAGATTGTGGAGGTTCGTAGGGAGAAGCGCAAGGAAGCGTCTTCTGGTGGTTATGTTGGTACCTCCAAAAGGAGGCGTCGCCTGATTGGGGAGGATGAGTCAGATGCGCCAGATGAGATGTCTGCTACTAGCGCACAAAAGAATCAGGCCGAAACTCCACCTCTTGTGTAAGTGTTTACGACTGTAACTTTTTTTTATATATATATCCGCGTACTAACTTCATCTTATTTATTTCATAGGGACCATGCTGCAGAGGGTGATGCGGCGTTTGCTGATCATGACGCATCTCCCAAGACTGCTGATGTAGAAGAGCCCCTGAAGGTAGTAGCGCAGATGTCTGCGCAGGAGTTGGTGGAGGAGCTTGCTGGCGTTGCTGCTCGCTAGGCTGAGTTGGTCACTCAGCTGAAGGCGCGGACCGTTGTGGAGGGGGGTAGCCTTGCTCTGAGGGATGAGCAGATTGCGCAGCTGATGAGGTGTTAGCTGCTGATGAGCGCGCCAAGAAGGCAACTGAGGAAAAACTGGTAGTTCTGGCTGAGCTGCAACGCGAACGTGGGGAGTCGCAGCAGTATAAGGCTGACCTCGCCTGGGGAGTAAAATACTTAGAGGAGAAGAAGAATGAGCTCTGCAGTGAGCTTGCTCAGTTTGGCAAGAAGGTCGAGGACTCTGTGGAGGCGCAGGAAGAGAAGCTGCACAGGCTGAGTATAGAGTATGATGAGGAGTTGTATCCTCATCTGATGTCGACCATTGCGGAGCGCAGGTACTTGTTGTACATTTCTTCTTTACTTCTTTTATAGTTTGTGTCTCTTTTCTAATGCCTTTGTCGTTATTTTCGCAGGTGGTTGATCAGCCATGGCTTGCGCTTGGCTGCCGTGGGTACATTGGAGTCCCCAGAGGTTGTGACCGCCTTTGGGAGGGTGGTAGAGTGCGCCGTTGCTCGTGGCAAGGCGCAGGCTGTGGAAGAGCTGGCTGAGGCGCAACTGCTCAAGGTTTCTCTCTCTGAGGTTCCTGAGTATAATGCTGATGCCTACGATGAGCTTGTCCAGGCAATGGAAAAGATGAGGCTCTTTGAGCTTCCCCACATTGCGCAGCTGGAGCGCGACCAAGATTATCCCATCTGAGTGATCATGCAGGGATTAACACTTGGGAGGCATATAGCCGAGAATGCGGAGGCCGAGGCTGATTTCTTCTTAAAGCCCGATGAGTCCCAACTGCAGGTTCCGGTGTTCGCGCGCCCGCATGATATCCTGAACCCCTTTCGCACTTGAGACGGAGGTTCCACTGAAGGAAGTTTTGGAGCGCCACGAAGAGAGGGCGGCCAAGAAGAGAGGTCTTAAAGGGAAGGCCACCCTCTGCGGTGTGGGTGCTGCATACTGATGCGTGGGAATTGCACCAGGCTTTACCTCTCAAGGGATCTTGAGAAGCTTACAACCCCCACCAGGCAGTGTACCTGA
This sequence comes from Artemisia argyi, assembly GCA_030686995.1. Lineage (NCBI taxonomy): Eukaryota > Viridiplantae > Streptophyta > Magnoliopsida > Asterales > Asteraceae > Artemisia > Artemisia argyi. The sequence goes on from CM060701.1 coordinate 227,725,645, forward strand.
TCGTTGTAGTATAGTATAGTGACAAGTACCGGGGGATTGATAGTTCAGCTAGGAATAGTGTCGCTAGGATTAGAAAACCTAAATACTAGTTCTAAAGGTGAGGGATGATTATTTTTGTATTTTTATATTTTTTAGAAAGCAAGTAAATATCTCGGGTTTGAAGGATTTGGGCGGAATTAGTTGCTAGTCAACTAACCCAATACTAAGATGCAATCAAAATAAAATACTAAAAATGAAAATAAACTAAATTATACTAGAGTTGTGAGCAATAAGTGGAGAAAATGTGTTTACTTAGATTTCACTACTCCCTAGACATCTTTTACACGTTAATTACTTGTTATAGTTGTATGGATGACGGATTGTATTCCTTAATACCATTCATGGGGTATCGCACATAGCTCCCCAATTCTATGAGCTCTTATCTCCTCCTACACCATGCCCAGCACAACTATAGGGATTGTAAACAGTGGCTCATGCATTAAATACAACCAATAAAGACCTTAGTGCAATAGGTTCATGTTTCCTAAGACGTTCAAGCATGTTACCATTTGGAGATCTGCCAGTTTTCTTAAGCCTAACATATAAATTCACTCATCCAAAACAAACTATAAACAAGTAATCAACATATAATCAACATCTAGGTTTCATTAGATCCAAGCAAACACAAGATATATCTAGCCTAGCATGATGGAATTAAGACAAGAACGAGATATAGACAACCAACACATAGACATATTGATTGAATTAAAAGAACACTTATCTTAATTACACATGAAAGGTATCAAGGGGTTGGAACCCTTGAAAAACCTGTAAAATTCGCACCAAAATCGTACTAGGGTTTCTCCAAAACTTCTCTCCCTTTATGTGTAAAAATTAGAAAACTATATATAGGAAATAGGGTCTGACGGCGTCAAGACCAAATAGGTGACGCCGTCTCCTCGCCGCCAAAATAATTCTCGGACTACCTTGATCTACTTCTGACGCCGTCATGTGTTATGCATTTCTAGGCCGTCATGCATTTTCCTTTTGACGCCCTTCCTTGTGACGCCGTCAAATCTGTTCTGGATCGTCATGGAAATTGCACTTGACACCGTCAGGATGTTACTCTTGACGCCGTCACCTACTGTTCCCAGCAAGGAAAATTAAGACTTTGGCGTTTTCTTCACTTTTATACTCCAAAAACGTCCGAATTGCTTCCTTTTCCAGATTTCTCTCCCAAAGTACCTAAAATCACAAAAGGAACGATTTAGGGCAATATTTGATCATATAAATTCGAATTCCGGCTTAAATGACCCCCTAAAAGTGGTTCATTTTTCGCCTCATCATATACCCTTACACTTGAGATTTGCTTGTCCTCAAGCAAATGCGCTTTTATTCTACTCAAAATACAAGTTAGGGGTCATTTAACACTAACATAAAAGTAATTACAACAAATAATCGTTCCACTAAAGACCAATAGACAAGCACGGAGGTCATACACTAGCACTTCACAAATAGTGTTTAGATACTCACATCTCTCGGGTGTAATAAAGTATAAATTACAATATGGAAACGGAAGATATCTCTCACTACCTGTCATAGCAAAATAGATTACCATAGGCTTGGGAAAGGATCAAACCTCCACCACATGGCGTAAGCACCTAGGATAAACTATCAAAGAGGTCTTTTAAAGGGTAGTAACATTAGGTGTAGGGATATGAAATACACGGTTTTGTTGGATAAAGGAAGTTTTACTGGTGGCGAGTTAACAATCTTAGTTAATTACATGTACAATATGGCGTTGCTAAGCCAAGACTAGACTCGACTTAAGCTAATAAATGAAAAATAACGAAAACTTAAAATGAACATAGAATGAAAAGGGATGGTAGTCCGTATGTTTTTTTCTCTCTATCTTTTTTTTTTCTTTTTCTTTTTCTATTTTTTTTTTCTTTTCTTGATTTTTTCGATTTTTTTTTTTCATTCATAAACTCTTACCCTACTATCCAAAATAATACATCATAGGGAATGGGAATTCCCCTTACACTTGAATCTTTACATACTTTACAATCAACTAAACTAATGACTCGAATTAAAAAAATCAAAACACTTTGAGTACTTTTAAGATTAACGTACGTATGGGGGTAATAATATTATGTTCTTCCCCATTACTCCATAAAATAAGTACTTACCCATGAGTCCCAATCGTCCCAAAACAATATGTACAAGGATATGGCTCGACTTAGCAACCATGTAATCAATTAGATAGTTAACTTAGGGTTTAACAAATAACAATAATGCACTAAAGATGAGCGCATACACGGAAGGCTAAGGCGATTTGGTTGTACATTTAAGTGGGGTGTAACAAATTCTTCCTTTAAGTAAAATGCTTAAAGTTAGAAACGAAAAGATAGGCTCGGAGGGGTGTACTAGGGGTTTCGTGTACTAAAAATGAGTACAACGCTAAGGGTGTGGGAAAAATTAGTTGACTTAACTAGCCAAGTAATATGACTTAAATGGTCAAGTAATCATAATACGGGTTTAACACAAGGGTGATCCTAATGCCTCTTATCATGTAGTAAATCCTACTACACGAATGTAGTCTCACTAGCGGTCTCGGGATGTATCACTAACGCAAGTTCTAGAATCTAAATGCTACCGGTACACTCATAAGCACTAATAATAAATGCTTTTCCTATCAAATCTAAAGGCGAACATCACATATTTGGGTGGAAAATTTTTCTGAATATACGGTTATGTGCTAGTCATACAATCTCCTATCCATGAGACGCTTGCTATGGCTAAAGTTTCACTCCTAAATGTTGTAAAAAATTTTAAATTTGGCGCTAAAATTGCACTAACAAGTATTTCTCATAGTTTTATTAAACATCTACAATCAAACAAAACAAACTCAAGCGAAAGTGCATATGTAAGGTATCATCTTTTTACCCTCCCCTTACACTTAAGATGAACATTGTCCCCAATGTTCAAGTAAAGAATGTAAAAGTGAAAAAGTAAAAGGAATGAAATCAAATACTCCCCTGATTCGCTCGGTATGGATAATAAGGTGGCCAGGTTAGATCTTCCTCCAAGAAAATGAACAATCAAAGCTTCCCTTCCAGAATATAAATCATCTTCTTGTCATACATAACCTGTAAATCCTGAGAAAATAGACAAAACAACCTCGCGTAAAATCGGCGACATCCTATATAAGTTACTAAATCCTAGAAAACAAAATAAGATATAATGCTTGTGGAATGAAGTTTGCAGATTTCCTGGAGATTATAAAACTTAATAATTCACAAAAACCATAAGACTCCGTTAGAAAAACAAAACCGGTAAAATTTCCAGATTTTTACACTTAACGCCGTCAAGAGTTAACTCGTGACGCTGTCAGGATTGACCTACAGAAATTCTTATGTTAAGTTTCCGGAAAATTTCTGGAAAAACTTGGTCCTACTTCCTGGAAAATCCTGCAAAACTTCATTATGACTCAATACAAGCATTTAACTCTAACAAGTACGAATATACATGTTCATTTAATATTGTGGAGAATCATGATCGGTTTGTTTCTTAAAAACATATTTGGGGTTTCCCCTTACACTTATCTTTTGCAAAAATACTTTTAGGTGGAGTTAAGACTAGGCCAAAACAACAAAGTAAAGTATTTCCACTATTTAGTTTAGAAACATGATCAACCAACAATAAAAACTAAGCATGCATACGGAAGCAAATAACAAACAAACAAAAATAAAAATCACACAAAACATGGGTTGCCCCTCAAGAAGCGCTTTTCTTTATTTACGAGTCTTGTAGCTAGACTCAAGGTCATGGGTTACTACGTGACCTCATCATTGGTTCCACTCTCTAGGTCGTCTTCTAAACCAGTATCGTTGTCATAGTGTAAGTACTTCGGGTCTTCAAACTCGAAAACATCTTGTCGATACTTAGAACCAAGCTTACTAACATCCTTAAAGAATCCACATGATAAATCAGAAATGTTTTTACATCCTCTCCTAACATCTTCATCACACAAAATAAGTTGGGAACTTATCTTATCAAGCCCGTCAAAATCGATTTCCTTAAGGTCTTTTCTCTTGTATGGCGTCTGGTATGAAACTCTCCTAATTCCATCAGTGAAGGTCATGATTCCGTTCCAGTCATCCACTATCAAATTAGTGATTTCACAAAAGGGTGCTCCAAAAACGACTTGTGATAACCTAGGGTCGGCATAGTCTTCTATGCTATCCACAATCGTGAATTCCATAGTGAATGCCATATTTCCTACGAACACCTGGATTTCATGATCCTTACCAACCACTTTCTCTCCTTTGTAAATCATTCCCCATCTGCAGATATTGTTGTAATGGAATAGGGACATAAAATTCTTAGGCATAAATATGTTAATGTAGACGTTATCGAAGTACTTATGACCGATCATGCAAGGAATTTTAAGATTATTCGGGTCACGCCGTCTTATCTTCCCCGATTCTCCATCCTTTGACCCATATAGATTCCCCTCAAGGGAAGGACGATACTCGTACACCTCCTCATTACCCCTACGAAAAATTACCCTCTTAACACCATTGGTGAATAATGCACTACCATCTTTCTCATCAAGGATCACTCCCGATTCATTGATAAATGGTTTTCCAAGAACAAGGTTGGTCAACGGTTGATTGGTGAGAGGGTCCATGTCATCGACCATGGTGAGGTCAGTATTGTAAACTAGATCTCCAATCCTAATTGATAAATTTTTCATTACTCTCTCGCACGCAATGCGTTCTGGGAAGGTTTCGTGGTATAGGGAAAGGGGGATTATGTTGACTGGGAAGCTAGGATCTATATGACTATCGGTTAAGAGCTTTTCCTTAATGGTACAGGGGATCTTGAAATCTTTAGGGTTACTTCCCTTAGTCTTATCGCAACTCCCACTAATAACATCCTCCATTTTTCTCTCGGGTTCTTCTATAATAGATTTACCCAAAATGGTTGGATTTCTCTTATGCTCTTCCGATTTCTTTTTCCCTTCATCCGGTTTGCCAGGTTCTCGCGCGGTGTACTGCTCGGATGAGTTGGTAGGTTTTCTGGCCGAATCGTGGTCTACCCTTAAGGTCTCATCTTTAGCTGTATGACCAGATTTGTTAGTTTGTTGCTGGGTTGGGTTTGGTGTAAAAGCAGATATCGTGGTGATGGTGTTTACGAAATGGACTGGTCCTAGGGGGTTGACAAGTTCTTTTCCTTTAGGGGATAGATGTTTGAATAACTTGCTAGGACTTTTTATTTTCACAGGGGAGGTTGGTGGACTCATGACGGTAACAGACTTAACCTCATCAACATGAGTGGGTTTATTAACAACATGCTCTTTGATAGCAGTTAATAGATTACAAATCTTGTTGTTCATATCAGCCTGCTGTTGTCTAAATTTGGCCTCGAGCATAGCGAGCCGTAATTCTTGAGATAGAATGAATTTTTTTAGAGCATCTTCACAGCTTTGCCTAGGAATGCCTTGTGATGGAAAATGCTCAGACCAAGTGAGTGGTGAGGAGTCATTGAAAGATACGCTTCGCGTTTGGTACCCTCTGAAATTAGGTTTATCCTTCCATGCCTCGTAGGCCTTGTCAGAAGTTCGAGGACCTCGACCTACGTGTGATGACGTGAATTCGTTATAAGCACGTTTTGGAAGTTCCATGCAGTTATGAGTCTCATGAGGGCCATTGCATAATTTGCATGTAGAAGTGATTCTGCTTACTTGGCTTGAAGGCTTAGGAGCTTCGTAAGATTTCATGAGAGACTTGACTCGACCTTCAAGTTCCATGATCCTACGGTCGGGAGTGCTAGAATTGTTCGAAGGCAAAGATATTGCCTTGACCGTTTTGTTCAAATCACGGGGATCATTCCAACTTTCGTTGTCAAAGAGAGCAAGATCTTCTATGAGTTCCCATGATTGTTCCGCACTTAGATCACGTAGCTTACCACCAGCCGATTGGTCAATGGCTCGCCTCGTGGAGATATCGATATGGTCATAAAAAATTTGGACTTGGAGCCAAAGATCTATGCCATGATGAGGGACTTTTTAAAGTAAGTCCTTGAAACGAGTCCATGCTTCATAGAGAGATTCATTTTGACGTTGTTGGAACATCAAGATGTCATTTCTAAGCTTAGTAGTTCTTCCCGGTGGGAAAAATTGAGCAAGGAAACGAGTGGTGAGATCATCCCAGGTGGTGATGGATCCCGCGGGTAAACGCTCAAGCCATTGACTAGCTTGATCCCGTAGAGAGTATTGGAATAGGCGTAATCGGGTAGTCTCTCAAGTTTCAACACCTATAAAGACCTTAGTGCAATAGGTTCATGTTTCCTAAGACGTTCAAGCATGTTACCATTTGGAGATCTGCCAGTTTTCTTAAGCCTAACATATAAATTCACTCATCCAAAACAAACTATAAACAAGTAATCAACATATAATCAACATTTAGGTTTCATTAGATCCAAGCAAACAAAAGATAGATCTAGCCTAGCATGATGGAATTAAGACAAGAACGAGATATAGACAACCAACACATAGACATATTGATTGAATTAAAAGAACACTTATCTTAATTACACATGAAAGGTATCAAGGGGTTGGAACCCTTGAAAAACCTGTAAAATTCGCACCAAAATCGTACTAGGGTTTCTCCAAAACTTCTCTCCCTTTATGTGTAAAAATTAGAAAACTATATATAGGAAATAGGGTCTGACGGCGTCAAGACCAAATAGGTGACGCCGTCACCTCGCCGCCAAAATAATTCTCGGACTGCCTTAATCTACTTCTGACGCCGTCATGTGTTATGCATTTCCAGGCCGTCATGCATTTTCCTCTTGACGCCCTTCCTTGTGACGCCGTCAAATCTGTTCTGGATCGTCATGGAAATTGCTCTTGACACCGTCAGGATGTTACTCTTGACGCCGTCACCTACTGTTCCCAGCAAGGAAAATTAAGACTTTGGCGTTTTCTTCACTTTTATACTCCAAAAATGTCCGAATTGCTTCCTTTTCCAGATTTCTCTCCCAAAGTACCTAAAATCACAAAAGGAACGATTTAGGGCAATATTTGATCAAATAAATTTGAATTTCGGCTTAAATGACCCCCTAAAAGTGGTTCATTTTTCGCCTCATCACACACCTTCCTCGGTCGGATGGTGTTGCCGTCAGTGTGGCGACCGTGTCGAAGAGAGATGCATTATTATTGAGGAAGATGCAGGAGGCGGGAAGCTCAGCTGTGCGAGAGCCTTCCACGGAGTGTGTCCATAGTGTATAGATGTATATAACTCATAGTTATCGCTTTTGTAAAAACTTGTAGTTTTTAGTAAATAAATTTATTGAGCTCTTTTGTGCACATGTGTTGCTTTTTGTACTTAGATTTTTTCCTTGTCGTGAAAGACTTATCTAAAGTAGCAAACGTGCAAATAATAGCTTGTATTTGAGCCCAGAATTTGTGCGTTAAGTCCGTGACGTATGAAACGTTTGCGGTCCATAACCTTAGCAAACGTGCAAGTAAGTGTGTAGCTTACTACGTTTGTCATTTTGGTAACCAAGTGTCTTGGTTTATTAGTTCGTTTTCAACTTCTTGTTGCGCATTCGTTATGAGATGCGTACTAAATTCATAGGTTTGTATGAAGTTAGTGTACGAATTTAGGAGTCAATTGTTTTGAATCCATGTTTTGTTAAACGCGCACCGTGTGCGATAAAGTGCATCCATCGTGGGGTGTACTTAGTAACTTACTCCAACGTCTTGATAGTAAGGTGTTTAACAGGGATACGTGACCCGATGTTGATGGGTTTGCAACCCTCTTACTCAACGAGTACTTTAGTAGGTTTACTCATCCTGTCTGCCCTCGTGTGGTCTTAATATGTGCATGCACGCCATGTAGGCAATAATATAAACAGAATTGAAACATAAATAAATAACGTAGGCAATAATGTTGAACTGTGTTGTGGAGTTAGCTAGAAACCACAACATTTTATTAATTGTTGCAAGTGCAAAAAGGACAATTTCCTAAAAAAAATAAAACAAATACACCAACATTTATTGAGCACTTACTAAAGTGCAGATGTGTCGGTGTGCGGCCCGTGGCCTAGAGGTAGCATCTCTTGAGATTGCAAATGTTCCAGGTGCGTGGTAGCTCGTGGCCTTTCATATCGCGCACTCTGTACGCACCGTCACCCAATGCCTCTGTGACCTCGTAAGGTCCTTCCCACTTTGGTCCGAGCTTGCCCGTGTCTTCTGCGTAGCTGGCATCGTTGGCGCGGTATACAAAGTCCCCTGGTTTGAAAGAAGTGTTTCTGACACGTGCATCATAATACTTCTTCATCTTTGATTTAGCTTTTGCTTCGCGGATAGCCGCCCTTTCGCGTCGTTCTTCCAATAGATCTAAGTCAATGCGTCGTTCATCATCGTTTGTTGTGATGTTAACTTCCGATGTACGGATTGTTGGCATTCCAATTTCTGCTGGTATAACAGCTTCTGTCCCGTAGACAAGAGAAAAAGGTGTATCGCCATTGCTGACTTTGATTTCTGTGCGATGAGCCCACAAAACATGCGATAATTCATCTACCCATCTTCCTTTATGTTTGTCCAAGCGCTCTTTAATTCCTTCACCCAGGCTATGATTCGCGCGTTCTACCAATCCATTTGTTTGTGGATGTTTGACTGACGCGAAGTGCTGTATGATATTTAACTGCGCGCACCAATCTTTGAATGGGTTATCACAAAATTGTTTTCCGTTGTCCGAAATAATTTCTCCAGGTAGGCCAAAGCGGCATACAATGTTATCCCAAGCGAATCGTTTGACCTGGTTACCTATGATACTTGCCACTGCTTTTGCCTCGATCCATTTAGTGAAGTAGTCAATGGCGACAATGAGGAATTTGAGTCCTCCTGCCGCGACTGGAAAGAGTCCAGCAATGTCAATTCCCCATTTGTGGAATGGCCATGGTGAGGCAATGGGTGTTAGCTCATGTTGTGGCCGATGCGGAATGGGTCTATGGACTTGGCAGTCGTTGCATCTTCTAATCATGTCTCGCGCGTCGCGGTGCATGGTAGGCCAATAGTATCATGATCGCAAGGCGCGCGCTACAACAGACCGTGGTCGTGAGTGCATGCTGCAAGATCTAGTGTGGATTTCCCGGAGTACGTAATCTGCCTGAAGAGGTCCGACGCACCTAACCATGGTTGTAGGAATGAGCGCCGATATAGGATACCATCTCGAAGTTCGAACCTCTGCGTTGTGCGCCGTATCCGTCGAGCGTCTTTTTGTTCCTGGGGGAGTGTTCCCTTACTGATAAAATCCATGATGGGTGTCATCCATGTAGGATTTTCTTCCTCAATCACTGTGGATACTTCCATCTCAGAGATGGATTTGTTTTTCAATGTTTCCACCAATACCTATTTTGACAGGTGTGCAAAGCTTGTGGATGCGATTTTACTAAGCGCATCTGCTTTTTTGTTTTCTCCTCGTGGGATTTGTTTGATGGAAAACTTGTCAAAATTCTTGATCAAGGATTTGGCTTTATCGAGGTATTGGATCATGTGTTCTTCTTGAGCCACATACTCGCCAAGCACGTAGTTTGCTACTAGTCGTGAATCCACATTAGCTTCTAGGTTGCATACACCCATTTGATTTGCTATGCGTAGTCCAGCCAGTAATGCTTCATACTCTGCCTCATTGTTTGTGGCTATGAATTCAATGCGTAGGGGCGTAAGTATGCTCTGTTCCATCTGGGCGGGTAAAGATAAGACCTGCGCCTGATCCTTCTTCGCATGAGGATCCATCTGTAAATAGAACCCATGGTTCTTGTAATGGTACTTCAATCTTTGGTGATGGAGTATCATCATCTGGCTTCTCGATAATGAAATCAGCCAGTATCTGTCCTTTGATCGCGGTGCGCGGCCTATAGGAGATATTATGTTCGCTCAATAACACACTTCACTTTTGAAGCCGCCCTGATGCGTCAGGTTTAGAGATAACCTGCTTGATGGGTTGGTCCGTGATTACAGCTATCGGATGTGCTTGGAAGTACCTGTACAGCCTTTTAGCTGCGAATACTAGAGCTAGGACCAGTTCCTCCATAGCGGTGTAGTTAATCTCTGTCTTCTTGAGGGCTTTGCCTACGAAGTATATAGGTGTTTGAACAGAATTTCTATCTGTCAATAGCACTGCGCTGACTGCTCCATAGGTTGCGGACAGATACATGATCAATTCTTCCCCTTGTCGGGGTGCAACGAGCTTTGGTAATTCTGCTAGGTTTTGTTTTAACTGTTGTAAGGTGTCTTCCGCTTCTGGAGTCCACCGAAAATCTCCCTTCTTTGTGCACTTCATGAGTGTTTTAAAGAGAGGAAGTGATTTGTCCGCTGATTTGGACAAGAATCGGTTCAACCCGGCCAGTTTGCCGTTTAGTGACTGGACTTCTTTTAGTGTGCGTGGTGAAGGTAGTTCGATGACCGCTCTTGTTTTTTCTGGACAAGGTTTAATACCATCGGGTTCTATTAGGTAACCAAGAAACATGCCTTCTGTTGTTCCAAAAGTGCACTTCTTAGGGTTCAACTTCATGTTTATTCTTCCCAATGTTTTAAACGTCTCCTCTATGTCACGCACCAATTCCTCTTCGGTATGGATTTTTATGACTAGGTCATCAACATAGACCTCCAAATTACGGCCTACTTGCTTCTCAAATGCGTTGTCCACTAACCGTTGGTATGTGGCCCCTGCATTTTTTAAACCAAAGGGCATCTTTGTGTAGCAATACACCCATTGACTCGTGTGAAAAGCTGTTTTTTCTTCATCCTCCTTGGCCATTTGAATTTGGTGGTATCCTTTGTACGCGTCTAAGAAGCATTTAAAGGGATACCCGCACATGGATTCTACTTTCCAATCGATTTCTGGTAGTGGGTAGTAGTCTTGTGGACATGCTTTGTTCAGATCAGTGAAGTCCACGCACATTCTCCAGCTACCATCGCTTTTCTTTACCATTACTGGGTTGGAAAGCCAATCATGGGAATAAACTTCTCGCATAATCCCTGCGTCTACGAGCTTGTGTACTTCCTCTAGGATAGGTTTTGCGCGTTCTGGGGCTTGGCCATGTTTCTTCTGGCATATTGGAGGATATCCTTGTCGGATTTCGAGCTTGTGTTCAGTAATGGCTCTTGGCACTCCAGTCATGTGTTTGGGTTCCCATGCAAAGATGTTTAGGTTCCTTTGCAATAGTGCGCACACAGCTGCTTTGCCCTTGTCGGACAGTGATCCCCCAATCGATATCTCTTGGTCAGGATAATTTGGGTTAATTGCAACTTTCAGGTTTGTCACCTTGTTCGTGTGCTGTTCTAGAGCGCGCGGAACTTCATCTGCCACTATGTTGCATTCTCTTAGAGATGTGGTAGTGTTGTAGAGGGTGACGATCCCTCCTTCAACTGGGAATTTGAGCATCCCATGTGCGGTGGATGGGACCGCGCGCATAGTGGATATCCCTGGTCTCCCAATAATGCCATTGTAGAATGGTATTCATTACCAATGAAGTTCATCCAAGCCGTTGTAGAATGGTATTCATTACCAATGGCTACAAGTATGCGTAACTGCCCCATGGGCCAAATTTTTTCACCTGTGAATCCAGTCAGCGACGTCGTGGCCGGGATTAACTGGTTTTGTATCTCGGGTTTTAGCCTTCTGAAGCAGTGTTCATACATGATGTCCGCAGATGCTCCTCCATCGACATACATGCAGTGGATCTCGTGACCTCCCGCTTGTATCTCAATGGTGAGTGGTTCGATTACTGCGTTGTCCGCAGTGAGGGTGGGGAAAGAGATATGGTTTCCCTTGGAAAACCTTTGGCTGACTTTTTGCTTCGTATTTCACTGCCATGATTGTATCATGTATATTGTATCAGCTTTATTTTTTGGTATCTCCTTTTTGTCCCCATTCCTTTGTCTATCTTTCCCTTCTTTGATGTTTTTAACGAGGTGGTCCATCTTTCCTTCTCTCACTAATTTATCAATTAGCTGGCGTAGTTGGACGCACTCATTAGTAGTATGACCCTTCTGTCCATGATATTCGCAGTAACCTCCTCCGATGCGCTTTTCTTCTGGGGTTAGCATGGGTGGAGGCTTTGGAAAGTTTGCTCCCTCCGTCGCGAATATTTCCTTAGGGGTTTTTGTAAGTGGGACGTACTTGTCGTTATCCCTTCCACTGTTTTGGTTGCGGTAATTCCTGTTGTGGTTGCCACTTTGGTCATTGGATTGTCTCCTTGACTGTTCTTGTGGTTTAAAGGTTGAGTAACCTTTTTTACTGTCTGCCGTTGCTGCTTCCCCTTGAACGAAGGATCTAGTGCGTTTTGTTAGCTCATCAAAGCTTTGGGGTACTTTGTCATTTAGCTTTCGTATCAGCTCTGGATTATTGATCTCGTTCATGAACCCTGAGATTTTTAGTACCTCGGGACATGCTTTGACTTGCATGCATTCATCCTTGAAGCGCTCCATGTAAGCGCTCGTGGATTCCCCTTGGCGCTGTTTCACTCTGGCTAGTTCCACAGGGTTCTTTGCGCACTTCTTTCGTTGCGTGAAATTTAGGCGGAATGCCTTCCGCAGCTCTTCAAACCCATTTATGCTTCGTCGTGGAAGCTTGCTGAACCATGTTCGCGCATTCCCTACCAAGGTAGAGTTGAACATATGGCACCACACAGGTTGTGGCCAGTTTTCGATAGTGGCTGCTGACTCGAAAATTTTTAGATGATCATCAGGATCGCCCGTGCCATCGTATGTTTTAACATTGGTGGGCATGCGCCTTCTCTTGTCATCTGAGAAGTCACTTATGCGTTGCGTAAATGCATCAACCTTTTGGCGACGCCAAGGAAGGGAAATATCCTCATCCTCGTCGTACCGGCGTCGGTTCTTAGATTTCCAAAGTCCCGTCTCTCTGTCCTCATTGTCCGAGGAGCTGCTTGAGGGGGAGTTGTTTCTCCTATGGCGCTTGCGCCGTTTGTCCTCGGAGCCCGAATTTGAAGTACTTGTACTTGGGGAGTAGTGTTTTCCCAACCTATCTTGGATTCTTCTGCTTCCTGACCTTGAGGTGCTTACGCTTGGTGAATGTTGTCGTCCAAGCCTATCTTGTATCCTGCGGCTACCAAGCCTAGCATGGACACTGGTGCGCCTCGCGTTGTCTTCGTAATCCTCCGAGTATTGTGAGTTGGATGCGATACCAAGCCTATCATGTACGTTGGTGCGCCTCTCACTGTTTCTGCGCTCAGGGTGGCGCGGTGGAGATTTTTCTTGGTTAAAGTTTAGCCGATTTTGCGGGTTGCGGGTTGACCTTTTCCTTGCCTCCTCTTGCATAAGACGAGTTAAAGTCTCATAATGTTGGGACACGAAATCTTTTAATGCCGGTCCAGGTGCATCCTCTTCTACTGCGAGGATGTCCATCTCCGCATGGGGTTCCCTCTCTCTATTAGGTGCTCCCGGTGGCATAGTGTTGTCCACTGTGGATGCCATCTGGTGGGGAGTGGTAAAGAGGGTGCGCTGAATGTCTTCTGCGCTTGAGACTACGGTAGTAGTTCGGGTTGTTCCCAAAGGCAATTCTACCGCGGTCGGGATTGGAGTTACGTTTGACTCACGATTACCAGGCGCACTGGTTGTTCCAGAGGTCGGTTTAGGAGTCGAGTCTTGATGCTTCTTCCTATGTGAATCATCACGTGTTTTCTCCAGCTGCGGAGTCCGCTGGCCTGAGTTCTTGTTTTTTGGCATTCTGGTCTTGAGTTCTTAGTGTAGGGTCCCACGGATGGCGCCACTTGTTGATACAAAAGTTGGGCTTACCTTGTTTGGACTCCTGCTCTCGTACCAATTAGAACTTTAGTGCTTATGAAACCTGCGCACTAAGAAAGCAAACGACACCGTTAGGCTTATCGTGGGATTGTCTCCCACGATTAGACTCCGCCGTGAGAGTAAGTAATCGGTTTTAGGGTTTGTAGAAGAGTTAGGGTTTGTAAATCGTACCTTTGAATGAGGATATATCATTCCTTATATAGGGGCTGAAACCGTGTAGGTTTCTTGCTCCTTACTCTTCGCACGCGTAGTGCTTATCCGGGGTAAGGATATCTATCCCGTAAATAGAAGATCCTTATCCCTTAATTATGCGTATTGATTGGGCTTTGGGCTTTGTGAGCCCAAGCCGTTGGTATTAACGGCCCAAGTCATTTGTCATGATAGCCCACTTGTGGTGGGTTTGGGCTTAGTAATGTCTATAATTGGGCTTGTGGCCCAACTATAGGCTATACGTCATCAATAGGGGTGCCCCTCCAAGCCATGAATCAATCCAAAACTTTGTTGTTTGGCCATTCTCGACCTTTCTTTTGAATATAGATGGAAGATCAACTTAAGATATGGTTAACACGAAAGAATGAATCAGTTTTATGAAGAAAAAAAGCTCACTGAATCAGATGTACGTCAATAAGTTGACTATAAAGTCTAACACTTTGATTGTTTTTATGGTATCCTACTAATTTACAAGCTCCTATGTGAATTAAAACTTATTAACGATATTATTTATAAAATGATCATCTCCAATATGATGTCAAATCCAATTACCACGTCGAGTGAAGAGCATGATCCTTCGGTTCAATGGAGTGACAGGATGAATGTTTGTGGTGACGAGTCTGGCTCTTAGGTGGGGGATGTCGTAGCACCGCCATAACGCCTACCACCTCATTCAGCGTGGCACGGGCTGCTTGTTACGGTACCTTGTGCTCTAATTTAGAACATATCAATACTCCCTTGTAAAAGGGCAATAAACACACCTTAAATCTGAATGTAAACCCGAACCGAAAATTAAGATGAAGCCACCCAAACGTAATTCCATGCCCACCCTATTTCAAATTCAATAATTTTGAAGTTATCCCTCCAAAACCATTTCCCCTCATATCTAAATCAAGTTCAATGGCTGTCTACCTAAACTTCCTTACAATTGAGTGACTAACCGACATACAATCTTTAAATCTGTGAGTAAACTACACAGGTATGGAACGTTTGTGGCCAAAGGGTGTGAACGAAAACTTCACATTTCTCACGGGTCATCTTCCTAAACCAGTTACAACTCAAAGTATGACCCGAATCCATTAATGAATTCAACCAAGCTCCATTTTCATTTAAATTTCATGTAGTAGCTATAGTATTGTTTCATTCATGTTTCAATGTTTATATTTACACAACCTTTGACCTTTAAAAGTCAACTTTGAGTCCATGTGGTGATATTATTCTCACTAAACTGTTACCAAAATTTTACATTCTGTCCAAAAGTAATAAACATAAGGCAACTGTAAAAAAGAGACATGCTGTATACCATTTTACTTGTTTCTTTACACCATTTTTATCCCTAGTGCTACATGGAACAAGAAGTAATGTCGATTTATATGTTAGCTTCTTCCGTTGTTCCTGTCTTCAAATTCTGTCGCAAATGATTGGCAGTGAAGTAACTTTGTATTCCTGAAACATGTTTAGTAGCTTTTCTCAGTACCAGTAAACACGTTATAATATATGTTCTTCAATAGTTTGACTCAAAAGTCAACTTTTTAATAATTTCAACCCGTTGTAGAAGATATTTATGCAAATCAAAACTTTTCTTGAATTTATTTTACAGTATCATGCAAGCATCTTTAATATCTCATTTCAAGTCTCATTATAGTAACAATGAACAGATTTTGACTTTATGAAGAAGTCAAAGTAAGAACTATACTTTGATTTAAGAGTATAGATAACCTTTAAAAAATAAAGTGAGGAACATCATTTACATCTGACACGGAAATAATTGCAATCTTCATAAAAAATAAGACAATTGGTTGAGAAGGGAGAAAGTACCTGTCAAAAAAGTTCTTAATGGAGTGACTTCTTTGGGCCTTTGGAGATGTTCAAAATCATCACTCGACCACGGTACAGGGGACTTCTGCTTTTGGTGCCTCTGCTATTCACAGCTTTATGTGTAGCAAAATGTTTAATCAACAGAGGTTTTTATCTTGGATGTAAAACCACTTGACTCGAGAAGCCATCTAGACCCAACAATACGCAGACCTTTCACCCTAAAAATACTCTCTGGAAGCCGACTTATGCCTGTTCCAGCGATATCCAACTCTTTTAAACATTCTAACCATCCAATTTCCTCAGGCAATTCCGCAACTTGAATACAATAAGGGAGATGGAGATATTTGAGACATTTCATCTCACATATGCTGTTTGGAATATCTCGTAAAAAGACACTGTTAGGATTAGCTTCTCTAAACATTGTAATTGACCAAGATCATCAGGTAACTTCTCTAGTAGCCATCAAGATTAAGTTCGAGAATTTTCAGATATTGCAACATACAAATACTTTATGGAAAGTATATCATCATCATCATAGGTTTTTATCTCAGATGTAAAACCACATGACTCAAGAAGCTCTCTAGAACCAATAATAATACACATACCTTTCTTCCTAAAAATACTTTCTGGAAGATGACTAATGCTTGTTCCAGTGATATCCAACACTCTTAAACATTCTAACAGTCCAATTTCCTCAGGCAATTCCGCAACTTGAATACAATTACTGTGGTCGAGATTAACGAGCTTTGGACATTCAGCAGGAATCTGAAGTTTGACCAAATCAGTACATTTGTGGACTCTTAGTGTCTCAAGATTTGGAGTAATCCCAAGGTAAAGGGTCCTCAACTTTGAATGAGTGAGTTCGAGATATCTGAGTTTTGGACATTCATCGGGAATCTGAAGTTCGACCAAATCAGTACATTTGTGGACTCTTAGCGCCTCAAGATTTGGAGTAATCCCAAGGTGAAGGGTCCTCAACTTTGAATGAGTGAGGCCGAGATATCTGAGTTTTGGACATTCAGGCATGTGTAATTTTTCCAAGCTTTCACAATAATCGATACGTAACTCCTTTAGATTTGGAGTAACCTGGAAATGAACTTCTACCAAATGAGGACAATATTCAAGAATTAGTGTCTCAAGATTCGGAGCCACACTAAGGTCAAGGGTCCTGAACCTTGTAAGGGTGAACTTTAGGAACCTGAGCTTTAAAAAAGGCTGTCATAAATAAGCAACAAAAAATGGAAAGATAAATGTTAGTAATTGGTGTAATGACTAACAAAAAGAGGGAAAGATAAAACTAGCAATTAATGAATCAACCATTAATTATTCTACATACCTTTTCTTCTCCATCTTTCCAAAGTCGAACGATATTGCTGGAACGCATATGAAGTCCAACAAGATTATTTGGTTGAAATGTTTTTGGTAAACTTGAAAAAGGATAATAATCCCATCTCAGAAATCGTAAGGCATTTGGAAGGTGTAGACTATCTTCATCAAACTTCCACTTGCTAACTTCCTTTTCATCTACATCTTCTGTATACAATTGAAGAAATCTAAGTTCCTTCATGTTTCCGAGACCGTTCTTTAAAATTCCAAAATTGAATCCATATAGTGCTTTCAGTGTTATACATTGTGTTGCTGGGGTACCCTGTAGGTAATTCAAATAGCAGTAGAGACCATGATGAGATTTGTTTCATTACAAAACAAAATTTCAAGTTAATTTCTCGAATTGAAATGAAATGTTTAGGTTAGGGTTTCTAATTTTTGTTAAATTTGTGTCTTTTTGTTTCTTCTACTAATAAATTAGAGGAATTGGATGAATGATTTGTGTTATTTGAGTGTGAATTAAGTAGTCATTAATGAAGTAAAAAAGTAGAAAGAGGGGAGTGACTGAAGGTGGTGGTCGTGGTTTTTAGGGGTGGTGGTTTTGTGATGTGCTGTGAGCCAAATGCTGGAAGTCAACTGGAAAAAGTCAAAGATAGTTAGCATTTGGTTTTGTAGGGAAAAACAGCTATAACCCTCATCTTGCATTCTTACCTTCTGTATTTCTCTCATTCTACTCTTTCCCCCTCTAATCCTTGTAATTCATTATCTTCTATAATAAATCACTTTTTAGCCTTTAATCTTCTCTTCCCCTATAAGATTGTTGGTTAATTGTATTCGGATCGTATCATGACGGTGGGATGGTAGATGGGTTTGATGATTGTTGGTAGATTCATAATGAGATAAGAATGAAGATAAAAGTGAGAAAATCTATATATGTGGTTTAAGTGAGAAATAAAAAGAAAAGTGTATTTGACTGGTGATGTGAATGGCTTGTTGTCATGAAAGCTATTTGTGTATAAGATATAGAGTAAATTGTAAAACTCGTCTTTTGTGATTTGTTAAGATTGCAAAAATTGTTCACGGTCTTTCATATGTGCAGTGGCCTCCTTATGAAGAAAACTTGAGTTTGATTTGGTCCTTTATATATGAAATACTGTAGACGATTTTTGCAATCTTGGCAAACCAAAAAGAGGCCGCTTGCATGTATGAAATTTTCAAACCGCATGGACGTTTTTTGCAATACATTCTAATAGAATATATGAAAAGACAAACATACTTCACTTTTAACGGTCAATGTAAGTTAGCTTTAGTAAATTTGGACCAAACTTGTAACGAGTGTTTCATTGTAGGACCGAATACAAGTATACTTACTTTTAGTTTAACAAAAATAACTTGATACTTACCGAGCCATTAGCCAATATATCTTCAATTTCGTCCTTAATCCATAACCGGCTATGTCTTTCAGGTTTATTGTAGTTCACACGACGAACAATATCCTTGCCCATTTCTTCTATATGGTCGTGCATACCCAAGTACCCACGTTCAGAAATAGTTATGAGAGATCTCTGCTCAAGAACTCTTAAGCCATTTCTAGCGTGAAATCCACAACTTTCAAGCGCTATAATTGCATCTTCTTTTGACCAACCTTTGAGTAAGCATGCAACATCGAAGTATATTTGTTTATAGTCATCTTCTAGATTCTTATAGCTTAATTCTAACTTTTTCAATGTTTCCTCCAAAGGAATTGTTTTTAGTCTTTCTAGGGTATCTATCCATTCATGCTTATTTTGACCATATAGTTTGGCACCCAAAACTTTGATCGTTAGGGGAAGACCACCAGCATATGTTACAACCTGTCGTGATAGCTCTTCATACCCTTTAATCGGAATATCCCTTTTAAATGCATTCTTACTCAATAGACAAATCGCTTCCGCATGCGATAACATGTTGACGTCAATGAACTTCACTTTGTGGGGTGACAGGACTTGCTTATCTCGTGTGGTAATGATAACTCTGCTTCCAAATTTAAACCAGTTGTTAGGTTCACCTGCTAACGCCTCAAGTTGTTCTCTATCATCAACATCATCTAGAACAACAAGAACCTTTCTCCCACGCAACAAAGTTTTCATCATGTTTGTTCCTTCATGAACACTTCTTACAGTGATGTTTTCGTCACTTAGCACACTGCGAAGAATTTGTTGTTGCAACTTATTCAAACCATTCAAAGAGGATTTTGAAACTTCCCTTACATTTTCAACAAATACTTTACCGTCGAACCGAATGGATATTCGATCAAAAACAGCTCCTGCCAAAGTTGTCTTCCCCCCACCTCCCATCCCCCATATCCCTATCATGCGGACATCATCAGCATCAAGTTCTAAAGATGAAAGGACAGCTTCTATTCGTGTTTCCATGCCTACTAAATTTCCGTCAACACTCGAAATACTCGAACATTTCTTTTCGAAAATAACATCAACAATTTCCTCAATCAATATGGATTCGTCCCTGTAACATTCATGAAGATCTAAATAATTAGCTCTCAATTAGTTTGATATAATATTAATTCATATAGCAAAGAAATTACCCTTTCAACTCTGACCCAGCAAGTTTGCCTGCTTCGTTCAAAGCGTCCCTCCATTTCGTAGCAGCCTCGTCATTTTCATGTTTTTTAAAAGCTTCTCCAACCGCCCCACTCTGGTTGCGGATTTCCCTGGGTTCCACATGATAAAAGACTGGATAAGCAATCCGCAATTCACTAGTATGCTCACTTGTCTTCTGACATTCCATAATCTTGACAAGCTCATCTAAGCACCAACGCGAAGATGCATAGTTCTTAGAAAACACAATGATGAAGAATCTTGAGTCCTCAATAGATTTGATGAGCTGCTTGTCGATTGTTTTCCCTTTTTCAATTTTCTTATCATCCTTGTAAGTTTGAATCCCTCGTTGCACAAGAGCTTTATAAAGATGACTAACAAAGTTGTTACGAGTTTCACCTCTAAAGCTTAAAAAGACATCATACTTGAAGCTCTTTTGAGTGGTTGAAGTTGAAGCCATTGAAGTTACTGTTGAAGGATTGTATGAAGCAGCTGGATGAGATGAATAACCTTTAATTTCTAGAGCAATGGTCAACTAGACAATCGTAATGTGAAGGCAACTGTGTTTAGTGGAAATAAAATTTTGAGTAACTTGAAGACATAAAAACCACTTATTTGGTCAAATGAAATAATGTTTCATATTAAAAAAAAAGTTGCAATTTTTATCCTCGTATTTTTTAGATTAACGAATATGATTAAATAGCTAAATCTTAGCAATTCAATTTTTTATCACAAAATTAATACTGATTTTTCAAAAGAAAGTATCTCAAAAACAATTTATGTTTACGAAAAAAAATGATTAATTTATCAAGACATGAGCGTGGTCATTTCTTTGTTTCTTAAATAATATCATTACCTAAATTTTAATGAATAACATTTTAAACTAGTCTCTCAAGAAACTTAATCATGCTAATATTACATGTGTTATTCACATGAATCCTCACTACTACACAAAGAAACCATATAATCCGCATTGAGGCTAGAGGAATATTATTTTTAAACTTCAAATTGCACATCTATTTATTTATTTTATTCCAACCAATAAATTATTATTTGCTTATTTTTTACTATATACTATAGAAGAAGAGGCTTGCCGACATATTCGCTTATAATATTGCAAAATCTATTAAAATATATTTTTTTTGGGCTTTGTTGTGGGGTGTTTGTTTAGAACGTTTGGCCCAATTAATAAACAAATAAAATGAACAGTTACTTTCGAATAATATTAGTAAAAAAAAATAAGAAAACTTACAAAAATCATCATGAACTTTTTAATATTTATGACTTTTTTATATAACAAACTTTATTTGCCAAATATCTAACAAATATGTAGCGGTTTCTTGAATAAAAAAATACTAAAAAAAAGATCTCTCGATAACGAACAAAACAAGCCTAATATTGATATACTTTTGACGTATGTGCGGTTTATAAAAAATGTTGAAGTTCAATAAAAGAACTTTAAAAATGCACCCTTAACCTATCAAATAACTTTACAAATTATCGTACCTTTTTTTTTAAAACTATAAGGGTCAAAATTTGCCCCGCCGCAACACACTGGTGCCCGACACCAGGGACGGAGCCAGAAATTAATGTTAAGGGGGGCTGAAATTTTTTATCGTATATTAGTAAGATTCAATTCATCATCGATTAAACAATCTAGATTAACCAAACAATCTAGATTAACCGCTTTGCTATAATTTGATACGTCGCCGTATTTCTTCAACAATATAGTAAATCAAAAGAAAAAAAAAAAAAAAAAAAAAAACTCAATGAAAATAAAAATAAAAGAATGAATTAACAAAAGAAAAGCAATCCAAGTGGTTTCCTAAGTCCAAAGCAAATCTAACAAAAAGCAATCAAAGTCCTCTTTACACATGCAAAGAAGATCTTTTATATTGATTTATTCTCTCTCAATCTCTCTTCCTAGTTCCTACCCACTTCACTTGCATTTATCTTCTCAATCACTTATATATGTTTCAGAAACTCTTCTTCAAACACAAAAACCGCTTTCCAAATTTTGTGAACTATGGAACAGAGTGTTCCTTGATTACTCAAAACAACCACAACAGTGGCTTAAATCAGCGGCTGCAACAAACAATTATCATCTGACAACTGTATCAACAATGGGGATGCTTAGTTATAGGACATTGGCAGGGGTTTATCTTGAAGATAATATGAAACATGTACTGGAAATCAAGCTAGAGGCTAGGGTAGTTGGCCAGTTGGGGGTGGCCGAGCACCCGCCAGCCCCCCACTGGCTCCGTCTCTGCCCGACACAACATTCATTCCAAAAATTATGTCGTACGACAACTACAAATATAGCTTGACACAACATTTATTCCAAACAAATACAACACGTGTCGGCAAAAAATATACTACGATCTCACAACGAGAAGTCTCGCCCAAACATTGTTCGTAAATGATTATCTCAAAAAAATCTCAAAAATTCTCACTGCAACGCAGCGGCAGCCTTCCCACTTGTTTATTCTATATATCAATTAAAACCCGACGTTGGTGATACTATAATATGATTGTCGTTATAAACTATTATTTTAGCTGGGCCGGTTTTAATAGCCCATCAAGAGCCCAAAAATACGTGTCTTTTTCTTTCTTTCCGCATAGATAAAACATAGTAGCTACTCATGTTATCTCAACCCTTCTGGAATTCTCTGAACTAATATATGTTTCCATGTTTGGCAATGTTTGGCATTTATCTCATCTATCTTGGCATACACCCGCATACTTTTGTATTGCCCAGCTGAACTAATATAGCCACTAGCTTTCCGATAACTATCGTATTGCAGCCCAAACTTTTGTAAATGCCCCCGCCGCAACGCGGCGGACTCGTTTTATGTATATATTACTTTTGGAAGTTAATATATTTCACCTTTCAAATAGTCTGGTGATAAATGCACCTAAGTACCTAACCTCTACACAAGTGGTCTAGGGAGTAGGGTCCAAACCTCACTAGATACACATTTAGAGTATCCAGAAGGGTCAATGCGATACTCCGGTTAGGCCATGTAAATCTAAATCAAAGACTCCTATCCCCTGTAACATTAACAAGGGTATACTAACTGGCAAAACTAACATTAGAATAATGAGCTTTAATTTTGTTTACCTTGAATTTTGGTTTCAAACACATTTGGATTCCATTTTGAAAAGGAAAATGTTAGGATTTTATCTTCAAAAGTAACACAACACAGTTGAAATTGAAACTTGAAAGTAACATGTGTGTGTATGTAAAAAAGACATGTAAAGACGATCTTGTGTTTTGGTGATGTAGACAACCAAAGGCCATTCAAATGGTCAATGACATGGACAAACAAGATCTTGCGTTTTGCACGTTTGGTTGAGGGAATTTAAAATCTGTCTTATGTTTGGCATTGCAAATTTGAACTGTAAATGTCGAAATTAACCATTAGAAAACTGCATAAGACCAACTAAAACACAGCTAAAATCAGGCACAAAACTTCACATAAACTGCACAAAAAACAGCTTCAAAAAATCAGCACAAAACCAACCAAAAAACGGCTTCAAAATATAGCAAAAAAAACCAACTATAAAACAGCGCTAAAATTACTAGAAAGAGCAGAACTGTAATAACACAAACAAAGTTACGAAACGTATTATAATCCACAAAAACAAATAATTACATAACCAACTAAAAAGGGACAATCCATTCCATTTGCATACCCACTGTTGTAGTCCCTTTTTATATTACCCAATTTTAGTTTCAAGCTTAGTACAATACATGACGGCCAATTTCTATCAACAATTTTCGAGGTAGACACCAAGGAAGAACAACAATGAAATCCAAGATAATATTTATAAAGAAAACATTGGTTACCTGCAAGGAAGAAGCTTGTCGTAGAAGAAGAGGCAAGAGATGAGAGAAAAGGATATTAAAGTTGCTTCAACCACGCTAAAATTACTCGGAGAGTTCCAGTTTCAAATACCCATAAAATTACTTGTACCAAGTAGCTTCTTAAAGCTATTATGATTGGATGAATTTGAAGAAGATGCCAATTGAAGGTATGTTTAGAGGATCATATTAAGTATTAACTCTAACTTTGTTTAGGATTATTATAAAGACTGATTGCAATAAATAATGGTTCAAAAAGTTATTGTTTGGCAAAAACTAAGGAATTAGGGGGATAAACCAAAGTCCATCATTGTTTTTAACGTTTAATATTTGTTTTTTCTTACACTTTAATCGTTATAAAATTACATAATCCGGCTATATATGGATATGCTTTTTCCCACATGTAACTGATAATCTACTTCGATTTCATTGATAACTTACAATCTGCAATCAGGCAAAAGTTAGCTTCCATTCATATAAAGGTTGGACACGTATCTGAGATTGATAACTATGTAAAATATTGGCAATTGACAGGAATAACTTGTTAATGAACATTTTGGCTATAACATTTACTGTTTATTAGTTCTGAAAGTATATATTACTACTGGTAATTAAACACAATGTTGCAAAAATGAAAGTTGGGTGGGGAATAAAGACCCTTTATTTGCTCACTTAATGAATTTCAGTTAATTGACATAAGATTTTACTTCTATGCTCATATATTTTCTCTATTTCAAACACTCATGCCAAGTGCAACTGTATAGTCATCATAAACATACTGACTCTCATCTGCTTAGATAGTAAAAATTTTGAAAAATTGGACCAAAATCGTGAACTTAACAGTCTAGTAGCTATAAAATTGTTAAACAGGTTCCATGGCCTGCATATGCAACTTAATTTCAACAATTCTCTACTTGATAAACTAAAGCATCCAAAGTAAAAATAAGTAAACTAACTGTTTGAAACCTTGTCGCCAAAGTATATATATATATATATATATATATATATATATATATATATATATATATATATATATAAATCAAAACTTGAACACCACCGTTACATAAGATTAGAGTACCAAATAATGTTTCAATTGATTAGTTTAAAGTATTTTGACCCTTCAAATTTCAGACACCCAGTTACTACTGATCAATTCCCTTGACACCAGTATAGTATCGAAAGTCAATGATCTGACACAAAACTCAACTTTTTCATGTTAAAACAATATCCATCCTACTTTAGAACACAAACTTAAACATGGTTATAATAAGTTTATCACTTGAACAATCGACCATGATTATATTCAAACTCGTATCAACATTCTACTATTTTCATCAAGATAGCAGTTTGACTTTCTGATGAAGTCAACTCTGTAAGCTGAACATCATGTATTAACTTATTAACTCAAACCTTGAATGTTACAAGCTTCAAAATCATGTTCCGATATTTCGTTAGTACTGAAAAACGTTCAGTAACTTCAATAAAGTTAGGAAAACTTCATGTATTTAGTTATAAAATGATTATTGTCAATATCATTATCAAACTCCACCATATTCATTATGAATGCAGTTTGACTTTCTAAAAAAGTCAACCTTGTGACATGAAGTCTAAAAAATCAAATTATCTAACTTAAAGTACTACAAATCTGTTGAACTAAAAAGCCTTTTGTTAGAATATTAGTGTGTAATAGTTAGGATATAAGTTTAGGGGGTTAATTGTATTTTAGCTCAAACTTAAGGAGGTTAGTCATGTATTAGGAAAGTTCATAACCTCCTCAATTGTAGAATCCTTGTTCACCAAGGATTAGGTTTCTCCCCCCTCATTCTCTATAAATAGAGATGTGGGGGTGAGATTTTTTTTGTACCTTCTTTTCTTGCTCACGTTTAATAAACGTTTGAGTGTAAATATCTCGTGCGTGTGTTTGTGCCACTCGGCATTTTGGGATCATAACCCTTTGCCGAGGTCTTGTTGGAGTAGTTCTTGATTCGTGGTTCCGCTCTAGAAATCAGTTTGTTGGATTTCTTCCAACAATTGGTATCAGAGCGAGCCTGGTTCGAGAAGAACGAATCACACAACGTGGATAGAGCTAAAACAAGAGAAACGAGTGAACCGGGTTTGGTTCGTCGGTTACTGCGCAGTCGTGGGAGAATTGACGCTGCGGGTTCGTTAACCGTTGGATTTCTACGAAATTCGAACCGTAGGTTGAAGACACGTAGATCTAGGATCTCACTGGAGGGATCTTGCGTCGGAGCTTCCAGAAAAGAGATATAGGTTGTCGAATTTTCTGGTTTGGTTGTTGTGTTCTTTGTTGTTTTCGGTTATTGTTTGGCTATCGTTGTGTAGATTACACGGTTCAAGGTTTCTAGGTTTTCGAGTCAAGATTACTTGGGCAACAACGTTCTTGAAGTTGTCTTGCAAGGAGGTGGATCGATTCTCCTAGGGTTTTGGGAAATCGTTTTCTTTTGTGAAGTTTCGGTTTTGAGCTTCAAAGGTGACAAGGTTTTGCAAGAAGTTTCGATTTCAAGTTTTTCGGTTTCTTGGAATTCAAGTCTTGGTGGTTCTTGGAAGACAAGTAAGGTTTAGCTTTGTCTTGGGATTCAAGAAAAGTGATTACTTGGAGTACAAGGTATATCAAGGTTGTAGACTTGAGGTGGAAAGATCAAAGCTTTAGGGTCTCTCTAAAGGTTAGTAGATCATTTATTACAAGAAAACGAATTTAGCACACAGCTTGTGAGACTTGTTGATAAAGTTGGTTAAAAAGCAACTTGACAAGGTTTGTAGCAAGGTTAAAGAAGAATGGCTAGTATGAATACTAGGTTAAACATCGAAAAGATCGATGGGAATATTGTACAAAAAATGGAGGTTCAAAACAAGTTGGGTTCAAGCAACTTGGTCTTGGTGTTAAAACAAGGGTCCATGGAGTACATGTTCAAAAGCGTGTTTGGTTTGAGGTGGAACTACAGGGAGCTGAGGTAATTCAGGAGAGTAACGATCATGCTGTAGTGGCTCAAAGAAAGTTGAAGGTTAAATAACTTGAAGGAAAGACAAACACGGACTGCTTGGAAAATGAGCAGGAAAAGGTACACCTTGGTGCAAAGATCGGGGCAGACATTATGAAAACCGGAGTACCTGGTCAAGAAGGTGTAGAGGGTAATGTTGCTTAAAGGTATAGAGGTGACAGTAATATGGCTGCTTTAGGAGTTGCTGGAGTGATAAAAGAAGATGCACATGAGTCATTGACTTTCAGGGATGCAGTTGCTTGTGAGGTAATTTCCAAGTGGATGGCTGTAATGAAAGAAGATATGGATACTCGGTCTGGTAAGTGTATGCTCAGCAACGGTTTCAGGCGGAGCAGTGACGATAGTAACATATATTACTGGAAGTATGCACCAGGTTTGTTCATATATCTATTCCTCTATATAGATTATACGGGGTTTACTTGCGAAAGCAAGGCTGAGATCTGGGTTACCAAGGGTTTGCTGGATGAAGCAAAGGAAATTATACTTGGTATGGAGATCTTCAGGACTCAGAGTGGTAATACTCTGAGGGTGTCATGATTCAGGTTTTCTAACGGGATGTCGGTTCAGATATTGTTGGGGGGACACTCTACGCTGTCGTTAGAGGATGGTCTATCAGGGAATCGTGATGAAGAAAAGAAGAGTAAGGGGTCATGTATATATGCAATTGGAAGTCATGAGGATCAAGTGGTCTGCACGAGACCTGACATAGCATCTGCGGATGTGGGAATGTTGGATAGGTTTGATCATGGATTACAGACGGACGTACAGGCTTTTGTGGATTATGACTACGCCATGGGTAGATCAATCACAATGTACGGGTTTATGATACAGGAATGTGCGGTGAGCTGGAAAGCTATGTTGCGACACATGATGACTTTGTTAACAACTGAAGCGGAATATATGACACTTACTGGAGAATTGAAGGAGGATACATGGCTAAAGGGACTCTCTACAGAGTTAGGATTTGAGCTAAGGTTAGTAGCGGGTATTGCTACTGGTGCCTTGATGAAGGTGGTCCTCGGTTCGAGGTTCCAGCACTGGTTGAAGCTGCTGCGTATCGGAGAAGGCTAACTGTTACCACTAAGGTGGAAATTGTTAG
Organism: Artemisia argyi; assembly: GCA_030686995.1. Lineage (NCBI taxonomy): Eukaryota > Viridiplantae > Streptophyta > Magnoliopsida > Asterales > Asteraceae > Artemisia > Artemisia argyi. The sequence continues at coordinate 227,753,405 of CM060701.1, forward strand.
AATATTAGTGTGTAATAGTTAGGATATAAGTTTAGGGGGTTAATTGTATTTTAGCTCAAACTTAAGGAGGTTAGTCATGTATTAGGAAAGTTCATAACCTCCTCAATTGTAGAATCCTTGTTCACCAAAGATTAGGTTTCTCCCCCCTCATTCTCTATAAATAGAGATGTGGGGGTGAGGTTTTTTTTGTACCTTCTTTTCTTGCTCACGTTTAATAAACGTTTGAGTGTAAATATCTCGTGCGTGTGTTTGTGCTACTCGGCATTTTGGGATCATAACCCTTTGCCGAGGTCTTGTTGGAGTAGTTCTTGATTCGTGGTTCCGCTCTAGAAATCGGTTTGTTGGATTTCTTCCAACACCTTTGACCTATATTTTCTGTAACTACACTAGAGGTTGACCTTTAAGACGATACAACAGGGAAGTTGAGATTGAAATCCCAAAACTAATCAAGCCCGATGCAAGGCCTCATGATCAAACAAAAAGTTCACTATGAAAACAATCAACAATGTGAACAAAAATAACATATTAACACACATTTCTATGTGTGGACATCTGAAATTTTCTCAATATAACGTCTCTTTTCATGTTAGACAATAGCCATCCTAATTTAGAACATATTTATACAAATTGAAACATGGTTATGATAAGTTTATCACTTGAACAACCTACCATGATTATATTCAAACTCGTATCAACATTCTACTATTTTCAACAAGATAGCAGTTTGACTTTCTGGAGAAGTCAAAGCTGTAAGCTGAGCATCATGCATTAACTTATTAACTTACACCTTGAATGTTACGAGCTTCAAAATCATGTTCTGATATTTTGTTAGTACTGAAGAACGTTCAGTAACTTCCATAATAGCCACTCGAACCCCACAATATTCATTAAGAAAAAAGTTGGAAAAAACTTCCTGTATTTAGTTATAAAATGATTTGACCATATAGTAGTGAAGCAGAGATTGAAGTCCCAAAGTGGTGCAATTACACACCTAACATTTGACGATATTCTTCAGAGATGTTAAAAATGATTGAACCACATGAGTAAAGAGAACATGAATGCATGATCCTTCGGTTCAATGGAGTGACAGGATGAATGTTTGTGGTGTCGAGCCCGGGCTCTGAGCTGAGGGATGTCGTGGAGCAGCCATAATGCTGCCATGTCAGCATGGCGCGAGCTGCATGTTACGGCACCTTGTGCTCTAATTTAGAACATATCAAAACTGCCTTGTAAAATGACAATAAACACACCTTAAATCTGAACCTAAAGCCGAACCAAAAATTAAGATTAAGCCACCTAAACCTAAATCCATGCTCACCTTATTTCAAATTCAAAAACTTTGAAGTTATCCCTCCAAAACTACCTCCCATTTCCTCATCAAAAATCACAAAATCAGTTCCATCCTCATTGATTACAATTGGCTTAAAACTCAACTTATTGTCATTTTGTTCCTCAATATTACTCACTAGTTTAGCATATGACACATTAGGAGTTTTAACAGCACTGTTTTCATGAATATTGGCAGAATTGCTTTCAGTGTTCTCAATATTAGGTTCATCACTCATCTGTTTTCCAACACTAGTCATATTATTCAGCTTATCAGCACTTACAGTGGGAGTTACAGGGTTAGAAGCAGAGTTATCCCCATTGCCAAACACCCCCTCAATAACCTCATCCACTTTATTTCCTCCATTAAGCATCTCATTATTACTAGAATCCTTATTTTCCAGATCATTATCACAGCCATTTGTACTCTCATTCTGACCAGTAACAGTACAATCACCATTCTTCATCCAACTTTTTTCCCCAATTTTAGAATCCCTAATTTCTTCAGAAACCTTTTCATTATCTACATCACTCCTTTTTTTAACTCGAATTTCCAATAACATGATCATTAAACTTCAATGGAACCCTAATTTGTCTTTTTTTTTTTTTTTTTCTTTTTATTCGACATGATTGATTCTATATACTAATCAACAAAACATCAAAAACTACACAATTCAAATAAAACAGGAGAAATTGAATTTTGGCGCTAAATCTTCAGATTTGGGAGATTTCTCAAAACTTAATGAAAATATAATCCAAGCTAATCATTGTGTGCGCAATGATGAGGTGAATCGAATGATGGTTTCAGAATTAGAATTTGTTAAGAATTCAAGAAGAAATTGAAGATTTATTAATGAAATTTTAATGGAGTGAAAATGGCGGGAAAAACGGCTACAGGAGAGAGAATATATTCACGTCCGAGTTGTTTTTTTAAGATCCACCATTTCAGTCTACGGTTAGACATTTTTATCTTCATTTTAGATTACTTTTATAACTGCACTTAACACATTTGGATAAGGTCCAACAATACTAGTTCACTTTTCACAAATACTTGAACTATTAGAAGAAGCTACTGTTGACTTTACACAAACACTTGAACTATTAAAATAAGCAAATCTGAACTCCTGATAATAAGCTGACCCTTAATTAGACCTTTTAAATTCATTTGAACGACCTTTTTGATACAAAACTGACACTTTAGTGGACCTCTTCAATCCATTTGAACCTGTCTTATTTAAATCTGCCCTTTTAAATCGATTTGAACCGTCTGATTGTGCAAATAAACGTTATCTATCAGTTGATACAACTGATGCAATTGCCTCATCAAGAATTAGAATCTGACTTTTCTTGAGTAGTATTCGGCCAAGGCAAACTAGTTTTTGTTGACTCATACTCCAATTCTCTCAATTTTCGGTAACTATAGAAATTTTTGTAAAAATTGGGTTGTCATATCCCTGATTAAATCAAGTTCAAAGGCTGTCTACCTAAATTTCTTTAGAATTGAGTGACTAACAAACATACAATCTTTAAATTTGTGGGTAAACTACACAGGTATGGAACGTTTGACCGTTTGTGGCCAAAGTGTGAGAATGAAAACTTCACATTTCTCACAGGTCATATCTTCCTAAACCGGTTACAACTCAAAGTATGATCCGAATCCATTAACGAATTCAACCATTTTCATTTAAATTTCATGTAGTAGCAATGTTTCAATGTTCATATTTACACAACCTTTGACCTGTAAAAGTCAACTTTGAGTCCATGTGGTGATACTATTCTCACTAAACTGTAAACTATCAAAATCTTAAATTCTATCCGAAAGTTAGAAACATAAGGCAACAGTAAAAAAGAGACATGCTGTATACCATTTTACTTGTTTCTTTACACCATTTTTACCCCTAGTGCTACATGGAACAAGAAGTAATGTCGATTCATATGTTCGCTTCTTCAAATCCTTTGTTCCCGTCTTCAAATTGTGTCACAAATGATTGGCACTTTATAATATATGCTCTTCAATAGTTTGACTCAAAAGTTAACTTTTTAAGTAATACAAGCATCTTTATATCATGTCAAGTCTCATAATTGTAATAATGAACAGATTTTGACTTTGTGAAGAAGTCAAAGTTAATAACTATACGTTGATTCAAGATTAACCTTCAACTTCTGTATGTCATGTAATTGTGTAAACCGAAAACAAATAAAACAAAAATGCAGTACAAACGAAAAAAGAAAAAAAAAAAAAAAAAAAAAAAAAAAAAAACCAAGACCAACTAATGTCTGATAGTTTCTGGTCTAAGTTAGATGTGTGTTTTTTCATTGACTGAGAAAAATTTACCTCCAGCTTGGCCCGGAGACCCATGAAATAGAATGAATCTTTCTATCCTTCTTAGCAAAAGTAACATCAATACGACCAGAAGCTATAACAACAAGAACAACTGGTGCACCACCTGCAGACTAAGTGAATACTCTTGCTTACTGAACCATATATTGATAACCTTTTAAAAATAAGGTGAGGCACATCATTTACATCTGACACAAATAATTGCAATCTTCATCAAACATAAGACAGTTTATAGAGAAGGGAGAAAATACCTGGTTAAAAAGTTCTTAATACAGTGATTTCTTTGGGCCTTTGGAGCTGTTCAAAATCGTCACTCGACCACGGTACAATGGACTTCTGCTTTTGGTGCCTATGCTATTCACGGATTTATATGTAGCAGAATGTTTTACCATAAGAGGTTTTTTTCTCGGATGTAAAACCACATGACTCAAGAAGCTCTCTAGACCCAAAAATACGCAGACCTTTCATCCTAAAAATACTCTGTGGAAGATGACTAATGCCTGTTCCAGTGATATCCAGCTCTTTTAAACATTCTAACCGTCCAATTTCCTCAGGCAATTCCGCAACTTGAATACAATTAATGAGGTTGAGAGTTACGAGCTTTGGACATTCAGCAGGAATCTGAAGTTCGACCAAATCAGCACAACACATGACTGTTAGCGTCTCAAGATTCGGAGTAATCCCGAGGTGAAGGGTCCTCAACTTCCATAAATGACTGAGGTAGAGAGATCTGAGTTTTGGACATTCAGCAGGCATGTGTAATTTTTCTAATCTAACACATTCAGAGATACGTAACTCCTTTAGATTTGGAGTAACCTGGAAATGGACTTCTACCAAATCATAACAGAGTTCAAGAAATAGTGTCTCAAGATTCGGAGCCACACTAAGGTCAAGGGTCCTCAAACTATAACAATAGGAGAACTGTAGGAACCTGAGGTTTAAAAAAGGCTGTGAAAAGCAACAAAATAAAAATGGAAAGATAAGAGTTAGTAATTGTTGTAATGAGTAACAAAAGAGGGAAAGATAAAACAAGGAATTAATGAATCAACCATTAATTAATTATTCTATGTACCTTTTCTTCTCCATCTTTCCAAAGTTGAACCATATTGCCGGACCACATTTCGAGTCCAACAAGATTATTTGGTTGAAATGTTTTTGGTAAACTTGAAAAAGGATAATTATCCCAACTCAGAAATCGTAAGGCATTTGGAAGGTGTAGACTATCTTCATCAAACTTCCATTTGCGATTGAATCCATATGTATCCCCATAAAGAAATCTAAGTTCCTTCATGTTTGCGAGACCGTTCTTTAAAATTTCATTATTGAATCCATAAGCATCCAGTGTTATACATTGTGTTGCTTGGGTACCCTGTAGGTTATACAAATAGCAGTAGAGACCATGATGAGATTTGTTTCATTACAAAACAAAATGTGAAGTTAATTTCTCGAATTGAAAATTAAATGTATAGGTTAGGGTTTCTAATTTTTATAAAATTTGGGTGTTTTTGTTTTTTCAATTAAATTAGAGGAATTTGGTTAAATTTGGGGATTTTTGGGTTTTGGTGAAATTGAAGGTGGTGGTCGTGGTTTCCGAGGGTAGTTGGTTTGGTGGCAGGGGTGGTGGTTGGGTGATGGTGGGATGGTAGATGAGTTTGATGATTGTTGGTGGATTATTACTGTGACAAAATAATACAGTAGAAAAAAGATGAGTATTTGACTAAGAGCAGAAGCAGCAGTAACGCATGTGTTGCGTTAAAGAGCATATAACGTGCGTTAAGTCCAAGTTATCCTTTGCATCATATTGCGTTATGTCCACGTTAACGTGGCAAGTTAAGTGACTAACGCCACGTTAAGGTGGTTTGTGTAAAAAAAAAAAAAAAAAAAAAAAAAAAAAAAAAAAAAAAAAATCGTTTTACCCCTAAATGAAGGAGTGTTTTTGTAAATTGTTGTTGAGTTAAGGTTGAGTTATTGTTGAGAGTGTTTTTTTGTGAGTTATGATGAAAGTGTTAAAGCTGATGTGACACCGTGTTAAAACTTAACTCGTGTTATTGATGTAAGTGCTCTAACATGCAAGATTACAAGCTACTCCTATTTTGTATACAGTATATAATAAAATAAAATTTTGTTTTGTACGATAGATTCGGAAAAAAAATAGTTATTTTATATGAATGATGTGATAGAAGTAGGATAGACACACGCACAAATTGTTAAAATAGTTATTTTATTAAAAAAAATTATTATAAATAGGATAGAGACACGCACAAATTATTAAAAATAATTATTTTATATGAATTATTAAAACATAAAGAAAGAGAAATATTACGGAGTATAAATTATTAAAAATAGTTATTTTATGATGTAATAGAAATAAGATAGAGACACACACAAAAAAGAAATGGGTTTACTAATTTTAGAAAACCTGTCATAGTGGTATACTTTTGAAGTAAAAAAATTGTGGATATTAAAACCCAATTACTAAGAGTAGCTTTTTTTAAAAAAACATGGGTTTTAATATCTGAAGCCTCGAACCCATGTCAAATGACCCAAAACAAATAGGCCCTAAATTGAACTTTTAGAAAAGTATACTCACTTTTTAGTTTACCAAAACCCAAAATAACTTGATACTTACTAAGTCATTAGCCAATATATCTACAATTTCCTCCTTGATCCATAACCGGCTATGCATTTCAGGTTTATTGGGGTTCACACGACGAACAATATTCCTGCCCATTTCTTCTATATGGTCGTGCATATCCAACTTGCCATATTCAGAAATAGTTATAAGAGATTTCAGCTCAAGAACTCTTAAACCAATTCGAGCACTAAATCCGCAGCTTTCAAGTGCGCTGATTGCATTCTCTTTCTCCCTACCTTTGAGTATGCATACAACATCTAAGAATATTTCCTTATGATCCTCCTCTAGATCGATATAGCTGAGTTCCAATTTATCCATAGTTGCCTTCAATGGAATTTTTTTTTTAGTCTTTCTAGGGTATCTATCCATTGAGGCACATTTTGACAACAAAGTAGTGAACCCAAAACTTTGATCGTTAATGGAAGACCATCAGCGTATTGTACAACTTCTTTTGAAAGCTCTTCATACCCTTCAATCGGAATATCTCTTTTAAATGCATACTTACTCAAGAGACAAATCGCTTCCGCACGCGATAATAGGTTGACGTTAATGAACTTCACTCTGTGGGCTAACAGAACTTGCTTATCTCGTGTGGTAATGATAACTCTGCTTCCTGATTTAAACCAGTTAGGTTCACCTGCTAACGCCTCAAGTTGTTCAATGCTACCAACGTCATCTAGTACAACAAGAACCTTTTTACGACGCATCATCTGCACCATCTTGTTTTTACCGCCAGAAATACTACTAACAGTAATGTATTGATCGCTGAAAATATAATTGAGGATTTGTTTCTGCAGCTCCTTTAAACCGGACAACGAGTTTTTTGAACCCTCCCTTACATTATCAACAAGACTGCTTCCTTCGAACTGATGGGATATTTGGTTAAAAACAGTTGTGACCAAAGTTGTTTTCCCACCACCTCCCATCCCCCATATCCCAATCATTCGGACACCAGGAGCATCAAGTTCTAAAGATGAAAGCAAAGATTTGATTCGTATCTCCAGGCCTACTAACTATCCGTCAATACTCAAATTGCTGGAACTTATCTTTTTGAAAATATCGTCAACAATTATTTGGATCAATTTGGATTCATCCCTGTAACAATGAAGAAGATCTAACTAATTACTAATCATCAAGAAAATCTAACATTAATTCATATAGCAAACAAATTACGAATAATTACCCATTAGCAGTCTTCTTCGACTCCCACCCAGCCAGATCGGCTGCTTCTTTTAAATTCTTCCTCCATTTCCTAACTTTTTTATTTTCATGCTTTTGAAAAGCTTTTTCAACCGCCCCACTTTGGTTGCGTATTTCCGTAGGCTCCACATCATAAAAGACTGGGTAAGCAGTCTGCTCACTCGCCTTTCGGCACTCCATAATCTTGACAAGCTCATCTAAGCACCAAGATGAACCTGCATAGTCCTTAGAGAACACAATGATGAAGAATCTTGAGTCTTCAATGGATTCCATGAGCTGGGTGTTGATCGTTTCCCCTTTTTCAATTTTCTCATCGTCTTTGTAAGTTTGAATCCCATTTCACTCAAGAGCTTTATAAAGATGGCCGACAAAGGTGTTACGAGTGTCTTCACCTCTAAAGCTTAAAAAGACATCATACTTGAAGCTCTTTTGAGTGGATGAAGTTGAAGTTGAAGCCATTGAAGTTACTGTAGAAGGATTGTATGAAGCAGCTTGATGAGATGAATAACCTTTAATTTCTAGAGCAATGATCAATAAGACAATCGTAATGTGAAGGCAACTGTGTTTCTGTGGAAATAAAATTTTGAATAACTTGGAGACATAAAAACCACTTATTGGGTCAAATGAAATAATGTTTCATATTCGAACAAAAGTTGCAATTTTTATCCTCGTATTCGAGTTGAGATTAGCAAATATGATTAAATAGCTAAATCTTAGTAATGTATTTTTTTATCACAAAATTAAAACTCATTTTTCAAAAGAAAATATCTCAAAAACGATTTATGGTTACGAGAAAAAACATGCCTTTTTTGATCAAGGTCTATATCATGACTTGTTTAAAGATTATTTGTTATAGCAGAAATGTAAGACAAGAAAAAGATGATTAATTTATCAAGACATGAGCGTGGTCATTTCTTTGTTTCTTAAATGATATCATTAACTAAATTCTAATGAATAACATTTTAACTAATCATGCTAATATTAACTGTTCACATGAATCTTTTCATTAAACTTGTAGTTTTTGTTTCATTTTTTTCTTATACTAAGTGTATAGTTTTTCTTTTTGCAACCGATCACTTTTAATCCTAATTCCGTTACTAATGATAACCGTTAGTCAAGATTAGCTACTGTGATTTCTTTTCGTATAAACAAGCACAACTAAACCGAAACATGACTACTCTCGTTAAGTAAAAAACATGCATGTTTAGGTTTACTTAATTCACTCGTGTAATGATGAAGAGACATAGTGTATTACTATCATTTAAGAATTGCTATAAAAGTAAATATAAAAAAAGCAACAGAAAACAATAGATCGTGTAGGAGCAAGCATACATAATGTAACACCCCCAATTCATGATGCAGCGGAATTCAACTTGGGTGTTACTCGACGGCACAACAGTCATAATAATAGAAAACGATCTCTAAACGAATCGTAATAAAAAGAGTTGTCATTCATATTATTCAAATATATCAAAGTTTACATAGTGAGGTCCCAAAATGTTGCATTGTTTCAAAACACATCAATATAAGGTCTATGATGTTTTTATAGAATGACATAATAGTTTATAGCCTTCTTCCTTCGGTACGTGCCCTTCCCGCTCCATTCTTGATTATCATGGACCTGAAATACATGCTTAAGAGGTCAACACAAAGGTTGAGTGATATTCATAGAGTTTGTTTAACGGGTGAACACAATATGTTGGTAGTAAGAGTTAATTAGACTCATACTCATGTTAGAAAACAAAACAGTTATTATTATGTACTAAGCTCATGCAACCAATACGTTAACGTGTACCAATATCAATCGGCGGTTATGTTGCCCCGGTAAGTACTTTGCCGTCATACTTAATGTTTCAAATATAGTGCATTCGTTTGAACTTACTGCTCAAACAAATGGGATTCGTCAATCCCAATAGGCCTATTCACAATACTCGCGCTCACTAATACTAGTGATTAAATGGTTCATGATGGGGCCTAGGATTGGCAAGGTAGGTACTTAGTAATAATAAAACAATCAGGCAGCATACAGTTTCAAAGCATTGTGTTCGGTTTAAAAGTAGCATGTATTTCCCCCAAGGGTTTGTAAAACATTAAAGTAATGTAAGCGGGGCTATGAACTCACCTCAAGTATGATAGCAAATAATGAAGGTGATGATCGGATCGTGTAGGTTTCTACGAGCAACCTAGAATAGAATGTTGCGACTTAGGATTTGTGTAAAGAATATAACGGAGTGCCTATATATATGTTTTGCTTTTAGTCCATGATGATGTATGATGTATATTTGTAAGTCTTTGTAAGAAAGATTTATGAACATGTATGTTTTGGTATATCGTTTACTACCGTTCGGGCTAACATATTTCAGAAGTCATGTTAGTAAGCGTTCGAGGAGCCAGGACACTTTAACTCGTAAATCCACAACTCATCTCGACGGCTTACGTAATGAACTCCTCACATGAAGCTCCCTACTATTGTAGTAGTTGATAAAGTATATAGATATAAGTTTTGATCCGAAAAAGTTACATGTCCGATATTTGTATAAACTTAGGAAAGTTTATAGTACATGAAGATTGTTATTAGGGGTAGTTTTATTAGTCTTGTATGACCATTTGTTTTGGTAAAATCTCATGGTTTCCTTTTAGGTGAAGTAGATACAAATTGCTTGTTCCACATATCGCCAATTTCATTGTTTCATGTTTACGCCTTTGTAAGTTGGTTTGGTCATTTCGTCATGGCCTAGCCATGACCTTTGGTCCTTGTTCCATGGTCATGAGACACTACCTTGGTTCTAGCCATGGTGGTGGTCTTGGTTATAGGTCATAATACCTTTTATTCCTTTGAAAGTATGACAATAACTTAGTAACTTAAAATATGTAAATAGCTGTTAAGAAAACTGAGAAATATCTCACTCAGAAGGCGTTTTCAAGGCTTGAGCCTCTTTGTTCCTGAATGAAAACATGATTCCGGACAACTTTCGTGTTTTAACTTTTTCATGAATCGGACCAGAAAGGCCTCTTTTTGCGTGTTTTAGGTTCTGTCACAGAAATCACAGAAACATTTAGGCAGATTTGCCGGAAATCTTTGGTAACTTCAAATCGCCATAACTTTTGACTCGTTTACTCTTTTTAGGTGGTTCAAATTGCTATGGTTTTCTTGTTAAGTCCTCTACTGTAATATGTAATAATCCAATATAAAATTTTTACCATTTTGATCAGGTTATACCAAGATATTCACTAGTTTGCTTGTTTTAGTAATTTGTTTCAATAAGTCATTACAACAACATCTTTTACTCATCATGATTCATCATGGACATAATTACAACACATAATATAGCAAGAATAACATATAAATGAGATGAACATGATAAATAAACAAGAAGCATGTTAGGTTTAGGCTTACAACTTTAGGCTTTCTAATTAAAGAAAGGAGTAACTAGTAAGGAAATGGACTTTGATTGACAAGCTTCAACCCTTTTCACTTCAAGCAACCTTTCTACTCTTAGTATTCTTGAAAGATAGATGATAAAGGTTGAGGTGTATTGAGGAGATTTAAACTCAAGAGAAAACACCAAGTATGTTAGGGTTTGGAAGATTTTTGGTAAGAAATAAGCTATCTAGGGTTTCTATACTTGAACTTCACTTGAACCTTGCAACAAATTAGAAGAAATAAGCTAAGTGTGAGATGGTTTAGGTGTGTTGGGATGGCCGGCCATATGGGGGGAGAGGGGGTATTTATATGCCTTTGAGGAGGTTACAAGACTTGAGATATTTTATCAAAAACTACACATGTAAACCATCCAAGATCACAAGGCATGAGATCAAGCCACCAAGGGTGTGACTCCCCCCCCTTGTGGCGGTTCCAAAAGGATAAGGAGGGGAGGTGGCTTGGCTTGGTATTATCCTTGGTTAAAAGATGCATTTTGACTCCGGGAAATGCCAACCGTAAATGATTAGGCCTCAAAACGTAAAACCGGGTGTCGTAAAATTATGAAACTTTAAAGTATTGTTAGAAATGTTCATAAGTCCCATAATAAAATATAAAATGGGTGATAAGTTCCATTTGGGTGGTAAAACCTGTTAAAAGCTGAAAACACGGGTCTAAAACGCGTAATACGTAAAATGTACGAATATTGCGTAAAACTGAGAAAAGTAAAATGTTACTTTTCTAATATGCTAAAAATGATTTAAAATGATTTATAATGTCTAGACTGGGCTCAGTCTGGTGTCGGTTGGTCTTAAATGTCTTTTAGACATCAAACCGGAAGCCTAAAAATCACGAAATGATTTATAAAATCAAAGAATGATTTTTAGTCAATGGAGGAGGGAAAAATATGTTGACTTATTTAAATAAGTTGAAAGCTCAAATCATCTTAGAAATGCGGTGCAGGTAAAGGCTAGGGTTACGGCTGAGTAAAAACGCGTAAAACTGAAAATTCCAGTTTTTCACGGCCGAAGTTTATTTGGGCCATGATTTTTCTCAGTCATGATTTATTCTTAAATAAATCATGAATGTGTTAAACATTTTTCTGATGTGGGGTCACCTGACGGGATCAAATTTCGTTGTGCGTAGAATTTCTGATTGACGTTTTGCCCTAAAACGGTTAATTCTGTGTAATCCCTTAATAACTTTCACGAAAATGATCTGACGAGTGTCAAACATTTAATTTGCCATGGAAATGATTTATCACTCGAGAATATGAAATAAAAATCAACTTTCGGGAAAATTTCAGAAAGAAATGAATAGTAACATGAATAGTAAAATTTTCCGAAAATAGAAATTAACCTGAAATTGCGAATTGTTACAGTCTCCACCCCATATGAGAGCTCCGTCCCGGAGATCAATTAGCGTTGGAGGTAGAAGCTTCGTTGGTAAAAAGGTGTGGGTATTTCTTTCGTATCTGGTCCTCTCGTTCCCATGTGTATTCAGGACCACGTCGTGAGTTCCAACGAACTTTGATAATTGGTATACGGCTTTGTTTGAGTTGTTTGACCTCTCGGTCCATGATTTCTACGGGTTCCTCAACAAATTGAAGATCGTCATTGAGTTGTATTTCATCGAGTGGAATCACAAGTGATTCATCCGATAAGCATTTCTTTAGGTTAGATACATGGAAAGTGGGGTGTACACTACCGAGTTCTGAAGGAAGCTCAAGTCTGTACGCCACAGGGCCAACCCTGGCTAGGATTTTAAATGGTCCGATGTATCTTGGGTTTAGTTTTCCTCGTTTGCCGAATCGTATCAAGCCCTTCCAAGGCGATACCTTTAGCATAACCCTATCTCCGACTTGGAATTCTAGGGGTCTGCGTCGTGTGTCGGCATAACTTTTCTGTCGATCTCTTGCGGCTTGTAACCGATTTTTGATTTGTACAATCTTATCCGTTGTTTCACGGATGAGTTCCGGTCCGGTGAGTTGAACTTCTCCCACTTCAGCCCAACAAGCAGGTGAACGACACTTTCGACCATAAAGTGCTTCAAATGGAGCTGCTTGAATACTTGTATGATAGCTGTTGTTGTAGGAAAATTCGACTAATGGTAGATGAGTATCCCATCCTTTTCCAAAGTCTATTATACAAGCTCGAAGCATGTCTTCAAGTGTTTGAATGGTTCGTTCACTCTGACCATCGGTCTGAGGGTGGTACGCTGTACTCATGTCTAGATTTGTTCCAAAGGCGCCTTGGAGTGACTGCCAGAAATTGGAAGTAAATCTACCATCTCTGTCGGATATGATGGATATCGGTGCACCATGTCTTGAAACTATTTCTTTGACGTACAGTCGGGTTAGTTGTTCCATTTTGTAAGTCTCTTTGATTGGTATAAAGTGTGCGGATTTTGTAAGGCGATCAACTATGACCCAAATGGAGTCATAACCGGATGATGTTTTTGGGAGCTTGGTAATGAAGTCCATAGTAATTCTTTCCCATTTCCAGGTAGGAATTTCTGGTTGTTGCAATGGACCGGATGGTTTTTGGTGTTCGGCTTTTACTTTGGAGCAGGTAAGACATTTGCTAACGTATGTTGCAATGTCGGCTTTCATGTTCGGCCACCAATAGAGTAACTTAAGATCATGATACATTTTATCAGATCCTGGATGTATGGAGTATTTAGACTTATGTGATTCATGCATGATCAAGTCTCGTAGGCCACCATAAAGTGGTAACCAACTTCGACCTTGGAAGCATAGAGTTCCATCGGAACGGGTTTCGAATTTCTTTTGTATCATGCCATACAACCTCTCCTTTTGGATGTCTTCTTGTTTCACCGCCTCAGCTTGAGCGTGAAGGATTTGGGTAGGAAAGTTGGAATTTATGGTTAAAACTAAGGCTCGGACTCGTAATGGTTTAACCCGTTCCTTTCGGCTTAGTGCGTCGGCTACTACGTTTGCTTTTCCTGGGTGATAACGAATGTCGCAGTCATAATCACTAAGTAATTCCAACCAACGACGTTGTCGCATGTTTAGTTCTTTTTGGTCCAAAATGTGTTGTAGACTTTTATGATCGGTGTACACAGTACATCTAGTACCGTATAGATAGTGTCTCCAGATTTTTAGTGCAAAGACCACAGCTCCTAACTCTAAGTCATGAGTGGTGTAATTTTCCTCATGAACCTTGAGTTGTCTTGATGCATAAGCCATGACCTTATCGCGTTGCATCAATACGGCACCTAACCCTTGGTGCGATGCATCACAATAGACTACAAAATCTTCTATCCCATCGGGCAATGCTAGGATAGGAGCACTACAAAGTTTCTGTTTGAGGGTTTGGAAAGCTTTTTCTTCGTTTTCATCCCACACATATTTCTTGTCTTTCTGAGTTAGCTTAGTCAAAGATTTTGCTATTGAGGAAAATCCTTCAATAAACCTTCGGTAATACCCGGCTAAACCCAGAAATTGCCGAATTTCTGTAGGTGTGGTAGGTGTTGGCCAGTTTTTGATAGCTTCAATTTTAGCGGGATCGACATGTAAACCGGTTTTGTCAATCACATGCCCAAGGAATTGTACGGATTGAATCCAAAATTCGCATTTGGAAAACTTCGCATACAATTTCTCTTCTTTGAGTAGTCCTAAAATTGTTCTCAGGTGTTCTTTGTGTTCTACTTCGTTTTTGGAATAAATGAGAATGTCGTCTATGAATACGATCACGAATTTGTCCAAATATGGTTTACACACCCGATTCATGAGATCCATGAATACTGCCGGTGCATTTGTTAACCCAAATGGCATCACTTGGAATTCGTGGTGACCATATCGTGTCCTAAAGGCTGTTTTTGGAATGTCTTCATCACGAACTCTAACTTGGTGGTAACCTGAACGTAGGTCAATTTTTGAGTAATAGGTTGAACCTTGTAATTGATCGAATAAATCATCAATTCTTGGTAGTGGGTATCGGTTCTTTATGGTTAATTTGTTTAGTTCACGATAGTCAATACACATGCGTAATGACCCGTCTTTCTTTTTCACGAATAAAACTGGAGCTCCCCAAGGTGAGGAACTGGGTCGAATAAATCCCTTGTCCGCAAGTTCTTGTAATTGATTTGATAGTTCTTGCATCTCTGAAGGTGCTAGCCGGTATGGTGCGCGGGCAACTGGCGCCGCTCCTGGTATTAAATCAATTCTGAACTCTATTTGACGATTTGGTGGTAGTCCGGGTAAGTCTTCTGGAAAGACTTCAGGAAACTCGCGGGCAATAGGAACATCTTCGAGACGTTTTTCATCGGTTTTCTTTTCTGTTACGTGGGCTAAGAAAGCATAACATCCTTTCTCAATGTACTTCATGGTTTTGATACATGAGATGATGTTTATTCGGGTTCCACTTTGATCACCACGAATGATCAAAGTTTCATTGTCACATGGAATGTGCACAACTCTTTCACCACAAATTATGTTAGCTTGATGTTTAGACAACCAATCCATGCCAATAACAACATCGAAACTTTCGAGTTCGATTGGCATAAGATTGATGTTAAAGGGGTGGTCTAAGAGATTAAGGGTACAGTTTGGGATTACGGTATTGGTATTTACTAAGTCACCGGTAGCTAGCTCAACATTATAACTAGTGGTTAAAGTAATTGATGGAATATCAAGTAAAGGCGCAATTCTAGTAGATATAAAGCTCATATCAGCACCAGAATCGAATAATACTTTAACAGGAATATTATTGAGTAGGAACGTACCGGTAACCACGTTCGGGTCCTGGTGTGGTTCTTCTTTTCCCATGACGTAGGCCCTACCACGAGCACCTCCGCCTTGGGGTCCTTGGTTCTGAGGACAGTTGTTCTTGTAGTGTCCCCTTTCACCACACCCGAAACATGTGACTATGGGCTGTGTGTTAGCCCCAGTAGCTATACCCTTGCCTCTACAATCTTTGGCAAGATGTCCGGGCTTTTGGCACTTGTGGCATTTGGCCGGGCAAGGACCTTCGTGATGGTAATTGCACTTGGTACATTGTGGTTGATTGCCCACGTACCTACCACCAGCTGGTGCAGCAACATAAGCCGTCGCGGCTTCCTGTCTCTTGTTCTGTTGATTGTGGTGGTTGTTGTTTCGGGTTTGGTTGTTGTTGTTGTTGTTGTTGTTATTCCCACGGTTACCATCATATGGTCGTTTGTTGTTGTTGTTCTTGTTGTTGTTGTTGTTACGGTAGTTGGAATTGTTGGGATTGTTGACATTGCTGTTGTTGGTGTTGTTGGTGTTGAGGTTGGTGTTGAGGTTGTTTTGCTTGCGGGTTTCCGACATACGTACCACTTGATCCATGAGACTACGGGACATCCGCATAGCCTCATCAAGTTCTTTGGGATTTGCCGAAGTCACATTCCCCTGTATGCTTGAGGGAAGTCCCCAAATATACCTTTCCAACAATTTTTCCTTTGGGGAAACCATTGCTGGACAAAGTATCCTCAGTTCCTGGAATCTACGGTTGTAGGTCATGATATCATGACCCTTAACCGTAAGATCCCAGAACTCAACTTCCAACTTTTGTATCTCACTACGTGGACAGTATTCCTTGACCATCATTTGTTTCAAATTGGCCCAAGTAATTTTGTAGGCATTCTCAATGCCCATGGGTTGAGCAATTGAGTTCCACCAGGACAAGGCCTCATTCAACAGAGTACTTGTGGCATACTGAACTTTATCCCCCTCGATACATTTACTAACAATGAACACCGATTCCGCCTTTTCGAACCAACGGGTCAAACCCACAGCCCCTTCAGTACCCTTGAATTTGAGGGGTTCACATTTCAGGTAGGAAATGAACGAGCAACCCCTTGGTACTGTAGTAACATTGGTCACCGGAGGGGTAGGTCCTCCAAGGTTAAGACTGGCAATTCTTGCAGCTTCCGCAGCAATGGCGGCTTCATCAGCTGCTGCAGCATCAGCAGCTGCTGCAGCATCAGCAGCTGCTGCAGCATCGGCGGCTACTGCAGCATCAGCAGCACTAGCAGCTGTGGTGGCTTCGGCAGCTGCTGCAGCTGCTGCAGCTACGGCTGTACGTTCTGCAACAAGTGCTGCATTGACACTATCCTTTACCAGTTTGCGGATGGCGGCTTGTGTCATCGTTGGTGGTGGGGTCTTTTTCTTTGGCGCCATGGTTCTATTGTTCAAAAGATACGTTGTAATTAGAGAGTTGTGAAATGAGCACAATTTGATAAAGATGATAGGATAATAATGTTGAAATTTAAAAGCATAACACATGATGGTATATAAAACAAGAGCTTTATTTATATAACGTTGATTACAAAATCGAACTTATTACAAGTTCATTCAAAACTTACTAACTGATACTTTCAGTTAGTAATTACAACGTTGTACAAAAGCTAACTAGTACTATAACACTAGTCTAACGTCGGTTGGGAGGTTGTTGTTGTCCGGTCGGATTATTATTTCCGCGTGTTGCTAACACATCTACACTTTCGTTTGGACGGTATTCTTTGACATCCTTTCGGTATAGCCTTTGTTGTATGGAACTCATTTGAGTTTGCATTCCACACAAATCATTCCTAAGTTGATACCTATCAAAGTTTGCAACATCTAACCGGATTTCGGCGGTATTTAGGTGGTTAAGTAGTTTGTGAATTTGAACCGCATCCTGTTCTTGGGCTTTCTCAACCAAAGTGAGTCTATCTTTGATGTTATCCAGGCCGGTTAGAGGATTTAAGACCATTTCCCCAAGATGAGTCAAGTCCCTCTTGACATAGCTCATGTCAAGCTTAAACCAATATAGTTCATCTCGGGCATTCATGGCGTCCATTCTGGCAGAATTTACCTTGGACATACATTCGTGCATTTGAGTTGCCATACATTTAACTTTGAGTTGGGTCAGGTGGAGAGCTTGTTTCAAAGAGTAGATTTCGTATTGAGCTGAGTTTGCGAACATATGTGTAAATGTAGATGTTCCACCGGTTTGGTGAGTAGAATTCGGAACTTGAGCTGGAGTGGTACGGTTAGATTCGGATGAAATTGGTGAAACCGGAGGTGGAAATGTCAATGGTGATAGATGTGGCACTACTAATAGTTCCTCCGCTTCCTCAATGTCATCGATGCCTTCGATGTCAACATTCATTTCATGATCCTCTTCGTAATCATCGATGTTTATGTCCATATCCATTTCAGGATCTTCGTCCGAATCTACATCTAGATCCTCGTAAGGTTCTTCCTCGTCGTCGTAATCAATTGGTTCAAAATAAGGATCATCGGGTCCGGGAAGAATTGGTAAATACTCAGGCATAGCAGGAAGATGATCGGGAGATGGAGGTGCGGACATGATGTCTACAATTAGTATTTCGATGTCAAAAATAATCAAATGTTTATGGAAAATGCTCAAACTAAGGAAATGTGCATATGACAATATACAAATATGTTCATGTAGCATAACATGTGTAATAAGTCCATAATCTTCTGGAGGATGGAAGGCACGAAGATCGGAAGGCTATAAAAATGTTTTTGCTTGTTATTGTAGTTATAGTTTAGGTCTCACTTAGACCCGTTTCTCTATAACCATGGCTCTGGTACCAATCTGTAACACCCCCAATTCATGATGCAGCGGAATTCAACTTGGGTGTTACTCGACGGCACAACAGTCATAATAATAGAAAACGATCTCTAAACGAATCGTAATAAAAAGAGTTGTCATTCATATTATTCAAATATATCAAAGTTTACATAGTGAGGTCCCAAAATGTTGCATTGTTTCAAAACACATCAATATAAGGTCTATGATGTTTTTATAGAATGACATAATAGTTTATAGCCTTCTTCCTTCGGTACGTGCCCTTCCCGCTCCATTCTTGATTATCATGGACCTGAAATACATGCTTAAGAGGTCAACACAAAGGTTGAGTGATATTCATAGAGTTTGTTTAACGGGTGAACACAATATGTTGGTAGTAAGAGTTAATTAGACTCATACTCATGTTAGAAAACAAAACAGTTATTATTATGTACTAAGCTCATGCAACCAATACGTTAACGTGTACCAATATCAATCGGCGGTTATGTTGCCCCGGTAAGTACTTTGCCGTCTTACTTAATGTTTCAAATATAGTGCATTCGTTTGAACTTACTGCTCAAACAAATGGGATTCGTCAATCCCAATAGGCCTATTCACAATACTCGCGCTCACTAATACTAGTGATTAAATGGTTCATGATGGGGCCTAGGATTGGCAAGGTAGGTACTTAGTAATAATAAAACAATCAGGCAGCATACAGTTTCAAAGCATTGTGTTCGGTTTAAAAGTAGCATGTATTTCCCCCAAGGGTTTGTAAAACATTAAAGTAATGTAAGCGGGGCTATGAACTCACCTCAAGTATGATAGCAAATAATGAAGGTGATGATCGGATCGTGTAGGTTTCTACGAGCAACCTAGAATAGAATGTTGCGACTTAGGATTTGTGTAAAGAATATAACGGAGTGCCTATATATATGTTTTGCTTTTAGTCCATGATGATGTATGATGTATATTTGTAAGTCTTTGTAAGAAAGATTTATGAACATGTATGTTTTGGTATATCGTTTACTACCGTTCGGGCTAACATATTTCAGAAGTCATGTTAGTAAGCGTTCGAGGAGCCAGGACACTTTAACTCGTAAATCCACAACTCATCTCGACGGCTTACGTAATGAACTCCTCACATGAAGCTCCCTACTATTGTAGTAGTTGATAAAGTATATAGATATAAGTTTTGATCCGAAAAAGTTACATGTCCGATATTTGTATAAACTTAGGAAAGTTTATAGTACATGAAGATTGTTATTAGGGGTAGTTTTATTAGTCTTGTATGACCATTTGTTTTGGTAAAATCTCATGGTTTCCTTTTAGGTGAAGTAGATACAAATTGCTTGTTCCACATATCGCCAATTTCATTGTTTCATGTTTACGCCTTTGTAAGTTGGTTTGGTCATTTCGTCATGGCCTAGCCATGACCTTTGGTCCTTGTTCCATGGTCATGAGACACTACCTTGGTTCTAGCCATGGTGGTGGTCTTGGTTATAGGTCATAATACCTTTTATTCCTTTGAAAGTATGACAATAACTTAGTAACTTAAAATATGTAAATAGCTGTTAAGAAAACTGAGAAATATCTCACTCAGAAGGCGTTTTCAAGGCTTGAGCCTCTTTGTTCCTGAATGAAAACATGATTCCGGACAACTTTCGTGTTTTAACTTTTTCATGAATCGGACCAGAAAGGCCTCTTTTTGCGTGTTTTAGGTTCTGTCACAGAAATCACAGAAACATTTAGGCAGATTTGCCGGAAATCTTTGGTAACTTCAAATCGCCATAACTTTTGACTCGTTTACTCTTTTTAGGTGGTTCAAATTGCTATGGTTTTCTTGTTAAGTCCTCTACTGTAATATGTAATAATCCAATATAAAATTTTTACCATTTTGATCAGGTTATACCAAGATATTCACTAGTTTGCTTGTTTTAGTAATTTGTTTCAATAAGTCATTACAACAACATCTTTTACTCATCATGATTCATCATGGACATAATTACAACACATAATATAGCAAGAATAACATATAAATGAGATGAACATGATAAATAAACAAGAAGCATGTTAGGTTTAGGCTTACAACTTTAGGCTTTCTAATTAAAGAAAGGAGTAACTAGTAAGGAAATGGACTTTGATTGACAAGCTTCAACCCTTTTCACTTCAAGCAACCTTTCTACTCTTAGTATTCTTGAAAGATAGATGATAAAGGTTGAGGTGTATTGAGGAGATTTAAACTCAAGAGAAAACACCAAGTATGTTAGGGTTTGGAAGATTTTTGGTAAGAAATAAGCTATCTAGGGTTTCTATACTTGAACTTCACTTGAACCTTGCAACAAATTAGAAGAAATAAGCTAAGTGTGAGATGGTTTAGGTGTGTTGGGATGGCCGGCCATATGGGGGGAGAGGGGGTATTTATATGCCTTTGAGGAGGTTACAAGACTTGAGATATTTTATCAAAAACTACACATGTAAACCATCCAAGATCACAAGGCATGAGATCAAGCCACCAAGGGTGTGACTCCCCCCCCCCCCCCTTGTGGCGGTTCCAAAAGGATAAGGAGGGGAGGTGGCTTGGCTTGGTATTATCCTTGGTTAAAAGATGCATTTTGACTCCGGGAAATGCCAACCGTAAATGATTAGGCCTCAAAACGTAAAACCGGGTGTCGTAAAATTATGAAACTTTAAAGTATTGTTAGAAATGTTCATAAGTCCCATAATAAAATATAAAATGGGTGATAAGTTCCATTTGGGTGGTAAAACCTGTTAAAAGCTGAAAACACGGGTCTAAAACGCGTAATACGTAAAATGTACGAATATTGCGTAAAACTGAGAAAAGTAAAATGTTACTTTTCTAATATGCTAAAAATGATTTAAAATGATTTATAATGTCTAGACTGGGCTCAGTCTGGTGTCGGTTGGTCTTAAATGTCTTTTAGACATCAAACCGGAAGCCTAAAAATCACGAAATGATTTATAAAATCAAAGAATGATTTTTAGTCAATGGAGGAGGGAAAAATATGTTGACTTATTTAAATAAGTTGAAAGCTCAAATCATCTTAGAAATGCGGTGCAGGTAAAGGCTAGGGTTACGGCTGAGTAAAAACGCGTAAAACTGAAAATTCCAGTTTTTCACGGCCGAAGTTTATTTGGGCCATGATTTTTCTCAGTCATGATTTATTCTTAAATAAATCATGAATGTGTTAAACATTTTTCTGATGTGGGGTCACCTGACGGGATCAAATTTCGTTGTGCGTAGAATTTCTGATTGACGTTTTGCCCTAAAACGGTTAATTCTGTGTAATCCCTTAATAACTTTCACGAAAATGATCTGACGAGTGTCAAACATTTAATTTGCCATGGAAATGATTTATCACTCGAGAATATGAAATAAAAATCAACTTTCGGGAAAATTTCAGAAAGAAATGAATAGTAACATGAATAGTAAAATTTTCCGAAAATAGAAATTAACCTGAAATTGCGAATTGTTACACATAATGTAAATGGTGATCAGTATATGTGTAAATAACATTTTTAAGAGAATACCTGTAAGATTGCTTTCTTTAGATCGATCCTCTCCTTTGCAAAAACAAGTGTTCAAACTTTAATTGATATGTATGAAACTTGTGAAGAAAAATGGGTTTAAGAGAGTAACATATATATATATATATATATATATATATATATATATATATATATATATATATATATAGGATAGGGATCCAGTAAGAAGAAAAACTAAAATAAGAAGAATAAGAAGAAATTCTAGCCACACATTTCAAATAAGAGAGAGATTTTCAAGGGGAGATGCATCTATTTTAATAGGTGCATCTGAAATATGTGGTTATGGTTTCTTCTCATCCTTCTTATTTTAATATTTCTTCTTAGTTGATCCTAACTCTATATATATATACAAATGGCCATTTATAAAATATAGTATTTTTTTTTTTAAATTTGATGGCTGTACAAGGACTTACGCGTTTGTTCGTTTCGGTTGACGCAAAAACTCCTCATCTAAGCTTTTATTGTATTGAGTCAATTTCATTTTTGGTCCTTTTGGTTTGGCCAATAATTTGGTCGCCGTCCGAATTGCGAACATCCTTATTCTAAACTTTAAGTTGGATATTCAGTCTTTCGCGAAAGTTAAATGATTAAAATGCCCCTTGTCTTCTTCCACTTTCATTTCAAGATATTGTTTACATAACAAAGATCAATCTTAGCCACTTTAACTTTTTTAGATTAACTTACAAACCTGCTTTCATATATATATATATATATATATATATATATATATATATATATATATATATATATAATGTATCTTTTTTTCAGAACCCTGTTAAGTGCGTGAACTGCGAGAACACCAATTTTGCATTAGAAAACATGCATGTTCATATAAAACATGTATATTTTCTTACATACACCTTAATACACATACATGTTCATATAAAAACCTGTTTAGTGCAATAGATCAATGCAAAATGGTTTTATTTTTAGAACCCTGTTAAGTGCGGGAACTGCGAGAACTCCAATTATGCATTAGAAAACATGCATGTTCATATAAAACATGTATGTTTTCTTACATACATCTTAATACGCAGGCATGTGTATTAAGATGTATGTAAGAAAGCATACATGTTTTATATGAACATGCATGTTTTCTAATGCAAAATTGGAGTTCTCGCAGTTCCCGCACTTAACAGGGTTCTGAAAATAAAGCCCCCCTATATATATGTATATATATATATATATATATATATATATATATATAGTGTATCTTTATTTTCAGAACCCTGTTAAGTGCGGGAACTGCGAGAACTCTAATTTTGCATTAGAAAACATGCATGTTCATATAAAACAAGTATATTTTCTTATATACACATACATGCATAACATACATGTTCATATAAAAACCTGTTAAGTGCAACAAATCAATGCAAAATGGTTTTATTTTTAGAACCCTGTTAAGTGCGGGAACTGCGAGAACTCCAATTATGCATTAGAAAACATGCATGTTCATATAAAACATGTATGTTTTCTTACATACACCTTAATACGCAGACATGTGTATTAAGGTGTATGTAAGAAAACATACATGTTTTATGTAAACATGTATGTTTTCTAATGCAAAATTAGAGTTCTCGCAGTTCCCGCACTTAAAAGAGTTCTGAAAATAAAGCCCCCATATATATATATATATATATATATATATATATATATATATATATATATATATATATATATATATATATATATATATATATTAAGCTCTCTTAAATCGTTAATCGTTAAGTGAAAAAAAATATACCATCACGACGAGCATTAAATTATCTTTCTATAGGCGGGCACTTTGAAATACTTTCAACAAACTTTTTTTTCTTCATATGTTTCACTTTTTTTTTCCCTGTTGTTGTTGAAAGTTGCATGTGAAATCACATGTGATTAAACACTAATTTGAATATTCGAATATCTAAACATATACTAAAATGAACATAACTTTTTTATAATATTTCAAAAGTTTCATTGTTTTTTCTTTAGAAACTAGATATTCAAACTTTCCAACCATATATAACACATTATATTTCTAATTATACATTAGCCCAGTTAATTCATCAAAGTTGGATTTAACACATAAAATCACATGTGAGTTTTAACACATAAAATACACGTGTTGTTATCTGTAACACCCCCAAAATTTGGTACAGCGGAAGACTCAACAAGCTTTCGGGGTGCTACGGGGATTGGTATCCAACACAAGACATAAAAGAACAAGATAAAGTAAACAAGAGAAAAATACAACCACGCGGGGTTTTAAAGTTTACATTTATCCCAAATCCAATCAAAGTCAAGCCCAAAAGAAAATAAATATAGGTCCACAATTATTTATCAGAGTTTTAGAAAATTAGATCCATAACCAAGTGCCATAGCCAAGCCTCCAATCCAAGCATCCAAGGGCATCACTTAATTACCTGAGAAAACGCACTAAAAGTCAGCTTTCGCTGGTGAGATCATAGGTTTGAATTCATAATTAGATCAAGTGGACATATACGCAAAACGCTTGCTAGCTAGACTAGGCCTCAATCATCCAACCAAAACGAATCAACCAAAACGAATCAACCCTATAGGTGCACGCTATAGCTCAAATCAATCCAATCAATAGCTTACCTAGCTCAAGTCTAGGCCTCGCTCTATAACCAATCCAATAGCTTACTGGTGAGTGCTTATTTACTCACCTTTTCTTGACCATAAATGGACCTAAAAAGACCAAAAACCAAGCCAAATATGCCAAATATATGTGTTTTTGTATTTGTGTATGTGCAGGTACGGATATGTGAAAAATGAACAAAAACAAAGCAAAAACCGACAAAAACGAGCACGAGATTGGAAAATGGTAAAAAGCCGAAGCCGAGGAAGAAACGTCAAAGCTAATCCTCCAAGTTACAAGAAACGCATTTGGATCGTTATCAGTCGTTACGTTTAATATTAAGTTGTATTAGTTACATTTTATAATGTTTTAGGCTTGAATTTTATGATTTGTAAAGGTCTAGGGGCTAAGTATGCAACAATGTAAAAGATTAGAGAAGCCCTAGCCCCTAGCCTATAAATAGATCTCATAAGCCTCATTTGAGAGGTTGGTGAGTTTTTAGGGTTGTTGAGGGTTGGTCCTCATAGTAGTAGGAGTAGTGTAGTTTTATTTTTATGAAGTCATTTTTTTTATGCTACTTTCTCTCTCTAGCTTTCTCTCTCTATAAATCTTTAATTTTTAGTTGTTAAAATCTTGTTTTTATTGGTGGGATTTAAAGTTTATGGTTAAACTAGGTTGTTTAGTAATAAATTTGGTAGAAAAACATTAGTTTTTAGGCTTTCTTTTGGATCAAAATGGTGTTTTGTTATATATTTTATCGAGTTAAATTTTATTTTACCAAGTTAGATTTTTTTTTAAAAAAAAAAAACTATCGAGTTTGAAATTGTTTTTATCGAGTTTGTCATTTTTTTTTATCGAGTATGCAGTTTTTTTTATTTCTTATCAAGTTAACTTCTAGCAGATATCAAGTTAGGGACTAAAAAAAAAACAATATATATTTCGAGTTTAGAAGTTAGCTACTGACGTCATTGAGTAAGTTTGATTCGTATTTTTTTCATTTTGTCTAGTATGTTTTCTTTGTAGGGACTATTATGCAAAAATGGTATATCGAGTTTGAGATTTTATGGTATATCGAGTTTGAGATTTAATACATATCGAGTTAGCATTTTAGTGACTTTCGAGTTTGATGTTTTAACTATCGAGTTAGCATTTTTAGTACATATCGAGTTATGTTTTAAAAGTATATCGAGTTAAGTTTAAAAAAAAAGTATATCGAGTTAAGTTTAAAAAAAAAAAAGTATATCGAGTTATGTTATCGAGTTTGCATTTTATTATTATCGAGTAACATTTTATTTGGCGAGTTAGCCAAGATTATCGAGTTAGATAATCATTGCCTCATCGTTTATCGAGTGAGGTTTTCTTTTCTTAATATCTAAACGAAACTCTGCCGAAATTTTATAAAAATTTATCAAGTTAGGATTTATTTTATAACAAGTTAGCATCTTTTATTTAGTCACGTTTTCTAGTAAACATTTTTAGTTTAATAATAAATAGTTTTTATTTCTTTTACGCATTTCCTTTTTAATTAGTCTTTATTTCCTTTTCATTTATAAAAATTTAAAAAAAAGCCAAAAATATAATTTTCCTTTTACGTTATCAAGTCTTTTATTTCTTTTTAATAATATTATAAGCATAAGTAATTTAAATTAACATATAATATTATTTATAATATTATACTAATATTATAATATTTAAATAATATTATGGTTATAAATTTATAATTTATAAATTGTGTTCGTTTTTAGTATAATATTATAACTCGTGAAATAAATAGGTTATAATTATTAGTTTTTGAAAGTTCGTAATTGAAAATCTAAATTTATTAGTATGATCCCCGGCAGCGGCGCCAAAAATTGATTCGTGTCAATTATAGTATAATAATATTCCGAGGAAATACCGGTTAAAGTAATTCCCGGGTCGTTCTTCCCAACGAAGGCTCAAATGGAAAATTTGAATTATCGGATTGGGAATCGTGTAGTGAAAGTGAGTTGTGAAAAAGTGATAGAGTGAAAATAGCAATCAATGAATTCAAATATTCACAAACAATAATAAAGCATGCAAAGATTACAAGCTAACTATGCACCGAATTGAAAAACGTAAAAACGGAAACGCAACCGTAAAAATCAAAACGTAACGTATTACGAAAAATTACCCTACGAACTAGGAAATATTTTCTAAAAATTAAAAACTTATAAAAAAAATTTTAGGAAAAAGAAAAATATTTTTTTTTTTACTTTTTATTTATTTTCTAGATTTAATTTTGCATTTATTGAATTAAAAGTGAATTAAAAATAAGAAAAATAGAAAAATAAAGTGGAAAAATGAAAATTAAATTCTAAAAATTCTAAAATATTATAAAAGAAATTTTAAAATTATTTTTGTATTTTTCAGAACCTTTTTCTAATTTTTATGGATTTTTTTTATTTAAAAATGATTTAAAATTGATTTTAAACTAAAAGAAAATAAGAAAAATAGCATATGACCTCAGAAAATTATGAAAATTTACCAGAAATTCTAAAATAATATAAGAAGCTTGCAGAAAAATTTTGGAAAAGTAAAATTAAGCAGAAGTGCTTATTGAGAACAAATCAGCTTATGCAAGTGCTTATTTATAAGCACTTGCCACAGAAACTGAACCAAACTTTTCACACAAATGTAAAATGCAATAAATGACTCAGTTAAGCACAAATATGATGAAATGAAACACAGAAACTCAATATGAAAGAAATAAGCAGTCTAAGATAAGCTAAGTAATAAGCACAAATCAAAAATGAATAATCCAGAAGCTCAGAACCATGCAAACAACTCAAACACAATCACAAAAACTCAGAAACCACAAAGTTTACTCAAGTACAAGCTTAAAAGAGTACTAACAGTCCTAAGGATCAATTCAGAAAACTAGCTCAAACCCCTAATTAACAGACCATAATAAGCTGTCCTAATAAACTCAAACTAAGAATATAAAGGGGGCAATTGCTTCACTACTATACTGAGATGCAAAGAAACTTAAATTCTATATCCAAATCTACTAATTGAAACTCTAAAATCTCCCAAAAACTGTAGCAGTGAACCAACAAGGCAATGAACAGTTGACTGTTTATAGACTATACTACTTTGACCTTTTCCAAATTGAACAGCTATAATCTACTCTTTAGTTGTAATAATAAGCTAAAATAAAGCTATATTGAACTTCTTTAAACTATTATGCAACTAACAATTGAGTTTCACTATCTATATCTTACTACACTTAACTGTGAATCAAATTTAAAATCTATTTTGACTATTTTAGTAAATGATCTACTGTTTTTATGATCTTAATAGCCATTACTAATCTAAATGCACCTATTTAAATCAGAAATCCAGCAGATAAACCAAAGATTAGTGCAGTGACTGCTTAATCCAAACACCCCTGCTACTTCTATTCTACAATACAACTAACTGACTATGTCAACTAATCTCAACAACAATGATCAACAGCTATCACAATATTATTATAAAATTCAGATGCACAGTTAAAATCAACTAATACCAGCTAACACTAAGTTACACTAATACACTCTTAATCAAACAGTTAAGTACTAATATTGCAGTTACTACTACAAATCACCAAACTAGAGATCACTGCAGCTATGATAACACAAATGAAAGCTAATTCAACTATCAAACACAATTAAATCCAACAAAAACACAGAAACACAGATTCATACAAGATTATGAAATAAAATGAAAGCATCACTTACAATCTCTGGTATCTCAGCAAGAACAGAGATACTTCACTATGCTTGCCTGTCTTTGGACAGGCTCAATCCTCTATTTTCTGATATGGCCTGCCAAATCAACCTCAGTTCACCAATGTACCACTACAGTTGACTTGTATTGACCATCAAACTTATGAAACAATGAAAATGTATTGATAATTTTTCCCAATACTACAAGCTGAAATGAGATTCAATCTATTCTAAAACGGTTTATATGAAAGCTAAAAGACTTGATTAAACAACTTTTTGAATTTTTTTTTTCTTTTCTGATTTTCTGAATTTACTCAAAATACTTGAATGATATTAAAGACTGATTTAGAAATTAAGGCTTAAAGTAACTGTTTAACACAATGAAATAAGCTGACTAATAAGCAGTAACAACAATTTAATGAAAATGATTAACTGAAAATAAATTTCATTTAAAAGAAAACTATTACAACTAATATTAAACTAAAGCTATTACAATTTGAAAGAAATTTCGGCAGAGTTTGGCTACTCAAAACTCCACACCAATTACACTAGCCTATCACTCTATTTATACTAACTAACTGAAGATTCTAGATGTGAGGAGGCCACGGATTGCCAGCTTGGCAATCCGTGTGGTGTGTTTCTTCACACCTCTTCTAAGCCCTTGATCATGATATCAATCATTGCCCTCCAATATCAACCCTTGGATTAGAATTCGTGACGTGTTTCATCCACTCAAATACTGCCACGTTACCCAAACGTGTGTTTCTTTGCTCATCTGACACCCTAACATCACACTGATCTTCTAGAACCAAATTGATTGTACTATTTTGCCCTTAATTGTGGTAATTAAGGGTGAAACAGTAACTAGGGTTCATGGGGTCTGGGTTGAGGGTGAATTGGGTGGAGGGAACAAAGGGTACGGGTAATTTTATTTTTATTAGTTTTGACCTTTGACTGGGAGTTGACTGAGAGATGTATGGGCTCAGGTTGGATGGGAAGAGTGGGCTTTTGGGTTTTTATTTGTGATTGGGCTATTGGTAAGAGATGGATTTGGATTGGGATTTAATTAATTTGGACCAGGCTAGTATCTTGGATTTGGCAGATTTTGGTAATAAAAAGTTACAAGGACCAATGGTGTATTTTATGAAACTTTAAGGGCCATTCCTGCCAATTCAGGAAACTTAATCCAAGGGCTAATCTTGCCAAGTAATGATTCTCCAAGGACTAAATGAGCACAATTATGATCTTTTCTTGAAAATTTCTTCCCCGGCTCTGGCTTTTTACCAACTTCCACTCTCGTGCCCGTTTTTGCTTTGTTTTGTTCGTTTTTTCGTAATATCCGTACCTGCACATCACAAATATAAAAACACGTGTTTTCTTGGCATTTGTTAGCTTAAATAGTCGTTTTGGATTGGTATTTAGCCATAAAATGGTGAGTAAATAAGCACTCACCAAAATCCCCCCGACTAAAGTATTGCCGTGTCCTCACGCAATGTGATCAATTCACGCTCTTAGGATAAATAATTTTGACACTCTTTTTACTAACTTTGAAAAGTAGCAAGGCGGTTCAAAAGAGATTACAAAATCATTTATTCCCGAAAAACGCTCCGTTTTCCAAAATTTTCCTTTTATTCCTTTATTCCTCTTTCACTTTCTATTTTTGTACTTTTCCATAATTCACACTTGTGACGGGTTGTTGAACTTTCATTATCTTGCAATAATTATTAGGGTCAACGAGTAGAAACACTTCTTTTAAGAAGCGACCATATGGTTAAAATTCGTCATCCTTGATTTTTCACAAGTCCCCAAACTAAGCGTACAAACGAGATCACAGCTTATCTACAAATTAGATGCTAACACTACTCATAACAGTTACTTGTGGAAACTTCTTACTCCCATTTCCTAGGTTTGTATCTCAATATTTTTTATTTTGTTGAGAAATGAATTGCTTCATATTTTCTCGTTTCGATAATCTTTAGTCCGATAGTGACACCTAAGTTAAAACGATAAATAGTTATTCATTTTCTCTTAAGAACCACTGCAATAGAAATTCGGTCCATTTCAAGGAATTAAGGGTACATACAATATCAAGTATATAAGTTGCGGAGTACGATCACGTGCACCTCATGTGACTGATTACTAATCACGTATCACATGCACCTCACGCGCCAACAACTTATTGATACATACATAGCTCTTATTCAACAATACTACAACTTTCATTTTTCTCTTTTTCACTTTTTTTTTCATTTTTTTCACTTTTTCTTTCTTGACTTTACTTTTTTTTTTCAACATCAATGGAAGCTTATCGGGTAGCTCCAAAACCACATAGATAATCAACTTTTGACTTTTGATTTTTTCACTTTTTCGCTCTTATTTTTGGTGTTCCTTGATATGTACCCAATTTCTAAAGCAAAAATTCTCTTAAGAAAACAAAGAACTAAATATTATTCAAACCGAAATACCACTAATTAACCTAGAACATCTATTTAATATGGGTGACGTTTCTGATGGGAGTAAAAAGCCATAAGTACCTCTCATGAGCTCTAAAGAGAACCACTACTCCACGTTTAGCATCTAACTTCTAAATAAACTCTATCATTTCTCGCTCTTCGCAATTTAGGATTCCAAATAATGAAACCCGCGAATACTTAGCCGATAATCAGCCACGCATATATAAAGTCAATTACGGAAACTTGCAAATTCTAGAAGAAGAATTCGCGTTTTCTAGCTCCTGATGTAAAAGACTAGCGAAAGCTTTTAAGCTGCGCATGTATAAAGTCAAGTACGGGAACTTGCAGACTCTTTAGAAAGAATTCGCATTTTATAGCTCCTTGTGTACAAAACTAGCACAAGCTTATGTGATCATCATTGGTTAAGGGAACAAGCTAGGGCTCAACACGCCCGGTCAAGTCAAAATATTTATTCCTACTCTCGCCAGCAAGAAAGTCAACAAGGTGTCAAAACACTTATTCAAACTTTATTATATTTTTGCACAACTTTTTCAACTTTTTCTCATCTTTTTGTACTTTTTCATGATTTTTTTCCTCAAAAAATTTTTAATTTTCAATTTTTTCAATTTTTTTTCATTTTTGGTGGAAAAACGGAGTTGCAAGAGTACACGACATGTGAAAAATGCAAGGTCAAAATCGAATCGAAGATTCACCCTCCCCCCGACTAGAACGAAACATTGTCCTCAATGTTTTATGGGATAAGGCAATCCTAACAAAATTCTAGGCCGTTTATTAATTATGCCAAAGAAAACGTTAGTCGATAAGATTTAACGGGTATAGGATTTCCAAATAGCACCGATGAATGAGACTCCAAGTGAAAAGATAACGAGCACGAGAGTCATCATAAATCATGGAAAATCCTGAACAATCATCACAAACAACCACGAAACACAAGATCGGAAGAGGTACCCCTTCCTCACGTTATTTATTAGAAATAAGAAAATTAAGAAGATGAAATTGGATAAGCATGGGGTGCCTCCCACGAAGCGCTTGTTTTTGTTCACCGAGTCACATTAGCTTGACTCGATCCCCGAATTAATTCGTCCTTGGGGAGAAACCGTGGAAAATAATCTCATTCGGGCTTTCATTCAAAATATTTTGAAAAACTTATGACGTAATTGAAAGTTCTTAGTTAATTTTTAGTATAATATTATTTATGAAATTACTAAAAATATTATTATTACTAATAAAAATTATAAATAATAATATTATAATATTATAATAGTTTAAATTATAAATAATATTATAATTATATTATTATAATATTATTTATATATAGATTTTTAGCAATATTATATAATAGTTTATAATATAAACTATTATAAATTAAATTATAATATTATAATAGTTTAAATTATAATATATTATAAATTATATTATTTAAATTATATTATTTATGCGGTGGGTTCTATACTTTAGCATAATTTTTGAATTATACTATATTTATATTATATAGTATAATTGTCCTTGGGGAAGATTTTATATTAGAATTTTCGGGTTATAATTTTTAGTTAATTTAGATCCCCGGCAACGGCGCCAAAAATTGATTCGTGTCAATTATAGTATAATAATATTCCGAGGAAATACCGGTTAAAGTAATTCCCGGGTCGTTCTTCCCAACGAAGGCTCAAATGGAAAATTTGAATTATCGGATTGGGAATCGTGTAGTGAAAGTGAGTTGTGAAAAAGTGATAGAGTGAAAATAGCAATCAAGGAATTCAAATATTCACAAACAATAATAAAGCATGCAAAGATTACAAGCTAACTATGCACCGAATTGAAAAACGTAAAAACGGAAACGCAACCGTAAAAATCAAAACGTAACGTATTACGAAAAATTACCCTACGAACTTGGAAATATTTTCTAAAAATTAAAAACTTATAAAAAAAATTTTAGGAAAAAGAAAAATATTTTTTTTTTACTTTTTATTTATTTTCTAGATTTAATTTTGCATTTATTGAATTAAAAGTGAATTAAAAATAAGAAAAATAGAAAAATAAAGTGGAAAAATGAAAATTAAATTCTAAAAATTCTAAAATATTATAAAAGAAATTTTAAAATTATTTTTGTATTTTTCAGAACCTTTTTCTAATTTTTATGGATTTTTGTTATTTAAAAATGATTTAAAATTGATTTTAAACTAAAAGAAAATAAGAAAAATAGCATATGACCTCAGAAAATTATGAAAATTTACCAGAAATTCTAAAATAATATAAGAAGCTTGCAGAAAAATTTTGGAAAAGTAAAATTAAGCAGAAGTGCTTATTGAGAACAAATCAGCTTATGCAAGTGCTTATTTATAAGCACTTGCCACAGAAACTGAACCAAACTTTTCACACAAATGTAAAATGCAATAAATGACTCAGTTAAGCACAAATATGATGAAATGAAACACAGAAACTCAATATGAAAGAAATAAGCAGTCTAAGATAAGCTAAGTAATAAGCACAAATCAAAAATGAATAATCCAGAAGCTCAGAACCATGCAAACAACTCAAACACAATCACAAAAACTCAGAAACCACAAAGTTTACTCAAGTACAAGCTTAAAAGAGTACTAACAGTCCTAAGGATCAATTCAGAAAACTAGCTCAAACCCCTAATTAACAGACCATAATAAGCTGTCCTAATAAGCTCAAACTAAGAATATAAAGGGGGCAATTGCTTCACTACTATACTGAGATGCAAAGAAACTTAAATTCTATATCCAAATCTACTAATTGAAACTCTAAAATCTCCCAAAAACTGGGAACATACTTTCACGAGTGTTTCTTCGGAAAAACAAACAATACTACAAAAACATACGAATCACTTACCTAGTTCGGGACTAGGCCTCGCTCAACAATCAATCAAATCAATATGCATTCGCAAGGATGCGACATGCCTAACATTCGTAAGGATACGACATGTTCATGCATTTATAAGGATACGACATGCGCTATAATCTACCTAGTTCTATAAGCATAGCAAGTTTTAAAATAAATAAAGCGATAATAGTCCACATGAAACATTTTGTACGTTTCTCACCCCAAGTATTGAAAACAAAGTTCAAAAGTAAAAGTGGGGCTATAACTCACCTCAAGTCCAGAAATCCACAAAAGAAATCGATAGATGAAAGACGTAAAGCAAACTCAAATAACGGCAACTACAGACTCGGCACTTCCTAACAATATAAACGCGTTAAGAATCATTTCCTCAAAAATCAAATATTCCCAATCCCGAACGTATTCCATTTTACTTTCCAAAAATCCATTTCTCGAATTATCCTCATATTAATTTAGAGTTTGACGTTTGGTATACATACGGGTGGTGGGTCGACACAACTCAAACCAAGAAGTTACAACGAAAAGGAATAATAAACAATCTATAGGTCTAATATTAGCCCAATATATTATTTAAATAAATCATAGAAGTTTATCAAATCCGTCGATCTGGTAATCTTCCATATTTATTTACGTAATACATTACTCTAAGATTATACCCAACCTAAAACACATAGCACAAAGAATACTATATGGTAAGTATCGTAGTCAAATAAATTCCCTAGATATATCGTCAAATTTGCCAAATTCGTCAATTTAGCCAACTGTGGAAAACTAGAAGGGGGGGTTGAATAGTTTTACGTCCTTTTTAAATTTATTACCAAAATATTTTGTAACTTATTAAAAACTTTCGATTCGATCTCAAGTGAATTCAAGCAACAACCAATATAAGCAATTCTAATCTAATAATGAAAGTATTGAAATATAATGAAGAAAAGATAGAGTTAGAAAGATCAAACCACAACACGCGAATTTATAGTGGTTCGGCTACAAGGACACCTTCCTTGACCTAGTCCACTCCCCGAGTACCACACTCGAGAGTTTTCTTCACTATGTCAACAAACTCCTTATGGTGGAGAAACCTTACACACCTTTGCTTACACGAGTTAACGACACTAAGCTAAATGTCGAGTTCTAATTGTAGCTAGAACCAATCTCACAACTTCTTCACAACTTCACACCTTCTTCACACCTTCACAACTTCTTCAAGACTTCACACCTTGTCAACTTCACACCTTCTTATAAGCACAACTAAGTCACAACTACTAAACTAATTTACAACACACCTAGTTTCTACAATCAACAAATTCACACAACACTTTTACAAATATCTAACACTACTACAATATGAAACTAGCTAATCACAACACTACTACAATATGAAAGATGTAGAGGAGTGCTCTTCTTCTTGCACTTGAGTGGATGAAGCTTTGGATCACATGGAAACAAAGACTTATGAATTATATGATCAAAGGATTTTAGATCTAGAAATGGAGGTTGGATCAGAAAGTTTATAGTGCAAAAAGGTGAGAAAAATATGTGAAATGATCCAATATTTATAGGGCCAGAAAATACTGTTCTGGAGCATGCCGGTCCCCTTAATGATTAAGGGGCCGCCTAGTAAAATTAAGGGGGCCGCCCTCCTGAACGTTGGAAAAGTTTTTCTGGATAAAATTTGCCCTTTTTGGTTGGAAATTTGAAATCATATCTTTGTGGTTTAATATAACAATACCAAAAATGATTTACAAATATATATAAAATGTTTACATCATTTTGTCTTAAGATAAGGTTTCCTTTGATCATGTAATGCATAAGATGCTTAGTTTATGCATACCTTAAGTGATATTAGATGTAGAGGTAAATATTTGTTACTAAATACTTGTTTACGTCTTAATCTTGACTTAATTTCATTTGAGTTTTGTGATTATCAAAACATAGGTTTATTGAGAAATATTAATAACGTTTTTAGACATTATTTATATCAACAATCTCCCCCTTTTTGATGATTACAAAACTTAAACTCATTAACTCAAAAATTAGTTTTTAAACAAGTAATTTAGTGAGTTTATATTTACTTCTCCCCCTTTTTGTAGAATCAAAAAGGTTATGCCGACAATTTTCAAACGTGAAAATTTGACGGGAAGATATCTCCCCCTTGATGTGTACTCCCCCTCGTTTGGGGGCACCAAGAGAACGAGCTATGGAAGGCTTTTGATTGAGCCTGAACCACTTAACTTAAATTGACCACGGAATGGTCAACAAGGTCAAAGGCCTAGAGTCAATGCTCCGAGGAATACAGTGTTTTCCCGGGTCGTTAAGTCCCGACGAGGTGTGAATGGCAATCAAACGGTTATTTGATCGGGTGAATCTGGATGGATAAGGGTTTGAGTGAGATTAAACTAAGGAATTTACAACGAAATAGCTTAAACAAGCTATTTGAATAAGACGGGAAAGTTACAAAAACTAGAAACGTTTAAAACTTAAAAATGCGTACGTTACGTTTTTAAATAAAACGTAAACGTACAAAATAAAAGGTGAAATCTGAAATCTGAAAACACCCAGGGGGTGAAAATGACTTTTTTACAAAGTTAAAAGTAAAAGAAAATTTTTAGAAAAAGAAAATAAATTTTTACACTAATTAATTATTTAATATTAATTAAATACTATTTAATACTAATTTTTAATATTTAAACAACTTAAATATAATACATTATTAATTAAATACTAAAAAGGTGAAAATAAAATTTCTAAAATTATAAAATAACTAAAAATAAGTTTTAAAACTAAAAATATATGTTTTTGTCTTTTTGTGAATTTTCTATTAATTAATTACTAATTAATTACTAATTACTAATTAAAATATTTTTAATTAAGAAAATTACTAAATAAACAGTAAAAATTCTAAGAAAATTTCTAAAATTACTTTATAACATATAAAAGCTATAAAAAATATAAAAACTTGATTTTGATTAATAAAAACTAATTATGCTATTTTAAACTTAATATTAATTAATTTCTAATAAAACTAATATTAAATCTAATAAATACTAAATGACCAAATAAAAATCTGAAAAATTTATTATAAATACTTTAATATAAGATATAATTAATAAAAATATAAAAATGACAAGTACTTAATAAAAATTTAAAAATGAAAATTAAAATTAAATTACATTAAATAGAAACTATCACTTAATTTTAAATTTTTTTTTCTTGATTTTTCTTTTACAAATCTATTAAATACCTAAAAACAAACAACTTTTATGAAAACAACTTTTTTGAAAATCAAAAATAAGCAAAATATAAGCTTAAAAGGTTAACAGTTGACCAAAGTTGACCAATGGGTAAAATTAGCTTAAATGGCAATGAGTGGGACCCACAATGGTAAAATCTGGTACAAGTAAGTTATTAGAACTTGTGTGAGCTGGAAAAGTTAATTGTGAATACAGAATAAGGTATAAGCTCACAAATAAGCACATTGCAACTTAATCTCACTCAGAAAATGGGACAACATTCATGGACAATTACAAGTGGGGTCCACAGGGTTCTAGGTCAACCAAATGGTCAAACCATGGACCCTGGTAGGAGGGGGGTTTGGAAAAGCTAAGTTGTGGCCATGGGAAACACCATGGTGGCTGGAAAACACCACCAAAGAGTGGTGTCTGGGATGGTATCTGCTGTGCAGCAGAGGAGGCTGCCCTGCAAGTCACTTTGGTGACTTGTGGGGCCCACAAGAAAAATCACAAAATTCTAAAATCTATGGGACATGAAAGATGAGATGGTATACTTTGAGTAGCAACTTGATTCAACACCTAAATCAATACACACAATTCTAATTAAATCCTTGAAATTTTGCAAAAAACTGGAAACATGACTTTGACTTTTGAAGAAAACTTGGCTAAATTGACTTTTGTGAGATTTGTTTGATTCCTAGCTACTGATATGGATGAAT
The DNA here is from genome assembly GCA_030686995.1 of Artemisia argyi. Classification (NCBI taxonomy): domain Eukaryota; kingdom Viridiplantae; phylum Streptophyta; class Magnoliopsida; order Asterales; family Asteraceae; genus Artemisia; species Artemisia argyi. The sequence goes on from CM060701.1 coordinate 227,791,054, forward strand.
TATCCTAAACTAAGACTAATTAAAGTGAAAGTAGCAAGTTCTAAGTAAATGGGTGGGATTTGGACCCTAACTGATCCAACAGTGAACTGCCAAGATCAAATGAGGATGATTTTGACTTTTTAGCATGTAACATATGATTTTTACTATCTAACTGAGCTATATCAACCTAAGGCAACATAAATGAACTGAGAACAAGAACCAATTCCCACTAATATTCAGTGGAGACCTTAAACCAAACACCCTTATAACTGCATGAAACTAGCATATCACACTACCTAATGTTGAAACAAGCCATCAATCCACCATATACTGATACAAACAGATGAAATAACACTAGATGAAGCAAAATTAATAGCTTGATTCGACTATTACACCAATTACTCAGATTTGTATACCTAGCATCATGAAAATAATGAACAAGACAGTGGCAATGAAACAAGCATATTCAACCTATTAAGCAACTGTAAAACTACTCAAAACAACCAAATGATCAATTTTAAAAGTAACTACATAAACAGAAACATGAGAATAACAATTATATAAGCTAAACTAGAGATATTTAGGTAGAAACTAAATAGAGGGACTTACAACAAATCCCACTGAGATGAAATCAACCAAGAACAAAACAAACCTAATACCTCCCCTGAGGTGCTAAACCCATAGGAATCCATAATGAAGCATGCTTAAATCCTGAGTAACCGTCTTGACTGATTTATGAATTTATTAGCTATTTATGAGATTTTTGAGTATTTTATATAAACTTAACTAAACCAATTGGCAATGCTTGGAACTTGATAAAGCTTTTAAATGATCACAAAGAAACTTAAAGAAACACTGGAACTAACATTTAGCAAATTTAAAGTGAAGTTGTCAATTTCACTCTAAGTGGCCACAACTGAATTTAACAAAAAGAACTTGGAATTAATACTTAAAACTTGTTTCTCTTACATTGAATTAACTAAAATTACATAAAAAAAAACAAGGATAATAACTGAAGTGTAAAACTACACTAATACGATTTTAAAAACTAAATTACAACTACTAACTAACTACTATTCTTCACTTTTCTTTGTCTTTTATAGTCCCTGCATCCTCTCTCCATCTTTCCCACAACTTTTTAGAGCCATTGGATGGCCTTGTTTGATCTCAGCCCTTGAATGGGATTTGGCGGGAAAAAAAGAGTTTGGCAGCTTTTGATTACTTGGAGAGGTTTGTGGGCAATTAATGAGTTTTGGAGGTAGTGGTGAGGTGGAGGGATAAGGCATGGGAGTGCTGAGGTGGAGGAGGGGGGATGTGGAGTATTGGGTGAGTTATCAGAAGTGTGGGGGAGGTGGAAGAAGGTGTGGGTTTGACTTTGGGAGGGGTCAAAGAAGGGAGTAAAAAAAACGGGGTGTTAGTTTTTTTTCTTGGTGGGCTGATGGTGTTGGGCTTGGGAGTTTAGAGTGGTAACTGGATCAGGGTGTATTGGGTGGGCTAGGATTTGGATAAAATTAACAAAAGGGGTCCAATTGGCTATTAATGAACAACAAGGACCAAATGTGTATTTTTCCAAAAGTGAGGGACTTGTTTTACCATAATTCCAAAATATTCACAAGGACAAATTTTTTACAACATAAAAATATTGCAAGGATGAAAATTAACATTTTCCAAAATAAAATGCCCGGGGATTAATTTTGCAAATTTCCAAACTCCGGGGACTAAACTTGTAATTTTCTCAAAATTTTCATCCAGGGATTGAAAGTGATTTTTTTGTGAATTCCAAGGACCAAAATTGAATTTTTATTCAAAATCATCCCACCAGGGACCTTTTCTGCCAATGTTTGAAACTCCAGGGACCAAAAGTGTAAATTTCCAAAACTTTCCAATTTTTCACCAAAGGACTAAATATGATAACTTATGATTTCAAAATGACCTTTGGTGATAATTTTCCATATTTTGAATATCCAGGGACTAGTTTTGTAATTTTATGAAAGTTGGGGGACTGAAACTGCCAGTTTTGCAAATTTTGTGCGTTTTTCATTTGTTTTTGCTCATTTTGCATCTAAAACATATAAAACACAATTTTGGAATATTTTCAGTATTTTGATGCATTACTGAGTGTTTTTGTATGTTTTGCAGTTCAGATTAGACCAAAAATGATGAGTGTTTGAGCACTCATCAATCCCCCACACTAAACTATTGCTAGTCCCTAGCAATACTGTTTTGAAAACTTGATGGATTTTAAACTCTTTACCAAAAGCCATCACTTCTGGAGTAGTCAGGTGTAAGAACTGTGGCACACCTGATAACCGTGTGATTTTGAGCAAACCACCAGCTGTCAACGGATTTGAGTAGTCTTTACCAAAAGCCGTTTGCTTCTGGACTAGCCAGCTCTTGATGGAATAGTCAACATCTTGGTGAGCTGATTACCAATTATGGATTTTCCACGGCCTTTACCACAAGCCATAATCTTGTGGGCTAGCCAACTCATTTGTTTTCGGGGAGTTGAGGAACCATACAATTTTGGGCAAATTGCAAGCCGTAAACGGATTTGAGATGTCTTTACCAAGAGCCGTTTGCTCCTGGACTAGCCAATCCCTTTTGTCGGTTAGACAAGGCGGACTGATTACCACAAAAATTTTGAAGCACCAGTGAAAAATTTTTAAATTTTTTTTTTTTGAAATTTTGGCTAAAACGGGGGTATTATATAGTAAAATGTGATAAAATTCGCTAGGATAGCGAATACCCCCCCCCCCCCCCCCCACACTTAGCATGAATATTGTCCTCAATATTCAAAATCCCGGCTATTATGCCGACATTTTGAACGTAAAAGGGCAACATTACAAGCTAAGCGTGGAAAACACCATTTTGTATTTTCACTTTTGTAACCATTGTGGGGGACTCCCCCACACTTAGGGTGAAAACCCTATAAGCATGCTACTGTTTTTGTTTACCGAGTCGCTAGCTTGACTCGACCCCGAATTCATTTGTCCTTGGGGAATCATGATGTGGAAGAAACAATCTCAATCGGACTTTCATTCAAGATGTTTGGACAAACATTTGAAGCACGTGAAAGTTCCACACCGATGAGATAAGTATCCGGCTCAAGATAATGATACATGAAAATGCCGGGATCAAAGATGGTATCTTCATTCCCGTAGGAGTGAAGAACAAGAGAAGTCACCTTATAGGTGAAGAAAAGGAAGAAAACCATGATAAAAAGCATGATTTGATCTTCTTCCTCAAGAGGAGGCTCAATAGCCTGAGTTTGGATTTCAAAGGGTAAGCTCGTAAACAACCCGGGAGGGTGGGTGGGAATTTGCAAATTCTCATAATTGAGAGCATCTCGCCCCGGGCTATCAAACTCCGGAGGAGTCGTGACATGATGAGCGAGTTCACCGGAGAACTCCTCATGAAGAGAATCATTCACTAGATGTGAATTTGTGAACTCATGTTCCATTGTGGACTCATCACAATCCTCGTCAAAGATTGGATTGTTAGAAATCATAGTGAATTCAGATTCGAATTCAAATAGAGGATTGGTAAGAGTCGTATTGAATGTTTCGGGAACAAAGAGATTAGCATTCTCTATTGGATTATCGGGATAAGAAGTGAGTGACGGATCATGATATAGGAGACTTTCAATTTCTCCCAGATCGGCTTCGAAGTCAAGGAGACCATCATCACTTTCAAGTGAAAGTGGATTGATGTGAGCAAGTTCATCAGCGAACTCCTCAAGAAGATGATCAGCATCAGTTTGTGGAACTGATGCCTCAACATACTCGATGTCTCCATAAGGTGTGCAATCATCGCTAAAATCTGAGAAAGTCTCAAATTGATCTTTAGGACACTCAATGGGTGAAGGAATATCACACATATGATCAAGAGTTCCCTGTGACTCTCTCGGGATTGGAACAAGGTTCTCAACACTAGACTTTATGAATTCGTCCGATTCCCTTTCAGGAACAGTGTCAAGATGCTCGTCCCCCATGATCAAAGAGTGAGTGGGAACCTCGGGTGTGATAGCAGTTGTTTGAGATGGAATCTCAACTGCTGGGGTATCAACTGATGAACTTGAAGTTTTATAAAATTCAAGGATGTCAAGTGTATCCTCATCATCACTGTCATCAGGAATGAAACGGAACAAAGAGCTAGATTTGGCTGCTTTTTCTCTTGCAATGGATTCCCTCACAGATTTTTCATAGGCATCTTGGGAATTTATTCTAGCAGCCTGCTCTTCAGCAAGCAATTCTTCCATGGATTTTTGATGAGTATGTCTTTGGGCAAAGTCTTTAACTAAACCCTTAAGCTCATCAACGATTTTCATCATATTTTGCATTTCTGGAAGAAGTGCTTGATTCATATCGTACTGTGGAGGTTGGTCGTAATAAGGTGTGTCAAAATTGTCACAAGGATATGGATTTCCCGTTTGACAATCTGAGCTGAAGTGTGGACCTCCACAGTAATCACAACAGTAAAACTGCTGAGACTGATGGTGTGGTAACTGATGGAATGAATCAGTCGTGTCATGGTAGGAGTAAAGATCTGGGTTACAGACAGACCCGTTTCCAGATTCTACCATGCCATAACTGGGGCAATTGCCACCATTATGAGGATTACCACACCATTGGCAAACCAGAAAGTGTGGATGAGACATAGAAAGAATCAAATGTGTATAGAGGGTGAGGAAATGAGAATCAAAAGGGTAGGAGGGTGAAGAAGGATATTTTTGGGTTTTTGGAAAGACATTTTGTACAAAGGATAAAGAAAATGTTTTTGTGTTTTTTGTGTTCGTTGAAAACTTGATTTAAAAAATTTTCGTGAACGGTTTTGTTTTGAAAATAGGAAAATATGAACAAAGGATGGATAAATGTACAATGGAACGAATTCCAAAGACACTAATCAGAAAAACCGTTTAGATACGCACACAACCTCCCCGGCAGCGGCGCCAAATTTTGATTGAGCCTGAACCACTTAACTTAAATTGACCACGGAATGGTCAACAAGGTCAAAGGCCTAGAGTCAATGCTCCGAGGAATACAGTGTTTTCCCGGGTCGCTAAGTCCCGACGAGGTGTGAATGGCAATCAAACGGTTATTTGATCGGGTGAATCTGGATGGATAAGGGTTTGAGTGAGATTAAACTAAGGAATTTACAACGAAATAGCTTAAACAAGCTATTTGAATAAGACGGGAAAGTTAAAAAACTAGAAACGTTTAAAACTTAAAAACGCGTACGTTACGTTTTTAAATAAAACGTAAACGTATAAAATAAAAGGTGAAATCTGAAATCTGAAAACACCCAGGGGGTGAAAATGACTTTTTTACAAAGTTAAAAGTAAAAGAAATTTTTTAGAAAAAGAAAATAAATTTTTACACTAATTAATTATTTAATATTAATTAAATACTATTTAATACTAATTTTTAATATTTAAACAACTTAAAGATAATACATTATTAATTAAATACTAAAAAGATGAAAATAAAATTTCTAAAATTATAAAATAACTAAAAATAAGTTTTAAAACTAAAAATATATGTTTTTGTCTTTTTGTGAATTTTCTATTAATTAATTACTAATTAATTACTAATTACCAATTAAAATATTTTTAATTAAGAAAATTACTAAATAAACAGTAAAAATTCTAAGAAAATTTCTAAAATTACTTTATAACATATAAAAGCTATAAAAAATATAAAAACTTGATTTTGATTAATAAAAACTAATTATGCTATTTTAAACTTAATATTAATTAATTTCTAATAAAACTAATATTAAATCTAATAAATACTAAATGATTAAATAAAAATCTGAAAAATTTATTATAAATACTTTAATATAAGATATAATTAATAAAAATATAAAAATGCCAAGTACTTAATAAAAATTTAAAAATGAAAATTAAAATTAAATTACATTAAATAGAAACTATCACTTAATTTTAAATTTGTTTTTCTTGATTTTTCTTTTACAAATCTATTAAATACCTAAAAACAAACAACTTTTATGAAAACAACTTTTTTGAAAATCAAAAATAAGCAAAATATAAGCTTAAAAGGTTAACAGTTGACCAAAGTTGACCAATGGGTAAAATTAGCTTAAATGGCAATGAGTGGGACCCACAATGGTAAAATCTGGTACAAGTAAGTTATTAGAACTTGTGTGAGCTGGAAAAAGTTAATTGTGAATACAGAATAAGCTATAAGCTCACAAATAAGCACATTGCAACTTAATCTCACTCAGAAAATGGGACAACATTCATGGACAATTACAAGTGGGGTCCACAGGGTTCTAGGTCAACCAAATGGTCAAACCATGGACCCTGGTAGGAGGGGGGTTTGGAAAAGCTAAGTTGTGGCCATGGGAAACACCATGGTGGCTGGAAAACACCACCAAAGAGTGGTGTCTGGGATGGTATCTGCTGTGCAGCAGAGGAGGCTGCCCTGCAAGTCACTTTGGTGACTTGTGGGGCCCACAAGAAAAATCACAAAATTCTAAAATCTATGGGACATGAAAGATGAGATGGTATACTTTGAGTAGCAACTTGATTCAACACCTAAATCAATACACACAATTCTAATTAAATCCTTGAAATTTTGCAAAAAACTGGAAACATGACTTTGACTTTTGAAGAAAACTTGGCTAAATTCACTTTTGTGAGATTTGTTTGATTCCTAGCTACTGATATGGATGAATTATCCTAAACTAAGACTAATTAAAGTGAAAGTAGCAAGTTCTAAGTAAATGGGTGGGATTTGGACCCTAACTGATCCAACAGTGAACTGCCAAGATCAAATGAAGATGATTTTGACTTTTTAGCATGTAACATATGATTTTTACTATCTAACTGAGCTATATCAACCTAAGGCAACATAAATGAACTGAGAACAAGAACCAATTCCCACTAATATTCAGTGGAGACCTTAAACCAAACACCCTTATAACTGCATGAAACTAGCATATCACACTACCTAATGTTGAAACAAGCCATCAATCCACCATATACTGATACAAACAGATGAAATAACACTAGATGAAGCAAAATTAATAGCTTGATTCGACTATTACACCAATTACTCAGATTTGTATACCTAGCATCATGAAAATAATGAACAAGACAGTGGCAATGAAACAAGCATATTCAACCTATTAAGCAACTGTAAAACTACTCAAAACAACCAAATGATCAATTTTAAAAGTAACTACATAAACAGAAACATGAGAATAACAATTATATAAGCTAAACTAGAGATATTTAGGTAGAAACTAAATAGAGGGACTTACAACAAATCCCACTGAGATGCAATCAACCAAGAACAAAACAAACCTAATACCTCCCCTGAGGTGCTAAACCCATAGGAATCCATAATGAAGCATGCTTAAATCCTGAGTAACCGTCTTGACTGATTTATGAATTTATTAGCTATTTATGAGATTTTTGAGTATTTTATATAAACTTAACTAAACCAATTGGCAATGCTTGGAACTTGATAAAGCTTTTAAATGATCACAAAGAAACTTAAAGAAACACTGGAACCAACATTTAGCAAATTTAAAGTGAAGTTGTCAATTTCACTCTAAGTGGCCACAACTGAATTTAACAAAAAGAACTTGGAATTAATACTTAAAACTTGTTTCTCTTACATTGAATTAACTAAAATTACATAAAAAAAAACAAGGATAATAACTGAAGTGTAAAACTACACTAATACGATTTTAAAAACTAAATTACAACTACTAACTAACTACTATTCTTCACTTTTCTTTGTCTTTTATAGTCCCTGCATCCTCTGTCCATCTTTCCACAACTTTTTAGAGCCATTGGATGGCCTTGTTTGATCTCAGCCCTTGAATGGGATTTGGCGGGAAAAAAAGAGTTTGGCAGCTTTTGATTACTTGGAGAGGTTTGTAGGCAATTAATGAGTTTTGGAGGTAGTGGTGAGGTGGAGGGATAAGGCATGGGAGTGCTGAGGTGGAGGAGGGGGGATGTGGAGTGTTGGGTGAGTTATCAGAAGTGTGGGGGAGGTGGAAGAAGGTGTGGGTTTGACTTTGGGAGGGGTCAAAGAAGGGAGTAAAAAAAACGGGGTGTTAGTTTTTTTTCTTGGTGGGCTGATGGTGTTGGGCTTGGGAGTTTAGAGTGGTAACTGGATCAGGGTGTATTGGGTGGGCTAGGATTTGGATAAAATTAACAAAAGAGGTCCAATTGGCTATTAATGAACAACAAGGACAAAATGTGTATTTTTCCAAAAGTGAGGGACCTGTTTTGCCATAATTCCAAAATATTCACAAGGACAAATTTTTTACAACATAAAAATATTGCAAGGATGAAAATTAACATTTTCCAAAATAAAATGCCCGGGGATTAATTTTGCAAATTTCCAAACTCCGGGGACTAAACTTGTAATTTTCTCAAAATTTTCATCCAGGGATTGAAAGTGATTTTTTTGTGAATTCCAAGGACCAAAATTGAATTTTTATTCAAAATCATCCCACCAGGGACCTTTTCTGCCAATGTTTGAAACTCCAGGGACCAAAAGTGTAAATTTCCAAAACTTTCCAATTTTTCACCAAAGGACTAAATATGATAACTTATGATTTCAAAATGACCTTTGGTGATAATTTTCCATATTTTGAATATCCAGGGACTAGTTTTGTAATTTTATGAAAGTTGGGGGACTGAAACTGCCAGTTTTGCAAATTTTGTGCGTTTTTCATTTGTTTTTGCTCATTTTGCATCTAAAACATATAAAACACAATTTTGGAATATTTTCAGTATTTTGATGCATTACTGAGTGTTTTTGTATGTTTTGCAGTTCAGATTAGACCAAAAATGATGAGTGTTTGAGCACTCATCAGCTTTGCAAAACAAAAATATTAGAAGCACAAGTATATACATGCAAACATATATAAGGTGATAAGAAAATAATTAAGCATGTTTGAAAGAAAGCATTCATATAAAAGAAATGGTTGTGTCAAGACACAACATACAAGTAGCAATAAGGATTACAAGTAGAAAAGCTAGTACATAAACTAACAACTAGTAAAATACATCATCATGCAAAGAGTACATGGTCTTCATAGAGCTTGCAAGCAAAAAGATGGTAGGGGCTTTATTTATTAAGCATATCATATGCTTAATTTGGAGAGCATGATGGTGATGGTGGAGGAATGGGTGAGAATTATGGTGGAGGAATGATTGGAGAGGATGGTGGAGTTGGTGGTGGTGGTGGGTTGGTAAGCAAATGTTCAATATATGAAAACATATATTGAATTTCATCTCTAAGACCAAAGATGACGGTGCGGTTGTGGATGCAACAAAGACAAGTATCCCTATGGGATTCAAGTAGCCTCCAAGGCACGGGATTGGCAAAGAATGGTGGTGTAATTGGTGGAGATGAGAGATGAGCATCAAGAGGTGTTATTGGTGAAAGTGAGATGGTAAGATGGGTGGAGATAGGTTCTTGTGTAGGAAGTGGTGATGATACTTGTGGTGACAAGTGTGAGTTGATGTAGTCATTGATTGATGAGGTTGAGGGTATGGAGGATGAGGAACTTCCATGAGTGGAAGGTGTTTTAGATGGTGCATTTGGTGCACTTGGGGATGAGCATTTGGGTTGAGGAGATGGGGTTTTGTTGTCTTCATTTGTTAAGTCAATGAAGAGTTGTTTTGGGGGGATGATCGCAAGCTTTTGTTTCTTGGAGGCTTTAGAGTGTGAGGTGCTTGGTGGAGTCATAATGATTTAGATGATGAATGATGAGATGAAGAATGGTGATTATGGAGGGAATTTATTGTATGGAAATGGTTGATTTAGGTATGTATTTGAAATGGTTGAATGAGATTCTAAAATCAGTTGGGTTAAAATGGCTGATACTAGAGAAAGGGTTCACAAGATGCAAAAGAAAACAGTGAACCCAGTTCCAGATGGCCGGTCCCCTTAATTGTAGGCCGGCCCCCTTAATGATTAAGGGGACCGCCTAGGGAATTAAGGGGGCCGCCCATCTGGTGTTTTCCCAGACGACCAGAAACCCAAAATTTGCAGAATTTGGTGATTTTTCAAGTGTGTTTTTCCAGCAAGCTCTATTAGAAGTATATACTCTAGGAATGATGATATATAAACATATATATATATATAGCCAAATTTTGCATGCAAATTAACATATTATAATCCACATTGAAAAGAAACATAGCATAACATTAAGATAGTAGCATGATAATAGTTAAAGTCTAAACATCATTCAAGAGATAAACAAGAAATAACACAAGTATTTCCGAATAAATCGGACAAATAATAAACCATACAAATGTCTAATAGAAGCAAATAATAACAAGTAGCAATACGTCAATATCTTCTACTTCTTCTTCTTCCCAATCATCTTCCTAAACATCTTCCCAACGGATTTGAATCCTCCTCGAAGTTCTTCATGTATTTGTTGTTGACGGTTGATGATGGACGTTTGACGAGTGAAGAGAAGCTCATCGATACGTTCATGAGGAAGAGGAACTTGATACTCGGTATCGTCAATATCGGAAAGATTTTCAACAAAGGTCATGGGGGATGGAGTACTAACACGTGAGGTGTTTTCCTCATCATCATCATCATCCTCACGATGAGATGTAGAACCACGAGGCCTAGAATACAAAGGAACACGAGATTTTCCTTTGTCACTTCGAGAACGACGAGTACGAACAAGAGTAAGTTGGTTCAAAGTAGGAAGGATATGAACGTAGTAATCTCTTTGAAGATGTGGGTAATGTTCCATGACATAACGATAAAGTTGTGTGAGGAACATACCGTAAGGAAGATTGGCATTTGGGGTGTTTTTGGCGGACATGATTTGATGAATAAAAAGATAAGCCAAATTGTATTGCTCTTCAACAACTACACAATATAACATGTGGGCAATGCTCGCCGTGACATGATCACGGTGACCACCAGTACCAAACGCATTCTCGCGAATGAGTTCTTCCAACTTTTTCATATCTTGGCTTAGCTCTTTGAGGAGGATTTGATTTGCATGAATATCGACATTCTTCGACTTGATTACTCGATTAGTCGTTCGACGTTCTAGTTCAAGCATTCGACGAATGTCTTCAGGACTAGGAATCTCATAATAGTAGGGGCCATCCTGAGGACGATTTCTTTCAAGAGAGGAAAGATCCCATTCATTTGAGAATACGGCTTGGCCGTTGTATGGGATTCTAAGAATTTGTCTAAATTGAGCAAGAGTAAGAGTGATGAATTGATTTTGAATCATGAAGGAAATAAGGAGATGACCATAGGGATCGGTTTGCATCGTCACTTGGCTATAGAAGTCGAGGATAAAACGAGGAATGATTGGTTAGTTGATTTGGTAAAGACATTCAAAACGAATATTGGAGAACATTCGTTCGGTTTGATCAGATTCATAGAAAGATGGATCGACAATTCTTCCTTCGGGAACGTTTCTATTTTCAATGGGACGATAGAAACATGCAACTGAATGAGACATGCCGGGAGTAGAAGAGACATTTGGAATGTATTGTTTGGTTTTGGAGACATCACCAACCATGGTCTTAGGCATTTTCACCTAAACAATATAACAACAAAAATAAAATTAAGATAAAAACAACTAACATGCATATGTTATATATATATATATATATATATATATATATATATATATATATATATATATATATATATATATATATATATATATATATATATATATATATATTATATGCAATATGTGGAACGAAATTCTATTTCGACACAAAAAAAAATTCTATGAAGTAGTTTCACAATGTTCCTTTTATTTTGATTTTAAACTCGTTTAGAATATATGATGTCAAAGAGTATGAAATCATAATTCATTTCGAAATAAGACTAGATATATATTAGATTATATATCTTGCTTTTTCATAAGAGTTTGACACAACATAAGCATGTTTAAAAGGTTAAAACGCGAATTTTCGTTTTCAAAATATCTTTTTCGAGATAAACCAAACGCTCCCTTAACTAGATAAAAATATCCTAAAACATCAATATATATATTGATTATATATCTTGATGACATCTATTGATTCTAGTAGTATTAATAAATTTTATGAGCTAGTTTTAAGTTTCAAATAACTACATATAGTTATAGTTTGTTCATGAACCAAATGCCCACGTTGTCTTCATGAATTATTTTATAACAAATTGAAAATTAGGTTTTGATTGTTTACAACATTGAAACAATGTAATGTAGTAAGTTTTAACTAGTTTTTAAGAGTTATATCAACAATGTGCCTTTTGAAAAATGAAATTTAACAAGGGTTTATGGGCGATTAATGATTTTGACAAAATGATATGTTATACTAAATTTGAATTGCAATACATCATCCTAATCCTATGGGAAGCATTTGGTAGTTCAATTCCTAGCTTCTATTTTACTAAAATTCGAATTAAAATAAAATTTAATAAAATGTTTAACTATTGATTAGACACCAAATTGAATGAAATGTGATGAAATGTATGTTGGAAAACTTACAAAAGATGTTGTTATATGTTTGGATAACGTTTGCCCCTTGCGAAACAACCCCGGATTGGTGATTTGGTGAAGGATTTTGGTGGTTTTGGTTCGTTCACAGCAGTGGTGAGGGAGGAATATATGAGCAAATGGAGTGTTTGGGAAAAGATTTAAGGTAAAAAACGATTTTGGGAGTGTCAGATGGCCGGTCCCCTTAAACATTAAGCGGACCGCCCCCGATAACAAGCCGGTCCCCTTAATCTTTAAGGGGGCCGCCCATTAAATTTTGAGATTTCACGGTTTCAAGTTTCTGGAACAAACATATTAATACGTATATAATTAGATTTATAATATATCAAAAATACGTAAGCGTTAATTAGCACGATGATTAAATACTTAACAATTTTTAATTACCGTTTAGATAATTAAAGTGTACCTTTGACAAATTTGGATAAAATTATCAAAGTGTTAAGTTGATGAATGGTTTGAGGTGTGTTCGGAAATATGTGAATATGTGTGTATATGTATATATATATATATATATATATATATATATATATATAAGTGTGAGTTTGAAAGATGATAACGGAGATAGAATATAGTCGGCGAAAGGAGTTTGTTTCATCCATAGTGTTCACGTGCGAAGGCGTTCTTGCATGATAATAGTCCACTTGACTCATATCCCTTCATCATCATGAGTCTTCTAAAAGTGGACTTAATAGAATTACGCGAGGGGGAAGGAAAGGGTTCGATAACGAACAATTCTCTGGAGTTCTAGAAAGTCAACTAATGACGTATCTAGGTTATGTGCAAGTATGTATGTATGTATGTATATATATATATATATATATATATATATATATATGTATGTATGTATATATATGATCGAACAAATAGAGGAAAAAAAAGCAAGCTATATCTATGCAAACAATGTAATCAAACAAGGCATATTTATCTAAGCATGGCAATGAGTTGTGAGAGAATGGCGTACCCGGTGGTCTTCAAAAATTTCTTCCAAATCATCAAGATGACATATAGACTTTGAAAAAGTCTATGGTGAGAAAACTTCCAGATTGCCTCAAGGAGTGTTCATCTAGCTATTCAGTCCCCATTGCCTCTTTGGTCCAAAGTTGTTTAGTCCAAACATGTTTAACATTTGACTAGGATGCATGAAAGGTGGTAGTATACCCCAAGGATTGTAGCTTTGTTGATAGTTCCACATTTGATTACTATTGTTATTGTAGTTTTGCCTATTTTGGTTTCTTCTTGGTTGAGGTGTTTTAGGCCTAGGATGAGGGTTATTTGGTTTTCTAGATGGTGGAGTTTTAGATCTTGTCTTAGGTTTAGAAGATCCTACTTCGGTTTTTAAAGACGGTTTATAAAAGGCTTTAACTTCTTCATTGTTGGCAAGAGGTATTTTTCTATCATTAATGAGTATATACTTAGGATTAGATTTTAGAGATTTTTGTTCATTAAGTTCATTTTCGAATTTGACATTTTTAATCTTGCTTGTTGAAGCTTCATTTGAATTAAATCCTAAACCGGTTTTATCTCCGGATACTCTTTGAATACTTATTATTTTACTAAGAGAGTGACTACTATTTTCAAATTTATCAAGTTTGCGAATTTCTTCCCTAAGTGTTTCGTTTTCACCTTTAAGCTCTTGACATGATTTACATTCTTAAAAAATTTCTTTACCTTTTTCAAGTTGATGTATTTTAATCTTTAGTTCTAGTACTTCATTTTCTAATTGATTGTTTATGTATTTTAGTGATTTTTTTTTGCCATTACTAGTTGTCCTAATTTGCATAGTCTATTATATTCATTATCTAGGTCTTTTTCATCTAAAGATAAACTTTCATCACTAAAATATTCGGTTTCGGAACGTACCTCATTTGATGTATTCGCCATAAGACACTTCTCTTCTTTTGTCGTTTCTTTCTCATCTTCATCACTATCACTCCAAGCTCCTCCAACAAAAGCTCTTTGATTTTGATCTCTTGTCATCATTGGACATTTTCCAATAAGGTGATTTGGATCACCACACTTGAAACATTTCCTTTCATTCTTGTTGTTCTTGTCATCCTTACTCTTTTGAAATGTTTTCTTTTCATCATGCGGTTGTCTTACGAATCTTCCTCACCTTTTGAAGAATTTCTTGAAATCTCTTACGGCCATGGCGTATTCTTTGTCATCACTTTCGGAAGATGAACAATCTTCGATACTAGATTCCTTTCTAGCTTTCAAGGCGATTGACTTGCTTTGCTCTCATTTTTCTTTGACCATTTCGGAATCCTTCTTAATAATAACTTCGTAAACTTTTAGATTTCCAATTAATTCATCAAGTTGCAATGTTGACAAATTCTTTGATTCTTCAATAGCCGTCACTTTAGCTCGCCATTTTGGATGAAGAGCCCTAAGAAACTTCCTAACAAAATTCTTACTAGAAAAATTCTCATCAAGTTCTTTTAAACTTGTGATGATAGTGTTAAATCTAGCAAAAGCATTATCAATTGATTCCTCTTCCGGAATCGTGAATTGCTCATATTGTTGAACAAGTAGATCTATCTTATTATCTTTGACTTGACTATTACCTTGGTGAGTTATTAGTAAAGAGTTCCAAATTTCTTTTGCGGTTTCACACATAAAGATCCTTTCGTACTCTTTATGTGGTAGCGCATTATAAATAACCATTTTTGCTTAATTATTTTTAGCAAGTTTTTTTTTAAAATCATCATTTTGTTTTGCAAAAGGTACGATTTCATCTTTCTTTGTTTCGGGGTTATTTTGAATAGGTAAAAAATCACCATTAGTAATAACATGCCAAAGATCTAGATCTTTTGACTTCACATAAGTTTCGAATCGATTTCTCCAATATAAAAATCCATCACTTTCAAATAGTGGTGGTCTTTGATAGATTGCCCTTCTAAATATTTTTCAGATTCCATAGATCGTTACAAGTTTTAAAATACAATATATTTTAAAGATCTTGCTAGACGTGGCTCTTGATACCAATTGTGGAAAATTAGAAGGGGGGGTTGAATAGTTTTACGTCCTTTTTAAATTTATTACCAAAATATTTTGTAACTTATTAAAAACTTTCGATTCGATCTCAAGTGAATTCAAGCAACAACCAATATAAGCAATTCTAATCTAATAATGAAAGTATTGAAATGGAATGAAGAAAAGATAGAGTTAGAAAAATCAAACCACAACACGCGAATTTATAGTGGTTCGGCTACAAGGACACCTTCCTTGCCCTACTCCACTCCCCGAGTACCACACTCGAGAGTTTTCTTCACTATGTCAACAAACTCCTTATGGTGGAGAAACCTTACACACCTTGGCTTACACGAGTTAACGACACTAAGCTAAATGTCGAGTTCTAATTGTAGCTAGAACCAATCTCACAACTTCTTCACAACTTCACACCTTCTTCACACCTTCACAACTTCTTCAAGACTTCACACCTTCTTCACACCTTGTCAACTTCACACCTTCTTCTAAGCACAACTAAGTCACAACTACTAAACTACTTTACAACACACCTAGTTTCTACAATCAACAAATTCACACAACACTTTTACAAATATCTAACACTACTACAATATGAGACTAGCTAATCACAACACTACTACAATATGAAAGATGTAGAGGAGTGTTCTTCTTCTTGCACTTGAGTGGATGAAGCTTTGGATCACTTGGAAACAAAGACTTATGAATTATATGATCAAAGGATTTTAGATCTAGAAATGGAGGTTGGATCAGAAAGTTTATAGTGCAAAAAGGTGAGAAAAATATGTGAAATGATCCAATATTTATAGGGCCAGAAAATACTGTTCTGGAGCGTGCCGGTCCCCTTAATTAGGGGGCGGTCCCCTTAATGATTAAGGGGGCCGCCTAGTAAAATTAAGGGGGCCGCCCTCCTGAACGTTGGAAAAGTTTTTCTAGATAAAATTTGCCCTTTTTGGTTGGAAATTTGAAATCATATCTTTGTGGTTTAATATAACAATACCAAAAATGATTTACAAATATATATAAAATGTTTATATCATTTTATAAAATGTTATGTCTTAAGATAAGGTTTCCTTTGATCATGTAATGCATAAGATGCTTAGTTTATGCATACCTTAAGTGATATTAGATGTAGAGGTAAATATTTGTTACTAAATACTTGTTTACGTCTTAATCTTGACTTAATTTCATTTGAGTTTTGTGATTATCAAAACATAGGTTTATTGAGAAATATTAATAACGTTTTTAGACATTATTTATATCAACACCAACTCCACGAGATATTTAGTAATTTATTATCCTAATTCACGTACCATAACCTACGGGCGTCGTAGGATACGATACCCATTAATATACTCATTTTATATAGCTAAATAAACCCTATTTAACCCGTCGATTAAATAAGTTACGTAGTTATAGAAAATGGATATATTAATCGTCATATATCCCTGACAACACAAAAGTCACATAATAAAATGAAGTCCACTTGGACTTAAGTGGCCACAACCCCGTATAACTCGATAAGTTTTCCAAATTTAAAAGAAATGTTTTATTTAATGATTGTCCAACATATTATATTTCGTCACCGTTCTTAGTTATTTATTTATAATAACAGTCCCGACATTTATTACACTATTCACATAGTACAATAATTATCGTCATATTATTATAACGTCTACTCGTGATCGTTTTATTATTAATATACGCATTTATAATAATATATATACGTTTATCACGTCTATATACTTATATAAACGATTATATTACTAATAATATTATTACGAGTTTTATTATTAATGTTTGATTATAATATTTATCGAGTCATATGAGTTGGTCACATGTCCGAGTCATCACTCTCGGCTCATTGTCCAAGTCCAAAAATAAAAATAACCAAGTCATAAATAAGTAATCCAACTCCGTCCAAAATCAATCCCAATTCACGTGCTACAACAATAGGGTCCGACTACGACACCCAACTAACCTATCTCCGTCAATCTAATTAACCGTCTCACAATCGGTTCCCAATATCACTTCGTCAACACAACTTCAAATAATCAAAAGTATACCATTGTCGAGACCACAAAGGGTCTCGACCCATCCAAATGCATCGGCCCAAACAAAAATCACAACAACAATATCAACAGCAAGAAACAATCAAGTTACATGTAATATGGGTTGGTTTACCACGCCAAACCCGAGCCGTAAGTCCCACTTGGGACTCAGCAATTACCACGAGTCAAGAGACTCAAACCTAAGACCAATTTGGTCTCGGCATAAGCTCATACGAGCACCCAAAATCTGCCAAACGGACCCTCTTGGGTCGCGGCACACAATAGCAACAACAAACATCCATAGGTCATCAAATCCAACCAAAACCAACTCCCTTAATCCAAACCCTTGTTACAAGTCTTTCAAGGTCAAGATCCAACAACAAGGAGCCATACAACTCGAACCAAAGCAAGCCGTGAGCTACGGCTCACGGTTCTACTCGACCTTCTCATGAAATACACCAAACCCGGATACCAAACCCATTTTTATTAACAAAACATCATTTACCACTTGTTTAAATCGAAACCCAACAAGAAAAACCCGTGTGGACACGGTTTTGAGACCAAATCGAGCCACACGAATTGAAATTCATGGCTACCTACCCTGAAAATAACTCCAAGCTCAAAAGGTTGTAAAAACTCAAAAGTACTTATAGTGGTGGTGGTGTGTGAGCGGCTGTGGTGATTAAAAACGAGGGTTAGGGGTTGTTGTGTGGCGCGTGAAATACACCAAAAGAAAGATCGGGATGAGAGGGTTAAGATGGTGGTGGTGGTGATGTCGTGTGAGGGGCGGTGTGGTGGTGGCAGCCGTGTAAGGTGGCGGCTAGGGTTTTGAAATGAAGGGGAGAGAGAGATGAGAATGAAAATGGTGAGGGTGTTGTGTTGTGTTGTGTAGAACCGGTCCACAAGGACCAATTTGTTGTCTACTCTTTTCTTTTCTTTTTTATAAAAGATAT
Source organism: Artemisia argyi (assembly GCA_030686995.1). NCBI lineage: Eukaryota > Viridiplantae > Streptophyta > Magnoliopsida > Asterales > Asteraceae > Artemisia > Artemisia argyi. Next base: position 227,809,544 of record CM060701.1, read on the forward strand.
AATAGTGATAATAATAATAGTGGTGAGGTGAATGGCTAGTCAAGTAACACAAGGACCAAACCCGTAAACCTCACTTAAAATAAACTGACTCTCTCGAACCGAGCTCATTCCCAATTATTCAAAATCTCACGATACGTTGGATAAATAAATATAACCCAATTCAAAACATTAAATTCGTTAGGTTATTCCTAGTGCCGGAGTCAATGTAGTGCCAAATAATCATCTCAAAAACAAATCACCGCGAAACGTACCAAACTAAACCAATAATTAAAATTCAAATTCCATAAATAACGCACGGTTTAAAATCACATTCCAACGTTTACAAATCTCATCACGAATAAACTTTTCCAATATTCCAAAAATCATAAATTTTAAAGTAATGCGGGTTTGTAAATTGTTTCCCTAAAGTGCCAGTTGTCACATTATCACATATGATTAAAGAAGTTCACGAATGAATTGCTATAATATATAATTCAAATACAGTGTGTGATGTATTGTTGAAAATCCATAAATGTGCGTTTTTCATTGCAAAAAATGGGAAAAGTTTTGCTGTATAAACAAATATTCATGTTAGTTTTAGTACATATGTTTAGTGTTCGAACTTCGATATTAGTGTTAGATCACATGTGATATGTCATGTGAATTTCAATACCGAAAATAAAAGATGAAAAAAAACGACAAAATAAAAGTTTTTCGAAAGTATATCAAAATGTCTATCTATAGAAACATAATTAAATACCGTCGTAGCTGTATAATTTATGTTGTCTAACGATAAACCGTTTAAAAATATTTAAATTATAAAAAATATGTGTACTTGAATTTTTAATTTAAATATTTACCAATCTCTATCTCTTTTTTTCAACGGAAAAATAAATTGCCGAAATTTGTCATTTGGTATATGATCAAAGTTTCTTCATTTTTAGAAGAATATACATAATGATTAATTAGATATTTGAAGCAAAACTAATTAACAATTTCGTGATCAAAAACAACATTTGTTAATCGTTTTATTTCTGGTTGCATAACTTTGAGGAACTGCCTATTACAAAAAGACATAAAATTGAAGGTATATGTCAAAGTAGCCAATTGTTGCACAAAATGATGAAATGCGACACAAGTAAAATAACACATTCCTCAATATATGATTTCAAGAATTTCATTAAAAAAATATGAAGTCTAGTCATGATATACATGAGTAACTAAACAACAAAAGATAAGACGAATATTACTTGTCTAAAAAATAGTATAGGGTATGTTGTGTAATATAAAAATAGAATAAATTAAATAAAGAAACTCGAAATTACTTGTCTAAAAAATCCTTAATCAGGACAAGAGACCGTCCAGACGAGCTGTTTTATATTATTCGTGGTTGTATTCTTCCATCAATCAATAATGTCCAGACACCCCCTTATTCAATCACATTTATTTTCCTTTAAAAATAGCAAAATATATTAACATAAAGTTATAGTTGTCACTAACTGTTCAATACTAAAGATAGAAATAGAAGCAAAAGATAAGCCAACTTGTCTCTCGTCAACAATGCCTAGCCTTTCATTTTCCACTAATAACTATCTTAGAGCACAAGGTACTCCAACACTCTAACACTACTTTTTCAGTATCACATCACATCTCCACTTTAACATCAACACTCAAAAAATACTAGGTACCATAACATTTTAACACCCACATAAACTAAATTTCATTACTTCAAATTAAATTACAATACTTAAAAAAAAAAAAAAAAAAAAAAAAAAAAAAAAAAAAAAAACTACTTTCGTATAGTATTAAATTAAGTTTAGTATTTGTTTTAATTTTTAAGTAAAAAAGAAAAATATGAAACTTAAAAAGTAAAACAAATACTAAACTTAATTAATACTATACGAAAGTAGTGTTTTTATTATTATTATTATTATTATTATTATTATTATTATTATTATTATTATTATTATTATTATTATTATTATTATTATTATTTACGATATTTCTTCATTATTTCACCTTTTTGCATTTTTTCATTCGATGAGGATTTTTTGTTATTGTGGCAAATTCAGGTCAGTTGGAGTATTTAGAAACTTCAATTGTTTCATTTTTAGTAGGCCATCATCTTTCTTCCTTGACACCTCGTACGACGCCACCACGGCCTCCGGTGAGATCAATGGGCGTGGGCGCGTCCCATTTGGGGTCTTTTCTCAAGATATCTTTCGCGTCTTCTTGAGAAATCACTCTTCCTCCTTTTACTTCTTGACGATATGCATTCCTAACAGGGTTCATAAAATCAAGCTCGTTTTCCCCACTACGAGCACCCATACGGTGGTAACGTTTCTGATTGATGCTAAACAGTCAACCTTAAATTGACCAAGTCATGGTCAACAAAGTCAAACAGCCTAGAGTCAATGCTCCGCGGAATATAGTGTTTCCCCGGGTCGTTATGTCCCGACGAGGTGTGGATTGTATTCAAACGGTTATGTGATCGGGTGAATTTGGATGGAAAAAAAGGTTTGTGTGTCATTAAGCTAGGGAATCTACAATGGAATAGCTTAAACAAGCTATATGAATAAGACTGTAAGCTAAGAAAAACCAGAAATGATTTAAACCTAAAAACGCGTACGTTACGTTTAAATAAAACGTAAGCGTACAAAATAAAACGTGAAATCTGAGATCTGAAAACCCCCAGGGGGTGAAAATGACTTTTTTTACAAACTAAAAGGTAAAAGAAAATTTTTAGAAAATTAAAATAAATTTTACACTAATTAATTATTTATTATTAATTAAATACTATTTAATACTTATTATTAATATTTAAAACACTTAAATATAATTTAATACTAATTAAATACTAGAAAAATGAAAATAAAATTTCTAAAATTATAAAATAACTAAAAATAAGTTTTAAAAATAAAAATAAGTGTTTTTGTCTTTTTGTGAATTTTCTATTAATTAATTACTAATTAAACATTAATTACCTAGTTAAACTATTTTAAATTAAGAAAAATACTAAATGAACAGTAAAAATTCTAATAAAATTTCTAAAATTATTTTATAACATATAAAAGCTATAAAAAATATAGAAACTATATTTTACTTAATAAAAACTAATTATGCTATTTTAAACTAATTATTAATTAATAACTAATAAAACTAAGATTAATTCTAATAAATACTAAATGAAAATATAAAAATCTGAAAAAATTATTATAACTACTTTAATATATGAGGAATTTAATAAAAATATAAAAAAGCTAAATACTTAATAAAAATTTAAAAATTAAAATTAAAATTAAATTACATTAAATAGAAACTATCACTTAATTTTAAATTTGTTTTTCTTGATTTTTCTTTTACAAACCTATTTAATACTTAAAAACAAACACTTTTTGTAAAAACAACTTTTTTATAAACTTAAAATAAGCACTTTGGAAGATAATAAGCAAAACAGTTGACTTTGTTTGACCAAAGTTGAAAATAAGCTGAAATGGGTACAAGTGGAACCCACTTTGGTTAAAACTGATACAAACAACTTATATGAACTTGTTTAAGCTGGAAAAAAGCACTAATGGACCACAGAATAAGCAAAAAGCTAATCAATAAGCACTTGGAAAGTTGGAACTTGACTGAGAAGTGGGACAGAGAAAGAGGCTTAATTTAGTTGGGTCCCAGAGGTATCTAGGTCAACCCAATGGTCAAACCATGCACCCTGGTAGGAGGGGTTGAAATGAACCAATGTGTGGTAGTGGGGCCCACTGAGGTGGCTGGAAACCACCACCAAAGGGTGGTGTTTGGGACTGCTATCTGATGAGCAGAGCAGAAAGCTTGCCCTGCACCCTTGTTTGGGGCAAGCTGGGGCTCAAGAGAAAATTCACAAAAATAATAGGACCATGGAATTATGAAATTGAGCTGGTAAACAACACATATAAACAAGTTTCAAGTCTTGAAAGTGAACACAAAATTCTAGTAAATTCCTTGAACTTTAGGAAAAATCTGAAACCATGCAAGTTTGACTTTTTCTATCTTTTGAAAAGGTTGACTAAAATGAACTTATGGCTGAATTTATTAACTGATTAAGATGTTTTAGATTATAATAAAGCTACAATAAGCTGAGTTATCAACTTATGCAAAGATCTAAGTGATCATGGAACCTAAAAACTTATCTGTTAACAGCCAAAGTGGAATAGAGGCTCAAGTTGACTTTCCAAAGAAGTGACAACTAATTTTATGATATATCTAACCTAACTTAACCTATAGTGATGTGTCTAAACTAAAAGTAACAACAAAAGCACCATGGAACATGTAGAGATTGCCTGAACCAAACACTCCTTTAGGAGACTGAAAATGAGTTTATAGTAAGCAAATGACACCACTACATCATGAAACTTAGTTCAAACCTTGCACTTAACCTATGATTATAAATAAACAACAATCAACAACTGATAACAACAACAACCACTGATAACCTAGAATGAGCAATAATAAAAAATGAAAATAAAACTTACAATGATTCCAAACATTGTTGTACTGAGCCACAGATTACCCTAACCTATACCTCCCATGAGGTTTCTAATACCAAAAGAATCCACAAGTGACCATTCTAACTGCTCCAATCTTTTCTGCAACTGATTTTTATTTTTTACTTATTTATATGGAATTTTTGATATTTTTTGTGAAAATGCTCCCAACTGAGCAATACATCTCAGGAACCTAAGAAAACTGATGATTGAACTTATATGAATTAAAAGAAGTACAATATAACAACAATTAACAATAATAATTGAAATTGTAAATTTCACTAAAAATTGCTAAATCTGATTTTCTTGAACAATACTTAAATTTTACTTGAAATAAAGGTTTTGATACATTAACTGAACTGAATACAAGAGTTTCCAACTAAAAAATACAACTGAAAGTGAAGCTATACTACTTACGATTAAAACTACATTAAGCTAAACTAATTCTACCACTACTTGCCCTCTTCTTTCTCTTTTTCTTTTCTTTTTATAGTCCCTGAGTCATCTCTGACTTTTCCCACTTTAATACAAGCCGTTGGATGGGCTTCTATCATCTCAACCGTTTAAACTTTGTTTTGGCGGGAAATTTGGAATTGGCAGTTGTGGTGTTGGTGGGAGCATTAAATGAGGAGGGGGGAAGGTGAGGGTGTAGGTGAGTATTTATTGATAGTTGGTGAGAGGTTTGGTGAAAAGTAGAGGAGGGGGGAACACAGATGCTGGAAATGGGGGATTGAGGGTGATGAACAGTGTTCTGTGGGGGGTGTTGACTGGTCAAAGACCAGGGGTGGTTATTAAAAGTGGGAGTGGGTTGGGTTTCTTGGTGGGCTGGGGTGGATGGTTGGATCAGGGCTGGGGTGGATTTGGTTGTGTTGGGTTATAATAGTTTTAAGGGTCCGTTTGGTTTCTTTGCAAAAACACAACAAGGACCATTTTTGTAATTAACTGAAACATGTGGCCTGAAAATGTTAATTTCACAAAGTTATATAAAAATTCATACTTGTCAAGTTCCAAAAACCAAAGGACCATAATTTGTAATTTCCCAAAAATTGAAATCCCGGGGTCCTTTTATGTCAATTTTGAAAGTTTAGGGACCAAAACCGTAATTTCTCCAAACATTTTACCCAAGGACTAAAAATGGCTTTTGTGAATTTCCCAAGGACCAAAAGTGATTTTTCTTTCAAAATTATCCCACCAGGGACTGAATTTGCCAAAATCTGAAACTCCAGGGACTAAACTGCAATTTTCCAAAACTTTTCCAATTTTTCACCAAAGGACAAAATATGACAACTTATGATTTCAAAAGGACCTTTGGTGATAATTTTCTTTATTTTGAATATCCAGGGACTAGTTTTGTAATTTTATGAAAGTTGAGGGACTGAAACTGCCAATTTTGCAAAGTTTGTACGTTTTTCATTTGTTTTTGCTCATTTTGCATCTAAAACATATAAAACATGATTTTGAAATATTTTCAGTATTTTGATGCATTACTGAGTGTTTTTGTATGTTTTGCAGTTCAGATTAGACCAAAAATGATGAGTGTTTGAGCACTCATCAATCCCCCACACTAAACTATTGCTAGTCCCTAGCAATACTGTTTTGAAAACTTGATGGATTTGAAGAACTCTTTACCAAAAGCCATCACTTCTGGAGTAGCCAGGTGTAAGAACTGTGGCACACCTGATAACCGTGTGATTTTGAGCAAACCACCAGCTGTCAACGGATTTAAGTAGTCTTTACCAAAAGCCGTTTGCTTCTGGACTAGCCAGCTCTTGATGGAATAGTCAACATCTTGGTGAGCTGATTACCAATTATGGATTTTCCACGGCCTTTACCACAAGCCATAATCTTGCGGGCTAGCCAACTCATTTGTTTTCGGGGAGTTGATGAACCATACAATTTTGGGCAAATTGCAAGCCGTAAACGGATTTGATATGTCTTTACCAAGAGCCGTTTGCTCCTGGACTAGCCAATCCTTTTTGTCGGTTAGACAAGGCGGACTGATTACCACAAAAATTTTGAAGCACCAGTGAAAAAAAATTTTAAAATTTTTGAAATTTTGGCTAAAACGGGGGTATTATATAGTAAAATGTGATAAAATTCGCTAGAATAGCGAATACCCCCCCCCCCCCACACACACACTTAGCATGAATATTGTCCTCAATATTCAAAATCCTGGCTATTATGCCGACATTTTGAACGTAAAAGGGCAACATTACAAGCTAAGCATGGAAAACACCATTTTGTTTTTTCACTCTTGTAACCATAGCATGGGGGACTCCCCCACACTTAGGGTGAAAACCCTATAAGCATGCTCTGTTTTTGTTTACCGAGTCGCTAGCGTGACTCGACCCCGAATTCATTTGTCCTTGGGGAAGCATGATGTGGAAGAAGCAATCTCACTCGGACTTTCATTCAAAATGTTTGGACAAACATTTGAAGCACGTGAAAGTTCCACTCCGATGAGATAAGTATCCGGCTCAAGATAATGATACATGAAAATGCCGGGATCAAAGATAGTGTCTTCATTCCCGAAGGAGTGAAGAAGAGAGGAAGGAACCTCGAGAACAGGCTCATTAGCCTGAGTTTGGATTTCAAAGGTTAAGCTCAAAAACATCCCGGGAGGGTGGGTGGGAATTTGCAAATCCTCATGATTGAGGATATCTCCCCCGGGCTATCATACTCTGGAGGAGTAATGATAAGGTGATCAATGGTGGGCTCAGAAGATATTTCATCAACATCACTGATGTCTCCATGAGATAAAGACTTGTCATCAGTGGGTGAATCATTAAGCCCGATATCGAGATAGGAATTGAGTGATGGATCATCATCATTCAATAAGCTTTCAAGGAACAGAATATCCCCCTCAGAATCAAGATAGTTATCATCAACTTCATACGAAGTTGAACTATCTTGAGCAAGGAATGCTTCGACTTCCTCCATATCATCTTTGAAATCAAAGAGATCATCATCACTTCCCGATGGAAGTGGATTGGAGTGAGTGAGTTTATCGGTGAACTCCTCGAGAAGAAATTCAACATTAGAGTGGGGAAAGGATGCATCAACATACTCAATGTCTCCATAAGATAAACAATCATCACTAGAATCAGAGACAGTCTCAATTTGATCATTTGGATTATTAGGGTTAGAATGAATATCAGACACTTGATCAAAAGTCCCCTGTGACTCTCTCGGGATTGGGACAAGGATCTCAACACTAGACTTTATTAATTCATTCGATTCCTTATTAGGAACAGTGCTAAGATGCTCATCCCCCATGTTTAGAGAGTGAGTGTGAACTTCGGGTGTGATAACAACAGACTGAGGGAGATGAGAGGAGCTAGCATTCATGGAATTTTCAAGTTCCATTTGTTCAAAGGCTAGTAATTTCCCCGTCTCATTATTTTCTCCCTGATTTTCAATGGGAAGAATCACAACTGATGAATCTGAGGAACCCTTATAAAATTGAAGGATATCAAGGGTGTCCTCATCATCACTATCATTATCACAGTCTAGAAGAGCAGCTTGACGAAATTTGGCACGTGTTATAGCTGCTTGTTCTAAGACAAGTAATTCTTCCACGCTCAATTTGTTTTTAGCCTCTCGTTCTTCAGCAAGTAATTCTGCCATAGATTTCTCACGAGAGTCTTGAAACGGTGTAGTAACCAACTCCTCCTTAAGTTCTTTTAAAATATCAAGAGCCTTTAGTAAAAGGTCTTGCTCGGTTTCTTGAGGAGTTGTGTGAATCATTTGGTATTGTGGAGGTGGGTCTGAAAACGAATAGTCGTAATTATTACAAGGAAATGGATTCCTTTTTTGACAATCCGAGCTAGAGTGTGGACCTCCACAGTAATCACAACAGTAATACTGATGTGGCTGTGGGTTGTATGTGCTAGAATTACAATTGCTATCAGGAGACTGCTCATAGACAAGCGTGTTTCCCGATTGACAATCATAACTGTAGTGTGAACCACCACAGTAATCACAACAGTAAAACTGTTGAGTCTCATGGTGTGGTAACTGATGGAATGAATCAGTCGTGTCATGGTAAGAATAAGGATTCTGGTTATAGACAGACCTGTTTCCCGACTCTACCATGCCACAGCTGGGGCAATTGCCACCATTATAAGGATTACCACACCATTGGCAAACCAGAAAGTGTGGATGAGACATAGAAAGAATCAAAAGGTTTGGGAGGGGTAGGGATGAAGAATCAAAGATGTGAGAGGGTAAAGGTGAATGTTTTTGGGTTTTTGAATAAACATTTTGTAATAATCAGAAAGAAAATGTTTTTGTGTTCGTTGAAAACTGAGTTTAAAAAGTTTTCGGGAATGGTTTTTATGAAAATATACACAAGGATGGTAAATTTACAAAGAAGTGAATTCCAAAATCACTAATCTGAAAACCGTTTTAGAATAACGCGCACAACCTCCCCGGCAGCGGCGCCAAAAATTGATTGATGCTAAACAGTCAACCTTAAATTGACCAAGTCATGGTCAACAAAGTCAAACAGCCTAGAGTCAATGCTCCGCGGAATATAGTGTTTCCCCGGGTCGTTATGTCCCGACGAGGTGTGGATTGTATTCAAACGGTTATGTGATCGGGTGAATTTGGATGGAAAAAAAGGTTTGTGTGTGATTAAGCTAGGGAATCTACAATGGAATAGCTTAAACAAGCTATATGAATAAGACTGTAAGCTAAGAAAAACCAGAAACGATTTAAACCTAAAAACGCGTACGTTACGTTTAAATAAAACGTAAGCGTACAAAATAAAACGTGAAATATGAGATCTGAAAACCCCCAGGGGGTGAAAATGACCTTTTTTACAAACTAAAAGGTAAAAGAAAATTTTTAGAAAATTAAAATAAATTTTTACACTAATTAATTATTTATTATTAATTAAATACTATTTAATACTTATTATTAATATTTAAAACACTTAAATATAATTTAATACTAATTAAATACTAGAAAAATGAAAATAAAATTTCTAAAATTATAAAATAACTAAAAATAAGTTTTAAAAATAAAAATAAGTGTTTTTGTCTTTTTGTGAATTTTCTATTAATTAATTACTAATTAAACATTAATTACCTAGTTAAACTATTTTAAATTAAAAAAAATACTAAATGAACAGTAAAAATTCTAATAAAATTTCTAAAATTATTTTATAACATATTAAAGCTATAAAAAATATAAAAACTAGATTTTACTTAATAAAAACTAATTATGTTATTTTAAACTAATTATTAATTAATAACTAATAAAACTAAGATTAATTCTAATAAATACTAAATGAAAATATAAAAATCTGAAAAAATTGTTATAACTACTTTAATATATGAGGAATTTAATAAAAATATAAAAAAGCTAAGTACTTAATAAAAATTTAAAAATGAAAATTAAAATTAAATTACATTAAATAGAAACTATCACTTAATTTTAAATTTGTTTTTCTTGATTTTTCTTTTACAAACCTATTTAATACTTAAAAACAAACAATTTTTGTAAAAACAACTTTTTTATAAACTTAAAATAAGCACTTTGGAAGATAATAAGCAAAACAGTTGAATTTGTTTGACCAAAGTTGAAAATAAGCTGAAATGGGTACAAGTGGGACCCACTTTGGTTAAAACTGATACAAACAACTTATATGAACTTGTTTAAGCTGGAAAAAAGCACTAATGGACCACAGAATAAGCAAAAAGCTAATCAATAAGCACTTGGAAAGTTGGAACTTGACTGAGGAGTGGGACAGAGAAAGAGGCTTAATTTAGTTAGGTCCCAGAGGTATCTAGGTCAACCCAATGGTCAAACCATGCACCCTGGTAGGAGGGGGGTTGAAATGAACCAATGTGTGGTAGTGGGGCCCACTGAGGTGGCTGGAAACCACCACCAAAGGGTGGTGTTTGGGACTGCTATCTGATGAGCAGAGCAGAAAGCTTGCCCTGTACCCTTGTTTGGGGCAAGCTGGGGCTCAAGAGAAAATTCACAAAAATAATAGGACCATGGAATTATGAAATTGAGCTGGTAAACAACACATATAAACAAGTTTCAAGTCTTGAAAGTGAACACAAAATTCTAGTAAATTCCTTGAACTTTAGGAAAAATCTGAAACCATGCAAGTTTGACTTTTTCTATCTTTTGAAAAGGTTGACTAAAATGAACTTATGGCTGAATTTATTAACTGATTAAGATGTTTTAGATTATAATAAAGCTACAATAAGCTGAGTTATCAACTTATGCAAAGATCTAAGTGATCATGGAACCTAAAAACTTATCTGTTAACAGCCAAAGTGGAATAGAGGCTCAAGTTGACTTTCCAAAGAAGTGACAACTAATTTTATGATATATCTAACCTAACTTAACCTATAGTGATGTGTCTAAACTAAAAGTAACAACAAAAGCACCATGAAACATGTAGAGATTGCCTAAACCAAACACTCCTTTAGGAGACTGAAAATGAGTTTATAGTAAGCAAATGACACCACTACATCATGAAACTTAGTTCAAACCTTGCACTTAACCTATGATTATAAATAAACAACAATCAACAACTGATAACAACAACAACCACTGATAACCTAGAATGAGCAATAATAAAAAATGAAAATAAAACTTACAATGATTCCAAACATTGTTGTACTGAGCCACAGATTACCCTAACCTATACCTCCCATGAGGTTTCTAATACCAAAAGAATCCACAAGTGACCATTCTAACTGCTCCAATCATTTCTGCAACTGATTTTTATTTTTTACTTATTTATATGGAATTTTTGATATTTTTTTGTGAAAATGCTCCCAACTGAGCAATACATCTCAGGAACCTAAGAAAACTGATGATTGAACTTATATGAATTAAAAGAAGTACAATATAACAGCAATTAACAATAATAATTGAAATTGTAAATTTCACTAAAAATTGCTAAATCTGATTTTCTTGAACAATACTTAAATTTTACTTGAAATAAAGGTTTTGATACATTAACTGAACTGAATACAAGAGTTTTCAACTAAAAAATACAACTGAAAGTGAAGCTATACTACTTACGATTAAAACTACATTAAGCTAAACTAATTCTACCACTACTTGCCCCCTTCTATCTCTTTTTCTTTTCTTTTTATAGTCCCTGAGTCATCTCTGACTTTTCCCACTTTAATACAAGCCGTTGGATGGGCTTCTATCATCTCAACCGTTTAAACTTTGTTTTGGAGGGAAATTTAGAATTGCAGTTGTGGTGTTGGTGGGAGCATTAAATGAGGAGGGGGAAGGTGAGGGTGTAGGTGAGTATTTATTGGTAGTTGGTGAGAGGTTTGGTAAAAAGTAGAGGAGGGGGGGAACACAGATGCTGGAAATGGGGGATTGAGGGTGATGAACAGTGTTCTGTGGGGGTGTTGACTGGTCAAAGACCAGGGGTGGTTATTAAAAGTGGGAGTGGGCCGGGTTGCTTGGTGGGCTGGGGTGGATGGTTGGATCAGGGCTGGGGTGGATTTGGTTGTGTTGGGTTATAATAGTTTTAAGGGTCCGTTTGGTTTCTTTGCAAAAACACAACAAGGACCATTTTTGTAATTAACTGAAACATGTGGCCTGAAGATGTTAATTTCACAAAGTTATATAAAAATTCATACTTTTCAAGTTCAAAAAACCAAAGGACCATAATTTGTAATTTCCCAAAAATTGAAATCCCGGGGTCCTTTTATGTCAATTTTGAAAGTTTAGGGACTAAAACCGTAATTTCTCCAAACATTTTACCCAAGGACTAAAAATGGCTTTTGTGAATTTCCCAAGGACCAAAAGTGATTTTTCTTTCAAAATTATCCCACCAGGGACTGAATTTGCCAAAATCTGAAACTCCAGGGACTAAACTGCAATTTTCCAAAACTTTTCCAATTTTTCACCAAAGGACAAAATATGACAACTTATGATTTCAAAAGGACCTTTGGTGATAATTTTCTATATTTTGAATATCCAAGGACTAGTTTTGTAATTTTATGAAAGTTGAGGGACTGAAACTGCCAATTTTGCAAACTTTGTACGTTTTTCATTTGTTTTTGCTCATTTTGCATCTAAAACATATAAAAGACGATTTTGAAATATTTTCAGTATTTTGATGCATTACTGAGTGTTTTTGTATGTTTTGCAGTTCAGATTAGACCAAAAATGATGAGTGTTTGAGCACTCATCAGTTTCCAAATTTGCATTGAACTTTTGGAAATTATGGTTCAACGTATGCCACTTGCTTGTTATCATGACCTTCTTACGCGTTTTGAGATTTTCTTTCGGTTGAACTCGTAGAGAACCTTGTCCCAAACAAATCTTTGATTTGGTCGGCTCCAGACTTTTTTGTCCTCCGAAACGGCAACGTAACACGCGGCTAATAACGTTTCCTCAGACGATAACCAACAAACACACGCACCTAATTCGGCTTCATTTTGGTTTTGGGGTTCCCTTGTGGGTTCAGCTAATAAGGTTTCCTCACGAACTATTAGTCTAATTTACCCTATTATCTAGTAGCTTTAAAAGTTGGTAATGGATTTTTTTTATGTACAAAAAAACCAAAACCAAAAAATAATATCATTGTTTTAAACGTTTTTGCATGAATGAACTATTTGCAATAAAAACCTAAGGATCATTAATCTACTAAGTTTATCACAATGGCTTTTCGACAATGAATGGACTAATCATATAATTAACATGTTAAAAATTAGTAATATAGCAATTTGTTACGTGGGAACAATGGTTATAGCACTCGGAGTGTGAACGTGATCTTTTTATGTGGAAAAACAAAGTAATGTGATAGAGACACAAAAGACTCTTTTGTAAAAACAAATAATAATAAAAAAAAGACCATAAGATTACTTACGCGTAGACAGCTATTTGTAATTTGTCTTATTACAATTTAATACCATATTTAAGACTTGTTAAATATAATCATTCACCGTTAATCCATTATAGTGGTTAATGTTTCTCTATCATTTCAATATTTTAATACTTATTTTGAACATTCCATGTATTCATTCGTTTTTTATTGACTTATATGTTAGCTATGTTCTAGATGCATGCACATATAAGTTGAAATCAATGTATTATACAGTTATACTTGATGCTCGAATATATGTGTATTGTATAAAACTAGTCGGGGACCCCGATGTGCAGCCAGATGTTCTCGGGAGACATTATATGAATAATACATAGCTAACAGTGTCAAAATCCATTTTTGAGCAATGTAGTATAGTAGGGTATCTGCGCTGCACGAGATAGGATTTGTTTATCATTTCATATATCATAAAACATAGAAGTGGGATGAGCAAAGGTCCAAAACCGAACCGACCTGATAAAAACCGAACTAACCCCGAGAACCGATTTTGTGAAAAACATGAACCCAAACTGAATCGAATATGGTCGGTTTGGTTCGATTTAGGTGTTTTTGTCGGGTTTGGGTCGAACCATCCCGACTTGACCCGAAACCAAAAATAGGATAAACATGAAACCAAGACCGAACCGAAAGGCTGTCGGCTCGGCTCGGCTCGGTTTTCAGTCAGTTTTGTCGGTCCGGTTCGGTTTTTGGGTCGTTCATGCTTAGCCCTACATAGAACTATATATATGTAATGTTTTATGTAGTAGTTTGATACGTATCATATTACAGTATATGATAATGGGTTAATAGAAAAACGAGATTACAAAAAGGATGCTAAATTTATAAATTTCTTGCAAAAGGATCTGACATGCATTTATAAGTAGATGTGAATTTAAAAAAAAAAAGAGAGAAAATTGTCAGAGGGTCTCGAAATGGCGTACAATAGGTGCCGTTGTACGAGGCGTCCACTTAAAAGATGCCATATTATTACATTAGTTTTGCATATAAATACGTATAGTATTAAACATATATGAGTCATATAATTCAAGTTTATATGCAATATAATTGAAATTTATATGCAATTTTCTTTAGTTTACAAGTGTAAAAGGGCCTATTTGTTGTTATTCCCTAGGGCCACTGAAAACTACTGTACAAGACAGCCTTGAGAATTGATGAAGTTGATTTTTATTAATGACAAGTTATTTATGTAAAAGTTTTTCCGTAAAAAATTTAGGGTGCGTTTGGTATGCTGCGAGGAATGACAATGGGTATGAGTTTGATAGTAGTGGTGGGTCCATTCCCCCCTCAAGGGTTGTATATAGAGTATGGAATATATTAGACTTTCATAGTCATAGTTGTGGGCCCAAGCAACACAAACAAACACAAACTCTCACTTTCATAGTGATAGTTTGATTCCCATAGGTGGAAACCAAACACACCCTTAATGGTTGTAGCATTTTCCAAAATACATATCAAAAGTTCATAAACGTACATGGTTTTTACTTGCATAAAATATCATGGAATAGAGAAACTGAATCACGAGGGCGGAGCTAGTATTTTTAGTTAAGGGTGGCCGGCCTGCTTAATGCAAAAAGTCATAGTGATAAATATGGCTTCAATAATTAATCTATAGTATTGTTTTTTATTTTTTAAGTTGTTCATTTATAAATTTTGTAGACATCTCTATAGAATAAGGGGGGCTAGAATAAGGGGGCTGAATGTAAAAAGCTAGTAGAAAAGTGGCTTCTAATTTATAAGGGTGATGGCAATGGTCTCGGTATGCATGCGGTATGAAGCCATATCGAGCGGCAACACCGTTGCATGTGTTGCGGTATGGCTTCGGTATGAATGTTTGCGGCAATATTTCTCGAGTCGGCATGTTCAAAAGTTAACGTTGGAACATTAATTGTGGGGATAAAAAGAAAAAAGAAAAATGAAAAAAAAAAAGAGGTGAGGTATGTGATAATGGTTGCCACTAAAAAAGTATAATGAGGTATGAGATGAGGTGGAACGATATTATTGTTAGGTGGTGAGGTATGGTTTCAGGTATGGGATCATGACTGCCACCACACTAAAACTAGTGAATGAAGTTGGTTGATTAGAGGTGGCTCAGCACCTACTAGCTCCGCCACTAATTGCAACTTAATGAAATATATATGCTATGTAAACAGAAGATCGAGTCTACCCTACATCTATCAACACTTGATAATTTGAGTAACAATTCTCTTTCAAACATCATTCTTACTACTACAATACATGTGTGAGTAGCAAAAGTGGGTGGTTAACAACTTGCATCCTAATATATGGTAGTCTAATGGTTATTATCTTTTTAGGCTTTTGCTATTTGTAGCTCTAATGACTATGTTTAAGGAACTTAACATGCATAAGTGATGAGAAAATTTTACAACTCCTCTAGGCAGTGTATCTAATCAGTGTAGTGTAGTATGAGTAAATACTGAGAGTTGTTCGAACTCACAAAGAATAGCGATGTAGGTTAGAGATGTAAATCCAAGAGACCTAGTGGGAAGGATATTCTTTTAGTATTTTTATTGTATATTTTAAAGCAATTAAAACAATTGATTGAGATGGTGATTTGGACTAATTAAACTAATCAAAGGTAAAGACAACAAACTAGTGGTTTAAACAAGGATAAGGGGGCTCACCTAGACAAAATGTGCCTTAAAAAAGATGATTCAAACACAAAGTTGATTAATGGTTGCTAATTGGCTCGGGCAACTGTCACTACCTTCGCTTAATAAAGCCATATTATCCACCTTTTCGCAAGTTTCAACCACGGTTGTTGTTGGGACATCTCTTTGATAGGGTATATCATCAACACGAGAGAATTTTACTCCTGGGTTGACACGAGCTACAACAGGTTGCCTCCGGTACCGAGTTGGAATCTCATAGGTGGCATAGACTTTCTCTATTCCGTTGAAAGGGGTCAGCATATTTCAATTGAGCTTCGTAGATAAAGGCAACTACCTAACAATGCAAATTCCAAGAAATAATCTTAATTGAGGTGATCTTGACGTGGTTAATTAAGGGACACCTCCTATGGGCAATTTAAGGCAAGGGCTAGATAAGCTAACCCAGCCTGAACTACTCATGCAATACACACAATTCCCAATTAACTACACCAAATCTCAGGCGTTAAAACGGAGAATAACCTAGCGCAATAACTAACCTAGATATGCAATTCCAACACGGGCGTCACAACTAGCTTAGGTTTACTAAATGATCAATATATAAACCTACTTTAAAGCAGATATAGACTAATAGGATATATTTGGTTAATCAAATTTATAAATGAATTACCAATTCAATTCCCTAAATAGGATTAGATCTAGGTGGCAAAGATTAAAAACTATAACACTAAGGCAAAAAAATCAGAATATTCAACATTGATATGAATTAAACGGTAAACACATTTATTTGCATAATCGTTAATCAAGTATTGAGATCATTCTACACAATTACCACATAAAAACGTAAAAAATCATGATGAATAATTAATCACTAATCAAATATAGAAGATAAATCACGACATGAGAATCAAAGTAAATGGTTAAACAAGCAAACCATAATCCATAAGCGCTGTTGAGTGATTGGCCCATCAATATTCGACCGTGATTGGCCCATCAATATTCGACCAGATTTTGTTGAATATTATCCCTATTGTTTTCATAAACACGTCGTGAGCTACCACCGGAAAAGGTAAAAACACATTCTCGTTTAGACATATCATTAGACACTTATTGTGCAAAACCGTGAAAGATAGCTTTAATTACTACCATGAAAATTGAAGCCTTATATCCGTGGGATTGAATGTGATTACCAAATATTGTCCCCAATGTAGACGGTTTGAAATTGCAAGCTACTTGTCTTTTCACCCATATTTTTCCCATTATACAACACCTTCACTTTAACCATTAACCTTCTTCTTCCTCCTCCTCCTCCACTTTCACCACCGCACTTTTGCCTGCCAAATCACTATTGAACCCCCGTTCTTCTGCAAAACAAAAATTATTAACCATAAATCAACAATCATGCATGACAGAATCAATTGGGAGATAGAGTAAGAAATATTTGTGTTTCTATTTCAAAACTGATGTGATAAAATTATTTGAGGATTGTTTGTGGGGACGGTTTAATTGAGAGAAAAAGGAGTAACATAGTAAGTTGTCAATCCGCCAACACAACCCATTGCCTTATCAGTAACATGTGTAATTGTACAAACACCCTGTAGTCAAAACCCTAACTGAAAAGTTCAAAAGTATAGAAAAAGTTAATTAGAAGTGAACATTTTTCTGCGAATGCGTCCTCAGCCTTGAGAAAAAACTGCATGTCATCGATATGCTAGCCATTGAAGCCCCTCTAACTAACAAATGGATTGAAGTGAGGCTCTTTTATACCAAAATTGAAGGATATACACAATAAAGATTAAAGTAAACAATTTGAGAAGAAGATAGAAACTAACGGGAATCAGGTTTTGTTCTTTTTAATGCACGTTCACTAAATTTAGACCCATTTGATACTTTTGGACCCATTTCCCGTTTAGATTAAATCATAGTTTCCCCATTTGACAAAAAGTAACTATACTCAAATCAACCAATCTCTACATTAATGGGTCAAAATGTCTACCTCCCTGACACAATCAGATCAAACGCTGTTAGTTTTCCTTATTTTTTTTACATGTGCACTTCTGCAAATCATAAAAGTTTCTAATTGTTGTATAATAACAAGACAATATTGAGTCCTTATATCTCATGCCTTTAATATTTGGTCATGATGATGTGTATACACGAAACGTGTGTTGAATGCACAATCCCTATATATATATATATATATATATATATATATATATATATATATATATATATATATATATATATATATATATATATATACAAAGAGTGGAAGAGGCAATTTTGTGAGGTGTGGAAGTAGCAAGTCACTGTAGCAGTATAAAATGCTACGTTGTACTGTTCATAAGAAGGCCCGGTAAATGTTATATATACTAATGTTCTTTTGAATGGATTGTGCAAATCATACAAGATACCTAATAAAAACAAAGAAGAAGCATAATGAGACAAAATAATACTACAATAAAAAAAAATCAAATTATTTTGAATGGATTGTGCAAAAGAAAATTATGACATATGGTGTCTTGTGACTAATATAAGAGAATCTGAAAGCAAAGTCAAATGATTATCAAAACGCATATGAAATAAAAATATCATCAACATCTAATGACAATAAATACATCGACAAAATTACGTTTTTATTATTACTATTTTCATTATGGCTGCGTTTGATTCAGTTATTGGTGAATAGGATTTTGGTTTGTGAAGACTGATGGGGTAGGGGTTGGTTAAGAAAAGGTGTGGGGCGAAAAAGGGGGACTTCCAACATAAGCTTCGCAAGTTTCCTAATTTCCTTAAGTAGTGTATATTTAAAAATGACCAATCTAGACACTCTAAAATTTGAGCATTCACTTTTTAAAGGGGTATTTAATGTCTTTTTTCAAGTGCTATATATTAGATAGATAGATTAAGCCAGATTAAAGTGCTATTTTATCTTAAGAACAAATTATTTGACCTTCAATTTGCCCAACAAAAATAGAAACTTGTTTTAGGGGTTTAAAGTTTTAACAAACCTTTGTTTTAGAGATGAAGGTATTAGTGTATGACATAGTAGGTCCTTCATGTATTTCCTTTTATTTATTTCTCACCTCTTTATGCATTTTATCAACTTGTTTAAACTTTCCAATGAGTAGATAGCTTTAAGCCTTTAAGAGACCAAACATATTGATTTAGTCAATTAAGTAATAAACACACACAAAAAAATTTTAATAATTTGCTATAAAGATATTACAAATTGCAAAGTCTAATCAATAAAGACGGTGTACGTTCTAAAAATATTCCAAATTTTGCACTAGTTAATCATCAAATTCGTCTCTAATTGTTTACTCATTAAACTTATAAAACAGTGCTTGTCAGCTTAATGTTGTCTATTGAGCTCTCGAGGTGCGGTCATTCTTATGGGGTATTGAAGGTATTTGATCCACATTTCTTATTCAAACCAATAATTGTGTATAGCATGTTTGATTGAATATATGATTCTCCTACAGATTATTTGAAGATAGATATATCATCTTCATTTTCCATGCTAGTTGTCAAGAATAACAAGAGGTTAAATTTATGGTCATAGAAATAAGCAGAGCATAACATGGGCATGTAGCAGGGCTTTCAGCCGTGTTTAGGTGAAAAATTGAAGCACTTAGCCCAGTTTTAACAAACATAATTGAAACAATACAAAGAGAAATACTATACTCATTTCACCTATATTCTTACACCCTTTTTACCCGTTGTTTTATTTGATAACTTCAACCCTTTTTACAGCTTCACGCTCTGTCCGAAGATGGACTTCCCAAAATCATTGTCTGATGACTTCATATTCCTGAAAGAGATCATTAGCTTGTATTAGTACGAATGAACACTATAGAATATATATGTTCGTTTATAGTTATCCTTACAAAAACTTAGCGAACTTGATGAAAGTCAATATATAGTTTGACTCAGAAGTCAAATGCATTCAGATTTGAGGAATTTAACCCAATGTAGATGATATTCATGCGGGTAAAATATTCTATACTATATTAGAACATTTATAAAAATTAATGGAACTTATTATATCATGGATCATCTCCAACATCATGTCAAATCTCATCATATTTATCATGAACAAGGTTTGACTTTCTGAAGAAGTCAACTGTGATAACTGTTTATTGAATGTTTTGATCTTTTAAAGTACTTGAACTTTTGTACAAAAAGTTTAGTATAATTCTGATATGAACTCATGAATAACAGCACAATTGAAAACAAAACAAACTCTTTAAGTTAGACTAAAACCAAGGCTGTCAAGATCGCGATCTCACGTGAAATCGTTTTTGTCTTTGCAAGATCGAGATCATAGGATCGGATCGAGATCCTACGATCCTACTTAAATGTCTAAAAATCTTATTTTTCTAGTAATTCGTATTCAAAGATGATTATATAACAAATTAGAGAAGAAAAAAGAGTTCTGAAAGTTATAGTAATATGAGAATGCGACGCGTAATACTCTAAAATACAAAAATATCTAATCGTTAATTACGAACGCTGAATCTTTTAATCAAAAAATCTATATATCTTGATCTTATTAGACATTTACAGTAATTAACGCTTGCTATATTGTTTTAATTTAACAAAATTCATTTATTTATAGTTTATTAGTTAGTTAAATTAAGGGAAGTAGGATCGAATCGGATCCAGATCTTACGATCTTATGGTAAGATCGAGATCATACTTAAGATCATATGCTATTTAAGATCCTACGAAGGATCAACTCGTTTTTTCTTAACGGGATCGTAAGATCGGAAGATCTTAAGAGCTAGATCGAGATCTTAACAGCTATGACTAAAACGATTTAGATTACAAATTACTCCGTGATATAGATATGGTGCTTTAAATATCTTTAAATGAAATACTTTTGGAGAATAAAAATGTTAAATATGTTTTGAAGTTTTTATATTTAAATTCATCTTCAGGCATTTTTTGGAATGCTAAGCTCAATGGCACTTAAGATGTGCTCTGAGGGTACCTATTAAAACAATCCATCAATTCATATGAAAGATCGAGGAACTTATCCGCTCAATTTCCACTATATGTGAAATGGCTACTTAAAAGTTTAGTATAATTCTGACACGAAATCATGAATAGCAGCACAATTGAAAACAAAACAAACTCTTTAAGTCAGACTAAACGACTTAGATGACAAATTAATATAGGTATGGTGCTTTAAATACTTGAGCAAGACATTTATATAAGCCAAATAGTTTTATTAAGTTGTTCAAAAAATCACCTTGTTTCCTTGTGTGCCAATTTCTTTCTGGTCAGTGGTCACCGGAACTCCTGAATGTTGGAAACCATTTAAATTTTAGAAACCAAACATGAATTTCAACCATTTAAATGTAGTCATAGGGCACTATTTAAACATTAATAAACTACAGAGTAATTTTATATCTTGGTGATGTTAAAACAGTTAAAATTGTATTATCTATCAATGAAATACGTTTGGAGAGTAAAAATGTTTACTAATATGTTTTGAAGTTTTTATATTTGAATTCATCTTTAAGTATTTTAGGAAATGCAAGCTCAATGGCTCCTAAGAAGTGCTCTGAGGGTACCTATTAAAACAATCCATCAATTCATATGAAAGAGAAACTTATCCGCTCAATTTCCACTATTTGTGAAATGGCTACTGTTAATTCAAATGAAGTTAAATTCGTAAGAAAATGCAGAGAAATTAGCTGATACGTACAATAGTTGCCATTTGGCTCCTTTGGGACATCTAAGCTTCTCAAAATATACTTGGAGCACAGTAGAGCATCTATTATTGACTGCTATACATAACAGGAGAACGTGTATCTTGTGTGTTCTATCATGGATGTAAAACCATACGACTCAAGTCGCCACCTAGTCCCAAAAATACGCAAACCTTCCAATCGAAAAATGCTCAGTGGAAGATGACTTATGCCTGTACCTTCTATATTTAACTCCTTTAAACATTTTAACCGTCCGAGTTCTTCAGGTAATTTCTCAACTAGAATACAATAGGGGAGATGAAAGTACTTTAAACATTTCATCCCACATATGCTCTCTGGAATATCTCGTAAAAATATACACTCCGTTAGATTTAGCTCCTCTAAACACTCTAATTGGACAAGATCCTCGGGTAACTTCTCGATAAGCCAACACGATTTAAGTTCAAGAACATTTAGATATTTCAACATACATATGTTGTTTGGAAGATGTTTAATCCTTGCAGACCAGAAAACTAGCTCCTCTAGACATTCTAACTGGTCAAGATCCTTGGGAGCCTCTGTAATACAGCCTTCAAGTTTCAGCTTTTTTAAACTTCGTAAACTACTAATGCTTCCTGAAAAACTCTCAATGTTTGTGCAAGCACAAAGACCAAAAGAAAGAAGCTTCTCCAGATTTCCAAGCGGTGAAACTGAACCTTCTTTATAAAAACATTTAAACCTAAACTTTGGCAAATTATTGTCAGAGTGCAATGGACATGTACCTATGGATTCCGCAATGAGATTTAACTCAGATAAAAAACCAACCCTAAATTCTACAGGTGATTTATTGAACACAAAAGATTCAAACCTTCTGCAACCACTTAAGTCTAAGTGGATAAGCTTTTTTAGGCATCCAATTGGAGCATTAATTTCCACCAAATCAAAACAATTTTTAACACTTAACCTTTTAAGATTTGGAATATTCCCAAGGTCGAGGGTCTTCAATGCTACAATATTGAGGTCGAGATTTACGAGCTTTGGACATTCACCAGGAATCTCAAGTTCGAGCATATCAGTACAGTTGTTGAGTCTTAGCGTCTCAAGATTCGGAGTAATCCCAAGGTCAAGGGTCGTCAACTTTAAATGACTGAGGTCGAGATATACGAGCTTTGGACATTCACCAGGAATCTCAAGTTCGAGCATATCAGTACAGTTGTTGAGTCTTAGAGTCACAAGATTCGGAGTAATCCCAAGGTCAAGGGTCGTCAACTTTAAATGATTGAGGTCGAGATTTAGGAGCTTTGGACTTTCAGCTGGAATATGAAGTTTGACCATGTCAGTACAGTTGTCGAGACTTAACGTATCAAGATTCGGAGTAATTCCAAGGTGCAGGGTCATCAACTTTGATCCATTGAGGACGAGAGATCTGAGTTTTGGACTTTCAGCAGGCATGTGCAATTTTTCCAATCTATTACAACTATAGATACGTAACTCCTTTAGATTTGTCGTAACCTGGAAATGAACTTCTACCAAATTATAACAATTTCCAAGAATTAGTTTCTCAAGATTCGGAGCCACACTAAGATCAAGGGTCCTCAACTTTAAATTAGTGAGGTCGAGATTAACGAGTTTTGGACATTCAGCAGGCATTTGTAATTTTTCCAATCTATTACAATCGTAGATACGTAACTCCTTTAGATTAGGAGTAACCTGGAAATGAACTTCTACCAAATTGTAACAATGTTCAAGAATTAGTGTCTCAAGATTTGGAGCCACACTAAGGTCAAGGGTGCTCAATTCTGAAGAGGTGAACTTTAGGAACCTGAGCTTTAAACAAGCCTGTCATAAGCAACAAAAAATGTAAAGATAAATGTCAATTGCTGTAATGACTAATAAAAGAGGGAAAGATAAACTACCAATTAATCAACCGTTATTCTACCTTTTCTTCTCCATCTTTCCAAAGTTGAACCATATTGCTTTCAAACATATCAAGTCCACCAAGATCTTTTGCTTGAAATGTTTTCGGTAAACTTGAAAAAGGATAACCACTCCATCTCAGAAATCGTAAGGCATTTGGAAGGTAATGGCTAACTTCATCAAAATTCCAAATACTACCATTACTTGCATCTTCACCTACAGGTGGTGTGCTATACACGTCAAGATATCTAAGTTCTTTCATGTTTGCAAGACCTTTCATTAAAATTTGAGCATTGAATCGCCCTTCATCCAGTTTTATACATTTTGTTTCTTGGGTACCCTATAATCGAAAAAATATTTAACATGTAATATGTTACATAACAAAATAAAATGTGTTTAAGTTTCATAAATTGATCCTTACCAATTCATTAGCCAATATCTCTTCAATTTCCTCTTGAATCCATAATCGACTATGTTTGTTAGGAATATCAGGGTGCAAACGACGAACAATATTCTTGCCCATTTCTTCTATATGGTCATGCATCCCTAGATACCCATATTTAGAAATAGTTATGAGAGATTTTTGTTCAAGAACTCTTAAGCCAGCTTCAGCAAAAAATCCACTGCTTTCAAGAGACCTGATTGCATCTATTTTATTCCAACCTTTGAGTAAGCATGCCACATCTAGAAATATTTCCTTGTAATCCTCCTCAAGACCATTATAGCTGAGTTCCAATTTTTCCATAGTTGCCTTCAAAGGAATTTTTTTAAGTCTTTCTAGGGTATCTATCCATTGAGGCACATTTTGGCCACAAAGAAGTGAACCCAAAACTTTGATCGTTAATGGAAGACCATCAGCGTATTTTACAACTTCTTTTGAAAGCTCTTCATACCCTTCAATCGGAATATCTCTAATAAATGCATACTTACTAAAGAGAGAAATCGCTTCCGCATGCGATAACAGGTTGACGTCATTAATGAACTTCACTCGGTGGGCTAACAGAACTTGCTTATCTCGTGTGGTAATGATAACTCTGCTACCTAATTTAAACCAGTTAGGCTCGTCTGCTAACACCTCAAGCTGTTTGGTGTCATCAACATCATCCAGAACAATAAGAACCTTTCTCCCACGCATCATCTTTTTCATCATGTTTGTTCCTTCATGAACACTACTTACAATGATGTTTTCTTTACTTAACACACTTGAAAGAACTTGTTGTTGCAACTTATTCAAACCGTACAAAGAGGATTCCGAAACTTCCCTTACATTTTCAACAAAGGCTTTACCGTCAAACTGAATGGATATTCGATCAAAAACAGCTCTTGCTAAAGTTGTCTTCCCTCCACCACCCATCCCCCATATCCCTATCATGCGGACATCATGAGCATCAAGTTCTAAAGATGAAAGGAGATCATCTATTCTTGTCTCCATGCCTACTAACTTTCCATCAACACTCGAACTACTGGAACATATCTTTTTGAAAATTCCGTCAACAATTATTTGGATCAATTTGGATTCATCCCTGTAAGAAGATCTAAATAGTTAGCTTTCAAATCTTACACAAACAAGTAGTTTGCTACTAACATTAATTCATATTGCAAATGAATTACCTATTACAAGTGTTAATCAACTCCCACCCAGCAAGATTCCCTGCTTCGTTCAAAGCGTCCCTCCATTTCCTAGCAGCCTCTTCATTTTCATGTTTTTTAAAAGCTTCTCCAACCACACCACTTTGCTTGCTGATTTCCCTGGGCTCCACATCATAAAAGACTGGGTAAGCAGTCTGCTCACTAGTATGCTCACTTGTCTTCTGACATTCCATAATCTTGACAAGCTCGTCTAAGCACCAAGACGAAGATGCATAGTTCTTAGAAAAAACAATGATGTGGAATCTCGAGTCCTCAATGGATTTGATGAGCTGGTTGTCGATTTTTTTCCCTTTTGCAATCTTCTCATCATCCTTGTAAGTTTCAATCCCATGTTGCTCAAGAGCTTTATAAAGATGACTAACAAAGTTGTAACGAGTGTCTTCACCTCTAAAACTTAAAAAAACATCATACTTGAAGCTCTTTTGAACGGATGAAGTTGAAGTTGACGCCATTAATGTAAGTAGGGTTCAAGGCTTCTAGCTGTTGTTAATTTGAAAGTGATAGTCAGCAATGCTGTCTAAACTTTGAACAAACAAAAGAATTTATAACGGCTTTTGGTATCATTTCATATTATGTTCCAGTTGATTCAAATTATGAAACTGTATTGTGTTTTGATATTTTGTTAAATCCTTTTGCAAGAATGAGCTATTTTAAAGAATAACAATCACAACGTGAATTGAGGCTATTCCTAACCTTTTATTAAGAACAGTAAGTTTAAAAATCTAATGATTCTTCTCTCTCAAAATTTTTGTCCACATTTCATTTTTGGAATGTCTCAAAATAATTATCCACTTTTTTTTTAAGCAATAAAAAGAGAATTTAGTGAGGGAATATTCTATTTGAGTGATTGAAAGTTATAGTGGTCCCACTTTTATCAAACATTGTGATTTTTGTCTACTAACAATAATTTAAAAAGACAAAGATGGGTAGATACAGAAGAGACAAGAAATCTTCAAAAATGTACTTTTTGATTTTTGTAGAATAAAAATTAGATATCATTGAAAAAGTGGTGCATAGCGATATGTGACTATTAAAAAATTAAGACATGCGTTGTATCACATGGTATATAATGTGACAAATTAGATGGCATAATAGGTGTGTAAATATTTGTTTAAGAAATAGTTTATTTATTCACTCTCGCCACAACGCGTCAACAAATGAATATTGTTTTGAACAAATAAATAAAGTCTGAATTATTATAAGGGGTTGTTTGATAAAACCATATGATTTAGCGCTGAATGATTCTAAGCTCTGAATAACACATAGGCTCTGTATGAACTTGGCTCTAAGCAATATGTTTGGTAAGTGTTGTTGATACTGATTCGAATGATATAAAATTACAAATCTATCCTTATGTTTTGTATATAATGTGTTTTTATTGATTTTATCTTAAAAAACTAAACATAATTAACGAAGAGTGAGTTATTATTAAGACACACGAGCACCTGTTACAAAACTTTGATTAAATTTTAATAGTTGATACCATTTCAATTAGAAAAAGATAAATAACACCCATTAACCACTTTGTTAGTTAAAAACAATAATAAAAGAGAAATCATAAAGAAAAAGTTACATGACGATAGCGAATTCTTTTTATCAAAGAGACCTAATACTTTTACTTGAATATTGTAAATGAATAAATAATAAAATTTATAGTTGTTGAATGTGACTTGTGGAAAATAAAATAAAAAGGGTGCATGGGTAAAATATTGGGTGCTGTATGGATTAGAGACCCCACTCAAGAAAAATGGTCCAGTAGCAAATGAATAATTCAGAGGTGTTAAACATATTTATCAAACAAGAAAGCTTTTGACTGATTAAGTAGTAGGCTCTGAATTTATCCATTAAGGAGCAATCAAACAGCTCCTAGCCTACTAACTTACAGAATGTATGTATATGTTCTTTTGGAAGTTAATATATTTTCACCTTTTCACAAAAAAAAAATTATAAGGTCTAAATTATTTTATTTATTTCATTTTTATATTTTCATGCTCCATATACAATTGCTTGTTAGCTATTTCATATCGTTTTATTTTTTTGTATTATACTGATACCTGATATATTTACAATGAAAAATCAAATTTGGTTGTTAAAAAGTCATTACTTGTTTCAGTAATCTGAACAAGATATGTTTGTTTGAAACAATGTGCAATGGATGGGAATGCAAAAGATTATGAACGCAAACCGAAAACTAATGATTATGAATGCATCATTCACAATTGTAGTTGTATTAAGGGGGTGGCAACGTATTCGGTATGGAGCTCGGCATGCCTCGGCATGAAGGTTGCCACTAAAAAATGAAGATGAGGTATGGTGTAGCATGAAAAGTGTTGTCAATATTTTATTGGTTCATTTTAATTGATGTTGAATTATGGTATGGCAAGGTTGCCACCCCCCTAAGTATGATACTTTTACATATTATAATACATAGCAGGGTACTCGCGCGTTGCAGCGGCGGGTAACCAGAAATAAAAATTTTCGATAAATAATGTATTTTAGTTTATTATGTTCTTTTTGACAATAAATTTACGGATATCAAGAATTTCATATAGCCCGTGCCCGTTCGGGCTCGAACCTGTTAACCCATGCCTGTTCGGGCTCGAGCCCGTTTGGTCCGCGCCCGTTCGGGCTCAAGCCCATTTGGCCCGTTGCTCGTTCGGGCTTGAATATTTGTATAACGTGCTTTATTATTTGTAGTAGTGAAATTTAATGCAGGAACTGCGTTTAATTTGGTTGTACAATATGCTTGATAATTTGTATTATTTATCTAAGGGGTGTTTCAATAATTGCAATAATTGTATTTATTTACCAGTTAAATAATTGACTACATTAAATAACATTAATGTTCTATTTTGTTGTACACTATATTTCTTCTCTTGTACGTCTGAAAATTATGTGGCATTAAAGTGTTGTACACTATGTTTCTTTTTTTGTAAGTAGTAGTCATTATAGTCATTAATAACATTGACCACTTTAGTAGCATTAATGTTGTAAGTCTGAAAATAAGTCTGAAAATTACATCATGTTTATTTTGTTGTACACTATGCTTATTTTGTTGTAAATCTGAAAATTGGTTGCAGCTATTGTACATTGTGCTTAAATGGTTGTAATTTTTTGTGAATGAGTCTTTTAATAGCATTAATGTTGTTTGATAGAATTTTGGTCTTAAAATGACACCACGTTTAATTTTGTTATACAATATGCTTACTTTGTTGTAATTCTGAAAATTGGGTGCATTAAAGTGTTGTAAAATATGCTTAATTTCTTTTAAGTCTTAAAATTTTGGAGAGAGAGTCATTCATGCTTTATATGTAGTATAGATACTAAGATACAATAAGGTAATGTTTGTTATGGGGTAGTAGCCTAGTAGGTATTGGGATTGGATCCCAAAATATTACACGTAAATTGTTGTTTGGTATTACCTTCGTCCCATAATTATTGTCTATTGTTTACTTTTAAAGTCTTTATTTTGCAACTTTGACTTTAAATATTTTTATTTGTGCTATATAATATTTGATAAAAATTATACCAATTAAAATACATTTAAAACTCAATCCATTCATATATTTTTCATCAAGTAATATATAACACAAATAAAAATATTTAAGGTCAAAGTTGAAAGTTAAAGACTTAAAAAAAATAGTGGACAATAATTATGAAACGGACGGAGTATCTATTAGCGGGTCCAAGATTGGGATTGAGACAATATGTCATCCACAGATCCAGACTAAAAACACTATTTTACAAGGGTACTGTTTACGGGACGGGGTGGCCCACCTGCCCCCTTTGACTTTTCCCATTTTCCCCCCTTTATTTTCAGTACAGTACAGTTTTTTGTCAGTTTCTGTTCCGTATTTTTGACAGTTTTAAGCGTTTGACATATTAAACTTTATATTTTTCTTTTCCGCACTTTCAGGTTTATAGCTTTTTGATATAAACAAAATTTAAAAAAAAAAAAAAAAAAAAAAAAGCAAAAAAAACACCCCGTCTTTATAACAAAAGTACCCCCGTCTTTAAAACCGCCCCCTTTTACAAATATGTTGTCTCGTGTGATATGTTTTTCCAAATTGAGTGGGCCCTTTAATGATATCCTCCTCTAATGGAGTAGCAGGTACCCGCACGTTGCAGCGGCGGGTACCATGCAATTATAATATTTAGCGAAAATTTCTTTTAATTCTATATTTTATGATACATAGATATACGGATGACGACAATTTTAGTTTTGAATCATTTTATATAATAACAATATTTTTCATATGAAATCTGTAGATTATCCTCGTGATATTGTGACAATACTGAGTCGGTAGCTGTTATATTGTAAAGGTATGAGGTAAAATTAGTTAACAATAACCCGTAGTCACAAGTTATCATTAAATAATAACACCATAGAAAATTTTAAAAATCACTTACATTATAGTTATATTTATCGCACATAGAAGGATGATACAAGTAAAAGACTACTTATAAAAAGCGAAAAAAAAAAAACTACATATTCAAGAATTCATGTGGGTTATTTAATTAGTATAATTATTATTATATAAATATATATAATAAATATAAAATATATACTTAGCACTTAGCACTTTGCATACTTTGTTTTGAAAAAATCGTTCGATTTTTATAAAACAAAGTTTTTAATTTTTACGGTAAGTTTTATCAAAAATATTCTAAAAGGTGTATATGTTGTTTCTCGAGGCACTCTTGCGATTTAGTAATATTTTTTTTGAATATTGTAAATTAGTATGAATTTTGAAACTCTATTGATTTAATAATATCGTTTTCGGACGATTTTTGTGTGCTAGCCTAACCGGTGGTGACTCCGGTTCTCGGTTGAACCCGTTGGTCCGGTCCGTATTTTTAAACCATATGTACCATTAACTTGTTTTTACATATAAATTGAATGAAGCTTTGTGTGTTTTATTATGTTGTACAATATGTATAATAACAAGTATTCTTCATATTAGGGGTGTTTTAAAAATAACATTTATTAAGTAATTATTGTTATAGATGTTTTTTTTCCTTACATTAAATTACTTTGTATTTTCTTTTTATATTTAAAAAAAAACTTGTCTACAAAAAGTGCTTTAAAGGGTCAATGCAAGATGTACTTATTAAAATTTGTCATTATAAGTAAGTGTTGAATCTTAATTTTTTAATCATTTCATTTTTGGAATATCCCAAATGCTTTATAATGTAGTATAGATTTGTTTAAATCTCATATATTTTTTTAACTTTAAATCTTATACTCCCTCCGTACCAAATTATATGTCCACTTTTACAATGTTTAAGAAAAGTGGGACTCTTACAATATTAACCAATGAAAATTCATTCCCACCCACTTACAAGCATTTTGATTGGTTAAAATTAAAAGTGGACATTAATTTTGGGACAACAAAAAATAACAAAGTGGACTCATATTCAGTGTCAGATCTAGGATTTTTAACCATGCGTGGCACAATTTTGGCTCGCTTTGCTAGGCAGCAAGATTTATAGCTCGTTGATTATTAGGTAGAGTTAAAGATGTAATTCGCCTATCATCAGCAAATTGGAAATTATGAAAGGTTACAACACAAAAAGAAGAAGAAAACACAATCGTTAAAATAGCTTACGTCCCTAAATAAATCAGTAATTTTATTCATTTTTTTTCTTGAGTTCGATATCTTTTAAGATTTTACTTACTTAATACATAGATTCAAACACATAATAGGCATTTATTGTGCAGAATAAAGCTTAAAATCGTAGAGTTATGATATATGAATATTATGCAATTAAAACACAACGATTAAATATCAAAGCTGATAGAAATTCTTGTTTTATGTATATAAAGAAACTTTACTTAATCTAAATTTTATTGATTAAAAAGAGTTGAATAAACTTAAAAGTAAAAACTTTTCTTTGAAGATAACTCTTTTTGAGGTACACTCATACAGTCATACACGTACACCTTATTCATAAAACTAATGTCCACGTATCTTGTTTTGTTTTCTTCTTTGAACCAAAGAAACACAGTAACACACATCTATGAATTTACCTTTTTCTCTCCAGAAAAATGCAAAATAATTTGCGAGTGATTGTTTGCTTTCCCTCTCTTCATTTGAATATTTTATAATCATTTTACAACTTCTCTATAATCTCTCACTGCCGGAGAAAATGGCTTTGATGGTTCAAGGCCACCATCTCAAGTCTCAATCAGTATCTCCGATCCACCATCTTCCCTCATATCATGTCTTTGATTACACTTCATCCTACGAGTTCATGTGTGGCACGTGCCACAGGTTGCCAATCCCTAACTCCGCCCCTGCCTATATTTTGGGATGGAAGGAGTATTTATTTAAAAAAATATATAATATACACCTTTATTATATTTTTCTCTTTACTATATCAAATCCTAATTCAAATAAATTCAAATTTAAATCCAAATCAAAATCCTAAACCTATCTACAATCCAAATGGGACCTAAGTATTATAATGAAGCACATCAATGATCGATCATGTACCTTTGATTCACACGACTCTTAAAAATAATGGTACCAAAATGATACATCATTTACTACACTTGTTGAACTCACCTCAAACACCACTTCTTAACTTTGAAATCAACATATTATTTGGATTTACTTGCGCGAATATAAGATATTACTAATAGTACCAAAATATATTGGAAATTTTTGAAAATTCCTACTTACCTGAATTACTTGATTGACATTATATATTACTTTCAATTATATAAAGAAAATTTATAGTAAAAAAAATATCAAATGTCTTTGCATAATTATATAAACCGCCATCAAATAGCCTAGGGTCCAAACCTCACTAGGTACACATTTGAGGTAGTCGAAAGGGTTTGAAATGGGTCACTACGATACTCCGGTTAGGCCATGTAAATCTAAGTCAAAGACTCCTCTCCTGGGTAACGTATACAGGGATATACTAGCTGGCAAAATTAACATTAGAATAATGAGCTTTATTTATATTTGCCTTAAATTTCGTTTCAAACACATTTTGATTTCATCTTGAAAACCAAAAGTTGGATTTTATCTTCAGAACAGAACACAGTTGAAAAAAACTTGAAAAGGAGGTATTGTGTTTTGGTGACGTGGACAACCAAAGGAATGGTTGATGACTTTGACAAACAAGATCTAGTGTTTTGCGGTTGACATAAGGGAATTTAAAATCTGTCTTGTGTTTGGCATTGCAATTTTGTATAGTAAATTAATGACGAAATTAATCATTAGAAAACTGCACAAAACCAACTAAAAACAGCAAAAAACAGCTAAAATCAGCACAAAAACAGCAAAATCAGCATTAAAAACAGCACAAAACTGCACTAAAAACAGCTTCAAAAAATTCAGCAAAAATCAGCACAAAACCGACTAAAAAACAACTTCAAAATACAGCCAAAAAAACAACTAAAAAATAGCACTAAAATTACTAGAAAGTGCAAAACTGTAATAAACACAAACAAAGTTACAAAACATTTTATAATCCACAAAAACACATACAGTAGTTACATAACCAACTAAAAAGGGACAATCCATTCCATTTGTTGTAGTCTCTTTTGATATTACAAACTGAAAACCCAATTTCAATTTCAAGATTGGTACAATACGTACATGATGGCCAATTTCTATCAACAATTTTCGAGATAGAAATCAAGTAAGAAAAGCAATGAAATCAAAGACAATATTTATAAAGAAAAAATTGGTTACCTGGAAGGAAGAAGCTTATCGTAGAAGACGAGGCAAGAGATGAGAGAAAAGGGTATAAAAGTTGCTTCAACTGCACTATTCTAATTTCTTATTAACCTCTCTTATTTTCCAACCAAACATTGGGAACTCCAATTTCAAATTCCCCAAATACCAATAAACTTATTTGTACCAAACACTCTGAATGGATGAATTTGAAGAAGATGCCAATTGAAGGTAAGCTTATAGGATCATATTAATTAGTATTAACTCTAATATTTGTTTCGGATAATTATAAAGATCGATTGTAAAGATAATGGTTCAAAAAGATATTGTTTGGCAAAAACTAAGGAATTAGGGGGATAAACCAAAGTCCCATCATTGTTTTTAACGTTTAATATTAGCTTTTTCTTATACTTTAAAAATCGTTATATATAAAATTACATAATCTGGCTATGCATAATAAAAATCCATTCCAAGTGCAACTGTATAGTCTTTATAAACGTATTGAGTCTCATCTGTTTAGATAATAAAAAATTTTAAAAATGGGACCAAAGAACTTGACAAACAGCTTCCATGGCCTGCATATGCAACTTTCGACAATTTCCTACTATTTAAAACATTTAAACTTCCTGTTTAAAACCCGCCAAAGTATAAAAACCAAATAATCAATCAATTGATTAGTATGAATTAAGTATTACTGATCAATTTCCTTGACACCAGTATAGTTGTGGAAAGTCTGTTAATGATCTGACACAAAACTCAACTTTTTCATGTTAAACAATAACACTTTATCGCTGGAACAATCTACCATGATTATATTCAAACTCGTATCAACATTCTACCATTTTCATCAAGATAGCAGTTTGACTTTCTAAATAAGTCAACTCTGTAAGCTGAACATCAAACCTTGAATGTTACACGCTTCAAAATCATGTTCCGATATTTTGTTAGTACTGAAAAACGTTCAGTAACTTCCATAAAAGCCACTCGAACCCCACCATATTCATTAAGAATGCAGTTTGACTTTCTAAAAAAGTCAACCTTCTGACATGAAGTCCAAAAAATCAAATTATAGCTTCAGTTCTAAATAACTTAAAGTAGTACAGTAATTTTTACCAAAAACAAAATAAATCTTACTATTAACAGCTTCATGTTGATCCAACTATATCCTGTTGATGACCCTTCAAATCTGTTGAACTAAAAAGCCTTTGAACTATTGATATTTTCTGTAAGACGATACAACGTAACAGGGAAGTTGAGCTTGAAATCCCAAAACTAATTAAGCCCGATGCAAGGCCTCGAGATCAAACAGCGAGTTCATTATGAAAACAATCAACAATGTGAACAAAAATAACATATTAACACACATTTCTATGTGTCGACATCTGAAATTTTCTCAATATAACATCTCTTTTCAGTTCAAAAGGAATATGCCATAGAGATGAAGACATGTATCTACCGTTGTATTGTGCTAATGACATTAATATATTGCTGTATTTTGTACCGTATATTTAAGTTTTAACTGCAACACATGTAAATGATACTTGTGGTTCATGATAAATAAATCACTTTATAACGTGATAATATCCAATCTTGTACTAAAAGGCCACCACTTTCAATAAGATTGCAGTTTGACTTTCTGAAATGGTCAACGCTGTTGGCTGAAATCCATGAACTGATCGTATATAAATTCAAACTCTGAGTTGATTTCGTGTCGGATAAAAAAAAACTTTGAAGGTGATATTGATGTCCTAAAATGAAGGTATTCAATTTTGACAAGGTTATACAAACGGGCAACTTAGTTTGAAATATTATGTCTGAAAAATAAAGCAAAACAAATTCTCAAAGCTGTCTAAAAGGACTAAGAATGTGATCAATAACATTTAATGAACGTGCGATAGTTTTGTAAACAGTCTGTATAACATTATTGCAGTTTTATTTGATAATTGCAATAAGTTTTTATTGCTAAAACATGTTAAATAGGTTCAAAAGATCCAGTAAAATATGCCCTTTGATACAATTCCATGTAAAAACTTGTTGAATTTGATGAAAGCAAGAAGTTTGACTAAAAAGTCAAATATTTTTATGTTCAATAGTTTCATCCCTATGTATCATATTTTACGAAAATGAAATGATGATATGAGTAAATCAGTAAGAAAAAAACTCATGTATTAACTTAAAGAAGTCCCTTTAACTGAATCCAGGAAATTATTTTACTTCAATTCTGAATGATTTAAATTGGTAATTAAGTTTTGCAGAATACAGATACAATCCTACTTTTGAAAACTTCATGTTGATACAACTATCCTATTGATGACCAACAAGCATTTCAGATCTATTTTAGATACGAAGCCTTTGAAATGTAGATATCAAAATAACCTGAGACCTTGATGTCGATGGGATAATTGGTTAACCATTGAGCACGGAGATTGAACATCGAGTTTATTATGACATGTGAAGAGAGCATCATCATATCCTTTCGTTCAATGAAGTCCTGTGATACACAGCCTACACAAATGAAAAGAAACAAGTACTGTTTAGGTTAGGGATTATTGAGTTCTGGCGTTGCACATAATATCCGAAAATGGTTTCATTGTCAGGATCAACAGTAAAACATGCATCATGTGCAGAAAATTTCTTATCCTCATATTAATTAAAAGTACCTGGTGACATATTTCTTTTGGCCTTTTGCGCGCCTTAACTCATCCTTTAGTGTGTGAACTCACCATCATCATTATTGACAGCCGCGCATATTCATAATCAAATTCATCATCATCATCACGATCACCATCCTCCGCATCATTATCATTATCATCGTCGTCACCACCATCAACATCGCCATCCTCATCAACATCCTCGATATAATCATCACTATCATCACTACCATCGCCATCTTCAACATTGTTTTGTATCTGGGGTGTTATACTGCACGAATCAAGAATCTGTGTGGACCCTCTATTACCTAGACTTTTCAAATTCGGAAGACGAGTTATGCCTGTACCATCAGTGAGATCTAAATATTACAGACGATCGATCTCACGGATGCTGTTTGCAATATCTAGCACATATATACTAAAACGATCACCATCACCACCCTCATCAACATCTTTGACATCATCATCATTATCATCATCAATAATACACAGACCTTTCAACTGATAAATGTTCTTCGGAAGACGAGTTATGCTTGTACCTCTTATACCCAACTCTTTCAAATATTTTAAACATCCAATTACATCAGGCAATTCCTCAATTCGAATACAACCAGTGAGATATAAACATTTTAGACGATCCATCTCACAGATGCTGTTTGGAATATCTCGTAATAATATACAATCCCTTACAATGAGATTCTCCAAACACTGTAATCTGCCAATATCCTCAGGTAACTTCTCAAGAAGATGACAAGAGATGATTTCAAGAGATTTCAGGTTTTTCAACATACAAATTCTATCTGGAAGATGTGTAATATCTAGAGACTCAAAAATTAGCTCCTCTAGAAAATCTAACCGGTCAAGATCCTTGGGCGCTTCTGGAATACCACCTTTAACTGTGAACTTTCTTAAACATTGTAAACCACAGATAATATCTGAAAAAGAATCGACATTTATGCGAGCACCGAAACCTAGAGAAATAAGTCTCTCGAGATTTCCAAAAGATGAAGGTGGCTCTTCTTTATAAAAACAGGAAAACTGAAACTCTGGCCAAGTATTGCCGGGATCATATAAAGAAACAACCTCAGGTGAATCAAACTCGTCAAACACAAAGGATTTAAACCTCCCACAATTACTGAAGCTTAAGCAGATAAGCTTTTTCAGACATTCTGCAGGAGCATTAATATCTTCCAAATCATAACAATATTCAAGATCCAAGAATTCAAGATTTGGAGTCAGCCCAAGGTCAAGACTCTTCAACTTTAAATTACTGAGTTCGAGATCTACGAGCTTTCGGCACTCAGCAGGAATCTGAAGTTCGACCATATCAGTACAGTTGTTGAGTCTTAGCTTCTCAAGATTCGGAGTGTTCCAAAGGCAAAGGGTCTTCAACTTTAAATTACTGAGTTCGAGATTTACGAGCTTTTGGCACTCAGTAGGAATCTGAAGTTCGACCATATCAGTACAGTTGTTGAGTCTTAGCTTCTCAAGATTCGGAGTGTTCAAAAGGTAAAGGGTATTCAACTTTAAATTATTGAGTTCGAGATCTACTAGCTTTCGGCACTCAATAGAAATCTGAAGTTCGACCATATCAGTACAGTTGTTGAGTCTTAGCGTCTCAAGATTTGGAGTAATGCCGAGGCGAAGGGTGGTCAACTTTAAATGGCTAAGGTCGAGATTTACGAGCTTTAGACGTTCAGTGGGAATCTGAAGTTCTACCATATCAGTACAGTTGTGGAGACTTAGCGTTTCAAGATTCGGAGTAATCCCGAGGTGAAGGGTCGTCAACTTTAAATCATGGAGTTTGAGATTAACGAGCTTTGGACATTCTACAGGAATCTTAAGTTCGACCATATCAATACATTTCTTGAGGATTAGCGTCTCAAGATTTGGAGTACCCCCTAGGCGAAAGGTCTTCAACTTTGAAACAAAAAGTGTGACGAATCTGAGCTTTGGACTTTCAGCAGGCATGTGCAATTCTTCCAAATTGTGACAGTCTGTTATATGTAACTCCTTAAGATTAGGAGTAATGAGCTTAATTTTTACCAAATCATAACATTCTTCAAGATGTAGCGTCTCAAGATTCGGCGCCGACCCGAGGTCAAGGGTCCTCAACTTTGAATATCTGAACTTTAGGAACCTGAGCTTTAAAAAAACCTATCATAAGAAACAAAATAAAAGGAAAGATAAATGTTGGTTAAATATGACAGACAAACAGGTGATATTCCATCATAATGAATCATTCAAAACTACCAATCAACCATTATTATACCTTTTCTTCTCCATCTTTCCAAAGTTGAACGATATTGCTCTCATCCATTTCAAGTCCAACAAGATTTTTTGGTTGAAATGTTTTCGGTAAACTTGAAAAAGGATAAGCACTCCAGCTCAAAAATCGTAAGGCATTTGGAAGGTGAAGACAAGCTTCATCAAAGTTCCAGTTGCTAACTTCGGCTTCACTTACATATGGGGCATGCACGTGAAGGAATTTAAGTTCCTTCATGTTTGCGAGACCATTCATTAAAATTTCATCACAATTCAATCCACATGTATCCAGTGTTATACATTTTGTTGCTTGGGTACCCTGTAATTCAAATAGCAGTGACCATGAGATTTATTTCATTACGAAAGAAAATATGTTAAGTATTATAACTCGATTGAGGTTAATGCACTAGAAGGTCAATCAACTTTTTCAAAATATCCACTTTAGTCATTGTACTTATAGGTTATTAAAAAATGTTATTGTACTAGAAAGCCATTTATTTTGATCAGCAAACTTTAAAAAAGTATGCAGTACATCATTAGGATAACTTACTACCTGCTTGACTTTACCTCCAATTGGTTAGACTTTTCGATCCAGTAAGTTCTTAACAAGTGTCCACATGAAAAGGTTAAATGTTTTTTTAAAGTTGAGTATGATGTAATAAAACAAAATTTTGTTTTTGTACAATGACTAAGAAAAGTATACTGACTTTTTATTTAACAACCCAAATAACTTATACTTACCGAGTCATTAGCCAATATATCTACAATTTCCTCATCAATCCATAACCGGCTATGCTTTTTAGGTTCACCAGGGTTCAAACGACGAACAAGATTCATGCCCAATTCTTCTATATGGTCATGCATCCTCAAACACCTATAATCAGAAATAGTTATGAGAGATCTATGCTCAAGAACTCTAAAACCACTCCTAGCATGAAATCCACAGCTTTCAAGTGCTCTAATTGCGTCATCTTCGTCCCAACCTTTGAGTAAGCATGCAACATCTAGGAATATTTCCTTGTAATCCTCCTCTAGATCAAAATAGCTTAACTCCAAAACTTTCATAGTTTCATTCAATGGAATTGTTTTTAGTCTTTCTAACGCATCTTTCCATACAAGATCGTCTTTGCCACATAAAAATGAACCCAAAACTCTGATCGTTAAGGGAAGACCAGCAGCGTAACGTACAACTTGTTCCGATAGCTCTTTGTTCCCTTCAATTGGAATCTCTCTCCCAAATGCATGCATACTAAAGAGACACATTGCTTCCTTATCTGTTAACAAATGTACATCATGAATCAAGTTCACTTTGTGTGATATTAGTACTTGTGCATCCCTAGTTGTTATAATAATTCTACTTCCCGGCTTAAACCAACTACGGTCACCGGCTAACGCCACAAGTTGTTCTATCTTATCAACATCATCTAGAACAATGAGAACCTTTCTTCCACGCATTTTCTTTTTCAGCAGGCTTTTCCCCTCAAGAACACCACTTACGGTGATGCCTGGATCACTTAAACCATCCGAAAGTACTTGTTTTTGCAGTAACTTCAAACCGGACATAGAAAGGTTTGATTCTTCCCTGACGTTTTCAACAAAGCTACAACCTTCGAACTGAAAGGATATTTGATCAAAAACAGCTCTGGCCAAAGTCGTCTTACCCGCACCTCCCATCCCCTTGATCCCTATCATGCGAACATCGTCAACACCTAATTCTAATGATGAAACAACATCTTTTATCCGGATCTTCATGCCTATTAAGTTTTCATCAACAGCCGAATTAATAAAACGTAGTTCTAATGATATCTCTTCAACAATCTTTTGAACGAGGTTAGCTTCATGCCTGTATGTTGAAGAACCCGATACACAATCACTTTTAGATCTATTATCTATAACACATAAAACCATAAATGACGCTAATATAATCATAAATCATTTTCGATTAGTGTGAGTTAGAAGTTGACAATACAATAAGAAATGAACCCTTTCTGCTAGCAGGGTCAGTTGGTTAAAGGGTAATTTTTATAAAAAGTTGGCTAAAGATGATTGATATAACATTCAAAATCATCTTATCTAATGAAATTTATTTGCCATTTGACCGTTTAAATGTTATAACCCAACTCACCCACTAATAGATCAGGAAAATATTATATACTCCGTATGATGGAAGAAATTACCCATTCAAAGTGTTCTTCAACTCCCATCCAGCAAGATCAGCTGCTTCTGTCAAAGCCTTTCTCCATATCCCAGTAGATTCATTATATTCATATTTGGAGAAGGCAGCTCCAACAGCCCCATTTTGCTTGCGGACTTCCGTGGGCTCAACATCGAGGAACACGGGATAAGCAGTATGCTCAGGCATCACCTGGCATTCCATAATCTTAACAAGTTCTTCCAAGCACCAAGATGAAGAAGCATAGTTCTTGGAGAAAACAATAATATAAAATTTTGAGTCTTCAATGGCTTGGATAAGCTCATCACTGATGGTTTTCCCTTTTCTGATTTTCTCATCATCTTTATAAGTTTCAATGCCTTTTTGCTTAAGAGCATTATAAAGATGACCAACAAAGGTGTTACGAGTGTCTTCACCTCTAAAGCTTAAAAAGACATCATACTTGAAGCTCTTTTGAACGGATGAAGTTGAAGTTGAAGCCATTGAAAGTATGGTTCAAGTTTTAATTGGATCGAGGAGATGAACGATTAACGAGTGGAATGGTGTGAGAAACAATGTAATCAATTATGTGAAGGTGATTGTATTTTTACTTTGGGAAATCATGGAATAATGTAAAGAAACAAAAGCGTCAAAAAGATAAACTTTATATACATTATATTCTCCTCAAATCACTACAAAAAGTAGCAGACAGTAGTGCTAGTGACTTGGAATCAAATATGATGGTTCAATAAGTCCCTATTTGTTTCATTAATTAATGATACCTTTATTCAAAAAGAACTGTTAATAAAATTTCAAAGTACCGCTTATAATAAGCATTTGCTACAAGCAAACAATGATTGTAACTAAAGCAATGTGAATAAGATGTAGTATTTGTTTGAAAAGAAAAAGAAAAAGAAAAAGAAAGGGAGCAAGACAATATTTTTTTTGACAGGTAAACTTCCAACTTAGGTTTTACCACCCCCGAGACAGGGGCCCTAACCGCCACTTTGCCCAGACTATGTTGTCTTAACCGGGTCCACGCTGGCGCAAAGTGAGGCTCAGACGGTGTCGCGAGGAAACCGTACCGCCTCCACACAAGTTACCTTGCTGAAGTAACGGCCGGATGAAAACCCCGACGTTGCTCAGGTTCGAACCCCCAGCGACTAGGTCTAAGGGATTCTTACCATCATCGCAAATATCAACAGCGCATGTGGCCCGCTCCCATGTGAGAACTTCCCGGTTGATCACCCAACCGGGCTGCTCCCACAGGAAACTCCTTAACCACATACCACCTTACCACTAGACCACATGGATTATGTACCTATTAACCAGATAATGATGCTTTAATAAAGTTGTTTGTTTTTATTAGAGACCCTAACTTATATATTTCAATCCCATTTCGGTACACCAATAATTCTGCTCTATTAATTTTCAATTTTCCATGTCTTTTGTTATAATAAACGAAATATCATGGAAATTCCTAGCCATATTGGTCAAAAAATCTGTGAAGATGAAAGAAATATCTTAGCAAATTAAAAGTACTTTTGGTTGACTAACATTATAACTAACTCGAATATTTACATAAATTTCCTACATGATTGACTAATACTGTTAGAATATGGACATTATTTTAGTAGACGTATGTTAGGATCGAACTCGAGATCACGGGATTGCACACAATATGTATGAAGAGTAAAAGTAATAATTATTTATAAATGTTATAATTAATTATTAAACACAAAATAAATAATAGTAATTAGTATTTAATGATTAATGACTAATTATTTATTAAACAAAGATTAGGAAAGTAATACTAGACAAAACATGGAAACAAGAGAAGGATCCGGAAACCCCTAGGGGATCCAAAATCCGATCGGCCTAAGGGGGTTCCCACCTCCTTATGTGTAACACCCCCAAAATTTGGTACAGCGGAAGACTCAACAAGCTTTCGGGGTGCTACGGGGATTGGTATCCATTCAAAGTCATGAAAGAACGAGATAAAGTAAACATAAGGAAAACACAACCAAAACGGGTTTTAAAGTTTACATTTATCCCAAGAATTATCCAAAGTAAGGCCCAAAAGAAATAAACATAGGTCCACAATAGTTATCAGAGTTTTAGAAATATAGATCCATAACCGGTGCCAATGCCAAGCCTCCAATCCAAGCATCCAAAGGGCATCACTTAATTACCTGAGAAAACGTGCTAAAAGTCAGCTTTCGCTGGTGAGATCATAGGTTTAGATTCTTAATTCAATATAGTGGACATATACGCAAAACGCTTGCTAGCTAGACTAGGCATCAATCATCCAACCAAAATAATCCAACCAAATCAAATCATCCCTATAGGTGCACGCTATAGCTCAAATCAATCCAATCAATAGCTTACCTAGCTCAAGTCTAGGCCTCGCTCCTAAATCAATCCAATAGCTTACCTAGTTCGGGACTAGGCCTCGCTCAACAACCAATCAATAGCTTACCTAGTTCGGGACTAGGCCTCGCTCAATAACCAAATCAATAGCTTACCTAGTTCGGGACTAGGCCTTGCTCAATAACCAAATCAATAGCTTACCTAGTTCGGGACTAGGCCTTGCTCAATAACCAAATCAATAGCTTACCTAGTTCGGGACTAGGCCTCGCTTAATCCTACCTAGTTCTATAAGCATAGCAAGTTTTAAATAAACAAAGCGATAATAGTCCACATAAAACATTTGCACGTTTCTCACCCCAAGTATTGAAAACAAAGTTCAAGAGTAAAAGTGGGGCTATGACTCACCTCAAGTCCAGCAATTCCTCAAAAGAAACGATAGAAGAAAGACGTAAGTAATTTCAAGCAACTCACGAAACGGCGACTACAGACTCGGCACTTCCTAACAATATCAAACTCGTTCAGAAATCATTTCCTCAATATCAAATATTCCCATTCCCGAACGTATTCCATTTTACTTTCCAAAAATATCCATTTCTCGAATTAACTTCATATTAATTTGAAATTCGACGTTTGGTATCCATATGGGTGGTGGGTCGACACAAAACAAACCAAGAAGCCACAACGAACGAAATAATAAACAAATCTATAGGTCTAATATTAGCCCGATATATTATTTAAATAAATCATCGAAGTTTATCAAATCCGTCGATTTGGTAACCTCCCATATTTATTTACGTAATACATCGCTCCAAGATTATACCCAACCTAAATCACATAGCACAAAGAATACTATATGGTATATATCGTAGTCCAATAAATTCCCTACATATATCGTCCAATTTGCCAAATTCGTCAATTTAGCCAATTCCACGAGATACATAGTAATTTATTATCCTAATACACGTACCACAACCTATGGGCGTCGTAGGATACGATGCCCATTAATATACTCATTTTCTATGACTAAATAAACCCTATTTAACCCGTCGATTAAATAAGTTACGTAGTTATAGAAAATGGATATATTAATCGTCATATATCCGTGACAACACAAAAGTCACATAATAAAGTCCACTTGGACTTAAGTAACCACAACTCGTATAACTCGATAAGTCTTTCTAAATTTACAAAAAGTCATCATGTTTTTATTTATTACTTACCCGACTTATTAGTTTTCGACATTATTTCTAGTTATTTATTTATAATAATACTCCGACATTTATTGCACTATTCGCATAGTATAATAGATATCGTTATATTATTATAACGTTCACTCGTGACCGTTTTATTATTAATATACGCATTTATAATAATATATATACGTTTATCACGTCTATATACCTATATAAACGATTATATTACTAATAATATTATTACGAGTATTATTTTTAACGTTTGATTTTAAATATATATCGAGTCATAAGAATTTGGTCACATGTCCGAGTCATCACTCTCGGCTCATAGTCCAAGTCCACAAATAATAATAATAACCAAGTCACAATAATAAATCAACTCCGTCCAAACAATCCCAATCACATGCTACAACATGAGGGTCCGACTACGGCACCCGACTAACCTATCTCCGTCATCTAATTGACCGTCTCACAATCGGTCCCCATATCAAATTCGTCAACTCAATTCCACAACAATAACCAATATGTCATTCCATCCTCGGCTCCCAAGTAATACCAACAATAATAACAACGCCAAAACAAGTACCTCAACAACAATATCAATAACAACAAGAAAGAAAATACCAAGAAACCAATTAATATCACCAATTAATTCAAGTCTTCCGGGTCGACTTACCAAGTCAAACGGGTCAATATTACTTTACACAAAATAATAACGTGGGTCACTCCCGAGACCACTAAGTCTCGGCTTGCTCTAGTTCGAGCCAAACCGACCCAAACCACCCC
This sequence comes from Artemisia argyi, assembly GCA_030686995.1. Taxonomy (NCBI): domain Eukaryota; kingdom Viridiplantae; phylum Streptophyta; class Magnoliopsida; order Asterales; family Asteraceae; genus Artemisia; species Artemisia argyi. The sequence goes on from CM060701.1 coordinate 227,853,925, forward strand.
TTGGGGTGTCGGCCAAAAATCCAAACGACCACATGGGTCGACTAAACATAACCAAGAATAAACCATACATCAAAATCAATAACCAAGCATCCCAAATCGAGCACCAAGATCAAGAATCATCATATATCAATAACCAAATCCAAAAAAATGTACAAACCGAGAGTGCAAGCTCTCGGGTACACATCGACCCATCAAGAAAACATCAACCCGGATACCAAACTCGTTTTAGATCACATTTTATCAAAAACCCACTTGAGTTTCATGTGTTAAACCATTGATCCGAAAAAAAATATAAATAGATCCGTGACCCTTGGTCACATTTTCACCAAAATACGAGTTGAAAACTCGTCTCACCTTCGATTCACAAGACCCAAAACTTGACTTCTTCAAAAACCCAAAAGAAAAGATGGTAAAGGTGGTGATAACGTGGTGATGTTGATTCGTATGAGGTGTTAGGGTGGTCCAAATCGCGCGTGGTTTGTACCAATAGATAGATCGGAAGGAGATGGTTAAGATTGTGGTGTTAGATTTGGTGTGAGGGTGGCGGTGGTGGTGCTATTGGTGGTTTTAGGTGGCGGTGGGTGTGAGTAAAGAAAAGAGAGAGAGAGAGAGTTATAATGTGGGTGATGGTGTTGTGTTGTGTTTCAGCTCCACAAGGACGATTGTATGTAATTTACTCTAAAAAAATCCTTTTTAATAATAATAATAATAATAATAATAATAATAATAATAATAATAATAATAATAATAATAATAGGTGTAGGGGATTTAGTAGCCCGGTGTCAATACACGGACCAAACCCGAAACTTAAATAACCAAATATCTTCTCAAACCAAACCCGTTCCAAAATAATAATATCCGATCCAATAATAAAATGAAATTAAAATTGTTAGGTTAACCTAGTGCCGGAGTCAATGTAGTGCCAAAAATAACGATCTCACAATAAATCATCACGACCGAACCAAACCAAACCATAAATAAATAATAGAATCCCATAAATATCGTACGATTAAAAATCACGTACCAACGTTCATAAAATATCTCATCACAATAAACTTTTCAAATATTCCAAAATTTATAATTTTAATGTAATGCGGGTTTTAAAACGGCACCCTAATTTGCCAGTTGTCACATCCTCCCAGCCTCAGAAGAAACCCGTCCCGGGTTTCACTCGGAACAAACCATCTACAAAGTAAAAAGCTTCGGATATCTCTTGCGAAACTCATCCTCACATTCCCACGTGAATTCCGGTCCATGCCGAGAATTCCAACGAACTTTGATGAGCGAAATACGACTTCTCTTAAGTCGTTTAATCTCTCGATCCAAAATCTCAATCGGCTCTCCCACAAAATTCAAACTTTCATCCACACGAATATCCTTAATTGGTATAACTGGCGTTTCATCCGAAAGACACTTCTTCAAATTGCTAACATGAAACACATCATGAACTTTACTCAATTCCATTGGTAATTCCAAACGATAAGCTACGGGCCCAATCCTTTCCAAAATAAGAAATGGTCCAATGTAGCGGGGGTTAAATTTCCCACGTTTCCCAAAACGTATCACACCCTTCCAAGGCGAGACTTTCAGCATCACTATGTCTCCAACCTGAAATTCTAGGGGTTTACGCCTCTGATCGGCGTAACTTTTCTGTCTATCTCTAGCTGCTTGTAATCGATCTCGAATTTGCATTACTTTCTCAGTAGTCTCCAAAATAAGTTCAGGGCCTGTGAGTTGGCTATCTCCAACTTCTGCGCAACCAATAGGTGAACGACATTTACGTCCATATAAAGCTTCAAATGGTGCAGCTTTAAGACTTGTGTGGTAGCTATTGTTATAGGAGAACTCTGCAAGGGGTAGATACTTCTCCCAGCCTTTACCAAAGTCTACTATGCATGCACGAAGCATATCCTCCAAAGTCTGAATAGTTCCCTCCCTTTGACCATCGGTTTGGGGGTGATATGCAGTACTCATATCAAGTCTCGTCCCCAAAGCGGTTTGAAGTGATCGCCACAACGCTGACATAAAGCGGCTGTCGCGATCAGAAATAATCAATATCGAAACTCCATGCCGAGAAACAATCTCCTTCACATACAACCTCGCAAGTTTGTCAACACTATCATCTTCACTAATCGCCAGGAAATGAGCAGACTTAGTCGATCGATCCACAATTACCCATATAGCGTCACAACCGCTAGCTGTCTTTGGTAATTTGGTAATAAAGTCCATCGTAATCCGCTCCCATTTCCAAACCGGGAGTTCTGGCTGCGTCAATAATCCTGACGGTCTTTGATGTTCGGCTTTAACCTTAGAACATGTCAAACACTTACTAACATACAATGCTATATTTGCCTTCATATTTGGCCACCAATATAACTTTTTTTTTTTCAAATCCTGGTACATCTTGTCAGACCCAGGATGAATAGAGTATCTTGACTTATGCGACTCATGCATAATTAACTCTCGAATTCCTCCATACAATGGTATCCAACTTCGCTCTCCAAAACATAATACTCCATCAGAACGTCTAACAAATCCCTTCTCATTTTCTGTCATCCCAAATATATTCTCAGCAGACCGATTTTCTACTTTTAACGCTTCCGTTTGAGCTTCTAATATTTGAGACGGTAATGGCGATACGATAGTCATTCCTAATGACCTAACTCGTAACGGTGGAATTCTCTCCTTTCGACTAAGAGCATCAGCAACAACGTTTGCTTTACCCGGATGGTAGCGAATTTCACAATCGTAATCGTTTAGCAGCTCAATCCAACGTCGCTGTCTCATGTTGAGCTCTTTTTTTATTCAAGATGTGTTGCAGACTTTTGTGGTCAGTAAACACTACACACTTGGTTCCATACAAGTGATGTCTCCATATCCTTAAAGCAAAAACCACAGCACCTAACTCCAAATCATGGGTGGTGTAGTTCTTCTCGTGCTTTTTGAGCTGCCGGGAAGCATAAGCTATCACTTTCTCTTGTTGCATTAACACAGCTCCCAAACCTTTATGCGAAGCGTCACAATAGATGACGAAGTCCTTGTTACCTTCAGGTAACACTAAGATAGGAGCACTACACAACATTTCCTTAAGTAATTGAAATGCTTCCTCTTCCTTATCTCCCCATTCGTACTTAACACTCTTTTGGGTCAATTTGGTCAACGGTTTTGCGATCTTCGAAAATCCCTCAATGAATCTTCGGTAATAACCGGCTAATCCCAAAAATTGACGAATTTCTGTTGGGGTCGTAGGTGCAGCCCAATCTTTAATCGCTTCAATCTTAGCAGGATCTACATGAACTCCTTGTCTATCAATCACATGACCCAGAAATTGTACCGTCGGAATCCAACATTCACATTTAGAAAACTTGGCATACAGTTTCTCTTTCTTGAGCAATTCTAAGATAAGTCTTAGATGCTCCTTCTCACTCTTCGAATAGATTAGAATGTCATCGATGAACACAATCACAAATTTATCTAAGTAAGGCTTACACACCTGATTCATGAGATCCATGAATACCGCCGGTGCGTTAGTCAACCCAAACGGCATCACCTGAAGCTCGTAATGCCCTTAACGGGTTCTGAAAGCCGTTTTCGGAATATCTTCATCGCGCACTCGAAGCTGATGATATCCCGATCTCAAATCGATCTTCGAATACACACTCGATCCTTGAAGCTGATCGAACAAATCGTCGATCCTCGGTAACGGGTATCTATTCTTCACCGTTAACTTGTTCAACTCTCGGTAGTCAGTACACATACGAAACGATCCATCTTTCTTCCTCACGAATAAGACTGGGGCTCCCCAAGGTGAAGAACTTGGTCTTATGAATCCTTTTTCGGCTAACTCCGCTAACCGTTTTGACAACTCTTCTAGTTCGGTAGGTGCAAGACGATAAGGCGCTCGTGCCATGGGTGCAACACCATGTATCAACTCAATTTTAAACTCTACTTGTCTAGTAGGCGGGATTCCCGGCAAATCATCGGGAAATACATCAGGAAAATCACGAACTATAGGCACATCTCCCATGCATCTTTCCTTCTTCTCCTTCCCTCCTTTCTCAGAGATTTGAGCTAAGAAAAGGTAACATCCTTTTTCCATTAGCCTCGGCAATTTAGTGCAAGATATGACCGCTAATCTAGATGGGCCTCTCAATTCCTTTCGATCTCCTGGTATGTTCAGAATCTCCTTGCCGTAAGGCACACGCACGATCTTCTCATCGCAAATTATATGAGCACGATACTTCGACAACCAATCCATACCAATAATGACATCAAAACTTCCTAATGTGACGGGTAGAAGATCTATGTTGAAAGGACGATTCAGAAAGTTTAACGTGCAGCCGCGAATGATAGTCCTAATCCTCTCTATGTTCCCATTAGCTAACTCTACATCATAACCAATCCTAAGGCCATCGGGGGTTTCTCAAGTAAGGGTGCAAACTTAGTGGACACAAAACTCTTATCGGCACCAGTATCAAATAGTATGGAAGCATAACGATTATTGAGAAGGAACGTACCAGTAACAACGTTCGGATCTTCTCCTCTCTCGTTCCCGAGTGCATACACTCTTCCATGAGCAACTCCAGCTTCCACACGTTGGTCCCCATTATCTTGTCGTCCACGGTTTCCATGATTGTACCCATTACCACCCGATCCTTGATTTTCTCGGTTCCAGGATTCTCTACACTCATTCCTATAATGTCCCTTCTTTCCACATCCATAACGAGTAACATTTGCCTTACTCATAGTTTCAGGAGTATCTTGAACCATAGCAAGTGGTCGAGCTCTAAAATCCTTAGCTATGTGTCCCATCTTAGAGCAATTCTTGCACACCACAGTACATCGTCCAGAATGATTCTTACAACATCGGTTACACCTGGGTGCATCTCCATTGTAGCTCTTCTTGTCTCCATCTCCCATAGCATAAGCTCTAGTAATCATTTGTCGCTTGTTTCGACGATCATTACCCTTAGAATGATTATCCCTCTTCCTCTTTCCATTCTTGTCTTTCTCAGCTTCTTCCAATGCCAACGAGTCCATCAATTTTTGAGCAATAGTGATAGCCTCATGAATGTTTGCAGGCTTAGCAGAAACCACATCGTTCCTTGTAGCTACCGGAAAACCATCGGTATACCTCTCAATCCTTTGAGTCTCAGTCCTAACCATATCGGGACAAAGTAAGGCTAACTCTCGATAACGGCGATTGTAAGTTGCCATATCGGTACCTTTCACCTTATGGTTCCAGAACTCAATCTCCAGCTTCTTAATCTCATTTCTTGGGCAGTAAGTCTGAATCAGCAAGGACTTAAATTGCTCCCAAGTCATAGCATAAGCCACATCACTCCCAACCGAATTACGGTAATTGTTCCACCAAGTTAAAGCTTCATCCTTGAAGGTAAAATAAGCAAACTTTACCTTCGCCTTCTCCGCACAACCACTAATATTAAACACTGACTCAGTCTTCTCCATCCACCTGACCAAGTAGACCACTCCTTCAGTTCCATCAAACTCAACGGGTCCACAATTTTTAAACTCCTTGTAGTTACATCCATTAGCACGAACAGGTGGGAATGTTCCAGCAGAATTGTTGGAATGATTTGACTCAGCTAGTAGCTCAGCAACTCGTTGTTCCACCAGTTGATTGATCATTGCTTGATCCACAGCAGGTGCGTTAAGTGGAACATGATCATTGTCTCCCTGGACATCAACATTTTGATTCCTGTTGTTGCGGTGGTTATCAGGAGTAGGGGTTTCAACATTTCGAGTAGGACGGCGTCCTCGGCGACCTGGGGTAGTCGTTGCAGGACCAGTTCTGGTAGCTCTAACAGAGTTTCATCGTATAGCCATTAATGTAATACTAACACAATATCAACCACGCAAGTAAGACACAGTTCTCCATGTACGCCAAAAACCGTAAAATATCATACGAGCTCACCCTCGTCCATAAGTAGCGATCAATACATCGTTCCATACTACCAAAAGGCATAATAAATACTAATCGTTCCATACGAGACGAACGTACAATCCGAATAACATGACTTAAGGGATAGAATAACCAGCTCTCATAACCGATTACTCCCTGACTTAAGAAGCAACACAACAACAACACAAATCTAAATTGATCTAGCCATGAAGCTGGCGTAGACTATTCAACTCCGATCTCAAACCATCCAAATCTCTCCATAACGATTCCAGCTCAACACTGTATATATCTCTATCTCTCTTGAGGTCTGTTGCCTCCTTCTCCAACTCCGTGTTCCTCTGCCACAGCTTGCGATCTGCCTCGTGAGCCGTGAGGAAACCTCTTTGCAGACTCTCTATCTGCTCATGTATCTCCATCATACCTCTCCTAATCGCTGTCGTCCTGCCCATGACAGTAGTCAAATCAACTCTCAACTCAGCAACAAACTCAGCAATAAACTCAGCAATAAACTCAGCAATAACTCAGCAATAATCATCTCAATTCGGTCAGACATCCGCGAGATCCTCTCGCCCTGTGCAGTAATCCGAGTCCACATCCTACCAATTTCACCCAAATCTGCATGCTCAGCAGAAACCTCAGAAGGTGCATCCAACTCAACGGGACTACCAGGTGGCAACTCAAACAAAAATGGATGATCAGGTGAAACCGGCTCTAACGGATGTATCGGTAAATCGGGCTTCGCAGAATGAGCTGAATGTGCTAGCGACCCATCATCATCAGGCATCTCCTCCTCCTGAGGATCATCCTCTTCCTCATCTTGAGGGTCATCATTCTCTTCCTCATCTTGAGGGTCATCATTCTGCTCGCCCTCGTACTCCTCCTCATACTCCTCGTCGGAGGGGTACTCCATCAATCGTCATCTCTGAGCAGGTGAACCACGAGGCGATAAAATTGGTGACTTAGGGCGTCAATGAGACGATAAAGTAGTGGCCGAACGCATGACCAACACGTATGGGTCATCAGGGGCCATAGTGATCTACGAGGGGCGACGCGTACTAGCAATAACAATTCTTAATAACAACACGTGCAAAGGAGGCTATGATTTGTGACAACGGCGTAGGGTAGGTGTAAGTGTTTCAAAACAACTAAACCGCGAATTCAAAATATCAAATCCAAAAATCATCATATAATTCCAAATCGTATATAATCAAGAAAGATTTAAAATACCGCATTACTAAAATCATTCGTAAAGCAATTAAGCCATATAATTCCTCAAAAAGCATATAATTCCTCAAGAATGTATATAATTCCTCAAAACGCCATCATATCACTAAATCAATAAATCTCAAATCCTCAAATCATCTCAAGAATCCCATATCCAATAATCATCTCAATATACCTCAATAATAATAATGATGCTTCGGCTTGGCGGGCTGGCGGGCAATGGTCGAGGATCGTTTTCTATAAAAATCGGTTATAGTTTAGGTGTTTATTTACCTAGTTCTCTATAACCTTGGCTCTGATACCAATCTGTAACACCCCCAAAATTTGGTACAGCGGAAGACTCAACAAGCTTTCGGGGTGCTACGGGGATTGGTATCCATTCAAAGTCATGAAAGAACGAGATAAAGTAAACATAAGGAAAACACAACCAAAACGGGTTTTAAAGTTTACATTTATCCCAAGAATTATCCAAAGTAAGGCCCAAAAGAAATAAACATAGGTCCACAATAGTTATCAGAGTTTTAGAAATATAGATCCATAACCGGTGCCAATGCCAAGCCTCCAATCCAAGCATCCAAAGGGCATCACTTAATTACCTGAGAAAACGTGCTAAAAGTCAGCTTTCGCTGGTGAGATCATAGGTTTAGATTCTTAATTCAATATAGTGGACATATACGCAAAACGCTTGCTAGCTAGACTAGGCATCAATCATCCAACCAAAATAATCCAACCAAATCAAATCATCCCTATAGGTGCACGCTATAGCTCAAATCAATCCAATCAATAGCTTACCTAGCTCAAGTCTAGGCCTCGCTCCTAAATCAATCCAATAGCTTACCTAGTTCGGGACTAGGCCTCGCTCAACAACCAATCAATAGCTTACCTAGTTCGGGACTAGGCCTCGCTCAATAACCAAATCAATAGCTTACCTAGTTCGGGACTAGGCCTTGCTCAATAACCAAATCAATAGCTTACCTAGTTCGGGACTAGGCCTTGCTCAATAACCAAATCAATAGCTTACCTAGTTCGGGACTAGGCCTCGCTTAATCCTACCTAGTTCTATAAGCATAGCAAGTTTTAAATAAACAAAGCGATAATAGTCCACATAAAACATTTGCACGTTTCTCACCCCAAGTATTGAAAACAAAGTTCAAGAGTAAAAGTGGGGCTATGACTCACCTCAAGTCCAGCAATTCCTCAAAAGAAACGATAGAAGAAAGACGTAAGTAATTTCAAGCAACTCACGAAACGGCGACTACAGACTCGGCACTTCCTAACAATATCAAACTCGTTCAGAAATCATTTCCTCAATATCAAATATTCCCATTCCCGAACGTATTCCATTTTACTTTCCAAAAATATCCATTTCTCGAATTAACTTCATATTAATTTGAAATTCGACGTTTGGTATCCATATGGGTGGTGGGTCGACACAAAACAAACCAAGAAGCCACAACGAACGAAATAATAAACAAATCTATAGGTCTAATATTAGCCCGATATATTATTTAAATAAATCATCGAAGTTTATCAAATCCGTCGATTTGGTAACCTCCCATATTTATTTACGTAATACATCGCTCCAAGATTATACCCAACCTAAATCACATAGCACAAAGAATACTATATGGTATATATCGTAGTCCAATAAATTCCCTACATATATCGTCCAATTTGCCAAATTCGTCAATTTAGCCAATTCCACGAGATACATAGTAATTTATTATCCTAATACACGTACCACAACCTATGGGCGTCGTAGGATACGATGCCCATTAATATACTCATTTTCTATGACTAAATAAACCCTATTTAACCCGTCGATTAAATAAGTTACGTAGTTATAGAAAATGGATATATTAATCGTCATATATCCGTGACAACACAAAAGTCACATAATAAAGTCCACTTGGACTTAAGTAACCACAACTCGTATAACTCGATAAGTCTTTCTAAATTTACAAAAAGTCATCATGTTTTTATTTATTACTTACCCGACTTATTAGTTTTCGACATTATTTCTAGTTATTTATTTATAATAATACTCCGACATTTATTGCACTATTCGCATAGTATAATAGATATCGTTATATTATTATAACGTTCACTCGTGACCGTTTTATTATTAATATACGCATTTATAATAATATATATACGTTTATCACGTCTATATACCTATATAAACGATTATATTACTAATAATATTATTACGAGTATTATTTTTAACGTTTGATTTTAAATATATATCGAGTCATAAGAATTTGGTCACATGTCCGAGTCATCACTCTCGGCTCATAGTCCAAGTCCACAAATAATAATAATAACCAAGTCACAATAATAAATCAACTCCGTCCAAACAATCCCAATCACATGCTACAACATGAGGGTCCGACTACGGCACCCGACTAACCTATCTCCGTCATCTAATTGACCGTCTCACAATCGGTCCCCATATCAAATTCGTCAACTCAATTCCACAACAATAACCAATATGTCATTCCATCCTCGGCTCCCAAGTAATACCAACAATAATAACAACGCCAAAACAAGTACCTCAACAACAATATCAATAACAACAAGAAAGAAAATACCAAGAAACCAATTAATATCACCAATTAATTCAAGTCTTCCGGGTCGACTTACCAAGTCAAACGGGTCAATATTACTTTACACAAAATAATAACGTGGGTCACCCCCGAGACCACTAAGTCTCGGCTTGCTCTAGTTCGAGCCAAACCGACCCAAACCACCCCTTGGGGTGTCGGCCAAAAATCCAAACGACCACATGGGTCGACTAAACATAACCAAGAATAAACCATACATCAAAATCAATAACCAAGCATCCCAAATCGAGCACCAAGATCAAGAATCATCATATATCAATAACCAAATCCAAAAAAATGTACAAACCGAGAGTGCAAGCTCTCGGGTACACATCGACCCATCAAGAAAACATCAACCCGGATACCAAACTCGTTTTAGATCACATTTTATCAAAAACCCACTTGAGTTTCATGTGTTAAACCATTGATCCGAAAAAAAATATAAATAGATCCGTGACCCTTGGTCACATTTTCACCAAAATACGAGTTGAAAACTCGTCTCACCTTCGATTCACAAGACCCAAAACTCGACTTCTTCAAAAACCCAAAAGAAAAGATGGTAAAGGTGGTGATAACGTGGTGATGTTGATTCGTATGAGGTGTTAGGGTGGTCCAAATCGCGCGTGGTTTGTACCAATAGATAGATCGGAAGGAGATGGTTAAGATTGTGGTGTTAGATTTGGTGTGAGGGTGGCGGTGGTGGTGCTATTGGTGGTTTTAGGTGGCGGTGGGTGTGAGTAAAGAAAAGAGAGAGAGAGAGTTATAATGTGGGTGATGGTGTTGTGTTGTGTTGCAGCTCCACAAGGACGATTGTATGTAATTTACTCTAAAAAAATCCTTTTTAATAATAATAATAATAATAATAATAATAATAATAGGTGTAGGGGATTTAGTAGCCCGGTGTCAATACACGGACCAAACCCGAAACTTAAATAACCAAATATCTTCTCAAACCAAACCCGTTCCAAAATAATAATATCCGATCCAATAATAAAATGAAATTAAAATTGTTAGGTTAACCTAGTGCCGGAGTCAATGTAGTGCCAAAAATAACGATCTCACAATAAATCATCACGACCGAACCAAACCAAACCATAAATAAATAATAGAATCCCATAAATATCGTACGATTAAAAATCACGTACCAACGTTCATAAAATATCTCATCACAATAAACTTTTCAAATATTCCAAAATTTATAATTTTAATGTAATGCGGGTTTTAAAACGGCACCCTAATTTGCCAGTTGTCACATTATGTGCCTTGAGCTCCAAGTTTTGTGTAGTATATAAGCAAACCCAAGATGTAGGTTTTTCTCATAACTTGTACACACACATCTTGGTGTTTTCTCTCCTTTTTCTTTTCTTTGGTCAATCCAACAAAACAACCCTTTAGGGTTTCGATTTTCTTGAATCAAAACAAGGTTTTGTGTTTATTACTTGCATAAACTTTTTCTTGAATTAGTACGTGTGTACAAGAACGTGAATCAAACACACTATTGTTTGATTCTTGGATTGAATTACAAAAAGGTAAGGGGTAATTCATATAATCCTTATAAACCCTAATTAGGGTTCTTGGTTCCGGAAGATTGCTTTGATTTTTGTTCGGGCTAGAATCACAAAGGTATGTTTACTATTTAATTATTGATTAATTAATTACATATTATTCGATCTATTATAATTGCTTCCGCTTATGCTCACTTTGATATACTTGGTTTATTTATATGAATGTCATGATATAATAATTTCAACAGTGGCATCTAGAGCCGTTATAATGTGTAATTAATTATCGAAACACATAAAAAATTGGATCTTGATTCGTTTAGTTACATGTTTTTAGGGTTTATTTGTTAGATTCCTAACCCTAAAATATTTTATAGGTCGATTGACCTTAATAGGGTTTTAGGGTTTATGGTTTTTAATTTTTTTTAATATGATTAGAAACCCTAGGATGTCATGTAATTGTTATGCGTTTTAGTAAATGATCTTGGTACAATATGTTAATTGTTAAGCTAAATCCATGAAAAAGTGCATATTTGCATGGATTTTTATATTGTGTTATAATTTAAATGGTTTAAATTGTTTATATGAATTAATGGTTAAGTTATATCGCAACATGTAAATTTATTAATAGATGTCGAATTGGGGAAGACTCCAATATTAAGTAATCAATTATGTGCTATGTGGTATTTATTTAATTTTGGCTTACGCAATCAATTTATCGATGTATGTGGCTCTTTTTCCAAGAAAAAGAAAGCCCTAATTGAATTAATACGTAATACACCTAGATTTGATTATTAATAGGACTATTTAATAAGATTTGCATGTGCCTACATGTTTTATACATATTTAATTGTTATGATTATGTATATTTGTTTATTTAGTTGTTTTATTTTTTATTTTATATTACTTGTTTTTGTTTATTATTATGTTAGACATGTTTATAAACGAAAAGGGTAATTTTTTGAATAGAAAAATAATACGGACTAAATAATGGCGAAATTGTTTTGGTTTTTAAGAGTTTAAATTTCAAAGGATTGGTTGATTGATGTTTTTGTACGTAATGGTTAAATAGGCTCGACCGAAGTTTACACACTATAAGATGGGTATAAGGATGGCAACGCATTAATTTGTGGCCTTAGAGAGACAACATTATGTCTTAACTATCGTTTGTGTGTAAATTAGACTTACCGAACAACCATTACATGTACACTGTCATCTTAAGGGTGAATTAACCACAATTCCACAATGATTATCCGAAACACTAAGCTTTCGGGCTTATGCAAAAGTACGATATAGTGGACGATAATTGATGGTAATTCTTTAATTGGTGAACCCGATACCTCAATCAAAACTTTGTTATTTTACTTTTAGCAAATTGGTAATAAAAATGTTTTGTAAAACCAATGTTATGAAGTTGTATGCATGCTTCTTCATACATTATTTTGATTACACGTCAAAATTTAATACCCTTATAAAATTAAGTCGAATGCCATCTAATTAAGAACACTTGAAGTTGTAATTTACGTCATGTGAGAACTTGGCGAGATTGCAATGGAGAGGTAAATTTCATAAATTCATTGCTAGCAGATCAACTGATGTGATGGATTTGTGAGTTTGCAGTTTTTAAGTTAGACGACTTAAATTGAGTAGGAAGTGAGATCTTGGACTCAAGGCATTAAGATGGGGATCAAACATGCTTACATTACAAAAGTTTTGTGATTGTAAATCCCATAAATCTAGGAATTGCAATATGATATTGGCAATTATTGTACGACAATTACCTTGTTGAATACTATCATTACTAGCTGATCAACTGATGTAATGATACTATGTCAATTAGGATCCTAGCTTTAAGAAAATACTATGGTTTATATGAATATTTACCAATGGGTATTTTATTTTCTTAAAGATCTAATTATCGAAAATACTGAAATTGAATTTTGTAATTCGTTTTAATGTATTAATGCAACGTTCAAACCATAAACGTATTTTGGGCTTTGGTAAATTGATCTAGTTCTGTTTTCAAACAAATGTTTGATTAAGAAATATTTACTTAAAAGACAAAAGTAGTCTCCTTTCTATGAAGGAAGAGTGAGACACAATCCTATTCCTTTTCATGAATGAGAAAGGATAATAGGAATATTAGATATGTCTAAATTCTAATATAACTCATAGCAAATTTTTTAATAGTTAAGAAAATTGCGAATATTTTCATAGGGATTTATCATCCTCATTCGGTGATCAAGTTCTTAGTAACAAATATGATATTTGGTTAACAGAAAATTATGTATGACATTTTATGAGTTATTATAATTAGAAGCTAGACTAATTACTGCAAAATGTTTAAAGACAAATTAGTTGTTTTTACAATTTTAAAGGTGCTACATACATTGTAGGATGGTAGACCTATTAAGGAAGAAATTGCATGCCCAATTTTCAAGTTAATAGCATTTGGTGGATAGTCCATCATTTACGTAGTAGAATACACTTTTAGTACATAAGTAATTGTTACGTATGGACATTCAAAGGTGTAGGAAAGTTAAAAGCACACTATTTGCTTTCACTGGATAGGAAACATTTACAATGTTGTCAAATTCAGTGGGAGTATTATGTACTTTACACTGAATAAGGAAGTATTGTAATGATCTTTAATTCAGTGGGAGTTACAAGCTTTGATATCTTGGTAGCTAAAGATAATTACTTTCCAAGTATAGACACTCATTCTTTTAAGGATAAGTATTGTACATTTCCTTACTAGACATTGTTGTTCTACATCTACTTGTTATGCTAAAATCTATGACACAATCATATTGACCACATAAACAAATGCATGGCATGTTGTTTATCAACTATATGAGGTTGTTCAATGCACAAGTGGGAGAAATGTTATCTTTATTGTGTGCAAGAAACAACTCATAAAGATATGATTTAATGGATTCTCTTGACTACAAGGTAAGAGAATAAGGTTCTAATATTAATTCAAGAAACACTTGGTGTCAATTTATGTTATGTGAGAGCTTAACTAGATTGCAACAACAAGGTGAATTTCATATTTCATTACTAGCAGATCAACTGATCTAATTGAACTATGAGAATTTGCAGTTTCTAAATTAGAATAATGTTCTAATATGAATTATACTAGGTTAATTCAAGAAACACTTGGTGTTACAATTTATGTTATGTGAGAGCTTAACTAGATTGCAACAACAAGGTGAATTTCATATTTTCATTACTAGCAGATCAACTGATGTAATTGAACTATGAGAATTTGCAGTTTCTAAATTAGATACCTATTAGAACATGTGTCAATATGATATCAAGACTACTTTAATTTATAGAATTCATGGAATAACATAAATTAATTAAGTAATCTAATGCTACTTCAATCCGAATAATTATGTGTTCTTGGAATGACATAAATAAATGAAGAAATAATGTTATTTACATTATTGTGAAGTAATATATTAACTTGAAATTACTATTGAAACCAAAAGATGGTGTTCATAATTACTTTAGTTAAACATGTTTATGTTTCATTGTAAAGATATAAACATAAAGTCTTTTAATTGTTACAAGACTTATAATAAAGTAAGACGTTATCTTGTTGTGTCTTTTAATTAAGAATATACATGAAGTTATTAAATGGTTAAATGACTTATAACGTATAGTGGGATTATAACAGTTTATGTTTTCTTGTAAAGACATGGACATGAAGTAACTTTATAAAAAGTACTTGTGTTATAAGGCATGTAATAGGCTTGAAAATTATTATACCATTAAAATGAATTAGTTGGTAAATAGACAAGTCAAAAGGAATATGGTTATCTTTAAATATTGTTAGATTGTCTTACAATATTAATACTAATGAAATATCAAATGTTTATGGTATGTTCAGTTAGGAAAATCAAACTCTTGTTATATTGTTTGATTAATGATAACTATGACTTCTTTTCTTCCAAAAGTTATCAAGGTTAGAATGTTGAGTATGACTTGGACATATTTAATAAAACTCCAACATAGAAGATTAATAAGACATTATCATATGATGGAATGTGATGAATGTGATGAATCACATTAGTCTTAAATTGAAGTTCTAAATTTGTTTAACTGCTTATGAAGAGGTTATTAACAAAATAAAGTTAGGAACTGTCAATATGTATCTGTAATATCCCAAAAGAGAATATTGTATTATTGCTTAATTTGCTAAGTATTTAAAGACAGTCTTTAAATTGCTAAAAGCAAGTGGGAGTGTTGATCTTTAAAAGATAAAATTACAAGATACATAATCTTCTAAAATACACTAGTAAATATCATGATGAAGTTTGACATTTAAATGTTAAATCTCAAGATGATGATGAAGTTTGATATTTAAATGTTAAATCTCAAGATAATGGAATTATCATTCATAGAATAGCAATATATCTCAGATATTTGATTAATATGTTGAGTGCTATGATTTACAGGATTATTGTAAACCTGATAATCATTACGATACATTATCAAATATGTAATTGGGTAAGTATACATGATATGAATGATTAAGATGCTGTCCATAAAGATAATCAATTTTAGAAATGTGGTTTATCTTAATAGTTAGACTAGAAAATGAAGATGAGTTTCTTCAAAGATAAGGTAACTCTTGTGGTTTAAATCTTTGGATAGAAATCATATGGACAATATTGTGCACGTATTTAATGCATGTCTTATGACAAGATTATTAATCACAATTAAGCAATTAACTGTGATTGAATATTCTATTATAAACACATTAAATATATAAAGATTATGATTGTCATATTTAGTTTCATTTATATGAAATTGACAATGGAATATCAAAACTCTTTCTTGTATGATTACTTGAGCGAGGACGATAAGTAATCAAAAGAAGTTTATGAATTCAAATAAATCTTTAGAAGTGTACAAGGTGCAATAATTCATGGATGGATAAATGCATGCATCTATAAGATTACTCTTATGTTTAATCATTAAATTCATATTTTGATTTATAATTGAAATAAGATAATTTCTAAGTATTCCTAAAAGCTAGTGGGAGTATTATGTTTAATTCTTAAATCATATATGTTGTAGAACATATAAAAAGTAACATTCCATATAAGTTAAAAGTTAAGTCTTAGTTTGGAATGAAACTTTACTTGTAAGATTTAGGAAATAAGACATATAACCTTGGAATGAATGTTTATTGTTGAAACATGTGCGGTAAATAAATCTAACATGATATATTATTTAGAAAGTCTAAATAAATAGGTATGACATGAATAAAATCTAAGTATGACTCATAGATTTTTCATGTATATCATGTTTTGTTGTATCATACTTGATTACAAGATGATTTGGCAATATTAATATCTAATTATAAGTTATTAGATAACTTGTGTAATATTCTAAAAGAATATGTTTGATTATAGAATCACATCCTGAATCTGGAAAAGCTTCCAAATTCTATAAATGAACAATTTTTCCAATTGTTGTGAAAATTGTCATAGCCAACAAACTTAAAAGTTTAAAGGGCATCAAACATTACACAATAGATATTATGGTTTACGGAATGTTTTAATAGCATATTGTTGTTTGCATACAATGATGCTAATGAAATTGAGATGACACTCAATAATAGTCATGGTAAGGATTTCATCTTTAACTATATGTACTAGTTATGCTTACTAAAAGCATAGTTGTATTATACATTAAGAGAATAAGAATACTTTAAACTTTAAAATGTTTGGAAGTTTAATTATCATAAATTGGTGGTTAAGGATTGTGGAAAACTAGAAGGGGGGGTTGAATAGTTTTATGTCCTTTTAAATTTATTTCCAAAATATTTTGTTGGTTATAAAAACTTTCGATTCGATCTTAAGTGAATTCAAGCAACAACCAATATGAGCAAGTCTAAACTAATATTGAAAGTATTGAAATATAATGAAGAAAAGATAGAGTTAGAAAGATCAAACCACAACACGCGAATTTATAGTGGTTCGGCTACAAGGACACCTTCCTTGCCCTACTCCACTCCCTGAGTACCACACTCGAGAGTTTTCTTCACTATGTCAACAAACTCCTTATGGTGGAGAAACCTTACACACCTTGGCTTACACAAGTTAACGACACTAAGCTAAATGTCGAGTTCTAATCGTAGCTAGAACCAATCTCACACCAAATATCACACCACGTGATCTTCACACCTTAATCACACCTTCACACCTTCTTCAAGACTTCACACCGTCTTCACACCTTATCAATCTTCACACCTTCTTCTATGCACAACTAAGTCACTACTACTAATCTAGTTTACAACACACCAAGATTCTACAATCAACAAGTATTCACAACACCTTAACAAATAGCTATCACTAGTACTATATGAAACTAGCTATACACAACACCACTACAATAAGATGGATGTAGAGAAGTGTTCTTCTTCTTGCACTTGAATGGATGAAGCTTTGGATCACTTGGAAACAAAGACTTATGAAATATATGATCAAAGGATTTTAGATCTAGAGAAGAGGATTGGATCAGAAAGTTTATAGTGCAAAAAGGTGAGAAAAATATGTGAAATGATCCAATATTTATAGGGCCAGAAAATACTGTTCGGTAGCGTGCCGGTCCTCTTAATTGTAGGCCGGTCCCCTTAATGATTAACGGGGCCGCCTAGTAAAATTAAGGGGGCCGCCCTCCTGAACGTTTGAAAAGATTCTCTGGATAAAATTTGCCCTTTTTGGTTGGAAATTTGAAATCATATTTTTGTGGTTTAATAAAGCTTTACCAAAAATGATTTACAAATATATATAAAATGTTAAAATCATTTTATATAATGTTATGTATTAATATAAAATTTCCTTTGATCATGTAATGCATAAGTTACTAAGTTTATGCATACCTTAAGTGATATAAGATGTAGAAGTAAATATTTGTCACCAAATACTTGTTTATGTCTTATTCTTGACTTAATTTGATTTAAGTTTTGTGATTATCAAAACATAGGTTTATTGAGAAATATTAATAACATTCACAAACATTATTTATATCAACAATCTCCCCCTTTTTGATGATTACAAAACTTAAACTCATTAACTCAAAAATTAGTTTTTAAACAAGTATTTTAGTGAGTTTATATGTACTTCTCCACCTTTTTGTAACATCAAAAAGTTTTAGCCGACAAGTTTTCATTCGTGAAAATTTTGACGGGTAGAGACTCCCCCTTGATGTGTACTCCCCCTCGTTTGGGGGCATCAAGAGAACGAGCTATGGAATGCTTGCAAAACAAAAATATTAGAACCACAAGTATAGACATGCACACTAATATAATGTAATAAAGAATGAAAGAAACATTCATATTAAAGAAATAGTTGTGTCAACACACAACAATACAAGTACATAAGCTAACAACATAGAAGCAAGTACATAAGCCAATTAATCAAGAAAGATACATCATCATGCAAAAGTACATGGACTTCATAGAGCTTGCAAGCAAAAGGGGTGGCAAAGACTTTATTTTATTAAGCATATCAAATGCTTAATTTGGAGAGCATGATGGTGATGGTGGAGGAGTAGATGAGAATTGTGGTGGAGGAATTATTGGAGAGGATGGTGGAGTTGGAGGTGGTGGTGGGTTGGTAAGCAAATGTTCAATATATGAAAACATATATTGAATTTCATCTTTAAGGCCAAAGATGATGGTTCGGTTGTGGATACAACAAAGGCAAGTATCACCATGTGATTCAAGCATCCTCCAAGGTATGGGATTGACAGAGTATGGTGGTGTAATTTGTGGAGATGAGAGTTGAGTATCAAGTGGTGTTGTTGGTGAAAGTGAAATTGTAAGATGGGTGGATATAGGTTCTTGAGTGGGAAGTGGTGATGATACTTGTGGAGACAAGTGTGAATTGATGTAGTCATTAATTGATGAGGTTGATGGTAAGGAAGATGAGGAAGTTCCATGAGTGGAAGGTGTTTTGGATGGTGCATTAGGTGCACTTGGAGAGGAGCATTTTGGTGGAGGTGATGGGGTTATGTTGTCTTCATTTGTTAAGTCAATGAAGAGTTGTTTTGGAGGAATGACCACAAGTTTTTGTTTCTTGTAGGTTTTGGAGTTTGAGGTGCTTGGAGGGGTCATGATGATATGATGAATGATGAGATAAAGAATGGTGATAATGGAGGGAATTTATAGTATGGAAATTGGTGATTTAGGTAAATGTTTGAAACGGTTGAAAGAGATTCTAAAATCAGTTGGGTCAAAATGGGAAATGGTAGCTGAAACTAGAGAAAGGATTCACAAGATGAAAAAGAATACAGTAAACCCAGTTCCAGATGGCCGGTCCCCTTAATTGTATGCCGGCCCCCTTAATCATTAAGGGGACCGCCTAGGGAATTAAGGGGGCCGCCCATCTGGTGATTTCCCAGACGACCAGAAACCCAAAATTTGCAAAATTTGGTGATTTTTCAAGTGTGTTTTTCCAGCAAGCTCTATTAGGAGTATATACTTTAGGAATGATGATATATAAACACATAAATATAATCAAATTTTGCATGCAAATAAACATATTATAATCCATTTTGAAAAGAAGCATGGCATAACATTAATATGAAAGCATGATAATAATTAAAGTCTAAACATCATTCCGAATAACACAAGAAATTAACACAAGTATTTCCGAATAAATCGGACAAATAGCAAACCATACAAATGTAAAAAAAAAACAGCAACATGTCAATATCTTCTACTTCTTTTTCTTTCCAAGCATCTTCCTAAACATTTTCCCAACGGATTTGAATCCTCCTCGCATCTCTTCATGCATTTGTTGTTGTTGATTGATGATGGAGGTTTGGCGAGTGAAGAGAAGTTCATCGGTACGTTCGTGAGGAAGAGGAATTGAGTATTCGGAGTAATCAAGGTCAGGAAGATCATCAACAAAGGTCGTGGGGGATGGAGTACTAACACGTGAGGTGTCTTCCTCCTCATCATCATCGTCATCACGATGAGATGTAGAACCACGACCCCTAGAGTACAAAGGAGCACGAGATTTTCCTTTGTCACTACGAGGACGACGAGTACGAACATGAGTAAGTTGGTTCAAAGTAGGAAGGATATGAACGTAGTAGTCTCTTTGAAGATGTGGGTAATGTTCCATCACATAACGGTAAAGTCGTGTGAGAAACATACCGTAGGGAAGATTGATCGACAATTCGTCCTTCGTGAATGTTTCTATTTTCAATGGGACGATAGAAACATGCAACTGAAGGAGACATGTCGGGAGTAGAAGAAACATTTGGAATGTATTGTTTGGTTTTGGATACATCACCAACCGTGGTCTTAGGCATTTTCACCTAAACAAAATAACAAAAAATAGAATTAATATAAAAACAACCATCATGCATATATTGTTTATATATATATATATATGTATATATATAATTATATGCAATATATGTGGAACGAAATTCTACTTCGACACAAATTTTTTTTTAATGAAGTAGTTTCATGATGTTCCTTTTATTTTGATTTTAAACTTGTTTAGAATGTACAATATCAAAAGGGTATGATATCATAATTCATTTCGAAATAAGGCTAGATATATATTAGATTATATATCTTCCATTTCGTAAAAGTTTGACGCAACATAAGCTTGTTTAAAAGATTGAAATGCGAATTTTAGTTTTCAAAATTATCATTTTAAAGATAAACCAAACGCTCCCTTAACTAGACAACAATATCCTAAAAATATCAATATATATATTGATTATATATCTTGATGACCTCTATTGATTCTAGTATTATTAATAAAACTTATAAGCTAGTTATATGTTTCAAATAACTTCATATAGTTATGGTTTGTTCATGAACCAAACGCCCATGTTGTCTTCATGAACCATTTAAACAACAATTTGAAAAGTATGCTTTGATTGTTTAGAACGTTAAAACAATGTAATGTAGTAAGTTTTAAATTGTTTTTAAGAGTTATATCAACAATGTGCCTTTTGAAAAATAAAATTTGACAAGGGTTTATGGGCGATTGATGATTTTGACAAGATGATATGTTATACTAATTTTGAGTTGCAAAACATCATCCTAATCCTATGGGGAGCATTTGGTAGTTCAATTTCTAGCTTCAATTTCACTTAAAATTGAGTTAAAATGAATTTTAATAAAATGCATAATTATTGATTAGATACTAAATTGAATGAAATGTGATGAAATGCATGTTGGAAAACTTACAAAAGATGTTGTTATATGTTTGGTTGATGTTTGCCCCTTGCGAAACAACCCCGAATTGGTGATATGATGGAGGATTTTGAAGTTTTTGGGTGTTTTGGTTCGTACTCAGTAGCAGTGGGGAAGAACAAATGAGTGAATGGAGTGTTTGGGAATGGAAATAAGAAGGAAAAATGAATTTGGAACTGTCAGATGGCCGGCCCCCTTAAACATTAAGGGGACCGCCCTCGATAACAAGCCGGTCCCCTTAATCATTAAGGGGGCCGCCTTTGAAATTTTCCAAATTTCGCGGAATTCGTTTCTGGAACAAAAATATTTATACGTATATACTTAGATTTATAATATATCAAAAATACGTAAATGTCTATTGGCACGATGATAAGATACTTAACAACTTTTAATTACCGTTTCGATAATTAAGATATACCTTTGACAATTTTTGGATAAAATGATCAAAGTGTTAAGTTGATGAAGGGTTTGAGGTGTGTTCGGGAATATGTGGATAAGTGTATATATATATATATATATATATATATATATATATATATATATATATATATATATTGTTTATATATATAAGTATAAGTGTGTTTGAAAGATGGGTTGATGAGTGAGATTTGAAGGATAGTAACGGAGATAGGATATACTTGGCGAGAGGAGTTTGTTTCATCCATAGTGTTCACGTGCGAAGGCGTTCTTGCATTATAAAAGTCCACTTGACTCATATCCCTTCATCATCATGAGTCTCCTAAAAGAGGACTTACTAGAATAGCGAGAGAGGGGGAAAGAAAGGGTTCGATAAAGAACGATTTCTTGGAGTTCTAGAAAGTCAACAAATGACGTATCTAGGTTATGTGCAAGTGAATATATATATATATACATATATATATATATATATATATTTAATATATTACGTATAATAATATATATATGTATATATAAGTATATATGTGATTCTAACACATAGAAGACAATGATAAATTATATCTAAATAATTTACGAAATCAAACAATACATATTTATCTAAGCATGGCAATGAGTTGTGAAAGAATGGCGTACCCGGTGGTCTTCAAAAGAAATCTTCAACATCATCAAGATGAAATATAGACTTTGAAAAAGTCTATGTTGAGAGAAAAACCAAGATTGCTTCAAGGAATGTTTGTCTAGCCATTTGATCTCCATTGTCCTTTTGGTCCAAAGTTATTTGGTCCAAACATGTTTAACATTTGACTCGGGTGCATGAAAGGTGGTAGAATGCCCCAAGGATTGTAGCTTTGTTGGTAGTTCCACGTTTGATTACTATTGTTATTATAGTTTTGTCTATTTTGATTTCTTCTTGGTTGAGGTGTTTTAGACCTAGGATGAGAATTATTTGGTTTTCTAGGTGGTGGAGTTTTAGATCTTATTTTGGGTTTGGACGATCCTACTTCGGTCTTTAAAGACGGTGTATAAAAATCTTTAACTTCTTCATCATTGGCAAGAGGTATTTTCTTATCATTAATAAGTATATACTTAGGATTAGATTCTAAAGGTTTTTGTTTGTTGAGTTCACTTTCAAATTTTACATTTTTAATCTCGCTTGTTGAAGCCTTATTTGAATTAAATCCTAAGCCGGTTTTGTCTCCGGACGTTCTTTGAATACTTATTATTTTACTAAGTGATTGACTACTATTTTCAAATTTGTCAAGTTTGCGAATTTCTTCCCTAAGCTTTTCGTTTTCACCTTTAAGCTCTTGACATGATTTACATTCTTCAAAAACTTCTTTACCTTTTTCTAGTTGATGTATCTTAATTTTTAATTCAAGTACTTCATTTTCTAATTGATTGTTAATGTATTTTAGTGATTTGTTTTTGGACATTACTAGTTGTCCTAGTTTGCATAGTTTAATATATTCATTATCTAGATCTTTTTCATCTAATGATATACTTTCATCACTAAAATATTCGGTTTCGGAACGTACCTCATTTGGTGTATTCGCCATGAGACATTTTACTTCCTTTGTCGTTTCATTCTCATCATCATCACTATCACTCCAAGCACCTCCAACAAATTCTCTTTGATTTTGATCTCTTGTCATCATTGGACATTTTCCAATAAGGTGATTTGGATCTCCACACTTGAAGCACTTTCTTTCAATCTTGTTGTTCTTGTCATCTTTACTCTTTTGAAATGTTTTCTTTTCATCATACGGTTGTCTTACGAATCTTCCTCGCCTTTTGAAGAATTTCTTGAAATCTCTTACGGCCATGGCGTATTCTTCGTCATCACTTTCGGAAGATGAGCTATCTTCGATACTAGATTCCTTTCTAGCTTTCAAGGCGATTGACTTGGTTTGCTCTCGTTTTTCCATGACCATTTCGGAGTCCTTTTTAATGATGACTTCGTAGACTTTTAGATTTCCAATTAATTCGTCAAGTTGCAAAGTTGACAAATTCTTCGATTCTTCAATAGCCGTCACTTTAGCTCGCCATTTTGGATGAAGAGCCCTAAGAAACTTCCTAACAAAATTCTTACTAGAAAAATTCTCATCAAGTGCTTTTAAACTTGTGATGATAGTGTTAAATCTAGCAAAAGCATTGTCAATTGATTCCTCTTCCGGAATCGTGAATTGCTCGTATTGTTGAACAAGTAGATCTATCTTATTATCTTTGACTTGACTATTACCTTGGTGAGTTATTAGTAAAGAGTTCCAAATTTCTTTTGCGGTTTCACACATAAAGATCCTTTCGTACTCTTTACGTGGTAGCGCATTATAAATAACCATTTTTGCTTCATTATTTTTAGCAAGTTTTCTTTTTAAATCATCATTTTGTTTTTCAAAAGGTACAATTTCATCTTTCTTAGTTTCCGGGTTATTTTGAATAGGTAAAAAATCACCATTAGTAATAACATGCCAAAGATCTAGATCTTTTGACTTCACATAAGTTTCGAATCGATTTTTCCAATATAAAAATCCATCACTTTCAAATAGTGGTGGTCTTTGCATAGATTGCCCTTCTAAATATTTTTCAGATTCCATAGATCGTTACAAGTTTTAAAATACAATATATTTTAAAGATCTTGCTAGACGTGGCTCCTGATACCAATTGTGGAAAAATAGAAGAGGGGGTTGAATAGTTTTATGTCCTTTTAAATTTATTTCCAAAATATTTTGTTGGTTATAAAAACTTTCGATTCGATCTTAAGTGAATTCAAGCAACAACCAATATGAGCAAGTCTAAACTAATATTGAAAGTATTGAAATATAATGAAGAAAAGATAGAGTTAGAAAGATCAAACCACAACACGCGAATTTATAGTGGTTCGGCTACAAGGACACCTTCCTTGCCCTACTCCACTCCCCGAGTACCACACTCGAGAGTTTTCTTCACTATGTCAACAAACTCCTTATGGTGGAGAAACCTTACACACCTTGGCTTACACAAGTTAACGACACTAAGCTAAATGTCGAGTTCTAATCGTAGCTAGAACCAATCTCACACCAAATATCACACCACGTGATCTTCACACCTTAATCACACCTTCACACCTTCTTCAAGACTTCACACCGTCTTCACACCTTATCAATCTTCACACCTTCTTCTATGCACAACTAAGTCACTACTACTAATCTAGTTTACAACACACCAATATTCTACAATCAACAAGTATTCACAACACCTTAACAAATAGCTATCACTAGTACTATATGAAACTAGCTATACACAACACCACTACAATAAGATGGATGTAGAGAAGTGTTCTTCTTCTTGCACTTGAATGGATGAAGCTTTGGATCACTTGGAAACAAAGACTTATGAAATATATGATCAAAGGATTTTAGATCTAGAGAAGAGGATTGGATCAGAAAGTTTATAGTGCAAAAAGGTGAGAAAAATATGTGAAATGATCCAATATTTATAGGGCCAGAAAATACTGTTCGGGAGCGTGCCGGTCCCCTTAATTGTAGGCCGGTCCCCTTAATGATTAAGGGTGCCGCCTAGTAAAATTAAGGGGGCCGCCCTCCTGAACGTTTGAAAAGATTCTCTGGATAAAATTTGCCCTTTTTGGTTGGAAATTTGAAATCATATTTTTGTGGTTTAATAAAGCTTTACCAAAAATGATTTACAAATATATATAAAATGTTAAAATCATTTTATATAATGTTATGTATTAATATAAAATTTCCTTTGATCATGTAATGCATAAGTTACTAATTTTATGCATACCTTAAGTGATATAAGATGTAGAAGTAAATATTTGTCACCAAATACTTGTTTATGTCTTATTCTTGACTTAATTTGATTTAAGTTTTGTGATTATCAAAACATAGGTTTATTGAGAAATATTAATAACATTCACAAACATTATTTATAGCAACAAGGATGTCACACATTTTATGAAATATTATATGGCATTGTCAAAATAGTTGATTATGCACATACAAGAACTTCACTAGTTGAATTCTCGAAATAAGTATTCTTAAAATTCCGATAGTTCAAAGTTGGATGATTTATGTTTTGTCAACAAGTAGGAATGTCATTACTTGAGACATAATTCATCAACAAGATTTTCATGCATTGATCTATTTAGTGTTTGGATAAGGGATGTTAAACAATTATTATGATAAATTGAAATACATGGTATGTTTAATTTATAATATATTGTATCCTATATTTGTATGTTTAATCCATGAATAAAGGTTATTCTAAATTGTCCGTTGTCAGTTAATAATATGGGAATATTATTAAATCAAGACAAATCTGAAGGTTGGTATAATATACTTAAAGTATATTGATGCGTAGTCATGCCATTTCAGATGATATTCAATGATACCGAATATAGGACTTATCCCAACTACATGATGTTACTTTATGGATTTTGTTATTAAGTAAATCATGAGAAGTTATCCTTAGACTTGAGATGCAAGATAAGTGTCATGAATGTAGTACATTTTTGTGGAACAACTTAACGCTATACGTAACTGGTAGTCATAAGGGTTGTTTTCGGAAGTGTTACAAAGTTTGTGGGTTTTGCTTGTAGTCAAGATAGAATTTGTTCCTTCAAATTTAATTTTGGAGTTTAATACTGCTGGGCCCCTCGTAGAGTTGGTAAGATGCATGTACGGCCGTACCCAAGATCTTCCCTGAATATGTTCAGAAGATTTGGTAATCTTGATCAATCATAAACAAAGAGAAACAGAATGGTTAATTAAGGAATGACTTTAATCCATATCCTTATTAACAAGGTATTAGAAACAAAAGGATAATAATAATGAGAAATCATTAAAAGGTTTTTCCAGGAGCCTTACTCGAGATCGTACTAGAGGCATCGGCGTGTTGCAAGACGCTAACCGATGTGATTACACTATTAAAATATGTCCAATTGGGAGCTGTTAGAATATGGACATTATTTTAGTAGACGTATGTTAGGATCGAACTCGAGATCACGGGATTGCACACAATACGTATGAAGAGTAAAAGTAATAATTATTTATAAATGTTATAATTAATTATTAAACACAAAATAAATAATAGTAATTAGTATTTAATGATTAATGACTAATTATTTATTAAACGAAGATTAGGAAAGTAATACTAGACAAAACATGGAAACAAGAGAAGGATCTGGAAACCCCTAGGGGATCCAAAATCCGATCGGCCTAAGGGGGTTCCCACCTCCTTATGTGCCTTGAGCTCCAAGTTTTGTGTAGTATATAAGCAAACCCAAGATGTAGGTTTTTCTCATAACTTGTGCACACACATCTTGGTGTTTTCTCTCCTTTTTCTTTTCTTTGGTCGATCCAACAAAACAACCCTTTAGGGTTTCGATTTTCTTGAATCAAAACAAGGTTTTGTGTTTATTACTTGCATAAACTTTTTCTTGAATTAGTACGTGTGTACAAGAACGTGAATCAAACACACTATTGTTTGATTCTTGGATTGAATTACAAAAAGGTAAGGGGTAATTCATATAATCCTTATAAACCCTAATTAGGGTTCTTGGTTCCGGAAGATTGCTTTGATTCTTGTTCGGGCTAGAATAACAAAGGTATGTTTACTATTTAATTATTGATTAATTAATTACATATTATTCGATCTATTATAATTGCTTCTGCTTATGCTCACTTTGATGTACTTGGTTTATTTATATGAATGTCATGATATAATAATTTCAACAAATACTGTATCAAATAATTCTACAATTGTTGATAAACATATCAAACAAATTGCTATAATCATTGGTCAGAGTACATTAACTAATTTTTGTTTAGAATCCTTGTGATCTAAGTGAAAAATACAAATTTCACAAATATTGTTTAGCATCAACATTCTCAAGGGTTATCTTCTTAACCCGATTTCAACCCAAGTAAGATCTGACTCCATAAACAAATAAAGTCAAACTACCTCTTTTTAAAACTGATATGCTATGCAACTTACATGTTTAGCTATCAATTAAATGTACTATGACTTTGAATAAATCGAGCTTGACTCTAAATATCTTATAACTCAGACTCTGTCCTATTATTTAAGCAATACTTGTGTGGACAAATATATAAAGGCTAATTCTTAAGCATATAGTGCACACAACCTTGTAAGAACAGATATCTTAGCCATCATTATTTTTTAGTGCTTTTAGGCCTAGAGTTTGTCGTGAGTTATACTCAGCAACTTGCCTTGAAAATGAAGTTGAATTATCTTCTAACAATTTCACAAAAGAATCATATTCTTCAACTAGACCTGCATATCAAATGTAAAACAACAAAATCACAAGATGATAGTGATATTAAGGGGTAAAAATTAAATTAACAAGATAATTGAGATCACATGAACCATATATCGTTTAAAAACAAAACCATGTCAGTTTTGACCACATCTTACATGACAGTGGTATATGTGGTATGGATGTTGATTATTTTTCTGCTTTGGATTGTCTTCGTGATACGATTCCAAGCTTTGATTTTAGTGGGTTCACTAATAAGGACACCGTCCCCTCTAAAGCCCAACAAACACTAGCGAGTGGCGTTTTTGTGAAATGGTCAAGGATATGGAAGTTCACTTTGACATGACTGTGAGACAGAAAGCTATTTTTGAGTGTCTACGCGCACCACATGCGCATGATTTTCTACTAGCTATCCCCATAAACGGGCTAGGTCAACATATGTCACCAGTGGAATATCGTACTATCCTTAAATATCGCCTTATGATTCCATTATTTTCGGTTGATGAGATATGCCATGTTTGTCGCAAGGCATGTTTGGATTCCTTTGGGGAACATGCGGTTCATTGTAAAGAGCTCCCGGGCTTCAAGTACAGACATGATTTTGTTAGAGACGTCCTTTTTGATGTATGTAGGCATGCCGGGATCTCCGTCAAGAAAGAAGCGCCAGTAAACTTTTTGACGGACCCGTCGGATGGAAGATCTACATTGAGACAGGCTGACATTTTGGTTTTTGGATAGGTTGGAAGGAAACATGCTTGTGCGGATGTGACTGAGGTTTCTCCTCTCATGGGGTTGAGTAGTCGGGGTTTTACAGCTGGACAAGCCGCTTTGAAAGCCGCCTCGTGCAAAGTGACAAAACACAAGAAATCATGCATTGAAAATCAACACGTGTTTATTCCTTTCGCGTTTGATACATCTGGTTTCCTTACACTTGAGGCGGTAGAACTACTCAACAGAGTCCAACAAGTTATGAACTGTAATGTTATGACACATAGATCCACGAATGTAGTTTTCAAAAGAGTTAGCTTTGCAATCCAAAAAGGGCTAGCAGCGCAGCTTGTTGCTCGTTTGCCTTCAACCACTATGTAAATTCTATTTTGATGAAATAAAGATTAATACATTATTCTATATTGCTATGACAATAGAGTCTAAAAAGTGTTTCCTGTGTGTTTTCTGAATCATGTTATCAGTCGAGTTGATGAGTGAACTGATGCAGTTGCCTCATCAAGAATCACAATCTGACTTCTCTTAGTTTTCGGCCAAGGCAAACCAGTTGTTGTTGACCCATACTCCAGTTCTCTCCATTTTCACACTAGTACAGATTTGGCCTTTCGTCACACATAGCATATTTCGAATGGCCACATAGTAACATATTTACATGACTAAATGTACTAGCCTTAAATAAACATCCAAACTTGATCCGACTTGTGTGACCATTTCCTAAAATATATGTCACTCATTGGTGTATATATGTGACTAGAGGGTAATGTAACACCCCCAAAATTTGATACAGCGGAAGACTCAACAAGCTTTCGGGGTGCTACGGGGATTGGTATCCAACACAAGACAATATAGAACGAGATAAAGTAAACATAGTAAAAACACAACCAAAAAGGGGTTTTAAGGTTTACATTTATCCGAACATCATTCAGAGTCAGGCCCAAAATAAAATAACAATAAGTCCAAATTTAATTATCAGAGTTTAGAAAAATAGATCCATGAACCGTGTGCCTTAGCCGAGCCTTCCAATCCAAGCATGCACCTCAACACTTAATTACATGAGAAAACGTGCTAAAAGTCAGCTTTCGCTGGTGAGATCATAGGTTTAAATTCAACTAATAATATAGTGGACATATACGCAAAACGCTTGCTAGCTAGACTAAGGATTCGCTAAAAGCCTGCGGATACCCTCCGCTCTCAACATAACACACGGATACCCTTCCGCAATAACCAAAACACACGGATACCCTTCCGTAACAACATAGA
Organism: Artemisia argyi; assembly: GCA_030686995.1. Taxonomy (NCBI): domain Eukaryota; kingdom Viridiplantae; phylum Streptophyta; class Magnoliopsida; order Asterales; family Asteraceae; genus Artemisia; species Artemisia argyi. Next base: position 227,884,097 of record CM060701.1, read on the forward strand.
TATTCGGGTAACCCCCGCAATACCAATAAATACTCAGATAACCTCCGAAGTATTAATAACCTATAGGTGCACACTACAGTATCTAAATAAGCCAACCTTGAATAGTACACACGAACCGCGTGACTAAAGCTGACAATAACAAATAAGCCAACCTTGAATAGTACACACGAACCGCGTGACTAAAGCTGACAATAACAAATAAGCCAACCTTGAATAGTACACATAAGAAGTGACTAAAGCTGACTATACATCCTAGTCCATATGCATAGCAAGTTTAGAAATAATATAAAAGCGATAATAGTCCACGTAAAATGATTTGCACGTTTCTCACCCCAATCGTTGAAAACATAGTTCAAGAGTAAAAAGTGGGGCTATGACTCACCTCAAGTCCAGAAAATAGCAAGACGAGGTGGGTAGAAATAAGATGTATGATAACTCACGAAACAGCAACTACGGACTTGGCACGACCTAACAATATTAACTCTTTCAGAAATCATTTCCTCAAATATATAATATTCCCAAACCCGGACGAGAATCCGTTTTATTTCCGAAAATCCATTTCGTATTAGTTTGGTGTATTTGCATTTGGTATCCATACGGGTGGTGGGTCGACTCAAAACAAACCAACAAGATCACACATAGAAAGATAAAATAAACTATAGATCTAATATTAGCCCAATATATCATTTAAATAAATCGACAAAGTTTACCAAATCCGTCGATTTTGATAATCCTCATATTTATTTACGTAATATACCGTTCTAAGATTACACCCAATCTAAAGCACATATAAAGCACATAGCACATAATTACTATATACTATATATCATAGTTTAATAAATTCCTCATATATATCGTTAAATTGGCCATATTTCCCGATATATACACTCGCAATCTATTACACTTTACATATACTAAAACCTACGGGCGTCGTAGGATACGATGCCCACTAATATGTTCGTTTCATATAGCCAAATAACCCGGCTCAACCTTACGGTTAAGTGATTATTTACTTATAGAAAACGTCTATATTAGTCGTCATATATCCGTGACAACACGAATGTCACAAATAATAACTTACCTGGACCCGAGTGACAACGATTTCGCCTAGCTCAATAAGTTTATCCGTTATATATCCGAAATGACTTTTTATTAAACGTTTCATAATTGTCGGGAGTTTCCCGTTTTATAACACAGTTTTTATAATAATAATACGTTTAATAATATTATGCCACTTTCGTAGCCTAATATATATCTAATCGTATTATTTATAATACGACTCGTGATTATTATTATTATTAATATACGCGTTTATATAGTTATATATACGTTATTCACGTATATACTTTCATATAAACGTTCATATTATCAATAATTATTATTACGAGTTTTATTATTCTCGTTTTAGTTTTAATAGTTATTGAGTTATACGAAATGGTCATATGTCCGAGTCATGACTCTCGGCTCATTGTCCAAGTCCAATAATAAGCAAAAGTCATAAATAACAAATCTCCGTCCAATCACAATCTCAAACCACGGGCTACAACAATAAGGTCCGACTACGGTACCCGACTAACCTATCTCCGTCAATCTAACGACCGTCTCACAATCGGTCCCCAATCACTTACCAATCGACAACAACTTCACAATATCACAAACCAATATCCAATTCGACCCACATGTATACTGCCGAGAAATAAATACCACAACAACAAATATAAACAAGTTCACACTTATACAAATAAAAATAACATTAACAAAGTTAATGTGTGGGTCGGTTTACCAAGCCGACCTGAGCCCTCGACTCACTTGAGTCTCGGCTCCGAACCGCGAGTCACTTGAACTCGAATCCAACATCACGTAGCTCACAAGAGCTAAACCAAGTAATCATGTAAACCATTCGACCCAAATGGTCAATTCGGTAACCAAGTGGTACTCGGCTAAAAGCCGCGACCCTCATGGGTCGAACCACATTATCATACGAGCCAAAGGCTCGAACCACACTTCAACGAGAGCCCCTTGAGGGTCTCGGTATGGCCAACGAGCACAAGAGAACCCCGAGACCACAAGGTCTCGGCTAGCATCAAATCGAGGTTCACCACACCCTCGACAACAAAACAAATCAATCAATCATCTACAAAGGACCATAGCCACACAAGGCTTCGAACCAACAAAAAGAAAATAAGCCGAGAGCTTTGCTCTCGGTTCCGAGTCAACCACGACCCAACCATGAACCCGGATACCAAACTATCTTTTAAATCACAAAACACTCATTTCCATTCAAAAACCAATTCGATTCTCCAATAAATCATTCGTGTAGCCACGAATAGAACCAATTCGTGGCTCCCAAAACTCTTGAAAAAGCTTCACCTCACCTTGTAAATCCTCCAAACACTCGGATCTAGAAAACTATCACAACTTCGAATGGATAACTATAGATTTGGTGGTGTTAATGATGGTTTTAGGGTGTGTTTCTTATACCAAAAGAAAGAGGGGAAGGAGAGGAATAAAATGGTGGTATTGGTTTTGTTGTGGAGTCGGAGGTGCGGCGGCGGTGGCCGGATAAGTGGTCGGCGGCGGCTAGCTTTAGGGTTGGTGGAGATGAGGGTTTGAGAGAGAGAGAATAATAAGGAGTGAGTGTTGTGTGTGTGTGGGTAAAACCGAACCAACACACCCTTTATTAACTTTTATTTATTTATATTATTTATTTATTTTTTTTTAAAAAAAAGAGTATATTAATAATAAGAATAATAATAATAGTAGTAATAATAAGGATATTATTACGGTGGAGCGGGTAACGCGGGTTATTGTAAAAACATGTGGCCCGAACCCGAACTCACTTTAAAATTTCAACATTACTCGAGAACCTCTCATGAATAATTAAAAATATATCGGACTCGTTAAGACGAATCATAAAATTGTCGTTAGGTAATCCTAGTGCCAAAGTCAACGTAGTACCAAGTGAGAATTCGAATATACATCACCGATCATATAATCAAAAATGAATTATGAACATAATTCACGAATTCCATAACGTCATTAAATAAAATATCCATAAAATAGGTCTTACAAGTTCGTTGTGAAATGAAAATTTCAAATAAAAATTATAAACGAACTTAAATTGAAATGCGGGTTTTTAAAATAGCTCCCTAAACTGCTGGTTGTCACATCCTCCCCGTCTCAGAAGGAAACCCGTCCCGGGTTTCACTCGGAAAAAATTTTATCTTCGAAGTGAAACGCTTCGGATATCTCTTCCTGAACTCGTCCTCACGTTCCCTCGTAAATTCTGGTCCATGTCGGGAATTCCAACGAACCTTGACGAGCGGAATGCGACTCCTCTTGAGTCGTTTAACTTCACGATCTAAAATCTCAATCGGTTCCTCCACGAAATTCAGTTTCTCATCAACACGAATGTCCCTTATTGGAATGACGGGCATTTCATCAGAAAGACATTTCTTCAAATTACTCACGTGAAACACGTCGTGAACTTTGCTCAGTTCGGACGGTAATTCCAACCTATAAGCCACGGGCCCAATTCTTTCTAAGATCAAGAATGGTCCAATGTAGCGTGGGTTGAGTTTACCATGTTTCCCGAAACGTATCACACCTTTCCAAGGCGAGACTTTCAGCATTACTTTGTCTCCAACCTGGAACTCTAAAGGTTTACGTCTCTGATCGGCATAGCTCTTCTGCCTATCTCTAGCCGCTTGCAACCGATCACGAATCTGAGTCACTTTCTCGGTAGTTTCCAAAATAAGCTCAGGGCCTGTAAGTTGACTATCTCCAACTTCTGCCCAACCAATAGGCGAACGACACTTTCTGCCATACAAAGCTTCGAATGGTGCAGCCTTAAGACTTGTGTGGTAGCTGTTATTATAGGAGAATTCCGCAAGGGGCAAATACTTCTCCCAGCCTTTACCAAAGTCTATGATGCATGCACGAAGCATATCCTCTAACGTCTGAATGGTCCTCTCACTTTGACCATCGGTTTGGGGATGATATGCAGTACTCATATCAAGCCTCGTCCCCAAAGCCGTTTGAAGTGATCGCCACAAAGCTGACGTAAAACGACTATCACGATCCGAAATAATAGATATCGGGACTCCATGACGCGAAATAATTTCCTTCACATATAACCTCGCAAGCTTATCCACACTATCATCTTCACTAATAGCTAAGAAATGAGCAGACTTTGTCAGACGATCCACAATTACCCAGATAGCGTCACAACCGCTAGCTGTCCTCGGTAATTTGGTAATGAAGTCCATAGTAATCCGCTCCCATTTCCAGACTGGAAGTTCTGGTTGTGTTAGTAGTCCTGACGGTCTCTGGTGTTCAGCCTTAACCTTGGCGCATGTCAAGCACTTACTAACATACGATGCTATACCTGCCTTCATATTTGGCCACCAATAGAACTTCTTAAGATCTTGGTACATTTTATCGGAACCAGGATGGATGGCGTACTTTGACTTATGCGACTCATGCATAATCAATTCTCGAATTTCTCCATATAAAGGTACCCAAATCCGATCTCCAAGACATAATAATCCATCAGAACGCTTAACAAATCCTTTCACATTATCAGCCATCCCAAATATATTCTCGGCAGATCTATTTTCTGCTTTCAACGCTTCCGTTTGAGCTTCGAGTATCTGAGATGGTAATGGCGATACGATAGTCATTCCCAATGACCTAACTCGTAATGGTGGTACTCTTTCCTTTCGACTAAGAGCATCAGCAACAACGTTTGCTTTTGTCACACCCCCAAAATCGGGTCCAGCGGAAGCATACGTATAGGTGGGGTGTAACTCAATTGGTATTACAACACTAGTTCAAAAATGGTTTTCATTTCAATCATTTAGAATAAAATAGTTAAATCAAAAATATTGAATTTACATCGTTTAAAGTAGTGCGGAAGTAGGCCATTAAAATAATTTAGAGCGGTCCCCAAATGAATAATCAGAGTCTTCTATGACCATGCCATACCCTGCCAAAACCTCCAGTAGTGTGCCGTTGGTTAATACCTGAAAATACATGCTAAAGTGTCAACACGAGGTTGGTGAGTTCATAGAGTTTGTTTAACAAATAATGCCTTATAGAGAAAAGATCGCCCAGCAAAGGCATCGTAAATCCACTCAGTTCCAAGTCCCGCCATAAGAGACTTGTAACCTGTGTGTTTACAACCCACTGCCAAATGTATTAAAGTCTTCGTGAACATAAGTAATAATGGTATCCAAATTCCCAGATAAATATAGCAAAACGGCTATATAAATAAAATGATTCAGTCAATGAGGTTATATAAGCAATACTGACAATGTCGCCAGATAAATAACGCTGACAATGTCGCCAGATAAATAATACTGACAATGTCGCCAGATAAACAATATTGACAATGTCGCCAGATAAACAATTATGACAATGTGGTCATGTAAACAAGGATAATCAATCCCATGAAATACAAGAAAATCAAACATACCAATGAATGCAGGTGGTTAAATATACTAAAGAAATACCGGTAGTCAAGCATACTAATGAAGTGCAGGTGATCAAATGTATATTTAGATAAAGCTGGGAATATTTGAGTAATCAACCAGGTAAAACAAGTAATGCGTTTTAAGTAAAACGAGCATGTATTCTCCCCCAAAGAGTTTGCAAAACAATCAAAATAGTAGGGGCTATGACTCACCTCGTGCGATAGCTACGATGACAAAAGTAGATATACTGAAATGAGGCACGATCTCTAACCGCAACCTAATATGAATGATATAATCTAATGTAAGAAATGAATTGATGCTACACATGCAAATACGTATGTTATCGATACCACTCTTGAAATTTGAAAATAACGTTTATCGTCGAAAAATATATTTTTGACGTCTCGTTAGGTTAATAACCACTTTTCACGGAAATAGGTTGAAACGGTACTCCAAGATCCTTGTTTGGTGTTCTATCGGAAAATATAAGGTTTTTGTCGCAAAAATTACATTTTCAATACTTGAAAATATGCCCAAAATGGCCTCGCAAAACAAGTCGCGAAATATTGTACGTTAAGTGTTAATGGTCAAGCTCGGCGTTTTTGAAAACCTTGTAACAATATCTAGAAGTCGTGTCATTTAGCTTTTGGCGATACGGGTCTCGATCGATGAGAAAATCAACTCTTATTGTTGTTACTTGAAAGTATTATGTTCAACACTTAGAAAATTTCATTATAGTAAAAGCTGTCAAAATATATATAGTTTATCGGGAATATAGATGAGGTCGTAGTTTATTCGTTATAAGTCTATTCGACGAACGGCCAATTGATTTGAAAAGCTTGTTGGAAGATCTTGATTTCATAAAACTACGGCTCAGACTCAAATTGATCCGATCATGAAGAAAAACAGCCGAGAAAGTGGTGTCTCGCAAAGACAGTTTTGCGGCAAAAATAATAATAGAAAGCTGATGGAAATATATATATATCGTCTAAGTTCAAACGCTTGTATCTATTTTGTTATAAGCTCGTTTTCTACGTTCTTTATATCCCCGGAATCGTGGGACAACATACTAATATATTTTTGATAAGTCGGGACGGCTAGATCAAGTTTTAGGCCTCGAAACAGTCCATGAAAATCGTGGGACAGCAAGTAATTTTCAGAAAATAGTTTTCGTCGTTAAAATTGAATGTAGCATATCTTTTTCGTCGTAACTCGGATTTTAGTGATTCAAGCGGCCACGGTTTCGTTTTTGAAAGTATTTTCTGAATATCTAACCCAATGTTACCCGGAAACCCCTGAGTTTTCTGAAATTGGCGATTTGGGACAGAACCTATATTTGAAAGTATTTCTCGTTGTTAATATTCGGAAAATCATATCTCCTTCGTTATTAACTCGTTTTTATCCCCGTTTTCGGCCATAGTTTCGTATCGGAGAGTATTTTCTAAATCTTTGGTCAAAAGTTACACCCTTGCCCCTAATCTTCCCACGTTTGCCAAAAAGGGACAGCAACATTTTGAAAGTGTCAAAAATAGATTTTCCTAGTTTCTAACTTGTTCCAACTTCAACCAAACCACTTTCAATCACCACAAAACTAGTCTAATCCTACCATACACCTTCTTAGGGTGTCATGGGTTCCTAAACATCACCAATCTTAGTGGATCTAATGAGATTGCTAGTAAAAATTATAGATCTAAGTTTATAAAAACAAATTGAGTAATAAGTGGTATGGATCTTACATACTTGCATGTTTTGTTACTAGATCATGAAAATATATAAAATAGATGTTTAAAAGAGTAGGAAAGATTATTAGTAACTTACTTGAAGATTTGAGATGATTTGAAGATGATTATGTATAATAACCTAGGGTTTTTACCACAAAACCCCAACTAGATCATGATTAGAACTTTATAAACACTTGGATCTTGAAAAGTTTATGGTTTCTCCTTATGGTTGTCTCTTGGCCGATCCACACACACAAAGAAGGAAGAGGAGAAAGTGTTTGCTAGTTGTTTTGGTGTATAAAATGAATAAAATGGTGTAATGGAGTATATATATATGGACTAGGGGGGGGGGGCAAGATCCTTAAAAGGGGGAAAAGAAAGAAGTAAGTGTGCTCATTTAATGAGCTTGTCCACCTAGTGCAAGTATTAGTTAGTTTTGGTTATGTATTGGGTGTTATCGGGTACCGAGTTAACTAAAAATAAATCATGACGCGATGAAATAAAATATGACGAAGTCGTAAAAGTTGTAAAATATTATTCCTAATGATAATCGGGTGTTAAAATAATTATCGTGTTGAAATTTCGCAAACCGACAGAGTTATAAGCTCTGACCGTAAATTATAGTAATTGATTCGAATACATCGGGTAAATTAATAATATAATTTTTATATTATTAAAATGAGTATGAAAATATATTAGGATCGTAATCGGGAGTATTGGGTATACGTTCGTAGTAAAAACTGAGTGGTAACGTTAATTACAAATTAAGCATACGTATATAGAAATAATGCATATCCGTGTAGGGCCTAAAATGTGATGATGATGTATCCGAGGATATGTAGACTACTCCAGTCTATATGACGTGTCATTAATGAATGATGCATGAATTCGCAGCTAAACCTAACTGGTTACGCGAATTTGAAGACTCGTAAACTCAATTTACGAAATAGTGAATGATGATCATGAATAGTGATTCCCTCCGAGAATGAATAGTGTCACATGAATAGTAAAATTTTTGAACGTTCCTCGGAATCACAAACTGACTCCGAAAATGATGAATAGTAAAATGATGAATAGTGACCGGTGAATAGTAATTGATGAATAGTAACTGATGAATAGTGAATTGGAGAAATGTCTCGAAAATGCGGGTTGTTACAGTCTCACCCCCTTAAAAGGAACTTCGTCCCGAAGTTCAGTTTGTATTGGTCTCTGAAGTTGTATTGGTGAAAAGATGATGATATAATCGTGTAAGCTACTGAGCTCTAACAAGGTTCAAGTCTGACGCCCACTAGGCCTAGTCTGTCAGAAATCGTAAATGGTTCACTGTATATCGGGTTTAACTTTATGAAGTTTTCTGAATGGTATTATGCCTTTCCTAGGCAGAACTTTCAACATAATCATGCCACGAACTTGAAATTCTAATGGTTTATCGCTTATCGAACTTGTAATTGATTCTTGATTTGTAGGAAATTCCTGGTTGTTTCATGAATGCTTACGGGACTAGTGAGTTGGGCTTTTCCAGGTTTTGATCCGTCAATGGATGTTGACACTTCGACCATAGAGTGCTTCGAATGGTGTAGTCTCTAAGCTCGTGTGATAACTATGGTTGCAACTGAATTTGATTTATGGCAAATGGTTAATCCAACCATTTCTGGTGTCAATCACACCCGATTTGGGCATATCTCCCTAGGTTTGAATCAATCTCAAATTCTGACCATTGGTCTACAGGTAATAGGTGGTGTGGTTCCAAAGAGATCTTAATGAAATCGCTAGGAGTTGAGGTGAATCAAATTCCTTTATTAGGAATAATTGAAATGGGTATCATGAATCTTGTTTTGAAAGACTTACAGGGTTAAATCCGTAAAAGGGGTGTTGTTGAAAATGATAGGTTAGGATAAGGTTGTGATCCTCTGCAGGATGTCAGGAATTGAGTCGTTCTCCACCTACGGTGCTTAGTCTCCATTACTAAGATTTTCCCCAAGTTATAGGTCATCAACTCACAACTCCTAAAGGTATAAGTGTGGTAATATAGTGATTGATTTTCAAAGTTTGTTTTGAGATTGTGTTTTGTTCATAAACCTTCCCCGAATAAATGAATTTACAAGTTTAAGCAAACGGCTTTTTAGGTAATATCCTTCTTGATGTTTCAAAATTTAGTAGTTATGCAATATAGGAAAATTTTCAACATAAGGTGGATAATATGGTTTACCAAAGATCGATGTTTAAAATTTTGTAACATTCAATAGTTTTGTAAAATATTAGCCAAAAGGAATTTGCTTGTCAAAATAAGTGCATCAGAAAAGTGTTTCTTACAAGATATATGTTTTGTATAACAGTAGTTTTGGAGAAAATCCATTTAAAAATGAAAGTATTAAGAGGATAAAATAGCCAGGTATGTATGTCTGCACAAAGGCATAGGTGTCTAACACGTTCGAATAAAGTCTATTGGTGAGGACATGTTCAATTTATAGTCTTGGTTAAGAGGTTGGATTTATCTCTATGGTGTTGCTTAGTGAGCACTCGTATCTAAATGAATCTTGTAATTCAGTCAAGCCAATACTTTCTAGATGATAGAATTTTGGCGATCAGGCCAGTGATAATGGTTCGAATTGTTTTGTGATATCCTGAGATTTCTGTTGAGTTATGAATGATCTTAAGGTACCGAGGGATCATCCTCATAGAAGGTATGGAAAGTCTTTCCTAGGGAGGTCATTGATAATATCCACTTATCAATATAGGGAGTAGTGAGGGATGAGTGACATCGGAATCTATAGAGTGTCACCTAATTCTTTGTATATATGGGGGTGGAGAAAAGAAATGATAGTGATGGTGAGAAGGGAAGAGACTGTGACAACTGCAACAAAATGAGATTGTGACAAAAGAAAATACTGTGATATCAGTGTATTGTGCATAAATATGAAAGTTCATGAAATAAAATGACTAACTGACATGCTTCCAATCGGTGGTTTACGTAGTGATGAAAAGTATGAAGGTTCCAACAACGAGAGTATACACACACATGAATGAAACATTTGGAAATGAGTTGAGAATTCAATCCAGACATAATCTTTTTATAACCATTCTCAGTGTTGCAAAATTCACTTCTGAGTCAGACATAGGTGGTCAGCCTATATCTCACTATCCCGGGTCAAATATAGATGACCAGTCTATATTCCACCGAGGTTCCATGAATTTTAAAATACTCAGCTCAGTTATACTAATACCATGTCCTTCACAAGTACCAAGACGTTCTGAAAGACAAAAGCAGGCGACCAAACTCGAGGTCAATGAAGAAACTATGCAAGGAAAAACATAACGCGGTGAAATATACGATACATGAACATGCTTATATGAAAGATAGTTATAGTAATCAACTATGATAAATGAATATAGTATACCAGATAATGAGACACAATTCTCATCACCTAAGTCAGCAACAAACTACAAATGAGGCATCATCTTGGCAGGCAGGCACGTGACGGTCATAGGGTTAAGTTTTCGTAAAAGTAGCTATAGTCTAGGTTTTAAAAACACTTAGTTCGCTATAGCCAAAGCTCTGATACCAATCTGTCACACCCCCAAAATCGGGTCCAGCGGAAGCATACGTATAGCTGGGGTGTAACTCAATTGGTATTACAACACTAGTTCAAAAATGGTTTTCATTTCAATCATTTAGAATAAAATAGTTAAATCAAAAATATTGAATTTACATCGTTTAAAGTAGTGCGGAAGTAGGCCATTAAAATAATTTAGAGCGGTCCCCAAATGAATAATCAGAGTCTTCTATGACCATGCCATACCCTGCCAAAACCTCCAGTAGTGTGCCGTTGGTTAATACCTGAAAATACATGCTAAAGTGTCAACACGAGGTTGGTGAGTTCATAGAGTTTGTTTAACAAATAATGCCTTATAGAGAAAAGATCGCCCAGCAAAGGCATCGTAAATCCACTCAGTTCCAAGTCCCGCCATAAGAGACTTGTAACCTGTGTGTTTACAACCCACTGCCAAATGTATTAAAGTCTTCGTGAACATAAGTAATAATGGTATCCAAATTCCCAGATAAATATAGCAAAACGGCTATATAAATAAAATGATTCAGTCAATGAGGTTATATAAGCAATACTGACAATGTCGCCAGATAAATAACGCTGACAATGTCGCCAGATAAATAATACTGACAATGTCGCCAGATAAACAATACTGACAATGTCGCCAGATAAACAATTATGACAATGTGGTCATGTAAACAAGGATAATCAATCCCATGAAATACAAGAAAATCAAACATACCAATGAATGCAGGTGGTTAAATATACCAAAGAAATACCGGTAGTCAAGCATACTAATGAAGTGCAGGTGATCAAATGTATATTTAGATAAAGCTCGGAATATTTGAGTAATCAACCAGGTAAAACAAGTAATGCGTTTTAAGTAAAACGAGCATGTATTCTCCCCCAAAGAGTTTGCAAAACAATCAAAATAATAGGGGCTATGACTCACCTGGTGCGATAGCTACGATGACAAAAGTAGATATACTGAAATGAGGCACGATCTCTAACCGCAACCTAATATGAATGATATAATCTAATGTAAGAAATGAATTGATGCTACACATGCAAATACGTATGTTATCGATACCACTCTTGACATTTGAAAATAACGTTTATCGTCGAAAAATATATTTTTGACATCTCGTTAGGTTAATAACCACTTTTCACGGAAATAGGTTGAAACGGTACTCCAAGATCCTTGTTTGGTGTTCTATCGGAAAATATAAGGTTTTTGTCGCAAAAATTACATTTTCATTACTTGAAAATATGCCCAAAATGGCCTCGCAAAACAAGTCGCGAAATATTGTACGTTAAGTGTTAATGGTCAAGCTCGGCGTTTTTGAAAACCTTGTAACAATATCTAGAAGTCGTGTCATTTAGCTTTTGGCGATACGGGTCTCGATCGATGAGAAAATCAACTCTTATTGTTGTTACTTGAAAGTATTATGTTCAACACTTAGAAAATTTCATTATAGTAAAAGCTGTCAAAATATATATAGTTTATCGGGTATATAGATGAGGTCGTAGTTTATTCGTTATAAGTCTATTCGACGAATGGCCAATTGATTTGAAAAGCTTGTTGGAAGATCTTGATTTCATAAAACTACGGCTCAGACTCAAATTGATCCGATCATGAAGAAAAACAGCCGAGAAAGTGGTGTCTCGCAAAGACAGTTTTGCGGCAAAAATAATAATAGAAAGCTGATGGAAATATATATATATCGTCTAAGTTCAAACGCTTGTATCTATTTTGTTATAAGCTCGTTTTCTACGTTCTTTATATCCCCGGAATCGTGGGACAACATACTAATATATTTTTGATAAGTCGGGACGGCTAGATCAAGTTTTAGGCCTCGAAACAGTCCATGAAAATCGTGGGACAGCAAGTAATTTTCAGAAAATAGTTTTCGTCGTTAAAATTGAAAGTAGCATATCTTTTTCGTCGTAACTCGGATTTTAGTGATTCAAGCGGCTACGGTTTCGTTTTTAAAAGTATTTTCTGAATATCTAACCCAATGTTACCCGGAAACCCCTGAGTTTTCTGAAATTGGCGATTTGGGACAGAACCTATATTTGAAAGTATTTCTCGTTGTTAATATTCGGAAAATCATATCTCCTTCGTTATTAACTCGTTTTTATCCCCGTTTTCGGCCATAGTTTCGTATCGGAGAGTATTTTCTAAATCTTTGGTCAAAAGTTACACCCTTGCCCCTGATCTTCCCACGTTTGCCAAAAAGGGACAGCAACATTTTGAAAGTGTCAAAAATAGATTTTCCTAGTTTCTAACTTGTTCCAACTTCAACCAAACCACTTTCAATCACCACAAAACTAGTCTAATCCTACCATACACCTTCTTAGGGTGTCATGGGTTCCTAAACATCACCAATCTTAGTGGATCTAATGAGATTGCTAGTAAAAATTATAGATCTAAGTTTATAAAAACAAATTGAGTAATAAGTGGTATGGATCTTACATACTTGCATGTTTTGTTACTAGATCATGAAAATATATAAAATAGATGTTTAAAAGAGTAGGAAAGATTATTAGTAACTTACTTGAAGATTTGAGATGATTTGAAGATGATTATGTATAATAACCTAGGGTTTTTACCACAAAACCCCAACTAGATCATGATTAGAACTTTATAAACACTTGGATCTTGAAAAGTTTATGGTTTCTCCTTATGGTTGTCTCTTGGCCGATCCACACACACAAAGAAGGAAGAGGAGAAAGTGTTTGCTAGTTGTTTTGGTGTATAAAATGAATAAAATGGTGTAATGGAGTATATATATATGGACTAGGGGGGGGGGGCAAGATCCTTAAAAGGGGGAAAAGAAAGAAGTAAGTGTGCTCATTTAATGAGCTTGTCCACCTAGTGCAAGTATTAGTTAGTTTTGGTTATGTATTGGGTGTTATCGGGTACCGAGTTAACTAAAAATAAATCATGACGCGATGAAATAAAATATGACGAAGTCGTAAAAGTTGTAAAATATTATTCCTAATGATAATCGGGTGTTAAAATAATTATCGTGTTGAAATTTCGCAAACCGACAGAGTTATAAGCTCTGACCGTAAATTATAGTAATTGATTCGAATACATCGGGTAAATTAATAATATAATTTTTATATTATTAAAATGAGTATGAAAATATATTAGGATCGTAATCGGGAGTATTGGGTATACGTTCGTAGTAAAAACTGAGTGGTAACGTTAATTACAAATTAAGCATACGTATATAGAAATAATGCATATCCGTGTAGGGCCTAAAATGTGATGATGATGTATCCGAGGATATGTAGACTACTCCAGTCTATATGACGTGTCATTAATGAATGATGCATGAATTCGCAGCTAAACCTAACTGGTTACGCGAATTTGAAGACTCGTAAACTCAATTTACGAAATAGTGAATGATGATCATGAATAGTGATTCCCTCCGGGAATGAATAGTGTCACATGAATAGTAAAATTTTTGAACGTTCCTCGGAATCACAAACTGACTCCGAAAATGATGAATAGTAAAATGATGAATAGTGACCGGTGAATAGTAATTGATGAATAGTGAATTGGAGAAATGTCTCGAAAATGCGGGTTGTTACAGTTTTACCAGGATGGTAGCGAATTTCACAATCATAATCGCTTAGCAACTCGATCCAACGTCGTTGTCTCATGTTGAGCTCTTTTTGATTCAAGATGTGTTGTAAACTTTTATGGTCAGTAAATACAACACACTTGGTTCCGTACAAGTAATGTCTCCATATTCTTAAAGCAAAAACCACAACACCGAGCTCCAAATCATGGGTAGTGTAGTTTTTCTCATGCTTTTTGAGCTGTCGGGAAGCATAAGCTATCACTTTCTCTCGTTGCATTAACACGGCTCCTAACCCTTTATGTGTGGCGTCACAATAGACGACGAAATCCTCGTTACCTTCTGGTAACGCTAAGATAGGAGCACTACACAACATTTTCTTAAGCAATTGAAACACTTCCTCTTCTTTATCTCCCCATTCATACGTAACACTCTTATGAGTCAATTTGGTCAATGGTTTAGCTATCTTCGAAAATCCCTCGATGAATCTTCGGTAATAGCCTGCTAAACCCAAAAATTGACGAACTTCGGTTGGGGTTGTCGGTGCAGCCCAATCTTTTATTGCCTCAATTTTTGCAGGATCCACGTGAACTCCTTGTCTATCAATCACATGACCCAAAAATTGTACAGTCGGAATCCAAAATTCGCATTTCGAAAACTTGGCATAGAGTTTCTCCTTCCTGAGCAATTCCAAAATGAGTCTTAAATGCTCCTCATGCTCTTTCTCTCTCTTTGAATAAATCAGAATGTCATCGATGAATACAATCACGAACTTATCCAAGTAAGGCTTACACACACGATTCATGAGATCCATGAATATTGCTGGTGCGTTAGTCAACCCAAACGGCATCACCTGAAACTCGTAATGCCCGTAACGGGTTCTGAAAGCCGTTTTCAGAATGTCTTCCTCGCGAACTCGAAGTTGATGATATCCCGATCTCAAATCGATCTTCGAATACACACTTGATC
This sequence comes from Artemisia argyi, assembly GCA_030686995.1. Classification (NCBI taxonomy): domain Eukaryota; kingdom Viridiplantae; phylum Streptophyta; class Magnoliopsida; order Asterales; family Asteraceae; genus Artemisia; species Artemisia argyi. Next base: position 227,899,402 of record CM060701.1, read on the forward strand.
CTTGAAGTTGATCGAACAAGTCATCGATCCTAGGTAACGGGTATCGATTCTTCACCGTTAACTTATTCAACTCCCTATAATCAATACATATACGAAACGATCCATCCTTCTTCTTCACAAATAGAACTAGGGCTCCCCAAGGTGAAGAACTTGGTCTTATGAATCCTTTTTCGGCTAACTCCGCCAATTGTTTCGACAATTCTTCTAGTTCGGTAGGTGCAAGACGATAAGGTACTCGTGCTACAGGTGCGGCACCAGGTATCAACTCAATCTGAAACTCCACTTGTCTAGTCGACGGGATTCCCGGCAATTCATTGGGAAACACATTAAGAAAATCATGAACTATAGGCACATCTCCAATGCACCTTTCCTTTTTCTTCGTCTCTCCCTTCTCAGAAATTTGAGCTAAGAAAAGATAACATCCCTTCTCCATTAGCTTCGGTAACTTAGTGCAAGAAATGATTGCTAATCGGGATGGGCTCCTAGAATCCTTTCGGTCTCCTAATATATTTAGGACCTCCTTTCCGTATGGTACACGCACGATCTTCTCGTCGCAAAGTATGTGAGCACGATACTTCGACAACCAATCCATACCAATGATTACATCAAAACTTCCTAACGTGAAGGGTAGAAGGTCTATGTTGAAAGGGTGGTTCAAGAAATTTAACGTACAACCGCGAATGATGGTATTAATCCTTTCTATGTTTCCATTAGCTAACTCAATATCATGTCCAATTCCTAAGGCCATCGGGGGTTTCTCTAGTAAGGGCGCAAATGTAGTGGACACAAAACTCCTATCGGCACCAGTATCAAATAGTATGGAAGCATAACGATTATTGAGAAGGAACGTACCAGTAACGACGTTCGGATCTTCTCCTCTCTCGTTCCCGAGTGCATACACTCTTCCCTGAGCAGCTCCAGCTTCCACACGTTGGTCCCCATGGTCTTGTCTTCCACGATTTCCATAATTGTACCCATTACCACCCGAGCCTTGATTTCCACGGTTCCGCGATTCTCTACATTCATTCCTATAGTGTCCCTTCTTTTCACACCCATAACAGGTAACATCTGCCTTGTTTCTCATCTCAGGAGCAGCTTGAACCATTGCAAGGGGTCGAGCTCTACAGTCCCTAGCTGTATGTCCTTTCTCTGAGCAATTCTGGCATTTCACACTGCACCATCCAGTGTGATGCTGATGGCAACGATCACACTTGGGTGCATCACCATTCTGATTCTTCTTATCTCCATTCCCAATAGCATAAGCCTTAGCTTGTCTCTTGCTTCGGTGATCATTACTCTTAGAGTGACGGTCTCTCTTTCTCTTTCCATTCTTCTCCTTATCAGCTTCTTCTAATTCCAACGAATCCATCAGTTGTTGAGCAATTGTAATTGCCTCATGGATGTTTGCAGGCCTAGCAGAAATTACATCATTCCTCGTAGCTACAGGCAAACCATCAGTATACCTCTCGATCTTTTGAGTCTCAGTTTTCACCATATCTAGGCACAACAAGGCTAACTCCTGGTAACGACAATTGTAAGTCGCCATATCATTACCTTTCACCTTGTGGTTCCAAAACTCAATCTCTAGCTTCTTGACCTCATTCCTTGGGCAATAAGTCTGAATCAGCAAGGACTTAAATTGCTCCCAAGTCATAGCATATGCTACATCACTCCCAACTGCATTTCGGTAGTTGTTCCACCAAGTCAAAGCTTCATCCTTGAAAGTAAAAGAAGCAAACTTTACCTTCGCATTCTCCGCACAACCACTGACATTAAACACTGATTCAGTCTTCTCAATCCATCTGACTAAGTAAACCACTCCTTCATTTCCACCAAACTCAATGGGTCCACAAATCTTGAATTCCTTGCATTGACATCCATTAGCACGAACAGGTGGAAAAGTTCCAGCAGAATTGTTGGAATGATTTGACTCAGCGAGTAGTTCAGCAACTCTTTGCTCCACGAGTTGGTTAATCATTGCTTGATCCACAGTAGGTGCATTAAGTGGGACATGACCATTGTCTCCCTGAACATCAACATTTTGATTCCTGTTGTTACGGTTAGTGGTGTCCAGGTAGTCAGGAGTAGGGGTTTCAACATTTCGAGTAGGTCGACGACCTCGACGAGCAGGAGTAGTCACAGCAGGACCAGTCCTGGTAGACCTAACAGGGTTTCTACGGGGTGCCATTGATCTGTAACATCACACAAGTTCATGAGTCTCCAACAGAACTTATCGACATGCTCAACAAAACATCTCAACGAAATCAAGTCATGGAAAGAATAGCAACAACACGCTACTTAACAACAAATAAGCGAATAAGGACTCAATTTCCATAACACCCAAAATCACATAATACCATATACTAATAACCATCAACCATACAATAGCGATCTATATCGTTCCAACTAACGGATAACACAAAACATACTAATCGTTCCAAAAGAGACGAATACCGAACAAAATACATCAAAATAGGATAACTAGCTTTTCTAACCGAACACTCCTCGGCTAAGAAAGCAACAAGATAATATAACTCAGACAACTAGCCACGTGGCTGACGGAGAATCCTCAACTCCTGCCTCAAGCCGTTAAGATCCCTCCATAACGATCCTAACTCCACGCTATGGGTGTCTCGGTCTCTCTTGAGGTCAGCCACCTCCTTCTCTAGCTCGGCATTCCTTTGCCAAAGCTTGCGGTCGGCCTCACGTGCAGTAATAAACCCTCGCTGAATACCATCGATATGCTCATGAACCTCCATCAAAACTCTCCTCATCTCGGTAACCCTTCTCTCAGCCATAACCATATCAACCCTCAACTGCCCAATAAACTCAACAGTCACTCTATCAATCTGCTCAGACATATGAGTAACTCTCTCACCAAGAGCCGTAATCTGAGTCCACAACCTGCCAACCTCACCCAACTCTGCATGCTCAGCAGAAACTTCAGAAGATGCATCCGACTCAACGGGACTACCAGGTGGCAACTCAAACAAGAACGGATGATCAGGCGGGCTCAATCGGGTGTACAGGTGAATCAGGCTCCTCAGCCTGAGCTGGTGGTGCTAACTCATCATCACCATCATCAGGCATCTCATCCTCCTGAGGGTCATCCTCCTCCTCCGGGTCATCATCATCACCATGCTCAGCCTCCTGAGGGTCATCCTCCCGCTCAGGGTCATCAGCCTCATCCTCACCCTCGTACTCCTCCTCCTCATCGGAAGAGTACCTCATCACTCGTCGTCTCCTACTAGGTGAACCATGTGAAGATGTAGTAGGTGATCTAGGACGACGACGCAATGATGTGGGTGGCGCCTCAGACAGAAGAGTATGAGCATCAATCTGTAAAGGTGATGGAGTAGGGCGTACCGACATGCGTGCCGTAGCTCGGTGGGCAAAGCGTGGTGCCACACGAGCCAAAGCCTGATGAAGAGTAAGCTGCCTCGATGTACCAGGGAGCCCTAGAGAAGATGAGGGTCCCTGCGTAGATGCAGCAGGTAGTGCTGAAGTAGAAGCTGCCTGTGACACAATAGCTGAAGACATGGCCATCTAGTAAGGGTCATCAGATGCCATAGTGAACTGTGCAGGTAAAACTGGTGCAGTAAGGATGTCCTCGACGACATCAGGCATATGGGAGGCCATAGTCTGTGACAACGGCGTAGGGTAGGTGTAAGTGTTTCAAAACAACTTAAATCACAACTCATAAAATCGTACCAAATATACACATCAAATAATACCATATAATCTTAATAAAAGAATTTCAAACACCGCATTCCTAAAAATGTTTATAAATCATATAGACCATATAAATCCTCGAGAACGCCATCTTATTACTAAAATCCATAAACCTCAAATTGTCTCAAATATCACATAATACCTCAAATAATAGAAGATGCTTCGGCTTGGCGGGCTGGCGGGCGGTAGTCAAGGATCATTTTCTATAAAAATACGGTTATAGTTTAGGCGTTTATTTACCTAGTTCTCTATAACCTTGGCTCTGATACCAATCTGTAACACCCCCAAAATTTGATACAGCGGAAGACTCAACAAGCTTTCGGGGTGCTACGGGGATTGGTATCCAACACAAGACAATATAGAACGAGATAAAGTAAACATAGTAAAAACACAACCAAAAAAGGGGTTTTAAGGTTTACATTTATCCCAACATCATTCAGAGTCAGGCCCAAAATAAAATAACAATAGGTCCAAATTTAATTATCAGAGTTTAGAAAAATAGATCCATGAACCGTGTGCCTTAGCCGAGCCTTCCAATCCAAGCATGCACCTCAACACTTAATTACCTGAGAAAACGTGCTAAAAGTCAGCTTTCGCTGGTGAGATCATAGGTTTAAATTCAACTAATAATATAGTGGACATATACGCAAAACACTTGCTAGCTAGACTAAGGATTCGCTAAAAGCCTGCGGATACCCTCCGCTCTCAACATAACACACGGATACCCTTCCGCAATAACCAAAACACACGGATACCCTTCCGTAACAACATAGATATTCGGGTAACCCCCGCAATACCAATAAATACTCGGATAACCTCCGAAGTATTAATAACCTATAGGTGCACACTACAGTATCTAAATAAGCCAACCTTGAATAGTACACACGAACCGCGTGACTAAAGCTGACAATAACAAATAAGCCAACCTTGAATAGTACACATAAGAAGTGACTAAAGCTGACTATACATCCTAGTCCATATGCATAGCAAGTTTAGAAATAATATAAAAGCGATAATAGTCCACGTAAAATGATTTGCACGTTTCTCACCCCAATCGTTGAAAACATAGTTCAAGAGTAAAAAGTGGGGCTATGACTCACCTCAAGTCCAGAAAATAGCAAGACGAGGTAGGTAGAAATAAGATGTATGATAACTAACGAAACAGCAACTACGGACTTGGCACGACCTGACAATATTAACTCTTTCAGAAATCATTTCCTCAAATATATAATATTCCCAAACCCGGACGAGAATCCGTTTTATTTCCGAAAATCCATTTCGTATTAGTTTGGTGTATTTGCGTTTGGTATCCATACGGGTGGTGGGTCGACTCAAAACAAACCAACAAGATCACACATAGAAAGATAAAATAAACTATAGATCTAATATTAGCCCAATATATCATTTAAATAAATCGCCAAAGTTTACCAAATCTGTCGATTTTGATAATCCTCATATTTATTTACGTAATATACCGTTCTAAGATTACACCCAATCTAAAGCACATATAAAGCACATATAAAGCACATAGCACATAATTACTATATAGTATATATCATAGTTTAATAAATTCCTCATATATATCGTTAAATTGGCCAGATTTCCCGATATATACACTCGCAATCTATTACACTTTACATATACTACAACCTACGGGCGTCGTAGGATACGATGCACACTAATATGTTCGTTTCATATAGCCAAATAACCCGGCTCAACCTTACGGTTAAGTGGTTATTTACTTATAGAAAACGTCTATATTAGTCGTCATATATCCGTGACAACACGAATGTCACAAATAATAACTTACCTGGACCCGAGTGACAACGATTTCGCCTAGCTCAATAAGTTTATCCGTTATATATCCGAAATGACTTTTTATTAAACGTTTCATAATTGTCGGGAGTTTCCCGTTTTATAACACAGTTTTTATATTAATAATACGTTTAATAATATTATGCCACTTTCGTAGCCTAATATATATCTAATCGTATTATTTATAATACGACTCGTGATTATTATTATTATTATTAATATACGCGTTTATATAGTTATATATACGCTATTCACGTATATACTTTCATATAAACGTTCATATTATCAATAATTATTATTACGAGTTTTATTATTCTCGTTTTAGTTTTAATAGTTATTGAGTTATACGAAATGGTCATATGTCCGAGTCATGACTCTCGGCTCATTGTCCAAGTCCAATAATAAGCAAAAGTCATAAATAACAAATCTCCGTCCAATCACAATCTCAAACCACGGGCTACAACAATAAGGTCCGACTACGGTACCCGACTAACCTATCTCCGTCAATCTAACGACCGTCTCACAATCGGTCCCCAATCACTTACCAATCGACAACAACTTCACAATATCACAAACCAATATCCAATTCGACCCACATGTATACGGCCGACAAATAAATACCACAACAACAAATATAAACAAGTTCACACTTATACAAATAAAAATAACATCAACAAAGTTAATGTGTGGGTCGGTTTACCAAGCCGACCCGAGCCCTCGACTCACTTGAGTCTCGGCTCCGAACCGCGAGTCACTTGAACTCGAATCCAACATCACATAGCTCACAAGAGCTAAACCAAGTAATCATGTAAACCATTCGACCCAAATGGTCAATTCGGTAACCAAGTGGTACTCGGCTAAAAGCCGCGACCCTCATGGGTCGAACCACATTATCATACGAGCCAAAGGCTCGAACCACACTTCAACGAGAGCCCCTTGAGGGTCTCGGTATGGCCAACGAGCACAAGAGAACCCCGAGACCACAAGGTCTCGGCTAGCATCGAATCGAGGTTCACCACACCCTCGACAACCAAACAAATCAATCAATCGTCTACAAAGGACCATAGCCACACAAGGCTTCGAACCAACAAAAAGAAAATAAGCCGAGAGCTTTGCTCTCGGTTCCGAGTCAACCACGACCCAACCATGAACCCGGATACCAAACTATCTTTTAAATCACAAAACACTCATTTCCATTCAAAAACCAATTCGATTCTCCAATAAATCATTCGTGTAGCCACGAATAGAACCAATTCGTGGCTCCCAAAACTCTTGAAAAAGCTTCACCTCACCTTCTAAATCCTCCAAACGCTCGGATCTAGAAAACTATCACAACTTCGAATGGATAACTATAGATTTGGTGGTGTTAATGATGGTTTTAGGGTGCGTTTCTTATACCAAAAGAAAGAGGGGAAGGAGAGGAATAAAATGGTGGTATTGGTTTTGTTGTGGAGTCGGAGGTGCGGCGGCGGTGGCCGGATAAGTGGTCGGCGGCGGCTAGCTTTAGGGTTGGTGGAGATGAGGGTTTGAGAGAGAGAGAATAATAAGGAGTGAGTGTTGTGTGTGTGTGGGTAAAACCGAACCAACACACCCTTTATTAACTTTTATTTATTTATTTTTTATTTTTTTTTAAAAAAAGAGTATATTAATAATAAGAATAATAATAATAGTAGTAATAATAAGGATATTATTACGGTGGAGCGGGTAACGCGGGTTATTGTAAAAACATGTGGCCCGAACCCGAACTCACTTTAAAATTTCAACATTACTCAAGAACCTCTCGTGAATAATTAAAAATATATCAGACTCGTTAAGACGAATCATAAAATTGTCGTTAGGTAATCCTAGTGCCAAAGTCAACGTAGTACCAAGTGAGAATTCGAATATACATCATCGATCATATAATCAAAAATGAATTATGAACATAATTCACGAATTCCATAACGTCATTAAATAAAATATCCATAAAATAGGTCTTACAAGTTCGTTGTGAAATGAAAATTTCAAATAAAAATTATAAATGAACTTAAATTGAAATGCGGGTTTTTAAAATAGCTCCCTAAACTGCCGGTTGTCACAGGTAACTGGTAAATATTTTTCGACATTTTAATCACTTTTAATTTGGGACATGCTATAAATAGAAGGCTTAAAAATTCAGATTCAACAAACTACTTATAATGGAAATACTTGTCTTAATTTTGCTATTAAAAATTCTGCTTAAAAATTCAGCTATTACTTTTGAAAATGTGTTAGTTACTGGAAATTAAATATAGGTCATTAAGTCCATTGACTTGTAACAGGGCTTGTAACGGCCCATTTACACATTAGTAACAGGCCTCCCATGTTAATATTACAAATTAAGATACAGACAGGGATATAAAAACCCCAAATAAACACACATCAGACCATTTCATTTTCATCTCTCCTCGCTCAAAAACCTAAATAAACACTCTTCTCCTAGATAAAAACCGCCGCTGCCACCACCGCCAACGACATTTGTCGGAAACACCACCCCTTGACATGGTCTAGGTGGCTGGTTTTCGCCGGTTGTTTTGGATTCGGTAGTTTTGGCTGGCGGTTTTGGTTTCAAACCTGAACCGGGTTGTTACTTCCTGATATGCGATGGTAGTTTCGTGGTAGGATTATTTTTGCTAGATCTAATGTTAGATCTATAAAACCCCATACCAGCCAACACACAAAAGCATACACCCACCACTAGCACTTGCATATCACTCTAAAACACAAACTAACCTATCATATCTATCCTTTCATACACACGAAACATCTTTTGAAATCGGCACATAGATGTTACCTTAAAATTATTTTTGCTGATATATAATGTTATGAATCTATTTGAGTTTAATAATGGTTTATAAGTCAAATAATGTAATTTGAGCTCTAATAGCCATTGTCATACTTTCAACAAAGACCAAGAAGAAGTTGTGACATGTCAAGCATTAGCTATATGGTATTTTCTGATTGTTGAGTTTAATTAATATTGGATGTTCATATTTTATTTTTTGTTTAGTCATCTAGATGAAAATATTTCGTCAATATGAACTCCTCTCCGTAACATGCGAAGGCGTTTAAAAATTGTTTAATTGTGAGTATGAATTATCAATTGAGGAGTAAGTTTGCACTGTAATTACTTGGATAATAGGACTACCTCTTGGTTAAGAACATGACACTTCAAGAAATTGGACAATAAGTTGACAGACTGGCCAATAAATGAAAACATATATTGGACGAAATTTCAAAAGCCTAGAGTGACAATTTTCTAAAAGGAATTTATGCAATTTTGAATGCAGCCACTGAAGTTAAAGTAATTCTCAAATTTACATTAAATGGTAATGGCCAATAAATTTTAAGTTTTGGTACATTACTTTGTAAATGTAAGTCGCATGGAAACTGAAAAAAGGTTTGAAAATATTCCTATATGACAGCAAACATAACTTGCACTATAAGCTATCGCGCGAGATGACAAGCCAAATTGCCAAACTATAACAACTGATGAACTATTTGAATGTAGTTATGATGGTTTGTCTAAACACGCAAAAAAGGGATGCACACATACACAAACAAAAGTTACTTCTGATTCATAGGTACATCTATTAATGCTACAATATTACAGTAATCGTTTACTAAAAATTAAAACAATTCCATAAGAAATTAAACTCTCACACACATATATTGACTCTATCGTCATTTAAAAAATGCTTCGTGTTACATTTATCATCTTATAAACCAATGGTCGAGTACTTATTAACTCCATGATACTATCTACATTCGTAACACAAACTATGTAATCAGAAAATATTAGTCGCAAGAAATTTTAGTTAGAGGGTACCCGCCGCCGCAACGCGCGGGTACCCTGCTTGTAATATAGTATAGATTTGTTTAAACCTCATATGTTTTTTTAACTTTAAATCTTATACTCCCTCCGTCCCAAATTACATGTCCACTTTCACAAAGTTTAAGAAAAGTGAGACTCTTACAATATTAACCAATGAAAATTCATTCTCACCCACTTACAAGCATTTTAATTGGTTAAAATTAAAAGTGGACATTAATTTTGGGACAACAAAAAATAACAAAATGGACTTATATATATTCAGTGGCGGATCTAGGATTTTTAACCATGCGTGGCACAATTTTGGCTCGCTTTGCTCTGCAACAAGATTTATAGCTCGTTGATTATTAGGTAGAGTTAAAGATGTAATTCGCCTATCATCAGCAAATTGGAAATTATGAAAGGTTACAACACAAAAAGAAGAAGAAAACACAATCGTTAAAATAGCTTACATCCCTAAATAAATCAGTAATTTTATTCATTTTTTTTCTTGAGTTCGATATCTTTTAAGATTTTACTTACTTAATACATAGATTCAACACATAATAGGCATTTATTGTGCAGAATAAAGCTTAAAATCGTAGTGTTATGATATATGAATTGTTAGGATTGGGGATAGCTTAGCAGTGGCAAAAGACCAGTAGTAGCAACAATAGAAACAACAGGTATCACTAACTAAGAATAGGAGTATATTGGGGTATGAGATCAGGAGGTTTTGTGACAAAAGTACTGATGTTTATTAGTCTGATAAGTGCTACGTACAGGTGCTATTCTACTCTATATATATTAGTTACAAACCGACTTTAGAGAAGACTCCTGATACTTCTACAACTAGTGCACTAAAGTTACCAAAATGCCCGTACATAGTACCGAAAATTACTAAACTACCCTTAGGAGTATAAGTCACAACGTCTAACAATCTCTACCTTGACTTTTAGCTCCTAAGTAACACTATATTTCTAATTGTCGATATTGAGCAAATCCGAACAGTGATGAAACTTGCTCAAAGGAACCGGTTTAGTAAACACATCCGCAGGATTGTCTTGAGTGCCAATCTTCTTCACTTTGATTCTTCTTTCCGTACGGATGAAGTGATAACGAACATCTATGTGTTTAGTCCGGTCATGGTACACTTGATCTTTAGCCAAACAAATAGCACTCATGCTATCGCAAAACACGGTCGCTTGATCTTGTGGGAAACCAAGATCTTCGATCAAACCTTTCAACCAAATTGCTTCCTTCGCTGCTTCCGTTAAAGCCATATACTCGGCTTCAGTAGTAGATAAAGCTACTGATGGTTGTAATGTAGCTTTCCAACTTACAACCGAATTTCCAATGGTGAAAACATAACCTGTCAAGGATCTTCTAGCATCAAGATCTGCAGCATAATCCGAATCTGAGTAGCTGGCAACTAAATATTCACGTTCACCACCGTAAATAAGGCCAACATCAGATGTCCCTTTCAAATAACGAAAAATGCGTTTCACCGCATTCCAATGCTCTTTTCCGGGATGAGCCATATATCGTGACACAACACTCATCGCGTGAGCTATATCGGGCCTTGTGCAAACCATAACATACATCAAACTTCCAACAGCACTAGCATAGGGTATTCGGGACATATACTCTATTTCTGCCTTACTTTGAGGAGCACAAGCAGTAGATAAACGAAAATTTGCTGAGAAAGGAGTATTTACCGATTTTGCCGAACTCATGCCAAAACGAGAAATAATCTTTCGATGTAACTTTTCTGTGATAAGAAAAGCTTACCATGTTTTCAATCTCGAATTATTTCCATGCCCAAAATCTTTCGAGCTGCTCCCAAATCTTTCATATCAAATTCTGTGTTGAGTAGAATCTTCAACTTATTAACCTCCTCTATGTCTTTAGCCGCTACAAGCATATCATCAACGTACAAGAGTAAGTAGATAAGTGATCCCGACGTCGCCTTTTTATGATAGACACAACAATCATAAGCATTTCTACTAAAACCATGCTTTACCATAAAGCTGTCAAATCTCTTGTACCATTGTCTCGGCGACTGCTTCAAACCATAGAGTGATTTTTGGAGCTTGCAAATGTAGTCTTCTTTGCCTTGAACAACGAAACCTTCGGGTTGGCTCATATAAATTTCTTCCTCAAGGTCACCGTGAAGAAATGCAGTCTTTACATCTAATTGTTCCAACTCCAAGTCGTGATGTGCTACTAAGGATAGTAACACCCGAATAGATGTATGACGTACCACCGGGGAGAAAATCTCATTGTAATCGATTCCCTCCTTTTGGCTACATCCCTTCGCGACCAAACGTGCCTTGAACCTAATGATGTCTGAAGCCGGTAAGCCGGTTTTCTTTTTGAAAACCCACTTGCAATCAATAACTTTCCTTCCCTGAGGTAGTTTCTCCAATTCCCATGTATTGTTCTTATGAAGAGATTCTATCTCTTCACCCATAGCCGCAATCCATATATCAGACTCTTTAGAAGTAATAGCCTCTCGATAAGTAGCCGGTTCAAGAGACTCTACCTCTTCAGCTACTTGCCATGCGTATGCGACATAGTCCTCAAAACCGAAATGTGGTGAATTTGGGCTATAGACCTATCTTGTTCATGTTCCAAATGTGGTGAATTTGGTTGATGATCTTCATCAACTACTAGTGAAGTAACATTGTGGTCCATATCTTATGGAACAACGTGCTCCACCTGTTTAGGAACATCCTCTACCTTTTCGGAAACACCATCTTCAGGCTTCGATTCATGTGGATCTTGTTTCACGCGAAACAAGTAATCCTCATCAAATGTCACATCTCGGCTAAGAATGACTCTCCTTTCAGATGGTGACCAAATTCGATAGCCTTTAACCCCATCACCGTATCCCAAGAAAATTCCTTTCTTGGCTCTCGGATCTAACTTTCCTTCACTAACATGATAATAAGCGGGGCATCCAAAAACACGAAGCTTCGAATAATCCGCGGGCTTCCCGGACCAAACTTCAATGGGAGTCTTACAATCAATAGCGGTGGTAGGAGACCTATTGATTAGATAGCAAGCCGTATTTAGTGCTTCAGCCCAATAACTTCTATCTAATCCGGCATTCAACAGTAGGCATCGAGCTCTCTCTAATAGAGTCCTGTTCATTCGTTCAGCTACTCCATTATGTTAAGGAGTGTAACGAACCGTATAATGCCTAGCAATTCCTTCATCTCTGCAGAAGTCATCAAACACTCTCGAACAAAACTCTAAACCATTATCAGTGCGAAGACGCTTGATCTTTCTTCCAGTTTGGTTCTCAATCAGAACCTTCCAATTCTTAAATTTCTCAAACGCCTGACTTTTGTGTTTCATCATAAACACCCACGTCATTCTTGAGAAATCATCAATGATTGAGAGAAAATATCGAGTACCACCAAGAGAAGGTACTCGAGAAGGCCCCCAACAATCCGCATGAAGATAATCAAGAGTCGCCTTCGTCTGATGAATTGCCTTCGAGAAACTCACCCGCTTTTGTTTCCCGATGACACAATGCTCACAAAACTCCAAGTTAGCCACCTTGTGGCTGTCAAGTAGTCCCCGCTTGCTCAATATGACCATGCCTTTTTCACTCATGTGACCAAGGCGCATATGCCATAACATCGTCAAATCTGAGTTACTTTCCTCTGAAGAAGATATAGAAGCGCAACCTGTGATAGTTTCACCTTGTAAAGTGTAAAGAGAAGAAGTACCTTTTATTGCTTTCATAACCACCAAAGTACCTTTCGAAACACGAAGTACACCATTCTCACTAGTGTATTTGAAACCTTTCGAGTCGAGCATACCTAGTGAGATCAAATTTGTAACACCCCCAATTCATGGTTGCAGCGGAATTCGAACTGGGTGTTACTCGACGGCACAATAGTCACAATAATAGAAAACGAACTCCAATTGAGTCGTTTTGAAAGATTTATCATTCAAATTATATAAATATCAGAGTTTACAAAATGAGGTCCCAAATGGTTCGATGTTTACAAATCACATTAAGTGGGTTTATGAATGATAAGTAAATTTATAGACCTCTTGAGTATCCGTGTCCTTCCGTGCCATCCTTGATCGTCATGAACCTGAAATACATGCTTGAGAGGTCAACACAAAGGTTGAGTGATATTCATAGAGTTTGTTAAATCGTTTGAACACAATATGTTGATAGTGTGAGTTATAGGCTCACACCAATGTTTGGAAAACAAGACAGGTAGGCTACGTTATTATACACCCGGAACAGTTATTATACACTAAGCTTATGACACCAAAACGTTAACGTGTACCAATATCGATCGGCAGATTTATCCCGGTAGGTACTTTGCTAACATACCTAAATCTCAAATATTAGTGCATTTGTTTGAACTTAGTCAATACAAATGGGATTCGTCAATCCCAATAGGCCTATTCACAATATTTGCGCTCACTATTGCTAGTGATTAAATGGTTCATAATAAGGGATCTCGGTTTAGCAAGGTTGGTACTTAGTGATAATAAAACAATCAGGCAAGCATACAATTTAAAAACATTGTGCTCGATTAAAATAGCATGTATTCCCCCCAAGGGTTTGTAAAACATTGAAGTAATGTAAAGCGGGGCTATGAACTCACCTTGAGTACGATAGCAAGTAATGAAGGTGATGGTTGGATCGTGTAGGTTTCTACGAGCAACCTATAATAGAATGTTGCGACTTAGGATTTGTGTAAAGAATATAACGGAGTGCCTATATATATATCTTGCATTTAGTCCATGATGTGGTATGATGTATATTGTATGTCCTTGAAAGAAAAGATTCATGAACATGTATGTTTTGTATATCGTTTACTACCGTTCGGGCTGACATATTTCAGAAGTCATGTTAGTAAGCGTTCGAGGAGCCAGGACACTTTAACTCGTAAATCCACAACTCATCTCGACGGCTTACATAATGAACTCCTCACATGAGGCTCCCTACTATTGTAGTAGTTGATGAAATATATAGATATAAGTTTTGATCCGAAAAGTTACATGTCCGATATTTGAATAAACTTAGGAAAGTTTATTAGTACATGAAGATTGTTATTAGGGGTAGTTTCATAAGTCTTGAATGACCATTTTCTCTTGGTAATATCTCATGGTTTCCTTTTAGGTGAAGTAGATCCAAATTGCTTGTTCAAGTTATCGCCTAATTCATTGTTTCATGTTTACGCCTATGTAAGTTGGTATGGTCATTTCGTCATGGCCTAGCCATGACCTTTGGTCCTTGTTCCAAGGTCATGAGACACAACCTTGGCTCTAGCCATGGTGGTGGTCTTGATTATTGGTCATAAGACCTCTTGTTCCTTTTAAAGTATAACCATAATATAGTGACTTATATATATGTAAATAGCTGTTAAGAAATTTAGAAATATCTCACTCAGAAAGTGTTTTCAAGGCTCGAGCTTCTTTGTTCCTGAAGGAAAACGTGATTCCGGACAACTTTCGTGTTTTAACTTTTTCATGAATCAAACCAGAAATGCCTCTTTTTGCGTGTTTAAGGTTTCTGTAACAGAAAGTTTTGGCAGCTTTGCCGCAAAGTTTTGGTAATTTCAAATCGACATAACTTTTGACTCGTATACTCGTTTTAGGTGGTTCAAATTGCTACGGTTTCCTTGTTAGGTCCTCTACTACAATATGTAATAATCCAATATCATATTTTTACCATTTTGATCAGG
The DNA here is from genome assembly GCA_030686995.1 of Artemisia argyi. NCBI lineage: Eukaryota > Viridiplantae > Streptophyta > Magnoliopsida > Asterales > Asteraceae > Artemisia > Artemisia argyi. The sequence continues at coordinate 227,914,501 of CM060701.1, forward strand.
TTATACCAACAAGGTCACTAGTTTACTTGTTTTATGAACTTATATTAACAATCAATTACAACAACTTGTTTTGTTCATTTTTATACATCATGGACATGCATACAAGACATAATATAGCACAAATAATATGTAAATAACATGAACATGATTATTTAACAAGAAGCAAGTTAGGGTTTGCTTACAACTTGTGAAGAAACTAACTAGAACCAAGATTAAGACCAAGAACTACTACTTAATCTTCCAAATATTTTCCAAATATTTTCCAACCATAGCCAAGCTTCCATATCAAAAACCCTATCTTATAATCCCTTGATAAACACTAATCTAACATAAAAACAACCTTTAGTAAAAATCTTCACTAAGAACACTTGGAAATTGGATGAGTTTTTGTGGTGATTTTATGGAGTTTTATGGGTGAAAAGGTGTTAAGGATCAACTAGGAACTATGCCTTGAACTTGTGATGGATTGAATAAGCAAGATCAATGATCAAATGGGGTATTTTAGGGTGCTTGGGTCGTTGGTATTGAGAAAAAAAACAAAGAGATGAGATGAAGTCTTTTTTTTTTTAGGATATATGACTAGTTTAGGCATTATATAGACCAAGGGCAATTTTGTAATTTCAATGAAAGGGTATAATGGTAATTTTAGCAACAAGTGAAAGTATCTAGATATTTGTTAGATATTTAGGAGGAGTATGAAGGAAGTTTGATAATATCTCGTTTACGAAGTCAGTTTTGGTTCCGATAATCGCTAACCGTAAGTTTTTAGGCCACGAAACGTAAAACCGGGTATCGTAAAAATACGAAACTTGGAAGAATGGTTAAACTTGTCATAATACTCCATAATAAAATATAAAATGAGTGATAGGTTCCATTGGGGTGGTAAAACCCTGCTAAAACTGGAAACTCGGGTCTAAAACGCGTAATACGTAAAATATACGAATATTGCGTAAAATTGAGAAAAGTAAAATGTTACTTTTCTAATAGGATAAAAATGATTTAAAATGACTTATAATGTCTAGACTGGGCTCAGTCTAGTGTCGGTTGGTATTAAATGTCTTTTAGACATCAAACCGTAAGCCTAAAAATCACGAAATGACTTATAAAATCAATGAATGATTTTTGGTCAATGGAGGAGGGAAAAATATGTTGACTTTTTCTAATAAGTTGAAAACTCAAATAGTCTTAGAAACGCGTTTTGTGGTCTAACGGTTAATCGCCCAAACAGTTAAGCGTGCTCATGTGAGATTAGTACAGACATGGGTGACCTGCTGGGAAGTTTTTGGTCATGTTTTTCTCAGTCACGATTAATTCTCAAATAAATCATGAGTGTGTCAAACATTTTTCTGATGCGGGGTCACTTAACGCGGTCGAGTTTCGTTGTACGTAGAATTTCTGAATGACGTTTTACCCTAAAACGTGTAATTCCTTAATAACTTTCACGAAAATGATCTGACGAATGTCAAACATTTAATTTGCCATGGAAATGATTTATCACTCGAGAATATCAAATAAAAATCAACTTTCGGGAAAGTTTCGGGAAAAATGAATAGTAAAAGTGAATAGTGAAATTTTCCGGGAATGGTAATTATCCTGAAAAATGCGAATTGTTACAGTCTCTACCCCTTACGGGGAACTTCGTCCCGAAGTTCTTTGTGTGTTATATGTTGGAGTGGTGTCGATGAACAGGTGTGGTTACTTATGAGGACCAAAGTCTGGGATTACCGGTGATGTAACTTGATTTGTCATTTCAGTGTATGGTGTAGGATGAGGCTTACTTTTATATAGGAAAGGTATGGTAATAGTCGAATATCAAAGGAAATTGATATAGCAGTCGAATATTAATAGGAATTGATATAGTAGTTGAATATCAGAATAGAACTTGATATAGTTGTCAAGTATCAATAGCAATTGATATAAGAATCGAATCATGGAATAAGCGTTGAGCATGTGGTTGGACCAAGTCCTGTTTGAATTGTACGGCTGCCCATGCATATGGCTACATGGCTTTGCAATGAGTTTGGTACGACGGCGCATGCGTATGGTTACATGGCCCCGTAATGAGTTTGGTACGACTGCACATGCATATGGTTACATGGCCTCGCAATGAGTTTGTTTGTTATTGCACTATCATTATGAAAACCAAAATGTAAACCTCGTACTAATGGAAATTGGGATAGTCGTTGCAATCATAGCCTAGTAGGTAATCTGTTGTTGTATCTAGTGTTTATTGACTTCATACTTATGTTATTTCGGATATAATTAAGCCCACTTGTTTATAATTCTTTATTTACATAGAGAGGCATCCCAAACAATGTAACTAAAGGAATATAAACGTACGGTTCGATGATTTACAATTTCTTTATTTAAATGAAAAGGCATCCCAATCCATTCAAATAATTATAAATCATCCTACTTAATAATTCCCAACACAACATTCATACTTAGCCGGTGAGTTACAAGGTAGTGTATTACGAGATGATACTGGTGTTCCAAAAGTGCAAGATGAATATTCAATCTTGTAAAGCTGATGAGTGTGCTTGTGGTGTAACTATGGATGATTTGAGCTTTAAAAGTGCATCAAGATCTGTTAATGAGCTTGTGTTTGTAACGATTGTGAAAATAACGATGTGATATGTTGATGAACAAAAGTGTGTAGTGTATGCTTAACATTAATACTCTTAGGTATAGATGTTGAGTTTGCTTTAAAAATCTTAAGAGATTTTAAAAGTTTATGATGGAATGGTATCCTTAGGACCTAAACAGGATAGTACTTCTACAGGATGAAGAGAATAATTGATAACTATCCAAGATAGTAGATCGGATTATTTCATAAATGAAAAATTTCAAGAATGAATTTAGATCATACAGATAAGTGTTAAGATCTTGCTGAGTGGTAAGGCACTACCGTGTCTCTAGATTGTTTTAATGTATTCTGGTGGTTTATCGAGTTCAAGTAGGAAATCAACCTAAACATAACCCTAGTACAACTACTCTCAGTATTTGAAAATTTTAAGTCGAATATAGTTAGTCAGACTATATTCCACTGTCCCTAGGTTAAATATAGGTGACTAGTCTATATTTAGCCGAGGTTCGATAAAATTTTCAAATACCTAAATTAGGTATACTTGTGATATGTCCGTTGCTTTCGGGAAACTGTCCACTAAACAAAGGCGATGTCAAACCTTTAAGTTGCAAGTCCCGTCCATACAAGACTTGTAACGTATGTTCTCACATTCCATTGCATAGAAGATAGTAAGGGTAGGTACGTATGGAAAGGAAGTTTTAAGTAGTTCTAAAATAGAACATACTTGGCCAGGATCACGAACTTTTTATAATGTAGGTTTCAGAAGAAAACTTTGATAAATGTAAAGCTGAACTTCAGCTTTTGTAGGTGATGGATTTGTTTGTCCTTTAGAAATCTCATATTTCTTGTTTGGAAATCGATAGATTGTAACGGGTTTTTGATATCATAAGAAATGATATTGATGATATGATGGAATAATTCTAGAGACCATTGCGCAAAACACAATGTCTCGGAAGTAGGTTAGACCATTGTGTAATTCACGATGTCTGGGAAGTAGATTCGACCATTGTGTGACTCAAAACATTTGAGAAATGATTAAGACCATTGTATCATACAATGTCTTGGAAAATGAATGAGACCATTGTATCTCACAATGTCTTGGAAAATGAATGAGGCCATTGTATCTCACAATGTTTTGAAAAGTGAACGAGACCATTGTATCTCACAATGTCTTGATAAATGAATGAGACCATTGTATCTCACAATGTCTTAAAAAATGAATGAGACCATTGTATCTCACAATGTCTTGGAAAATAGGAAAGACCATTGCAATCAGTTACAATGTCTTGGACATATAATGGTGGAGTAGGAACATGATTGGGAGAGTGTGGCTGTGCCGAAATGCCTTAGAATAAGCATACACAGATATGTTTAGTCCATTGTTTAGATAAATGATTGAAAATAAACCGAGTTTATATATCAATATACTAATATGTTCATGTAGCATAAAATGCCTAGTGTGTATATATCAATATACTTATATGTGTTCATGTAGCATAAAATGCCTAGTGTGTATATATCAATATACTTATATGTGTTCATGTAGCATAAAATGCTTAGTGTGTATATATCAATATACTTATATGTGTTCATGTAGCATAAAATGCTTAGTGTGTATATATCAATATACTTATATGTGTTCATGTAGCATAAAATGCTTACGGGGAAATGCTCAATTATGGGTATATATGAATATACTAATATGTTTGTGTATCATAACATGCTTACTAAATCCATAATCGTCTGGAGGATGGAAGACACGGAGAGCGGAAGGCTATAAAAATGTTTTGGCTTGTATGTGCGGTTATAGTTTAGGTCTCAATTAGACCCGTTTCTCTATAACCATGGCTCTGGTACCAATCTGTAACACCCCCAATTCATGGTTGCAGCGGAATTCGAACTGGGTGTTACTCGACGGCACAATAGTCACAATAATAGAAAACGAACTCCAATTGAGTCGTTTTGAAAGATTTATCATTCAAATTATATAAATATCAGAGTTTACAAAATGAGGTCCCAAATGGTTCCATGTTTACAAATCACATTAAGTGGGTTTATGAATGATAAGTAAATTTATAGCCCTCTTGAGTATCCGTGTCCTTCCGTGCCATCCTTGATCGTCATGAACCTGAAATACATGCTTGAGAGGTCAACACAAAGGTTGAGTGATATTCATAGAGTTTGTTAAATCGTTTGAACACAATATGTTGGTAGTGTGAGTTATAGGCTCACACCAATGTTTGGAAAACAAGACAGGTAGGCTACGTTATTATACACCCGGAACAGTTATTATACACTAAGCTTATGACACCAAAACGTTAACGTGTACCAATATCGATCGGCAGATTTATCCCGGTAGGTACTTTGCTAACATACCTAAATCTCAAATATTAGTGCATTTGTTTGAACTTAGTCAATACAAATGGGATTCGTCAATCCCAATAGGCCTATTCACAATATTTGCGCTCACTATTGCTAGTGATTAAATGGTTCATAATAAGGGATCTCGGTTTAGCAAGGTTGGTACTTAGTGATAATAAAACAATCAGGCAAGCATACAATTTAAAAACATTGTGCTCGATTAAAATAGCATGTATTCCCCCCAAGGGTTTGTAAAACATTGAAGTAATGTAAAGCGGGGCTATGAACTCACCTTGAGTACGATAGCAAGTAATGAAGGTGATGGTTGGATCGTGTAGGTTTCTACGAGCAACCTATAATAGAATGTTGCGACTTAGGATTTGTGTAAAGAATATAACGGAGTGCCTATATATATATCTTGCATTTAGTCCATGATGTGGTATGATGTATATTGTATGTCCTTGAAAGAAAAGATTCATGAACATGTATGTTTTGTATATCGTTTACTACCGTTCGGGCTGACATATTTCAGAAGTCATGTTAGTAAGCGTTCGAGGAGCCAGGACACTTTAACTCGTAAATCCACAACTCATCTCGACGGCTTACATAATGAACTCCTCACATGAGGCTCCCTACTATTGTAGTAGTTGATGAAATATATAGATATAAGTTTTGATCCGAAAAGTTACATGTCCGATATTTGAATAAACTTAGGAAAGTTTATTAGTACATGAAGATTGTTATTAGGGGTAGTTTCATAAGTCTTGAATGACCATTTTCTCTTGGTAATATCTCATGGTTTCCTTTTAGGTGAAGTAGATCCAAATTGCTTGTTCAAATTATCGCCTAATTCATTGTTTCATGTTTACGCCTATGTAAGTTGGTATGGTCATTTCGTCATGGCCTAGCCATGACCTTTGGTCCTTGTTCCAAGGTCATGAGACACAACCTTGGCTCTAGCCATGGTGGTGGTCTTGATTATTGGTCATAAGACCTCTTGTTCCTTTTAAAGTATAACCATAATATAGTGACTTATATATATGTAAATAGCTGTTAAGAAATTTAGAAATATCTCACTCAGAAAGTGTTTTCAAGGCTCGAGCTTCTTTGTTCCTGAAGGAAAACGTGATTCCGGACAACTTTCGTGTTTTAACTTTTTCATGAATCAAACCAGAAATGCCTCTTTTTGCGTGTTTAAGGTTTCTGTAACAGAAAGTTTTGGCAGCTTTGCCGCAAAGTTTTGGTAATTTCAAATCGACATAACTTTTGACTCGTATACTCGTTTTAGGTGGTTCAAATTGCTACGGTTTCCTTGTTAGGTCCTCTACTACAATATGTAATAATCCAATATCATATTTTTACCATTTTGATCAGTTTATACCAACAAGGTCACTAGTTTACTTGTTTTATGAACTTATATTAACAATCAATTACAACAACTTGTTTTGTTCATTTTTATACATCATGGACATGCATACAAGACATAATATAGCACAAATAATATGTAAATAACATGAACATGATTATTTAACAAGAAGCAAGTTAGGGTTTGCTTACAACTTGTGAAGAAACTAACTAGAACCAAGATTAAGACCAAGAACTACTACTTAATCTTCCAAATATTTTCCAAATATTTTCCAACCATAGCCAAGCTTCCATATCAAAAACCCTATCTTATAATCCCTTGATAAACACTAATCTAACATAAAAACAACCTTTAGTAAAAATCTTCACTAAGAACACTTGGAAATTGGATGAGTTTTTGTGGTGATTTTATGGAGTTTTATGGGTGAAAAGGTGTTAAGGATCAACTAGGAACTATGCCTTGAACTTGTGATGGATTGAATAAGCAAGATCAATGATCAAATGGGGTATTTTAGGGTGCTTGGGTCGTTGGTATTGAGAAAAAAAACAAAGAGATGAGATGAAGTCTTTTTTTTTTTAGGATATATGACTAGTTTAGGCATTATATAGACCAAGGGCAATTTTGTAATTTCAATGAAAGGGTATAATGGTAATTTTAGCAACAAGTGAAAGTATCTAGATATTTGTTAGATATTTAGGAGGAGTATGAAGGAAGTTTGATAATATCTCGTTTACGAAGTCAGTTTTGGTTCCGATAATCGCTAACCGTAAGTTTTTAGGCCACGAAACGTAAAACCGGGTATCGTAAAAATACGAAACTTGGAAGAATGGTTAAACTTGTCATAATACTCCATAATAAAATATAAAATGAGTGATAGGTTCCATTGGGGTGGTAAAACCCTGCTAAAACTGGAAACTCGGGTCTAAAACGCGTAATACGTAAAATATACGAATATTGCGTAAAATTGAGAAAAGTAAAATGTTACTTTTCTAATAGGATAAAAATGATTTAAAATGACTTATAATGTCTAGACTGGGCTCAGTCTAGTGTCGGTTGGTATTAAATGTCTTTTAGACATCAAACCGTAAGCCTAAAAATCACGAAATGACTTATAAAATCAATGAATGATTTTTGGTCAATGGAGGAGGGAAAAATATGTTGACTTTTTCTAATAAGTTGAAAACTCAAATAGTCTTAGAAACGCGTTTTGTGGTCTAACGGTTAATCGCCCAAACAGTTAAGCGTGCTCATGTGAGATTAGTACAGACATGGGTGACCTGCTGGGAAGTTTTTGGTCATGTTTTTCTCAGTCACGATTAATTCTCAAATAAATCATGAGTGTGTCAAACATTTTTCTGATGCGGGGTCACTTAACGCGGTCGAGTTTCGTTGTACGTAGAATTTCTGAATGACGTTTTACCCTAAAACGTGTAATTCCTTAATAACTTTCACGAAAATGATCTGACGAATGTCAAACATTTAATTTGCCATGGAAATGATTTATCACTCGAGAATATCAAATAAAAATCAACTTTCAGGAAAGTTTCGGGAAAAATGAATAGTAAAAGTGAATAGTGAAATTTTCCGGGAATGGTAATTATCCTGAAAAATGCGAATTGTTACAAAATTCTTCTTTAGATCTGGAACATGGCGAACATCAGTAAGTGTCACACCCCCAATTTACCTGTCTTGCAGCGGAATGGAATATCTGAGGGTGTCTGTCATAGCATCACAGTTACGGTTACATTGAACGACCTAAAGTGTCATTTGGAAAATACTTCGTTTGATCATTGAAATTATTCAGAGTTTACAAAATGAGGTCCCCAAAAGTGTTGCAAGTTTATGAAAAACAAGTCATACTAGATCGAACGTTTACATAAGTGGATGAAATAATGGTGAGACGTGTCGACTCCGCGACTCCATAAAAGTCCAAATGCACGTCACATGAGCTACCTTAATAACCTGAAATACATTGCCAAAACGTCAACACGAATGTTGGTGAATTCCATAGGTTTATAAAATGTAATGTTGTACGGCCACCACAAGTAAAAGTGCAAGATAAAAATCAAGTAAAATAGTACAATAGACCTTAAGCTCATGACCCCGAAGCTAGACTGTTGAAATTATATGCCCCTCCTGAATGTTTTACCAGAACACTCCCAAAATATCAGACATGAAATGCATCCGCTTACTGTTGGTAATATCTACCACGGATGGAGGCGTCACCCTCGATAGATCTATCCACTCACTCTCGCTTAATAGGCAAATTAACGGTCCATGATAATAAATAGGGGACTTTAACAGGTTGGTAAGGCAACTTAAGCAATGTACATATGTTTTGGTACTTGGGCTCGTACTAAAATAATTGATGCAATGTATTCCCCCGTGGGATTTGAAATCAAAATATTGTATTGAAAACGGGGCTATGAAAACTCACATTAAACTGATGATATTGTGATGTAGTGAAATGAACAACAATGAACGGTTAGCTTCCTCAACCTAATATGAATGATGAACGATCTTTTTAGATCACAAAATGATGTTATGAATGTCCATGCACATGTTTCCTATACCACTCTACTCTTTGAAAAAATACTTGTTGTTATCAAAAATATACATTTTCCAAGACTTAGGAAAATAAGGCAACTAGAAAAATAAAACTAGTTGAAATGTATATATATATATATATATATATATATATATATATATATATATATATATATATATATATATATATATATGTTAGTGTTGAAATCCTCGGTTTGAAATCCTTGATATAACGCCTTGTAGTGATAAAAATATACTTGTAATCACTAATACTTCATTAGTTATGAATTTGGGCACTTGGTATTATTTCTAGAAATCTAGAGTTACTACGTAGTTTTAGTATTATTTTTGGTCTAAAAGCTGTCAAAACAATATGAGTTTTGCCGATATTGAAACGTGAATATCTTTGTCGTTATAAGTCCGTTTTACTTGTTCTTTATATCCACGGTTACGTCTTAGTATGTAGTAATATATTTTGGAAAGCTTGGCTCCTCCAGGTTACATCTAAAGCCTCGTTTTGTCCGACGAAAAACGTCCAACAGCATGCATTTTCAGAAAATATATTTTTCGTCAATAAACTTGCAAAAATCATAACTTCTTCGTTATAAACTCTTTTTAATCCGTTATTTCGCCTACGGATTCGTTTTTGAAATTATTTTCTAAAAATTTTGCCAAAGTTTCCTTTATATTTACTGATTTTCCTGGATTTACAAAAATGGGACAGAATGTATAAATACTTGTTACAAATCCATTTTTCATGTTCAAAACTAGTTTCTACTTCAACCAAATCTCTTGCAAACACCACAAAGCTATACTAATCCTACCATACACCTTCTTAGGGTGCCATGGGTTCCTAATCACTACTAATCATGTTAATTTAACAAAGAAACACCTAAATCAAAATCTAGGGTTTGTATGTTCAAAAAGTTAACAAAAATATTGTGGTATAGCTAACTTGTACATGAAATTAAGCATGAAAACCATAAGATACAAGTATTAATTAGATGAAATCATGAAAATAAATTTGATAACTCACTTTGAAATAATAGGTGAGTAGATGATGAGAAATCTTGTGTTACTTGAGTTTATATTGCAAGAATCTTGATTAGAATGATAAAAGGAACAACTTTGTAGCTTTGATCTTTGAAAAATAATGGATTGATCTTTGTTTTTGAAATGGGTCATGGGTTTTGGGAGGATGAGATGAGGTTTTGGTGTTTTTGATTCCAAGAAATTATATGTGTTATGTTTTAGAGGTTTGTAAAGATATTTATGTAAGGTTTATAGTATAATAAGATTTCATATATGCATGAGGTCAAGGGGGGGGGGTTCATGGATGATTTTCAAAGGGTTCATAAGCCATAATATGGACTTTGATTTATTTAGGATAGTTAGTGGATGATTTGTAGTATAAGTATAGGTTTTTAGGTGTTAAATTTAGGTAATCATAGTTAGTTTTTAATTATCATTGAGTACCGGGTTTGCGAGAAATAAATTTTAACAAGTTAGTCGGGACTTAATAAAGTCATAAAAATGTTAAAAATACATTTGGTACAAGTATTGAGTGTTCGGGTGATTATTGTGTAGTTTTCACGAAAACCGTCGTAATATTTATAAACTTACGTTATAAATAAAATAAATTTCCAAAATACAGGTTAAATGAATGTAATAACTTTTATGATGATAAAATGGATATAAAAATATGTCGGGACCATTGTGGGAATATCTAGATATATTCGTCGTATTTATTAACCAGGTGTTAACGTTTATTTATAAATAATTATAAAGAAAACGTTTAATGTATCAAATATATAAATTTGAAAATCCTAAGAGTGGTATAACATGAAAATGTTGTTATGATGATATGCAGACTGTCTCTAGTCCGTATGCAGTGTCCTTACTGATAATGAAATGAATTCGCACCTAAACCCATACGGTTACGCGAATTTTAATATCCGTAAACTAAATTTACGATGAAATGAGTAATGCAAGTGAATAGTGAAAACTTTTCCGGCAATGAATAGTGTTTAGTGAATAGTAAAATTCTCAAATGTTTCTCAGAATATCAAATTGACCTCGAAAATGATGAATAGTAAAACAATGAATAGTGTTTTGATGAATAGTGCTTGATGAATAGTGTTTGATGAATAGTGTTTTTCCAAAGTTTGGGAAATGACCTGAAATGGTGAGTTGTGACAGTAAGAGTTCTAACAACTCCATCATGCATCTTAATTTGAATTGTTCCAATGCCAACAAATTTTCACGGTGAATCGTTACCCATGAAGACATGCCCGCCATCGAATTCTTCATATGTCACAAACCAATCCCGATTTGGACTCATATTAAAAGAACAAGCAGAATCCATAATCCAAGCAACCGGTGCACCTTTAAAATCAACTACTGAGATTACCACATCGCGTTCCGAACTTGAGTCGCCATTAGCAACAGCCGCCTGACCTTTTTCCTTCAGTTTAGGACAATTAAACTTCCAATGGCCTTCCTCTTTGAAATAATTACAAGCATCTCGAGGATTTGATCCTCGAGGTCTCGACTTCGATCTATCTTTATATCTCCCTTTTCCTTTGCCTCTCTGTGTTCGATGTCTACCCCTATCATGGCCCTTATCATGACTTGTAGCTGATAAGCCGACGGGTTGAGATTCCGAAGTTCCCGATGCTTGATGACGAAGCTCTCGGGAATGCAAAGCAGATCGAACATCTTGTAATGTGATGGTTTCTTTACCAACGACAAAGGAATTTACAAAGTTCTCAAACGAGGGAGGCAACGACACTAGAAGAATAAGAGCCGCATCTTCATCATCAATCTTGACATCCACATTTTTCAAATCCATCAAGATTGAATTTAATGCATCAAGATGATCTTTTAATGCTGAGCCCTCTTTCATTCATAGTGAAAACAAACGTTGTTTCAATAACAACTTGTTAGTCAACGACTTTGTCATATAAAGCTTTTCTAATTTATTCCACACACCACTAGCCGTTTCCTCATCAGCAACATCGTAAAGAACCTCATCAGATAAAGATAGCAAAATGGTGGAATGGGCCTTTTCATCTTGTGAGGCATATTTTGCATCGGTCATATCAGCTGGTTTGGGTCCGGCTAGAGGAGCCCAAATACCTTGTTGTTTCAATAAGGCTCGAACTTTAATTCGCCATAAACTAAAATTACTTTTGCCATTAAACTTCTCAATACTACTAAGTGACGGTGATTGTGCTTGAGAAGACATAATTATTCAAACGGGTTTTACAACAAAATAACCAACAATTTCCCTATTAACTACTAAGGAACAAAGACCAAAGTATAAAACCCAATCAACCCAATCCACTAAAACCAAGTTCTGGTTATTCCCAAATCCCAAGTGACAAATACCTTCAATCAAACAAATCAACTAGAAGCAAAATTCAATGGATTATGAAAAAATCCCAAAAGGAGAAGAACCACAAACCTGATTCTCTTCAACAAATCGAATTAGCAAGCAACCAAACACCCAAAAACGAAATCAAATGATTGATTACCCCAAAACAATTGCAACTTGCTTCAATTGATCAAGTGGCTCTGATACCAATTTGTTAGGATTGGGGATAGCTTAGCAGTGGCAAAAGACCAGTAGCAGCAGCAATAGAAACAACAGGTATCACAAACTAAGAATAGGATTATATTGGGGTCTGAGATCAGGAGGTTTTGTGACAAAAGTACTGATGTTTATTAGTCTGATAAGTGCTATGTACAGGTGCTATTCTACTCTATATATATTAGTTACAAACCGACTTTAGAGAAGACTCCTGATACGTCTACAACTAGTGCACTAAAGTTACCAAAACGCCCTTACATAGTACCAAAAATTACTAAACTACCCTTAGGAGTATAAGTCACAATGTCTAACATGAATATTATGCAATTAAAACACAGCGATTAAATATCAAAGCTGATAGAAATTCTTGTTTTATGTATATAAAGAAACTTTACTTAATATGAATTTTAATGATTGAAAAGAGTTGAATAAAATTAAAAGTAAAAACTTTTCTTTGAAGATAACTCTTTTTAAGATACACTCATACAGTCATACACGTACACCTTATTCATAAAACTAATGTCCACGTATCTTGTTTTGTTTTCTTCTTTGAAGCAAAGAAACACAGTAACACACATCTATGAATTTACCTTTTTCTCTCCAGAAAAATGCAAAATAATTTGCGAGTGATTGTTTGCTTTCCCTCTCTTCGTTTGAATATTTTATAATCATTTTACAACTTCTTTATAATCTCTGACTGCCGGATAAAATGGCTTTGATGGTTCCCGACCACCATCTCAAGTCTCAATCAGTATCTCCGATCCACCATTTTCCCTCATATCATGTCTTTGATTACACTTCATCCTACGAGTTCATGTGTGGCACGTGCCACAGGTAGCCAATGCCTACCTCCGCCCCTGCTTATATTTTGGGATGGAAGGAGTATTTATTTAAAAAATATATAATACACACCTTTATTCTATTTATCTCTTTACTATATCAAATCCTAATCCAAATAAATCCAATTTTAAATCCAAATCCAAATCCAAATCCTAAACCTATCTACAATCCAAATGGGACCTAAGTATTATAATGAAGCACATCGATGATCGATCATGTACCTTTGATTCACACGACTCCTAAAAATAATGGTACCAAAATGATACATCATTTACTACACTTGTTGAACTCACCTCAAACACCACTTCTTAACTTTGAAATCAACATATTATTTGGATTTACTTGCGCGAATATAAGATATTACTAATAGTACCAAAATATATTGGAAATTTTTGAAAATTCCTACTTACCTGAATTACTTGATTGACATTATATATTACTTTCAATTATATAAAGAAAATTTATAGTAAAAAAAATATCAAATGTCTTTGCATAATTATATAAACCGCCATCAAATAGCCTAGGGTCCAAACCTCACTAGGTACACATTTGAGGTAGTCGAAAGGCTTTGAAATGGGTCACTACGATAATCCGGTTAGGCCATGTAAATCTAAGTCAAAGACTCCTCTCCTGGGTAACATATACAGGGATATACTAACTGGCAAAATTAACATTAGAATAATCAGATTTATTTATATTTGCCTTAAATTTCGTGTCAAACACATTTTGATTTCATCTTGAAAACCAAAAGTTGGATTTTATCTTCAGAACAGAACACAGTTGAAAAAAAACTTGAAAAGGAGATCTTGTGTTTTGGTGACGTGTACAACCAAAGGAATGGTTGATGACTTTGACAAACAAGATCTAGTGTTTTGCGGTTGACATAAGGGAATTTAAAATCTGTCTTGTGTTTGGCATTGCAATTTTGTATAGTAAATGACGAAATTAATCATTAGAAAACTGCACAAAACCAACTAAAAACAGCAAAAATCAGCACAAAATTGCACAAAAACAGCAAAATCAGCATTAAAAACAGCACAAAACTGCACTAAAAACAGCTTAAAAAAATTCAGCAAAAATCAGCACAAAACCAACTTCAAAATACAGCCAAAAAACAACTAAAAAATAGCACTAAAATTACTAGAAAGTGCAAAACTGTAATAAACACAAACAAAGTTACAAAAAGTTTTATAATCCACAAAAACACGTACAGTAGTTACATAACCAACTAAAAAGGGACAATCCATTCCATTTGTTGTAGTCTCTTTTGATATTACAAACTGAAAACCCAATTTCAATTTCAAGATTGGTACAATACGTACATGATGGCCAATTTCTATCAACAATTTTCGAGATAGAAATCAAAGTAAGAAAAACAATGAAATCGAAGACAATATTTATAAAGAAAAAATTGGTTACCTGGAAGGAAGAAGCTTGTCGTAGAAGACAAGGCAAGAGATGAGAGAAAAGGATATTAAAGTTTCTTCAACTGCACTATTCTTATTTCTTATTTTCCAACCAAACATTGGGAATTCCAATTTCAAATTCCCCAAATACCAATAAACTTATTTGTACCAAGCAGTCTGAATTGATGAATTTGAAGAAGATGCCAATTGAAGGTAAGCTTATAGAATCACGAGACATGCAGAACCCGTGCTACGCACGGGCTAATAATCTAATTGTTAATCGTGTATTCTTTCTGTATATTGGCGAGTGTATACTTAATTATGGTTTAGTATATCATATGAAATGTTTTAACTTTCTTGTATAAAAATTGAAAGGTGTTTGATGTTGTTTTGGTTTTGTGGTGTTGTATTCTATATATGGGCTTTTGGTTATTAAGTTGTGATGGCTTTGTTTCTTTTGGCCTATTACTTATTTGCATGATAAAAAAATGGTTTTGTTTCTTTTGGTCTATTACTTATTTACTTAGCCCTACAATACTTGTCTGTTAGATGGTTTTTGCATGATAATATGAAGCACACGGGGTTTATCTAATTTGTTATAGTTTAATGTGCGTTAAATATTTTCTTTGTTAATTTTGTAAGTTAAAGTTTGTGTAATAATGTATATATAATAATGACACATAAACTGTATAAAAATCGTTGCAAACCTTTTTAGCTTCATCTCATTTTAATGTACAACTAATTTTATTGAAAATTAACATTATAAAGTCTAACTAATATTAATAAATCTTATCAATAAACTCGATTCTAAATAGCTAACTAAATGAATATTAATTAACACATTATTAATAATTCCTAAAACCTTTGGACTCCACTATCATATCTTAAACATAATTTTTTTAATTTACAAATGGGTTTGAGCAAAAATTATATACTTTTTCTTTTATATTCATTATTCAAGTTGCATGCTTACGTAAACTAATCATGCTAAAAAGTATCATTTAACCATTTAAATGTTGCTTTACATACATGCTCGTGCACATTTTCTTTAATCAATTCGCACATGTGAGCTACATCAATAGAAAATACACATAAATTACTTGTATATGAAAATGCATTAACATAATACATATATCTGTATATATTACATTAGGTTAAATCATCAACTATTCTTGCAACCTTTTCAACTTCATCTCGATCCATAACCGAATTTTAATTGTATACTAATTACTAAATATCATGTGATAAATTTCAGCAAGCCTTGCACTTCCATTTCGATGTTGTATATACTTCACATTAAATGCACCGGTTTTGTTTTTCGATAAAAGTTTGAACTTTTGCTTATGTTTAAAACTCAACTTTTTTATTTGATATTACAATTTACAAACGGATTTAAGTCAAAATTATGTACTCCGTATTTTTTCCTTTCTATTAATTACTCAATGTGATATTTTTAATATGTCGTATTTTGCTATTATGGCAAACTCATTTAATTGGCGTAAATATTAGTTTCTCACTAATGATTCTACATATAGAAAAAGAAAACACTTTGCGATGCGCGACCCTTCTTCTTTTCAATAATAATTCAATTGCACATGATATATTCATTCTAATATTTCTCAAAAAGCATTCGAAATGAACTACTTACATAAACTAATCAAGCTAAAAAGTATCATTTAACCATTTAAATGTTGCTTTACATACATGCTCGTGCACATTTTCTTGAATCAATTCGCACATGTGAGCTACATCAATAGAAAACGCACATAAATTACTTGTATATGAAAATGCATTAACATAATACATATATCTATATATATGCTTATCTATAACAATCACCTAAATATGTAAGAAACAAAGAAGATAGTTGGTATCTCATCTCAATCTTTGGTTCCATTTATCTGAGTATGCATGATCTTGTGTGATTTTCATGGTACCTGCATATGATAACTGTAACACCCCCAATTCATGGTTGCAGCGGAATTCGAACTGGGTGTTACTCGACGGCACAATAGTCACAATAATAGAAAACGAACTCCAATTGAGTCGTTTTTAAAAGATTTATCATTCAAATTATATAAATATCAGAGTTTACAAAATGAGGTCCCAATTGGTTCCATGTTTACAAATCACATTAAGTGAGTCTTTGAATGATAATAAAATTTATAGCCCTCTTGAGTATCCGTGTCCTTCCGTGCCATCCTTGATCGTCATGAACCTGAAATACATGCTTGAGAGGTCAACACAAAGGTTGAGTGATATTCATAGAGTTTGTTAAATCGTTTGAACACAATATGTTGGTAGTGTGAGTTATAAGCTCACACCAATGTTTGGAAAACAAAACAGGTAGGCTACATTATTATACGCCCGGAACAGTTATTATACACTAAGCTTATGACACCATAACGTTAACGTGTACCAATATCAATCGGCAGATTTATCCCGGTAGGTACTTTGCTAACATACCTAAATCTCAAATATTAATGCATTTGTTTGAACTTAGTCAATACAAATGGGATTCGTCAATCCCAATAGGCCTATTATTAATATTCGCGCTCACTATTGCTAGTGACTAAATGGTTCATAATAAAGGATCTCGGTTTAGCAAGGTTGGTACTTAGTGATAACAAAACATCGTCGTGAAGCATACATTAGAAAGCATTGTATTCGATTTAGAAATAGCATGTATTCCCCCCAAGGAATTGTAAAACAATTAAGTAATGGAAAGTGGGGCTATGAACTCACCTTAAGTAAGATAGCAAGTAATGAATGTAACGGTTGAATCGTGAAGGTTTCTACAAGCAACCTATAATAGAATGTCGCGACTTAGGATCGGAGTAAAGAATATAACGGAGTGCCTATATATATATCTTGCATTTAGTCCATGATGTGGTATGATGTATATTGTATGTCCTTGAAAGAAAAGATTCATGAACATGTATGTTTTGTATATCGTTTACTACCGTTCGGGCTGACATATTTCAGAAGTCATGTTAGTAAGCGTTCGAGGAGCCAGGACACTTTAATTCGTAAATCCACAATTCATCTCGACGGCTTACATAATGAACTCCTCACATGAGGCTCCCTACTATTGTAGTAGTTGATGAAATATATAGATATAAGTTTTGATCCGAAAAGTTACATGTCCGATATTTGAATAAACTTAGGAAAGTTTATTAGTACATGAAGATTGTTATTAGGGTATGTTTCATAAGTCTTGTATGACCATTTTTCCTTGTAATATCTCATGGTTCCCTTTTAAGTGAAGTAGATCCAAATTGCTTGTTCAAGTTATCGCCTAATTCATTGTTTCATGTTTACGCCTATGTAAGTTGGTATGGTCATTTCGTCATGGCCTAGCCATGACCTTTAGTCCTTGTTTCAAGGTCATGAGACACAACCTTGGCTCTAGCTATGGTGGTGGTCTTGTTTATAGGTCATAATAACTCTTGTTCCTTTTAAAGTATAACCATAACTTAGTGACTTATTATATGTAAATAGCTGTTAAGAAATTGTGAAATATCTTACTCAGAAAGTGTTTTCAAGGCTCGAGCCTCTTTGTTCCTGAACGAAAACGTCGTTCCGGACAACTTTCGTGTTTTAACTTTTTGATGAATCGGACCAGAAGTGGGACTTTCAAAAAGTCAGAATGCGATTCAGGAAGGTTTAGGCAGTTTTGCCGGAAATCTTTGGTAACTTCAAATCGCCATAACTTTTGACTCGTATACTCGTTTTAGGTGGTTCAAATTGCTATGGTTTCCTTGTTAAGTCCTCTACTGTAATATGTAATAATCCAATATAAAATTTTTACCATTTTGATCAGGTTATACCAACAAAGTCACTAGTTTACTTGTTTTATGAACTTGTCTTATCAATCAATAACAATAACTTGTTTTGGTCATTTTTATACATCATGGACATGATAACAAGACAATATATAGCACAAATAATATGTAAATAACATGAACATGATTATTTAACAAGAATCAAGTTATGGTTTGGCTCACAACTTTTGGCTTTCAAAGATGAAAGGAAGTTAACATGTAAGGATAGGACTTTGATAGACTTGCTTCAACCCTTTTTCACTTCATGCAATCTTTCTACCCTTGTAATCTTGAAAGATGGATGATGAAGGTTGAGGTGACTTGAGTGGATTCAAACTCAAGAGAATCACCAAGAGTTTCAAAAGGATTTGAAGTAGTTTGATGAATCAAAACCAAACTAGGGTTTATGTGTTGATATAGCACTTGATTCTTGAATAAAACTTGAAGTAGAGGGAAAATTAGGAGTGTGTTTGTGTGTTTGAGGTTATGAACGACCAAGAGAGGGTGAGGAGGGTTATATAGGGCCTTGAGGAGGTGCTAGGAAAGTGTTAGGAAGTTTCCTTTGAGGAGGTGCAAATATTAGGATATTTAGGAAGCTTACATGAGAAGTTTTACACATGTAACCATCCTAAGTGATCAAGGCTTCATCACAAGCCAACAAGGCTTGTGACTTGCTCAAAAATTTCGTGCATAGCTTATCTTGGATGACTAGATATGATTCTTGATGTTATCTTGCTTTTACGGAGTGAGTTTTGGTCCCGTTAA
This sequence comes from Artemisia argyi, assembly GCA_030686995.1. Lineage (NCBI taxonomy): Eukaryota > Viridiplantae > Streptophyta > Magnoliopsida > Asterales > Asteraceae > Artemisia > Artemisia argyi. The sequence continues at coordinate 227,933,789 of CM060701.1, forward strand.
TCGCAAACCGTAAGTTGTTAGGCCACGAAACGTAAAACCGGGTGTCGTAAAATTATGGAACTTGAAAGTATTGTTAAATATGTCCATATAGTCCATAATAAAATATAAAATGAGTGGTAGGATCTATCGGGTGCTAAAACCCTGCTAAAAACTGGAAACACGGGTCTAAAACGCGTAATACGTAAAACGTACGAATATTGCGTAAAATTGAGAAAAGTAAAATATTACTTTTCTAATAGGTTATAAATGATTTAAAATGACTTATAATGTCTAGACTGGGCTCAGTCTAGTGTCGGTTGGTGTTAAATGTCTTTTAGACATCAAACCGTAAGCCTAAAAATCAATGAATGACTTATAAAATCAAGGGATGATTTTTGGTCAATGGGGGAGGGAAAAATATGTTGACTTATTCTAATAATTTTGAAAACTCAAAATGTCTTAGAAACTCGTTTCGTGGTCTAACGGTTAATCGCCCATTCGGTTAAGCGTGCTTATGTGAGAGTAGTATCGACATGGGTGACCTGCTGGGAAGTCTTTGGTCATGTTTTTCTCAGTCACGATTAATTCTCAAATAAATCATGAGTGTGTCAAACATTTTTCTGATGCGGGGTCACTTAACGCGGTCGAGTTTCGTTATACGTAGAATTTCTGAATGACGTTTTACCCTAAAACGTGTAATTCCTTAATAACTTTCACGAAAATGATCTGACGAATGTCAAACATTTAATTTGCCATGGAAATGATTTATCACTCAAGAATATCAAATGAAAATCAACTTTCGGGAAAGTTTCGGGAAAAATGAATAGTAAAAGTGAATAGTGAAATTTTCCGGGAATAGTAATTATCCTGAAAATGCGAATTGTTACAGTCTCTACCCCTTACGGGGAACTTCGTCCCGAAGTTCTTTGTGTGTCATATGTTGGAGTGGTGTCGATGCAGAGGTGTGGTTACTTATGAGGACTAAAGCCTGGGATTACTGGTGATGGAGTTTGATTTGTCATTTCAGTGTATGGTGTAGGATGAGGCTTACTTTTGTGTAGGAAAGGTATGGTAATAATCGAATATCAAAGGAAATTGATATAGCAGTCGAATATTAATAGGAATTGAGATAGTAATTGCAATCATAGCCTAGTGGGTAATCGGTTGTTGTACCTAGTGTTTATTGACTTCATACTTATGTTATTTCGGATACAAATAAGCCCACTTGTTTATAATTCTTTATTTACATAGAGAGGCATCCCAAACAATGTAAATACGGAAATATAAACTTATGGTTCGGTGATTTACAATTTCTTTATTTAAATGAAAAGGCATCCCAATTCATTCAAATAATTATAAATCATCCTACTTAAGAATTCCCAACACAACATTCACAATTAGCCGGTGAGTTACAAGGTAGGGTATTACGAGATGATACTGGTGTTCCAAAAGTACAAGATGAATATTCAATCTTGTAAAGCTGATGAGCGTGCTTGTGATGTAACTATGGATGATTTGAGTTTTAAAAGTGCATCAAGATCTGTTAATGATCTTGTGGTTGTAACGGTTGTGAAGATAATGATGTGATATGTTGGTGAACAAAAGTGTGTAGTGTATGCTTAATCTGTATTCTTAGGCATAGATGTTGAGTTTGCTTTAAAAATCTTAAGAGATTTTAAAAGTTTATGATGGAATGGTATCCTTAGGACCTAAACAGGATAGTACTTCTACAGGATGAAGAGAAGAATTGATAACTATCCCAAGATAGTAGTTCGGATTATCTCATAAATGAAAACTTTCAAGAATGAAATTAGGTAGTACAAATAAGGTGTTAAGATTTCGCTGAGTGGTAAGGCACTATTGCGTCTCTAGATTGTTTTAATGTATTCTGGTGGTTTATCGTGTTCATGTAGGAAATCAATCTAAACATAACCCTAGTACATCTATTCTCAGTATTTGAAAATTTTAAGTTGAATATAGTTAGTCAGACTATATTCCACTGTCCCTAGGTTAAATATAGGTGACTAATCTATATTTAGCCAAGGTTCGATAAAATTTTCAAATACCTAAACTAGGTATACTTGTGATATGTCCGTTGTTTTCGGGAAACTGTCCACTAAACAAAGGCGATGTCAAACCCTTCAATTGCAAGTCCCGTCCATACAAGACTTGTAACGTATGTTTTCATATTCCATTGCATAGAAGATAGTAAGGGTAGGTACGTATGGAAAGGAAGTTTTAAGTAGTTCTAAAATAGAACATACTTGGCCAGTATCACGAACTTTTTATAATAAAGGTTTCAGAAGAAAACTTTGATAAATGTAAAGCTGAACTTCAGCTTTTGTAGGTGATGGATTTGTTTGTCCTTTAGAAATCTCATATTTCTTATTTAGAAATCGATAGGTTGTAACGGGTTTTTGATATCATAAGAAATGATATTGATGATATGATGGAATAATTCTAGAGACCATTGCGCAAAACACAATGTCTCGGAAGTAGGTTAGACCATTGTGTAATTCACGATGTCTGGGAAGTAGATTCGACCATTGTGTGACTCAAAACATTTGAGAAATGGTTAAGACCATTGTATAATACAATGTCTTGGAAAATAGACGAGACCATTGTAATCAGTTACAATGTCTTGGACATAAAATGTTGGAGTAGGAACATGATTGGGAGAATGTGATTGTGTCGAAATGCCCTAGAATAGGCATACACAGATATGTTTAGTCCATTGTTTAGATAAATAATTGAAAATAAACCGAGTTTATATATCAATATACTAATGCTTACGGGGAAATGCTCAAAATGGGTATATATGAATATACTAACATGTTTGTGTATCATAACATGCTTACTAAATCCATAATCGTCTGGAGGATGGAAGACACGGAGAGCGGAAGGCTATAAAATGTTTTTGTTTGTAATTGCGGTTATAGTTTAGGTCTCAATTAGACCCGTTTCTCTATAACCCTGGCTCTGGTACCAATCTGTAACACCCCCAATTCATGGTTGCAGCGGAATTCGAACTGGGTGTTACTCGACGGCACAATAGTCACAATAATAGAAAACGAACTCCAATTGAGTCGTTTTTAAAAGATTTATCATTCAAATTATATAAATATCAGAGTTTACAAAATGAGGTCCCAATTGGTTCCATGTTTACAAATCACATTAAGTGAGTCTTTGAATGATAATAAAATTTATAGCCCTCTTGAGTATCCGTGTCCTTCCGTGCCATCCTTGATCGTCATGAACCTGAAATACATGCTTGAGAGGTCAACACAAAGGTTGAGTGATATTCATAGAGTTTGTTAAATCGTTTGAACACAATATGTTGGTAGTGTGAGTTATAAGCTCACACCAATGTTTGGAAAACAAAAAAGGTAGGCTACATTATTATACGCCCGGAACAGTTATTATACACTAAGCTTATGACACCATAACGTTAACGTGTACCAATATCAATCGGCAGATTTATCCCGGTAGGTACTTTGCTAACATACCTAAATCTCAAATATTAATGCATTTGTTTGAACTTAGTCAATACAAATGGGATTCGTCAATCCCAATAGGCCTATTATTAATATTCGCGCTCACTATTGCTAGTGACTAAATGGTTCATAATAAAGGATCTCGGTTTAGCAAGGTTGGTACTTAGTGATAACAAAACATCGTCGTGAAGCATACATTAGAAAGCATTGTATTCGATTTAGAAATAGCATGTATTCCCCCCAAGGAATTGTAAAACAATTAAGTAATGGAAAGTGGAGCTATGAACTCACCTTAAGTAAGATAGCAAGTAATGAATGTAACGGTTGAATCGTGAAGGTTTCTACAAGCAACCTATAATAGAATGTCGCGACTTAGGATCGGAGTAAAGAATATAACGGAGTGCCTATATATATATCTTGCATTTAGTCCATGATGTGGTATGATGTATATTGTATGTCCTTGAAAGAAAAGATTCATGAACATGTATGTTTTGTATATCGTTTACTACCGTTCGGGCTGACATATTTCAGAAGTCATGTTAGTAAGCGTTCGAGGAGCCAGGACACTTTAATTCGTAAATCCACAATTCATCTCGACGGCTTACATAATGAACTCCTCACATGAGGCTCCCTACTATTGTAGTAGTTGATGAAATATATAGATATAAGTTTTGATCCGAAAAGTTACATGTCCGATATTTGAATAAACTTAGGAAAGTTTATTAGTACATGAAGATTGTTATTAGGGTATGTTTCATAAGTCTTGTATGACCATTTTTCCTTGTAATATCTCATGGTTCCCTTTTAAGTGAAGTAGATCCAAATTGCTTGTTCAAGTTATCGCCTAATTCATTGTTTCATGTTTACGCCTATGTAAGTTGGTATGGTCATTTCGTCATGGCCTAGCCATGACCTTTAGTCCTTGTTTCAAGGTCATGAGACACAACCTTGGCTCTAGCTATGGTGGTGGTCTTGTTTATAGGTCATAATAACTCTTGTTCCTTTTAAAGTATAACCATAACTTAGTGACTTATTATATGTAAATAGCTGTTAAGAAATTGTGAAATATCTTACTCAGAAAGTGTTTTCAAGGCTCGAGCCTCTTTGTTCCTGAACGAAAACGTCGTTCCGGACAACTTTCGTGTTTTAACTTTTTGATGAATCGGACCAGAAGTGGGACTTTCAAAAAGTCAGAATGCGATTCAGGAAGGTTTAGGCAGTTTTGCCGGAAATCTTTGGTAACTTCATATCGCCATAACTTTTGACTCGTATACTCGTTTTAGGTGGTTCAAATTGCTATGGTTTCCTTGTTAAGTCCTCTACTGTAATATGTAATAATCCAATATAAAATTTTTACCATTTTGATCAGGTTATACCAACAAAGTCACTAGTTTACTTGTTTTATGAACTTGTCTTATCAATCAATAACAATAACTTGTTTTGGTCATTTTTATACATCATGGACATGATAACAAGACAATATATAGCACAAATAATATGTAAATAACATGAACATGATTATTTAACAAGAATCAAGTTAGGGTTTGGCTCACAACTTTTGGCTTTCAAAGATGAAAGGAAGTTAACATGTAAGGATAGGACTTTGATAGACTTGCTTCAACCCTTTTTCACTTCATGCAATCTTTCTACCCTTGTAATCTTGAAAGATGGATGATGAAGGTTGAGGTGACTTGAGTGGATTCAAACTCAAGAGAATCACCAAGAGTTTCAAAATGATTTGAAGTAGTTTGATGAATCAAAACCAAGCTAGGGTTTATGTGTTGATATAGCACTTGATTCTTGAATAAAACTTGAAGTAGAGGGAAAATTAGGAGTGTGTTTGTGTGTTTGAGGTTATGAACGACCAAGAGAGGGTGAGGAGGGTTATATAGGGCCTTGAGGAGGTGCTAGGAAAGTGTTAGGAAGTTTCCTTTGAGGAGGTGCAAATATTAGGATATTTAGGAAGCTTACATGAGAAGTTTTACACATGTAACCATCCTAAGTGATCAAGGCTTCATCACAAGCCAACAAGGCTTGTGACTTGCTCAAAAATTTCGTGCATAGCTTATCTTGGATGACTAGATATGATTCTTGATGTTATCTTGCTTTTACGGAGTGAGTTTTGGTCCCGTTAATCGCAAACCGTAAGTTGTTAGGCCACGAAACGTAAAACCGGGTGTCGTAAAATTATGAAACTTGAAAGTATTGTTAAATATGTCCATATAGTCCATAATAAAATATAAAATGAGTGGTAGGATCTATCGGGTGCTAAAACCCTGCTAAAAACTGGAAACACGGGTCTAAAACGCGTAATACGTAAAACGTACGAATATTGCGTAAAATTGAGAAAAGTAAAATATTACTTTTCTAATAGGTTATAAATGATTTAAAATGACTTATAATGTCTAGACTGGGCTCAGTCTAGTGTCGGTTGGTGTTAAATGTCTTTTAGACATCAAACCGTAAGCCTAAAAATCAATGAATGACTTATAAAATCAAGGGATGATTTTTGGTCAATGGGGGAGGGAAAAATATGTTGACTTATTCTAATAATTTTGAAAACTCAAAATGTCTTAGAAACTCGTTTCGTGGTCTAACGGTTAATCGCCCATTCGGTTAAGCGTGCTTATGTGAGAGTAGTATCGACATGGGTGACCTGCTGGGAAGTCTTTGGTCATGTTTTTCTCAGTCACGATTAATTCTCAAATAAATCATGAGTGTGTCAAACATTTTTCTGATGCGGGGTCACTTAACGCGGTCGAGTTTCGTTATACGTAGAATTTCTGAATGACGTTTTACCCTAAAACGTGTAATTCCTTAATAACTTTCACGAAAATGATCTGACGAATGTCAAACATTTAATTTTCCATGGAAATGATTTATCACTCAAGAATATCAAATGAAAATCAACTTTCGGGAAAGTTTCGGGAAAAATGAATAGTAAAAGTGAATAGTGAAATTTTCCGGGAATAGTAATTATCCTGAAAATGCGAATTGTTACAATAACTAAATTAAGAAAAAAAAGAAGACCAAGTTAATTACAAAGATCTAAAAGATGTTTGAATCATCTACAAAATGTTTCAAAAGATAATTTACATACCGCTACAAAAAATCAAAGATCCAAAAGATGTGTGAATCATCTTCAAATGTACATACTAAATGTGATTTTTGCCGGTTTACATAGGCATGAATTAGGTTAAATCATTAATTATTCTTGCAACCTTTCGCAACCCTTGCACTTCATCTAACTGACTTTTAATTCTATACTAAATGTCATGTGATCAATTCGGGCAACCCTTGCACTTCATCTAACTGACTTTTAATTCTATACTTAATGTCATGTGATTAATTCCGGCAACCCTTGCACTTCATCTCCTTTCATGATAGTATAGTTATTATGAGGCTGCATTGAATTCCGAGCATTAGCTATCTTGTACACTACGCAACTACTAAACGACTCCAACTTGTTTCTAACTCTAACAACTCTATCATCATAACTCCACATTAAATTTAGGGACTGAATCTTATAGTTTTTCTCAAAAAGCATTCGAAAGGAACTACTTACATAAACTAATCAAGCTAAAATGTATCATTTAACCATTTAAATGTTGCTTTACATACATGCTCGTGCACATTTTCTTGAATCAATTCGCACATGTGATCTACATCAATAGAAAACGCACATAAATTACTTTTATATGAAAATGCATTAACATAATACATATATCTATATATATATGCTTATCTATAACAATCACCTAAATATGTAAGAAACAAAGAAGATAGTTGGTATCTCAATCTTTGGTTCCATTTATCTGAGCATGCATGATCTTGTGTGATTTTCATGGTACCTGCATATGATAACTAAATTAAAAAAAGAAGAAGACCAAGTTAATTACAAAGATCTAAAAGATGTTTGAATCATCTACAAAATGTTGCAAAAGATAATTTACATACCGCAACCAACAAATCAAAGATCTAAAAGATGTGTGAATCATCTTCAAATGTACATACTAAATGTGATTTTTGCCGGTTTATATAGGCATGAATTAGGTTAAATCATTAATTATTCTTGCAACCTTTCGCAACCCTTGCACTTCATCTAACCGACTTTTAATTCTATACTAAATGTCATGTGATCAATTCGGGCAACCCTTGCACTTCATCTAACTGACTTTTAATTCTATACTAAATGTCATGTGATCAATTCCGGCAACTCTTGCACTTCATCTCCTTTCATGATTGTATAGTTATTACGAGGCTACATTGAATTCTGAGCATTAGCTATCTTGTACACTACGCAACTACTAAACGACTCCAACTTGTTTCTAACTCTAACAACTCTATCATCATAACTCCACATTAAATTTAGGGACTGAATCTTATAGTATTATAGATATTAATTAGTATCAACTCTAATATTTGTTTCGGATAATTATAAAGATCGATTGCAAAGATAATGGTTCAAAAAGTTATTGTTGTTGGAATATGTGGTCAAAATATTGAATGACAATTGATGGTGTCATCAAATATACTAATGAGAATTAAGAATAAAATTAATGTATGATTAATTTTAATTCATGAGACATTAGTAAGATTAATTTCTGGTAATTAATGTGACCATTTTCCTCCATCTTTATTCCCTATAAATTGTGTACTCTTATTTCATCTTGAAAAACACCGAAAACACATAAACTAATTCCTCTCCTTTGTTGTTGACTTCAATGTTGATTCATTTTGTATCGGTTGTAATAGAGGGAAGGAACAGTTTTGGTTCGCCTTGATAACCCGTTTGTGCTAACGGAGTTATCCGTTGTTGTATCCTGGGAGATACACGTTCACGATTCTCAAGCATTTTGGAGAGGACGAATCTGTCTTAAGTAAAGTGTGAGCATCACATGCCTCAACAATTTCCTTGTGTTTTTTGTGTCACGCTATCAAAATAATTACGGTATCACTTTCTACATTTTATCTTTTATTGTTGTGATCAACATATTATTTGTTTGTCTCTAATAGCAATACACCTAATATATACTACAATCTTAAGACAGATTAATTAATGCTATTTGAGACGGTTGTTGATGCAAGACATAATAGAAAGTTAGGAACACAGTTGATTATAGCACATGTTTGAAAAAACGAATGGATAATAAGTCATTTGAAACTATGTAAGGATAATAAACAATGACATAAAATCATTTTAGAAAACATATTTTGGGACAGATTCTTTCTTACGGCGGTGGTTCATGCGAGAAACACCAAATCGAAGGGTTGATTTTTTCGACTACTTTTATGGATAATTTTCTGTTAAAGAAAACAGAAAATGCTTTCTTTTGAATAAATTATTGTTGATGGGTAGCTATTATTAAATTACATTCAATTATGTGAGTAACTAATAATGTGAGTAACTGATGTTGAAACTTTGGACGGTTATTGTATTTTAAAACATGCAAAACTATGATACTCTCATCTACGAATGAAAATATATATAACTAGGATACTTCTAGTTCATGGTATATTGTCCCACTTTGCATAAGTGCTGGTATAGGTTGTGTTTAATAGATATAACTTGGTATGCTCTTTGTCCTTCCATATAACTTTGCCATTATTATGATGTACATCAGTACATGTGCTAAGTAAGAACTTCCAATGTTGGAATTGAATTTATGTCTGATTAAAACATGTAGACAATATGGTTGACTAAATATGTACAAGTTTAAGTGACCATTAGTTATTTAACGTAATAAGAGTTAAGAAATAAGGAAAACAGTGAGGTGCTTTCACTTATTTATGAAACTTTAACCGTTATTTACGTATGAATATTTTATGTTATTTATTTGTATTAATGATTGATTGAATAACGGTTTTTGTGCATAGTTAATTTCTTCTTAAATGGTATTTGAAAACAATGAGGTGCGTTCATATGATAATGATCGCCAATAAATTCTGTGAATTGTTTTTGGGATAAAGGTTATACATTTGTTTTTTAGCCTTTTAATTTTCAATAGAAGAAGACAAGATGAGTTTTATTAATAGATTAGAAGCGCGTTGGATGAAATATTGTTGTGGTACTGGTTTGTGTAACTAGTATTCATTTCATGATATGGATATTTGGATTAAACTCGTTCTTGTAGAGTGTGATTTTTTGGTGTTATTTTGACTCCAAAATACTGTCTATCACAAATTCACAATTATGCCCTCATGGGAAAAAGTGCGTTGTTCACATAGTAAACGAACGAGTTTTGGTGCTTCTTAAGCTAATCTTACAAGGAACCCTCTGTCGAGTGCAATTTCTGGTCGTAATGTGAATATGAATAAGAGTGCCACTTCTGGTCCTATGGTTGGTACTACTAATGGTACTTGTGTGAAGTCGGTTTCTTACGCGGGTGCTACTTCTAATGAACCTCAGAAACATGTGTCTAATTTTCGGAGGTTGGAATGTAGCAAAATCAAGGATGATGTTGACCTTTCAGTTCCAATGAAAGTAGTGGAAGAGGTGAACACGCGGTTTGAGAATACTCTATACGGTTACTTTCTTGGCCAACGCCTTGCTTTTCCTGTTGTTGATTACTTTGTTCGCAATGCATGGGCTAAGTTTGGTGTGCAAAAGGTTATGATGAATGCTAAGGGGTTCTTCTTCTTTAAGTTCAACTCGAAGAAAGGTGTTGATGATGTGCTTGATAACGGTCTTTGGTTGATCAGAAATTTTCCTATTATCCTTAAACCATGGACTTTGAACACAAACCTCCTTAAAGAAGATTTGACACAAGTCCCGGTGTGGGTTAAATTCCATGAAGTTCCTCTTGCTATGTTTTCTGATGATGGTCTCAGTCTTCTTGCCACACTGATTGATACGCCCAAAAGGTTAGATGCTTTTACAAGCCAAATGTGCAAGGAATCGTGGGGCCGTAGTAGTTTTGCTAGATGCATGATAGAAGTGAAGTCGGATGAGGTGCTTCGGGATAGCCTCACTGTTGAGATACTATTACTTGATGGATCGGGTTCGACTATTGAGAAGATACGGGTTGAATACGAGTGGCAACCACCCCGTTGTGACAAGTGTAAGATATTTGGTCATACTCTGACTGATTGTCCTACAGTTGTTATACCTCCTGTTCAGCCTGTTAATACAAATATCACCTAAAATCGTTATTTATATTTTACGATCTTTGCTAAGTTTTGTTAATAACAAAGTATGAATTTTAGCTAAAAGTAAATTATCACTTTGAGTGTTTAAGTCTTGTTTAACTAATGTTTACATTTTCTTTTAAACTAAACATTGTTTTTTATTTCTTGAATTAGAAAGTTTCTTGTCATATCATATTTATTTCTTTAAATAGAATTGTCACATCACACTTATGGCAAGTTTTGTCAATATGCATTTATGTGTTTGACTAACTTTGTAGTGACTTGCAAGTTTGGTGTTTGACTAGTGTAATGTGATGTGACATTGTTTGGTTGCTAGGATTTATGAGACAAGACATTGTTTGGTTTGAAGAGTTATTGCATAAACCTACTGCAGACCCGGCGGTACCCTGGGGGTACACGGGCGGAACCCATCTGAGGGTTCCGCCTGATCCGCCAAGCATGCAGTATAGTGTGCTATAAATACCAAGCCATAACTTGATTTTTGGCTAACCCTTTAGGACATATATTCACATACTCTCTCAACTAACTCAGTAACCTTTTGATTTGTGATTCTCTTATGTAGCAAGGGACTTCACAAGATCATTCAAGAAGTTACAAGATTCAACTCTAAAGTTGCAAGTCTTGGTAGCTTGGTCATGTATAAGCTTTGGTAGTTTATACTTCATGTGTGTCTTGTATGTAGAAGTTATAGGTTAGTATTTTAGGCCTCAAAATACAAAGAGTGTTGGGAGTTGTTGTACCCTAGTAAAAGAACTAACGGGAGTAGTTGTACCCTTGGAAAAGAACTCGACATCTAGCTTTGTGTCGGTAAAAGTGTAAGCGATGTACGGGAGTGGTTGAACCCATGTAAAAGAACTCGACATCTAGCTTTGTGTCGGTAAAAGTGTAAGCGACGAATGGGAGTGGTTGTACCCTTGTAAAAGAACTCGACATCTAGCTTAGTGTCGGTAAAAGTGTAAGCGACGTTGTAAAGGTTTTCTCCGCCGGTGAAAGGAGCTTGTTGATTAGTGTTTATAACTCTCGAGTTGGAAACTCGGGGCGTGGATGTAGGGCAAGGAAAAAGAGTCCTTGTAGCCGAACCACGATAAACTATCGTGTTGTGGTTTGATTGTTTCTTTCTCTATCTTTGATTATTATATGTTGTTGTTTAGTTAGAATTGTTGATCACATATAAAGCTTTTCAAAGAACTAAACAAGCAAAGTTAGAATCATTACAAGTAAAGCTTTTCAAAGTATAAAACAAGTTAAGTTAGAATGGTTATCTACATGTAAAGTCTTTTCAAAGAATCAAACATATTAAGTTGTGTTTATATCTTTAACCAAATGTCAAGTTATCAAAGATTATTTAAGCAAATAAGAATCGAAAAAGCGGTAAACTATTCAACCCCCCTTCTAGTTTTCCACAATTGGCATCAAGAGCTACGTTACTCAAGATCTTTAAAATAGAATGTATTTTAAAACTTGGATCGATCCATGGATTTTGAAAATCTCAAAGAAGGGCAACCTATTCAAAACCAACCGCTATTTGAAAAAGAAAACTTACTTGAATGGAAAAGTAATTTTGAAAACTATGTGAAATCAATTGATCAAGATCTTTGGCATATTATTTCCTTTGGTAATTTCAAACCAAAGAAAACAAGTTTTTGAAAACCAAGATAACTATCTTAAACTTAATAAAAATACTAAAGCTAAAACAATGCTTTACAAAGCTTTAGTACCAAATATGAAAGAATGTATTTTTGTCAAAAGGCTAATGATGTTTGGAAAAATATGTTAAATTTTCATCAAGAAATATGTCAAGCCAAAGATGATCAAGTTGATCTCACAAATGAATTAGAAATCTTAGATATATTAATCGATTGATTTTTAGTTGAGATGAATACATGTACTACTAGTTTAAATGTCTTAAATGAAGGTGTAAGTGAAGATGATCACTCATGACGAGCTCTTAGTGGACTTGCTTACGATTCATGGAATTACACGGATGAAGATGAAGTCAACCATCCGGTTTGCGATTCTTAACTAGATAAAACATCAAGCAAGGTACACTTTGAAACCAAACGCTTTTGCTTTGATTAATTTATCCTAGAGTGTTCTAAACTAGAAAATGAGTCTAAACGTTTATGCAACATGGACCTAAAAATTATCTTCAAGAATGAGTCTTCAAAATCTTTTAAGAATATCTTTGAAAAGGAAATCTTGTTAGAAGATAAAATGTCTAGAATTAAGAGTAATGTTGAAATTGATCTAGAATGTAAATTGTGTCTAGATTACAAACATAAGATTAAAATGCAAAATGAGAAAGGAAAAATTATTAGTTAAATTTGATGAATGCTCAAAATCTCTTGAAAGATTGTTGAGGAGTCAAAGGTTGTTTAAAGATAAAACCGGATTAGGATTTAACTCAAAAGCACCATTAACTAATAAAACAAAGCAAGTAAAATTTGTCTAACCTAGAAGAGAGATTTAGAGATAATTCTATCTCTAATAGAAACTCATGATAAAAGAATTAAGATTATCATACTCTTTGCTTTTATATGATTGTCTAACCTTCTTGGATACATGAGTTATTAAGTTTCAAAGCATGTCGTCAAACCAAGTTTTTACGCTTAATGCTTATCCGCTTGATAGCATCTTTATGCAATTTAAAAGGTACGCATTACTTAAACTTGACTTTGGTTATATCTTGTCTCTAGCATTATGTGCTCAAATATGTGTTATTTGTAATACTCTAGAGTGTCTACCTGCTATTTGTAAATAACTAAGATTAGATTCTATGCAACGAGGAATTTAGTCTTTAGTACTAGTGGGAGATATAAGGTGTTCTGGTTATTTAACCATCAAGAGATAAACACGAAAAACTTTTGAGTATGTCTCACTCAACTCTTGCTTACAAGTGAGCTAACTAAGAATTTCCTAAGTGTTAAAATGTCTAACACTTTGGTGATTCTTGCAAAACAAACCTTTGTTAAACAAGTTTCTCAAACACCATACTTTGAGTCTTTAATTGTGTTTTTCTTCAATTACTCATTCATGATAATCTCACATAAAACACACAAGGTGAAATAAATCACATTAGCATATATTAGGATGTGTGAAAGAAAATGAGTTTTCAACATCTAGGATTTACACATCAAATGTGACACATAGTCTCATGATGTTGTACCTCTTGGACTTTTTCAAAATAAATAGAGTTCATAGTATCTTAAGTAAGAAAACCCAAAGAGTCGAGGAATCGTTGAATATAACATTTAACGAGTAATCTCCTCCTTCTAAGATATCATCTTTGGTAGATGATGACTTAGTCGAAAGTCCAAATGATGGCAAGACAAGCATGGAGTAAAAGTACAAAATAACATCTTCTCACCTTGAGTCAAACTTTGAATCAAGTAAAATTGACATAAGTCATAAAACTTGATTTATAGGTCATAGTTGTGTCTAAACAAATTCAACAAAAACAATTTTTTTTTGGAATTTAGAATAAAACAACTAGTGAAACAAAATTGATATTTCAAAGTAATCAAGTGAGTATTGTCTCAATATTTGAAAGACTTTTTGATAATAAAAGCAAGCCACAAAAGTAAGGGATTTTAACTTAAAGACATTCCTAGTTGCTCTCTTGTTCTCAATAGTTAAGTTATTGATGACTTATCAAGAATGAGATTAGTAAATCCGTAGGTAAAAACTAAACATAGAGAAATATTTGGAAGACTACTTGTTCTCATAACATTTAGATTCAACATTATGTTTAGCTTTCGTCTATGTGCTCTTGTTAAAGAAGATCCCAAAACAACTCTTTAGTTGAGCCTATTTGGTTACAACATAAGGTACTACACAACTAGGATTATGGTCTCCCAAAAGAACGGGAATAGAAACCATAGTGTATGCCAAATGGAATTATGTCGGTAATAAGTTGATAAGAAAAGCACAAGTGGTACTTGCACTTTTATACTTACTTACCCAATGATTCTCCAAAACACGTAAGTTTCTCAAATTAGTTTCGGATGTAGAAGCACATCAACAAGCTCCGCTTGAACAAGCAAACTCGCATCAACAACGGAATTCATCTTATCAACATTGTTATACCTTCAACAAAGGAAGCATCGACTTCAGCGACAATTCAATCCATTATGTTCTTAATTGACATATTGTGATCCATCATCATCGTCTTGGTAAAAATGTTCATTGAGGAACATCTTAACTAAGAAAGTCTTATACGTTAACCATTCTATCAACGTTTTCACAAAACCTCTTGAATGAGAAGCATTCATCATCCCTAGGCTTAGTCAAGGACTCATAAGACCTAAAACCTTAGTTTTGAACATTAGGATAAAACCACAAAAATCAAGACAATTCCTTTTGAGTTTTCCCTGCAGATCCCACGGCACCCTCAGACCATACGGGCGGAACCCACTTTTTGGTTCCGCCTGGTCCGCCAAAGCCACAGAATGATTTGTTTAAGTTCAAAACCAAACACCTCTTTACTCACAACTCCAACTTACCATCAACCCATAAGATTCACAAAATGAACAAAACTTCAAGCATCTTCCTCATAACCTTTCATCACTCAAACCTCAAACAACCAATGTGAAATGATAAACCGAGTTATCCTTTGTCCTATCAATATCTAGTCATCCACCATTTCCATGCCCTCAAAGAAACCAAGAGTCAATATCATCTTCACCAATAAACTCCACCTAGTCATCTTCACAAGAAGATTCCAAAATGTAACCTAACAAGTGTGTCATCCCCATTATAACCTAACCTATTAAGATTAAACCACCTTTCATGATACATAAACCTATGTTCACCTTTGTGTCGCTCTTTGAAACAAAGGGCAATTGTCATATCCATACTCTCATTAACATATTTGTCTATATCGTCAAAAGTCAAGTGAATTTCATTATGAAATGCGTCTCTTCCACTTTATAGCAAGTGAAGAACACAAAGAAGATATCCAAGCTTTAAATGTTGCCAAACAATCACCACCTCATTTCACATATCCACTCTCGGTCGTCACCCATACTTTACTACCGTTCACCACATTGTTAAAACAAATGAAAAACGTCATTGAAACATCACTTGCATTACAAAACATTTTTAAGCATCAAAATGAGTCAAGTCAACCGCACCTCCACATTGTTTTCATATAGGCACACACTAGAATATACACATTACAATAGTCATTTACTTAAATGTGAAATTTTGATTTTCTAGGAATCATCATACCTCCTCTTACTCACTACTACCACAAGGACACCATCAAGTACCTACCCAAACACCACAAAACCAAAGGTCTCACTCAAACTCAAATCGTTGTCTTCAAAGCCTTAGAAAAACGATATGTCCATAAGGGTAGAACCATTGATCCATCCTTCTTAGAAGGTACAGACCTCTATACGGAATTTGCCAAAATCAACTTTAGAATGTCTCTTAGAAATCGACGAGCCTATTTGTTCTAGGTTCATTTTAGAATTCTATGCATCCGTCACCCTCTTCAAGGATGAGTATGGTCGCATGTCTATTAACTTTAGGGCTAGTAGTCATCAATACTCCTCCACTCTCGAGGAGTTTGATCAAATCCTAGGTGTCCCAAACCATGGTACTTGCATCTACTCCGACTTGCACTCCCTCTCAACTCTTGACACACTCTTTGACCGCATCCATCCCTATGATACTTCTCTTGTGTCCAAGGATGAACTCCGTGACCACCTATTCATTGGGACCACCAACACTAGGAGAACTAGAACCTGAAATGAGGTCATCAAGGACCCATATGGAATGGAACTCAATGAACTCAAGCCCCAAATTCAAGAAATGGGAAGAACTCCTTAGAGCCAATGTCATTAGCACCATAGGAAACCGTGATCACATCAATGTTTGTCTTTGCTATAGGCTCTACTCCTTCTCTATTAGGCAACCCTTCAACCTTGCCTACTTCATGACCAAGAGAATGGCCGACATTCCCGTGCAAGGCACAACGGCTAAGCCGTATGGAATGCTCTTGACCCGTCTCTTTGGGTTAATCTATCCAATTCCATCAACTCCTAGAGTTCTTCACCTAGACTACTTTATCATTCCACACACATTTGTCCCACTAAGTGATAGGAGAGTCTACAAAGCCCAAGGAAAACATTTTCCAACTCTAGGCTTTGCCCAACTCTAGGCTTTGCCCAACTCTAGGCTCCCACCTCTAGAATACATTTTCCAACTTTCGGATATTCCAAATGAGTCGGCGGAGTTAAAGCAAACAAAGGGGATGTTCAAAAACATCGAGAGATTTCTTGAAATGCTCAAGAAGAAGATTAACCGTCTATGAGAGCGGGTGTGTAGGAGTGTTTGCCACTAGGTGCTATTTGAACGATTTGGTCATTTAAACATTACGTGTTATGTATTTGTGAGTTAGTAGGATATTTGGTACTATTTGGAACCTGTAGGAACCAATAATGATGCAGGAAGACAACATTTGGCATGTTGTTAAATTTTCATGCTTATGATAAATTTCACTAAGTTTAGTGAAAATCGTTAGCCCCCGGTCAAAGTCCTAAGAGATGAATGTCTATGTGCCTAATTTTTGCATTTCCTAATCAGTCATATAATAAATTTTCATTTCCAAGAGTTTTCGAAAAATTTGAAAATCGTTTCGCGGGTCAAAATAGTGGACTGCCACTTTTAGCAGCACTGGTGGATCTGGCGGCACCCAAAATTGGGTTCCGCCAGTGTATTTTCTGGGTTTTCCAGAATTGGTCCAACGGACCAGGCGGATCCCAAAAACAGGGTTCCGCCTGTGTATTGTGAGGGTTCCGCCAGTCATCTGCAGAAAATTTTTGTCATTTTTCTTAAGTTCATAACTTGTAAAGTGTCAAACCATTATCCTAAGTGAGAAACATCTTTCATTAACATCAATAACCATATTAGAACAAACCTCACTCACTAAAACAGTTTGGAAGACACTTCCCGCCAAAATTCAAATTCAAAACATAACTAACCCAAGGAACCCTTTTAAAGGATCCTTCAAACCATTGAAACATTTTCAACCAAATCACATCCCATGATCACAAAGCATTGAGTGCATATGTTGATCTTTCACTCCACCCTATTCCATTGAATTAACATCAAATGATGTGAGATGGTCATGAAAATCATTTGAAACCTCATTCTTTGAATGGTAGAACATCAAATCCAAACACCCATTTCAACACCTTTTCAACCTTTTAAATTTGAAAGTTTTGCAACAATTCAAATCACAACATAACCATCAAAATCCTTCTCAAAAACCACTAAGATTAGTGTCAAACCTTGTTGCTTCAACAAAACCGTCAAGTCAAGCTCATCATCTTCAAGTGATGCTTCGCTTAACATTTCTTCACCTATCCAAGATTTCCTTAACCTCACTACCTCAACACCATCCTCAACACATTCCAATACCAATGTGATCACTTTTCAAGATTTGCTTAATCTTGCTACTTCAACACTTACACCAATGGAACTTTTCCATACACCACCAACATCACCACATCCACTATTGGAAACTTTTGAAAACCTATCACCTAAACCATCAAGCCCTCCATCATTGTCACCTTTTAACACCATTGCCAAAACGGAAACCCATCAACAACCAATATTTCAACCAAACGAGTCATTGGATGATGCACCTCATCCACCGTCATTGCTTGAGAGTTTGGCCTACCTTTATGCTAAATCCTCAATTTTTCCAAATGGTCAAGGTCATACACACCTACAATCATTTGTGTTTCACCCCATTCACAAAAACCTTCATGGTAACCATTTACAAATAACCAAGCCTACACCATTTTGTTCAAACAACAACCACCACAACAACAATAACTACTACTACCACAAGAACCTTCCCAACACTTTGAATCTCTATTTTCTTCGTATAAGAAAATAAAAGTATCTCAATGATCTTCCACCAAGACCAACAACAACCACCACCTTTCACAAATGAATAACCAAGGTCATTGCTTAACCAAAATGAGTCTTTCGACCACAACCAACCACCACAACAAGAGTATCATCACCCAAAACCATTGTTGTTTCACCCTATTCAATAAAATGAGGTTTATCCTAAACCACATTGTGGAACGTCTCAAGTTTAGAGTCTCCAAAATGAAACAAAACCATTTCTTTTGGAAAATGTTTCCCATTTAAACCAACAAACCAAAACCCGTGTCACCCTCTCAACCTTCAAAACAAAGCCCGCTACAATCACAACCCACATTTTCTTCCTTAAACAACCTTAGCCTTGTTTTTGGAAAATGTTTCTCACAAAGGAAAATGATGATTTCCTTGTAGCTTTTTATGGTCGTAGCTTATTTGTAGCCTTTTCTTTATTTATAGAGGTAGAATAGTGTAACCAAAATTTCTTGTCTTTGACTTTTTAAGAAGTCTAAATGTTACATGAAATGAATTTCATTACACTACAAGGTTTTCTTTGTTTGTTGATCATTTAGGTATGATGTGTGAACTATACCTTGTTATGGTACCATACATAAATCTTGTGCTTTAGAAACTAATCTCTCTTTTTGTAGGTTCATTATCCATGTCTTCCTTCCTTGAAACTCCATTTAGGGGAGTAACATTCAAGGGGGAGCATGAGTCTTGCTTTATTCCGCTTCACAACTCTTAGTTGTGTTTTTAAACATGAAATGCTTTCATGACTTATCTTGTGCGGAAACTAACTTTTCTTTTGTAGGTTCAAAATCCATGTCTCCTCTCTTGGCACTCCATTTAGGGGGAGTATCAACCAAGGGGGAGCATGCCTATAATTCCGCTTCGCTACTCTTCTTTTTGTTTCGACAAAAGGGGGAGAATTTATATGAAACTTGCTCTCTATTATTTTAAACTTCCGCGTAGCTAACTCTTTGCAAAAACAAGTTTCATTACTAACTTTATAAGACTTAACACTAAATCTTATGACTTACTTTTAAATAAAGTTTATGTTTTGTCATCAACAAAAAGGGGGAGATTGTTAATACAAATATCGCCTAAAAACGTTATTTATATTTTACGATCTTTGCTAAGTTTTGTTAATAACAAAGTATGAACTTTAGCTAAAAGTAAATTATCACTTTGAGTGTTTAAGTCTTGTTTAACTAATGTTTACATTTTCTTTTAAACTAAACATTGTTTTTTATTTCTTGAATTAGAAAGTGTCTTGTCATATCATATTTATTTCTTTAAATAGAATTGTCACATCACACTTATGGCAAGTTTTGTCAATATGCATTTATGTGTTTGACTAACTTTGTAGTGACTTGCAAGTTTGGTGTTTGACTAGTGTAATGTGATGTGACATTGTTTGGTTGCTAGGATTTATGAGACAAGACATTGTTTGGTTTGAAGAGTTATTGCATAAACCTACTGCAGACCCGGCGGTACCCTGGGGGTACACGGGCGGAACCCATCTGAGGGTTCCGCCTGATCCGCCAAGCATGCAGTATGGTGTGCTATAAATACCAAGCCATAACTTGATTTTTGGCTAACCCTTTAGGACATATATTCACATACTCTCTCAACTAACTCAGTAACCTTTTGATTTGTGATTCTCTTATGTAGCAAGGGACTTCACAAGATCATTCAAGAAGTTACAAGATTCAACTCTAAAGTTGCAAGTCTTGGTAGCTTGGTCATGTATAAGCTTTGGTAGTTTATACTTCATGTGTGTCTTGTATGTAGAAGTTATAGGTTAGTATTTTAGGCCTCAAAATACAAAGAGTGTTGGGAGTTGTTGTACCCTAGTAAAAGAACTAACGGGAGTAGTTGTACCCTTGGAAAAGAACTCGACATCTAGCTTTGTGTCGGTAAAAGTGTAAGCGACGTACGGGAGTGGTTGAACCCATGTAAAAGAACTCGACATCTAGCTTTGTGTCGGTAAAAGTGTAAGCGACGAATGGGAGTGGTTGTACCCTTGTAAAAGAACTCGACATCTAGCTTAGTGTCGGTAAAAGTGTAAGCGACGTTGTAAAGGTTTTCTCCGCCGGTGAAAGGAGCTTGTTGATTAGTGTTTATAACTCTCGAGTTGGAAACTCGGGGCGTGGATGTAGGGCAAGGAAAAAGAGTCCTTGTAGCCGAACCACGATAAACTATCGTGTTGTGGTTTGATTGTTTCTTTCTCTATCTTTGATTATTATATGTTGTTGTTTAGTTAGAATTGTTGATCACATATAAAGCTTTTCAAAGAACTAAACAAGCAAAGTTAGAATCATTACAAGTAAAGCTTTTCAAAGTATAAAACAAGTTAAGTTAGAATGGTTATCTACATGTAAAGTCTTTTCAAAGAATCAAACATATTAAGTTGTGTTTATATCTTTAACCAAATGTCAAGTTCTCAAAGATTATTTAAGCAAATAAGAATCGAAAAAGCGGTAAACTATTCAACCCCCCTTCTAGTTTTCCACACAGCCTACTAAGCCTGTTAATGATAGTTTCAAGACTGTCAATCACAAGAAGAAGGGAAAGCAAGGAGGTTCTACAATTCCGGTTCAAGGGGGTTTACTAAACCTGTTGTGGGTAAGCAGTTTCAGTATCAACCCAAAAAGAATCCTCTTGAGCCTAAGAAAGCTGGTGGCACTAAGAAGAAGACTTATGATGTGGCTAGTTCTAGTGGTACTAAGATTTCTACATCTAACCAATTTGATGCTCTTAATATGGATGATACGGATACATTTGGTATTCCTACTTATGACACCAACAAGGATGTGGATGTTGGTCGTACAATGGAAGTTAATGAGGATGAGTCGGTTAAGACTGGTACTACATCACAAGAACCGCTTGTGAGTGATTCAATGGGAACTAAGGAAGTTGGTTCTACTCCTATAGTTGATAAAATTAATAAGCTTGAAAAGCTACTTATCGATGGGAAAGCTACCCTTGTGGATGATGAAGGTCATCCTATTCCGTCCGCCTCTGTCACTAAGAGGGCTAACCCATTTTCCAAGGTGGGTGAGGTTGTGGTTTCTGATATTGAGGAGGAGGAGGTTCTTAACACGTTCGATGAATCAGCAAATCTTTTTGGTGGAGGTCATGAAGGTGAAGATGAGCTTGACGACTATGATGATTACTCAAAGCAAATTTACGATCTTCCAGGGGAATTGGATGCTCTTAATGCCATTTATGGCTTTAATCTCCAAGGTCGTAAGAAGTAGTTTATTTGTTTGTCCGAGTCTTTCAATATTATGTGGTAGTGGTTTTATTTTCTTGTCTAGAAAATAGGAAGTATCTTGTTATATAAGCTTTTCGCCTATGTAACGGGCTGAGATATGGGATTCACTCATATCCGTTGTACTTAAATGTTTTTTGGAGTAATATATTTACCGGGTCGTTGACCTTTTACCACAAAAAAAAACAAACTAGTTTTGTTTCCAATTCCGTTATAATGCACTCTAAGACTTTAAACTTGATATTTTGAAAAGTTCAGTCGAAATAGTTGAACCGTTTGGTCACAAAGTATTTTGGTACAACAATTCATTTTGGAGAATTTGTTGTTATTCATCGTAAACAAATGTTTGTTGGTACAACGAAATAGTTGAAATGCATTGTTCATGTGGTAAACAAATGTTTGAGCCCAACGTCTAAGACATTAACCTTGATTTGTGGAAATTTTGAGCTTAAATGGGTGAACCATTTGGTCACATTATTTATTTTGGTACATCAATTCAGTTTGTATTGGTATGTTATCACAACCGCGATGACATGGAAAAATATGTTTTTTGCATGGTAACAAATGAGTTTCGCACAAATATTTTTATTTCGTGATTAGCTAACAATGAAGCATCTTAAACTAGATTTCGAAAAAAAAAATGTTGAGCTTAAACCAAAAAATCAGATGATCGCAGTTTTTGTTTTAGCACAACATTTTTTCCAAGCGGTTTATAATTATTATTTTTTTTAATTTATGTAACTTGGATGTTTTTTGGTACAACATTTTTTGGTTGTTATAACACAAAATTATGTATTATTTTGTTTAATGTTCAACGCAAAATTTTTTGTTTCATTTGGTGCAAAATATTGTGGCAAAGTAGTGCCTATTTAAGGTGATTATAATCACATAATAAATTGTGATAATCATATAATGATAAGAGATTGAATGTGATTATATATAATCACAAGTGAATTGGAATTACATGTTATAAGTGTAGGATTTACACATATAACTTATGGGATCATCCTAAAACATGTGTGGTTTCAGGTGGTAATTTGTCTAAAAGAAGAATGTTAATAGATGAAGCTATGAGTAATCAGAATGATGCATCTTCTCTCATATGCTTGATTCCTTGGTCTATAGCATGCTAGATTGGGAATCTGTTAATTATGATACGGAAAATAATTAACATAAGACATTAAAAAAGAGTGCATACACTAGTATGAAATTTTTGAGGTGACAAATTACTAATGATCTTGGTGTCATATCCATGTGAGAAAAATCTTATAAACAAGATTAATATATTGAAAGGGAGAACCTTTCTACAAAAAATTCTAGAGATAAATTCCATGTGGGGGATTCCGGCCTAGCTAGAGTTCAAAAGAACATCAACAAACATGAAGTTCTTGCCTATTTGGAATACTCAAGAATTACTTAGAGCATGATATACTTAAAGAGTTGATCAAAACTCGAATTTGTATAGACATATTATGTCGATACGACAACTACTCTCGGTATGAGTTATCCCTATTGACAATGTGAAGTCATAGAATAACATTGTGGATCCGCTTGCGAAATGCTAAATGTGAGATTTAGTTATAAAGTCGTGAAGAGGAATGAGACTAAAGCCCTTGAAAAGTTCATATGAAGGAAAACCTAACCCAGCTGACTGGATATCCCAAGATCTGGGTTCAATAGGACAACCTACTTGTATAAACTGAGGTCACTGTGGGGGAGTAATAAACTCCCAATTTATTTAAGGGAGTTGGTAAACTTCCTAGTCCATTCCTATAACAGTGACAATATGAGGTTAAGCATATGGCTTTTAATGATTAATCGAGAATCACCTATGTGGAGAGAGAAGTGGGGTCGCTTCTAAGGGAATTGTGGGGGCGCAATTCTTAACAGCTCTCGCAGAACCAGGCTAATGTTCATGACCAAAACGAACATAACTATGAGAACCAAAATGTGTCAAGGAGATATTTGTGTGAATATATATTGTCGTTTCCACAAACAGCGGACAGTTCAAAGACATCGAGTTCTACTGGCTGCTAGGAGGCTAAGTATATTTCACGAGGGAAGGTTCAAAGGGTAACACCTACCTATCCTATGGAAATATCAACTATAAAACTCTATTACAACATTGGGTCATTGAAATTTGTTTCCCGTCATCAATTTCTTTCATGTGGGGGATTGTTGGAATATGTGGTCAAAATATTGAATGACAATTGATGGTGTCATCAAATATACTAATGAGAATTAAGAATAAAATTAATGTATGATTAATTTTAATTCATGAGACATTAGTAAGATTAATTTTTGGTAATTAATGTGACCATTTTCCTCCATCTTTATTCCATATAAATTGTGTACTCTTCTTTCATCTTGAAAAACACCGAAAACACATAAACTAATTTCTCTCCTTTGTTGTTGACTTCAATGTTGATTCATTTTGTATCGGTTGTAATAGAGGGAAGACACAGTTTTGGTTCGCCTTGATAACCCGTTTGTGCTAACGGAGTTATCCGTTGTTGTTGTATACTGGGAGATAGACGTTCACGATTCTCAAGCACCGTGAAGAGGACGAATCTGTCTTAAGGAAAGTGTGAGCATCACACGCCTCAACAATTTCCTTGTGTTTTTTGTGTCATGCTATCAAAATAATTACGGTATCACTTTCTACATTTTATCTTTTATTGTTGTGATCAACATATTATTTGTTTGTCTCTAATAGCAATATACCTAATATATACTACAATCTTAAGACAGATTAATTAATGCTATTTGAGACGGTTGTTGATGCAAGACATAATAGAAAGTTAGGAACACAGTTGATTATAGCACATGTTTGAAAAAACGAATGGATAATAAGTCATTTGAAACTATGTAAGGATAATAAACAATGACATAAAATCATTTTAGAAAACATATTTTGGGACATATTCTTTCTTACGGCGGTGGTTCATGCGAGAAACACCAAATCGAAGGGTTGATTTTTTCGACTACTTTTATGGATAATTTTCTGTTAAAGAAAACAGAAAATGCTTTCTTTTGAAAAAATTATTGTTGATGGGTAGCTATTATTAAATTACATTCAATAATGTGAGTAACTAATAATGTGAGTAACTGATGTTGAAACTTTGGACGGTTATTGTATTTTTAAACATGCAAAACTATGATACTCTCATCTACGAATGAAAATATATATAACTAGGATACTTCTAGTTCATGGTATATTGTCCCACTTTGCATAAGTGCTGGTATAGGTTGTGTTTAATAGATATAACTTGGTATGGTCTTTGTCCTTCCATATAACTTTGCCATTATTATGATGTACATCAGTACATGTGCTAAGTAAGAACTTCCAATGTTGGAATTGAATTTATGTCTGATTAAAACATGTAGACAATATGGTTGACTAAATATGTACAAGTTTAAGTGACCATTAGTTATTTAACGTAATAAGAGTTAAGAAATAAGGAAAACAGTGAGGTGCTTTCACTTATTTATGAAACTTTAACCGTTATTTACGTATGAATATTTTATGTTATTTATTTGTATTAATATATGTTGATGATTATCATCTAATATATTAAATGTTAATGATTGATTGAATAACGGTTTTTGTGCATAGTTAATTTCTTCTTAAATGGTATTTGAAAACAATGAGGTGCGTTCACATGATAATGATCGCCAATAAATTCTGTGAATTGTTTTTGGGATAAAGGTTATACATTTGTTTTTTAGCCTTTTAATTTTCAATAGAAGAAGACAAGATGAGTTTTATTAATAGATTAGAAGCGCGTTGGATGAAATATTGTTGTGGTACTGGTTTGTGTAACTAGTATTCATTTCATGATATGGATATTTGGATTAAACTCGTTCTTGTAGAGTGTGATTTTTTGGTGTTATTTTGACTCCAAAATACTGGCTATCACAATTATGCCCTCATGGGAAAAAGTGTGTTGTTCACATAGTAAACGAACGAGTTTTGATTCCAATTCCGTTATGATGCACTCTAAGACTTTAAACTTGATATTTTGAAAAGTTGAGTCGAAATAGTTGAACCGTTTGGTCACAAAGTATTTTGGTACAACAATTCATTTTGGAGAATTTGTTGTTATTCATGGTAAACAAATGTTTGTTGGTACAACGAAATAGTTGAAATGCATTGTTCATGTGGTAAACAAATGTTTGAGCCAAACGTCTAAGACATTAAGCTTGATTTTTGGAAATTTTGAGCTTAAATGGGTGAACCATTTGGTCACATTATTTATTTTGGTACATCAATTCAGTTTATATTGGTATGTTATCACAACCGCGATGACATGAAAAAATATGTTTTTTGCATGGCAACAAATGAGTTTCGCACCAATTTTTTTATTTTGTGATTAGCTAACAATGAAGCATCTTAAACTAGATTTCGAAAAAAAAAAATGTTGAGCTTAAACCTAAAAATCAGATGATCGCAGTTTTTGTTTTAGCACAACATTTTTTCCAAGCGGTTTATAATTTTTTTTTTTTAATTTATGTAACTTGGATGTTTTTTGGTACAACATTTTTTGGTTGTTATAACACAAAATTATGTATTATTTTGTTTAATGTTCAACGCAAAATTTTTTGTTTCATTTGGTGCAAAATATTGTGGCAAAGTAGTGCCTATTTAAGGTTGTTTGGTGCAGTTTTACGCAACTAATTTTGTAACATGAGAGTAAACAAGTCGCTCGATTTTGTATCAAATATTGGGAGTTTGGATGTTGCAAATATTCTATTGTGAATATTGGTGCAAATAATCAAACTATTTGTTATTCTAGAAAGATGAATAATCGTCAAGACTTGTAATTAACTCATATTGCTAATAATCGATATGTTTGTCATCATGTAAGAAATGACTATGTGTTAAATATAACCATGCAGGACATTGTGAAATGTCAAGAAAGAACCCACATATGGATGACAACGAATTACGTTGCTTTATGTAACTAACTTGAACGGTGTGATTGTCATCCAATGTGAGCTATTGTCCATTCGCTAAATTGGACATATTTTGATTGTGTAAAATGATTACACATTGATTTTATGTGATTATAATCACATAATAAATTGTGATAATCATATAATGATAAGAGATTGAATGTGATTATATATAATCACAAGTGAATTTGAATTACATGTTATAAGTGTAGGATTTACACATATAACTTATGGGATCATCCTAAAACATGTGTGGTTTCAGGTGGTAATTTGTCTAAAAGAAGAATGTTAATAGATGAAGCTATGAGTAATCAGAATGATGCATCTTCTCTCATATGCTTGATTCCTTGGTCTATAGCATGCTAGATTGGGAATCTGTTAATTATGATACGGAAAATAATTAACATAAGACATTAAAAAAGAGTGCATACACTAGTATGAAATTTTTGAGGTGACAAATTACTAATGATCTTGGTGTTATATCCATGTGAGAAAAATCTTATAAACAAGATTAATATATTAAAAGGGAGAACCTTTCTACAAAAAATTCTAGAGATAAATTCCATGTGGGGGATTCCGTCCTAGCTAGAGTTCAAAAGAACATCAACAAACATGAAGTTCTTGCCTATTTGGAATACTCAAGAATTACTTGGAGCATGATATACTTAAAGAGTTGATCAAAACTCGAATTTGTATAGACATATTATGTCGATACGACAACTACTCTCGGTATGAGTTATCCCTATTGACAATGTGAAGTCATAGAATAACATTGTGGATCCGCTTGCGAAATGCTAAATGTGAGAGTTAGTTATAAAGTCGTGAAGAGGAATGAGACTAAAGCCCTTGAAAAGTTTATATGAAGGAAAACCTAACCCAGCTGACTGGAGATCTCAAGATCTGGGATCAATAAGACAACCTACTTGTATAAACTGAGGTCACTGTGGGGGAGTAATAAACTCCAAATTTATTTAAAGGAGTTGGTAAACTTCCTAGTCCATTCCTATAACAATGACAATATGAGGTTAAGCATATGGCTTTTAATAATTAATCGAGAATCACCTATGTGGAGAGAGAAGTGGGGTCGCTTCTAAGGGAATTGTGGGGGCGCAATTCTTAACAGCTCTCACAGAACCAGGCTAATGTTCATGACCAAAACGAACATAACTATGAGAACCAAAATGTGTCAAGGAGATATTTGTGTGAATATATATTGTCGTTTCCACAAACAGCGGACAGTTCAAAGACATCGAGTTCTATTGGCTGCTAGGAGGCTAAGTATATTTCACGAGGGAATGTTCAAAGGGTAACACCTACCTATCCTATGCAAATATCAACTACAAAACTCTATTACAACATTGAGTCATTGAAATTTGTTTCCCGTCATCAGTTTCATTCGTGTGGGGGATTGTTGGAATATGTGGTCAAAATATTGAATGACAATTGATGGTGTCATCAAATATACTAATGAGAATTAAGAATAAAATTAATGTATGATTAATTTTAATTCATGAGACATTAGTAAGATTAATTTTTGGTAATTAATGTGACCATTTTCCTCCATCTTTATTCCCTATAAATTGTGTACTCTTCCTTCATCTTGAAAAACACCGAAAACACATAAACTAATTCCTCTCCTTTGTTGTTGACTTCAATGTTGATTCATTTTGTATCGGTTGTAATAGAGGGAAGGCACAGTTTTGGTTCGCCTTGATAACCCGTTTGTGCTAACGGAGTTATCCGTTGTTGTTGTATCCTGGGAGATAGACGTTCACGATTCTCAAGCACCGTGGAGAGGACGAATCTGTCTTAAGTAAAGTGTGAGCATCACACGCCTCAACAATTTCCTTGTGTTTTTTGTGTCACGCTATCAAAATAATTACGGTATCACTTTCTACATTTATCTTTTATTGTTGTGATCAACATATTATTTGTTTGTCTCTAATAGCAATACACCTAATATATACTACAATTGTTTGGCAAAAACTATGGAATTAGGGGGATAAACCTAAGTCCATCATTGTTTTTAACGTTTGATATTAGCTTTTTCTTATACTTTAAAAATCGTTATATATATATAAAAATTACATAATCTGGCTATGGGTAATAAAAATTCATTCCAAGTGCAACGGTATAATCTTCATAAACGTATTGAGTCTCATCTGTTTAGATGATAAAAAATGGGACCAAAGAACTTGACAAACAGCTTCCATGGCCTGCATATGCAACTTTCGACAATTTCCTGCTATTTAAAACATTTAAACTTCCGCCAAAGTATAAATACCAAATAATCAATCAATTTGTTAGTATAAAGTATTACTGATCAATTTCCTTGACATCAATATAGTTGTGGAAAGTCTGTTAATGATCTGACACAAAACTCAAAGTTTTCATGTTAAACAATAACACTTTATCACTTGAACAATCTACCATGATTATATTCAAACTCGGTTCAACATTCTACCATTTTTATCAAGATAGCAGTTTGACTTTCTAAATAAGTCAACTCTGTAAGCTGAACATCAAACCTTGAATGTTACAAGCTTCAAAATCATGTTATGATATTTTGTTAGTACTGAAAAACGTTCAGTAACTTCCATAAAAGCCACTCGAACCCCACCATATTCATTAAGAATGCAGTTTGACTTTCTAAAAAAGTCAACCTTGTGACATGAAGTCCAAAAAATCAAATTATAGCTTCAGTTCTAAATAACTTAAAGTAGTACAGTAATTTTTACCAAAAACAAAATAAATCTTACTATTAACAGCTTCATGTTGATACAACTATATCCTGTTGATGAACCTTCAAATCTGTTGAACTAAAAAGCCTTTGAACTATTGATATTTTCAGTTCAAAAGGAATATGCCATAGAGATGAAGACATGTATCTACGGTTGTATTGTGCTAATGACATTAATATATTGCTGTATTTTGTACCGTATATTTAAGTTTTAACTGCAACACATGTAAATGATACTTGTGGTTCATGATAAATAAATCACTTTATAACGTGATAATATCCAATCTTGTACTAAAAGGCCACCACTTTCAATAAGATTGCAGTTTGACTTTCTGAAACGGTCAACGCTGTTGGCTGAAATCCATGAACTGATCGTATATAAATTCAAACTCTGAGTTGATTTCGTGTCGGATAAAAAAAAACTTTGAAGGTGATATTGATGTCCTAAAATGAAGGTATTCAATTTTGACAAGGTTATACAAACGGGCAACTTTCAGTTTGAAATATTATGTCTGAAAAATAAAGCAAAACAAATTCTCAAAGCTGTCTAAAAGGACTAAGAATGTGATCAATAACATTTAATGAACGTGCGATAGTTTTGTAAACAGTCTGTATAACATTATTGCAGTTTTATTTGATAATTGCAACCTGTGTATCTGGCTTTAAACTTGGATCTTCCAAAGTGAAGCTTTGATAAGTTTTTATTGCTAAAACATGTTAAATAGGTTCAAAAGATCCAGTAAAATATGCCATTTGATACAATTCCATGTAAAAACTTGTTGAATTTGATGAAAGCAAGAAGTTTGACTAAAAAGTCAAATATTTTTATGTTCAATAGTTTCATCCCTATGCATCGTATTTTACGAAAATGAAATGATGATATGAGTAAATCAGTAAGAACAAAAACTCATGTATTAACTTAAAGAAGTCCCTTTAACTGAATCCATGAAATTATTTTACTTCAATTCTGAATGATTTAAATTGGTAATTAAGTTTTGCAGAATACAGATACAATCCTACTTTTGAAAACTTCATGTTGATACAACTATCCTATTGATGACCAACAAGCATTTCAGATCTATTAGATACGAAGCCTTTGAAATGTAGATATCAAAATAACCTGAGACCTTGATGTCGATGGGATAATTGTTTGAGCCAGAAGTTAACCATTGAGCACGGAGATTGAACATCGAGTTTATTATGACATGTGAAGAGAGCATCATCATATCCTTTCGTTCAATGAAGTCCTGTGATACACAGCCTACACAAATGAAAAGAAACAAGTATTGTTTAGGTTAGGGATTATTGAGTTCCGGCGTTGCACATAATATCCGAAAATGGTTTCATTGTCAGGATCAACAGTAAAACATGCATCATGTGCAGAAAATTTCTTATCCTCATATTAATTATTACAGAACTTAGAAAGTACCTGGTGACATATTTCTTTTGGCCTTTTGCGCGCCTTAACTCATCCTTTAGTGTGTGAACTCACCATCATCATTATTGACAGCCGCGCATATTCATAATCAAATTCATCATCATCATCACGATCACCATCCTCCGCATCATTATCATTATCATCGTCGTCACCACCATCAACATCGCCATCCTCATCAACATCCTCGATATAATCATCATTATCATCACTACCATCGCCATCTTCAACATTGTTTTGTATCTGGGGTATTATACTGCACGAATCAAGAATCTGTGTGGACCCTCTATTACCTAGACTTTTCAAATTCGGAAGACGAGTTATGCCTGTACCATCAGTGAGATCTAAATATTACAGACGATCGATCTCACGGATGCTGTTTGCAATATCTAGCACATATATACTAAAACGATCACCATCACCACCGTCATCAACATCTTTGACATCATCATCATTATCATCATCAATAATACACAGACCTTTCAACTGATAAATGTTCTTCGGAAGACGAGTTATGCTTGTACCTCTTATACCCAACTCTTTCAAATATTTTAAACATCCAATTACATCAGGCAATTCCTCAATTCAAATACAACCAGTGAGATATAAATATTTTAGACGATCCATCTCACAGATGCTGTTTGGAATATCTCGTAATAATATACAATCCCTTACAATGAGATTCTCCAAACACTGTAATCTGCCAATATCCTCAGGTAACTTCCCAAGAAGATGACAAGAGATGATTTCAAGAGATTTCAGGTTTTTCAAAATACAAATTCTATCTGGAAGATGTGTAATATCTAGAGACTCAAAAATTAGCTCCTCTAGAAAATCTAACCGGTCAAGATCCTTGGGCACTTCTGGAATACCACCTTTAACTGTGAACTTTCTTAAACATTGTAAACCACAGATAATATCTGAAAAAGAATTGACATTTATGCGAGCACCGAAACCTAGAGAAATAAGTCTCTCGAGATTTCCAAAAGATGAAGGTGGCTCTTCTTTATAAAAACAGGAAAACTGAAACTCTGGCCAAGTATTGCCGGGATCATATAAAGAAACAACCTCAGGTGAATCAAACTCGTTGTCAAACACAAAGGATTTAAACCTCCCACAATTACTGAAGCTTAAGCAGATAAGCTTTTTCAGACATTCTGCAGGAGCATTAATATCTTCCAAATCATAACAATATTCAAGATCCAAGAATTCAAGATTTGGAGTCAGCCCAAGGTCAAGACTCTTCAACTTTAAATTACTGAGTTCGAGATCTACGAGCTTTCGGCACTCAGCAGGAATCTGAAGTTCGACCATATCAGTACAGTTGTTGAGTCTTAGCTTCTCAAGATTCGGAGTGTTCCAAAGGCAAAGGGTCTTCAACTTTAAATTACTGAGTTCGAGATTTACGAGCTTTCGGCACTCAGTAGGAATCTGAAGTTCGACCATATCAGTACAGTTGTTGAGTCTTAGCTTCTCAAGATTTGGAGTGTTCAAAAGGTAAAGGGTATTCAACTTTAAATTATTGAGTTCGAGATCTACTAGCTTTCGGCACTCAGTATAAATCTGAAGTTCGACCATATCAGTACAGTTGTTGAGTCTTAGCGTCTCAAGATTTGGAGTAATGCCGAGGCGAAGGGTGGTCAACTTTAAATGGCTAAGGTCGAGATTTACGAGCTTTAGACGTTCAGTGGGAATCTGAAGTTCTACCATATCAGTACAGTTGTGGAGACTTAGCGTTTCAAGATTCGGAGTAATCCCGAGGTGAAGGGTCGTCAACTTTAAATCATGGAGTTTGAGATTAACGAGCTTTGGACATTCTACAGGAATCTTAAGTTCGACCATATCAATACATTTCTTGAGGATTAGCGTCTCAAGATTTGGAGTACCCCCTAGGCGAAAGGTCTTCAACTTTGAAACAAAAAGTGTGAGGAATCTGAGCTTTGGACTTTCAGCAGGCATGTGCAATTCTTCCAAATTGTGACAGTCTGTTATATGTAACTCCTTAAGATTAGGAGTAATGAGCTTAATTTTTACCAAATCATAACATTCTTCAAGATGTAGCGTCTCAAGATTCGGCGCCCACCCGAGGTCAAGGGTCCTCAACTTTGAATATCTGAACTTTAGGAACCTGAGCTTTAAAAAAACCTATCATAAGAAACAAAATAAAAGGAAAGATAAATGTTGGTTAAATATGACAGACAAACAGGTGATATTCCATCATAATGAATCATTCAAAACTACCAATCAACCATTATTATACCTTTTCTTCTCCATCTTTCCAAAGTTGAACGATATTGCTCTCATCCATTTCAAGTCCAACAAGATTTTTTGGTTGAAATGTTTTCGGTAAACTTGAAAAAGGATAAGCACTCCAGCTCAAAAATCGTAAGGCATTTGGAAGGTGAAGACTAGCTTCATCAAAGTTCCAGTTGCTAACTTCGGCTTCACTTACATATGGGGCATGCACGTGAAGGAATTTAAGTTCCTTCATGTTTGCGAGACCATTCATTAAAATTTCATCACAATTCAATCCACATGTATCCAGTGTTATACATTTTGTTGCTTGGGTACCCTGTAATTCAAATAGCAGTGACCATGAGATTTATTTCATTACGAAAGAAAATATGTTAAGTATTATAACTCGATTGAGGTTAATGCACTAGAAGGTCAATCAACTTTTTCAAAATATCCACTTTAGTCATTGTACTTATAGGTTATTAAAAAATGTTATTGTACTAGAAAGCCATTTATTTTGATCAGCAAACTTTAAAAAAGTATGCAGTACATCATTAGGATAACTTACTACCTGCTTGACTTTACCTCCAATTGGTTAGACTTTTCGATCCAGTAAGTTCTTAACAAGTGTCCACATGAAAAGGTTAAATGTTTTTTTAAAGTTGAGTATGATGTAATAAAACAAAATTTTGTTTTTGTACAATGACTAAGAAAAGTATACTGACTTTTTATTTAACAACCCAAATAACTTATACTTACCGAGTCATTAGCCAATATATCTACAATTTCCTCATCAATCCATAACCGGCTATGCTTTTTAGGTTCACCAGGGTTCAAACGACGAACAAGATTCATGCCCAATTCTTCTATATGGTCATGCATCCTCAAACACCTATAATCAGAAATAGTTATGAGAGATCTATGCTCAAGAACTCTTAAACCACTCCTAGCATGAAATCCACAGCTTTCAAGTGCTCTAATTGCGTCATCTTCGTCCCAACCTTTGAGTAAGCATGCAACATCTAGGAATATTTCCTTGTAATCCTCCTCTAGATCAAAATAGCTTAACTCCAAAACTTTCATAGTTTCATTCAATGGAATTGTTTTTAGTCTTTCTAACGCATCTTTCCATACAAGATCGTCTTTGCCACATAAAAATGAACCCAAAACTCTGATCGTTAAGGGAAGACCAGCAGCGTAACGTACAACTTGTTCCGATAGCTCTTTGTTCCCTTCAATTGGAATCTCTCTCCCAAATGCATGCATACTAAAGAGACACATTGCTTCCTTATCTGTTAACAAATGTACATCATGAATCAAGTTCACTTTGTGTGATATTAGTACTTGTGCATCCCTAGTTGTTATAATAATTCTACTTCCCGGCTTAAACCAACTACGGTCACCGGCTAACGCCACAAGTTGTTCTATCTTATCAACATCATCTAGAACAATGAGAACCTTTCTTCCATGCATTTTCTTTTTCAGCAGGCTTTTCCCCTCAAGAACACCACTTACGGTGATGCCTGGATCACTTAAACCATCCGAAAGTACTTGTTTTTGCAGTAACTTCAAACCGGACATAGACAGGTTTGATTCTTCCCTGACGTTTTCAACAAAGCTACAACCTTCGAACTGAAAGGATATTTGATCAAAAACAGCTCTGGCCAAAGTCGTCTTACCCGCACCTCCCATCCCCTTGATCCCTATCATGCGAACATCGTCAACACCTAATTCTAATGATGAAACAACATCTTTTATCCGGATCTTCATGCCTATTAAGTTTTCATCAACAGCCGAATTAATAAAACGTAGTTCTAATGATATCTCTTCAACAATCTTTTGAACGAGGTTAGCTTCATGCCTGTATGTTGAAGAACCCGATACACAATCACTTTTAGATCTATTATCTATAACACATAAGCAGTATGCTCAGGCATCATCTGGCATTCCATAATCTTAACAAGTTCTTCCAAGCACCAAGATGAAGAAGCATAGTTCTTGGAGAAAACAATAATATAAAATTTCGAGTCTTCAATGGCTTGGATAAGCTCATCACTGATAGTTTTCCCTTTTGTGATTTTCTTATCATCTTTATAAGTTTCAACGCCTTTTTGCTGAAGAGCATGATATAGATGATCAACGAAATTCTTACGAGTGTCTTCACCTCTAAAGCTTAAAAAAACATCATACTTGAAGCTCTTTTGAATTGATGAAGTTGAAGAAGAAGCCATCGAAAGTATGGTTCAAGCTTTAACTGGATCAAGCAGATGAAAAATTAACGAGTGGAATCGTGTGAGAAACACTGGTAATCAATTATATGAAGGTGATTGTATTTACTTGGGGAAACAATGATTATTAACTCAAATAAGATGTATTTGTTTGAAAACTTCGGGATGTGGTGGGGACGGATGCAAAAAGGTAATGTTTTGCTAAAGAAAAAGAAAGAGAGCAAGACAATATGATTATGTACCCATTAACCATATTTATTATATTATAATTATAATAAAGTTTTCATATACTATATTCTACAATAATACTAAACAAACAATTAAACCATATTTAATCTACATCTATTCTCACTTACTACACCAATAAAGATGCGTTAATAATGTTGTTTGTTTTTATTAGAGACCTTATCTTATATTATATTTCAATCCCATCTCCATACACCAATAATTCTGCTGTATTAATTTCCAATTTTCCATGTCTTTTGTTATAATAAACGAAATATCTTGGAAATTAAAAGTGCTTGGTTGACTAACATTATATCGAACTCGAATATTTACATAAATGAATTCTACAATTGTTGATAAACATATCAAACAAATTGCTATATAATCATTCGTCAGAGTACATTAATGAATTTTTGTTTAGAATACTTGTGATCTGAGTGAAAAATACAAATTTCACAAATATTGTTTAGCATCAACATTCGCAGGGGTTATCTTCTTAACCCCGGTTTCAACCCATGTAAGATCTGACTCCATAAACAAATAAAGTAAAACTACCTCTTTTTAAAATTGATATACTATGCAACTTACATATTTAGCTATCAATTAAATGTACTATGACTTTGTATAAATCGAGCTTGACTCTAAATATCTTATAACTCAGACTCTGTCTATTATCTAACACTACTACAAAAAAGGCCATAGAGCCCGGTTAAAAATGGTCATAGTGCCCAGTTTTGCATGAGGGCTCAAAAGGGGGGGGGGGGGAGGACTCTATTAGGAATTGGCATAGAGCCCGGTTTGAGAAACGGGCTTTATGGTGTTTAATAGAGCCCGATTTTTTTCGTTCAAAACCTTGCTCTATGTGATTAAAAAAACCATTTTTAATGAGAATAGAGCCCTGTTTTTTCCTTACAAAACATGGCTCTATGATTTTTTTTTTTTTTTTTTTTTACTTTTTCAGATTTTGTTAAATACCACCTGTTTACATTATTTTCACAGCAGAAACATCAACAAACTAGCAGAAACATCAACAAAAACTGAAACAAAACCATCTTGATGGTCTATACCAAAACCAAAGTCATTAAGATCCAAGATCAGTTTTACAACAACCTAATACGGGTCTGAACTACAGAACATACTTAATACGACTAATTAAGCATCACAACAGTTTCACAATAAAGTGTTTTGTTGGGCCAAGGGAAAGGAGATATACAAAAAGACATGAGTACATGCCAACCTTTCCTAAATACTACCATGATTGATAATCAGATGCCACACACCGAAATGCAAGAGCTCACGATGTCGTCCAGCTCCTTAGTAGTAAAAGGCTTCTTGTCATTCCAAGGCATCTATAAAAAAAATCCATAGGTGATATTAGTATGATGAAACAAATAAGACCAGCTTTGAAAGAAATTAAAGAAGTGCTCTGGTCGACAGCTTTGAAAAAAATCCTAAGGCTGGTCTATTGCTTTTCTACTACTTTTCTATATGGTCTATATGGTCCATTGCAATCTCGACAGTATGTATTACTTGTAAAAAGAGGCACTCCTTAGTATGTATATCAACCCATCTGACCAGCTTTGAAAAAATCCTCCTTAGTATGTAACTATTGATTTGGTGAATCACAAGCTCAATCTTGATCCATTATTCTATCAACCCATCTGACCATATAGCTAAGTCAAGAAACCATGTTTTGGCTGACATAGGGTCAAACTATAGAGTAGCTAATAAACTAAACCCATTCAAACTCACATAATAATGCAACTTTCTATCTATGTGAGAACTAACTGTACCAAGTATATACATATATGCAGTTATACACTAGGATTAGGTAACAACTTATACAACTTCATGCCAGAATGATATCAGTGAGGTTGTTTCACTATAATCAATTAATTGACTAAAAAAGAACCCATCTAAACTCATAGATATGCTCCAACATAGAACATTTAAAAGTACATAGCCCCGCATACACAGACTTACTTCAAACCAAACATGGCAAACAGTAGTCACACAAAAAACAATATATTCGCCTATAAGAATGCTTTTAAAAGTCACTTACTGTTTTGGGGAAAGAGTGTTGTTGATGGGTTACAAACTGATGCATCCACCTCATCGCATAGTAACCGCTCTCCCAATAGTGACATTGTTGGTTGCACTAGAAAAGTAGTAGACATTTGATAAGAATCAAAGAAAAGAAATTTCAAAAAATAAAAATAAATAAAGTAAAAATAAAAATTAATATACATGTATAGAATGAGATGATTTACCTCAACGAGATTCCATTTCATATTACCAAGCGCCCTGAAAGAAATTAAAGAATGGTAGAGTTGTGGGATGCCAATATTGGGGACATCTTTCATATAGTCTGTACAAAACTCAATTACCTCCTCGGTAGCATATCCTTGAATAATACTCGCCTCTGGTCGATATTGGTTCCTAACATATCCTTTTAAGAAACCCATGTATCTATCAAATGGATACATATACCGTAGAAACACAGGACCACAAGCCTTTATTTCTCCTACAATATGAGATACCAAATGAACCATGACATCGAAAAAGGAAGGTGGAAAATACATCTCAAGTTGGCAAAGGGTGAGGATAATATCACTCTGCCATTCATCTAACACTTCCGGATCGATCACTTTTGAATGAATCAGGTTGAAAAATAGGCAAAGCTTTGTGATCGTGTGTCGAATGCGGTTTGGCAATATTCCACGAATTGCAATTGGGATAAGTTGTGTAATTAAAATATGACAATCGTGCGACTTCATACCAAGCAATTTCAAGTCATTCATCGACACCAACTTCTTAACATTTGAAAAATATCCGGATGGAACCTTAACACCATGTAAGCATTGACAAAGTTTGGTTTTCTCGGCCTTTGACATGGTATAACAAGCTGCCGGGAGATACATACGACTTCCTTCTTTTTCAACTGGAGCAAGCTCTTGTCTTATTTCCATTTCAACCATATCCTTTCGAACATTAACCCCGTCTTTTGTTTTTCCCGGAATATTTAACAATAATCCTATTAAACTGTCACAGACATTTTTCTCGATGTGCATAACATCAAGACAATGTCGGACTTGCAAATGCTTCCAGTATGGCAAATCAAAAAAGATAGATTTTTTTTCCATATGTTGGTTGGAGTGGTTCTTTTTCGTTTTCCAAACACATTGTTTACTTCTTGAACTCGGGATAATACAGCTTCTCCATCCAATGGTTGTCGTAAGACTCCTGGCACAGGGTTGCCGTCAAACAACTTTTTTTTGTCTACGGTATGGGTGATCCTTTCGAAGAGATCTTCGATGTCCCATATATACCATCTTCTTACAATTTGGCGACCACCTTGAGTGGGTATCATCTTCACAAACAAGACACGCCTTATATCCTTTTGTACCGTATCCAGACAAGTTACCGTATGCAGGAAAATCACTTATGGTACAAAAAATCATGGCCCGCAATTGAAAAGTTTCCTTCATGTGCGCATCATACACTTCAACGCCTGTACCCCACAGCTCTCTCATGTCATCAATTAATGGTTTCAAATACACATCGATGTCGTTTCCTGGTTGTTTTGGACCTTGAATTAACAATGACATCATTATGTACTTTCGTTTCATGCATAACCAAGGTGGAAGTTTGTAGACGGATAAAAGAACTGGCCAAGTGCTGTGACGACTACTCATGTTTCCAAAAGGGTTTATTCTGTCTGAGCTAAGTCCAAACCGTATATTCCTAATCTCATCACCAAACCGTATATCTCTAACCTCATCTCCAACCCGTACATTTCTAATCTCAATATTATCAATATTTCTCCACTGAGGTGAATCAGCCACATGTCTTATTTTTCCATCTTTTTTACGCTCTTCGGCATGCCAACGGAACAACTTTGCATCTTTTGGATTAGCAAATAATCGTTTCAGCCTAGGTATAATGGGCAAATACCATAATACTTTAGCTGGGGGGGCCATTCTTCGTCACATCACTATTAATTTCTTTTTCAGTTTTTTCCTTATACCTTGATGAATTACAGACAGGACATTTATGCAAGTCTTTTTTTTCCTTTGTATACAATACACAATCATTGGGACATGCGTGTATTCTTTTGATTTGCAATCCCATTGGACAAATCAGTTTTTTTGCTTTGTATACAGAAACGGGCAACTCATTATCTTCAGGGAGCAATTCATGCACTGCCTCTAACAAATGTGTAAAACCTTTATCACTCCAACCATTAGCTGCCTTTACGTTAAACAATCTCAACACTGCACTTAGTCTAGTGTGTTTTTTTACACCCATCATATAATGGCTTTTCCGCATGGACAAACAATTCTTGAAATTTGGCATGATTATTGTCATCTATATCACCCTCCAAATCATGTAACATGTCATCTAAGTTATCATGACCGCTGTCGTACGAATCATCATCACCATCATCCTCGCTATAATCAGAATCAACCGTGTCACGCTCTTGTAATAATTCACCATGCCATGACCAACAAGTATACCGTTCTGTAAACCCAGTTGATATCAGGTGTCCTTTTATTACTTCAGAGTCAGTATAAAATTGTATATGGTTACAATCTTTACACGGACAAGATATTCTTAATTTTCCTTTCTTTTCCCGATCATCCTTGGCAACTCTAATAAATTCAGACAGCCTGGTCAAATATTCCTCTAAATTTCGATCTATCTTGTACATCCATCTACTTCGATCCATCTAGAATTTCGACCTATCTAGTACATTCCCTCAAATCCTCAAATATGTGCATAAAACACAAATTTTTATAAGTAAGAGAAATCATACCGACTTTTCTTTAAATACTCAATATGTTAATAACATTCGCATCCTAAATGGGAGAAATTATTTAAAAGACAATCCTAAAATGGGGGCAACTCTAAAATGGGGGCAATCCAAAATTAATCTCTATTAGATTAATATCGGCTAAATATTTTACTAAGAGAGAATAATTTATACCTTGTTTGTACTAAACGAATGTCATAACAACGCTATTAGTGGTTCGAAAAATCATAGAAATACACCTTACTTGCACGGGTCAATCAAGCTAGTAGCAAGTTTCGCGTGCCAAATTATTTTCAAAGAAGGTCCTACAAATACAAATAAGTTACAAGTTAACAAAACAAAGATTCATATATCTAAACATATCTATAGTATCATGAATTATTATTACTCCCAACAAAATAATATATTACTTAGTTGCAATTCATGTACACTAATGACGCATAATCACAATATATTGGAAGACAAATAAATTAAGGGAGGTTGTACTTTTAATGTTTTAATTACATTCTCTGTTAATTTTCATCTACTCGATAAGTTAATTTTCATCTACTCGTTTTGTATGAAAGAATGTCTTAGAAACTAGTGTTCTTAATGTGCATGTGTTATTTAAATTTGCATCTCAAACACACGTTATTTTTTAGCATAATTCATAGATTTTCAGTTAACAAACAGACTACTAATATATTCTTTGAGAAGTCAAGAAATATAATAGCACAAGTAGTTTTATAGAGAGTGACATATTGATCAAGAATTAACAATAAAAATGTGCTTAACTTTGAAATTGAACATGTGTATGTATGAAAATAAGCTAGAATAGTATATAACAATAATTAAGTATAAGAAGTTACCTTTAATTATGATTTGAGATTGAACAAAATTTGATCATTTAAAGCTTATATATGAAGACAATTAAAATTTGTTCATTTAAAGCTTATATATGCAAAGGTTTGGAAAAAAAAAGGCAAAAAAGGGTAGTAAATATGCTTCATATGGGTTTTCACCCGTTGAGTATGATGGTTTTGTTATTAGCCGTTGGTGGGAAATGTAATAGAGCCCGGTTTCGTGGAAGAAAAAAGGGCTCTAATGGTTTTAGTCATAAAGCTAGGTTTTATTAAAGAGAACATGGCTCAATAAGAGGAATAGAGCCCGGTTTCTAAGCAAAAAACACGGCTCTAAAATTTTTTAGCATAGAGCCCGGTTATATCAGAAAAAACACGGCTGTATACTCTTTTCCCCAACCCGGAATCCTTTTAGAGCCCGTTTTTCACAAAAACCGGGCTCTATTAAGGGGGCTCTATTTCCTTTTTTGTAGTAGTGTAAGCAATACTTAATGTGGACAAATATATAAAGGCTAATTCTTAAGCGTTTATATATCCAGCATATAGTGTACACAACCTTGTAAGAACAAATTTCTTAGCCATCATTATTTTTTAGTGCTTTTATGCCTAGAGTTTACCGCGTGTTATACTCAGCAACTAGCTTTGAAAATGAAGTTGAATTATCTTCTAACAATTTCACAAGAGATCATATTCTTCAACTAGACCTGCATATCAAATGTAAAACAACAAAATCACAAGATGATACTGATATTAAGGGGTAAAAATTAAATTAATAAGATAACTGAGATCACATGAACCATATATCGTTTAAAAACAAAACCATGTCAGTTTTGACCACAGATGTTATTCTATGTGCTATTAGAGCGGGAGGTGTGAGCTACTCATCTTCTCGCCACTTTGACGTGGCACCCTCGCCACCTTGGCTCGCCACCACTCGCCGTTTCACACCTCTTCGCCTAGACGGCAAAGCAAATTCACTAACAGTGAGGCCCAAGCAATATCAAACGATTATATTTCTCTTTTTTTTTTCTTTTTTTTTTCAATTGTGGTGTGTGTAATGTGTGTGACTGTGTGTACGCAGGTAATGAAGAAGAAGACATTTTTTTTTCTTTGTTAAAGTTGGACAAAGGATGGAAGTGGGCTTGAGTTAACAACATTAAATTTGAGGGTTATTTCTCCATATAGGTAATGAACTTTGAAAATTTTCTTATTTAGGTAATTGACTCTCGAAAATACTAAATTAGGTAACAAAACTTTGTGCAACCTGCAAAGTTAGGTAATATGACCTTTGACTATGTTTGACTGTAAGCAAAGAGGGTATTTTTGTCTTTTTATTATATTATATAAGAGTTAGGAGGGTATTTTTGTCTTTTCGTTATATTATATTAAAAAAAAAGAAAAAAAAAAACAAACATGAGCCACCACCACCACTCCATATTCCGGCAAGAAACCCATATTCCGGCCAACACCATACTTGGATTACTCGTTAATGTGAACTACT
Organism: Artemisia argyi; assembly: GCA_030686995.1. Lineage (NCBI taxonomy): Eukaryota > Viridiplantae > Streptophyta > Magnoliopsida > Asterales > Asteraceae > Artemisia > Artemisia argyi. The sequence goes on from CM060701.1 coordinate 227,976,565, forward strand.
ACTAACTTTTAAGATGGTAAACTACTGTCCGTTAAATTCAATTACTCAACCCCTCTAGCCACAATATTTCCTATAGCATAGAATCTACTTTTTCTAAAACATACGTACAAGACTCTGTTTTTGGATAAAAGTGCTAACCAATCATAATTTTATAATTCCCCATTTGCTCCATTGCTATTCAAATTCTCCACACCAACAGATTGCAAACCCTAAAGTCGACTCTCCCTCTGGCGACTTTTTACCCTCCTTTTCCTAATCGTTTCTCCTCTTCCGAATCCAGTTGTGTGTCTCATACTTCAATCTTGTTTGTTGGATTACACATAATCTGCCATCGGTTCTTGTGGATTAACATCGAGGGTTTCTAATCGCTGGTAATTATTCCTAACCTTTCTTCAATCGATTTTGTCCATCTTCTAAGAGGTTAGGGTTTTTTCCTGGGTTGTTTGTTGTCGATTAATCTATTACTCGTTATTACTTTGATATCGACTATGGTTAGAGGTTGAAGGGTTGGTGCGTTTGTGTGTAAACCCTAACTGTTATAGTTAGGGTTTGTTCCTGTTTGCTTGATTCTGCTGGTTGGTGTGTGGGGTTTACGGGAGAGATGAATAAAGGGTTTCTTAGTAAGAAGAATGTGTCTGCTAGGGTTGTGGAGAACCTTAGTCCTGAATCTGGTATGATTGAAACTAACTTGGTTGGGAGCAAACATGACCTGGTGGAGCCGGTTTCACTTGGTAATATTCAATCGGCCACTACTAGTTTTGGTGAGTTGAGTACACCCTCAACGATGAACCCTAGTAGTGTTAGTTTGAATGTGGATGATGCTCCAGATTGTTCTATGTATGGTACTCAGAAAGTGGAGCCGATTCCACTTACGAATGATACAACACATGGTGACGACTTGGAGCCGGTTACAAGTGCTGATGTGAAGCACTTGCTATCTAATGCGCATAAGAATTTTGATGAAGCCATGACTAATATTCAACGGGAGATTGTTGCTAATAAGGCTTCCTTTTCAAGTGGTACTGGGCATAATTCTAATTCGAAAGTTTCTGGTCCTAATGCTTCTATGGATGATACTACTAGTGGAGTGAAGTCGGTTTCTTACGCGGTTGCTACTTCTAATGAACCTCAGAAACATGTATCTAATTTTCGGAGGTTGGAATGTAGCAAAAAGAAGGATGATGTTGACCTTTCAGTTCCATTGAAAGTAGTGGAAGAGGTAAAGACGAGGTTTGAGAATACTCTCTACGGTTATTTCCTTGGCCAACGCCTTGCTTTTCGTATTGTGGATTACTATGTACGTAATGCATGGGCTAAGTTTGGTGTGCAAAAGGTTATGATGAATGCAAAGGGTTTCTTCTTCTTTAAGTTCAATTCGAAGAAAGGTGTTGATGATGTGCTTGAAAACGGTCCTTGGTTGATCAGAAATGTTCCTATTATTCTTAAACCATGGACTTTGAACACTAATCTACTTAAAGAGGACTATCACGATCCGAAATAATAGATATCGGGACTCCATGACGCGAAATAATTTCCTTCACATATAACCTCGCAAGCTTATCCACACTATCATCTTCACTAATAGCTAAGAAATGAGCAGACTTTGTCAGACGATCCACAATTACCCAGATAGCGTCACAACCGCTAGCTGTCCTCGGTAATTTGGTAATGAAGTCCATAGTAATCCGCTCCCATTTCCAGACTGGAAGTTCTGGTTGCGTTAGTAATCCTGACGGTCTCTGGTGTTCATCTTTAACCTTAGCACATGTCAGACACTTACTGACGTACGATGCTATATCTGCCTTCATATTTGGCCACCAATAGAACTTCTTAAGATCCTGGTACATTTTATCGGAACCAGGATGAATGGAGTACCTTGACTTATGCGACTCATGCATAATCAATTCCCGAATTTCTCCATATAAAGGTACCCAAATCCGATCTCCAAAACATAATAATCCATCAGAACGCTTAACAAATCCTTTCTCATTAGCAGCCATCCCAAATATATTCTCGGCAGATCTATTTCCTGCTTTCAACGCTTCCGTTTGAGCTTCAAGTATTTGAGACGGTAATGGCGATACAATAGTCATTCCCAATGACCTAACTCGTAATGGTGGTACTCTTTCCTTTCGACTAGGAGCATCAGCAACAACGTTTGCTTTACCAGGGTGGTAGCGAATTTCACAATCATAATCGCTTAGCAACTCAATCCAACGTCGCTGTCTCATGTTGAGCTCTTTTTGATTTAAGATGTGTTGTAAACTTTTATGGTCAGTAAATACAACACACTTTGTTCCGTACAAGTAATGTCTCCATATTCTTAAAGCAAAAACCACAGCACCGAGCTCCAAATCATGGGTAGTGTAGTTTTTCTCATGCTTTTTGAGCTGTCGGGAAGCATAAGCTATCACCTTCTCTCGTTGCATTAACACGGCTCCCAAACCTTTATGTGAGGCGTCACAATAGACGACGAAATCCTCGTTACCTTCTGGTAATGCTAAGATAGGAGCACTACACAACATTTTATTAAGCAATTGAAACGCTTCCTCTTCTTTATCTCCCCATTCATACGTAACACTCTTTTGAGTCAATTTGGTCAATGGTTTAGCTATCTTCGAAAATCCCTCAATGAATCTTCAGTAATAACCAGCTAAACCCCAAAATTGACGAACTTCGGTTGGGGTTGTAGGTGCAGCCCAATCTTTTATCGCCTCAATCTTAGCAGGATCCACATGGACTCCTTGTCTATCAATCACATGACCCAAAAATTGTACCGTCGGAATCCAAAATTCGCATTTCGAAAACTTGGCATAGAGTTTCTCCTTCCTGAGCAATTCTAAAATGAGTCTTAAATGCTCCTCATGCTCCTTCTCACTCTTTGAATAAATCAGAATGTCATCGATGAATACAATCACGAACTTATCCAAGTAAGGCTTACACACCCGATTCATGAGATCCATGAATATTGCCGGTGCGTTAGTCAACCCAAACGGCATCACCTGAAACTCGTAATGCCCATAACGGGTTCTGAAAGCCGTTTTCGGAATATCTTCCTCGTGAACTCGAAGTTGATGATATCCCAATCTCAAATCGATCTTCGAATACACACTCGATCCTTGAAGTTGATTGAACAAGTCGTCGATCCTAGGTAACGGGTATCGATTCTTCACCGTTAACTTATTCAACTCTCTATAATCAATACACATACGAAACGATCCATCCTTCTTCTTCACAAATAAGACTGGGGCTCCCCAAGGTGAAGAACTTGGTCTTATGAATCCTTTTTCGGCTAACTCCGCCAATTGTTTCGACAACTCTTCCAGTTCGGTAGGTGCAAGACGATAAGGTGCTCGTGCTACAGGTGCAGCACCAGGTATCAACTTAATCTAAAACTCCACTTGTCTAGTCGGCGGGATCCCCGGAAAATCATCGGGAAACACATCAGGAAAATCACGAACTATAGGCACATCTCCAATGCACCTTTCCTTTTTCTTCGTCTCTCCCTTTTCAGAAATTTGAGCTAAGAAAAGGTAACATCCCTTCTCCATTAGCTTCGGTAACTTTGTGCAAGATATGACTGCTAATCGGGATGGGCTCCTAGAATCCTTTCGGTCTCCCAATATGTTTAGGACTTCGTTTCCGTATGGTACACGCACGATCTTCTCGTCGCAAAGTATGTGAGCACGATACTTCGACAACCAATCCATACCAATGATGACGTCAAAACTTCCTAACGTGACGGGTAGAAGATCTATGTTGAAAGGGTGGTTCAAGAAATTTAACATACAACCGCGAATGATGGTATTAATCCTTTCTAGGTTTCCATTTGCTAACTCAATATCATATCCAATTCCTACAGGCAACCCATCAGTATACCTCTCGATCTTTTGAGTCTTAGTTTTCACCATATCTGGGCACAACAAGGCTAATTCCTGGTAACGACGATTGTAAGTCGCCATGTCAGTACCTTTCACCTTGTGGTTCCAAAACTCAATCTCTAGCTTCTTGACCTCATTCCTTGGGCAATAAGTCTGAATCAACAAGGACTTAAATTGCTCCCAAGTCATAGCATAAGCTACATCACTCCCAACTGCATTTCGGTAGTTGTTCCACCAAGTCAAAGCTTCATCCTTGAAAGTAAAAGAAGCAAACTTTACCTTCGCATTCTCCGCACAACCGCTGACATTAAACACTGACTCAGTCTTCTCAATCCATCTGACTAAGTAAACCACTCCTTCAGTTCCACCAAACTCAATGGGTCCACAAATCTTGAATTCCTTGTATTGACATCCATTAGCACGAACAGGTGGAAAAGTTCCAGCAGAATTGTTGGAATGATTTGACTCAGCTAGTAGTTCAGCAACTCTTTGCTCCACGAGTTGGTTGATCATTGCTTGATCTACAGTAGGTGCATTAAGTGGAACATGACCATTGTCTCCCTGAACATCAACATTTTGATTCCTGTTGTTACGGTTAGTGGTGTCCAGGTTGTCAGGAGTAGGGGTTTCAACATTTCGAGTAGGTCGACGACCTCGGCGAACAGGAGTAGTCACAGCAGGACCAGTTCTGGTAGACCTAACAGGGTTTCGACGTGGTGCCATTGATCTATAAAATCATACAAGTTCATGAGTCTCCAATAGAACTTATCGATATGCTCAACAAAACATCTCAACAAAATCAAGTCATGGAAAGAATAGCAACAATACACCACGTAACAACAAATAAGCGAATAAGGACTAAATTTCCATAACACCCAAAATCACATAATACCATATACTAATAATCATCAACCATACAATAGCGATCTAACATCGTTCCAACTAACGGATAACACAAAACATACTAATCGTTCCAAAAGAGACGAATACTGAGCAAAATACATCAAAATATGATAAATAGCTTTTCTAACCGAACACTCCTCGGTTAAGAAAGCAAAAAGATAACATAACCCAAACAACTAGCCACGTGGCTGGCGGAGGCTCCTCAACTCCTGCCTCAAGCTATCGAGATCCCTCTATAACGATCCTAGCTCCACGCTATGGGTGTCTCGGTCTCTCTTGAGGTCAGCCACCTCCTTCTCTAGCTCGGCATTCCTTTGCCAAAGCTTGCGGTCGGCCTCACGAGCAGTAACAAATCCTCGCTGCAAACTATCGATATGCTCGTGGACATCCATCAAAACTCTCCTCAGCTCAGTAGCCCTGCCCACAGCGACAGTCAAATCAACTCTCAAATCTGCTAAAAACTCTCCAATAACTCTCTCAAGTCGATCAGATACACGTGCCACTCTCTCAATAAGCTCAGTAATCCGAGCCCACAACCTGCCAACCTCACCCAACTCTGCATGCTCAGCAGAAACCTCAGAAGATGCATCCGACTCAACGGGACTACCAGGTGGCAACTCAAACCAGAACGGATGATCAGGTGAATCAGGCTCAATCGGGTGTACAGGTGAATCAGGCTCCTCAGCCTGAGCTGGTGGTGCTAACTCATCATCATCATCATCAGGCATCTCATCCTCCTGAGGGTCATCCTCCTCCTCAGGGTCATCATCATCACCCTGCTCAGCCTTCTGAGGGTCATCCTCCTCCTCAGGGTCATCAGCCTCATCCTCACCCTCGTACTCCTCCTCCTCTTCATCGGAAGAGTACCTCATCACTCGTCGTCTCCTACTAGGTGAACCAAGTAGAGATGTAGTAGGTGATCTAGGACGACGACGCAATGATGTGGGTGGCGCCTCAGACAAAAGAGAATGAGCATCAATCTGTAAAGGTGATGGAGTAGGTCATACCGACATGCGCGCCGTAGCTCGGTGCACAAAGCGTGGTGCCACACGAGCCAAGCCTGATGAAGAGTAAGCTGCCTCGATGTACCAGGGAGCCCTAGAGAAGATGAGGTTCCCTGCGTAGATGCAGCAGGTAGTGCTAAAGTAGAAGCTGCTTGTGATACAGTAGCTGAAGACATGGCCATCTGGTAAGGGTCATCAGATGCCATAGTGAACTGTGCAGGTAAAACCGGTGCAATAAGAATATCCTCGACGACATCGGGCATATGGGAGGCCATAGTCTGTGACAACGGCGTAGGGTAGGTGTAAGTGTTTCAAAACAACTAAATCACAACTCATAATACCATACCAAATATACTCATCAAATAGTTCCATATATAATCTCAATAAAAGAATTTAAAACACCGCATTACTTAAATGTTTATAAAACATATAGACCATATAAATCCTCGAGAACGCCATCTTATTACTAAAATCCATAAACCTCAAATCATCTCAAATATCTCATAATACCTCAAATAATAGAAGATGCTTCGGCTTGGCGGGCTGGCGGGCGGTGGTCAAGGATCATTTTCTATAAAAATACGGTTATAGTTTAGGCGTTTATTTACCTAGTTCTCTATAACCTTGGCTCTGATACCAATCTGTAACACCCCCAAAATTTGATACAGCGGAAGACTCAACAAGCTTTCGGGGTGCTACGGGGATTGGTATCCAACACAAGACAATATAGAACGAGATAAAGTAAACATAATAAAAACACAACCAAAACGGGGTTTTAAGGTTTACATTTATCCCAACATACTTCAGAGTCAGGCCCAAAATAAAGTAACAATAGGTCCAAATTTAATTATCAGAGTTTAGAAAAATAGATCCATGAACCGTGTGCCTTGACCGAGCCTTCCATTCCAAGCATGCATCAACACTTAATTACCTGAGAAAACGTGCTAAAAGTCAGCTTTCGCTGGTGAGATCATAGGTTTAAATTCAACTAACAATATAGTGGACATATACGCAAAACGCTTGCTAGCTAGACTAAGGATTCGCTAAAAGCCTGCGGATACCCTCCGCTCTCAACATAACACACGGATACCCTTCCGTACTAACATAGATATTCGGGTAGCCCCCGCAATACCAATAATAACTCGGATAACCTCCGAAGTATTAATAACCTATAGGTGCACACTACAGTATCTAAATAAGCCAACCTTGAATAGTACACACAACATATATGTGACTAAAGCTGACAATCCACCAATAACCAAATAAGCCAACATTGAATAGTTCACACAAAAGGTGTGACTAAAGCTGACAATATATCCTAGTCCATACGCATAGCAAGTTTAGAAAGAATATAAAAGCGATAATAGTCCACGTAAAATAATTTGCACGTTTCTCACCCCAAGTATTGAAAACATAGTTCAAGATTGAAAAGTGGGGCTATGACTCACCTCAAGTCCAGAAAATAGCAAGAAGAAGTCGGTAGAAATAAGATGTATGATAACTCACGAAACAGCAACTACGGACTTGGCACGACCTAACAATATTAACTCTTTCAGAAATCATTTCCTCAAATTTATAATATTCCCAAACCCGGACGAGAATCCGTTTTATTTCCGAAAATCCATTTCGTATTAGTTTGGTGTAATTGCGTTTGGTATCCATACGGGTAGTGGGTTGACTCATAACAAACCAAAAAGATCACATAAAGAAAAATAAATAAACTATGGATCTAATAGTAGCCCAATATATTATTTAAATAAATCGCCAAAGTTTACCAAATCCGTCGATTTGATAATCCTCATATTTATTTACGTAACATACCGTTCCAAGATTACACCCAACCTAAAGCACATAGCACAAAATTACTATATAGTATATATCATAGTTTAATAAATTCCTCATATATATCGTCAAATTGGCCAGATTTCCCGATATATACACTCGCAATTTATTACACTTCACATATACTACAACCTATGGGCGTCGTAGGATACGATGCCCACTAATATATTCATTTCATATAGCCAAATAACCCGGTTCAACCTTACGGTTAAGTGGTTATTTAGTTATAGAAAACGTCGATATTAATCGTCATATATCCGTGACAACACGAACGTCACAAATAGTAACTTACCTGGACCCGAGTGATAACGATTTCGCATAACTCAATAAGTTTATCCGTTATATATCCGAAATGACATTTTATTAACCGTTTAATAATTGTCGGGAGTTTCCCGTTTTATAACACACTTTTGTAGTAATAATACGTTCAATAATATTACGCCACTTTTGTAGCCTAATATATATCTAATTGTATTATTTATAATACGACTCGTGATTATTATTATTATTAATATACGCGCCTATATAATTATATATACGTTATTCACGTATATATATTTATATAAACGTTCATATTATCAATAATTATTATTACGAGTTTTATTATCTTCGTTTTAATTTTAATAGTTATCGAGTCATACGAAATGGTCACATGTCCGAGTCATGACTCTCGGCTCATTGTCCAAGTCCAAAATAATAAGTAAAAGTCATAAAATAAAAAATCTCCGTCCAATCAATCCCAATCCACGTGCTACAACATGAGGGTCCGACTACGGCACCCGACTAACCTATCTCCGTCAATCTAACGACCGTCTCCGAATCGGTCCCCAATCACACTTTTCGTCAACAACTCCTCAAAACCAATAACCATTGTCGAGACCAAACATGGTCTCGACCCACAAGTATTCGGCCAAACAAATAAACCAAAACCAAAACCAATACAAGAAGTTAATTATTAACAAGTCACATTTGGGATGGTTTACCAATCCAATCCCGGGTCTATACGACTCGAATGAGTCTCGGCTCCAAACCACGAGTCACATGGACTCGAGCCAAACATACAAATAATCACATAGCTCCCAAGAGCACAACAAAGTAACCATTCGACAACAACAACAATAATAACGCGGCTAATAGCCGCGACCCACAAGGGTCGAACCACAACAAATTCGAGCTCGAGGCTCGAACCACGACCAAACGAGAACCCCCATATGGGTCTCGGCTTGGTTATACGAGCAACCATCGGAAACACCCAAACTACTAAACCAAGGAAACCAAAGCCTCTCAAAGGCTCGAATCAAAAATAAGCCGAGAGCATAGGCTCTCGGTTCCGAGTCAACCACGTCCAAAACCAAGAACCCGGATACCAAACGTGATATTTATCATCAAAACATCATTTCCCATTAAGATAAATTCGATTCCCATCAAAATAATCCGTGTAGCCACGGATTAGTACCAAAACGTGGCACCCAAAAACCGAAAATCAATCCTTCTCACCTTCTTGGACCTCCAAATGAACGGATCTTGTAAAAGTAATAAAACTCGAATGGATTTTTAAAAGTTTGGTGGTGTTAATGGTGGTTCTAGAGTATGTATGATATACCAAATGAAAGAGGATTTGGAGAGGAAGAAGATGGTGGTATTTATTTTGTAGGGTGGTCGGTGTAGCGGCGGTGGTGGCCGGATTTGGCACTCGGCGGCTAGGTTAAAAAGATGGGGGAGGGAGATGAGTTTAGAGAGAGAGATGAAAAGTTGGTGAGGGTTTGTGTGTGTGTGGGTGAACCGAACCAAACACACCTTTTATTACTCTTTTTCTTTTTTTTTCTTTTTTTTTAAAAAAAAGGTTAATAATAATAATAATAATAATAATAATAATAATAATAATAATAATAATAATAATAATAATAATAATAATAATAATAATAATAATAATAATAATAATAATAATAGTAATAATAATATTATTACGGTGTGGAGCGGGTAACGTGGGTAAATGTAAAAACATGTGGCCCGAACCCGAACTCATTTTAAACTTCAATATCTCTCGAAAACATCTCGTAACTAATTAAAAATATAGTCGGACTCGTTAAGACGAATCATAAACTTTTGTTAGGTAATCCTAGTGCCAAAGTCAACGTAGTACCAAGTGAGAATTCAAATATACATCACCGAGCATTTAATCAAAAATGAATTATGAACATAATTCACGAATTCCATAACGTCATTAATTAAAAATATCCATAAAATAGGTCTTACAAGTTCGTTGTGAAATGAAAATTTCAAATAAAAATTATAAACGAACTTAAATAGTAATGCGGGTTTTTTAAAATAGCTCCCTAAACTGCCGGTTGTCACACCTTTCTAGTAAGATTTTATTTTTATTTTTAGGTTTTCTTTAGTCTATCTTATTTCTTTGTGTTTTTGTTCGTAACTCTTCAGCACCTGCCATCATGGCAACTGACGAATCCTCTAACCTTAGGATCACTAGGAGTCGTAGTTCCACTAGAAACCTTGTCTTGCCTTATGCAGAACCCGAAAGAGAAATGCGTAGATTAAGACAATCTCACTCAACTTCTGAACCATCTCTAGCGTTGCCATCGATTTTGATGCACCCCTTTCTGAAGAAAATTCAGAAAATCATGTTACAACCCCCGCAACTCCCATTCCTAAGCGCCTTAAGGACTACTCCTCCCTAACCCCTCATGGCTTCTCAAACGCCATTGTCTACCCAAACGAACACACCAACGAGGTCTTGCATGCGAATGATGTTTGGCTTGTCCAAAGTGTGTGTAAGTTTTGTAGATTGGATGAGGAAGATTGTGACAACTGGCAAAATAGGGAGCCGTTTAAAAACCCGCATTACATTAAAAATTATGAATTTGGAATTTTTGAAAAGTTTATTGTGTCAAGATGTTTTATGAACGTTGGAATGTGTTTTTGATCGTACGTTTATTATGAGGATTTGATTATCTATTTATGGTTTGGTTTGATTTGTTCGTGATGATTTAATTTGAGATCGTTACTTTGGCACTACATTGACTCCGGCACTAGGTTAACCTAACAGTTTTTAATTATTTTTAATATTGGTTCGGATATTATTATTTTTGGAACGAGTTCGGTTTGAGAAAGTCGTTTGGTTATTTAAGGTTTCGAGTTTGGTCCATGTATTGACACCGGGCTACTTAACCCACTCCACCTCTCACTATTATTATTAGTATTATTATTAAAAATTCTTTTTTTTTAAAGAGTAAACCACAAATCGTCCTTGTGGATCCGGTCATAAACAAAACACCAACACCCTCATCCCTAACAATTCACTCTCTCTCTCTTCCTTTGAAACACCATCACCGCCGCCCCTTATCACCCAAATAGCACCACCACCGCTACCCCCACATCAAATCTAACACCACCATCTTAACCAACTCTTCATGATCTATCTTTTGGTGCAAACCACGCGCGATTTGGACCACCCTAACACCCTTTTCGATTTAAAATCACCACGTTATCACCACTTACACCATCTTTTCACTTGGGTCTTTGAAGAAATCGGATTTTGGAGCTTGTTTGGAGGTGAGTAGCCACGAAATGTATTCGTGCGCCCCGATGTATACCCAAATCGCGGGTATCTTGCCGTTTTTATGTTGGGTTTTGATGAAATAATGATGGGGAAATGAAGTTTTGATCATAAAAGTCCGTTTGGTATCTTAGGTTTGGGTGTGACGCGAGTTTGGGACTCGATACGTGACATTTTGGTCGCGTTTTGTTTTGTTGTGGCTCGTTTGGAGCTTGACCGAGACACTAGGTCTCGATGTGACCCTCTCCTTGACTCGTTTGGGAGTCTAGGATGGTTGTTGGACCGATTATACATGATTCTTGGTGTTTGGTTACTGGTATTTGATGTTGTGGTTGAGTTGTGATTATTCTTGGCTTGTTGATTGTTGTCGTGGTTCATGGCCGACGACCCTTTGGGTCCGTTTGGTTCCTTTTGGCTCGTTAGAGCTAGCCGAGACCAAATGGTCTCGGGTGAGGCCATATTATGAGTTTTGTGGTCTCATTGTTGACCCGGGTTTGACTTGGTAAGTCGACCCGTATGTATGGCATATATGGTTGTGGTTTATATTGTGTTATTATTATTATTGTTGTGGCATACTTTGGACTGAAGCTATTGGACTTGGTATACTTGTGTTTTGATATGGAGATGTGTTGTCGAATGAGGAACTTGGAGACCGATTGTGAGACGGTCATTAGATGACGGAGATAGGTTAGTTGGGTGCCGTAGTCGGACCCTCATGTTGTAGCACGTGGTTGTGGTATTGATTTGGACGGAGTTGCTTATTTGTTATGACTTGCTTATTATTTTTGGACTTGGACTATGAGCCGAGAGTGATGACTCGGACATGTGACCAAATTCTTATGACTCGTTAAATATTGAAAATCAAATATTAAAAATAATACTCGTAATAATATTATTGATAATATAATAATTTATATACGTATATAGACGTGATAAACGTATATATATATATATATATATATATATATATATATATATATATATATATATATATATATATATATATATATATATATATATATATAAATGCGTATATTAATAATAAAATGAGCACGAGTAAACGTATAATAATATAACGATAGTTATTATACTATGCAAATAGTGTAATAAATGTCGGAATATTGTAACGATATATTACGTAAATAAATTTGGGAGATTACCAAATCGACGGATTTGATAAGCTTCGATAATTATTTAAATAATATGTTGGGCTAACATTAGACCTATAGTTGGTTTATTATTTTGCTTGTTGTGGATTTTTGGTTTGAGTTGTGTCGACCCTTCACCCATATTGATACCAAACGTCGAATATCAAATTAATATGAAGTTAATTCAAGAAATGGATATTTTTGGAAAGTAAAATGGAATACGTTCGGGAATGGGAATGTTTGATTTTGAGGAAAAGATTTCTGAACGAGTTTGATATTGTTAGGAAGTGCCGAGTCTGTAGTCGCCGTTACGTGAGTTGCTTGAGTTTGCTTACGTCTTTCTTCTATCGATTTATTTTGAGGATTTCTGGACTTGAGGTGAGTCATAGCCCCACTTTTACTCTTGAACTTTGTTTTCAATACTTGGGGTGAGAAACGTGCAAATTGTTTTATGTGGACTATTATCGCTTTTTGATTTCAAAACTTGCTATGCTTATGGAACTAGGTAGAGCGAGGCCTAGTCCCGAACTAGGTAAGCTATTGAATTGGTTATAGAGCGAGGCCTAGCCTAGAGCTAGGTAAGCTATACAACGAGGCCTAGACTAGATCTAGGTAAGTTGAACATGTCGTATCCTTACGAATGTTGGGTATGTCATATCCTTACGCATACATATTGATTTGATTGATTTGAGCGAGGCCTAGACTAGATCTAGGTAAGCTATTGGACTGATTATAGAGCGAGGCCTAGACTTGAGCTCGGTAAGCTATTGATTTGATTGATTTGAGCTATAGCGTGCACCTATAGGGTTTATTTGATTTGGTTGGATTATCTTGGATGGATTATTTTGGTTGGTTGATTGAGGCCTAGTCTAGCTAGCAAGCGTTTTGCGTATATGTCCACTATATTGAATTATGAATTTAAACCTATGATCTCACCAGCAAAAGCTGACTTTTAGCATGTTTTCTCAGGTAATTAAGTGATGCTCTATGGATGCTTGGGATTGGAGGCTTGGCAATGGCACCGGTTATGGATCTATTTTTCTAAAACTCTGATAAACTATTGTGGACCTATGTTTATTTCTTTTGGGCCTTACTTTGGATTGTTGTTAGGATAAATGTAAACTTTAAAACCCGTTTTGGTTATGTTTTTCTTATGTTTACTTTATCTCGTTCTTTCATGACTTTGAATGGATACCAATCCCCGTAGCACCCCGAAAGCTTGTTGAGTCTTCCGCTGTACCAAATTTTGGGGGTGTTACAGATTGGTATCAGAGCCAAGGTTATAGAGAACTAGGTAAATAGACACCTAAACTATAACCGATTTTTATAGAAAATGATCCTCGACCATTGCCCGCCAGCCCGCCAAGCCGAAGCATCGTTGCTTATTATTGAGGTATTATGAGATTTATGAGATGATTATTAGATATGGGATTTCTTGAGATGATTTGAGGTTTATTGATTTAGTGATATGATGGAATTTTGAGGAATTATATGCGTTTTGAGGAATTATATGGCTTAATTGTTTTACGAATGGTTTTAGTAATGCGGTATTTTAAATCTTTCTTGATTATAAATGATTTGGGATTATATGATGTTGTTGATATGGTATTTTGAGATCGCGGTTTAGTTGTTTTGAAACACTTACACCTACCCTACGCCGTTGTCACAGACTATGGCCTCCCGTACGTCCGATGTTGTTGAGGATATTCTTACTGCACCGGTTTTTCCAGCACAGTTCACCATGGCCCCTGATGACCCTTACCAGGTTGCCATGCATTCAGCTACTGTGACACCGACAAGTTATACTTCAGCACCACCCGCTGCATCTACGCAGGGACCCTCATCTTCTCTAGGGCTCCCTGGTACATCGAGGCAGCTTACACTTCATCAGGCTTTGGCTCGTGTGGCTCCACGTTTTGCCCATCGAACTACGGCACGTATGTCGGTACGCCCTACTTCACCACCTTTACAGATAGATGCTCACTCTCTTCTGTCAGAGGCGCCGCCTGCATCATTGCGTCGTCGTCCTAGATCACCTACCTCTTCACCACATGTTTCACCTGTTAGGAGACGACGATTGATGATGTACTCTTCCGATGAGGAGGAGGAGGAGTACGAGGGTGAGGATGAGGCTGATGACCCTCAGGAGGCTGAGCAGGGTGATGATGATGACCCTGAGGAGGGGGATGACCCTCAGGAGGAGGAGATGCCTGATGATGATGATTTGTTAGTGCCGCCAACTCAGGCTGAGGAGCCTGATTCACCTATACATCCGATTAAGCCTGCTTCACCTGAGCATCCATTTCTGTTTGATTCACCACCTGGTAGTCCCATAGAGTCGGATGCACCTTCTGAGGTTTCTGCTGAGCAGGCAGAGTTAGGTGAGAGTAGCAGGTTGTGGGATCAGATTTCTGATCTTGGTGAGAGAATTACACGTATGTCTGAGCGGATTGATAGGGTGACCGTTGAGTTCATTGGGGAGTTGAGGATTGACATGGTTACGGTTGAGAGGAGAGTTACTGAGATGAGGAGAGGTTTGATGGAGGTTCACGAGCAGATTAAGAGTTTACAGCGAGGTTTTATTACAGTTCGAGAGGCCGATCGCAAGTTATGGCAAAGGAATGCCGAGCTGGAGAAGGAGGTGGCTGACCTCAAGAGAGACAGAGACACCCATAGTGTGGAGTTAGGATCATTATGGAGAGATCTTGATGGCTTGAGGCAGGAGTTGAGGAACCTCCGCCAGCAGCGTGGCTAGATGTTTGAGCTATGTTATCTTGTTGCTTTCTTAACCGAGGAGTGTTTGGTTAGAAAAGCTAGTTATCCTATTTTGATGTATTTTCCGTTGATTACTCATTTTGTTGGAACGATTATTATCCTTGTGTTTTCGGTAGTTGGAACGATGTTGGATCTTTATTGTATGGTTGATGGTTATTATTATATGGCATTATGTGGTTTTTAGATTTTATGGAAATTGAGTTCCTATTCGCCTTATTGATGTCTTGTGGTGTATTGTTGAAATTCTTTCCATGACTTGGCTTCGTTGATTTAATTCTTGTTGAGCATATGATAAGTTCTATCGGAGACTCACGAACTTGTGAGATGTTTCAGATCAATGGCCCCAAGACGAAACCCTGTTAGAGCTACCAGAAATGGACCTTCAATGACTACCTCTGGTCGTCGAGGACGCCGTCCTACTCGAAATGTTGAGACCCCTACTCCTGATAACCTAGACACTACTAACCGCAACAACAGGAATCAAAATGTTGATGTTCAGGGAGACAATGATCATGTTCCACTTAATGCACCTACTGTGGATCAAGCAATGATCAATCAACTTGTGGAGCAACGAGTTGCTGAACTACTGGCTGAGTCAAATCATTCCAACAATTCTGCTAGGACATTTCCACCTGTTCGTGCTAATGGATGTAACTACAAGGAGTTTAAGATTTGTGGACCTATTGAGTTTGGTGGAACTGAAGGAGTGGTTTACTTGGTCAGGTGGATAGAGAAGACTGAGTCAGTGTTTAATGTCAGTGGTTGTGCGGAGAATGCAAAGGTAAAGTTTGTTTCTTTTACTTTCAAGGATGAAGCTTTAACTTGGTGGAACAATTACCGTAACTCGGTTGGGAGTGATGTGGATTATGCTATGACTTGGGAGCAATTTAAGTCTTTGCTGATTCAGACTTACTGCCCAAGGAATGAGATTAAGAAGCTGGAGATTGAGTTCTGGAACCATAAGGTGAAAGGTACCGATATGGCAACTTACAATCGCCGTTATCGAGAGCTAGCCCTACTTTGTCCCGATATGGTTAGGACTGAGACTCAAAGGATTGAGAGGTATACCGATGGGTTGCCGGTAGCTACAAGGAATGATGTGATTTCTGCTAAGCCTGCAAACATTCATGAGGCTATCACTATTGCTCAACAATTGATGGACTCGTTGGCATTGGAAGAAGCTGAGAAAGACAAGAATGGAAAGAGGAAGAGGGATAATCACTCTAAGGGTAATGACCGTCGAAACAAGCGACAAACAACTACTAAAGCTTATGCTATGGGAGATGGAGACAAGAAGAACTACAATGGAGATGCACCCAAGTGTAACCGATGTTATAGGAATCATTCTGGACGATGTACTGTGATGTGCAAGAATTGCTCTAGGATGGGACACATAGCTAAGGATTGTAGAGCTCGACCACTTGCTATGGTTCAAGCTACTCCTGAAAGTATGAGTAAGGCAAATGTTACTTGCTATGGATGTGGAAAGAAGGGACATTATAGGAATGAGTGTAGGGAATCGTGGAACCGAGGAAATCAAGGATCGGGTGGTAATGGGTACAATAATGGAAACCGTGGAGCTAGAGGAAATCGTGGACGACAAGATAATGGGGACCAACGTGTGGAAGCTGGAGCTGCTCATGGGAGAGTGTATGCACTTGGGAACGAGAGAGGAGAAGATCCGAACGTCGTTACTGGTACGTTCCTTCTCAATAATCGTTATGCTTCCATACTATTTGATACTGGTGCCGATAAGAGTTTTGTGTCCACTAAGTTTGCACCCTTGCTAGAGAAACCCCCGATGGCCTTAGGAATTGGTTATGATGTAGAGTTAGCTAATGGGAACATAGAGAGGATTAGGACTATCATTCGCGGTTGCACGTTAAACTTTCTGAATCATCCTCTCAACATAGATCTTCTACCCGTCACATTAGGGAGTTTTGATGTTATTATTGGTATGGATTGGTTGTCGAAGTATTGTGCTCATATAATTTGCGATGAGAAGATCGTGCGTGTGCCATACGGCAAAGAGATTCTAAACATACCAGGAGATAGAAAGGATTTGAGAGGCCCATCTAGATTAGCGGTCATATCTTGCACTAAGTTGCCGAAGCTAATGGAAAAAGGAAGTTGCCTTTTCTTAGCTCAAATTTCCGAGAAAGGAGGGAAGGAGAAAAAGGAAAGGTGCATTGGAGATGTACCTATAGTTTGTGATTTTTCGGATGTGTTTCCCGATGATTTGCCAGGAATTCCGCCTACTAGACAAGTGGAATTTCAGATTGAGTTGATACCTGGTGCTGCACCTGTAGCATGAGCGCCTTATCGCCTTGCACCTACTGAATTAGAAGAGTTGTCGAAACAATTAGCGGAGTTAGCCGAAAAGGGATTCATAAGACCAAGTTCTTCGCCTTGGGGAGCCCCGGTCTTATTTGTGAAGAAGAAGGATGGATCGTTTCGCATGTGTATTGATTATCGAGAGTTGAACAAGTTAACGGTGAAGATTAGATACCCGTTACCGAGGATCGACGATTTGTTCGATCAGCTTCAAGGATCGAGTGTGTATTCGAAGATCGATTTGAGATCGGGATATCATCAGCTTCGAGTTCGCGAGGAAGATATTCCGAAAACGGCTTTCAGAACCCGTTACGGGCATTACGAGTTTCAGGTAATGCCGTTTGGGTTGACTAATGCACCGGCGGTATTCATGGATCTCATGAATCGGGTGTGTAAGCCTTACTTAGATAAGTTTGTGATTGTGTTCATCGATGACATTCTAATTTATTCGAAGAGTGAAAAGGAGCATGAGGAGCATCTAAGACTTATCTTAGAATTGCTCAGGAAGGAGAAACTGTATGTTAAGTTTTCGAAATGTGAATTTTGGATTCCGACGGTACAATTTCTAGGTCATGTGATTGATAGACAAGGAGTTCATGTAGATCCTGCTAAGATTGAAGCGATTAAAGATTGGGCTGCACCTACGACCCTAACAGAAGTTTGTCAATTTTTGGGATTAGCCGGTTATTACCGATGATTCATTGAGGGATTTTCGAAGATAGCAAAACCGTTGACCAAATTGACTCAAAAGAGTGTTAAGTACGAATGGGGAGATAAGGAAGAGGAAGCATTTCAGTTACTTAAGGAAATGTTGTGCTCCTATCTTAGCGTTACCTGAAGGTAACGAGGACTTCGTCGTCTATTGTGACACTTCTCATAAAGGTTTGGGAGCTGTGTTAATGCAATGGGAGAAAGTGATAGCTTATGCTTCCCGACAGCTCATGAAGCACGAGAAGAACTACACCACCCATGATTTGGAGTCAGGTGCTGTGGTTTTTGCTTTGAGGATACGGAGACATTACTTGTATGGAACCAAGTATGTAGTGTTTACTGACCACAAAAGTCTGCAGCACATCTTAAATAAAAAAGAGCTCAACATGAGACAGCGACGTTGGATTGAGTTGCTAAGCGATTATGATAGTGAAATTCGCTACCATCCTGGTAAAGCAAATGTTGTTGCTGATGCTCTGAGTCGAAAGGAGAGAATTCCACCGTTACGAGTTAGGTCATTGGGAATGACTATCGTATCGCCATTACCGTCTCAAATATTAGAAGCTCAAACGGAAGCGTTGAAAGCAGAAAATCGACCTGCTGAGAATATATTTGGGATGGCAGAAAATGAGAAAGGATTTGTTAAGCGTTCTGATGGAGTATTATGTTTTAGAGAGCGAAGTTGGGTACCATTGTTTGGAGGAATTCGAGAGTTGATTATGCATGAGTCGCATAAGTCAAGATACTCTATTCATCCTGAGTCTGACAAGATGTACCAGGATTTGAAAAAGTTATATTGGTGGCCAAATATGAAGGCAGATATAGCGTTGTATGTTAGTAAGTGTTTGACTTGCTCTAAGGTTAAGGCCGAACATCAAAGACCGTCAGGATTGTTGACGCAGCCAGAACTACCGGTTTGGAAGTGGGAGCGTATCACGATGGACTTTATTACCAAATTACCGAAGACAGCCAGCGGTTGCGACGCTATATGGGTAATTGTGGATCGTTTGACTAAGTCTGCTCATTTCCTGGCGATTAGTGAAGATGATAGTGTGGATAAACTTGCGAGGTTGTATGTGAAGGAGATTGTTTCTCGTCATGGAGTTCCGATATCGATTATTTCTGATCGCGACAGCCGCTTCACGTCGGCATTGTGGCGATCACTTCAAACCGCTTTGGGGACGAGACTGGATATGAGTACTGCATATCACCCCTAAACCGATGGTCAAAGTGAGAGAACTATTCAGACTTTGGAGGATATGCTTCGTGCATGCATAATAGACTTTGGTGAAGGCTGGGAGAAATATCTACCCCTTGCGGAGTTCTCCTACAACAATAGTGTATGACCTTAGATATATCAACTTTAACACAAATATAAGCACTAGATGAAGTAAAGATGGTGACTTGATGCAATATATGTGTGGCGTTAAGATGTATGAAAAAGAGTATAAAGATGAAGAGAACTTTTATTAAAAAACACACACAATACACACACAAGCACACCTTACAAATGAGAGGTAAGGTGCCTTTTATAGTTCCTTAAAAGGCTTTCCATGGGCTTGGTCTTGGGCTTGGTTTCCTTTTACATATAAAGGCTTATGAAACATGACTTAATAACATATTAGCTTACCAAGACCAAGGCCCATTGACTATTCTAATAACATAAACTACGACACATTACAACGTTACAATAAATGAGAATGACCATCACTTTTTAATATAATTTTCAATGCTAACAATCTCCCCCTAAGGGATGGTCATTCGAATGATGCTCCACGTGAGTGGGTCTTCCGTGTTCTTTGTCTTTAACATTGTGTGTCGTTGTAGAATAGTCTTTAGTCTTTGTTCCTTCATGCTTTGTGATCTTTGATAACTGATTTTTCATCGTTCTTTGTTCCTTAGTGATGTGGAGTTATCTGCCTTTCGTCACTTCTACGTCTGTGGTGGTTGTTTGCCATTCCAACATGCTCATACATCTTTGGTCTTTGATATTCATATGCACGTAGTTCCCTTTCTTTCACTTTGATCTTTAGTCTTTATACTTAGTAGATTCTTCTTTTTGGCGTAGAATCTTTCTTTGAACTTCATGTTGTATAGATCTTTGAGGGAGCTTTCTTTAACTTCCAGATGTATGTATGAGCATGTGGAGTCTGTCGCCATGGAGATGAAGTGTCCCTGCATATAAACAGTTAGCAATAAAACATCCGGTACTTACAGATAAGAATTAGAGATTGTCAACAGCATAGTGTGAAGACTCCTTCTAACCCTTACCAAGGCCGTTCTCATGTCAGATACTCTCGAGAGATCTTACAAGACCTACTTAGTAGCTCAATGACTGGGTGAGTCGCTGGGGATCACTCCACGACTGTAGACCGTTTGAAACCACTGCGAACACTAAGCGTAACCCATAAAGAATTACCGAAGTGACCTGCTGTCAGGGCTGTTTGATGTTGACCCTGGCAGGAATTTCCATTCAATCATTGAGAATCACAGATGTGAATTCTCTCATAAATGTTCTGGCAGATTGCTAAGATCTGCGTAGGACTCTTAAGTTTACATCTGGCATCCTTAATGATGAACAACCAGTGTAGAAATATCATGTGTTCCTATGAGATATTTTGATGAATCTCGGGGCTCTAGACTTGATAAGTGCACACTTGGTTTCCTATGCGGAGATTAGGGAGAGGTCTCCTGTTTCAATATCAATCATCTCTAAGAGACAGATCGATAGATTACACTGGTTCCCCGTGAGAATGAAACAAGCTCTTTTAAGAGAACTTGAGTGGTTAAGAAGGTTTATTGCAGTGCGTCACTGGGTCCATGACGTCTTTATCTTCAATACCGGTGTCACCTTAGTAACAACCAATAGCATATGAGTTGAACCCGGTGTCTGCCCTAAGGTTGAACATTTGGAGGGCTTTTTCTTTTCACCCTTTTTCATAACTTTTCTTTTTAATTCTTCAACCCCTTCTTTCTCCTTTCTCATTTTCTCCTTTTTTTTCAATCATACCTAAGGACTTCTAATTCTAGTCTATTGGAATTGTCCTTGGGTAGATCCCTCCGGCTCTGGCGGATCATAGGACGGTTTTCCTAACCTTAGTCACCTTATAACTCCATGACTATCCTATTGTTGCCATAAAACCATTTATTGAAAATCTCTCAAAGTGTTTATGATAATAAAACACATTGTTGACACTTCGAGAGTTTTGCATTACTTTTGAAGGACTCCCCCTTCACATGTGCTCATGAATTTTTTAAGAAATTTGCACATGCGTGAGGAGTTTGCACTTTTTGAATTGATCCACTTTCAGTGAACATGACCGATTCGAGACACGCTTACATCACTAGTTAGACTAGCTTGAAATTATTACCCGTCCTGGTCAAGTCCAAAGAAAGTCTCTCGAAATGGTACATTCTACTCAGACAAGTCCTATTCGAGACACGCTTACATCACTAGTTAGACTAGCTTGAAATTATTACCCGTCCAGGACAAGTCTTTTCGATTACTGACTTTTTAAGCTTCGTCAATTCATTGGTACATTCTGAGTCTAGCTCTTTTGAGATTCAGTCACAAGCTTTAAACATCTTTGATCACATTTTAATCATGTCTTCTCCCCCTCAAAAATAGCATAGCGTGATATTTTTGATATCAACTGATTAATAAAAAGCTTTTTGGAGAGAAAGACAGATTCTATTTTGCATGAATTTGGAACATTTTAGTTGTTTATACTCCCCCTTAATGATAGCATATTCAAAATTACTTAAGGGTTTTGAGGGAGTTATCTTGAGCACTCATTTTGAGAGATTTTGAGAAATCTTTTGAACAATCTTGAAAAAGTGCTCAAGAATTTTGTTTGAAAACGAGTTTATGGTTGAAATCTTTTTCGTTTGTTTAGACTCGAACTTTTTGAAAAAGAGTTCGTCATTGAACGTACGAGTCCTTGATTTGAAAATAATCAGAAGTCATCATTGAAGTACGGGTTTCGTACTGATGTATACGAAAGCCATTGTGAAGAAAATTTTGAGAATCGACATGTTTTAGAAAAAACATTAAAAGAAAAACTCCCGCTCAAGCATCTGTACATGTCCGTATCATTGTTGAATGACATTTCTAGAAACGTACAGAATATTGATTTATACGAGAGACATGTCGTGAGAAGAATATTTTTGTATTTTTTTTGATTTTATATTGTTGTATTTTGTTTTTTCAAAAATATTTACAGCGAAGCGATTTTGAAAACATTTTTCAAGAAGATTCGAGAAGACGTTCTAGCTCCTCAGGAGTTAGGCTTCGCATGCCAATTCGTCGAACTAAACAGTCAAACCTTTCTTTTGGAAGGGCTTTAGTAAATAGATCGGCGAGTTGATAATCAGTCTTAACGAAAAATAATTCAACAGTACCCTCTTCCACGTGTTCCTTGATGAAATGGTAGCGGACTTTGATATGCTTTGTCTTAGAGTGGTGTATGGGATTGCACGAGATGGCTATGGCACTTTTTGAGTCACAATACATAGGTATTCTGCCAAAAGTAAAGCCATAATCTGTGAGTTGTGTCCGCATCCAAAGAACTTGGGCACAACACGCAGATAGAGACACATACTCGGCTTCGGCGATTGATAGCACAGTACAATCCTGTTTCTTTGACGACTAGCTTACAAGCTTTTCACCCAAAAATTGTGCTCCACCTGATGTACTCTTTGCTGTAACTTGATCACCAGCATGGTCTGCATCTGAAAATGCTGTTAGATTAAACCCCGAATCCTTCGGATACCAAAGTCCCATGTTAATGGTGCTTCGTAGGTACCGAAAGATCCGTTTAACCTCTTTGAGGTGAAGTTCGGTAGGCTTTGCCTGAAACCGTGCTAACAAGCAAACAGCAAATTGAATATCGGGTCGGCTAGCAGTTAGGTACATGAGAGAACCGATCATGCTCCGATATTTCTTCGGATCGATAGGTTTCCCAAACAAATCATCACCTATTTTTGGTGAAGTGACCATTGGTGTACCAACAGAATCACAATTGTCCATTCCATGTTTGTTCAAAATCTCTATTGTATATTTAGCTTGATTGATAAAAATACCACGAGGGGATTGATGTATTTGTAAACCAAGAAAGAATTTTAGTTCCCCCATCATGGACATTTCAAATTTGCTTTTCATGAGATTTTCAAAATGTTTTGAATGGTTAGGATTGGTTGATCCAAAAATAATGTCGTCCACGTAAATTTGAACGATAAAAATGTCATCTTTGAATTTTTTGATAAACAAGGTGTCATCAACCGTTCCTTTTGTGAAGTTGTTTTTGAGCAAGAAAGATGATAGTTCGTCATACCACGCTCTTGGAGCTTGTTTTAAACCATAAATTGCTTTCTTAAGCTTGTAGACGTAGTATGGATGATCTTTGTCAACAAATCCCTCTGGCTGACTCACATACACTTCTTCTTTCAGAGTTCCATTCAAGAAAGCTGTCTTAATGTCCATCTGATAGACTGTGATGTTTTTGTGAGCTGCATAGGCTAAGAAAATCCGGACTGCTTCAAGTCTAGCTACAGGCGCGAATGATTCCTCGAAATCTATCCCTTCTTCTTGTGGATAACCTTTAGCCACGAGACGAGCTTTTTTGCGAATAACAGTCATTTCCTCATCCAGTTTGTTCTTCCACAACCACTTGAGATCAAGAACACGTTTATCAAGTGGTCGTTCGACAAGTTCCCAACTGTCATGTAACAGGTATTGAAGAAATTCCACCTGCATTGCTTCAATCCATGGGTTTTCTGCCATTGCTTCCCGAATGTTCTTAGGTACTTTGGTGCTTATTGAGCAAATGTAAATGCACAATTCGAGATCGGTGGCAAGTTGTCTCCTCGTCTGAACTGGCATTGAAGGATCACCAATAACATGTACTAACGGATGGTCTTTTGTCCATTGAAACATAGAAGGGTACCTTTGGTTGAACAAATGTGTGTTAGATGGTTCTTGTAACCTTGAAGAAGATTCAGCAGAGTCTGTTGCAAACGGGTTTTCAAATACTTCTTCTTCTTCTAACGTAACATCGTTTGAATTATTTGTTGGTTCTTCTTGAAAATTTGTGTTTTGCTTTTGCTCATCAATGCTTGGTAGAACAGTTTCAAGTACTGGAGTTACTTGAGTAGATGTAGATGATGTTGATGTAGTTGGTGCTTCAGCTTCGATTGTTGTGGATGCATCTTGTGGTGGTGGTGGTGGTTGATGGTTTTGAGCGGGTGCAGCGGAATGTTGTTGAGATGCATTTGTCGAAGGTCCACCATAATATTCATCAAACATTAACTCGAAGAAATTTTCCAGTTCTTGTTCTGAAGGTTTATCCGTGTTTGTTGACTGAGCTCCTTGAGGTACGAGTCCTGAACTGATGTGTCCAGAAGTCTGCATGTTTGGTGCGGGTCCTAATCCGTTTTGATTAGAAGCCATTGGATTAAGCGCCGGTTCTAGAGCGTATCTCTCAGAAGCCATTTGTGAAATCTCGTCAAACTTCACATTCATCGTCTCCATTATCTTTTTCGTCCTTCTATTATACACCCTGAATGCCCTCGAGTTTTCTGAATATCCAATGAAGATTCCAATATCACCCTTAGCTTTTAACTTCCCTAGATCTTCTCTGTCATTCGTCGGATAGCACAAAGCGCCAAACACGTGAAGGTAAGAGATGTCAGGTTTACGGTTGTTCACTAGCTCATATGGGGTTTTATTGAATCTTGGATGGACTAGGGATCGGTTTTGAGTAAAACAAGCAGTGGCTACAGCATCAGCCCATAAGAATAGAGGTGCACTAGAGAAAATCAGCATTGTGCGAGCAGCTTCCACAAGAGTTCTATTTCTTCTTTCAACTACCCCATTCTGCTGTGGAGTACTAACAACTGATGTTTGGTGTGTGATTCCAACATCTTCAAGGTAAGTTCTTAACTCCTGGTTTGTAAATTCTGTGCCATTGTCTGTTCTTATAATCCTTACTGGAGCTTGAAGTAGAACTTGAATACGCTTCAGAAAGGTGATGATGATGCCTGGTGCTTCGTCTTTTGATCTCAAAAACTTTACCCATGTATATCTTGAATAATCATCAACGATAACAAGAATATACTTTTTCCCATTAATGCTTTCAACTCTCATTGGGCCACATAAGTCCATGTGCAACAGATGTAACCTTGCTTCCGAACTAGGTACGGTTTTAGGTTTATATGATGCTCTTTTACTTTTTCCTTGTTCGCATGATGGACATAGGTGTTCCTTGGTGTATTTGAACTTAGGAAGTCCGGTGACGATGTTGTCTTTGGCTAACTTGTTGATGGTGTCGAAATTGAGATGGGATAAACGTTTATGCCACAGCCAGGACTTAGTTTCGGTTGCCCTTGTCATAAGACAAATTGGTGATGTAGAAGCCATTTGGTTGATGTCGATAGCATACAAGTTTGTACCACGATTACCAGTTAAGAGATCATCACCAACCAAATTTCTAATGAAAACCGTGTTTCTTCTGAAAGCCACTTCTAAATCTGCATCACAAAACTGCCCGACTGAAAAAAAGTTGTGTCCCAACCCTTCGACGTAGTAAACTCGAGTGATTAAAAAATTCTCAAACCGAAGATCTCCATAACCCTGAATAGCTGCTACATGATCATTACCAAAACGTACAGTTCCCATGAATTTCCAGACGAAATTGATCAGCAGCTTTAAATTCCCGGTCATGTGCTTGGAGCAACCCGAGTCGACGATCCAAAGACATATTTCGATAACCTGCCAAGAACAGAAGAGTTTGTATTTGGAAACCGTTGTGAATTTGGTTCCGTGGGGTTAGGAGTAAAATCAGAATCACACTCATAGACAGTTGCTACTTGTTTAGCTTGAGTTATTTCTAATTTGCCGTTCTGAAGAGTGAACTCTCTACCCGTTGGTATCCACATACAAAACTTAAGGTAGTTCCTAGGCATTCGACTACTAGTGGTAGACCTAAAGCGTGAAACTAATCTTTCTATAGATCTAGATCTGGCACTAGTTCCCTTTGGAACATACTTCTGTTTAGGCGTAACATTCACATACTTAGAAATACATTCATCATGAACATCATTAATTAAACATTTCTTGCATATTAAACAAACAGAGTCATTACATGCATTAGAACCAGTACTTTCGACATTACATTCAGATGAATCATGTTTCGTATTACAAAGCGATAAATTCCTAGGGTGTTCTTCTACTTCTTGAACTTTATTCTTGCTACTACTCGTAGAGACAGGCGAGACTCTATTGTTCCTTGTATTGCTCCTAGGCTTTAGTCTGCTGCTCCTAGAGGTGCATTCTAATCCTGTAGAAGGTAAGGCACACACATTAGGATTTATATTGTTGTCCTTTTTAGCATCACTAGACTCTTTAGAATTATCCTTTTTGCACGCATTTGTCTTAGAAGTGGAGGCAGACGCATTAGTGGGACTAATCCTAAAAAGGCCAGGTGCTATCACTTTTGATGTTTCGACAACCGCTTTTCCTTTATCAACAATCTTTTCATTTTCAATTTTCTTGGGTAAGGATGTTGGAGTGACTGGTTTTGTCAAATCTTTTTTCTCATCGACTTTTGGAGCAAACCTTGAAATTGACATCTTTGGTTTTTGAACCGTGTTTGAAACATTTGGTTTCTCCGAAGTCAATGGTTTTGCAAACTTAGTTTCCTCACCCTTTCCTTTTTGACTTTCAAGCTGAGTCCTCAAAAGATCATTTTGCTCTTTCATGTTCTTTAAGGCACGCTCATACAACAATTTGTCATACTTGCATTCTTCCTTTTTCCGATCAAGTTGTTTAAAATATGACACATTCTCTTTTTCAAGCTTTATAAGAGCATTTTCATATTTTGAAACAATTTCGGAGGTCTCAGCTCTCAGTCTTTCATCGTCTTGAACAGAATATGTTTGTAAAATGATGGACATAATGTCAGTGGTCATAACAGCTTCGAAGAGAGAATCATTTAGGTTTTCCAAAACATTCATGTTTTCACGAGTATCATTAGCTTCGTTTACCAGAGATTTGTGGTCCTTGACAAATTCGGCCGTTTCTTTTAAGAAAGCCTGTTCAAAATGGATTACTCTCGCACTGATGTTATTTAGTGGGATAGTAATTTCGTTTTCAAAAACTTTTTTCTGCTCAATATGAAAACTGGAATGCAAGTTGTTAATATTGATTGTAGTTTTAGAAGCAACAATATTTTGAAGTTCTTGAATTCTCTTTTTAACGTCATCCAAAATTTCTCTGGCCTCACTTGTATTAAAAGTGTTGTTAGAAGAAATTTGTTCCATTTTAGAAAGAGATTTGGAAACAATTACTTTCTTAGAAAACATTTTTGAGAATGGTCGTTTTATGGAAAACACAGATGGTTCTTTTTGTGGAACAAATGTAATTCCCGAAAGTTTGTTCAATTTGTTGTAATCAATGGGTTTGAAATCCTTTTGTTTCATTTTAGTAATGCTCTCTTCGACATGTTCTATCGTTTGCACAGAATCCCGAACGACGGAAGGATCATGTTTTGTGTAAATCACATTACCATTGTACAAAACACTCTGTTCTTGCTGAGCTTTCTTGAGATTACAAGGGGTGTTGTTTCCAAGAGCCACTTTATGTTTCGTATGGTAAATCGGATTAGTTTGATTTGAAATCATTTTCCTTGTTTGACTTGACTGACCCGACTTAACCACCAATTCTTCTAAATGAGCAATCATGTGTTCTGACTCTACGATTTCGGCCAAAAGTTTGTCTTCTTTCTTTGCAAAGTCCTTTTTCAGCTCGTCCCTTTCTTTTTCAAGATTGGTATAAGCTGATTTTTGTTTAGAAAGTTGGTTTTGTAAATCAGAAATTTCCGCGTTTAAAGATTTTATCTTTTTGAAAGAATTAACATCAAGTGTATCAAACTTGAGTTGCAATTGTTTTTCCCTTGAAACGGAATTTTGATAACCAGTTTCTAATTCAGACAATCTTTTGTTATGAAATTCAAAAACTTTAACGTTTTCCTTGTAACTCTCAAGCTCAGTGGTCAGTTTAACATTCGCGGCCTCAACATCGCGATTGACCTTTTTCACATTCTCAATTTCAATCCGACAATTATTCAATAATGATTCAAATAAAGCACGTGTTTCCTCATCATTCTCAGCATGCTGTGAAACGAAGCCTCCATTATGATTCACATCTGGAGTTGCTGAAGGAGTATTGCTACTACTTGGCGTATCCAGGTATGTATCATAAGTGGGTGCTAGCTTCTCAGAATGTTGTTCCTCATGAGGAGACATATCAAATATATCATTATTGTGACATGTGTTGAAGTTTGATACCTCAGATGGTGCATTGGTGTCATAAACAGGAAGTGTGTCAGAATCCGTGTCATACTTAGCTTCCTGAAGATTCGCCATGAATATGCAGTTCGCATCGATATCCTCTCTATCTTCCATGTCATCCATAAGAGCCATAAAATCATTCTCCTCTGCGTTCAACTGGAATCCTGCCTCTGCCTTTTGTGCCAACATCACTGCTTTCTGCAAGTACGCTAGATCTTTCTTGTTCGGCTTAGTAGGACAGTTCCTTGCCATATGACCTACACCCTGACAGTTGAAACACTTTACCGGATTAGCTTGATTCACATTTCCCAGATTCCCAACTACTGGAGCTGCAACATTTCTATTTTGATTACCCATTGCCTGATTACCAACATTCTGACCCCTCTGATTTCCAACAAACTGACCCAACTGATTCCCTGCATACTGATTCCCTGCATTCAGCATATTCTGATTCCCCATATTAATTCCAGTAGCATATCCTTGCTGATTCCCATAAACTCCAACCATTTGGCCTCCGTTGCCCATATTGAAACTCGGCTGAGCAATCTGCTTGTTGCAAGTGTTCGATGAAATCCTTTGGTTGTTGTTAGTTGGTGTAGAATAGCGACCTTGGAATGCCTTTGACAGAAAAGCAAACGCTTGGGTTAATGCAGCAGTAGCTTCATCATTTTCAGTGAATTCTGGTTCTGGGAATTGTTGGTATTGCTGTTGTGGAATAACGTGTTGTTGTTGCTGTGGGTAGAACTGTTGTTGGTAGACCGGTGTTGGTTGTTGAATGTATGATGGTTGCATGTAGTTGTGAGTGGAAGATGATGATGATTGTTGTGTGTTCACGGGTAGCGGTGTTGGTGTAGTAGCAATTAATGCGAGAGGATCATGATTCTTTGCCAATCTTTCTTTCCTTAATTCATTAGCCTCAACTTGGTTTTGCTTCAAAAAGTCATAGAGTTGATCATAGTTCACCTTATGTAAATCCTTTGTTTGATTGACAATTGTAACATAACGACCCCATTCTTCTGGAAGGTTATTGATGAATTTGATGTTTGTTGCAATTGTTCGAGGTGTCAACTTGTTTCTGATTAACTCATTCATCAGAGTGCAAAACCTTGTGTAGTATGATTCAATCTGTTCACCTTTAGTGGATGTGAAATTCTCCCATTCAGTAAGAAGTTTGTTCTCAAAATCCTGTTGTCCAATCTCTGTTCCATGACATATCCTCCTAACACGTTCCCACATAGCATAAGCAGTTTCACAGCTGTCGACCGCAGCAAAGATCTCCCGTGGTAATCCAAGTTGGATTAAATGCATTGCCATATCATCTGCGGCGATCTGCTTCTTGTCTTCCTCTGTGTAATCTGCTTCTGTTTGTTCACGCACGAATGGTTGAGTAGGAGGTGTTGCATTTGGATTACCTTCAATTTGAACTTGTCGTGGCTTGAATGGACCATTTGTAATGGAGTTGATCATTAATTTACCATCAGGCTTTGTTTTGATGAAACGAAGCATGCGGCTTGTCCATGGGAGATATCCACCTTTTTCAAGCATCGAAGGTCGGTTTTCCGCACCAGCTGCATGAATATCTTGCTGAGTAGCCAGTGATGAAGTGTAGATTGATAAAGTTGATTCTTGGATCGTTCCAACGAAGTAGGAGTTGTGTTTAGTGTAAGTTGATGCAAGTTTTTATGGTGAAAATTTTGATCTGGAACCTTAAAACCTCAATAACTTCTTCCTGGAGCGTTTTTAGGCCTCGAAACTTGGGTTGAGTGAATAAATTCAACGTGTCCTTCTTCTCTGTTTCACGGTCGTTTTGACAGCTGATTCGTCGAAAACGGAGTTACGGATCAAAAGTTATGGCCGTTTGAAGTTTGGTTGTCAAAAATCAAGAAACTTACGCGTAAACCCCTGTAAACAGTGATTTTTACGCTTAACTTCAAATCTTATGGTTAACTTCAAATCTTACGCGTAAGAAAAGTTATGCGTAAACTTTCAGGTTATGCGTAAAAATTAAGGTTATGCGAAAACAAAATGTTTATGCGTAAGCTTTGATTTTTACGCGTAAACTTTGAGTTTATGCGTAAGAAAAATTACGCGTAAGGTTTTTCAACCAAATCGATCTCTCAAACTTGTCCAAGCTTGAAAGATATTCCTTGTCGAAGTAGTCCACAAACTTATCCAAGTCAGGGACGTACTGAGTCACCGATGCACGAAGAGAAGACCTTTGAAGAAACTTTTGCGTAGATTTCTGAAACTTACGCGTAAGATTTACGCGTAGGATCTTCACTTAAGCGTAGAAACAGGGTTTTGACTAAAGTTACGCGTAGAAACAGGGTTTTGACTAAAGTTACGCGTAGAAACAGGGTTTTGACCTCAACTTACGCGTAGATAGTACTGTAGACAGCTGTAACTTGTACTATACACCCAACTTACGCGTAGGATGACCAGAAAACTTCAAAAATACGATTTTTTCACCGAAAAACTCCTTTTTCACTTGTTTCTAATGATCAAATCTTTCCCAAAACACTTAGAATCACTAAAACTTCAATAAAAACAACAACTTTAACACTAAAACCACGTAAAAATTAAAACTTTTTTGAAGAAAAAGTACACAAATGAATGAAAAGTGTAACTTTTTAACAAAAAAACTTGATGAAAACACTCCTAAATCATTGTTAGGCGATTGATACCACTTGTATGACCTTAGATATATCAACTTTAACACAAATATAAGCACTAGATGAAGTAAAGATGGTGACTTGATGCAATATATGTGTGGCGTTAAGATGTATGAAAAAGAGTATAAAGATGAAGAGAACTTTTATTAAAAAACACACACAATACACACACAAGCACACCTTACAAATGAGAGGTAAGGTGCCTTTTATAGTTCCTTAAAAGGCTTTCCATGGGCTTGGTCTTGGGCTTGGTTTCCTTTTACATATAAAGGCTTATGAAACATGACTTAATAACATATTAGCTTACCAAGACCAAGGCCCATTGACTATTCTAATAACATAAACTACGACACATTACAACGTTACAATAAATGAGAATGACCATCACTTTTTAATATAATTTTCAATGCTAACAAATAGCTACCACACAAGTCTTAAGGCTGCACCATTTGAAGCTTTGTATGGTCGTAAATGTCGTTCACCTATTGGTTGGGCAGAAGTTGGAGATAGCCAACTCACAGGCCCTGAGCTTATTTTGGAAACTACTGAGAAGGTAACGCAAATTCGAGATCGATTGCAAGCAGCTAGAGATAGGCAGAAAAGTTACGCCGATCAGAGGCGTAAACCCCTAGAATTCCAGGTTGGAGACAAAGTGATGCTGAAAGTCTCGCCTTGGAAGGGTGTGATACGTTTTGGGAAACGTGGGAAACTAAATCCCCGTTACATTGGACCATTTCTTATTTTGGAAAGAATTGGGCCCGTAGCTTATCGATTGGAATTGCCAATGGAATTGAATAAAGTTCATGATGTGTTTCATGTTAGCAATCTGAAGAAATGTCTTTTGGAGGAAACGCCAGTTATACCAATTAAGGATATTCGTGTGGATGAGAGTTTGAATTTTGTGGAAGAACCGATTGAGATATTGGATAGAGAGATTAAACGACTTAAGAGAAGTCGCATCCCGCTCATCAAAGTTCGTTGGAATTCGCGGCATGGACCGGAATTCACATGGGAACGCGAGGACGAGTTTCGAAAGAGATATCCGAAGCTTTTTACTTCGTAGATGAGTTGTTCCAAGAGAAACCCGGGACGGGTTCCTTCTGAGGCTGGGAGGATGTGACAACTGGCAAAATAGGGAGCCGTTTTTAAAACCCGCATTACATTAAAAATTATGAATTTGGAATTTTTGAAAAGTTTATTGTGACGAGATGTTTTAT
Source organism: Artemisia argyi (assembly GCA_030686995.1). Classification (NCBI taxonomy): domain Eukaryota; kingdom Viridiplantae; phylum Streptophyta; class Magnoliopsida; order Asterales; family Asteraceae; genus Artemisia; species Artemisia argyi. Next base: position 228,008,973 of record CM060701.1, read on the forward strand.
GAACGTTGGAATGTGTTTTTGATCCTACGTTTATTATGAGGATTTGATTATCTATTTATGGTTTGGTTTGATTTGTTCGTGATGATTTAATTTGAGATCGTTACTTTGGCACTACATTGACTCCGGCACTAGGTTAACCTAACAGTTTTTAATTATTTTTAATATTGGTTCGGATATTATTATTTTTGGAACGAGTTCGGTTTGAGAAAGTCGTTTGGTTATTTAAGGTTTCGAGTTTGGTCCGTGTATTGACACCGGGCTACTTAACCCACTCCACCTCTCACTATTATTATTAGTATTATTATTAAAAGTTCTTTTTTTTAAAGAGTAAACCACAAATCGTCCTTGTGGATCCGGTCATAAGCAAAACACCAACACCCTCATCCCTAACAATTCACTCTCTCTCTCTCTTCCTTTGAAACACCATCACCGCCGCCCCATATCACCCAAATAACACCACCACCGCTACCCCCACATCAAATCTAACACCGCCATCTTAACCATCTCTTCACGATCTATCTATTGGTGCAAACCACGCGCGATTTGGACCACCCTAACACCCTTTTCGATTTAAAATCACCACGTTATCACCACTTACACCATCTTTTCTCTTGGGTCTTTGAAGAAATTGGATTTTGGAGCTTGTTTGGAGGTGAGTGGCCATGAAATGTATTCGTGCGCCCCGATGTATACCCAAATCGCGGGTATCTTGCCGTTTTTATGTTGGGTTTTGATGAAATAATGATGGGGAAATGAAGTTTTGATAATAAAAGTCCGTTTGGTATCTTGGGTTTGGGTGTGACGCGAGTTTGGGACTCGATACGTGACATTTGGGTCGCGTTTGGTTTTGTTGTGGCTCGTTTGGAGCTTGACCGAGACACTAGGTCTCGATGTGACCCTCTCCTTGACTCGTTTGGGAGTCTAGGATGGTTGTTGGACCGATTATACATGATTCTTGGTGTTTGGTTATTGGTGTGTGATGTTGTGGTTGAGTTGTGATTATTCTTGGCTTGTTGATTGTTGTCGTGGTTCATGGCCGACGACCCTTTGGGTCCGTTTGGTTCCTTTTGGCTCGTTAGAGCTAGCCGAGACCAAATGGTCTTGGGTGAGGCCATATTATGAGTTTTGTGGTCTCATTGTTGACCCGGGTTTGACTTGGTAAGTCGACCCGTATGTATGGCATATATGGTTGTGGTTTATATTGTGTTATTATTATTATTGTTGTGGCATACTTTGGACCGAAGCTATTGGACTTGGTATACTTGTGTTTTGATATGGAGATGTGTTGTCGAATGAGGAACTTGGGGACCGATTGTGAGACGGTCATTAGATGACGGAGATAGGTTAGTTGGGTGCCGTAGTCGGACCCTCATGTTGTAGCACGTGGTTGTGGTATTGATTTGGACGGAGTTGGTTATTTGTTATGACTTGGTTATTATTTTTGGACTTGGACTATGAGCCGAGAGTGATGACTCGGACATGTGACCAAATTCTTATGACTCGTTAAATATTGAAAATCAAATATTAAAAATAATACTCGTAATAATATTATTGATAATATAATAATTTATATACGTATATAGACGTGATAAACGTGTATATATATATATATATATATATATATATATATATATATATATATATATATATATATATATATATATATATATATATAAATGCGTATATTAATAATAAAACGAGCACGAGTAAACGTATAATAATATAACGATAGTTATTATACTATGCAAATAGTGTAATAAATGTCGGAATATTGTTATAAATAATAACTATAAATAACGGCGAAATAATAAGTCGGGTGAATAATAATTAAAAACGTGATTTTTATAAATTTAGAAACTTATCGAGTTATACGAGTTGTGGTTCTTTAAAGTCCAAGTGGGCTTTATATTGTGACTTTTGTGTTGTCACGGATATATGACGATTAATATAAACATTTTATATATCAAGTGACTTATTTAATCGACGGGTTAGATCGAGTTATTTGACGATATAAAATGAGTATATTAATGGGCATCGTATCCCACGACGCCCATAGGTTGTGGTATATGTTTTAAGGTAATAAATTACTAGGTATCTCGTGAAATTTGGCTGATTCGACGATATATATAGGGAATTTATTGGACTACGATATATACCAAATAGAATTGTTTGTGCTATGTGCTTTAGGTTGGGTATAATTTTGTAACGATATATTACGTAAATAAATATGGGAGATTACTAAATTGACGGATTTGATAAGCTTCGATAATTATTTAAATAATATGTTGGGCTAACATTAGACCTATAGTTGGTTTATTATATTGCTTGTTGTGGCTTTTTGGTTTGAGTTGTGTCGACCCTTCACCCATATGGATACCAAACGTCGAATTTCAAATTAATATGAAGTTAATTCGAGAAATGGATATTTTTGGAAAGTAAAATGGAATACGTTCGGGAATGGGAATGTTTGATTTTGAGGAAAAGATTTCTGAACGAGTTTGATATTGGTAGGAAGTGCCGAGTCTGTAGTCGCCGTTACGTGAGTTGCTTGAGTTTGCTTACGTCTTTCTTCTATCGATTTCTTTTGAGGATTTCTGGACTTGAGGTGAGTCATAGCCCCACTTTTACTCTTGAACTTTGTTTTCAATACTTGGGGTGAGAAACGTGCAAATTGTTTTATGTGGACTATTATCGCTTTTTGATTTCAAAACTTGCTATGCTTATGGAACTAGGTAGAGCGAGGCCTAGTCCCGAACTAGGTAAGCTATTGAATTGGTTATAGAGCGAGGCCTAGCCTAGAGCTAGGTAAGCTATACAACGAGGCCTAGACTAGATCTAGGTAAGTTGAACATGTCGTATCCTTACGAATGTTGGGTATGTCGTATCCTTATGCATACATATTGATTTGATTGATTTGAGCGAGGTCTAGACTAGATCTAGGTAAGTTATTGGACTGATTATAGAGCGAGGCCTAGACTTGAGCTAGGTAAGCTATTGATTTGATTGATTTGAGCTATAGCGTGCACCTATAGGGTTGATTTGATTTGGTTGGATTATCTTGGATGGATTATTTTGGTTGGATGATTGAGGCCTAGTCTAGCTAGCAAGCGTTTTGCGTATATGTCCACTATATTGAATTATGAATTTAAACCTACGATCTCACCAGCGAAAGCTGACTTTTAGCACGTTTTCTCAGGTAATTAAGTGATGCTCTATGGATGCTTGGGATTGGAGGCTTGGCAATGGCACCGGTTATGGATCTATTTTTCTAAAACTCTGATAAACTATTGTGGACCTATGTTTATTTCTTTTGGGCCTTACTTTGGATTGTTGTTGGGATAAATGTAAACTTTAAAACCCGTTTTGGTTGTGTTTTTCTTATGTTTACTTTATCTCGTTCTTTCATGACTTTGAATGGATACCAATCCCCGTAGCACCCCGAAAGCTTGTTGAGTCTTCCGCTGTTCCAAATTTTGGGGGTGTTACAAAGATCCAATTCAACACATTAAAGACTTCTTGAAAATAGTATACACCCTCCATGCGGATGGGGCTACTAGAGACACGTTCCGATTGCGATTCTTTCCTTTCACCCTACATGAAAAAGCCCAAGAGTGGTATGATAAACTTCCTTCTGAATCTATTTTCACATGGGAGCAACTCATATCCAAGTTCTATGAGAAGTTCTTTCCACCTAGAAAAACCTCCGTATTTAGAGATAGGATCCTCTGTTTCCGAAAAAGGAAGGACGAACCCTTCCATAAATCGTGGATTAGATTCAAAGATTTAATAAGACAAGTTCCCCATCATGGCATTGAGCTTTGGCTCTTGGTCCCAATCTTCTACGACAATGTCTCCTCTAGTGATTGAAATGGAATCAACCAATCTAGAAAAGGGAGATTGGCCAACCTTAGTGCCGAAGAAGGATGGGATAGGATTGAAGATTATGCTCAAGACCAGGATGACACTTGGGATGAACCTGAGTCAACTGTCAGCATTTCTGAAATCACTTCAGATCGGTTGAGAAAAATTCACAAAAGAGTGGAATACCTAGCTGGGTCGCAGTTACCTATACAAATTTCGAATCCTTACTTAATCTGCGATTACTGTGGGGGCCCGCATGAGGTAGAAGAATTCGGAGGAGCAGCCACGACTGAACATGCATGCTTGTCAGGAGGTGACATCTATGCTGATCCCTCCCTTTTGCCTTTTTACCAAAATGACGATTACACCCACTGGGGAAATCTGGTAAAGAGAAAAGAAGGGGAGGAAGTCCCTGAATTCGAAATCAGGAGCACTTTTGAAGATGACCTTGGTCACTTCACTCAAGAAAAAGGCTTGCAACTAAAAGGTCTTAATGAACTTGTTGACGAGCAGCAGGATGACATTGGAGAATTTTTCAACAAGCTTAACTCAGCCCTAGATAACCTTGAAATGCCATCATTAAGCAAAAAAGACCCCATGCTCGCGATAACCACTCGAGCTGGAACAACAACCAAGGACCCCCATTACCCAAGCTCGTCCCCCATCGCTCCCGATCCAAACAAACCTCCCGAGGAGGAGGAGGATGTGGGCAGCAAGACCCCCGACCAACCTCCCTTGACGACCCCTTCCCCATCAACCCCACCTAACCAACCGATGAGAATCCCGTTCCCATCCCGATTAAGGAACCATAAAACTGAGAATGATAACAAAAGATTCTTGTCATACCTAAAAGACTCGGTTGTCACCATACCCCTCCTTGATGCTTGCTATCACATGCCAAAGTATAGCGCATACTTTAAAAAACTACTTGCTAACCGAAAGAAACTCGAGAGTCTTGTGACCCTGGGGGAAGAATGCTCAGTGGTGACCCATCGAGGGCTACCAAAAAAGGTAGATGATCTAGGCAGCTTCACCCTGCCTTGCTCCATAGGATCTCTATCAATAAAGAATGCTCTTGCCGATCTGGGAGCGAGTATCAATCTCATGCCTCACTCTATGTTCCTTAAATTAGGATACTCTGGGTTAAAGCCTACCCGCATGAACATCCAACTAGCCGATAGATCAGTCAAGTACCCCGTAGGGATATGCGAGAATGTGCTAGTCAAAGTTGGGAAATTCAAATTCCCGGTTGATTTCGTAATCCTGGATATGGAGGAGGATGACTTGGTACCCATCATCTTAGGGAGACCATTTCTTGCTACCGCTCGTGCAGTCATTGATGTTTATGACGGCAAACTAACCCTGCGAGTGGGAACCGATAGCACAACCTTCGACATTCAGGATTCTATGGATCTCTCTCTCGAAGCAGCTAACCGGCTCTATTTCATTGGGGAGGTCGATGAACTCACAGATGTCATTGATAGTTGTGTCGATGAACAAATCGAGGAAGGCTGGCTACGGGACGAGAGTTTTCTGCCTTTGCTAGAGGTGGAAAAGATGGAGGATGTTGGTGCAGTCTCCTTCTTATCTGTAAGATTTGATTCTGTCCGTTCATTAAATGGATACTCGTTTGTTAGTTACGGTACAAAACGTATATTAAGTTTAAATAAAACTTAATAAATAATAATAATAATAATAATAATAATAATAATAATAATAATAATAATAATAATAATAATAATAATAATAATAATAATTAGGGTTTATAATATTTTCATTTTAGACCCTCAAGTTTCTAAAGTTGACAAATTTTACCCTCGAACTATATAAAAATGGCAACTTTTACCCTTGAACTTTGGTCAATTGACACTTTCTACCCTTAACCTTAAGTTTATTTTATTTCTAGTCCAAAATATAAAATTATTTATAGTTTTGGCAATATATACCCCTCATGCAAATATAACTTACACCCGATGTCCTTTTTCAATAAAAACGCATTTTTAGCCACGAAAATAAATCCAACTTTCTACGACTCATTTATATAAGTTTAAAACAGGTTTATAAATACTTTTCATCAGCTTATCTACTTATAATGTTAGCTTATTTGTTCTAAATAATCAAAAGAAAAGTTTATAAAACAGATTTTTCGACCAAAAGTGAGCTTAATTATACACGAGACATGAAGAGGTTTCTACTACGTTATTGTTCCTTTTAGTAGTCTACTAGGAGGTCTTCTTATAGGTTCAAACTAGAGGTTCTAACGTATTACGGTTTGCTCACAACGAGTCACTAAAGTGGAGCGTATAAAACTGTTTTTATGAAATAGAAACTAAGTATATTAAAAGCTGATTTTCAGGTTCGACACCCATAAGTATGGCTGAATAAAAAATGAGACCTTTCAATGAAAATGAAAAGTGTTTGTTCCAGGTTAATCTATGCCATGAGGTCTCTATTTCCACCAAGTTTCATAATTTATCAAGCTCGTTTACTATTCGAAATTAAGCACACAAAACTGAGGTCTGCTGTTGTCTTTTCTAAAAATCAGTTCTGAATTTAAATAAAAACATCGTTCGTTATACGTTTTTATGACTCGAGGTCTAAAGAGTTTTTGAAGAAAACGACGATCCGGACAACTTTCATGTTTTAAGTTTTTGACGAAACGGACCAGAAATACCTCATTTTGCGTGTTTTCAGTTTCTGTCACAGAAACTTTGTTGACAGCTTTTCGGCAAGTTTTTGGTAATTTCATTTGGCCGTATCTTTTGACTCGTGTACTCGTTTTGGGTGATTCAAAAGCCTATATTCTCTTTTTTATTACTCCTAACTGATTGTTAAGTTTATATATGCTCATACAATTTAGAGTATAATAGAGAGGGTGTTTGTTTTGGTAAAACAGAAAGAAAAAGAAAGGATATGATACATTTGGCCTTGGTTTCTAATTGGAATATGTTTAGTATCAGTTATAAATGTCTAGATAAAGTACAACAAATATCAAAAAGAAGAAGATGGCTTACAGATTTTTGTATACTCGATGTATAAGAATTCGACACAAGTGGAACTTCAAAAATGTAATCAAGACTCTTCAAGCTTATAACTCTTATATAATATATCCTTTCCTTCATTCTCTTTGGACTTAGAACTCAGTAGGTAATTGGGTGTGTATGAGTGTTCTGTTTGAAAACAATGGAATGCAAAGGAAAGTGTATGTTGTGTTGCATTTATAGGCAAAAGAGATTTAGGTTTTATGGAAGTAATTTGGCCACTTGTATCAAGTTATAACCATAGTATGGAACGAGGTGAGATACAAGGTGAAGTGTTCAAAGGTTGGCCATGGTATTTCAAATGGTTTTAAAAAAAGACACATATACCTATTTTGTTCCATTAAATCGAGTGGACTAAAAAAATATATATACAGGAAAGGCTTGAGATGTTAGACCATGGGGTTGAAGGTGGAGGAACATGGTGAGGTGCATACAAGATGTCCATGTCTCAGGTTGTTGGTTCGAGTGGTTTTAGAAAGGAACACCTCGTGTAATATACTTGTTCAATTTTTAGCCCTATGGTTCGAATTGTGTATATGAAAACACATGGATAGGTTTCTTATCAATTAGACAAGGTGGAAAAGACTTTAAAAAAAATATTTAAATTGTGGTGTCTTAGTTGTGTGTGTTCGAATGAAATGGAAAAAGGAGCAATTTATAGAAAGATAGCAAGTTACTACATGTGATACAAAATTAGACAATTAGAAAGCCTTGCTTTATAATACACTTTCTTGATTCAAAAATGGAACACGCATGGAGTTTTTGAAATTGTAATGTTGTATGTTTAGGAGGCATGTATATTTGGTGTTTGTGATATGAGATTAACGTGGCCATTACGAGATGCTTAGGAAATTTTGTGACAACTTTAGATTTATTATTATTAGTTTAAGGTTTAGGGAGTATAGTTTGATCCCGGTAATTACTAACGTTAAGTCCTTAAGTCACAAAATTTAAAACCGGGTGACATAAAATATATAGTTTATAAAAATGTTAAAAGTTATCAACATACTTAATTTTTATATTTAAAATGAGTCGTGGATTTATCGGAGTGTTTAAACATTATTTAAACTAAAAATTTATAGTGATAATAGAAGTTAATAGTTAATTTAATAACCTGAAAAGTTTCGCTAAAACTCTAAATGGCTAACGTTTAGTTTGAATGTTTAATAATTATACATTAACGACAAATCGTAAAGTGGTAAATAAAAGTTGAAAACTTTGATACATGACATAAATATGAACTCGTTTATTTATAATATAAGTTACGTCATATCAATTAGTTGATCGTTGTGATTAGTTTAACTAATAATGTTTAAAAAAAAATTAGAGGTGAAAGATGGTTAAGTATTAGTTTATTTTAAGTGGAAATTTACCAGTGGTTACAGTCTCACCCCCTTAACGGAATCTCGTCCCGAGATTCAGTCTATGTTAGGTGTTAAAAATGATAAAGACAAAATGTTTAATTTATGAAAACTTATTATATAGTTTTATATGTATAAATATTATTTCAAAAGTCATATAAACTTAAAAAGATTTATTTTAAATGAAGATTGTTATTTATAAAATTTTATTATGTTTCAGTCAATCTTTGATATAGATTTCACAAGTTTTAGATGGTGTTCAACGTTTTATTTTTATAAAATAGCATCCTGGATACCTCTTAGAGTAATAAGGAATTGATTCGGATAATGATAGTATATAATTGATAGGATGGCAGAGTATCAATATTTGGGGTGATAGGAAAATAGCTTGAAGAAATTCTTAGGAATATATTCGCAGAAAAACCTAATAGATATAATCAGGTATAAAATGGTGCTATATTATTACGAAGTGGCTATGAATAATATAAGAGGAAAGTGAAATGGACGATGGTTATAGTAGTATTGGGATTATTAAAAGACATTAGATGAGAAAGTACTAGTAATTATAACTTGGTTACATCATTGTACCCAATGTAAAGTACAGAGAAATAATTACAACCCTAAAGAGCTGAGCTATGGTTTATTGTTATAACAGAAATTTCTGATTTTTATTTAAACGTTGTTGTTGTCTTCTGACGATTGTTGGGATCCTGCTGATTTTCTAGGGTAATCTTTGGTATGAATTGTGTAGTGATGGGAAGACGTTATTCAAGATTTACGAGTTAATTATCTTACTTGGGAACTTCTAATTTAATATTAGTAATTAGTTAATAAATTAGGTATTCTGGGAGTACGGAGAGAGTATTTATATCCATTTTTGGATATGAGAGTAAGGTAATCAAGGTGAGTTGACATAGTTTTTAAAATAGTTGAGAGTATATTTTTTAACGTAAATAAGATAAGAATTTTGGAAACCACAATGTCTTAAGAAGATTTCGTAAATTTTGAAAATATTGATGTAGATACATGCTCAGGGAGATAGGATTAAAAAGTAATGCCTTAGAATAAGCATCTGCAGTTATGTTTTGTATAAAGTGGTCAGAAGTATATCATAAATGTATATACCATTTTATTAAAGTTTTTGAGTAACATAATTACCTGAAAGTCACATAATCATCTGAAGGATGGAAGGCACGGACAACGAAAAGCTATAAAATATTTTTGTGAAAAAGTGGTTATAGTTCGGATCTCAATTAGACCCGTTTCTCTATAACTATAGCTCTGATACCAATCTGTAACACCCCCAAATTTGGGATACGCAGCGGAATTAAAGCTGGGTGTTACTCGACGGCACAACAGTTATAATAATAGAAAACAATCTCTAATTGAGTTGTTTTAGAAATTTTATTATTCAAATATCAGAGTTTACAAAATAAGGTCCCAATAGCTTTACAATTTGTTAAATAATTTATCAAAGAATAATAAAATCTTAGCCTTCCTTCCGTATCCATGCCCTTCCATGCCATCCTTGTTTGTTATGGACCTGAGATAAACATGCTAAAAAGTCAACACAACGGTTGAGTGAATCCACAGTGTTTATGAATAAGTAATAGTTGAACACAAGTCATATAGTTATAAAACAACGTATTGCAGCGTAGCATATTGCACTAAGTCTCATGACACGCAAACCTTAACAGTTTGGACATTATAGTAATGAGCTATAATGTAAAGTTACCGACATTATAATAATAATGTAGGTAATAATGCCCTCGAGCAGGAGCTTGCCAACTTCCCGGTTTTACTTCAAATATAGTACATTTGGTTACCTATCCGGCTAACACAAATGGGGACGTCAATTCCAATAGATCTATTCACTATATTCGCGTTCACTCGCAAGTGATTAATGGCTCATGATATGAGGGTCTTTTAGTGGCAACACAGCAAACTTAGGCAATACCAGATCAGGATAGCATACAGAAAAATACTTGTGTTCGGTTTGTAGCATGTATCTCCCCACAAGTTTGAAAAACAATATAAAAATGTAAAAGTGGGACTATGAACTCACCTGGGCAGTCTGGATGGAAAACAAAGTTAAATGAAGTTGATAAACGTCTCCGGCTTGAAACCTGAGTTATTAGGTTAAGTTCTCAGTAGTTGTTTCTGATTATATTAGTTTTTAAATGTTCGTTTCGTTTTAGTTTAATGGTTAAATATTTTTTTGAACCAATATGTAGTTTCAAAAGTATTATTTTATTATATTTTCTTATCTGTAAGATTTGATTCTGTCCGTTCGTTAAATGGATACTCGTTTGTTAGTTACGGTACAAAACGTATATTAAGTTTAAATAAAACTTAATAAATAATAATAATAATAATAATAATAATAATAATAATAATAATAATAATAATAATAATAATAATAATAATAATAATAATAATAATAATAATAATAATAATAATAATTAGGGTTTATAATATTTTCATTTTAGACCCTCAAGTTTCTAAAATTGACAAATTTTACCCTCGAACTATATAAAAATGGCAACTTTTACCCTTGAACTTTGGTCAATTGACACTTTCTACCCTTAACCTTAAGTTTATTTTATTTCTAGTCCAAAATATAAAATTATTTATAGTTTTGGCTATATATACCCCTCATGCAAATATAACTTACACCCGATGTCCTTTTTCAATAAAAACGCGTTTTTAGCCACGAAAATAAATCCAACTTTCTACGACTCATTTATATAAGTTTAAAACAGGTTTATAAATACTTTTCATCAGCTTATCTACTTATAATGTTAGCTTATTTGTTCTAAATAATCAAAAGAAAAGTTTATAAAACAGATTTTTCGACCAAAAGTGAGCTTAATTATACACGAGACATGAAGAGGTTTCTACTACGTTATTGTTCCTTTTAGTAGTCTACTAGGAGGTCTTCTTATAGGTTCAAACTAGAGGTTCAAACGTATTACGGTTTGCTCACAACGAGTCACTAAAGTGGAGCGTATAAAACTGTTTTTATGAAATAGAAACTAAGTATATTAAAAGCTGATTTTCAGGTTCGACACCCATAACTATGGCTGAATAAAAAACGAGACCTTTCAATGAAAATGAAAAGTGTTTGTTCCAGGTCAATCTATGCCATGAGGTCTCTATTTCCACCAAGTTTCATAATTTATCAAGCTCGTTTACTATTCGAAATTAAGCACACAAAACTGAGGCTGCTGTTGTCTTTTCTAAAAATCAGTTCTGAATTTAAATAAAAACATCGTTCGTTATACGTTTTTATGACTCGAGGTCTAAAGAGTTTTTGAAGAAAATGACGATCCGGAAAACTTTCATGTTTTAAGTTTTTGACGAAACGGACAAGAAATACCTCATTTTGCGTGTTTTCAGTTTCTGTCACAGAAACTTTGTTGACAGCTTTTCGGCAAGTTTTTGGTAATTTCATTTGGCCGTATCTTTTGACTCGTGTACTCGTTTTGGGTGATTCAAAAGCCTAGATTCTCGTTTTTATTACTCCTAACTGATTGTTAAGTTTATATATGCTCATACAATTTAGAGTATAATAGAGAGGGTGTTTGTTTTGGTAAAACAGAAAGAAAAAGAAAGGATATGATACATTTGGCCTTGGTTTCTAATTGGAATATGTTTAGTATCAGTTATAAATGTCTAGATAAAGTACAACAAATATCAAAAAGAAGAAGATGGCTTACAGATTTTTGTATACTCGATGTATAAGAATTCGACACAAGTGGAACTTCAAAAATGTAATCAAGACTCTTCAAGCTTATAACTCTTATATAATATATCCTTTCCTTCATTCTCTTTGGACTTAGAACTCAGTAGGTAATTGGGTGTGTATGAGTGTTCTGTTTGAAAACAATGGAATGCAAAGGAAAGTGTATGTTGTGTTGCATTTATAGGCAAAAGAGATTTAGGTTTTATGGAAGTAATTTGGCCACTTGTATCAAGTTATAACCATAGTATGGAACGAGGTGAGATACAAGGTGAAGTGTTCAAAGATTGGCCATGGTATTTCAAATGGTTTTTAAAAACGACACATATACCTATTTTGTTCCATTAAATCGAGTGGACTAAAAAAATATATACAGGAAAGGCTTGAGATGTTAGACCATGCGGTTGAAGGTGGAGGAACATGGTGAGGTGCATACAAGATGTCCATGTCTCAGGTTGTTGGTTCGAGTGGTTTTAGAAAGGAACACCTCGTGTAATATACTTGTTCAATTTTTAGCCCTATGGTTCGAATTGTGTATATGAAAACACATGGATAGGTTTCTTATCAATTAGACAAGGTGGAAAAGACTTTAAAAAAAATATTTAAATTGTGGTGTCTTAGTTGTGTGTGTTCGAATGAAATGGAAAAAGGAGCAATTTATAGAAAGATAGCAAGTTACTACATGTGATACAAAATTAGACAACTAGAAAGCCTTGCTTTATAATACACTTTCTTGATTCAAAAATGGAACACGTATGGAGTTTTTGAAATTGTAATGTTGTATGTTTAGGAGGCATGTATATTTGGTGTTTGTGATATGAGATTAACGTGGCCATTACGAGATGCTTAGGAAATTTTGTGACAACTTTAGATTTATTATTATTAGTTTAAGGTTTAGGGAGTATAGTTTGATCCCGGTAATTACTAACGTTAAGTCCTTAAGTCACAAAATTTAAAACCGGGTGACATAAAATATATAGTTTATAAAAATGTTAAAAGTTATCAACATACTTAATTTTTATATTTAAAATGAGTCGTGGATTTATCGGAGTGTTTAAACATTATTTAAACTAAAAAGTTATAGTGATAATAGAAGTTAATAGTTAATTTAATAACCTGAAAAGTTTTGCTAAAACTCTAAATGGCTAACGTTTAGTTTGAATGTTTAATAATTATACATTAACGACAAATCGTAAAGTGGTAAATAAAAGTTGAAAACTTTGATACTTGACATAAATATGAACTCGTTTATTTATAATATAAGTTACGTCATATCAATTAGTTGATTGTTGTGATTAGTTTAACTAATAATGTTTAAAAAAAATTAGAGGTGAAAGATGGTTAAGTATTAGTTTATTTTAAGTGGAAATTTACCAGTGGTTACATTAGGTTAGAAGCCTATGAATCTTCCATCACATATAAAGAGAAAGCAAAAAGATGGCATGACCAGAGAATTAAGAAACCCAAAGAATTTTCAGAGGGAGACAAAGTCCTGTTATACAATTCTCGGTTGAGATTATTTCCGGGAAAACTCAAGTCTAGATGGTATGGACCGTTTACGGTGAAGAATTCCTCTAAAACTGGAGCCGTGGTGTTATTAGACGATGAAGGTAGGGAATTTACTGTTAACATACAATGTGTAAAACATTATCAAGAAAATAACAATGAAATGATTAGTGAGGAGGATGTGACATTTGACGATGAGGTCACGTAGTAACCCATGACCTTGAGTCTAGCTACAAGACTCGTAAATAAAGAAAAACGCTTCTTGGGAGGCAACCCATGCTTTGTGTGATTTTTGTTTGTTTGTTTGTTTGTTATTTGCTTCCGTATGCATGCTTTATTTTTATTGTTGGAAGATCATGTTTCTCAATTAAATAGTGGAAATACTTTACTTTGTTGTTTTGGCCTAGTCTTAGCTCCACCTAAAAGTATTTTTGCAAAAGAAAAGTGTAAGGGGAAACCCCAAATATGTTTTTAAGAAACAAACCGATCATGATTCTCCACAATATTAAGTGAACATGTATATTCGTATTTGTTAGAGTCAAATGCTTGTATTGACTCATAATGAAGTTTTGCAGGATTTTCCAGGAAGTGAGACCAAGTTTTTCCAAAAATTTTCCGGAAACTTAACATAAGAATTTCTGCAGGTCACTTCTGACGGCGTCACGAGTTAACTCTTGACGGCGTCACGTGTAAAAATCTGGAAATTTTACCGGTTTTGTTTTTCTAACGGAGTCTTATGGTTTTTGTGAAATATTAAGTTTTATTATCTCCAGGAAATCTGCAAACTTCATTTCACAAGCATTATATCTTATTTTGTTTTTTAGGATTTAGAAACTTATATAGATTGCCGCCGATTTTACGCGAGGTTGCCTTGTTTGTTTTCTCGGATTTACAGGTTATGTATGACAAGAAGATGATTTATATTCTGGAAGGGAAGCTTTGATTGTTCATTTTCTTGGAGGAAGATTTAACCTGGCCACCTTATTATCCATACCGAGCGAATCAGGGTAGTATTTGATTTCATTCTTTTTACTTTTTCACTTTTACATTCTTTACTTGAACATTGGGGACAATGTTCATCTTAAGTGTAAGGGGAGGGTAAAATGATGATACCTTACATGTACACTTTCGCTTGAGTTTGTTTTGTTTGATGGTAGATGTGTAATAAAACTATGAGAAATACTTGTTAGTGCAATTTTAGCGCCAAATTTAAATTTTTTTACAACATTTAAGAGTGAAACTTTAGCCATAGCAAGCGTCTCATGGATAGGAGATTTTATGACTAGCACATAACCGTATATTCAGAAAAAATTTCCACCCAAATATGTGAGGTTCGCCTTTAGATTTGATAGGAAAAGCATTTATTATTAGTGCTTATGAGTGTACCGGTAGCATTTAGATTCTAGAACTTGCGTTAGTGATGCATCCTGATACCGCTAGTGAGACTACATTCGTGTAATAGGATTTACTACATGATAAGAGGCATTAGGATCACCCTTGTGTTAAACCCGTATTATAATTACTTGACCATTTATGTCATATTACTTGGCTAGTTAAGTCAACTAATTTTTCCCACACCCTAAGCATTGTACTCATTTTTAGTACACGAAACCCCTAGTATACCCCTCCGAGCCTATCTTTTTCGTTTCTAACTTTAAGCATTTTACTTAAAGGAAGAATTTGTTACACCCCACTTAAATGTACACCCAAATCGCCTTAGCCTTCCGTGTATGCACTCATTTTTAGTGCATTATTGTTATTTGTTAAACCCTAAGTTAACTATCTAATTGATTACATGGTTGCTAAATCGAGTCATATCCTTGTACATATTGTTTTGGGACGATTGGGACTCATGGGTAAATTACTTATTTTATCGAGTAATGGGGAAGAACATAATATTATTACCCCAATATGTACGTTAATTTTAAAAGTACTCCAAGTGTTTTGATTTTTTAATTCGAGTCATTAGATTAGTTTATTGTAAAGTATGTAAAAATTCAAGTGTAAGGGGAACATTCATTCCCTATGATGTATTATTTTGGATGGTAGGGTAAGAGTGTATGCAAAAAAAAAAAAAAAAAAAAAAAAAAAAAAAAAAAAAAAAAAAATCGAAAATAAAAGAGAAAAAAAACAAGAAAAAGAAAAAGGAAAAGAGAAAAAAACATACGGACTACCATCCCGTTTCACTCTATGTTCATTTTATATTTTTGTTATTTTTCATTTATTAGCTTAAGTCGAGTCTAGTTTTGGCTTAGCAACGCCACATTGTACATGTAATTAACCAAGATTGTTAACTCGCCACCAGTAAAGATTGCCTTTATCCAACAAAACCGTGTATTTCATATCCCTACACCTAACGTTACAACCCTTTAAAAGATCTATTTGATAGTTTATCCTAGGTGCTTACGCCATGTGGTGGAGGTTTGATCCTTTCCCAAGCCTATGGTAATCTATTTCGCTATGACAGGTAGTGAGAGATATCTTCCGTTTCCATATTGTAATTTATACTTTATTACACCCGAGAGATGTGAGTATCTAAACACTATTTGTGAGGTGCTAGTGTATGACCTCCGTGCTTGTCTATTGGTCTTTAGTGGGACGATTATTTGTTGTGATTACTTTTATATTAGTGTTAAATGACCCCTAACTTGTATTTTGAGTAGAATAAAAGCGCATTTGCTTGAGGACAAGCAAATCTCAAGTGTAAGGGTATATGATGAGGCGAAAAATGAACCACTTTTATGGGGTCATTTAAGCCCGGAATTGAATTTATTTGATCAAATATTGCCCTAAATCGTTCCTTTTATGATTTTAGGTACTTTGGGAGTGAAATCTGAAAAAGGAAGCAATTCGGACGTTTTTGGAGCATAAAAATGAAGAAAACGCCAAAGTCTTAATTTTACTTACTAGGAACAGTAGGTGACGGCGTCAAGAAGAAAATCCTGACGGCGTCAAGAGTAATTTGCATGACGGCCCATTACAAACGTGAAGGCGTCACAAGTAGAGCGTCAAGAGTAAAAGACGTGACGGCCTAGAAAACCATAACACGTGACGGCGTCAGATGAAGATTAAGGCAGTCCGAGAAGTATTTTGGCGGCGAGATGACGGCGTCACCAATTTGGTCTTGACGCCGTCAGCCTCGGTTTTACAGGTTTTCAGTACGGCGTCACCAATGAAGATTAAGGCCGAACCTAGTACGAATTTTACAGGTTTTCAAGGGTTTTCAGCCCTTGAACCCTTTCATGTGTAATTGAGATAAGTATTCTTTTAATTCAATCAATATGTCTATGTGTTGGTTATCTATATCTTGTTCTTGTCTTAATTCCATCATGCTAGGCTAGATCTATCTTGTGTTTGCTTAGATCTAATGAAACCTAGATGTTAATTATGTGTTGATTACTTGTTTATGGTTGTATTGGATGAATGACTTCGATATTAGGCTTAAGAAAACTGGCAGATCTCGAAATGGTAACATGCTTGAACGTCTTAGGAAACATGAACTGACGTGCACTAGGTTTTATTGGTTGTATTTAATGCATGAGTAAATTCTAATGATCCCATGTTAGGAGCTTCTTAGCCGGCTCGACATAGGAGTGAAGTAGGCACTCATAGGATTGGGGAATTAAGTGCGCCACCCCATGAATGGTATTAAGGAATACAATCCGTCATTCACGCAACTATAACAAGTAATTAACGTGTAAAAGATATCTAGGGAGTAGTGAAATCTAAGTAAACACAATTTCTCCACTTATTGCTCACAACCTTAGTTAATTTAGTTTATTTTTCATTTCTAGTATTTTATTTTGATTGCATCTTTAGTATTGGGTTAGTTGACTAGCAACTAATTCCGCCAAAATCCTTTAAACCCGAGATTTTTACTTGCTTTCTAAAAAATATAAAAATACAAAAATAATCATCTTTCATCTCTAGAACTAGTATTTAGGTTTTCTAATCCTAGCGACACTATTCCTAGCTGAACGATCAATCCCCCGGTATTTGTCACTATACTATACTACAACGATCAGGTACACTGCCTGGTGCGGGTTGTAAGCTTCTCAAGATCCCTTGAGAGGTAAAACCTGGTGCGATTCCCACGTATCAGCGATTAACCTGTTGAATCAAGCTGGCCTTCTTTCTTTCTAACGTCATCTCCAATGTGACATTTATCAAGAGATTTAAATACGGATATATGTTATACTACTCATGCACATGTCAAACTAAAAATTACCATACTACATGCAAATGTAAAAGATTTATATAATCATTTGTGTACCTCCCAAATTTGATCATCATCAGTATATTCTTCAATTCTAGCGGATCCATGCTGCTACGTACAGTTCTATTGAACATGGTCGGTACATGAGGAATTATATATACTTAATCTGGATCGCAAATCACGAAACCCAATTGATAATATGATGATCTCATCTATGAAAATTTCCCCGCTAGTAGGTTCAACAATACGAAAGAGTGTTTGTATTAAGAGTAGATTTACCACTTCCGTTTATCCCAACGATTCCACTCTTTGTACCTCCATGGAAACTACATGTAATATACCTCTCAACACAGTGGCATGTGTTGGCCATATCGGACCTATTCACAAACATTAAAGTGGCTTTTAGTTGGAAAATATTTTCTTTCATTTCCTATTTCTTGTTTTGTAGAAAAAAGGAGGGGAGTTTGATTTCCACAAAATGATGGAAAATTTAGAAAACGCGTTTAGTCTCAGAAACATGTGTTTGTGTTTTCCATTTTCCAAAACTAGAAAATATGTAAAAGTGTTATTGTTTTATATCTCAATTCACTATTCACCTTAGTAATATTATAAAAACATCTTCAAAACACAAAAACAAATATTATAAACTAACCAACTAAATTATAAAATAACTAAAAAAATCTAATACGAGAAAATAAAGAAATTAAAAAAGTAAAATAAAATATAAGATAACGTTTTCGTCTGTTTTTTTTATGTTTTCGTCCGATATTTTACGTTTTTGTCCGTTTTGTTTATTTTTTTACATTTTCGTCTATTTTTTTACGTTTTCGTCAGATTTTTTACATTTTCATCCGTTTTTTTACATTTTCGTCAGCTTTTTTATGTTTTCGTCCAGTTTTTTAAGTTTTCGTCCGATTTTTTGGGTTTTCGTTTGTTTTTTTACGTTTTTGTCTGTTTTTTACATTTTCATCCGATTTTTTATGTTTTCGTCTGTTTCTTTACGTTTTCGTTTGTTATTTACATTTTCATCGGATTTTTTATGTTTTCGTCTATTTCTTTACGTTTTCATCAGTTTTTTTTACATTTTCATCCTATTTATTACGTTTTCGTCCGATTTTTTATATTTTCGTCCGATTTTTATGTTTTCATCCGTTTTTATACGTTTTCGTCAAGTTTTTTACGTTTTCATCTATTTTCTTACGTTTTCGCCCTTTTTTTATTTACTTTTTTGTTTGATTTTGAATGTTTTCATATGTTTTTTTACGTTTTTGTCAGATTTTTTATACATTTGTCCATTTTTTAATATTTTCGTTTTTTATGTTTGCATATGTTTTTTTACGTTTTTGTCAGATTTTCACGTTTACGACAATGTAAGGAAACGTACAAAAACATTAAAAAAAGACAAAAACGAAAAAAAAAATCATGCGAAAACGTAAAAAAAAATAAAAAACGTAAAAAAGCTTACCAAAACATAAAAAATCTGACAAAAACGTAAAAAATGGACGAAAAAGTAAAAACTCTGACGAAAACGTAAAAAATTGGACGATAACGTAAAAAGTCTAGCGAAAAAGTAAAAAATATGACGAAAACGTAAAAAAAGGCAAAAACGTAAAATATCTGACGAAAACGTAAATAAACGGACGAAAACGTAAAAAATCTGTCAAAAACGAAAAAAATCGGACGAAAACTTAAGAAATCAGACGAAAACGTAAAGAATCGGACGATAATGTAAAAAATCTGACGAAAACGTAAAAAATCTGACCAAAAACATGAAAAAAACGGACGAAAATGTAAAAAATGGTGCAAAAACGTAAAAAAATTGGACGTAAACGTAAAAAATCTTACGAAAAAGTAAAAAAAGGACGAAAACGTTGAAAATTGAACGAAGACTTAAAAAATTTGACAAAAATGTAAAAAAACAGACGAAAATGAAAAAAATCGGACGAAAACTTAAAAAACCTAACGAAAACATAAATAAACGGACGAAAACGTAAAAAATCTGACGAAAACGTAAAAAAACAGACGAAAACGTAAAAAATAGACGAAAACGTAAAGAATCTGACAAAAACGTAAAAAATCTGACCAAAACATAAAAAACGGACAAAAACGTAAAAAATCGGGCGAAAACGTAAAAAATCGGACGTAAACGTAAAAAATCTGACAAAAACGTTAAAAAACTGACGAAAGCATAAAAAATCGGGCTAAAACTTAAAAAATCTGACGAAAACGTAAAAAAATTGACGAAAACGAAAAAAATTGGACGAAAACGTAATAAACCTGACGAAAACGTAAAAAAACGGACGAAAACGTAAAAAACGGACGAAAACGTAAAAAATCTGACGAAAACGTAAAAAATCTGACGAAAACGTTAAAAAATCGACGAAAACGTAAAAAATCAGTCGAAAACGTATAACAACTGACGAAAACGGATTTGGGGTATTTTAATGGAAAATAGGGGAAAAAAATGTTTTGTAGTTTTGTGTATTAAAGTTGGAAATAGGAATCTTGTGTTTTGTAGAGAATTTTATTGGAAAACACTAATTTGAATGCGATATCTGTTTTCCTTGTTTTCCAGAAAACATTTTGTGGAAAACAAGGGTGTTTTTCCTCAACTAAACGCACCCTAAGGGTGCATTTAGTTGGGTGAAAACACCCTTATTTTTCACAAAATGTTTTGTGGAAAACAAAGAAAAAGATATCGCATTCAAATAAGCGTTTTCCAACAAATGTTTTGCAAAACACAAAATCCCTTATTTCTTAACTTTACAAGGAAAATTACAAAACAAATTTATTTGTTTTCCATGTTTTTCTTTAATTTGTAACCCATAACCCTCCCTCCCCTTCTTCAAAATAGAAAATACAAATATCAACTAAATGCGTTTTCTATATTTTCAAGTATTTTTTGAAGATAAATTTTCTTTCTAAATTTTTACAAAACTAAAGATAGAAAACAAGATAATTTTTTCTCTAACTAAACGCACCCTAAACATTTTATATCTTTTAATCTTACTTGAACGAGAATTAATTGGAAAAGGGTTTATCCACGAAGTATCATTCCACTTGTCATGTTCTAGTTATTGTATGTTTTTATAGTACATTAATGTGTGTCCTGTTTGTGTTTTTTGGCAATAGCAAAACTTAAAAGTTGGCTTTCAAGAATGACTATCGTTTTATAAAAATGTTAGATTCATATATATAATCTTACGTTTTTATATAATACTGTCAGGAATAGTAGTCACTACAAGAAATTAGACTTTTAGTGAGAGATGTTCTAATAACACAAAAAAGTGTCAATAAATATAAGCTTTTAATGATACTTTTTTAAAAGTGTGGCCAAAAGCTAAAATTTTGGAATTTAATAACACTTTTTATTAACAAAATGTGTCACAAAAGGCAAAACTTACGTACTTATACTTTTTTTTTAGTATAAATAGAATTCTACCTACACTTTTTTAAGTGTGGGAGAAGCACATAATTTTTAGTGACACTTATTATACTTTTGCACTTTTTAACTTTTGGCGACACTTTTTTACTATTTGTGACACTTTTATGTGTCTCTAGATGTCAATTTTTTTGTAGTAGTTATGAAATGACCGGACACACCATCTTCTAATGACTCGGATGTATGGTTACTGAATTGCTATGGATGAAAATGTATGTTAGGCTATTCACAGTCGTGACCCATATTGCATCATCTTTCCGGCTAACACCTCAGCTTTCTCTCTCCTCAACCCATTTACACATCTCTCATCACAGTGGAATATATACTTGTAAATTGGAACAAAAATGTGACTTTTGTGTGTTAATATCGATCGTCTAACCGATCGATATTGCAAAAAAGTGGCCGGCGATTGATATCACAAACCATATGCCACAGTGGGCACAACCGATGTTCAAAACGTTCGAACCATATTGGCAATCGATTTTTTCCGTCCCACTACCACTAGCCTTAGTAATTTTTATCAAGCTAAAACAATGGAAATCAGTCATTACCTGAAGATCACGTATATCAACTTTTTCGCAGGACGACCAAAGGGCTGCTCTCCAACCAAATGGTTGTGGGTTCAAGTCCTGCTTAGTACATGTGAGTTAGTTATTAAAAAAAAAAATCCGCACAACGGCCCGAAGTGATATCAGGTCTATTGTAGTCTAGGGATCGAACTTTACTGAAATTTTCTTTCTACTCAAGTCTATGTTGCCAACAGGGACGGAGCCAAGGGGGTGCCCGTGGGTGCACGTGCACCCCATGAATTTTTTTGATATAGTATTAATTTTTGAAAAAATTATCGATTTTTCTTAAATGTATCTTAAATGCACCCGGTGCATTAAAATGTGTCTCTAGTATTATTTAGTTCATATATTTACAAATAAAAAATAAATATAAAATTTTGTAAAAGCCCAAAGATGAAACAAGTTTAATAAATTAAAGCACAAAAGCCCATCATATAGGTTTTATAATGGAACAAGTTTATCTATCATCCTAACAATTTACAAAATCCAAAATTGAACCAACACTACAAAGATGAAACAGGTTCGTAAGTCAGAACATATATCTTTCATTTGTTTATTATGTCTTTTAAAGTTTTCATGTTTTAATTGGTTGTATGAAATCTTGACTAATTTGTTGGTTCCGTATAATTTATCATCATCAATAAGAGTTTAGGGCAATAAGAATAAGTGAATAACTATGCAATTTCTATTAAGATAAATAGGGATAACAAGTTTAACTGATAGTCAACAATATATTAGAATATGAATAGTACCCCAATTGTTTTCTCATGGGGCATTTTTATTGTTGTCGTATTTACAATATATATGAAAAGTAGTGCTTAAATGAAGTTGGTGTTAGTCTTGCCTGTTACTACCGCTACGGTTGAAAGATGTTTTTCTAAAATGAAACTCATTAAAACTGATTTGCATAATCGGATGAGTGATGATTATTTTAACGGCGCTTTAACTTGTGCTATAGAGAAAGAAGAACTTAATATTAAAAATGAGGGTGCACGTAAGTGTTTTTTTGCTATGAGAGATCGTAAAATCACTAATTAGAAGGTAATATGTCCATTTATTTATCGTTTTAATTAAATTTTCATTTCAATCTACTTTTTAACTCCATTATATCACGGTTAAAAAAAATTGTGCACCCGGTCATATTTCTTTCTGGCTCCGTCCCTGGTTGCCAAAAAATTTTATTACGGAGCCGTGTAACTTGTTAAGATATAGTCCATATGTCACAGTTGAGCCTACAATATCTACGATTATAGTTGATATGCGTAAGTCATTTAGACCTTAAAACATTAAACTTCAATGTGTCATAAAAAGTTGCTTACTTGGATCCATTGCTCCATCAGGAATGCAGATTAGAAATATTAGAGTGAAGATCAAAGTAAAATAGGACAGCACATCCATGCATAAGCCTAGACAATTCGGCACACCAGCCGCATGTAATCTTGGTGTGGAATGATTGTCAATAAGCTTAAAGTACATGTCATAAAATCTATCTTTCTTATCAAAGCTTCTAATTGTTGTTGATCCAAATAATGTTTCAGAAAAATGTTGTAACAGTGGGGCATTGCATACTCCAGTCAATTGTGCGTTCTCGTGCTGCCGGATGGTAAAATTGCTAAAAACAGAATATGGAAATATATATAGTAATATCATTATTCAAAAAGTTAGAACTATAACAGATCTTCTTCAAAGACTCAGTAACAAGATTTTCAAAAAAATGCTGACAAAAAACAATACTTTCCCCGAGTCAAGCAGGATATCAAAAAGAATACATGTCCCAAAATTACGAAAACAATAAGTGTATGCATACATGATAGTTGTCAGGTTGTCTTATATATATATAATCCATGACGTGTATTCCTCCTTCACCTGCGCCGTTCATTGTTTTCTGTCAAGTGATGAAATCTTCTTCTCTAATTTTTGTGCAAATATTTTAACTTAAATTATTCCAAACTCTTAGCAACTATAAGTATTTTAAGGAAGAAAAACAAGACATGCAGTTGTTAATTACTAAAATACGATAACAAGGAAACTACTTTTGCTATAACGTAAGGTATGTTTAATATGGCCTCGCAAAAAGAAAAAAATAATAATAATAAAAAAAATAAAAATAAATAAATAATGCATTCATGTGTGCGTTTGCATGTCTTGTACTCTTCTTGTTACATGTTACATGTTCCATGATTCCATCTTCTCTAGACATAAAAACCAAGCATTGATATTGCAAAACAAACATACGTATAAATTTATATGGATGTGACATACTCAGGGACGGACTCACTTCGGAACCCGATTCTGAGTCACGAAGTGTAATTTGTTTTCAAAAAGTGTCATTTTTTAGTATGTGCAACATTCGATAATATATTTTTTGCTACTTTTTTTCTTAGTGCAACTTGAGTTTAGCTAAAAAATTTGTCCGGTGCAAATTTTAGTACTTATGATGAAAAAAAAGTTGTGCAACACCCGCCTAGAAATCCTACGTTATGTACTCATGTATAAATTGCTTAAATAAAAAACATTATATAGCTTAGCGAACCATGAATTTTTGTAAACCTTAATTTAACTGATCTCAAGTTACGCTTGACAAAGCAGTTAGCAGTGCAAAGCCAAATCTAACTAACTAATCTTGATTACATGGATTTTTGCAACTCGTGATTTGTTCAGCGACTCTTATTTCGGAGACTAGCACCTTTATTAAAGAACAAATGACAAATATATCATGTTCGTTAGAATACCATCAAACTTATAATCTGATTACATGATATAATACCAAGTTTGTATTTTGTTTTTTTCAATTGATTTGTTCTCATATGGTTAATCAAAATGAAACTCAAAATTTTGACTTTTTACAACTTAAACATCCCACATGCATGTATTCACATAGACGTGTCAATGACGTCCCTGACGTTGACTTTGCACAACTGCACATGTTATTTTAGTTGACTAAATAAGGAAGCCTAGCTTGTAGAGTATCTTGCACAACTAGTAAACCACAAACATGACACTATATATATCCAACCATGTAAATGCCATTTGTTCATTTAAAACTTCTTCTCCCCAAGTGCTTCAACTAGTATTGTTCAAAATGATGGTATACTAATCTTCTGCATGCATTCACATATTCTTAACAATTATTGTTGTTCTTAGCATTGGTATACAAGGTGTTTGTTGTAGCGGTACAATGATTGTATATAGATTTTTGGGTCTTTTGTAAATTGATGTATATAATGTTTTCAGCAAAAGATCGTGATAATGATGCAGCCCAAGTGTGGAAAATGCCGAACTAAAGCGATGATGGCTGCTGCCAAATCATTAGGTAAAGCAATGAAATTAGTCTCTCTTACATTCTTTTGTTTCTATTTTCTTGATTTACAAATATGTTTCATTTGTAAATGTATCTAACTTGTCACATTTTTCATTTGTATGTATCAAAATGAAATCTTTTGCAACTTCATGTATTAAAGTACACGAAAGTGACGAAACATCATACACCAATGTGATGAAAAAAGGCAATTCAATACATTAAAGTGACGAAAAAACATAATTTAAAACATGAAGTTGCAAAAAAAAATATTCGCTACATGATAATAGGAAACGTATAGTTAGATACAATTACTAATGATTATCCCAATCTTTAATAAAAACTTGTGGATTTGTACATAGGTGTGAATTCAGTGGAGCTACAAGGGGAAAACAAGAATCAAATGGTGGTGATCGGGGATGGGGTAGATGCGGCTGCATTGACAAGCTCGGTTCGGAAGAAGGTCAAGAATGCATCATTGGAAATGGTTCAACAGTTGTAACCTCTTTTCACGAGTGATTGAAATTGTTTAAATTGATAATCTAGTTACATAATTCAAGAGTGTTAATGTGAATATAAAGTTTACTATCAATAAATATTTCATTGTATGTTTTTCTGTTAACAAATTAATGGTAAAATTCAGTTCCCGTCCTTAGTTTTCAATCAACTAGACCTTGTCAATCATTTCATTTTCAATTAGTACGATTGTAGATTTTCATGAAATGATGTGTTTAATAAATAATAAGATCATGTCTAGACATTTATGGTGAGAAGAAATGATAATTCATGTTTTTGCTTCTTACAACCTAATGTCACATGAGCTAGGGACAGAACTAGGGGGTGTCCCGGGACACCCACGAATTTTTTTCTTGTAGTGTTAATTTTGTTATAAAACCTCTATTTTTCTATAAATGCACCCGGTCCTAAATAGTTGTGTCATGTTTGATTGTCTTTTGGTTCCGTCCCAACATGAACTTGTACCCCAGCTTGACTGTTGCATGATAAACTAGCTAGATCATTTGAAGGAGCCAAGCAGTTTAGCACGAAGCATATAGAAGAAATCAAAACGTTTTCTTATTTTTAGATCACAAATAGAGGTAGGAATTTACGTATCAATTGGATCGAATAGATCTACGATCCAATCTCTGATAAAATGCCGATTGTAGTTTTCAGTCTAGCCTCTTGCTAGTTGTTGTTTCCTTTTAATAATATCCGTCGTTCACAAAAACAAAAAGAAAATAACACAAAGCAATATAACAGGTAAATTAATGATTTAAGTTTTTTGTTTATAATCAACTTGCTTTTGTTCACTTATATATAGAACTTTGAAAGCATAGATCAGAAACATCTTTGCGGTTTTTATTACACTCGTTAGAAATTTCATAGAAACTATAAAGAGTTAATGACTTTTATCCAAGTTCAGAAAAAAAATTACTTTTATAGTAGCTATTAAAAACGTTCATAACCAACAACCATATGAATACGGCATATAACCAAAAAATGTCGTTTGTTTACACCAATACTTCTTTGAGAAGACTCAGAGAACCGTGTATAGGTTTAATACTTTAGTTGGCCGGTGTGTCAATGGTGGAGCCTGATAGCTTGTATACGTACCTCAAGAAAAAGAAATTATGATTCAAGTAGATTTTTTTCTCCAATACAATTGTGACTTTGGTTCTAAGTTACTACGTATATAACAAAGTCATTAACTCAGAATTTCATACAGTTAGAGTGTTTGTGAAAATAAACAGTAACATGAAAAATACAATGTATTCTTTTCAATGATTAATTATTTATTAGATTGAATCAAAAGAATTACAATGTGTGTTACAACATACACACTTAATTTTAATTTTAAATATATACAATTTCGAGTAAATTGTATTGTTCATCAAACAGTAAATTCTTGTCTTTTTTGATAATTTACACAAATACTGCATGAGGTTTCACTGCCATTGCAAATAGGTCCCTGAGTATTAACGATGTAACAGAACTCGGTTCTCGGAGACCAAATGTGTAACGGTTATTTTTTTTCTTTGTCTAATATTGTAACCAAACAGTCCCTGAGGTGTACTTTTGTTGCAACACATGTCCCAGAGGGCTAACAATGTAACTGGAATTAGTAAGGGTGAACATGGTTCGTTTTGGATTGGTTTTAAGCTAACAAGAAACCGAACAAAAATTTTTGACTTTTGCTTTCTAAAAACAGTTCGGTTTCGGTTTTATCTGGGTTTGGTGTTTGGTTTCTTTTCATTTTTTCGGTTCCTATTTGGTTTATCGACGTTTGTTCCTTCCAAGTTCGATTTTTTGATACATCATAAATGAACATTTCAAGTTACAACAATAAAGAAACATAAATTAATATCAATAAGAAGCTCATGACATTAAAGAAAATACTATCAAAATGATTGTTTATGTTTCATAAATTGATACAGTAATAACAATAAAAAGAAACTAATTACCATAGAAAAAATCATATAAGATATTCTTTATGCATTCTAAGTGACACCTTCTAAAGCAATATTTATTAGAGTGTTTTAAGATTATATGTATTTTGTCGGATCAGGTTTTTTTGGGTTTGGTTCTTATGCTAAAACCAAACCGAGTCATAAACTTCAGTTTTTTCAAAATACAAAACCAAACCATCGGTTTTTCAATTGGATTTGGTTTTTCGGCTTTCATATCTCGGTTTAGTTGGGTATAAGTTCGGTTTTTCGATTTTCTACACACCGTAGAAATTAATTCTCAAGGACCATACATGCAATCTAAATTTACATAAACCGTCCCTTTAGACTATCTTACATTTGTAACACCCCCAAAATTTGATACAGCGGAAGACTCAACAAGCTTTCGGGGTGCTACGGGGATTGGTATCCAACACAAGACAATATAGAACGAGATAAAGTAAACATAGTAAAAACACAACCAAAAAGGGGTTTTAAGGTTTACATTTATCCCAACATCATTCAGAGTCAGGCCCAAAATAAAATAACAATAGGTCCAAATTTAATTATCAGAGTTTAGAAAAATAGATCCATGAACCGTGTGCCTTAGCCGAGCCTTCCAATCCAAGCATGCACCTCAACACTTAATTACCTGAGAAAACATGCTAAAAGTCAGCTTTCGCTGGTGAGATCATAGGTTTAAATTCAACTAATAATATAGTGGACATATACGCAAAACGCTTGCTAGCTAGACTAAGGACTCGCTAAAAGCCTGCGGATACCCTCCGCTCTCAACATAACACACGGATACCCTTCCGCAATAACCAAAACACACGGATACCCTTCAGGAACAACATAGATATTCGGGTAACCCCCGCAATACCAATAAATACTCGGATAACCTCCGAAGTATTAATAACCTATAGGTGCACACTACAGTATCTGAATAAGCCAACCTTGAATTGTACACACGAACCGCGTGACTAAAGCTGACAATAACAAATAAGCCAACCTTGAATAGTACACACGAACCGCGTGACTAAAGCTGACAATAACAAATAAGCCAACCTTGAATAGTACACATAAGAAGTGACTAAAGCTGACTATACATCCTAGTCCATATGCATAGCAAGTTTAGAAATAATATAAAAGCGATAATAGTCCACGTAAAATGATTTGCACGTTTCTCACCCCAATCGTTGAAAACATAGTTCAAGAGTAAAAAGTGGGGCTATGACTCACCTCAAGTCCAGAAAATAGCAAGACGAGGTAGGTAGAAATAAGATGTATGATAACTCACGAAACAGCAACTACGGACTTGGCACGACCTAACAATATTAACTCTTTCAGAAATCATTTTCTCAAATATATAATATTCCCAAACCCGGACGAGAATCCGTTTTATTTCCGAAAATCCATTTCGTATTAGTTTGGTGTATTTGCGTTTGGTATCCATACGGGTGGTGGGTCGACTCAAAACAAACCAACAAGATCACACATAGAAAGATAAAATAAACTATAGATCTAATTTTAGCCCAATATATCATTTAAATAAATCGCCAAAGTTTACCAAATCCGTCGATTTTGATAATCCTCATATTTATTTACGTAATATACCGTTCTAAGATTACACCCAATCTAAAGCACATATAAAGCACATAGCACATAATTACTATATAGTATATATCATAGTTTAATAAATTCCTCATATATATCGTTAAATTGGCCAGATTTCCCGATATATACACTCGCAATCTATTACACTTTACATATACTACAACCTACGGGCGTCGTAGGATACGATGCCCACTAATATGTTCGTTTCATATAGCCAAATAACCCGGCTCAACCTTACGGTTAAGTGGTTATTTACTTATAGAAAACGTCTATATTAGTCGTCATATATCCGTGACAACACGAATGTCACAAATAATAACTTACCTGGACCCGAGTGACAACGATTTCTCCTAGCTCAATAAGTTTATCCGTTATATATCCGAAATGACTTTTTATTAAACGTTTCATAATTGTCGGGAGTTTCCCGTTTTATAACACAGTTTTTATAATAATAATACGTTTAATAATATTATGCCACTTTCGTAGCCTAATATATATCTAATCGTATTATTTATAATACGACTCGTGATTATTATTATTATTAATATACGCGTTTATATAGTTATATATACGTTATTCACGTATATACTTTCGTATAAACGTTCATATTATCAATAATTATTATTACGAGTTTTATTATTCTCGTTTTAGTTTTAATAGTTATTGAGTTATACGAAATGGTCATATGTCCGAGTCATGACTCTCGGCTCATTGTCCAAGTCCAATAATAAGCAAAAGTCATAAATAACAAATCTCCGTCCAATCACAATCTCAAACCACGGGCTACAACAATAAGGTCCGACTACGGTACCCGACTAACCTATCTTCGTCAATCTAACGACCGTCTCACAATCGGTCCCCAATCACACTTACCAATCGACAACAACTTCACAATATCAAAAACCATATCCAATTCGAGCCACATGTATACGGCCGAGAAATAAATACCCCAACAACAAATATAAACAAGTTCACACTTATACAAATAAAAATAACATTAACAAAGTTAATGTGTGGGTCGGTTTACCAAGCCGACCCGAGCCCTCGACTCACTTGAGTCTCGGCTCCGAACTGCGAGTCACTTGAACTCGAATCCAACATCACATAGCTCACAAGAGCTAAACCAAGTAATCATGTAAACCATTCGACCCAAATGGTCAATTCGGTAACCAAGTGGTACTCGGCTAAAAGCCGCGACCCTCATGGGTCGAACCACATTATCATACAAGCCAAAGGCTCGAACCACACTTCAACGAGAACCCCTTGAGGGTCTCGGTGTGGCCAAAGAGCACAAGAGAACCCCGAGACCACAAGGTCTCGGCTAGCATCGAATCGAGGTTCACCACACCCTTGACAACCAACCAAATCAATCAATCATCTACAAAGGACCATAGCCACACAAGGCTTCGAACCAACAAAAAGAAAATAAGCCGAGAGCTTTGCTCTCGGTTCCGAGTCAACCACGACCCAACCATGAACCCGGATACCAAACTATCTTTTAAATCACAAAACACTCATTTCCATTCAAAAACCAATTCGATTCTCCAATAAATCATTCGTGTAGCCACGAATAGAACCAATTCGTGGCTTCCAAAACTCTTGAAAAAGCTTCACCTCACCTTCTAAATCCTCCAAACGCTCAGATCTAGAAAACTACCACAACTTCGAATGGATAACTATAGATTTGGTGGTGTTAATGATGGTTTTAGGGTGCGTTTCTTATACCAAAAGAAAGAGGGGAAGGAGAGGAATAAAATGGTGGTATTGGTTTTGTTGTGGAGTCGGAGGTGCGGCGGCGGTGGCCGGATAAGTGGTCGGCGGCGGCTAGCTTTAGGGTTGGTGGAGATGAGGGTTTGAGAGAGAGAGAATAATAAGGAGTGAGTGTTGTGTGTGTGTGGGTAAAACCGAACCAACACACCCTTTATTAACTTTTATTTATTTATTTATTTTTTATTTATTTATTTTTTTTAAAAAGAGTATATTAATAATAAGAATAATAATAATAGTAGTAATAATAAGGATATTATTATGGTGGAGCGGGTAACGCGGGTTATTGTAAAAACATGTGGCCCGAACCCGAACTCACTTTAAAATTTCAACATTACTCGAGAACCTCTCGTGAATAATTAAAAATATATCGGACTCGTTAAGACGAATCATAAAATTGTCGTTAGGTAATCCTAGTGCCAAAGTCAACATAGTACCAAGTGAGAATTCAAATATACATCACCGATTATATAATCAAAAATGAATTATGAACATAATTTACGAATTCCATAACGTCATTAAATAAAATATCCATAAAATAGGTCTTACAAGTTCGTTGTGAAATGAAAATTTCAAATAAAAATTATAAACGAACTTAAATTGAAATGCGGGTTTTTAAAATAGCTCCCTAAACTGCCGGTTGTCACATCCTCCCCGTCTCAGAAGGAAACCCGTCCCGGGTTTCACTCGGAAAAATTTTCATCTACGAAGTGAAAAGCTTCGGATATCTCTTCCTGAACTCGTCCTCACGTTCCCACGTAAATTCTGGTCCATGTCGGGAATTCCAACGAACCTTGACGAGCGGAATGCGACTCCTCTTGAGTCGTTTAACTTCACGATCTAAAATCTCAATCGGTTCCCCCACGAAATTTAGTTTCTCATCAACACGAATGTCCCTCATTGGAATGACGGGCATTTCATCAGAAAGACATTTCTTCAAATTACTCACGTGAAACACGTCGTGAACTTTGCTCAGTTCGGATGGTAATTCCAACCTATAAGCTACGGGCCCAATTCTTTCTAAGATCAAGAATGGTCCAATGTAGCGTGGGTTGAGTTTACCACGTTTCCCGAAACGTATTACACCTTTCCAAGGTGAGACTTTCAGCATTACTTTGTCTCCAACCTGGAACTCTAAAGGTTTACGTCTCTGATCGGCATAGCTCTTCTGCCTATCTCTAGCCGCTTGCAACCGATCACGAATCTGAGTCACTTTCTCGGTAGTTTCCAAAATAAGCTCAGGGCCTGTAAGTTGACTATCTCCAACTTCTGCCCAACCAATAGGCGAACGACACTTTCTGCCATACAAAGCTTCGAATGGTGCAGCCTTAAGACTTGTGTGGTAGCTGTTATTATAGGAGAATTCCGCAAGGGGCAAATACTTCTCCCAGCCTTTACCAAAGTCTATGATGCATGCACGAAGCATATCCTCTAACGTCTGAATGGTCCTCTCACTTTGACCATCGGTTTGGGGATGATATGCAGTACTCATATCAAGCCTCGTCCCCAAAGCCGTTTGAAGTGATTGCCACAAAGCTGACGTAAAACGACTATCACGATCCGAAATAATAGATATCGGGACTCCATGACGCGAAATAATTTCCTTCACATATAACCTCGCAAGCTTATCCACACTATCATCTTCACTAATAGCTAAGAAATGAGCAGACTTTGTCAGACGATCCACAATTACCCAGATAGCGTTACAACCGCTAGCTGTCCTCGTTAATTTGGTAATGAAGTCCATAGTAATCCGCTCCCATTTCCAGACTGGAAGTTCTGGTTGCGTTAGTAGTCCTGACGGTCTCTGGTGTTCAGCCTTAACCTTGGCGCATGTCAAGCACTTACTAACATACGATGCTATACCTGCCTTCATATTTGGCCACCAATAGAACTTCTTAAGATCTTGGTACATTTTATCGGAACCAGGATGGATGGAGTACTTTGACTTATGCGACTCATGCATAATCAATTCTCTAATTTATCCATATAAAGGTACCCAAATCCGATCTCCAAGACATAATAATCCATCAGAACGCTTAACAAATCCTTTCTCATTATCAGCCATCCCAAATATATTCTCGGCAGATCTATTTTCTGCTTTCAACGCTTCCGTTTGAGCTTCGAGTATCTGAGATGGTAATGGCGATACGATAGTCATTCCCAATGACCTAACTCGTAATGGTGGTACTCTTTCCTTTCGACTAAGAGCATCAGCAACAACGTTTGCTTTACCAGGATGGTAGCGAATTTCACAATCATAATCGCTTAGCAACTCGATCCAACGTCGTTGTCTCATGTTGAGCTCTTTTTGATTCAAGATGTGTTGTAAACTTTTATGGTCAGTAAATACAACACACTTGGTTCCATACAAGTAATGTCTCCATATTCTTAAAGCAAAAACCACAGCACCGAGCTCCAAATCATGGGTAGTGTAGTTTTTCTCATGCTTTTTGAGCTGTCGGGAAGCATAAGCTATCACTTTCTCTCGTTGCATTAACACGGCTCCTAACCCTTTATGTGAGGCGTCACAATAGACGACGAAATCCTCGTTACCTTCTGGTAACGCTAAGATAGGAGCACTACACAACATTTTCTTAAGCAATTGAAACGCTTCATCTTCTTTATCTCCCCATTCATACGTAACACACTTATGAGTCAATTTGGTCAATGGTTTAGCTATCTTCGAAAATCCCTCGATGAATCTTCGGTAATTGCCTGCTAAACCCAAAAATTGACGAACTTCGGTTGGGGTTGTCGGTGCAACCCAATCTTTTATTGCCTCAATTTTTGCAGGATCCACGTGAACTCCTTGTCTATCAATCACATGACCCAAAAATTGTACAGTCGGAATCCAAAATTCGCATTTCGAAAACTTGGCATAGAGTTTCTCCTTCCTGAGCTATTCCAAAATGAGTCTTAAATGCTCCTCATGCTCTTTCTCACTCTTTGAATAAATCAGAATGTCATCGATGAATACAATCACGAACTTATCCAAGTAAGGCTTACACACACGATTCATGAGATCCATGAATATTGCTGGTGCGTTAGTCAACCCAAACGGCATCACCTGAAACTCGTAATGCCCGTAACGGGTTCTGAAAGCCATTGTCGGAATGTCTTCCTCGCGAACTCGAAGTTGATGATATCCCGATCTCAAATCAATCTTCGAATACACACTTGATCCTTGAAGTTGATCGAACAAGTCATCGATCCTAGGTAACGGGTATCGATTCTTCACCGTTAACTTATTCAACTCCCTATAATCAATACACATACTAAACGATCCATCCTTCTTCTTCACAAATAGAACTGGGGCTCCCCAAGGTGAAGAACTTGGTCTTATGAATCCTTTTTCGGCTAACTCCGCCAATTGTTTCGACAATTCTTCTAGTTAGGTAGGTGCAAGACAATAAGGTGCTCGTGCTACAGGTGCGGCACCAGGTATCAACTCAATCTAAAACTCCACTTGTCTAGTCGGCGGGATTCCCGGCAAATCATCGGGAAACACATCAGGAAAATCACGAACTATAGGCACATCTCCAATGCACCTTTCCTTTTTCTTCGTCTCTCCCTTCTCAGAAATTTGAGCTAAGAAAAGATAACATCCCTTCTCCATTAGCTTCGGTAACTTAGCGCAAGAAATGACTGCTAATCGGGATGGGCTCCTAGAATCCTTTCGGTCTCCTAATATATTTAGGACCTCCTTTCCGTATGGTACACGCACGATCTTCTCGTCGCAAAGTATGTGAGCACGATACTTCGACAACCAATCCATACCAATGATTACATCAAAACTTCCTAACGTGACGGGTAGAAGGTCTATGTTGAAAGGGTGGTTCAAGAAATTTAACGTACAACCGCGAATGATGGTATTAATCCTTTCTATGTTTCCATTAGCTAACTCAATATCATATCCAATTCCTAAGGCCATCGGGGGTTTCTCTAGTAAGGGCGCAAATGTAGTGGACACAAAACTCCTATCGGCACCAGTATTAAATAGTATGGAAGCATAACGATTATTGAGAAGGAACGTACCAGTAACGACGTTCGGATCTTCTCCTCTCTCGTTCCCGAGTGCATACACTCTTCCCTGAGCAGCTCCAGCTTCCACAAGTTTGTCCCCATGGTCTTGTCTTCCACGATTTCCATAATTGTACCCATTACCACCCGAGCCTTGATTTCCACGGTTCCGCGATTCTCTACATTCATTCCTATAGTGTCCCTTCTTTCCACACCCATAACAGGTAACATCTGCCTTGTTTCTCATCTCAGGAGCAGCTTGAACCATTGCAAGAGGTCGAGCTCTACAGTCCCTAGCTGTATGTCCTTTCTTTGAGCAATTCTGGCATTTCACACTACACCATCCAGTGTGATGCTGATGGCAACGATCACACTTGAATGCGTCACCGTTCTGACCCTTCTTATCTCCATTCCCAATAGCATAAGCCTTAGCTTGTCTCTTGCTTCGGTGATCATTACTCTTAGAGTGACGGTCTCTCTTTCTCTTTCCATTCTTCTCCTTATCAGCTTCTTCTAATTCCAATGAATCCATAAGTTGTTGAGCAATTGTAATTGCCTCATGGATGTTTGCAGGCCTAGCAGAAATTACATCATTCCTCGTAGCTACAGGCAAACCATCAGTATACCTCTCGATCTTTTGAGTCTCAGTTTTCACCATATCTGGGCACAACAAGGCTAACTCCTGGTAACGACGATTGTAAGTCGCCATATCATTACCTTTCACCTTGTGGTTCCAAAACTCAATCTCTAGCTTCTTGACCTCATTCCTTGGGCAATAAGTCTGAATCAGCAAGGACTTAAATTGCTCCCAAGTCATAGCATATGCTACATCACTCCCAACTGCATTTCGGTAGTTGTTCCACCAAGTCAAAGCTTCATCCTTGAAAGTAAAAGAAGCAAACTTTACCTTCGCATTCTCCGCACAACCACTGACATTAAACACTGACTCAGTCTTCTCAATCCATCTGACTAAGTAAACCACTCCTTCATTTCCACCAAACTCAATGGGTCCACAAATCTTGAATTCCTTGTATTGACATCCATTAGCACGAACAGGTGGAAAAGTTCCAGCAGAATTGTTGGAATGATTTGACTCAGCGAGTAGTTCAGCAACTCTTTGCTCCACGAGTTGGTTGATCATTGCTTGATCCACAGTAGGTGCATTAAGTGGGACATGACCATTGTCTCCCTGAACATCAACATTTTGATTCCTGTTGTTACGGTTAGTGGTGTCCAGGTTGTCAGGAGTAGGGGTTTCAACATTTCGAGTAGGTCGACGACCTCGACGAGCAGGAGTAGTCACAGCAGGACCTGTCCTGGTAGACCTAACAGGGTTTCGACGGGGTGCCATTGATCTGTAACATCACTCAAGTACATGAGTCTCCAATAGAACTCATCGACATGCTCAACAAAACATCTCAACGAAATCAAGTCATGGAAAGAATAGCAACAACACGCTACTTAACAACAAATAAGCGAATAAGGACTCAATTTCCATAACACCCAAAATCACATAATACCATATACTAATAACCATCAACCCTACAATAGCGATCTTTATCGTTCCAACTAACGGATAACACAAAACATACTAATCGTTCCAAAAGAGACGAATACCGAACAAAATACATCAAAATATGATAACTAGCTTTTCTAACCGAACACTCCTCGGCTAAGAAAGCAACAAGATAATATAACTCAGACAACTAGCCACGTGGCTGACGGAGAATCCTCAACTCCTGCCTCAAGCCGTCAAGATCCCTCCATAACGATCCTAACTCCACGCTATGGGTGTCTCGGTCTCTCTTGAGGTCAGCCACCTCCTTCTCTAGCTCGGCATTCCTTTGCCAAATCTTGCGGTCGGCCTCACGTGCAGTAATAAACCCTCGCTGAATACCATCGATATGCTCATGAACCTCCATCAAAACTCTCCTCATCTCGGTAACCCTTCTCTCAGCCATAACCATATCAACCCTCAACTGCCCAATAAACTCAACAGTCACTCTATCAATCCGCTCAGACATATGAGTAACTCTCTCACCGAGAGCCGTAATCTGAGTCCACAACCTGCCAACCTCACCTAACTCTGCATGCTCAGCAGAAACTTCAGAAGATGCATCCGACTCAACGGGACTACCAGGTGGCAACTCAAACAAGAACGGATGATCACGTGAATCGGGCTCAATCGGGTGTACAGGTGAATCAGGCTCCTTAGCCTGAGCTGGTGGTGCTAACTCATCATCATCATCATCAGGCATCTCATCCTCCTGAGGGTCATCCTCCTCCTCCGGGTCATCATCATCACCATGCTCAGCCTCCTGAGGGTCATCCTCCCACTCAGGGTCATCAGCCTCATCCTCACCCTCGTACTCCTCCTCCTCATCGGAAGAGTACCTCATCACTCGTCGTCTCCTACTAGGTGAACCATGTGAAGATGTAGTAGGTGATCTAGGACGATGACGCAATGATGTGGGTGGCGCCTCAGACAGAAGAGTATGAGCATCAATCTGTAAAGGTGATGGAGTAGGGCGTACCGACATGCGTGCCGTAGCTCGGTGGGCAAAGCGTGGTGCCACACGAGCCAAATCCTGATGAAGAGTAAGCTGCCTCGATGTACCAGGGAGCCCTAGAGAAGATGAGGGTCCCTGCGTAGATGCAGCAGGTAGTGCTGAAGTAGAAGCTGCCTGTGACACAATAGCTGAAGACATGGCCATCTGGTAAGGGTCATCAGATGCCATAGTGAACTGTGCAGGTAAAACTGGTGCAGTAAGGATATCCTCGACGACATCAGGCATATGGGAGGCCATAGTCTGTGACAACGGCGTAGGGTAGGTGTAAGTGTTTCAAAACAACTTAAATCACAACTCATAAAATCGTACCAAATATACACATCAAATAATACCATATAATCTTAATAAAAGAATTTCAAACACCGCATTCCTAAAAATGTTTATAAAACATATAGACCATATAAATCCTCGAGAACGCCATCTTATTACTAAAATCCATAAACCTCAAATCGTCTCAAATATCACATAATACCTCAAATAATAGAAGATGCTTCGGCTTGGCGGGCTGGCGGGCGGTAGTCAAGGATCATTTTCTATAAAAATACGGTTATAGTTTAGGCGTTTATTTACCTAGTTCTCTATAACCTTGGCTCTGATACCAATCTGTAACACCCCCAAAATTTGATACAGTGGAAGACTCAACAAGCTTTCGGGGTGCTACGGGGATTGGTATCCAACACAAGACAATATAGAACGAGATAAAGTAAACATAGTAAAAACACAACCAAAAAGGGGTTTTAAGGTTTACATTTATCCCAACATCATTCAGAGTCAGGCCCAAAATAAAATAACAATAGGTCCAAATTTAATTATCAGAGTTTAGAAAAATAGATCCATGAACCGTGTGCCTTAGCCGAGCCTTCCAATCCAAGCATGCACCTCAACACTTAATTACCTGAGAAAAGGTGCTAAAAGTCAGCTTTCGCTGGTGAGATCATAGGTTTAAATTCAACTAATAATATAGTGGACATATACGCAAAACGCTTGCTAGCTAGACTAAGGACTCGCTAAAAGCCTGCGGATACCCTCCGCTCTCAACATAACACACGGATACCCTTCCGCAATAACCAAAACACACGGATACCCTTCCGTAACAACATAGATATTCGGGTAACCCCCGCAATACCAATAAATACTCGGATAACCTCCGAAGTATTAATAACCTATAGGTGCACACTACAGTATCTAAATAAGCCAACCTTGAATAGTACACACGAACCGCGTGACTAAAGCTGACAATAACAAATAAGCCAACCTTGAATAGTACACACGAACCGCGTGACTAAAGCTGACAATAACAAATAAGCCAACCTTGAATAGTACACATAAGAAGTGACTAAAGCTGACTATACATCCTAGTCCATATGCATAGCAAGTTTAGAAATAATATAAAAGCGATAATAGTCCACGTAAAATGATTTGCACGTTTCTCACCCCAATCGTTGAAAACATAGTTCAAGAGTAAAAAGTGGGGCTATGACTCACCTCAAGTCCAGAAAATAGCAAGACGAGGTAGGTAGAAATAAGATGTATGATAACTCACGAAACAGCAACTACGGACTTGGCACGACCTAACAATATTAACTCTTTCAGAAATCATTTCCTCAAATATATAATATTCCCAAACCCGGACGAGAATCCGTTTTATTTCCGAAAATCCATTTCGTATTAGTTTGGTGTATTTGCGTTTGGTATCCATACGGGTGGTGGGTCAACTCAAAACAAACCAACAAGATCACACATAGAAAGATAAAATAAACTATAGATCTAATATTAGCCCAATATATCATTTAAATAAATCGCCAAAGTTTACCAAATCCGTCGATTTTGATAATCCTCATATTTATTTACGTAATATACCGTTCTAAGATTACGCCCAATCTAAAGCACATATAAAGCACATAGCACATAATTACTATATAGTATATATCATAGTTTAATAAATTCCTCATATATATCGTTAAATTGGCCAGATTTCCCGATATATACACTCGCAATCTATTACACTTTACATATACTACAACCTACGGGCGTCGTAGGATACGATGCCCACTAATATGTTCGTTTCATATAGCCAAATAACCCGGCTCAACCTTACGGTTAACTGGTTATTTACTTATAGAAAACGTCTATATTAGTCGTCATATATCCGTGACAACACGAATGTCACAAATAATAACTTACCTGGACCCGAGTGACAACGATTTCGCCTAGCTCAATAAGTTTATCCGTTATATATCCGAAATGACTTTTTATTAAACGTTTCATAATTTTCGGGAGTTTCCCGTTTTATAACACAGTTTTTATAATAATAATAATACGTTTAATAATATTATGCCACTTTCGTAGCCTAATATATATCTAATCGTATTATTTATAATACGACTCGTGATTATTATTATTATTAATATACGCGTTTATATAGTTATATATACGTTATTCACGTATATACTTTCATATAAACGTTCATATTATCAATAATTATTATTACGAGTTTTATTATTCCCGTTTTAGTTTTAATAGTTATTGAGTTATACGAAATGGTCATATGTCCGAGTCATGACTCTCGGCTCATTGTCCAAGTCCAATAATAAGCAAAAGTCATAAATAACAAATCTCCGTCCAATCACAATCTCAAACCACGGGCTACAACAATAAGGTCCGACTACGGTACCCGACTAACCTATCTCCGTCAATCTAATGACCGTCTCACAATCGGTCCCCAATCACACTTACCAATCGACAACAACTTCACAATATCAAAAACCATATCCAATTCGACCCACATGTATACGGCCGAGAAATAAATACCCCAACAACAAATATAAACAAGTTCACACTTATACAAATAAAAATAACATTAACAAAGTTAATGTGTGGGTCGGTTTACCAAGCCGACACGAGCCCTCGACTCACTTGAGTCTCGGCTCCGAACCGCGAGTCACTTGAACTCGAATCCAACATCACATAGCTCACAAGAGCTAAACAAAGTAATCATGTAAACCATTCGACCCAAATGGTCAATTCGGTAACCAAGTGGTACTCGGCTAAAAGCCGCGACCCTCATGGGTCGAACCACATTATCATACGAGCCAAAGGCTCGAACCACACTTCAACGAGAACCCCTTGAGGGTCTCGGTGTGGCCAAAGAGCACAAGAGAACCCCGAGACCACAAGGTCTCGGCTAGCATCGAATCGAGGTTCACCACACCCTCGACAACCAAACAAATCAATCAATCATCTACAAAGGACAATAGCCACACAAGGCTTCGAACCAACAAAAAGAAAATAAGCCGAGAGCTTTGCTCTCGGTTCCGAGTCAACCACGACCCAACCATGAACCCGGATACCAAACTATCTTTTAAATCACAAAACACTCATTTCCATTCAAAAACCAATTCGATTCTCCAATAAATCATTCGTGTAGCCACGAATAGAACCAATTCGTGGCTTCCAAAACTCTTGAAAAAGCTTCACCTCACCTTCTAAATCCACCAAACGCTCGGATCTAGAAAACTACCACAACTTCGAATGGATAACTATAGATTTGGTGGTGTTAATGATGGTTTTAGGGTGCGTTTCTTATACCAAAAGAAAGAGGGGAAGGAGAGGAATAAAATGGTGGTATTGGTTTTGTTGTGGAGTCGGAGGTGCGGCGGCGGTGGCCGGATAAGTGGTCGGCGGCGGCTAGCTTTAGGGTTGGTGGAGATGAGGGTTTGAGAGAGAGAGAATAATAAGGAGTGAGTGTTGTGTGTGTGTGGGTAAAACCGAACCAACACGCCCTTTATTAACTTTTATTTATTTATTTATTTTTTATTTATTTTTTTTAAAAAGATTATATTAATAATAAGAATAATAATAATAGTAGTAATAATAAGGATATTATTACGGTGGAGCGGGTAACGCGGGTTATTGTAAAAACATGTGGCCCGAACCCGAACTCACTTTAAAATTTCAACATTACTCAAGAACCTCTCGTGAATAATTAAAAATATATCGGACTCGTTAAGACGAATCATAAAATTGTCGTTAGGTAATCCTAGTGCCAAAGTCAACGTAGTACCAAGTGAGAATTCAAATATACATCACCGATTATATAATCAAAAATGAATTATGAACATAATTCACGAATTCCATAACGTCATTAAATAAAATATCCATAAAATAGGTCTTACAAGTTCGTTGTGAAATGAAAATTTCAAATAAAAATTATAAACGAACTTAAATTGAAATGCGGGTTTTTAAAATAGCTCCCTAAACTGCCGGTTGTCACAACATTGCAAAAACCATCCCTATACGAGTTACATAAACAATCCTATTCTGTTTAATAGTCGTTTCCCTAAGGATCAACCATGTAACAGATATTTGCATAAATGGTCCTTGTAGTTCGGGTGATCTTGCCAAAAATCATCCCTAAGCCTTTACTTTTGATGAAAATAAATATCGTTTAGCTCGAATTATGTAATTCATCCACAAATACTACCTTTGCAACAGAAATTAACATAAGTTATCTCTAACATTTTGAAAATCATCTATAAGTTTATTTAGAAATTATTTGTCTATGTTTAAAACTGTTAGTCTGTATTTTGTATCAAGCTTAAACCGTTAGTCTGTATTGCCCAATACAAAATACAGACTAACAGTTTTAAGCATAGATAAATAATTTCTAAATAAACTTAAAACTGTTAGTCGACTGGTAACAAATACAGATCCACCCTCTAATATTATTCTACATTAATGAGATACGAAAACATTATTATCCTACATGGTATCAAGTCACAGATCCACCCTTTATCCATAAACCCTAAAATCCGTTTAGTCGACTGGTAACAAAGCCATACGAGCAATCGACTAATAAAAAAAAAATAAAACAACTATAATTTTTTTGTGAACAATAAAACAAAAAATAAAACTAGCCAAGGAGTTCATCGGCAAACCGCAACAATCAATGCTAGCTTCCAAATAAAATAAATTAAAATATAACAATCAAAGTCCATGTGTACCATTCTTGAATAAAAAGAAAAGTGGCGGTTGAGATTTTTTGCTTGTATCTTCAAATAATAGAACAAAAGTGGCTAAGAATTTTGCTTCCTGTGTCCACCGAAAATAATAAAAGGACAATATATGGTGGTTAAGGTATGACGGTGTAGCATAAAGGCAGCGGTTTATGGCGGCCCATTAGGTCTAGGCATCAAACATGTTCATTATACCAGGTTAGACAATGAAAACCCGTGTAACTTTATTAATGACCATAATTTATAATGGTGAAACCGCAGATACCCTAAAACAAATCAGGCTTGGGCCTATTTATTCTCTAATATTAGAGGATAAATAGGCCCAAGTCCCCACCACACAGGCCACCACTTCAAGTGTTGGAACCTCGAACGGTAGGGCTAGCTCTGATACCAATGTAGGATAACAATGTTTTTATATCTCATTATTTTATAATAATAATAATACATATATAGTGTTACAAAGACTAATCTAGAATATGGGCCTTAGCTTGATACAGAGTACAGACTAACAAAAACATGTTATGAATAAAAACTAAAAACCGATGCAAATGAGATCTTTATACGAAAATATTTTACTTAAAACCCTACACTACGCTGCAGAGCGCGGGTAGAAAATCCTCGTTGAAATAACAATTTGTATCTTTCTAATCAGAAAACTTTAACAAAAATTGAAGTTTGTAAGTGAAATCTTGACTTTTTGATTAGATCACGGAGTTTTGCAAGTTCAAGTTAAGAGTAAATGCTTTACTTAAATGTTTCAATGACTTGCAAGAGATGTCTTTACTTCGACCAACATTCTCTTTATATAGGCTAACATACAAGGATATCATGCGAGGTCCTTTCGATGTGTAAGCATTCAATGGACAGTACAATTTCCATCTAATGTTTCTATTCGTTGGAAGAACTTAACCATAATTTTGTTAATAATGTTGACAACTGTTCACAAGAATTTGTCTTTTTCTCTACTTTTTCATTGTACCTATCCCTTTCATTTTGCTCTATTGAAAAAGTATTGCGTAAGTGCCAGGAGATATTTTGAGTTACACTCATGGTTTAGTCAGAGAGCTGATAGGATTATCACGTAATTGTCAAACCTTGATGATCTTTCTCTTTAGCCTCTGGTTCCCATACTCACTGACCTGAGCCCACATCATGTAGTGAGCGTATCTTCAACCAGTATTTGATTCCTTGAAGTTAACCTTGCCGAAGTTGCTAATTGTTTTCATTATCATCGAGTCGTTGATACTTAGTATAATTTATGATTAAATTTAGTTAGAGACCATTGGGCATACATAGACTATATACGGACTAAAGTGGTCCAACATAAACTATATACTAGACGGTGAAAACCTAAAAAACTTGCTTAACTAATTTTGTATGTTCTATTTTGATGAAGGGAAAAGAGGGAGGGTGACGGATTACATGGGATATGTTTTTGTAACTTCTTTGCTAACTTGCGGAATAAAGATTTGTGTTTTGTGGATAAGTGTTTTGAAATAAAACGTTTTGAATAATTGAATGTGATTTTTATTTTTCAATTCTTTTGTATAAAACACTGTGTGGGAAACATAAGTGTTTTCTTTCAACTAAACGTAACCTAAAATGCTCAACTTTACAAAAATAAATAAATAAATAAATAAAAATAAAAAAATAAAAAGTTGCACAACAAAAAAAAATGAAAGTGTGAAAAGAGTTACTTAATTGTTGCTAAAGTATATATTAATCCTTATTTTTTATGTAAAGGTCATTACAAATAACTAGAAAGTTTGGCAAAATGAATACACTGTCGTTCTTTTCATTGAAAAATGATAACCGTCCTTACTTGTTAGAACTAGTGTTAACAACACATTTTTCACAC
Source organism: Artemisia argyi (assembly GCA_030686995.1). Classification (NCBI taxonomy): domain Eukaryota; kingdom Viridiplantae; phylum Streptophyta; class Magnoliopsida; order Asterales; family Asteraceae; genus Artemisia; species Artemisia argyi. Next base: position 228,053,303 of record CM060701.1, read on the forward strand.
GATGTGTTAAAATTAAAACATAATTATCAATCAACTTCATGTTTTTTGTTGGTTTTATAGACAAAATAATAATAGTTGTGTGTTAGGATCGAACTTGAGATCACGGGATTGCACACAATACGTATGAAGAGAAAATGTAATAATTATTTATAAAATGTTATAATTAATTATTAAACACAAAACAAATGAATAATAATTAGTATTATTGATTAATGACTAATTAATTATTAAACGAAGATTAGGAAAGTAATTACTAGACAATACATGGAAACAAGAGAAGGTTCCGGAATACCCTTGTGGGTACCAAACCGATCGGCCAAGGGGTGTAACCCACCTCCTTTGTGCCTTGAGCTCCAAGTAATGTGTAGTATATAAGCAAACCCAAGATGTAGGTTTTTCTCATAACTTGTACACACACATCTTGGTGTTTTCTTCTCTCCTTTTCTCCTTGGTCGATCCATCAAACGAACCCCCTTAGGGATTCGATTTTCTTGTGTCAAAAAAGGGTTTTGTGTTTATTACTTGCAAATAATTTTCTTGAATTAGTACATGTGTACAAGAACGTGAATCAAACACACTATTGTTTGATTCTTGGATTGAATTACAAAAAGGTAAGGGGTAATTCATATAATCCTTATAAACCCTAATTAGGGTTCATTGGTTCCGGAAGATTGCATTGATTCTTGTTCGGGCTAGAATCACTACGGTATGTTTACTATTTAAATTAATGATTAATTAATTACATGTTATTCGATCTATTATAATTGCTTCCGCTCATGCTCACTTTGATGTACTTGGTTTATTTATATGAATGTCATGATATAATAATTCCAACAGTGGCATCTAGAGCCGTTATAATGTGTAAGTAATTATCGCAACGCATAAAAATTGGATTTTGATTCGTATAGTTACATGTTTTTTTTAGGGTTTATGTGTTTTATCCCTAACCCTAATTTTTTGGGTCGAATGACCTAAAGGGTTTTTAGGGTTTTGCTTTTATTTTTTTTTAAATTTGATTAGAAACCCTAAGATGTCATGTAATTGTTATGCGTTTTAGTAAACGATCTTGGTGCAATGTGTTAATTGTTAAGCTAAATCCATGAAAAAGTGCATATTTGCATGGATTTTATTGTGTTATAATTTAAATTGTTTAAATTGCTTGTATATATTAATGGTTAAGTTATATTAAAACATGTAAATTTTAATAGATGTCGAATTGGGGAAGACTCCAATATTAAGTAATCAATTATGTGCTATGTGGTATTTATTTAATTTTGGCTTACGCAATCGATTTATCGATGTATGTGGCTCTTTTTCTAAGAAAAAGAAAGCCCTAATTGAATTAATACGTTATACGCCTAGATTTGATTATTAATAGGACTTTTGAATAAGATTTGCATGTGGCTACATGTTTTATACATATTTAATTGTTATGATTATGTATATGTGTTTATTTAGTTGTTTTATTTTTTATTGCATATTACTTGTTTTGTTTATTTATTGTGTTAGACATGTTTATATAAACGAAAAGGGTAATTTTTTTAATAGAAAAATAATACGGACTAAATAATGGCGAAATTGTTTTGGTTTTTAAGAGTTAAAATTTCAAAGGATTGGTTGATTGATGTTTTGTACGTAATGGTTAAATAGGCTCGACCGAAGTTTACACACTACAAGATGGGTATAAGGATGGCAACGCATTAAATTGTGGCCTTAGATAGACAACATTCTGTCTTAACGTTCGTTTGTGTGTAAATTAGACTTACCAAACAACCATTACATGTACATTGTCATCTTAAGGGTGAATAATCCACAATTCCACAATGATTATCCGAAACACTAAGCTTTCGGGCTTATGCAAAAGTACGATATAGTGGACGATAATTGATGGTTATTCTTTAATTGGTGAACCCGATACCTCAATCAAAACTTTGTTATTTTACTCTTAGCAAATTGGTAATAAAAATGTTTTGTAAAACCAATTTTATGAAGTTGTATGCATGCTTCTTCATACATTATTTTGATCACATCAAAATAGTTATACCCTTATAAAATTAAGTTGAATGCCATCTAATTAAGAACACTTGAAGTTGTAATTTACGTTAAGTGAGACTTGGCGAGATTGCAATGGAGAGGTAAATTTCATAAATTCATTGCTAGCAGATCAACTGATGTGATGGATTTGTGAGTTTACAGTTTTTAAGTTAGACGACTTAAATTGAGTAGGAAGTGAGACTTGAACTCAAGGCATTAAGATGGGGACTAAACATGCTTACAATACAAACGTTTTGTGATTGTAAATCCCATATATCTAGGAATTGGACAAATGTTATGCCAATTACTTGTACGACAAGTTACCTCATATTATACTTTCATTACTAGTAGATCAACTGAATGTGATGAAACTATGTTTATGGAGGGTCCTAGTTTTCAAGATTATTCTATGGATTTATTTTCCTTGGGTATTTTAATTTTCTTGAAAAATTGTATTATCAAAAATACTAATGTTTTGAACTTTCTTTATCTGTAGAAATGGCTCAAACTGATAACACCAACTTTCGTTCTGTGTTCAAAACTTATTTTGAACGAGAAAAATTGACTGGCTCGGAAAATTTCAATGATTGGTACCGTTCACTAAGGATTGTCCTGCGAGTGACTGGTCAACTCGAAATCTTGAAAAAGCCTTGTCCTGAAGAACCTGTAGGCGAGGCAGCTACTGAAGCTGCTAAACCCAAATGGAATCTTGATTGCAAGGAACATATTGATGTGGCCGCAATGATGTTAGGGGCGATGTCCACACCTCTTCAAAGGCAGTTTGAGGAGTATTTCCCATGAACATGATTGATGAACTCAAGAAACTCTATGAGAAACCATCAAATGTAGAGATTTACGATTTGATGGAGGCTCTACATGGTTGTAAGCAGGGTGATGGTGAACCAGTGAGTGCTCATGTGTTGAAGATGAAAAGTTTCATGGATCAACTACAAACACTTAAGAAACCCTATGACAATGATATGGCTGTGAACTTAATCAATAGGTCCCTTAACAAGGATTTTAATGGTTTTGTGAGGAACTTCAATATGCATTGCGTGGGGAAGACAGTAAGTGAATTGCACGCACTGCTCAATGATTATGAGAAAGGGTTGACACCAAAGGCTCCTACGCCCCAAGTTCTTGCTATACAAGGGGGTAGAATTAACAAGCCAAATGCGAACAAGAAGGGTAAAGGAAAGAAGAAGGCTGATAAGAATAAGCAGGTTATGGCTTATCAACCACCTCTGTAACAACCCCAAAATTTGATACAGCGGAAGACTCAACAAGCTTTCGGGGTGCTACGGGGATTGGTATCCAACACAAGACAATATAGAACGAGATAAAGTAAACATAATAAAAACACAACCAAAACGGGGTTTTAAGGTTTACATTTATCCCAACATACTTCAGAGTCAGGCCCAAAATAAAGTAACAATAGGTCCAAATTTAATTATCAGAGTTTAGAAAAATAGATCCATGAACCGTGTGCCTTGACCGAGCCTTCCATTCCAAGCATGCATCAACACTTAATTACCTTAGAAAACGTGCTAAAAGTCAGCTTTCGCTGGTGAGATCATAGGTTTAAATTCAACTAACAATATAGTGGACATATACGCAAAACGCTTGCTAGCTAGACTAAGGATTCGCTAAAAGCCTGCGGATACCCTCCGCTCTCAACATAACACACGGATACCCTTCCGTACTAACATAGATATTCGGTTAGCCCCCGCAATACCAATAATAACTCGGATAACCTTCGAAGTATTAATAACCTATAGGTGCACACTACAGTATCTAAATAAGCCAACCTTGAATAGTACACACAAAATATATGTGACTAAAGCTGACAATCCACCAATAACCAAATAAGCCAACCTTGAATAGTTCACACAAAAGGTGTGACTAAAGCTGACAATATATCCTAGTCCATACGCATAGCAAGTTTAGAAAGAATATAAAAGCGATAATAGTCCACGTAAAATAATTTGCACGTTTCTCACCCCAAGTATTGAAAACATAGTTCAAGATTGAAAAGTGGGGCTATGACTCACCTCAAGTCCAGAAAATAGCAAGAAGAAGTCGGTAGAAATAAGATGTATGATAACTCACGAAACAGCAACTACGGACTTGGCACGACCTAACAATATTAACTCTTTGAGAAATCATTTCCTCAAATTTATAATATTCCCAAACCCGGACGAGAATCCGTTTTATTTCCGAAAATCCATTTCGTATTAGTTTGGTGTATTTGCGTTTGGTATCCATACGGGTAGTGGGTTGACTCATAACAAACCAAAAAGATCACATAAAGAAAAATAAATAAACTATGGATCTAATAGTAGCCCAATATATTATTTAAATAAATCGCCAAAGTTTACCAAATCCGTCGATTTGATAATCCTCATATTTATTTACGTAACATACCGTTCCAAGATTACACCCAACCTAAAGCACATAGCACAAAATTACTATATAGTATATATCATAGTTTAATAAATTCCTCATATATATCGTCAAATTGGCCAGATTTCCCGATATATACACTCGCAATTTATTACACTTTACAAAAACTACAACCTATGGGCGTCGTAGGATACGATGCCCACTAATATATTCATTTCATATAGCCAAATAACCCGGTTCAACCTTACGGTTAAGTGGTTATTTAGTTATAGAAAACGTCTATATTAATCGTCATATATCCGTGACAACACGAACGTCACAAATAGTAACTTACCTGGACCTGAGTAATAACGATTTCGCATAACTCAATAAGTTTATCCGTTATATATCCGAAATGACATTTTATTAACCGTTTAATAATTGTCGGGAGTTTCCCGTTTTATAACACACTTTTATAGTAATAATACGTTCAATAATATTACGCCACTTTCGTAGCCTAATATATATCTAATTGTATTATTTATAATACGACTCGTGATTATTATTATTATTAATATACACGCCTATATAATTATATATACGTTATTCACGTATATATATTTATATAAACGTTCATATTATCAATAATTATTATTATGAGTTTTATTATCTTCGTTTTAATTTTAATAGTTATCGAGTCATACGAAATGGTCACATGTCCGAGTCATGACTCTCGGCTCATTGTCCAAGTCCAAAATAATAAGTAAAAGTCATAAAATAACAAATCTCCGTCCAATCAATCCCAATCCACGTGCTACAACATGAGGATCCGACTACGGCACCCGACTAACCTATCTCCGTCAATCTAACGACCGTCTCACAATCGGTCCCCAATCACACTTTTCGTCAACAACTCCACAAAACCAATAACCATTGTCGAGACCAAACATGGTCTCGACCCACAAGTATTCGGCCAAACAAATAAACCAAAACCAATACAAGAAGTTAATTATTAACAAGTCACATTTGGGATGGTTTACCAATCCAATCCCGGGTCTATACGACTCGAATGAGTCTCGGCTCCAAACCACGAGTCACATGGACTCGAGCCAAACATACAAATAATCACATAGCTCCCAAGAGCACAACAAAGTAACCATTCGACCCATATGGTCATTCGGCAACAACAATAATAACGCGGCTAATAGCCGCGACCCACAAGGGTCGAACCACAACAAATTCGAGCTCGAGGCTCGAACCACGACCAAACGAGAACCCCCATATGGGTCTCGGCTTGGTTATACGAGCAACCATCGGAAACCCCGAGACCTCATGGGTCTCGGTTAGGCTCGGGTCGAAGAGCAAAACCATCGACAACAACCAAACTACTAAACCAAGGAAACCAAAGCCTCTCAAAGGCTCGAATCAAAATTAAGCCGAGAGCATAGGCTCTCGGTTCCGAGTCAACCACGTCCAAAACCAAGAACCCGGATACCAAACGTGATATTTATTATCAAAACATCATTTCCCATTAAGATAAATTCAATTCCCATCAAAATAATCCGTGTAGCCACGGATTAGTACCAAAACGTGGCACCCAAAAACCGAAAATCAATCCTTCTCACCTTCTTGGACCTCCAAATGAACGGATCTTGTAAAAGTAATAAAACTCGAATGGATTTTTAAAAGTTTGGTGGTGTTAATGGTGGTTCTAGAGTATGTATGATATACCAAATGAAAGAGGATTTGGAGAGGAAGAAGATGGTGGTATTTATTTTGTAGGGTGGTCGGTGTAGCGGCGGTGGTGGCCGGATTTGGCACTCGGCGGCTAGGTTAAAAAGATGGGGGAGGGAGATGAGTTTAGAGAGAGAGATGAAAAGTTGGTGAGGGTTTGTGTGTGTGTGGGTGAACCGAACCAAACACACCTTTTATTACTCTTTTTTTTTTTTTTTTTTTTTTTTTAAAGGTTAATAATAATAATAATAATAATAATAATAATAATAATAATAATAATAATAATAATAATATTATTATTACGGTGTGGAGCGGGTAACGTGGGTAAATGTAAAAACATGTGGCCCGAACCCGAACTCATTTTAAACTTCAATATCTCTCGAAAACATCTCGTAACTAATTAAAAATATAGTCGGACTCGTTAAGACGAATCATAAACTTTTGTTAGGTAATCCTAGTGCCAAAGTCAACGTAGTACCAAGTGAGAATTCAAATATACATCACAGAGCATTTAATCAAAAATGAATTATGAACATAATTCACGAATTCCATAACGTCATTAATTGAAAATATCCATAAAATAGGTCTTACAAGTTCGTTGTGAAATGAAAATTTCAAATAAAAATTATAAACGAACTTAAATCGTAATGCGGGTTTTTAAAATAGCTCCCTAAACTGCCGGTTGTCACATCCTCCCAGTCTCAGAAGGAAACCCGTACCGGGTTTCACTCGGAAAAATTCATCTACGAAGTGAAAAGCTTCGGATATCTCTTCCTGAACTCGTCCTCACGTTCCCACGTAAATTCTGGTCCATGACGGGATTTCCAGCGAACCTTGACGAGCGGAATGCGACTTCGCTTGAGTCGTTTAACTTCACGATCTAAAATCTTAATAGGTTCTTCCACGAAATTCAGTTTCTCATCAACACGAATGTCCCTCATTGGAATGACGGGCATTTCATCGGAAAGACATTTCTTCAAATTACTTACGTGGAACACGTCGTGAACTTTACTCAGTTCATGTGGTAATTCCAACCTATAAGCCACGGGCCCAATCCTTTCTAAGATCAAGATTGGTCCAATGTAGCGTGGGTTGAGTTTACCACGTTTCCCGAAACGTATTACACCCTTCCAAGGCGAGACTTTCAGCATTACTTTGTCTCCAACCTGGAACTCTAAAGGTTTACGTCTCTGATCGGCGTAGCTCTTCTGCCTATCTCTGGCTGCTTGCAATCGATCACGAATCTGAGTTACTTTCTCTGTAGTTTCCAAAATAAGCTCAGGGCCTGTAAGTTGACTATCTCCAACTTCTGCCCAACCAATAGGTGAACGACACTTTCTGCCATACAAAGCTTCGAATGGTGCAGCCTTAAGACTTGTGTGGTAGCTATTATTATAGGAGAATTCCGCAAGGGGTAAATACTTCTCCCAGCCTTTACCAAAGTCTATGATGCATGCACGAAGCATATCCTCTAATGTCTGAATGGTCCTCTCACTTTGACCATATGATATGCAGTACTCATATCAAGCCTCGTCCCCAAAGCCGTTTGAAGTGATTGCCACAAAGCTGACGTAAAACGACTATCACGATCCGAAATAATAGATATCGGGACTCCATGACGCGAAATAATTTCCTTCACATATAACCTCGCAAGCTTATCCACACTATCATCTTCACTAATAGCTAAGAAATGAGCAGACTTTGTCAGACGATCCACAATTACCCAGATAGCGTCACAACCGCTAGCTGTCCTCGGTAATTTGGTAATAAAGTCCATAGTAATCCGCTCCCATTTCCAGACTGGAAGTTCTGGTTGCGTTAGTAATCCTGACGGTCTCTGGTGTTCAGCTTTAACCTTAGCACATGTCAGACACTTACTAACGTACGATGCTATATCTGCCTTCATATTTGGCCACCAATAGAACTTCTTAAGATCCTGGTACATTTTATCGGAACCAGGATGAATGGAGTACCTTGACTTATGCGACTCATGCATAATCAATTCCCGAATTTCTCCATATAAAGGTACCCAAATCTGATCTCCAAAACATAATAATCCATCAGAACGCTTAACAAATCCTTTCTCATTATCAGCCATCCCAAATATATTCTCGGCAGATCTATTTCCTGCTTTCAACGCTTCCGTTTGAGCTTCAAGTATTTGAGACGGTAATGGCGATACAATAGTCATTCCCAATGACCTAACTCGTAATGGTGGTACTCTTTCCTTTCGACTAAGAGCATCAGCAACAACGTTTGCTTTACCAGGGTGGTAGCGAATTTCACAATCATAATCGCTTAGCAACTCAATCCAACGTCGCTGTCTCATGTTGAGCTCTTTTTGATTTAAGATGTGTTGTAAACTTTTATGGTCAGTAAATACAACACACTTTGTTCCGTACAAGTAATGTCTCCATATTCTTAAAGCAAAAACCACAGCACCGAGCTCCAAATCATGGGTAGTGTAGTTTTTCTCATGCTTTTTGAGCTGTCGGGAAGCATAAGCTATCACCTTCTCTCGTTGCATTAACACGGCTCCCAAACCTTTATGTGAGGCGTCACAATAGACGACGAAATCCTCGTTACCTTCTGGTAACGCTAAGATAGGAGCACTACACAACATTTTCTTAAGCAATTGAAACGCTTCCTCTTCTTTATCTCCCCATTCATACGTAACACTCTTTTGAGTCAATTTGGTCAATGGTTTAGCTATCTTTGAAAATCCCTCAATGAATCTTCAGTAATAACCAGCTAAACCCAAAAATTGACGAACTTCGGTTGGGGTTGTAGGTGCAGCCCAATCTTTTATCGCCTCAATCTTAGCAGGATCCACATGGACTCCTTGTCTATCAATCACATGACCCAAAAATTGTACCGTCGGAATCCAAAATTCGCATTTCGAAAACTTGGCATAGAGTTTCTCCTTCCTGAGCAATTCTAAAATGAGTCTTAAATGCTCCTCATGCTCCTTCTCACTCTTTGAATAAATCAGAATGTCATCGATGAATACAATCACGAACTTATCCAAGTAAGGCTTACACACCCGATTCATGAGATCCATGAATATTGCCGGTGCGTTAGTCAACCCAAACGGCATCACCTGAAACTCGTAATGCCCGTAACGGGTTCTGAAAGCCGTTTTCGGAATATCTTCCTCGCGAACTCGAAGTTGATGATATCCCGATCTCAAATCGATCTTCGAATACACACTCGATCCTTGAAGTTGATCGAACAAGTCGTCGATCCTAGGTAACGGGTATCGATTCTTCACCGTTAACTTATTCAACTCTCTATAATCAATACACATACGAAACGATCCATCCTTCTTCTTCACAAATAAGACTGGGGCTCCCCAAGGTGAAGAACTTGGTCTTATGAATCCTTTTTCGGCTAACTCCGCCAATTGTTTCGACAACTCTTCCAGTTCGGTAGGTACAAGACGATAAGGTACTCGTGCTACAGGTGCAGCACCAGGTATCAACTCAATCTGAAACTCTACTTGTCTAGTCGGCGGGATCCCCGGCAAATCATCGGGAAACACATCAGGAAAATCACGAACTATAGGCACATCTCCAATGCACCTTTCCTTTTTCTTCGTCTCTCCCTTTTCAGAAATTTGAGCTAAGAAAAGGTAACATCCCTTCTCCATTAGCTTCGGTAACTTTGTGCAAGATATGACTGCTAATCGGGATGGGCTCCTAGAATCCTTTCGGTCTCCCAATATGTTTAGGACTTCCTTTCCGTATGGTACACGCACGATCTTCTCGTCGCAAAGTATGTGAGCACGATACTTCGACAACCAATCCATACCAATGATGACGTCAAAACTTCCTAACGTGACGGGTAGAAGATCTATGTTGAAAGGGTGGTTCAAGAAATTTAACGTACAATCGCGAATGATGGTATTAATCCTTTCTAGGTTTCCATTTGCTAACTCAATATCATATCCAATTCCTAAGGCCATCGGGGGTTTCTCTAGTAAGGGTGCAAACGTAGTGGACACAAAACTCCTATCGGCACCAGTATCAAATAGTATGGAAGCATAACGATTATTGAGAAGGAACGTACCAGTAACGACGTTTGGATCTTCTCCTCTCTCGTTCCCGAGTGCATACACTCTTCGCTGAGCAGCCCCAGCTTCCACACGTTGGTCCCCATTATCTTGTCGTCCACGATTTCCTCCAGCTCCACGGTTTCCATAATTGTACTCATTACCACCCGAGCCTTGATTTCCACGGTTCCGCGATTCTCTACACTCATTCCTATAGTGTCCCTTCTTCCCACACCCATAACAAGTAACATCTGCCTTATTGCTCATCTCAGGAGCAGCTTGAACCATAGCAAGAGGTCGAGCTCTACAGTCCCTAGCTGTGTGTCCTTTCTTTGAGCAATTCTGGCATTTCACACTACACCATCCAGTATGATGCTGGTGGCAACGATCACACTTGGCTGCATCACCGTTCTGGTTCTTCTTATCTCCATTCCCAATAGCATAAGCCTTAGCTTGTCTCTTGCTTCGGTGATCATTACTCTTAGAGTGACTGTCTCTCTTTCTCTTTCCATTCTTCTCCTTATCAGTTTCTTCTAATTCCAACGAATCCATAAGCTGTTGAGCAATTGTGATTGCCTCATGGATGTTTGCAGGCCTAGCAGAAATCACATCATTCCTCGTAGCTACAGGCAACCCATCAATATACCTCTTGATCTTTTGAGTCTCAGTTTTCACCATATCTGGGCACAACAAGGCTAATTCCTGGTAACGACGATTGTAAGTCGCCATGTCAGTACCTTTCACCTTGTGGTTCCAAAACTCAATCTCTAGCTTCTTGACCTCATTCCTTGGGCAATAAGTCTGAATCAGCAAGGACTTAAATTGCTCCCAAGTCATAGCATAAGTTACATCACTCCCAACTGCATTTCGGTAGTTGTTCCACCAAGTCAAAGCTTCATCCTTGAAAGTAAAAGAAGCAAACTTTACCTTCGCATTCTCCGCACAACCGCTGACATTAAACACTGACTCAGTCTTCTCAATCCATCTGACTAAGTAAACCACTCCTTCAGTTCCACCAAACTCAATGGGTCCACAAATCTTGAATTCCTTGTATTGACATCCATTAGCACGAACAGGTGGAAAAGTTCCAGCAGAATTGTTGGAATGATTTGACTCAGCTAGTAGTTCAGCAACTCTTTGCTCGACGAGTTGGTTGATCATTGCTTGATCTATAGTAGGTGCATTAAGTGGAACATGACCATTGTCTCCCTGAACATCAACATTTTGATTCCTGTTGTTACGGTTAGTGGTGTCCAGGTTGTCAGGAGTAGGGGTTTCAACATTTCGAGTAGGTCGACGACCTCGGCGAACAGGAGTAGTCACAGCAGGACTAGTTCTGGTAGACCTAACAGGGTTTCGACGTGGTGCCATTGATCTGTAACATCATACAAGTTCATGAGTCTCCAATAGAACTTATCGATATGCTCAACAAAACATCTCAACGAAATCAAGTCATGGAAAGAATAGCAACAATACACCACGTAACAACAAATAAGCGAATAAGGACTCAATTTCCATAACACCCAAAATCACATAATACCATATACTAATAATCATCAACCATACAATAGCGATCTAACATCGTTCCAACTAACGGATAACACAAAACATAATAATCGTTCCAAAAGAGACGAATACTGAGCAAAATACATCAAAATATGATCAATAGCTTTTCTAACCGAACACTCCTCGGTTAAGAAAGCAAAAAGATAACATAACCCAAACAACTAGCCACGTGGCTGGCGGAGGCTCCTCAACTCCTGCCTCAAGCTATCGAGATCCTTCCATAACGATCCTAGCTCCACGCTATGGGTGTCTCGGTTTCTCTTGAGGTCAGCCACCTCCTTCTCTAGCTCGGCATTCCTTTGCTAAAGCTTGCGGTCGGCCTCACGAGCAGTAACAAATCCTCGCTGCAAACTATCGATATGCTCGTGGACATCCATCAAAACTCTCCTCAACTCAGTAGCCCTGCCCACAGCGACAGTCAAATCAACTCTCAAATTTGCTAAAAACTCTCCAATAACTCTCTCAAGTCGATCAGATACACGTGCCACTCTCTCACTAAGCTCAGTAATCCGAGCCCACAACCTGCCAACCTCACCCAACTCTGCATGCTCAGCAGAAACCTCAGAAGATGCATCCGACTCAACGGGACTACCAGGTGGCAACTCAAACAAGAACGGATGATCAGGTGAATCAGGCTCAATCGGGTGTACAGGAGAATCAGGCTCCTCAGCCTGAGCTGGTGGTGCTAACTCATCATCATCATCATCAGGCATCTCATCCTCCTTAGGGTCATCCTCCTCCTCAGGGTCATCATCATCACCCTGCTCAGCCTCCTGAGGGTCATCCTCCTCCTCAGGGTCATCAGTCTCATCCTCACCCTCGTATTCCTCCTCCTCCTCATCGGAAGAGTACCTCATCACTCGTCGTCTCCTACTAGGTGAACCAAGTGGAGATGTAGTAGGTGATCTAGGACGACGACGAAATGATGTGGGTGGCGCCTCAGACAGAAGAGAATGAGCATCAATCTGTAAAGGTGATGGAGTAGGGCGTACCGACATGCGTGCCGTAGCTCGGTGGGCAAAGCGTGGTGCCACACGAGCCAAAGCCTGATGAAGAGTAAGCTGCCTCGATGTACCAGGGAGCCCTAGAGAAGATGAGGGTCCCTGCGTAGATGCAGCAGGTAGTGCTGAAGTAGAAGCTGCCTGCGATATAGTAGCTGAAGGCATGGCCATCTGGTAAGGGTCATCAGATGCCATAGTGAAATGTGCATGTAAAACCGGTGCAGTAAGAATATCCTCGACGACATCGGGCATATGGGAGGCCATAGTCTGTGACAACGGCGTAGGGTAGGTGTAAGTGTTTCAAAACAACTAAATCACAACTCATAATACCATACCAAATATACTCATCAAATAGTTCCATATATAATCTCAATAAAAGAATTTCAAACACTGCATTACTAAAATGTTTATAAAATATATAGACCATATAAATCCTCGAGAACGCCATCTTATTACTAAAATCCATAAACCTCAAATCATCTCAAATATCTCATAATACCTCAAATAATAGAAGATGCTTCGGCTTGGCGGGCTGGCGGGCGGTGGTCAAGGATCATTTTCTATAAAAATACGGTTATAGTTTAGGCGTTTATTTACCTAGTTCTCTATAACCTTGGCTCTGATACCAATCTATAACACCCCCAAAATTTGATACAGCGGAAGACTCAACAAGCTTTCGGGGTGCTACGGGGATTGGTATCCAACACAAGACAATATAGAACGAGATAAAGTAAACATAATAAAAACACAACCAAAACGGGGTTTTAAGGTTTACATTTATCCCAACATACTTCAGAGTCAGGCCCAAAATAAAGTAACAATAGGTTCAAATTTAATTATCAGAGTTTAGAAAAATAGATCCATGAACCGTGTGCCTAGACCGAGCCTTCCATTCCAAGCATGCATCAACACTTAATTACCTGAGAAAACGTGCTAAAAGTCAGCTTTCGCTGGTGAGATCATAGGTTTAAATTCAACTAACAATATAGTGGACATATACGCAAAACGCTTGCTAGCTAGACTAAGGATTCGCTAAAAGCCTGCGGATACCTTCCGCTCTCAACATAACACACGGATACCCTTCCGTACTAACATAGATATTCGGGTAGCCCCCGCAATACCAATAATAACTCGGATAACCTCCGAAGTATTAATAACCTATAGGTGCACACTACAGTATCTAAATAAGCCAACCTTGAATAGTACACACAAAATATATGTGACTAAAGCTGACAATCCACCAATAACCAAATAAGCCAACCTTGAATAGTTCACACAAAAGGTGTGACTAAAGCTGACAATATATCCTAGTCCATACGCATAGCAAGTTTAGAAAGAATATAAAAGCGATAATAGTCCACGTAAAATAATTTGCACGTTTCTCACCCCAAGTATTGAAAACATAGTTCAAGATTGAAAAGTAGGGCTATGACTCACCTCAAGTCCAGAAAATTGCAAGAAGAAGTCGGTAGAAATAAGATGTATGATAACTCACGAAACAGCAACTACGGACTTGGCACGACCTAACAATATTAACTCTTTCAGAAATCATTTCCTCAAATTTATAATATTCCCAAACCCGGACGAGAATCCGTTTTATTTCCGAAAATCCATTTCGTATTAGTTTGGTGTATTTGCGTTTGGTATCCATACGGGTAGTGGGTTGACTCATAACAAACCAAAAAGATCACATAAAGAAAAATAAATAAACTATGGATCTAATAGTAGCCCAATATATTATTTAAATAAATCGCCAAAGTTTACCAAATCCGTCGATTTGATAATCCTCATATTTATTTACGTAACATACCGTTCCAAGATTACACCCAACCTAAAGCACATAGCACAAAATTACTATATAGTATATATCATAGTTTAATAAATTCCTCATATATATCGTCAAATTGGCCAGATTTCCCGATATATATACTCGCAATTTATTACACTTTACATATACTACAACCTATGGGCGTCGTAGGATACGATGCCCACTAATATATTCATTTCATATAGCCAAATAACCCGGTTCAACCTTACGGTTAAGTGGTTATTTAGTTATAGAAAACGTCTATATTAATCGTCATATATCCGTGACAACACGAACGTCACAAATAGTAACTTACCTGGACCCGAGTGATAACGATTTCGCATAACTCAATAAGTTTATCCGTTATATATCCGAAATGACATTTTATTAACCGTTTAATAATTGTCGGGAGTTTCCCGTTTTATAACACACTTTTATAGTAATAATACGTTCAATAATATTACGCCACTTTCGTAGCCTAATATATATCTAATTGTATTATTTATAATACGACTCGTGATTATTATTATTATTAATATACACGCCTAAATAATTATATATACGTTATTCACGTATATATATTTATATAAACGTTCATATTATCAATAATTATTATTACGAGTTTTATTATCTTCGTTTTAATTTTAATAGTTATCGAGTCATACGAAATGGTCACATGTCCGAGTCATGACTCTCGGCTCATTGTCCAAGTCCAAAATAATAAGTAAAAGTCATAAAATAACAAATCTCCGTCCAATCAATCCCAATCCACGTGCTACAACATGAGGGTCCGACTACGGAACCCGACTAACCTATCTCCATCAATCTAACGACCGTCTCACAATCGGTCCCCAATCACACTTTTCGTCAACAACTCCACAAAACCAATAACCATTGTCGAGACCAAACATGGTCTCGACCCACAAGTATTCGGCTGAACAAATAAACCAAAACCAAAACCAATACAAGAAGTTAATTATTAACAAGTCACATTTGGGATGGTTTACCAATCCAATCCCGGGTCTATACGATTCGAATGAGTCTCGGCTCCAAACCACGAGTCACATGGACTCGAGCCAAACATACAAATAATCACATAGCTCCCAAGAGCACAACAAAGTAACCATTCGACCCATATGGTCATTCGGCAACAACAATAATAACGCGGCTAATAGCCGCGACCCACAAGGGTCGAACCACAACAAATTCGAGCTCGAGGCTCGAACCACGACCAAACGAGAACCCCCATATGGGTCTCGGCTTGGTTATACGAGCAACCATCGGAAACCCCGAGACCTCATGGGTCTCGGTTAGGCTCGGGTCGAAGAGCAAAACCATCGACAACAACCAAACTACTAAACCAAGGAAACCAAAGGCTCGAATCAAAAATAAGCCGAGAGCATAGGCTCTCGGTTCCGAGTCAACCACGTCCAAAACCAAGAACCCGGATACCAAACGTGATATTTATCATCAAAACATCATTTCCCATTAAGATAAATTCGATTTCCATCAAAATAATCCGTGTAGCCACGGATTTGTACCAAAACGTGGCACCCAAAAACCGAAAATCAATCCTTCTCACCTTCTTGGACCTCCAAATGAACGGATCTTGTAAAAGTAATAAAACTCGAATGGATTTTTAAAAGTTTGGTGGTGTTAATGGTGGTTCTAGAGTATGTATGATATACCAAATGAAAGAGGATTTGGAGAGGAAGAAGATGGTGGTATTTATTTTGTAGGGTGGTCGGTGTAGCGGCGGTGGTGGCCGGATTTGGCACTCGGCGGCTAGGTTAAAAAGATGGGGGAGGGAGATGAGTTTAGAGAGAGAGATGAAAAGTTGGTGAGGGTTTGTGTGTGTGTGGGTGAACCGAACCAAACACACCTTTTATTACTCTTTTTCTTTTCTTTTCTTTTTTTTTTTTTTTTAAAAAGGTTAATAATAATAATAATAATAATAATAATAATAATAATAATAATAATATTAATAATAATAATAATAATAATAATAATAATAATAATAATAATAATAATAATAATAATAATAATAATAATAATAATAATAATAATAATATTACGGTGTGGAGCGGGTAACGTGGGTAAATGTAAAAACATGTGGCCCGAACCCGAACTCATTTTAAACTTCAATATCTCTCGAAAACATCTCGTAACTAATTAAAAATATAGTCGGACTCGTTAAGACGAATCATAAACTTTTGTTAGGTAATCCTAGTGCCAAAGTCAACGTAGTACCATGTGAGAATTCAAATATACATCACCGAGCATTTAATCAAAAATGAATTATGAACATAATTCACGAATTCCATAACGTCATTAATTAAAAATATCCATAAAATAGGTCTTACAAGTTCGTTGTGAAATGAAAATTTCAAATAAAAATTATAAACGAACTTAAATCGTAATGCGGGTTTTTAAAATAGCTCCCTAAACTGCCGGTTGTCACAACCTCAACCTAAGAAGAACCCTCCTGTCAAGAATAATCCAAAGAAGGATCAAGGATGCCATTACTGCAAGGTGATGGGCCATTGGAAGAGGAATTGTCCTCTTTATCTCGATGACTTGCGAAACAATAAGGTTAAGAAGACTGGGCACATGGGCGCCAACACTTCAGGTAACTTATTTGTCATTGAATTATTTACTTTATCTCGTGTAATAAATTCATGGGTATATGATACTGGATGTGGTATTAATATTTGTAATACACTACAGGGGTTTAGAGAGGAAAGGAGACTAGCTTATGGGGAGCAATTTCTGCATGTGGGAAATGGAGCACAAGCAGCAGTTGAAGCCATAGGAATGTTTGATTTAGTTTTACCTTCGGGATTAGTACTTTGTTTAAACAATTGTCATTATGCACCTTCTATAATTAGAGGTGTTGTTTCCTTTTCATGTTTGTTGGATCTTGGTTTTTCTCATACTATTGATGGCAATAAAATTTCTGTTTCTTTAAATGGTGTATTTTATTTTAATGCTGTTGCTGTGAATGGTGTGTTTGAAATTGATATGAATAAGTGTGTGACTTCCAACAATAATAATAATTCGATGTACAACATAAGTAAGAGAATGAAGTATGACTTGAATTCGTCTTACCTTTGGCACTGTAGACTTGCCCATATAGGCAAGACTCGCATGCAAAAGCTACAACGTGAAGGGCTTTTGAATGATATCATTGATGAGTCATTTGATAAATGCGAATCTTGTATTTCTGGGAAGATGACGAAGAAACCTTTTCATAATAATATGGAGAGAGCTTCAGATCTACTTGGTTTAATACACCCGGATGTATGTGGACCACTTAGACATGTGTCAAGGAGAGGTGCTGTCTACTTCTTAACTTTTACGGATGATTTCAGCCGTTATGGTTATGTTTATTTACTTAAACATAAACATGAGGTGTTTGAAACATTTAAAGTTTTCAAAGCAGAAGTAGAATTGCAATTGGGAAAGAAGATTAAAGCTCTTCGTTCTGATCGAGGTGGTGAATACCTTAGTCAAGATTTTAAAGATTTCTTAACTGAGAATGGAATTGTCCAGAATCTCACATCTCCATATACTCCACAACAAAATGGTGTATCTGAGAGAAGGAATCGTACATTGTTGGACATGGTTCGATCAATGTATAATCTTACTAATCTTCCTTTGTCTTTTTGGGATTATGCTCTTGAATCAGCTGTTCGTATTTTGAATATGGTTCCCACTAAGAAGGTTGATAAGACACCATATGAGATATGGACTGGAAAAGCTCCGAACTTGTCTTATTTAAAGGTCTGGGGTTGTGAGGCGTATGTTAAACGTGACTCACAAGATAAACTCCAACAAAGATCTGTAAAATGCATTTTTGTAGGATACCCTAAGGAAACTATGGGTTACTACTTTTACTACCCACCTGAGAACAAAGTGTTTGTTGCAAGATATGGTGATTTTCTTGAAAGTGAATTTGTGGTTCAAGAAATCAGTGGGAGGGTATATGATCTAGAAGATGATCTAAATAAACACTAGCACACTTCCTATAGAACCGGAAAGTCTGGGTCCTCCACCGGAAGTTGAAGTAATTCCCATTCGCAGATCTTCGAGATCTGTGAAAGCTCCTGACCGTCTATGTCTTAATGTAGAGGTCGATCAGCATACACTAGGGGATCTGAATGAACCTACTAGTTATAGAGCTGCCATTAATAGCCCTCAAAAAGCTAAATGGAAAGCTGCTATGGATGGGGAAATACAATCCATGCATGACAATGAAGTCTGGGAAGAAGTTGACTTACCTCCTGGTGCCAAGGTAGTTGGGAGTAAGTGGCTTTACAAAATCAAGACTGACATGGATGGATATGCACACATTTATAAGGCTCGTCTAGTTGCTAAAGGTTTTACTCAAACTTTTGGAATAGATTAAGAGGAGACGTTTTCTCCTGTAGCAGACATAAGAGCTATAAGAATTCTCATAGCTATAGCAGCGTACTATGACTATGAGATTTGGCAAATGGATGTGAAAACCGCTTTCTTAAATGGTCATCTAGATGAAGACATCTATATGGCACAACCAGAAGGGTTTGAAAATCCAGAATTTCCAAATCGTGTTTGCAAGCTTAGAAGATCCATTTATGGATTAAAGCAAGCATCATGACAATGGAACAAGAGGTTTGATGCTGAAATTAAAAAGTTTGGATTCACTCAAAATCTTGATGAGCCATGTGTGTATCACAAAGCTAGTGGGAGTGATAATGTAACTTTCCTAATTCTATATGTTGATGACATATTGATCATGGGAAAAGACATTCCAAGTTTGCAAGATGTAAAGGCATATCTTGGAAAGTGCTTTTCTATGAAAGATTTAGGAGAAGCTGCATACATTCTGGGAATCAAAATCTATAGAGATAGATCAAGGCGGTTAATTGGATTAAGTCAAAGTGCTTACATTGACAAAATATTGAAAAGATTCAATATGCAAAATTCCAAGAAAGGATATTTGCCGATGGAAGTAAAATATGGCTTATGTAATGAGTTTTGTGCTTCAACACCTGCTGAGGTGGCTCGCATGTGTTAGGTCACCATTTAGTAAACACAAGTATAATGATAAGAGAAATGAGATGAGAATGAGAGTGGGATGATTATAAGAAATTTGAGAAAATGAAATGCAAGAGTTTCCTTAATGTTTTCAAATAACCAACCAAGTATTACATAGACCTAAGGCTTCTATTTATAGGGAAGGAGCTAGGGCAACACTCCCTCTCCTTCCTTACATGAATTCGTATGGGCTTAAAGCCCATGGACCATTATACTTAAGCCTAGTAAACTTGTAACATTACATTAGTGTAAGTAATAAATAACTAAAGCAACCTATTATTACAAATGACCGAGACTTGACAAAATAGTAAAAACTTAGGTTCCAACAATCTCCTCCTAAGGATCGGTCATCATGGTTGCTTGACGTCTTTGTTGTAATCTTTGACTTTCATAGCTTCAGACGTCTTCAGAAATGTCTAGAATAATGATGGATATACTTTGCTCTTAGTCTTTGTTCTTTGATGATGTTGTAGTGATTGTGTTACGAAGTAATCTGCCATTCGTCACTCCTGCGTCTGTGGTGGTTGTCCGCCATTCCAACATACTCATACATCTTTGGATTAAGACTTTCACGTACAAGAAGTTCCTTTTCATATATTGAGATCTTAAGTCTTTAAACTTTGTTGATTCTTCTTAATTGTTGTAGAATCCTTCTTTGAACTTTGTGTTGCTAAGATCTTTGGGGGAGCTTTCTTTGACTTCAAGATGTATGTATGAGCATGTTGGAATCTACCATCATGGAAGTGAGGTACCTGCGAGTAAACAGTTAGCAATAAAACAACCGGTACTTACGGATAAGGAATTAGAGCTCGTCAACAGCATAGTGTGAAGACTCCTTCTAATCCTTATCCTGGCCGTTCCCATATCAGATACTCCCAAGGGAGCTTACGAGACCTACTAAGTAGCTCAATGACTGGGTGAGTCGCTGGGGATCACTCCACGACTGTAGACCGTAATAGAACCACCGCAAACACTAAGCGTAACCCTTGTGGGGTTACCGAAGTGACCTGCTGTCAGGGCTGTTAGACGTTGACCCTGGCAGGATTTCCGTTCAATCATTGAGAAATACCTAAGTAATCCTCTCATAAACGTTCTAGGCAGATTGCTAGGATATGCGAAGGACTCGATAGTTTACAACTGATGCCCATTGATGTAGAACATCAGTCGTAGAAATACTAAGTGTTCCTAGGAGATCTTTGATGTATCTCAAGGCTCTAGACTCTATAAGTGCACACCTAGGTTTCCTAAGCGGAGACTTGGGAGGTGTCTCCTGCTTCAATATCAACCGTCTCTAAGAGATAGGTCGATAGGTTACGCGGGTTCCCCGTGAGAATGAAACAAGTCCTTTTAGGAGAACTTGAGTGGTTAAGAAGGTTTAGTGCATCGCGTCACTGGGTCCATGACGACTTAGTCTTCAATACCGGTGTTGTCTTTTGCAACAGCCAGTAGCATATGAATTGAACCCGGTGTCTGCCCTAAGGTTGAACATATGGAGGGCTATTTCTTTTCACCCTTTTCTTTGCTTTTCTTTTTAATTCTTCAACTCCTTCTTTCCCTTTCATTCATTTCTCCTTTTTCCGTATCATACCTAAGGACTTCTAATTCTAACTATGGGAGATGTCCTTGGGTAGATCCCTCCGGCTCTGGCGGATCATAGGACGGATATTCCTATCTTAATCACCTTATAACTCCGACAGTAGCCAAGAAACCTTTGAAAAAAAAATCTCTCAAAGTGTTTGTGATAATCAAATAATTTGGTTAACACTTTGAGAGTTTTGTGTACACTTTTGAAGGGCTCCCCCTGCACATGTGCTCATAAGTAT
The DNA here is from genome assembly GCA_030686995.1 of Artemisia argyi. Lineage (NCBI taxonomy): Eukaryota > Viridiplantae > Streptophyta > Magnoliopsida > Asterales > Asteraceae > Artemisia > Artemisia argyi. The sequence continues at coordinate 228,074,780 of CM060701.1, forward strand.
TTAATAAATTTGCACATGCGGGAGGAGCAAACACATTTTAGAATTGATCCACTTTCTGTGAACAAGACCGATTCGAGACACGCTTACATCACTAGTTAGACTAGCTTGAAGTTATTACCCGGCCTGGTCAAGTCCACAAAAAGTTTCTCGAGACGGTACGTTTCTACTGAGACATATCCTTTTTGAGACACGCTTACGTGGTTAGTTAAAGAGTTGCATTGTCAGCTTTTAGGTGACAACTAGCTCTAGTAACTAACTTGATGTTATTACCCGTCGAGGATAAGTCCTTTCGATATTACTAACTTGTATTATCTCGTCAATTCCTGGGTTAATACTGAGTCTAGCTCGCTTATGATGCAACTTTTAAGCTTTGACTTCGTATATTTTAATCACTTTTACATTTTCTCCCCCTCAAAAATAGCATATCAAATGGTGTTTTTGACAAATTTTAATATTAAAATATGCCTTTTTGAGTCTTACGGGGAGATTCACCATGAACATTTGATTTTGAGCAAAGTATTTTGTGTTGACAAGTGCTCCCCCTCAACAAGTGATTAGGTCTTATTGAGGTGAAATACTTGTCCTTTTGAGCAGAATTATGAAAAATCAAAAAAGTTTGATTAATTCTACTCAAAAGTAAGAAGCTTTCGCTCCTTATGTGAGGATTGAGGCACTGAAGCGTACCTCAGGGTCCTTTAAATACAAGCACGGGTTGTACACTGTAATGTGTGCACAAACCATTATGAAAAATCATTCAATCAAATGAAATAATCAAATGTACCAAGTTACTCTTCGTCCGGAAGTGGAGCATCAAAGTCAGTGAACTTGGGTTCAGGTCTTTCGAAGTTTCTGACAGGAAATGATGGTCTGACGCCGATGTAGCTTTCCAGTCGTCTGATCTGTTCCCGTCGAAATAACCTTTCCTCAATCTTTAAGACAAAATTCCGAACTTGTCTTCTGATGCTGGATTTCCATCTCGGTTGTTCCCCCTTAGCTATCTTTCGTCGATCATCATTCAACCTTTTGACCAGCCCATCACGAACAGATTTGAGGGTAACATCACAGAATTTATGCACCTCATCAAATCTCATGAAACTTTGAAGTTGTTTGCTGTTGATGTAGGTGAAACCAAAAGGGTCTTAGTTGAGAGTAAACTGTGACGTTTGATAAATTCCATCAAACGTGAATTGTGGCTTAGTCAAATTTATCTTCTGCTGATAACTTTCCACACCCAGTTGAAGATCTTCCACCCTTTCTTGAACTATCAGTCGTCGGATGTAGAGAAGTAGTGATGCCATAAAGTTGTACTGTACATCTCTGTCGAAACCCCGCATTCTTCCTTTAACCTTTTCGAGATACATATCTTCGATGTCATTCAGATAAAGGTCTGGAAAGTCTGCTTCGGAGAACTTATACTTATTTTCATCCTGACGTTTAACCACAATTTCACGCATGAATTTGTAGTTAAACCGTTGTGACTCGTGAATCTCCAAGATGGCGATGATCTTAGATTTATGCTTCACATCTTCCAAAGATTTCTCTCCCAATCTGCTAGTGTAACCGAGACGACGACGGTCTGGCCAGTGTTGAATACCATGTAGGGCATCTCTGTCGTAAGCTACGATGGAGTTGCTGAATACACGAGTTGTTTCTTCGATGGCAGGAATTTCGTATCTGGCGGCTGGTACGGAGATTGTGAGTGATGAAGCATATTTCTTCTTGGTTTTCTCTTGGTTGAGTTTGATATTTTGAAGATCTTTGTTGAAGAAATAACTGTAGGGTAACTTGGGCTTTATCTGGAAATCCTGTCAAAGGCAATGGTTTTGTCCAGTCGGTGAAGTAAGGTTTTTCATGGTTCTTTGAACTGAAATCGATATTCATCTCAGGATTTAGCCAGTCAAATTCGGCAGACATTGCACTGGCTATATTCTGCAAATGAAATTCGTATTCAACTTTGTTCCCGGATCTTTTCTTGAGAAAATCTTGTGCGTCCTTATTGATTCTTCTTAGCTCCGTCTTTGTAAGTTTGTTGATCTGAAGATCCTTCATGATAACTTGGGTAAACTGTAGAGTATTGCCCGGAAGGGGTTCTTCATCTTCTAGAGGAGGTTGTGCTTGAACCATGTCTGTCAACCAGTCATTAAGAGGAGTATCGTCATTGTCGAGCCATGTATGACGTCTTTTCTTCTTGGATTTCTTAGACTTAGATGGAGCATCTTTGTCTTTAGCTTTGGACGGTGACGATGGTCCAGCATGAGAATCATGAGTAGGTGGAGCACGGTAATCGGTGTCAAGTTGATCCTGGATGTCATCAGTGTGTTCCATGAAAATTTCTTCATCTTCGGTTTGACCTTTACCAGTAGTAGATGGTTGTTGTTGAGTTCCAGGAGGAGTGGAGTCCTTTTGTGGCTGTAGAGAGGATGAGGGACCTGTTCCAGACTTGGATTTCTTGCCTTTGGAGTTTGGGTCAGGATCGTCATCTTTTCTTGTCCGTTTACGGGTTCTAGCAGCTTCTTTGCATGACTCTTTTGACATGTAAGCCACCATAGCATCATGTAGGGCTTTTTCTTCAGGTGTCTGTGTGGTTTTGGTGGCAATGTTGTCGAAGAGTTTGACAAGCATGTCATTGAAAGACAATTCTGGGACGGTTGGAGCCACAGTAGAAGGTTTAGCGGTGTGAAGCGTGAATGGTGTAGTAGACAACATTTTCCTGGTAACACTTCTGATTCTGTGATCCAAATTGTCATTGATAGGTTCAAGAAGATTTGCTACTGTAGGAGTGATCATATCAACCAGATTTTCAGTGAGAAAATCATGTGTTGCAGTTCTGATGAATCCTTCGTAATCAGAGTTCAAGAACTTATCGATCAGCTGCTTTGACTCCTGGAATTCCTCAACTTGTTTAGTGAGATTGGTAACAATGTTTGTGAGTTTGTTCACTTGCTCCTGAAGATCAACTGGTTGTTTAGGTTCATTGATTGAATGTTGTTTAGATGCGGTCTCAGAAGGTGTGGGTGATGAGTGCTCAGGTGATGATTCGGACGATGACTCGTTGTGAGAGTCTGAAGAAGATGCGGGAGGAGTCGGATCCTTTGGTGGAGAGTCTTGTGGAGGTGGAGGTTGTGCTGAGGAAGTCTGTTGAGAAGATGACTGAAGAAATATGTTGGTGTCGAACGCGTTCTTCTCTTCGTTTTCCTTTCTACGACGTTCCTCTGCTTCCTCTGCTTCTCGTGCAAGAAACTCTGGAGTGATGAGATATTCTTGTTCCTGATCCGTAGCAGTGTGTACTTGTCCGCCAACATTCTCCTCTAAATTAGCAGTCTCTGTCATGTGGACATCTTCAGCCTTGTCAGTGTCCTTAACATTGTCATCAGGTTGTGGAGCTGATTCTGACGTTGTGGGAGGAACCATGCTGCTTGTAGCCCCTACATGCTCTGACTGATCGATAGGTGGTGGTGTTGGAGGGTGTGATAGAAGTCGGCTTTCAAGACTTGCTTTCCTTTGTTCTTTGAGTAGTCGCTTTTCTTCAGCTCGAGTGTCGACAACTATACTCTTGAGTTTGCGTTTATCGACCAACGGTTCAACGATTGGTTCGTCTTCATCATCATTTGGCTCATTGATAGTGACTCCTTTTCTTCTCCTTGTCTCTTCTTCATAAGTTTCAAGACTTTGTTGTACGGCAATCTCTGTAGCAGGAAATCCTTCATCAGGTGCTCTGTATCTCAGTTCATAGTCTGGTTCTTCTTCATCAGATTCCGTATCAAACTCGGATTCGGTGTCAGAAGGTGGAGGTGTAGGTTCATCACGAAGAGTGTATTCGGGAGTTACCTTCTTCTTTGGCTTGGTAGCAGGTTTGGGTTTGGATGTAGGTTTAGGTGTGGTAGTAGTCTTGGGTTTTGCCATTGGAGCAGACTTAGATCTTGTGTGAGGTGATCCAGTGGTGCTTGTTGTACTCCCAGACTTTACACCTCCCTTGCTACGAGTCTTTATTGTTGCTTCTTCCTGTACACCTTTGTAAGCGTTGTCATACAGCTTGTAGTTCAGACTCTTCTTGATTTTATCATTCAGTAGGTATTCTGGAAGCCTCATTCCCTTGATCTTTGTAGAGGAAGTGGTCGTTTTGATGAATGAGGTGGTGAAGTCGTCCTCAAAGAGGTGCTTCGGCTCATTAGGATCAGTCATCCTTTTGATGAATTCTGGAGAGCTTTTGCAGAGATGTTCTATGATAAGCTTGGTGAATCTTGTGAATGGTATCATAGTCTTTACACGTTCAGTCTGAATGCTGTGTACGATATCATTCATGATAGGAACTGCAAAGTCAATCGGTGTCAGAGTCACCATACCCCAGAATGTTTGCAGGTGTTCGAGCCTTGGATGTTCATGACCACTTTTCCTTCCAGATATAGATCTTACCACCAACAGACAGAATGTTCTCCAAGGCTGAGGGATATATTTGACATTAAATTTGGAAAGCTTGACTAGAGGTACATCATCGTCAACCTCATATCCTAATTCAATGAAGAAGTCAAGAAGTTCCAGGTCAGGTAGTATAGGAGCAAATTCGTTGTCAGGTTGTGGCATGAGAAGGGCTGTTCAAAGAACGTCATGATCTACAGAGTATTCTTGGCTATCCAATGTAACAGTGAAAGACTCATCATCCAAGTTGGCCTGAGCAGTAAGCCAAAACTGATGAAGGTAGAACAGCGGAACTGAGGTAGAACAGGTGAGCAGAGGTTTGCAAGGATGTGCCAGTAGGATATCTTTCACAATCAAGCATGATTTCTCCGTGATATTCAATTTGTTGAAATCAACTCGGGGATTGTTATTGCCAATCGTGACATTGTAGTTCTCGGGAATGATGTCATCCAAGGTGAGTAATGGAAGAGTGTGTTCAGCGACGTTCTCATTGTGTTCAGCCATGTTAATCTGAAAAGTATCACTATAAACCAAACATCCAAATTTGTTACGTGTTAGCACAGTTTAGAGTTTGGATACAGATATCTACTTGAGACAGTTAATCACAAATGTGTCATTTTGTTATGAGTCAAATAATGCATATTGCAAATAAGCACAATTGATAATCACAATTCACAATTACATCACATTACACAACAATAATGAATCACAACAAGGTAACATAGATATAACATGACAATGCCAAACAAGATTTCGAAAAATATATCATGGATCTTTTATCGCAAACTTGAGTAAAGAAACAGATTTCGAAAAAAATGTAATAGTGAAACTTTATCGAGAAAGTGACTTCTCGAAAAAAATTCAACATTATTGACTTTTATCGAGATCTCTTTCCTTTGCGAAAAAATTGAAGTTTTCGAGAAAAAACATCTTTTTCAACTTTTCGAGAAACTGATGATTTCGGAAAAGATATAGTTCACTGAATGATTTCGAAAAAATGATATAGTGAAACTTTATCGAGAAAGTGACTTCTCGAAAAAATTCCTCAGAATTGACTTTTATCGAGATCTTTTATCGAGATCTTTCCTTTGTGAAAAATTTGAAGTTTTCGAGAAAAAACATCTTTTTTGATAAAAAAAAATAAAATAAAAAAAACAACTTTTCGAGAAACTGATGATTTCGAAAAAATTTTAGTTCAAAGAATGATTTCGAAAAAATAATTTCGAAAAAATTGAGTTGAACAACTTTTATCGAGAACATGAGTTTCTCGATAATTTATCGAAGGTTTGCGATAATTTACAACTTTCTCGAAAACATTCTTGTACAAGAATCTAATCGAATTTTCTTGAAGTTACACGTACATTTCCTTCACAAAAAACTTTTCCAATGATATTGGCCTGTCACCAAGATAGACAACCACTACTTAGTCAGAATCACAAAGATTTCGATAATATTCAAGAATATGTTTTCGATAACTTAACGAATTTGAGACAAATGAGTATCACGTAGTCTAGCATATCACAACTACATGTATAAAGCTTATAATGACACATAAACACAGTAGTCAACACATAAGCCACATTTATCTCGATATTATTAACGAACGAAGCATACAAGTTTTTCGAGAATCATGTTCAAATGGTGTGAATCATCATAGCTAGATTACACATTCAAATATGAGACCTAAGAAACAAATCCCACCAATAAAATCAAACAAATAAGCATTGAACCATATAAACCCACTTCGACTCGAACCCTAGATTTCTAGATCGAGGCAAACATGATGGAATGTATAAATAAATGATAAGGAGGTGTTAGAAACAAGCATAGTAACTAAACCCTATCAAGAATTAAACACCACAACACGTAAAGAGCAATTTTCGAAATCCTAACCCTAGTTCTCGACATCAAGAAAACATGAAATCGAACCGTTGAAAATTCAATTAACCAAGATCCTATGTATGTTATGCCCTAGTGATTACATAGGAACTTACAATTTTATGATCAAGTTCTTGGATGATTCGAATGATTGAGGGCCGTTGGTTTTGATGAAAGGGTTTAAGAGGTTTAAAGTTTGTGGGGTTTTTGTTATCCGGTTTGTTTGTTTTATTTTATTTTGAAACTTTAAGTTTTTACAATATGGGTCCCTTAACTATGAGATATGTTTACTAGAACCCTAAAGTAACTAGCAAGTCAATGTAACATTGAGATATGCATCCGTTAAGCTAACTTATGAAAATTTAAAACTAATGAGACAAAGTGATGTAAAAGAAATCTTCCACACACTCTGAAGAACCGTAAAATACGAGAAACATGCAAGTATACCAATTAAAGTTGTGTTGACATAAATAATGCCTTAAAAACATTATTAAGTTTTTATCAATATCTCTATGTTTTGATCATTACAAAATATAACCTCAAATAACTAAAACTTATGACATAAACAAGTATTTGGTGATTAATATTTCTCTTTACATCCAAATCACTTAAGGTATGAATAAACAAAGTGTTTAGTGCAATGTATGATCAAAGGGGTATTTAATTAACTAATACAAAGTTTATTTAATTATATAATCTTATTATATATTTTTGAAAAACACTTTTGGTAATAAGGAAAAATGTTTTAATCATACTAAATATATGATTTCAAATATTTAACCAAAATCAGTTAGTTTTTCACCAAATAAACTTTCCCCACTAAAAGACAAAGTTTCTGGCCGTTACAGTTGGGCGGCCCCCTTAATTATAAGGGGCGACCCCCTTAATTTTAAGAGGGCCGGCCATGCTTTAAGGGGACCGGCCACGCTCCTCTGTCAGAAACGTTTGCCTATAAATACCACCTTAAACCTGGATTTTTTCCCCACCTTTTGCACTCCAGAACTTTCTGTTCTAGATCTCCATTTCCAATCTATAAATCCTTTGATCATACATTCTTAAATCTTTGTTTCAAAGTGATCCATACATAATCCATTCAAGTGCAAGAGAAGAATACTTCTATCCCTCAAGACAAGAAGTATTACAACTAGTTGTGATCTCCACATCTAAGTTGTTTGTGCATCATCATTGATTATTATTTCATAGTGTGATTAGTTGTGAATATTTGTTAGAGAATAGTTGTGTAGATAGTAGAAGTTGATTAGTAGTGAAGTAGGATAGTTGTGAAGATTGGTGTGTAGAAGAAGGTGTGTAGAAGATTGGTGTGTAAAAGCTAGGTGTGAAGAAGATTGGTGTGAAGATTGGTGTGAAGATTGGTGTGTAGATTGGTGTGTAGATTGGTGTGTATATTGGTGTGTATATTGGTGTGTACGGTTTTCTCCGCCATAAGGGAGCTTGTTGATATAGTGAAGAAAACTCTCGAGTTAGGTGCTCGGGGAGTGGAGTAGGGCAAGGAAGGTGCCTTGTACCCGAACCACTATAAATCGCTTGTCTCTCGGTTTGATCTTTCCATCTTTTACTTATTTCATTACTTACATAATTATTGCTTCATAGTATATATACTTAGTGTTGTTCATATTGTGTATAACTAGATTTCATATACCATCGAATCTATATTTTATAAATCAACGAAAACTTTTAAACAATTTGTTTTATAACAATTAAAACGACGTAAAACTATTCAACCCCCCTTCTAGTTTTCCACAATTGGTATCAGAGCCACGTCTAGCAAGAATTTTAAAATATATTGTATTTTAAAACTTGTAACGATCTATGGAATCTTTAAAATATTTAGAAGGGCAATCTATGCAAAGACCACCACTATTTGAAAGTGATGGATTTTTATATTGGAAAAATAGATTCGAAACGTATGTGAAATCAAAAGATCTTGATCTTTGACATATTATTACCTTTGGTGATTTTCCCCCTATTTAATATAATGTTGAAACTAAAATGGATGAAATTGTAGCTTTTGAAAAACAAAATGATGATTTGAAAAAGAAACTAGCAAAAAATAATGAGGCTAAAATGGTTATTTATAATGCGTTACCACGCAAAGAATATGAACGAATTTTTATGTGTAAAACCGCAAAAGAAATTTGGGATTCTTTACTAATCACTCACCAAGGTAATAGCCAAGTCAAAGACAATAAAATAGATCTTCTTGTACAACAATATGAACAATTTACGATTCCGGAAGAGGAATCAATTGATAATGCTTTTACTAAGTTTAACACTATCATCACAAGTTTAAAAGCACTTGATGAGACATTTTCTAGTAAAAATTGTGTTAGGAAATTTCTTAGGGCATTGCATCCAAAATGGCGAGCTAAGGTCACGGCAATTGAAGAATCAAAGAACTTGATGACGTTATCACTAGATGAACTAATTGGCAACTTGAAGGTTCATGAAGAAATCATAAGAAGAGATTCGGAAACGGTCAAAGTCAAGAAAGAACAAATCAAATCCATTGCTCTAAAAGCCAAAAAGGAACCTAGTGATGATGATGATTCAAGTGACGAAAGTGAAGACGAAGAATATGCAATGGCCGTAAGAGAATTCAAGAAATTCTTCAAGAGACGAGGAAGATTCACTAGATCATCACATGACGATAGAAAATCGTTCCAAAGAAATAGAAGTGACAATTACGTGAAAAGAAAATGCTTTAGATGTGGAAGTCCAAATCATCTCGTTGGTGAATGTCTAAAGCCGCCGAGTTATGATAATCAAGGTGCATTTGTTAGTAGAACATGGAGTGATAGTGACAAAGAAGAAGTGGAAAAACCAAGAGAAGAAAAGTGTTTCATGGCAAAAGCAACCGACGAAATATGCCTTGGAATTGACTTGGAGCCTGACGAATGGATCAAGGATAGTGGATGCTCAAGGCACATGACAGGGAACCGAAAGCTATTCTCTACATATAAGGCATACAACGGAGGTAACGTTATCTTTGGTAGTGACTTGCGTGGAAAAATTATTGGCAAAGGTACGATTTCTCAAGACTCACTTACTATTGAAAATGTTGAACATGTTAATAATTTAACATATAACTTACTTAGTGTAGGCCAAATATGCGATAATAAATGTAAAGTTATCTTTTCCGAAGAAGATAGCGAAATAATTAAGAATGGAAAAATTATAGGTAGAGGTATTAGGAAAGGAGGTGTATATGTTATGAAACTAGGAAACAAACCTGAAGATAGGATATGCCTAACGACCCTAGACGAAAACTCCACATTGTGGCATAGGAGATTAGGACATGCTAACATGCAACAAATACAATCTTTGGCCTCTAAGGAATTAGTTAGAAACTTGCCTAATCTAAAATATGACAAACATTTTTGTGATGCATGTAAAGTTGGAAAACAAGCTCATGCTAGCCACAAAGCTAAGAATATAGTATCCACTACTAGGTGCCTAGAATTATTACATATGGATCTTTTTGGTCCATCCGCTGTGCGGAGCTATGGAGGAAACAAGTATACCTTAGTAATAGTAGATGACTACTCACGATACACGTGGACTAGGTTTTTAAGTGACAAAACCCAAGCCTTTGAAAAATTCAAAATATTTAGCAAAATGATTCAAAATAAGTTAGGATGCTCAATAGTTGCCATTAGGACGGACCATGGAAGGGAATTTGATAACGAAGTACAATTTGGAAAATATTGTGAGTTAAATGGAATATCTCATAATTTCTCCGCTCCTCGTACTCCTCAATCAAATGGGGTAGTAGAAAGAAAAAATAGGTCACTACAAGAAATGAGTAGAACTATGTTAAATGAACAATCCATTCCACAAAAATTTTGGTGTCACGTCGTAGATACATTGACTTATATTCTAAATAGGGTATCAATTAGAAGAATTCTAGGAAAAACTCCTTATGAGTTATTAAGAAATAGAAAACCTAACTTAAGCTACTTTAGAGTATTTGGAAGTAAATGCTATATCTTAAACACTAAGGACTACCTCACTAAGTTTGATCCAAAGTCATATGAAGGAATATTTTTAGGATACTCACAAAATAGTAAAGCATATATAATACTTAACAAACACTCAATGAAAGTAGAGGAATCACTAAATGTAACATTTGATGAAACACCACCACCTTCTAAAACGCTACCTTTAGAAGATGATAATTTAGTCGAAGAAGAAGCTATTGAGGTTAGTAAAACAAAACCCATAGGAAATGACAATGAAGAAACTCACTTAGAAAATAACGAAATCGTTAATATTAAAGAATCTAGATCACATCCTTTAGATAATATAATAGGACATCTTAACCAAAGAACCCTTAGGTCACAAGCCCAAGATAAAAACAACTTCTTTTGTTTCCTCTCAGCAATAGAACCTAAGAATATTAGTGAGGCTTTAAAGGATGAAAGTTGGATTATAGCTATGCAAGAAGAATTAAATCAATTTAAGGCAAATGATGTTTGGGAACTAGTCCCAAATCCAAAGGATATGACCATCATAGGAACCAAATGGGTATATAGAAATAAGTTAGACGAGAATGGAATAGTTACTAGGAATAAAGCTAGGTTAGTTGCCCAAGGTTATAATCAACAAGAAGGAATTGATTATGATGAAACTTATGCCCCCGTAGCTAGACTAGAATCAATTAGGATATTACTTGCCTATGCTTGCACCCTAGATTTTAAGTTATTCCAAATGGATGTGAAAAGTGCATTCCTTAACGGTTTTATCAATGAGGAGGTATATGTGGCACAACCTCCAGGATTCATTGACTTCGCAAAACCTGATTATGTTTATAAGTTAAAGAAAGCTTTGTATGGACTCAAACAAGCTCCCAAAGCTTGGTATGATCGATTAAAAGCTTTTCTTATTAAACATGATTATTCCATGGGAATGGTAGATAACACTCTTTTCACTAAAAGGAAAGACCCTAATCTCATCATTGTTCAAATATATGTTGATGACATTATATTTGGATCGACTTGTCAAGACATGTGTGATGAATTTGCCAAAATCATGCATGATGAGTTTGAGATGAGTATGATGGGTGAACTTAACTTCTTCCTAGGATTACAAATAAAACAATTAGAAGATGGAATATTCTTTAACCAATCTAAGTACATTAAGGAAATGCTTAAGAAATTTGGCCTAGAAGACTCAAAACCCATAAAAACACCCATGTCTATGGAGGTAAAGCTCACAAAGGACGATGAAGGTGAGTCCGTAGATAACTCCAAGTATAGAGGAATGATAGGTAGTTTACTATACTTGACGGCAAGTAGACCCGATATCATGTTTAGTGTCTGCCTTTGTGCCCGTTTTCAAGAGGATCCCAAAACCTCTCACCTAGAAGCGGTTAAGCGTATCTTCCGATACATTAAAGGCACTATACACTTAGGATTATGGTATCCTAAGGAATCCGGCATAGAAACCATTGTATATGCGGATTCGGATCATGCGGGAGACTACGTAGATAGAAAGAGCACTAGCGGTATTTGCACGTTTATGGGATGTTGTCTAACATCTTGGTTTTCGAAGAAGCAAACCGCTCTTGCTATTTCTACCACCGAAGCCGAATATGTAAGCGCCGGAAAGGCATGTCAACAAGCACTATGGATGAAACAAGCTCTCATAGACTATGGCATTAGGTTAGAAAATGTCCCCATTATGTGTGATAACAAAGGTGCGATAGATTTAAGTAAAAATCCGGTGCAACACTCTAGGACTAAACACATAGAAATACGTCACCATTTTCTTAGGGATAATGTACAAAAAGGAAATATATCTATAGAAAAGGTTGCATCGGAAGATAACATTGCGGATATATTCACAAAACCCCTTAAGCGTGAATTATTCAACCACTTGCGTTTAGGATTAGGAATGATGGAACAAGTTGACTAAATTATATTGAAATATTTCAAATTAATACTTGCATGAAATTTATTTTTCTCCCATTTCATCTTTTCTGAGTCTAGGAATCTATTTCGCACAAAACTAAAGATTGGGAAAATTTATTTTCTTTGCATAAATTTTTTTTTTTAAAAACTCAATCAATTTTCTCTAAAAATTATTCTCACAATCTAGGAACCCCATGAAAACCATTTTCCTTGCATTGTTGACTAATTCTAAAAACATTATATTTCAAAATCATGCATAAACTCTCACATAAATTGTCAAGGTATATAATCTAATATATGTCTTTGACACTCATGATCGAGCAAAAATTGAATCAAGGAGATTATTTGGATTGTTTCTTAGGATCGCTATTTCTTTTTGCTTCTAGGAGTCGAAACAATCACAACTCCACATTTGTTGCATATAGACACTCACTAGGACAAATTCACTAATAATGGTGTCATCTTGATCCATCACTAGTTTTTCCACTCACTAAGATCCTTGCCTTCAATCTCTTAGGAAGATTAAGTGTGCTTGCCTTTGTTTACCTCCTATTGCTTATTATGTGTTGATTATTTGCTCCTTTGCTTATGTGTTTTTGCATGTATGCTATATCTTGATTAGATTAGATGCTATATTGCCTAAAGGAATTGAACTTGCTTGAATCCAAGTCCAAAAACACAACCTTTCTGCAAATTTTCTGCCAAAAACCCAATTCTGGCAATCTGGAAATCACCAGATGGGCGGCCCCCTTAATTATGTAAGGCGGCCCCCTTAATTTTAAGGGGACCGCCCCCTAATTAAGGGGACCGGCCATCTGATGGTCGGGTTTACAGAATCTTTTCTGCTTTTTAGCCCATTTCAACCTACATTTCCCATTTTTCACCAACACATTTTGTCCTAATCCTCCAAACAAACTTTATCCATCCTTAAACACACAAATCTTACACTATAAATATCCCCAATCCTCAAAGCTCTCCATTCATCCCATCATGAACTCTCCAAACAAACCAAAATCAAAAGCCTCAAGGCTAGCAAGGATGACGGAAAAACCCGTTTGGCGACGAAAAAGTCCTCGAAACAAATCTATCATCACAAATGTAGTTGGAAATCATTCCTCACCACCAACCTCTTATTTCCCAAACTTTGCATCAAACCAACAAAGGCATTCATTTGATCCACTTTACAAACCAGACAACATTGGCCAAACATCTTCCTTCAAGCCAAACTACACCTCTCAACCTCCAACAACTTATAATGATCCATGCAAGTTTGATGAACCATCAAACTACAATTCCAACTACTCAAACCCAACTCATCCATACCAAACCTATGATCCCCTCCACATTGCCACGGAAAAACAAAGGTTCCGTGATGAAATAAACCAAATCCATGATCTTAGTGATCTCCTTGCTATGCATCTTGCACAACGCAACAAAGGGCTACCTCCATCATCACCCTATGCAAATTGCCTTCCCCACTCTCTTAACTTGGATCAAGTTACAAATCACACTCACTTTTGCCCTTGTTGCATATTCCTTCAAAAACAAATCCTCTACTTGAGTGAAGATATTTCTTGGATTGAATATCTTCTCACTCGTAATCATCCAATACCACCCTTAACACGATACAACATCGTGAGATCCACTTCTTCCGCTCCATGCAACACCCCATATCCACCTCAATCAAACATCTAAGCTCCATGCTTTTGTTTTCCTTCAAGCAAATAAAACAAATCAACCATGGGTTGCAAGCAAGTCCAAGTGCTCTCTTAGGCAATATAGGACTATATCTTTTCTTTTGTTTTAGTGTAATCAATATGCTACAAGCATATTGAATGTTGTTATGCTAATTATTTCTATCATGCTTGAATGAATCTATTTTTATTTGCATAATTGTTGCTTTTGCATATATATGTGTGTTGCTCTCTTCAAAATATTTTTGTAGCCAAGATTCCAATTGCTCGTTCCCTTTGTGCTCTCAAACGAGGGGGAGCATACATCAAGGGGGAGTTCTCTACCCGTTTAAACTTCTTTCACGAAGATTATTCGGCCTAACCTTTTTGATTTTACAAAAAGGGGGAGAAGAGAAATGGTAAACTCTATAATACTTGTCTAATAACAAGTTTTAAATCTTTTGAGTTTAAGGTTTTGTAATAATCAAAAAGGGGGAGATTGTTGACATAAATAATGCCTTAAAAACATTATTAAGTTTTTATCAATATCTCTATGTTTTGATCATTACAAAATATAACCTCAAAGAACTAAAACTTATGACATAAACAAGTATTTGGTGATTAATATTTCTCTTTACATCCAAATCACTTAAGGTATGAATAAACAAAGTGTTTAGTGCAATGTATGATCAAAGGGGTATTTAATTAACTAATACAAAGTTTATTTAATTATATAATCTTATTATATATTTTTGAAAAACACTTTTGGTAATAAGGAAAAATGTTTTAATCATACTAAATATATGATTTCAAATATTTAACCAAAATCAGTTAGTTTTTCACCAAATAAACTTTCCCCACTAAAAGACAAAGTTTCTGGCCGTTACAGTTGGGCGGCCCCCTTAATTATAAGGGGCGGCCCCCTTAATTTTAAGGGGGCCGGCCATGCTTTAAGGGGACCGGCCACGCTCCTCTGTCAGAAACGTTTGCCTATAAATACCACCTTAAACCTGGATTTTTTCCCCACCTTTTGCACTCCAGAACTTTCTGTTCTAGATCTCCATTTCCAATCTATAAATCCTTTGATCATACATTCTTAAATCTTTGTTTCAAAGTGATCCATACATAATCCATTCAAGTGCAAGAGAAGAATACTTCTATCCCAAAAGACAAGAAGTATTACAACTAGTTGTGATCTCCACATCTAAGTTGTTTGTGCATCATCATTGATTATTATTTCATAGTGTGATTAGTTGTGAATATTTGTTAGAGAATAGTTGTGTAGATAGTAGAAGTTGATTAGTAGTGAAGTAGGATAGTTGTGAAGATTGGTGTGTAGAAGAAGGTGTGTAGAAGATTGGTGTGTAAAAGCTAGGTGTGAAGAAGATTGGTGTGAAGATTGGTGTGAAGATTGGTGTGAAGATTGGTGTGTAGATTGGTGTGTAGATTGGTGTGTATATTGGTGTGTATATTGGTGTGTACGGTTTTCTCCGCCATAAGGGAGCTTGTTGATATAGTGAAGAAAACTCTCGAGTTAGGTGCTCGGGGAGTGGAGTAGGACAAGGAAGGTGCCTTGTAGCCGAACCACTATAAATCGCTTGTCTCTCGGTTTGATCTTTCCATCTTTTACTTATTTCATTACTTACATAATTATTGCTTCATAGTATATATACTTAGTGTTGTTCATATTGTGTATAACTAGATTTCATATACCATCGAATCTATATTTTATAAATCAACGAAAACTTTTAAACAATTTGTTTTATAACAATTAAAACGACGTAAAACTATTCAACCCCCCTTCTAGTTTTCCACAAGTTGGTAAAAGATTTAAGCGTGACTCCCCCTCAACACTTGTAAAGTAAGAACAAGGTGTTGAATGGAAGTGATATACTTGCATTTTTTTATTTTTTATTTTATTATTTTTTTTATGAAAAATAAAATGTGAAAAATCTTTTTGTGTTTAGATTAATTAATAGTAAAGAAAACAAACTATTATACAGAGATAGTAGTGATGTTTGACGATCAGTGGTATTTTAAAAACTTTTCAAGATCCTCTGGTGTCAAACATCTCATACCAATTTGGTGGACTAGACTAGCAAACCTTGAGGGTGCCAAGGATTTGGTAAGTAAGTCCGCCAATTGGTACTCAGTTCCAACAAAATAGAGTTCAACTGTACCCCTTTCCACATGCTCTTTGATGAAATGATAACGGAGATCGATGTGTTTGGATTTGCAATGATGTACAGTGTTGCAGGAGATAGCAATTGCACTCTTTGAATCACAGTAAATAGGAATCTTGTTGAATAGGTAGCCATAATCTTTAAGTTGTGATCTCATCCAGATGACTTGAGCACAACAAGCAGAGATGGCTACGTATTCAGATTCTGTAGATGACAGTGACGTGCAGTCCTGCTTCTTAGATTGCCATGACACAAGTTTGTCTCCGAGAAACTGTAATCCACCAGATGTACTTTTGCGTGTGTCTAAACATCCTGCATGATCAGCATCTGAAAAAGCAATTAGTTCAAAACCAGAATCCTTCGGATACCAGATTCCCAAGTTAATGGTTCCCTTTATATATCGAAGGATTCTTTTGACCTCATTGAGGTGTTTTTCAGTTGGTCTTGACTGATAACGAGAGCACATGTAGACAGCAAAAACTATATCAGGTCTACTAGCTGTGAGATACATGAGGGACCCAATCATACTTTGGTATTTGGTAGGGTCAACGGGAGTCCCATGTAAATCAGCATCTAGTTTTGTGGCATAGCCCATTGGTGTATTATAAGTATCACAAGTCATCATTCCATGTTTCTTTAAAATTTCAAGAGCATATTTGGACTGATTTATAAAAATCCCACGGGGTGATTGATGAACTTGTAGTCCTAAAAAGAACGAAAGTTCACCCATCATGGACATTTCAAAATTATCTTTCATTAATTTTGCAAAATCATTAGAGTAACTTCGTTTTGTTGAGGCAAAAATGATGTCGTCGACATATATTTGAACAACAAGTAAGTCCTCCCCGTAGGTTTTTGTAAATAGTGTGGGATCCACCGATCCTTTAAAAAATTTGTTGGCCATTAAGAAAGTGGACAGTTTGTCATACCACGCCCGTGGGGCCTGCTTGAGTCCGTAGAGAGCCTTTTTGAGTCGGTAGACGTGATTAGGACGCTCAGGATCAACGAAGCCTTCAGGTTGGCTGACATAAACTTCTTCACGGAGTTCTCCATTCAGAAATGCTGTCTTCACATCCATTTGGTAAACCACCATATTCCTATGTGCAGCATAAGCCAAAAAGATCCGAACAGCTTCATGTCTTGCCACTGGTGCAAAGGATTCAGCAAAGTCTAGACCTTCAAGTTGGGAGTATCCTTTCGCTACCAGACGTGATTTGTTGCGGATGACTGTCCCTTCTGCATCAAGCTTATTCTTCCAGATCCATTTTAACCCGATGACAAAGACTCCGTCAGGTCTTTCAACTAATTCCCAGACTTCTAATCTAATGAATTGCTGAAATTCCTCTTGCATAGATTCAATCCAGTTGTCATAAGTCATTGCTTCTTTAATGTTCTTGGGTTCTTCATGACAAACTGTGAGTGCGTAGATGCAAGTTTCTCCATATGTGTGAAGTCGTTGTCTTGTCATAACAGGTGCATCTGGATGGCCAATAATGTGAACAAGTGGATGGTCACGAGTCCATTTATGTGTTGAAGGGTGTAGTTGATATGTATCTCGCATGTTGGCAGGATCCAAGTTGCGTGTTGACGACTCAGCTATTTCAGGAACTGTAGTAGCTGGTGCAAACGGATTAAAGAACGCATCAGGATCATGCTCTGCGGATTATGGAACTGATAGTTGTGGTGGATCTTCAGCTGAAAGGCGGGAAGTAGAACCAGTTTGTTCTGCTGTAGATGGTGATACAATTGGAGGACCGTCTCTCTCAACACTTGTTGTAGTTTGTTGAGGTGAGTCTGGTACTTGAATGTGATCAGGTTGAGCAGCGGAATTTGGTGAGACCTCAGTAGGACGGTATTCAATTGTGTCATCAAATAGTGGAGCAAACAAGGTTTCTAATTCTTTGCGGTTAAGTGGCAAAGGTTCAGCTGAAGATGCCGGAGAGTTAAGACGGTTAAATTCGGGTCCTAAGCTGTGTTGCTCAGAAGCCATTTGAGTGAGTTCATCAAAATTAGCGTGAATTGTTTCTTGAATTTCTCTTGTTCGACGATTCCATATCCGAAAACCTTTGGAATTTTCACAATATCCAACGAACACACCGATGTCAGCCTTAGCTTTGAGTTTACCTAAATCATCACGATCATTTTTCGGATAGCAAAGTGCTCCAAATACATGAAAGTAATCGATGTTCGGTTTTCTTTTGTGAACAATTTGATATGGTGTTTTGCGATGTCGTTTTGTGATCATGCAACGGTTTTGAGTATAACATGCGGTTGAAACAGCTTCTGCCCATAAGTAATCTGGTAATTGAGCATTAATCAACATTGTTCTAGCAGCTTCCACTAATGTCCTGTTGCGTCTTTCAACCACACCATTCTGTTCTGGGCTTCTAGGAATAGATGTCTGATGTTCAATTCCCACTTTCTCATAATAAGACCTTAGTGTCTGATTTTTGAATTCAGTTCCATTGTCAGTTCTGACGATTCGTACTGTGTTGCGAAGCTGAACTTGAATTTTGGTGAGAAAGGTGATGATCATCGAAGGAGCTTGATCTTTACTTCGTAGAAAATAAACCCAAGTCCATCTGGAGAAGTCATCCACAATTACTAGTATGTAGCGTTTACCGTTGATACTTTGAACACGCATCGGTCCACACAAATCCATATGTAGCAGTTGTAAGACATGATTCGTACTTTGCTCAGGTTTAGACGGAAAATGAGCACGAGTACTTTTGCCTTGTTCACAGGCTGGACATAAGTGATCTTTGGTGAAACGGAATCTTGGAAATCCATCGACAAGTTTATAGCGAGCAAGGTCAGTCATGGTTCTGAAATTCAAGTGCGAAAGACGTTTGTGCCATAACCAAGATTTAGTCGATTCAGCTTTGGAGAGAAGACATATCGGAGATGTTGCGATCATATCTGACATTGAGATTGTATAAAGATTGGAGCCGCGTGAGCCAGTCATTAGATCGTTGCCTTGTAAATCACGAACAAAGCAAGTTTTCTCACGAAATGCAACTTCGAGATCCCCATCACAGAATTGACCAACAGAGAAAAGGTTGTGTCCAAGGCCTTCCACGTAGTAAACACGACTAATTTCATTGTTCCCGCTGATATAGTCACCATATCTCATGATTAGAGCGTAATGATCATTCCCGAATCTGACAGTTCCAATAAACTTTGAGACAAAGTTGTGTAGCAGTTTGAGATTGCCTGTCATATGTCGGGTGCATCCGCTATCAACAATCCAGAGAACGATCTGAACTACCTGCATCACAAGAAGAGGACACAGATGGAACAGAAGTAAGGGTGGAACCCAAAGATAGTGCGGGTTCCTGTTGGTTAGACACACATGTATTCAACAGTTTAGGAATCCATTTAAATTCTGGTTTGTATTGTAACCAACGTTGCCAGTTCCAGGTAGTTTTTGCCTTCTTAATGTTAAATGCATTAGTCGTTGGCTCATTCCTAGATTTGTTCTCGGCACCTATGGGGGTAACTACAACATTATCAGAAACCGTAGAAGACGGCTTTCCTAAGTTAGACTTAGAGGCAATAGTGGGCCTAGAGGGAATGCGTGTCCTACGTTTCTTATGACGAGTGAGAATAGAATTAGCTATGCATTTTGTATGATCACCAGATGAGACGCTTTTACGACAAAACACACAAGATGCATTAATATTCAAAACATTTAACGGTTCATCATTTGTTACATTTGGATTTTGATTACAATTTGCCAGACTAGAATCTAAATCTGATGCAACATGATTTTTATTCAAATTCCTAAGTTGATCTTCTACTTCTTGAGCTTCTAGTTGTCCTCTCTTACGTTGCAAGATCCTATTCTTCTTTTTACTTTTTCGCTTGGGTCTGCTAACGCTATTAGTGGAGACTAGTCCTGTAGAAGTGGAGTTATCAACATTAGTGGTTTGAACAACATTCCCTTTAGTTGTTTTGTCTAATTGATACAATCCTGGTGCTATCACCGTGGTGTCAACCATTTTTCCTTTTTGAAATAGCTTAACTTTCTCTTTTAAATCAATGATTATGTGATTTTTGTCTTGAATTTCAGACTCAAGTAAACCATTGCAATATTTGATGTCATCACGGTTTTGTTGCCATTCGGCGTTTTCAATTTTCAAGTCTGCAATTTCTTTCTCGTATTTGAGACACAAACTTTTGAGAGACTCATTGTTTTTGCAAAGCTGACAAGAGTTAGAAAAATGTTGACTTTGAAATTTCAATTCCTTTTTAAGACTCTGAGCTTGACACCATTCAAGCCTTTGTTTGAGTTGACAAATTTCTTTTGAAAACTGTTTTGTCACATCATCATTCTTTTTCTTCAGATTTTCATTCTCATGTTTAAGTGTCTCTAATTCCACGTTCAACAAATTGTTATCAACACAGAGATCATCTACAAGCATAGAAGTACCAGATTTATAGAGATCATTCATTATAACAGACAAAATATCAGCACAGAGAACTTGTTCAAAGAGTCGATCAGCATCATTTTTGAAAACTCTAGTTTGTTGTTTTTGGACCAAAATCTCATTTTCAGTAGCATTGAAAACGTTTATCATATTTTTGACCTCCTTTTGAAGTTCCTGATCCCAACGTGTAGCACATAGACGGAGGTGTTGAACAATTGGTTTCATTTGTTTTTGAAAAATATCTCTCTTTTCTCGCTCGGAAGCGGATTGAAAAGTTTCAATTTTTATTTCAGAATTGCGTTCAATTGTTTCCTCCAAAATTTCGATGTCTTCCATAAAGGTTTTTAAATAATTTAAGACACGACATTTTGGTAAAGGTGTAAGTTCACCGGATGATGGTAAAGGACCATTTATTTGTGCTACAGGTGGGACAGGAGCCGTATTGTGAGATGAAACATATGACTCTTCGATAAACCATGATTTCTCAGGTAATTCCTTTTGAGTAACAAAAGATTTTGAAATTGGAGGAGCTTTTGAATAGTCATATGGTGTCCAATATTGAACTTGACTCATTTTAGATCGACTCTCTTCTTCAAGTTCTTCTTCTTCCTCAGTATCAAAAACAACAGCACGCACAATCGTATTATCAAGAAAATAATCCATACTGTAAATTTTTGGAATTTCTTTGAATGCCGTGTGAAGAAACATTTAATTGTAATCACCAAGTGCATATCCGGAATTGGGTCTCGGTTTTAAAGTAAATTTCTGAATTGTTGTGACAGAGTTCCCGTGTTTGTAGACAATGTGACGAAATTCTTTGAGTTGTTTTTCAAGATCAACAATATCACCGAGTAAGTTATCTATGTACTTCCTTTTCCGTATTTTATGTTCATGAAAATCCTTTTGACAACTTGACAATTCTGTTTCTGTTTTTGAAAGTTTAGTTTGAAGACATTCAACTTGTTTTTTCAATTCACACTTCTCACTTTCAAGTTTCGAAATCAACTTTCCGTTTGACTCAATTAAATCTTGCATTTTGCGTTGAAGATCTTGTTCTTTGTTGTAAGAATCTTGAAAAGCTTTTTCAAAACTTTTAGTGTGTTTAATCTTATCTTCCTGATTGGAAAGTTGAATTTTATAACACTCAATGTCTCTTGCAAGTGCTGCATTAGTTTCTTTTAAAACTTTGTTTTTCTCGTTGCACTTTGCAATTAGCAATTGTTGAGCATTCAGTTGTTTAGATAACATTATGAGGTCAGGGTCTGGATCAAATGATGGTTCATGTTGTTCTAACTGATCATATTTATCATTCTCAATAGGATCATCAAATGAAACAACTGTGTCATCATCAAATATGACAACTGTGCTTATTTGTTCATCTGTTTGAGAGGATGAAGATGATTTAGATGGAACAACTTGCACCATATCTGATTCAGAAGCAGAGGGTGAGATAATATCATTAATAAAGCATGCATTGAAGTCATGTACCTGAGACAAGCCGTCAGTGTCATACACTGGACCTGAATCATTGAGCTTAAGTTCCTGCATGTTGGCCATAAGCATCACAGCTGCATTAGCTTCCAGATCTTCCATGTCATCATCATTGTGTACATTTGCCATGAAGTTGTTGTCTTGTTCAGGGAAATGTCCATCCTTTTCATCTTGAAGAGCCATGAGTAATGCCTGCTTGTGAAACTTACTACCCTGAGTACGTGGTTTTGGACATGCAGTCGCAATATGACCTTGTTCATTGCAGTTATAGCACCATACTGCATTCCCTGAGTTGGAGTTTCTTGTTGCAACTGGTTCAGACCTTTGCTGAGAAGATCCTGAGTTGTTCCTGAACCCCCCATTGTTACTAAACCTCTGACCATTCCCATAGTTTCCTGAAGAGCTTCCTGAACCAGATCGACCATAGCTACGATTCTGAATTTCCACTCTTCCATCATTAACAACAGCTTGATTCCTTGTGTTAGAAGATGAACGTTGATGGTTGTTTGTTTTGTTGGAGAATTTGCTGAAAGCACGAGCAATAAGAGCAAGTCCCTGATTCAACGTATTAAAGTCATCATCGTCATCATCATTGGAGTTGGAGTAGTACACAGCATCATTGTTGTTTGACGGAACAAGTTGAGTAGAAGAATCTTGTGGAGATGAATCATAAGGGACCATTTGATTCGAGGTGGAAGATTGTGGATAACTGAAGTAGTTTTGCTCTTGAACATATGCATGATTTGACATTGGTGGTGGAGCATAGGGAGATTGAGCGACGAGAGCCAAAGAATTTGGTGTTGATGTTGGTGTGTATCCTCCTCGTAGGGCTCTATCTTTTTCCACTTCAGGTTCATGGTGTTTCGGAAAATCATACAACAAGCCATATGGAGCATCATGAAGATTCTTCGTTTGACGAACAAATGTCACATATTTATGCCAATCAGGGCCAAGACTACCAACAAATTTGGAGTTCACAGCGATCCTTGGTACAGTGATTTTGTGACGTTCCAGATCATTGACCACATTTGTGAAACGATGATAGTAGGATTCAAGTGACTCTCCAGGTTCAATTGTGATGTCAGTGTATTCCATGTATAGCTTGGATTCCATGTCATCTTTGTTCAATTGAGTTCCTTCCATGAGGAGATAAACGTGTTCCCACATAGCTTTGGCTGTTTTCTGAGCATCGACACTGCGATAGATCGGATTAGGTATACCTTGAAGTATATAAGCCATTGCATACTGATCAGCTTCACGATGTAGTTTCTGTTCTTCAGTAAGTGCAGTTTCTGGAAGAGGTCTATCACCAGGAGGACGTTGAGGATCAGCATTTGGATCACCAGCTTCAAATCTTGTTGGCCACTCAAATGGTCCTTCAAGTATCACTTGCTTCAAGAATTGCCCATGAGGTTTCTTTAGTTCAAGAAATCGTAGGAATCGACTTGACCATTGCACATAGTTACCAGGTGTTAGCATTGGAGGTGTCTCAAGTGATCCTGCCTCATGTCGGGATTGTTGAGTTGTAATAACTTCACACATTCTGTCAAACCAGTGAGGTTGTTTGGAGGAAAACTGAGTGTTTTGTTGTGGCACTTGATATGGTTGTTGTTGAGGAATGATCTGTTGTTGTTGCATCATCAGGTAATGATGTAGTGGATTGTATGTTTGTCTTTGAGAAGGTTGTTGATTCATTTGGTGCGGAAGGTAATGTTGTTGCTGATACTGCTGAGGTTGTTGTTGCTGAGGTGGATGTTGTTGAACATGAGGAAAGTAGTGATTAGGTGGTTGAGACATCTTAGAACACTTGTGTAGAAATGGATCTTGTAGAAAGTGTAGAATTAACCAAGTATCGAGAAACTTAGCACAACTTCAGATTGCGAAATATGTGATTTCGATAATAGGGTTTGCGAAACTTGTCAGATTTTCGAGAAACAAGGTTTTCGAAAAAAAACTTAGGTTTATCGAGAAAACATAAGATTTCGAAACTGGTCAGATTATCGAAAAGATAAGATTTCGAAACTTTTGCAAGTTATCGAAAAAATAAGATTTCGAAACTTTTAGGTTTGCGAAACTTAATTAGTTTTCAATATTGTAGTGATTTCGAAAAAATTGTAAGTTTTTCGAAAAATCACAAAGTTTGCGAAAAACAGTTTTCGAAATTATACAATTTCGAAAACTTTCCCAAAAGTCGAAGTACTTAACTTTCTTATACAAGAAAGAAAATACCGAGTCCACACAAACGAAGTCGAGGTAGTGCACTTAGAGGAGATCTCGAAATGGTACCAATGAAAGATTTCGAAAACTTGGTAGATTTTGTTTTACAAAGAAAGCAATCCAAAAACTCGTTTTTATTTCAAGATTCTTGTACTTTTATGTGTAAAATGAAGAGATCTTTAAGAAAGTTGAAAACTTTAAGAACTTTTCCAAAAATTAATAAGATTTCGAAAATAGTACAAAAAACCCTATTCGAATTTTTTAAGAAAAGCTTGGAACTTTTTTGTTTGTTTTGATTTGTAGCACAAGTTTGTAAGCAAATATGTGATAAAAACCAAGAAACAAGCAAGAAAGTACTAATATTTCACAAAAAAAATCGAATATAAAGAACAAGTTTAAGAACAAAATTAATGAAAAACAAAAGCTACACCTTCATATGGCGAATGATACCACTTGTTAGGTCACCATTTAGTAAACACAAGTATAATGATAAGAGAAATGAGATGAGAATGAGAGTGGGATGATTATAAGAAATTTGAGAAAATGAAATGCAAGAGTTTCCTTAATGTTTTCAAATAACCAACCAAGTATTACATAGACCTAAGGCTTCTATTTATAGGGAAAGAGCTAGGGCAACACTCCCTCTCCTTCCTTACATGAATTCGTATGGGCTTAAAGCGCATGGACCATTATACTTAAGCCTAGTAAACTTGTAACATTACATTAGTGTAAGTAATAAATAACTAAAGCAACCTATTATTACAAATGACCGAGACTTGACAAAATAGTAAAAACTTAGGTTCCAACAATCTCCCCCTAAGGATCGGTCATCATGGTTGCTTGACGTCTTTGTTGTAATCTTTGACTTTCATAGCTTCAGACGTCTTCAGAAATGTCTAGAATAATGATGGATATACTTTGCTCTTAGTCTTTGTTCTTTGATGATGTTGTAGTGATTGTGTTACGAAGTAATCTGCCATTCGTCACTCCTGCGTCTGTGGTGGTTGTCCGCCATTCCAACATACTCATACATCTTTGGATTAAGACTTTCACGTACAAGAAGTTCCTTTTCATATATTGAGATCTTAAGTCTTTAAACTTTGTAGATTCTTCTTAATTGTTGTAGAATCCTTCTTTGAACTTTGTGTTGCTAAGATCTTTGGGGGAGCTTTCTTTGACTTCAAGATGTATGTATGAGCATGTTGGAATCTACCATCATGGAAGTGAGGTACCTGCGAGTAAACAGTTAGCAATAAAACAACCGGTACTTACGGATAAGGAATTAGAGCTCGTCAACAGCATAGTGTGAAGACTCCTTCTAATCCTTATCCTGGCCGTTCCCATATCAGATACTCCCGAGGGAGCTTACGAGACCTACTAAGTAGCTCAATGACTGGGTGAGTCGCTGGGGATCACTCCACGACTGTAGACCGTAATAGAACCACCGCAAACACTAAGCGTAACCCTTGTGGGGTTACCGAAGTGACCTGCTGTCAGGGCTGTTAGACGTTGACCCTGGCAGGATTTCCGTTCAATCATTGAGAAATACCTAAGTAATCCTCTCATAAACGTTCTAGGCAGATTGCTAGGATCTGCGAAGGACTCGATAGTTTACAACTGATGCCCATTGATGTAGAACATCAGTCGTAGAAAACTAAGTGTTCCTAGGAGATCTTTGATGTATCTCAAGGCTCTAGACTCTATAAGTGCACACCTAGGTTTCCTAAGCGGAGACTGGGGAGGTGTCTCCTGCTTCAATATCAACCGTCTCTAAGAGATAGGTCGATAGGTTACGCGGGTTCCCCGTGAGAATGAAACAAGTCCTTTTAAGAGAACTTGAGTGGTTAAGAAGGTTTAGTGCATCGCGTCACTGGGTCCATGACGACTTAGTCTTCAATACCGGTGTTGTCTTTTGCAACAGCCAGTAGCATATGAATTGAACCCGGTGTCTGCCCTAAGGTTGAACATATGGAGGGCTATTTCTTTTGACCCTTTTCTTTGCTTTTCTTTTTAATTCTTCAACTCCTTCTTTCCCTTTCATTCATTTCTCCTTTTTCCGTATCATACCTAAGGACTTCTAATTCTAACTATGGGAGATGTCCTTGGGTAGATCCCTCTGGCTCTGGCGGATCATAGGACGGATATTCCTATCTTAATCACCTTATAACTCCGACAGTAGCCAAGAAACCTTTGAAAAAAAAATCTCTCAAAGTGTTTGTGATAATCAAATAATTTGGTTAACACTTTGAGAGTTTTGTGTACACTTTTGAAGGGCTCCCCCTGCACATGTGCTCATAAGTATTTAATAAATTTGCACATGCGGGAGGAGCAAACACATTTTAGAATTGATCCACTTTCTGTGAACAAGACCGATTCGAGACACGCTTACATCACTAGTTAGACTAGCTTGAAGTTATTACCCGGCCTGGTCAAGTCCACAAAAAGTTTCTCGAGACGGTACGTTTCTACTGAGACATATCCTTTTCGAGACACGCTTACGTGGTTAGTTAAAGAGTTGCATTGTCAGCTTTTAGGTGACAACTAGCTCTAGTAACTAACTTGATGTTATTACCCGTCGAGGATAAGTCCTTTCGATATTACTAACTTGTATTATCTCGTCAATTCCTGGGTTAATACTGAGTCTAGCTCGCTTATGATGCAACTTTTAAGCTTTGACTTCATATATTTTAATCACTTTTACATTTTCTCCCCCTCAAAAATAGCATATCAAATGGTGTTTTTGACAAATTTTAATATTAAAATATGCCTTTTTGAGTCTTACGGGGAGATTCACCATGAACATTTGATTTTGAGCAAAGTATTTTGTGTTGACAAGTGCTCCCCCTCAACAAGTGATTAGGTCTTATTGAGGTGAAATACTTGTCCTTTTGAGCAGAATTATGAAAAATCAGAAAAGTTTGATTAATTCTACTCAAAAGTAAGAAGCTTTCGCTCCTTATGTGAGGATTGAGGCACTGAAGCGTACCTCAGGGTCCTTTAAATACAAGCACGGGTTGTACACTGTAATGTGTGCACAAACCATTATGAAAAATCATTCAATCAAATGAAATAATCAAATGTACCAAGTTACTCTTCGTCCGGAAGTGGAGCATCAAAGTCAGTGAACTTGGGTTCAGGTCTTTCGAAGTTTCTGACAGGAAATGATGGTCTGACGCCGATGTAGCTTTCCAGTCGTCTGATCTGTTCCCGTCGAAATAACCTTTCCTCAATCTTTAAGACAAAATTCCGAACTTGTCTTCTGATGCTGGATTTCCATCTCGGTTGTTCCCCCTTAGCTATCTTTCGTCGATCATCATTCAACCTTTTGACCAGCCCATCACGAACAGATTTGAGGGTAACATCACAGAATTTATGCACCTCATCAAATCTCATGAAACTTTGAAGTTGTTTGCTGTTGATGTAGGTGAAACCAAAAGGGTCTTGGTTGAGAGTAAACTGTGACGTTTGATAAATTCCATCAAACGTGAATTGCGGCTTAGTCAAATTTATCTTCTGCTGATAACTTTCCACACCCAGTTGAAGATCTTCCACCCTTTCTTGAACTATCAGTCGTCGGATGTAGAGAAGTAGTGATGCCATAAAGTTGTACTGTACATCTCTGTCGAAACCCCGCATTCTTCCTTTAACCTTTTCGAGATACATATCTTCGATGTCATTCAGATAAAGGTCTGGAAAGTCTGCTTCGGAGAACTTATACTTCTTTTCATCCTGACGTTTAACCACAATTTCACGCATGAATTTGTAGTTAAATCGTTATGACTCGTGAATCTCCAAGATGGCGATGATCTTAGATTTATGCTTCACATCTTCCAAAGATTTCTCTCCCAATCTGCTAGTGTAACCGAGACGACGACGGTCTGGCCAGTGTTGAATACCATGTAGGGCATCTCTGTCGTAAGCTACGATGGAGTTGCTGAATACACGAGTTGTTTCTTCGATGGCAGGAATTTCGTATCTGGCGGCTGGTACGGAGATTGTGAGTGATGAAGCATATTTCTTCTTGGTTTTCTCTTGGTTGAGTTTGATATTTTGAAGATCTTTGTTGAAGAAATAACTGTAGGGTAACTTGGGCTTTATCTGGAAATCCTGTCAAAGGCAATGGTTTTGTCCAGTCGGTGAAGTAAGGTTTTTCATGGTTCTTTGAACTGAAATCGATATTCATCTCAGGATTTAGCCAGTCAAATTCGGCAGACATTGCACTGGCTATATTCTGCAAATGAAATTCGTATTCAACTTTGTTCCCGGATCTTTTCTTGAGAAAATCTTGTGCGTCCTTATTGATTCTTCTTAGCTCCGTCTTTGTAAGTTTGTTGATCTGAAGATCCTTCATGATAACTTGGGTAAACTGTAGAGTATTGCCCGGAAGGGGTTCTTCATCTTCTAGAGGAGGTTGTGCTTGAACCATGTCTGTCAACCAGTCATTAAGAGGAGTATCGTCATTGTCGAGCCATGTATGACGTCTTTTCTTCTTGGATTTCTTAGACTTAGATGGAGCATCTTTGTCTTTAGCTTTGGACGGTGACGATGGTCCAGCATGAGAATCATGAGTAGGTGGAGCACGGTAATCGGTGTCAAGTTGATCCTGGATGTCATCAGTGTGTTCCATGAAAATTTCTTCATCTTCGGTTTGACCTTTACCAGTAGTAGATGGTTGTTGTTGAGTTCCAGGAGGAGTGGAGTCCTTTTGTGGCTATAGAGAGGATGAGGGACCTGTTCCAGACTTGGATTTCTTGCCTTTGGAGTTTGGGTCAGGATCGTCATCTTTTCTTGTCCGTTTACGGGTTCCAGCAGCTTCTTTGCATGACTCTTTTGACATGTAAGCCACCATAGCATCATGTAGGGCTTTTTCTTCAGGTGTCTGTGTGGTTTTGGTGGCAATGTTGTCGAAGAGTTTGACAAGCATGTCATTGAAAGACAATTCTGGGACGGTTGGAGCCACAGCAGAAGGTTTAGCGGTGTGAAGCGTGAATGGTGTAGTAGACAACATTTTCCTGGTAACACTTCTGATTCTGTGATCCAAATTGTCATTGATAGGTTCAAGAAGATTTGCTACTGTAGGAGTGATCATATCAACCAGATTTTCAGTGAGAAAATCATGTGTTGCAGTTCTGATGAATCCTTCGTAATCAGAGTTCAAGAACTTATCGATCAGCTGCTTTGACTCCTGGAATTCCTCAACTTGTTTAGTGAGATTGGTAACAATGTTTGTGAGTTTGTTCACTTGCTCCTGAAGATCAACTGGTTGTTTAGGTTCATTGATCGAATGTTGTTTAGATGCGGTCTCAGAAGGTGTGGGTGATGAGTGCTCAGGTGATGATTCGGACGATGACTCGTTGTGAGAGTCTGAAGAAGATGCGGGAGGAGTCGGATCCTTTGGTGGAGAGTCTTGTGGAGGTGGAGGTTGTGCTGAGGAAGTCTGTTGAGAAGATGACTGAAGAAATATGTTGGTGTCGAACGCGTTCTTCTCTTCGTTTTCCTTTCTACGACGTTCCTCTGCTTCCTCTGCTTCTCGTGCAAGAAACTCTGGAGTGATGAGATATTCTTGTTCCTGATCCGTAGCAGTGTGTACTTGTCCGTCAACATTCTCCTCTAAATTAGCAGTCTCTGTCATGTGGACATCTTCAGCCTTGTCAGTGTCCTTAACATTGTCATCAGGTTGTGGAGCTGATTCTGACGTTGTGGGAGGAACCATGCTGCTTGTAGCCCCTACATGCTCTGACTGATCGATAGGTGGTGGTGTTGGAGGGTGTGATAGAAGTCGGCTTTCAAGACTTGCTTTCCTTTGTTCTTTGAGTAGTCGCTTTTCTTCAGCTCGAGTGTCGACAACTATACTCTTGAGTTTGCGTTTATCGACCAACGGTTCAACGATTGGTTCGTCTTCATCATCATTTGGCTCATTGATAGTGACTCCTTTTCTTCTCCTTGTCTCTTCTTCATAAGTTTCAAGACTTTGTTGTACGGCAATCTCTGTAGCAGGAAATCCTTCATCAGGTGCTCTGTATCTCAGTTCATAGTCTGGTTCTTCTTCATCAGATTCCGTATCAAACTCGGATTCGGTGTCAGAAGGTGGAGGTGTAGGTTCATCACGAAGAGTGTATTCGGGAGTTACCTTCTTCTTTGGCTTGGTAGCAGGTTTGGGTTTGGATGTAGGTTTAGGTGTGGTAGTAGTCTTGGGTTTTGCCATTGGAGCAGACTTAGATCTTGTGTGAGGTGATCCAGTGGTGCTTGTTGTACTCCCAGACTTTACACCTCCCTTGCTACGAGTCTTTATTGTTGCTTCTTCCTGTACACCTTTGTAAGCGTTGTCATACAGCTTGTAGTTCAGACTCTTCTTGATTTTATCATTCAGTAGGTATTCTGGAAGCCTCATTCCCTTGATCTTTGTAGAGGAAGTGGTCGTTTTGATGAATGAGGTGGTGAAGTCGTCCTCAAAGAGGTGCTTCGGCTCATTAGGATCAGTCATCCTTTTGATGAATTCTGGAGAGCTTTTGCAGAGATGTTCTATGATAAGCTTGGTGAATCTTGTGAATGGTATCATAGTCTTTACACGTTCAGTCTGAATGCTGTGTACGATATCATTCATGATAGGAACTGCAAAGTCAATCGGTGTCAGAGTCACCATACCCCAGAATGTTTGCAGGTGTTCGAGCCTTGGATGTTCATGACCACTTTTCCTTCCAGATATAGATCTTACCACCAACAGACAGAATGTTCTCCAAGGCTGAGGGATATATTTGACATTAAATTTGGAAAGCTTGACTAGAGGTACATCATCGTCAACCTCATATCCTAATTCAATGAAGAAGTCAAGAAGTTCCAGGTCAGGTAGTATAGGAGCAAATTCGTTGTCAGGTTGTGGCATGAGAAGGGCTGTTCAAAGAACGTCATGATCTACGGAGTATTCTTGGCTATCCAATGTAACAGTGAAAGACTCATCATCCAAGTTGGCCTGAGCAGTAAGCCAGAACTGATGAAGGTAGAACAGCGGAACTGAGGTAGAACAGGTGAGCAGAGGTTTGCAAGGATGTGCCAGTAGGATATCTTTCACAATCAAGCATGATTTCTCCGTGATATTCAATTTGTTGAAATCAACTCGGGGATTGTTATTGCCAATCATGACATTGTAGTTCTCGGGA
The DNA here is from genome assembly GCA_030686995.1 of Artemisia argyi. Taxonomy (NCBI): domain Eukaryota; kingdom Viridiplantae; phylum Streptophyta; class Magnoliopsida; order Asterales; family Asteraceae; genus Artemisia; species Artemisia argyi. Next base: position 228,106,155 of record CM060701.1, read on the forward strand.
ATGATGTCATCCAAGGTGAGTAATGGAAGAGTGTGTTCAGCGACGTTCTCATTGTGTTCAGCCATGTTAATCTGAAAAGTATCACTATAAACCAAACATCCAAATTTGTTACGTGTTAGCACAGTTTAGAGTTTGGATACAGATATCTACTTGAGACAGTTAATCACAAATGTGTCATTTTGTTATGAGTCAAATAATGCATATTGCAAATAAGCACAATTGATAATCACAATTCACAATTACATCACATTACACAACAATAATGAATCACAACAAGGTAACATAGATATAACATGACAATGCCAAACAAGATTTCGAAAAATATATCATGGATCTTTTATCGCAAACTTGAGTAAAGAAACAGATTTCGAAAAAAATGTAATAGTGAAACTTTATCGAGAAAGTGACTTCTCGAAAAAAATTCAACATTATTGACTTTTATCGAGATCTCTTTCCTTTGCGAAAAAATTGAAGTTTTCGAGAAAAAACATCTTTTTCAACTTTTCGAGAAACTGATGATTTCGGAAAAGATATAGTTCACTGAATGATTTCGAAAAAATGATATAGTGAAACTTTATCGAGAAAGTGACTTCTCGAAAAAATTCCTCAGAATTGACTTTTATCGAGATCTTTTATCGAGATCTTTCCTTTGTGAAAAATTTGAAGTTTTCGAGAAAAAACATCTTTTTTGATAAAAAAAAATAAAATAAAAAATAAATAAAAAAAACAACTTTTCGAGAAACTGATGATTTCGAAAAAAATTTAGTTCAAAGAATGATTTCGAAAAAATAATTTCGAAAAAATTGAGTTGAACAACTTTTATCGAGAACATGAGTTTCTCGATAATTTATCGAAGGTTTGCGATAATTTACAACTTTCTCGAAAACATTCTTGTACAAGAATCTAATCAAATTTTCTTGAAGTTACACGTACATTTCCTTCACAAAAAACTTTTCCAATGATATTGGCCTGTCACCAAGATAGACAACCACTACTTAGTCAGAATCACAAAGATTTCGATAATATTCAAGAATATGTTTTCGATAACTTAACGAATTTGAGACAAATGAGTATCACGTAGTCTAGCATATCACAACTACATGTATAAAGCTTATAATGACACATAAACACAGTAGTCAACACATAAGACACATTTATCTCGATATTATTAACGAACGAAGCATACAAGTTTTTCGAGAATCATGTTCAAATGGTGTGAATCATCATAGCTAGATTACACATTCAAATATGAGACCTAAGAAACAAATCCCACCAATAAAATCAAACAAATAAGCATTGAACCATATAAACCCACTTCGACTCGAACCCTAGATTTCTAGATCGAGGCAAACATGATGGAATGTATAAATAAATGATAAGGAGGTGTTAGAAACAAGCATAGTAACTAAACCCTATCAAGAATTAAACACCACAACACGTTAAGAGCAATTTTCGAAATCCTAACCCTAGTTCTCGACATCAAGAAAACATGAAATCGAACCGTTGAAAATTCAATTAACCAAGATCCTATGTATGTTATGCCCTAGTGATTACATAGGAACTTACAATTTTATGATCAAGTTCTTGGATGATTCGAATGATTGAGGGCCGTTGGTTTTGATGAAAGGGTTTAAGAGGTTTAAAGTTTGTGGGGTTTTTGTTATCCGGTTTGTTTGTTTTATTTTATTTTGAAACTTTAAGTTTTTACAATATGGGTCCCTTAACTATGAGATATGTTTACTAGAATCCTAAAGTAACTAGCAAGTCAATGTAACATTGAGATATGCATCCGTTAAGCTAACTTATGAAAATTTAAAACTAATGAGACAAAGTGATGTAAAAGAAATCTTCCACACACTCTGAAGAACCGTAAAATACGAGAAACATGCAAGTATACCAATTAAAGTTGGTAAAAGATTTAAGCGTGACTCCCCCTCAACACTTGTAAAGTAAGAACAAGGTGTTGAATGGAAGTGATATACTTGCATTTTTTTATTTTTTATTTTATTATTTTTTTTTATGAAAAATAAAATGTGAAAAATCTTTTTGTGTTTAGATTAATTAATAGTAAAGAAAACAAACTATTATACAGAGATAGTAGTGATGTTTGACGATCAGTGGTATTTTAAAAACTTTTCAAGATCCTCTGGTGTCAAACATCTCATACCAATTTAGTGGACTAGACTAGCAAACCTTGAGGGTGCCAAGGATTTGGTAAGTAAGTCCGCCAATTGGTACTCAGTTCCAACAAAATAGAGTTCAACTGTACCCCTTTCCACATGCTCTTTGATGAAATGATAACGGAGATCGATGTGTTTGGATTTGCAATGATGTACAGTGTTGCAGGAGATAGCAATTGCACTCTTTGAATCACAGTAAATAGGAATCTTGTTGAATAGGTAGCCATAATCTTTAAGTTGTGATCTCATCCAGATGACTTGAGCACAACAAGCAGACATGGCTACGTATTCAGATTCTGTAGATGACAGTGACGTGCAGTCCTGCTTCTTAGATTGCCATGACACAAGTTTGTCTCCGAGAAACTGTAATCCACCAGATGTACTTTTGCGTGTGTCTAAACATCCTGCATGATCAGCATCTGAAAAAGCAATTAGTTCAAAACCAGAATTCTTCGGATACCAGATTCCCAAGTTAATGGTTCCCTTTATATATCGAAGGATTCTTTTGACCTCATTGAGGTGTTTTTCAGTTGGTCTTGACTGATAACGAGAGCACATGTAGACAGCAAAAACTATATCAGGTCTACTAGCTGTGAGATACATGAGGGACCCAATCATACTTCGGTATTTGGTAGGGTCAACGGGAGTCCCATGTAAATCAGCATCTAGTTTTGTGGCATAGCCCATTGGTGTATTATAAGTATCACAAGTCATCATTCCATGTTTCTTTAAAATTTCAAGAGCATATTTGGACTGATTTATAAAAATCCCACGGGGTGATTGATGAACTTGTAGTCCTAAAAAGAACGAAAGTTCACCCATCATGGACATTTCAAAATTATCTTTCATTAATTTTGGAAAATCATTAGAGTAACTTCGTTTTGTTGAGGCAAAAATGATGTCGTCGACATATATTTGAACAACAAGTAAGTCCTCCCTGTAGGTTTTTGTAAATAGTGTGGGATCCACCGATCCTTTAAAAAATTTGTTGGCCATTAAGAAAGTGGACAGTTTGCCATACCACGCCCGTGGGGCCTGCTTGAGTCCGTAGAGAGCCTTTTTGAGTCGGTAGACGTGATTAGGACGCTCAGGATCAACGAAGCCTTCAGGTTGGCTGACATAAACTTCTTCACGGAGTTCTCCATTCAGAAATGCTGTCTTCACATCCATTTGGTAAACCACCATATTCCTATGTGCAGCATAAGCCAAAAAGATCCGAACAGCTTCATGTCTTGCCACTGGTGCAAAGGATTCAGCAAAGTCTAGACCTTCAAGTTGGGAGTATCCTTTAGCTACCAGACGTGATTTGTTGCGGATGACTGTCCCTTCTGCATCAAGCTTATTCTTCCAGATCCATTTTAACCCGATGACAAAGACTCCGTCAGGTCTTTCAACTAATTCCCAGACTTCTAATCTAATGAATTGCTGAAATTCCTCTTGCATAGATTCAATCCAGTTGTCATAAGTCATTGCTTCTTTAATGTTCTTGGGTTCTTCATGACAAACTGTGAGTGCGTAGATGCAAGTTTCTCCATCTGTGTGAAGTCGTTGTCTTGTCATAACAGGTGCATCTGGATGGCCAATAATGTGAACAAGTGGATGGTCACGAGTCCATTTATGTGTTGAAGGGTGTAGTTGATATGTATCTCGCATGTTGGCAGGATCCAAGTTGCGTGTTGACGACTCAGCTATTTCAGGAACTGTAGTAGCTGGTGCAAACGGATTAAAGAACGCATCAGGATCATGCTCTGCGGATTATGGAACTGATAGTTGTGGTGGATCTTCAGCTGAAAGGCGGGAAGTAGAACCAGTTTGTTCTGCTGTAGATGGTGATACAATTGGAGGACCGTCTCTCTCAACACTTGTTGTAGTTTGTTGAGGTGAGTCTGGTACTTGAATGTGATCAGGTTGAGCAGCGGAATTTGGTGAGACCTCAGTAGGACGGTATTCAATTGTGTCATCAAATAGTGGAGCAAACAAGGTTTCTAATTCTTTGCGGTTAAGTGGCAAAGGTTCAGCTGAAGATGTCGGAGAGTTAAGACGGTTAAATTCGGGTCCTAAGCTGTGTTGCTCAGAAGCCATTTGAGTGAGTTCATCAAAATTAGCGTGAATTGTTTCTTGAATTTCTCTTGTTCGACGATTCCATATCCGAAAACCTTTGGAATTTTCACAATATCCAACGAACACACCGATGTCAGCCTTAGCTTTGAGTTTACCTAAATCATCACGATCATTTTTCGGATAGCAAAGTGCTCCAAATACATGAAAGTAATCGATGTTCGGTTTTCTTTTGTGAACAATTTGATATGGTGTTTTGCGATGTCGTTTTGTGATCATGCAACGGTTTTGAGTATAACATGCGGTTGAAACAGCTTCTGCCCATAAGTAATCTGGTAATTGAGCATTAATCAACATTGTTCTAGCAGCTTCCACTAACGTCCTGTTGCGTCTTTCAACCACACCATTCTGTTCTGGGCTTCTAGGAATAGATGTCTGATGTTCAATTCCCACTTTCTCATAATAAGACCTTAGTGTCTGATTTTTGAATTCAGTTCCATTGTCAGTTCTGACGATTCGTACTGTGTTGCGAAGCTGAACTTGAATTTTGGTGAGAAAGGTGATGATCATCGAAGGAGCTTGATCTTTACTTCGTAGAAAATAAACCCAAGTCCATCTGGAGAAGTCATCCACAATTACTAGTATGTAGCGTTTACCGTTGATACTTTGAACACGCATCGGTCCACACAAATCCATATGTAGCAGTTGTAAGACATGATTCGTACTTTGCTCAGGTTTAGACGGAAAATGAGCACGAGTACTTTTGCCTTGTTCACAGGCTGGACATAAGTGATCTTTGGTGAAACGGAATCTTGGAAATCCATCGACAAGTTTATAGCGAGCAAGGTCAGTCATGGTTCTGAAATTCAAGTGCGAAAGACGTTTGTGCCATAACCAAGATTTAGTCGATTCAGCTTTGGAGAGAAGACATATCGGAGATGTTGCGATCATATCTGACATTGAGATTGTATAAAGATTGGAGCCGCGTGAGCCAGTCATTAGATCGTTGCCTTGTAAATCACGAACAAAGCAAGTTTTCTCATGAAATGCAACTTCGAGATCCCCATCACAGAATTGACCAACAGAGAAAAGGTTGTGTCCAAGGCCTTCCACGTAGTAAACACGACTAATTTCATTGTTCCCGCTGATATAGTCACCATATCCCATGATTAGAGCGTAATGATCATTCCCGAATCTGACAGTTCCAATAAACTTTGAGACAAAGTTGTGTAGCAGTTTGAGATTGCCTGTCATATGTCGGGTGCATCCGCTATCAACAATCCAGAGAACGATCTGAACTACCTGCATCACAAGAAGAGGACACAGATGGAACAGAAGTAAGGGTGGAACCCAAAGATAGTGCGGGTTCCTGTTGGTTAGACACACATGTATTCAACAGTTTAGGAATCCATTTAAATTCTGGTTTGTATTGTAACCAACATTGCCAGTTCCAGGTAGTTTTTGCCTTCTTAATGTTAAATGCATTAGTCGTTGGCTCATTCCTAGATTTGTTCTCGGCACCTATGGGGGTAACTACAACATTATCAGAAACCGTAGAAGACGGCTTTCCTAAGTTAGACTTAGAGGCAATAGTGGGCCTAGAGGGAATGCGTGTCCTACGTTTCTTATGACGAGTGAGAATAGAATTAGCTATGCATTTTGTATGATCACCAGATGAGACGCTTTTACGACAAAACACACAAGATGCATTAATATTCAAAACATTTAACGGTTCATCATTTGTTACATTTGGATTTTGATTACAATTTGCCAGACTAGAATCTAAATCTGATGCAACATGATTTTTATTCAAATTCCTAAGTTGATCTTCTACTTCTTGAGCTTCTAGTTGTCCTCTCTTACGTTGCAAGATCCTATTCTTCTTTTTACTTTTTCGCTTGGGTCTGCTAACGCTATTAGTGGAGACTAGTCCTGTAGAAGTGGAGTTATCAACATTAGTGGTTTGAACAACATTCCCTTTAGTTGTTTTGTCTAATTGATACAATCCTGGTGCTATCACCGTGGTGTCAACCATTTTTCCTTTTTGAAATAGCTTAACTTTCTCTTTTAAATCAATGATTATGTGATTTTTGTCTTGAATTTCAGACTCAAGTAAACCATTGCAATATTTGATGTCATCACGGTTTTGTTGCCATTCGGCGTTTTCAATTTTCAAGTCTGCAATTTCTTTCTCGTATTTGAGACACAAACTTTTGAGAGACTCATTGTTTTTGCAAAGCTGACAAGAGTTAGAAAAATGTTGACTTTGAAATTTCAATTCCTTTTTAAGACTCTGAGCTTGACACCATTCAAGCCTTTGTTTGAGTTGACAAATTTCTTTTGAAAACTGTTTTGTCACATCATCATTCTTTTTCTTCAGATTTTCATTCTCATGTTTAAGTGTCTCTAATTCCACGTTCAACAAATTGTTATCAACACAGAGATCATCTACAAGCATAGAAGTACCAGATTTATAGAGATCATTCATTATAACAGACAAAATATCAGCACAGAGAACTTGTTCCAAGAGTCGATCAGCATCATTTTTGAAAACTTTAGTTTGTTGTTTTTGGACCAAAATCTCATTTTCAGTAGCATTGAAAACGTTTATCATATTTTTGACCTCCTTTTGAAGTTCCTGATCCCAACGTGTAGCACATAGACGGAGGTGTTGAACAATTGGTTTCATTTGTTTTTGAAAAATATCTCTCTTTTCTCACTCGTAAGCGGATTGAAAAGTTTCAATTTTTATTTCAGAATTGCGTTCAATTGTTTCCTCCAAAATTTCGATGTCTTCCATAAAGGTTTTGAAATAATTTAAGACACGACATTTTGGTAAAGGTGTAAGTTCACCGGATGATGGTAAAGGACCATTTATTTGTGCTACAGGTGGGACAGGAGCCGTATTGTGAGATGAAACATATGACTCTTCGATAAACCATGATTTCTCAGGTAATTCCTTTTGAGTAACAAAAGATTTTGAAATTGGAGGAGCTTTTGAATAGTCATATGGTGTCCAATATTGAACTTGACTCATTTTAGATCGACTCTCTTCTTCAAGTTCTTCTTCTTCCTCAGTATCAAAAACAACAGCACGCACAATCGTATTATCAAGAAAATAATCCATACTGTAAATTTTTGGAATTTCTTTGAATGCCGTGTGAAGAAACATTGAATTGTAATCACCAAGTGCATATCCGGAATTGGGTCTCGGTTTTAAAGTAAATTTCTGAATTGTTGTGACAGAGTTCCCGTGTTTGTAGACAATGTGACGAAATTCTTTGAGTTGTTTTTCAAGATCAACAATATCACCGAGTAAGTTATCTATGTACTTCCTTTTCCGTATTTTATGTTCATGAAAATCCTTTTGACAACTTGACAATTCTGTTTCTGTTTTTGAAAGTTTAGTTTGAAGACATTCAACTTGTTTTTTCAATTCACACTTCTCACTTTCAAGTTTCGAAATCAACTTTCCGTTTGACTCAATTAAATCTTGCATTTTGCGTTGAAGATCTTGTTCTTTGTTGTAAGAATCTTGAAAAGCTTTTTCAAAACTTTTAGTGTGTTTAATCTTATCTTCCTGATTGGAAAGTTGAATTTTATAACACTCAATGTCTCTTGCAAGTGCTGCATTAGTTTCTTTTAAAACTTTGTTTTTCTCGTTGCACTTTGCAATTAGCAATTGTTGAGCATTCAGTTGTTTAGATAACATTATGAGGTCAGGGTCTGGATCAAATGATGGTTCATGTTGTTCTAACTGATCATATTTATCATTCTCAATAGGATCATCAAATGAAACAACTGTGTCATCATCAAATATGACAACTGTGCTTATTTGTTCATCTGTTTGAGAGGATGAAGATGATTTAGATGGAACAACTTGCACCATATCTGATTCAGAAGCAGAGGGTGAGATAATATCATTAATAAAGCATGCATTGAAGTCATGTACCTGAGACAAGCCGTCAGTGTCATACACTGGACCTGAATCATTGAGCTTAAGTTCCTGCATGTTGGCCATAAGCATCACAGCTGCATTAGCTTCCAGATCTTCCATGTCATCATCATTGTGTACATTTGCCATGAAGTTGTTGTCTTGTTCAGGGAAATGTCCATCCTTTTCATCTTGAAGAGCCATGAGTAATGCCTGCTTGTGAAACTTACTACCCTGAGTACGTGGTTTTGGACATGCAGTCGCAATATGACCTTGTTCATTGCAGTTATAGCACCATACTGCATTCCCTGAGTTGGAGTTTCTTGTTGCAACTGGTTCAGACCTTTGCTGAGAAGATCCTGAGTTGTTCCTGAACCCCCCATTGTTACTAAACCTCTGACCATTCCCATAGTTTCCTGAAGAGCTTCCTGAACCAGATCGACCATAGCTACGATTCTGAATTTCCACTCTTCCATCATTAACAACAGCTTGATTCCTTGTGTTAGAAGATGAACGTTGATGGTTGTTTGTTTTGTTGGAGAATTTGCTGAAAGCACGAGCAATAAGAGCAAGTCCCTGATTCAACGTATTAAAGTCATCATCGTCATCATCATTGGAGTTGGAGTAGTACACAGCATCATTGTTGTTTGACGGAACAAGTTGAGTAGAAGAATCTTGTGGAGATGAATCATAAGGGACCATTTGATTCGAGGTGGAAGATTGTGGATAACTGAAGTAGTTTTGCTCTTGAACATATGCATGATTTGACATTGGTGGTGGAGCATAGGGAGATTGAGCGACGAGAGCCAAAGAATTTGGTGTTGATGTTGGTGTGTATCCTCCTCGTAGGGCTCTATCTTTTTCCACTTCAGGTTCATGGTGTTTCGGAAAATCATACAACAAGCCATATGGAGCATCATGAAGATTCTTCGTTTGACGAACAAATGTCACATATTTATGCCAATCAGGGCCAAGACTACCAACAAATTTGGAGTTCACAGCGATCCTTGGTACAGTGATTTTGTGACGTTCCAGATCATTGACCACATTTGTGAAACGATGATAGTAGGATTCAAGTGACTCTCCAGGTTCAATTGTGATGTCAGTGTATTCCATGTATAGCTTGGATTCCATGTCATCTTTGTTCAATTGAGTTCCTTCCATGAGGAGATAAACGTGTTCCCACATAGCTTTGGCTGTTTTCTGAGCATCGACACTGCGATAGATCGGATTAGGTATACCTTGAAGTATATAAGCCATTGCATACTGATCAGCTTCACGATGTAGTTTCTGTTCTTCAGTAAGTGCAGTTTCTGGAAGAGGTCTATCACCAGGAGGACGTTGAGGATCAGCATTTGGATCACCAGCTTCAAATCTTGTTGGCCACTCAAATGGTCCTTCAAGTATCACTTGCTTCAAGAATTGCCCATGAGGTTTCTTTAGTTCAAGAAATCGTAGGAATCGACTTGACCATTGCACATAGTTACCAGGTGTTAGCATTGGAGGTGTCTCAAGTGATCCTGCCTCATGTCGGGATTGTTGAGTTGTAATAACTTCACACATTCTGTCAAACCAGTGAGGTTGTTTGGAGGAAAACTGAGTGTTTTGTTGTGGCACTTGATATGGTTGTTGTTGAGGAATGATCTGTTGTTGTTGCATCATCAGGTAATGATGTAGTGGATTGTATGTTTGTCTTTGAGAAGGTTGTTGATTCATTTGGTGCGGAAGGTAATGTTGTTGCTGATACTGCTGAGGTTGTTGTTGCTGAGGTGGATGTTGTTGAACATGAGGAAAGTAGTGATTAGGTGGTTGAGACATCTTAGAACACTTGTGTAGAAATGGATCTTGTAGAAAGTGTAGAATTAACCAAGTATCGAGAAACTTAGCACAACTTCAGATTGCGAAATATGTGATTTCGATAATAGGGTTTGCGAAACTTGTCAGATTTTCGAGAAACAAGGTTTTCGAAAAAAAACTTAGGTTTATCGAGAAAACATAAGATTTCGAAACTGGTCAGGTTATCGAAAAGATAAGATTTCGAAACTTTTGCAAGTTATCGAAAAAATAAGATTTCGAAACTTTTAGGTTTGCGAAACTTAATTAGTTTTCAATATTGTAGTGATTTCGAAAAAATTGTAAGTTTTTCGAAAAATCACAAAGTTTGCGAAAAACAGTTTTCGAAATTATACAATTTCGAAAACTTTCCCAAAAGTCGAAGTACTTAACTTTCTTATACAAGAAAGAAAATACCGAGTCCACACAAACGAAGTCGAGGTAGTGCACTTAGAGGAGATCTCGAAATGGTACCAATGAAAGATTTCGAAAACTTGGTAGATTTTGTTTTACAAAGAAAGCAATCCAAAAACTCGTTTTTATTTCAAGATTCTTGTACTTTTATGTGTAAAATGAAGAGATCTTTAAGAAAGTTGAAAACTTTAAGAACTTTTCCAAAAATTAATAAGATTTCGAAAATAGTACAAAAAACCCTATTCGAATTTTTTAAGAAAAGCTTGGAACTTTTTTGTTTGTTTTGATTTGTAGCACAAGTTTGTAAGCAAATATGTGATAAAAACCAAGAAACAAGCAAGAAAGTACTAATATTTCACAAAAAAAATCGAATATAAAGAACAAGTTTAAGAACAAAATTAATGAAAAACAAAAGCTACACCTTCATATGGCGAATGATACCACTTGTTAGGTCACCATTTAGTAAACACAAGTATAATGATAAGAGAAATGAGATGAGAATGAGAGTGGGATGATTATAAGAAATTTGAGAAAATGAAATGCAAGAGTTTCCTTAATGTTTTCAAATAACCAACCAAGTATTACATAGACCTAAGGCTTCTATTTATAGGGAAGGAGCTAGGGCAACACTCCCTCTCCTTCCTTACATGAATTCGTATGGGCTTAAAGCCCATGGACCATTATACTTAAGCCTAGTAAACTTGTAACATTACATTAGTGTAAGTAATAAATAACTAAAGCAACCTATTATTACAAATGACCGAGACTTGACAAAATAGTAAAAACTTAGGTTCCAACAGCATGAGTAAAGTTCCTTATGCTTCAGCTGTAGGATCTGTTATGTATGCGGTTAAATGCACAAGGCCAGATGTGGCGTTTGCTCAAAATATTACCAGTCAATTTCAACAGAATCCAGGTGAAAAACATTGGATTGCTGTTAAACATATTCTTAAGTATTTGAGGAATACAAAAGATATGTTTTTGGTATATGTGGAAATCCAGCTGCAGAACTTTGTGTTACAGGTTTCTGTGATGCATCCTTTCAAAGTAATAAAGATGATTCGAAGTCTCAGACGGGTTATGTCTTTGTTATCAATGAAGGAGCTGTAGACTGGAGGAGCAAGAAGCAGAGTACAATTGCGATGTCTGCAACAGAAGCTGAATACATTGCTGCTTCAGAAGCTGCTATGGAGGTTGTTTGGATTAGGAAATTCGTTTCTGGGCTTGGTGTTATGCCTTCAATTGAATTACCTATTAATATGTATTGTGACAATTCTGCTGCAATCATATTTGCCAATGAACCTGGAGTCATGAGAGGCACCAGACATTTTCTACGGAAGTATCACTTTGTTCGTGAAAAGGTTGACGAAGGTGAAATAAATCTGTTGAAGGTTCACACAGATGATAACTTAGCTGATCCGTTCACTAAGGCTTTGGCGAAAGAGAAGCTTAATGAATTAGCCAATGGAATTGGACTTAAATTAGCTAGTAGTTTCATGCATAACTGTGATTAGTATTTGGATAAAGGATATTGTAAACAATTATTATTTTAATAAAATAAAGTATGTTGGTATGTTTATTTCTGTTATTAATTATTGTTGTCCTATTTTTGCATGTTTAAATCCATGAATAAGAGTTATTCGATGATACTGAATATAGGACTTATCCCAACTATATGATGTTACTTTATGGATCTTGTCATTAAGTAAATCATAAGAAGTTATCCTTAGACTTGAGATACAAGATAACGGTCATGAATGTAGTACATGTTTGTGAAACAACTTAACGCTATACGTAACTGGTAGTCATAAGGGTTGTTTTCGGAAGTGTTACAAAGTTTGTGTGTTTTGCTTGTAATCAATAAAGAATTTGTTTCTTCAAATTAATTTTTTGAGTTTAATACTGCTGGGCCCCTCGTAGGGTTGTCAAGGTGTTTGCGTGGCCACGCCCAAGGTCTTTTATGAAAGGTTCAAAAGATTTGGTAATCTTGTCAATTTCTAAAAACGAGAAACAGAATGGTTAATTAAGGAATGACCTAGATCCATATCCTTATTTAACACGGTATTAGAAACAAAGGGATAATAATAATGAGAAATCATTAAAAGGTTTTCCAGGAGCCTTACTCAAGTTGTACTAGAGGCATCGATGTGTTGCAAGACGCTAATCGATGTGATCACACTATTATGATATGTCTAAGTAGGAGCTGTTGGTTTTATAGACAAAATAATAATAGTTGTGTGTTAGGATCGAACTTGAGATCACGGGATTGCACACAATACGTATGAAGAGAAAATGTAATAATTATTTATAAAATGTTATAATTAATTATTAAACACAAAACAAATGAATAATAATTAGTATTATTGATTAATGACTAATTAATTATTAAACGAAGATTAGGAAAGTAATTACTAGACAATACATGGAAACAAGAGAAGGTTCCGGAATACCCTTGTGGGTACCAAACCGATCGGCCAAGGGGTGTAACCCACCTCCTTTGTGCCTTGAGCTCCAAGTAATGTGTAGTATATAAGCAAACCCAAGATGTAGGTTTTTCTCATAACTGTACACACACATCTTGGTGTTTTCTTCTCTCCTTTTCTCCTTGGTCGATCCATCAAACGAACCCCCTTAGGGATTCGATTTTCTTGTGTCAAAAAAGGGTTTTGTGTTTATTACTTGCAAATACTTTTCTTGAATTAGTACGTGTGTACAAGAACGTGAATTAAACATACTATTGTTTGATTCTTGGATTGAATTACAAAAAGGTAAGGGGTAATTCATATAATCCTTATAAACCCTAATTAGGGTTCATTGGTTTCGGAAAATTGCATTGATTCTTGTTCGGGCTAGAATCACTACGGTATGTTTACTATTTAAATTAATGATTAATTAATTACATGTTATTCGATCTATTATAATTGCTTCCGCTCATGCTCACTATGATGTACTTGGTTTATTTATATGAATGTCATGATATAATAATTCCAACATTTTTCACTAAAATGAGTAAATGATCCGTAGATAGAAAGAGTTGATCATACCGTATCCGATAGTTATAAGAGAGTGACTAACGATTATGAATAACTTTGTATATTGGTTTAACATAGATTTGGATTATTAATTGTTAACAATAATCTTAAAAGGTTCTTATTTTATGAGAGCGTTTCATAAAATGGACCCAGTTAGAAAAACAAATATTCAATAATGAATAATCCAACTATTTTCCACATTAAGCACAATAAAACATTCCAAAGCCCAAATTTCACAAAAAACCATAAAATAAGTGGCTGACGTGGCACTTTCTCAGCATCATTTAATTTTTTAAACTCTCATCACTTTATTCAAGGGAAAATTACACAGATAGGTAACGAACTTTGAAAAATTTCCAATGTTAGGTAACGAACTTTAAAAAATACTAAATTAACCAACGAAACTTGTTGAAACCTTTAATGTTATGCAATATGACCGTTTTTTATGCCATGTCAGATTATTGGGTCCACTTGTACACACATCCCATCATCTTTATATCAAAACCCAGATTCAACAAACCTTATCTAAAAAAAGAAAAACCAATTCCACACAATCTAAAAAAAAAAACTAGTTTTCAAGTTAGGGACTATGAATGCAATAAAAAAAGTCAAAGGATGATATATGCAAATCAACACTAACCACAAGGACCATCCGTGTAATTTACTCTTAACTTTACTAAAGTCTGGTACAATGGTAACCGGTTGCACCGGTTACAAGTTGCAAAAGTAGCATATATTGCATAACTTTAACGGTTTCAACAAGTTTCGTATGTTATATTAATATTTTAAAAAGTTTGTTACCCAACATTGAAAATTTTTCAAAGTTCGTTACCTATCTGTGTAATTTTCCCTTTATTCAACTTCATTTATTTTAACAGTCATGCATTCAATATCAGGACCTAATCTTCCTTGTCCGTACATTAACCTGAGATCGTGCGGAGATAGTCGCCGGTTGACCGGAAGATGGAACAAAATTACAGCAGTGAGTGAAACTTCTGAAGTTGTTTTTGTTCCAGGTGATCCGTAGATTACGTGGCAGATTGTTGTTGGAACAAAATAACTTTTTTATACATTTTTTTACGGATTTTGGTTTGAATGGTAGTCAAATATCCCATCATCCCACACAATGAAATGAAGTAAATAAAATGACCTTCCCGAGTTTGATGTTCAGACACGTTATTTGTCAGTTTGACTTTTCATGTCAAAATATGTATAACAAAATTCACAATTGATAGAATAAATTCTGAAGGATGAGAGAGAGAGAGAGAGAGAGAGAGAGAGATCCTATTGAACAAACAAATCAAAGGGGCGTGCAATCCAACTGTTCCAATTCTCAGGCGTTGATGTATAGCGGCCAGCGGGCACTAATCCACGATTTAGATATGCGAATTATCTACGGGAAGATGTCCTCTTCCTTTATGCGAATTAACCGAATCCACATTAGCATTGACTAATTTGTTGCTCCATTTAGAAATGGCCCAAATAGCACATTGAAATACCGCGTGCACAACCTTTTAGTCCGATGACATTCATTAAGACTGATCCTACCGAGAGCAATATCCGATATAGAAAACGATAGGAATGTGACCTGAGGGTCGAGACCCCACCAACTCCAAATCTTCCCCCAAACCGTCAACACTTTATGGCAATTGATTAAGTAATGGTCAAGATCCTCTAAAACTTAGAAACACATCATACTTGAAGCTCTTTTGAATGGACAAAGTTGAAGTAGATGCGCCATTGAGGCTACGCTTCAAGTATCCCTTAAAATTTAGCCTTTGATGGGCGAATTATGTGGAATGGTTGCAAACAAAATCTGATGAGATGAATAAGAGTACATTAAGAAGACTGTTGAAACAAAATCTTAAGATAAGGTTCTTTCAACATAAAAAAAAGTTAGTTTATTTGGTGCATAAAATCATAAATTTGAATACTTTTTACATTTTTTAGCCACGTTTCATTGTTGAAAGTCAATATTTGACTAAAAAGTCAACTTCTTTATGCTTAATGCTTTTATCCCAATTTTTGCTTACGGTAGTTAAATTACTTCTCAAATGTTACTGAATCTGTTCTTTACCATGATGATATCCAAACTCTTATCAAAATCCTACCTTTTTCATAAATACACAGTTTGACTTTTTGAAGAAGTCAACTCTGTAAGCTGAACTCCATGCATGAACTTATCTAACTTCAACATATTAATTGATTTTATGTAAGTCTGAAGCACACCCATCAACACAGAAGTTGATATTTAAGCTGGGCTTATTTAATTGCCAAAACAAAACATGGTAGGTTTACCCTCATACGAAAAACAACATTTTTGTGCTATTAGATAATTGCAACCTATGTTCCAGGCTTTAAAGCTTGGATCTTACAATTCCAACAACAGTCAACTTTCTTATGATGATCATCACCAACATATTAATTAATTTGACGACCTTCTAAAGAAGGCAACTGTGTAAAATGAAGTCCACAAACTTGGATTATCTAACTTCAGTTCGGATAATTTATAGTAGTAATTTTTACAGAAATCAAAAACTATCCTACTCTGATAATATCTAATCTACAAGAAAAGGAGCCTCTGAACTTCCGATATATCTGTAACCTCCAGAGACCTTGCTGTAGAGACCACACTCGTGCTTGACAGGTAAGGTTTCAGAGATGGAAAAATGATTGAGCCGGAATCAAATCATAGAGCCTGGGGATTGGACATGGACCTCATTATATATGGCTTGTGAAGAGAACATCATCCTTCCGTTCAATGATGTGCTAAGATACAGTGCCTAAGAACATGAAAAGAATTAAGTATTGTTTAGGTTTGTGATAATTGAGTTCCGTCGTTGCACATAACTAATTATATGTAGTTGGATAAATCACCTTTTGTGCTGATCTTCCTGGTCATCAGACCCACCTAATTTTCGGAATTGGTTTCGTTGTTAGGATCAACAGTAAAAGATGCATCGTGTGCAGAAAAATATCTTAATTAGTGTCAGATCAATTTGAAAGCTTTACAGCAGCAAAGTATTAGAAAAGTGAGAAAGTACCTGGTAAAATAGTTCTTTTGGCCTTTGTCGTGCCTGAACTCATCCTTTAGGTGCGTGAACTCAACATCATCATTATAAGCATCCTTGCATATTCATAATCACATTCAGCATCATCACCATCACCATCAAGATCCTCATCAAAATCCTCATCAACATCCTTGAAATCTTCATCATTATCATCATCACCATCACCATCTTCAATGTTGTTTTGTATCTGGGTGTTATAACACATAACGTACTCAAGAATCTGTGTGGACCCTCTAATATTTAGACCTTTTAACGGAAAAATGCTCTGCGGAAGATGATTTATGCCTGTACCTGTTATATCCAACTCTTTCAAACATTCTAAACGTCCAATTTCTTCAGGCAATTCCTCAATTCGAATACAATCAGCGAGATCTAAATATTCCATATGATGCATCTCACAGATGCTGTTTGGAATATCTCGTAAAAATATACTAGAGTCATTTACAATGAGCTTCTCCAAACATTGTAATCTGCCAATATCCTCAGGTAACTTCTCAAGAAGACAACAACACCTAATTTCAAGAGATCTCAGTTGTTTCAACATACAAATACTATCCGGAAGAGTTTTAATATTTGTTGACCGCAAACTTAGCTCCGCTAGACAATCTAACCAGTCAAGGTTCTTGGGTGCTTCTGGAATACCACCTTCAAGTGTAAGCTTTCTTAAACATTGTAAACCACATATGATATCAGAAAAAGAATCGACGTTTATGCGAGCACCGAAACCTAGAGAAATAAGCCTCTCAAGATTTTCAAAAGATGAAGTTCGGTCTTCTATATAATAACAGGAAAACTGAAACTCTGGCCAAGTATTGCTGGGATCACATATCCCTGTATCATATGCAATCAGGTGTAACTCAGATAAAGTAACAACCTCAGGTGAATCAAGTTTTTTGTCAAACTTAAAGGATTTAAACCTCCCACAATGACTGATGTTTAAGTGGAGAAGCTTTTTCAGACCTTCTGCAGAAGCATTAATTTCTTCCAAATCATACAAATTTTTAAGATCCAATCTTACAAGATTTGGAATCAGCCCAAGGTCAAGAGTCCTCAACTTTGCATTGTCACTGAGGTGGAGAATTACGAGCTTTGGACATTCAGCGGGCATACAAAGTTCTACCATATCAGTACAGTTTTTGAGGTTTAGCGTCTCAAGATTTGGAGTAATCCCGAGGTGGAGGGTCCTCAATTTTAAATTATGGAGGTAGAGATCTTCAAGGTTTGGACATTCAGCGGGCATATGAAGTTCGACCAAATCACTACACTTTTTAAGGTTTAGCGTCTTAAGATTTGGAGTAATCCCGAGGTAGAGGGTCCTCAATTTTAAATTACTGAGGTAGAGATCTTCGAGGTTTCGACATTCAGCTGACATACGAAGTTCGACCATATCAGTACACTTTTCGAGGTTTATCGTCTTAAGATTTGGAGTAATCCCGAGGTGGAGGGTCGTCAATTTTAAATTACTGAGGTAGAGATCTTCGAGGTTTGGACATTCAATAGGCATGTGTAATTTTTCCAATCTATCACATTTAAAGATACACAACTCCTTTAGTTTTGGAGTAAACTGGAAATGAACTTCTACCAAATCACGACAATTGTTGAGTCTTAGCGTCTCAAGATTTGGAGTAATCCCGAGGTGAAGGGTCCTCAACTTTAAATTATCAAGGTCGAGATTAACGAGCTTTGGACATTCTGCTGGCATGTGTAATTTTTCCAATCTATTACAATAATGGATACGTAACTCCTTTAGATTTGGAGTAACCTGGAAATGAACTTCTACCAAATTATAACATCTGTCAAGAATTAGTGTCTCAAGATTCGGAGCCACAACAAGGTCAAGTGTCCTCAATCTGTGTGAATCAGTGAAGTTTAGGAACCTGAGCTTTAAACAAGCCTGTCAAAAGCAAAAAAAATGGAAAGATAAATGTTAACTGCTGTAATGACTAACAAAAGAGGAAAAGATAAACTACCAGTTAATCAACCATTATTCTACCTTTTCTTCTCCATCCTTCCAAAGCTGAACCATTTTACTGTACATCATTTCAAGTCCAACAAGATTTTTTGCATGAAATGTTTTTGCTAAACTTGAAAAAGGATAACCTTGCCAGTTGTGAAAAGGTAAGGCATTTGGAAGGTGTAGACTATCTTCATCAAAGTTCCAGTCGTGATTCAATCCATACGTCTCCACATAAAGAAATCTAAGTTCCTTCATGTTTGCGAGACCTTTCATTAAGATTTCAAAATTGAATCCTAAAGCATCCAGTCTTATACATTTTGTTGCATAGGTACCCTGTAATTCAAATAGCAGTGACCATTAGATTTGTTTCATTACAAAAGAAAATGTGTTAACTAGATCGAGGTTAATACACTAGAAGGTCAATCTACTTTTTCAAAATATCCTGAAGTTAATTTCTCGAATTGAAATGAAATGTTTAGGTTAGGGTTTCTAATTTTTATAAAACTTAGGTATTTTTTTTCCTATTAAATTAGAGGAATTGGTTAAATTCAATATTCTAAGGTTGGTTTGGTGGTGATTTAGTGGTGGATGAGTTTAATGATTAAGATAAGAAAAAAGAAAAAGTGTATTTGATTCCTGGTGTTAAAAGGCTTGTTTTGTTATCATGGAAGCTATTATGATAAAACAAAATTTTGTTTTTGTACGATGGCTAAATTGAACTTTTAGAAAAGTGTAATGACTTTTTAGTTTACCAAAATCCAAATAACTTGATACTTACCTTGTTGTTAGCCAATATATCTACCATTTCCTCCTTAATCCATAACCGGCTATGCGTTTCAGGTTTATTGGGGTTCACACGACGAACAATATTCTTGGCCATTTCTTCTATATGGTCATGCATACCCAAGTACCCACCTTCAGAAATAGTTATAAGAGATTTC
Source organism: Artemisia argyi (assembly GCA_030686995.1). NCBI lineage: Eukaryota > Viridiplantae > Streptophyta > Magnoliopsida > Asterales > Asteraceae > Artemisia > Artemisia argyi. The sequence continues at coordinate 228,125,575 of CM060701.1, forward strand.
TGCTCAAGAACCCTTAAACCAATTCGAGCACGAAATCCACAGCTTTCAAGAGCTGTAATCGCGTCTTTTTTGTTCCAACCCTTGAGTAAGCATGCAACATCTAAGAATATGTCCTTGTAATCATCCTCTAGACTATTATAGCTTAATTCCAAAATCATCATAGTTTCATTCAACGGAATTGTTTTTAGTCTTTCCAAAGCATCATTCCATTCAGGCTTCTCTTGAAAACAAAGAAACGAACCCAAAACTTTGATCGTTAAGGGAAGACCAGCACCATATTGTACAACTTTTCTTGATAGATGTTCGTATCCTTCATCGGGAATGTTTCTTCCAAATGCTTGCCTACTGAAGAGGAAAATTGATTCCTTGGGTGATAACAGATTGACTTCATGAATGAAGTTATGATTAAAGTTCAACCTGTGGGCTAATAGCACTTGCTCATCTCGTGTGGTAATGATAATTCTACTTCCCGGCTTAAACCAATTAGATGCACCAGCTAACGCCTCTAGCTGCTTTGTATCATTCACATCATCTAGAAGAACAAGAGCCTTTTTACGATGCATCATCTGCACCATCTTATTTATACCACCGGAAACACTACTAATGGTGATGTGTTGATCGCTGAAAACATCTGTGAGGATCTGTTTCTGCAGCTCCTTTAAACCGGATAACGAGTTTTTTGAAACCTCCCTTACATTTTCAACAAAACTGCTTCCTTCGAACTGATGGGATATTTGGTTAAAAATAGCTGTGGCCAAAGTTGTTTTCCCACCACCTCCGATCCCCTTGATTCCAATCATGCGAACATCTTCGGTACCAATTTCTAAAGAAGAAAGAACCTTGTTTATTCGCATCTCCATGCCTACTAAGTTTCCATCAACACTTGAATTAAGAGAACTTATGTTTTTGAAAATATTGGTAACAACTATTTGGATCAGTTTAGACTCATCCCTGAAACATTTAAAAAAATTCATTAGCTTGCTTACATAAATGATTGATTTCAGATTTCCGATTTCAGATATAGGAATATAACTACATTTCATGTTTGAGTTAAAAACTCAGAATAAAAAACATTAGATCCATTTAATAAGACTCAAATAACATACGAGAGATATAGATCAGCAATTACCCATTAGCAGTCTTCTTCAACTCCCAGCCAGCTAGATCGGCTGCTTCTTTTAAAGCCTGTCTCCATTTCCCAACAGCCGCTTTATTTATATGTTCTTTAAAACCTTCTTCAACTGCCCCACTCTGTTTACGGACTTCAGTGGCCTCCACATCATAAAAGATTGGGTAAGCAGCTTGCTCGGTAGTCTTCAGACACTCCATAATCTTGACAAGCTCATCTAAGCACCAAGATGATGATGCGTAGTTCTTGGAGAACACAATGATGAAGAATCTCGAGTCTTTAATGGAGTTGATGAGCTGGGTGTTGATCGTTTCCCCTTTCTTGATTTTCTCATCATCTTTATAAGTTTCGATCCCATTTTTCTGAAGAGCTTCATAAAGATGGCCAACAAAGGAGTTACGAGTGTCTTCACCTCTAAAACTTAGAAAGACATCATACTTAAAGGTCTTATGAATGGATGAAGTTGAAGTAGATGCCATTGAAGTTACTATTGAAGGCTTGTATGAAGCAGCTGGATGAGATGAACAACCTTTCTAGAGCAATGGTCAACAAGACAATAGTAATGTGAAGGCAAATGTGTTTTCGTGGAAATAAAATTTTGAATAACGTGGTGATATAAAAACCACTTAATTGGTCAAATGAAATAGTGTTTCATACTTAAAACAAAAGTTGCATTTATGATCCTTCTTGTATTCAAGTTGAGATAAACAAAGATCAGAAAACTATAAAGATAAATAATCATAATCATTCATTTTTTTTTTCTCAAAATTGAAACTCAGTTTTCAAAATAAAATATCTCAAAAATGATTTATCATTAGGCTAAAAAGAAAACCTGTCTTGGTAAATTACTCTATTTGATCAAGGTCCATATGATTTCTTTAAAGATTATTTGTTATAGCAGAAATGTAAGACAAGAAAAAGATGATTAATTTACCAAGACATGATCAAGCGTGGTCATTTCTTTGTTTCTTAAATGATATCATTACCTAAATTTTATGAATAACATTTTATACTAGCCTCTCAGAATCCTTAATCATGCTAATATTAACTGTGTTATTCACATGAATCTTCACTACATATACTGCACAAACAAACCATATAATCTGCATTCAGGCTCGAGGACTTTTTTTAACTTCAAGTTGTACATCTATTTATTTCGTTTCCCTACATCAATAATTTTGCTTTAATAAAGTTGTTTGTTTTGATATGGGACCATTTCTATAATTTCAATCTCATTTTCCCTCACCAATAATTCTGCTTCAATTATTTGGATTAATTTTGATTTGTTCTAGTAACAGTGAAGAAGTTCTAACTAAAAAATGACCGCTAACATATCGAAAAGTCAAGAAAATCTTAAAAAGCCTTACATTGCACACAAAATTAAGTTGGATAACCTAAATTGACCTAAATTTTGTTAACTTTTTTGTTTGATTTGGTCTTACTATTATATATCTATCTTTGGAGTCAGGTAAATGTAAGCGTGTGATGTACAAATAGTAAACATAACATAGATAATTTCATTGAAGTTGCAAACAATTTGCTATCATGCAGGAACTAATAAACTCTCTCCTCTGCACCTGCTTAACTATACATATAAATCATACTTCTAGAAATAAGATGAAATCACCTATGCACCTGCTTAAGTATACAAAATCATACTTATAGAAATAAGATGAAATCACCAATGCACCTGCTTTTGATATCCATACACCAACATAATATAGAGTTTACACTGCAAGAAAAGTACAAGTAACTTTTAAGGTTTGGTCACACAAAAAAATATCATTAAATTTAATATTTTAGTGATACTTTTTAAAAAGTTTGCCTAAAAGGTTAAAATTATTAGATCTAGTGAGTAGTGAGACTTCTTGTGAAAATTAAGTGTTCCAAAAGATGAAAATTATATCTTTGGATTTGTTTTTGTGATTATACTAGTGCGGGGTACCATAGCGCATCCACCGGTGCGCCATGACACCCCCGGCCCAATCACGCCAAAATCATACGCTATAGACCAAGCCACAAAATTGGTGTATCTCATAACGTTTGGTTGTGTGTAGTTTTGTATATGTAATTAAAAGTGGTGTATCATAATAATTTCCATAATTATAGGATCAGTGGTTATCAGTGGAAACATTATCACTAGCAGTGGTAATGTTAACACTAGCAGTGGTAACAACAACCCTTGCAGTGGTAATGTTAACACATCAGTGGAAACACACTAGCAGCTGAATCTACTATCAGTAGAATCATACTTCAGTGGAATCACACTTTCAGCAGTAGAATCAACTAGCAGCAGAATTAGCTAGCAGCAGATTCACAACACTAGCAGCAGAGTCTACTAGCAGTACCTTGATCAAGCAGTACCTTGATCAATACATAACCACTATTGAGTCAGGGGATTCAGTGACCAAATGCGTGTATACTCCATACCTCCAAACCCATTACCTGGTGTGAATTGATCCCTCAAGTGCACTAAATTTTCCAACAATCCTCCTCAAATTTAGTTCACTACCTTTGCATGAAAAATCAAACACAAAAACAAAACAAGTGCATAAATGAAAATATCCTGAGGATTGAATTTCCACATTAGTACATATACTTTCAAATATTCGAGAATCAGGGTGTTCTAAGAATTGAACCCTTCAACCCATTTGAATACCTGATGATAAATACACACAAGTTTTCAAACACTAAAATACTCATGACACTATACAAGCCATGTGTCCATATCCAATTCATAAATGTTGTAAAAGCTAAAAGTCCAAAGCTTCCTGAAGCGGCAAAACTTCAACATTTACATAGGTGGTTCATCTTTAATTCATGCTCCTGCTTAGCACTTTTTCAAAGAAAATTAACCATTAAGAAGTGAAGACTTCATCCTCCTTTCAGCAGGTAACAAGCACAACCTTGGGATGTTTGTAATACATGTGCTTCAGTTCACTAAATGATCAGCTTTCCACATTGAACTCAGCTTCCAAGTTTCCTTAGAAGGGAGTTGGGTATCCTTGCATTCAGTGACTAGGTTGGACTTAAACCCATCCCTTTGGCAGACTTCAAAACCAAGTCTCTAGCCAAACCCTTCGTCAAGTGATCAGCTAAGTTTTGTTGAGATTTAACAAACACTATAGATACCACCCCATTCATGATAAGCTCACGAATCATGCTATGCCTAACACCTAAGTGTCTAGACTTCCCATTGTACATCTGGCTATAAGCCTTTGCCAATGTAGCAGCACTATCACAACAGATAGAAATAGGTGCTATAGGTTTAGACCACAATGGAATCTCAAGAAGCAAGTTTTTCAACCATTCAGCTTCTTTGCCAGCAGCAGCTAAAGCCACAAATTCAGATTCCATGGTTGAACTGGTAATGCAAGTTTGTTTCTTGGATGCCCAAGAAATTGCACCTCCACCAAGTAGGAATACCCAGCCACTAGTAGACGAATTGTCTTCAGTGTTACTGATCCAACTTGCATCAGTGTATCCTTCTAATACTGAAGGATAACTAGTATATGAGAGACTATAATCCATAGTTCTCTTCAAATACTTAAAGACCCTCTGAATTGCTTGCCAATGATGAGCACTAGGATTACTAGTATACCTGCTCAGTTTACCCACAGCAAAAGCAATATCAGGCCTTGTACATGTCATGGCATACATCAAGCAGCCAATCACCCTAGAATACTCAAGTTGAGAAACAGCTTTGCCAGTATTAGGCATTAGCTTCTCACTTGTATCCATAGGAGTACTCACTGGAGTACAATCAAAGTAATTAAATTTCTTTAACACCTTCTCAATGTAATGAGACTGTGAAATAGAAATCTTGTTACTTTCATGTTTAATCCTTATGCCAAGGATAACATCTGCCTCCCTCATATCCTTCATGGAGAACTTTGATGACAAAAATTCTTTTGTAAGATCAACTTGATTTTGGTCAGTGCCAAAGATCAACATGTCATCAACATATAGACAAATGATGACACCTTTACCAGATTCATCAAATTTGCTATATACACATTTGTCAGCTTGATTAAGTAAATAACCACTAGACAAAACCACTTCATCAAGCTTTTGATGCCATTGCTTAGGTGCCTGTTTTAGTCCATAAAGAGACTTAATTAGTTTACACACCTTGTTTTCATTGCCAGGCATGATGAAGCCCTGAGGTTGGTTCATGTAAACCTCCTCATCTAAATCACCATTCAAGAAAGCTGTCTTCACATCCATCTGATGAATAATCAGATTGTGAATTGATGCCAAAGCAATTAGCAATCTTATGGTACTGATACGTGCCACTGGAGCATAAGTATCAAAGTAGTCTATTCCTGACTTTTGTTTAAAGCCTTGAATAACTAATCTTGCCTTGAACTTTTCAACAGTTCCATCTACCTTCATTTTATTTTTGAAAATCCATTTGCTACCTAAAGGTTTGCAACCAGGTGGTAGATCAGTTAACACATAAGTGTTATTGCCCATGATGGAGTCCATCTCATCATTAATTGCTTCTTTCCAGAAAGCAACATCCTGGGACTTCATTGCTTCTTCAAATGTTTTGGGATCATCCTCTACAATGAAGCAATAGGAGTATTGGTCAGAGACCTCACTCCTTGTACCTTCAATTAAGTATAATTGAAACTCAGGTCCAAATGACTTTGGAGTCCTCACCCTATTGCTCCTTCTGAGCTCAGGTTCAGGTTGTTGTTCCATAACCTCAGCAGGAACCTCATTAGCAGGAACCTCATCAGCAGGAACCTCATTAGCAGGAACCTCTGAAACACCATTGTCATTGGTTCCATTTGGAATCCTTTGACTTGGTCTAGGGATAGATGAGAATCTGTTCTCATTAAAGATTGCATCCCTTGATTCAATTATTGAGTTAATTGAAACAGACTCATTAGGTTCTATAACATAAAACCTATATGCCTTGGAATTCTCAGCATATCCAACAAAGATGCATTCAATGCCTCTTTCACCCAAAGTTTTCTGCTTTGGATCAGGGAGTCTTACAACAGCCCTACAACCCCATATCCTAAGATAATTAAGGTTAGGTTTCTTTTTAGTCCAAAGTTCATAAGGGGTAACTTTGTTCCTTTTGTTGGGAACCCTATTTAATAAATAGCAAGCTGTTAACATAGCTTCACCCCAGAACCCTTGACTCAGCCCTGAATAGGACAACATGGAATTAACCATCTCCTTCAGCACCCTGTTTTTCCTTTCAGAAATACCATTTTGCTGAGGAGTATAAGGGGCAGTCGTTTCATGGATTATACCAACAGACTGAAAATACAGAGTATCCATGTACTCACCTCCCCTATCAGTCCTTAATCTTTTGATCAGGGAACTTTGTTGTAATTCAACTTCAGTTTTAAATACTTTAAATTTATCTAATGCTTCATCTTTAGAATGTAATAAATAAACATGACAAAACCTAGAAGCATCATCAATAAAAGTCACAAAGTATTTCTTATTCCCCAAAGAGGGAGTTGCATGTAAATCACAAAGGTCACTGTGAATTAACTCCAAAACTTTAGTTTCACGTTTTACTCCTTGAAAAGGTTTCTTAGTTATCTTGTTCAACATACAAGTTTTACACTTTTCAGTGTTCATATCAAAAGCTGGTATTAACCCATCCTTAGACATATCTTGCATTCTTTTAAAATGTACATGGCCAAGTCTTGCATGCCATAGGTTTGAATCATAAAGTTTAGATGTAGATATAAAAGCAGAATCAATATTATCATGAACAATATTAAGTCTGAACATTTGATTACATAAATAACCAAAACCAATAAACACACCATTTTTAGATAAAACAAACTTATCAGATTCAATAACCTGTTTATAACCACAATTATTTAAAACACTACTAGAAACCAAATTCTTTCTAATATCAGGAACATGTAAAGCATTAAATAAAGAAACACTCTTTCCAGAACTAAACTTCAACTCAACACATCCTTTTCCATGCACCAGGGCAGTTGACTCGTTTCCTATGTGAAGAATAGAACCATCATTCATTGACTTGTAGGTCTTGAACCAGCTTCTATCTTTACATACATGAATTGTTGCTCCAGAGTCAACCCACCACGCAACATCATCATCCTGCACAAAGTAAATGTCAGATATATATGTAACATAATAAATCTTAAAAGACTTATTAAACACATTCTGACCTTTCAGAGAATTGGTGTTACCATTCCCTCCACTTGTGCCTGATCCATTGGATTTGTTTCCAACTTTTCCACCCTTGCAATCTTTTCTGAAGTGTCCAGGTTTCCCACACTTCCAACAAGTCACCTTAGGTTTCTTGTTAAGATCAGATTTGGTGTTATCTTGATGCTTACGCTTGCCCTTGTTGTCATTGTACTTGGTGGAGTTGTTATGCTCTACCATATTGACAACTGATGGACCAGTAGCAGTGCTACTCTTTGGCTTGTCAATGTCTTGAGCTTTGAGTGAATCCTCAATGCGCAAGTGACTGCCCAACTCAACAAGAGTTAACTCCTCCTTCTTATGCTTAAGCATATGTTTGAATTCTTTCCAAGAAGGAGGTAGTTTATCGATGATACAAGAGATTGAAATAGCCTCATCCATGTTCATCTTGTGTTGTGTGAATCGACCAAGTATACTAAGAAGTTCATTGTATTGTTCCATGACAGGTATAGAATCAGCCATTTTGTAATTGTTAAAATTACTTACAAGGAACTTCTTACTTGATGCATCCTCAGCCATATACTTGGCTTCCAAGGAATCCCATAGTTCTTGAGAAGTTTCAACATTCTGATAAATATCAAATAGAGAATCAGACATACCATTGAGAATTAAACCTCTGCATATGTAGTCATCATTCTCCCACTTGCTCCTTGCCCTCATCTGATCCATAGTAGCATCATCTCCATGATCTTCTGGAATCTCAGTCGTGAGAACATACACCACATTCATACTTGACAATAAGAAGTGCATCTTCTTTTGCCATCTTCTAAAATCCACACCTTCAAACTTTTCCAACTTGGAAAAGTTAGCAGCCATTTGTCTCATAGCAGCAGCCATTGATTATCACTAATAGTTTCTATTGATTGTTGGTTGTATAGCTGCAAAACAGTTCCTAGATTAGGGTTAAGATAATCAATGAAGGTACCGGATATTCACTTGAAATCGTGGTATCACTTTCCAATAGAAACTATTCGACCCTATGCCTGGGTTACACGAATATCTCTATGGGATAAGACCAAGTGATGTTCTTGCTTTAGGCACAAATCAAGAACCAGATGCGTATTAGAGTGTTTAGGGTTTTGTGCTTAGAGTTGTATCTCAAAACGTATATTCATGCAGAATGATGTGACCTCTATTTATAATAGAGAATACTCAAAACCCTAGCCCATGGTATTATGTATAATTAACGGCCCATTAATTATATCATAATAATTTCCATAATTATAGGATCAATGGTTATCAGTGGAAACATTATCACTAGCAGTGGTAATGTTAACACTAGCAGTGGTAACAACAACCCTTGCAGTGGTAATAACAACCCTTGCAGTGGTAATATTAACACATCAGTGGAAACACACTAGCAGCTGAATCTACTATCAGTAGAATCATACTTCAGTGGAATCACACTTTCAGCAGTAGAATCAACTAGCAGCAGAATTAGCTAGCAGCAGATTCACAACACTAGCAGCAGAGTCTACTAGCAGTACCTTGATCAAGCAGTACCTTGATCAATACATAACCACTATTGAGTCAGGGGATTCAGTGACCAAATGGGTGTATACTCCATACCTCCAAACCCATTACCTGGTGTGAATTGATCCCTCAAGTGCACTAAATTTTCCAACAATAAGTTGACTATAAAGTCAAACACTTTGATTGTTTTTATGGTATCGTACTAATTTACAAGCTCTTTATGTAAATTAAAGCTTATTACCGATATGTAAATCACTTGTATTTGGGATTTTTATTAGATAGTAGTAAGTCATTACACTTTTGTTATATTTGTATTGATATCGCCAGCCTATTTTGGTAACACACTTGATCTTGACCAACAAGATGATATAGCAGTGAAGCAGAGATTGGAGTCCCAAAGTGGATGCAATTACGCACCTAACATTTGAGCATGTTCTTCAGAGATGTGAAAAATGATTGAACCACATCGAGTAAAGAGAGCATGATCCTTCGGTTCAATGGAGTGATAGAATGAATGTTTGTGGTGTCGAGCCTGGCTTTGAGCTGGGGGATGTCATGGCGCCACCATAACGCCTGCCACCTCAGCATGGCGCAGGTTGCGTGTTACGGCACCTTATGCTCTAATTTAGAACATACCAATACTCCCTTTACAAGGGCAATAAACTCACTTTAAATCTGAATCTAAACCCGAACCAAAAATTATGATTAAACCGCCCAAACCTAAATCCATGCCCACCTTATTTCAAATTAAAAAAAAAAAAAAAAAAAAAAAAAAAAAAAATTATCCCTCCAATACTACTTTCCCTCATAACTTTTTACAACTTCTCATGTAATCCCTTCATCCAATTATTTATCCACACGCCCACTACTTTCGAAAAAGGTAAAAACACATTCTCACACATGCAAAACACACACACCTTTTCTCCGCTACAACCATATTTTGTTGAAAACTATACATCAACGATGTTATGCGCAGGTACTTGGCTATTTATACAAATTGAAACATGGTTATGATAACTTTATCACTTGAACAATCTTGCCGAATCTTTTTTTAACATGATTTTATCCAAACTCGTATCAACATTCTACTATTTTCAATTTTCATCAAGATAGCAGTTTGACTTTTTGAAGAAGTCAACTCGTATCAACAATCTACGAACCCCACCGTATTCATTAAGAAAAAAGTTAGAAAAAACATCTTGTATATTCAGTTATAAAATTAATTATTGCCAACATCTTTATCAAATTCTACCATATTCATTACGAATGCAGCCCATTTGGATAAGGTCCAAGAATGCTACTGTTGACTTCGCACAAACACTTGAACTATTAAAAGAAGAAAAGTTGAACCCCTGATTATAAGCTGACCCTTCTTTATTAGACCTTTTAAATTCATTTGAACGACCCCGTTGATACAAAATTGACCCTTTGGTGGACCTCTTCAATACAAAATTGACCCTTTGGTGGACCCTGATTATAAGCTGACCCTTTATTACATGAACTTGTTATTTGAAAATAAAACCCCAGATCTCTCCTCCCTTTAGTTGACTACCAAAATTAAGATTAGAGTTAAGCAAATTCACGACACTATAATCTTGGTGATTAGTATGATTTATTTTTTTTTGTTGCAATGGTGAATGTATTTATATTAACCTCCAAACAATCTTTACAAAACATAACAATAACAGTAAGCATTGGACAAGACCCAAGCTTGATACAGAAATAAAACTATACCTCATATACTACATACTTGTCTGATATCAAACACTACTGTTTAATCTCTGACCATACATTCCTCATACATAAACAGAGCATATCACTTGCAGGCCTCAACATAACAGTTGCACCAGCAAACTTAAGAATCAATTCACCAATCAAGCACCTACCATCTAGCTACATTTCCCCATCACCAATCTACTCAACCACTCATCCTGCCACCACAGTAGAAAAGTAGATATGGTGTGAGGCTTCACTAGGAACCCATAACCCCTCCAATCAAGGGCTCTTCCAAATGTGCTACATTTCCATCTTTACAAATGGCTTCACACATTTAGAAACACTCTCCTTGAGGGAGGACCAACCATTACCTCCTGTGATGTTGTATTGAATGGACCAAGAAGGTTCATCTTTCACACCTCTCTATTCCATTCATCATACACCATCCTCCTAGACCATTTACCCTTCACAATGGGGACCCTACTTTATGGTACATTCATACCAGAAAGGCCTCCTACTTAGCCACACTTGACTGTCCAATTTCCTCCCAAGGCCAAATTGAACAATCAAGAGGTTACCATAGGTACAGCCTTACCAGTTAGAACTCCAAATTACAAGGTATCATACCATTGCAATGGTCTGAAAAGTATATCAGTGGTAACTAAACATGATACCCCTGATATTCATATATCCAAACACCCCTTAAAGTCAGCAGATTATCTCATACCAAACACATCTTTATACACTTATCAGAATACATTCCTTGTATCATTCAAAGCCTCTATATTTGATCAGCATACTTCATCAAAATCTTTCAATAGCACGTTATCTCCACTTTTGATGTTCATGACAACCCTCCATTTTCTCTCAATTTCAGCTACTTGTCCAGTTTTCTTAACTTTCAAGCTTGTCAATTTCAACCTTATAAAGCTAACCACAGCTTCCAATACTTCTGTATAACCCCTCTTTTCATTACTGAATTGTCTTTTGTTTCTGTGTTATTCTTCTTAGCACACTTTTGATTGATTTGTTGAATTTCAAACTAGTCATATAACTAACAATATCTTCCCACTTGTCTGGCACATTAACCTGATCAGTCAATTTCTTGATATCTTTCCACATCATGATTGAGTATGAGCACTCAAAAAACAGATGATTAAGAGAATCAGGGCATCTATTGCATAAAGAACATATCATTTGCTTCTCAGGGTACCATTTACTCAACCTATCTTGTGTGGATAATCTTCCACTAATGGCTATCCACATGATGAAGGAGTGTTTGGGAGTACAATTAGAGAACCATACAAGATCAGCCCAATCAACCTTATTACCATCTTCTCTCCAATCTTTCCAAGTACTATTGGTTGAGTATTTGATAGTCCTTCCATCCCTGGTAATCCACATATACCTATCTTTTTCATCCTCATTCAGAGCAGGCACTGGGATTGTTTATTAAATTAGTGTTATGATTAGGTTAACGATTGATAAAGGTGTAAGAAGGGTAATTTTTTACCATAGGATTTTAAGCGTTGAATGTGTAGTATGATCTCTATTACACCACAAATTTAAATGGGTCTGTTGATGTTTAATCAAAATTTAAATGGAAAAACACAATATAAACAGTTCCCTATAAATCTTAGTGACATTTGACCAAAGCCAATAGTTTGACTTCAAAAGTAAAATTTTTTTAATGTTTATGCTTAACGATTAGATCCAAATTTAAAGCTTCTTTATGTAATATGATCTTATATCACTTATAACAATTTCTAAAGTTTAGTGTTAAAATGATCATCTCCAGCCTCATATAAAAATCTGACCATTTTTCATCAAGAACACAGTTTGACTATCTAATAAGTCAACTGTGTTTATTGATTTGGGTAATAAGACCCATCCAAGTTGGGGCTATACCTTAAGTTAGCGCGCATTTAAAAAAGTACTACTGTATGTAATCGTTACAAACAATCATACTTTGGGAGTGTGCCAGACAATACTAAACAATGACCAAAATGAGATAAAACCAAAATCGCGTGAAAATTGATAACCCGTGTAATTTGTAAAATTGGTGAACGAGTCGACAGAACGAGTCTGTCTTGAGAAAGTTCTGCACAAGAACTCAAGGTTCTGATTTTGTTAAAGAATATGATTATCCAAAGCGTTCATCTTAGATGTTAATAAAAGAGAACATGAAGGTCAACCTCTAGTAATAAAGAATGGTGAAAGATTCTTACATTCAACATTTTGTTGGAAAACATGAAGGAAATGCTACATAAAATATGAACTAGCTGGTATAACTTATTTACATAATGACGACTTGCAGTTGAATTCTTATACCCTTTTTGTTTGGCATCACATGGAAAAAAAACTAAAAAAGAGCAATGTGGTTTTTATTAAGACAGTTAAATAACAACCCCTGAATTTGGATTTTTGAATATCTTCGGTTGGCACTAGTAAATGCTCTTAATATATTCAGTATGATTCAATCAAACACTTCGTGAAGTTGTTAAAAGTCAGTATTCTAACATGAAAGTCAACTTATACTATGTTTAACAATTTCATGTAAAACATAACTTGTTTATGATTTATATTTTAACATAATAATATCCAAACTCATATCACAATCCCACCTTTTTTAAAGATGAAGCTGCTTGACTTTCTAAAAAAGTCAACTATGTTAGCTGAACTTCTTAAACAGTGTGTATCAGAATTTCCTGAACAGAATTTACTTAAATATAAATTCTAACGCTATCACTAGACGAAGTTATCTAGTCAATCTTCCTAGTGGATGTGTATATGATTGTCTACTTTGCATTAATATCACCTTATCCGTTCTGTCAGTCTTTACCCCCTAGTGCTACATGGAACAAGAAGTAACGTCGATTTATGTGTTAGCTTCTTCCATTGTTCCCAGCTTCAAATCCTGTCGGAAAATGGATATTCGCAAATGATTGGCAGTGAAGTAACTTCGTAATATATGTTGTTCAATAGTTTGACTGAAAAGTCAACTTTTTAATAATTTCAACCCATTGTAGAAGATATTTATGCAAATCAAAACATTTCTTGAATATGAGCATGTTTAATATCATATCAAGTATCATTATTGTAATAGCTGAAACCAAACTATTGAGGGCAGAGACCTTTAACTTCAGTATGTCATGTAATTGTGTAAACCGAAAACAAATAAAACCCAAACGAAAAAAAGAAAAGAACAAAGATGAACTAATGTCTGATAGTTTCTGGTCGAAGTTAGATGTATGCTTTTTCATTGACTGTGAGAAACATTTATCTCCAGTTGATCAGGACACTCAGACGACCAGACCTATGAAATAGAATGAATCTTTCTATTCTTCTTAGCAAAAGTGACATCAATACGACCAGAAGCCAAAAAAACAAGGACAACTGGTGCACCACCTGCAGACAAGGTGAATCCTCTTGCTTACTAACTCATAAACTTTTAGGAATAAGTGAGGAACATAGGACAATTAATAGAGAAGGAAGAAAGTACCTGTTAAAAAATTCTTAATGCAGTGACTTCTTTGGGCTTTTGGAGCTGTTTAAAATCATCACTCGACCACGGTACACGGGACTTCTGCTTTTGGTGCCTGTGCCATTCACAGATTTATGTAGCATGTTTCATTACCGAATATTCCATAATAGGTTTTTATCTCGGATGTAAAACCACATGACTCAAGAAACTGTCTAGACCCAACAATACACAGACCTTTCATCCTAAAAATACTCTCTGGAAGATGACTAATGCCTGTTCCAGTGATATCCAACTCTTTTAAACATTCTAACCATCCAATTTCCTCAGGCAATTCCGCAACTTGAATACAATAACCGAGGTCGAGATTAACGAGCTTTGGACATTCAGCAGGAATCTGAAGTTCGACCAAATCAGTACACTTCCTGACTCTTAGCGTCTCAAGATTTGGAGTAATCCCGAGGTGAAGGGTCCTCAACTTTAAACCACAAAGGTAAAGAGATCTGAGTTTTGGACTTTCAGCAGGCATGTGTAATTTTTCCAATCTACGACAGTAACGGATATTTAACTCCTTTAGATTTGGAGCCACACTAAGGTCAAGGGTCCTCAAATCATGTGAACAGTTGAACTTTAGGAACCCGAGCTTTAAAAAAGGCTGTCAAAAGCAACAAATTAAAAATGGAAAGATAAATGTTAGTAATTGGTGTAATGACTAACAAAAGAGGGAAAGATAAAACTACCAATTAATTAATTATTCTACGTACCTTTTCTTCTCCATCTTTCCAAAGTTTAACCATTTTGCCGAACCACATATCAAGTCCAACAAGATTATTTGGTTGAAATGTTTTGGGTAAACTTGAAAAAGGATAACCTCTCCAGCTCAGAAATCGTAAGGCATTTGGAAGGTGTAGACTATCTTCATCAAACTTCCACTTGCTAACTTCCTCGTCACTTACAAATGGGGAAAACACATGAAGAAATCTAAGTTCCTTCATGTTTGCGAGACCGTTCATTAAAATTTCATAATTGAATCCATCTTGATATGCAATCAGTTTTATACATTGTGTTGCTTGGGTACCCTGTAGGTAATTCAAATAGCAGTAGAGACCATGAGATTTGTTTCATTACAAAACAAAATGTTAAGTTAATTTCTCCAATTGAAAATTAAATGTTTAGGTTAGGCTTTCTAATTATTACAAAATTTGGGGATTTTTGTTTTTTTCAATTAAATTAGAGGAATTCGTTAAATTTGGGGATTTTTGGATGATGGTAATTTGGTGGCGGGGGTGGTGGTTTGGTGATGGTGGATTAACAGAAAAAGTGTATTTGACTATGGTAAATGGCTTGTCACGGAAAGTTATTTTCCTATAAATAAAACGAAGTTGTGTTCAAAAAATATAGCGGTAATTTCATATCTCCCCTTCCTTTACCCGGAAATTTCATATATACCCAAACATGCATTAAAAACATTATACATTATGCATTCAATACTTGCACTTTTGGTATATATGAAATTAATCTTGAAAGCAGGGTGATATATGAAATTAATTCCAAAAATATATATCATATAAATAAAAAACGAAGTTTCGTTTTTATACAACGACTAAATTTAATTTTTGGAAAAGTTTTGTTAAACAAAGTTTTTAGAAAAGTTTTGTTAAATTTAACTCAAATAACGTGATATTTACCGAGTCATTAGCCAATATATCTACAATTTCCTCCATAACCGGCTATGCATTTTAGGTTTATTGGGGTTCACACGACGAACAATATTCTTGCCCATTTCTTGAATATGGTCATGCATCCCCAACATCCCATATTCTCCAGAAATAGTTATGAGACATCTCGGCTCAAGAACAGTTAAGCCAGCTTCAGCACAAAATCCACAACTTTCAAGCGCTTTAATTGCAAAATCTTTAGGCCAACCTTTCATCAAGCATGCAACATCTAGAAATATTTCCTTGTAATCCTCATCAAGATCATCATAACTAAGTTCCAGTTTTTTCATAGTTGCCTTCAATGGAACTTTTTTTAGTCTTTCTAGGGTATTTATCCATTGAGACAGATTTTGACCACAAAGTTGCGAACCCAAAACTTTGATCGTTAGTGGAAGACCATCAGCGTATTGCACAACTTCTTTTGAAAGCTCTTCATACCCTTCAATCGGAATATCTCTTTTAAATGCATACCTACTCAAGAGACAAATCGCTTCCTCGGGCGATAACAGGTTGGCGTCATTAATGAACTTCACTTGGTGGGCTGTCAGAACTTGCTTTTCTCGTGTGGTAATGATAACTCTGCTTCCTAATTTGAACCAGTTAGGCGAGCCTGCTAACGCCTCAAGTTGTTCTGTATCATCAACATCATCTAGAACAATAAGAACTTTTCTCCCACTCAACAAAGTTTTCATCAGGTGTGTTCTTCATGAACACTATTTACAGTGATGCCATTATCACTCAACACACTGCGAAGAATTTGTCGTTGCAACTCTTTCAAACCCCAAGAGGGTTTTGAAACTTCCCTTACATTTTCAACAAAGGCTTTACCGTCGAACTGAATAGATATTCGATCAAAAACAGCTCTTGCCAAAGTTGTCTTCCCCCCACCTCCCATCCCCCATATCCCTAACATGCGGACTTCTTGAGCATCAAGTTCAAAAGATGAAAGGAAATCTTCTATTCGCGTTTCCATGCCTACTAACTTTCTGTCAACACTCGAACTACTGGAACATATCTTTTTGAAAATATCGTCAACAATTATTTGGATCAATTTGGATTCATCCCTGTAACAATGAAGATGATCTAACTAATTACTAATTATCAAGAAGATCTAACATTAATTCATATAGCAGATAATTCTCACATTAATTCATATAGCAGATAAATTAAGAATAATTACCCATTAGCAGTCTTCTTCGACTCCCACCCAGCCAGATCGGCTGCTTCTTTTAAAGCCTTCCTCCATTTCCCAGCAGCTTCTTTATTTTCATGTTTTCTAAAAGCTTCTTTAACCGCCCCACTTTGCTTGCGGATTTCTGTGGGCTCCACATCATAAAAGAGTGGGTAAGCAGTCTGCTCACTCGCCTTCCGGCACTCCATAATCTTGACAAGCTCATCTAAGCACCAAGATGAACCCGCATAGTCCTTAGAGAACACAATGATGAAGAATCTTGAGTCTTCAATGGATTCCATGAGCTGGGTGTCGATCGTTTCCCCTTTTTCAATTTTTTCATCATCTTTGTAAGTTTCAATGCCTTTTTGCTTAAGAGCTTCATAAAGATGGCCAACAATGGTGTTACGAGTGTCTTCACCTCGAAAACTTAAAAAAACATCATACTTGAAGCTCTTTTGAAATGATGAAGTTGAAGTTGACGCCATATATGTAAAAAGTTCAAAGCTTCAAGCTGTTGTTAATTAGAAAGAGATGGACAATTAGTAACAGCTGTATATATATGTGAAAAAGACAGTCAGCAATGATGTTTAAACTCTAAACAAACAAAAGCAATATAAGGGCTTTTTGTATCATTTCATATTATGCTCCAGTTGGTTCAAATTATGAAACTGTATTACGTTTTGATATTTTGTTAAGAATGATGTTTATTATTTACAATGAAGAGCTAATGTATCAGAACAGAGATTAATCACTCATTTTTTAAATCCTTTTGCATGAATGAACTATTTTGAACAAATAAATAAGGTCGGAATTATTATATTTTTGTCATAGCATCTACTCTTAATATATTTTCACCTTTTCACCAATTCCTTGGGATGTCCTTTAATCTTTTAACGAATGAAAATAGACTTATTACAGGAGAAGGGGGGGAGTAGTACTTACAAAAATGAATAATCTTGAGAATGCAAGGTTTAACTTAAGCTACTAGACTTCTTGCAAATCAATGATATAAAGATTAACTCCCCTCAAACACCACTTCTTAACTTTGAAATCAACAAATAATTTCAATTTCCGTGCATGAAATTTCTAGTACAAATATCAAATATCTTAGCATAGTCATATAAACCAGCCAAATGGCCTAGTGGTAAAGACACATTACCTCTTCACAAGAGGTCTAGGGTTCAAATCCTACTAGGTACACATTTAATGTTGGCCAAAATAGCTTGAAACGGGTCACTAGATACCCCGGTTAAGCCACGTAAGTAAAAGTCATGTTAACATGAACAGGGATATTTTATCTCTTATTATATATTTCCCGAACCATTTTTATCTTTCCATAAAGTGGTGACTTAGTTAGATCGATGCATACGTTTCATCATATATAAATCGCAGAAGTTGTTATTCTAATCTTAAAAATAAAGTGCTACGAAAAAATAGTGTATAAAACAAGTTCATGGGTTGCAAGTATAACATTTAACAATTAAAACAAAGATTAGAATAATGAGGTTTAGTTATTTATGTTTACCTTTAACTCATTTCGGTTTCAAACACATTCGGATTTCATCTTGATAAAGAAACGTTGGATTTTTATCTTTCGAAGTAGAAAAATGAAAAGATTGGGAAAGTAACAAGTGTGCGTATTTGAAAAAGACATGTAAATAAGAACTTCTGTTTTGATGACGTGGACAACCAAGGCCTTTCATATGGTCAATGATAAACAAAGATAAGATTTACTGTTCGATATATATTTTTCACATTTCTTCCGTTTATTTTCTTCAACTTTTGTTATGATATATCTTTTCCTATGTTTAAAAACAATACCAGTTTTTATTCTCAATCACTTTTAAGCCATTTTTATCTAACGATTAAATCACATCACAACTGCCCATTTTTTAATTAACATATAACTTTCATGTACAAATAATATTACAAATTATCGCAAAAAACAAGAGAAGAGATCGCCGTTCACTTGTCACTCCCCCAAGGTCGAACCAACACCAAGCATTCCCACTATGGGTGATAGCCAGGGACGGAGCCAGAAAGAAATATGACCGGGTACACAAATTTTTTTGAACCGTAATATAATAGAGTTAAAACGTGAATTAAAAGGAAGATTTCATTAAAACGGTAAATAAATGAACATATTACCTTCTAATTAGTGATTCTACCCTTTAACAAAATAACACTTACGTGCACCCTCATTTTTAATATTAATAAGTTCTTCTTTCTCTATAGCACACAATTTAAAGCGCCGTTAAAATAATAATCACCCATCCGATTTCGCAAATCAGTTTTAATTAGCTTCATTTAAGAAAAATATCTTTCAACCGTAGTGGTAGCAACAGGCAAGACTAAAGCCAACTTCAATTAAGCACTACTTTTCATATATATTGTAACTACGACAACAATAAAAATGCCCCATGACAACACAATTGGGGTGCTATTCATATTCTAATATATTGTTGACTACCACTTAAACTTATTATCCCTATTTGTCTTAATAGAAATTGCATAGTTATTCACTTATTCTTATTGCCCTAAGCCCTTATTGATGATGATAGACTATACGGAACCAACAAATTAGTCAAGATTTCATACAAAAAATCAAAACACGAAAACTTTAAAAGACATAATAAACAAATGAAAGGTATATGTTACGACTTACGAACTTGTTTCATCTTTCTGTATTGGTTCAATTTTG
This sequence comes from Artemisia argyi, assembly GCA_030686995.1. Taxonomy (NCBI): domain Eukaryota; kingdom Viridiplantae; phylum Streptophyta; class Magnoliopsida; order Asterales; family Asteraceae; genus Artemisia; species Artemisia argyi. Next base: position 228,145,180 of record CM060701.1, read on the forward strand.
TAAATTGTTATGATGATGAATAAACTTGTTCCATTAATAAACCTATTTCATCTTTGGGTTTTTCTGCTTTTAATTTATTAAACTTGTTTTATCTTTGGGCGTTTACAAAATTTTATATTTAAAGTATACAAACTAAATAATACTTGAGACACATTTAATGCACCGGGTGCATTTAAGATACATTTAGGTAAAATCGATAATTTTTTTAAAAATTAACACTATATCAAAAAAATTCATGGGGTGCACGTGCACCCGCGGGCACCCCTGGCTCCGTCCCTGGTGATAGCGGATGCTCAATTACATCATAAATGATTACTACAACCATGGTTCAATAATCAATTTAGATGGGTTGAATTGATACAATTCATCTTCAATATTAATTTGGAAACAACTAAACGATATGACTTGTGTCTTAATGGTGATACCACATGTACGAGAATATTACTCGACTAAAGAGTTGTCAGTTGAGGTCATGCTTATGACATGTGATATATAATTGTAATGTATGTATTGTGCGATGTTTAGTTCACTTTATTTAATTATTATTATTATTATTATTATTATTATTATTATTATTATTATTATTATTTGAAAACAAGGAAATAGAAATATGAGGATGTTATAGTCTTGTCAACTCACAAGGTAATTAATTTTTTAATTCAAAGTTTTACTATTTTCACTTTGAGAAGTGATTGAAATAGTAAGTGGCGTTCCTAATTATTATACGTCTAATAAGGAGCATGTTAAACATGCAAAAACTGAATATAAACTTGGAATCCCATTTCCTTACACCATTTATAGTGTCACTAATTTTGCTTGTCTTTTATGGTAGAGCAACGGGATGTTGTGGCACTAACCTCATGCTAAATCAATGTGGCATTTTTTTTACTTGAGCCAAAGCCAAGTGAGTCCCCCTCTTTGCGCCAAAACAAAAGTGAAAGATTTGGCTTGCATCAAACTGAGTTTCTTTTGTTATTTATTATTATTATTATTATTTTAATTAGTTTTGTTGTTGTGTTTGTGTTAAATCGGGTATTATCAAAAGTGAGGTTTTGGCTTAAGTAACTAGAGAGGGGGGTTTTGATGTGTAAATGATAAGAGAAATAAAATGAGAGAATAGTGATGTGGCATACGTGTCATCACTTTTGTTGTATTTGGCTTGAACCAACGCACGATTTGCTCTTAGAAGAACTATCTTGACAATTTCTCGCGAGATACGTAGAACATAATGTGATGGTAAAGTAATTAGAGTTAATTTAATTACCTAGAAATGCATTTAACTCCCTATTTTCTAGTTCCATGTAGTCATTCTTTTTTTTTTTTTTTTTTTTTTTTTTTGAGACACCACTATTTAACATTTCCAAACACTCCTGTTGAAAATAACCATCTCTTGTTTAACTTTTGAACCAAACACAAGTCTTCTTCTACATAACCATATCAGCCATCATCGACCCTTATGTTTTTTCAACTAATACTTTTATCATCATATCCACTTTAAAATATCAAATCCTTTTCAAACTAACAATGGTTAAATAACATATTTCTTGTCACACCATACCATCACCCCAACCACAACTAATCACCATGACATCTGCCTACCTTGACCTTTGGAAACCAACGTCCAGGCGGCCACCAAGACAGTGCATATACGATGGTGTTGTCGGGGTTATGCCACTCTTGGTGGGTGATTTAAAGGGTTATGGTGGTTGTTACAAAGATGGAATTTCCTCCCTGAACTAAAAATATTTTCTTATGAGAGATGGTGGTGGCAACAGGGGATGCATTGGTGGTTGTTATGGCAGCTATGGTTGTGTTAGGAAGTGTCTGATGGTGGTAGCTTTTTTCTTTGGAGGGTGAAAAAACTGTGTTTAAAACTCTTTTTTATAAATCGGTGGTCGAACTACAAAGTAACAAACTTTTTGTTTAAAACTCCTGTGGCTAAAAGTGTGAAAAATGTAAACTTCAATTTTCCATATGGGTCATATTGTTGACCCGGTTTTGACCCAAGTAAGATATGAATCCTTACACTACTGATTTTGCATATATCAAGGTATAATGTAAACATATTTATACCTGTGGATTTCTTTCAGGTAGATGTTATTGATTATGTGATCGGCTATGTGTGAACCAAATTTAGTCTAGGTTAATTTTGTTTGTTGGTAAAACAGGTTTAACAATGATGATTGGATGAGCAGATGCATTGCAAGCTTTAAGCATCATTGATCTAATTTTGATATTAAGTATATTCATACATCTGTATGCAGGGACCTGGCATAAGTCATGTAACCGAAGTAATAGACCTGGCCAAGTCTTTTGCTGCATTAAAGTTGAGCTGAAAATAGAATGCAACTGTTTTTAAAACAGTCAATTGAGATGTCATTTGCTCTTTTTAGACGCTGACAGTGATTGATATGAAAAGAATACAAGTAAAAGCAGAGAAGATAGAAGAATGTTGATAGTATAGTGCATTAATGCTAATTTATGCAGTTGAAAATACTACAATATATATGTCATTGACATATGATAAGGAACGACGGGTATAACTTTAGTATATTGTTTGTTTAAGTAAAGTTAAATTTTATACATTTGTTACGGTTTTTGGTTTGAATGGTACTAAAATATCCTATCATCCCACACATTGAAATGAAGTAAATAAAATGACCTTCACGAGTTTGATATTCAGAGACAATATTTGTCGGTTTGACTTTTCAGGTCAAGATATATCTAACGACATTCACAATTGATAGAATAAATTCTGAAGGATAAGAGTTTGATAAGTTCATAAGACCTGTTAACAGTTTTAGAAATAGTGAAAAAAAATCTTGCATAGTTGCATGTGTTATAAAACCTATCTTAATTTGAATTTTGAACAATTACATATTTGACTTTGACTTTGAGAGTTAAGTTAACATGGATTATGATCCATAGCTATGACATGATCATCAGTGACAGAAAAATGAAAGCTTTCATATCGTTGACAAAAATGTTCAATACTCAGTAGCTATCTTGCATAAAAAAACATATATATGCTCGATAATACTATAAACTAATTTGACTCAGAAGTCAACTATGTTGATGTCTAATGATTTCATCTCAGTTTAGAACATATTTATGTACTTGAACTTGTTTAAAGCCAAATGATATATAACAAGATCATCTATAAACTATGAAGGAACATAATTACACATATGGCATTTAATAAAAATTTCATGCATGGGCAATTGCTGGATCTGAAACCAAAACATTGAAACCGGAGATGAAACTTGTGTGAAGAGGGCATGATCCTGCTGTCAAATGAAGTGCCAAAAAGCAAAGCATACCTAATAAGAAATATAAATTATAAAACATATTATTGAGTTTAAGATAAATTGTGTTACATACTTACATCAGTACATATTAACTAATTAACATGTAGCTGAAAAGAATCACCTAGTGCAACTGATTGGCAATTACTCCCAGCTCATTGGGACCTTCTTAATCTGTGAAATAGTTCAAATGCAGAATTGTCATAAAAATTTCAAAATTCTAATAGAGTATAGACGATTAGTACAAATACAGAAAAACTACCTGTTAAGATATTTCTTTACGTATTGGGCCTTTGGGTGCCATTGTAATGGCTATATGGCGCAGACCATTTCATTATCAAAATCAGGATCTTCATCAGACATTCTTCATCTCTTGGGTGTCAAACCACATGACTCGAGAAGCCATCTATCCCCAATAATAAGTAGACCTCTCAAAACCGTATAGGCTATGCGGAAGATGACTTATACCTGAACCTAGTATGTTTAACTCTTTCAAACATTCTAAACGACCAATTTCTTCAGGTAATTTCACAACTTGAATACAATGAGTAAGTTCTAAACATTTCAGACGTTTCATCTCATAAATGCAGTTCGGAAAATCTTGTAGAAGTGTACACTCGGATAAAATTAGACTTTCTAAACATTCCAATCTTCCAATATCCACAGATAACTCGACAATTTCCTACTGTTTAAAACAAGTAAACTTACTGTTTAAAACCTTGGTGCCAAAGTATAAAAACCAAAACTTGAATACCACTGTTGCATAAGCTGAGAGTACCAAATAATGAATCAATTAATTGATTAGTATAAAGTATTTTGACCCTTCAAATTTCAGAAAAATTACTGCTCATCAATTCCCTTGACACCAGTATAGTTGTCGAAAGTCAATGATCTGACATTCTGACACAAATGGAAACATGGTTATGATAAATTTATCACTTGAACAATCTACCATGATTATATTCAAACTCGTATCAACATTCTATCATTTTCATCAAGATAGCAGTTTGACTTTCTGAATAAGTCAACTCTGTAGGTTGATCATCATGCATTAACTATTAACTCAAACCTTGAATGTTACAAGCTTCAAAATCATGTTCCGATATTTTGTTAGTACTGAAAAACGTTCAGTAACTTCCATAAAAGGCAGTCAAACCCCATCATTTTACTTGTATCTTTATACCATTTTTACCCTTAGTGCTACATGGAACAAGAAGTAATGTGGATTCATATGTTAGCTTCTTCCGTTGTTCCCGGCATCAAATTATGTCGGAAAGTGGCTATTCGCAAATGATTGGCAGTGAAGTAACTTCGTATTCCTGAAACATGTTTAGTAGCTTTTCTCAGTACTAGTAAACACTTTTTATATATATGTTCTTCAATAGTTTGACTCAAAAGTCAATTTTTTTAAGAAAACTGGCAGACTTCCATTGGTAACTTGCTTGAATGTCTTAAGAAACATGATCGGAGGTGTACTACGATTTTTGGTTGTATTTAATGCGTATGAGAATTCTAGTGATCCCATGTTAGGAGTTTTTTAACGGCTCGACATGGAGTGAAGGAGGATCTTATAGAGTTAGGGAATATTGTACACGGCCCTACGACTAGTATTAAGGAATATGACCCGTCATCCATGCAATTGTAACAAATGATTAACCTGTAAAAGATATCTAGGGAGTAATGAAATCTAAGTAAACACAATTTTACCTATCATTGTTCACATCAAATTAGTTTATTTTTATTTCTGTTATGTTATTTTGGTTGCATATTTAGATAAATTGGGTTAGTTGGCTAGCAACTAATTCCGCCCACTCTTTCAAAACTCGAGATTTTACTTGCTTTTAAAAAAATATAAAAATACAAAAAGAATCATCCCTCGACTCTAGACCTAGTTTTTAGGATTTATAATCCTAGCGACACTATTCCTGAGTTGAATGATCAATCCCCCGGTACTTGTCACTATACTATACTACAACGATCAGGTACACTGCCTGGTGGGGGTTGTAAGCTTCTCGAGATCCCTTGAGAGGTAAAACCTGGTGCGATTCCCACGTATCAAGTTTTTGGCGCCGCTGCCAGGGAATAGCTATTGTCTAGGTTAGAATTTCTTTTTATTAGGTCTACTTACTAGATTCCTTTCTAGTAAGATTTTGTTTTTAATTTTTAGGTTTTCTTTAGTCTATCTTATTTCTTCGTGTCTTTGTTCGTAACCTTTACCATCCGACATTATGGAAGGTGGTAACATCTTTGAACCCATCAACCCACCAATTCAAAACCACCAACAAAACCCACCACTACCAAACCAACCTCCTACACCACGAACTTTAGGAGAGTATTCCCGTCCTAGCCACCAAGGCTATCGAAACACCATTGAGCTCACCCAAGGAGCCAATGTGTCTCCCTTGCGATCCGACACCATCCGGTTGGTGCAAAGCGGATGTGCATTCCATGGACTTTGTTCCGAAGATCCAAATCAACATTTCAAGGACTTCCTTAAAATCGTAGATTCCATAGACCTAGATGTTGCAACTAGAGAGTCAATGTAACACCCCAACCCAATAAAGGGTAAAAGTGTTACATTATGGCGACATATCAAAGCATACAAGATCATAAAGCGAACGGAAACTTCATAATTAAAATAAGTCAAGAACATCATGACATAACATCACAAAATCCCAACAAAAGTATTTAACGAAAATGAAATAAATGAGGCCCAACATAAGTTCAATATAAATCCAATTAGTCCAAATGATGGGGAAACTAAAGTGTAGGTCCACTAGCTCCTACTCTCGTCACTCGAGCCCAGATTCCCGCTTATTACCTGCCGCATGGAAAAGAAACGCGGCTGAGCATAAAAAGCTCAGTGAACAGATATATATATGCAAGGCAAGTAATAAGCAAAAGCCAATGAGAAGGATCATACGGATGTGCATAATGTATCACTGAATGAAACATAATAGAGATATCAAATGTAAGCATAATCAGATCATAGTAAAGAGCACGTATCAACAAAGACGTGTCTACCAGAGTCACTCGAATAGACACATAGAACATACAGAAAGCCACGAGCCGACCTACCAGAGTCACTCAAATAGGTCTCAAATCACATAATCATATATCCGTCAAATCATAAATGTACGGAGAGGGGAGACCTCTAAGTACCAGAAGTGAAAGGGGTACAGGGCACGTACAACCAGTCACTAAGCCATAACATATCATATCATATCGTACAAATCCTAGGATGCATCCATACGCTCCCTGAAACAGAATACATATACAAGTGCAAGACTATGCATATATATAACAGAATGGCCATAAGTGATCACATATATCATATCATATTATAACAGAAGGGAACGCCGGGGACTAATCACACCGCCCCAGATAGTGTCATGCCACCGGTGCCTCGATGACACGCCCATGGTACCTCCATGAGTAGAATAAAAACTCGGGCATAAGAATCATACATATCAGAACAGAGCTATCCATAAACAAAGCAATCATAGCATATCAATAATATCAACAGAATCCCATGTTAACGAGATAGTAATCAGATAGTCATAACAGAATGGATAGCAAACAAAATCATATCAAATGATAATATCAAGTGGATCAACGAATCATATCAGAGGGATCATAGCAAAGGCTCATATCAAATGAATCATATCATAGCAAACGAATCAAAGTCAAAGGATCGAAAAGTCATGAGATCGGAACCCTTACTGAGGAAGGGTAGAATATCTGTACATTAACCGCAATTGTAAACACATCAGAAGACATAAAGGTCGGAAGTTACTCCTTCTTCAGCGACTCTACACGAATGAATGACCGTCTTATTATTAATAATTTATTTTATATCATAAAACTCATTTTAGTCGGCTTTCCATTTTTAGTAACTTTTCTTTTTTAGCAGGTTTCCCAAAGTAGCAAGTTTCCATATTTAGTAAGATTAGTCATTAATAATAGTAATTCACAATTTATTACGTTTAAACATTCAAATTAACCATTATTATAGATTAAAGTTACATTATGCCAATTTGAAATAGTTTAGGGTTGGAAGCGTAATTATTGCAAATTATAGGATCTAAAATGTTATTATAAAGAAATACATATTACACTCTATTTGTTACTCATTTCAGCGAGCCCTCCAATCCGAAATCGAACCCCGTTATTATTTTATCTATTCATTCCGATTCGAAAGAAACCAAGTATCATGCATGCGTCCCTTTTTATTTTTCTCCCATTTTTAAGCCAAAACCAAACCTGTATGCACTAATATTATAATAGCTCGAATCAGATTTAAACCTTTTTCATGTTTGAAGAACACGTTTAACAATCATAAGCCTCAATCGAATGAACAACAATCAAACCCCGTATTCGACTAGTAATATCATACGTTAACTCTATTTGGTTTTTAATCTATTCGAACCATATACACAAGTTTTATATTCGATTTGTTCACATGATTTTGAGTCGATTATGCAAAGAGGTTATAAGCAAATAAACAAGCGATCAAAACAGGAATGAAAACACACGATTACATGCCAATTATATGTACCCTTCAATCGTTATATTAAAAGTCCAAGTTTATGATTTTATGAGATGATATTATATGTTATATATATGAGGCCATGCACTATATGATTTTATGTAGTTTTAGTTTTCTTAAAACCTGTTATATTCCGGCCGACATATCTCACGCATGACATGATCAAAAGAAGAATAGGAAGAGTGATTGAACTAGGTTTAGGATTACCCTGGGTGCGTGATAATGAAAAGGAAAATAACACAAGGTCGGACTAGTTTACTCCAGCCGAATCCTCAAGCAAAACCCCACCTTGACAGCCTTGCAAAACCCACGAATTCAAGCCTCCTTTGACATAGGAATTTACTACGTGCAACACCACCACCAAGCCCGCGATTAAGCACCCTTAGCAACTTGATATTCGAACTAGAAAGGACCAAGAGAGTAGCAGCCGATTGTTTTGTTTAGAGAGAGTTTTAGGTTTTGAAGTTGTCGTGATATTTGATATTAAAAGATAGGGGAAACCGTGTATATGATATAGGAATAGACAAGGCATGCAAATCTTTTATATTATGAAGGGATTTGGTGTTATTCTTATCTCCACATCATACGACCCAAAGAAAGAAATGGGCTTAGGATTTTCGGTTGTAGCAGATTATTATTATTATTATTTTAGGATAGGAAATAGTTTAAGTATTTTATATAATGGATTATTCATGTCTAGGATATTTCTTGTATAATGTCTAGGATATTTAAGTATTTTTACATAATGTCATAATGTTAATAATTCAAACTTAGTTGAAAATTCAAGATGGAGCAAAATATATTGTTCGAATATTAACGAATCATATACGTAGGTTAGAATCGGAATTGAAATGTTTTAAATTATTTAACGTCACTTCAAAAGTTTAAAATTAGAGGGGCATTTTGGGAACTTCACATGTTCAAAAATTTCGGGTTTTACAATTCTTCCCCTCTAAAAAGAAAATTTCGTCCGCGAAATTGAAGTCAGTAAGGTATAAGGCGTCGTAGCAAATCACAAAATATCTTCATAAATATCCTCACGCTCGGAGAGGTTCTTCCAATAATCTTCACAACGACATAGTTTCTCATGACTCAATCCAATAGAACATAATCATAACAAATCTAATCCAATCGGATGTGAAGCAAATGTGTAGCAGATGACAGATGACAGATGACAGATGACAGATGACAGATGACAGATGACAGATGACAGATGACAGATGACAGATGAAATTCTACGAGGAGATATACGAAGCACATAAACCTACAAAGCAAACATAACAGTAGAACTAAACGATAACCTCCATCAACTCCTAACGAATTACTGAACGAACGAAGGAACTTGCTAAAGTCAACGGTATACGAATGGAATCATCAACAAACCAAGAGTCTCATAAGAAGATGGGTAACAAATTCATATTGACGTTCCAAATCACTAATCATGGTATCAAAACATATTAAAAGGCATAACCGAATAGATAGAATATTCGTGCAGATAAGAACGAATCTAAGATCTAACACGTCGCGAACCAAAACTTCCTCAAATGCTAAAATGTCTAACTCTTATTTACCTCTTCTGGAAATGTGAACCAAAATGCAATTCTCTGTCACGACCACTGCAGGTACGCCATGTAGCTTGAATAATCTTCAGCCGAAAGAAGTCTTTGCCGATCTTCCAAGCAAGCTTTCTTAGTCAATGCTCCACTGCAACTCTGCTCGTGTTGTCCTTCCTCCTGTGTGTGGAAATCATCGATGTAGTCACCACCGTCTTCATACCATCCCGTCCAGCTCTTGCTTCGAGACTCTATACATATTAGTACCACTAAGATGAATAGAGTCGATAAAAGTGTGTGTTTCGATTAAAACTGCTTCTTCCCATCTTCTAACCTAGCTAATCTTCTACCGTCTTGCTGCTGAGCTCCTTTCTCCTGGGTAGAAACAAATTTCTTCTCAGCTTCTCAAACTTCTTCTCTCATTTCTTCCAAAAAAAGTTACTCTTCGAGAAATATCACATAGAGCTTCTTCTAACACATAAATATCAACACAAAGTGCGAAGATGGTCCTCATGTTTCTCTTTCATCTTTGAATATACTAAAATGTCATACTATGACAAATTGTCCAAGTATTCATGAAAAACACGATTTATCAAACTCTTAGGAATACTCAGAAAGGTAACCAATACAATTGGCATCGCACACACAAGTACGTAAAGAATTACTAAGAGTATTCCGTTCCTCTCGCTAAATAAGACACGATCCAGCCTCCAGAAATCAATCCACAACCTCATAATATCATCATTCTCCTCCACGAATAATACAAAAACACACAAAGATACACAACGAACGTTCCAACAAATCGAATAACTCTTGAGGTGAGTTTCATCAGAGAAGTATCTTCACAGCAGTGGGGAAATCGACGCACGAGTTTCAGAACAAGGTGGTGATAAACGATTATCAGGTTAAGAATCATAGTGTAGAATATGAACTTCACAAAATGTCAAAGGTGACAAACATAAAATGACAGTCGTCATCATCATAATACTCAGGCAATAAATCCAAATCTCGAATAACATCAAATAGAACATCTCCAACGTAAACAGATTAGCACAAAAAAAATCATCTCCAAATATCTCTAGAATGCATCGGACAGATCGAATTTACATGATGAAAGTCACAAAACGTTCATAGGGGTTGAATAGGTAAGGGCAAAATCAACAATGAAGAAAGAATCAAAAGCAAGGAGAAGTCATAGAATGTGTCGAACGTGTAGGATTTGTACATACATGAATCTCTGAACGAACGAAAGGCATCTAAACGAATGTCAAACGAATCAAGAATCTAAGTTCAAAAGGATAACTCCAAAGAAAGAAACCTATGAGGCACACTACGAAGTCTAAAGGCATCCTAAACACATGTCGCGAATCTTGATAAGTCTTCTATGTCTCCGAAACAATTGATCTTGTAAGAGCTTAACGAAAAGCAAAGGCTTAAATCAGTGTAAGATGGAAGCAAGAAAACGAGCGTCTGATAATATATCTACCCAATCCTCACCGGTCATAATAAAGCTCTTAAGGGGAGAAACTTAAGGCAAAACCTTCCAAAGTTTGAATAGTGCGTTCCGACTGCCTGTCGGTTTGCGGATGGAAGGCTGTGCTAAACTTGAGCTGGGTACCCCAAGCTTTATGCAAACTCTTCTAAAAGCGAGAGTTGAAACGAGGATCTCGGTCAGATACGATAGCAGCTGGTGTACCATGAAGACGAACAATCTCCTGCTGAAACATATTAGCCAACTGGCCGATAGAGAAATCCTTTCGGATTGGTAGGAAATGAGCTGATTTAGTCAAACGGTCGACAACTACCCAGATAGCATCATGTTTCCGAAAAGTACGAGGTAAACCGGTAACAAAATCCATCAAAATCTGATCCCACTTCCATGTAGGTATTTCAAGAGGTTGTAATAAACCACTGGTGCGCTGATGCTCAATCTTAACCTTCTGACAGGTCATACACTTAGCCACATGCAAAGCTACATCCCGTTTCATACCGTTCCACCAGAAATGTTGTTTCAAATCTTGGTACATCTTGGTAGAACCTGGGTGAATGGTGAATGGGGAACTATGTGCTTCGGACAACACAGCTTCATGAAGAGAAGGATCGTCAGGAACGCATAAACGATCACCAAACCAAACAACCCCATCATGATCAACCCGAAACTCTGTCTGTCTCCCTTCCTTCACATTCTGAACAACTGACCACAATTCACCATCATCCTTCTGAGCCTCCTTGATCCGTAAGATAAGGTTAGACTCAACCTTCAGACTAGCCAAGTAACCATCATGTCCCCGAATACATAACTCCACCTCCATCAGCTCCAAATCATTTAGTATGCTAGGCCCGATCTCGAGACTAGCAATCATACCTGACTTCCTACTGAGAGCATCCGCCACAACATTGGCTTTACCCGGATGGTACTGAATGTTGGCATCATAATCTTTCAAAAGTTCTAACCACCGTCTCTGCCTCATGTTTAATTCTTTCTGTGTGAAAATATACATAAGGCTCTTATGGTCTGTGAAGATGTCACATGTCTCACCATATAGATAATGCCTCCAGATCTTTAGAGCAAAAACTAATGCCGCTAGCTCTAAATCATGAGTCGGGTAATTCTCTTCATACGGTTTCAACTGACGAGATGCATAGGCAATCACCTTCCCATGCTGCATGAGAACATATCCCAAACCCTTCTTTGATGCATCACTATATATTTGATAACCACCTGTACCCGAAGGAAGAGTAAGAATAGGAGCTGAGACTAATCGTTTCTTCAATTCCTCAAAACTTTGTTCCCGCTCATCAGTCCATACAAACTTCTCACTTTTCCTCATCAGCTGTGTCATGGGCAAAGCTATACGTGAGAATCCCTCTACAAACCTCCGATAATAACCAGCAAGCCCCAAGAAACTCCTGACCTCAGTCACATTCGTAGGTCTTGGCCATTTTGTGATAGCCTCAACCTTTGCCGGATCCATTTTGATACCATCAGCGGATACGACATGACCCAGAAATGCTACTTGCCTTAACCAAAACTCACATTTAGAAAATTTAGCATACAACTTCTTCTGTCGTAGAATCTCCAAAACAATGCGAAGGTGCTGCTCATGCTCCTCCTTCGTCTTAGAATATACCAAAATATCATCAATGAACACAATGACAAATTTATCGAGGTACTCGTGAAATACGCGGTTCATCAAATCCATGAAAACAGCTGGAGCATTCGTCAGACCAAATGGCATCACAAGAAATTCATAGTGACCATATCTAGTGCGGAATGCTGTCTTAGGAACATCTTGCTCCTTCACCGGCAACTGATGGTAACCTGATCTCAAGTCGATTTTAGAGAAGAATTTAGCTCCCTGAAGCTGATCGAACAAATCATCAATACGGGGAAGCGGATAACGATTTCTAATGGTGATACGGTTCAACTCACGGTAATCAATACATAATCTCATACTTCCATCCTTCTTTTTCACAAACAACACCGGAGCACCCCAAGGAGAAACACTCGGGCGGATAAAACCAGAATTAAGAAGATCCTGCAACTATTCTTTCAATTCCTTCAACTCAATCGGCGCCATACGGTAAGGAGCTTTAGATATGGGTTCGGTACCCGGAATCAGATCAATGCTAAATTCAACCTCTCGCTCGGGTGGCATACCCGACAATTCATCAGGAAAGACGTCAGGGAATTCACAAACAACGGGATGATCATTAATACAAGGACCGTCTAAAGAAGTATCTTTAATTGAAGCCAGAAAACCCTCACAACCATGAGAAAGTAGTGAACGAGTTTTTAGAGCAGAAATGATCTTAACAGAAATACCAGGTTTGGAACCTTGGTAAAGAAATTCCGGAGCATACAAATTGCCAAATATAACTCGTCTGGTATGACAATCAATTGTCGCCCGATGCTTGGACAACCAGTCCATACCCAAGATGATATCAAAATTGTACATATCCAGCGGAAGCAAATTGGCAGAACGGATTTTATCGTCAAAACGAATAGGGCAGTTTAGATATTCACGATCAATAATCACACGGTTCTTCATAGGAGTAGAGATAGATAGAGTTTGTTTTAATGGTGTTGCAAGTATATTAATATGTTTAGCAAATGAGTTAGAAATCACTGAATGTGTAGCACCCGTGTCAAATAAAGTAAATGCTGTACGACCAAATAAATGAAGAGTGCCCGAAACAGTACCTGAAGTACTGGCAGCCTGGTGCCTGGTCAAAGAATGAACTCGTCCCTGGGTAGCCTACTGACGATCGTTCCCATAACCCCTGTTGTTATTCTGTTGACGATCACCACCATATCCCCTATTGTTGTTCTGCTGACGATCACCACCATATCCCCTGTTATTGTTGTTTCCACCACCTGCCTAATACAAGATCATAAAGCGAACGGAAACTTCATAATTAAAATAAGTCAAGAACATCATGACTTAACATCACAAAATCCCAACAAAATTATTTAACGAAAATGAAATAAATGAGGTCCAACATAAGTTCAATATAAATCCAATTAGTCCAAATGATGGGGAAACTAAAGTGTAGGTCCACTAGCTCCTACTCTCGTCACTCGAGCCCAGATTCCCGCTTATTACCTGCCGCATGGAAAAGAAACGCGGCTGAGCATAAAAAGCTCAGTGAACAGATATATATATGCAAGGCAAGTAATAAGCAAAAGCCAATGAGAAGGATCATACGGATGTGCATAATGTATCACTGAATGAAACATAATAGAGATATCAAATGTAAGCATAATCAGATCATAGTAAAGAGCACGTATCAACAAAGACGTGTCTACCAGAGTCACTCGAATAGATACATAGAACATACAGAAAGCCACGAGCCGACCTACCAGAGTCACTCAAATAGGTCTCAAATCACATAATCATATATCCGTCAAATCATAAATGTACGGAGAGGGGAGACCTCTAAGTACCAGAAGTGAAAGGGGTACAGGGCACGTACAACCAGTCACTAAGCCATAACATATCATATCATATCGTACAAATCCTAGGATGCATCCATACGCTCCCTGAAACAGAATACATATACAAGTGCAAGACTATGCATATATATAACAGAATGGCCATAAGTGATCACATATATCATATCATATTATAACAGAAGGGAACGCCGGGGACTAATCACACCGCCCCAGATAGTTTCATGCCACCGGTGCCTCGATGACACGCCCATGGTACCTCCATGAGTAGAATAAAAACTCGGGCATAAGAATCATACATATCAGAACAGAGCTATCCATAAACAAAGCAATCATAGCATATCAATAATATCAACAGAATCCCATGTTAACGAGATAGTAATCAGATAGTCATAACAGAATGGATAGCAAACAAAATCATATCAAATGATAATATCAAGTGGATCAACGAATCATATCAGAGGGATCATAGCAAAGGCTCATATCAAATGAATCATATCATAGCAAACGAATCAAAGTCAAAGGATCGAAAAGTCATGAGATCGGAACCCTTACTGAGGAAGGGTAGAATATCTGTACATTAACCGCAATTGTAAACACATCAGAAGACATAAAGGTCGGAAGTTACTCCTTCTTCAGCGACTCTACACGAATGAATGACCGTCTTATTATTAATAATTTATTTTATATCATAAAACTCATTTTAGTCGGCTTTCCATTTTTAGTAACTTTTCTTTTTTAGCAGGTTTCCCAAAGTAGCAAGTTTCCATATTTAGTAAGATTAGTCATTAATAATAGTAATTCACAATTTATTACGTTTAAACATTCAAATTAACCATTATTATAGATTAAAGTTACATTATGCCAATTTGAAATAGTTTAGGGTTGGAAGCGTAATTATTGCAAATTATAGGATCTAAAATGTTATTATAAAGAAATACATATTACACTCTATTTGTTACTCATTTCAGCGAGCCCTCCAATCCGAAATCGAACCCCGTTATTATTTTATCTATTCATTCCGATTCGAAAGAAACCAAGTATCATGCATGCGTCCCTTTTTATTTTTCTCCCATTTTTAAGCCAAAACCAAACCTGTATGCACTAATATTATAATAGCTCGAATCAGATTTAAACCTTTTTCATGTTTGAAGAACACGTTTAACAATCATAAGCCTCAATCGAATGAACAACAATCAAACCCCGTATTCGACTAGTAATATCATACGTTAACTCTATTTGGTTTTTAATCTATTCGAACCATATACACAAGTTTTATATTCGATTTGTTCACATGATTTTGAGTCGATTATGCAAAGAGGTTATAAGCAAATAAACAAGCGATCAAAACAGGAACGAAAACACACGATTACATGCCAATTATATGTACCCTTCAATCGTTATATTAAAAGTCCAAGTTTATGATTTTATGAGATGATATTATATGTTATATATATGAGGCCATGCACTATATGAGTTTATGTAGTTTTAGTTTTCTTAATACCTGTTATATTCCGGCCGACATATCTCACGCCTGACATGATCAAAAGAAGAATAGGAAGAGTAATTGAACTAGGTTTAGGATTACCCTGGGTGCGTGATAATGAAAAGGAAAATAACACAAGGTTGGACTAGTTTACTCCAGCCGAATCCTCAAGCAAAACCCCACCTTGACAGCCTTGCAAAACCCACGAATTCAAGCCTCCTTTGACATAGGAATTTACTACGTGCAACACCACCACCAAGCCCGCGATTAAGCACCCTTAGCAACTTGATATTCGAACTAGAAAGGACCAAGAGAGTAGCAGCCGATTGTTTTGTTTAGAGAGAGTTTTAGGTTTTGAAGTTGTCGTGATATTTGATATTAAAAGATAGGGGAAACCGTGTATATGATATAGGAATAGACAAGGCATGCAAATCTTTTATATTATGAAGGGATTTGGTGTTATTCTTATCTCCACATCATACGACCCAAAGAAAGAAATGGGCTTAGGATTTTCGGTTGTAGCAGATTATTATTATTATTATTTTAGGATAGGAAATAGTTTAAGTATTTTATATAATGGATTATTCATGTCTAGGATATTTCTTGTATAATGTCTAGGATATTTAAGTATTTTTACATAATGTCATAATGTTAATAATTCAAACTTAGTTGAAAATTCAAGATGGAGCAAAATATATTGTTCGAATATTAACGAATCATATACGTAGGTTAGAATCGGAATTGAAATGTTTTAAATTATTTAATGTCACTTCAAAAGTTTAAAATTAGAGGGGCATTTTGGAAACTTCACATGTTCAAAAATTTCGGGTTTTACAATCAACCCGATTACGCCTATTCCAATTCTCTTTACGTGATCAAGCTAGTCAATGGCTTAAATGTTTACCCGCGGGATCCATCACCTCTTGGGATGATCTCACCACTCGTTTCCTTGCTCAATTTTTCCCACCGGGAAGAACTACCAAGCTTAGAAATGATATCTTGATGTTCCAACAACGTCAAGGTGAAACTCTATATGAAGCATGGACTCGTTTCAAGGACTTACTCCAAAAAGTCCCTCATCATGGCATAGATCTTTGGCTCCAAGTCCAAATCTTCTATGACCATATCGATCTCTCCACAAGGCGAACCATTGACCAATCGGCCGGTGGCAAGCTACGTGATCTAAGTGTGGAAGAATCATGGGAAATCATAGAAGATCTTGCTCTCTATGACAACGAAAGTTGCAATGATCCCCGTGATTTGAACAAAACGGTCAAGGCAATATCTTTGCCTTCGAACAATTCTAGCACTTACGACCGTAGGATCATGGAACTTGAAGACCAAGTCAAGTTTCTCATGAAATCCTACGAAGCTCCTAAGCCTTCAAGCCTAGTGAACAAAATCACTTCTTCATGCGAATTATGTAGTGGTCCCCATGACACTCGTGATTGCGTGGAACTCCCCGGACAAGCTTTTGTTGACTACGCATCCTCGCGTACCGACGAAGCGGGAGATAAGTGGTACACTTTCAAACCCGAGCCAAACCCCTACGGTGATTCCTACAACTTTTCTTGGAAAAATCACCCGAACCTTAGTTGGAAGCAAAACCAAAGCATGGCCCAAAACAATTCTTCTAATCCACCTAATCGTTACCAATCAAACGGTCCACCCTCTAACCGTACTTTCAACAACAATCCTTCCAATAACTATGGTAGTATCAATAATCTCGAAGGATTGATGTCAAAATTTATGGCATCTCAAGAAGCTCGCATAGCTAAGTTTGAAACCGAATTCAATCAACAACAAACGGAGATGACCAATAAGATTGACAACTTGTTGAAAGCCCTCAACAACCAAATGCTAACTACACCTAGGAAGGACACTAGGGACACTGACAGCGGAATCCAAATTAAGGACCCCTCATCATCCAAACACGTCCACTTTGTCAATGTTGTCACCATTAAGCCGATAGAAAAGAATGAAGAAGAAAGTGACAAGGATGAAGTTGGAATAGAAACCGAGACTAGAGATGAGATTAAGAAGGTTGAGGATACTAAGGAAGAAAAATTAGAGGAGGTAGAAAACGAAGAAGAGTACTTTGATAAGTTGCCCACAAAGGAAGAACGGGAATATCACAAGGATTTATTCGATGATCCCGAGACACCATATATCCTTGGTTCACCCCTTATTAAAGTAGGTGATCCCTCTAACATCAACATACCATGAAACATTGGGCATATGCATGTGTGGAAAGCTTACATCGATCCTAGGTCTCTCCTATAAACATCATGACTAGGGTCTATTATAATTGGGTAATGAAGAGGCAACTTGGATATAGAATGATACCTGACACGAATTGGATGAGCAACTTTGTAGGAAGAGTGAAAGGATTACATGTATTTGTAGGAAACTTCACTTATGTTATCGACTTTGTGATTGTAGAGGATATTCGTCCAGTAATAGATGACTGCCTAAGTCAAGTAGTGTTCGGAAAACCATTTGTTGAGGCCTCTAAGATGAGTTATGACCCAACCCTAGGAATAGTTAGATTCAAGGAACAGAACGATGAGATTGCTTACCAAATGCCCTATAAGATTGAACAATACCGCCTTTTATCAAACATAGAAAAGGAACACAAGCAAGCGGTTTATTATAGGAATGATGAGGATAGACATAGAGGAGTAGATTATGTCATGAGTAGAATACTTGGTTTCTACAAGGAATGCTTGCTACTAGGTCCGGAATACAAAACTAAGATTGGAGATGACCTAGAGAATGAGACCAGAGATGAGGTCACGTGATGCCCATGACCTTGAGTCTAGCTACAAGACTCGTTAATAAAGAAAAGCGCTTTTTGGGAGGCAACCCAAGCTTTTTATTTGTTTTGTTTTGTTTGTTTAATTTTTATTTGTTTCCGTATGCGTACTTATTTTTATTGTTGGTCAATCATGCTTCAAATTAAATTATGAAAATGCTTTATTTTGTTTTTAACTTCGTCTTAATTACATATAAAGGTATTTTGCAAAAAGCTAAGTGTAAGGGAAGACCCGAAATTTGTTTATAAGAATGAAATTGATCATGATTTACCACAATATTAAATAAGCATGTATACTAGTATTTGTTAGAGTCAAATGCTTGTATCGAGTCATAATGATGTTTTGCAGGATTTTCCAGGAAGTAAAGCATAAGTTTTTCCAGAAATTTTTCGGAAAACTTAACAAAAGATTTATGCAGGACTCTTATGACGGCGTCAGGAATTAAAACCTGACGGCGTCACGTGTAAAATTCTGGAAATTTTGCAAGTTTTGTTTCTCTAACGGAGTCTTTAAGTTTTTGTTAATTCTTGAGTTTTATAACCTCCAGGAAATCTGCAAACATTCATTCCACAAGCATTATATCTTATATTGTTTTCTAGTATTTATTAGTATATATAGATTCCCGCCGATTTTATGCGAGGTTTCCTTGTTTGTTTTCTCAGGTTTAACAGGTTATGTATGACAAGAAGATGATTTATTTTCTGGAAGGGAAGCTTTGAATGTTCATTTTCTTGGAGGAAGATCTAACCTTGTTACCACACTATCCACACCGAACAAATCAGGGGAGTATTTGTTTTCATTCTTTTACTTTATTTTCTTTTATGTGACAACCGGCAGTTTAGGGAGCTATTTTTAAAACCCGCATTACAACTTAAGTTCGTTTATAATTTTTATTTGAAATTTTCATTTCACAACGAACTTGTAAGACCTATTTTATGGATATTTTAATTAATGACGTTATGGAATTCGTGAATTATGTTCATAATTCATTTTTGATCATATGATCGGTGATGTATATTTGAATTCTCACTTGGTACTACGTTGACTTTGGCACTAGGATTTCCTAACGACAATTTTATGATTCGTCTTAACGAGTCCGTTATATATTTTAATTAATTACGAGAGGTTCTCGTGTGATATGGAAATTTTAAGATGAGTTCGGGTTCGGGCCACATGTTTTTACATCCACCCACGTTACCCGCTCCACACCGTAATAATATTATTATTATTATTATTATTATTATTATTATTATTATTATTATTATTATTATTATTATTAATAAGAGTAAAACTACAAGAGCTGGTCCTTGTGGTTAATTCGGTTCACACACCAACACAACACAAACCCATCTCTCTCTCACCTCTCTTCCTCCCCTACTCTCTTAACCCTAGCCGCCCTTTAAATTTCGACCACCACCATAGCCACCGCCGGCCACCACTAAAGACCACTACCATATTCTTGATCTACATCATCTAATCTACTAGATCTACAACAACACGCGCCTATTACCCCTTTACTTCATTTCGAATCACCATTATCTTCACCACCAAATCGCGTATTTTGAAGGGATATCACGGTTTTGAGCTCTAGATCGAAGGTGAGACGAGTTTTCACTCGTATTGTTGATAAAATCGTGGCCTAGAGTCACGACATGATGATATTCGGATGGGTTTCTATTAGAAACGTGAATACTTATGGGTTGTTGATTTGAAAAACGTTTTCTATAAAGTTTGGTATCCGGGTTTGGTTTATCTTCGTCGGGTCGAGGTGTACCCGAGGGTGATACCCTCGGTTTGAGCTTGTTCTTCCGATTAACTGATCTTGTTGATTCTTGGTGATCGAAGGAGGATGTTTGGATCCTCATTCTTGTTGTTTGACCGATTCATGTTGGTCATGGTTGACCATGGTTGTCGACTGGATTCTTGACCGACGACCCTAGTAGGTTGTGTGGTTAGTTTGGCTCATTTAGAGCTAGCCGAGACCATGGAGGTCTCGGGTGGGACCCACACTAGTTGTGGTGAAGTGTTGACTCGGGTTCGGCTTGGTAAACCGACCCGAACACTAACTTGGTTGATGTTATTTTCCTATTAATTGAGAACTATTTGTTATTTGTTATGATTGTTTTGGTATATATTGTTTGTGGATATCTCGGCCAAATACATATGGGTCGAATTGGATATTGATTATGGTAATTGTGGAGTTGTTGTCGTTTGGTAACAGTGATTGGGGACCGATTGTGAGACGGTCGTTAGATTGACGGAGATAGGTTAGTCGGGTGCCGTAGTCGGACCCTATTGTTGTAGCCCGTGGTTTGAGATTGTGATTGGACGGAGAATTGTTATTTATGACTTTTGCATATTATTGGACTTGGACAATGAGCCGAGGGTCATGACTCGGACATATGACCATTTCGTATAACTCAATAACTATTCAAAATTGAATCGGAAATAATAAAACTCGTAATAATAATTATTGATAATATGAACGTTTATATGAAAGTATATACGTGAGTAACGTATATATAACTATATAAACGCGTATATTAATAATAATAATAATCACGAGTCGTATTATAAATAATACGATTAGATATATATTAGGCTACGAAAGTGGCGTAATAATATTAAACGTATTACTATTATGAAAATTGTGTTATAAAACGGGAAACTCCTGACAATTATGAAACGTTTAATAAAAAGTCATTTCGGATATATAATGGATAAACTTATTGGGTTAGGCGAAATTGTTGTCACTCGGGTCCAGGTAAGTTATTATTTGTGACGTTCGTGTTGTCACGGATATATGACGACTAATATAGACGTTTTCTATAATTAAATAACCACTTAACCGTAAGGTTGAGCCGGGTTGTTTGGTTATACGAAATAAATATATTAGTGGGCATCGTATCCTACGACGCCCATAGGTTGTAGTATATGTAAAGTGTAATAGATTGCGAGTGTAT
The DNA here is from genome assembly GCA_030686995.1 of Artemisia argyi. Taxonomy (NCBI): domain Eukaryota; kingdom Viridiplantae; phylum Streptophyta; class Magnoliopsida; order Asterales; family Asteraceae; genus Artemisia; species Artemisia argyi. The sequence continues at coordinate 228,166,806 of CM060701.1, forward strand.
ATATCGGGAAATCTGGCCAATTTGACGATATATATGAGGAATTTATTAAACTATGATATATACTATATAGTCAATATGTGCTATGTGCTTTATATGTGTTTTAGATTGGGTGTAATCTTGGAACGGTATATTACGTAAATAAATATGAGGATTATCAAATCGACGGATTTGGTAAACTTTGGCGATTTATTTAAATGATATATTGGGCTAATATTAGATCTATAGTTTATTATATCTTCTACGTGTGATCTTGTTGGTTTGTTTTGAGTCGACCCACCACCCGTATGGATACCAAACGCAAATACACCAAACTAATACGAAATGGATTTTCGGAAATAAAACGGATTCTCGTCCGGGTTTGGGAATAGTATATATTGTTGGAAATGATTTCTGAAAGAGTTAATATTGTTAGGTCGTGCCAAGTCCGTAGTTGCTGTTTCGTGAGTTATCATACATCTTATTTCTACCTACCTCGTCTTGCTATTTTCTGGACTTGAGGTGAGTCATAGCCCCACTTTTTACTCTTGAACTATGTTTTCAATGATTGGGGTGAGAAACGTGCAAATCGTTTTACGTGGACTATTATCGCTTTTATATTCTTTCTAAACTTGCTATGCGTATGGACTAGGATCTATTGTCAGCTTTAGTCGCACCTTTAGTGTGTACTATTCAAGGTTGGCTTATTTGGTTATTGGTGGATTGTCAGCTTTAGTCACATATATGTTATGTGCACTATTCAAGGTTGGCTTATTTGATTATGTGGAATTGTCAGCTTTAGTCACATATATGTTGTGTGTACTATTCAAGGTTGGCTTATTTGGTTATTGGTGGATTGTCAGCTTTAGTCACATATATGTTATGTGCACTATTCAAGGTTGGCTTATTTGATTATGTGGAATTGTCAGCTTTAGTCACATATATGTTGTGTGTACTATTCAAGGTTGGCTTATTTAGATACTGTAGCGTGCACCTATAGGTTATTATACTTCGGAGGTTATCCGAGTTATTATTGGTATTGCGGGGGTTACCCGAATATCTATGTTAGTACGGAAGGGTATCCGTGTGTTTTGTTAGTACGGAAGGGTATCCGTGTGTTATGTTGGAGCGGAGGGAATCCGCAGGCTTTTAGCGAATCCTTAGTCTAGCTAGCAAGCGTTTTGCGTATATGTCCACTATATCATTAGTTGAACTTAAACCTATGATCTCACCAGCGAAAGCTGACTTTTAGCACGTTTTCTCAGGTAATTAGGTGATGAGGTGCATGCTTGGATTGGAAGGCTCGGCTAAGGCTCTCGGTTTATGGATCTATATTTTCTAAACTCTGATAATTAAATTTGGACCTATTGTTATTTTATTTTGGGCCTGACTCTGAATGATGTTGGGATAAATGTAAACCTTAAAACCCCGTTTTGGTTGTGTTTTTACTATGTTTACTTTATCTCGTTCTATATTGTCTTGTGATGGATACCAATCCCCGTAGCACCCCGAAAGCTTGTTGAGTCTTCCGCTGTATCAAATTTTGGGGGTGTTACAGATTGGTATCAGAGCCAAGGTTATAGAGAACTAGGTAAATAAACGCCTAAACTATAACCGTATTTTTATAGAAAATGATCCTTGACTACCGCCCGCCAGCCCGCCAAGCCGAAGCATCTTCTATTATTTGAGGTATTATGAGATATTTGAGACTTATTGGGATGACTTGAGATTTATTGATTTTAGTAATAAGATGGCGTTCTCGAGGAATTATATGGTCTATATGTTTTATAAACATTTTAGTAATGCGGTGTTTGAAATTCTTTTATTGAGATTATATATGGAATTATTTGATAAGTATATTTGGTATGGTATTATGAGTTGTGATTTAGTTGTTTTGAAACACTTACACCTACCCTACGCCGTTGTCACAAACTTTGGCCTCCCTTACGCCTAATGTTGTCGAGGATATTCTTACTGCACCGGTTTTACCTGCACAGTTCACTATGGCATCTGATGACCCTTACCAGATGGCCATGTCTTCAGCTACTGTATCACAGGCAGCTTTTACTTCAGCACTACCTGCTGCATCTACGCAGGGACCCTCATCTTCTCTAGGGCTCCCTGGTACATCGAGGCAGCTTACTCTTCATCAGGCTTTGGCTCGTGTGGCACCACGCTTTGCCCACCGAGCTACGGCACGCATGTCGGTATGCCCTACTCCATCACCTTTACAGATTGATGCTCATTCTCTTCTGTCTGAGGCGCCACCCACATCATTGCGTCGTCGTCCTAGATCACCTACTACATCTTCACATGGTTCACCTAGTAGGAGACGGCGAGTGATGAGGTACTCTTCCGATGAGGAGGAGGAGTACGAGGGTGAGGATGAGGCTGATGACCCTGAGCGGGAGGATGACCCTCAGGAGGCTGAGCATGGTGATGATGATGACCCCGAGGAGGAGGATGACCCTCAGGAGGATGAGATGCCTGATGATGATGATGATGTGTTAGCACCACCAGCTCAGGCTGAGGAGCCTGATTCACCTGTACACCCGATTGAGCCCGATTCACCTGATCATCCGTTATTGTTTGAGTTGCCACCTGGTAGTCCAGTGGAGTCGGATGCATCGTCTGAGGTTTCTGCTGAGCATGCAGAGTTGGGTGAGGTTGGCAGGTTGTGGGCTCGGATTACTGAGCTTAGTGACAGAGTTGCACGTGTATCTGATCGACTTGAGCGAGTTATTGGAGAGTTTTTAGCAGATTTGAGAGTTGATTTGACTGTCGTTGTGGGCAGGACTACTGAGCTGAGGAGAGTTATGATGGATGTCCACGAGCATATCGATAGTTTGCAGCGAGGATTTGTTACTGCTCGTGAGGCCGACCGCAAGCTTTGGCAAAGGAATGCCGAGCTAGAGAAGGAGGTGGCTGACCTCAAGAGAGACCGAGACACCCATAGCGTGGAGTTAGGATCGTTATGGAGGGATCTTGATGGCTTGAGGCAGGAGTTGAGGATTCTCCGTCAGCCACGTGGCTAGTTGTTCAAGCTATATTATCTTGTTGCTTTCTTAGCCGAGGAGTGTTCGGTTAGAAAAGCTAGTTATCATATTTTGATGTATTTTGTACGGTATTCGTCTCTTTTGGAACGATTAGTATGTTTTGTGTTATCCGTTAGTTGGAACGATGTTAGATCACTATTGTATGGTTGATGGTTATTAGTATATGGTATTATGTGATTTTGGGTGTTATGGAAATTGAGTCCTTATTCGCTTATTTGTTGTTACGTGGTGTGTTGTTGCTATTCTTTCCATGACTTGATCTCGTTGAGATGTTTTGTTGAGCATATCGATAAGTTCTATTGGAGACTCATGAACTTGTGTGATGTTACAGATCAATGGCACCCCGTCGAAACCCTGTTAGGTCTACCAGGACTGGTCCTGCTGAGACTACTCCTGCTCGTCGAGGTCGTCGACCTACTCGAAATGTTGAAACCCCTACTCCTGACAACCTGGACACCACTAACCGTAACAACAGGAATCAAAATGTTGATGTTCAGGGAGACAATGATCATGTTCCACTTAATGCACCTACTGTGGATCAAGCAATGATCAACCAACTCGTGGAGCAAAGAGTTGCTGAACTACTAGCTGAGTCAAATCATTCCAACAATTCTGCTGGAACTTTTCCACCTGTTCGTGCTAATGGATGTCAATACAAGGAATTCAAGATTTGTGGACCCATTGAGTTTGGTGGAACTGAAGGAGTGGTTTACTTAGTCAGATGGATTGAGAAGAGTGAGTCAGTGTTTAATGTTAGTCGTTGTGCGGAGAATGCAAAGGTAAAGTTTGCTTCTTTTACTTTCAAGGATGAAGCTTTGACTTGGTGGAACAACTACCGAAATGCAGTTGGGAGTGATGTAGCTTATGCTATGACTTGGGAGCAATTTAAGTCCTTGCTGATTCAGACTTATTGCCCAAGGAATGAGGTCAAGAAGCTAGAGATTGAGTTTTGGAACCACAAGGTGAAAGGTAATGATATGACGACTTACAATCGTCGTTACCAGGAGTTAGCCTTGTTGTGCCCAGATATGGTGAAAACCGAGACTCAAAAGATTGAAAGGTATACTGATGGATTGCCTGTAGCTACGAGGAATGATGTAATTTCTGCTAGGCCTGCAAACATCCATGAGGCAATCACAATTGCTCAACAACTTATGGATTCGTTGGAATTAGAAGAAGCTGATAAGGAGAAGAATGGAAAGAGAAAGAGAGACCGTCACTCTAAGAGTAATGATCACCGAAGCAAGAGACAAGCTAAGGCTTATGCTATTGGGAATGGAGATAAGAAGAATCAGAACGGTGATTCACCCAAGTGTGATCGTTGCCACCAGCATCACACTAGATGGTGTAGTGTGAAATGCCAGAATTGCTCAAAGAAAGGACACACAGCTAGGGATTGTAGAGCCCGACCTCTTGCTATGGTTCAAGCTGCTCCTGAGATGAGAAATAAGGCAGATGTTACTTGTTATGGGTGTGGAAAGAAGGGACATTATAGGAATGAGTGTAGAGAATCGCGGAACCGTGGAAATCAAGGCTCGGGTGGTAATGGGTACAATTATGGAAACCGTGGAGCTGGAGGAAACCGTGGACGACAAGATAATGGGGACCAACGTGTGGAAGCTGGAGCTGCTCAGGGCAGAGTGTATGCACTCGGGAACGAGAGAGGAGAAGATCCGAACGTCGTTACCGGTACGTTCCTTCTCAATAATCGTTATGCTTCCATACTATTTGATACTGGTGCCGATAGAAGTTTTGTGTCCACTACGTTTGCACCCTTACTAGAAAAACCCCCGATGGCCTTAGGAATTGGATATGATATTGAGTTAGCTAATGGAAACATAGAGAGGATTAATACTATCATTCGAGGTTGTACGTTAAATTTCTTGAACCACCCTTTCAACATAGATCTTCTACCCGTCACGTTAGGAAGTTTTGATGTAATCATTGGTATGGATTGGTTGTCGAAGTATTGTGCTCACATACTTTGCGACGAGAAGGTCGTGCGCGTACCATACGGAAAGGAAGTCCTAAATATATTAGGAGACCGAAAGGATTCTAGGAGCCCATCCCGATTAGCAGTTATATCTTGCACAAAGTTACCGAAGCTAATGGAGAAGGGATGTTACCTTTTCTTAGCCCAAATTTCTAAGAAGGGCGAGATGAAGAAAAAGGAAAGGTGCATTGGAGATGTGCCTATAGTTCGTGATTTTCCTGATGTGTTTCCCGATGATTTGCCTGGAATCCCGCCGACTAGACAAGTGGAGTTTCAGATTGAGTTGATACCTGGTGCTGCACCTGTAGCACGAGCACCTTATCGTCTTGCACCTACCGAACTAGAAGAATTGTCGAAACAATTGGCGGAGTTAGCCGAAAAAGGATTCATAAGACCAAGTTCTTCACCTTGGGGAGCCCCAGTCTTATTCGTGAAGAAGAAGGATGGATCGTTTCGTATGTGTATTGATTATAGGGAGTTGAATAAGTTAACGGTGAAGAATCGATACCCGTTACCCAGGATCGATGACTTGTTCGATCAACTTCAAGGATCGAGTGTGTATTCGAAGATCGATTTGAGATCGGGATATCATCAACTTCGAGTTCGCGAAGAAGATATTCCGAAAACGGCTTTCAGAACCCGTTACGGGCATTACGAGTTCCAGGTGATGCCGTTTGGGTTGACTAACGCACCGGCAATATTCATGGATCTCATGAACCGTGTGTGTAAGCCTTACTTGGATAAGTTCGTGATTGTATTCATCGATGACATTCTGATTTATTCAAAGAGTGAGAAAGAGCATGAGGAACATTTAAGACTCATTTTGGAATTGCTCAGGAAGGAGAAACTTTATGCCAAGTTTTCGAAATGCGAATTTTGGATTCCGACAGTACAATTTTTGGGTCATGTGATTGACAGACAAGGAGTCCATGTGGATCCTGCAAAAATTGAGGCGATAAAAGATTGGGCTGCACCTACAACCCCGACCGAAGTTCGTCAATTTTTGGGTTTAGCTGGTTATTACCGAAGATTCATTGAGGGATTCTCGAAGATAGCTAAACCATTGACCAAATTGACTCAAAAGAGTGTTACGTATGAATGGGGAGATAAAGAAGAGGAAGCGTTTCAATTGCTTAAGAAAATGTTGTGTAGTGCTCCTAACTTAGCGTTACCAGAAGGTAACGAGGATTTCGTCGTCTATTGTGACGCCTCACATAAAGGTTTAGGAGCCGTGTTAATGCAACGAGAGAAGGTGATAGCTTATGCTTCCCGACAACTCAAAAAGCATGAGAAAAACTACACTACCCATGATTTGGAGCTAGGTGCTATAGTTTTTGCTTTAAGAATATGGAGACATTACTTGTACGGAACCAAATGTGTTGTATTTACTGACCATAAAAGTCTACAACACATCTTGAATCAAAAAGAGCTCAACATGAGGCAGCGACGTTGGATCGAGTTGCTAAGCGATTATGATTGTGAAATTCGCTACCACCCTGGTAAAGCAAACGTTGTTGCTGATGCTCTTAGTCGAAAGGAAAGAGTACAACCATTACGAGTTAGGTCATTAGGAATGACTATCGTATCGCCATTACCGTCTCAAATACTTGAAGCTCAAACGGAAGCGATGAAGGCAGAAAATAGACCTGCCGAGAATATATTTGGGATGGCTGATAACGAGAAAGGATTTGTTAAGCGTTCTGATGGATTATTATGTTTTGGAGATCGGATTTGGGTACCTTTACATGGAGGAATTCAGGAATTGATTATGCATGAGTCGCATAAGTCAAAGTACTCCATTCATCCTGGTTCTGATAAAATGTATCAGGATCTTAAGAAGTTCTATTGGAGACCAAATATGAAGGCAGATATAGCATCGTACGTTAGTAAGTGCTTGACATGCGCCAAGGTTAAGGCTGAACACCAGAGACCGTCAGGATTACTAACGCAACCAGAACTTCCAGTCTGGAAATGGGAGCGGATTACTATGGACTTCATTACCAAATTACCGAGAACAGCTAGCGGTTGTGACGCTATCTGGGTAATTGTGGATCGTCTGACAAAGTCTGCTCATTTCTTAGCTATTAGTGAAGATGATAGTGTGGATAAGCTTGCGAGGTTATATGTGAAGGAAATTATTTCGCGTCATGGAGTCCCGATATCTATTATTTCGGATCGTGATAGTCGTTTTACGTCAGCTTTGTGGCGATCACTTCAAACGGCTTTGGGGACGAGGCTTGATATGAGTACTGCATATCATCCCCAAACCGATGGTCAAAGTGAGAGGACCATTCAGACGTTAGAGGATATGCTTCGTGCATGCATCATAGACTTTGGTAAAGGCTGGGAGAAGTATTTACCCCTTGCGGAGTTCTCCTATAATAACAGCTACCATACAAGTCTTAAGGCTGCACCATTCGAAGCTTTATATGGCAGAAAGTGTCGTTCGCCTATTGGTTGGGCAGAAGTTGGAGATAGTCAACTTACAGGCCCTGAGCTTATTTTGGAAACTACCGAGAAAGTAACTCAGATTCGTGATCGGTTGCAAGCCGCCAGAGATAGGCAGAAGAGCTACGCCGATCAGAGACGTAAACCTTTAGAGTTCCAGGTTGGAGACAAAGTGATGCTGAAAGTCTCGCCTTGGAAAGGTGTAATACGTTTCGGGAAACGTGGTAAACTCAACCCACGCTACATTGGACCATTCTTGATCTTAGAAAGAATTGGGCCCGTGGCTTATAGGTTGGAATTACCGTCCGAACTGAGCAAAGTTCACGACGTGTTCCACGTGAGTAACCTGAAGAAATGTCTTTCTGATGAAATGCCCGTCATTCCAATGAGGGACATTCGTGTTGATGAGAAACTGAATTTCGTGGAGGAACCGATTGAGATTCTAGATCGTGAGGTTAAACGACTCAAGAGGAGTCGCATTCCACTCGTCAAGGTTCGTTGGAATTCCCGACATGGACCAGAATTTACGTGGGAACGTGAGGACGAGTTCAGGAAGAGATATCCGAAGCTTTTCACTTCGTAGATAAATTTTTCCGAGTGAAACCCGGGACGGGTTTCCTTTTGAGACGGGGAGGATGTGACAACCGGCAGTTTAGGGAGCTATTTTTAAAACCCGCATTACAACTTAAGTTCGTTTATAATTTTTATTTGAAATTTTCATTTCACAACGAACTTGTAAGACCTATTTTATGGATATTTTAATTAATGACGTTATGGAATTCGTGAATTATGTTCATAATTCATTTTTGATCATATGATCGGTGATGTATATTTGAATTCTCACTTGGTACTACGTTGACTTTGGCACTAGGATTTCCTAATGACAATTTTATGATTCGTCTTAACGAGTCCGTTATATATTTTAATTAATTACGAGAGGTTCTCGTGTGATATGGAAATTTTAAGATGAGTTCGGGTTCGGGCCACATGTTTTTACATCCACCCACGTTACCCGCTCCACACCGTAATAATATTATTATTATTACTATTATTATTATTATTATTATTATTATTATTATTATTATTATTATTATTATTATTATTATTATTATTATTATTATTATTATTATTATTAATAAGAGTAAAACTACAAGAGCTGGTCCTTGTGGTTAATTCGGTTCACACACCAACACAACACAAACCCATCTCTCTCTCACCTCTCTTCCTCCCCTACTCTCTTAACCCTAGCCGCCCTTTAAATTCCGACCACCACCATAGCCACCGCCGGCCACCACTAAAGACCACTACCATATTCTTGATCTACATCATCTAATCTACTAGATCTACAACAACACGCGCCTATTACCCCTTTACTTCATTTCGAATCACCATTATCTTCACCACCAAATCGCGTATTTTGAAGGGATATCACGGTTTTGAGCTCTAGATCGAAGGTGAGACGAGTTTTCACTCGTATTGTTGATAAAATCGTGGCCTAGAGTCACGACATGATGATATTCGGATGGGTTTCTATTAGAAACGTGAATACTTATGGGTTGTTGATTTGAAAAACGTTTTCTATAAAGTTTGGTATCCGGGTTTGGTTTATCTTCGTCGGGTCGAGGTGTACCCGAGGGTGATACCCTCGGTTTGAGCTTGTTCTTCCGATTAACTGATCTTGTTGATTCTTGGTGATCGAAGGAGGATGTTTGGATCCTCATTCTTGTTGTTTGACCGATTCATGTTGGTCATGGTTGACCATGGTTGTCGACTGGATTCTTGACCGACGACCCTAGTAGGTTGTGTGGTTAGTTTGGCTCATTTAGAGCTAGCCGAGACCATGGAGGTCTCGGGTGGGACCCACACTAGTTGTGGTGAAGTGTTGACTCGGGTTCGGCTTGGTAAACCGACCCGAACACTAACTTGGTTGATGTTATTTTCCTATTAATTGAGAACTATTTGTTATTTGTTATGATTGTTTTGGTATATATTGTTTGTGGATATCTCGGCCAAATACATATGGGTCGAATTGGATATTGATTATGGTAATTGTGGAGTTGTTGTCGTTTGGTAACAGTGATTGGGGACCGATTGTGAGACGGTCGTTAGATTGACGGAGATAGGTTAGTCGGGTGCCGTAGTCGGACCCTATTGTTGTAGCCCGTGGTTTGAGATTGTGATTGGACGGAGAATTGTTATTTATGACTTTTGCATATTATTGGACTTGGACAATGAGCCGAGGGTCATGACTCGGACATATGACCATTTCGTATAACTCAATAACTATTCAAAATTGAATCGGAAATAATAAAACTCGTAATAATAATTATTGATAATATGAACGTTTATATGAAAGTATATACGTGAATAACGTATATATAACTATATAAACGCGTATATTAATAATAATAATAATCACGAGTCGTATTATAAATAATACGATTAGATATATATTAGGCTACGAAAGTGGCGTAATAATATTAAACGTATTACTATTATGAAAATTGTGTTATAAAACGGGAAACTCCCGACAATTATGAAACGTTTAATAAAAAGTCATTTCGGATATATAACGGATAAACTTATTGGGTTAGGCGAAATTGTTGTCACTCGGGTCCAGGTAAGTTATTATTTGTGACGTTCGTGTTGTCACGGATATATGACGACTAATATAGACGTTTTCTATAATTAAATAACCACTTAACCGTAAGGTTGAGCCGGGTTGTTTGGTTATACGAAATAAATATATTAGTGGGCATCGTATCCTACGACGCCCATAGGTTGTAGTATATGTAAAGTGTAATAGATTGCGAGTGTATATATCGGGAAATCTGGCCAATTTGACGATATATATGAGGAATTTATTAAACTATGATATATACTATATAGTCAATATGTGCTATGTGCTTTATATGTGTTTTAGATTGGGTGTAATCTTGGAACGGTATATTACGTAAATAAATATGAGGATTATCAAATCGACGGATTTGGTAAACTTTGGCGATTTATTTAAATGATATATTGGGCTAATATTAGATCTATAGTTTATTATATCTTCTACGTGTGATCTTGTTGGTTTGTTTTGAGTCGACCCACCACCCGTATGGATACCAAACGCAAATACACCAAACTAATACGAAATGGATTTTCGGAAATAAAACGGATTCTCGTCCGGGTTTGGGAATAGTATATATTGTTGGAAATGATTTCTGAAAGAGTTAATATTGTTAGGTCGTGCCAAGTCCGTAGTTGCTGTTTCGTGAGTTATCATACATCTTATTTCTACCTACCTCGTCTTGCTATTTTCTGGACTTGAGGTGAGTCATAGCCCCACTTTTTACTCTTGAACTATGTTTTCAATGATTGGGGTGAGAAACGTGCAAATCGTTTTACGTGGACTATTATCGCTTTTTATATTCTTTCTAAACTTGCTATGCGTATGGACTAGGATCTATTGTCAGCTTTAGTCGCACCTTTAGTGTGTACTATTCAAGGTTGGCTTATTTGGTTATTGGTGGATTGTCAGCTTTAGTCACATATATGTTATGTGCACTATTCAAGGTTGGCTTATTTGATTATGTGGAATTGTCAGCTTTAGTCACATATATGTTGTGTGTACTATTCAAGGTTGGCTTATTTGGTTATTGGTGGATTGTCAGCTTTAGTCACATATATGTTATGTGCACTATTCAAGGTTGGCTTATTTGATTATGTGGAATTGTCAGCTTTAGTCACATATATGTTGTGTGTACTATTCAAGGTTGGCTTATTTAGATACTGTAGCGTGCACCTATAGGTTATTATACTTCGGAGGTTATCCGAGTTATTATTGGTATTGCGGGGGTTACCCGAATATCTATGTTAGTACGGAAGGGTATCCGTGTGTTTTGTTAGTACGGAAGGGTATCCGTGTGTTATGTTGGAGCGGAGGGTATCCGCAGGCTTTTAGCAAATCCTTAGTCTAGCTAGCAAGCGTTTTGCGTATATGTCCACTATATCATTAGTTGAACTTAAACCTATGATCTCACCAGCGAAAGCTGACTTTTAGCACGTTTTCTCAGGTAATTAGGTGATGAGGTGCATGCTTGGATTGGAAGGCTCGGCTAAGGCTCTCGGTTTATGGATCTATATTTTCTAAACTCTGATAATTAAATTTGGACCTATTGTTATTTTATTTTGGGCCTGACTCTGAATGATGTTGGGATAAATGTAAACCTTAAAACCCCGTTTTGGTTGTGTTTTTACTATGTTTACTTTATCTCGTTCTATATTGTCTTGTGTTGGATACCAATCCCCGTAGCACCCCGAAAGCTTGTTGAGTCTTCCGCTGTATCAAATTTTGGGGGTGTTACATTTTACATCCTTTAAATGAACGTTAGGGATAATGTTCAACCTAAGTGTAAGAGAAATACTTGTTAGTGTAGTTTTAGCGCCAAATTTAAATTTTTTTTACAACACTTAGGAGTGAAACTTTAGCCTTAACAAGCATCTCATGGATAGGAGTTATATGACTAGCACAAAAACCGTACCACTCAAAATTTTACTAAAAAAGGTAGTGACCATCCGAGTAATAGATTAATTGGCTAACGCGCCAGCGCTAGTGTATGACTTGGTGACCATCCGTTATGCAAATAACGTGCCAGTGATCCAAGAAGTGCATTAGTTAGCATCCGTTAGTTGAAGCGTCAAAGACTCGTACCGGCCTTCTACTTAGTGAGGATTCGCCCCTAGACTTGTTAGGAGAAGCCGTAGAGCTTATGAGTGTACCGGTAGCATTTAGATTCTAGAACTTGCGATAGTGATGCATCCCGAGACCGCTAGTGAGACTACATTCGTGTAGTAGGATTTACTACATGATAAGAGGCAATAGGATCACCCTTGTGTTTAAACCCGTATCATAATTACTTGACCATTTAAGTCATATTACTTGACTAGTAAAGTCAACTAATTTTTGCCACACCTTAGCGTTGTACTCATTTTTAGTACACGAAACCCCTAGTACACCCCTCAGAGCCTATCTTTTCGTTTCTAACTTTAAGCATTTTACTTAAAAGAAGAATTTGTTACAACCCACTTAAATGTACACCCAAATCGCCTTAGCCTTCCGTGTATGCACTCATCTTTAGTGCATTATTGTTATTTGTTTAAACCCTTAGTTAATTATCTAATTGATTACATGGTTGCTAAGTCGAGTCATATCTTGTACATATTGTTTTGGGATGATTGGGACTCATGGGTAAAGTACTAGTGATATGGAGTAATGGGGAAGAACATCTTATATTACCCCCATATATGCGTTAATCTTAAAAGTACTCCAAGTGTTTTGATTATCTTGATTCGAGTCATTAGATTAGATTATTGTAAAATATGTAAAGATTCAAGTGTAAGGGGAATGTACATTCCCTATGATGTATTATTTTGGATGGTAGGGTAAAAGTGTATGCAAAAAAAAAAAAAAAAAAAAAAAATCGAAAAAATCAAGAAAAAGAAAAACATACGGACTACCATCCCGTTTCATTCTATGTTTATTTTAAGTTTTTGTTATGTTTGATTTATTAGCTTAAGTCGAGTCGAGTCTTGGCTTAGCAATGCCACTACTGTACATGTAATTAACCAAGATGATTAACTCGCTACCATTAAATACTGCCTTTATCCAACAAAGCCGTGTATTACATACCCCTATACCTAACATTATAACCCTTTAAAAGACCTCTTTAATAGTTTATCCTAGGTGCTTACGCCAAGTGGTGGAGGTTTGATCCTTTCCCAAGCCTATGGTAATCTATTTGCTATGACAGGTAGTGAGAGATGTTTTCCATTTCCATTTTGTGATATTACTTTATTACACCCGAGAGATGTGAGTATCTAAACACTATTTATGAGGTGCTAGTATATGACCTCCGTGCCTGTCTTTGGTCTTTAGTGGAATGATTATTTGTTGTAATTACTTTTATATTAGTGTTAAATGACCCCTAACTTGTATTTTGATTAGAATAAAAGCGCATTTGCTTGAGGACAAGCAAATCTCAAGTGTAAGGGTATTTGATGAGGCGAAAAATGAACCACTTTTAAGGGGTCATTTAAGCCCGAATTTGGATTTATTTGATCAAATAATGCCCTAAATCGTTCCTTTTGTCATTTTAGGTACTTTTGGATTGAAATGCAGAAAAGGAGGCATTTTGGATGTTTTTGGAGCGTAAAAGTGAAGAAAACGGCAAAATCTCAATTTTCCTTGCTGGGAACAGTACCTGACGGCGTCACAATTTTCTTAATGACGGTGTCAAGAGTAAAAAAGAGTTGGAGGAGGTGACGGCCAAGTAAAAACGTGACGGCGTCACCCAAGGCCGTCACGGTCTAAAAGTTGGTGACGGCCCAGAATCAATTTACACATGACGGCGTCAAAAATGGATCTAGGCAGTCCGATTTCAATGTGGGCGGCAAGTTGACGGCGTCAGAAATTTCTTCTTGACGCCGTCACCTTGTAAAATCTATATATAGTTTTTCAATTTTTCATTCATTAATATAGAACTTGGAGGGTGTAACTTTGGAGGAACCCTAGCACGATTTTATCAGACTTTTCAAGGGTTTTTACCCTTTGAAACCTCTTATGTTTAATTGAGATAAGTAATCTCTCAATTCAATCAATATGTCAATGTGTTGCTTGAATATATCTTACGCTTGTCTTCAATTTAACATGATAGGCTAGATTTCTTTTGTGTTTGCTTAGATGTAGTGAAACCTAAATGTTAATTATGGGTTGATTGTTTGTTTATAATTGTTACGGATGATTGTATTCGATGTTAGGCTTAAGAAAACTGGCAGACTTCCATTGGTAACTTGCTTGAACGTCTTAAGAAACATGATCGGAGGTGTACTACGATTTTTGGTTGTATTTAATGCGTAGGAGAATTCTAGTGATCCCATGTTAGGAGTTTTTAACGGCTCGACATGGAGTGAAGGAGGATCTTATAGAGTTAGGGAATATTGTACACGGCCCTACGACTAGTATTAAGGAATATGACCCGTCATCCATGCAATTGTAACAAATGATTAACCTGTAAAAGATATCTAGGGAGTAATGAAATCTAAGTAAACACAATTTTACCTATCATTGTTCACATCAAATTAGTTTAATTAGTTTATTTTTATTTCTGTTATTTTATTTTGGTTGCATATTTAGATAAATTGGGTTAGTTGGCTAGCAACTAATTCCGCCCACTCTTCCAAAACCCGAGATTTTACTTGCTTTTATAAAAATATAAAAATACAAAAAGAATCATCCCTCACCTCTAGACCTAGTTTTTAGGCTTTCTAATCCTAGCGACACTATTCCTGAGTTGAACGATCAATCCCCCGGTACTTGTCACTATACTATACTACAACGATCAGGTACACTGCCTGGTCGGGGTTGTAAGCTTCTCGAGATCCCTTGAGAGGTAAAACCTGGTGCGATTCCCACGTATCACGAAGATGATGGATCATTGAGGTTTTGGTGAGCCCATTACCACTGCCATCTTGACAACTACTTAAGCCCGCGAAAGGACAATGAAACCGTATTATTGCCATTGATAGAAAGTATCACGAGACAAAACCAACCCAAGGTGAAATCAAAAGCTAACAAGTGTATAAGTCTAAAAAAGGCAAAGAAACAATCCAAGCAATCAAGGCCCGCTAGGCCCACCACAGCCAACCCATAACAGCAATAAGCCCAAACAAAAGTGTGAACCAAATCGCTACCCCACTTGAAATAAACAACTCGCTAACACAAGGTGGGGGCCACCAGAATAGTAAAAATGACAAAACAGTCTAAAAGTCAAAGACCTTTTGGACAAAACCGCTGCCTTCTTTTGTCTTCCCCAAATAAACAACTCGCTACCTTCTTTGTCTTCCCCAACTAACAACTCGCTACAAGGAAGGTAGCCAGAAACACAACGTGCACAGGATGTTCTTGAAGAAACACAACGTGCACCGGAAACACGAAGCACCAGGATGAGTCTTGAACCAAGACCATCAAGAAAGACTATACAAAACCCAAAATAGACACGAAGTGAGTCTACCAAGGAGAACTATACACAAGGAAGGAGGCTGTACACTGTAGTTAACGAGGGTTACATGTAAGGTAGAATCAAGAGGGTCCTGAAGATTCAAGCGAAATCCCCAAGGACAGCCCCCATACGACCGCCCACACAAAACACCTTATAATTATTATTATTATTATTATTATTATTATTATTATTTTGAATTAAGTAGCTTTTAGCAAAAAGCTCTTATTTAGCCTTTTAGAAAAGAGAGAGAGGCTTGTGTTGGTCTCTCAAATAAGAGGGAGTAACGCTCACTTCTCGAGTTTTAAGTGAAAGGAAATGGAAAAGAATTGGAAAGGGAAAAGGAAAGTAACGTAGTGTTTGGTACGTTGTAATCAAAGGGTGAATGGAAAGGATGATTACGTTGGAATGATAAAATGTTGTTTGCTTACATATATGAAATGTAATGGTTCATTACAAGGAATGACCCATTACAGCAGAATCATTCCCTAGGCCCTCCTTGCTTTTTTTCCATTACATTCGTAATGTAATCAAAATTACATAAAACACCATCAATAACTAACCATATTAAATAAACTTTCTATCATTAATGGGGGCATTTTAGTCTTTCTATTATGATTCCATTACGTCTTATCAAACAAACAAACATGATTAATAATTGTAATGAATAATTACATTACATTGTTTATTCCATTCATTTGACATTTCATTACGTCCTTTAGTTGTTATGTTCTTGAGATAGAGGAAAGGAAAAGAAAAGTAATCATAATCATGTTCTTGAGTGAGAGGAAAAGGAAAATAACTTAGTGAAATTACATATATGCACTTTAGTTGTTAATGTAAAATGTTTTAAAAAGGGTATATTAGTCTTTACACAATAACAATTTCCATTTCCTTTCCCTTTCCGCCCAAAAGTGGGAGGAAGATTTACTTATTAAAACTTCCACCCTATTTCCTTTTCACTTCCATTTCCTTCCTTAAAAAAAACTCAAGAACATAAAAAACTATTTATTTCCTTTCCTTTCCTCTTCATTTCCAACTCGAGAACTAAGCGTAAATGTTTTGGACCCACACTCATCTTCAATAAGTGGGTACAAGGACAACTAGTGTAATGACCAAATGCCCTCACTTGACATGCATTATTGCATATGCATAGACTTAACCAAAAAAACTAACGATCGTTTGGTCAAATGACTAGTCAGTTACAAAATGTCACGTACAAGGACAACTGGTGTAATCATTTAATTTTATGACGAAAGGTGTTAGTGTATGGAAACCACAAAGACAATTTATGTAGTTAACTCTAAACGTAGTGACTCTAATATGTTTAGATAATAATAATTTTGCAAAATTAGACCAAAATCGTCAACTTGCCGGTCTAGTAGCCAAAAAATGTTAAACATGTTCCATGGCCCTGCATATACAACTTTCGACAATTTCCTACTGTTTAAAACATGTAAACTTGCTGTTTAAAACCTTGTCGCCAAAGTTTAAAAACCATAACTTGAACACCACCATTACATAAGATTAGAGTACCAAATAATCAATCAATTGATTAGTCTAAAGTATCTTGACCCTTCAAATTTCGTATAAGTTACTACTGATCAATTTCCTTGACACCAGTATAGTTGTCGAAACTATGTTTAACTTATTAGTCTAAAGTACCTTACACAAAACTCAACTTTTTCATGTCAAACAAAATCCATCCTAATTTAGAACAAATTTATACAAATTGAAAAATGGTTATGATAACTTTATCACTTGAACAATCTTATTGAATCTTTTTTTAACATGATTTTATCCAAACTCGTATCAACAATTCTACTATTTTCAATTTTCATCGATAGCAGTTTGACTTTTTGAAGAAGTCAACTCTGTCAGCTGAACATCATGCATTAACTTATTAACTCAAGCCTTGAATGTTACAATCTTCAAAATCATACTCATTAAGAAAAAAGTTAGAAAAAGATTCATGTATCTAGTTATAAAATACTATTTATTGTTAATATCTTTATCAAACCCCACCATATTCATTATGAATAATTTAAAGAAGTCAACCATGTAAAATGAGGTCCAAAGACTTAAATTATCCAACTTCACTTCTGATTAATATTTAGTACGGAAAACAAAATAAATCATATATAATATTAACAGCTTCATGTTGATACAACTACATCCTGTTGACCACCCTTCAAATCTATTGATATTTTCTGTAAGACAATACAACAGGGAAGTTGAGGCTGAAATCCCAAAACTGATTGACCCCAATGCAAGGCATCGAGATCGAACATCGAGTTCATTATGAAAACAATCAACAATGTGAACAAAAATAACATATTAACACACATTTCTATGCGTCGACATCTGAAATTTTCTCAATATAACATCTCTTTGTCAGTTCAATAGGAATATGCCATACTGATGACGACATGTATCTACCGTTGTATTGTGCTAACCCAATAAACTAAATTTTAATACTAAGCAGCCAAAATTCAAGATAAATAAAACTGTATTGTGGCGAGAGTGTGAAAACCAAAACTTGAAAACAACTTATTTTTCTCATGGATCATCTTCTTGACCCGGTTTGGAGCAGTTAATATCCGACACCATAAACACATAAAAGCAACCTTCAATTACTTTATGCAATCCAACAAATAAGAACAATATGAATATTAATTAATCTAAGACTATGCAAAGTTAACTCCTAAATACAACTATCAGTTAATTAAAATTTTACATCATTGTACGGCATTTCGGTAACAATCCGTTTTCAGTTCTGCATGATACTAAATTTCATGTATCAGTAGCATGTTTCAAACTTTCAATGTTTATATTTACACAACCTTTGACCTTTAAAAGTCAACTTTGAGTCCAAGTGGTGATTCTATTCTCACTAAACTGTTACCAAAATACTACATTCTATACTTTGTAGCCCAACAGTAAGAAACATAAGGCAACAGTACAAAAACAAATAAGTAATATTGTACTAATTTAACTTATTTTCTTACCGCCCTTGTAACCCGCCGTGCCACATGGAAAAATAAGTAAAGTTGTTTTATTTGATAACTGCATCCCTTGTTCCTGACTTCAGATTCTGTCGGAAAATGGATTTTCGCATATCACTCACAGTGAAGTAGCTTCATATTCCTGAAACATGTTTAGTAGCTTTTTAGTACCAGTAAACACTATATATAATATATCATATGTGCTTCCATAGAGAATGAAATCCATTCAAAAGTCAATAGTTTGAGTCAAAAGTCAATCTTTCACTGATTTCAACCCATTATAGACTATATTTTTGCAAATGTAAACTTTTCTTGAATTATTATAACATGATCTTGTAAATGTTTCATTGTTTTAACCATGAACATACATTGACTTAATGAAGAAGTCAAAGTTAATAACTATACCTGATTCAAGAATATATAACTAGTATTAGAGACTTGGTTCCTTGGCGTATCTCCTTGTACATTGGTTTTAAACGCCTAGCTGAAACCAAACCATCTAGGGCGGAGATTAAACTTCACGTTCAGTATGTCAATTAAAAATTAGATTGCAGTTCAAAAGAAAAAAAAAATGTTTCTTTGACTGTGAGAAACATTTACCTCCAGCTTGATCAGCACACTCAGATGATCAGACCCATGAAAAAAATACAATGAATCGTTCTATTCTTCTTAGCAAAAGTAACATCAGTACGACCAGAATCTATAACAACAAAAACAACTGGTGCACCACCTGCAGAAATCCTATTACTGAACCACATATTGATAACCTTTTAAAAATAAAGTGAGGAACATCATTTACATCCGACACGGAAATAATTGCAATCTTCATAAAAAATAAGACAATTTGTAGAGAAGGGAGAAAGTACATATCAAAAAAGTTCTTAATGCAGTGACTTTTTTGGGCCTTTGGAGATGTTGAAAATCATCACTCGACCATGGTACAGGGGACTTCTGCTTTTGGTTCCTGTTCCAGTGA
Organism: Artemisia argyi; assembly: GCA_030686995.1. Classification (NCBI taxonomy): domain Eukaryota; kingdom Viridiplantae; phylum Streptophyta; class Magnoliopsida; order Asterales; family Asteraceae; genus Artemisia; species Artemisia argyi. Next base: position 228,186,302 of record CM060701.1, read on the forward strand.
TATCCAACTCTTTTAGACATTCTAACCGTCCAATTTCCTCAGGCAATTCCACAACTTGAATACAATATGGGAGATGGAAATATTTGAGACATTTCATCTCACATATGCTGTTTGGAATATCTCGTAAAAAGACACTGTTAGGATTAGCTTCTCTAAACATTGTAATTGACCAAGATCATCAGGTAACTTCTGTTAGAGTTTAACAATTAAATAGCACGTATTGCGGAAGCTAGGATCAAGTATAACACATAAATATTAACTAAAACATAAATAGTAAACGTACCCGATGCACTTCAAATAAACCTTGATTCTTGTACAATTAGATCAATGATAAACCCCTTACCGTTTTGTTTATCGATCTCTTGATAATTACTAAAGTAAGTAATTACCTCGTTCTTGTACACACAAACTACCAACGAATAAAGGTTTGTTGCAAGTAAACAAAACACTTATATTTTGGAAGAACCAAAATCGACCCAAACCCTTTGTGGGGTTGTGAACCGATCGGCCTAGGAAAACAAAGAGAAGAAACAAAGTTTTAGGGTTAGAGTGTGTGCACAAAAGATGTGAAAGTCTAACCCTTGGCCTTGTATATATACTAGGTGAAACTTGGTGACCAAGAAAGGCATGGGTCGACCCATATGGTTGGGCTTCGACCGGCCATGCACCCAAGAGGGTGTTTCTAGATCTTTCTTGACTCCCAAGTTACACTCTAGTCCATATCTTTCGTCCCTAACGATAGTTAGTCCATACGGTTAATAACTAACGACCATTTAGTCCATTAAGTGTTTATAAATATATATATACTATACGTTTAACATATATATATTTATTATTCATTATTCTTGTTTGTAAAGTGTGCAATCCCGAGGTCTCGGGTTTGATACTAGACATTTACATATTAATATTTATCCATATATTTAACAGCTCCCACTTGGATATCTATTAATAGTAAAATGACATTGGTTAGCGTCTTGCAACACTCCAATGCCCCTAGTTCAATCCGAGCTAGGTTTCCTGAAAAACCTTTAATGATTCATCATTATAATTATCCTTTCATTACTAATACCACATTAATAAAGATGTGAGGTTCTTTATTAAATTTCTGTTTCTCGTCTCTTTATGATTGAACAAAATTACCAAAACATCTGAACGTATTCCAGATAGACTTTGGGCGTGGCCACGCAAACATTTTGTCAACCCTACGAGGGGCCCAGCAGTATTAAACTTCTGAACAAATCAGAAGGAACAAATTCTCTCTTGACTACAAGAATAACCCATGAACTTTGCAACACTTCTGAAAACAACCCTTATGACTCCCTGTTACGGTGAGCGGTAGATTGCTTTACAAAAATGCACTACATCCATGACACTTATCTGGTATCTCAAGTCTGAGGATAACTTTAAATATGATTCTCACATTAAATATTAAATCATATTATTGGGATAAGTCCAATATTCAATTCATCGAATATCATGTGAAATTGGTATGTCAACGCATCAATATACTTTCAAGTATATTCTTAACCAATACTCAGATTTGTCTTAGTTTAATGATATTCCCATATCATTAATCGACAATGGACAATTTAGAATAACATAAGTTATTCACGGATTTAAACATGCAAATATAGGACACACTTTATTATTAATGAAAACAAACGTACTAAGTACTTTAATTCATTATAAATAATAATTGCTTAATATCCTTTATCCAAATACCAAAATAGATCAATGCATGATAATTCTAGTTAATGAATCTTGTCTCAAGTAATAACTTGAAGACTATTATGCCTTAAATAATGACGATCATACTTGTTGACAAGGCATTATTTCATCTAACTATGATCTATCCGAATTTTGAGAATACTTCTTGCAAGAATTCAATAATTAAAATTCTTGTATGTGTATATCCAACTATCTTGATATATTTACATATTTTTTTTATAAATAGTGTGATATCCTCAATCACCAATTTATGATAATCAAACTTTCAAACATTTTAAAGTTTCAAGTATTCTAATTCTTTAATGTATAATGCAACTATGCTCTTAGTTAAGCACAACTAGTTCTCATGGCTATTCATAAGGATGAAATCCTTCCATGACTAGTTATTGAGTGTCATCTCAATCAAACCAGCATCATTGTATATAATCACAATATGCACTTTAAAATTTTTCGTAAACTTAATATCCATTTTGTAATGTTTAGGAGCTATTCCAGGTTGAGGATCATTATTCTAATTTCAAACATTTTTCATTAGAATATCTATTACACAAGTTATATAATAACTTTTAATTGGATATCTAATATTGTCAAATCATTAAGCACTTAAGCATAATACAACAATAATATAATGCACATGAAAATCCATCAGTCAAACTTAGATTTATATTCATGTTCTATCTTTTCATAATATGTATCTATTTTCTAAATGATATATTATGTTCTATTAGAATTTATTTACCACACATGTTTATTTAATAATAAACTTTTGTTCCAAGGTTGTATGTTATATTTCCTAAATCTTTCAAGTAACGTTTCATTTCAAATTAAGTCTAATCTTTTACTTATATAGAATGTTACTCTTATATGTTATACAACATATATGATTTAGTAAATCAAACATAATACTCCCACTAGCTTTCAGGAATACTTAGAAATTTCCTTATTTTAATTATAAACCTAAACATAGATTTAATAATTTATCATAAGAATAATCTCCTAGATGCATGCATTTATCCATTCATGGATTATTGCATTTTGTACATTTCCAAAGATTTTTCTTGAATTCATAAACTCCTTTTTGATTACTTATCGTCCTCGCTCAAGTAATTATTCAAGAAAGAGTTTTGATATTTCATTGTCAAATTTCATATTCATGAAATTAAGTATGACAATTACTATCTTTGTATCTCTAATGTGTTTTAGGAAAGAGTATTCAATCATAGTTAATTACTTAAGTATGATTAATAATCTTGTCATAAGACATGCATTAAGATATGTGTACAATTTTTGTCCATATGATTTCTACCCAAAGATTTAAACCTCTAGGGTTACTTATCTTTGAATAAACTCATCTTCATTCTCTAACCATTAAGAATTAAGATAAATCAAATTTAAAATTTAAATATCTTTATGAACAGCATCTCCAACATTCATAATATGAATAATTTACCCAATTCTTTATTTTGGTAATACTACATCATATACTCGTCAGCATATTAATTAAATATCTGAGATATCCAAGTGGATCTATGAATGAGAATTCCATCATCTTGAGATTTATCATTTACATGTTAAGCCTCATCATGATTTTAACTAGTGTGGTTTTAGAAGATTATGTATCTTGTAATTCTATCTTTTCAAGATAAAATTCTCCCACTTGCCTTTAGCAATATAGAGACTCTCTATAACTACTTAGCAATTAGGGAAACAATCCAGCATTCTCTTTTAGGACAATACAAATACATATTGATAGTTCTTTGTTAATAACATTCACATAAGTAACTTAACAAATTCAGAACTTCAATTTTAAGACTTAATGTGATTCATCACATTTCATAATTTAATAACGTCTTATTAATCTTCTAGGAGTCTAATTGAGTATATTCAATTTATACTCAATTTCTAATCTTGATAACTTTTGGAAGAAAGAAAGTCATAGTTATCTTTAATCAAACAATCTATCAAGAGTTTGATTCCCTAACTGAACATACTATTCATATGTGGTACTTCAATTAGAATTAATATTGTAAGAAGGTCTAACAATATATATATATATAAGATAACCATATTCCTGTTGGCATACTTATTTACCAACTAAGTCAACTTAATGGTATAATAGTATTTCCAAATCAATTGCATGCTTTATAACACAAGTACTTTTGACCAAGTCACTTCATGTTTATGTCTTATAAAAACATAAACTTGTTATAATCCCACCATACTATATTAATCATTGATCAACTCAATGACTTCTTGTATATGTCTTAATTAAAAGACCATAACAAGCTAACGTCTTACTTTATTATAAGTCTTGTAATGCTTAAAAGATTTCATGTTTATAACTATACAATAAAGTATAAACATGTATAATTAAAGTAATCATGAACACCATCATTTGGTTTCAATAAGATTTTCAAGTTAACACACTACTTTATTTATTTATGTCATTCTAAGAATACATAATTATTGAAGTAGTTTTATATTACTTCATGCATTTATGTCATTCCAATAATACATAAATATTAAAGCTGAAGTAGTATTGTTATTTGACACAATTGTTCTAATAGATGTCTAATTTAGAAACTGTAAATTATCCATGTTGGTCTCACGCATACATGGAAATTCACCTTGTTGTTAATATTTAGTCTGCGTCTCACGTTTACTGAATTTTAACACCAAGTGTTTCTAAGATTAGATGTATTAATCTAATTAGAATTATAATCTCTTACTTTGCAGTTAAGAGAGTCCTTTAAATCATATACTTATGTGTTGTACTTTGCACATAATGAAGATTTCTCCCACTTGTGCATGGTACAACACCATGTATCATATAAACAACACGCACGCGTTTGTTAATTTGAACAATATGATTTGTGTCATTAACATAACTTAGTAGATATAGAGTTTACTCAATCAATCAAGGAAACGTACATGACTATCCTTGAAAATATTAGTGTCTATATTTGGAAAGTAATTACCTTGAGATATTCAAAAGATAATCTAAGTTACAATCAAGACAATAAGTCTTGTAACTCCCACTGAATTAGAGAACATTATAATAATCCCTTATTCAGCCCTAAGAACACAATACTCCCACTGAATTTGACAACATTGTAAATGTTTCATTAATCAGTGAAAGGAAATAGTGTACTTGTTTACTTTCCTACATCTTTTAAGAAAACCCATTCAAACAATTATATGGGTTATAAAAGGATGTAATCTACTACAAAAATGTGATTCATCACATTCCAAACTATTAACTTGAAAAAACTGGGCATGCAATTTCTTCCTTTATAGATTTACCATTCCAACAATTGTATGTAGTATCTTTAAATGGTCAAATCAAAACAACTAGATAAAATGATCTAATTTGTCTTTTACCATTATGCAGTAATCAGTCTAGCTTCTAATTTAATAACTCATAAGGTGCATATACTCTTACTATTAAAGTTTGCTATGAGTTATGTATTTAGAATTTAGACAATTCTAATCATCCTATTATACCTTTCTCATTCATGAAAAGGAATAGGATTTAAGTCTCACACTTCTCCTAATGGAAAGAAGACTATATTTATTCTTTTTGTAAATATTGACTCTAACCAAAACCCAAACGGGTGTAGATCAATTAAAAGAATAACTTACGTTTATGGTTTTGAGTTGCATTAATACATTTAAAGAATTTGCAAAATTCAATTTTAGTATTTTCGATAATTTATATTTCCAAGAAAATATAATACCCAAGGATATATTCATATAACCAACATATTTTCTTGAAAATCTAGGATCCAACTTTACATAGATTCCACCACATCAGTTGATCTGCTAGTGGTGAAAGTATAAAAGATGGTAATCTGTCGAACAATAATTGGCAAACACTTTTCCAATTCCTAGATCATTATGGGATTTACATCAAATTGATTCATCAATTTGCCTTGTAAGCATGTTTCATCCCATCTCATGCCTTAAGTTCTAGGTCTCACGCACAACTTAATTAAGTCGTCTACCTTAGAAACTGTAAAATTACAATTATGGTCTCACGCGTTAAAAGAATTTTACCTTGTTATAGTAATTTAGCCTAGGTCTCACGTTTACTAAATTAAAATTTCAAGTGTTCCTTATAGATAGATGGCACGTAACTTAAATTATTTAAGGGTATAATTTTTGATATGTAAATCAAAATATGTACAAAGATGCATGCACTCATCTTTATAACATAAGTTTTCATAAAAACTTTTTATATCCAATTCGTGAAATTAATACACAAAGTTTTACTTGAGGTTTATGCCAAAACCCTAAGATGACTTTCTACAATATATGATTTTAAAAGTAATTCGTTTAAGACATATTCAAGATTGTGATAACCAAGGCAGACTCTAAGGCTCTTTTCTAAGCCTTCAAATCACGGTTATGAATATCATCTTAAAAGACTTAATTTTAAAAGCCTATTTGCACAAAACATCAATCAAGCAAAAGTTTATGGATTCAATCTCAAAATAGTAATAAAGTATGAATTTTTGCTAGTCTCGCCTGGGAGCTGATTACCGTGCGAATCGGACCACTGTCGGCACCTAAGACCTTGCAAGATTCTTACTTTATCACTTAGGGTTTCACCATTATTAGTCCGTATTTATTTTCTTTATAAAAAACAACCCTTTTATTGCTTACATCAAGTCCAACTAATAACAATAAAACAAGTATCAAAGAAAAATAAAACAACCAATAATAAATAAGTGAAACAATTAGCCACATGCAATCCGTATTAGAAAAGATCCTAATAAAATCAATTCTAAGTATAATAATGCATGCAATCAACTAAGGCCTTCTCTTCTTGATGGAAGAGAGTCACATACATTGACGAATCAATTGCGTAGGCCAAAGCTAATAAACACACCACATAGCATATAAAATCGATTTTAATATGTATTGGAGTCTTCCCCAATTTAAGATCTATATTAAACATGTGATAATAAACAAGATCCATGACTAACATGCATGTAAGTCACGGATTAAACCTAACAATTAGCACATAGGTCACAAGATACGTTCAATAAACCGGTTAATGACCTAGGGTTTCTAGTGATTACATATAATCCTTGAAAACCACAAAACCCTAATTAGGGTTTCATGGAAAAATCGACCCCCCCCCCAAAATTAGGGTTAGGGTTTAGAAATTTTTAGAAAAAAAAAATAGGAAAAAAAACTCTAGATCAAAAAAACATGTATCTAAAACAATTAAAGATCCGGTTTTTATTATGTTTTAGTAATCAATTACATGTTATACAAGGCTCGTGATGCCACTGTTAGAGTTTAACAATTAAATAGCACGTATTGCGGAAGCTAGGATCAAGTATAACACATAAATATTAACTAAAACATAAATAGTAAACGTACCCGATGCACTTCAAATAAACCTTGATTCTTGTACAATTAGATCAATGATAAACCCCTTACCGTTTTGTTTATCGATCTCTTGATAATTACTAAAGTAAGTAATTACCTCGTTCTTGTACACACAAACTACCAACGAATAAAGGTTTGTTGCAAGTAAACAAAACACTTATATTTTGGAAGAACCAAAATCGACCCAAACCCTTTGTGGGGTTGTGAACTGATCGGCCTAGGAAAACAAAGAGAAGAAACAAAGTTTTAGGGTTAGAGTGTGTGCACAAAAGATGTGAAAGTCTAACCCTTGGCCTTGTATATATACTAGGTGAAACTTGGTGACCAAGAAAGGCATGGGTCGACCCATATGGTTGGGCTTCGACCGGCAATGCACCCAAGAGGGTGTTTCTAGATCTTTCTTGACTCCCAAGTTACACTCTAGTCCATATCTTTCGTCCCTAACGATAGTTAGTCCATACGGTTAATAACTAACGACCATTTAGTCCATTAAGTGTTTATAAATATATATATATATATATATATATATATATATATATATATATATATATATATATATATATATATATACTATACATTTAACATATATATATTTATTATTCATTATTCTTGTTTGTAAAGTGTGCAATCCCGAAGTCTCGGGTTCGATACTAGACATTTACATATTAATATTTATCCATATATTTAACAACTTCTCTAGTAGCCATCAAGATTTAAGTTCGAGAATTTTCAGATATTTCAACATAAAAATACTTTCTGGAAGATGTTTCATCATCAGAGATTTCATCATCAGAGGTTTCATAATCAGAGGTTTTTATCTCAGATGTAAAACCACATGACTCAAGAAGCTGTCTAGACCCAACAATACGCAGACCTTTCATCCTAAAAATACTCTCTGGAAGATGACTAATGCTTGTTCCAGTGATATCCAACTCTTTCAAACATTCTAACCGTCCAATTTCCTCAGGCAATTCTGCAACTTGAATACAATTACTGAGGTTGAGTTTAACAAGCTTTGGACATTCAGTAGGAATCTGAAGTTCGACCAAATCAGGACAAACGCAGACTATCAGCGTCTCAAGATTTGGAGTATTCCCGAGGTGAAGGGTCCTCAACTTCTTTAAATCATAGAGGTCGAGAGATCTGAGTTTTGGACTTTCGGCACGCATGTGTAATTTTTCCAATCTTTTACAACGAGAGATACTTAACTCCTTTAGATTTGGAGTAACCTGGAAATGAACTTCTACCAAATTCTTATAATAATCAAGAATTAGTGTCTCAAGATTCGGAGCCACACTAAGGTCAAGGGTCCTCAAACTATAACAATAGGAGTACTTTAGGAACCTGAGCTTTAAAAAAGGCTGTGAAAAGCAACAAATTAAAAATGGAAAGATAAATGTTAGTAATTGTTGTAATGAGTAACAAAAGAGGGAAAGATAAAACTACCAATTAATGAGTCAACCATTAATTATTCTACATACCTTTCCTTCTCCATCTTTCCAAAGTTTAACCGTTTTGCTGTAATCCATTTGAAGTCCAACAAGATTATTTGGTTGAAATGTTTTTGGTAAACTTAAAAAAGGATAATAATCCCATTTCAGAAATCGTAAGGCATTTGGAAGGTGTAGACTATCTTCATCAAACGCGTCAGCAATTACATATGGGCCACGGATGTAAAGAAATCTAAGTTGCTTCATGTTTGCGAAACCCTTCATTAAAATTACAAAATTCCATTCATATTGTGCATCCAGTTTTATAGATTGTGTTGCTTGGGTACCCTGTAATTCAAATAGAAGTGACCATGAGATTTGTTTCATTACAAAACAAATTGTGAAGTTAATTTCTCCAATTGAAATGAAATGTTTAGGTTAGGGTTAATTTCTAATTTTTATAAAATTTGGGGATTTTTGTTTTTTTTCAATTAAATTAGAGGAATTGGATGAATGGTTTGTGTTATTTGAGTGTGAATTAAAAAAGTGGAAAGAGGGGAGTGACTGAAGGTGGTGGTCGTGGTTTTTAGGGGTGGTGGTTGGGTGACGGTGGGATGGTGGATGGGTTTGATGATTGTTGGTAGATTATCATAGTCAGATAAGAATGAAGATAAAAGTGAGAAAATCTATATATGTTAAGTGAGAAAGAAAAAGAAAAGGGTACGTATTTGACTAGTGATGTTGAATGGCTTGTTGTCATGAAAGCTATTTGTGTAAAAGTATATAATAAGATATAGAGTAAATTGTAGAAATCGTCTTTTGTGATTTGTTAAGATTGCAAAAATTGTTCACCGTCTTTCATAAGAAGCGGCCTCCCTGTGAAGAAAACTTGAGTTTGATTTGGTCCTTTATATATAAAATACTATAGACAATCTTGGCAAACCAGAAGGAGGCCGCCTGCATTTACCAAATGTTCAAACCGCATGGACGTTTTTTGCAATATACTCTAATAAAATATATGAAAAGACAAACATACTTCACTTTTAACAGTTAATGTAAGTTAGCATTAGCAAATTTGGACCAAACTTGTATCGAGTGTTTTCATTATAGGACCACAAGGGCCATTGGGTTCAAAAGAATGTTTAATGATGTAATGAAACAAAATTTTATTTTTGTACAATCATTAAATTAAACTTTTAGAAAAGTATACTAACATTTACTTTAACAAAAATAACTTGATACTTACCAAGCCATTAGCCAATGTATCTTTAATTTCCTCCCTAATCCATAGCCGGCTATGCATTTCAGGTTTATTGGGGTTCTCACGACGAACAATATTCTTGCCCATTTCTTCTATATGGTCATGCATCCCCAGCTTCTCATCTTCAGAAATAGTTATAAGAGATCTCTGCTCAAGAACTTTTAAACCAACTTCAGCAAAAAATCCACAGCTTACAAGAGAGCTGATTGCGTCTCTTTTATACCAACCTTTGAGTAAGCATGCAACATCTAGGAATATTTCCTTGTAATGCGGCTCAAGACCATTATAACTGATTTCCAATTTTTCCATAGTTTTCTCCAACGGAATTTTTTTTAGTTTATTTAGGGTATCTTCCCATTCAGGCACATTTAGACCACGAAGAAATGAACCCAAAACTTTGATCGTTAACGGAAGACCATCAGCGTATTGTACAACTTGTTTTGAAAGCTCTTCATACCCTTTAATCAGAGTATCTCTTTCAAATGCATGCTTACTTAAGAGACAAATCGCTTCCGCGGGCGATAACAGACTGATGTCATTAATGAACTTCACTTGGTGGGCTACCAGAACTTGCTGATCTCGTGTGGTAATGATAACTCTGCTTCCCGATTTGAACCAGTCATGCTTGCCTGCTAACACCTCAAGTTGTTCTATATCATCAACATCATCTAGAACAATAAGAACCTTCCTCCCACGCAACAAATTTTTCATCATGTTTGTTCCTTCATGAACACTATTTACAGTGATGTCTTTATTACTTAACACGCTGCAAAGAATTTGTTGTTGCAACTGTTTCAAACCCAAAGAGGATTTTGAAACATCCTTTACATTTTCAACAAAGGCTTTACCGTCAAAATGAATGAATATTCAATCAAAAACTACTTTTGCCAAAGTTGTCTTCCCCCCACCTCCCATCCCCCATATCCCAATCATACGAACATCATCAGCATCAAGTTCTAAAGATGAAAGGACAGCTTCTCTTCGTGTCTCCATGCCTACTAAATTTCGTCAACACTTGAACTACTAGAACATATCTTTTTGAAAATAACGTCAACAATTTCCCCGATCAATATGGATTCGTCCCTGTAACATTCATGAAGATCTAAATAATTAGCTCTCAATTAGTTTGATATAATATTAATTCATATTGCAAAGAAATTACCCTTTCAACTCTGACCCAGCAAGTTTGCCTGCTTCATTCAAGGCGTCCCTCCATTTCATAGCAGTCTCGTCATTTTCATGTTTTTTAAAGGCTTCTCCAACCGCCCCATTCTTGTTGCGGATTTCCCTAGGTTCCACATGATAAAAGACTGGATAAGCAATCCGCACATCACTAGTATGCTCACTTGTCTTCTGACATTCCATAATCTTGACAAGCTCATCTAAGCACCAACGCGAAGATGCATAGTCCTTAGAAAACACAATGATGAAGAATCTTGAGTCCTCAATAGATTTGATGAGCTGCTTGTCGATTGTTTTCCCTTTTTCAATTTTCTTATCATCCTTGTAAGTTTGAATCCCTCGTTGCACAAGAGCTTTATAAAGATGACTAACAAAGTTGTTACGAGTTTCACCTCTAAAGCTTAAAAAGACATCATACTTGAAGCTTTTTTGAGTGGATGAAGTTAAAGTTGAAGTTAAAGTTGAAGTTGAAGTTGAAGCCATTGAAGTTATTGTTGATGGATTGTATGAAGCAGCTGGATGAGATGAATAAACCTTTAATTTCTAGAGCAATGATCAACAAGACAATAGTAATGTGAAGGCAACTGTGTTTTTGTGGAAATAATATTTTGAATAACGGTGGAGACATAAAAACCAGTTATTTGGTCAAATGAAATAATGTTTCATACTGATCAAACAAAAGTTGCATTTATGATCCTTCTTGTATTCAAGTTGAGATAAACAATGATCACAAAAAGATAACTCAAAATTAAAACTCTAATTATAAAATATTTCAAAAACGATTTATCGTTACGCTAAAAAGAAAACCTGTCTTATTGCAAAATATATATTTGATCAAGGTCCAAATAATTTATTTGTTATAGCAGATTGTAAGACAAGAAAAAGATGATTAATTTACCAAGACATAATCAAGCATGGCAATTTCTTTGTTACTTAAATGATATCATCACCTAAAGTTTAATGGATAACATTTTAAACTAGCTTCTCAGAATCATTAATCATGCTAATTGTATCTATGTTATTCACATGAATCTTAACTACTACACAAACAAACCATATAATCCGCATTGAGGCTGGAGGACTATTACTTTTAAACTTCAAGTTGCACATCTATTTATTTATTTTATTCCAACCAATAAATTATTATTTATTTATTTATTTTAAACTTCAAGTTGCATATCTACTTATTTTATTACAAGCCAGAGATGAAATTTTAATTGTGGTGTTAATTTTTGGAAAGAAAAAAAAAAATACTCAAAATTTTCTTAATTGCATTCGGACAAAAAAAAATGTATTTCTAAAACTTGCTTAGATGATCTCTTAATAAGTGAAAAATAGACACAATTTATGTTAAACTCAATCTTTTCATTAAAGTCGCAATTTTCGTTTACATTTTTTTCTTATTATACGAAGAGTCTAATTTATAAAACAATCACTTTTAATCCTGATTCCGCTACTAATGATAATAGTTAGTCAAGATTAATTAGCTACTATGGTTTCTTTACGTATAAACAACCATAACTAAACCGGAACATCACTACTCTCGTTAAGTCAACAACCTGCGTGTTTGGGTTTACTATTTACTTAATTCACTCGTATAATGGTGAAGGGGAATACTGTATTTTTATTATTTAAGAATTGCTATAAAAGTAAATATAAACAAGTAACATGAAACGATAGATCGTATAGAAGCAAGGAAACATAACGTAATTGGTGATCAATATATGTGTAAAATAACATTTATAAAAGAATACCTGTGAGATTGCTTTTTTTATGATCTTCTCCTTTCCAAAAACAAGTGTTGAAACTTTGATTGATAGATATGAAAGTTGTAAAGGAAAATGAGTTTAAGAGGGTAACATATATATATATATATATATATATATATATATATATATATATATATATATATATATATATATATATATATAGGGTAAAGTTCTAGAGAAAAGTCCACTTTGGTAGAAAAGTGAGAAAAAAAGGTTATAGGGTTTAATTTGAAACATCTCAAACTTCAGGGGTATGTCTTGAAACATGCCCCCACCCCACCCTCCCCCCCCCAAAAAAAATTTTTTTTCCCGCCCAAAAAAAATTTTTTTTTGGGCAATTTTTTTTTTTTTTTTTTTTTTTTTTTTTTTTTTTTTTTTTTGCCAAAAAATTTCCCGCCAAAAATTTATAACCCATATGCACCTTTTTTTTTTTAGTGCATCTCAGTTATAAAAATTGGTGCATCTCAGTTATAACTATGATGCACCAATTTTTATAACTGAGATGCACTAAAAAAAAAAGGTGCATCTGGGTTATAAATTTTTGGCCAAAAAAAAAAAAAAAATTTTTTTTGCCCCAAAAAAAAAATTTTTTTGGCAGGAATTTTTTTTTTTCGTGGGGGGGGGGGGGGGTAGGGTGCGAATTTACAAAACCTCCTTAAAGAATGAAGGAAAATACAATTAGGTCCCTGTAGTTTGGTGTGAAAAAAGGAGGGGCTGATTTGTACACTTTTCTCACTTTTCTACCAAAGTGGACTTTTTTCATGAACCCACCTATATATATATATATATATATATATATATATATATATATATATATATATATATATATATATATATATATAGACTAAAGATCAAATGAGAAGAAAACTTAAAATGAGAAGGATGAGAAATAATTATAACTACATATTTGAGATGCATCGACTTGAATTAGATGCATCCCTAGTATTATAGATGCACCATAATATATTTTCTAGTAAAAAATTAGATGCATATACATATATTAGATGCATTTCATCAAGTTAGACGAATCTTATACATTTTTCGTCCTCTGCGGGTCAAATTTGTTGTTAGTACTACTTTGCATCGTTTTCACTTCAAAATCACTTTCGAAACTAATTGAGGTGCATCTAAATGAATAGAGATGCATCTAAATCAAGTCGATGCATCTCAAATGTGTGGTTATAATTATTTCTCATCCTTCTCATTTTAAGTTTTCTTCTCACTTGATCCTCACCATATATATATATATATATATATATATATATATATATATATATATATATATATATATATTTAGGTATGGGTTAAAATAAAAAGGGCCTTATAATAAAAAGTGTAGGAATGATTGTGAGGGCGACATGTGTCACCCCTATGCCACATCATATGACACATGTCACCACCCCCCACCCCCCCCCCCCCCCCAAAAAAAAAAAAAAAAAAAAAAATTCCCGCCAAAAAAAAAATTTTTTTTGTGGCAAAAAAATTTTTTTTTTCCCGCCAAAATTTTTTTTTTCGGCGGGGGCGGGGGGGGGGGGGGGTGGGGGTGGGGTGACACGTGTCATATGATGTGGCAAGGGGGTGACACATGTCACTCACACAATCCTTCCTACACTTTTTATTATAAGGCCATTTTTAGAATAACCCCACCCTATATATATATATATATATATATATATATATATATATATATATATATATATATATATATATATATATATATATATATATATATGACCATGTATAAAATATAATTTTTTTTCAAACTTGATGGCCGTACCGGGGACTTACGCGTTTGTTTGTTTCGGTTGACGCCATAAGTCCTCATCTAAGCTTTTATTGTATTGAGTCAATTTCATTTTTGGTCCATGTGATTTGGCCAATAATTTGGTCGCCATCCGAATTGCGAACATCCTTATTCTAAACTTTAAGTTGCATATTCAGTCTTTCGCGAAAGTTAAATGATTAAAATACCCTTTGTCTTCTTCCACTTTCATTTCGAGATATTGTTTACATAACAAAGATCAATCTTAGCCACTTAACTTTTTTAGATTAACTTACAAACCTACTTTCATAAATTTTTTTTCAAAACTTAATCTCTCTTAAATCGTTAGTCGTTAAGTGAAAAAAATATACCACCACGATGAGCATTAAATTATCTTTCTATAGGTGGGCACTTTGAAATACTTTCGACAAACTTTTTTTTCTTCGTATGTTTCACTTTTTTTTTCCCTCCTGTTGTTGTTGAAACTTGCATGTGAAATCACATGTGATTAAACACTAATTTGAATATTCGAATATCTAAACATATACTAAAATGAACATAACTTTTTTTTATAATATTTCAAAAGTTTCATCATTTTTTTCTTTAGAAACTAGATATTCAAACTTTCCAACCATATATAACACATTATATTTCGAATTATACATTAGCCCAGTTAATTCATCAAAGTTGGATTTAACACATAAAATCAAATGTGATTTTAACCACACGTGATCTCAATCACATGTGAGTTTTAACACATAAAATACACGTGTTGTTATCACATATGATTATAGAAGTTTACGAATGAACTGCTATAATATATAATTCAAATACACTGTGTGATGTATTTTTGAAAATCCATAAATGTGTGTTTTTCATTGAAAAAAATGGGAAAAGTTTTGCTTTATAAACAAATATTCATGTTAGTTTTAGTACATATGTTTAGTGTTCGAACTTTGATATTAGTGTTAGATCACATGTGATATGTCATTTGAATTTCAATACCGAAAATAAAAGATGAAAAAAAACGACAAAATAAAAGTTTTTCGAATGTATATCAAAATGTCTATCTATAGAAACATAATTAAATGCCGTCGTAGCTGTATAATTTGTTTCGTCTAACGATAAACCGTTTAAAAAAATATTTAAATTATAAAAAATATGTGTACTTGAATTTTTAATTTAAATATTTACCAATCTCTGTCTCTTTTTTTCAACGGAAAAATAAATTGCCGAAATTTGTCATTTGGTATATGATAAAAGTTTCTTCGTTTTTAGAAGAATATACATAATGATTAATTAGATATTTGAAGGAAAACTAATTAACAATTTCGTGATCAAAAACAACATTTGTTAATCGTTTTATTTCTAGTTGCATAACTTTGAGGAACTACCTATTACAAAAAGACATAAAGTTGAAGGTATATGTCAAAGTAGCCAATTGTTACAAAAAATGATGAAATGCAGAGACAAGTAAAATAACACATTCCTCAATATATGATTTCAAGAATTTCATTAAAAAAAATGAAGTCTAGTCATGATATACATGAGTAACTAAGCAACAAAAGATAAGACAGAATATTATTTGTCTAAAAAAATCCTTAATTAGGACAAGAGACCGTCCAGACGAGCTGTTTTATATTATTCGTGGTTGTATTCTTCCATCAATCAATAATGTCCAGGCACCCTCTTATTCAATCACATTTATTTTCCTTTAAAAATAGCAAAATATGTTAACATAAAGCTATAGTTGTCACCAACTGGTCAATACTAAAGATAGAAATAGAAACAAAAGATAAGCCAACTTATCTCGTCAACAATGCCTAGCCTTTCAATTTCGACTAATAACTATCTTAGAGCACAAGGTACTCCAACACTCTAACACCACTTTTTCAGTATCACATCACATCTCCCTTTAACATCAACACCCAAAAAACACTAGGTACCATAACATTTTAACACCCAAATAAACTAAATTTCATTACTTCAAATTAAATTACATTACTAAATAAAAAAAAAAAAAAGCATATGAAACTTAAAAATTAAAACATGTGAAACTTAAAAATTAAAACAAATACTAAACTTAATTAATACTATACGAAAGTAGCTTTTTTTTTTTTTTTTTTTTTTTTTTTTTAATTCTTGTTTTTGACAATATTTCTTCATTATTTCACCTTTTTGCATCCGATGAGCATTTTTTGTTATTGTGGCAAATTCGGGTCAGTTGGAGTATTTAGAAACTTCAATTGTTTCATTTTTAGTATGCCATCATCTTTCTTCCTTGACACCTCGTACGACGCCACCACGGCCTCCGGTGAGATCAATGGGCGTGGGCGCGTCCCATATGGGGTCTTTTCTCAAGATATCTTTCGCGTCTTCTAGAGAAATCACTCTTCCTCCTTTTACTTCTTGACGATATGCATTCCTAATAGGGTTCATAAAATCAAGCTCGTTTTCCCCACTACGAGCACCCATACGGTGGTAATGTTTCCAAATTTACATTGAACTTTTGGCAATTATGGTTCAACGTATGCCACTTACTTGTTATCATGTCCTTCTTACGCGTTTTGAGATTTTCTTTCGGTTGAACTCGTAGAGAACCTTGTCCCAAACAAATCTTTGATTTGGTTGGGTCCAGACTTTTTTGTCCTCAGAAATGGCAACGTAACACGCGGCAAATAACATTTCCTCGGACGATAACCAACGAACACACGCACCTAATTCGGCTTCGTTTTGGTTTTGGGGTTCGCTTGTGGGTTCAGCTAATAACGTTTTCTCACGAACTATTAGTCTAATTTACCCTGTTATCTAGTAGCTTTAAATGTTGGTAATGGATTTTTTTATGTTCAAAAAAACCAAAACGAAAAAACAATATCAATTTTTTAAACGTTTTTGCATGAATGAAAGTATTTGCATTTTGCAATAAAAAGCTAAGGATCATTAATCTACTAAGTTTATCACAATGGCTTTTCGACTATGAATGGACTAATCGTATAATACTATAATTAACTTGTTAAAAATTAGTAATATAGCAATTTGTTACGTGGGAACAATGGTTATAGCACTGGGAGTGTGAACATGATCTTTTTATGTGGAAAAACAAAGTAATGTGATAGAGACACAAAAGATTCTTTTGTAAAAACAAATAATAAAAAAAAGACCATAAGATTGCTTACGCATAGACAACTATTTTTAATTTGTCTTATTACAATTTAATAGCATATTTAAGACTTGTCAAATATAATCATTCACCATTAATCCATTATAGTGGTTAATGTTTCTCTATCATTTCAATATTTTAATACTTATTATGAACATTCCATGTATTTATTCGTTTTTCCTTGACTTATATGGTAGCTATGCTCTAGATGCATGCACATATATGTTGAAAACAATGTATTATACAATTATACTTGATGCAGGAACATTTTTTTTTGAACGGCGAATTATATTAAAAAAACTAGTAAGGAGTTAGAAGAATTACAAAAAAATAAGGTTAAGATTTTGCATTCAAGTAACCCAATTAAATGATGCGGGAACATATGTGTACAATATAAAACTAGTCGGGGACCCCGATGCGCAGTGAGGTGTTCTCGGGTGACGTTATTGAGCAATGTAGTATAGTAGGGTATCGGGGCTGCACTAGATATGAATTGTTTATCATTTCATGTATCATACAACATAGAACTATATATAATAAATGTTTTATGTGGTAGTTTGATATCATAATATTATAATGGGTCATAGAAAAAGGGAAAAATACACAAAGGATGCTAGATTTATAAATTTTTTACAAAAGGATGTGACATGTATTTATAAGCATATGCGAATTTAGAAAGAATAGAGAGATTTGCCAGAGGGGTTTTGGAGGGGTGTGCAATAGGTGTCGTCGCAAATATGGACAGAGCCAGAACTAAATATGATTGGGTGCACAAAATCTTTTGAACTGTAGTACTAGAAACACATTTCGAATGACCGGGTGCATTTAAGATGCATTAAGGAAAAATTGGTGTTTTTTTTTAAATTAACACTACATAAAAAAAAATCATGGGGTTCTCGGGCACCCGCAGGGAACCCCCTAGCTCTGTCTCTAGTCGCAAAAGGCCTCCACTTAAAGAGATAATTTTTTATTAGTTTTGCATACAAATACGTATAATATTAAACATATGTGAGTCATATAATTCAAGTTTATATGTAATTTTATTTAGTTTATAAGTGTAGTAGGGCCTTTTTATTGTTATTATCTAGGGCCACCGAAAACCACAAGACAACCCTGAATTGATAAAGATGATTTTCATTAATGACAAGTCATTTTTTAAAAGATTTTTTCGTAAAAATTTAATGGTTGTAGCATTTTCCAAAATACATATAAAAAGTTCATAAACATACATGGTTTTTACTTGCATAAAAGAAATAATAATAATAAATTAAAAAAAAAATCATAGATTAGAGACACAAATTGTAACGGAATGAAATATATATGCTAAGTAAACAGAAAGATCGAATCTACCCTACATCTATCAACACTTGATAATTTGAGTATCAATTCTCTATCAAACATCATTCTTACTACTACAATACATGTGTGAATGGCAAAAGTTGGTGGTTAACAACATACATCCTAAAATATGAGTCTAATGGTTATTATTTTTTTAGGATTTTGCTATTTGTAGCTCTAAGGACTATGTTTAAGGAACTTAACATGCATAAGTGATGAGAAAATTTTACAACTCCTCTAGGCAGTGTATGTAATCGGTGTAGTGTAATATGAGTAAGTACCGGGAGTTGGTCAAACACACGAAAAATAGCGATGTAGGTTAGAGATGTAAATGCAAGAGACCTAGTGGGAAGGAGATTCTTTTAGTATTTTTATCGTATATTTTAAGACTTAGGATCAAATGAAAAGAAACCTTAAAATGAGAAGGATGAGAAATAACTATAAATACACATTAGAGATGCGTCGACTTGAATTAGATGCATCCCTAATCTTTTAGATGCACCATAATATATTTTATAGCTAAAAATTATATGCATATACATATATTAGATGCATTTCATCAAGTTATACGAATCCTATGTATTTTTCGCCCTCTGCGAGTCAAATTTGTTGCTAGTACTACTTTACATCGTTTTCACTTCAAAATCACTTTCGATACAAAGTGAGATGCATCTAAATGAATTAAGATGGATCTAATTCAAGTCGATGCATCTCAAATATATGATTATAGTTATTTCTCATTCTTCTTATTTTAAGTTTTCTTCTCACCGGATCCTTACCCATATATTAAAGCAATTATAACAATGGTCTATGGACAAACCAGTTGGACGGATTTGGCAATTTACTTTAACTTCTATAATTTAGCATCCTTTTAACTTTTATAACCCCTTTGTAGATGAAGAAGATGCACTGTGTTTTCTTACCAGCAAAAAAGACAAATAAGTTTCTAGGAAATTGTTACAATTAATTATTTATTTATTTGAAATAGTTTGTGATCGAGGAGGTCGGTGACTCTACTAAAAAAAGTAAAGTAAAGTAACACCCAATACTTCTTTCACGGGTTATGATTCAGCGATAATAACTGTATAAATCATCATAATTGTCAAAAAATACTCTTCCGGGTATCAAACAATTTTTTTTGCTTATACGAGTACTGAACTCTCAATTTCGGACTTTTTAAGGTACTAAACTTTCAATTTTGAACTTTTTAAGGTACTTTTGTGACATTTTTGCCCCTAAATTTTTAATAATTTGATGGGTAAAAAGGTCACAAAATACCTCAAAAAGTCCAAAATTAAAAGTTTAGAACCCATGTAAGCAAAAAAATTTGTTCGATACCCAGAAGAGTAGTTTTGGACAAGTATGATGCTTTTTAAAGGTATTATCCCAAAAAAAAAAAATCTCAAAGCAATCTTAATAATGTGATCAGTTAAACTGGTTTAGCTCATAGTTAATGGTTTCCCTTGTGTATCTTTTTTTTTTTTTTTTTTTTTTTTTTTTTTTTTTTTTTTTTTTTTTGCCTCATTTACTTGCGTGTAAATATGAAAATTTGACAATTGAAATTTCATTTGACGTTCCATCTCACAAATTGTGAAATTGCTAAAACTAGTTGGCTCGATGTATAAGAAATAGGCGCGATAATTTTATAAACGTTCGGTAGAATATTGAGTAACTCATATGCTCTATGACAGGCCGAAAAAATAAAACCTTTTTGCATTTGTCCAAAATATGTATCCCAACCTTGACAAAGACACAATAAAGACTAATCAACGGCTAACATGAAGATAACAGTTCATAAGAAAACATGGAAAAACATTATTGCTGTTTCATTTGATAATTGCAACCTGTGTTTCTGGCTTTAAACTTTGATCTTCCAAAGTAATGTTCTGATGACTTTATTGCTAAAACATGTTAAATAAGTTAAAAAAATCCAGTAAAAATATGCCCTTTGATACAATTCCATGTAAAACTTGTTGAATTTGATGAAAGTCAGTAGTTTGACTAAAAAGTCAAATATTTTTATGTTCAATAATTTCATCCGTGTATCAATATTTATGAAAATAAAACTTCAAAGAAAACTTCCTGTATTTAGTTAAAGAAGTCAACTATGTAAACTGAAATCCATAAAATTATCTAACTTCAATTCTGAATGATTAAAAGTTGTAAGTTTTACAGAATACAGATACTATCCTACTTTTAAAAACTTCACGTTATTAATACAACTATCCTATTGATGACCAACAAGCTTTTCAGATCTATTGGAAACGAAGCCTTTGAGCTTTAGATACCAAAATAGCCTGAGACCTACTTGATGTCGATGGGATAATTGATTGAGCCAGAAGTTAACCAGAGAGCACGGAGATTGAACATCGAGTTCATTATTGCATGTCAATAGACAAGAGAGCAGCACATCATCCTTTCGTTATACAGAGCCTAAGCACATGAAAAGAAACAAGTATTGTTTAGTTAGGGATTATTGAGTTTGTCATTGCACATAAACTAATTAATTAGTAGCTGGGTAAATCACCTTTTATACTGATCTTCCTGGTCATCAGACCTGCCTAATTTCACGAAACGGTTTCATTGATAGGATCAACAGTAAAACATGCATAATGGGCAAAAAAATATCTTAATTATTGACCCTAATTTGAAAATTCCTCTAAAGTAACACATATCATTAGAAATCTGAGAAAGTACCTGGGATGTTATATTTTTCACAGGTCTTCAAATAGATATTTCCAGGATCGATATATGCACAAGATATACAAGAAGATGATTCATTTATTAATCAATATAACAGTGGTTACATTGTTCTATGAGACACTACTTTTACAGATTACATGTACTAGACTATATATAGACACCGAATGGGTATGACCCAATGGTCATGACTGTTCGAATGGGTTCAAGCCAAACGACACACCCCTTTGTCAAAATACAGAAATAACTAACTTAACTAACTTGGCGGTTATTAAGTTTCTATTGAACACGTTTAGTCCTTTGTCTTTCAAGACTTATACAATTATAAGGTCCAACATGGGAAAATAATTCTTTTGGCCTTTGGCGCGCCTGAACTCATATCATCATCATCATCCTCCTCATCATCATCATGCTCATCACCATCAACATCCTTCTCATCATCATCACCATCAACATCCTCCTCATCATCATCACCATCCTCATCAACATCCTCGACATCATCATCAACATTATCACCATCGCCGTCGTCGCCATCATCATCATCATCATCATCATCACCTCTATCAACATCCTCGACATCATCATCATTATCATCATCATCATCATCATCATTATCATCATCATCATCATCATCATCATCATCATCATCATCAATAATACGCAGACCTTTCAACTGATAAATGCTCTTCGGAAGACAAGTTATGCATGTACCTGTTATATCCCAACGCTTTCAAATATGCCAAACATCCAATTACTTCAGGCAATTCCTCAATTCGAATACAGCCAGTGAGATCTAAATATTCCAGACGATCCATCTCACAGATGCTGCTTGGAATATCTTGTAAAAATATACAATCCTTTACCATGAGCTTCTCCAAACATTGTAATCTGCCAATATCCTCAGGTAACTTCTCAAGAAGACGACAAGAGATGATTTCAAGAGATTTCAGGTGTTTCAACATACAAATACTATCTGGAAGATTTATAATATCCATAGACCAAAAACTTAGCTCCTCTAGACAATCTGACCGGTCAAGATCCTTGGGCGCTTCTGGAATACCACCTTCAAGTGTAAGCTTTCTTAAACATTGTAAACCACAGAAAATATCTGAAAAAGAATCGACGTTTATGTGAGCACCGAAACCTAGAGAAATGAGCCTCTCAAGATTTCCAAAAGATAAAGCTGGATCTTCTTTATAATAACAGGAAAACTGAAACTCTGGCCAAGTATTGCCGGGATCACATTTACTTGTATCATCTGCATCATCTGCTTCTGCAATCAGATGTAACTGAGGTAAAGAAACAACCTCAACTGGATCAGGTTCCTTGTCAAACTTAAAGGATTTAAAGCTCCGACAATGACTGATGTTTAATTGGAGAAGCTTTTTCAGACATTCGGCAGGAGCATTAATTTCTTCCAAATCATAACAATTTTCAAGATATAACCATTGCAGGTTTGGAGTCAGCCAAAGGTCAAGAGTCCTCAACTTGTTGTCATTGAGTTTGAGCTTAACAAGCTTTGGACATTCAGTGGGCATATGAAATTCGACCATATGAGTATTGGATGTTAAACTAAACTTAGTATAGTTTGGTTAGAAATTGAAAATTAGAATAGTATAAGTATGTATTATGTATGTTATGTAAGATACATTATAAATGACCCATTGTATTTGGGCTGGGTCATAGGATAAACGGTATAACCGTTGTAGAAAAGACACAACGTTTACTTTTGTAGAATGGGTATAACTCATCAATAGCACCGATTCATGTAGTATAAATAGGTTAGGTTTCTGTAATCAATTCATTCCAATATATCAATACAATTCAGAAATCACATATCAGTTTCTATACTTCTGTTTTATTTCGATTACAAGAAAGCAACCTGTGTTTTGTTCATCATAGCAAGATTATATTCCAACAATTGGCATCAGAGCAAGAGTTTAATCGATCCAGGGAAGAACGAGTGTAAGTGGCCATCGATTGAAAAGCAAGAATCAAAAGCGAATGGTTGTTGTACAACCTGGTGTGTAGCGATATTGGAATCACGAATCAGAAAAGGAAGAAACCGTCAAGTAACCACCATCAGAAGAAGAAGACGTCTGGTGTTTGCCCTAATCGACCGGTTTTAATTCTTTCAACCTATTTACTATTTACTACTCCATATAAATTAGGAAAAGTTTTTTTATTGATTGTTAGTAAGATAGTAATTTCCCACTAGCGAGAAAAATCCCGATTGATGAAAATAGCAAAAACCGAATCATATTCCTTTTACAAAATCCTTAGTGGCAAAATCCTTAGTGGCAATATCCTTAGTGGCAACATCCTTAGTGGCAATTAAGAACTTAGTGGAAATCAAGTCCTTCGTGGCAAACAAGACCTTAGTGGCACAGATAATAAGCAAAAGAAAACCTGAGTGGTACAAGCAAAACAAAGAAAGATAGGAAGAAAGAAGGCTAGAAAGGCTAAAGCACGTCAAAGCATGACGAACGACAAAGAACAAAATATTGCACTTCAATGCCCGAAACTTAGTGACACAAACTACACAACATGGGCAATCATGATGGAAACAATATTGAAGGCATATGGCATTTGGGATGCAATAGAAGTGAAAGAAGGAGACAAAGCAAATGAGAAGAAAGAAAACACATCAAAGGCAATGATCTTCCAAACATTGCCTCAAGATGTTTTAATGCAAGTAGCACAATACTCGACTGCAAAAGAAGTATGGGAATCAATTAAAGTCAAATATTTGGGGGCCGACTTAGTTCAAAAGGCAAGACTGCAAACTTTAAGAAGTGAACTAGAGACTCTACGAATGAAACCGGATGAGAAAGTAAGTGATTTTGGAGGGAAGTTAAGTAGTATAAAGGCAAAGTTTAAAAGCCTTGGTGGAAAGTTGAAAGACAAAGTGTTAGTAAGAAAACTACTCAACTCCGTTCCAAAGAAGTTTCTACCAATAGTGGCGTCTATCGAGCAATATCAAGAAATTGACACCATGCCATTTGAAGAAGCAATAAGACGAATAACTGCTTTTGAAGAACGACTCAAAAGTCAAGACGAACATGAAGAAAATCATCAAGACAAACTTCTAATGGCAAGTTCAAGAAATCAAGGACATGAAAGAGGACGAGGAAGTAACTTTAACAAAGAAAGAGGTACATATCGAGGAGAACGAGACAAGAGTGACAGGAAATGCTACAAATGTGACAACTATGGACACCTTTCATATGACTGCACCAAATGGAAGGAGACAGACAACAATGAAAAATCACATAGCAACAAATGGAAAGAAAAGAAAGAAGAATCTCTTCTCGCTTATTACTCTGATGAAAATGCAGCGTTACTGTGAAGACAAGTCAAGAAAGTTGAAGACTCACCATGGACAAGTTTAGTTTATGGGGGAGTAATGGATGTTCAACTAAACTTAGTATAGTTTGGTTAGAAATTGTAAATTAGAATAGTATAAGTATGTATTAAGTATGTTATGTAAGATACAGTATAAATGACCCATTGTATTTGGGTTGGGTCATAGGATAAACGGTATAACCGTTGTAGAAAAGACACAACATTTACTTTTGTAGAATCAGTATAACTCTTCAATAGCACCGATTCATGTAGTATAAATAGGTTAGGTTTCTGTAATCAATTCATTCCAATATATCAATACAATTCAGAAATCACATATCAGTTTCTATACTTCTATTTTATTTCGATTACAAGAAAGCAACCTGTGTTTTGTTCATCATAGCAGGATTATATTCCAACAATCAGTACACTCCAAGAGGCTTAGCGTCTCAAGATTAGGAGTAATCCCTAGGTATAGGTTCCTCAACTTTGCATCATTGAGCTTGAGAGATATGAGCTTTGGACTTTCAGCAGGCATGTGCAATTTTTCCAATCTATAACAACGATCGATACGTAACTCCTGTAGATTTTGAGTAACCTGGAAATGAACTTCTACCAAATCATAACATCTGTCAAGAATTAGTGTCTCAAGATTCGGAGCCACACTAAGGTCAAGCGTCCTCAACTTTAAATTATAAAGCTTGAGAGTTACGAGCTTTGGACATTCAACCGGAATCTCAAGTTCGACCAAATCACGACAATGTTTGAGACTTACCGTCTCAAGATTCAGAGTAATCCTGAGGCGAAGTATCCTCAACATTACTTTATTGAGGTCAAGTTTAACGAGCTTTGGACATTTAGCGAGGTCGAGTTTAATGAGCTTTGGACATTTAGCGGGCATACGAAGTTCGACCATATGAGTACACTTGTAGAGGCTTAGTGTCTCAAGATTTGGAGTAATCCCGAGGTGAAGGGTCCTCAGCTTTGAATCATTGAGGTCGAGAGATCTGAGTTTTGGACTTTCAGCAGGCATGTGTAATTTTTCCAATATATCACAATGATCAATATGTAACTCCTTTAGATTTGGAGTAAACTAGAAATGAACTTCTACCAAATCATAACATCTGTCAAGAATTAGTGTCTCAAGATTCGGAGCCACGCTAAGGTCAAGGGTCCTCAAATTAAGTAAAGATGTGAACTTTAGGAACCTGAGCTTTAAAAAAGGCTGTCAAAAGCAACAAAAATGGAAAGATAAATGTTAATTGGTGTAATGACTAACAAAAGAGGGGAAAATAAACTACCAATTAATGAATCAACCATTAATTATTCTACCTTTTCTTCTCCATCTTTCCGAAGTTTAACGATATTGCCGAAGTCCATTACAAGTCCAACAAGATTATTTGCTTGAAATGTTTTGGGTAAACTTGAAAAAGGATAAAAATACCATCTCAGATATCATAAGGCATTTGAAAGGTGTAGACTATCTTCATCAAAGTTCCACTTGCTAACTTCTTCTTCACTTACATATGGGAAAAACACATAAAGAAATCTAAGTTCCTTCATGTTTGCGAGACCATTCAGTAAAATTTCAAAATTCATACCATATGCAAAAAGTGTTATACATTTGGTTGCATGGGTACCCTGTAATTCAAATAGCACAGTCCATGAGATTTGTCACATTACAAAACAAAATGTGTTAATTTCTCGAATTGAAAATGAAATGTTTAGGTTAGGGTTTCTAATTTTTATAAAATTTGGGTATTTTTGTTTTTACTAGTAAACTAGAGGAATTGGTTAAATTTGATATACTAAGGTTAGGGTTTTAATTAAATTTGGGTTTTGTTTAAATTGAAGGTGTTGGTTTGGTGGTGATTTGGTGGCGGGGGTGGTGGTTGGGTGATGGTGGATGAGTTTGATAATTCTTGGTGGAAGCTATTATAATAAAACAAAAAATTTTTTTTCGATGACTAAATTGAACTTTTAGAAAAGTATACCAAATTTTTAGTTTAACTACTCAAATAACTTGATACTTATAGAGTTATTAGCCAATATCTCTTCAATTTCCTCGTTAATCCATAACTGGCTATGCCTTTCAGGTTTATTGTGGTTCACACAACGAACAATATTCTTGCCCATTTCTTCTATATGGTCGTGCATACTCAAGCACTCATCTTCAGAAATAGTTATAAGAGATTTTTGCTCAAGAATTCTTAAACCAATTTGAGCAGGAAATCCACAGCTTTTAAGCGCTATAAGTGCATGGTCTTTCCTCCAACCTTTGAGTATGCATGCAACATCTAAGAATATTTCCTTGTAATCCTCCTCAAGATCATCATAGCTTAGTTTCAATTTTTCAATAGTTTCCCTCAATGGGATTGTTTTAAACTTATCAATGGCATCTTCCCATTCAAGATCATCTTTACCACGGAGAAATGAACCCAACACTCGGATCGTTAAGGGAAGACCAGCAGCGTAACATACAACTTGTGCCGATAGCTCTTTGTACCCTTCAATTGGAATCTCTCTCCCAAATGCATGCCTACTAAAGAGACAAATTGCTTCCTTTTCGTCTAACAAATGTACATCATGAATGAAGTTCACATCGAAGTGTTACCAGTACTTGCTCCTCTCTCGTTGTAATGATAATTCTGCTACCTGGCTTAAACCAATCATGATCACCCACTAATCCCTCAAGTTGCTCTATTTTATCAACATCATCCAGAACAATAAGAACCTTTCTAACATGCATCTTCTTCCGAATCATCTTTTTCCCCTCATCAACACCACTCACAGTGATTCCTTGATCAATTAAAACATCTGAAAGTACTTGTTTTTGTAATGAAATCAACCCAGACAAAGAAGGCTCTGATTTTTCCCTTATGTTTTCAACAAAGCTTTGACCATCAAACTAAAAGGATAATTTATCAAAAACCGCTCTAGCTAAAGTTGTCTTCCCTGCACCTCCCATCCCCTTAATCTCTATCACGCGGACGTCATCAACACCCATTTCCAAAGATGAGATAACTTCATTTACACGGGTATCCATGCCTACTAGGTTTCCATCAACGCCCGAATTAATGAATCGTAGCTCTAGTGAAATCTCTTGAATAATTTTTTGTATGAAGTTAGCTTCGTGCCTCTATAAGAAAGAAGGATCAGTAAGCAATTTTGTTAAAAAAATCCTCATGAACTATCACTTTCTGGTCTACAACACATACAGTTCTTTGTGAAATTATGACATGATGTTGTATTACAAAGGATATATCCTATGCAACATTTTGTAAAAACTCAACTTTGAGTTGAAAGTATAATTGTTAGAAGTTACAGATAAAATTAATGTAATATGTCTGGTTTCGAACACGAGACTTCGGGATTGCACACGTTATGTATGAGTTTCAATTAATTAGTAATTATTATATTAAGTTATGAATAATTATTAATTCACGAATAAAACACATAACGGTCATTAGTATTTAACGGTAATTGACTAAATGATCGTTAAAGGAAAAAGAGAATGACTAGATTGGAAATAATAGCCAAGAAGGATCCAGAAGGACCTTCTTGGGCTAGTTTCGGCCGACCCACCTCTAAGGAGGTTAGTGTTGTTGTCTTGAGCTCCAAGATTTGAAAAACTATAAATACAAGGCTTCTTGTATTCATTGTTTTATCTCTTGGTTCCCTATCAAACCTAACTTATTCTTCTTCTCTCTCCCTTGAGCTCTAGTCGATCCTATACACCCTTATAGGGTTCCTATACGATTTCCTAAGGCTCAAACAAAGTGTTTGGTTTGTTTGTGAATCTAGAACCTAGCTTTTCTAATTGAAACGCTACTAATACGTGTGTTAAAGATCGAAGTGTTAACATACTTTTGTTAACAAGTTTTGCCTTATTCGACTCACCTAAAAGTCGACTACCTTAAACCCTTGTTAGGGTTTTACTTGATCTTGTTAATTGATTTCTTGTTCTTGCTAGAAATCTTAAGGTACGCATATACTTTTATATTCAGTTAATTATTTATTAGTATTGATCTTTATCTTCCGCTGCGTGCTTAATGATGATTACATGTTTTATATAATTGTTATGATTTATATATTCCAACAATGGCATCACGAGCCAGTTTAATACTGAGTAATTAATTACCGAAACACATAAAATTGAATCTATATGATTATTAAATGTTTATGGTGTTCTAGGTTTTTAAAAAATTAGCAAACCCTAATTTTTTTATTGTAGGGTCGATTACCCTAAAATTTTTTATAATTAGCTTTTGATTTTGTAAAAATTGTAGAAACCCTAGGATGCATGTAATCTTTATGTGTCATTTAATGAATATTTGCTATACGTCAATATCTGTATATGCGATCCTAAGACTTGATTATATGTATATAATAATTTCTATGTGGGTATCCATGACAAAAACATGCTTTTTGTCATGGATTATGGATGTTTTGACATGATTTTAATGTTACTTGATTCACATGCTTATTTATGCGATTAATAAATAATTAAGGTTTTTAGTAATAAATTGTTAAGACTTGTTTAATTACTAAAAGGATAATTAATTATGTAATTAGGGAAGACCTCATACTAATCATATATTAAATCTATTAAGTGTGTTATGTATACATGTTAATCGATTTATTTTGCATGTTCATTATTTAAGTCATTTATTTATTTCTTTTTTGTTTTGTTAAATTGCTATTTGTTTATATGTGTTTGTGACATGATTGTAAGCAAAAGGGTAATTTTGAAAATAAAATTATTAACTTGACTTAATAATGGCGAAATTAAGTTTTGAGCTTCAAAAATCATGAGCTTTTGATTGATTAATGTGACTTTACATAATGGTCGGACGGCAGAGCTAATTATGATAGACTATGTGGTGGGTATAAGTGGAAACAGGTTGTTAAGGATCTTCGGACCACCTTTGTTTCTGCGCTAGCTTGTGTGTCAAATTAGTTTCACCCAACAACCATTATATACGAAGCATCTTAAGGCAATGTTGTAATTTGCTCAATGCCTAAATTAAAACTTTGATGATTTTGCTCATAAAGAAACTAATGAGTAAAAGTTTTTTACATGAAACATGTGATACAAGATGAATGCATTACATCTTTGTACATATTTTTGATTACACATCAAATTACTACCCTTAAATTTAAGTCAATATGCCATCCAATGAAACGCAAATACCTAAAGTTGTGGTTTACGTCAGGGTGTAATCTTGGCTAGATTGCAATGGAAGGGCAAATTATATGATTTCATCACTAGCAGATCAACTGGTGTGATGGAATTATGTAAGCTTGTAGTTTCTTAAGTTGGATAACTTAATTGAGTTGATAGTTGGATCTGATCACTCAAGGCATAAGATGGGAATAAAACATGCTTACATTGCAAATGCGGTTGGCAAATATGTAAATCCCATCAATTCTAGGAATTACAATTGAATATTGGCCATTGAGACTCGACTCGTACCTTATTGAATACGTTCATCACTAGCAGATCAACTGATGTGATGAAACTATGTCGATTTGGATCCTAGTTTTTCAGTGAAAATTAAATGGTTATATGTTTATTTACCATGGTATTTAATTTTTTTGAAAATTTAATTATCGAAAGTACTAACTTTTGAATTTTTCTGTAGAAATGGCTACACCCGATAACACTAACATGAAAAACATGAGTTCTGCGTTCAAACAAATGATTGATCAAGAAAAGTTGGCTGGTTTGGGAAATTTCAATGATTGGTATCATTCCTTAAGAATTGTTTTAAGGATGGCCAAAAGACTTGATTATCTTAGTACGCATGTTCCTACTACTCCTGCTGGGACTGCAATAACTGCAGCCCATGAAGAATAAAACATTGAATATGAGAAGCACAATGATGTGTCTTGTCTCATGTTAGCTGGGATGAGCACTCAATTGCAAAAGCAATTTGAGGCCTTTAGTCCCATGGACATAAGCAATGAACTCATTCGAATGTTTGAGAAACCACAAACTGCAGAATTATATGATTTGATAGAATCTCTGCATAATTGTAATCAGGAAGCAGGAAAATCCGTGAGTGCCCATGTATTGGAAATGAAAAGTTATTTGGACCAATTAGAGCGACTCGGCTGCGGATATGTGCAAAATGTATATGTTGGCCTTATTATGAGGTCCCTTAACCAAGACTTGTATAGTGAGTTTGTGCGCAACTACAATATGCATTGCACGGGGAAGACAATAAGTGAGTTGTATGCAATGCTTATTGACTTTGAGAAAGGATTGTCAAAGAAGGCACCTACACCAGCTGTAATGGCAATACAGGGTGGTAGGATTACTAAGCCCAACAAACCCAACAAACCGCACAATGCGAACAAAAGGGTAAAGGCGCTGGAAAGGGTAAACAAGCTGTGACCTACCAACAGAAGCCTAAGAAGCAGAATCCTCCTCCTAAGAAAAAGGAGACTCCTAACAAGGATATGGATGCTTGTCACTATTGCAACACACCTGGACATTGGAAGCGGAACTATCCATTGTTTTTAGAGGAGTTGCGCCTCAACAAGAGTAAAATGCCTGGTAACGTCGCAAGCACTTAAGGTATGTTTATGATTGAATTATTTTCTTTTCCTCGTAAGCATAATTCCTGTGTATATGATACGGGATGTGGTACTCACATTTGTAACACATCGTAGGGACTTAGAGGAGCGAATAAATTGGCCTATAGAGAAGATACTTGTACGTAGGGAATGGCATACGTGCACTAGTTGAAGCCATAGGGACTTTTGATTTAGTTTTACCTTCGGGTTTGATACTAGTATTGAATAATTGTCATTATGCACCCTCCATTGTTAGGGGTGTCATTTCAGTTTCTTTATTATTGGATATGGGTTTTGTTCACACATTTACTAATAATGGAATTTTGGTTTCTTTAAATAATATTTTTTACTTTAATGCAATTCCTGTAAATGGTGTGTTTGAAATTGATATGGAAAATCATGTGTCCAATTGATATAATTCTATGTATAGCATTGGCAATAAGAGAATCAAGTCTAACTTGGATTCGTCTTACCTTTGGCATTGTCGTCTTGCACATATTGGCAAGGATCGCATGGAAAAGCTGCAACATGATGAGCTTTTGCAAAAGATCAATCATGAATCATTTGATAAATGCTAATCTTTCATATCTAGGAAGATGACAAGGAAACCTTTTTCACATAAAGTGGAAAGGGCTACTGATCTACTTGGATTAATACACACAAATGTGTGTGGTCCACTTAGACATGTGTCAAAACGCGGTGCTAGCTACTTCATAACCTTTACGGATGATTAGAGTCGTTATGGTTATGTTTATTTACTTAAACATAAACATGAAGTCTTTAATACATTCAAGGTTTTCAAAAGTGTAGTAGAATTACAACTCGATAAGAAGATTAAGGCTCTTCGATCCGATAGAGGTGGTGAATATATAAGCCAAGAGTTTAAAGATTTTTAGCTGAATGTGGTATAGTCCAGCAACTTACAGCTTCTTATACTCCACAGCAAAATGGTGTATCTGAAAGAAGAAATCGTACTTTGCTTGATATGGTACGATCAATGTTTAATCTTACAACTCTGCCCTTATCCTTTTGGGATTATGCCCTTGAAACTGCGGTTCACATATTTAATATGGTTCCAACTAAGAAGGTTGATAAGACTCCATATGAATTATGGACTGGAAAAGCTCCTAACTTTTCTAACTTAAAGGTCTGGGGTTGTGACGTGTTTGTTAAACGTGATTCACCAGATAAACTCCAACAGATATCTGTTAAGTGTTTCTTCGTAGGATACCCAAAGGAAACAATGGGTTACTACTTTTACTTCCCACCAGAGAATAAAGTCATTGTGGCTAGGTATGGAGATTTCTTTGAAAAGAATCTTATATCTCAAGAATTCAGTGGGAGAGTTTATGATCTAGAAGATGATCAAGAAGATACATCACCTTCTGAAAACACTAGCACACTTCCTGTGGAACCTAAAAGTCTAGGTCCTCCACCTGAAGTTGAAGTGGTACCCATTCGCAGATCTTCAAGAACTGTGAAAGCACCTGAACGTCTATGTCTTAACGTAGAGTGTGAGGAAGCTATACTAGGGGATCTTGATGAACCTACTAGTTATAGGGCTGCCATGAATAGTCTTGAAAAGGATAAATGGCAGGTTGCTATGAATGGGGAAATGCAATCCATGATAGACAACGAAGTCTGGATTGAAGTAGACCTTCCTCCCAATGCCAAGGTAGTTGGAAGCAATTGGCTCTTCAAGAAGAAAACAGACATGGATGGAAATGTACACACCTATAAAGCTCGTTTGGTAGCTAAAGGATTTGCGCAAACATATGGTGTTGACTATGAGGAGACCTTTTCTCCTGTAGCTGACATTAAAGTTATTAGGATTCTCATAGATATAGCAGCTAACTATGACTATGAGATATGGCAAATGGATGTCAAAACCGCCTTCTTAAATGGTCGCCTAGATGAAGACATCTATATGGCGCAGCCTGAGGGGTTTGTGAATCCAAAGTTTCCAAAACGTATATGCAAACTTCAAAGATCCATTTATCGGTTGAAGTAAGCATCACGCCAATGGAACAAGAGATTTGATGCTGAGATCAAAAAGTTTTGATTTACTCAAAATCTCAATGAGCCATGTGCATACCAGAAAGCTAGTAGGAGTAATGTTACTTTCCTTATCTTATATGTTGATGACATATTAATCTTAGGGAATCATATACCAAGTTTGAAGGAAGTTAAATCCTATCTTGGTAACTGTTTTTCTATGAAAGATTTTAGGAGAAGCAACATACATCCTTGGAATCAAAATCTACAGAGATAGATCAAAGCGGTTGATTAGATTAAGCCAAAGTGCTTACATTGATAAAGTATTGAAAAGATTTAATATGCAAAATTCCAAGAAATGATATTTCTCAATGCAAGTGGAATATGGCTTAAGCAGCAAACTATGTGCTTCAACACCTGAAGAGGTGGCACTCATGAAGAAAGTTCCATATGCTTCAGCAGTAGGATCTATCATGTATGCAGTGAGATGCACAAGGCCAGATGTGGCGTTTGCACAAAATATGACCAGTCGTTATCAACAGAATCCAGGTGGAAAGCACTGGCATGCTGTTAAGAGCATTCTTAAGTATTTAAGGAATACAAAAGAGATGTTTCTAGTGTATGGGGAAATCCAGATGCAGAACTTGATGTTACAGGTTACTGCGATTCGTCCTTTGAAACTGATAAAGATGATACGAAGTCTCAGACGGGTTATGTCTTTGTTATAGATGGAGGAGCGGTATACTGGAAGAGCAAGAAGCAGACTACAATTGCGATGTCTGTTACAGAAGCTGAGTATATTGCTGCATCGAAAGCTGCAATGGAAGCTGTTTGGATTAGGAAATTCATTTCGGGGCTAGGAGTTATGCCGACAATTGAATTACCTATTAATATGTATTGTGACAATTCTGTCGTAGTTACATTCGCCAATGAACCTGGAGTTATGAAAGGCGCCAGACACTTTCCTAGACGATACCACTATGTTCGAGAGCAAGTCAATATAGGTGAAATCAATTTACTCAAAATTCACACAGATAACAATCTAGCTGATCCATTTACGAAGGCTTTATCTAAGGAAAAGCTTACTCAACATGCTAATGGCATTGGACTTCGTTTAGCTAGTAGTTTCATGTAAATTTGTGGTTGGTATTTGGATAATGGATTGTAAACAATACTTATCTTAATGAAATAAAATATTTTGTTATGTTTATCTTCATTCATAATATTGTATCCTATATTTGCATGTGTAATCCATTAATAACTTGAGTTATTCTAAATAGTCCGTTGTCAATTAATTATATGAGAGTATCATTTAGTTAAGACAAATCTGAGTTTTGGTATAATATACTTAAAGTATATGGATGCGTAGGACATGCCAAATTCACATGATATTCAATAGAACGAATAAATTGAATATATGACAAATCCTAATTACATGATCATACTTATGGAAGTTGTCATTAAAGTAAATCATGAATATTTATCCTCAGACTTGAGATACCAGATAACTACTGTGGATGTAGCTCATATTCTGTAAGATAGTCTAACGCTATCCATACATAACTGGTAGTTATAAGGATTATTTTCAGAGGTGATGCAAAGTTCATGGGTCATGCTTGTAGTCAATACAAAATTTGTTCCCTTCAAATTTGTTTTGAATTTTAATACTGTTGGGCCCCTCATAGGGTTGACAAGATGTTTGCATGGCCATGCCCAAGGTCTATCTGGAATACGTTTAGATGAATTGGTAATCTTGCTTGATCATAAATAACGAGAAACAGAAAGTTAATTATGGAATGACTTTGATCCATATCCATATTAACATGGTATTATAATCAAAAGGATAAGTACGATGATGATTCATCAAAGATGGTTTTCCAGGAAACCATACTCGCGATTGTTCTGGGGACATTGGGGTGTTACGCTAGACTAACCAATGTTATTATTGCATTAAATATATCCGAGTGGGAGTTGTTAGAAGTTACGGATAAAATTAATGTAATATGTCCGGTTTCGAACACGAGACTTCGAGATTGCACACATTACGTATGAGTTTCAATTAATTAGTAATTATTATATTAAGTTATGAATAATTATTAATTCACAAATAAAACACATAACGGTTGTAACACCCCCAATTCATGTTGCAGCGGAATTCAACTTGGGTGTTACTCGATGGCACAACAGTCGTAATAATAGAAAACGATCTCTAAACGAATCGTAATAAAAAGAGTTGTCATTCATATTATTCAAATATATCAAAGTTTACATAGTAAGGTCCCAAAATGATCCATTGTTTCAAAACACATCAATATAAAGTCTATGATGTTTTTATTGAATGACATAATAGTTTATAGCCTTCTTCCTTCGGTACGTGCCCTTCCCGCTCCATTCTTGATTATCATGGACCTGAAATACATGCTTAAGAGGTCAACACAAAGGTTGAGTGAAATTCATAGAGTTTGTTTAACGGTTGAACACAATATGTTGGTAGTAATGAGTTAATTAGACTCATACTCATGTTAGAAAACAAAACAGTTATTATTATGTACTAAGCTCATGCAACCAATACGTTAACGGGTACCAATATCAATCGGCGGTTATGTTGCCCCGGTAAGTACTTTGCCGTCATACTTAATGTTCAAATATAGTGCATTCGTTTGAACTAATCTGCTCAAACAAATGGGATTCGTCAATCCCAATAGGCCTATTCACAATACTCGCGCTCACTAATACTAGTGATTAAATGGTTCATGATGGGGCCTAGGATTGGCAAGGTAGGTACTTAGTAATAATAAAACAATCAGGCAGCATACAGTTTTAAAGCATTGTGTTCGGTTTAAAAGTAGCATGTATTCCCCCCAAGGGTTTGTAAAACATTGAAGTAATGTAAGGTGGGGCTATGAACTCACCTTAAACAAGATAGCAAGTAACGAAGGTGATGATTGGATCGTGTAGGTTTCTATGAGCAACCTATAATAGAATGTTGCGACTTAGGATTTGTGTAAAGAATATAACGGAGTGCCTATATATATATCTTGCATTTAGTCCATGATGATGTATGATGTATATTTGTAAGTCTTTGAAAGAAAGATTTATGAACATGTATGTTTTGGTATATCCTTCACTACCGTTCGGGCTAACATATTTCAGAAGTCATGTTAGTAAGCGTTCGAGGAGCCAGGACACTTTAATTCGTAAATCCACAACTCATCTCGACGGCTTACATAATGAACTCCTCACATGAAGCTCCCTACTATTGTAGTAGTTGATAAAGTATATAGATATAAGTTTTGATCCGAAAAAGTTACATGTCCGATATTTGTATAAACTTAGGAAAGTTTATAGTACATGAAGATTGTTATTAGGGGTAGTTTTATAAGTCTTGTATGACCATTTGTCTTGGTAAAATCTCATGGTTTCCTTTTAGGTGAAGTAGATACAAATTGCTTGTTCATGTTATCGCCAATTTCATTGTTTCATGTTTACGCCTTTGTAAGTTGGCTTGGTCATTTCGCCATGGCCTAGCCATGACCTTTGGTCCTTGTTCCAAGGTCATGAGACACTACCTTGGTTCTAGCCATGGTGGTGGTCTTGTTTATAGGTCATAAGACCTTTTATTCCTTTGAAAGTATAACAATAGTATAGTGACTTAAAATATGTAAATAGCTGTTAAGAAAATGAGAAATATCTCACTCAGAAGGCGTTTTCAAGGCTTGAGCCTCTTTATTCCTGAATGAAAACGTGATTCCGGACAACTTTCGTGTTTTAACTTTTTCATGAATCGGACCAGAAAGGCCTCTTTTTGCGTGTTTTAGGTTCTGTCACAGAAACTTTTAGGCAGATTTGCCGGAAATCTTTGGTAACTTCAAATCGCCATAACTTTTGACTCGTTTACTCTTTTTAGGTGGTTCAAATTGCTATGGTTTACTTGTTAACTCCTCTACTGTAATATGTAATAATCCAATATAAAATTTTTACCATTTTGATCAGGTTATACCAAGGCATTCACTAGTTTGGTTGTTTTAGTAACTTGTTTCAATAATTCATTACAACATCTTTTACTCATCATGATACACCATGGACATTCATACAAGATATAATATAGCAAAGATAACATGTAAATGATATGAACATGAAATTTTAACAAGAAACATGTTAGGTTTAGGCTTACAACTTTTGGCTTTCTAATTAAAGAAAGGAGTAACAAGTAAGGAAATGGACTTTGATAGACTAGCTTCAACCCTTTTTTCACTTCAAGCAACCTTTCTACCCTTGGTATTCTTGAAAGATGGATGATAAAGGTTGAGGTGTATTGAGTGGATTTAAACTCAAGAGAAAACACCAAGTATATTAGGGTTTGGAAGAGTTTTGGTAACTTAAGATCAACTAGGGTTTCTATACTTGAACTTGCACTTGATCCTTGCAACAATTTGAAAGAAATAAGCTAAGTGTGAGATGTTGTGGGGTGTTGTGATGGCCGGCCAAGGAAGGGAGGGGAGGGGGTATATATAGGTCCATGAGGAGGTTAGTTAACTTAGATATTTTAGCCAAAAGAACACATGTATGCATCCTAGATCACAAGGCACAAGATCAAGCCACATGAGGTGTGACTCCCCCCCCTTGAGGCGGTTCCAAAGGGATAAGGGGGGTTGAGGTGGCTTGGCTTGATAAAAATCTAGATATTATGTGAATTTTGACTCCGGGAAATGCCAACCGTAAATGATTAGGCCTCAAAACGTAAAACCGGGTGTCGTAAAATTATGAAACTTTAAAGTATTGTTAGACATGTCCATATGACCTATAATAAAATATAAAATGAGTGGTAGGTTCCATTTGAGTGGTAAACCCTGCTAAAAACTGGAAACACGGGTCTAAAACGCGTAATTCGTAAAATGTACGAATATTGCGTAAAATTGAGAAAAGTAAAATGTTACTTTTCTAATATGCTAAAAATGATTTAAAATGATTTATAATGTCTAGACTGGGCTCAGTCTGGTGTCGGTTGGTCTTAAATGTCTTTTAGACATCAAACCGGAAGCCTAAAAATCACGAGATGACTTATAAAATCAAAGAATGATTTTTAGTCAATGGAGGAGGGAAAAATATGTTCACTTATTTTAATAAGTTGAAAGCTCAAATCATCTTAGAAACGCGGTGCAGGTAAAGGCTAGGGTTACGGCTGAGTAAAAACGCGTAAAACTAAAAATTCCAGTTTTTCACGGCCGAGGTTTATTCTGGTCATATTTTTCTCAGTCATGATTTATTCTCAAATAAATCATAAGTGTGTTAAACATTTTTCTGATGTGGGGTCACCTGACGGAATCAAATTTCGTTGTGCGTGGAATTTCTGATTGACGTTTTACCCTAAAACGGGTAATTCTGTGTAATTCCTTAATAACTCTCACGAAACTGATCTGACGAATGTCAAACATTTAATTTGCCATGGAAATGATTTATCACTCGAGAATATGAAATAAAAATCAACTTTCGGGAAAATTTCAGAAAGAAATGAATAGTAAAAATGAATAGTAAATTTCCCGGGAAAAGTAATTAACCTGAATTTGCGAATTGTTACAGTCTCCACCCCATATGAGAGCTCCGTCCCGGAGATCAAGTTGCGTTGGAAGTAGAAGCTTCGTTGGTAAAAAGGTGTGGGTATTTCTTACGTATCTGGTCCTCTCGTTCCCATGTGTATTCAGGACCACGTCGTGAGTTCCAACGAACTTTGATAATTGGTATACGGCTTTGCTTGAGTTGTTTGACCTCTCGGTCCATGATTTCTACGGGTTCCTCAATAAATTGAAGATCGTCATTGAGTTGAATTTCATCGAGTGGAATCACGAGTGATTCATCCGATAAACATTTCTTTAGGTTAGATACATGGAAAGTGGGGTGTACACTACTGAGTTCCGATGGAAGCTCGAGTCTATACGCCACAGGGCCAACCCTGGCTAGGATTTTAAATGGTCCGATGTATCTTGGGTTTAGTTTTCCTCGTTTACCGAATCGTATCAAGCCTTTCCAAGGCGATACCTTTAGCATAACCCTATCTCCGACTTGGAATTCTAGGGGTCTGCGTCGTGTGTCGGCATAACTTTTCTGTCGATCTCTTGCGGCTTGTAACTGATTTTTGATTTGTACAATCTTATCCTTTGTTTCACGGATGAGTTCTGGTCCAGTGAGTTGAACTTCTCCCACTTCAGCCCAACAAGCAGGTGAACGACACTTTCGACCATAAAGTGCTTCAAATGGAGCTGCTTGAATACTTGTATGATAGCTGTTGTTGTAGGAAAATTCGACTAATGGTAGATGAGTATCCCATCCTTTTCCAAAGTCTATTATACAAGCTCGAAGCATGTCTTCAAGTGTTTGAATGGTTCGTTCACTCTGACCATCGGTCTGAGGGTGGTACGCTGTACTCATGTCTAGATTTGTTCCAAAGGCGCCTTGGAGTGACTGCCAGAAATTGGAAGTAAATCTACCATCTCTGTCGGATATGATGGATATTGGTGCACCATGTCTTGAGACTATTTCTTTGACGTACAGTCGGGTTAGTTGTTCCATTTTGTAAGTCTCTTTGATTGGTATAAAGTGTGCGGATTTTGTGAGACGATCAACTATGACCCAGATGGAGTCATAACCGCTTGATGTCTTTGGGAGCTTGGTAATGAAGTCCATAGTAATTCTTTCCCATTTCCAAGTAGGAATTTCTGGTTGTTGCAATGGACCGGATGGTTTTTGATGTTCGGCTTTTACTTTGGAGCAGGTAAGACATTTGCTAACGTATGTTGCAATGTCGGCTTTCATGTTCGGCCACCAATAAAGTAACTTAAGATCATGATACATTTTATCAGATCCTGGATGTATGGAGTATTTAGACTTATGTGATTCATGCATGATCAAGTCTCGTAGGCCACCATAAAGTGGTAACCAACTTCGACCTTGGAAGCATAGAGTTCCATCTGAACGGGTTTCGAATTTCTTTTGTATCATGCCATCCAACCTCTCCTTTTGGATGTCTTCTTGTTTCACCGCCTCAGCTTGAGCGTGAAGGATTTGGGTAGGAAAGTTGGAATTTATGGTTAAAACTAAGGCTCGGACTCGTAGTGGTTTAACCCGTTCCTTTCGGCTCAGGGCGTCGGCTACTACGTTTGCCTTTCCTGGGTGGTAACGAATGTCGCAGTCATAATCACTAAGTAATTCCAACCAACGACGTTGTCTCATGTTTTGTTCTTTTTGGTCCAAAATGTGTTGTAGACTTTTATGATCGGTGTACACAGTACATCTAGTACCGTATAGATAGTGTCTCCAGATTTTTAGTGCAAAGACCACAGCTCCTAACTCTAAGTCATGAGTGGTGTAATTTTCCTCATGAACCTTGAGTTGTCTTGATGCATAAGCCATGACCTTATCGCGTTGCATCAATACGGCACCTAACCCTTGATGCGATGCATCACAATAGACTACAAAATCTTCTATCCCATCGGGCAATGCTAGGATAGGAGCACTACAAAGTTTCTGTTTGAGGGTTTGGAAAGCTTTTTCTTCGTTTTCATCCCACACATATTTCTTGTCTTTCTGAGTTAGCTTAGTCAAAGATTTTGCTATTGAGGAAAATCCTTCAATAAACCTTCGGTAATACCCGGCTAAACCCAGAAATTGCCGAATTTCTGTAGGTGTGGTAGGTGTTGGCCAGTTTTTGATAGCTTCAATTTTAGCGGGATCGACATGTAAACCGGTCTTGTCAATCACATGCCCAAGGAATTGTACGGATTGAATCCAAAATTCGCATTTGGAAAACTTTGCATACAATTTCTCTTCCTTGAGTAGTCCTAAAATTGTTCTAAGGTGTTCTTTGTGTTCCTCTTCGTTTTTGGAATAAATGAGAATGTCGTCTATGAATACGATCACGAATTTGTCCAAGTATGGCTTACACACTCGATTCATGAGATCCATGAATACTGCTGGTGCATTAGTTAACCCAAAGGGCATCATTTGGAATTCATGGTGACCATATCGTGTCCTAAAGGCTGTTTTTGGAATGTCTTCATCACGAACTCTAACTTGGTGGTAACCTGAACGTAGGTCGATTTTTGAGTAATAGGTTGAACCTTGCAATTGATCGAATAAATCATCAATTCTTGGTAGTGGGTATCGGTTCTTTATGGTTAGTTTGTTTAGTTCACGATAGTCAATACACATGCGTAATGACCCGTCTTTCTTTTTCACGAATAAAACTGGAGCTCCCCAAGGTGAGGAACTGGGTCGAATAAATCCCTTGTCCGCAAGTTCTTGTAATTGATTTGATAGCTCTTGCATCTCTGAAGGTGCTAGCCGGTATGGTGCGCGGGCAACTGGCGCCGCTCCTGGTATTAAATCAATTCTGAACTCTATTTGATGATTTGGTGGTAGTCCGGGTAAGTCTTCTGGAAAGACTTCAGGAAACTCACGGGCAATAGGAACATCTTCGAGACGTTTTTCATCGGTTTTCTTTTCTGTTACGTGGGCTAAGAAAGCATAACATCCCTTCTCAATGTACTTCATGGTTTTGATACATGAGATGATGTTTATTCGAGTTCCACTTTGATCACCACGAATGATCAAAGTTTCATTGTCACATGGAATGTGCACAACTCTTTCACCACAAATAATGTTAGCTTGATGTTTAGACAACCAATCCATGCCAATAACAACATCGAAACTTCCGAGTTCGATTGGCATAAGATTGATGTTAAAGGGGTGGTCTAAGAGATTAAGGGTACAGTTTGGGATTACGGTATTGGTATTTACTAAGTCACCGGTAGCTAGCTCAACATTATAACTAGTGGTTAAAGTAATTGATGGAATATCAAGTAAGGTCGCAATTCTAGTAGATATAAAGCTCATATCAGCACCAGAATCGAATAATACTTTAACAGGAATATTATTGAGTAGGAACGTACCGGTAACCACGTTCGGGTCCTGGTGTGGTTCTTCTTTTCCCATGACGTAGGCCCTACCACGAGCACCTCCGCCTTGGGGTCCTTGGTTTTGAGGACAGTTGTTCTTGTAGTGTCCCCTTTCACCACACCCGAAACATGTAACTATGGGCTGTGTGTTAGCCCCAGTAGCTATACCCTTGCCTCTACAATCCTTGGCAAGATGTCCGGGCTTTTGGCACTTGTGGCATTTGGCCGGGCAAGGACCTTCGTGATGGTAATTGCACTTGGTACATTGTGGTTGATTACCCACGTACCTACCACCAGCTGGAGCAGCAACATAAGCCGTCGCGGCTTCCTGTCTCTTGTTCTGTTGATTGTGGTGGTTGTTGTTTCGGGTTTGGTTGTTGTTGTTGTTGTTGTTATTCCCACGGTTACCATCATATGGTCGTTTGTTGTTGTTGTTCTTGTTGTTGTTGTTGTTACGGTAGTTGGAATTGTTGGGATTGTTGGCATTGCTGTTGTTGGTGTTGTTGTTGGTGTTGAGGTTGTTTTGCTTGCGGGTTTCCGACATACGTACCACTTGATCCATGAGACTACGGGACATCCGCATAGCCTCATCAAGTTCTTTGGGATTTGCCGAAGTCACATTCCCCTGTATGCTTGATGGTAGACCCCAAATATACATTTCCAACAATTTTTCCTTTGGGGAAACCATTGCTGGACAAAGTATCCTCAGTTCCTGGAATCTACGGTTGTAGGTCATGATATCATTTCCCTTAACCGTATGATCCCAGAACTCAACTTCCAACTTTTGTATCTCACTGCGTGGACAGTATTCCTTGATCATCATTTGTTTCAAATTAGCCCAAGTAATTTTGTAGGCATTCTCAATGCCCATGGGTTGAGCAATTGAGTTCCACCAGGACAAGGCCTCATTCAACAGAGTACTTGTGGCATACTGAACTTTATCCCCCTCGATACATTTACTAACAATGAACACCGACTCCGCCTTTTCGAACCAACGGGTCAAACCTACAGCCCCTTCAGTACCC
This sequence comes from Artemisia argyi, assembly GCA_030686995.1. NCBI lineage: Eukaryota > Viridiplantae > Streptophyta > Magnoliopsida > Asterales > Asteraceae > Artemisia > Artemisia argyi. The sequence continues at coordinate 228,229,930 of CM060701.1, forward strand.
TTGAATTTGAGGGGTTCACATTTCAGGTAGGAAATGAACGAGCAACCCTTTGGTACTGTAGTAACATTGGTCACCGGAGGGGTAGGTCCTCCAAGGTTAAGACTGGCAATTCTGGCAGCCTCTGCAGCTATAGCAGCTTCCGCAGCAGTGGCGGCTTCTGCGGCTGCTGCAGCATCAGCAGCTGCTGCAGCATCAGCGGCTGCTGCAGCATCAGCAGCACCAGTAGCTGTGTCGGCTTCGGCAGCTGTTGCAGCTGCTGCAGCTACGGCTGCTCTTTCCGCGATAAGTGCTGCATTGACACTATCCTTTACCAGTTTGCGGATGGCGGCTTGCATCATCGTTGGTGGTGGGGTCTTTTTCTTTGGCGCCATGGTTCTATTGTTCAAAAGATACGTTGTAATTAGAGAGTTGTGAAATGAGCACAATTTGATAAGGATGATAGGATAATAATGTTGAAACTTAAAAGCATCACACATGATAGTATATAAAACAAGAGTTTTATTTATATAACGTTGATTACAAAATCGAACTTATTACAAGTTCATTCAAAACTTACTAACTGATACTTTCAGTTAGTAATTACAACGTTGTACAAAAGCTAACTAGTACTATAACACTAGTCTAACGTCGGTTGGGAGGTTGTTGTTGTCCGGTCGGATTATTATTTCCGCGTGTTGCTAACACATCTACACTTTCATTCGGACGGTATTCTTTGACATCCTTTTGGTATAGCCTTTGTTGTATGGAACTCATTTGAGTTTGCATTCCACACAAATCATTCTTAAGTTGATACCTATCAAAGTTTGCAACATCTAACCGGATTTCGGCGGTATTTAGGCGGTTAAGTAGTTTGTGAATTTGAACCGCATCCTGTTCTTGGGCTTTCTCAACCAAAGTGAGTCTATCCTTGACGTTATCCAGGCCGGTTAGAGGATTTAAGACTATTTCCCCAAGATGAGTCAAGTCCCTCTTGACATAGCTCATGTCAAGCTTAAACCAATATAGTTCGTCTCGAGCATTCATGGCATCCATTCTAGCAGAATTTACCTTGGACATACATTCGTGCATTTGACTTGCCATACATTTAACTTTGAGTTGGGTTAGGTTGAGAGCTTGTTTCAAAGAGTAGATTTCGTATTGAGCTGAGTTTGCGAACATATGTGTAGATGTAGATGTTCCGCCGGTTTGGTAAGTAGATTTCGGAACTTGAGCTGGAGTGGTACGGTTAGATTCGGATGAAATTGGTGAAACCGGAGGTGGAGATGTCAATGGTGATAGATGTGGCACTATTATTTGTTCCTCCGCTTCCTCAATGTCATCGATGCCTTCGATGTCAACATCCATTTCATGATCCTCTTCGTAATCATCGATGTTTATGTCCATATCCATTTCAGGATCTTCGTCCGAATCTACATCTAGATCCTCATAAGGTTCTTCCTCGTCGTCATAGTCAATTGGTTCAAAATAAGGATCATCGGGTCCGGGAAGAATTGGTAAATACTCAGGCATAGCAGGAAGATGATCGGGAGATGGAGGTGCGGACATGATGTCTACAATTAGTATTTCGATGTCAAAATAAATCAAATGTTTATGGAAAATGCTCAAACTAAGGAAATGTGCATATGACAATATACAAATATGTTCATGTAGCATAACATGTGTAATAAGTCCAAAATCTTCCGGAGGATGGAAGGCACGAAGATCGGAAGGCTATAAAAATGTTTTTGCTTGTTATTGTAGTTATAGTTTAGGTCTCACTTAGACCCGTTTCTCTATAACCATGGCTCTGGTACCAATCTGTAACACCCCCAATTCATGTTGCAGCGGAATTCAACTTGGGTGTTACTCGATGGCACAACAGTCATAATAATAGAAAACGATCTCTAAACGAATCGTAATAAAAAGAGTTGTCATTCATATTATTCAAATATATCAAAGTTTACATAGTAAGGTCCCAAAATGATCCATTGTTTCAAAACACATCAATATAAAGTCTATGATGTTTTTATTGAATGACATAATAGTTTATAGCCTTCTTCCTTCGGTACGTGCCCTTCCCGCTCCATTCTTGATTATCATGGACCTGAAATACATGCTTAAGAGGTCAACACAAAGGTTGAGTGAAATTCATAGAGTTTGTTTAACGGTTGAACACAATATGTTGGTAGTAATGAGTTAATTAGACTCATACTCATGTTAGAAAACAAAACAGTTATTATTATGTACTAAGCTCATGCAACCAATACGTTAACGGGTACCAATATCAATCGGCGGTTATGTTGCCCCGGTAAGTACTTTGCCGTCATACTTAATGTTCAAATATAGTGCATTTATTTGAACTAATCTGCTCAAACAAATGGGATTCGTCAATCCCAATAGGCCTATTCACAATACTCGCGCTCACTAATACTAGTGATTAAATGGTTCATGATGGGGCCTAGGATTGGCAAGGTAGGTACTTAGTAATAATAAAACAATCAGGCAGCATACAGTTTTAAAGCATTGTGTTCGGTTTAAAAGTAGCATGTATTCCCCCCAAGGGTTTGTAAAACATTGAAGTAATGTAAGGTGGGGCTATGAACTCACCTTAAACAAGATAGCAAGTAACGAAGGTGATGATTGGATCGTGTAGGTTTCTATGAGCAACCTATAATAGAATGTTGCGACTTAGGATTTGTGTAAAGAATATAACGGAGTGCCTATATATATATCTTGCATTTAGTCCATGATGATGTATGATGTATATTTGTAAGTCTTTGAAAGAAAGATTTATGAACATGTATGTTTTGGTATATCGTTCACTACCGTTCGGGCTAACATATTTCAGAAGTCATGTTAGTAAGCGTTCGAGGAGCCAGGACACTTTAATTCGTAAATCCACAACTCATCTCGACGGCTTACATAATGAACTCCTCACATGAAGCTCCCTACTATTGTAGTAGTTGATAAAGTATATAGATATAAGTTTTGATCCGAAAAAGTTACATGTCCGATATTTGTATAAACTTAGGAAAGTTTATAGTACATGAAGATTGTTATTAGGGGTAGTTTTATAAGTCTTGTATGACCATTTGTCTTGGTAAAATCTCATGGTTTCCTTTTAGGTGAAGTAGATACAAATTGCTTGTTCATGTTATCGCCAATTTCATTGTTTCATGTTTACGCCTTTGTAAGTTGGCTTGGTCATTTCGCCATGGCCTAGCCATGACCTTTGGTCCTTGTTCCAAGGTCATGAGACACTACTTGGAAAATAAAATGTTCCATACTAATGGATTCTCAGGATGAACGCTGGCGGCATGCTTAACACGGCCAAGTACTTATTACTTCTTGGGTTGGTTGGTTCTTTGCGCCTAGTTTTGGTGTAGCAGGGGAACATGGGACAAAAAATAAATCCAATCAATTTATGGTCCAATAAAGGATTTTTATCTTCGAACGTGTCTCAGTCCCAGTGTGGCTGATCATATCATTTTGATAATAATAAGTTTGATCTGTTTTACCGGAGGGTGAGTCAGGGCCTAAGATCAGGCCATGCAGTTATGCACTCTTCGAATAGGAATCCGCGAGACTTTGCTTGGTAAACGGGTGAATAGTTGACCCAGCCCCTTGTTGTTTATATATCGTATTAACAATTGAAATATGGTCATGCTAAGAATAGCTAGGATTTCCAGAAGATTTCACTATATTTCTGACCAGGAACAGGGCCAATTTTTTCTATTTTTGTTATAGCTATTGCAGTTCTGGCCCCGGAGGGATAATATCAACCACGGCGGGGTAGCAAATCAAAATGAAAAACTCTTGGCTATATGGTTCATCCGGGGGAGAGATTTTTTTGGGGTGATAGTGGAAAAGTTGACAGAAACAAAAACGGCAATTGGACCAGAGGCTCCCCTACCGATGTATTTTTACATCCCATAGCTTATTCATATTTATTCGAGAAAAATTATAACAATCGCCAGCAAAAATGGTATTTTTTTTTTTTTTAGAGAATTCGCTAAAATCACTTATTTTGGCTTTTTTTTTACCAATAGCTACATAAACGCATATTACATTTTGGAAAAAAAAATGCAAAAAAAAGGTCCCTTATTTCATCGAACAACCCAAAATTCAGTTACAAACGACGAAAATTTATTTTTTGCCTATGAACTGGACTTCCGATAATAAAATAGGAAATAAATTTGATATCTTTATTTCCGTCTCAGGAACTCTGTTCGATTTTTTAGTCTATCTATAGAGGAGAGCAGCTCTGGCTGAATATTTTATGTAGAATACGCTTATTTTGCAAATGATTCATAATTCCTTTGAAAGTATAACAATAGTATAGTGACTTAAAATATGTAAATAGCTGTTAAGAAAATGAGAAATATATCACTCAGAAGGCGTTTTCAAGGCTTGAGCCTCTTTGTTCCTGAATGAAAACGTGATTCCGGACAACTTTCATGTTTTACCTTTTTCATGAATCGGACCAGAAAGGCCTCTTTTTGCGTGTTTTAGGTTCTGTCACAGAAACTTTTAGGCAGATTTGCCGGAAATCTTTGGTAACTTCAAATCGCCATAACTTTTGACTCGTTTACTCTTTTTAGGTGGTTCAAATTGCTATGGTTTACTTGTTAACTCCTCTATTGTAATATGTAATAATCCAATATAAAATTTTTACCATTTTGATCAGGTTATACCAAGGCATTCACTAGTTTGGTTGTTTTAGTAACTTGTTTCAATAATTCATTACAACAACATCTTTTACTCATCATGATACACCATGGACATTCATACAAGATATAATATAGCAAAGATAACATGTAAATGATATGAACATGAAATTTTAACAAGAAACATGTTAGGTTTAGGCTTACAACTTTTGGCTTTCTAATTAAAGAAAGGAGTAACAAGTAAGGAAATGGACTTTGATAGACTAGCTTCAACCCTTTTTTCACTTCAAGCAACCTTTCTACCCTTGGTATTCTTGAAAGATGGATGATAAAGGTTGAGGTGTATTGAGTGGATTTAAACTCAAGAGAAAACACCAAGTATATTAGGGTTTGGAAGAGTTTTGGTAACTTAAGATCAACTAGGGTTTCTATACTTGAACTTGCACTTGATCCTTGCAACAATTTGAAAGAAATAAGCTAAGTGTGAGATGTTGTGGGGTGTTGTGATGGCCGGCCAAGGAAGGGAGGGGAGGGGGTATATATAGGTCCATGAGGAGGTTAGTTAACTTAGATATTTTAGCCAAAAGAACACATGTATGCATCCTATATCACAAGGCACAAGATCAAGCCACATGAGGTGTGACTCCCCCCCCCTTGAGGCGATTCCAAAGGGATAAGGGGGGTTGAGGTGGCTTGGCTTGATAAAAATCTAGATATTATGTGAATTTTGACTCCGGGAAATGCCAACCGTAAATGATTAGGCCTCAAAACGCAAAACCGGGTGTCGTAAAATTATGAAACTTTAAAGTATTGTTAGACATGTCCATATGACCTATAATAAAATATAAAATGAGTGGTAGGTTCCATTTGAGTGGTAAACCCTGCTAAAAACTGGAAACACGGGTCTAAAACGCGTAATTCGTAAAATGTACGAATATTGCGTAAAATTGAGAAAAGTAAAATGTTACTTTTCTAATATGCTAAAAATGATTTAAAATGATTTATAATGTCTAGACTGGGCTCAGTCTGGTGTCGGTTGGTCTTAAATGTCTTTTAGACATCAAACCGGAAGCCTAAAAATCACGAGATGACTTATAAAATCAAAGAATGATTTTTAGTCAATGGAGGAGGGAAAAATATGTTGACTTATTTTAATAAGTTGAAAGCTCAAATCATCTTAGAAACGCGGTGCAGGTAAAGGCTAGGGTTACGGCTGAGTAAAAACGCGTAAAACTGAAAATTCCAGTTTTTCACGGCCGAGGTTTATTCTGGTCATATTTTTCTCAGTCATGATTTATTCTCAAATAAATCATAAGTGTGTTAAACATTTTTCTGATGTGGGGTCACCTGATGGAATCAAATTTCGTTGTGCGTGGAATTTCTGATTGACGTTTTACCCTAAAACGGGTAATTCTGTGTAATTCCTTAATAACTTTCACGAAACTGATCTGACGAATGTCAAACATTTAATTTGCCATGGAAATGATTTATCACTCGAGAATATGAAATAAAAATCAACTTTCGGGAAAATTTCAGAAAGAAATGAATAGTAAAAATGAATAGTAAATTTCCCGAGAAAAGTAATTAACCTGAATTTGCGAATTGTTACAACGGTCGTTAGTATTTAATGGTAATCGGACTAAACGATCGTTAAAGGAAAAGAGAAGGACTAGATTGGAAATAATAGCCAAGAAGGATCCAGAAGGACCTTCTTGGGCTAGTTTCGGCCGACCCACCTCTAAGGAGGTTAGGGTTGTTGTCTTGAGCTCCAAGATTTGAAAACTATAAATACAAGGCCTCTTGTATTCATTCTTTCATCTCTTGGTTCCCTAGTAAACCTAACTTCTTCTTCTCTCTCTCCCTTGAGCTCTAGTCGATCCTATACATCCATATAGGGTTCCTATACGATTTCCTAAGGCTCAAACAAAGTGTTTGTTTTGTTTGTGAATCTAGAACCTAGCTTTTCTAATTGAAACGCTACTAATACGTGTGTTAAAGATCGAAGTGTTAACAATTTTTGCCCTATTCGACTCACCTAAAAGTCGACTACCTTAAACCCTTGTTAGGGTTTTACTTGATCTTGTTAATTGATTTCTTGTTCTTGCTAGAAATCTTAAGGTACGCATATACTTTTATATTCGGTTAATTATTTATTAGTATTGATCTTTATCTTCCCGCTGCGTGCTTGATGATGATTAAATGTTTTATATAATTGTTATGATTTACATATTCCAACAATAATTTGCTGGCCTTTGTAAGTTAGATAAAGGGTAATATTATTACGTGTCAAAACGTGTTGAGTTATTAATAAATAGATTCATTAGAGATGATTTATACTGTAAAAATCTTTAACAATAGTAGTACCCATCAGCAGTGCTCTTCAACTCCCACCCTGCCAAACTGGCTGCTTCTTTCAAAGCATCTCTCCATTTCCCAACAGATTCATCATTTTCATGTTTTTTAAAAGCTTCTCCAACTGGGCCATATAGTTTGCGGACTTCAGTGGGCTCCACATCGTAGAACACAGGGTAAGTGGTATGCTCAGTCATCTTCTCGCATTCCATAATCTTAACAAGTTCTTCCAAGCACCAATATGAAGAAGCATAGTTTTTGGAGAAGACAATAATGTAAAATCTTGAGTCTTCAATGGCTTTAATAAGCTCATCACTGATGGTTTTCCCTTTTCTGATTTTCTCTTCATCTTTGTAAGTTTCAATGCCTTTTTGCTCAAGAGCATGATAAAGATGATCAACAAAATTCTTGCGAGTGTCTTCACCTCTAAAGCTTAAAAAGACATCATACTTGAAGCTCTTTTGAATAGATGGAGTTGAAGAAGATGCCATCAAACGTATGCTTGTACGTATGATCAAAGTGAGTTTATATTTAGAGGACAATGTGTCTAACGATGTTAATGTGAACACTGTGTGTTTGCTTACAATTACAAGATGGAGAAAAAAAGGATCCGTATTTTATATAGAATAAAAAGACCATATAATTGCTTATGCGTTGATTAGATGTTATAAATTTTCCCTTGAAAAGTACAATGGAATCAGGCGGATGACACAAGTCCCTTCTTGTTTATAACGTAATTATTGGTTTCTTCCTAAAGTTTAATTGTTTCAGTCGTCAAGAATATTGTCTCATATGATTGTTTTAATAAGTAAAATGAAACTTAGGATTGTCTTCGATACAAACTAACCCCAAACTATCCAGATTTTATTTGTTTGTCACTAACTGGTTTCATTTTGATAAGTCCATCCGCGGGCCTTTTGAAAATTTAAACATGTTTTGCTTACTTGATCGGAGGTAAAAAAAATTAAAAATTGAAACAACCGTAAAAGGGTGCGATTGTGAACCCAAATCATTTAACAAAAGTGATAACTCATGGGGTTCAAGGATCAATCAAGGGTAATATATATCTAATTTGACATTACTTTAATAAGCCTAGTGGCCAAAGTGCAAATAAGTAAATCTTTTATTTAAAACCTTGTGGCCAAAGAAACAACAAAACTTAAATAAAGTAACCACTTTTCAACCGGGTTAGGATTCTGACCCGGTTTCTACCCAAAACAAACCACATTTCGGGGGTTTTTGAATTATGAACAATTTATTTTTATTTTTTTATTATTTTTTTTTTAGAAAGGCAACATTTCGAATTATGAACAATTATTTGACCTTCAAAGTTTAATAAATCCATCTATTAATGAATTTGAGTGTATGACATAATAGGTCCTTCATCTCTTTCTTTTTATTCATTTCTCACACCTGTTATACAATAGGTTCAATTTTTCAGATGTGGGTAGTTTATTTGTCCACAATATGTATTCCAACCTTGAAAAAGACACAATGGCTAACATGAAGACAACAGTTCATATGAAAACATGGACTAAAATATATTCTGGATACACCGGTACAACGTGGAAAAACATCATTGCAGTTTTATTTGATAATCGCAACATTTGTTACTGGCTTTAAACGTGGATCTTCTAAAGTGATGCTCTGATAACTTTTTATTGCTAAAACATTTTAATCAGGTTCAAAAAAATCCGGTAAACACTCACAAATATGCCCTTTGATACAATTCCATGTAAAACTTGTTGAATTTGATGAAAGTCAGTAGTTTGACTAAAAAGTCAAATATTTTTATGTTCAATAATTTCATCCGTGTATCAATATTTATGAAAATAAAACTTCAAAGAAAACTTCCTGTATTTAGTTAAAGAAGTCAACTATGTAAACTGAAATCCATAAAATTATCTAACTTCAATTCTGAATGATTAAAAGTTGCAAGTTTTACAGAATACAGATACAATCCTACTTTTAAACACTTCACCTTATTAATACAACTATCCTATTGATGACCAACAAGCTTTTCAGATCTATTAGAAACGAAGCCTTTGACCTTTAGATACCAAAATAGCCTGAGACCTTGATGTCGATCGGATAATTGATTGAGCCAGAAGTTAACCAGAGAGCACGGAGATTGAACATCGAGTTCATTATTGCATGTCAATAGACGAGAGCACATCATCCTTTCGTTATACAGAGCCTAGGCACATGAAAAGAAACAAGTATTGGTTAGTTAGGGATTATTGAGTTTGTCATTAGCATGTAGCTGGGTAAATCACCTTTTATGCTGATCTTCCCGGTCATCAGACCTGCCTAATTTCAGGAAACGGTTTCATTGTTAGGATCAACAGTAAAACAAGCATCATGGGCAGAAAATATCTTAATTATTGACCCTAATTTGAAAATTCCTCTAAAGTAACACATATTATTAGAAAACTGAGAAAGTACCTGGGAAAATAATTCGTTTGGCCTTTGACGCGCCTGTACTAATATCATCATCATCACCATTCTCATCAACATCCTCGACGTCATCATCAACATTATCACCATCGTCGCCGTCGCCATTATCATCATCACCACTATCGTCACCATCACTATCATCATCATCATCATCACCACCCTCATCAACATCCTCGACATCATCATCATTATCATCATCAATAATACGCAGACCTTTCAACTGATAAATGCTCTTCGGAAGACGAGTTATGCATGTACCTGTTATATCCAACTCTTTTAAACATTCTAAACGTCCAATTTCTACAGGCAATTCCTCAATTCGAACACAATCAGTATTGCATGATTTAATCCTCTGTTCCTGCTTTAAGTTTTTGTTCAAACTTTGATTTTCCAAAAACTCAGTGAATTAGATGAAGGTCAATAAGTCTGACTCAATAGTCAAACATTTTGATGTTTAACGATTTCATCCAATGTAGAAAATAATTTTGAAAATCAAAACTTATTTCTGATATCGAATCACTTATTAAACCATCTTGGCTATAAGTGTAACATGATCATCTCCATTATCCGGGTAAATCCCACCATATTCACTAGCTAATTACACTTTGACTTTCTTTAGAACAATCCTACACTAAAGTAGAACTCGATTCTTAATTCCTTATGGCATGTGAAGGGACAGCAAAGAACATAACACGAAGAAAAAAAAAATCGCAAAGTAAAAAATGTGCTATGGTATAGAATAAATATATTCTTTTCAAGTTAGGACAGTACAATGTTTGAGATTTCAACAACGAAATGTGAAAAAGGAAAACGGGAAAAGAATCATAAACAGTTTATATGAGTTTACAATTTATTGAGTTCCGTCAATGCACATGAACTAATTTTTAATGAAGTTGCGGACAAATCGATTACCTTGGGTGCTGATTAGCAATACTCCGGACGGCTCGTCAGACCCAATTAATCTGGGAAATGGTTCACATGTAAAAACATTAATGACTGCCATATAAATATGAGTACTACGATTGTAACAAAAACAGAGAAAGTACCTGTTAAAATACTTATTTATGGCTCCTTTGGGCCTGTGATATGGCTATATGTAGCAGAACGTTTCATCGTCTAATTCATCATAGTACTTTCTTCGTGTTTTGGGTGTCAAACCACATGACTCAAGAAACCATCTATCCCCAACAATACGCAGACCTTTCAACCCAAAAATGCTCTGTGGAAGATGACTTATCCATGTACCTTGTATGTTTAACTCTTTCAAACATTCTAAACGTCCAAGTTCCTCAGGTAATTTCTCAACTTGAATACATTGAGAGAGTACTAAATGTTCCAGGCGTTTCATCTCACAGATGCTGTTCGGAATATCTTGTAAAAGTGTACACTCGAATAGGATTAGACTTTCTAAACATTCCAATCTTCCAATATCCACAGGTAACTTCTCAAGAAGCAAGCATGACTCAAGTTCGAGAGATTTCAGATGTTTCAACATACAAATACTATCTGGAAGACTTTTAATATCTGCATACCACAACCTTAGCTCCTCAAGACAATCTAACCGGTCAAGGTTCTTGGGCGCTTCTGGAATACCACCTTCAAATCTAAGCTTTCTTAAACATTGTAAACCACAGATAACATCTGACAAAGAATTGACGCTTATGTGAGCACTGAAACCTAGAGAAGTAAGCCTCTCAAGATTTCCAAAAGATGAAGCTGGGTCTTCTTTATAATAACAGGTAACAACAACCTCAGGTGAATCAAGCTTTTTGTCAAACTTAAAGGATTTAAACCTCCCAGAATAACTGATGTATAAGTAGAGAAGCTTTTTCAGACCTTCTGCAGGAGCATTAATTTCTTCCAAATCATAACAATTTACAAGATATAACCATTGCAGATTTGGAGTCAGCCCAAGGTCAAGAGTCCTCAACTTTGCATTTTTATAGAGGTGGAGAGTTACGAGCTTCGGACATTCAGTGGACATACGAAGTTCGACCATATCAGTACAGTCCAAGAGCCTTAGTGTCTCAAGATTCGGAGTTATCCCCAGGTGAAGCGTCCTCAACTTTAAGTTATAGAAGTCGAGAGAATTGAGTTTTGGACTTTCAGCAGGCATTTGTAATTTTTCCAATCTATTACAACTACAGATACGTAACTCCTTTAGATTTGGAGTAACCTTGAAATGAACTTCAACCAAATCATAACAACGATCAAGAATTAGTGTCTCAAGATTTGGGGCCACACTGAGGTCAAGGGTCCTCAATTTGAGGCAATTGGTGAACTTTAGGAACCTGAGCTTTAAAAAAGGCTGTCATAAGCAACAAAAAATGGAAAGATAAATGTTAGTAATTGGTGTAATGACTAACAAAAGATAAAACTACCAATTAATCAACCATTAATTATTCTACCTTTTCTTCTCCATCTTTCCAAAGTTTAACCATTCCACCATACGACATTTGAAGTCCAACAAGATTATTTGCTTGAAATGTTTTCAGCAAACTTGAAAAAGGATAATTAATCCATCTCAGAAATAGTAAGCCCTTTGGAAGGTGTAGACTATCTTCATCAAACTCGTCTTCATCTACAAATGGGCCAAACACATGAAGAAATCTAAGTTCCTTCATGTTTGCGAGACCGTTCATTAAAATTTGAGTATTGAATCCCCTTGCATCCAATGTTATACATTTTGTTGCTTGGGTACCCTATAATTCAAATAGAAGTAAACATGAGATTTGTTTCATTACAAAATAAAATGTGAAGTTAATTTATGGAATTGAAATGAAATGTTTAGATTAGGGTTTCTAATTTTTATAAAATTTGGTTCTTTTTGTTCTTTCTAGTAAAATAGAGGTAGGGGTGGCAATTTGTGTCTAAAATCAAAAGAATGGGCTAATTTTGGCAAATTTGTAAAAAAATTGGGCACATTCAGCCCATCCTTTTTTTGAAATGGGCACATATTTCCCATTTAAAAGTTAAATGGGCACAAATGGACACATATTTTCTCTCAATTTAAGAACATTATAATTGTTATTAAAGAAAAACTTATAGATATAATATATTTAATTTTTTAAATATAAATGAGTTGTTACGTTTGGTGAATTTAATTCGTCGTTTTGGGTCTTTTCTAAAGCGATTCTCATAACATGCGCCCGTTTGGCCCGTGCCCGTTTAGCCCGTTGCCCATGCCCGCCCGGTCCGCCTGTTTTGCCATCTCTAATTAGAGGAATTGTTTAGGAGTGCTCTAAACGACCAAGTGCTCATCCTCTCTTATGCGCCTCACATAGACAAAAACGGGAGCACTCTAAACTATCAAGTGCTCCCCGCCTTCTCTTGTGCGCCTCACATAAAGACAAATAAGTACAAAACCAAACTTCTAGTTTTCATATAAAATGTTGAGTGCTCCCTTTCTTTTGAGAGACAAAGTCAAGAGGGGAGAGCGCAAGAATGGTTTGAAGGTGCGCCTGGTGTGTTTTCATAAACAAGTAGTAAATTTTAGTTCATTCTTGTAAACTCTATTATCTAATAGTTCAGTTTGGTAATTTGTTTTATTCTTTTTATCTCAAAATAATTGTCTTATTTTAACTTTTTGAATTATTTTAATATTTTTTGTGTTATATAATACTTGATGCAAAATATATGAATGTATTAGTTTTTAAATATATTTTGTTATTATAATTTTCATCAAGTATTATATAACACAAACAAAAATACTTATGCTCAAAGTTAAAAAAGAAAGAATTCAAAAAGTCAAAATAGGACAATTGTTTTGGGACAGAGGGATTAATAAAAAAGAGTGAATTTCATTAATCGTCTTTGTGGTTTGTCAAGATTGTAAAAACTGACCCTGGTCTTTCATAAGTGAAGTGGCCTCCTAGTGGAGAAAACTTGAGATTGATTTGGTCTTTTATTTATGAAAGACCATAGATGATTTTTGCAATCTTGGCAAACGAGAGGGAGGCCACCTACATTTATTAAAGGTTTAAACTGCATGGAAGTTTTTTGCAATTTACTCTAATGAAATATATGAAAAGACAAAAAACATACTTCACTTTTAATAGTCAATATAAGTTAGCGTTAGTAAATTTGGACCAAACTTGTAACGAGTGTTTCATATTATGACCGGATCTGAGATTATTGAAACTATCGAACTAAAAGGGAAACACCCATCAAACCACAAAGACAAAAAAATGTAGTTATAATAAAACCACAAGGGCCATTGGGTTCAGAAGAATGTTTAATGATGTAATAAAACAAAATTTTGTTTTTGTACATGACTTAATTGAACTTTTAGAAAAGTATAATGACTTTTTAATTTTAACAACACAAATAACTTGATACTTACCGAACCATTAGCCAATATATCTTTAACTTCCTTGTCAATCCATAATCGGCTATGCTTTTTAGGTTCATTGGGGTTCAGACGACGAATAATATTCTTGCCCATTTCTTCTATATGGTCATGCATCCTTACTTTCATTTCCAAGCGCCCATAGATAGATTTCTGTTTAGAAATAGTTATGAAAGATTTCTGTTCAAGAATTCTTAAACCAGTTTCAGCAAAAAATCCGCAGCTTTTAAGCGCTGTGATTGCATCATCTTTATCCCAACCATTCAGGAAGCATGCAACATCTAGAAATATTTCCTTGTAATCATCCTCAAGACCATTATAGCTGAGTTCCAATTTTTCCATAGTTGCCTTCAATGGGATTTTTTTTAGTCTTGCTAGGGTATCTTTCCATTGAGGCAAATATTGACCACAAAGAAGTGAACCCAAAACTTTGATCGTTAATGGAAGACCATCAGCGTATTGTACAACTTCTTTTGAAAGCTCTTCAAACCCTTCAATCGGAACAACTCTTTTAAATGCACACTTACTCAAGAGACAAATCGCTTCCACGTGAGATAACAGGTTGATGTCATTAATGAACTTCACTCGGTGGGCTAAGAGAACTTGCTTATCTCGTGTGGTAACAATAACTCTGCTTCCCAATTTAAACCAGTCAGGCTCGCCTGCTAACACCTCAAGTTGTTCTATATCATCAACATCATCTAGAACAATTAGAACTTTTCTCCCACGTATCATCCTTTTCATCATGTTTGTTCCTTTCTGAACACTACTTACAGTGATTTCTTTATTATTTAACACGCTTGAAAGAACTTGTTGTTGCAACTTATTCAAACCGTACAAAGAGGATTCTGAAACTTCCCTTACATTTTCAACAAATGCTATACCGTCGAACTGAATGGATATTCGATCAAAAACAGCTCTTGCCAAAGTTGTCTTCCCCTCACCTCCAATCCCCCATATCCCTATCATGCGGACATCTTCTATACCAATTTCTAAAGATGTCAGAACCTCGTCTATTCTTATCTCCATGCCTACTAAGTTTCCATCCACACTCGAACTAAGGGAACTTATGTTTTTGAAAATATCATCAACGATTATCTGGATCAATTTGGATTCATCCCTGTAACAATAGAAAAGATTTCATAATCTTGCTTAAATCTCACATAAACAAATAATTTCCGATCTGAAACACAAATATACAAATTCAAAGATAAGAAAAACAAAACAAACAGAAATAATAATTACAGACTTATAGCATAGGGGTTGACTTACCCGTTAGCCGTCGCCTTCAATTCCCACCCAGCCAGATCGGCTGCTTCTTTCATGGCCTCTCTCCATTTCCCAACAGCTTCTTTATTTTCATGTTTTCTAAAAGCTTCTTTAACCGCCCCACTTTGCTTGCGGATTTCCGTGGGCTCCACATCATAAAAGACCGGGTAAGCAGTCTGCTCACTCGCCTTCCGGCACTCCATAATCTTGACAAGCTCATCTAAGCACCAAGATGAACCTGCATAGTCCTTAGAGAACACAATGATGAAGAATCTTGAGTCTTCAATGGAATCCATGAGCTGGGTGTCGATGGTTTCCCCTTTTTCAATTTTCTCATCATCTTTATAAGTCTGAATCCCATGTTGCTCAAGAGCTTTATAAAGATGGCCAACAAAGTTGTTACGAGTGTCTTTGCCTCTGAAACTTAAAAAAACATCATACTTGAAGCTCTTTTGAACGGATGAAGCTGAAGTAGATGCCATTGAAGTTATGATTTGGGAAATTTTATTTGCAGTAATTGCAAAGTAGCAACTGGATGAGATGAATAACCTTTGTAGAGCAATTATTAAGTCAACTGTGTTTGTTTATGTAAAAACTTGCATTTTTGCAGAATATGTATCTGATCAAGGTGCATATTATACACCCTTAGTGGGCACTAACAATATTTTATTAATTATAAAGAATAATGTTTCGTAACCACCAAAATAAAGTATTCAACTTTTAATGATATTCATAATCTCTTTGTTTTTTTGTTAACTTTTACCAATATATAATTTTCTATCGCTTTAAATAAAAAATAAATCAGTAATAATCATTTTAGAACGGCCAAATGGGCTACTATCACACTTTATGTTTTGGTAAAATTAAATCATTTTTTCTTCTCTTAATAACAAACAATGTTAAAAGAGATTATGAGCATCATTAAAAGTTAAAAAATGCACTGGGTCACACTCCTTTTCCAGGCGGTCAAAATGGTTAGCTAGTATTTTAGATTATTTATAACTGCTTATTAAAGTATTTTTTTTCCTCTACAAGGTCACTGGATAGTGATAAAACTATATAAGAATCTTAAATGAAACCATTAATCTCAAACGTTCTAACCGAAATGGTTTAGGATCGCTCCAGACGAAGATTGTGATTTAAGATGACAAGATTGCAAGCCTGTCCAAGTAAGTTTTTGACAATTCCGAGATTACGGTCTGGTTTTTCTTGGCTTTAATTAGCTAGTAAGGTAAAAACTACAAGTGAAATATTGTTGTAACAATAAAGTTGATGTACTAACCTAATAGGTAAGTAACTGATATAAGAATCAGTTTAGAAAATAAACAATTTGTGCCGGAATCTTATTCAAATTTATGAAGAGTAACGAACAATTACGAAAGGTTTTCTTTTTTAAGTAAATATAAAAAGAAGTGCAAAAACAAGATTTTTTTTTTTTTTTTTTTTTAAATAAAGAAATATTGTCTATAATAGTGAGTAATGAAAGTAGAGTGGGTAAAACCAGATAACTAAACAAGTTCAAAGGCTCACACGTAATTTCCAACAATTTTCTAACTGATCGACAAATTGGTTTTAATCGGTGGTCAAAGTGTAAATAGCAAAAACTTTGTTTTCTAATGGGTCATTTTCTTGACCCGGTTTCAACCCTCCGAATCTGTATAAAATCAAATCTCTATTATCTTGTAACTCGATATGAAATGTAACATAGATGCATGTTCAATCATGGAACTCTTACTAACAGTAATCTAATAACTTTTAAACAATTTATATACAAAAAAATATACCAATAAAAATGTTTTCAAATAGTTATAAAATTTTAAATCGACTTCCTTTCATTCTTGTAATAGGTCAAAATTTAGCAATTTTGTTATAAAAAATATATCAATAAAAACGTATTTAAATTTTTTGATAAAATGAGCCCAACATTGTAATGCATTTAGGTTACGTATGATTTATAAAGAGATAGTGATAGAAGTTTCAAATGCAACTTCTTATTTTTTAGTAATATATCAAAATAATTATAAATATTTAGATGATATAGATATTAATAGATAAAGAATATAAATTGTATTATACAATTTTGGTATATGATAATGCATTAAATTAAATTATATAGACATGTGAAATATTTTTTATGCAAATAAAATAAACTAATTAAATTATTTAACTTACCAAATATATCACCGGCACGCGCGGGTGTTTGATACTCGTTTAATACATTGTTTAACAGTTGTTAGTCATTTGGATACCTCACGAAACAAAATAGGACACGAGGGACTAATGGTGTAATTTTCTTGAAAACGGTTTTGTATGCGTAAACACGGATTGAACCTCACGGGCTAATAGTGTAATTTACCTTAGAATCTAGTAGCATTTAAAGGTTGGTAATCGATTTTTTATTTTTATTTTTTTTTCTTTTTTTCTTCAAAAAATACAAAACGAAAAAACATTATCGTTTTTTCCGCTTTTTGCATGAATGAAACTATTTGCAATGAAAAGCTAAGGATCATTCATCTACTAAGTTTATCACAATGGCTTTTCGACTATGAATGGATTAATCTAGTAATTAACTTGTTAAAAATTAGTAATATAACTATTTGTTACATAGGAAAAATGGTTATAGAACGTGATCCTTTTTATGTGGAAAAAACAAAGGAATGTGATAGAGACACAAAAGAGTCTTTTGTAAAAACAAATAATAGGAAAAAGACCATAAGATTGCTTACGCATAGACGGGTAATTCTTTGTCTTATTACAATTTAATACCACCATATTTGTTTCTATTAGGCTTATTAAATATAATCATTCATTATTAGTCCATTATAGTGGCGGCTTAATGTTTCTCTATCTTTTCATTATTTTAATACCAGTACTTATTATGAACTTTCCATGTATTTATTCGTTTTTCCAATTTTCCTTGACTTATATGGTAGCTATGTTCTAGATGCATGCACATATAAGTTGAAATCAATGTATTATACTTGATGCTGGAATATATGTGTATTGTATAAAACTAGTCGGGGACCCCGATGCGCAGCCAGATGTTCTCGGGAGACATTATATGAATATTACATAGCTAACAGTGTCAAAATCCGTTATCAAGCAATGTAATATAGTAAGGTATCGGTGCTGCACGAGACAGAATTTGTTTATCATTTCATATATCATAAATCATAGAAGTGGGCTGAGCAAAGGTCTAAAACCGAACCGACCTAACAAAAACCGAACCGACCCGAGAACCGATTTTGTGAAAAACATGAACCCAAACCGAATCGAATATGGTCGGTTCGGTTCGATTTAGGTGTGTTTTTGTCGGGTTTGGGTCGAACTGAACCGACCCGACTCGACCCGAAACCGAAAATAGGATAAACATGAAACCAAGACCGAACCGAATGGCTGTCGGCTCAACTCAGCTTGGTTTTTAGTTGCTTTTGTCGGTCCGGTTCGGTTTTCGGGTCGTCCATGATTAGCCCTACATAGAACTATATATATTTAATGTCTTATGTAGTAGTTTGATACGTATCATATTACAGTATATGATAATGGGTTAATAGAAAAACGAGAAAAATACAAAAAGGTGCATTTATAAGTAGATGTGAATTTAAAAAGAAGAGAGAAAATTGTTAGAGGGGTCTCGGAGGGTTGTGCAATAGGTGCCGTCGCACAAGGCCTCCACTTAAAAGATGCCACATTATTACATTAGTTTTGCATATAAATACGTATAGTATTAAACGTATATGAGTCATATAATTCAAGTTTATAAGCAATATAATTGAAGTTTATATGCAATTTTCTTTAGTTTACAAGTATAATACGGTCTATTTGTTGTTATTCCCTAGGGCCACTGAAAACCACAAGACATCCTTGAGAATTGATGAAGATGATTTTTATTAATGGCAAGTTATTTATGTAGAAGTTTTTTCGTAAAAATTTAATGGTTGTAGCATTTTCCAAAATACATATCAAAAGTTCATAAACGCACATGTTTTTTACTTGCATAAGAAACCATAGATTAGACAAAGTGAATTGTAACGGGGGGCGGAGCTACTATTTTTAGTTAAGGGTGGCCAGCCTGTGAGAATATAAATGAACCGTATATCCCATTAATCATAAAGTGCGGTATATAAATACCCATACAAGAATGTTCTAGACTCGGGCCTTAGCCCATACGAATATTACATGGACTCAAATACTTTAATAGATAAACATACGACTAACACTCCCCCGCAGTTGGAGCGGGAGGACACCGGACACTCAAACTAGTCCTAAACTCCTGAAACAAAGCAGATGGTAAACCTTTGGTAAAAATATCTGCATATTGATAACGTGATGGCACATGAAGCACTCTAACCTGACCAGTAGCAACCAAATCCCGTACAAAATGAATATCAATCTCTATATGCTTCGTACGTTGATGCTGAACCGG
The DNA here is from genome assembly GCA_030686995.1 of Artemisia argyi. Classification (NCBI taxonomy): domain Eukaryota; kingdom Viridiplantae; phylum Streptophyta; class Magnoliopsida; order Asterales; family Asteraceae; genus Artemisia; species Artemisia argyi. The sequence continues at coordinate 228,249,428 of CM060701.1, forward strand.
ATTAGAAGATAAATAAACAGCACTAACATTATCACAGTAGACTAAGGTAGCGGAAGACAAAGGTGTGTGCAACTCACGTAAAAGATTCCGCAACCAACAAGTCTCAGCAACAGCATTGGCAACCCCACGATATTCTGCCTCAGCACTGGAACGAGAAAGCGTCGGTTGGCGCTTAGAGGACCAGGAGAGGAGATTGTTGCCCAGAAAAACACAATAGCCTGAAGTTGATCTCCGAGTAGTAGGACAACCAGCCCAATCAGCATCAGAATAAGCAACCAATAAAGAAGTGGAGGAGGAAAACAACTGCAAACCATAGTCTAATGTCCCCTTAACATACCTCAATATCCGCTTAAGAGCCGAGAGATGAGGCTCCTGAGGATCATGCATGAAAAGACAAACTTGTTGCACTGCATAAGAAATATCAGGTCTAGTAAAAGTAAGATATTGCAAAGAACCAGCAAGACTTCGATATAACTTAGGATCAGAAATCCTATCACCATCATCACTCAATTTAGACTCAGTGTCAACAGGAGTCCGAGAAGGGTTACAACCAACCATATGTGCACGTTCCAATATCTCCATAGCATACTTACGCTGTGACAAAAACATCCCAGAAGAGTCACGCGTAACTGAAACACCCAAAAAATAATTAAGAGCACCCAAATCAGTCATAGAGAACTCTTTATGTAACGAAGCAATAATCCTCTGTAATAAACCATCAGATGAAGCAGTGAGCACAATATCAACCACATAAAGTAACAAAAATGCAGTATCATCACCCTGTTTGTAAATAAATAAAGATGAGTCACATCGGCTAGAAGTAAACCCAACAGAAGTAATATAAGCAGCAAACCGTTGAAACCATGCCCGAGGTGCTTGCTTAAGACCATACAATGACCGCTGCAATAAACATACATAATCAGGATGAATAGGATCACGAAACCCAGGCGGCTGATACATGTAAACTGTCTCAGCCAAATCCCCATGCAAGAAAGCATTCTTAACATCGAGCTGATGAATAGGCCAATGTTGAGAAATAGCTAAACTAAGAACCGTCCTAATAGTACCGGGTTTGACAACCGGACTAAAAGTCTCATCAACATCAATACCCTCAATCTGATTACTACCATTTGCAACAAGACGAGCCTTGTAACGACTAAGAGTCCCATCCGCTAAAAACTTGTGACGAAACAACCACATATTGCGAATAATATTCGCATCCGAGGGTTTTGGTACAAGAATCCAAGTTTTGTTTTTAATAAGTGCATCGTGCTCATCGCACATAGCATTTTGCCAATTGGGAATACGAAACGCATCACTATGAGACCGAGGTAAAGGAGAAATTGTAGACACATGACCAGCATAACGAGGATTGGGACGAGTAATCCCGACACGAGCACGTGTAACCATGGGGTGAATCGAACCGGTTGGCTGTGGAATTGGAGGATCAGGGGTGTGTGTTGTTAGTGGTGTAGGTGGATCAGGTGTATCAGGCGTTTGTGGTGGTTGTGGCGTTAGTGACGTTTGAGTCATTGGTGAAGAGGGACTAAGAGGTTCAACAGGTGCATTAGGTGTAGGAACATTGGGTGGAGTGGTGGGAGATAATCTAAGAATATGAGAAATGACATTAGATGAGTCATCCAAAAATTCATAAGATTGATGGACACTAGGAGTGGTGGTAGTGGATGTCTTTGTAGCAAAAGGAAAAACTGTTTCATCAAAGGTAACATGACACGAAAGAATAATTTTATTGGTGTTCAAATCTAGACATCGATAACCACGATGATTAGTGGCATGACCTAAGAAAAGCGAGGGTGTGGCCCGTGCACCAAGTTTGTTATTAGTATCGACATGCGGATAACAAAGACACCCAAAGGTACGCAAAAGACTATAGTCAGGTTTTAATCCAAAAATTAGGAGGAAGATTCATTGTAAATGGGACTTCATTGTCAATGGCACGTGAGGGAAATATATTTAAAAGATAAACAGCCATATTAAGAGCCTCAGTCCAATAATTAGGAGGAAGATTCGCTTGAAATAAAAAAGTACGGATAAGGTTATTGATGGTTCGAATCATCCTTTCGGATTTCCCGTTTTGTTGAGAAGTTCGAGGACAAGAAAATCTAAATTGAATTCCATTATCTGAAAATAGCTTATGAAATGGTTGGTTATCAAATTCCCCACCATGGTCACACTGAAAAGATTTAATTTCACACTTAAATTGAGTACGAATAAAACTACGAAACAAAGTAAATTTAGACAAAACATCAGATTTATTAACTAAAGGATAAACCAAAACAAACTGAGAATAATGATCTAAAAACAAGACATAATATTTGAAACCAGAAAGACTCGGAATTGGGGAAGTCCACAAGTCCGAGTGTACAATATCAAATGACGAATGAACTAAACTACTAGAACTAACAAATGGAAGTTTCACGTGTTTTCCAAGCTGACAAGCATGACAAAGGACGGGAGACTTCTCTTTATTACAAGAAATAGAACTACTTGAAAGGACACGATGTAGCACTTCACTTCCTGGATGTCCAAGACGTTGATGCCACGTATACTGACTCACTAAAAAAACATGCGGAATGGTGGAAGGTGTAGTGACTGGATAAAGATCTCCAGTGCTATCACAGCGGAGCAGCACCCGACGCGTTTGAAACTCCTTAACAGAAAAACCAAAAGGGTCAAACTCAACTGTACAATAATTATCACGGACAAATTGACGAACAGAGATTAAATTTTTAACAATATTAGGGGTGATCAAGACATTATTTAAATGTAGGGGTCGGTAAGGAGTAGGCAAAATCCTATGGCCAGAGTTGATAACGGGAATAGTATGCCCATCACCAACCGCAATAGATGGGTAAATGCACGAATTAAAAACACCACTAAGACAATTTACATCATCATTAATATGAGAAGACGCACCTGTATCCATGTTCCAGTTACCGACGGTTGGATCCTGAAGTGTTTCGGTATTAAAAGCATGAGGTAAAATAGTTGCTTGACCTCCCTGATTAGAACACCCCTGCTGTGAACCATGTAGAGGAAAAGAGGCAAGCTGTGAACCCCCTTGAGAAGAGACCCCCTGCTGTGACCCCCCTGGTGACTGAAAAGAACCCCCTGTAGCAATAAATGGACCCCCTTGCTGCGAACCAGCCACAAGTGAATTAAACGGAGCCCCCTGGTGAGTAGGTGAACTGGTATTGTTTAAAAATGGACCCCCTGCTGTTGAACCTGTTGCAAGAAGAGGACCCCCTTGCTGGTGAACTGAACTTGCGGCATTAACCTGCTGGTGACCTCCCTGAGATGACCCCGAGCAAACAAACTGACTCCCCTGCTGTTGTGACCCGTTGGGAACAAAAGAACCCCCTCCAATGTTATGAGTAGTCTGATGTGAGAATATGGATTGGTCCACTGGCCCAAAACTTGGTGGTGTACTAACAAAACATGCTACTGGTGGAGATATAGGATTTGTAGTATGCGACACTGATGAACTAGCCCCATGCATAGCCCCTTGAATACCTAACTTTGCCAAAAGGGTTTGAAGAGTGACCAACTCGTTGGAGGACAACATATTGCCCGTAGAGACATTAGCATTAGATGGTCGTTTCGAAGGGTTATTATGAATACCGTCGTGAAGATACTTGCAATGAACCCCAAACCTACAAAAACCTTGAGCAAAGAGGAAACAAGGTTTGTTTACCTTTTCATTAGGGTTAACAAATCGCCGCACATTAGAAGTCGAGTTAGCCAATAAAACCATCGGGGAGGAGGACGTAGAATCAACCAAAGTATCATTACCATGAGTCTTTAAACGCATCTCCTCTGTGGTAAGCATTGAACGTACCGTTTTAAGATCCGGAAAAATCTCACGATGAGCAATGATGGTGGAAACGCTATCATACTTGGCAGGTAACCCTTCCAAGGCAAAGGTAACAACATCATCATTGCTAATAGGAGACCCCAAACTAGATAAGATAGTTGCCATGTTCTCAATCTTCCTAAAATAAGCATCAATGCTTAAATTACCAAGTTTTATAGCACGGAGTTCGGCCTTTAATGCTATAGAACGCGAACGTTTATTGTCATGGAATATTGAAGCAAGCATGTCCCATGCCTCCTTGGCCATTTGAGGATCCGCATTAACGAGACGTTGTTGAAGTGTAGGAGACAAAGTGATGAAAATCCATGAGAGGACAATAGTGTCAATCTTTAACCATTCAGCATCGGGGGAAGCACTTGAGGATGCATCATCCGAAGACTTGCCCAGGAGATGATCCAAGATAGAGTATCCTTTGCATAGATGCTTAAGAAAGTAAGTCCAGGAGGAGTAATTCATCTCCTCTACATCCAACTTGACCGGAACAAGGGTGGGGATATTGTTGATTGTCATGAGTTTATCGGATAAGAGGATAACAGGTTGTGGTGGAGTAGATCCTGTCATTGGAAGATTGATTACGTAGGGCTGTGTTTGTGATAATACAAAGGGAACAGTAAACGTGGGAGGTAAACAAGAAACAGTAAACTAGGGTTATGGCTGGTTAACAGTAATCGTGTGTGGTAAAGTAATCAGATACCAGAAGTAGCAAACGAACAGTATCACCAAACAATCAACGTGTCGACTGGTTATCAAACACAAAACCAACGATCGACAATAAATACTAGTCGACTGGCTATCAAACAAAAGCCAACAGTCGAGTACTTTGTAAAAGGAAAAAAAAATTAGGGTTTTTAGAAGGATCGGTTTATGATAGGCTGTGATACCATGTGAGAATATGAATGAACCGTATATCCCATTAATCATAAAGTGTGGTATATAAATACCCATACAAGAATGTTCTAGACTCGGGCCTTAGCCCATACGAATATTACATGGACTCAAATACATTAATAGATAAACATACGACTAACACAGCCTGCTTAACGCAAAAAGTCATAGTGATAAATATCGCTTAAAAAATTAATCTATAGTATTGTTTTTTATTATTTAAGTTGTTCATTTATGAATTTTGTAGACATGTCTATAGAATAAGGCGGGCTGAATGTAAAAAGCTTGTAAAAAAGTGGATTGTAATTTATAAAACTAATGAATGAAGTTGATTGATTAGAGGTGGCTCAGCACATACTAGTCACCCTACTAGCTACGCCACTAATTGCAACGTAATGAAATATATATGCTATGTAAAGAGAAGATCGAGTCTACCCTACATCTATCAACACTTGATAATTTGAGTAACAATTCTCGTTCAAACATCATTCTTACTACTACAATACATGTGTGAGTGGCAAAAGTGGGTGGTTAACAACTTACATCCTAAAATATGGTATACGATACATGTGTAAATGGCAAAAGTGGGTGGTTAACAACTTACATCCTAATATATGGTAGTCTAATGGTTATTATCTTTTTAGGATTTTGCTATTCGTAGCTCTAAGAACTATGTTTAAGGAACATAACAAGCATATGTGATGAGAAAATTTTACAACTCCTCTAGGCAGTATACGTAATTGGTGTAGTATGAGTAAGTACCGGGAGTTGATCGAACACACAAAGAATAGAGATGTAAATCCAAGAGACCTAGTGGGAAGGATATTCTTTTAGTATTTTTATTGTATATTTTAAAGAGAGAACTACAAAATACATCCCTGTTGTTTACAGGTTTTGCCATCTTACATCCATGTCAGAAACTTTTGGCAAGATACATCACCCGTTAGGCAAACGTTTGCCACCATACATCCCTCGTTTACAATGAGGACTAACGGTGCAATTTTTTTTCTCCATTATCTCTTAATGAGACTGAAAATATTACACCGTTAGCATTCGTTAGCCAAACATTTGCACCGTTAGTCCTCTTTTTGAGTTTTTTTCGTTTTTAACGTTTTATCCATTTTTTGTCAGTTTTTTTCCATTTTTTGTACGTTTCATCAGCTTTTATACGTTTTTATCCACTTTTTGTACGTTTTATCCGTTTTTTGTCAATTTTTTTACTTTTTATCCATTTTTTGTACGTTTTATCCATTTTTTGAACGTCTTTTTACCTTTTTATCCGTTTTTTGTGCATTTTTATCTGTATAAAAACGTAAAAAAATTGATAAAACGTACAAAAAAAGGAAAAAAAAACTGACAAAAAGGGATAAAACGTACAAAAAACGAATAAAAACATAAAAAACGGATAAAACGTATAAAAACGGAAAAAACTGACAAAAAATGGACTAAATGTACAAAAAACGGATAAAAACGTAAAAAAAAAAACTGATAAAACGTACAAAAAAGGGAAAACCTGACAAAAAGGGATAAAACGTACAAAAAACGGATAAAAACGTAAAAAACTAATAAAACGTATAAAAAAGAAAAAAACTGACAAAAAACGGATTAAATGTACAAAAAAACGGATAAAAAAGTAAAAAAACTGATAAAACATACAAAAAAGGGAAAAAACTGACAAAAAAACGTATAAAACGTACTAAAAACATAAAAAAAAGCTGATAAAACGTATAAAAAACAGAAAAAAAATGACAAAAAACGGATAAAACATAAAAAACGAAAAAAAACACAAAATGAGGACTAACGGTGCAAACGTTTGGCTAACGAAGGCTAACGGTGTAATATTTTTTGTCTCGTTAAGAGATAACGGAGAAAAAACTGCACCGTTAGTCCTCATTGTAAACGAGGGATGTATGGTGGCAAACGTTTGCCTAACGGGTGATGTATTTTGCCAAAAGTTTCTGACAGGGATGTAAGATGGCAAAACCTGTAAACCACATGGATGTATTTTGCAGTTCTCTCTATTTTAAAGCAATTAAAACAATGGATTGAGATGGTGATTTGGACTAATTAAACTAATCAAAGGTAAAGACAACGAACTAGTGGTTTAAACAAGGATAAGGGGAGCTCACCTAGATAAAATGTGCCTTAAAAAAGATGATTCAAACACAAAGTTGATTAATGGTTGCTAATTGGCTCAGGCAACTGTCACTAGCTTCGCTTAATAAAGCCATGTTATCCACCTTTTACGAAGTTTCAACCACGGTTGTTGTTGGGACATCTCTTTGATAGGGTATATCATCAACAAGAGAGAATTTTACTCCTGGGTTGACACGGGCTACGACAGGTTGCCTCCAGTACTGAGTTGGAATCTCATAGGTGGCATAGACTTTCTCGATTCCGTTGAAAGGGTTCAGCATATTTCAATTGAGCTTCGTAGATAAAGGCAACTACCTAACAATGCAAATTCCAAGAAATAATCTTAATTGAGGTGATATTGACGTGGTCAATTAAGGGACACCTCCTATGAGCAATTTAAGGCAAGGGATAGATAAGCTAACCTAGCCTGAACTACTTATGCAATATACACAATTCCCAATTCAACTACACCAAATCTCGGGCGTTAAAACGGAGAATAACCTGGTGCGAGAACTAACCTAGATATGCAATTCCAACACGGGCGTCACAACTAGCTTAGGTTTACTAAATGATCAATATAAAAACCTACCTTAAAGCAGATATAGACTAATAGGATATATTTGGTTAATCAAATTTATAAATGAATTACCAACTCGATAACCTAAATAGGATTAGATCTAGGTGGCAAAGATTAAAAACTATAATACTAAGGCAAAAAAAATCAGAATATTCAACATTGATATGAATTAAACGGTAAACACATTTATTTGCATAATCATTAATCAAGTATTGAGATCATTCTACACAATTACCACATTAAAACTTAAAAAATCATGAACAATTAATCACTAATCAAAGATAGAAGATAAATCACGACATGAGAATCAAAGTAATGGTTAAACAAGCAAACCATAATCAATAAGCGCTGTGGAGTGATTGGCCCATCAATATTCGACCCGATTTTGTTGAATATTATCCCTATTGTTTTCATATACACGTCGTGAGCTACCTCCGGAAAAGGTAAAAACACATTCTTGTTTAGACATATCATTAGACACTTATTGTGCAAAACCATGAAAGATAGCTTTAATTACTACCATGAAAATTGAAGCTTTATATCAGTGGGATTGAATGTGATTACCAAATATTGTCCCCGATGTAGACGGTTTGAAATTGCAAGCTACTTGTATTTTCACCCATATTTTTCCCATTATACAACACCTTCACTTTAACCATTAACCTTCTTCTTCTTCCTCCTCCCCCTCCACTTTCACAACCACACTTTTGCCTGCCAAATCACTATCGAACCCCCGTTCTTCTGCAAAACAAAAATTATTAACCATAAATCAACAATCATGACAGAATCAATTGGGTGATAGAGTAAGAAATATTTGTGTTTCTATTTGAAAACTAATGTGCTAAAATTATTTGAGGATTGTTTGTGGTGACGGTTTAATTGAGAGAAAAAGGAGAAACATATTAAGTTGTCAATCCGCCAACACAACCCATTGCCATATAAGTAACATGTGTAATTGTACAAACACCCTGTTAGTCAAAACCCTAACTAAAAAGTTCAAAAGTATAGAAAAAGTTAATTAGAAATAAACATTTTTCTGCGAATGTGTCCTCAGCCTTGAGAAAAAACTGCATGTCATCGATATGCTAGACATGGCCATTGAAGCCCCTCTAACAAATGGATTGAAGTGAGGCTCTATTTAATGCACGTTCACTAAATTTAGACCCATTTGATACTTTTGGACCCATTTCCCGTTTAGATTAAATCATAGTTTCCCCATTTGACAAAAAGTAACTATACTCAAATGGATTAATGGCATATAATAGCTACGAACTTTCCCGAGTGTTTAAATGTCAGTAATGAACTTTCTAAAACACAAGAATACCCATCAAACTTTCATGTTTTTGTGTTGATATCAGCAACAAGCTCTTTTTTGCCTGCAAAACATGCCACGTCATAAAATGTGACCGTTGAGATATCCTACCACACTTTAATATATATATATATATATATATATATATATATATATATATATATATATATATATATATATATATATATATATATGTTCTTCCCCAATTTCTCTTCCTAAAACCCTAAAATCCTTAATCCCTTAAAATCAATAATATTACACCAAATTGGTCAATTTCCCTTCTAATTGAAACATGACTTCTTCTTCTTCATATAATAACAACAACAACATTGGTCAATTTCCCACATTATGCGACTGCAAAAATCCTTTACCCTTGGTTCTTCGAAAGTTTACTACTTTAACCCATCTTGCTAGAAGATTTCTTTGTTGCCCTAATCCAAGTGTAAGATTTGATTATGTGTTTAGTTTAATTTTGACTTTTGTTCTTGCTATAGTTTTGACTTTTAATTTTGATTTTTTGTTAGTGGTCTGGAAATCAGTGTAAAGCTTACTACTTTGTTGATCCAGAATTTCCCACTGATTACTACAAATGTGAGATGTTTAAGTTGTTGCAACAAGTTGGAAGACAAAATAATCAAAGTGTACAAAATGAAAACACAAAGATTGCAGAAGTGGAGAATGAGATGAACTTGTTGAAGACTGAATTAAAGATCATGCAAAAGGAATGCAAGGATTGTAGAAAACATGTTAGGTTTTATAAGAGGGTTGTATTGTTCTTATTTGTGGTTGTCTTTATGTACTTGCTAAAATGAAATGTATTGTTATATTGTTGTTGTTTGTTTGTGGTTGTCTGTATGTTGAAGACTGAACCATGTTGTCTTTTTTCTTGGCCATAGTGAATAAAGTAGTATGTTGAAATGAACAAAATAGCAGCAACTTCAACTTCATTTAAGCATAAACAAAGTTGTCTTTACACAAAATGAGTGGACCATTTCCACTAAGTCACTTCATTCTAAGTTTTGACCATTTTCCACAATTGACACTGCATTCTAAGTTTAGACCATAATCAAAAGAAACATATTAACTAAAGTATTGTTTACTACTAAGTCATTCATTGGTTATATCAAAAGCCAACTATGGAGTAGAACCAGTTCCCAAAGCATCAAACACAAATGGTTTTTTCCATTTGTTTAGAAGGATTCTCTGTGATGGTCTTCTCACTCTTAGACCCCTCCTCAAAACAGGCTGAGCCACATTTGCAGGTTCCACATGTGCAGGCTCATCACCAATTCCACTCTCATCCACATTTGCAGGTTCCACATGTGCAGTCTCATATTGATCCACATTTGCAGCAGGTTCATCCACATTTGCAGCAGATTCATCCACATTTGCAGGTTCCTAACATCAACAAAAGAATGCATTAATTCAAGTTCTCAACTACAAAATGCACCAAAAAAGAATGAAAATATTTACCTCATTTACAACTTCTCCACTACCACTAGCAACTCCACTACCACTAGCATCCATTCTCATTCTCTTTAGAGCACTTGCTGCACTTTCAAAACCACTGTTACCACCCTTTTTTCCCTTTTCTTCTAACTTCCTTTGGTGGTGGATCAACTTTTTCAGATGTACATCCTTTCTTATTATGGCCCTTTCTATAACAGTTACTACAAGTCATTGTTCTTCCAGTTCTGGATACCCTTTAAGTGTTGGATTCATTTACTTCACTTGGATGCCTTTTCCTTTTTAATTTAGGTCTGCCTTGCATTTTTCTTTTCTTAGGTGACATTGGAGATGGAAGTGTACTTTTAGCCCATATTGATTATCCACCTACTGGTTTAATGAAGAAAGCATAAGTGTTTTGCCATGCTTCTTTAGTTAACCATTCAGAAACATCATCAGCAGGATCCTGCTTAAGGTATCCATAAGCTGCTATGGCATGGATACATGGAATCCCAGTAAGATCCCATAGTCTGCATGTACATTTGTGTGTTTCCAAATTAACACCATATCCCTCATTTAGCTTCCTAACCTCAAACTCTTTATAACCACTAACATACACTTCCCAATAGGTAAGAAACTTCTTCTTATGCTCAATCTCTTTTCTAACAGATGGGGTTATTACATCACCTAATTCTCTAGCTTTATCAGACATTACAACTAACCTTTGCATCAAATATATCCTAATATTTTCAAGCATAGTAATAATAGGCTTACCCCTTTGATTAATTATTGAAGCATGATAACTCTCACAAATCCCATTCTTAAATGCACCACAGCTCCTATTCATCTAAAAGAAGGTTCTGCTCCAAGTATTTGGGTCCCTTTCTACCAACTATTCGTGAGCCTGTTCATTAAGGTTCCTTAGCAGGTTCATCTTCTCATCAAATACATGATGCATAGTAGTTAAAGCAGCCCCCCAAAATAGATTCTTGAAGTAAAGTCCTGGCCAGCTTTTCTTTAGGTTTGCGTAGATGTGCCTTGTACATTGTCTATGCTCTGCCATAGGTAACCATTCCCTTACTGCTTCTTTTAGACCCTACACAAAATAAGACATATAGTAACATTAGATATGTTAGGTTGCAACTTAATTCAGATTAGTTAATATACCTTGTGGCCATCTGAGATGATAGTAAGATCAGCTCCCCTATTTAGATTTAGGTCATCACCAAAGGATACAAGGAACCAAAGCCAATATATTGTCTTTTTCTCCACATTTATCACAGCCCAAGCAATTGGAAACATCTGGTTATTAGCGTCTCGACCCATAGCTGTCAGAAACTCACCCTTGATAGTTCCTTTCAAGAAACACCCATCCAGTCCAATTACTTTTCTGCAACCCATAGTCCATCCATCTTTTAAGGATACAAAATGATAGAAAAGTATATATAACTATACAATTACAATATCTGAAAAAGAAAAAACTGTATTTGAAAAGTATATATAACTAACCTTTGAAGCATACATAGATCCTTTTGAAGTTGGTTTTACTACCTGATCCTTCTTCAACATCAAGCTTTACTATTGACCCAGGGTTGGTTTTCAATATTCTATCTCTGTAGTCCCATAATTTACCATAGTGTTCAATCAACCCACCTTCAATTTCATATAAAGCTCTTTGTTTTACCCTTCTACATTGTCCTAAGCTCACATGGATCTTGAATTTGTCCCTAATATCAGATTGCATTACTCTGTAACTTATCTTAAGATTAGTAATAATCTCCCTAACATAATGCCTTGCAATCTACTTAAATGTGACCAATGAACCATGATCAAATACCCTAGCAAAAGTATGGTCTGAAATGAGAGTCTTAATCTAGAAAGATGCTTCATTTTGCATCTATGAACCCCATAGCCTAAACTTGCATACATCATTAGATAAAGTTGTTTTTCTTTTTTTCCCTTTATGTGTGCCCTCTGCAACTTTCTCTTTAGAACTCCCTTTTGCAACTTTCTTAGTAAACTTGTTACAACCATCTGCAACTGACTTTCTCCTATCAACTTTACTAGCACACCTACCTTCTGAAACATTCCTACCACACAAAGCTAGTAATGACTTATAGTCATTTCTTTTGTACCATAATTGATAACCATTAGCTACAGCATAGTTAGCCAACATAATTTTCATCTGCTCATGATCTTCAAATTTCATTCCTATTATGGGAACCATTTCATTCCAGGGAAGGTTTGGATCATGGTCAGGATAGTTTACTCCTTTTTAACTTTTGCATCCCCTTGTCAGTTTTGACCAAATGTATTCCTACTTGTTTTACTAGGATCAGTGGTCTTGCATAACCTATTTAAAAATGGATCATTTGTGCACCTATTTGGTATGCTAACTTCTTCTTCTCCTACAAACTGTGGTTCAACATAAGCTGATATATAATCTAATTCACACTCTTCATCCTCACAATCCTCATCATCAACATCATCATTTACAAGCCAACCCTGAATATAATAACCATGATGTTCTAGATAAACATCAATTTTTCCACCATGTTCTAGACCTACTGCTACAAAGTCACCTAATTGTTGATTACCTTTTATCTCCGTAATTCCATCCCATCAGTTAAGTCACATCCAGGGACACAATAATATAGACCAACAACTGGATACTTACTAGCATATGCAAGAAAATCAAAAAAACTTATCGTATGTCATATTATCAAACTCCACATCTTTGATTGTGTCTGAGCTACCCTCAATGTACTGTATAGGAAGCCCTGTAAACAACCCATCATGGGAATGTAATAGTTAGGCTAGCCATTCTGCAAAAAAAAATAAAAAATAAAATAAAAAAAATAAAAAAATAATAAAAATAAATAAATAAATAAATAAAAGTTAGGGTTTACGATTATGATTGTTAAAATAGATGATTATTAAGATTAGGGTTCATAATTAAAACACTTACCTTTAACAAAATAAACAGATTGTGCGCGCAATTTTGATTATTAAGATTATGGTTCATATGATTTTTAGATTTGGGGGTGTTGGGTGTGTGTGTTTTGATCTGTTTGTGTGTGTTTTTTTTGTGTGTTTAAATGTTTGTGCGTATATGGAGCGTACTACCAAACGTTAAAAATAATCCACATATTCGAGTTTACCGGTGTATTCGGTTACAAGTCATGCCACGTAAGCAAACGTATTATATTGATTCAATATTTGAAAGTTTGATGGGTATTCTTGCATTTTTGAAAGTTCTGGCATGTGAACATTTGGGAAAGTTCGTAGCTATTATATGCCATTAACCGTACTCAAGTCAACCAATCTCTACATTAATGGGTCAAAATGTCTAACTCCCTGACACAAACAGATCAAACGCTGTTAGTTTTCCTTCTTTTTTTTTACGAGGTAATTCTCTATATGCCCTGGTGCCCAAAGTCTATACCATTTCTAGACCAAAAAAATGTGACTTCTCAATATGCCCAGGAGACTTCAGCGACTTAGGCGACTTATCCCCCACCCCATTAAATGTCGACAAGTGTCCCATACCAAGTACAAGTCGCCCAAGTCGCCTGTGGACACTTGTCATCATTATTCCACTTTTATGGGACACTTGTAAACATTTAAAAGATGTAAGACAAGTCGCCTAAGTCTCATGAGGCATTTTGAGAAGTCATATTTTTTTGGTCTAAAAAAGGCTAGACTTTGGGCGACCGGGGTAAATAAAGAATTACCTCTTTTTTTACATGTGCGCTTCTGCAAATCATAAAAGTTTCTAATTGTTGTATAATAATGTTCTTTTGAATGGATTGTGCAAATCATAAAAGATACCTAATAAAAACAAAGAAGAACCCTAAACCCTAAAAAAATCAAATTATTTTGAACGGATTGTGCAAAAGAAAATTATGACATATGGTGTTTTGTGACTAATATGAACCAAAAGATACCTGATAAAAGTTGAAGAAACCTGATGCGAACATTATAAGAGAATCTGAAAGCAAAGTCAAATGATTATCAAAACGCATATGAAATAAAAATATCATCAACATTTAAAGACAATAAATACATTGACAAAATTGCCTTTTTTATTATTATTTTTTTCATTATGGCTGCGTTTGATTCAGTTAGGGTCGATTGGTGAATAGGATTTTGGTTTGTGAAGACTGATGGGTATGGGTTGGTTAAGAAAAGGTGTGGGGCGAAAAAAGGGGACTTCAACATAAGCTTCGCAAGTTTCCTATATTACTTTCCTAATTTCCTTAATAGTGTATATTCAAAAACAATTATGCGAAATGACCAATCTAGACACTCTAAAATTTGAGCATTCACTTTTTAAAAGGGTATTTAATGTATTTTTCAAGTGCTGTATATTCGATAGTATAGAAGATAGATAGATAGATTAAGCAAGATTAAAGTGCTATTTTATCTTATGAACAAATTATTTGACCTTCAATTTACCCAACAAAAATAGAAACTTGTTTTATGGGTTTAAAGTTAAGCCTCTGTTTTAGAAATGAAGGTATTAGTTAGAGGTGGCAATTTGTGCTCATAATAAAAAAAAGTGGGTTAATTTTGACTACTTTATAAAAGACTTGGGCACATTTAGCCCATTCCTTTTTTTGAAATGGGCATAATTAGCCCATTGAAAAATCAAATGGGCACTAACGGGCACATATTTTTCTCTTAATTGGAGAACATTATAATCGTTTTTAAAGAAAAACTTATATATATAATATATTTAATTTTTTAAATATGAATGAAGTATTACGTTTAATGAATTTATTTCGTTATTTTTGGTCTTCTATAAAGAAATTTGTATAACATGCGCCCGTTTGGCCCGTGCTCGTTTAGCTCATACCCATTCTAGCTCGTGCCCGTTCTAGCCCGTGTCCGTGCCCGTCCGGCCCGCCCGTTTTGCCACTTCTAGTATTAGTGAATGACATAGTAGGTCCTTCGTCTATTTCCTTTTATTTATTTCTCACCTTTTTATAAAGTTTATCAACTTGTTTAAACTTTCCAATGAGTAGATAGCTTTAAAGCCTTTAAGGGACCAAACATGTAAAGAATGGTATTGATTTAGTCAATTAAGTAATAAACACACACAAAAATTTAATAATTTACTATAAAGATATTACAAATTGCAAAGTCTATCAATAAAGACGGTGTACGTTCTAAAAATATTCCAAATTTTGCACTAGTTAATCTTCAAATTCGTCTCTAGTTGTTTACTCATTAAACTTATAAAACAGTGCTTGTCAGCTTAATGTTGTCTATTGAGCTCTCGAGGTGCTGTTATTCTTATGGGGTATTTTTTTTTTAGAAAGGCAACAATTATAATTGAAACAACAAAGATTTAAAATACAAACTAAGGCATCCCTCCTCTATTAAAAAAGCTAATTGATGAGGCGAAAAATGAACCACTTTTAGGGGGTCATTTAAGCCCGGAATTGAATTTATTTGATCAAATATTGCCCTAAATCGTTCCTTTTGTGATTTTAGGTACTTTGGTAGAGAAATCTAGAAAAGAAAGCAATTCGGACGTTTTTGGAGCATAAAAGTGAAGAAAACGCCAAAGACTTAATTTTCCAAGCTGGGAACAGTAGGTGACGGCGTCAAGAGCAACATTTTGACGGCGTCAAGAGTAATTTTCATGACGACCCAGTACAGAAATGAAGGCGTCACAAGAAAGAGCGTCAAGAGTAAAAGACGTGACGGCTGGAAAAAGTTATAACGTGACGGCGTCAGAAGTAGATCAAGGCAGTCCGAGAATTCTTTTGGCGGCGAGATGACGGCGTCACCTATTTGGTCTTGACGCCGTCAGCCTCAATTTCCTATATATAGTTTTCTAATTTTCATTCATAGAAGAGAGAAGTTTTGGAGAAACCCTAAGGCCGGACTTAGTACGAATTTTACAGGTTTTCAAGGGTTTTCAGCCCTTGAACCCTTTCATGTGTAATTGAGATAAGTGTTCTTCTAATTCAATCAATATGTCTATGTGTTGGTTGTCTATATCTTGTTCTTGTCTTAATTCTATCATGCTAGGCTAGATTTATCTTGTGTTTCCTTAGATCTAATGAAACCTAGATGTTAATTATGTGTTGATTACTTGTTTATGGTTGTATTGGATGAATGATTTCGATGTTAGGCTTAAGAAAACAGGTAGATCTCCAAATGGTAACATGCTTGAACGTCTTAGGAAACATGAACTGACGTGCACTAGGTTTTATTGGTTGTATTTAATGCATGAGTAAATTCTAATGATCCCATGTTAGGAGCTTCTTAGCCGGCTCGACATAGGAGTGAAGTAGGCACTCATAGGATTGGGGAATTAAGTGCGCCACCCCATGAATGGTATTAAGGAATACAATCTGTAACAATTCGCAAATTCAGGTTAATTTCTATTTTCGGAAAATTTTACTATTCATGTTACTATTCATTTCTTTCTGAAATTTTCCCGAAAGTTGATTTTTATTTCATATTCTCGAGTGATAAATCATTTCCATGGCAAATTAAATGTTTGACATTCGTCAGATCAGTTTCGTGAAAGTTATTAAGGAAATACACAGAATTACCCGTTTTAGGGTAAAACGTCAATCAGAAATTCCACGCTCCACGAAATTTGATTCCGTCAGGTGACCCCACATCAGAAAAATGTTTAACACACTTATGATTTATTTGAGAATAAATCATGACTGAGAAAAATCATGGCCCAAATAAACTTCGGCCGTGAAAAACTGGAATTTTCAGTTTTACGCGTTTTTACTCAGCCGTAACCCTAGCCTTTACCTGCACCGCATTTCTAAGATGATTTGAGCTTTCAAATTATTTAAATAAGTCAACATATTTTTCCCTCCTCCATTGACTAAAAATCATTCTTTGATTTTATAAGTCATCGTGTGATTTTTAGGCTTCCGGTTTGATGTCTAAAAGACATTTAACACCAACCGACACCAGACTGAGCCCAGTCTAGACATTATAAATCATTTTAAATCATTTTTAGCATATAATAAAAGTAACATTTTACTTTTCTCAGTTTTACGCAATATTCGTACATTTTACGTATTACGCGTTTTAGACCCGTGTTTCCAGCTTTTAGCAGGTTTTACCACCCAAATGGAACTTATCACCCATTTTATATTTTATTATGGGACTTATGAACATTTCTAACAATACTTTAAAGTTTCATAATTTTACGACACCCGGTTTTACGTTTTGAGGCCTAATCATTTACGGTTGGCATTTCCCGGAGTCAAAATGCATCTATTAACCAAGGATAATACCAAGCCAAGCCACCTCCCCTCCTTATCTTTTTGGAACCGCCACAAGGGGGGGGGAGTCACACCCTTGGGTGGCTTGATCTCATGCCTTGTGATCTAGGATGCATACATGTGTAGATTTTGATAAAATATCTCAAGTATGTAACCTCCTCATTAGGGTATAAATACCCCTCTCCCTCTCTTCCTTGGCCGGCCATCCCAACCCACCAAAACCTCTCACACTTAGCTTTAAGTCTTCTAATTTGTTGCAAGGTTCAAGTGAAGTTCAAGTATAGAAACCCTAGTTAGCTTATTTTCACCAAAAATCTTCCAAACCCTAACATACTTGGTGTTTTCTCTTGAGTTTAAATCCACTCAATACACCTCAACTTTCATTACATATCTTTCAAGCATACCAAGGGTAGAAAGGTTGCTTGAAGTGAAAGGGTTGAAGCTTGTCTATCAAAGTCCATTTCCTTACTAGTTACTCCTTTCTTTAATTAGAAAGCCTAAAGTTGTAAGCCTAAACCTAACATGCTTCTTGTTTATTTATCATGTTCATCTCATTTATATGTTATTCTTTCTATATTATGTGTTGTAATTATGTCCATGATGAATCATGATGAGTAAAAGATGTTGTTGTAATGACTTATTGAAACAAGTTACTAAAACAAGCAAACTAGTGAATATCTTGGTATAACCTGATCAAAATGGTAAAAATTTTATATTGGATTATTACATATTACAGTAGAGGACTTAACAAGAAAACCATAGCAATTTGAACCACCTAAAAAGAGTAAACGAGTCAAAAGTTATGGCGATTTGAAGTTACCAAAGATTTCCGGCAAAACTGCCTAAATGTTTCTGTGATTTCTGTGACAGAACCTAAAACACGCAAAAAGAGGCCTTTCTGGTCCGATTCATGAAAAAGTTAAAACACGAAAGTTGTCCGGAATCACGTTTTCATTCAGGAATTAAGAGGCTCAAGCCTTGAAAACGCCTTCTGAGTGAGATATTTCTCAGTTTTCTTAACAGCTATTTACATATTTTAAGTTACTAAGTTATTGTCATACTTTCAAAGGAATAAAAGGTATTATGACCTATAACCAAGACCACCACCATGGCTAGAACCAAGGTAGTGTCTCATGACCATGGAACAAGGACCAAAGGTCATGGCTAGGCCATGACGAAATGACCAAACCAACTTACAAAGGCGTAAACATGAAACAATGAAATTGGCGATATATGGAACAAGCAATTTGTATCTACTTCACCTAAAAGGAAACCATGAGATTTTACCAAGACAAATGGTCATACAAGACTTATAAAACTACCCCTAATAACAATCTTCATGTACTATAAACTTTCCTAAGTTTATACAAATATCGGACATGTAACTTTTTCGGATCAAAACTTATATCTATATACTTTATCAACTACTACAATAGTAGGGAGCTTCATGTGAGGAGTTCATTATGTAAGCCGTCGAGATGAGTTGTGGATTTACGAATTAAAGTGTCCTGGCTCCTCGAACGCTTACTAACATGACTTCTGAAATATGTTAGCCCGAACGGTAGTAAACGATATACCAAAACATACATGTTCATAAATCTTTCTTTCAAAGACTTACAAATATACATCATACCTCATCATGGACTAAATGCAAGACATATATATAGGCACTCCGTTATATTCTTTACACAAATCCTAAGTCGCAACATTCTATTCTAGGTTGCTCGTAGAAACCTACACGATCCGATCATCACCTTCATTATTTGCTATCATACTTGAGGTGAGTTCATAGCCCCACCTTACATTACTTTAATGTTTTACAAACCCTTGGGGGGAATACATGCTACTTTTAAACCGAACACAATGCTTTGAAACTGTATGCTGCCTGATTGTTTTATTATTACTAAGTACCTACCTTGCCAATCCTAGGCCCCATCATGAACCATTTAATCACTAGTATTAGTGAGCGCGAGTATTGTGAATAGGCCTATTGGGATTGACGAATCCCATTTGTTTGAGCAGATTAGTTCAAACGAATGCACTATATTTGAAACATTAAGTATGACGGCAAAGTACTTACCGGGGCAACATAACCACCGATTGATATTGGTACCCGTTAACGTATTGGTTGCATGAGCTTAGTACATAATAATAACTGTTTTGTTTTCTAACATGAGTATGAGTCTAATTAACTCATTACTACCAACATATTGTGTTCAACCGTTAAACAAACTCTATGAATTTCACTCAACCTTTGTGTTGACCTCTTAAGCATGTATTTCAGGTCCATGATAATCAAGAATGGAGCGGGAAGGGCACGTACCGAAGGAAGAAGGCTATAAACTATTATGTCATTCAATAAAAACATCATAGACTTTATATTGATGTGTTTTGAAACAATGGATCATTTTGGGACCTCACTATGTAAACTTTGATATATTTGAATAATATGAATGACAACTCTTTTTATTACGATTCGTTTAGAGATCGTTTTCTATTATTATGACTGTTGTGCCGTCGAGTAACACCCAAGTTGAATTCCGCTGCATCATGAATTGGGGGTGTTACACAATCCGTCATCCACGCAACTGTAACAAGTAATTAACGTGTAAAAGATATCTAGGGAGTAGTGAAATCTAAGTAAACACAATCTCTCCACTTATTGTTCACAACCTTAGTTTAATTTAGTTTTATTTTCATTTCTAGTATTTTATTTTGATTGCATTTTTAGTATTGGGTTAGTTGACTAGCAACTAATTCCGCCCAAATCCTTCAAACCCGAGATATTTACTTGCTTTCTAAAAAATATAAAAATACAAAAATAATCATCCCTCATCTTTAGAACTAGTATTTAGGTTTTCTAATCCTAGCGACACTATTCCTAGCTGAACGATCAATCCCCCGGTACTTGTCACTATACTATACTACAAGAATCAGGTACACTGCCTGGTGGGGGTTGTAAGCTTCTCGAGATCCCTCGAGAGGTAAAGCCTGGTGCAATCCCTACGCATCAAGTTTTTGGCGCCGCAGCCCGGGGAATAGTTATTGTCTAGGTTAGAATCTCTTTTTATTAGGTCTACTTGCTAGATTCCTTTCTAGTAAGGTTTTATTTTTATTTTTTAGGTTTTCTTTAGTCTATCTTATTTCTTTGTGTTTTTGTTCGTAACTCTTCACCACCCGACATCATGGACGATGGGAACATCTTTGAACCCGTCATCCCACCACAACAAAACCCACCACTAGAACCTCCTAGGCCCCGAACCTTAGGAGAGTATTCCCGACCTAGCCACCAAGGCTACCGAAACACCATTGAGCTCACCGGAGCCAATATGACCCCCTTGCGATCCGACACCATCCGGTTGGTGCAAAGCGGATGTGCATTCCATGGACTTCGTTCCGAAGATCTAAACCAACATCTCAAGGACTTCCTTAAAATCGTAGATTCCATAGACCTAGATGTTGAAACTAGAGAGACAACCCGATTACGCCTATTCCAATTCTCTCTACGGGATCAAGCTAGTCAATGGCTTGAGCGTTTACCCGCGGGATCCATCACCACATGGGATGATGTAGAACCCTGTAAAAATTTCTTGTAATTAAATCATTAATAAATATATAATCTTTCGTTATCGTTTCTAATTCCCATTTTCTCGGAAAAATTTAAAATTTTTCTTATTATATTATTTTGGTGATTTTCACAAAATAATATAATTCACGAAATGACGGAATTAATCCTCGACACGTTACACGAAACTTAAACATTTTATTTAATCCTAAACCTAAATCCTAATCCTAATTATATTTATTAAACATAATTAAAATTCACTAATTACCCTATTAACCTAACCGGACCCTTAATTATTTCGGCCCACACACCTCAGTCCACTATTCATAAGCCCACGCCAACAAGCCCAAAATCCAATTTATTTAATTTTCATCCGATCGACATGTTCCAAACCCCCTCCAAATCGCACCCTTTATTCGTAAATTTAGCACACGACCTATATATTTTATTTTCCCATCTCGTTAACCTACTATCCAACAATTAGTGTGTCAAGTCTCGCGTTCCTACGTTGAGTATTGATACGTTATTAAGAGGCATAGTAATCGACCTTAGCAAACCCAACTCGATTTGGACTATATTCAAAACTTAACCGTTTTGAATCTAGTTTGTTTCTAAACGTTCCTAATATTATTCCTAAGATGATTTTATGCTCAAATGTTAAGGATGATCATGTATGTTCAAGTGGTACACGGTTTTGTAAATCGTATGCATGAATATATATATGTCGACATGATGCATGAATCACCCAACATTTTCCTTCTTTTGTGCACTCACAAACTATCCTAAAACAATATAAAACTACACCTAAGGAGTCTAGTACTGACATGCAATAGTGTGGACGAGTTTCACATTGAAATTGCTTACTAACGTTATATATTAGTATATATAGTACGTTCATTGCATGTATACTCCTCATATTATTACCCACCCTTATTCACTGCAATTATTCGACCTCCATTTATCTTCATACCAAGCTTACAAGTCGTGTGGTATTATATTGGAAGCAAAGAAAGACAATCGGGTTTGAAATAATATATAACGTTTGGGTTATATAGTTTTGACGAGATTTCTTGTGTTCCTTTTCTAGCTAGCTCGACTCTAGATCACTTTTAAAGTGTTTGTAAGTTCCCTACATTCATTTCCAAACCATTTTGTACGTATTTGTATAGTCATGCACTTTGTGATTTTTGTTTTGTACGTCTACACTTTGCACACTAAATTTACGTATATAATTGTTCGTAGTACACAAAATGTGATTTGCCTCTATCTTGGATGGCTTAGGAATCACGTAGCACACACCATTCACTTTAGTTGTAACGTTATAATCATGTCATACATTCATTTTAAATCTACATCCATCGATTTACAAATTGTATAACACTTAGTAAAATTTTGATAGTTTTCAAGTAATATAAATCGACTCAACCATGTTCCAAAACCAACGTATAACTTAAAATTTCGTTTAACAATAGTATCACATCTTTTCGCGACACCCTAGACCACCTAGCAAGCTAACATTTCATATAAACAACTTGTAAAAATAATCACGTTTAGACATCCTAATCGATCCATTTTGAAATGACATGAACCGGTTTTTAAACCAAAATTTGAAACTAAAAATCTTATTTTTGTCGAGTGGGCTTAACTAAAGCCCACTAAGCTTTTGAAATCCGTAAGCCCACTGGGCCTATAAGATATGTTTTTAGAATCATAAAAATAGTCCAAAGCCAAGCCCAAAACTTTTTCCATGCCCTCGCCTCTAAAAATCTTAACGGGCCTTAAGATAATTCGAACCAGGCCCATAAGCCATAAAAATAAGCTTTTGAAATAAATAAGCAGTAAAATAAGCTTTTGAAATAAATAAGCAGTAAAATAAGCTTTATACTTAATAAATAAGCTACGGAAATTTTTAGAAAAGTTCCATAATCATTTTTGTAAAATTGGACTAAAAATGTAACGCGACGACACCTAGAAGGACTAAATGTGTAAATATTGAAAATCAAGGACTAAACCTGTAAATACAGAAATCTAAGTATAAAATGTGATAAAAATTAATATTAGAAGGTTTGTATTGATTATTGGACAAAGTAGAGGACTATAGTTGAAAAATATATAAAAAGGACTAACGGTGTAACGCAAGTATCGTTAGTGTAAAAATGGTAAAAATTTGGAAAAGGAGACAAAGACTAAACATAATTTATTTATCATTCTTATTTATTTTACATTTTTCATAAATTTATTTCATATCACGTTTAAATTTTATTTATATTTATATATATATTATTAACTTAACGTTAATAATATATAACGATATTTTAAAAGGTTAAGATTTTACTTACGATTAAAAAGAAAAAACTTCGATAGATAATTTTAAAAATCATATTTTGTCATATCATGCATATCACAATATTTTCACTGCATATCACTTAATCGTCATAGCGAATATCTAATATTCGTTATTTTCTTTATAATTACTAAATAGTTTTTGGTCAAGTTCTTAGATAAATTTATTTATCAGGTTGTGTTTCGAAGCCGTTTTCATAAAATTCATCCGACCTTATTTTCTTCGTTTTCAGTATCAATCAAGGTGAGTCATAGCCTCACATTTAATTATTTTCAAAAACTCCGTGAGGGGGATACATGTTATAAATAGATCACAAGTATTTTTCTGTATGCTTTCCTGACTGATATATGCCTAAGTTAGCTATTGCCAAAAGACCCTTATTCATGAGCCATTAATCACTGCGGTGAACGCGAATATAATGAATAGATCTATTTAAGGTTTGACAGCCTGTCCCACTAATGCTTGACGGAATGTCATTATGCATGTGGTTAGCCGCATTAGTCGTGATAATTATATTTGAGTAAAAATAGGAATTGGCAAATCACCTATTACACGAGGGCAAATTTATCATTGATTTGATATACACCCGCCGTTTACGGTATTTGTTAACGTTTGCGTGTCATGAGACTTAGTGCAATATATGAACTGCAATATCAATGTTTTCAAACTGATTGTATTTTCTAATACAATCTTGCTTGTGTATCAAAATGATTATTAAATTCAAACTCTATGATTTCACTCAACAATTTTGTTGACTTTTAAGCATGTATCTCAGGTATTTAACAGGGGAAGCAAGCATGGAACGGGCGGCAAAAATCTTCAAATTATGTTTACTTTATTTCAAATATGATGTAAAATAAATGATGTTTGATTTAGTTCAAAACATCAAGTTTTTATAATACTCTGATAAGGACCTATTGTATTTCAAATAATTATAAATGAAATAATGTTTTTAAAACGTCTCTTCGAGTCGTTTTCTATCATTATGACTTCGATCCTCACCGTAACACCCTAATTTCTATTCCGCTGCCGCATTTCAAATTAGGGGGTGTTACAGATGATCTCACCACTCGTTTCCTTGCTCAATTTTTCCCACCGGGGAGAACTACTAAGCTTAGAAATGACATCTTGATGTTCCAACAACGTCAAAATGAATCTCTTTATGAAGCATGGACTCGTTTCAAGGACTTACTCCAAAAAGTCCCTCATCATGGCATAGATCTTTGGCTCCAAGTCCAAATCTTTTATGACCATATCGATCTCTCCACGAGGCGAGCCATTGACCAATCGGCCGGTGGTAAGCTACGTGATCTAAGTGCGGAACAATCATGGGAACTCATAGAAAATCTTGCTCTCTATGACAACGAAAGTTGGAATGATCCCCGTGATTTGAACAAAACGGTCATGGCAATATCTTTGCCTTCGAACAACTCTAGCACTCCCGACCGTAGGATCATGGAACTTGAGGACCAAGTCAAGTTTCTCATGAAATCTTACGAAGCTCCTAAGCCTTCAAGCCAAGTGAACAAAATCACTTCTTCATGCGAATTGTGTAGCGGTCCCCATGACACTCGTGATTGTGTGGAACTCCCCGGAACAGCTTTTGCGGACTATGCATCCATGCGTACCGACGAAGCGGGAGATAAGTGGTACACTTTCAAGCCTGAGCCAAACCCTTACGGTGATTCATACAACCCCTCTTGGAAAAATCACCCAAACCTTAGGTGGAAACAAAATCAACCCAATTCTTCCAATCCGCCTAATCGTTACCAACCAAACGGTCCACCCTCCAACCGTACTTTCAACAACAATCCTTCTAACAACTATGGTAGTACCAACAATCTTGAAGGATTGATGTCTAAGTTCATGGCATCTCAAGAAGCTCGCATAGCTAGGTTTGAAACCGAATTCAACCAACAACAAACGGAGATGACCAACAAGATTGACAACTTGTTGAAAGCCCTCAACAACGAAGCATTAACTACACCTAGGAAGGACACTAGGGATACCAATAATGGAATCCAAATTAAGGACCCCTCATCATCTAAACATGTCCACTTTGTCACTGTTGTCACCATTAAGCCAATAGATAAGGAGGTAGAAGAAAGTGACAAGGATGAAGTTGGAGTAGAAACCGAGACTGGGGATGAAAGTAGGGAAATTGAGGTTAATAAAGAAAAGGAGTTAGAGGAAGTAGAAACTATAGAGAAATACTTTGATAAGATGCCCACCAAGGAAGAACGGGAATACCATAAGGATTTATTCGATAGTCCCGAGAGACCATATATCCTTGGCACACCCCTTATCAAAATGGGAGACCCCTCTAACATTAACATACCATGCAACATAGGGCATATGCATATATAGAAAGCTTACATCGATCCTAGATCTCCCGTTAACATCATGACTAGGACTTATTACAATTGGGTGATGAAGAAACGACTTGATTTTAGGATGATGCCCAATACGAATCTGATAAGTAATTTTGCAGGAAGAGTGAAGGGATTACATGTGATTATAGGCAATCTCACTTATGAGATCGATTTTATGATAGTAGAAGACACTTGTCCAGTGATTGATGCTTGCCTAAGCCAAATAATATTTGGACAACCATTTGTTGAGGCCACTAGGATGAGTTATGATCCGACTCTTGGGATAGTTAGATTTAAGGTAGAGAATGATGAGGTTGCCTACCAAATGCCCTACAAGATTGAGCAATACCGCCTCCTCTCTAATTTAGAAAAGGAACACAAGCAAGCGGCTTATTATAGGAATAAGGAGGATAGACGTAGAGGAGTAGAGTATGTGAAGAATAGGATGCTTGGTTTCTACAAAGAATGCTTGCAACTAGGTCCGGAATACAAAACTGGTTTAGAAGACGACCTAGAGAATGAAACCAACGATGAGATAACGTAGTAACCCATGACCTTGAGTCTAGCTACAAGACTCGTAAATAAAGAAAAGTGCTTCTTGGGAGGCAACCCATGCTTTGTGTGATTTTATTTTGTTTGTTTGTTTGTTATTTGTTTCCGTATGCATGCTTTATTTTTATTGTTGGTAGATCATGTTTCTCAACTAAATAGTGGAAATACTTTACTTTGTTGTTTTGGCCTAGTCTTAACTCCACCTAAAAGTATTTTTGCAAAAGATAAGTGTAAGGGGAAACCCCAAATATGTTTTTAAGAAACAAACCGATCATGATTCTCAACAATACTAAGTGAACATGTATATTCGTATTTGTTAGAGTCAAATGCTTGTATTGAGTCATAATGAAGTTTTGCAGGATTTTCTAGGAAGTAGGACCAAGTTTTTCCAGAAATTTTCCAGAAACTTAACATAAGAATTTCTGCAGGTCACTTCTGACGGCGTCACGAGATTACTCTTGACGGCGTCATGTATAAAAATCTGGAAATTTTACCGGTTTTGTTTTTCTAACGGAGTCTTAAAGTTTTTGTGAATTATTAAGTTTTAT
Source organism: Artemisia argyi (assembly GCA_030686995.1). NCBI lineage: Eukaryota > Viridiplantae > Streptophyta > Magnoliopsida > Asterales > Asteraceae > Artemisia > Artemisia argyi. The sequence continues at coordinate 228,276,328 of CM060701.1, forward strand.
AATCTCCAGGAAATCTGCAAACTTCATTCCACAAGCATTATATCTTATTTTGTTTTCTAGGATTTAGTAACTTATATAGATTGCCGCCGATTTTATGCGAGGTTGTCTTGTCTATTTTTTCAGGATTTACAGGTTATGTATGACAAGAAGATGATTTATATTCTGGAAGGGAAGCTTTGATTGTTCATTTTCTTGGAGGAAGATTTAACCTGGCCACCTTATTATCCATATCGAGCGAATCAGGGGAGTATTTGATTTCATTCTTTTTACTTTTTAACTTTTACATTCTTTACTTGAACATTGGGGACAATGTTCATCTTAAGTGTAAGGGGAGGGTAAAATGATGATACCTTACATGTACACTTTCGCTTGAGTTTGTTTTGTTTGATGGTAGATGTGTAATAAAACTATGAGAAATACTTGTTAGTGCAATTTTAGCGCCAAATTTAAAATTTTTTACAACATTTAGGAGTGAAACTTTAGCCATAGCAAGCGTCTCATGGATAGCAGATTGTATGACTAGCACATAACCGTATATTCAGAAAAATTTTCCACCCAAATATGTGAGGTTCGCCTTTAGATTTGATAGGAAAAGCATTTACTATTAGTGCTTATGAGTGTACCGGTAGCATTTAGATTCTAGAACTTGCGTTAGTGATGCATCCCGAGACCGCTAGTGAGACTACATTCGTGTAGTAGGATTTACTACATGATAAGAGGCATTAGGATCACCCTTGTGTTAAACCCGTATTATAATTACTTGACCATTTAAGTCATATTACTTGGCTAGTTAAGTCAACTAATTTTTCCCACACCCTTAGCGTTGTACTTATTTTTAGTACACGAAACCCCTAGTACACCCCTCCGAGCCTATCTTTTCATTTCTAACTTTAAGCATCTTACTTAAAGGAAGAATTTGTTACACCCCACTTAAATGTACAACCAAATCGCCTTAGGCTTCCGTGTATGCGCTCATTTTTAGTGCATTATTGTTATTTGTTAAGCCCTAAGTTAACTATCTAATTGATTACATGGTTGCTAAGTTGAGTCATATCCTTGTACATATTGTTTTGGGACGATTGGGACTCATGGGTAAAGTACTTATTTTATGGAGTAATGGGGAAGAACATCATATATTACCCCCATATGTGCGTTAATCTTAAAAGTGCTCCAAGTGTTTTGATTTTCTTAATTCGAGTCATTAGATTAGTTTATTGTAAAGTATGTAAAGATTCAAGTGTAAGGGGAATGTTCATTCCCTATGATGTATTATTTTGGATGGTAGGGTAAGAGTGTATGCTAAAAAAAAAAAAAAAAAAAAAAAAAAAAAAAAAAAAAGAAAAAAAAAATCGAAAAATCAAGAAAAAGAAAAAATATATATATAGAAAAAGAAAAAGAAAAAAAACATACGGACTACCATCCCTTTTCATTCTATGTTCATTTTATGTTTTTGTTATTTTTCATGTATTAGCTTAAGTCGAGTCTAGTCTTGGCTTAGCAACGCCATATTGTACATGTAATTAATCAAGATTGTTAACTCGCCACCAGTAAAAACTTCCTTTATCCAACAAAACCGTGTATTTCATATCCCTACACCTAACATTACAACCCTTTAAAAGACCTCTTTGATAGTTTATCCTAGGTGCTTACGCCATGTGGTGGAGGTTTGATCCTTTCCCAAGCCTATGGTAATCTATTTTGCTATGACAGGTAGTGAGAGATATCTTCCGTTTCCATATTGTAATTTATACTTTATTACACCCGAGAGATGTGAGTATATAAACACTATTTGTGAGGTGCTAGTGTATGACCTCCATGCTTGTCTATTGGTCTTTAGTGGAACGATTATTTGTTGTAATTACTTTTATATTAGTGTTAAATGACCCCTAACTTGTATTTTGACTAGAATAAAAGCGCATTTGCTTGAGGACAAGCAAATCTCAAGTGTAAGGGTATATGATGAGGCGAAAAAAGAACCACTTTTAGGGGGTCATTTAAGCCCGGAATTGAATTTATTTGATCAAATATTGCCCTAAATCGTTCCTTTTGTGATTTTAGGTACTTTGGGAGAGAAATCTGGAAAAGGAAGCAATTCGGACGTTTTTGGAGCATAAAAGTGAAGAAAACGCCAAAGACTTAATTTTCCAAGCTGGGAACAGTAGGTGACGGCGTCAAGAGCAACATTTTGACGGCGTCAAGAGTAATTTTCATGACGACCCATTACAGAAATGAAGGCGTCACAAGGAAGAGCGTCAAGAGTAAAAGACGTGACGGCCTGGAAAAAGTTATAACGTGACGGCTTCAGAAGTAGATCAAGGCAGTCCGAGAATTCTTTTGGCGGCGAGATGACGGCGTCACCTATTTGGTCTTGACGCCGTCAGCCTCAATTTCCTATATATAGTTTTCTAATTTTCATTCATAGACGAGAGAAGTTTTTGAGAAACCCTAAGGCCGAACTTAGTACGAATTTTACAGGTTTTCAAGGGTTTTCAGCCCTTGAACCCTTTCATGTGTAATTGATATAAGTGTTCTTCTAATTCAATCAATATGTCTATGTGTTGGTTGTCTATATCTTGTTCTTGTCTTAATTCCATCATGCTAGGCTAGATCTATCTTGTGTTTGCTTAGATCTAATGAAACCTAGATGTTAATTATGTGTTGATTACTTGTTTATGGTTGTATTGGATGAATGATTTCGATGTTAGGCTTAAGAAAACTGGCAGATCTCCAAATGGTAACATGCTTGAACGTCTTAGGAAACATGAACTGATGTGCACTAGGTTTTATTGGTTGTATTTAATGCATGAGTAAATTCTAATGATCCCATGTTAGGAGCTTCTTAGCCGGCTCGACATAGGAGTGAAGTAGGCACTCATAGGATTGGGGAATTAAGTGCGCCACCCCATGAATGGTATTAAGGAATACAATCCGTCATCCACACAACTATAACAAGTAATTAACGTGTAAAAGATATCTAGGGAGTAGTGAAATCTAAGTAAACACAATCTCTCCACTTATTGTTCACAACCTTAGTTTAATTTAGTTTTATTTTCATTTCTAGTATTTTATTTTGATTGCATTTTTAGTATTGGGTTAGTTGACTAGCAACTAATTCCGCCCAAATCCTTCAAACACGAGATATTTACTTGCTTTCTAAAAAATATAAAAATACAAAAATAATCATCCCTCATCTTTAGAACTAGTATTTAGGTTTTCTAATCCTAGCGACACTATTCCTAGCTGAACGATCAATCCCCCGGTACTTGTCACTATACTATACTACAACGATCAGGTACATTACCTGGTGGGGGTTGTAAGCTTCTCGAGGTCCCTCGAGAGGTAAAGCCTGGTGCAATCCCTACGCATCTCTAATTAATAGAGGAAAAGACCCAAAAGAAATGTAAAAATAGGCCACCAAAACACATCTAAACTCAAACAATACACAACACAATACCTTGACATTTAGGACATGAGACCACATGATATAATAAGACCAGGTGCTTAATTGAAACCATGGCCCATTCGAGAAATGCAATTCTCAAAAAGAACATTTACCAATCAAACACCAACACAAGCCAAAAAGTAACAAACACATTTATGTTGCAACATTCTACCACATTAGCATACTGCAAATATTGACTGATCAAACAGAGAGTAACAGAGAGCACCTATTGCAGACCATACTGACTCACATCCCACAATGCTTGATCATACACTGAAATCACAATTTCTGTATCCGAATATTTATAGGATCCCACAACCATTGTTGCCAATATATCTCTTTATATTTCTTAGATCTTCGCACAATCCACTCATAGCTTTTTAGCTGAATGTCTTGAACAATTTTGTTAGTACTTGATATCTTGTTACCGAAGACACGCGCATTTCTTTCCTTCCAAATGAAGTAACCGGTAGACCAAATAACCGCTTGCCAAACATGATAGACATAGATAGGGACATTAACGTTTCCATTAGATGAAAAGAATTCATCAATAGAGAAAGCATTAACAATCCCCACCTTCCACCACTTGAGTATCTTTTCCCAAACACTCATAGCCAAATCACAAGTAATCAAAGTATGGGCACAAGTTTCCACCATATTATTACAACTTGGGCAAAGAATCGAGTCCAAGTCAACGCCTCTTCTATCTAGCTCGACACGAACCGGAAGTTTTCTTCTTAAAGCTCTCCACACGAATATGTTTACTTTCTTAGGCACCAACTTATTCCAACGCGTTTCTTGACCACCATTGTCCGAACGAATAATCTTTTCCTCGATCATTCTTGATAACTCTTTGACCGTGAGCTCACCATCTTCAACAAGCGACCACCTCCACCGATCCCTACAATTATTAGAAATAACCACATGTTGCAAAACACCAATAAGGTCCTCGAACTCCTTACTCACTCTACCCCTAATGCTTCTAGCCCAAACCCACCTACTATCTACCCAAACCCCTCTTTCCATCACACTTATCTCCTTCCTTCTATCTAAATGATATAATCTAGGAAATCTATCATAAAGCCTCCGATTGTCGACCCATCGATCAACCCAAAATCTAATATATCTCCCATCCCCCAAAACCCCCACACAAGATGAAGTGAACTCTATTCCCAACCCGTCAATCTCTTCTCCACTCTTCACAATATCGCCCCAAATCCCACCCCCCGACACCCCCCACCCAAAGCCCTAACGTCACCCAAACCCCCACTATCACCATGAATACTTTTGATCACCCTAACCCATAAACTCCCGCCCTCTTTCCTAAACCTCCACCACCATTTACCTAATAAAGCCAAATTTTTCGCCCGTAATGACCCAATATTAAGCCCTCCCTCCCTGAAAGAAGATAAAACCACTCCCCATTTGACCCATGAGAGCTTATTGCCCTCCACCGACCCACCCCAAAAGAAGTTTTTTCGGATTCTCTCAAGCTTTTTTATGACACTCAAAGGCACGCGGAACATCGAAAAATAATACAAAGGCAAGCTACCTAGAACCGATTTAACCAATGTTAAGCGACCCCCGAACGACATCGTTTTAGCTTTCCAATCCGCCAACCGCTTCTTGAATTTCTCCACCACGGGATTCCAAGCATTTACCCGCCTCATGTTCTCCCCAATTGGTAACCCCAAGTATGTAAATGGAAACTCCCCAATGTCACAACCCATCCACCTTGCCATATCCTCCATTTCGCCTTCATTTACTCCTATGCCATATATTTTACTTTTGTTATAGTTAACCTTTAATCCGGAAACTTCTTCAAAACATTTGAGGATACACACAAGAGATTTAGCGTTCTCTTTGCTCCATTCACCGAAAAAGATGGTGTCATCCGCATATTAGAGATGTGACACCGTAACACTATTCGCACCAACCGCCACTCCTCTGAATATGCCTTTTTCCGATCCACATTTCTTACTCAAACCAATAATTATGTATAGCATGTTTGATTTGGATATATAATTCTCCTACAGATTATTTGAAGATAGATATTTCATCTTAATTTTCCATGTTGGTTGAAGAGATTAATACGAGGTTAAAACTACGGTCATAGAAATAGTCAAAGCATAACATGGGCATGTTAGAAGGACTTTCACCCATTTTAACAAACATATATACGATACATCAAATTTGAGGCTAACATGACGGCAAAAATAGAAATGGAAATATCAAAAATATATACAAATTTTACACCCTTTTTACCCGTCGTTTTATTTGATAACTTCATCCCCTGTTTCCAGCTTTTCGCTCTGTCCGAAGATGGACTTTCCCAAAATCATTTTCTGATGACTTCGTATTCCTGAAAGAGATCATTAGCTTGTGATAATACGGATGAACACTATAAAATTTCGTTTATAGTTATCCTTACAAAAACTCAATGAACTTGATGAAAGTAAATAGTTTGACTCAAAAGTCAAATGCATTCAGATTTGAGGAATTTAACCCAGTGTAGATGATGTTCATGCAAGTAAAATATTCTATACTATATTAGAACACTTATACAAATTTATGGCACTTATTATATCATGGATCATCTCCAACATCATGTCTAATCTCATCATATTTGTCATGAACATGATTTGACTTTCTGAAAAAGTCAACTGTGATAAACTGTATTGAATGTTTTTATCTTAAAGTACTCGTATTTTTGTACAAAAAGTTTAGTATTAATCTGACATGAAACCATGAATAACATCACAATTGAAAATAAAACAAACTCTTTAAGTTAGACTAAAACGATTTAGATTACAAATTAATATAGGTATGGTGCTTTAAATGAATTTATATAAACCATATAGATTTTATGAAGCTGTCCAAGCTTCATAATCATGTTCCAATATTTCATTAGTACTGAAAAATGTTCAGTAACTTCCATAAAAGCCAGTCGAACCCCACTATATTCATTAAGAAAAAAGTTAGAAAAAACTTCTTGTATTTAGTTATAAAAAAATGATTATTCCCAAAATAAGAAGTTAATGTATTTAACTTCTTACTACTAGTATTTTTTAGTTCCATGTACTCATCTATTTTTTTCTTATTAAAACATATTTGTTTTTTTTTTTCGTGGCACCACTTTTTAACATTTCCAAACACTCCACTTGACCTTAACCATCTCTTGTTTAACTTTTGAACCAAACACAACTTTTCTTCTACATAACCATATCAGCCATCATCGACCCTTATGTTCTTTCAACAAATACTTTTATCATCATATCCACTTTAAAATATCAAATCCTTTTCAAACACTAACAATGGTTAAATAACATATTTCTTGTCTCACCATACCATCACCACAACCACAACTAATCACCATGAAATCGGCCTACCTTGTCCTTTGGAAACCAAAGTCCGGCCACCAAGACAGTCCATATACGATGGTGTTGTCGGTGTTCTGCTACTCTTGGTGGGTGATTTAAAGGGTTATGGTGGTTGTTACAAAGGTGGAATTTCCTCCCAGAACTATAAAGATTATCTTAGTTATGAGAGATGGTGGTGGCAACAGGGGATGCATTGGTGTTTGTTATGGCTGCTAAGGTTATGTTAGGAAGTCTCTGATGGTGGTAGCTTTTCTTGGCGGGGTGAAAAAACAGTGTGTTTAAAACTCTTTTTTATAAGGGTTAATTACTTAAAAAAGCATCAAACTTGACACTTTTTACCATTGTATGTAGCTATCTTTATTTTTTTCCTAATGTGTGACTAAACTTTCAAATTTGATACATTTTGTGTATCTTGTGACCATTTTTTCCTTACATTTTCAAAATTTCGAAGGGTAAAATAGTCATTTTACAAGGCTAAATAGTCACAAAATACACACAATGTACCAAATTCGAAAGTTTAGTCACACATTAGGAAAAAAAAAAGATGGCTACATACAATGGTAAAAAGTATCAAGTTTGATGCATTTTTAAATAATTTGCCCTTTTTATAAATCAGTGGTCAAACTACAAAGTAACAAACTTTGTGTTTAAAACTCTTGTGGCCAAAAGTGTGAAAATGAAAACTTCAATTTTCCATACGGCTCATATTGTTGACCCGTTTTGATCCAAGTAAGATTCGAATCCATACACTACTGATTTTGCATATATCAAGGTATAATGTAGTAACACATTTATACTGTTGGGATTTAATAACATGTTAAACAATTAACAACGAGTACGCAGCGGAATATAGATCTAGTTTAGCCTTTATGATTAACACACATATAAACAACTTAAGGTAAAAAGGAAATAAAAGAGTACGAGAAAACTAACCCTCGTAGACACCCGCAAATGAAACAATAAGTGATTAAAACAATCACCTCTATGGTTGCTCACACAAACACGTCAAACAAATACGTTACGATGCTAGTCACTTGCTTCACGACTATCAAGGAAAACACTTTGCTTGAAACCGATTCGAATACCAAAAGGTAATATATTCGAATGGGTATAATGAGGGAGCATCACAAGGTAAACAAATAATTAACTATTTGTTATATATATGCTACGTATGACAACTCAAAACCATTTAGTTTGTAGGTTTTATGAATTATCGATCGGATCAATATAATGACGCAAAAGATTTGATTATATATGAGAATAACTTGTCCACCAAGATTAGCTAACATCTCCTCATCTTTCATCAAAACGACACTCTCCTCCCCTCCTAGAACCTTCTCTTAACTGGCCACATTGGAAGGAGGTCCGAGAGTTTCGTTTTCCGACATCCAAGTCCCTCTCTTTATATTTAACGTATATATTAAAATTAGTTAAAGCGTCTAACGATTTAAACTAATAACCGTTAAATTATTTCATGAAACATATTAAACACTTAATAAATATAACAAGTATATATATTAATTATTTAATAAACGTACTCTTCGTGTATTAACGCGTGTGCCCCCAATAGGCTCACACATTTCTAGTCGTATATTAGCTAATCTAACTACCATGACCCAACAGCTCCCACTCGGGAGTTGGAGTAGCAGATACCACATATACCAACGACGGAAACGTCTAGCAACACTCACATTCGTTATTGAACTAGAAATGTCTGAGATAAAGTTTCGTAAATCATTCTCAGTAGCATGGTCATTTATTTCTTGCTATAATCATCCCTTGTTATAGATACCGTTAAACCATGGATATGGATCCTAACTCATTCCATATAGTTTAACCATTTAGATTCTCGTTATAGAATTTAATTCAGATATACCAAATGTAATCAAGAATCATCTTGTATTACCCTTCGGGTTTGGCCAAACAATTATCTGATTAATTCTGGAGAGGGCCCATGGTATCTTTCTGCACATATCAAGTGGAGTAACAAATCCTTTGTTGACTACAAGTGTTGTGGATGCTGCTTCACATCACTCCGAAAAATAGCTTTTTTAACTACCTTATTCAGGACAGCGTTTGGCATATAATTACAAAAGTGATATCCACACATAACAGAATTTGCTTGTATCTCAAGTCTAAGGATGACTTTATTAACCATTTTCAACATCTTACTCATGACAAGGATCCAAAAGTAAATGTTCGAAAGTTGGGGTATCCAATATGCATCCCTTGTGAATACATATGAGTTTGGCGGGAACAATCCACATTCTCATAGAATATAACCAACACTCACATTTGCCTTGCATAACAATATTCCCATATTGTTAGCCGACAATGGACATATTTAGAATGATAAAATCATTCAAGGATTAAACATGCAAATATAGGATAACAATTATTATATGAATGAATAACAAATACCAAGTATCTTTATTCATCATAAAGTAAAAAAAAAATTGTCTTACAATCCCAATTACCCAAATACTAATTAAACGGATATGCATGAAACTAATTAGTAAGTTGAAGTCTAATGTTTCTAACATTCTCAACTTTTCTTTTCAAGAAAACTAAATAGTCATCTGAGTAAACTTTTCGAATACTAGTTTCAAATTTCACATATAATGAGGGATTTGAAATATAAGATGAGTGTCTTATCTCATATGCTCAAACTATTGCAAGAGTCATAGTATGGAGATGTCGCCCTACCTTGCATGAGGTATTAGAATTCAACGACATACTGACAATCATCTTTACAGTTTCCTAAAAATGTAAAGTGTTCTTATTCCTTAATGTGTAATGCAACAATGCTCTTCGTTGAGCATATCTAGTTAGCAGATTTATCATAAATGATAAAATCATACTTTAACTAGTTTTAATTATCCTCTAGCATCATTGTACGTATACAACACTATGCTTTATAATTCGTAAACATCTGTATTAACAATAATCTAAATACTCTCAATTAGATATTGTTGTTGTCATCTCATCTTGCTCTTGTGCAAAAGTAACAACCAGTCGCATACACAATATAATATATACATGACAAATCCTTAGTTAAAAAACATAAGGTTTCCATCCATGTAATAAATTATTTCAAGTGAAATATACCATTTAAGACTTGCTTGAATGATATATTGCATTTGTGTTGGACTTAATTTTCCGCATATTTTATTCCAAATAAACATTTATTCCAAGGTTGTTTGTTCTATTCCCTAAATCCCAAGTGAAGTTTCATTCCAAGCTTAAGGATTAATATCTAGCTTAAATGGAATGATATCTTCAATATGTTATACAACATAAGAATCTTAAGGAAAAACATAGTGCTCCCACTTAATGTCAGATGTACTCAGGAGTTATCTTAATTCAATCAAAATCATATTGGAATTAAATTCAAGATCTCAGCTCCTAGATGCATGATTCAATCCAAACTTGGATTGCTTAAACTTGTATACTACATAAAGATTATATATAGACTCACAACCCTTTTGATTACACACCGTCCTCGCAAAAGGTAATCATAAAGGAAAGAGTTATAAAACTTAATTGTCATATTCCAAATTCAAGGAAACATGTATGACAATTAATTATCTTTTTTAAATTAATATGTGTATATAAGAAAATCTAATCACAATCAATTGCATGAATATGATTAAAAACTTCTTATTATGAACCATGCATTAATCATGTATACAATTTTGTCCTTCTAAGCCTTTCTTCAAAAGAAACTTATTCCAACCTCATAGGTTACATATTAGGCAAAATAACAATCAAGATCAAAACATTGATTTGCCTTTTAAGGACCGCATCTTATCATTCATAGTTCTAAGACATTTATCAGATTCAAGATGTAATAATGTACCTTAGTAGTTAGCAGATTTACAATGATCCGTTAACTTATATTCCTCAGCATTGGTATCAAAATATCAATCAAGTGTTGAGGCATCCTTGCAGATTTATGAATGAGAGTAACATTATACTTTGGTCAACATTTACATGTTTAACCTTAGTAATAAGTGGATTTTAGAAGGTTATGTATTTATTCTTGAAAATCTTCAAAATTTGTAGATGCTCCCACTTACTTTTGTAAGTAGAGACAATTCTCTAAATACTAAGTATTTAAGCAACAATAAATTGTTCTTTATTCGGGAACCACAAAATACATTTTAAGTTCTCATCGCTAGATTGTTAATAAAATGCTTCATAAGTCTTTAACAAATTTAGAACTTAAATCAAGACATAGTGGAATTCCTTCCAACAACTCTAATTAAGGTTTGTGGTTAAACCCTAATTCTTGTATCACTCTTTAACCAAAAATCTTAACAACTGTTTTGTGTTTCGTCGAGCTAGGAGGAACACCAAAACTACAATCTTCAAGCTAGGAAGTGTAGAAAAATCAAAAACCCCATAAGGGTTTAGGATTCGATTGGTTTTAGTGGAAAACCTGAAAATCCCTAAGGGTTTAGGGTCATGGGTTGTCTTGAATACCTTCTAGGTTTGAACTAGATTGAGTGCATCCATGGCACACACAATTTTCTAACCATGACAGATTTTGGAGGTAGAGCAATTAGAACTATCAAGAATCAAACAATATGAATATTGTTTGTTTCAACCTATTAGACATACCATAATAATGCGGTATTCTATAAGTATTTGAATTGTGAAACTATATCAGAATTCTATTGATAATTTAATTCTCGTTGGATCAAATACTTGTTAATTGGGTCGAGCCAAATTGCATATTAAGTATTTTCGAACCAAGCGCATGCTATGATGTATATTTTTTGAATAATACAAGAACCTTATGTTCACGTGTTCACAAGAAGACAGAACTGTTCAAGAATTATATGTTCATGTGTTTACAAGAAAACAGAACATGTCAATAATACATTATAAGTCTTTAAAGACCTCATGTTTATGTGTTAACTAGAAGACGTAACACTTTTACTATATACTTTATGTTATAAGTCATTGATTAATTCAAGGACTTTATAATTATGTCTCAACATGTAAACATAATTATATTAACAAAAGTAATCATGAACGCAAACTCTTGAGTTCTGTAGTAATTTCAAGTTAATTTTATACTTCAGAATTATGATTATTATAATTTAACCATAATTATATTGACTAAAACATGTAGTCGAAATGTTGAAATATCTTTACACTATATCATGACATCTAAATGTAGTAGGGCAACAAACATCTTATGTGTTCAAGTCCTAGTAGAATTAATAGCTTTCTTACCTTGCGGTCAAGAGAAACCAATAATATGTTGTTCCTTGCACACACTTTGAGATTTCTCCCACTTGTGTAAGGCACAACATCATATTATAAAAACAAACAACATGTGCTTGATTGTGTAAACAATATGATAATGCCATAGATATTATAAGTAGGTTTAGAACCATAACGTTTAATAAGGAACTGTGGATTATTATTCTATAGATAACGTTTCAGAAAGCAACAGCAAATAGGCAACGTGTTATCTAATAAAACAAAATGCAATTTTCCTTTAAACAATGGTCGTTCATATTCGGAAAGTAATGAATGATTTCAAAGCAAGTTTGAAAGGATATGGGTTACTAGCAGTGAAATAAATCTCGTGGCTCCAACTGAAATTGACAACATTACATGAATGTTATTTCAGTAGTAAAATGCAATGCTCCCACTGGATTTGTCAACATTGTAAGTGTTACATCGCCAGTAGAAAGCATATAGCAATTTAATACATTTTCCAATTCTCTTCAAATGCCTACAAGTAGCAACGTACTTAGGTATTGAACAGAGTATATGAATTTCTACTTATGTAGATGAGGGACTAGTCATTCATGCTTTCATTTAACTTGAATATTTAGCATGCAATTCCTCCTTTATCGTCTACATAGCCACAAGGGTATTTAGCAATTTAAGGAATAATGAGAGTCCAAGAAAAAAAACTTAGCGAATATGCTAGTAATTTCTTTACTCTTTGCGGATTAAACTCATACATCGTGACAAGTGTAAGATGTCATTTATTTTGGTAACTATAGACAAAATGTTTTCTAGTTACACAAAATATTTTATCTTTCAATTATTTCAAGACCGAAAAAGGGTAATGAAAGATCATAAGTGAGTTTAACAATTGTAATCCAATCTTAGTTTGCCAACTAAGGAGAAAAATAGGAATAAGTCTCACTCTTCTTACCAGGAAAACAGACTAAGTTTGTCTTTTAAGAAAAAAGAAACTTTCATTTACGAATTATGTTGCAACAACACAATTTTAATCAAAATATAGAAAGTTTAATGTTAGTATTTTCGATAATTAAATTTTAAAAAGAATTAACTACCCAATTAATTACTAATTAAGACTAAGATCCATCTTGACCTCCCACTTATTACCGGAGGTCTGACCAGCGTGTAAACAAGTAGGGCAAGAGGTAAGCGATGAGCGTTAATTGCACGAAATGCAACTCTTAGATTTATGAGACTGGTCAAGACATTAGTAGACAAGTAATAATGTCATGAGCATGTTTAGTCTCATCTTATGCCTCGGGTCCAAGGTCTGACCAAGCATACTCGAATTAAGTCGACCAAGCAAGAACTTGCAAAAATCACCAAAGGTCTGACCAATGAGCAAAATTCGCCATGGGTTGGAATGGCCCTAAGGTCTGACCAAAGAGGTCAAGCCAAATGCACGTGTTCTTGGTTGGCTGGCATAGACTTAAAATTTAGATATAGGGTATACACATAAATGTCGTAAAATTCGTGTATAAAGAAGCATACAAAACAACTTTATAACACTTATATTAAAAACTTTTAGTAATGATACTGTAGTGATCATCATGGTTCATGGGTGAGCCGTACTTCCCAAGTGTATATAGCGTCCAATTTTTAATTTCATGAAAGCTTGTTTCAATAATTTAGGTCACTTAATTTTACAAAAACAAATTTTCACGAATCAAATAGCAGGTCACAATGAGCATGATATTTAGGCATGTAAATAAAGACCATATTAATGTCATCTTTTTATAGGTATTAGTCCTCTTTTATTTAAGTTTTAGTGTAAACATGTAGGCTAAAAACAAAAATCACAAAAGAACATAATACTAAAAATATGACAATAATATTAACAAGTACACATTTAGATCCGAGAACTATAGCAAGTCTTCCTCAAAAAGAGAACCATAAGACCCTCACTAGGTTTTCATCAAGTGCCTAGATCGCCGAATGCATCACAATAAATGATTGCGTAGGTCCTATAGCCGGAATTCACACATAAAATAACCATGGCAAACTTATTAACATTTAATTTTTTTTTTTTTTTTTTTTTTTTTTTTTTTTTTTTTTTGCTATTTTATGTATCTAATTAACCATTAATTTTTAATTCATTTGTATCTAGGTATTTATTTATTAAATTATGACAAGTATTGCATATAGTTGTCATATCAAGGTATAATGTAGTAACACATTTATACTGTTGGGATTTAATAACATGTTAAACAATTAACTACGAGTACGCAGCGGAATATAGATCTAGTTTAGCCTTTATGATTAACACACATATAAACAACTTAAGGTAAAAAGGAAATAAAAGAGTACGAGAAAACTAACCCTCGTAGACATCCGTAAATGAAACAATAAGTGATTAAAACAATCACCTCTATGGTTGCTCACACAAACACGTCAAACAAATACGTTACGATGCTAGTCACTTGCTTCACGACGATCAAGGAAAACACTTTGCTTGAAACCGATTCGAATACCAAAAGGTAATATATTCGAATGGGTATAATGAGGGAGCATGACAAGGTAAACAAATAATTTATATATATGCTACGTATGACAACTCAAAACCAAAATCAATATAGTTTTGTGTTGTCAGATGACGAGCCGTATATCTTTGACCAAAAAACTAAAAGTAATCATTTAGTTTGTAGTGGCAATTTCTGACCAGACACGAAACCCGACCCGAAACCGACACGAAAATTAACAGGTTCGGGTTGAGCTAAATAGATTGTGGGTCAGGTTTGGGTCGACATATCTAACCCGTTTATTAAACAGGTCAGGTTCGGGTTGGGAATAAAATAAACGGGTCGACCCGCCAACCCATTTAAGTTTTTTTTCTTAATTAAAAATTATTTATATTTAATTATACGGGTTTAATGGGTTAAACGGGTCGACCCACTAACCCGTTTAACCCATTTAACTTGTGTCGTGCTAACTTTTATATATAAAATGGATTAAATGGGTCAACTCGAAACCCGTTTAACATATTCAACCCATGTAACCTATTTAACCTGTCAACCTAAGTATATAAACGGGTTAAATGGGTCAGGTTCGGGTTACGTGTAAACAGGATAGGGTTGACATAGCTGACCCGATGATTTAAATGGGTCAGGTTCAGGTTGGGGTTTTTTGACCCGCCAACCTGACAACCCGAACCCACCAACCCGAACCCGACCCGAATTGCCACCCCTAGGTTTTATGAATTATCGATCGGATCAATATAATGACGCAAAAGATTTGATTATATATGAGAATAACTTGTCCACCAAGATTAGCTAACATCTCCTCATCTTTCATCAAAACGACACTCTCCTCCCCTCCTAGAACCTTCTCTTAACTGGCCACATTGGAAGGAGGTCCGAGAGTTTCGTTTTCCGACATCCAAGTCCCTCTCTTTATATTTAACGTATATATTAAAATTAGTTAAAGCGTCTAACGATTTAAACTAATAACCGTTAAATTATTTCGTGAAACATATTAAACACTTAATAAATATAACAAGTATATATATTAATTATTTAATAAACGTACTCTTCGTGTATTAACGCGTGTGCCCCCAATAGGCTCACACATTTCTAGTCGTATATCAGCTAATCTAACTACCATGACCCAACATATACCTCAGGATTTCTTTGAGGTAGATGTTATTGATTATGTGATCTGCTATGTGTGAACCAAATTTAGTCCAGTTTAATTATGTTTGTTGGTAAAACAGGTTCAACACTGATGATTGGATGAACAGATGCATTCCATGCTTTAAGCATCATTGATCTAATTTTGATATTAAGTAGATTTGTATGCAGGGACCTGGCATATGTCATGTAACCGAAGTAATAGACCTGGCCAAGTCTGTTGCTGCATTAAAGTTGAGCTGAAAATAGAATGCAACTGTTTTTAGAACAATCAATTGAGGTCTCATTTCCCCTTTTTAGACGCTGACAGTGATTGATATGAAAAGAATACGAGTAAAAGCAGAGAAGATAGAAGAATGTTGATAGTATAGTGCATTAATGCTAATTTATGCAGTTGAAAATACTAATATATATGTCATTGACATATGATAGGGAATGACGGGTATAACTTATATAGTTTGATCAACTACAGTTAAATTTTATACATTTGTTACGGTTTTTGGCTTGAATGGAACTCAAATATCCTATCATCTCACACAATGAAATGATGTAAATAAATGACCTTCACGAGTTTGATATTCAGACACATTATTTGTCGGTTTGACTTTTCAGGTCAAGATATATCTAACGACATTCACAATTGAAAAAATAAATTCAGAAGGATAAGAGTTTGATAAGTTCATAAGACCTGTTAACAGTTTAGAACTACTTAGAAACAGTGGGAAAAAAAATCTTGCATGTGTTATGAAACCTATCTTGATATGAATTTTGAACAATTACATATTTGACTTTGACTTTGAGAGTTAAGTTAACCTGGATTGTGATCCATAAATATGACATGATCATCAGTGACAGAAAAATGAAAGCTTTCATATCGTTGACAAAAATGTCCAATACTCAGTAGCTTCCTTGCATAAAAAAACATATATATGCTCAATAATACTATAAACTAATTTGACTCAGAAGTCAACTATGTTGATATCTAATGATTTCATATCAAACATACTATAAACAAGTTAGTTTATAGTATGTTTGATATGAAACCAAAACATTGAAGCTGGAGATGAAACTTGTGTGAAGAGGGCATGATCCTGCTGTCAAATGAAGGCCAAAACGCAAAGCCTAACTAATAAGAAATATAAATCATAAACTTATTATTACATCAGTGCTCATTAAGTAATCAACATGTAGCTAAGAAAATCACCTAGTGTAACTGATTGGCGATTACTCCCCGCTTATTGAGACCTTAATCTATGAAATGGTGCAAATGCAGAATTTTCATATAAATTTCAATTTTCTAATAAAGACAATTACATAAACTACCTGTTAAGATAGTTCTTTATGTATTCGGCCTTTGGGTGCCATTGTTATTAATGGCTATATGTCACAGACCATTTCATCATCAGAATCAGAATCTTCATCAGACATTCTTTGTCTCTTAGGTGTCACCACATGCCTCGAGAAGCCATCTATCCCCAATAATACGTAGACCTCTCAAACCATACAGGCTATGTGGAAGATGACTTATACCTGAACCTAGTATGTTTAACTCTTTCAAATATTCTAAACGGCCAATTTCTTCAGGTGATTTCTCAACTTGAATACAATAAGTTCTAAACATTTCAGATGTTTCAACATACAAATACTATCTGGAATTTTACATCATTGTACGGCATTTCAGTAACAAACCGTTTTCAGTTCTGCATGATACTAAATTTCATGTATCAGTAGCATGGTTCATTCATGTTTCAAACTTTCAATGTTTATATTTACACAACCTTTGACCTTCCAAAAGTCAACTTTGAGTCCATGTGTTGATACTATTCTCACTAAACTGTTATCTAAATTCTACTACATCCTATATTTTGTAGCCCAACAGTAAGAAACATAAGGCAACAGTACAAAAACAAATATGTAATGTACTAATTTAACTTATTTTCTTACTGCCCTTATAACTCGCCGTGCCAAATGGAAGAAAAGTAATGCTGCATCCCTTGTTTCCGACTACAGATTTTGTCGGAAAATGGATTTTCACAGATCACTCTCTGTGAAGTAGCTTTGTATTTCCTGAAACATGTTTAGTAGCTTTTTTCAGTACCAGTAAATAGGGATGGCAACGGGGCGGCCATCCCCATCCCCAAACCAGATTACCAAAGTTCTCCCCAAACCCGCCCCGATCCCCATCGGGGATCTAATCGGGGCGCCCCGTTGGGGCGTGATGGTCCCCCAAACCCGCCCCGTATTAATCGGGGATCTTATCGGGGCGTCATCTTTGGGTGTAATTCTCGACCAAAGCCGCACCATTTTACATTTATTGTTATTTTTATACCGTTAGCAATAACGAACATATTAATAATCAATTAGAAACAAGCCTTATTAAATTTTCAACGATAATATTATACATAAATAATGATAAATTATACAACAAAAAAATTTAAAACTTAAAATATGACACTAAACGGGTTTCTATAATCACAATTACACATTCTTATAAATCTAAAATAACTAACAATATTAGAGTAATATTTTTTATTACGTTAATACTAACAAAATACTATATATGTAGATATATTTGTATATATGTATATGTTAATCGGGTGGGGCGGGGCGGGGTGAGGATTCCCCACTCCCCGCCCCAAACCCGATTAAAATCCCCGTTTAATCCCCAAACCCGCCCCGTAACCCAATTAGCATGCCCCGCCCCGCCCCAATTATGTCGGGTTTCGGGTTTCCCCGTCGGGTTCGGGTTTTTTTGCCATCCCTACCAGTAAACACTATATATGTTCAGCAGGCATATGTAATTTTTCCAATCTTTCACAATAATCGATACATAACTCCTTTAGATTTGGAGTAACCTGGAAATGAACTTCTACCAACTCATAACAAAAGTCAAGAATTAGTATCTCAAGATTATATAAAAGGAAGAACTGTAGGAACCTGAGCTTTAAAAAAGGCTGTGAAAAGCAACAAAAAAGGGAAAGATAAATGTTAATTGGTGTAATGACAAACAAAAGAGGGAAAGATAAACTACCAATTAAATAATCAACCATAAATTATTCTACCTTTTCTTCTCCATCTTTCCAAAGTTGAACCAATTTGCTGTAATCCATTTCAAGTCCAACAAGATTATTTGGTTGAAATGTTTTGGGTAAACTTGAAAAAGGATAATTAACCCAGCTCAGAAATCGTAAGGCATTTGGAAGGTGTAGACTATCTTCATCAAACCTCCACTTGCTAACTTCACCATATCGTGTGGTGAACAAATGAAGAAATCTAAGTTCCTTCATGTTTGCGAGACCGTTCACTAGAATTTCAAAATTGAATTTCTCTCTATATGTAACCAATTTTAGACATTGTGTTGCTGAGGTACCCTGTACGTAATTCCATGAGATTTGTTTCATTACAAAACAAAATGTGAAGTTAATTTCTCGAATTGAAATGAAATGTTTAGGTTAGGGTTTATAATTTTTATTAAATTTGTAGATTTTTGTTTTTTTCAATTAAATTAGAGGAATTGGTTAAATTTGATATTCTAAGGTTGGGGTTTTGGTTAAATTTGGTGAGTTTTGGGGTTTGTTGAAATTGAAGGTGGTGGTCGTGGTTTCGGGGGCAGTTGGTTTGGTGGTGATCTGGTGGCGGGGGTGGTTGTAGGGTCATGGTTAGGGGTGGAAACGAGCCGAGCCGAGGCCAGAGCTCGAGCTCGGCTCGTTTATATTTTAGAAAGCTCGAGCTTGAGCTCGGCTCGGTTCGAGCCTTAACATTTGAGCTCGAGCTCGGCTCGTGTTTTGATTTATAAGGCTCGAGCTCGGCTCGTTTGTGATGCGTCAAAGAGCTCGTTTATTTGTTTTGAGCTCGTTAATGAGCTCGTTAAAATACAATCATGGTACCATACGCTGTTTTACAACCTCATATTTTTGTCAAATCATCCTTGGTCCTTGGTCAAACAAAATAAGAAAAGGAAAGGAGGACAAACCGTGATGGAACACAACTGTTAAACAAATACTAAAAAGAAAAAAACGTCATCGATTTGTGAAATGTTCAAACTTATCTTTTATATCCGAAATTAAAAAATGACTAATAACAAATCTGTTATAATCAACCTTAGTTTCATTGAATGAAAACAAAAAGAAAAACACCTTACCCGATACCTTAACGGATCTTGAAGCCTTGCTTCAGTTAAATTTAAAACAAGTGTCTTGGGTATGTTTGTTACTCAGTTACATCAAGAGAAACAGAGTGACGAATTTTTTTTAATGATAAAAGCTTGGTAACTGGGTTTTGTTTATTTTTATTTTTATTTATTTTTTATTTTTACTTCAAATGCAAATACAAGTGAAGAAAAGAGGATGGGGGCGTGAGTTTTGGAGCAAGGAGATTAGGGTTGGTGGTTGGTACTATGATATAATATTAGGGATAGATTCATTTATATATCCTTGATGTTAGGTTTACTTTGTTAATAAAGTTGGGCTTTTTTTTAACATAAGTTGGGCTTATTTTGTTAAATAAAGTTGGGCTGTTGTTACATTTTTTCTTAATATATAAAGCTCGTTTAGGCTCGCGAGCCTAAATGAGCTTTATTTATAAAGCTCGGGCTCTGGCTCGTTTACTAAATAAGCTTTAATTTAGGCTCGAGCTCGGGCTCGAGCTCGTTTAGGCTCGGCTCGTTCGAGCTTTTCACCGATCCGATCCCGAGCTTTTAACGAGCAGCTTGACTCGTTTCCACCCCTAGTCATGGTGGTATGGTAGATGAGTTTGATGATTGTTGGTGGATTATTACAGTGAGAAAATAATTGAAAAAAGATGAATATTTTACTAACGTGGAAGCTATTTTGTATTGAAAATGAATTATATGGATTAGATATAATAATATGTCTATGTTTTAGGTTTATATATCAACACTTATTTTGTATATATATAATAAAATAATAAAAAAATGTTTTTAGCCATACATTTCATATGTAAAAAAAGAATTTCATGAGAAATGCAAATTTTTAATAAATGAATCTAAAATGTGCGGCTATAGTTATGTTTCATCATTTTCATTCTACTTTTATTTTTTATTTTATCCTTGCTTTTTGTACAGTAATTAAAGGTCAGTTTGGTTTGTGGGAGGATTTGGATTTGTATTTTGAATTTGACTCTATAATTTGGGTTAGTTATTACATATAAAATACTATTCTCTCCATCCCAAAATTAATGTCTCAAGACCAAAAACTAACAGTTTAAGAAAAATGCATTTATTACAGTTTTCTCTTTCTTACTTTTTAACAAAATGACTTTTACCCTTAACTAATTAATTAAGTTATGCTTTAAAGTTTGTAATAAACAATTATTTGTATCATACTTGCCATCATTTGTTTTTCTGGATAACGAACAAATTTTTTTTGCTTATATGGATACTTTTCTTTTAAATTGTCCTTTTTGACATATTTTACGACATTTTTTTTTTGACATTTTTGCCCTTCAATTTTTTTTCTTATTAGTTGAGAGGGGTAAAAATGTTATAAAATATTGCAAAATACCATAAAAGGCTGAATTTCAAAGAAAAGTACCAAAAAAAAAAAACAATTTTTTTATTCGATATCCAGAAAAACAAACGATGGCAAGTATGATATTTTTTTTTAATCATTTACCAAAAAAAAAATCATGAAGCAATAAAAAAAAAAGTTATAAAATCAGGCCCAGAAAAATAAGCCCAAGAAGCCTAGGCTCAAAACTAGTTGGCCAAACAACAAATTTTACAAAATGCAGCTTGCGTTATTCAACAACCTACAAGAACTACCTTGAACTTTATATATCAAATTTCTTTTACCCCAAACTGTCCAACAACTTGCGAAAACTACCCTGAACTTTATATAACAAAATTTTCTTTTATCAAATATCAAATAGATGTCTAGCAACTTTTTTTTACAAAAAATATATTGCCAGAAAGGCCTATCGATTACCAACAAAACGAGCCTAACAAACTTTACTTACCAGATATTTAACAAATATTCACCAATTTCTTTTCTTAAAAAAAAAAAAAAAAAAAAAAAAAAAAAAAAAAAAAAAAAAAAAAAAAACCTTGAAGTCCCTCGGATTACAAATAAAATGAGGCTGTAAAAATTTATAAAAAATGTTGAATTTTACTATATATTTTTTTCTTTAAAAAAAATATCTATTGATTTCTTTAATATAAGCTAATTCGTCTAAAAGACATATAAATTACGAGCCAAATATTGATATACTTTTAGTTAACTGGTAAAACATGGACAATCTTTTGTTGTGTATATGTACTATCTAATACCAGGGCTAATGTTTAACGTCGCAAAGACTTACAAAACACCCCACAGCAATGCGGGTGCGTTCTCTCTCATTAACAATAATTTTAAAAGTTGTTTACTTTGTTATTTTCTAAGGCCCCGTTTGGTTCGTTGTATTCGGACGTAATTTGGTGTAATTGTAATTTGATTACATTACGTAGGGTGTTTGGTTTGCATAATGATGTAATTGTAATTCAAAATACATTACGTAGGCTGTTTGGTTTGCAATGTAATTGTAATTCAATCTTTCCAATTACATTAAGGGATGAAATTCAGATTACATAGCAAGTTGGGTGGAAAGTTTTGAATTACGTTGTAATTCAGTAATTTATAATTCAAAGCATCAGTATTTATAAAATATTATTAATATTATTATTAAAAAATATTTATTATTATTATTATTATTATTATTATTATTATTATTAATACTAATAATATTATTATATTACTTTTATTATTAATAATATTTTATTATTGTTAATATTATTTTTATTATTATATTATTTATTATTTAATAAATACTGTAATAATATTATTTTATTATTATTAATATTTTATTAATAATTTTAATATTTTAGTATTATTATTATTATTATTATTATTATTAAAAAATATTATTTATTATTATTATTATTATTATTATATTATATTATATTATTATTTTTATTATTATTATTATTATTAATATTATTATTATATTACTTTTATTATTAATAATATTTTATTATTATTAATCTTAATATTATTATATTATTTATTATTTAATAAATAATAATATTATTATCTTATTATTATTAATATTTTATTAATATAATAATATTTTATTGTTATTGTTATTTTTATTATTATTATTATTATTATTATTATTATTATTATTATTATTATTATTATTATATTTTATTTTTTATAAATTACATTACGTTGCGAGTCTACCAAACAGAATGACAAATTTCCTCAATTACAATTCTAACAGATTACAATTACAACACATTTCAATTTTTTGAATTACAATTTATTCAAATTACAATTCCTTCCAAAGATTACAATTCTTTCAAAAACATTATGTGGTCCAAATGCACCTAAGAGTGTTTCATAAAAGGCTAATGATTTGCACACTCTCATTTTTTATTGGCACACTCCAAACTATGTTTTAAGTAGTTGTACATTTATCATATGCTGCTTTTGAAGATAATACATTAGAGTGTGCGGATCAAAAATAAGAGTGTGCCAATCAACACTCTTCATAAAATGGACCCAATTAGAAAAACAGATTTAATAATCCAACTATTTTCCAATTTAAGCCCAATAGAAATTCCAAAAAAACCCAAATTTAATAATCCAACTATTCTCAGCAACATTTCATGGTATTTCATACGTTCACCATTTCATGATTATTACTAGTAGTCAGTAACACAACCGTCATGAATTCAATATCAACTCTACCTAATCTTCCTTGTCCGATCAGTCACCGGAAACTTTACGGACATCGTCTCCGGTTAACCGGAAGACGGAACAGAATTGCAGCAGTGAGTGAAGCTTCTGAAGTTGTTTTTATTCCGGGTGATCCGGAGATTACGTGGCAGATTGTTGTAGGAACTATTGGTAAGCTTTGTTAATGTGACATGTTTAAGGTTATTCGTGGGCTTACGAGCTTATTTTATTTCGGCTTATATTTCATAAGTCTAAGGCTATGTTTGGTGCGGAGTTTTTTTGAAGCTTTTTGGGGTAATGAGCGGTGAGAATGAGCTTTTTTATTTTTGATGTTTGTTTGGCATGAGAGCTGTGGGCTTTGCTATTTTTTAGGAAAGCTCATTTTTCCAATGCTTCTTTATGAAACTGTGAGCTTTTTTGGCTACTGCTCACAGCTCACAGCTACTGCTCAATGCTACTGCTCACAGCTACTTTTGCCAAACATAGCCTAAATATTTTTCGGCTTGTTTCAAGACTTACGGGCTTATACCAGCTTAATATGATTAAGCTTGTATTAACGGGTAAGCCCATAAGTCTCAAAACAAGCTGAATAATATTTGGACTCATGAAATATAAACCGAAATCAAATAACCTCGTAAGCCCACGAATAGCCTTAAACAAGGTGTTATTCTTACCTTATCAAGTGGGCTTATTAGCTTATGTAAATCTTGAAAAGCTCGTAAACTCGCTTTTTTGGCTTATCAAGTTAAGCTTATGACCTTAGACATAAGCTCATAAGGAAAAAAAGAAAGTGGACTTACAAGCTTTTCAAATTTTACGTATGCCCGCTTAATAAGTCAAGGCAAACACCACCTAATTTAGTTTATTTTAGTTTCTTATATAATTGTGTTTGGGTTTTTGGAATTTGTAGCTGGAGTTACGCCGTTTGTGGTTGCTGGAATCGAATTTAGCAAGAGAATCGTAAGTTCATTATGTCATTATTGTGTTTGGTACAACTAGGTGTGTAAATGAGTCACAAGCCAAGTTTGAACTTGACTTGTAGGCCGTTTAAACAAACGAGCTAGAGCTTACGCTTACATATAGCTCGATTACACTCACAAGCCTAAATAATTTTTATTTTCTTTAGTATTGTATATAAAACAAGTTAAATATGTCTCTATGTACACGGTTAATTAAGAGGTACCAATTATTGAGATAGCATAGCCATTTTGAAAATGTCAAAAATAATTAGGCTTGAAACTCGACCCGGCTTGTCTACAACATGAAATTTAGGGGGTGTTCGGGTAAGCTGATTTGAGCAGTTTGACAACTTATTGAAATTTTAGGATAGATATTAACATCATTATAGGTCTTTGGCTAAAGCTTAATATCATGGGATTATATCTCTTTTGGGGAAAGAATAAGCTATTAAGCATAGCATTAGATATAAGCATACCCAAACATTCCCTTAGATATAAGCAATTTAAGAGGGTGTTTCATGGACTTATTTATTTTTGAAGTAGATGAGCTAATTTAAGCAATCTCAGACACCCCTTTTTACTATGGTTATTGGATTATTGGAGACTTGGTGTGTAAAACTATAAGTTCTGAATAATCAGTTTGATAGTTGTTGCTTGATTATTTTACCTTTTAGGTCCATGAATAACCATTGCGAAAATTGTAGTGTTTGGTTATGACAAAGCAAATCCGAAAGATATTTGGATTTTACTATTACAAAAGCATTAACAAGTTTAAGAAGCCATCCCAAACACCCCTGAGTGAACTTATAATTTTATCCATGGCAGGTGGCTCAGAAGAAATACAAAACCTCGAACACATTGTATGATTATGCTCATTATATCACAGAATCAGTTTTATAACGTAATACAAAACACCCATATAGCACATTTAGAAGCTTTTTAACAAGTCTAATGGTATCTTGTCGATGTTGTAGGTGGATTTCTACCATGGCAAAGATTCTTTTCTGGTTAAATTCTTCCAAATTTTAGTCAAGATCTCAACCTCGAACACATTGTATGTGCTTAATATGATACCGTATGCATATCAAGTTGCCAATGTTAAGAGGGTGTATAAAATATGGTAGCTTATTCACTTTCATACCATATTATCTCTTATATCTGTTGCTAAAAGTTCATAGCATAGGCGATGAAATCTAGCTATGTTTCACAAGGCTGGATTTATTGGAGTGATTGTATCAGATGCCAATATACTTTTCAGTTGTCCCATTTTAACCATTGTACCTTTTTTACTCTTAGTCACTGTAAGGTGGCTTTGTGACCCGTTTGGGTCATTTTTTATCCACTTTCTCTTATAAGACTTAGGGGCTGTTTATTTTTTGCTTAATAGATGTTTGGTAACAATTCCTTCTTCAGACAGACACCACTACAAGACAAATAAATACAGGTAAAGACCATCTCACCCTCATTTCTCTTTTCACCTTTACCTAACTTTCTTTCTCCCAAATCGCAATCAACCTTTGACAGTTACCACCACGTCACCGACTCACCAGTCTGCCACCTCCATTTCACTTTTACCACCTCCACTTCATTGTCTTCTAGAAGCCTAGATACAAACACCCCTTGTCTACAAATTTTAATTTGTGTATATTTTCCATCAACTGACTTCCAAAAAAAGTTAAATAGATTGCTGGGTAAGTGTTCCGGTTGCTTTCCTGTCGGCTCACTATCTTGCTTGTTTCATTACATCCTGGTCCCTATTATCGATGGAATTCTAGACTTATCAATTTGTGTAAGATTCTGTTAGAATGTTGGACTTGAAATGAAAGTGATGTTTTTATTTTTAGTTTTCTAGTTGCCTAATTTTGTCTGCAAGTCACCCTCTACGCTTATAAACGTTGGGATATTCAAAATGATAGGAATGGTTTTATATTAGAAGAAAGAAAAGAATGTTTATGACAAAACTGGTGAATTAAAGAAAGAGGGTAGAATGGTCATTTGCTGCTGGTAAAAAGATTTATTTAGCAGAAAAAGAAACAAGTTTTTTTCTAACACTTCTTGTTACAAACAACCCATATTTATGTAGACAGATACTAAATCCAAACAGGAACGAAAAAGAAACAGCCACTTAGCATTACATAAAAATCTAACATTTTTACTAAAAAAGGTCATTAGTGAATGTCTGATATGTTAAGGGCTCAAACATGACACAAAGCCGTCTTTTAACCGTAGAGATGTACAAATAAAAAGTATAATAACTACAAAACGGACGAATGCAAAAGTGCGTTCACATTTTATTCTTAAAAAAAAAAAAAAAAAAAAGAAAAAAAAAAGAAAAAAAAAAAAGAAAACATTGCTACAAAGTTTGAAGTTCTTATACAAATGGTCAGCAGGGGTATTTGCAGTCGAAAACTATAACAAAGCAAGGCAATACACCACTCGGGTTTTTAACGAACATTTTATTGAATATGTGATCTGCTATGTGTGAACCAAATTTAGTCCATGTTAATTCTGTTTGTTGGTAAAACAGGTTCAACACTGATGATTGGATGAGCAGATGCATTGCATGCTTTAAGCATCTTTAATCTAATTTTGATATTAAGTATATTCATACATTTGTATACAGGGACCTGGCATAAGTCATGTAACCGAAGTAATAGGAGTGGGGTTATCCCCTAAGGAGAGGCCCGCGGTTGGTATCTCTGCCCGAGGATGCGACACTAACTCGAGCCAACAACTAACCCGCCGTTCAAATAAAAAAAAAAAAAAAAAAAAAAAAAAAAAAAAAAAAAACCCGAAGTGATAGACCTGGCCAAGTCTTTTGCTGCACTAAAGTTTAGCTGAAAATACAATGCAACTGTTTTTAAAACAATCAATTGAGGTCTCATTTCCCCTTTTTAGACGCCGACAGTGATTGATATGAAAAGAATACGAGTAAAACCAGAGAAGATAGAAGAATGTTGATAGTGATGGGTTTTCTATTCCCAACTAGATTAATACGCAGCGGAAATAATAATAATCTAGGACAAGAAGGGAACTAAACCCTAAAGGATCTAAACCTAATTAACTAAAAGCAACTTAAAAGAAATAAATAATTAAATAAGTAATAAGAAAATTACTTACCTTTGAGAAAATCGAATTTCTCACGCGGACCACCTTGGTCGAACTTGGAGGCGAGTACCCAAACGAGAGTACCTCTAATAGCTCACACCCACGAACCAAAGAGAAAATCTATTCGAACTCCTAAGGTCCCGATACACGAAAGACTCTTACAAGGAGTAGGAACTAGAAAGAAAGGAATGAGTAATTGAAACTTTGGCATGCCCCCTTTATTTATAAGGAAAGAAAGGGGTATGGGTTTACCCTTTGGGGCGATGTGGGACAAAACCAAAAAATACCAAATACCTTGTTATGACATAACATCAAAACGTGGTTATGCCGTAACCTATTCTTTGAATCATTTTCTCTTTTACGGTTCATCGAGGGCGACCCAAAAAGGACTCTAACTTTTGACGATAGTCTTACCAATTAGTTATGAACTTGGACATAATTCCAACAGTCTCCCACTTGGACAATTCATCAACTATAATTGGTCTAAGCCTATTCCGATCAACTAAGCAGAGAGTGCCATCCAATGCAACTGCCGAACTCTGAATCATATCTTAGAGTCAGCCCTTAGATAAGCGATCAACTATTCCTTTGTTCTACTGATATCGTATGAACCTGAGACATGGAGTTTAATCAATCTCCAGGTTCAACATTATGTTTCTCGATTTCCGATTATTTGACTATATGAGACTACTAAATTGAACACATCAATTTAGTCCCGGCTAGGCCTAGCACATTTAAGTCAACATTTAATCATCGAGGGGCCCATTGATATCACTTTCCCTTTTAGGCGAAAGGAACAAATAAACTTTGAATACATAGAACTAGTCAACTTATCATATCATACCTAGTATACCCTTTATAACTGGCATTTACGCACAGTGTTTGAATAAACTAAAGTATAGCAGACTTGAAAACTAGATACTCGATGTATCTCCATTTTAAGAATAGAGGATATTATCATCTTAGAATTACTCGTGATCTCAATCCATGAAGTAATCTCTCTAAGTACGGGTTTGTCCTATACTTAATTCCCATTAAGTACTCATGAGTGTTGCAGCATTCTCTATGCTATTTCTAATCTTTATAGACAATCTACTAACACTCCATGACAGTCTTAAATCAATACTTACTTCCTGTAGTATGAACGACTGAGGAGATTTGAGTAAACTAAGTACTCAGGAAGTGGATTCCAAACATGCAAAAATGAAACACAATGATAAACAATAGTAAATGGTAGCACACTTGCAAATAAACAAATCTCCATTATTTAATCACCAAATCTATTACGATTTCAAATTTTCAATCATTGTTTATAATGTTTCAAACTCAAACTAACAACTAAAACTTTATTTTATCTTTCAATCCTATGCTCCATGCATGTTCATCGTGTTTGGACTTAGCCAATGCCTTTGTGAATGGATCAGCTAGATTATCCTCTGATCGTATGTCTTTCACAATCACGTGTCCTTCTTCTACCTTTCTTCGAACAAAATGGTATTTCCTTTCAATGTGTTTTGACTTTCCGTGATCCTTGGGTTCTTTAGTCAAGGCGACTGCACTCTCATTATCACAGAATATTTCAATAGGGTCTTGTACAGTTGGAACAACTCCAAGATCTCCAATGAAATTCTTCATCCAAATAGCTTCCTTTGAAGCCTCACAAGCTGCAATATACTCAGACTCGCATGTGGAGTCTGCCACTGTATCTTGCTTTGAACTTTTCCACGTCACTGCTCCCCCATTTAGCAAAAATACCCAACCAGACTGTGAACGACTATCATCTTTATCTGTTTGGAAACTTGCATCACTATAACCAGTCACTCTGAGTTCTTCTTCTCCACCATAGACTAAGAACCTATCTTTAGTATTTCTTAAATACTTAAGAATGTTCTTTACAGCTGTCCAATGACCTTCACCAGGATTCTGCTGATGTCGACTCACCATGCTCAAAGCAAAGGAGACATCAGGCCTTGTACACGTCATGGCATACATGATCGATCCTACAGCCGAAGCATATGGGACTCGACTCATTCTGTCCAGTTCTTCATTAGTTTTCGGACATAGATCCTTACTAATCTTTATGCCATGATGTAAGGGTAGATTCCCTTTCTTAGAATTCTCCATTTTGAATCTTTTCAAAATTTTATCTAAGTACGTGTCCTGGCTAAGTCCTATAAGACGCTTTGACCTATCTCTGTAAATCTTTATATCGAGAATATATGCTGCATCTCCCAAATCTTTCATAGAGAAACATTTCCCCAACCATTCTTTTACACTTTGTAATGCTGGGATATCGTTTCCTATGAGTAGTACATCATCCACATATAATACCAGGAAGACTACAATACTCCCACTGACTTTGATATATATACAGGACTCATCTTCGCTTCTAGAAAATCCAAACTGTGTGACTTTCTCATGGAAGCAGAGATTCCAGCTACGAGATGCCTGTTTAAGTCCATAAATGGCCTTTTGAAGCTTGCACACTCTTTTAGGATACTTTGCATTTTCAAAACCTTCTGGTTGTGCCATAAACACATCCTCTGTTAGTTTTTCGTTAAGGAAAGCGGTCTTGACATCCATCTGCCATATTTCATAATCATGAAACGCAGCTATGGCAAGCATTATCCTAATTGACTTTATTTTAGCTACTGGTGAGAAGGTTTCCTCATAATCAATCCCGTGGGTTTGAGTATAACCCTTCGCTACCAACCTAGCTTTATAAGTGTGTACATTCCCATCCATGTCTGTCTTCTTCTTGAAGATCCACTTACATCCCACAATCTTAAGACCGAGTGTAGTGTCAACCAAATTCCAAACTTGGTTGTCATACATAGACTGAATCTCGCTTTTCATAGCTTCCTTCCACTTAGCAGCCTCAGGGCTTGCCATCGCTTCCTTGTAGTTGGCTGGCTCATCCAACTCACTTAGTGTACTATCACTAATCTTGTCCTCTTCAATATGGAAACCATAATAGAATTGAGGATCCTGAGAAGGCTTGCTTACTCTACTACTTGTTCTGCGAATGGGTAAGGATATATCATCAGGTTCAACAGGTGTCACCACCTCTTGTTGAGTGTCAGTGTTTACTATAGGTTCTTCATCGGCAGAATCTTGAATTTCTTCAAGGTCTATTTTACTCCCACTGTCCTCTTTGGATATCATTTCTCTCTCGAGGAACGTTCCTCTTCGAGCTACAAACACCACATTATCCTTGGGTTTGTAAAACAAATATCCAAATGACTCTTTAAGATAACCGACGAAAAGACACTTTTCAGATCTGGCTTCTATTTTGTCCTGAGCTTCTCGTCTAACGAAAACCTCACAACCCCAGATTTTGATGTGCCCAAGGGAAGGACGTTTTCCCTTCCATATCTCAAAAGGTGTCTTTGAAACCTTCTTAGTGGGTACAAGATTTAAGATATGGGCGGCTGTTTCTAATGCGTAACCCCAGAAGCTTATTGGAAGTGTTGCTCGACACATCATAGATCGAACCATGTCTAACAGGGTTCTATTTCTCCTCTCCGCAACTCCATTTAGTTGTGGTGTTCTAGGAGGAGTTAACTGTGAAACTATACCACAGTTTTTAAGATGATCGAAAAATTCGATACTAAGGTATTCTCCTCCCCTATCGGACCGGAGCACCTTTATCTTTCTGCCCAGTTGGTTCTCTACTTCGTTTTGATACCTTTTGAATACTTCAAAAGTATCCGACTTATGTTTAATCAGATAAACATATCCATATCTACTGAAATCATCAGTAAATGTAATGTAGTAGCGGTTTCCATCTTTTGTGGTTGATCGGAATGGTCCACACACATCCGTGTGTACTAAGTCCAATAATCTTTCACCTCTTTCACATGTTCCTGTGAATGGTGATTTAGTCATCTTTCCCAATAAGCAAGACTCGCATACATCATCCGATTTGAAGTCGAATGATTCCAACACTCCATCCTTCTGGAGTTGGGCGATGCGTTTCTTGTTTATGTGCCCAAGACGAGAATGCCACAATTTTGATTTATCAATCTCATTAGATGAACCAACATTTAAAATCACATTGCTATTATCACTAATACATTCAACAGTTTCATATATGCCTTTGCAAGGAGAAGCTTTAAATATAAAACAACCATTTGAATAAACCAAAATATCTCCATTCTCATTGTCAAATGAAAATTGATAACCATCCTTAAACAAAACATGAAATGAAATAATGTTTCTTGTCATTTCTGACGAATAACAACAATTATTTAAATTTATCCTAACTCCAGACTTTAGCATGAGCTCGTACTTTCCAATCTTCGTCACATGTGTGATTTTCCTGTTCCCCATGACTAAGTTGAGCTCTCCATGCTTCAACTTCTTACTTTCCTTTAGACCCTGCAATACAGTGCAAATGTGAGTACCACACCCTGTATCCAAGACCCACGAATCAGAAGTTGTAGTATTGTGGAGTTCGATCATAAACATACCTGAGTGACTACCCTTTTCGACCTTTCCGTCTTTGAGGTCCTTCAGATATTTTGGGCAGCTACGCTTACAGTGTCCCTTTGTGTTGCAGTAGAAGCACACTGCTTCCTTTGGATCACTTGTCGGTGCAATATCAGATTCAGCCTTTCTCTTAGACCCATAATCGGACTTTCCTTTTGTGGTCTTTCCTTTCCAGTTGGAATGAGAAGTCTTTCTTTTCTTTGCATTATGACCAACAGTCAACACAGGAGCCGCTGAAGTAGAGGGCATATCAATCTTCTTGATCCCTTGCTCAGCGGTTTGCAACAAGCTATGGAGTTCCATTATTGAGGTCTCTTTCCCGTTCATTTGATACGAGAGCACAAACTGATTGTAATCAGCTGGTAGACCAGATAGGATTATGTTGATAGAAAGCTCAGTATCGAATACCATGTTCAGAGATCCCAATCTGTCAAAGTACCCTTTCATCTCTAAGACAAAAGCACAAATAGAGGCTCCAGGTTTTGGTTTGCAAGCCATGAGGGATTTAACAACATCAAGGCGTTCTTTGCTTGCCTTTGCCTGAAACATTTCTTTGAGTTGTTGGTTCATCTCATAAGCCCAAGTGTTCTCAAAAGTCTTTTGCAGTTCAGGGCTCATGGACGATGCCATGATGCATGACACTTTGTTTGCATCATCATAGTGCTTTCGGTGAGCTTCAATCTCTTCTTGGGTTGAATCATCATCAATTTTGGGAATTTGCTCATCGAGAACATACTCTTTGTTCTCGTACCTTAGGGTGAACCTAAGGTTTCGCATCCAGTCCATATAGTTAGGACCGGTGAGTCTTTCCCTCCCAAGAACTGAGAGTAATGAGAAGTTTGGGTTATGTGAGGGATTGGGAACGGGAGGATTGACACCATTTTCAGTAGACATCTATAAGATAAAATAATTTTAGTTTAGAATGAATATTCCTTAATCAATTACCCAAATTTATATTAAGGCTAGGATCCATATTTTAGATTCGTTTTATGAAGAGGGTTGCCGTAATCATATCACGAAATTATTTTAGGTAGACAATGTCTTTGTCAATTTCATTCTCTATGAAATTCCTAGTTCTTTTGAGATTCATTGATTCTGATCAATGGCATGTTAATCTCGTATATGCTTATCTACAATTCATGACTGGGATGCCGAGGATCATGAACAAGACAGTGAATTTAACCATGCAAAACCCGCGTGGTACCCGGCTCGAGACAGCCCGAGAATCGCGAGACCCACATCACCTTTCACTAATGTTCTCTTATTAATGTGCCGGTAAACCACACACGCTCCATTAATAGCCCATATGATAGATGTGCGGTTTTCATGGGTTAGCATACTATTCACATTTTCTATATATCTAAAACGGGAATTTTGTTTTAGTAGTTTCAAATAATATAACAATTATAATATATATAAGGTTTCTTTTAAACATTTTAAACTTTTGTTCTATTTTAAACATTTTAAACTTTAAGGTTCAAAATGAAACATTTTAAACTTTAGGGTTCTATTTTAAACATTTTAAACTTTAGGGTTCTATTTTAAACATTTTAAAATATAAGGTTAAAAACGAAACATTTTAAACTTTAGGGTTCTATTTTAAACATTTTAAAATATAAGGTTCAAAATGTAAATTCATATTAACATTCAATGATCATAAGACAATAATATAATATACAATTATTATTTACACTTATCATATACTAGTTTCAAGACCCGGCCGATGGCCGGGCTAGCTCTACAATTTTATTTTGTATTTATCGTTATATTAATATCATAAAAAAATAATAAACTAAAGAAAAAACACATAAAAATACGTAAAGTACTTTAAAAAGAACTTAACATGACAAAAAATCTATAATACAATAAAACAGAATTCGTGAAGATAAAAGAACTTAAAAAACACATAAAAAGAACTTAACATGACCCGCCCGATGGGCGGGCTAGTTTCATAATTTTTATATCTAAATATCTATCATGTACAACATTGTGTAGTTGCCTTATTCAGATATTATCTTCATCACCACTACCACTGCTCTTAAATGTACTTTAATTTTATGTACAACATTGTGCAATCAGAAATTATGATGACATCTAAGTGGTACTATTTCTCATGTTCTTTCATGCCATCTTCAGATCCATCGCCACTGCTCTTATCAACAACAGTACCCTGTCCAATGTCGTTACAGTGTAATTAGATTGTTTGCTTTTGTAACTTTAATTTTATTGAACAACATTGCACACTAATACATTAGACTCACAATTAACTGGTACTCGATCCTCCTCATGTTCTATAATCTTTTCTTGCTCCTTTGCCTTATTGAGATCCGTCTTTCCATCCTTTGCACTCTCTATAACATAAGGTTCATCTTTTGCAAAAAGGTCTTCAACACTTTTATCAATCTAGTGACGTCAAAACATGAAATAAATAAGCATCATGAAACTGAAATACACCAAACATCGTGAAACACAAACATTGTTGAGACACTTGTAATATGAAATGAAAATTATTTGAATAGTAGACATACCATATAGATAGTTGCATGATATGCTCTCTTCTCAGCTAGCCCAATGTGCCACATTTATAGGTTCCTTGCATTAATATGCAGTGAAAATTATCAAGCATTTAAATTATAATTGATTGCCAAAAAAAAAAAAAAAAAAAAAAAAAAAAAAAAAAAAAAAACCTGTCAGGTTGATCGAAAAAATTTAAATAGTGTAATCTACTGACCCAATGCAGTAGCGTACATATATTATATGAAATTATAACCTAAAATGATATGTCATCTTCAGCCTTTATATGCTAGTTTCCTAGCTGGTAACATGATCGAAGAACTTTGGAAATTTCTTGGCCAGTAGTCATTGCATAGCTTCATCCAAGCCTTCTTCCAGTTGTCGTCATGGATTTCTGCACCAAGTTTTCTACAACTCACTGCAGCTTAACGCCTTTTTATGTTAGTGCCAGGTGACAAAGACTATCTAACTTATCTTTTATTTTCTTATTTGACAAGTTGCTGTAATTGCTGGAGGACCGTTAGTTGGAAAGATTATGGATCTTTTTCCTCGAGTACCTGCATATTATTTTTTGACTACAGTCCAGGTTAATATTATTGATGAACATATCTAGTAGAGGTGGCAAAATGAATTGGTTGAGTAGGTTGAATAACGGGTCAAAAGTAATAACTTTTTTTTTGGTGTTGGCTGAATATTGGATTGTACATATTATATCAATTAAAATCTATCTTTTTTTATATATAGTCAAATGTAGGAGGTTTGATATAACATACATACCCTTTTGGAGACTTTCAGCTCATTTGACCAGTTCCTTATTTTTCTAAGTTCTGTGATCTAACCCTTTTACTTGTTAGAGATAAATCATGACCGGAATCAACCTATGAGAGTTAAATAGGTAAAAAAAATACCACCCATTATCTACTCCTATTTAAAAAGCAGAATTAAAATTTGTAATACCTGTTTAGCTGTTTATGTATCAGGCATCTGCTCAAATATATCAAGAACATACGACACACGCCTCACTTGAAACCTCTGTACTTATGCATCCTTTGTTCTCAAGACCTGTTAAGTCATGTCTTGATGAACAGGGTACACCCTCACACAGTCTATCATACACAAACTCTTGGTACCTAATATCTCGAGTTGTTTCTTGCAAATGACCTAGTTTTAGCCTACCATCTTGACAATTGCCATGAGCAATCTCACACTGACTCCTACAAAGATCCTACATTAACCATCTCTTGATCTAGTAAGTTTTTTAAGCCGAAACAGCTAAGGGAGAAAATTTAGTAACTATATTCAGGACTCTCCGTTGTACCATTTTTGCTTCATCTTTCCTCGCTTAATCTCTCCCCGTAATCCATGATCAACTATTATCGCCACTAACCCACCAACGACATCATCTTTTCTCCAGGAGCTAGCGTTTAGACCGGAAATTTTCCACTCAGCAGCTAGTAAACACAATGCCATACTATCAGCACCACCTGAGACACCCACAGCTCGCATAAGATAAAAGCTATAAGCAATACTATATCTAAGATCGAATCTTAAGGCACAAATATTAACTCTTTGTACACAAAGACGACATCTTTCTAGTATCAGTATGCTGCTGATTTATCAAAGGCATAGGAATAGCATCTTTTTAACTAACAATACCAAACAATATCACAGATTATAGTATATAAAATTATACATAGTTCAAATTTTTATGCAGAATAATCTAATCTTTCGAGACAAAGATCTTATCTAATCTTTCTAATGTCATTTTTCTGCTGACATAAATTCAACTTCTTTTTTGCTACACGCCCACCATGATCAAATAGTATAGCTCAAATATAACATCTTTTTACAAAATTGTCGAATATATCAAATCATTCTATTCAAAGACCATTGCTTTTATTCACAAATATCTTTCTACACAAAGATTAAATCTTCTTGTATCAGCTTGTTGACCATATAACCAAGGTAGAAGATTAGTCCTAAACTTATAAAGCTACATGCCTACACGGCTACACCTACTAACTCAATAACAGGGCGAAAATGAGATGTTAACATTGTTAGCTTGTTATTGCTTATTAAAGCTAATTATATGCTTATTTCATTTTGAAATAAGAATCTTGGAATACACTACTCCAAACTGTCTATTCATAATAAAAATAAGCAGCTTATTGCTAAGCAATCCCAAATAGTAAAGAAAGAAACATATTAAACAGAATTACCTGCATTATTCTCAATTATCGCCTACACACAGAGGGATCAGGTATAATTTCCACCATCAATGTATGCTCTATGTATTCTTCCATCACCGTCATATAAAAGATGTTATAGAGTTTAAGCATAGGGTAACCTTGAATGATAATCACAATACTTATTTTTATAGAAATAAGATTCACCTTCTCAAGTTCCTCCAATACAGATTTTCCAACTTCATCCTTCTGCTCAAAGAGTTTATCCAAATTGATTCTTGGAACCTGGGCTCGTACAATTGAAAGAAAAGTATTGATTCTTTGTATAAAAATAAGTTTTCGGGAAATATTTTTTGATGCAAAATATATATTCAGGATTAGATTTTAAGCTTAAGAGTGTGTTTGGGTATTGTTGTTGTTACGATTTTTATCATCTTAAATATTTAAACAACGTACTAAACTATTCCATGCTTTTCGAAACTGCCTTAAGATACATTTTAACTAACCTGCTCTTTATACAATTCTTCGAAATTTTCTGTTAAGTCGTCAATCAACTCAATACAGTGTTTTCACACCTGTTTTTTTCTTTTATTTCTTTGCAACGGGCTTCACTTGTTGATGATGTTCGGATCTTACTTGCTCCAGAACCGAAATAACAACTCTCTGTTTGAGTTTCAATTAGTCATTCGTAAAATACTAAAACTAAGATCAATAATCTAAATAATAATACGCAAAAATAAACAACCTTTGTGGTCCAGACGCATTTCCCGTATAGACTTCTTTGTTGATGGAGTGCTCCAACATTCTTTTTACCCATTTGGGTGATCGATTATGATTACAGAAGCAGTTCGGCTCTCCAAATAGAGGCAATGCATAAATGGCAACATTATAACACCATATAACTTTTCTACAATAAAAACATAAACATAGTATACCATTATATTGAACAAAGGAAAACTTTATGAGGATATAAGATTTTTTTTTTATCTCATTCAGGTATCTCATCAAACACTTGATTTGAATCAGCTACATAAGCTGCTCAAATAGACTATAGAAAGTTGATTAAAAACATAAAATTCAACCACAAAATTAAGTTTTGTGTTTTGCAGCTATTGATTTTCTTTTCAGCAAATTTACAAATAGTTGGCGGGCATGATTCAGTAACCTTCGTATGGAGTCAAGGTTGATTTCAAAAAGATAATCCGATAATCAAAATCCATAAATACATACAAAACAAATCCATAATTCATCAAAAATCAAACATCTATTAACCTAATTTTGTTTCAATCCGCAAAAAATAAAAAAAATAAAAATTACCTTAAACTGAATATGGTTGATTTGTGATCATGTATTGTTTACGCGATTATATGATCGAGTTGTGAAGTAGAAACGACCAATCAAAATTGAAATCATTGATTTGAGAAACGGAATTGAAATCAAAATAATTATTGGTAGTGATTTGTGTGTTGTTTATGGCAGTGGATTTAAGTTGCAGGTATTTTTGTTTTGAATTTTCTCCACCGAATATTTTCAACCATTAAGTTGAATGTTTCCTTAGTTGTAGGTGTTTTTGTTTTGAATTTTCAAGCTTTCTATTTCAAGAGTAGATGACACGTGTAGTTTTCTAGTAGTTTTGAGGGATTTTTCTTGATTTTTGCCTTCTAAAATTAGAAATCAAACTTGTGCTTTATATAGGTTAGGATTAACAATTTACTTTTTAAGTGCTAATAGAATTAGGCTAAAGCTCTGATGCCACTGATGGGTTTTCTATTCCCAACTAGATTAATACGCAGCGGAAATAATAATAATCTAGGACAAGAAGGGAACTAAACCCTAAAGGATCTAAACCTAATTAACTAAAAGCAACTTAAAAGAAATAAATAATTAAATAAGTAATAAGAAAATTACTTACCTTTCAGAAAATCGAATTTCTCACGCGGACCACCTTGGTCGAACTTGGAGGCGAGTACCCAAACGAGAGTACCTCTAATAGCTCACACCCACGAACCAAAGAGAAAATCTATTCGAACTCCTAAGGTCCCGATACATGAAAGACTCTTACAAGGAGTAGGAACTAGAAAGAAAGGAATGAGTAATTGAAACTTTGGCATGCCCCCTTTATTTATAAGGAAAGAAAGGGGTATGGGTTTACCCTTTGGGGCGATGTGGGACAAAACCAAAAAATACCAAATACCTTGTTATGACATAACATCAAAACGTGGTTATGCCGTAACCTATTCTTTGAATCATTTTCTCTTTTACGGTTCATCGAGGGCGACCCAAAAAGGACTCTAACTTTTGACGATAGTCTTACCAATTAGTTATGAACTTGGACACAATTCCAACAGATAGTATAGTGCATTAATGATAATTTATGTTGAAAATACTAATATATATGTCATTGACATATGATAGGGAACGACGGGTATAACTTTAGTATATTGTTTGTTTAAGTAAAGTTAAATTTTATACATTTGTTACGGTTTTTGGTTTAAATGGTACTAAAATATCCTATCATCCCACACATTGAAATGAAGTAAATAAAATGACCTTCACGATGCATTGCATTGCTTTAAGCATCTTTAATCTAATTCTAATATTTGTTTGCA
This sequence comes from Artemisia argyi, assembly GCA_030686995.1. Classification (NCBI taxonomy): domain Eukaryota; kingdom Viridiplantae; phylum Streptophyta; class Magnoliopsida; order Asterales; family Asteraceae; genus Artemisia; species Artemisia argyi. The sequence continues at coordinate 228,315,647 of CM060701.1, forward strand.
TGGACCTGGCACAAGTCATGTAACCGAAGCAATAGACCAGGCCAAGTCTTTTGCAGTGCTCAAGTTGAGCTGAAAACAGAATGCAACTGTCTTTAAAATAGTCAATCGAGGCATCAGTTGCCCTTTTTTAGACGCTAATAGTAGTTGCTACAGAAAGCATACGGGGAAAAGCAGAGAGGATAGAAGAAAGGTAATTCGAAAATACTAATATTTTGAAGAGGAATAAGATGATATATTAATTGAAGAAGATGAAATTCATGGTAAAAAGACCAAAAACCCTCATGTGGGTATCACGTAATGAAAGTAATTGAGGGCCATTGGGAGCAAAGGATGAACGGTAGAAAACTCTTTCATTTAAGGATGAACGGTGCATTTTTTGGGTCAAGGGGCGAAGCTCGTCGGTCAACGCAAACCACAAGGACGAATGGTGTAATTTACTCGAAATTTTAAATAGAATTTTTGCATTCTATAATCTTAAGTGTCTCAAGGTATGAAAAAAGATAATTTTCAGAACTTGATTACATGCACAATTTTCTGTTATAACAAATTCATAAAACTTTAACTTAAGCTTGAAATTTTTATTCAACTCTGACTTTTATGACGCAATGTAATTTCATTTATAAATTTTGTAAAAACAGATCATTAAACAAGTTCAAGGGCTGCATATGTAATTTTCAAATTAACAGTGGTCAAAGTACAAGGGAATACAAGTTTTTGCTTAAAACTCGTGTCCAAATTGTTTGACCCGGTTTGAACCCAAGTAAGATCCCAAACAGTAAGCAAATAAATCATGTTCCACTTTCTTACATGCAATATACCACTACTCGCATTGCAAAGTAAACAATGTTTTTGCCTTCAGTTCTTCCTTCAAAGTTCAAACAATGACTTTTGAGGGAAAAGATTTTCTGCATTTCACATGTTGATGTGGGTGCAGATACTAGTGTTTAGCGTAGATGAAAATGCAAATAAGGCGTTAGTTTGTGTTTTGCTGAGAAATAAGAGTAGCCAACTCAATGTTTTAGAGTCGTTAAATGTTGATTTGAAACCTTTAGAAGGCAAAGATGGTGGTGGAAAAGGCGGTCTTACCCATGGCCAGGTTAGCAAGTCTCTTTGGCTATTAAATTTTGGTCTTTCTGCACAAACACCAAGGACTTTTTCATTAGACCTGGTATTTGAAAGTTTTTTTTGGCTAGACAAACAAGACACAATAACCATCTTGTAATTACTTAGATATAAAAGAAGAGTACAATGTATAAAACAGTATAAATGAAACAGTACGTTGGTATATCTTGTGCAAAAAAGAACCCGGATTCTGTATTGACCTTATCGATATGAGATGTTATAGATCATGTTATTTTCTGTAGTGCTATGTGTGAACTAAGTTTAGTCCAGGTTAATTCTGTTTGTTGTTAAAAATAAAAAAAAAAAATAAAAAAAAAATAAAAAAAAAAAAAAGGAAGGAAAAACATTAGCACTAATGATTGGATGAGCAGATCAGATGGATTCCATATTTTAAGCATCATGAACCTAATTTTGATATTAAGTATTTTCTTATATTATTTGTATGCATAAGTCATGAACTGAAGCAATAGACATGGCCAAGTCTTTTGCTGCACTAAAGTTGAGCTGAAAAAAGAATGCAACTGTTTTTAAAACAGTCAATTGCCATATGATAGGGAATGACAGGTATAACTCTAGTATATTGTTTGATTAACCACAGTGAAAATTTATACATTTTTTACAGTTTTTGGTTTGAATGGTAGTCAAATGTCCTATCATCCCACACAATGAAATGAAGTAAATAAAATGACCTTCCCGGGATTGATGTTCAGACACATTATTTCTCAGTTTGACTTTTCAGGTCAAGATACATCTAACGAAATTCACAATTGATAAAATGAATTCTGAAGGATAAGAGTTTGATAAGTTCATAAGACCTGTTAACAGTTTAGAACTACTTAGAAACAGTGAAAAAAATCTTGCATGTGTTTATGAAACCTATCTTGATTTGAATTTTGAACTATTTGACTTTGACTTTTAGAGTTAAGTTAGCTTGGATTATGATCCATAAATATGACATGATCATCAGTGACAGAAAAACGAAAGCTTTCATATCGTTGACAAAAATGTTCAATACTCGGTAGCATCCTTACATTAAAAATAATAAAAAATAAAAAAATAAATAAAGAGCATGTATATGCTCTATAGTACTATAAACTAATTTGACTCAGAAGTCAACTATGTTGATGTCTAATGATTTCATCTCAGTTTAGAACATATTTAAGTGCTCGAAGTTGTTTAAAGCCAAATGATATATAACAAGATCATCTACAACTATGAAGAAGTCCCAAAATGAAGGAACATAATTACACATATGGCATTTAATAAAAATTTCATGCATGGGCAATAGTTTTATCTGAAAGACTGAAACCAAAACATTGAAGCCGGAGATGAAACTCGAGTGAGGAGGGCATGATCCTGCTGTCAAATGAAGTGCCAAAATGCAAAGCATATCTAATAAGAAATATAAATTATAAAACGTATTATTGAGTTTAAGATTAATTGCGTTACATACATCAGTGCATATTAACTAATAAACATGTAGCTGAAAAAAATTACCTTGTGCAACTGATTGGCAATTACTCCCAGCCCATTGGGACCTTCTTAATCTGTGAAATGGTGCAAATGCAGAATAAAAATTTCAAATTTCTAATAGAGTAAAGACGATTAGTACAAATACAGAAAAACTACCTGTTAAGATAGTTCTTTATGTATTTGGCCTTTGGGTGCCATTGTTATTAATGGCTATATGGCGCAGACCATTTCATTATCAAAATCAGAATCTTCATCAGACATTCTTCGTCTTTTGGGTGTCAAACCACATGACTCGAGAAGCCATCAATCCCCAATATTACGTAGACCTCTCAAACCATATAGGCTATGCCGAAGATGACTTATACCTGAACCTAGTATGTTTAACTCTTTCAAACATTCTAAACAACCAATTTCTTCAGGTAATTTCTCAACTTGAATACAATGAGTAAGTTCTAAACATTTCAGACGTTTCATCTCATAAATGCTGTTCGTAAAATCTTGTAGAAGTGTACACTCGGATAAAATTAGACTTTCTAAAATTCCAATCTTCCAGTATCCACAGGTAACTCGACAATTTCCTACTGTTTAAAACAAGTAAAATTACTGTTTAAAACCTTGGTGCCACAGTATAAAAATTGATTTGAACCCTCTACGCATATAAACCTTTACATGAACTAGTTTGATAATAACCCATTTGGGTTGTTTTCTTAATCATGTTATCAGTTGACACATCAACTGATGCAGTTGCCTAATCAAGAATCAGAATCTGACTTTTCTTTAGTAGTATTTGGCCAAGGCAAACCAGTTTTCGTTGACCCATACTCAAGTTCTCTCCACTTTCGGTTACTACAGAAGTTTTTATAAAATTGGGTTGTCACATCCCCGATTAAATCAAGTTCAAAGGCTGTCTGCCTAAATTTCCTTACAATTGAGTGACTAATTGACATACAATCTTTAAATATGCGGGTAAACTACAAAGGTATGGAACGTTTGTGGCCAAAGTGTGAGAATGAAAACTTCACGTTTCTTACGGGTCATCTTCCTAAACCTGTTACAACTCAAAGTATGATCCGAATCCATAAAGGAATTCAACCAAGCTCCATTTTCGGTTAAATTTCATGTAGTAGCAATAGTATTGTTTCATTCATGTTTAATGTTCATATTTACACAACCTTTGACCTGTTAAAGTCAACTTTGAGTCCATGTGGTGATACTATTCTCACTAAACTGTTATCAAAATTTTACATTCTGTCCAAATGTAAGAAACATAATGCAACAGTAAAAAAGAGACATGCTGTATACCATTTTTACCCTAGTGCTACATGTAAAAAGGAGTCATACCAATTTATATGTTAGCTCCTTTGTTCCCGGCTTCAAATTGTGTCGGAAAATGCGTTTTCGCATATGATTGGCAGTGAAGTAACTTCTTATTCCTGAAACATGTTTAGTAGCTCTTCTCAGTACCAGTCAACACTTTATAATATATGTTCTTCAATAGTTTGACTCAAAAGTCAGCTTTTTAATAATTTCAACCCATTGTAGAAGATATTTATGCAAATAAAAACTTTTCTTGAATTTATTTATAATACGAGCCTATTTAATATCATGTCAAGTCTCATTATTTTAAGAGTAAATTACACCATTCGTCCTTGTGGTTTGCGTTGACCGCAGCCGTTCGTCCTTTGACCAAAAAAACTGCACCGTTAATCCTTAACGGGCATACGTTAGGCGCCATTAGTCCCTCCATCACTAACGCTCGTTAAGTGTTGTTACATTTTAAGTCCCATGATGGTATACTGACCACAAGGACAAACGGTGCAATTTTTTTTTCTTTTTTTTTTTCTTTTATTTTTAATATGTTAGTAAGTTCCGTTTTCGTCCGTTTTTTTTTGTTTTCGTCCGTTTTTTTTACGTTTTCATCCGTTTTTTTTTTGTTTTCGTCTGTTTTTTTATGTTTTCGTCCGTTTTTTTTACGTTTTTCTCCGTTTTTTTACGTTTTCCTCTGTTTTTTTAGGTTTTCGTCCGTTTTTTTTTACGTTTTCGTCCCTTTTTTTACGTTTTCGTCCGGTTTTTTACATTTCTCTCTGTTTTTTTTATGTTTTCGTCCGTTTTTTTCGTTTTCGTCCGTTTTTTTACGTTTTCGCCCGTTTTTTTACGTTTTCCTCTGTTTTATTTACGTTTTCGTCCCTTTTTTTACGTTTTCGTCCGTTTTTTTTCGTTTTCGTCCGTTTTTTTTACGTTTTCGCCGGTTTTTTTTACGTTTTCCTCTGTTTTATTTACGTTTTCGTCTGTTTTTTTTTTACGTTTTTGTCCCTTTTTTTACGTTTTCGTCCGTTTTTTTTCGTTTTCGTCTTTTTTTTACGTTTTCCTCTGTTTTTTTTACGTTTTCGTCCCTTTTTTTTACGTTTTCGTCTGTTTTTTTTTTCGTTTTCCTCGGTTTTTTTTACGTTTTCGCCCGTTTTTTTTACGTTTTTTTCGTTTTCGGCCCTATTTTCCGTTTTCGTCCGTTTTTTTCGTTTTCGTCTGTTTTTTTACGTTTTCATCTGTTTTTTTACGTTTTCGTCCATTTTTTTTCGTTTCATATGTAAAAAAACATACGAAACAAAAAAAATGGACAAAAACGTAAAAACATAGATGAAAACGTAAAAAAACAGACGAAAACGTAAAAAAACAGATGAAAACGTAAAAAAAAAACGGACGAAAACGTAAAAAAAAACAGACGAAAACGGACGAAAACGTAAAAAAAAGGGAGGAAAACGTAAAAAAACAGACGAAAACGAAAAAAAAACGGGCGAAAACGTAAAAAAACGGACAAAAACGTAAAAAAACAGAGGAAAACGTAAAAAAACAGACGAAAACGTAAAAAAAAGGACAAAAACGTAAAAAAAACAGAGGAAAACGTAAAAAAAGGGCGAAAACGTTAAAAAACAGACGAAAACGAAAAAAACGGACAAAAACGTAAAAAAAGGACGAAAACGTAAATAAAACAGAGGAAAACGTAAAAAAACGGGCAAAAACGTAAAAAAACAAACGAAAACGAAAAAAACGGACGAAAACGTAAAAAAAGGGACGAAAACGTAAAAAAAAACTTAGGAAATCGTAAAAAAAACAGACGAAAACGAAAAAAAAACGGATGAAAATGTAAAAAAAAAAGAGGAAAACGTAAAAAAAACGGACGAAAACGTAAAAAAACGGACAAAAACGTAAAAAAACAGAGGAAAACGTAAAAAAAGAGACGAAAACGTAAAAAAAAGGACAAAAACGTAAAAAAAACAGAGGAAAACGTAAAAAAACGGGCGAAAACGTTAAAAAACAGACGAAAACGAAAAAAAGGACAAAAACGTAAAAAAAAGGACGAAAACGTAAATAAAACAGAGGAAAACGTAAAAAAAACGGGCGAAAACGTAAAAAAACAAACGAAAACGAAAAAAACGGACGAAAACGTAAAAAAAGGGACGAAAACGTAAAAAAAAACTTAGGAAATCGTAAAAAAACAGACGAAAACGAAAAAAAAACGGACGAAAACGTAAAAAAAAAAGAGGAAAACGTAAAAAAAACGGACGAAAACGTAAAAAAACAGACAAAAACGTTAAAAAAAACGGACGAAAACATAAAAAAACAGAGGAAAACGTAAAAAAAAAACGGAGAAAAACGTAAAAAAAAAGAACGAAAACATAAAAAAACAGACGAAAACGAAAAAAAAAAAAAAGATGAAAACGTAAAAAAGCAGACGAAAACAAAAAAAAACGGACGAAAACGGAACTTACTAACATATTAAAAATAAAAGAAAAAAAAAATTGCACCGTTCGTCCTTGTGGTCAGTATACCCTCATGGGACTTAAAATGTAACAACACTTAACGAGCGTTAGTGATGGAGGGACTAATGGCGCCTAACGTATGCCCGTTAAGGATTAACGGTGCAGTTTTTTTGGTCAAAGGACGAACGGCTGCGGTCAACGCAAACCACAAGGACGAATGGTGTAATTTACTCTTATTTTAATAATGAACAGATTTTGACTTTATGAGGAAGTCAAAGTTAAGAACTATACGATGATTCAAGAGTATAGAACTAGTATTGCAGACTTGATTCCTTTGACATATCTCCTTGTGCTTTGATTTTAAACGGCTAGCTGAAACCAAACTATTGAGGGCGGAGATTAACCTTCAACTTCAGTATGTCATGTAATTGTGTAAACCGAACACAAATAAAACCAAAATGCAGTAGAAATGAAAAAAGAAAAAAACCAAGACAAACTAATGTATGATAGTTTCTGGTCTAAGTTAGATGTGTGTGTTTTCATCGACTATGAGAAAAAATTACCTGCAGCTTGATCAGCACACGATTATATGATCAGACCCATGAAATAGAACGAATCTTTCTTACGACCAGAAGCTGTTACAGAAAGAACAACTGGTGCACCACGTGCAGACAAGGTGAATCCTCTTGCTTACTGAACCATATATTGATAACCTTATAAAAATAAACTGTGGAACATCATTTACATCCGACATAGAAATAATTGCAATCTTCATCAAACATAAGACAATTTATAGAGAAGGGAGAAAGTACCTGTCAAAAAAGTTATTAATGCAGTGACTTCTTTGGGCCTTTGGAGCTGTTCAAAATCATCACTCGACCACGGTACAGGGGACTTCTGCTTTTGGTGCCTGTGATATTCACGGATTTATATGTAGCAGAATGCTTTAAAATAAGAGGTTTTTATCTTGGACGTAAAACCACATGACTCAAGAAGCTCTCTAGACCCACAAATACACAGACCTTTCATCCTAAAAATACTCTCTGGAAGATGACTAATGCCTGTTCCAGTGATATCCAACTCTTTTAAACATTCTAACCGTCCAATTTCCTCAGGCAATTCCGCAACTTTAAAACAATAACTGAGGTCGAGATTAACGAGCTTTGGACATTCAGCCGGAATCTGAAGTTCGACCAAATCAGTACAATTCCCGACTCTTAGCGTCTCAAGATTTGGAGTAACCCCGAGGTGAAGGGTCCTCAACTTTAAATTATAAAGGTTGAGAGTTACGAGCTTTGGACATTCAGCAGGCATGTGTAACTTTTCCAATCTACGACAATCATGGATATGTAACTCCTTTAGATTTGGAGTAACCTCGAAATGAACTTCTACCAAATTATGACAATCTTCAAGAAATAGTGTCTCAAGATTCGGAGGCACACTAAGGTCAAGGGTCCTTAAATCTAATAAACCTTTTAACTTTAGGAACCTGAGCTTTAAAAGACGCCGTCAAAAGCAACAAAAAAGTGGAAAGATAAATGTTAGTAATTGGTGTAATGAGTAACAAAAGAGGGAAAGATAAAACTACCATTTAATGAATCAATTCTACCTTTTCTTCTCCATCTTTCCAAAGTTGAACCATATTGCTGCGTCCCATTTCAAGTCCAACAAGATTATTTGGTTGAAATGTTTTTGGTAAACTTGAAAAAGGATACCAACTCCATTTCAGAAATCGTAAGGCATTTGGAAGGTGTAGACTATCTTCATCAAGGTACCTGTTGCTAGCTTCGTCTACGTTCCATTTTAGAAATCGTAAGGCATTTGGAAGGTGTAGACTATCTTCATCAAACTTCCACTTGCTAAAATTGAAATTCAATCCAAATTCACTCACATGAAGAAATCTAAGTTCCTTCATGTTTGCTAGACCGTTCATTAAAATTTCAAAATTCAATCCATCTGTATCCAGTGTTATACATTGTGTTGCTTGGGTACCCTGTAATTCAAATAGCAGTAGAGACGATGAGATTTGTTTCATTACCAAAAAAAAATTGGGTATTTTTGTTTTTTTTCTATTAAATTAGAGGAATTGGATGAATGGTTTGTGTTATTTGAGCGTGAATTAAAAAAGTGGAAAGAGGGGAGTGACTGAAGGTGGCGGTAAATAGGTGGTCGTGGTTTTTAGGGGTGGTGGTTTTGTGACGTGGGATGGGTTTGATGATTGTTGGTGGGATTATCATAGTGAGATAAAAATGAAGATAAAAAATGAGAAAATCTATGCGGTTTAAGTGAGAAAGAAAAAGAAAAAGTGTATTTGATCGGTCTTTCATGTGCAGTAGACTGTCAAGAAAACTTGAGATTGATTTGGTCCTTTATATCTGAAATGCTACAGATGATTTTTGCAATCTTGGCAAACCAAGGAGGCCGCCCTGCATTTATGAAATGTTCAAACCGCATGGACGTTTTTTGCAATACACTCTAATAAAATATATCAAAAGACAAACATACTTCACTTTTAACAGTTAATGTAAGTTAGCGTTAGCAAATTTGGACCAAACTTGTATCGAGTGTTTTCATTGTAGGACCACAAGGGCCATTGGGTTCAAAAGAATGTTTAATGATGTAATGAAACAAAATTTTATTTTTGTACAATGATTAAATTAAACTTTCAGGAAAGTATACTAATTTTTAGTTTAACAAAAATAACTTGATACTTACCAAGCCATTAGCCAATATATCTTTAATTTCCTCCCTAATCCATAGCCGGCTATGCATTTCAGGTTTATTGGGGTTCTCACGACGAACAATATTCTTGCCCATTTCTTCTATATGGTCATGCATCCCCAGCTTCTCATCTTCAGAAATAGTTATAAGAGATCTCTGCTCAAGAACTTTTAAACCAACTTCAGCAAAAAATCCACAGCTTACAAGAGAGCTGATTACGTCTCTTTTATACCAACCTTTGAGTAAGCATGCAACATCTAGGAATATTTCCTTGTAATGCGGCTCAAGACCATTATAACTGATTTCCAATTTTTCCATAGTTTTCTCCAACGGATTTTTTTTTTAGTTTATTTAGGGTATCTTCCCATTCAGGCACATTTAGTCCACGAAGAAATGAACCCAAAACTTTGATCGTTAACGGAAGACCATCAGCGTATTGTACAACTTGTTTTGAAAGCTCTTCATACCCTTTAATCAGAGTATCTCTTTCAAATGCATGCTTACTTAAGAGACAAATCGCTTCTGCGGGCGATAACAGACTGATGTCATTAATGAACTTCACTTGGTGGGCTACCAGAACTTGCTGATCTCGTGTGGTAATGATAACCCTGCTTCCCAATTTAAACCAGTCAGGTTCACCTGCTAACGCCTCAAGTTGTTCAATGTTATCAACGTCATCTAGAACAACAAGAACCTTTTTACGACGCATCATCCGAACCATCTTGTTTTTACCGCCAGAAACACTACTAACAGTGATGTCTTGACTGCTGAAAATATCATTGAGGATTTGTTTTTGCAGCTCCTTTAAACCGGATAACGAGTTTTTTGAAACCTCCCTTACATTTTCAACAAAGCTGCTTCCTTCAAACTGATGGGATATTTGGTTAAAAATAGTTGTGGCCAAAGTGGTTTTCCCACCACCTCCCATCCCCCATATCCCAATCATTCGGACACCAGGAGCATCAAGTTCTAAAGACGAAAGCAAAGCTTCAATTCGTATCTCCATGCCTACTAACTTTCCATCAATACTCAAATTGGTGGAACTTATCTTGACGAAAATATCGTCAACAATTGTCTGGATCAATATGGATTCATCCCTGTAACAATGAAGAAGATCTAACTAATAACTAATTATGAAGAAGATCTAACATTAATTCATATAGCAAACCAATTACGAATAATTACCCATTAGCAGTCTTCTTCGACTCCCACCCAGCCAGATCGGCTGCTTCGTTCAAAGCCTTCCTCCATTTCCCAGCAGCTTCTTTATTTTCATGTTTTTTAAAAGCTTCTTTAACCGCCCCACTTTGCTTGCGGATTTCCGTGGGCTCCACATCATAAAAGACTGGGTAAGCAGTCTGCTCACTCCCCTTCTGGCACTCCATAATCTTGACAAGCTCATCTAAGCACCAAGATGAGCCAGCATAGTCCTTAGAGAACACAATGATGAAGAATCTTGAGTCTTCAATGGATTTGATATGCTGGGTGTCGATCGTTTCCCCTTTTTCAATGTTCTTATCATCCTTGTAAGTTTGAATCCCATGTTGCACTAGAGCTTTATAAAGATGACTAACAAAGTTGTTACGGGTGTCTTCACCTCTGAAACTTAAAAAAACATCATACTTAAAGCTCTTTAGAACGGATGAAGTTGAAGTAGATGCCATTGAAGTTACTGTTGAAGGATTGTATGAAGCAGCAGATGAGATGAATAACCTTTTTAGAGTAATGAACAACAAGACAATCGTAATGTGAAGGCAACTGTGTTTTTGTGGAAATAAAATTTTGAGTAACGTGGAGACATAAAAACCACTTATTTGGTCAAATGAAATAATGTTTTCATATTCACACAAAAGTTGCAATTTTTATCCTCCTATTGTTGAGACTAGTTATAATGCCCGCGCACGCGCGGGTTTTTTTAAAAAAAATTTGAATCATATGTTTTTATTTATTAAAAAAACAAATAATTTAATATTTGTTTTGTTTGATTTATGATGTTTAATTAGAGTTTTTTATTATTAAAGATAATTATTTAAAAATTTTAATCCTATTGTTAATTACATCTTATCTATATTTTTTGTATTTATCTTCTACTTGTGTTATGGATAAATATATTTTTTTTTATATTTTTTTAAAATATTATTATTACTAAATAAGGTATGGTTTAGTTTTTTAGAAATGGAAAAGTCCCCACTTGGGTTTTGTTTTATTATATAAAAGATTAGCAAATATGATTAAATAGCTAAATCTTAGTAATTCATTTTTTTATCACAAAATTAAAACCCTTCTTTTCAAAAGAAAATATCTCAAAAACGATTTATGGTTACGCAAAAAAGATAAAAAAAAAATAATAAAATAAAAAATTATTTTTTTTAATCAAGACGGTCATTTCTTTGTTTCTTAAATGATATCGTTACCTAAATTTTAATGAATACGGAGTAACATTTTAAACTAGTTGCACATCTGTTTATTTAAACTTCAAGTTGCACATCTATTTATTTAAACTTCAAGTTGCACATCTATATATTTATTTTATTCCAACCAATAAATTGTGAGCACTTGTTGGTGTATTATTTGATTTGTGCCTGTGAGTGAGATATTTTTGTATAAACTACAGTAATTATATTTTTCCTTAGGTGGTGATCATAAAAGATAAAAATACAACTTGACATAGTTACTAACACCCTACAAGTAGCAGCAAATCCATTCGACCCTCCTAAAACATTCGATTCAACACTTGTGAAGTTTCTAAACATGAAAATCATTCCTAAGTGAATTCTAATGCTATTGCAATCATTTAATTAGACTGAAACACACAAGATCAAAAATGCCCAAATCGGAAGGTGTATAACCCTAAAATCACTTGCAATTTTAAGCATTTGATTAGATGACAACAAGAAATGGATTGTAAACTTACAACTTTGAAAAATCGAAGGTTGAAAATGCTTAGTCGGAATCGAGAGTGTTTTCCGGTTATGAGCGTGTGTGATTGTTTTTGAAAATGATAAATGAAAAAATCTGAGTTAGTGGATATTTATAGGTGAAAGTTTGAACATTTGATACATTTAGTCCCCTAACCTGAGTTAAGTTTAATGCACAGCCCTATTTCCTAAGTTTAAGTCTTTTGTGCACTTTTAGACCCTACAGGTTTGCACCTTTTTCATATGAAGCCCAAACTTGGTTAAATGATGAATTTTGCAGAAAAGTCATTTTCTCCCCCCCTCGAATTAGCATTATATTTTGTGTTAAAGAAATTTGCACAATTTCAATTCAAGAGATCAACTCCAATGATGATGAAACAATTCACTTTAAAAGACTTTTGAGAAAATGCAAGCTTCATGATTTACCCCATGTTCCATTTTAAGACATAAAAAATCTTTTTGGATTTAATTTGTTTTGTAGTTGTATATTGTTTTTAGAAAATTGTGGAAAGAATGAACAAATAAAAATCTTTCTGGATTTTATATGTTTTTTTTAACGATTATTTGTTCATTTACACTAATTAATACAAATTTGATTCCGCTAAATTTCCCTGTCCCTATTGATTAAGAAATATCTTGAGAATTTAAAATCCTAGAACATCGATCAAAGAACTTTTGTTGAGAATTTAAAATTTTCCCTGTCACTAAAATTCTCTCCAACTAAAACAGTAATGCTAAAAGCAAACATATAACTTTAAATTTAAGGGCATGCTAATTACTCAGTAGAACTCAAACCAGAAACAATAGATATGTCTTGTAATTATGTATGCTCAAATGGTGGAACTAGAAAGGCCAAAATAAATGCGGAAATAAATGACAAAGCGATATACAAATGTTTAAACGTATACATTTTTTTTACTGCCACACCCAATGGGTGTCAAGAATGGGCCTAATGAATAGTAACTAATGAGCATTAGTTAATGGCCGTTATCTATTAATGGTCGTTAACTAACGACCGTTATCTTTTCTTTAACACTAAAAAAAATCAACACAGATTTTACGTGATTGGCCCTTCATGTTACAGGTCCGTTGCGTAAGTCCTTCATGACTAACTCTGCAATATGACGTTAACATAAGGACAATTTTCATAACAAAATTAAAAAATTACAAAAATAAACCTTGGGGTTATCGATTTGTTACAGAGTTAGACCCTCGCGGTCAGGACCGCTCGCAATGGAAATCAATAATTTTGTATTCAAAAGTCCCGCCGCGAAGCGCGGGCTTTCACACCTCGTGTTGTTACATCTATAAGAAATACAAGCAATGAATGATACCGCAAATTAGTTTAAAGTTCAACTTAACTCTCGTTACTTTTTTTTTTTTTTTTTTTTTGAATTCATCAACTGGACTCTAAAGTTGTTAAAAACCGCATATGAAAGATATCGAACAATACATTATGATTCAGAATCAAACATGTTAACAAGTTACCGAGTGGGCTACCGTTATCAAAATGAAGTAAACTAAAGTCAACTATGGATTTGGAAGGTCAAGCTATGTGTTTTCTATATCTTTGCAAAACAATTGTGTTACCTGTTAAGAAACTATTCCGTAAAAGTTACCCATGAATAAATAAATAAATATAGTCAGTAACATTTTAAAAAAGTTAGTCTTATAATTACGGTGGCTAAAAACAGATACTACTAGTAAATTTTAATTCCAGTGTATTAATTTCTACTTCCAGCACTACTAAACTAAACCAATAAACTAAATTTTAATACTCCGTACTAAGCACTAAGCAGCCAAAATTCAACATACATAAACTTACTGCTTTGTGGCCAAAGTGTGAAGGCCAAAACTTGAAGACAACTTATTTATCTCATGGATCATCTTCTTGACCCGGTTTGGACCGAGTTAATATCCGACACTATAAACACATAAAATCAGCCTTCAATTTCTTTAAGCAATCCGACAAAAAAGAACAATTGAATATTACTTAATCTAAGACTATGTTAACAGTTTAGTGAAAATTTTACATCATTGTACGGCATTTCGGTAACACACCGTTTGCAGTTCTGCATGATACTAAATTTCATGTACCAGTAGCATGTTTCATATATGTTTCAAACTTTCAATGTTTATACTTACACAACCTTTGACCTTTAAAAGTCAACTTTGAGTCCATGTGGTGATACTATTCTCACTAAACTGTTGTCAAAATTTTACATTCTATATTTTGTAGCCCAGCCGTAAGAAACATAAAGGCAACATTACAAAAACAAATAAGTAATGTACAAATTTAACTTATTTTCTTACCACCCTAATAACCCGTTGTGCCACATGGAAAAATAAGTAATGTTATTTTTATTTGATAACTCCATCCCTTGTTCCCGACTTCAGATTCTATCGGAAAGTGGATTTTCACAGATTACTATCAGTGACGTAGCTTCGTATTCCTGATCAAACATGTTTAATTTTTCAGTAGTAAGCACTACAATAGACAATATATCATGTGCTTCCATAGAGAATGAAATCCATTGAAAAGTTAATAGTTTGACTCAAAAGTCAATCTTTCACTGATTTCAACCCATTATAGACTATATTTTTGCAAATGTAAACTTTTCTTGAATTTATTTATAACATGATCATGTAAATGTTTCATTGTTTTAACCATGAACATAATGAATTCAAAGTTAATAACTATACCTTGATTCAAGAGTATATAACTAGTATTAGAGACTTGGTTCCTTGGCGTATCTCCTTGTACTTTGATTTTAAACGGCTAGCTGAAACCAAACCATTGAAGCCGGAGATTAAACTTCAAGTTCAGTATGTTAAATATAAATTATATTGTTAGTTCCAAAAAAAAAAAAAAAAAAAAAAAAAAAAAAAAAAGAGTTTCTTTGATAGTTTTTGGTCTAAGTTAGATGTGTGTTTTTTCATACTTAGAGAAAAAATTACCTCCAGCTTGATCAGCACACTCAGATGATCAGACCCATGAAATAGAATGAATCTTTTCTATTATTCTTTACCAAAAGTAACATCAATACGACCAGAAGCTATAACAAGAACAACTGGTGCACCACCTGCAGACACGGTGAATGTTTCATCATCAGATCATCACTTGACCATGGTACACGGGACTTCTGCTTTTGGTGCCTGTGCTATTCACGGATTTATATGTAGCAGAATGTTTTATAATAAGAGGTTTTTATCTCGGATGTAAAACCACATGACTCAAGAAGCCATCCAGACCCAAAAATACGCAGACCTTTCATCCTAAAAATACTCTCTGGAAGATGACTAATGCCTGTTCCAGTAATATCCAACTCTTTTAAACATTCTAACCATCCAATTTCCTCAGGCAATTCCGCAAATTGAATACTATTACTGAGGTCGAGCTTTGGACATTCAGCAGGAATCTGAAGTTCGACCAAATCACGACAACCTTTGAGACTTACCGTCTCAAGATTTGGAGTAACCCCAAGGTGAAGGTTCCTCAACTTTAAATTATAAAGGACGAGATTTACGAGCTTTGGACATTCAGCGGGCATACGAAGTTCAACGATTATCAATACAGTGGTTGAGTCTTAGTGTCTCAATATTCGGAGTAATCCCAAGGTGAAGGGTCGTCAACTTTAAATTATAAAGGTCGAGAGTTACGAGCTTTGGACATTCAGCGGCAAGTTCGACCATATCAGTACAATTCTTGACTCTTAGCGTATCAAGATTTGGAGTAACCCTGAGGTGAAGGGTCCTCAACTTCTTTAAATTATAAAGGTCGAGAGATCTGAGTTTTGGACATTCAGCAGGCATGTGTAATTTTTCCAATCTACTACATTTATGGATATTTAACTCCTTTAGATTTGTAGTAACCTGGAAATGAACTTCTACCAAATCATGACAATCTTGAAGATATAGTGTCTCAAGATTCGGAGTAATCCCTAGGTGAAGGGTCCTCAACTTTAAATTATAAAGGTCGATAGTTACGAGCTTTGGACATTCAGCCAGCATAAGAAGTTCAACCATATCAGTACACTTCTTAACTCTTAGCGTCTCAAGATTCGGAGTAATCCCTAGGTGTAGGTTCCTCAACTTTGAATTATTGAGGTCGAGAGATCCGAGTTTTGGACTTTCAGCAGGCATGTGTAATATTTCCAAACTCTTACAATCATGGATACATAACTCCTTTAGATTTGGAGTGACCTGGAAATGAACTTCTACCAAATCATGACAATCTTCAAGATATAGTGTCTCAAGATTCGGAGCCACACTAAGGTCAAGGGTCCTCAAATAATGTGAACGGGTAAACTTTAGGAACCTGAGCTTTAAACAAGCCTGTCATAAATAAGCAAAAAAAAATGGAAAGATAAATGTTATTAATTGGTGTAATGAGTAACAAAAGAGAGAAAGATAAATCTACCAATTAATGAATCAACCATTAATTATTCTACGTACCTTTTCTTCTCCATCTTTCCAAAGTTGAACCATTTTGCTTTCATACATTTCAAGTCGAACAAGATTATTTGCTTGAAATGTTTTCGGTAAACTTGAAAAGGGATAAAAATCCAATCTCAGAAATCGTAAGGCATTTGGAAGGTGTAGACTATCTTCATCAAAGTTCCACTTGCTAACTTCGTCTTTACTGTATTCACTGTCTTCACTATCTTCATCAAAGTTCCACTTGCTAACTCTATATTCACGTACATAGGTATACACGTGAAGAAATCTAAGTTCCTTCATGTTTGCGAGACCATTCATTAAAAGTTCAAAATTCAGTCCATCTGCTTTCAGTGTTATACATTGTGTTGCTTGGGTACCCTGTAATTCAAAGAGCAGAGACCATGAGATTTGTTTCATTACAAAACAAAATGTGAAGTTAATTTCTGGAATTGAAATGAAATGTTTAGGTTAGGGTTAATTTCTAATTTTTATAAAATTTGGGTCTTTTTGTTTTTTCTATTAAATTAGAGGAATTGGATGAATGGGTTGTGTTATTTGAGTGTGAATTAAGTAGTTATTTATGAAGTAAAAAAGTAGAAAGAAGGGAGTGACTGATAGGTGGTCGTGGATTTTAGGGGTGGTTGTTGGGTGACGGTGGAATGGTAAATGGGATTGATGATTGTTGGTGGGATTATCATAGTGAGATAAGAATGAAGAAGTATATTTGACTAGTAATGTTGAATGTCTTGTTGTCATGAAAGCTATTTGTGTAAAAGTATATAATAAGATATAGAGTAAATTGTAGAAATCGTCTTTTGTGATTTGTCAAGATTGCAAAAATTGTTCACCGTCTTTCATATGTACAGTGGCTCCAAGTGAAGAAAACTTGAGTTTGATTTGGTCCTTTATATATGAAATATGAAATACTATAGACGATTTTTGCAATCTTGGCAAACCAAGGAGGCTGCATGCATTTATGAAATTTTCAAACCACATGGACGTTTTTTGCAATACATTCTAATAGAATATATGAAAAGACAAACATACTTCACTTTTAACTGTCAATGTAAGTTAGCTTTAGTAAATTTGGACCAAACTTGTAACGAGTGTTTCATTGTAGGACCGAATACAAGTATACTTACTTTTAGTTTAACAAAAATAACTTGATACTTACCGAGCCATTAGCCAATATATCTTTAATTTCCTCCTTAATCCATAACCGGCTATGTCTTTCAGGTTTATTGTAGTTCACACGACGAACAATATCCTTGCCCATTTCTTCTATATGGTCGTGCATACCCAAGCGCCAACCTTCAGAAATTGTTATGAGAGATCTCTGCTCAAGAACTCTTAAGCCATTTCTAGCGTGAAATCCACAACTTTCAAGCGCTATAATTGCATCTTCTTTTGACCAACCTTTGAGTAAGCATGCAACATCTAAGAATATTTGTTTATAGTCATCTTCTAGATTCTTATAGCTTAATTCCAACTTTTTCAATGTTTCCTCCAAAGGAATTGTTTTTAGTCTTTCTAGGGTATCTATCCATTCATGCTTATTTTGACCATATAGCTTGGCACCCAAAACTTTGATCATTAGGGGAAGACCACCAGCATATGTTACAACCTGTCCTGATAGCTCTTCGTACCCTTCAATCGGAATATCCCTTTTAAATGCATTCTTACTCAAGAGACAAATCGCTTCCCCATGCGATAACATGTTGACGTCAATGAACTTCACTTTGTGGGGTGACAGGACTTGCTTATCTCGTGTGGTAATGATAACTCTGCTTCCAAATTTAAACCAGTTGTTAGGTTCACCTGCTAACGCCTCAAGTTGTTCTCTATCATCAACATCATCTAGAATAACAAGAACCTTTCTCCCACGCAACAAAGTTTTCATCATGTTTGTTCCTTCATGAACACTTCTTACAGTGATGTTTTCGTCACTTAGCACACTGCGAAGAATTTGTTGTTGCAACTTATTCAAACCATACAAAGAGGATTTTGAAACTTCCCTTACATTTTCAACAAATACTTTACTGTCGAACTGAATGGATATTCGATCAAAAACAGCTCCTGCCAAAGTTGTCTTCCCCCCACCTCCCATCCCCCATATCCCTATCATGCGGACATCATCAACATCAAGTTCTAAAGATGAAAGGACAGTTTCTATTCGTGTTTCCATGCCTACTAAATTTCCGTCAACACTCGAAATACTCGAACATTTCTTTTCGAAAATAACGTCAACAATTTCCTCGATCAATATGGATTCGTCCCTGTAACATTCATGAAGATCTAAATAATTAGCTCTCAATTAGTTTGATATAATATTAATTCATATAGCAAAGAAATTACCCTTTCAACTCTGACCCAGCAAGTTTGCCTGCTTCATTCAAAGCGTCCCTCCATTTCGTAGCAGCCTCGTCATTTTCATGTTTTTTAAAAGCTTCTCCAACCGCCCCACTCTGGTTGCGGATTTCCCTGGGTTCCACATGATAAAAGACTAGATAAGCAATCTGCAATTCGCTAGTATGCTCACTTGTCTTCTGACATTCCATAATCTTGACAAGCTCATCTAAGCACCAACGCGAAGATGCATAGTCCTTAGAAAACACAATGATGAAGAATCTTGAGTCCTCAATAGATTTGATGAGCTGCTTGTCGATTGTTTTCCCTTTTTCAATTTTCTTATCATCCTTGTAAGTTTGAATCCCTCGTTGCACAAGAGCTTTATAAAGATGACTAACAAAGTTGTTACGAGTGTCTTCTCCTCTAAAGCTTAAAAAGACATCATACTTGAAGCTCTTTTGAGTGGATGAAGTTGAAGCCACTGTTGAAGGATTGTATGAACAGATGGAAGCTGGATGAGATGAATAACCTTTAACTTCTAGAGCAATGGTCAACTAAACAATCGTAATGTGAAGGCAACTGTGTTTTTGTGGAAATAATATTTTGAATAACGTGGAGACATAAAAACCAATTATTTGGTCAAATGAAATAATGTTTCATATTCAAACAAAAGTTGTAATTTTTATCCTCGTATTGTTGAGATTAGCAAATATGATTAAATACCTAAATCTTAGCAATTCATCTTTTTTATCACAAAATTAAAACTCATTTTCCAAAAAGAAAATATCTCAAAAACGATTTATGGTTATGAAAAAAAAAAAAAAAAAAAAAAAAAAAAAAAAAAAAAAAAACCTTGCCTTTTTTGATCAAGGTCTGTATAATGACTTGTTTAAAGATTATTTGTTATAGCAGAAATGTAAGACATGAAAAAAAAATCAAAAATATAATAGAATAGTCGAACAATGGTGGTTTGATTTAGGAGTCATGAATTTTTGGATGGTAAAATGGGTTAGTATCATATTGTTTTACTGGAAGTTTCGAGAGAGAAAATGA
Source organism: Artemisia argyi (assembly GCA_030686995.1). Taxonomy (NCBI): domain Eukaryota; kingdom Viridiplantae; phylum Streptophyta; class Magnoliopsida; order Asterales; family Asteraceae; genus Artemisia; species Artemisia argyi. Next base: position 228,335,481 of record CM060701.1, read on the forward strand.
GGTTGAGGCTTTCAAGGAGTAGGATGATTACACTTGTTAAAACAAGAAAGGGTACAAACATCATTTTACGTTAATATTCTGTGTAGCAATAAAAATTGTCCGTGTAAATATCAATCAGAGCAAGCGGTGTGTTAACACAAGAAGTGGGTGAAACCTTCACATTTTTGAGTTAAAGCCAAGTTAACCACACCGGGTATCCACATTAAAGGTCCAGTGAAGGTGATGCGTTAAAGCTTTAACGCTACGTGAAAGTGTGTTTTTTTATGAGTTAAGCTTTAACTTCCCCACCGTTTGGTGAGTTAAGCTTTAACCTTTTTTTTTTTTTTTTTTTTTTTTAAATATATATTTGTGATAAAAGTGAGGCTCAAAATGTTGAGTTAAAGTTGAGTTATGATAAAGGGTGTTTTTTTTTTAGTTAAGGTTAAGATGTTAAAGCTGATATGGCACTGTGTTAAAGTTTAACTCAAGTGATGATACACAATGCTCTAATGTAATTATTTTGATATTTGTTAAATGTTGATAGTTATTTAGGTATTGTATTTTTTTATTTGCAAAACGTATAATGGTACAATATGACAAACCATATGTCAATCTACCCTTAGTAGCTTACTATATCTGTATTTCCTACTAGCAATTTTTATTCTTCACAAGTTTAAACACCAAACACTAAGCTACTCAAGATAAATTATGATATCTAGTGACGGAATTAGTGAGCCCAACACTGTTTTACAAGACATCGATGAAGTTTTAATTTGTGGTGTTAACTTTTGTTAAAAAATCTCAACAAAAAAAAAATGTATTTCTAAAACTTGCGTAGATGATCTCTTTGTAAGTGAAAAATAGACACAATTTATGTTAAACTCAATCTTTTCATTAAACTTGTTAGTTTTTGTTTCATTTTTTTTTCTTATACTAAGTGTATAGTTTTTTCTTTTTGCAAACGATCACTTTTAATCCTAATTCCGCTACTAATGATAACCGTTAGTCAAGATTAGCTACTGTGATTTCTTTTCGTATAAACAACCACAACTAAACCGAAGCATGACTACTCTCGTTAAGTCAACAACATGCAATATGTTTAGGTTTACTTAATTCACTCGTGTAATGATGAAGAGACATATAGTGTATTTTTATCATTTAAGAATTAATATAAAAGTAAATATAAAAAAGCAACAGAAAACAATAGATCGTATAGAAGCAAGCATACATAATGTAAATGGTGAGATTTGCTTTCTTTATGATCCTCTCCTTTGCAAAAACAAGTGTTCAAATTTTGATTGATATGTATGAAAGTTGTGAAGAAAAATGAGTTTAAGATACAGCCTATTTATATAAATTTAATACTATTATCTTTTATATCCATTCAAATTTGATGGCTGTTCCAAAAGGACCTACACGTTTTAAATTTATGTTGACGCCAAAAGTCTATTATTATGAGAAAATAACCAAAGCAAAATTCCAAGGCATATATATCAACTGCCATTTGAGATACGTTATCCGATTACATGGCCCAATTCTAGATAGTTTTTTTTTTTTTTTTTTTTTTTTTTTTTTTTTTTTTTTTTTTTTTTTACAATTCTTTATATTATATGAAATCATCAAAACGGGTCGAGCTTTAACAAAAAACGAGTAGAGCTTTTAACGAGCTACTCGAGCTCGTGCTTGTTTAGCTCGAGTCGATCTTGATAATTTCCAAGCTCGAGTGAAGCTAAAACAAATTGTGGAGCTCGATTAATTTCACGAGCCAAGCTTTTAAAACTAGTATTTAGCTCAGCTCGTTTGAAAGCTCATTTAATTATTTAAGTCAAACGAGCCAAACGAGCTACTTGAACTAAACGAGCCGAACGAGCAAATCAAGCCACATATATAGTTTCAAAATATTTTGATTGTAAAATTTTAATTACTATTAGTATTATAGGTTAAATGTAAAACCAAAACTAATACTCCCTAATACGTTAACCTCCACATTTCCTTCCTTGGGCGATGTAGGATAAATTCTTATTTTCATATTTTATATTTCAAGTGGCTCACTTTCAGACACGATGTCTCATTCATATTACCTCTATTTTAGACACACTTTAGCTCACAAATAATAATCACTCAACGAGAACCAACACTTCTAGAGCATCATTAAGCTACAAACTTCCATTATTTTCCCCTGCAATGAGTATTTGGGATTAAAGGAATACATGTATCATATACAAAACTGATGATACTTATCCATAAATTACCATTGTCAACGAAAAGTATGACACTTTAAAGCAAAAGTTGATATATATTAATCAAGAAAGAAACAATATAAGCAATTTCACAATAATTAAGAAAATAATATATCAGATGACATGTTTCATATGCTTAAATTTTTTCTACTAATGTTTGTAGAACTGAATGCAAGTAAATGATAAAACGCTCACCTAATCTGTTAAAATGACTAATTCAAGCCTTGTATTAGTACAGGGACTAATAAGGTAAATATACTATTATTGTTTCTATTTGTATTTCTTTATTTTGTGATTGCAGGGACTTATTATGAAGATGAGTATTAGTTGAAGGGTACCTGAGCTAAAGATTAGAAGTACAATGGAGCAGTAGTATATATAGTATTGATAAGTTTTAGGGTTAATTAATTCATTCTCTTATCTCTCTGTATTGATCTCTACGTTGAGGAACTTATTGTTGTTTGGTTATTCTCTTGATTCTTTCTGTGTAATCGTTGAACTCAAAACCAGTAATCACATTTGAAGTGATTGTCTGATGTTGTGAATAAAATAAGTGGGGAGGTTGGTTGTATTCATAAATCAAGCTGTTTTTGTTGATCTTTGTATATTTTTTCACATGGTATCAGAGCGAGGTTGGCTTTGATACAAAGATCGATTGGTTAAAAAACTTTCATAAAATTAGGGTTTCAAAAATTTTTGGGTTTTTTTGGAATTAAGACTGGATCTGTGTAGATCTTGTGGTGAATCGTGTTTTGGGTGATTGAATCTTGTTGTTTGGGGTTCAATTGTTGGTTTATTTGAGAACGTTATTTTTAGGGTTTCTTAATTTTTGGGGCTTTCTGATTCTTGGTGTTCTGCTTGAGATTAACACGTGTTAATCTGTGGTGTTTTGTTGGTTTCTTCAAGATTAGAGTTCTCTGTATCATTCTCTAATTCAGGGGTTTTTTTTGTTACTTTTCTTGATTTGATTAATATTTGTGGTTAGTTTGTTTAGATATCTGTTGATTTCTAAATACTCTTAACTAGTATTAATTTTTTCTTGATTATTTCAGGTTCTTGGTACTTTTCCGCTGTGCTGATTGGTTTCTTGATCTTCTTGATCAATTGTTTGCTTGGTTTGCGGGTTGTAACACCTCTTACACCTTTTTCTTTAGGTTTTTTCTTTAGGTTTTTCTAGAAATTGCATGAGACGAAGTGTAGGTTCAAGGGATTATTTGTGAGGAGTTGGATTGATTGTTGGGATTATTTGTGTTTGTGGAGATATAAGGTGTATCTGTTTTTTTTCTTTTCCTTTTTGGTTTTTATTTCTTCATCATGGTTGTTGGTGGTGATGAAGCTGGGGGTTCAGGGTTGAACAAACTGGATCAGTTTGACCCATTGTTCTTGCATAGTAGTGACACTAGTGGTATTCCTTTAATAAATTTTAAGTTGGAAGGTACTGAAAACTACAAAGTTTGGTCAACTGCTGTAAAATTGGCTATTCATACTAAAAACAAACTTGGTTTTTTAAATGGTACACTTGAGAGGCCTGCTGAGACTCGTTTTTTGCAAGAACAATGGAATAGGTGTAATTCTGTGGTTTTATCTTGGATTCTTGGATGTGTGTCTCAAGATGTGTTTATGGGACAAGTTTTTTCTAATAATGCTAAAACTGTATGGGATGAATTAAAAGAAACTTATAGTAAAGAAGATGGTTCTATAATATTCAATATGCATTATAAAATTCATTCTTTCACACAAAACTGCATGCCATTATCTGAATACTATCTTAACTTCAATGCTATGTGGAGGCAATATGATTCCATTGTGGATTTGCCTGCCTGTACTTGTGAAGGTTCTGATAAACATAAGAAACATAGTCAACTTATTAAGTTGATGCAGTTTCTGATGGGGTTGGATGAGGTTTATGCTCCTCTTAGGAGTATTATTCTCACCTCTGATCCAATTCCTGATGTGAAAAGTGCCTTTGCAACTTTGCCTAAAGATGAGTCTCATAGGAGTACTCAATCTTCTTCTGGTTCTAAAAACAATAACTCTGCATTTGCATCCAAATTTAACCAAAAACCTAATGAGTGGTCTATGAACAAAAATGTGAACTCAAATAATCAAACTAGAAGACTTAATAGACCTAACTTGGTCTGTACTCATTGCAATATGAATGGTCATACTGCAGATAGGTGTTTTGAGTTAGTTGGATACCCTGCTGGTTTCAAAAAGAGACCTAATAATTTTCAAAATTCTGCTAGCAATAATTCTGTTTCAGGTCATAAGGATCAATCTACTGTTTCATCTAATTCCTTCACTGATAATCAGTATAAGAAACTGATGGCTTTGATCTCTGAGAAATCTGGTTCTGGTTGTATACTTGCAAATGTTGCAGGTATGAACTGTGTCATTAGCTTTTGCTCATCTAGATTTTTTAACCACAATTCCAACATAAGCACTTATAATCTCTACATTGGTTGGATTGTTGACTCTGGTGCAAGTCAACATATGACTTACACCATTGTGAACATGTTTAATCTTGTTGATGTTTCAAAACTTAAAATGACTGTTGGTCATCCTAATGGAACTAAAGCTATTGTTACTCATATTGGAAGCTTAAAACTTACAGATAAAATTACTATTCACAATGTCTTGGTAGTTCCTAACTACCAAGTCAGTCTCTTATCTGTCCATAAACTTAATAAAGAGAACAAATATAGAGTGATTTTTGATGAAGATACTTGTCTTGTTCAGGATTCTGTTCTAAGGACCCAAGTGGGGACTGGTAATCTCAAAGATGGGTTGTATTTTCTTAATACAGGTATAAAATTTACTAATAATAACATTCAAGTATGTTGTTTGTCCAAATGTATTTGGCAGAACAGACTTGGTCATCCTGCTGACCAAGTGCTCAACATACTAAAACACAAAATTGTTTATAAAGTTGATCCTTCTGCTGAACCTTGTGAGGTTTGTCATAAGGCAAAGCAAACCAGAGAACCATTTCCTCTAAGTGATCACAAAACCAATGTCATAGGACAATTGGTTCACTTAGATGTATGGGGTCCTTATAAGGTTCAAAGCAGAGAAGGATACAAATATTTCTTAACCATTGTTGATGACTTCTCTAGAGCTGTTTGGGTGTTTCTGTTGAGGGGGAAATATGAAGTTTTTCAAAACATTATTCATTTCTATAATTTGATTAAAAATCAGTTTGATAAAACAGTTAAGATGTTTACATCTGATAATGGAACTGAGTTTATAAATCAGAATATGGAAATTTTTTGTAAAGATAATGGTATCATACATCAAACTTCTTGTTCTTATACTCCTCAACAGAATGGTATAGCTGAGAGAAAGCATAGAAATCTGCTCAATGTTGCTAGGGCCCTCATGTTTCAGGGGGGGATTCCTTTAAACATGTGGTCTGAATGTATTCTAACTGTCGTTTACCTAATTAACAGGTTACCCAGTTCTGTCTTATCTGGAAAATCACCTTATGAAATCATGTATAATATTGAACCAAACATCTCTCATTTAAAAGTTTTTGGATGTCTTTGTTTTGCTACTGTGCTAAACAATTCTGATAAATTTTCATCTAGATCTGAAAAATCTGTGTTCATTGGTTATTCTTTTGAGAAAAAGGATATAAGCTGTTTAGTCTTGAAAATAAGAAAATTTTGTCTTCAAGAGATGTTACATTTTATGAAACAGTGTTTCCTTTCAAAAATAAGTCTGTAAATAAAGATTTTGAGTTTCATTTTCAAAACACAGATAGTTCAAACTTCTTTAATCATTTTCTAGATGATGAAAATTTGTCAGATGAACCCTATGATGATAAGAGAGATAAGAAACCTAAGAAAAGTGAGAGCATAGACCTTTCATCATTGAGAGGTACTCAAAATACTGATTTCACTAAAAAGGGTGAGGTGGTGCATCCTAGTGAATCAGCAGAAGCAGCCAATGATGAAGAGGAGAATGTCACACTTGAGGAAAATGTAAACCAATCTGAGGGTGATGACTATTACTATGATGAGTTTAATAATTTGTTCAATGAACCTGTGGTTGTGACACCATATAAACAGAACATTCAAAGAACATATGTTAGAAAGTCTTCTAGGAAAACTCAGATGCCTGTGAAGTTAAGTGATTATGAGGTTAATACTAAAGTAAAATACAACATAGATAAACATGTTAATTACTCTAGGTTGAGTGATGAAAATTACAATTTTTCTACAAGTCTAAATAAAATATCTGAACCAAAGACTTACAAAGAAGCTGCTAAAAATCCTAAGTGGATTGAAGCAATGAATCTTGAAGTAGAAGCACTTAACAGAAATGAAACTTGGGAAGAAATTGTTGAACTTCCTATTGGCAGAAAAGCCATTGGAGGAAAATGGGTTTTCAAAATTAAGTACAAGTCTAATGGTGAGGTTGAGAGATATAAGGCGAGATGGGTTGCAAAAGGTTATAATCAAAGAGAAGGTGTTGATTATGATGAAAATTTCTCACCAGTTGTGAAAATTGTTACTGTGAGATGTTTGCTATCTATTGCTGTGCATAATGGTTGGTCTATATTTCAAATGGATGTGAATAATGCTTTTCTGTATGGTGAACTTGATGAGGATGTGTATATGTGTTTACCTGAAGGATATTCTGATGGTAATGATACTAGAGTATGCAAGTTAAAAAAATCTTTATATGGGTTAAAGCAGGCACCCAGAAAATGGAATGAAAAGTTAACTTCTGTTTTACTTGAAAATGGTTTTGTACAAAGTAAAAATGATTTTTCATTGTTTACTAAAAATAAAAATGAGATTTTCATTGCTTTACTTGTTTATGTTGATGACATTGTCATCACTGGTAACAATGTTCAGGCTATTAATGAAGTTAAAAGTTTCATGAGTTCAAAATTCTTAATTAAAGATTTAGGAAAATTGAAATATTTTTTGGGTATTGAAGTTCTTAATTCTAATGAGAATATATTTTTGACTCAAAGGAAATATTGTCTAGAAGTCTTGGCAGAATTTGGTATGTTGGCCTGCAAACCTTGTAATACACCTATAGAGACTAAGGAATGTTCTGCTAAGCCTGATCAGGTCTTTGTTGATGTACCTTTGACAAGTATCACTAATTATCAAAAATTAGTTGGTAAACTTATTTATCTTACTCATACAAGACCTGATATCAGTTATGCAGTTCATGTTCTAAGTCAGTTTATGCATGCACCTATGCAGTCTCATCTTAAGTTGGCATTTAGAGTATTAAGGTATTTGAAAAATGCACCTGGAAAAGGTATTTCTTTTTATAGAGTAAATAACTTAAACCTGAGTGTGTTTGCTGATTCTGATTGGGCTAAATGTAAGGTTACTAGAAAATCTGGTTATTGTGTTTTTCTGGGTAAAAATCTTGTTTCCTGGAAAAGTAAGAAACAATCTATGCTTTCTAAATCTTCTGCTGAAGCAGAATATAGAGCAATGAATACTGTAACTTGTGAAGTTATTTGGATTCATAAAATTCTTGCTGAATTGAATATTGAAACATCTCTCCCAGTTCCTTTGCATTGTGATAATAGTTCTGCTATACAAATAGCTGCTAATCCTGTTTTTCATGAGAAAACAAAACATTTTGAGATTGAATTGTTTTTCTTAAGGGAAAAAGTTGCTGCTGGTGTGGTTAAAACTGTGAAAATAAAATCTGTTGATAATGTTGCAGATATTTTTACCAAAGGGTTAAGTGTGGAAGAGCACAATAAGTTTTGTGATGATCTTGGTTTGTATGATATGTACAAGGCTGAGATTAAGGGGGAATGTTAAAATGACTAATTCAAGCCTTGTATTAGTACAGGGACTAATAAGGTAAATATACTATTATTGTTTCTATTTGTATTTCTTTATTTTGTGATTGCAGGGACTTATTGTGAAGATGAGTATTAGTTGAAGGGTACCTGAGCTAAAGATTAGAAGTACAATGGAGCAGCAGTATATATAGTATTGATAAGTTTTAGGGTTAATTAATTCATTCTCTTATCTCTCTGTATTGATCTCTACGTTGAGGAACTTATTGTTGTTTGGTTATTCTCTTGATTCTTTCTGTGTAATCGTTGAACTCAAAACCAGTAATCACATTTGAAGTGATTGTCTGATGTTGTGAATAAAATAAGTGGGGAGGTTGGTTGTATTCATAAATCAAGCTGTTTTTGTTGATCTTTGTATATTTTTTCACATAATCTCACCTGCACTCAAAACAATCACCAAGACAATTACTCCAAGTGGGACGGACTGAAAGTTAGCAAGTTCGATCCATTTATAATAATCAGGGGGTTTGGGGCTAAATATTCTCCTAATGGGTCAAATGGGCTGAAACGGCTTTGACGGGTTACTTACCATTGCATATTCCCCGCTCTAAAAATCATTCGCTTTACAAAATCATTATAACCAGATAGTTTTGGTAAACATTTGCGACACAACCCGATTAAATCTGCACCACCCATTCCGACCAGAACCTGCTTTGACCTTATAAGTTATTGTAACAAGATAGTTTTTGTATACATATTTAACCAGACCCGTTTGAGAGCACAAAACTACCCATTCTGACAAGAGCCTGCTTTGGCATATTACTTACCCGCCAAAATGCCACCTTTAAACGTCATCCAATTAACGTAAATTAAGTTAATGCAATACAAATAGTTATTGTAATCTTATCTAACCAAACTATTTTTATCTGCACGGAACTACCCATTTTGAACTGAACCGGCTTTAACGTGTTACTTACCCAACCTTATTGCCACCTCTAGTCCGAGAAGTCAAATCTAATGCAATATATAAGATCGAATAATGAAATTAATAGATGAATTCGACCTATCATTTCAGTTCTGCTCACATCTACCATAAACTTTCTTAGCTAAAACAAGAAGGTGTCTAAGTAAAAATAGGGTTTAAAAACTGTAATTACAACCAAGTAAAATTATCTGCATATTATTTGAAATGGAGTTTTTAATAAGCAATCCCAAACACCCCCTTAGTGAATAACTACGCATCTACACTACTACATTACATAAGAAATTTACATGTGACTAAAGATGCAGATATATCCTATTGATCAAAATCAATAACATAAGTAGTTCTTAATGTCACATAGATACATCCTTATCCTTATTTCACTATTCCTATTCATAAACTGATGATATAAAAAAATTCCCAAGTTATCAAAAACTATATACACATTAACATTCAATTATAAGATGGGATTGTTCGAGTAATCGAAATACTACAACTCACAAAAAGATCATATATATCGCTCAATCAATTTTACATTATTCAACTATCACTACACATTACGCGCACGAAAAGGTAAAGCGTGATTAACTTTACAGATTATAGTTATCGTCTGCGTGTTAGTTTTGTTGTACGTTGACTCCTACCAACTTTGTTGAATGAGCTAATCAAACACTTAATATGTTCAGAAAAACACACTGACGAAGGCTTCCAATCGAGTAACAGTATCAAGTTACGCGTAATCCAAAAGGTCAACGGTAATGTGTTTGCTGTTTGAAGTTTAAAGTATATAACAGTATATAACTGATCAAATTCAAAGGTATTTAACCGAATTCAACGAATTGAGAAAAGTCAATTTCAATGGTAACAAAAAGAAAACCACAATACTTCTGCCTCAAAATCATGCTGGACCCACGAGCCAATAAGATACCAAAAACCAAAAACACTGTTGCTGCAATAAATAGTGACAGAATATTGTCCCAATTGTGCAGACAGCCTCAAATGCAGCTCCACTTCCACCATCAGATGCAAGCCCCCAATATCACAAGTTAAACCGGACCCACGTGCATTTAGGCCAAGTGACCCATTAGAAAAGCTCGATATGGAAGACCAGACCAACATAAATAATTGCAAACAGAGAGCAGCCCCACTGTGCCAAACACCTATATACCTGTAAACTTGCAGACAGAGAGAGATATCCCATTGTGCCAAACAACCATACACTGCAAAATTGCAGAGTTCTGTCCAGCTGCAAAAACCTAAGATTGAACAAACAAATCAAAGGGGCGTGCAATCCAACTGTTCGAATTCACAGGCGTTGATGTATAGCGGGCACTAATCCATGATTTAGATATGCGAATTATCTACGGGAAGATGTCCTCTTTCTTTATGCGAATTAACCGAATCCACATTAGCATTGACCACTTTGTTACTCCCATTTAGAAATGGCCCAAATAGCACATTGAAATACCGCGTGCACAACCTTTTTAGTCCAATGACATCCATTAAGACTAATCCTACCAAGAGCAATATCCGATATAGAAAATGAAGGGAATGTGACCCCACCAACTCCAAATCTTCCCCCAAACCGTCAACACTTTATGGCAATTGATTAAGTAATGGTCAAGATCCTCTAAAACTTAGAAACACATCATACTTGAAGCTCTTTTGAATGGACAAAGTTGAAGTAGACGCGCCATTGAGGCTACGCTTCAAGTATCCCTTAAAATTTAGCCTTTGATGGGCGCAATTATATGAAATGGTTGCAAGCAAAATCTAATGAGATGAATAAGAGTACATTAAGAAGACTGTTAAAACAAAATCTTAAGATAAGGTTCTTTCAACATAAAAAAAAGTTTGTTTATTTGGTGCATAAAATCATAAATTTGAATACTTTTTACATTTTTTAGCCAAGTTTCATTGTTAAAAGTCAATATTTGACCAAAAAGTCAACTTCTTTATGCTTAATGCTTTTATCCTAATTTATTCTTCTTCACATCGAAACTTGTTTACGGTAGTTAAATTACTTATCAAATGTTACTGAATCTGTTCTTTAACCTGATGATATCCAAACTCTTATCAAAATCCTACCTTTTTCATCAAAACACAGTTCGACTTTTGAAGAAGTCAACTCTGTAAACTGAACTCCATGCATTAACTTATCTAACTTCAATATATTAATTGATTTTATGTAAGTCTCAAGCACACCCTCTTGGTTGTTAGTTGTAAACAGTTCCAGATTAGGGTTAAGATAAGCAATAAAGGTACCGGATATACACTTGAAATCGTGGTATCACTTTCCAATAGAAACTATTCGACCCTATGCCTGGGTTACACGAATATCTCTATGGGATAAGACCAAGTGATGTTCTTGTTTTAGGCACAAACCAAGAACCAGATGCGTATTGAGGTGTTTAGGGTTTTGTGTTAATCGTATTACCGTATATTGTATCTCCATGCAGAATGATGTGACCTCTATTTATAATAGAGAATACTCAAACCCTAACCCATGGTATTATGTATAATTAACGGCCCATTAATTATATCATAATAATTTCCATAATAATAGGGATCAGTGGTTATCAGTGGAAACATTATCACTAGCAGTGGTAATGTTAACACATCAGTGGAAACGCAATCAGCAGAATCACACTATCAGCAGAATGCTACCAGCAGCAGAATCAACTAGCAGCAGAATCAACTATCAGCAGAATCAGCTGTCAGCAGAATCCTAGCAGCAGATTCACAATACTAGCAGCAGAGTCTACTAGCAGTACCTTGATCAAGCAGTACCTTGATCAATACATAACCACTATTGAGTCAGGGGATTCAGTGACCAAATGGGTGTATACTCCATACCTCCAAACCCATTACCAGGTGTGAATTGATCCCTCAAGTGCACTAAATTTTCCAACACACTCATCAACACAGAAGTTGATATTGAACCTGAGCTTATTTAATTGCCGAAACCAAACCTGGTAGGTTTACCCTCATACGTCATCGAAAAACAACACTTTTTGTGCTAATAGATAATTGCAACCTATGTTCCAGGCTTTAAGCTCGGATCTTACAATTCCAACAAAAGTCAAACAGTTATGAAAACGAAACTTTCTTATGATATTACATCACATAGAAAAGACTTCCTGTATTTTGTTATAAGATGATCATCACCAATATCTTTGTCAAACACCAACATATTCATAAGAAAACAGTTTGACGACCTTCTAAAGAAGTCAACTGTGTAAAATGAAGTCCACAAACTTAGATTATCATTATCTAACTTCAGTTCTGATAATTTAAAGTAGTAATTTTTAGATAAAACAAAAACTATCCTACTCTAATAACTTCATGATGGCAGAACTATCCTATTACAAACAACGATCCTTCAAATCTATAAGAAAAGGAGCCTCTGAACTTCTGATATACCTGTAACCTCCGGAGACCTTGATGTAGACACCACACTAGAGCTTGAAAGGTAATATGATACAACAGTGAAACTGAGATTGAAATACCAAAATGATTGAGCCGGAATCAAATCATAGAGCCTGGAGATTGAACATGGACTTCGTTATGGCTTGTGAAGAGAACATCATCCTTCCGTTCAATGACGTGCTAAGATACAGTGCCTAAGCACATGAAAAGAATTAAATATTGTTTAGGTTAATGATAATTGAGTTCCGTCGTTGCACATAACTAATTAAGATGTAGTTGGATAAATCACCTTTTGTGCTGATCTTCCCGGTCATCAGACCCACCTAATTTTCGGAATTGGTTTCATTGTTAGGATCAACAGTAATACATGCATCATGTGCAGAAAATATCTTGATTATTGACCGTAATTTGGAAATTCCTCTAAAGTAACACATATTATTAGAAAACTGAGGAAGTACCTGGGAAAATAATTCTTTTGGCATTTGGCGCGCCTGACCTCAAATCATCATCATCCCCATCAACATCCTGAAATCATCATCGACATTATAGCCATCGTCGCCGTCGCCATCATCACCATTATCGTTGCCTTCACCATCATCATCATCACCACCACCCCTATCAACATCCTCGACATCATCATCACCAACAGCCCTATCAACATCCTCGACGTCATCATCATCATCATTATCAACACCAATAATATGCAGATCGCTCAACTGATAAATGCTCTTCGGAAGACGAGTTATGCCTGTACCTGTTATATCCAGCTCTTTCAAATATTCTAAACATCCAATTACTTCAGGAAATTCCTCAATGCGAATACAACCAGTGAGATCTAAACATTCCAGACGATGCATCTCACAGATGCTGTTTGGAATATCTCGTAAAACTATACAATCCTTTACAATGAACTTCTCCAAACATTGTAATCTTCCAATATCCTCAGGTAACTTCTCAAGAAGATGAAAAGAGATGATTTCAAGAGATATCAGGTGTTTCAACATGCAAATACTATTTGGAAGATTTATAATATCCGTAGACCACAAACTTAGCTCCTCTAGACAATCTAACCGGTCAAGGTTCCTGGGCGCTTCTGGAATACCACCTTCAAGTATAAGCTTTCTTAAACATTGTAAACTAGAGATAATATCTGAAAAAGAATCGACGTTTATGCGAGCACTGAAACCTAGAGAAATAAGCCTCTCAAGATTTCCAAAAGATGAAGCTGGGTCTTCTTTATAATAACAGGTAAACTTAAACTCTGGCCAAGTATTGCCGGTATCACATATACCTGTATCATCTGCATCATTTGTATCATCTGCATCTGCAATCAGATGTAACTCAGATAAAGTAACAACCTCAGGTGAATCAAGCTTTTGGTCAAACTCAAAGGATTTAAACCTCCCACAATCACTGATGTTTAAGTGGAGAAGCTTTTTCAGACATTCTGCAGGAGCGTTAATTTCTTCCAAATCATAACAATATTCAAGTTTCAAGCTTTCAAGATTTGGAGTAACCCCGAGGTGAAGGGTTCTCAACTTTAAATAACAAAGGTCGAGGGATATGAGTTTTGGACATTGAGCAGGCATGTGTAATTTTTCCAAATGTAAACAACGATAGATACGTAACTCCTTTAGATTTGGAGTAACCTGGAAATGAACTTCTACCAACTCATAACAATCTTCAAGAATTAGTGTCTCAAGATTCGGAGCGGCACTAAGGTCAAGGGTCCTCAACTTTGAAGACCAGGTGAAGTTTAGGAACCTGAGCTTTAAAAAAGGCTGTCAAAAGCAACAAAAAATGGAAAGATAAATGTTAAGTGCGGCTGTAATGACTAACAAAAGAGAGACAGATAAACTACCAATTAATGAATCAACCATTAATTACTTCTACCTTTTCTTCTCCATCTTTCCAAAGTTGAACGATATTGCTGCTAAACATTTCAAGTCCAACAAGATTATTTGCTTGAAATGTTTTTGGTAAGCTTGAAAAAGGATACCAAGTCCAGTTCAGAAATCTTAAGGCATTTGGAAGGTGTAGACTATCTTCATCAAATTTATGATTCAATCCATATGTCACCACGTGAAGAAATCTAAGTTCCTTCATGTTTGCGAGACCATTCATTAAAATTTCAAAATGCAATCCATATTCAAGCATTGTTATACATTCTGTTGCTTGGGTACCCTGTAATTCAAATAGCAGTGACCATGAGATTTGTTTGAGCAGTGATTGAAGGTCAATCTACTTTTTGAAAATATCCACTTTATGAAGTTAATTTCTCGAATTTTCATATTAAGTTAGAGGAATTGGTTGAATGGTCAGGGTTTTTTATTTTCGTTAAATTTGGGCATTTTTGGGTTTCGTTAAATTTGGGCTGTGATTGAAGGTGGTGGTTGTGGTTTCTGGGTTAAGAAAATCTATGAAAAAACAAGATTCGTAAGGGGTGTTTTATTTTAAGACTGAATCCAAGATTTTTGAAAGTATAAAAATAAAAGTAAAACACCCAGCAAACTACAAAAATAAAAAATGTAGTTATAATAACATCACAAGGACCATTGGCGTTAATTCTTCATAAGAATGTTTAAGTATGTAATAAAACAAAATGGACAAATTCCCAAAACAGGACAATTATTTTTCAGGTTTATTTATTCAGTACAAACCCAACCCCATTTCCCAATTTGGTCAAGTGCGATCGTGCGATCGTGCGATTCTCTTAGTTTCTTGACACTTGTCACACCCACTATCTCTTGTCCCCCACTATCACTTGCCACTTGTCCCACCCACTATCTCTTGTCCCCCATGTGTCTAGACAAAATTACTTATTTACCCTTAGTTCTTTAAGTCAAATAAATGTGCGATTTTTCTACCTATTAAATGTGCGAACGTGCGAATTCAAATTATTTCCAGATTCCAGCAAATTAAATGTGCGATTTTAAATGTGCGAACGTGCGAATTCAATTTATTTCCAGATTCTGACAAATTAAATGTGCGATTTTAAGACCCCTTTCATCTTTCATCTTCTTCTTTTTTATTTTGTTATTATTTAATTAAAAGGGATTATTCCCTGAATCCATGGGGACTTGCACGATAAGAACATTAAACAATTCTAAAAAAAACTAAACTTATCAAGAACACAAGTACACAACTCATACAACACAAAACACCCATTAAACAAAACACCTATGAATCTTGATTTTCGTCAACTCGTGACTCACGAATATAGACTTAAGAGATCTACAGAGAGAGCTAGAAGATAACCACTCCACCACACCACTCACCACCACCTCTAAATCTCGGCCACCACCACCACCGCAGCTACACCGCCATCACCATCATCAAAACAACCATAAACCCTCCCTTAGATCACCTCCGTTGTCTCAGATCCGTGGTGTACGCGCCGTAAACACACCTCACCACCACTTCTTTTCCACCTACGCGCCATAAACAACCATCAACACCACTCCTAGCCGTCTCCATTTTGTAGATCGAGAAGAAAAAGGTAGAAAACACCGAGCCACGCGCGGTGTTGACCCGGTGTGGTGTTGATTTTCGGGCTTAAAACTTATGGGTTTACCAAACAAGATCCGTGGTGATGGTGTCGGATCTGGTATATTAATTTTGTGAAGAAGAAATGATAGAGATGGAGAGATGAAGAAATGATAGAGATGGAGAAATGATAGATCTGGTATATTAATTTTGTGAAAGTGGAAAAGAGTGAGAGAAAGGGTATTATAGTCTTTAATACCCACAAGTGGCAAGTGATAGTGGGGGACAAGAGATAGTGGGTGTGACAAGTGTCAAGAAACTAAGAGAATCGCACGATCGCACTTGACCAAATTGGGAAATGAGGTTGGGTTTGTACTGAATAAATAAACCAGAAAAATAATTGTCCTGTTTTGGGAATTTTCCCAAACAAAATTTTGTTTCTGTACGACTAAATTGAACTTTTAGAAAATTACACTGACCTTACTTTTAGTTCAACAACCCAAATAAGCTAATACTTACCGTGTTATTAGCCAATATTTCTTCAATTTCCTTTCGAATCCACAACCGATTATGTTTGTTAGGATTATTGGGGTGCAAACGGCGAACAATATTCTTGCCCATTTCTTCTATATGGTCATGCATCCCCAACACCCCATATTTAGAAATAGTTATGAGAGATTTCTGTTCAAGAACTCTTAAGCCAGCTTCAACAAAAAATCCACGGCTTTCAAGCGCTATGACAACACCCTTTTTACTCCAACCTTTGAGTATGCATGCAGCATCTAGTAATATTTCCTTGTGATCCTCCTCAAGACCATTATAGCTGAGTTCCAATTTTTCCATAGTTGCCTTCAATGGAATTTTTTTTAGTCTTTCTAGGGTATCTATCCACTGAGGCTCATTTTGACCATATAGCATCGAACCCAAAACTTTGATAGTTAGGGGAAGACCATCAGCATATTTTACAACCTGTCCTGATAGGTCTTCGTACCCTTCAATCGGAATATCTCTTTTGAATGCATACATACTCAAGAGACAAATTGCTTCCGCGGGAGATAACAGGTTGACGTCATTAATGAACTTCACTCCGTGGGCTGACAAAACTTGCTTATCTCGTGTGGTAATGATAACTCTGCTTCCAGATTTGAACCACTCAGGCTCGCCTGCTAACGCCTCAAGTTGTTCTATATCATCAACATCATCTAGAACAATAAGAACTTTTCTCCCACGTATCATCCTTTTCATCATGTTTGTTCCTTCATGAACACTTCTTACAGTGATCTTTCTTTTACATAACACGCTTGAAAGAACTTTTTGTTGCAACTTACTCAAACCGTACAAAGAGGATTTTGAAACTTCCCTTACATTTTCAACAAAGGCTGTACTGTCGAACTGAATGGATATTCGATCAAAAACAGCTCTTGCCAAAGTTGTCTTCCCCCCACCTCCTATCCCCCATATCCCTATCATGCGGACTTCTTGAGCATCAGGTTCTAAAGATGAAAGGATATCTTCTATTCGCATTTCCATGCCTACTAACTTTCTGTCAACACTCGGACTACTGGAACATATCTTTTTGAAAATATCGTTAACAATTATTTGGATTAATTTGGATTCATCTCTGTAACAATGAAGAAGATCTAACTAATTACTAATTATCAAGAAGATCTAACATTAATTCATATAGCAGATAAATTACGAATAATTACCCATTAGCAGTATTCTTAGACTCCCACCCAGCTAGATCGGCTGCTTCTTTTAAAGCCTTCCTCCATTTCCCTGCACCTTCTTTATTTTCATGTTTTTCAAAAGCTTTTTCAACTGCCCCACTTTGGTTGCGGATTTCTGTGGGCTCCACATCATAAAAGAGTGGGTAAGCAGTATGCTCACTCGCCTTCCGGCACTCCATAATCTTGACAAGCTCATCTAAGCACCGAGATGAACCAGCATAGTCCTTAGAGAACACAATGATGAAGAATCTTGAGTCTTCAATGGATTCCGTGAGTTGGGTGTCGATCGTTTCCCCTTTTTCAATTTTTTCATCTTCTTTGTAAGTTTGAATCCCATTTTGCTCAAGAGCTTTATAAAGATGGCCAACAAAGGTGTTACGAGTGTCTTCACCTCTAAAACTTAAAAAGACATCATACTTGAAGCTCTTTTGAATGGACGAAGCTGAAGTAGATGCCATTAAACTTATGATTTGGGAAATTTTATTTGCACTAATTGCAAAGAAGCAACTGGATGAGATGAACAAGAATAACCTTTGTAGAGCAATTTTAAGTCAACTGTGTTTGTTTGGGTGGATATATATGTAAAAACTTGCCTTTTTGCAAAATATGTATCTGATCAAGGTGCATATTACCCTTAGTGGGCACTAAAAATATTTTATTAATTATAAAGAATAATTTTTCGTAACCACTAAAATAAAGTATTAAACTTTTAATGATATTCATAATCTCTTTGTTTTTTTTGTTAACTTTTACCAATATATAATTTCCTATCGCTTTAGATAAAATAAATAAAGAATATCATTTTAGAACAGCCAAATGAGCTACTATCACACTTTATGTTTTGGTAAAATTAAATCATTTTTTCTTCTCTTAATAACAAACAATGTTAAAAGTTAAAAAATGCACTGGGTCACACTCCTTTTCCAGGCGGTCAAAATGGTTAGCTAGTATTTTAGATTATTTATAACTGCTTATTAAAGTTTTTTTTTTTTTTTTTCCTCTACAAGGTCACTGGATAGTGATAAAACTATATAAGAATCTTAAATGAAAACATTAATCTCAAAAGTTCTAAACCGAAATGGTTTAGGATCGCTCCAGGCGTAGATTGTGATCAACATGACAAGATAGCAAGCCTGTCCAAGTATGTTTTTAACGATGCCAAGATTACGGTCTGGTTTTTCTTGGCTTTAATTAGCTAGTAAGGTAAAAACTACAAGTGAAATATTGTTGTAACAATAAAGTTATAATAGGTAGGTAACTGATATAAGAATCAGTTTAGAAAATAAACAATTTGTGCCGGAATCTTATTCAAATTGATGTAGAGAAACGAAGAATATACGAAAGGTTTTCTTTTTTAGGTAAATATTAAAAGAAATGCAAAAACAAGAATTTTTTTTTTTTTTTTTTTTTTTTTTTTTTTTTTTTTAATAAAGAAATAGTGTCTATAATCGTGAGTGATGAAAGTAGAGTGGGTAAAATCAGATAACTAAGCAAGTCCAAAGGCTCACACGTAATTTCCAACAATTTTCTAACCGACAAGTTGGTTTTAATCGGTGGTCAATGTGTAAATAGCAAAAACTTTGTTTTCTGATGGGTCATTTTCTTGACCCGGTTTCAACCCTCCGAATCTGTATAAAATCAATCTCTATTAGTCATTTGCATGCATGCCTCGCGAAACAAAAATCAGGACATGAGGGACTAATGGTGTAATTTTCTTGAAAAAGGTTTTGTATGCTACGGCTTGAACCTCACGGACTAATAGTGTAATTTACCCTAGAATCTAGTAGCATTAAAAGTTTGTAATCGATGTTTTTTTATGTTCAAAAAAACAAAACGAAAAAACAATATTGTTTTTTCACGTTTTTGCATGAATGAAACTATTTGCAATGAAAAGCTAAGGATCATTAATCTACTAAGTTTATCACAATGGCTTTTCGACTATGAATGGACTAATCGTATAATTAACTTGTTAAAAATTAGTAATACAGCAATTTGTTACGTGGGAACAATGGTTATAGCACTGGGAGTGTGAACGTGATCCTAGCTTTTTATGTGGAAAAAACAAAGGAATGTGATAGAGACACAAAAGACTCATTTGTGAAAACAAATACAGTAATAGAAAAAAGACACATAAGATTCTTTACGCGTAGACGGCTATTTTTAACTTGTCTTATTACAATTTAATACCATATTTGTTTCTCTAAGACTTGTTAAATATAATCATTCACGATTAGTCCATTATAGTGGCTTAATGTTTCTCTATCATTTCAATATTTTAATACTTATTATGAACTTTCCATGTATTTATTCGTTTCTCCTTGACTTATATGTTAGCTATGTTCTAGATGTATGCACATACAATATAAGTTGAAATCAATGTATTATACAGTTATACTTGATGCTGGAATATATGTGTATCGTATAAAACTAGTTGGGGACCCCGATGCGCAACGAGATGTTCTCGGGTGACATTATATGAATATTGCATAACTAATAGTGTCAAAATCCGTTATTGAGCAATGTAATATAGTAGGGTATCGGCGCCGCACGAGATAGGATTTGTTTATCATTTCATGTATCATAGAACATAGAACTATATATAAGTAATGTTTTATGTGGGTATAGATAGGAGAGAGGGTCTAATATGTATTATAAGTAGTATAGATAGAACTATATATAATTAATGTTTTATGTGGTAGTTTGATATTATATTATATGATAATGGGATAATAGAAAAACGGGAAAAATACATAAAGGATGCTACAAGATTTTACAAAAGATTTTTTTACAAAAGAATATGACATGCATTTATAAGCAGATGTGAACTTAAAAAGATGAGTGAGAATTGATAAAGATGATTTTCATTAATGACAAGTTATTTTGTAAAAGTGTTTTCCAAAAATTTAGTGGTTGTAGCATTTTCCAAAATACATATCAAAAGTTCATAAACATACATGGTTTTTACTTGCATAAAAAAAATCATAGATTAGAGAAACAACATTATAACGTAATGAAATATATATGCTAAGTAAACAGAAGATCGAGTCTACCCTGCATCTATTCTTACCACCATTCTCTATCAAACATCATTCTTACTACTACAATACATGTGTGAATGGCAAAAGTGGCCGGGTGGTTAACAACGTACATCCTAAAATATGGTATACAATAAATGTGCGAATGGCAAAAGTGGGTGGTTAACAATTTACATTCTAATATATGGTAGTCTAATGGTTATTATTATGAAGAGATTCAATAAGAAGAATAATTAAAATAAGAAGGGTAATAAGTAATTCTAAGCACACATTTTAATTTGGGTGGGAAAAATTAAATAAAGATGCATCAATTTTTTTAGGTGCATCTAGAATGTGTGGTTATGATTACTTCTTATCCTTCTTATTTTTATTATTCTTCTTATTTGATCATAACTTGGTTATTATTTTTTTAGGATTTTACTATTTGTAGCTCTAAAGACTATGTTTAAGGAACTTAACATGCATAAGTGATGAGAAAATTTTACAACTCCTCTAGGTAGCATACGTAATAGGTGTAGTGTAGTATGAGCAAGCACTGGGAGTTGATCGAATACACGTAATCGGTGTAGTGTAGTATGATCAAGCACTGGGAGTTGATCGAACACACGAAGAATAGCGATGTAGGTTAGAGATGTAAATGCAAGAGGCCTAGTGGGAAGGATATTCTTTTAGTATTTTTATTGTATATTTTAAAGCAATTAAAACAATGGATTGAGATGGTGATTGGGACTAATTAAACCAATAAAAGGTAAAGACAATGAACTAGTGGTTTAAACAAGGATAAAGGAAATGCGCTCACCTAGACAAAACGCCCTTAAAAAAGATGATTCAAACATAAAGTTGACTAATGTTGCTAATTGGCTCGGGCAACTGTCACTACCTTCGCTTAATAAAGCCATGTTATCCACCTTTTCGGAAGTTTCAACCACGGTTGTTGTTGGGACATCTCTTTGATAGGGTATATCATCAACACGAGAGAATTTTACTCCTGGTTGACACGAGCAACGACAGATTGCCTCCGGTACCGAGTTGGAATCACATAGGTGGCATAGACTTTCTCGATTCCGTTGAAAGAGGTCAGCATATTTCATTTGAGCTTCGTAGATAAAGGCAACTACCTAACTAAGCAAATTCCAAGAAATAATCTTAATTGAGGTGATCTTGACGTGGTTAATTAAGGGACACCTCCTATGGGCAATTTAAGCCAAGGGCTAGATAAGCTAACCTAGCCTGAACTACTCATGCAATACACACAATTCCTAATTCAATTACAACAAATCTCGGGCGTTAAAACGGAGAATAACCTAGCGCGAGAGCTAACCTAGATTTGCAATTCCAACACGGGTGTCACAACTAGCTTAGGTTTACTAAATGACCAATATATAAACCTAATTTAAAGCAGATATAGATTAATAGGATATGTTTGGTGAATCAAATTTATAAATGAATTACCGATTCGATTCCCTAGAAAGGATTAGATCTAGGTGGCAAAGATTAAAAACTATAATACTAAGGCAAAAAAATCAGAATATTCAACATTGGCATGAGTCTAACAGTAAACACAGTTTTGCATAATCATTAATCAAGTATTGAGATCATTCTACACAATTAGTCAATTACCACAGAAAAAAAAAACAATTAATCACTAATCAAAGATAGAAGATAAATCACGACATGAAAATCAAAGTAATGGTTAAACAAGCAAACCATAATCAATAAGCGTTGTGGAGTGATTGGCCCATCAATATTCGACCAGATTTTTTCGAATATTATTATCCCTATTGTTTTCATACACACGTCGTGAGCTACCTCCGGAAAAGGTAAAAACACATTTTCACACACGCAAAACACACACTTTTTTTCCACTACGACCAGATTTTGTCGGAAACATATTTTATCGAAAACTATACTCTGATGACTTATGCGTAGGTACTCAGCTATTTATATAAATTGAAACATGGTTATGATAACTTTATCACATAACAATCTTACTGAATCTTTTTTTTAAATGATTTTATCCAAACTCGTATCAATATTCTACATTTCAATTTTCATCAAGGTAGCAGTTTGACTTTTTGAAGAACTCAAACCTTGAATGTTACAAGCTTCAAAATCATGTTCCGATTTAAGTAACTTCCTGTATTTAGTTATAAAATGATCACTGTCAATATCTTTATCAAACCCAAACCATATTCATTATGAATACAACCCATTTGGATAAGGTCCAAGAATGCTACTGCTGAATTTACAAAAACACTTGAACTATTAAAAGAAGCAAAACTGAACCCTTGATAATAAGCTGGCCCTTTATTATACCTTTTAAATTCATTTGAATGACCCTGCTGATACAAAACTGGTCCTTTGGTGGACCTCTTCAATCCATTTGAACCCGTCATATATAAATCTGACCCTTTTAAATCGATTTGAACCCTCTGATTGTGCAAATAAACCTTTACATGAACTTCTTGTTATATTCCCAGATCTCTCATCTTTTAATTCACTACCAAAATTAAGATTAGAGTTAGGCAAATTCACTTGTTTTGATTCCATGATCATTCCAAAACTTGTAAACTTACTACATGTTTAACCATCATTTACATAACCAATTATAAACATAATTGACCAACATTTTAGGTCGATCAATCGGTAACGATGTAATACTTTAAAAAACACTCAAACTATTGCATGCTTTTCAGCTAAAGAGTAAAGTAAAGATGATCAACAAAGTTCTTGCGGATGTCTTCACCTCTAAAACTCAGAAACACATCATACTTAAAGCTCTTCTGAATGGATGAATTTGAAGAAGATGGCATTGAAGGTATGCTTATTAAGTAGTAACTCTAATCTTTGTCTCAGATAATTATAAAGATCAATTGCAAAGTTATTCATATGAGATGAATAAATCTTATGACCATATATAACAATAGTAAAGATAATGGTTTGAAAAGTTATTGTTTGGCGAAAACTATGGAAATAGGCAGGTAAACAAAAGTACATCATTGTTTGAAAAGTTATTGTTTTTATAATTTTAATCATTATAAAATTGCATAATCTGGCTACCATTATCCATTTTCCCACATGGCCATATGTAACTGATAATCTACTTCGACTTCATAGTCTGTCATCAGGCGAAAGTTACCTTTCATTCATATAAAGGTTAACCACATATCTGAGATTGATAACTTCATATTTAAAAAATCAACGATTGACAGGAATAACTTGTTATTGAACATTTTGGCTATAACCGAAATGCTGTACAATGATGTAAAATTTTAACTAACATTTGCACTTATATACTACTTCGTACTATCTTTATACACTACTTCGTACTATCAGTTAATTAAAATTTTACATCATTGTACAGCATTTCAGTAACAAACCATTTTGATGTTAACTTTATTTGGTATTTTCAGACAAGGCCATTTAAAATCAACCTTCAATTTCTTTAAGCAATCCGATAAATAAGTACAATATCAATATTAATTCACTGTTGAAAACCTTTAAGCTTCATTTAGGAAATGAATCGTTGGTTAGTTTGATGTTAACTTAACTCCTAATCGTTGGTTATATACTACTTAGTACTATCAGTTAATTAGAATTTTACATCATTGTACAGCATTTCAGTAACAAACCGTTTTAAGTTCTGCATGATACTAAATTTCAAGTATCCATAGCATGTTTCATTCATGTTTCAAACTTTCAATGTTTATATTTACACAACCTTTGACCTTCCAGAAGTCAACTTTGAGTCCATCTGGTGATACTATTCTCACTAAACTGTTATCAAAATTCTACATCCTATATTTTGTAGCCCAACAGTAACAAACATAAGGCAACAGTACAAAAACAAATGTGTAATGTACTAATTTAACTTATTTTCTTACCGCCCTTATAACTCGTCATGCCACATGGAAAAATAAGTAATGCTGCACCCCTTGTTTACAACTTCAGATTCTGTCGGAAAATGGATTTTTGCAGATCACTCTCAGTGAAGTAGCTTCGTATTCCTGAAACATGGTTAGTAGCTTTTTTCAGTACCAGTAAACACTGTATATATCAAATGTGCTTTGAAATCCATTGAAAAGTCAACAGTTGACTCAAAAGTCAATCTTTCAATAAAGTGAGGGACATCATTTACTGTTGGACTTTTAATGTTATAGAAGAATAGAATAGGGTAGTTTAGCGTACAATTATGATAAATATTCTGTAAAACCGACCCATTATATTGGGCTGGGTTTATTAGGTAACGGTATAAACCGTTTAGATAGGTTACAACGATTAGATAGATTAAAACGTTATACTGAATCGATACATCTCTTTGAAGCAACGATTCAACAAGTATATATAGGGCATGAATTCTGTAAACATTCCATTCCATATCAATACAAGTAAATAATTATATCGTTTTGTTATTTCTGTGTAAATTTCTGCACTTTTGTTTTTTATCACAACACAACCACAAGAAACACACCACAAAGAACCTGTGAAACCAGAAAGAACGAAGGCAAGATTACAACAATTGGCATCAGAGCCCAAGGCAAATCGATCCAGGGAAGAACGAAAGAAAAGAGAGCAGATTTGGAATCACGAATCAGAAGGAAGAAACGCACGCCTACTGCTTTCTCTAATCAACCGGTTATTCTAAATTCTTTCAACTCTTTAATTTTTTATATTTTTTTTTTCTAAATACTCCATATAAATTAAGAAAAGTTTTGTTAAGATAGAAATTCCCATTAGCAAAAAACACCGGATTGTTTAGAATAGCAAAAATCGATTTCTTTTAGATTCATAGCAAGATAAATGAATTCTTCAAAAATTCGTTTTCACCAAATAGCAAGATAACTCGAACACTTTGTGGTTCATAGCAAGTCAAATCCGAACCCTTGTGGTTCAAAGCAAGTTAAACCGAACCTTTTGGTTCATAGCAAGTCAAATCCGAACCCTTTTTGGTTCATAGCAAGTCAAATCCGAACCCTTGTGGTTCATAGCAAGTTAAACCGAATCATTAGGTTCATAGAAAGTTCCGAGCCTTAAGATTCAAATAGCAAGTTTCGAGCCTTTTAGGTTCAAATAGCAAGAAAACCTGGTTAATAAATTGACCAATAGCAAGTAAAGGGTTTGATCTTTTGATCAAACACAAGAGCAAGAAAACCAGAAACCATCTCGGTTCTGATTATAAGCAAGCAAGCAAGTATGGTAGAAGGAGACAAGAATGATAACACATCGAACAATACATCAGTTCGAGATGTTTCACTACAATGTCCAAAATTGAACGAAACAAACTACACGACATGGGCATTGATGATGGAGACAATATTGAAGGCATATGGCATATGGGAAACAATAGTGGCAAAAGAAGGAATAGAAACAAATGAGAAGAAAGAAAACACATCAAAAGCAATAATTTTCCAATCACTGCCACAAGATGTTTTAATGCAAGTAGTACAATACTCGACTGCAAAGGAAGTATGGGACTCAATCAAAGTCAAGCATTTGGGAGCCGATCTTGTTCAAAAGGCACGACTACAAATATTGAGAAGTGAACTAGAGACGCTAAGGATAAAACCAAACGAAAAAGTAAGTGACTATGGAGGAAAGTTAAGTAGTATAAAGGCCAAGTTTAGAGGGCTTGGTGAAACTTTGGAAGATAAGGTACTAGTAAGGAAACTACTTAACTCTGTTCCAAAGAAGTTTTTACCGATCGTGGCAACTATAGAACAATATCAAGACCTAGACGAAATGACGTTTGAAGAAGCCATTGGAAGGTTAACAGCCTATGAAGAACGAATTAAGAGTCAAGACATACTAGAGGCAAATGATCAAGACAAGCTTCTCATGGCAAGTTCAAACAACAAAACTTATGGTAAATGGCGAGGTAAAGATTTCAACAAAGAAGGCAAGGAAAGCATGAAATGGAAAAATAATTCGAATACGAGTCAAGGAACTAAAGACAAAAGCAAACTCAGATGTTATGAATGTGGCAAGCATGGACACTCTGCGAGAGAATGCACGAAATGGAAATACAACAAGCAAGAAGAGTCACATCTCATCTATGACACTGACACCGAACCAACATTGCTGTAAAGACAAGGAAAGAAGACACGATTATAGTCTATAACATTAAGGGGGAGAATGTTGGACTTTTAATGTTATAGAAGAATAGAATAGGGTAGTTTAGCGTACAATTATGATAAATATTCTGTAAAACCGACCCATTATATTGGGCTAGGTTTATTAGGTAACGGTATAAACCGTTTAGATAGGTTACAACGATTAGATAGATTAAAACATTATACTGAATCGATACATCTCTTTGAAGCAACGATTCAACAAGTATATATAGGGCATGAATTCTGTAAACATTCCATTCCATATCAATACAAGTAAATAATTATATCGTTTTGTTATTTCTGTGTAAATTTCTGCACTTTTGTTTTTTATCACAACACAACCACAAGAAACACACCACAAAGAACCTGTGAAACCAGAAAGAACGAAGGCAAGATTACAACATTTACATCCGACATGGAAATAATTGCAATCTTCATCAAACATAAGACAATTTATAGAGAAGGGAGAAAGTACCTGTTAAAAAAGTTCTTAATGCAGTGACTTCTTTTGGGTCTTTGGAGATGTTCAAAATCATCACTCGACCACGGTACACGGGACTTCTGCTTTTGGTGCCTGTGCTATTCACGGCTTTATATGTAGCAGAATGTTTTACCATCAGAGGTTTTTATCTCGGATGTAAAACCACATGACTCAAGAAGCTGTCTAGATCCAGCAATACGCAGACCTTTCATCCTAAAAATACTCTCTGGAAGATGACTAATGCCTGTTCCAGTGATATCCAACTCTTTTAAATATTCTAACCGTCCAATTTCCTCAGGCAATTCCGCAACTTTAACACAATTACTGATGTTGAGATTAATGAGTTTTGGACATTCAGTAGGAATCTGAAGTTCGACCAAATCAGGACAATCCCTGATTGTTAGCGTCTCAAGATTTGGAGTAACCCCGAGGTGAAGGGTCCTCAACTTCTTTAAATCACAAAGGCAGAGAGATCTGAGTTTTGGACATTCAGCAGGCATGTGTAATTTTTCCAAGCTTTCACATTCAATGATTAGTAACTCCTTTAGATTTGGAGTAACCTGGAAATGAACTTCTACCAAATTCCAACATTTTCCAAGAGCTAGTGTCTCAAGATTCGGAGCCAAACTAAGGTCAAGGGTCCTCAAATGAAGTGAAATGGTCAACCTTAGGAACCTGAGCTTTAAAAAAGGCTGTGAAAAGCAACAAAAAATGGAAAGATAAATGTTAATTGGTGAAATGATTAACAAAAGAGGGAAAGATAAAACTGGCAATTAATGAATCAACCATTAATTAATTATTCTACGTACCTTTTCTTCTCCATCTTTCCAAAATTTAACCATATTGCCTCCAACAATATCAAGTCCAACAAGATTATTTGGTTGAAATGTTTTCGGTAAACTTGAAAAAGGATAATACCACCATCTCAGAAATCGTAAGGCATTTGGAAGGTGTATACTATCTTCATCAAAGCTTTTTTTTTTTGGGTAAAAGGGTTAATTCACCCCGGTAAAGTATATTATCCAAAAAAACATTGAAGTACAATGGAAGAGAGTGAGTCTCTCATCGAAGTCCCTAAGGACACAACCACTACCACTATATAAGAATGACAGGCCATTCTTATAACTACCAGATCTAAATACAACTAACGATGACTAGCAATAACAATACAATACATCACAACTCAAATAAAATTGAAATCTTCTTAGTCATCCTAGCGAACCAGATCATAAACATGCGAACTTCCAGCTTCAACAAATTGCGTCTTCATCAAAGCTCCACTCGCTAACATCGTCTTCACTTAAATATCGGGTTTTCACAAGAAGAAATCTAAGTTCCTTCATGTTTGCGCGACCGTTCATTAAAATTTCATAATTCAATACATCTGGATATGCATCGAGTGTTATACATTGTGTTGCTTGGGTACCCTGTACGTAATTCAAATAGCAGTAGAGACCGTGAGATAATTTGTTTCATTACAAAAGAAAATGTAAAGTTAATTTCTCGAATTCAAATGAAATGTTTAGGTTAGGGTTACTAATTTTTATAAAAAATTGGGTCTTTTTGTTTTTTCTAGTAAATTAGAGGAATTTGATGAATGTTTTGTGTTATTTGAGTGTGAATTAAAAAAGTGGAAAGAGGGGAGTGACTGAAGGTGGTGGTTGATAGGTGGTCGTGGTTTTTAGGGGTGGTGGTTTTGTGACGGTGAGATGGTGGATGTGAGAAATGAATGAAGATAAAAGTGAGAAAATCTATGTGGTTTAAGTGAGAAAGAAAAAGTGTATTTGACTAGTGATGTTGAATGGCTTGTTGTCATAAGATATAGAGTAAAATGTAGAAATCGTCTTTTGTGATGATTTGTTAAGATTGCTAAAATTGTTCACCGTCTTTCATGTGCAGTGGCCTACTGTGAAAACTTTAGATTAATTTGGTGGTCCTTTATATCTGAAATGCTACAGACGATTTTTACAATATTGGCAAACCAAGGAGGCCGACCTGCATTTATGAAAGGAAAATGATTTGAATGCCTAAAAAATGTGCCTAATTGTGTGCCTAATTGACGTGGCAATAAATTATTGGTTTGTTAAGAAGTGGGTCCCCTTGCTGTCCCCAATAAGATAATGACACATATGTTTAGGCATATTATTAGGCATATGAGTTAGGCATCCCAATCAATGCTTTTTATGAAATGTTCAAACCGCATTGCAATACACTCTAATAAAATATATCAAAAGACAAACATACTTCACTTTTAACAGTTAATGTAAGTTAGCGTTAGCAAATTTGGACCAAACTTGTATCGAGTGTTTTCATTGTAGGACCACAAGGGCCATTGGGTTCAAAAGAATGTTTAATGATGTAATAAAACAAAATTTTATTTTTTACAATGATTAAATTAAACTTTTAGAAAAGTATACTGGCTTTTAGTTTAACAAAAATAACTTGATACTTACCGAGCCATTAGCCAATATATCTTTAATTTCCTCCTTAATCCATAACCGGCTATGCATTTCAGGTTTATTGGGGTTCTCACGACGAACAATATTCTTGCCCATTTCTTCTATATGGTCATGCATCCCCAACTTCTGATCTTCAGAAATAGTTATAAGAGATCTCTGCTCAAGAACTTTTAAACCAACTTCAGCAAAAAATCCACAGCTTACAAGAGAGCTGATTGCGTCTCTTTTATACCAACCTTTGAGTAAGCATGCAACATCTAGGAATATTTCCTTGTAATGCGGCTCAAGACCATTATAACTGATTTCCAATTTTTCCATAGTTTTCTCCAACGGAATTTTTTTTAGTTTATTTAGGGTATCTTCCCATTCAGGCACATTTAGACCACGAAGAAATGAACCCAAAACTTTGATCGTTAACGGAAGACCATCAGCGTATTGTACAACTTGTTTTGAAAGCTCTTCATACCCTTTAATCAGAGTATCTCTTTTAAATGCATGCTTACTTAAGAGACAAATCGCTTCTGCGGGCGATAACAGACTGATGTCATTAATGAACTTCACTTGGTGGGCTACCAGAACTTGCTGATCTCGTGTGGTAATGATAACTCTGCTTCCCGATTTGAACCAGTCATGCTTGCCTGCTAACACCTCAAGTTGTTCTATATCATCAACATCATCTAGAACAATAAGAACCTTCCTCCCACGCAACAAATTTTTCATCATGTTTGTTCCTTCATGAACACTATTTACAGTGATGTCTTTATTACTTAACACACTGCAAAGAATTTGTTGTTGCAACTGTTTCAAACCCAAAGAGGATTTTGAAACATCCTTTACACTTTCAACAAAGGCTTTACCGTCAAAATGAATGAATATTCGATCAAAAACTACTTTTGCCAAAGTTGTCTTCCCCCCACCTCCCATCCCCCATATCCCAATCATGCGGACATCATCAGCATCAAGTTCTAAAGATGAAAGGACAGCTTCTCTTCGTGTCTCCATGCCTACTAAATTTTCGTCAACACTTGAACTACTAGAACATATCTTTTTGAAAATAACGTCAACAATTTCCTCGATCAATATGGATTCATCCCTGTAACATTCATGAAGATCTAAATAATTAGCTCTCAATTAGATTGATATAATATTAATTCATATAGCAAAGAAATTACCCTTTCAACTCTGACCCAGCAAATTTGCCTGCATTGTTCAAAGCGTCCCTCCATTTCGTAGCAGCCTCGTCATTTTCATGTTTTTTAAAAGCTTCTCCAACCGCCCCACTTTGGTTGCGGATTTCCCTGGGTTCCACATAATAAAAGACTGGGTAAGCAATCCGCTCATCACCAGTATGCTCACTTGTCTTCTGACATTCCAAAATCTTGACAAGCTCATCTAAGCACCAACGCGAAGATGCATAGTCCTTAGAAAACACAATGATGAAGAATCTCGACTCCTCAATAGATTTGATGAGCTGCTTGTCGATCATTTTCCCTTTTTCAATTTTCTTATCATCCTTGTAAGTTTGAATCCCTCGCTGCACAAGAGCTTTATAAAGATGACTAACAAAGTTGTTACGAGTTTCACCTCTAAAGCTTAAAAAGACATCATACTTGAAGCTCTTTTGAGTGGATGAAGTTGAAGTTGAAGCCATTGAAGTTACTGTTGAAGGATTGTATGAAGCAGCCGGATGAAATGAATAACCTTTAATTTCTAGAGCAATGATCAACAAGACAATAGTAATGTGAAGGCAACTGTGTTTTTGTGGAAATAAAATTTGGAATAACGTGGAGACATAAAAACCACTTATTTGGTCAAATGAAATAATGTTTCATATTCAAACAAAAGTTGCAATTTTTATCCTTGTATTGTTGAGATTAGCAAATATGATAAAATAGCTAAATCTTAGTAATTCATTTTTTTATCACAAAATTAAAACCCTTCTTTTCAAAACAAAATATCTCAAAAACGATTTATGCTTACACAAAAAAGATAAAAAATATTTTTATATATTATTTTTTATTTATTTTTTTTAATCAAGACGGTCATTTCTTTGTTTCTTAAATGATATCATTACCTAAAATTTAATGAATAACACCCTACAAGTAGCAACAAATCCATTCGACCCTCCTAAAACATTCAATTCAATACTTGTGAAGTTTCTAAACATGCAAATCATTCCTAAGTGAATTCTAATGCTATTGCAATCTTTTAATTAGACTCAAAACACACAGGATCAAAAATGCCCAAATCGGAAGGTGTAAAACCCTAAAATCACTTGAAATTTTAAGCATTTGATTAGATGACAACAAGAAATGGATTGGAAACTTACAACTTTGAAAAATCGAAGGTTGAAATGCTTAGTCGGAATCGAGAGTGTTTTCCGGTTATGTGATGGTTTTTGAAAGTGATAAATGAAAAAATCTGAGTTAGTGGATATATTTATAGGTAAAAGCTTGAACATTTGACACATTTAGTCCCCTAACCTGAGTTAAGTTTAATGCGCAATCCTATTTCCTAAGTTTAAGTCTTTTGTGCACTTTTAGACCCTCAAGGTTTGCACCTTTTTCATATGAAGCCCAAACTTGGTTAAATGATGAATTTGGAAGAAAAGTCATTTTCTCCCCCCTCGAATTAGCATTATATTTTGTGTTAAAGAAATTTGCAGAATTTTAATTCGAGAGATCAACTCCGGTGATGATGAAACAATTCAACTTTAAAACACTTTTGAGAAAATGCAAGCTTCATGAATTATCACGTTTTTTCTCCCCCTCAAAACATGTTCCATTTTAAGACATAAAAAATCTTTTTGGATTTAATTTGTTTTGTATTTGTATTTTGTTTATAGAAAATAGTGGAAAGAATGAACAAATAATAATCTTTTTCGATTTTATATGTTTTATATTTTTGTGTTATGTTAAAATTACGTGAAAATGCATTTAACTTGCCACTTTTTACTATTGTATTTAGCCTTTTTTTTCCCCAATCTGTCAATGAACTTGCAAAATCCGTTCATTGCATGTAGCGGTGACCTGTTTGACCTGCTGGGGCAGGTTAAGCTAACGATCGTTAGGTTTATCATTGCAATGTTAGTCCTTTAGACTAACGATCGTTTATCATGGCTACATACAATGACAAAAAGTAACAAGTTAGATGAATTTTATTATTTTTAAAATTTATGTACATTTTTTACACATTTTTGCACACATTTTTATACATGTTTTTATAGACTTTTGTATACACGTTTATACACATGTTTTTATACACGTTTTTATTCATGTTTTTATACAGATTTTTATATACACATTTGTATACACGTTTTTATGCATGTTTTTACACACACGTTTTTATGTACGGTTTTACACACGTTTTTAAAATGTTTCAATACATACATTTTTATACACACATTTACACACGTTTTTAAACACACGTCTTTATACACACATTTTTATATACCTTTTAATACACACGTTTTTATGCATGTTTTTATACACACTTTTAATTTAACTTTTTTTACACTTTTAATTTAACCTTTTTACACTTTTTTTACACGTTTTTATATACGTTTTTACACACGTTTTTAATT
The DNA here is from genome assembly GCA_030686995.1 of Artemisia argyi. Taxonomy (NCBI): domain Eukaryota; kingdom Viridiplantae; phylum Streptophyta; class Magnoliopsida; order Asterales; family Asteraceae; genus Artemisia; species Artemisia argyi. The sequence goes on from CM060701.1 coordinate 228,368,777, forward strand.
TATCTTTTTTTACATGTTTTTATATACGTTTTTGTAGGATATTGGTTATCATAACACAAGGTGAATATTATGTTCAAGTCGAATTTCCTAGATAAAAAAAGTAAGGTTGGGATATTCTAGAGAGAGAAAGTGAAATATATTAGCTTCAAAGCAAAATGAACATCCAACCCTTTCCCTTGTGTGGGAAAGGGTATTTATAGTTACAAATAAATGCCCCATATGGGCTGTGGAATGAGCTGACAGTGGGTAAAGACCCGACCCAACTCCACAAGATATTACGCTAACTAACTAAGTGTAAGTCTACGAGTTATCTTAAGCTAACTAAGTGTAAGTCTACGAGCTATCTTAAGCTAGATGACACTCGGAGTGACCGAGTTTTCCATATGATTTTTTCACGTTTTATAAAAGTTTTTTACACACTTTTAATTTAACTTTTTTTTTTTTTTTTTTTTTACTTTTTTTATTTACCTTTTTTACACGTTTTTACACACGTGTAAAAATGTGTGTAGAAAAGTCTGTATAAAAATCTGCATTAAAGCATGTATAAAAATGTGTGAATAAAATGTGTGTAAAAATGTGTGTATAAAAATGTGTATAAAAAACGTGCATAAAAATATGTGTATAGAAACGTGTATAAAAATGTGTTTATAAAAACGCGTATAAAATCGTCTGTATAAAAACGTGCATAAAAATATGTGTATAAAAACGTATATAAAAACGTGTGTATAAAAACGTGGGTAAATGTGTGTAAAAAATGTATGTATTGAAATATTTTAAAAACGTGTGTAAAACGTGTGTATAAAAATGTGCATAAAAACGTGTATACAAATGTGTGTATAAAATCCGTATAAAAACATGCATAAAAACGTGTGTATAAACGTGTATAAAGATGTGTATAAAAACGTGTATAAAAATGTGTGCAAAAAACGTGTAAAAAACGTATATAAATTTTAAAAATAATAAAAGTCATCTAACTTGTTACTTATTGTAATTGTATGTAGCTATGATAAATGATCGTTAGTCTAAAGGACTAACATTGCAATGATAAACCTAACAATCGTTAGCTTAACCTGCCCCAGCAGGTCAAACAGGTCACCGCTACACGCAATGAACAGATTTTGCAAGTTCATTAACAGATTGGGAAAAAAAAGAATGCTACATACAATGATAAAAATTGGCAAGTTAAATACATTTTCAGGTAAATTGCCCTTGTGTTATTCATGAAAAATATTTACAAGATGCAATGTCTGACTGGATTTCAAGAAAGTTTTTAAGTTTTTTCAGATTTTTTGAGTCAAACATCGCATACCAATTCGATAAAATAGATCAGCAGACCATTTTGGAGGAATGGTTTTTGTGAACAAATCCCCCAATTGGTATTTAGTACCCACAAAATATATTTCTATTGTACCCTTCTCGACGTGTTCGTTGATGAATTGATAACGGAGAGCAATATACTTAGACCTTGAGTGCTGAACAGGGTTGCAGGAGATTGCGATGACACTTTTCGAGTCACAATACATGTAAATGATATTCGTGGTTTGTGGATATGAAATTGAACTAACCTCATACGCCATTTTTTTTGGAACGATTATTTGTTCATTTACACTAATTAATAGTATAAATTTGATTCCGCTAAATTCCCCTGTCCTTATTGATTAAGAAATATCTTGAGAATTTAAATTCCTAGAACATCGATCAAAGAACCTTTTTTGAGAATTTAAGGGTGCGTTTAGTTGGAGAGAAATTCTCCATTTTTCCAACAAATTTTTCATAAGAAAATGAAAAAAAATTGAAAACGTGTTTTGTCGCATTTTTTTCAAACAATTTTCAAAAAAATGAAATTCTCATTTTCTAAATTTTAACTAAGAAATTGAAAAACTCATTCTACCATTCTCACTTTTTTTTCTCATTTTTTTTTCTCAACTCCAACAAAAACACATACATCATTCTACCCCTAATCTCTCGTGTCATCATCCATCGTCGACCGTCGCTGCCACCGCCCGCCGTCGCCACCACCGTCGCAATTTGACGTAATCTTCTTATCATTTTTAGAAAAGAAAAATATAACTGCAACTAAACGGGTTTTCAAAATCCTCAACTCTTCTCTAGAGAAGAAAAATCATTCCATTCTCAATGAATTTAGAAATGCAAAAAAAAAAAAAAAAAAAAAAAAAAAAAAAAAAAAAAATCTACAACTAAACGACACCTAAATTTTTCCCTGTCACTAAAATTCTCTCCAACTAAAACAGTAATTCTAAAAGCAAACATATAACTTTAACTTTTAACGGCGTGCTCACTAGGTAGAACTCAAACAAAAAACAATAGATATGTCTTCTAATTATGTATACTCAAATGGTGGAACTTGAAACTTTTTCTTAGAAGGGCCAAAATAAATGCAGAAATAAATGTCAAAGCGATATACAAAAGCTTAAACGTATGCATTATTTATTTATTTATTTTTGGTAATAACACCTATTTTACTTTAATATATAGATACATTTAGCAGGATATAAAACAGTAATGCTAAAAGCAAACATATAACTTTAACTTTTAACGGCATGCTCACTCGGTAGAACTCAAACAAGAAACAATAGATATGTCTTCTAATTATGTATACTCAAATGGTGGAACTTGAAACTTTTTCTTAAAAGGGCCAAAATAAATGCAGAAATAAATATCAAAGCGATATACAAAAGCTTAAACGTATGCATTATTTATTTATTTATTTTTGGTAATAACACCTATTTTACTTTAATATATAGATACATTTAGCAGGATGGCTAAGAGCTTTTTTTTTTTTTTATTTTTTTTTTTTTTATTATTATTATTATTATTATTATTATTATTATTATTATTATTATTATTATTATTATTATTATTATTTTTGCTAATGCCACACCTAATGAGTGTCAAGAATGGGCCTAATGAATAGTAACTAATGAGCGTTAGTTAACGGCCGCTATCTATTAACGGTCGTTAACTAACGACCATTATCTTTTCTTTAACATTAAAAAAATCAACACAGATTTTACGTGATTGGTCTTTCATGTAACAGATCCGTTGCGTAAGTCCTTCATGACTAACTTTGCTATATGACGTTAACATAAGGACAATTTTCATAACAAAGTTAAAAAAATTACAAAAATAACCCTTGGGGTTATCGATTCATTACAGAGTTAGGCCCTCGAGGTCAGGACCGCTCACAACGGAAATCAATAATTTTGTATTCAAAAGTCCCGCCGCGAAGCGCGGGCTTTCACACCTCGTGTAGTTACATCTATAAGAAATACAAGCAATGAATGATACCACAAATTAGTTTAAAGCTCAACTTAACTATCGTTAAGGTTTTTTTTTTTTTTTTTTTTTTTTTTTTTTTTTTTTTTTTTGAATTCATCAACAGGACTCTAAAGTTGCTAAAAACCGCATATGAAAGATATCGAACAATACATTATGATTCAGAATCAAACATGTTAACAAGTTACTGAGTGGCTACCGTTTTCCAAAATGATGTAAACTAAAGTCAACTATGGATTTGGAAGGTTAGGCTATGTGTTTTCTATATCTTTGCAAAACAATTGTGTTACTTGTTAAGAAACTACTCCGTAAAAGTTACCCATGAGGCCATGAATAAATAAATAAATATAGTCAGTAACATTTAAAAAAAAGTTAAGTCTTATAATTACGGTAGCTAAAAACAAATACTACTAGTAAATTTTAATTCCACTGTATTAATTTCTACTTAGCTTCCAGCACTACTATACTAAACCAATAAACTAAATTTTATTACTCCGTACTAAGCACTAAGCAGCCAAAATTCAACATACATAAACTTACTGCTTTGTGGCCAAAGTGTGAAAGCCAAAACTTGAAGACAACTTATTTATCTCATGGATCATCTTCTTGACCCGGTTTGGACCCAGTTAATATCCGACACCATAAACACATAAAATCAACATTCAATTTCTTTAAGCAATCCGACAAAAAAGAACAATATGAATATTACTTAATCTAAGACTATGTTAACTTAACAGTTTAGTGAAAATTTTACATCAGTAGCATGTTTCATATATGTTTCAAACTTTCAGGGGGTGCTTGGTAAGGGGGTTAAGGGGGTGGGGAATGGGTAAGGAATTCAAAAGGGCCCACCTCACTCAAATTAGGTGCTTGGTTAGGGGTGTGCAAAAGGTATTGATTACCCCGTAGTGGGTAATCACCATTATAGAGTAAATTGAGAGGTAAGGTATTAAACTATTAATTACCCACCTCACTCAATCCTTTGCATTCCCTTTTCCTTTCTTTTACCTTTACCTTTCCCCACTTTGAACCAAGCGGACCCTCAATATTTATACTTACACAACCTTTGACCTTTAAAAGTCAACTTTGAGTCCATGTGGTGATACTATTCTCACTAAACTGTTGTCAAAATTTTACATTCTATATTTTGTAGCCCAGCTGTAAGAAACATAAAGGCAACATTACAAAAACAAATAAGTAATGTACAAATTTAACTTATTTTCTTACCACCCTAATAACCCGTTGTGCCACATGGAAAAATAAGTAATGTTGCTTTTATTTCATAACTGCATCCCTTGTTCCCGACTTCAGATTCTATCGGAAAGTGGATTTTCACAGATCATTATCAGTGACGTAGCTTCGTATTCCTGATCAAACATGTTTAATTTTTAAGTAGTAAGCACTATAATAGACAATATATCATGTGCTTCCATAGAGAATGAAATCCATTGAAAAGTCAATAGTTTGACTCAAAAGTCAATCTTTCACTGATTTCAACCCATTATAGACTATATTTTTGCAAATGTAAACTTTTCTTGAATTTATTTATAACATGATCATGTAAATGTTTCATTGTTTTAACCAAGAACATAGTGAATTCAAAGTGAATAACTATACCTTGATTCAAGAGTATATAACTAGTATTAGAGACTTGGTTCCTTGACTTATCTCCTTATAGTTTGATTTTAAACGGCTAGCTGAAACCAAACCATTGAAGGCGGAGATTAAACTTCAAGTTCAGTATGTTAAATATAAATTATATTGTAGTTCCAAAATAAAAAAGAGTTTCTTTGATAGTTTTTGGTCTAAGTTAGATGTGTGTTTTCAGACTTAGAGAAAAAATTACCTCTAGCTTGATCAGCACACCCAGATGATCAGACCCATGAAATAGAATGAATCTTTTCTATTATTCTTTACCAAAAGTAACATCAATACGACCAGAAGCTATAACAAGAACAACTGGTGCACCACCTGCAGACACGGTGAATGTTTCATCATCAGATCATCACTTGACCATGGTACACGGGACTTCTGCTTTTGGTGCCTGTGCTATTCACGGATTTATATGTAGCAGAATGTTTTATAATAAGAGGTTTTTATCTCGGATGTAAAACCACATGACTCAAGAAGCCATCTAGACCCAAAAATACGCAGACCTTTCATCCTAAAAATACTCTCTCGAAGATGACTAATGCCTGTTCCAGTGATATCCAACTCTTTTAAACATTCTAATCATCCAATTTCCTCAGGCAATTCCGCAACTTGAATACTATTACTGAGGTCGAGCTTTGGACATTCAGCAGGAATCTGAAGTTCGACCAAATCACGACAACCTTTGAGACTTACCGTCTCAAGATTTGGAGTAACCCCAAGGTGAAGGGTCCTCAGCTTTAAATTATAAAGGACGAGATTTACGAGCTTTGGACATTCAGTGTGTTAGAGTTTGACAATCAAATAACACATATTGCAGAAGCTAGGATCAAGTATAACACATAAATATTAACTAAAACATAAATAGTAAATGTACCCGATGCACTTCAATAAACCTTGAATCTTGTACAAATAGATCAATGATAAACCCCTTACCGTTTTGTTTATCGATCTCTTGATAATTACTAAAGTAAGTAATTACCTCGTTCTTGTATACACAAACTACCAACGAATAAAGGTTGATGCAAGTAAACAAAAACACTTGATTTGGTTTAACCAAAATCGACCCAAATCCCTTGGAGGGGGGTTGTGCTGATCGGCCAAGAAAGAAAAGAGGCCAAGGAAAACTTTAGGGTTTGTGTGTGTGCACAAAAGATGTGAAAGTCTAACCCTTGGCCTTGTATATATACTAGAGAAAACTTGGAGGACAAGTTGGAGTGGGTTTGGGTCTCCCCTCACCCTTGTTGACCGGCCTAGGAGCCCAAGGAGGGTTTCTAGATCCTTCTTGGCTCCTAGTTACACTCTAGTCCTTTTCCTTTCGTTATTAATGATAGTTAATACTTACGGTTAATATTTAACGATCATTAAGTCCCTCAAGTGTTTATAAATATATATATACGATACATTTAACACATATATATTTATTATACATTATTCTTGTTTGTAATGTGTGCAATCCCGAGGTCTCGGGTTCGATACTAGACATTTACATATTAATGTTTATACGTAACATTTAACAGCTCCCACTCGTATATTCATTAATAGTAAAATGACATTGGTTAGCGTCTTGCAACACTCCAATGCCCCCAAGTCAATCCGAGCTAGGTTTCCTGGAAAAACTTTTAATGATTCATCATTATAATTATCCTTTCATTACTAATACTACATTAATAAAGATGTGAGGTTCTTTATTAAATTTCCGTTTCTCGTCTCTTTATGATTGAACAAAATTACCAAAACATCTGAACGTATTCCAGATAGACTTTGGGCATGGCCATGCAAACATTTTGTCAACCCTACGAAGGGCCCAGCAGTATTAAACTTCTAAACAAATCAGAAGGAATAAATTCTTTCTTGACTATAAGAATAACCCATGAACTTTGCAACACTTCTGAAAACAACCCTTATAACTCCCTGTTACGGTGAGCGGTAGATTGCTTCACAAAAATGCACTACATCCATGACAATTATCTGGTATCTCAAGTCTTAGGATAACTTTAAATATGATTCTCACATTAAATATTAAATCATATTGTTGGGATAAGTCCAATACTCAATTCATTGAATATCATGTGAAATTGGTATGACTACGCATCAATATACTTTCAAGTATATTCTAAACCAATACTCAAATTTGTCTTAGTTTAACGATATTCCCATATCATCAATCGACAACGGACAATTTAGAATAAAAATTTATTCATGGATTTAAACATGCAAATATAGGATATATTATTAAGACAATGAATAAATAAACATAAACCATATTTTATTTCATTAAAATAATAATTGTACATTACATCCCTTATCCAAATACTAATCACAAATGGGCATGAAACTTTCAGCTAATCTAAGTCCTACACCTTCAGCATGCTTGTAAAGCTTGGTGCCAGGTAGAGGCTTTGTTAATTGATCTGCCAAGTTTTTAACTGTGTGAACCTTGAGCATTTCGATTTCGCCTATTTCGACTTGTTCTCGAACATAGTGATGCTTAATCGGGAAATGTTTGGTGCCTTTCATGATTCCAGGCTCATTGGCAAATGTAATTGCAGCTGAGTTGTCACAATACATTTTTATAGGTCTTTGAATCGAAGGCACAACTCCTAGCCCTGAAACAAACTTCCTAATCCAAACTGTAACAACTCACATTTTCAGGTTAACTACTATTCCTGAAAATTTCACTATTCATTTTTACTATTCACTTTTACTATTCATTTTCCCGAAATTTGATTTTTGTTTCATGGCCTTGAGTGATAAATCATTTCCATGGCAAATTAAACGTTTGACACTCATCAGATCATTTTCGCGAAAGTTATTAAGGAATTACACGTTTTAGGGTAAAACGTCATTCAAAAATTCTACGCACAACGAAACTCGACCGCGTTAATTTTCCCCGTATCAGAAAAATGTTTGATACACTCATGATTTATTTGAGAATAAATCATGACTGAGAAAAACATGACCAAATAAACCTCGGCCGTGAAAAACAGGAATTTTCATTTTTAAGCGTTTTACTCAGCCGTAACCTTAGCCTATACCTGCACCGCGTTTCTAAGACGATTTGAGTTTTCACATTTTTGGAATAAGTTAACATATTTTTCCCTCCTCCTTTGACCAAAAATCATTCCTTGATTTTATAAATCATTCCTTGATTTTTAGGCTTACGGTTTTATGTCTAAAAGACATTTAATACCAACCGACACTAGACTGAGCCCAGTCTAGACATTATAAGTCATTTTAAATCATTTTTATCCTATTAGAAAAGTAACATTTTACTTTTCTCAATTTTACACAATATTCGTACGTTTTACGTATTACGCGTTTTAGACCCGTGTTTCCAGTTTGAGCAGGGTTTTAGCACCCCAATGGAACCTACCACTCATTGTATATTTTATTATGGAGTATTTTGACAAGTTTAATCATTCTTCCAAGTTTCGTATTTTTACGATACCCGGTTTTACGTTTTGTGACGTAACAACTTACGGTTAACACTATACGGAGTCAAAACTAACTACATAAGCTTGGATAATACCATCAAAAGCCAACACTTCCTCCCCAAGTTTAGTAAACCGCCATAGGGGGGGGAGGAGTCACCACACATGTGGCTTAATCTCATGCTAGGAGCCTTAGGATGTTAGCATGTGTACAAGCTTCCTTTGAAAGCTTTGACAAGTCTTTGAATGTAACCTCCTCAAGCTCATATAAAAGCCCCCTCCCCCTCTCCTTTGTACGCCACATACCACACACATCAACATCTCATCCTTAGCAAATTCTCTTCCAAGTTTCATACAAGATTCAAGAGCTATAACAACATAGAAACACTAGTTAGGTTTTGATTCATCAAAACTACTTCCAAACCCTTATAAACTTTGGTGATTCTCTTGAGTTTGAATCCACTCAAGTCACCTCAACTTTCATCATCTCTCTTTCAAGAATACAAGAGTAGAAAGATTGCATGAAGAGAAGTAGGTTGAAGCTAAAGTCTATCAAAGTCTTTACCTTACATGTTAACTTCCTTTCTTTGTTGAAAGCCAAAAGTTGTAAGCAAAACCCTAACATACTTCTTGTTAAATATCATAATCATGTTATTTACATATCATTCATGCTATATTATGTCTTGTGATCATGTCCATGATGTATAAAAGTAGGTAAAACAAGTTATTGTAAATGATTGTTAAGTTAAGTTATTTAAACAAGTAAACTAGTGACTTTCTTGGAGAACCACGACCAAAATAGTACAACTATGATATTGGAAACTTACTTACTGTTAAAGAGGACTTAACAAGGAAACCATAGCAATTTGAACCACCTAAAACGAGTATACGAGTCAAAAGTTATGACCATTTGAAGTTACCAAAACTTTGCGGCAAAACTGCCTAAATAGCTTCTGTGACAGAACATAAAACATGCAAAAAGAGGCCCTTCTGGTCCGTTTCATGAAAAAGTTAAAACACAAAAGTTGTCTGGAATCACGTTTTCTTCAAAAATTCAGGAGTACGTCTCCAGAAAACCAATAACGAATGAGATTTTTCTCAGTTTATTAACAGCTATTGTACATATATAAGTCACTATATAATGGTTATGGTTTATAAAGACCAAGAGGTCTTATGACCTAGATTCAAGACTACAACCATGGCTAGAGCCAAGGTTGAGTCTCAAGACCATGGAACAATGACCAAAGGTCATGCCATGACTAAATGACCATATAAACTTACTTAGGCGAAAACATGAGCTAAAAAGTTGGCGATAACTTAAACGTACAATTTGGATCTACTTCATCTAAAGAACCATGAGATATATATATATATATATTATATTCCATTTAGTCCATGTCATCAAAATGGTTGTATTTAATTATTCCACTGGATTTTTTTTGTTAATTCGAATGTGTTTTTTTTTTTTTTTTTTTTTTTTTAAAAAAAAAACCTGCAAATTAAAGTATCGAACTCATGACCATCTTGATATTCTGTGATGTGCTAACCACTGAACAATTTGATTTTTTTGGTTATTTACTATATGTCAAAGTCTATAAAGGAAATTTATATACGATATTAGCAAACTAAATCCAATATTATTAATTAATTATATACGGCTCTCAAAACATCATGAACCTGGATAATTTAGGCGTCTTCTATATTTTATCTCCAAAACCCTAATTTTCCTCAGCCTTAATCCCATATCCTCTAAAAACAATCGTCAATCATGTGTTTGCAGTGTGTTTTAATTTTTTGTAAGAGACGTAAAAGGTGAGAAAATTCACTTAGAAGGTACCCGACTCATGTTTCTATAGTTAATATTAATCTCTTCTTTATCATGTTCTTGTGTATGGTACGTGGCAGGGAACCTTTGTTGAAGGTATAAAGGAAGAAGTTGTACCATCCCCAGTTCATGCTCTTTCCATCATTGCATCTGTAGAAGGTATATTTTTAATCTCAAGAAATTTAAAATTCACTGTTGAAGTCTATATATGTATTATGAGATGGTTTTAGGCTATAGTCTATTGAGGTTCTGCTCCATTTGGGACAATTGTGCTTGTACCTTAAGCAACCTATACAATATGCGCAAGCAGCTTTTTTGATGCTTTATGTGCTAGAAGTATTGTTCTATTAATGTTTATCTTTGGAGCTTAACGTATGTGTGCATGTGTTTTCTTTCTCCCTGTTTGACGTGACCTTCATGAACCATGAACTAATTACATCAAGTAATGGCTTCATCCCTTTATTTAAACTTCTTTTAATTTTGTTATAATTATATTATGGCTAACGACTTGCTTTATATTATGACTTATATACATGATATTCTTTTACTTTTGTTATATTATGCTCTTTTGGCTTCTTGGGGATCAACTTTGCATTTGCCTACTTTAACCTGGTAACTAACTTGCTTTAGTCAATTGCATGTAATTTAATATTTATGATCTAATTGTATATGCTATTGTTTTCTTTTATCTGATCTTGATTCAGTGAACAGCCATAGCGACTGTTTGATAATATACTTTCTGGTCTGATTTTTGCATTTTGTATTAGGAACCTCTTTTTTATTTTTATTTTTATTTTACATATAATTGTCATAATAGAATGCTTCAGCTATTTGTTAATCGTAGTACCAAATTCTTTTATCAGGGGACTAGAAAAGATGCAACCTCAATGACCAGGGTATAATAGCTTTAGTTATTACTCCGTATTATGTAGGCAAAAGCAACAAGTCACTTTCTTGACGTGATATTGGACGTACACGACCAGGTACCAATGTTTCTTGCTGTTTTAAAAAATAGTGTATTCTTTTTAATATATCTTCTTTGCCAGCTGAGATAATTTTCGTATCCTCAATACAATAGATGTCTTGATACATTATATTGAGTAGTTCAGTTGATGGGGTTTTCCTTGATATTGACATTATAGAATACTATGCATACGTGGAGTTCATAATTTGTATATTTTATGTAGGCAAAAGCAGTTGGAATATAGATTTTACATAATCAATGTCATCTATACTTGGTTATATTCACTTTCTACATTGGTGCACTTGATTTGTGTTTAACAAGCTTACTGGAAGACCTTGGTTCTGCTCCTTCTGGGACAATTGTGCTTCTACCTGAAGAAACCTATACAGTAAAGGGACTCTTGGATTGAAGGCAATGACTGACTATATAGGAACCATGCGCAAGCAGCATTTTGATGCTTTGTGTGCTAGAAGTATTGTTCTATTAATGTTTATCTTTGGAGCTTAACGTATGTGTGCATGTGTTTTCTTTCTCCCTGTTGTGTCATAGATTCTAGGTATTATTCACAAGCATCCATCCATTCATTAAATACACGTTCGAGATCCAACTTTGTATTATATATATATAGTTCTTTAATTTTTTATTCATGTAGTTGTAATCAAGTGAATATGCTTAAAATAAGGTTGAAAAGTTTATGCAAGAATCATAGGATTATTATTCTGGTCAATATCATGAATATTTGTGTCCAAAATGTTCCTGTTTTTTGCAGGCCTTTGGAAGTTGTTATGCCTGAATTTGCGTTATCAGGTTCATGATAATATTGTTGCCACTAGGTTTCAGCACTCGACGCAGGCCAGAGGTTACGCGAAATTGCACATCGATAACATAGGTATGAGTTTCAAAATGAGGTTTGAGCGTGAGGAGGTTCCAGAATGAAGGTAACGACGGTAAATGGCTCATTATTAATACAACTGAATGCTTGAGATATTTCATAAATTGGTTATATAACTAACTTGATGCAGGTTTAGCGGGACCATCGTTGGCATTATAGGTTCTGCTTCATCTAAGTGGACCGATTTTGAATTGAGATCCTTGAAGGTGCACATACAATTATTTACAATACATAAACTTTATATTAATCAAGCATATTAAAGGCAAACAATGTTGCCATCCACTTCGTTCAGTCTGATGAACCATCGTCAATATTATGGATTGCATATTAATTATGAATTGCAAGTTATTACTATACATATCAATAATCTAATTAATGTGGTGACATGGTTGCTTGCAACGAGTGCATGTATCCGATGTGTAGGCAGTGTTATGAGAATGAAAGAGGGGATGTAAATCAAGATTGCTCTCAATGAAAAATTGATATAGATACCACAAAGGTTAGCTTAGGTCCCTTAAAAACATGTTTTGGTTCCGGAAGTAGATGATGAGTATTATGAAGCACACTTATTTTTTTTTTGTGTCAGGTTCTTTAAATTGAATTAAAAATTTTAGTTAAGTTTATTAATATCTATGTCTTATTAATTGTTGTTCTTCTTTACAGATTCTAAACCTGTTTGAATACACGATAGTTGGTGTTTCGTTATGTTTTCTAGAGTATTATGATTCAAGTAAATGTGAAATCGAAGATGGATATAAGATCTCCTCTGTCGGTGCACACACAAGTCCACAACCCCTAACCGACCCTACCACAAATCCACAATCCACAATCCCAGACCTTCAATGAAGAAATTTACATGCATCGCCTCCCTCTCGGTCCACTTTTATATTATTTTATCCATCTGTGTGCAGGAATGGCCACATGAATCATACCCACCATGGGCACACGGTCCAGGCTATGTGATCTACAGAGATATAGCAAATTTTAGTGTCCGAGGTCATCAAGAAAGAAACCTCAAGGTGATATTTCTTCAGTTTCACTCACTCTTAATGATTATAATAAATTTTGGTGTTTAAAGTTTGAATAAGCATATAATTATGAGATATTTTGATGGTTTTATACCTAAAATAAGCAGATTCCAACACTTGAACTGGCTTATCTTCTCTAAAAATAAGCACTGCAGTGAGCAATCCAAATGCAACTTATTGGTGGAACAAAAATGTAAATAGAGAAAAAATATACAAATTTCAATCACCAACTAATGAATATATTCATCTTATTTAGAACCACAAGCGCATATATATGTACAGCCAATTCATTACGTTTCTTCATAAATGTATTACAAGAAAATACTGAAACATTTTTTTGGTGTTTTGTGCAGGTGTATATGTGGCGGTGCCTGCAAGGAAAGCTCAGAATTCGCAAATGTGAAAACAGCCTCCTTTTTGACATTTGCAGTTTGGTGCAAGAATGTACTGTTAAACATGAGCTTCAACTGGAATACCATCAGGTATGAGAGAAGATTGGGCCTATTTCATCTAAATACAATTTTTGCCTACTACAGACATAGAATGCCCTCAATCATTAATGATCAATGTACTTCAAATAAAATGGATTTTTATTAGCAAAGAACTCTCATGTTGCAAGCTAAAATACGCAATTATCCACTGTTTGGGATTGTTCACAACTTATTGTGTTTCACAAACAGTAGATAAGAAACTTTGTATGTTTGGAATTTCTTATTTACTCTACTTATCTGTTATATGCCAACGGGTAGAGACAGTCAAAGGGTTATTAGATTCAACCCAAAATTACCTATTTATATAAGAATGGTTGTAACTGCAGGTTCTATGAAGGAGCATAGCTGGTGTTCACAGCCAAAGGCCATATCTTTTGGATTTGTTAGGCATATGGGGCATCACTGCAAGGTGAACATTAGGTATTAGCATTACTCAGTTTCCATAAAAGTATAGTGAAATTCAAAGTTTAAAAAGGGTGTTTGGGATTAACTACCATCTTTGTTAAGGTAATAAGTATGTGGTTTGAGATTTTTTAAGGGGTGTTTGGGGCAGATTCCAAACTACAGTTTAAAGGGGAGATTGGTTGTTTTAAGGGGTGTTTTGATTTGCTCAATAATTGTAGTTTAATGGTTGTTTAAGTTATACACAAGGCTGCAAAAATGCAGTTTATAGTGTTAGACATCCCTCGACATTCACATGGCTCATATTTATTTCTGAGCTCAAAATATCCCCTCTTATGGAAAAACCCAGTTTGACCCATTTATATAGTATAAAAGATGATATGCTTGACTTGAACTTAAAGCTTTACATATATCCCCTTCCCAGCTTGCAAAAAATCAAAGCTTCACCTCTTCAGGTCTCAGGATAAAGTGAAGTTGCTAATCTTTGGATTAACATATAAGAGAATTGTAGTTTTCTTAACTCTCGGGAACCCGTGCCACGTACTACTGTTTCAATCCTAACATTCCTGAAACCGAGGAGATAATAACAATGTAAATACGACTGTAGAATTATAAATCAATGTGAGAAAAAAGTTCATTGGTATATAACTCCGCATTTGATTTTCTCAGCTATAACCAACTGACAGGTCCACAACTACCGCTAGAGGTAAGGACAGAAAGGCACACAGCTTGGGAAAAAGAGCGGATCTAAAGCCGTGTATCATTAAAAAAAGTATTGGAAATAAACCCCAACACAAACCAGGTATATCCTAGATCTCCATTAATACAATTCCACATATTTATTTGCTACTTAGTCGTTTGTCCACTTAATAGCAAGTCAGATTCACTTCAGAGGCAGTTATACTAAAAATCAACGAAAACAAGATATGGTATTATACAGATGTCTAACATGTGGAAAAAAACTGGTAGAGGGGCGCCCACATTGGCAGTGCCAAGAATATATCGATCAACCATCTTCAAAGCGTTAAGGAAAGAATTGTTCAAAGATACCGATGAAGAGGGACAAGAATCAAGCTCAAAAAAACAGAAACACGAATAGTAGGAAACTAATGTAACTTGATGGAGTTTGCAGGCATCATCAAACTATCTTTGTAGTGCATATCATAATCTATGTATGTAACCCTGTCCCCATTTTAGTTGCTACTGTCATACTGCTTAGGGTGATTATGATGCCACTTTTTGGGTAGAATTGTTGGTGCTTCCAAAAGTTGAAAAAATCAACTTTATTTGCTTTGCTTCCAACCCGACTCCCGTTCACTTTTCTTAGTTTCTGAATAATTAGTTGAATATATACCATCATTTCAAAACTAATAATGTAATGTATATTCTATGCATCCAATTTTAATAATATATAACTATGTGTAACTATGTCTACGTTGACAGCGATTTTGGCATTTCGCGTACACATTGGTTCACGAAAGCAAAATATGATGCTTTTGTTATGTTTTTGTAGTAGGTGGTTCACGTTGTTGGTAATGATGGGACGTGACTTGATATTCCTGAAGGCCCTTTTGGGGAATCTAATAGCAGGTATGTAGTGCATATTAGTATAATCTCAACGATTATTTGCACAAATTTACTGTGGTTTTGTTTTGTTATTCTTAGTTCAGTGGTCCACATCAAATTGACGGGGTGTGAAACCAACATTATTTGGTAATTGTGTTAATGATGTTCTAACGGGGCTGTAATAAACCCACCTGATCTTGGTAGGGACCGTCGGTCTAAGGGTAACTCATAATCTTTATTTTCAATCAAATAATATTATTCATCTATCCGATCTGCAACAGAACTTCTATCAAATTTATAGGATCCTCCTCGTGCTGAACTGAAGTCCACTATTGACGAGTGTTATGAAGCTGGGGGGTAGAGATAGATTGATACAAATGATGGCCCTAGCAGTCGACCGCATTGTCGTTAGTTGCAAATACTTTGATATGCTTTCGTTATATCTCATATACAATCAATATTTTCATGGCACTATCATTTATGTTCAAATAGTTATATCTTCTGATTTTTTATAGTTACAACGCCCCAAATCCTCCTCCTTTTTTACAAAATAGATGCCGCTGCTCTGCCCGTCCCGGTATTGTAAATACTTCATTATTGTATTTTTAAAGTTTCATTTGTGTGTTTTATTGAATGACACTTATCTCTGGTGCATTCAGTATGTAAAGAGTAGATGGATAGCTAATGTTACCGTCCTGTTTCGGTAAAGAGTCCCGGTAATGTAAAGAGTCCCGATAATGTAAATACTTCATTATTGTATCTTTAAAGTGTCATTTGTGTGTTTTATTGAATGACACTTATCTGTGGTGCTTTCATTAAGTAAAGATTTTGAGGGTCCTGTGCTCGATCACAATAGTTGATGGATGCTTAATGTTACCCACCTGTTCGAGTTTCAAACTTGTAAAGAGCTACTGTCAAAGAGACACCTTCAATTAGAGCTTCTAAAACAGTGTCGAATATTCACACAACTTCTTATACTTAATTTTTTTCTATTGCTGTTTTTGATGATTATGATGCTGTAGATGATAACTTACAGTTGACAATTTGGAAGGGTTAGATGGGTTGGGTAACGGGTCAAAATCGGTTTGGTTTTCATCCGCAAGCACTTAATTAGTTCATCTTATATATAATAAATAGTTAGTGTTTTAGTTTTGATTAGTGAAAAAAGTTGGTTCGGTTATAAAACTGGACCCATTTCCCTTTAGCTAAATTCTTCTATTTGAACCATTTGAGCTTAAACACAACTGAATACAACTCATTTATATATGTTCAAAATTGCCACATATAAATAATTTAAACCCTTTTATTGAAAAACTAAAGGTCTCCCCCCAAAAACATTTTTACGTAGGGGTGTCACAATAAATGCATGAGTTAAAATACTGATAGACAACATGATTTCAATATTTTGCTCTAGCATTAGTAGCATATAGACAATTTCATTGGAATATATATGTGGTGCCTCAAAAAGATCTTACTCTCTTGTAATACATTTTATATACATTACAATCTATTTTAGTATAAATCTTGATGTGCTTTACATGTGATATGTATAATCAGTTTGACATTTAAGAAGAATGGGTTCATTAAAAACTTGGGAATAACTACTTATAACCATTGAATATTGTTAACAAATTAACGTTTTGAAATATTGCATATATGATTATATAGCTTGTCATAAGTACTTTCATGACTAAATATATCAAAGTATTTAGTTGAAGCATAAAAGTGCATGCTAGATGATTATAAGATTCAAGACAATCAGTAATAAGTTCCTTAGTTATTAATTAGTAGTTGGTTAACATGTATAGATCATATGACGAGGAAATAAGTTGCTAAAAGTGTAGTCATTTAAGAACATGCAAACAAGCAGGTAATAACCTGCAAAAGGCTTTTTTTATTCAATTGATTGAGTTTAAATCATATACTACGCTGTTACAAAAAACTTTGTATATTTTAATTGTTCTATAAATCTTGACGTTCATTAATTTTCATTGTTAATGCATTCAATATAAAAATTGCCACATTTATATTTTATTTTTCGTTAACTTATTTTCTTCAACGATTTTCATAAGTCTAGCCTGCCCATCGGGCGGAACATGCAAACGATATTTATAAATCTAGCCCGCCCCACATGGAATGCCACCCCAATCATCTCAAAGCTATGCGTGAAGACCAGTTGTGCCTTATGAGAACATGGAATGAAAACTATTAATTTGTTACAGGGCTACTGCAAAGTATCTCCTAATTACGTGCGACAAGGAATGAAACTATGAGAACATGGAATGAATGTGATTCCCGTTTACAACCTGCTAACCGGCAAGGAATGAAACTATGAGAACATGGAATGAATGTGATTCCCGTTTACAACTTGCTAACCGGAAAAACAAGCAACGAGGTGGCAAGGATGGTCTTTGAAAGACCGCTATGCTTATCAAAACTTAAAAATTTCAAAAAATGGTTTACTATTTTATCTCTAATTAATAATACAAGCACTTTGCAGGTACTCAAGACGAAGGATTGCATCCATGTGGATTGTAAAATAGGTGGATTCCTATGAAAACATCAATGTATTTCCATGAGCAAAGCTATAAACGATCTCTTATCGAGTTGACTTTTGGGAGATGAAATTTATGAAGAGTTTGGCAATAAAGCATGCAACTCCTTTTGTTTTTCTAAGTGTGTTTTTATATATCAACCGACGTAGTAATTTTCTTACCAATAACGAATTTAAGTGCATATAGTTGAACTAATTAAGTGCTAATTATTTATAATTTTTGTGATTGCATATTTTGGGAAAAGATGATTCCCTAAGAAGAAAGTGTTTCAAGAGTCAAGACGCAAAAAGGTATGAAGATTATTTGTTGTGACAAAGACGACCAATACACAAACTGCACAACAAACGTTATGTACAAAAAGTTTTATTTTGTATATGAATAAACATCATGTAATTTATCATTTTTGTTTTAGCACTGTCTATCTATCTCCATTATTTTTTTAACATTTTTGTCATTATTCATTATTCATTTACGTACAATTAGATTTTGTCAACCATACTATGAAGTGAACCCGCCTACCGATAACTAATACCTACCACAGAATAATTATAAGTCATGCCCGCCCATCGGGCGGGCTTTGAAAGCTAATATATATATATATATATATATATATTATCAACTACTACAATAGTAGGGAGCCTCATGTGAGGAGTTCATTATGTAAGCCGTCGAGATGAGTTGTGGATTTACGAATTAAAGTGTCCTGGCTCCTCGAACGTTTACTAACATGACTTCTGAATTATGTCGGCCCGAACGGTAGTAAACGATATATAAACTATACATGTTTCATGAACCATTTCTTTTCAAAGACATACACTACACTTTGTACCACATCATGGACTTAATGCAAGACATACATATATAGGCAATTCTTCATATTCTTAGACACTATTCCAAACCTAAGTTGCAACAATTATTCTTGGTTGCTCGTAGAAGTTCTTACGGCATATCTATCATTCTCATTATACATCATCCAACTCAAGGTAAGTTCATAGCCCCACTTTCTATTGTTTAACTATTTTACAAACCCTTGGGGGGAATACATGCTATTATTTTTCTACTCGAACACAATGCTTTCTACTGTATGCTATCCGACTATGTTTTATTATCACTAAGTAACATCCTTGCCAAACCAAGATCCCTTATTATGAACCATTTAATCACTAGTAATAGTGAGCGCGAATATTGTGAATAGGCCTATTGGGATTGACGAATCCCATTTGTGTGGAACAACTACGAGTTCAAACAAATGCACTAATATTTGAGACATAGGTATGACGGCAAAATACCTACCGGGATAACTCCGCCGATTGATATTGGTACCCGTTAACGTTTTGGTGTCATAAGCTTAGTAAATTAATAACCGTTCCGGGCGTATAACAACGTAGTCCATCTTTGTTTTCCAACCATTAGTGTGAGCCTATAACTCACACTACCAACATATTGTGTTCAAACATTAAACAAACTCTATGAATATCACTCAACCTTTGTGTTGACCTCTCAAGCATGTATTTCAGGTTCATGATGATCAAGGATGGCACGGAAGGGCACGGATACTCAAGAGGGCTATAAATTTTATTATCATTCAAAAACTCATTTAAATGTAAACTGTAAACATGGAACCATTTGGGACCTCATTTTGTAATCTCTGATATTTATATAATTTGAATGATAAACCTTTTAAAACGACTCAATTAGAGTTCGTTTTCTATTATTGTGACTATTGTGCCGTCGAGTAACACCCAGTTTGAATTCCGCTGCATCCATGAATTGGGGGTGTTACACAAACAGCTTCCATTGCAGCTTCTGAAGCAGCTATATACTCACTTTCTGTAGCAGACATCGCTAGTACACTCTGCTTTCTGCTCCTCCAATCCACAGCTCCTCCATTAATGACAAAGACATAACCAGTCTGAGACTTCGTATCATCCTTATCACCTTTCCAAGAAGCATCGCAGTAACCTGTAACATCAAGTTCTGCAGATGGGGTACCCCCATAAACTAAGAACATATCTTTAGTAGCCTTAAGGTACTTAAGAATATTCTTAACAGCAGTCCAGTGAGCTTCACCTGGATTCTGCTGATATCGACTGTTTAAATTCTGAGCAAACGCCACATCAGGCCTTGTACTTTTCACCGCATACATTATAGATCACACAGCCGAAGCATAAGGGACTCTCTTCAAGCGTTGCACCTCTTCAGGTGTTGAAGCACAAACCTTGTTGCTCAAGCCATGTTGTTCTTGCATTGGCAAATATCCTTTCTTGGAATTTTGCATACTGAATCTCTTCAATATTTTATCAATGTAAGCACTCTGGCTTAATCCAATTAATCGCTGAGATCTATCTATATATATCTTGATTCCTAGAATAAAAGCAGCTTCCCCTAAATCTTTCATAGAAAAACACTTTCCAAGATATGCCTTAACCTTTTGCAAACTTGGAATGTCGTTTCCCATGATCAATATGTCATCAACATATAATATAAGCAAAATTACATTACTCCCACTAACTTTGTGATATACACATGGCTCATCAAGATTTTGAGTGAATCCATACTTTTTAATCTCACTATCAAATCTCTTATTCCATTGTCGTGATGCTTGCTTCAATCCATAAATGGATCTTTGAAGTTTGCATACACGATTTGGGAATTCTGGATTCACAAACCCCTCAAGCTGTGCCATATAGATGTCTTCATCTAGGCGACCATTTAAGAAGGCTGTTTTGACATCCATTTGCCAAATCTCATAGTCATAGTAAGCGGCTATGGCTATAAGAATCCTAATTGCCCTAATGTCAGCTACAGGAGAAAAGGTCTCCTCATAGTCAACAACAAAAGTTTGAGTATAGCCTTTAGCTACCAAACGGGCCTTATAGGTGTGTACAACGCCATCCATGTCAGTCTTTTTCTTGTAGAGCCATTTACTCCCAACTAGTTTGGCACCCGGAGGTAGGTCTACTTCTTCCCAGACTACATTGTCTTTCATGGATTGCATTTCCCCATCCATAGCAACTTGCCATTTTGCCTTTTCAGGACCATTAATGGCTGCCTTATAACTTGTAGGCTCATCAAGATCACCCAGTAAATTCTCATCATACTCTACATTAAGACATAGACGTGTAGGAGCTTTTACTGGTCTTGTTGACCTACGAATGGGAATCACTTCAACTTCAGGTGGAGGACCTAAACTTTCAGGTTCTATCGGAAGTTGGTTAGTGTTTTCAGAAGGTGCTACATCTTCTTGACCGTCTTCCAGATCATATACTCTCCCACTGAATTCTTGAGATATGAGCTCCTTTTCAAAGAAGTCTTCATACCTTGCAAAAAAAACTTTGTTTTCAGGTGGGTAATAAAAGTAGTAACCCATAGTTTCCTTAGGGTATCCTACGAAGATGCACTTCACAGATCTTTGTTGGAGTTTTTCTGCTGAGTCACGTTTAACATACGCCTCACAACCCCAGACCTTGAGATAAGACAAGTTAGGAGCTTTTCCAGTCCATAACTCATATGGTGTCTTATCAACCTTCTTTGTTGGAACCATATTAAGAATGTGAACCGCAGATTCTAAGGCATAATCCCAAAATGAAAAAGGAAGAGTTGTTAGATTATACATAGATCGTATCATGTCTTGCAATGTACGATTCCTTCTCTCAGATACACCATTCTGTTGTGGAGTATATGGAGAAGTAAGGTGCTGGACAATTCCCTCCTTAGCTAGATAATCTATGAACTCCTGACTCAGGTATTCACCACCTCTATCGGATCGAAGAGCTTTAATCTTCTTTCCTAGTTGCAACTCTACTTCTGCTTTAAACACTTTGAATGTTTCAAATACCTCATGTTTATGTTTAAGTAAATAAACATAACCATAACGGCTGTAATCATCCGTAAATGTTAAGAAGTAGCTAGCACCTCTCCTTGACATATGTCTAAGTGGTCCACACACATCTGTGTGAATAAGACCAAGTAGATCATTAGCCCTTTCAATCCTATTTTTAAAGGGTTTCTTTGTCATCTTCCCAGCAATAAAAGATTCACACTTATCAAATGATTCATCATTGATCTTATCTAAAATCCCATCATGTTGCAGCTTCTCCATGCGAGCCTTGCCAATGTGAGCAAGTCGACAATGCCAAAGATAAGATGAATCCAGACCTTTCTTGATTCTCTTATTGATGCTATACATCGAATTATTTTTAACAAAAGCATTATCATTATTATTCATATCAATTTCAAAGACACCATTGATGAGGCGAAAAATGATCCGTTTTTAGGGGGTCATTTAAGCCCGAATTCGAATTTATTTGATCAAATAATGCCCTAAATCGTTCCTTTTGTGATTTTAGGTACTTTGGGAGAGAAATCTGGAAAAGGAAGCAATTCGGACGTTTTTGGAGCATAAAAGTGAAGAAAACGCCAAAGTCTTAATTTTCCATGCTGGGAACAGTAGGTGACGGCGTCAAGAGTAACGCCCTGACGGCGTCAAGAGCAAAATTCCATGACGATCCAGTAAAGATTTGACGGCGTCACGAAGTAGGGCGTCAAGAGTAAAAGTCATGACGGCCTGGAAATGATTATCACTTGACGGCGTTAAAAGTAGATCAAGGCAGTCCGATAATAGTTTTGGCGGCGAGGTGACGGCGTCACAAGGTTGGTCTTGACGCCGTCAGACCCCTTTTCCTATATATAGTTTTCTAATTTTCACATTAAAAAGAGAGAAGTTTTGGAGAAACCCTAAGTACGAACTTGGTGCGAATTTTACAGGTTTTTCAAGGGTTCCAAGTCCTTGATACCTTTCATGTGTAATTGAGATAAGTGTTCTTTTAATTCAATCAATATGTCTATGTGTTGGTTGTCTATATCTTGTTCTTGTCTTAATTCCATCATGCTAGGCTAGATCTATCTTGTGTTTGCTTGGATCTAATGAAACCTAGATGTTAATTATGTGTTGATTACTTGTTTATACTTGTCTTGGATGAATGATTTATATGTTAGGCTTAAGAAAACTGGCAGATCTCCAATTGGTAACATGCTTGAACGTCTTAAGAAACATGAACCGACGCGCACTAGGTCTTTATTGGTTGTATTTAATGCATGAGCCACTGTTTAAAATCCCTATAGTTGTGCTGGGCATGGTGTAGGAGGAGATAAGAGCTCATAGAATTGGGGAGTTAAGTGTGCCACCCCATGAATGGTATTAAGGAATACGATCCGTCATCCATGCAATTATAACAAGTAATTAACGTGTAAAAGATGTCTAGGGAGTAGTGAAATCTAAGTAAACACATTTTCTCCACTTATTGCTTACAACTTTAGTATAATTTAGTTAATTTTCATTTCTAGTATTTTATTTTGATTGCATCTTTAGTATTAAGTTGGTTGATTAACAACTAATTCCGCCCAAATCCTTCAAACCCGAGATTTTTAATTACTTTCTAAAAAATATAAAATACAAAAAGAATCATCCCTCACCTTTAGAACTAGTATTTAGGCTTTCTAATCCTAGCGACACTATTCCTAAGCTGAACGATCAATCTCCCGGTACTTGTCAATATACTATACTACAACGATCAGGTACACTGCCTGGTGGGGGTTGTAAGCTTCTCAGGATCCCTTGAGAGGTAAAGCCTGGTGCGATTCCCACGTATCAAGTTTTTGGCGCCGCTGCCCGGGGAATAGTTATTGCCTAGGTTAGAATTTCTTTTTATTAGGTCTACTTGCTAGATTCCTTTCTAGTAAGATTTTATTTTTATTTTTAGGTTTTCTTTAGTCTATCTTATTTCTTTGTGCCTTTGTTCGTAACCATCCGACATCATGGACAACGGGAACATCTTTGAACCCGTCATCTCACCACAATAAAACCCACCATTAGAACCCCTTAGGCCCTGAACCTTAGGAGAGTATTCCCGACCTAGCCACCAAGGCTACCGAAACACCATTGAGCTCACCGAAGCCAATGTGACCCCCTTGCGATCCGACACCATCCGGTTGGTGCAAAGCGGATGTGCATTCCATGGACTTCGTTCCGAAGATCCAAACCAACATCTTAAGGACTTCCTCAAAATTGTAGATTCCATAGACCTAGATGTTGCAACTAGAGAGACAACCCGATTACGCCTATTCCAATTCTCTCTACGGGATCAAGCTAGTCAATGGCTTGAGCGTTTACCCGCGGGATCCATCACCACATGGGATGATCTCACCACTCGTTTCCTTGCTCAATTTTTCCCACCGGGGAGAACTACTAAGCTTAGAAATTACATCTTAATGTTCCAATAATGTCAAAATGAATCTCTTTATGAAGCATGGACTCGTTTCAAGGACTTACTCCAAAAAGTCCCTCATCATGGCATAGATCTTTGGCTCCAAGTCCAAATCTTTTATGACCATATCGACATCTCCACGAGGCGAGCCATTGACTAATCGGCCGGTGGTAAGCTATGTGATCTTAGTGCAGAACAATCATGGGAACTCATAGAAGATATTGCTCTCTATGACAACGAAAGTTGGAATGATCCCCGTGATTTGAACAAAACGGTCAAGGCAATATCTTTGCCTTTGAACCATTCTAGCACTCCCGGCCGTAGGATCATGGAACTTGAGGACCAAGTCAAGTTTCTCATGAAATGTTACGAAGCTCCTAAGCCTTCAAGCCAAGTGAACAAAATCACTTCTTCATGCGAATTATGTAGTGGTCCCCACGACACTCGTGATTGTGTGGAACTCCTCGGAACAGCTTTTGCGGACTACGCATCCACGCGTATCGACGAAGCGGGAGATAAGTGGTACACTTTCAAGCCCGAGCCAAACACTTACGGTGATTCATACAACCTCTCGTGGAAAAATCACCCAAACCTTAGGTGGAAACAAAATCAACCCAATTTTTCCAATCCGCCTAATCGTTACCAACCAACCGGTCCACCTTCCAATCGTACTTTCAACAACAATCCTTCTAACAACTATGGTAGTACCAACAATCTTGAAGGATTGATGTCTAAGTTCATGGCATCTCAAGAGGCTCGCATAGCTAGGTTTGAAACCGAATCCAACCAACAACAAACAGAGATAACCAACAAGATTGACAACTTGTTGAAAGCCCTCAACAACCAAGCATTAGTCACACCTAGGAAGGACACTAGGGACACCAATAACGGAAGCCAAATTAAGGACCCCTCATCATCCAAACATGTCCACTTTGTCAATGTTGTCACCATTAAGCCGATAGATAAGGAGATTGAAGAGAGTGACAAGGATGAAGTTAGAATAAAATCCGAGACTAAGGATGAGAGTAGGGAAGTTGAGGTAGAGCCTATAGAAGAATACTTTGATAAGTTGCCAACTAAGGAAGAACGGGAATACCATAAGGATTTATTCGATAGTCCCGAGAGACCATATATCCTTGGCACACCCCTTATCAAAATGGGAGACCCCTCTAACATTAACATCCCATGCAATATCGGGCATATGCATATATGGAAAGCTTACATCGACCCTAGATCCCCCGTGAACATCATGACTAGAACTTATTACAATTGGGTGACGAAGAAGCAACTTGATTTTAGGATGATGCCCGATAAGAATCTGATAAGTAATTTTGCAGGTAGAGTGAAGGGACTGCATGTAATTATAGGGAATCTCACCTATGAGATCGATTTTATGATAGTTGAGGACACTCTTCCGGTGATAGATGCTTGCCTAAGCCAAATAATATTTGGAAAACCATTTGTTGAGGCCACTAGGATGAATTATGATCCGACTTTAGGGATAGTTAGATTCAAGGAAGAAAATGATGAAGTTGCCTATCAAATGCCCTACAAAATTGAGCAATACCACCTTCTCTCTAATATCGAAAAGGAACACAAGCAAGTGGCTTATTATAGGAATGAGGAGGATAGACGTAGAGGGGTAGAGTATGTAAAGAACAGAATGCTTGGTTTCTACAAAGAATGCTTGCAACTAGGTCCGGAGTACAAAACTGGTTTAGAAGACGACCTAGAGAGTGGAACCAATGATGATGTCACGTAGTAACCCATGACCTTGAGTCTAGCTACAAGACTCGTAAATAAAGAAAAACGCTTCTTGGGAGGCAACCCATGTTTTGTGTAATTTTATTTTGTTTGTTTGTTATTTGCTTCCGTATGCATGCTTAATTTTTATTGTTGGTAGATCATGTTTCTAAACTAAATAGTGGAAATACTTTACTTTGTTGTTTTGGCCTAGTCTTAACTCCACCTGAAGGTATTTTTGCAAAATATAAGTGTAAGGGGAAACCCCAAATCTGTTTTTAAGAAACAAACCGATCATGATTCTCCACAATATTAAATGAACATGTATATTCGTATTTGTTAGAGTCAAATGCTTGTATTGAATCATAATGAAGTTTTGCAGGATTTTCCAGGAAGTAGGACCAAGTTTTTCCAGAAATTTTCCAGAAACTTAACATAAGAATTTCTGCAGGTCACTTCTGACGGCGTCAAGAGTTTACTCTTGACAGCGTCAAGTGTAAAAATCTGAAAATTTTACCAGTTTTGTTTTTCTAACGGAGTCTTATGGTTTTTGTGAATTATTAAGTTTTATAATCTCCAGGAGATCTGCAAACTTCATTTCACAAGCATTATATCTTATCTTGTTTTCTAGGATTTAGTAACTTATATAGGATGCCGCCGATTTTACGCGAGGTTGTCTTGTCTATTTTATCAGGATTTACAGGTTATGTATGACAAGAAGATGATTTATATTCTGGAAGGGAAGCTTTGATTGTTCATTTTCTTGGAGGAAGATTTAACCTGGCCACCTCATTATCCATACCGAGCGAATCAGGGGAGTATTTGATTTCATTCTCTTTACTTTTTCACTTTTACATTCTTTACTTGAACATTGGGGACAATGTTCATCTTAAGTGTAAGGGGAGGGTAAAAAGATGATACCTTACATATGCACTTTTGCTTGAGTTTGTTTTGTTTAATGGTAGATGTTTAATAAAACTATGAGAAATACTTGTTAGTGCAATTTTAGCGCCAAATTTAAAATTTTTTACAACATTTAGGAGTGAAACTTTAGTCATAGCAAGCGTCTCATGGATAGGAGATTGTATGACTAGCACATAACCGTATATTCAGAAAAATTTTCCACCCAAATATGTGAGGTTCGCTTTTAGATTTGATAGGAAAAGCATTTACTATTAGTGCTTATGAGTGTACCGGTAGCATTTAGATTCTAGAACTAGCATTAGTGATGCATCCCGAGACCGCTAGTGAGACTACATTCATGTGGTAGGATTTACTACATGATAAGAGGCATTAGGATTACCCTTGTGTTAAACCCGTATTATAATTACTTGACCATTTAAATCATATTACTTGGCTAGTTAAGTCAACTAATTTTTCCCACACCCTTAGCGTTGTACTCATTTTTAGTACACGAAACCCCTAGTACACCCCTCCGAGCCTATCTTTTCGTTTTTAACTTTAAGCATCTTACTTAAAGGAAGAATTTGTTACACCCCACTTAAATGTATACCCAAATCACCTTAGCCTTCCATGTATGCGCTCATTTTTAATGCATTATTGTTATTTGTTAAATCCTAAGTTAACTATCTAATTGATTACATGGTTGCTAAGTCGAGTCATATCCTTGTACATATTGTTTTGGGACGATTGGGACTCATGGGTAAAGTACTTATTTATGGAGTAATGGGGAAGAACATCATTTATTACCCCCATATGTACGTTAATCTTAAAAGTGCTCCAAGTGTTTTGATTTTCTTGATTCGAGTCATTAGATTAGTTAATTGTAAAGTATGTAAAGATTCAAGTGTAAGGGGAATGTTCATCCCCTATGATGTATTATTTTGGATGGTAGGGTAAGAGTGTATGCAAAAAGAAAAAAAAATAGAAAAAGGAAAAAGAAAAGAAAAAAACATACGGACTACCATCCCTTTTTATTCTATGTTCATTTTATGTTTTTGTTATTTTTCATTTATTAGCTTAAGTCGAGTCTAGTCTTGGCTTAGCAATGCCATATTGTACATGTAATTAACCAAGATTGTTAACTCGCCACCAGTAAAACTTCCTTTATCCAACAAAACCGTGTATTTCATATCCCTACACCTAACGTTACAACCCTTTAAAATACCTCTTTGATAGTTTATCCTAGGTGCTTACGCCATGTGGTGGAGGTTTGATCCTTTCCCAAGCCTATGGTAATCTATTTTGCTATGACAGGTAGTGAGAGATATCTTCCGTTTCCATATTGTAATTTACACTTTATTACACCCGAGAGATGTGAGTATCTAAACACTATTTGTGAGGTGCTAATGTATGACCTCCGTGCTTGTCTATTGGTCTTTAGTGGAACGATTATTTGTTGTAATTACTTTTATATTAGTGTTAAATGACCCCTAACTTGTATTTTGACTAGAATAAAAGCGCATTTGCTTGAGGACAAGCAAATCTCAAGTGTAAGGGTATATGATGAGGCGAAAAATGATCCGTTTTTAGGGGGTCATTTGTAACACCCCCAAAATACCGCAGCGGAAGACTGTGTCATAGGGATGCTACTTCAGGGCACAAAGTACAAGATATAGAAAACGAACTCTAAATGAGACGTTTTTGAAAAGTTACCATTCGAATAGATAAAAGTAATAGTTTACAAAACAAGGATCCCAAAGTAGAATGGTACATAAGTTTTTAAAGTGTATCGAATGGTAAACAATAAAAGTGAAAGTCTCCAAAAGCATGCCCTAAGACTCTCAGCTCCACAAACCTGCTATCGCCTTCCTAACCTGAGATAAACATGCTTAAAAGTGTCAACACAAAGGTTGGTGAGTTCATAGAGTTTGTCTTAGTACAGATGAAAAGCCTATAAAGAATGTTCACACAGCAAAGGCATCGTAAATCCACTCAGTTACAAGTCCCGTCATAAGAGACTTGTAACCTGTGTGTTCACAACCCACTGCTACAATATAATATGATTAAGATATGTATAAGTTCATAACAACAGTTCAGCAATTAGTAGTGAGTCTACACTTCATCTCCGAAGACCTCACTTGAGTATGTATATCTCCATGGTTGTGCCCAGAACTAAATCTGGGGCCATTGGAAGTATATATGTCTCCATGGTTGTGCCCAGAACTAAATCTGGGGCCATTGGAAGTATGTATGTATGTATCCATCACAGTTTAGTATAACACAGTTAAGTATAACACAATCTCGTATGTATGACATCAAGTATAATGTAATCAAGTATAATGTTATCAAGTATAATGTTATGTGAATCCGTACAAGTAAGCAAGTAGTAGCATGTATCTCCCCCAAAGAGTTGATAAAACAATTAAAAGAGTAGGGGCTATGACTCACCTCGAAGTAATAGTACAATGCAACCGAATGTTAAGGACAACAATGCACGGTTAACTGCCGCAACCTAAAATGAATGATGAATGATCTCATTTAGATCACCAAATGATGTTATGAATGTCCATGCTCATGTTTCTATACCACTCTACTCTTTGGAAAAACACTTGTGTTATCAAAAATATATAATCCAAGAATTTGGAAAAATATTTCTATTAGAAAATATAAATAGCTAGTTGTAATATATATATACTTATATATATATATCGTAAGTTTTCATGTTAGCGTTGAAATACTCGGGTTGTAATCCTTGAAATGATGAAAATATACTCGTAATAACTAATACTACATTAGTTATAAAGCTTGGTACTTAATATTACTTCTAGCTCAAAAATGTACTTCGTAGTTTTTGTGCCAAATTTAATAAAAGCTGTCAAATATGAAGTGGTTTTAGCCGATATTCAAACGTGAATATCTTTGTCGTTACTTGTCCGTTTTACTTGTTCTTTATGTCCACGGTTACGTCTTAGTATGTAGTAATATATTTTGGAAAGTTCGGCTCCTCCTGGTTACGTTTAAAGTCTCTTTTTGTCCAATGAAAAACGTCCAACAGCAACTAATTTCCAGAAAATACTTTTCGTCAACAATCTTGCAAAAATCATAACTTCTTCGTTATTAACTCTTTTTAATCCGTTCTTTCGCCTACGGATTCGTTTTTGAAAGTATTTTCTAAAAAATTTGCCAAAGTTTCCTTGGTGTTTACTGATTTTCCAGATTTTTACAAAATGGGACAGCATGTCTAAAACATGTTCCAAATCAAGTTTTCAAGGTTTAAAACTAATTTCTACCATCACCAAACCTCTTGTAATCACCACATAGCTAATCTAATCCTACCATACACCTTCTTAGGGTGCCATGGACTCCTAACCAAGTTATAATAGCAAGGGGATTCATAAATAAAAAGTTAGGGTTTGGATGTTTCATTTTAGACAAAATAAATGGTGGTATAGCTAGTTGTACATGGTTTTTAGCATGGAAATCATGAAATACATGTAAAAATAAGATGATCCATGAAAAAATAAAGTTGAAAACTTACTTGATAAAATGAGATGATTATATGATGATTATGCTTGATGTTCTTGTGTTTTTGTTGCTTGATTCTTGATTAGGCATGTAAAAGGAACAAGTTTAGTGTTTTAGCTTTTGAAAAACAATGGATGGATCTTGGTGTTTGGTTTTGGTCGTGGGTTATGAATGAGAGAAAGAGATGAGAAGAAAATTTTTCTTATCTAAAATTGTGGTTTATGATTTTGGTTTTTGGTTAATGTAATGTTTTTAAGGTTTATTATATAAAACTTAAGATTTAATGCATATGGTTAAAAGGGGTGTTCATGTGGCCGGTTATGATGAGCCAAAGGGGGGGGGGGGGGGGGTTGGGGTACTTGTGATTTAATTAGAAATCTTGAGTAGTTTAAGTGTTAGTTTTCGTTATTCGTTAAAATCGGGTAACGGTTTTAATAGAAATAAATGTTCACGAAGTTAACCGGGACAAAATAAAGTCATAATAATGATAAAAATATATTAAAAATATGTTGGGTACAATTACTGAGTGATCGGGTGATTATTGTTTAGTTTTCACGAAAACCGTCGTTATATTCATAAGCGTACGTTATAAATAAAATAAATTTCCAAAATACTGGGTAACTGAATGTTATAACTTTTATGATGTTAAAATGGATATAAAAATATATCGGGACCATTGTGGGAATATTTAGATATATTCGTCGTGTATAAACCAGGTGTTAACGTTTACTATAAATACTTATACGTAAAAACGTTAAATGTACTGAATATAGTAATTTGAAAATCCTGAGAGTGGTATAACATGAAAATGCTGTTATGATGATATGCAGACTATCTCCAGTCCGTATGCAGTGTTCTTAGCACTAATGAAATGAATTCGCACCTAAACCAATCCGGTTACGCGAATTTGAATACCCGTAAACTAAATTTACGATAAAATGAGTAATGCAAGTGAATGATGAAAACTTTTCCGGAAATGAATAGTGTTTAGTGAATAGTAAATTTCCCAAATGTTTCTTAGAATATCCAAATGACCTCGAAAATGATGAATAGTAAAACGATGAATAGTGTTTTAATGAATAGTGATTTATGAATAGTGTTTTTCCAAAGTTCCCGAAATGACCTGAAATGGTGAGTTGTGACAGTCTTCCCCTCTAAAAAGAACTTCGTCCCGAAGTTCAGTTAATGTTAATCAGTTAAATGTGTGTTTAAGAAAATGTGTCAAAGCTTATGTATATGGGTTTCCTATCCAACTAGGTATGTTCTCGTGGTCAGACTTGATGAGGCAAACCTTCCCAATCCCGAGCATAGTCCTCAAAAGACCTCTTTTAGGTTAATCATTTAGGTAACCGATTTTCACTTAAGCCCACAACCCAATCAAACAAGAACAGTCATGAGATTAAGCTAAATCGGTTTGAGTGATGACTTTAACTTTTAGCTTGATTTTCGCAACCCAATCAAACAAGAACAGTCACTAGAACCAAGCTAAAAATCAAGGTCTGGATTCAACATCCTTGAAAAAGATCTTTTGAAAGATTGGCTCGACTTTGGAATTGCTTACACTAATCAAATTTCTAATGTTAGGGTGACTAAGGTTAATGCTGCTAGGTCTCAGATTAGTCAATGTTGTGTATAGGTCCTATATTAAGACTTAAGTGCTACTAAAATACAATAGTTGTTCAAGAGATTGTACCCGTTATGCTACCGCGGACATGTTGGGTGATAGGATTTCCTAAGAAGTAAGCTCTGCCAATTGCGGGTGGAATCTCATTGGCCTCATCTCGTGGCCCTTCAATTGCTGCTGCTAAGTTTGGACGATTGCCTCCTTGGTTAAGATTTCTTTTCAACTTAGGACAGTTGTTCCGAAAGTGATCCGGGCTGTTACACTCATAGCATGTCTTTTGGTTCACTGGTTCTCTACACTGATTTGCATAATGACCAGACTGTCTGCAATTAGCACACATACGGCAGGGCACAGTCTTTTGGTGATGAAAGTTACATTTCGCACATTTAGGATGCTGGCCTAAATACTCTCTCTGACCCGAATTAGTCGCCGCAAAGGTCCTTGCCCTTTTGTTGTCAGTCTGCTTGTTCGACTCGCTTGTTCCCTTCCTTTTATCACTGTCCCTCAAGCTTCCATTTCTAACCATCTCATCTGTCAGAGTTCCTGCTCTCAATATTGCACTCTGAATTGTAGAAGGCTCAGTTGTTTTTACAATCCCACGAATTTCTGGGACAAGGCCATATATGTACCTCTCGATCCTCTTGGACTCAGGGGTAACTAGGTGTGGAACTAGTCTGGCTAATTCATGGAATCGATCTGTATAGGCTGCATGACCAGCCCCTATCATAGAGAGATGATAGAGTTCATCCTCCAGCTTTTGCATCTCGTTATCCGGGCAGTATTCCTCCTTCAGTAATGCCTTAAAATCATCCCATGTCATACCTACAGCTGCCGCTCTACCCCTAGCTTGAATCTGCGTATTCCACCATGTCAATGCCTTTCCTGATAGTAAGCACATGGAATACTTCACCATTTGATGTGCTGCACAGTTACTAATGTCGATCACCGACTCCATCTTTTCAACCCATCGAGTATACACCAGCGCGCCTCCTACACCATCGAAATCAATTGGCTTACATGACGTAAATTCCTTATACGTGCATCCGGTCCTAATGTTGTTGTTGCCATTACCATTCTGGCCTATACCATTGGTGTTGTTAATTCCGCTTTCGTGGTTTGCCAAATTATTCATATGATCGCCAACTTGAGTGACAATAGTGGGGAGAAAGTTTTCAAGTTGTCGAGTGATGATGGCTTCAAAATCAGTATTTCCACCGTCGTTGTTATCATTGTTTTCAACGCCGTGTCCACCTCCTCTACCTCCACGCCCACCAGTTCTTCCACCATCGTTACTTGGGTTACTAGTGTCATTAGCAGCTCCTCTACCTCCTCTACCTCCACGTCCACCAGTCCTTCCACCCCTTGGTGTTGCGCCTCCTCGACCAGAGCTACGAGTCACTCTCTTTGGTGCCATGATTTCCTGAGAGGAAGGACATTTAGTGAACGTCAGAGATGAGGGAAAACCGTTGATTATCCAAAGTCTACACTTAACATCCTCATATATAATATCGTGCTACCAGTTGTTTCCTCAGTTGTGCCAACACCGATCTACATCTGCATAGTCATATGTCCACGTGTGTCGTGAAGCACTTATAATTATGTTGGCCACCACAATTATAAATGTTTCCTTTCACAAGTGTACATATCACCAGGCACACATATTTCAGTGGTAGACGTTGCTTAAATGGGCATCTAGGGAATGTCACGCTTAGTACGAAGGAACAAAGGATTCTCCCTTAAGTGTTAAAGTCACCGGGAAGTCTAGTTTCTAACGGTTTCTACAAAGTATCTAATAGCGTAGGTCTAAAAATAAATTACCAGCAAGCGTATGTGTATGTAAAGTGCAAGGCGATAGGGAGGAGAGTCTATATGTATGTAGTTATAGTCTAGACTCTAAAACAACCTAGTTCTCTATAACCAAGGCTCTGGTACCAATCTGTAACACCCCCAAAATACCGCAGCGGAAGACTGTGTCATAGGGATGCTACTTCAGGGCACAAAGTACAAGATATAGAAAACGAACTCTAAATGAGACGTTTTTGAAAAGTTACCATTCGAATAGATAAAAGTAATAGTTTACAAAACAAGGATCCCAAAGTAGAATGGTACATAAGTTTTTAAAGTGTATCGAATGGTAAACAATAAAAGTGAAAGTCTCCAAAAGCATGCCCTAAGACTCTCAGCTCCACAAACCTGCTATCGCCTTCCTAACCTGAGATAAACATGCTTAAAAGTGTCAACACAAAGGTTGGTGAGTTCATAGAGTTTGTCTTAGTACAGATGAAAAGCCTATAAAGAATGTTCACACAGCAAAGGCATCGTAAATCCACTCAGTTACAAGTCCCGTCATAAGAGACTTGTAACCTGTGTGTTCACAACCCACTGCTACAATATAATATGATTAAGATATGTATAAGTTCATAACAACAGTTCAGCAATTAGTAGTGAGTCTACACTTCATCTCCGAAGACCTCACTTGAGTATGTATATCTCCATGGTTGTGCCCAGAACTAAATCTGGGGCCATTGGAAGTATATATGTCTCCATGGTTGTGCCCAGAACTAAATCTGGGGCCATTGGAAGTATGTATGTATGTATCCATCACAGTTTAGTATAACACAGTTAAGTATAACACAATCTCGTATGTATGACATCAAGTATAATGTAATCAAGTATAATGTTATCAAGTATAATGTTATGTGAATCCGTACAAGTAAGCAAGTAGTAGCATGTATCTCCCCCAAAGAGTTGATAAAACAATTAAAAGAGTAGGGGCTATGACTCACCTCGAAGTAATAGTACAATGCAACCGAATGTTAAGGACAACAATGCACGGTTAACTGCCGCAACCTAAAATGAATGATGAATGATCTCATTTAGATCACCAAATGATGTTATGAATGTCCATGCTCATGTTTCTATACCACTCTACTCTTTGGAAAAACACTTGTGTTATCAAAAATATATAATCCAAGAATTTGGAAAAATATTTCTATTAGAAAATATAAATAGCTAGTTGTAATATATATATACTTATATATATATATCGTAAGTTTTCATGTTAGCGTTGAAATACTCGGGTTGTAATCCTTGAAATGATGAAAATATACTCGTAATAACTAATACTACATTAGTTATAAAGCTTGGTACTTAATATTACTTCTAGCTCAAAAATGTACTTCGTAGTTTTTGTGCCAAATTTAATAAAAGCTGTCAAATATGAAGTGGTTTTAGCCGATATTCAAACGTGAATATCTTTGTCGTTACTTGTCCGTTTTACTTGTTCTTTATGTCCACGGTTACGTCTTAGTATGTAGTAATATATTTTGGAAAGTTCGGCTCCTCCTGGTTACGTTTAAAGTCTCTTTTTGTCCAATGAAAAACGTCCAACAGCAACTAATTTCCAGAAAATACTTTTCGTCAACAATCTTGCAAAAATCATAACTTCTTCGTTATTAACTCTTTTTAATCCGTTCTTTCGCCTACGGATTCGTTTTTGAAAGTATTTTCTAAAAAATTTGCCAAAGTTTCCTTGGTGTTTACTGATTTTCCAGATTTTTACAAAATGGGACAGCATGTCTAAAACATGTTCCAAATCAAGTTTTCAAGGTTTAAAACTAATTTCTACCATCACCAAACCTCTTGTAATCACCACATAGCTAATCTAATCCTACCATACACCTTCTTAGGGTGCCATGGACTCCTAACCAAGTTATAATAGCAAGGGGATTCATAAATAAAAAGTTAGGGTTTGGATGTTTCATTTTAGACAAAATAAATGGTGGTATAGCTAGTTGTACATGGTTTTTAGCATGGAAATCATGAAATACATGTAAAAATAAGATGATCCATGAAAAAATAAAGTTGAAAACTTACTTGATAAAATGAGATGATTATATGATGATTATGCTTGATGTTCTTGTGTTTTTGTTGCTTGATTCTTGATTAGGCATGTAAAAGGAACAAGTTTAGTGTTT
Source organism: Artemisia argyi (assembly GCA_030686995.1). Lineage (NCBI taxonomy): Eukaryota > Viridiplantae > Streptophyta > Magnoliopsida > Asterales > Asteraceae > Artemisia > Artemisia argyi. Next base: position 228,404,919 of record CM060701.1, read on the forward strand.
TAGCTTTTGAAAAACAATGGATGGATCTTGGTGTTTGGTTTTGGTCGTGGGTTATGAATGAGAGAAAGAGATGAGAAGAAAATTTTTCTTATCTAAAATTGTGGTTTATGATTTTGGTTTTTGGTTAATGTAATGTTTTTAAGGTTTATTATATAAAACTTAAGATTTAATGCATATGGTTAAAAGGGGTGTTCATGTGGCCGGTTATGATGAGCCAAAGGGGGGGGGGGGGGGGGGTTGGGGTACTTGTGATTTAATTAGAAATCTTGAGTAGTTTAAGTGTTAGTTTTCGTTATTCGTTAAAATCGGGTAACGGTTTTAATAGAAATAAATGTTCACGAAGTTAACCGGGACAAAATAAAGTCATAATAATGATAAAAATATATTAAAAATATGTTGGGTACAATTACTGAGTGATCGGGTGATTATTGTTTAGTTTTCACGAAAACCGTCGTTATATTCATAAGCGTACGTTATAAATAAAATAAATTTCCAAAATACTGGGTAACTGAATGTTATAACTTTTATGATGTTAAAATGGATATAAAAATATATCGGGACCATTGTGGGAATATTTAGATATATTCGTCGTGTATAAACCAGGTGTTAACGTTTACTATAAATACTTATACGTAAAAACGTTAAATGTACTGAATATAGTAATTTGAAAATCCTGAGAGTGGTATAACATGAAAATGCTGTTATGATGATATGCAGACTATCTCCAGTCCGTATGCAGTGTTCTTAGCACTAATGAAATGAATTCGCACCTAAACCAATCCGGTTACGCGAATTTGAATACCCGTAAACTAAATTTACGATAAAATGAGTAATGCAAGTGAATGATGAAAACTTTTCCGGAAATGAATAGTGTTTAGTGAATAGTAAATTTCCCAAATGTTTCTTAGAATATCCAAATGACCTCGAAAATGATGAATAGTAAAACGATGAATAGTGTTTTAATGAATAGTGATTTATGAATAGTGTTTTTCCAAAGTTCCCGAAATGACCTGAAATGGTGAGTTGTGACATCATTGAAGCCTGAATTCGAATTTATTTGATCAAATAATGCCCTAAATCGTTCCTTTTGTGATTTTAGGTACTTTGGGAGAGAAATCTGGAAAAGGAAGCAATTCGGACGTTTTTGGAGCATAAAAGTGAAGAAAACGCCAAAGTCTTAATTTTCCATGCTGGGAACAGTAGGTGACGGCGTCAAGAGTAACACCCTGACGGCATCAAGAGAAAAATTCCATGACGATCCAGTAAAGATTTGACGGCGTCACTAAGTAGGGCGTCAAGAGTAAAAGTCATTACGGCCTGGAAATGATTATCACTTGACGGCGTTAAAAGTAGATCAAGGCAGTCCGAGAATAGTTTTGGCGGCGAGGTGACGGCGTCACAAGGTTGGTCTTGACGTCGTCAGACCCCTTTTCCTATATATAGTTTTCTAATTTTCACATTAAAAAGAGAGAAGTTTTGGAGAAACCCTAAGTACGAACTTGGTGCGAATTTTACAGGTTTTTCAAGGGTTCCAAGTCCTTGATACCTTTCATGTGTAATTGAGATAAGTGTTCTTTTAATTCAATCAATATGTCTATGTGTTGGTTGTCTATATCTTGTTCTTGTCTTAATTCCATCATGCTAGGCTAGATCTATCTTGTGTTTGCTTGGATCTAATGAAACCTAGATGTTAATTATGTGTTGATTACTTGTTTATACTTGTCTTGGATGAATGATTTATATGTTAGGCTTAAGAAAACTGGCAGATCTCCAATTGGTAACATGCTTGAACGTCTTAAGAAACATGAACCGACGCGCACTAGGTCTTTATTGGTTGTATTTAATGCATGAGCCACTGTTTAAAATCCCTATAGTTGTGCTGGGCATGGTGTAGGAGGAGATAAGAGCTCATAGAATTGGGGAGTTAAGTGTGCCACCCCATGAATGGTATTAAGGAATACGATCCGTCATCCATGCAATTATAACAAGTAATTAACGTGTAAAAGATGTCTAGGGAGTAGTGAAATCTAAGTAAACACATTTTCTCCACTTATTGCTCACAACTTTAGTATAATTTAGTTAATTTTCATTTCAAGTATTTTATTTTGATTGCATCTTTAGTATTGGGTTAGTTGATTAACAACTAATTCCGCCCAAATCCTTCAAACCCGAGATTTTTAATTGCTTTCTAAAAAATATAAAATACAAAAAGAATCATCCCTCACCTTTAGAACTAGTATTTAGGCTTTCTAATCCTAGCGACACTATTCCTAAGTTGAACGATCAATCCCCCGGTACTTGTCACTATACTATACTACAACGATCAGGTACACTGCCTGGTGGGGGTTGTAAGCTTCTAAGGATCCCTTGAGAGGTAAAGCCTGGTGCGATTCCCACGTATCAACCATTCACAGCAATAGCATTAAAATAAAAAACATCATTTAAAGAAACTGAAATTCCATTGCTAGAAATAGTATGATGAAAACCAAGGTTTAACAAACATGAAAATGAAATTACACCTCTAACAATTGATGGTGCATAATGACAATTATTTAAAGATAGTACTAAGCCCGAAGGCAACACTAAATTAAAAACTCCTATAGCTTCAACTCCTGCATGCGCTCCGTTACCAACGTGCAAGAATTGTTGTCCATAGGCCAGCTTTCTCTCAACTCTAAACCCCTGCAAGGTATTGCAAATATGAATGCCACATCCCGTATCATAAACCCATGAATTCAATTTAGGAGTAAGAGTGAATAATTCAATCATAAAGAACGCACCTGAAGAACTGGGGTTACCAGCTTCATTAACCTGCTTCTTCTGTCGCAAGTCATGAATGTAGAGAGGACAATTGCGCTTCCAATGGCCCTTTTCATGCAGTGGTGACAAGCCTGATCCTTCTTGTTTGGAGGATTTGTCTTGTTCTGCTTAGGCTGATGTTGTTTCATCTTGGGTTGTGGTTGATAGGCCATGACCTGCTTGCCTTTATCACCTTTACCTTTGCCTTTGTTCACATGCGATTTCTTCTGGATTCTCCCCCCATGAATCGCCAACACTTGCGGGATAGGAGCCTTGACCTTGGCTGGTAGACTTTTCTCATAATCAACAAGCAATGCGAGTAATTTCGAGACTGTCTTCCCCGAGCAGTGCATGTTAAAATTCTGCACAAAACCAGCAAAATCCCTGTTAAGGGACCTGTTGATTCAAGTGCACTTGCACATTGTCGGGGTAACCAAAACCAATTCTGTGAAGGTGATCAAAAGAATCTTTCATCTCATCCACATAATCAGCTACTGGTTTACTATCACCATGCTTGCAGTTGTGTAGCTTGTCAAGTTCATCATACAATTCAACTGCAGGTGGTTTCTCATAAGACTGCTTAAGTATTTCAAGCATATCTTTAGGGAAAGCGTACTCAAACTTCTTTTGTAACTGAGCACTCATGCTAGTGAGCATTAAACAAGCAACCTCATTAAACTTAGCATTTGTCACCTTCCAAGCCGCCTTTGCTTCTGGTGTTGCGGTAGCAGCAGGCTCAGCCGGGCATTCTTCGGTCAAGTAGTCTAGCTTTCCGGACGCCCTCAAGATAATTCTGAGCGAACGGTGCCAGTCATTAAAATTCTTTCCAGTCAGTTTTTCTCTCTCAAGATGACTCTTGAAAGCAGAAATCACAGTTTGGTTATCGGGTTGAGCCATATCTACAGATAAAGTTCAAATATTAGTATTTTCGATAATCAATATCTTCAAGAAAAATAAAATACCCAAGGCTATATTCATATAACCAACTAATTTTCTTGAAAATCTAGGATCCAACTTTAAATAGATTCCACCACATCAGTTGATCTGCTAGTGGTGAAAGTATAAAAGATGGTAATCTGTCGAACAATAATTGGCAAACAAGATTTCCAATTCCTAGATTATTATGGGATTTACATCAAATTGATTCATCAATTTGCCTTGTAAGCATGTTTCATCCCATCTCATGCCTTAAGTTCTAAGTCTCACACACAACTTAATTAAGTCGTCTACCTTAGAAACTGTAAAATTACTATATATGGTCTCACGCATTAACAGAATTTTACCTTGTCATAATAATTTAGCCTAGGTCTCACGTTTACCAAATTAAAATTTCAAGTGTTCCTTATAGATAGATGGCATGTAACTTAAATTTTATAAGGGTATTTAATTTTGATATGTCAATCAAAATATGTACAAAGATGCATGCACTCATCTTTATAACATAAGTTTTCATAAATCCTTTTTAATATCCAATTTGTGAAATTAATACACAAAGTTTTACTTGAGGTTTAACCAAAACCCTAAGATGACTTTCTACAAGCATGATTTTCCAAAGAAATTCGTTTAAGACTTATTCAAGATTGTGATAACCAAGGCAGACTCTAGGGCTCTTTGCAAAGCCTTCATATCACGATTATGAATATCATCTTAAAAGAGTTACTTTAAAAAAAACAAGTTTGTACAAAACATCAATCAAGCAAAAGTTTATGGATTCAATCTCAAAATTATGTAATAAAGTTTGTATCTTGCTAGTCTCGCCTTGGAGCGAATTACCGTGCGAAGCGAACCATTGTTGGCACATAAGACTTTGCAAGATTCAATCTTTATCACTTAGGGTTTCACCATTATTAGTCCATATTATTTTCTTTATAAAAATAACCCTTTTATTGCTTACATCAAGTCAAACTAAAACAATAAAACAAGTAATCAAAGAAAATCAAAACAACCAATAATAAATAAAGTGAAATAATTAGCCACATGCAATCCGTATTAGAAAAGATCCTAATAAAATCAATTCTAGGTATAATAATGCATGTAATCAACTAAGGCCTTCTCCTCTTAATGGAAGAGAGTCACATACATTGACGAATCAATTGCGTAGGCCAAAGCTAATAAATACACCACATAGCATATATAATCGGTTTTAATATATATATTGGAGTCTTCCCCAATTTTAGATCTATCTAAAACATGTGATAAAAAAAAAAAAAAAAAAAAAAAAAAAAGATCCATGACTAACATGCATGTAAGTCACGGATTAAAACCTAACAATTAGCACATAGGTCACAAGATACGTTCAATTAACCGGTTAATGACCTAGGGTTTCTAGTGATTACATATAATCCAAGAAAACCACAAAACCCTAATTAGGGTTTCATGGAAAAATCGACCCCCCCCCCCAAAATTAGGGTTAGGGTTTCGAATTTAATTAAAAAAAATAAGGAAAAACCCTAGATCAAAAACATGTATCTAAAACAATTAAAGATCCGATTTTTATTACGTTTTAGTAATCAATTACATGTTATACATGGCTCGTGATGCCACTGTTAGAGTTTGACAATCAAATAACACATATTGCGGAAGCTAGGATCAAGTATAACACATATATATTAACTAAAACATAAATAGTAAACGTACCCGATGCACTTCAATAAACCTTGAATCTTGTACAAATAGATCAATGATAAACCCCTTACCGTTTTGTTTATCGATATCTTGATAATTACTAAAGTAAGGAATTACCTCGTTCTTCTACACACAAACTACCAACGAATAAAGGTTGATGCAAGTAAACAAAAACACTTGATTTGGTTTAACCAAAATCGACCCAAATCCCTTGGAGGGGGGTTGTGCCGATCGGCCAAGAAAGAAAAGAGGCAAAGGAAAACTTTAGGGTTTGTGTGTGTGCACAAAAGATGTGAAAGTCTAACCCTTGGCCTTGTATATATACTAGAGAAAACTTGGAGGACAAGTTCGAGTGGGTTTGGGTCTCCCCTCACCCTTGTCGACCGGCCTAGGAGCCCAAGGAGGGTTTCTAGATCCTTCTTGGCTCCTAGTTACACTCTAGCCCCTTTCCTTCCGTTATTAATGATAGTTAATACTTAGGGTTAATATTTAACGATCATTAAGTCCCTCAAGTGTTTATAAATATATATATACGATACATTTAACATATATATATTTATTATACATTATTCTTGTTTGTAATGTGTGCAATCCCGAGGTCTCGGGTTCGATACTAGACATTTACATATTAATGTTTATACGTACCATTTAACACAGCGGGCATACGAAGTTCAACGATTATCAATACAGTGGTTGAGTCTTAGTGTCTCAATATTCGGAGTAATCCCAAGGTGAAGAGTCGTTAACTTTAAATTATAAAGGTCGAGAGTTACGAGCTTTGGACATTCAGCGGCAAGTTCGACCATATCAGTACAATTCTTGACTCTTAGCGTATCAAGATTTGGAGTAACCCAGAGGTGAAGGGTCCTCAACTTCTTTAAATTATAAAGGTCGAGAGATCTGAGTTTTGGACATTTAGCAGGCATGTGTAAATTTTCCAATCTACTACATTTATGGATATTTAACTCCTTTAGATTTGGAGTAACCTGGAAATGAACTTCTACTAAATCATGACAATCTTGAAGATATAGTGTCTCAAGATTCGGAGTAATCCCTAGGTGTAGGTTCCTCAACTTTGAATTATTGAGGCCGAGAGATCCGAGTTTTGGACTATCAGAAGACATGTGTAATATTTCCAAACTCTTACAATCATGGATACATAACTCCTTTAGATTTGGAGTAACCTGGAAATGAACTACTACCAAATCATGACAATCTTGAAGATATAGTGTCTCAAGATTCGGAGTAATCCCTAGGTGTAGGTTCCTCAACTTTGAATTATTGAGGTCGAGAGATCCGAGTTTTGGACTATCAGCAGGCATGTGTAACATTTCCAAGCTTTCACAATTCTTGATACATAACTCCTTTAGATTTGGAGTAACCTGGAAATGAACTTCTACCAAATCATGACAATCTTGAAGATATAGTGTCTCAAGATTCGGAGCCACACTAAGGTCAAGGGTCCTCAAATAAGGTGAAAGGGTGAACTTTAGGAACCTGAGCTTTAAAAAGGGCTGTCATAAATAAGCAAAAAAAAATGGAAAGATAAATGTTATTAATTGGTGTAATGAGTAACAAAAGAGGAAAAGATAAAACTAGCAAGTAATGAATCAACCATTAAATTATTCTATGTACCTTTTCTTCTCCATCTTTCCAAAATTTAACCATATCAGCTTGATGCATTTCAAGTCCAACAAGATTATTTGGTTGAAATGTTTTTGGTAAACTTGAAAAAGGATACCAACTCCATTTCAGAAATCGTAAGGCATTTGGAAGGCGTAGACTATCTTCATCAAACTTCCACTTGCTAAAATTGAAATTCAATCCAAATTCACTCACATGAAGAAATCTAAGTTCCTTCATGTTTGAGAGACCGTTCATTAAAATTTCAAAATTCAATCCATCTGTATAGAGTGTTATACATTATGTTGCTTGGGTACCCTGTAATTCAAATAGTAGTAGAGACCATGAGATTTGTTTCATCACCAAAAAAAAAATGGGTATTTTTGTTGTTTTCTATTAAATTAGAGGAATTGGATGAATGGTTTGTGTTATTTTAGTATGAATTAAAAAAGTGGAAAGAGGGGAGTGACTGAAGGTGGCGGTAAATAGGTGGTCGTGGTTTTTAGGGGTGGTAGTTTTGTGACGGTGGGATGGCGGATGGGTTTGATGACTATTGGTAGATTCATAATGAGATAAGAATGAAGATAAAAGTAAGAAAATGTATATATGTGGTTTAAGTGAGAAAGAAAAAGAAAAAGTGTATTTGACTGGTGATGTTGAATGGCTTGTTGTCATGAAAGCTATTTGCGTATATAATAAGATATAGAGTAAATTATAGAAATTGTCTTTTGTGATTTGTTAAGATTGCAAAAATTGTTCACCGTCTTTCATATGTGCAGTGGCCTCACTGTGAAAAAAACGTGACTTTGATTTGGTCCTTTATATATGAAATACTATAGACGATTTTTGCAATCTTGGCAAACCAAGGAAGCCGCCCTGCAATTATGAAATGTTCAAACTGTATTGCAATACACTCTAATAAAATATATCAAAAGACAAACATACTTCACTTTTAACAGTTAATGTAAATTAGCGTTAGTAAATTTCGACCAAACTTGTATCGAGTGTTTCATTGTAGGACCACAAGGGCCATTGGGTTCAAAAGAATGTTTAATGATGTAATGAAACAAAATTTTATTTTTTGTACAATGATTAAATTAAACTTTTAGAAAAGTATACTGACTTTTAGATTAAGAAAAATAACTTGATACTTACCGAGCCATTAGCCAATATATCTTTAATTTCCTCCATAATCCATAACCGGCTATGCATTTCAGGTTTATTGTAGTTCACACGACGAACAATATCCTTGCCCATTTCTTCTATATGGTCGTGCATCCCCAACTCATCATCTCCAGAAATATTTATAAGAGATCTCTGCTTAAGAACTCCTAAGCCAACTTTAGGAAAAAAGCCACAGCTTTCAAGCACTTTGACCGCATACTTTTCCTTCCAACCTTTCATAAAGCATGCAACATCTAGAAACATTTCTTTGTGATCATCCTCAAGACCATTATAACTGAGTTCCAATTTTTCCATAGTTGCCTTCAATGGGATTTTTTTTAGTCTTGCTAGGGTATCTTTCCAATAAGGCACGTTTTGACCACGAAGAAGTGAACCGAAAACTTTGATTATTAATGGAAGACCATCAGCGTATTGTACAACTTCTTCTGAAAGCTCTTCATACGCTACAACCGGAATATCTCTATTAAATGCATACTTACTCAAGAGGCAAATCGCTTCCGCGGGCGATAACAGGCTGATGTCATTAATGAACTTCACTTGGTGGGCTACCAGAACTTGTTGATCTCGTGTGGTAATGATAACTCTGCTTCCCGATTTGAACCATTCATTCTTGCCTGCTAACACCTCAAGTTGTTCTATATCATCAACATCATCTAGAACAATAAGAACCTTCCTCCCACACAACAAATTTTTCATCATGTTTGTTCCTTCATGAACACTATTTACAGTGATGTCTTTATTACTTAACACACTGCAAAGAATTTGTTGTTGCAACTGTTTCAAACCCAAAGAGGATTTTGAAACTTCCCTTACATTTTCAACAAAGGCTTTGCCGTCGAACTGAATGAATATTCGATCAAAAACAACTTTTGCCAAAGTTGACTTCCCCCCACCTCCCATCCCCCATATCCCAATCATGCGGACTTCATCAGCATCAAGTTCTAAAGATGAAAGGACAGCTTCTCTTCGTGTCACCATGCCTACTAAATTTCCGTCAACACTCGGACTACTCGAACATTTCTTTTTGAAAATAACGCCAACAATTTCCTCGATCAATTTGGATTCATCCCTGTAACATTCATGAATATCTCAATAATTAGCTTTCAATTAGTCTGATATAACATTAATTCATATAGTAAAGAAATTACCCTTCCAACTCCGACCCAGCAAGTTTGCCTGCTTCGTTCAAAGCATCCCTCCATTTCATAGCAGCCTCTTCATTTTCATGTTTTTTAAAAGCTTCTCCAACCGCCCCACTTTGGTTGTGGATTTCCCTTGGCTCCACGTGATAAAAGACTGGGTAAGCAATCCGCTCATCACTAGTCTTCTGACATTCCATAATCTTGACAAGCTCATCTAAGCACCAACGCGAAGATGCATAGTCCTTAGAAAACACAATGATAAAGAATCTCGACTCCTCAATAGATTTGATGAGCTGCTTGTCGATTGTTTTCCCTTTTTCAATTTTCTTATCATCCTTGTAAGTTTGAATCCCTCGTTGCACAAGAGCTTTATAAAGATGACTAACAAAGGTGTTACGAGTGTCTTCACCTCTAAAACTTAAAAAAAACATCATACTTGAAGCTTTTTTGAGTGGATGAAGTTGAAGTTGAAGCCATTGAAGTTATTGTTGAAGGATTGTATGAAGCAGCTGGATGAGATGAATAAACCTTTAATTTCTACAGCAATGATCAACAAGACAATAGTAATGTGAAGGCAACTGTGTTTTTGTGGAAATAATATTTTGAATATCGTGGAGACATAAAAACCAGTTATTTGGTCAAATGAAATAATGTTTCATACTGATCAAACAAAAGTTGCATTTATAATCCTTCTTGTATTCAAGTTGAGATAAACAATGATACAAAAAGATAACTCAAAATTAAAACTCAAATTATAATAAAATATTTCAAAAACGATTTATTGTTACGCTAAAAAGAAAACATGTCTTATGGAAAATATATATTTGATCAAGGTCTAAATGATTTTATTTGTTATAGCAGATTGTAAGACAAGAAAAGGATGATTAATTTACCAAGACTTAATCAAGCGTGGCTATTTCTTTGTTTCTTAAATGATATCATCACCTAAATTTTAATGGATAACATTTTAAACTAGCTTCTCAGAATCATTAATCATGCTAATTATATCTATGTTATTCACATGAATCTTAGCTACTACACAAACAAACCATATAATCCGCATTGAGGCTGGAGGACTATTACTTTTAAACTTCGAGTTGCACATCTATTTATTTATTTTATTCCAACCAATATATTATTATATATTTATTTATTTATTTTAAACTGCAAGTTGCATATCTACTTATTTTATTACAAGCCAGAGATGAAATTTTAATTTGTGGTGTTAATTTTTGGAAGGAGAAAAAAAAATAAAAAAATAAAAAATAAAACTCAAAATTTTCTTAATATCATTAGGAAAAAAAATGTATTTCTAAAACTTGCTTAGATGATCTCTTAATAAGTGAAAAATAAACTCAATTTATGTTAAACTCAATCTTTTCATTAAAGTCGCAATTTTTGTTTACATTGTTTTTCTTATACGAAGAGTATAATTTTTAAACCGATCACTTTTAATCCTGATTCCGCTACTAATGATAACACTTAGTCAAGATTAATTAGCTACTATGATTTCTTTACGTATAAACAACCACAACTAAACTGGAACATCACTGCTCTTGTTAAGTCAACAACCTGTGTGTTTGGGTTTACTACTTTACTTCATTCACTCATATAATGGTGAAGGGACATTTATTTTATCATTTAAGAATTGCTATAAAAGTAAATTTAAACAAGCAACATGAAACAATAGATCGTATAGAAGCAAGCAAACATAACATTTATAAAAGAATGCCTGTGAGATTGCTTTCTTTATGATCTTCTCCTTTCCAAAAGCAAGTGTTGAAACTTTGATTGATAGATATGAAAGTTGTAAAAGAAAAATGGGTTTGAGAGTAACATATATATAAATGGCCATGTATAAAATATATATATTTTTTTTTCAAATTTGATGGCTGTACCAAGGACCTACTCGTTTGTTTGTTTCGGTTGACGCAAAAAGTCCTCATCTATAGCCTTTTATTGTATTGTTGGGTCAATTTCATTTTAATTTTGGTCCTTGTGCTTTGGCCAATAATATGGTCGCCATCCCGAATTGCAAACATCCTTACTTTAAAGTCGAGTTATATTACAAACCAAACATTCCTCACATACCAAGGGACTCATCCCCACCATCCATCTAAAAAGAAAATCAATGGTTGAGATTAAAAACATTTTATTATTACACTCATTTTTTATAATTTAAATATCTCTTAAACCGTTAATCGTTAAGCGAAAATAATTACACTATCGCAACGGGCATTTAATTATCTTTCTATAGACGGGCACTTTGATATACTTTCGAAAAAAAAATCGTTTTTTACACGTTTTTTTTTCGTGACCGGAAAAAAATCATATATGATATTGCATATCATATATAATATGTAATATCATATATGATATTATATGTAAAATCATATATGATATTGCATATATATATGATATGCAATATCATATATGATTTTACATATAATATCATATATGATATTACATATCATATATGATATGTAATATCATATATGATATTATATGTAATATTATATATGATTTTTTCGGCCACGAAAAAAAAACGTGAAAAAAACGAAAAAAAAATTTGTCGAAAATATATCAATTAGCCTATCTATAGAAAAATAATTAAATGCTCGTCGTAACGGTAAATTTTTTTTTTGCTTAACAATTAACGGTTTGAAATATATTAATATTTGAAAAAAAGGATGAAAGTGGGTTTTTTAAATTGTTGGGATTAATCTCATCCATTAGATCAAATAAAGATGGAGGGAAGATGGAGGGTGGAGATTAGTCCCTTGGTATGTAAAAAAAGTTTGGTCCTCAAATGATCTTTACTTTTAAACTTTAGGCTGCATATTAAGTCCTTCGCGAAAGTTAAATGATTAAAATACCTCTTGTCTTCTTCCACTTTCATTTCCAGATATTGTTTACATAACAAAGATCAATCTTAGCCACTTAACTTTTTTAGATTAACTTACAAACCAACTTTCAAAAAAAAAAAAAATTCAAAACTTAATCTCTCTTAAATCGTTAATCGCTAAGTGAAAAAAATTTACCACCACGATGAACATTAAATTATCTTTCTATAAGCGGGCATTTTGAAATACTTTCAACAAACTTTTTTTTCTTCGTATGTTTCACTATTTTTTTTTTTTTTTTTTTTTTGAAACTTGCATGTGAAATCACATGTGATTAATCACTGATTTGAATATTCGAATATCTAAACATATACTAAAATGAACATAACTTTTTTTTTTTTTTAATAATATTTCAAAAGTTTCATCATTTTTTCTTTAGAAACTATATATTCAAACTTTCCAACCATATATAACACATTATATTTCGAATTATATATTAGCCCAGTTAATTCATCAAAGTCGGATTTAACACATAAAATCACATGTGGGTTTTAAAACATAAAATACACGTGTTCTTATCACATATGATTATAGAAGTTCACGAATGAACTACTATAATATATAATTCAAATACAGTGTGTGATATATTGTTGAAAATCCATAAATTTGTGTTTTTCACAGCAAAAAATGGGAAAAGTTTTGTTTTATAAACAAATATATACTCATGTTAGTTTTAGTACATATGTTTTATGTTTAGTGTTCGAACTTCGCTGTTAGTGTTAGATCACATATGATATGTCATGTGAATTTCAATACCGAAAATAAAAGATGAAAAAAAAGACAAAATAAAAGTTTTTCTAAAGTGTATCAAAATGTCCATCTATAGGAACATAATTAAACGCAGTCAAAGCTGTATAATTTGTTTCGTATAACGATAAACCGTTTAAAAGATATTTAAATTATAAAAAAATAGAAAAATAAATTGCTGAAATTTGTCATTTGGTATATGATAAAAGTTTCTTCGTTTTAAGAAGAATATACATAACGATTAATTAGATATTTGAAGAAAAACTAATGAACAATTTCGTGATCAAAAACAACATTTGTTAATCGTTTTATTTCGAGTTGCATAACTTTGAGGAACTACCTATTACAAAAAGACATAAAGTTGAAGGTATATGTCAAATTGTTACAAAAAATGATGAAATGCAGAGACAAGTAAAATAACACATTCCTCAATATATGATTTCAAGAATTTCATTAAAAAAAAATATGAAGTCTAGTCATGATATACACGAGTGACTAAGCAACAAAAGATAAGACAGAATATTATTTGTCTAAAAAAAGCCTTAATTAGGACAAGAGACCGTCCAGACGAGCTGTTTTATATTATTCGTGGTTGTATTCTTCCATCAATCAATAATGTCCGTAACACCCAAATTCCCCACACTTTGAGGAAGTGTGGAGAATTTGGGCCTCCGCACTTTAAGAAAGTGTGGAAAATTTGAGTCCACACCTATAAGTGTGGATATTTCTTAGATTTCTCCACACCTGAAAGTGTGAACTTTTTTTGACACATGAAAATTCTATTATTTTATAATTTTTTCCACACTTATTAATGTAACAATTTTTTATACATTATTAAGTGTTAATAAATCAATAAAATTTTACACACTTTTTAAAAATGTGAAGATTGAACCAATTTTTTGTAGTGCGTTTAGACATATCATTAGACACTTATTGTGCAAAACCGTGAAAGATAGCTTTAAATTACTACCATGAAAATTGAAGCTTTATAACCGTGGGATTGAATGTGATTACCAAATATTGTCCCCGATATAGACGGTTTGAAATTGCAAGCTACTCGTCTTTTCACCCATATTTTTCCCATTATACATCACCTTCACTTTAACCATTAACCTTCTTTTTTTTACATGTGCGCTTCTGCAAATCATAAAAGTTTCTAATTGTTGTATAATACTCCCTCCGTCCCATAATTATAGTCCAGTGTTGACTTTTTAAGTCTTCGTAATACAACTTTGACCTTATATAGTTTTATTTGTGTTATATAATACTTGATAAAAATTATACCAATGGAAAATACATTTAAAACTCAATCCATTCATATATTTTGCATCAAGTAATATATAACACAAATAAAAATATTTAAGGTCAAAGTTGAAGACTAAAGACTTTAAAAGTCAACAGTGGACTATAATTATGGGACGGAGGTAGTAATAATGTTCTATTGAATGGATCGTGCAAATCATAAAAGATACCTAATAAAAACAAAGAAGAAGCATAATGAGACAAAATAATACTCCGTAGCAAACAACAATTAAAAAAAAAAAAAAAAAAAAAAAAAAAAAAATCAAATTATATTGAATGAATTGTGCAAAAGAAAATTATGACATATGGTGTTTTGTGACTAATATGAACCAAAGAAACCTGATAAAAGTTGAAGAAACCTGATGCGAACATTATAAGAGAATCTGAAAGCAAAGTCAAATGATTATCAAAACGCATATGAAATAAAAATATCATCAACATCTAATGACAATAAATACATCGACAAAATTGCGCTTTTATTATTATTTTTTTCATTATGGCTGCGTTTGATTCAGTTATTGGTGAATAGGATTTTGGTTTGTGAAGACTGATGGGGTGTATGGGTTGGTTAAGAAAAGGTGTGGGACGAAAAAAGGGGGACTTCCAACATAAGCTTCGCAAGTTTCCTAATTTCCTTAAGTAGTGTATATTTAAAAATGACCAATCTAGACACTCTAAAATTTGAGCATTCACTTTTTAGAGGGGTATTTAATGTCTTTTTCAAGTGGTGTATATTAGATATATAGTAGTATAGAAGATAGATAGATAGATTAAGCAAGATTAAAGTGCTATTTTATCTTAAGAACAAATTATTTGACCTTCAATTTACCCAACAAAAATAGAAACTTGTTTTAGGGGTTTAGAGTTTTAATAAGCCTCTGTTTTAGAAATGAAGGTATTAGTGTATGACATAGTAGGTCCTTCAACTATTTCCTTTTATTTATTTCTCACCTTTTTATACAGTTTATCAACTTGTTTAAACTTTCCAATGAGTAGATATAGCTTTAAGCCTTTAAGGGACCAAACATGTAAAGAATAGTATTGATTTAGTCAATTAAGTAATAAACACACACACACACACAAAAATTTAGTAATTTGCTATAAAGATATTACAAATTGCAAAGTCTAATCAATAAAGACAGTGTACGTTCTAAAAGTATTCCAAATTTTGCACTAGTTAATCTTCAAATTATATATATATACTAAAAGGTAAGAGGTTACTGTAGCAAGTACTGTGCTTGCTAGAGTGCTTGCTACAGTAACTTTTTTTTTCCATTAACTTTTTTTTTTTAAGTATTAACGGTCGTTAGTTATTTAACGGTTGTTAACTAACGACCGTTATCTTTAACATTTAAAAAAAATTGTACGCACTTTGTTTTTTATCTCAGTGGTTTATTGCAAATTTAGTTCTCAAATAATTTACATAAATGGTCCTTCATGTTATACATCAATTGCAAAATCAGTCATAGGTAACTAACTTCACGTTAAGTAGCTAACGGCAACAAAATAATTCCGCAGCAACGCGCGGGTACCAAACTCGTTTATCTCTAATTGTTTACTCATTAAACTTATAAAACAGTGCTTGTCAGCTTAATGTTGTCTATTGAGCTCTCGAGGTGCTGTCATTCTTATGGGGTATTTGATCCACATTTCTTACTCAAACCAATAATTGTGTATAGCATGTTTGATTGAATATATGATTCTCCTACAGATTACTTGAAGATAGATATATCATCTTTATTTTCCATGCTAGTTGTCGAGAATAACAAGCGGTTAAATCTATGGTCATAGAAATAAGCATAGCATAACATGGGCATGTAGCAAGACTTTCACCCGTGTTTAGGTGATAAATTGATGCACTTAGGCCAGTTTTAACAAACATACAAAGAGAAATAGTATTGATACGTCAAATTTGTGGCTGACATAATTGAAACAATACAAAGAGAAATACTTTACTCATTTCACCTATATTCTTACACCCTTTTTACCCGTCGATGTCGTTTTACACTCCGTCTGAAGATGGACTTTCCCAAAATTACTCTCTGATGATTTCGTATTCCTGAAAGAGATATGTTCGTTTATAGTTATCCTTACAAAAACTCAGTGAACTTGGTGAAAGTCAATAGTTTGACTCAAAAGTCAAATGTGTTCAGATTTGAGGAATTTAACCCAATGTAGATGATATTCTTGCGAGTAAAATATTCTATATTATATTAGAACACTTATACAAATTTATGGAACTTATTATATCATGGATCATCTCCAACATCATGTCTAATCTCATCATATTTATCACAAACACGGTTTGACTTTTTGAAGAAGTCAACTGCGATAAACTGTTTATTGAACTCTTCGATCTTAAAGTACTCGTATTTTTGTACAAAAAGTTTAGTATTAATCTGAAATGAAATCATGAATAACATCACAATTGAAAATAAAACAAACTCTTTAAGTTAGACTAAAACAATTTAGGTTACAAATTAATTTAGGTATGGTGCTTTAAATGAATTTATATAAACCATATAGATTTTATGAAGCTGTCCAAGCTTCATAATCATGTTCCAATATTTCATTAGTACTGAAAAGCATTCAGTAACTTCCATAAAAGCCAGTCGAACCCCACTATATTTATTAAGAAAAAAGTTAGGAAAAACTTCCTGTATTTAGTTATAAAAAAATGAGTATTGCCAATATCTTAGCAATTTCTCGTGAGATAGTAAGAACATAATGTAATTAGAATTACCTCGGAATGCATTTAACTTCTTATTTTTTAGTTTCATGTAGTTATTTTATTTTTATTTTTTTCGTGACACCACTTTTTAACATTTCGAAACACTCCACATGACCTTAACCATCTCTTGTTCTTAACTTTTGAACCAAACACAAGTCTTCTTCTACATAACCATATCAGCTATCATCGACCCTTATGTTCTTTCAACTAATATTTTTATCATCACATCCACTTTAAAATATCAAATCCTTTTTCAAACTAACAATGGTTAAATAACATATTTCTTGTCACACAATACCATCACCACAAACCACAACTAATCACCATGAAATCGGCCTACCTTGACCTCTGGAAACCAACGTCCGGCCACCAAGACAGTGCATAAACAATGGTGTTGTCGTGGTTCTGCCACTCTTGGTGGGTGATTTAAAGGGTTATGGTGGTTGTTACAAAGGTGGAATTTCCTCCCTGAACTATAAAGATTTTCTTGATGGTGGTGGCAAAAGGGGCTGCATTGGTGGTTGTTATGGCTGTTAAGGTTGTGTTAAAAAGTGTCTGATGGTGGTAGCTTTTCTTGGGAGGGTGAAAAAACTGTGTTTAAAATTCTATTTTATAAATCGGTGGTCGAACTACAAAGTAACAAACTTTGTGTTTAAAACTCCTGTGGCTAAAAGTGTGAAAAATGAAAACTTCAATTTTCCATACGGCTCATATTGTTGACCCAAGTAAGATCCGAATCATACATTTGGATATTAAGTATATTCATACATTTGTATGCAGGGGGTAGACCTGGCCAAGTCTTTTGCTGCATTAAAGTTGAGCTGAAAATAGAATGCAACTGTTTTTAAAAGAATAAGAGTAAAAGCAGAGAAGATAGAAGAATGTTGATTGTATAGTGCATTATGTTGCTGCATTAAAGTTGAGCTGAATATATATGTCATTGACATATGATAGGGAACGACGGGTATAACTTTAGTATATTGTTTGTTTAAGTAAAGTTAAATTTTATACTTTTGTTACGGTTTTTGGTTTGAATGGTACTCATGTATATGACATGATCCATAACTATGACATGATCATCAGTGACAGAAAAATGAAAGCTTTCATATATCGTTGACAGAAATATTCAATACTCATGTATATGTTCTATAGTACTATAAACTAATTTGACTCAGAAGTCAACAATGTTGGTGTCTAATGATTTCATCTCGGTTTAGAACATATTTTAGTGCTTGAACTTGTCTAAAGCCAAATGATATATAACAAGATTATCTACAACTATGAAGAAGTCCCAAACTGAAGGAACATAATTACACATATGGCATTTAATAAAAATTTCATGCATGGGCAATAGTTTGATCCGAAACCAAGGGCGGAGCCAGGATTTTTATTTAAGGGGGCCGGCTGTGCTAACGCAATAAGTTATAATGATAGGTATCGCTTAAAGAATTAATTAATAGTGATCTTTTTTAAGTGATTTATTTATGAATTTTGTAGAGTTGTCTATAAAATAAGGAGGGTGAATGTAAAAAAACAAGTAGAAAAACAACTTGTAGTCTAAATACTTAGTCAATGAAGCGGGTTGATTAGGGATGACTCAACACCCACTAGTCACCCTACTAGTTCCGCCCATGTCTGAAACCAAAACATTGAAGCCGGAGACGAAACTTGAGTGAGGAGGGCATGATCCTGCTGTCAAATGAAGTGCCAAAATGCAAAGCATATCTAATAAGAAATATAAATTATAAAACATATCATTGAGTTTAAGATTAATTGCGTTACATACTTACATTAGTGCATATTAACTAATTAACATGTAGCTGAAAAAAATCAGCTTTGTGCAACTGATTGGCAATTACTCCCAGCTCATTGGGACCTTGTTAATCTGTGAAATGGTGCAAATGCAGAATTGTCATAAAAACTTCAAAATTCTAATAGAGTAAAGATGATTAGTACAAAAACAGAAAAACTACCTGTTAAGATAGTTCTTTATGTATTGGGCCTTTGGGTGCCATTGTTATTAATGGCTATATGGCGCAGACCATTTCATTATCAAAATCAGAATCTTCATCAGACATTCTTCGTCTCTTGGGTGTCAAACCACATGACTCGAGAAGCCATCTATCCCCAATAATACGTAGACCTCTCAAACCATATAGGCTATGCGGAAGATGACTTATACCTAAACCTAGTATGTTTAACTCTTTCAAACATTCTAAACGACCAATTTCTTCAGGTAATTTCTCAACTTGAATACAATGAGTAACTTCTAAACATTCAGACGTTTCATCTCATAAATGCTGTTCGTAAAATCTTGTAGAAGGGTACACTCGGATAAAATTAGACTTTCTAAACATTCCAACCTTCCAATATCCACAGATAACTCGACAATTCCTACTGTTTAAAACAAGTAACCTACTGTTTAAAACCTTGGTGCCAAAGTATAAAAACCAAAACTTGAACACCACTGTTACATATGATGAGAGTACCAAATAATGAATCAATTAATTGATTAGTATAAATTATTTTGACCCTTCAAATTTCAGAAAAATTACTGCTCATCAATTCCCTTGACACCAGTATAGTTGTCGAAAGTCAATGATCTGACATTCTGACACAAATGGAAACATGGTTATGATAACTTTATCACTTGAACAATCTACCATGATTATACTCAAACTCGTATCAACATTCTACCATTTTCATCAAGATAGCAGTTTGACTTTCTGAATAAGTCAACTATGTAGGTTGATCATCATGCATTAACTTATTAACTCAAACCTTGAATGTTACAAGCTTCAAAATCATGTTCCGATATTTTGTTAGTACTGAAAAACGTTCATCAGCTTCCATTAAAGCCAGTCAAACCCCACCATTTTACTTGTATCTTTACACCATTTTTACCCCTAGTGCTAAATTGAACAAGTAATGTGGATTCATATCTTAGTTTCTTCCGTTGTTCCCGGCTTCAAATTATGTCGGATATTCGCAAGTGATTGGCAGTGAAGCAACTTCGTATTCCTGAAACATGTTTAGTAGCTTTTCTCAGTACCAGTAAACACTTTTTATATATATGTTCTTCAATAGTTTGACTCAAAAGTCAATTTTTTAATAATTTCAACCCATTGTAGAAGATATTTATGCAAATAAAGAATTTTCTTGAATTTGTTAGTAACACGAGCATCTTTAATATCATGTCAAGTCTCATTATTGTAATAATGAAAAATTGAAAATATTTTGACTTTATGAAGAAGTCAAAGTAAAGAACTAGTACTTGATATCTCCTTGTACTCTGACTTTAAACGGCTAGCTGAAACCAAACAATTGAGGGCAGAGATTAACCTTCAACTGAGACGAACTAATGTATGATAATTTCTGGTCTAAGTAATATCAAGACGACCAAAAGCTATTACAAAAAGAACAACTGGTGCACCACCTGCATACAAGGTGAATGGTCTTGCTTACTGAACCATAAATTGGTAATAATTGCAAGGTTTATCAAACATAAGACAAACTATAGAGAAGGGGGGAACTACCTGTTATAAAAAGTTATGTATGCAGTGACTTCTATGGGCCATTGGAGCTGTTCAAAATCATCACTCGACCACGGTACAGGGGACTTCTGCTTTTGGTGCCTGTGTTATTCACGGCTTTATATGTAGCAGAATGTTTTATTATCAGAGGTTTTTTTCTCGGATGAAAAACCACATGACTCAAGAAGCTCTCTAGACCCAAAAATACGCAGACCTTTCATCCTAAAAATACTCTCTGGAAGATGACTAATGCCTGTTCCAGTGATATCCAACTCTTTTAAACATTCTAACCGTCCAATTTCCTCAGGCAATTCCGCAACTTGAATACACTTACTGAGGTCGAGATTAACGAGCTTTGAACATTCAGCTGGAATCTGAAGATCGACCAAATTTTTACAATCCCTGACTCTTAGCGTCTCAAGATTTGGAGTAACCCCGAGGTGAAGGGTCCTCAACTTTAAATTATAAAAGTAGAGAGATTTGAGTTTTGGACTTTCAGCAGGCATGTGTAATTTTTCCAATCTATTACAATTAGAGATACGTAACTCCTTTAGATTTGGAGTAACTTGGAAATGAACTTCTTCCAAAGTCCAACATCTGTCAAGAATTAGTGTCTCAAGATTCGGAGCCACACTAAGGTCAAGGGTCCTCAAATAAGGCGACCAGGTGAACTTTAGGAACCTGAGCTTTAAAAAAGGCTGTGAAAAGCAACAAATTAAAAATGGAAAGATAAATGTTAATTGACTAACAAAAGAGGGAAAGATAAACTAGCAATTAATGAATCAACCATTAATTAATTATTCTACCTACCTTTTCTTCTCCATCTTTCCAAAGTTGTTCCATATTGCAGTAGTGCATATCAAGTCCAACAAGATTATTTGGTTGAAATGTTTTGGGTAAACTTGAAAAAGGATAAAGATCCCATCTCAGAAATCGTAAGGCATTTGGAAGGTGTAGACTATCTTCATCAAACTTCCATTTTCGATTGAATCCAGGTGTATACATATAAAGAAATCTAAGTTCCTTCATGTTTGCGAGATCGTTCTTTAAAATTTCAAAATTCAATCCATCTGGATATGCATCGAGTGTTATGCATTGTGTTGCTTGGGTAGCCTGTAGGTAATTCAAATAGCAGCAGAGACCATGATGAGATTTGTTTCATTACAAAACAAAATGTCAAGTTAATTTCTCCAATTGAAAAGAAAAATGTTTAGGGTTAGGGTTATTAATTTTTATAAACTTTGGGGATTTTTGTTTTTTTATAGTAAATTAGAGGAATTGGATGAATGGTTTGTGTTATTTGAGTGTGAAGTAAAAAAGTAGAAAGAAGGGAGTAACGGAAGGTGGTGGTTGATAGGTGGTCGTGGTTTTAGGGGTGGTGGTTTTGTGGCGGAGGTGGTGGTTGGGTGACGGTGGGATGGTGGATGGGTTTGATGATTGTTAAGATTGCAAAAATTGTTCACCCGTCTTTCATATGTGCAGTGACCTCCCTGTGACAAAAACTTGACTTTGATTTCGTCCTTTATATATGAAATACTATAGACGATTTTTGCAATCTTGGCAAACCAGAAGGAGGCCGTATGCATCTATGAAATTTTCAAACCGCATGGACGTTTTTTTGCAATACATTCTAATAGAATATATGAAAAGACAAACAAACTTCACTTTTAACGGTCAATGTAAGTTAGCTTTAGTAAATTTGGACCAAACTTGTAACGAGTGTTTCATTGTAGGACCAAATACAAGTATACTTACTTTTAGTTTAACAAAAATAACTTGATACTTACCGAGCCATTAGCCAATATATCTTCAATTTCCTCCTTAATCCATAACCGGCTATGTCTTTCAGGTTTATTATAGTTCACACGACGAACAATATCCTTGCCCATTTCTTCTATATGGTCGTGCATCCCCAACTCATCATCTCCAGAAATATTTATAAGAGATCTCTGCTTAAGAACTCCTAAGCCAACTTTAGGAAAAAAGCCACAGCTTTCAAGCACTATGACCGCATACTCTTCCTTCCAACCTTTCATAAAGCATGCAACATCTAGAAACATTTCTTTGTGATCATCATCAAGACCATCATAACTGAGTTCCAATTTTTCCATAGTTGCCTTCAATGGGATTTTTTTTAGTCTTGCTAGGGTATCTTTCCAATAAGGCACGTTTTGACCACAAAGAAGTGAACCCAAAACTTTGATTGTTAATGGAAGACCATCAGCGTATTGTACAACTTCTTCTAAAAGCTCTTCATACCCTACAACCGGAATATCTCTATTAAATGCATACTTACTCAAGAGACAAATCGCTTCCGCGGGCGATAACAGGCTGATGTCATTAATGAACTTCACTTGGCGGGCTACTAGAACTTGCTGATCTCGTGTGGTAATGATAATTCTGCTTCCCGATTTGAACCAGTCATGCTTGCCTGCTAACACCTCAAGTTGTTCTATATCATCAACATCATCTAGAACAATAAGAACCTTCCTCCCACGCAACAAATTTTTCATCATGTTTTTTCCTTCATGAACGCTATTTACAGTGATGTCTTTATTACTTAACACACTGCAAAGAATTTGTTGTTGCAACTGTTTCAAACCCAAAGAGGATTTTGAAACATCCTTTACGTTTTCAACAAAGGCTTTACTGTCAAAATGAATGAATATTCGATCAAAAACTACTTTTGCCAAAGTTGTCTTCCCCCCACCTCCCATCCCCCATATCCCTATCATGCGGACATCATCAGCATCAAGTTCTAAAGATGAAAGGACAGCTTCTATTCGTGTTTCCATGCCTACGAAATTTCCGTCAACACTCGAAATACTCAAACATTTCTTTTCGAAAATAACATCAACAATTTCCTCGATCAATATGGATTCGTCCCTGTAACATTCATGAAGATCTAAATAATTAGCTCTCAATTAGTTTGATATAATATTAATTCATATAGCAAAGAAATTACCCTTTCAACTCTGACCCAGCAAGTTTGCCTGCTTCGTTCAAAGCGTCCCTCCATTTTGTAGCAGCCTCGTCATTTTCATGTTTTTTAAAAGCTTCTCCAACCGCCCCACTCTGGTTGCGGATTTCCCTGGGTTCCACATGATAAAAGACTGGATAAGCAATCCGCACATCACTAGTATGCTCACTTGTCTTCTGACATTCCATAATATTGACAAGCTCATCTAAGCACCAACGCGAAGATGCATAGTCCTTAGAAAACACAATGATGAAGAATCTTGAGTCCTCAATAGATTTGATGAGCTGCTTGTCGATTGTTTTCCCTTTTTCAATTTTCTTATCATCCTTGTAAGTTTGAATCCCTCGTTGCACAAGAGCTTTATAAAGATGACTAACAAAGTTGTTACGAGTGTCTTCTCCTCTAAAGCTTAAAAAGACATCATACTTGAAGCTCTTTTGAGTGGATGAAGTTGAAGTTGAAGTTGAAGCCATTGAAGTTACTGTTGAAGGATTGTATGAACAGCTGGATGAGATGAATAACCTTTAATTTTTAGAGCAATGGTCAACTAAACAATCGTAATGTGAAGGCAACTGTGTTTTTGTGGAAATAATATTTTGAATAACATGGAGACATAAAAACCACTTATTTGGTCAAATGAAATAATGTTTCATATTCAAACAAAAGTTTCAATTTTTATCCTCGCCGTATTGTTGAGATTAGCAAATATGATTAAATAACTAAATCTTAGTAATTCATTTTTTTATCACAAAATTAAAAGTTTTTTTTTCCTAATGAAAATAGCTCAAAAACGATTTATCGTTACACACACACACAAAAAAAATAAAAAAAAAATCCTGCATTGATTTATTTATTTATTTATCAAGGTCCATAATCCATATGATGACTTCTTTAAAGATTATTTGTTATAGCAGAAATGTAAGACAAGAAAAAAATGATTAATTTATCAAGACATGAGCGTTGTCATTTGTTTCTTAAATATCATTACCTCAATTTTAATGAAAACTGTAACATTTTAAACTAGTCTCTCAAGATCCTTAATCATGCTAATAGTAACTATGTTATTCACATGAATCTTTAACTACTACACAAACAAACCATATAATCTGCATTGAGGCTGGAGGACTATTACTTTTAAACTTCAAGTTGTACATCTATTTATTTATTTTATTCCAACTAAGAAATTGTGAGCTCTACTTGGTGTTTTTATTATTATTTATTTGATTTGTGAGATATGTTTGTATAAAATTGATATTTTTATATTTTCGGTTTGGTGGTGACCATGAAATGTAAAAAAGGTGAGTTTGGTAGTGTGATGAATAGTGATGTGATGCAAAGCTCACGTAAAGTTAATGAAAGTGGTGACCATAATATGTAGCATAATCATAAGATTCAAATACAAGTTGCAAACATGTCTCTTACACATCAAAATACAACTTGTCATAGTTACCTATGTGTCTTTTACACATCAAAATACAACTAGTCATATAGTTACACCTAAACAGAGATTTTTTGTTAGTGTTGTTAAGTAAATATCAACACATATTTATATTTATATTCATAGTTATATATTCTGATATAATAAAAGTGTCTTAAAGTCATAGTAAACTCACTAATGATGATGTATCATGTATCATTCGGTTAATAAGTTTTCATAGTTGATGCGTAGTGACGAAGCCAAGATTTTAGTTAAGGGTGGGCCAAAAAGCAACTTAGTGCTTAGCCTACAAATTAATATCGCTGACACGATACCTTATTCTTAAGGATGTAGCCATTTTTTTAGAATAAGTAAAAAAGAATTATTAAATTACTACTCAAAATAAACAAAAAAAAAAAAAACAAAAAAAAAACAAAAAAACAAAAAAACACTAACTAGTTTTAATGGATGAAGACTACATAATACAACATATTTAACGATTCTAATCTATATAACAAAACTATATTTGGAAAATGCTTCAAAATGTATGAAATCTTAATGCTAAGGATGGGCCAAATGAATTTAGAAGGACCAATGTAGTACAAGTCTAATGAATACATGGGCTTCTATTGAAAATTTTGGGGTTGGCCATGGCCTACCCAAGCCATAATGTAGCTCCATCACTATTGATGCGATGTTTTGAAAACCAGTTTGATTCGACCGGTTGAACCAATTTCAATCGAAAAATAAGTCAATATGAACCAATTCGGTTCTTGAGGTTCGAAAATCCAATTTGACTCGTGGGGTTTCATATGATCCGGTTGACCCCGATTCACTAAAACTGGTTGAATTTTGTAGCTTTCTTTTTAAAAATTATTAATATGAAAACCAATTTTTTTCATAAGTGATTAACTCGGAATCGACACTACCAATAGTCAAGCACTTATGGCTTTGGAGAAAAACTAAGTGGATATTCTTATTGACGAGGATGAAGATTGTCGTGAACTTCGTTTGTTAAGTGATTGCAGACTTGATGCATATCATACTTCAATTACTTAACAATAAGGTGTTTATAATAATTTTCCATACTATATTTATAATACATATGGTACATTCAAATTAATCGAGATGACGCATACTTTTTGTTTGATGTTGGAACTAATTAATTTTTACATTTGTAACATCTTGTATTAGATTATATGTTTTATAAATTTATGTTGTGATTGCTATGGGACTCTTCAGAATTTATGTGTGTTTGGTATAAAATTGTGCATGTTTATACACGTTTGGGTATTTAAACTATTGCCGTTGTTTTCAACTGAAGACCGGGTAGACCCCGTGATTGAACCTTTAAAACTAGTGACCCAATGACTCGACTATTTCAATTAAAGAAATGGTGTTTAAAAAATTGTTTTAATGATGCATCATACACGTAAATAATGTTATAAACAAGGATTTTGCATGTTGCACTTTATAGAAGTTTTTGTTACTTTTCCACTTCTTTAAGGTTTTACACTAGGGTAAAATAACACTCGTCACAATATTATTATATTAAGAGTAGAGTCTAAAATACATCGTTGTGATTTGCTCATTGTCGCACAATATATTCATGTGGTTTTTTTGGCACACAAACATCCTTCCGTTATTAAAGTTATTAAAGTCAGGCACTATACATCCCTCCGTTTGTAAAGTCAGCCATACATCAATGAGGACAAACGGTGCAAATTATTTCTCCGTTATCTTCTAACGCGAGAGAAAATATTTGCATCGTTAGTCCTTAAGACAAATGGTTTTTTTTATTTTTATTATTATTTTTTTTTTGAAATAAATTAAAAAGGGGCAAGCAAGGCTCGAACTCGGGTCTCTTGCTTCAAAAAACAATGCCCCAACCACTGGACTAGGCGTCCATAGGTGTTAATTTCACATTTCATATTTGTTTTAACCATTTTTTCGATGAAATTCTAGTATATTAACCAATTTAAGTTTGGGCCTGTCGGTTCATGGTGAACCGGTACGGTTCTTTGGGCGGGGCCAGATCCGTTGGACTCGTTTTTTCATGCTCTTTTTTTTATGGATTCATAATCGTTTTTCGTGCTCTTTACTTCACACAAAAATTTGTTATTTGCCTTGATTAAAGGAGCTTGTGCATCCTTACTTGCGCGATTCATGCTTATTTACACCTATAAACAATCAAGCTACCACCGCATTCTCAAATTCATATAGATTCATGTAACAATGTATATTAAATAAAAGTTAGTAAAACATAAGTACTTAGTAATTTAAATCCATCAAATAAGGAGTACGAGACAAACGTAATTGAGGGGTTAGTTTCGGATGCTGAGCTTCTGGATCGTGTTTTCAAAAGTGCTTATCACTACTATTAAATGTATTCCTCATGGTTGTCGGCTCGCTTTCTCCCAGGCATTAAAAGCAGTTCTTTACAAGGTGGTTGTCCAGCCCGATGCCCGGTCAAACTATTACTTTTTTCACGATGCACGCTTCATGTGTGTAGGCCCAAGAATAGACAAGAACGTAGGTCCAGGAATAGAAAAGCATTTCAACAAAGATTTATCATGAAGTCACTGGCTACATGAGGGAAAGATGATGGTATTACAATGCTAGTTAAAAGTATGTTAGATGCTTCTGGGTTGGGGTCCCTTAAGCAAGGGTGGAGGTGATTTTTTGGAGGAGAAAACAATGGTTAACACCAACTTCAGACAGTGTCTTCGCAAGGTTGTAGATGGGCACTTTATGGTAGCAGTGAAATTGTTATGCTTCTTTGGTGTAGCTCCATACTGTGATGATACCATTAAAGCCTTGGAGGCTAAGCATCCTTATAAACCACCCCCATCCATGACAAGTACGGGTCGCAATTTCTTACCCGACCTGAAACCGACACGAAAATTAACAGGTTCGGGTTGAGTGTAAATAGATTTGGATCGGGTTTGGGTCGACCCATCTAACCCGTTTATTAAATAGGTCAGGTTCGGGTTGTGATTAAATTAAACGGGTTGACCTGCTAACCCGTTTAAGATTTTTTTTTAAATTAAAATTTATTTATATTTTATTATACGGGTTTAATGGTTTAAACGGGTCAACCATTGCACAAATCCATTTAACCTATTTAACCCATTTAATATGCCAACTTTAGTATATAAACGAGTTACATGGGTCAACCTAAAACCTGTTTAACCTATTAAACGTGTGTAATCTATTTAACCCGCCAACCCAAGTATATATATAGGTTAAATGGGCCAAGTTTTTGTGTAAACAGGTTAGGGTTGACATAGCTGACCCGATTATTTAAATGGGCCAGGTCCGGGATAGGATTTTCTGACCCGCCAACCTGTCAACCCGAACCCGACCTGAATTGCCACCCCTGATGTCAAGCAACACATTTCTTAGCCTCCTCTTCTAGCAGAGATTGACGACAGTGTCTTTGGTTGCATTAAATCATTCCCTAAAGGTACTTCATATGGGAGAGATGGTTTGAAGGCATAACAAATTTTAGATGCTTTATGTCTCAATCGTTAATTTGTGGTTAGTGGGAAAGTGTTCACCTTTTTTGGTCGAGTTTGTTGCATTTGGTCGTCTCACGACCTTCCTTAAATCAGATAATGGGATTCAACCTACTGCAGTAGGCACTATATGGAGATGTTTGGTTTCCAAGGTTGCTATAAATGGCGTGGGTAAAGAAATGTCAAAGTACCTTAGTGATTTTTAGTTTAGCGTCGGAGTGTCAGGTGGCGCTGAGGCTGTTTTACATAGCGTCAATATGGTGTTGGGTGAATATCAAAATAATGGGTCTTTTGTAATGCTTGTTGTGGATTTCTCGAATGCATTTAACCTTGTGGATGGATTGACATTACTCCATAAGGTTAGGGTGGGGGTGTCTATCAATTTCTTGGTGGGTAGATTTCTTATATGGGTATGCAACGAGATTATATACATGAGACACACATATATGGTCTGCTAGTGGGGTGCAACAAGGCGACCCATTAGGAACTCTTCTTTTTATTCTTGTATTGCACTCGTTAGTACATAAAATCAGATACAGTTGGAAGTTTTCCCCTTCATGTTGGGTATCTTGATGATGGGACCTTTACAGGAGGCTCAGAAGCGGTTGCCAGAATGTTAGACATTATAAGGGCGAGTGGTCAAGGTTTGGGTCTTGAACTTAATATCAACAAAACAAAGATATTTTGGCCTTCATGTAATGGTATGAAGCTTTGTTAGGGTTTATTTCATGTCGATATTCGGAGGCAATCATTGGGTGCGAAGCTTCTTGAGTGAGCTGTTAGTTGAGACACAGATTTTATTAGTGGGTTAGCTATGATGATAGCCACAAATGTTATTGATTTGACGAGTCTTCTTCTACGGTTACATGACACGCGGAGTGAGATCCTTTTGATTCGATCATGTATGGGTATTTACAAACTCTTTTTAATGACTTGTCAACTTGTAGTGGTTTGTGGAGGAGCTTTCTTTGGAGAGTTATAGTGGCGACTTGCTTCTTTACCCATTGGATTTGGTGGTTTGGGTTTGTACTCGGCAAAAGTGGTTTTCTCTTATGCTTTTGTGGCCTCGAGGGCCCAATATTAGGTGCTACAAGACCATATCTTACGTGACAATGACATATGTGGCATGGATGATGATTATGTGTGTGTTATGGCTTGTCTTCGTGATACGATTCCAAGCTTTGATTTTAGTGGTTTCATAAGGACATCGCCACCTCTAAAGTCCAACAAACACTAGCAAGTGCCAATTTTAGTGAAATGGTCTGGGATATGCAAGTCTACTTTGACATGATTGTGATACAAAAAGCTGTTTTGAGTGTATAAGCGCACCACATGCTCTAGATTTTCTACTAGCTATCCCCATAGACGGGTTAGGTCAATATATGTCACCGGTGGAATGTCGTACTATCCTTAAGTATCGCCTCATGATTCTATTATTTTCGGTTGATGAGATATACCTTGTTTGTCGCAAGACATGCTTGGATTCCTTTGGCAAACATGTGGTTTATGGTAAAGAGCTCTCTGGCTTCAAGTACCGACACAATATGGTTATAGACGTCCATTTTTATGTATGTAGGAGTGTCGGGATCTCCACCAAGAATGAA
Source organism: Artemisia argyi (assembly GCA_030686995.1). NCBI lineage: Eukaryota > Viridiplantae > Streptophyta > Magnoliopsida > Asterales > Asteraceae > Artemisia > Artemisia argyi. The sequence goes on from CM060701.1 coordinate 228,435,028, forward strand.
GCACCTGTGAACTGTGAACTTTTGGCTGACCCGTCAGATGGAAGATCTACATTGAGACTGGCTGACGTTTTGGTCTTTGGATGGGTTGGAGATAAACAAGTTTGTGTGGATCTGACTGGGGTTTCTCCTTTTATGGGTTTGAGTAGTCGGGATTTTACAGTTGGATAAGCTGCTTTGAAAGCCGCCTCATGCAAAGTGACAAAACACGAGAAAACATGCATTGAAAATCAACACATGTTTATTCCTTTTGCCTTTGATACATGTGGTTTCCTTTCTCATAAGGCGGGGGAGCTACCCAAGGAGTTATGAATAATAATGTTATGACACTAAGGGCATCCACTATGGTGGTTTATGAAAAGGTTTATAAAATTATGAAGAGGTCTAAAAACTTGTAAACCATAGTGGACATCCATTTCATGCTTATGTGTCATGAAGAGGTCTAAGATATTGGACCTTTTCATAATTTAATGCATTTGAATTATGTGAGATGTTGATAAAACTTGAAAAGGTTTATACACAGTGGAAATAGGTTTATAAAACAAAAAGATTTATAAATTAATGTCATAACACAATTATAAACCTTTATAAAGGTTTATCATAGTAGATGCCCTAAGATCCACAAATGTTTTTGTTAAAAGAATTAATTATGCAATCCAAAAAAGATTAACGGCGCAACTTAATACTCATTTGTTTTTCACCACTATGTAAATTCTATTTTGATTGGATATTATAAAAGAAACTAACAAGGATATGCATATAATAAGTATAATAAACGATAAAATTTATAATAATATTCAATTCATTTTAGCCTTAATTCAATATCCTTTTTAATGGTGGCCTTGTTTTTAAACAAGGGATAATTCCATATATACTAAATCCAGATATGAAAAAAATTTATATCTATATTTATACTATATATAAAGTAAAAATGGTTAATGTTGAAATGTTGAAAATGGTCAAACTTTTAGCACATTTCAAAAGTATTGAATTAATATTGAAGTGTTAAATGTTTGCTATTAATACACACCGAAAACCGGGTTGACCCGGGACGCTTCAAACACGGCGGGTTGACCCGGTTTAATTTGACTCGTTTTTTCGACCCATCCTGTCGAGATGACCTGGTTTAAATTGACATGTTTTTAGACCGGAACGGTTTAACCACTTGAACCACCCGGGGCGAACCGAAATTCAAAACATTATGTTTAACCACCAAATACTCAAACTTTTATTATTTTTCGTTTTATAAGCCATAAACTTTTTTTATCACTAAAACTATCTGCCGCTATGAAATCTCATTGCTATACACGGATACTCGTCTAGTATAGTTAAATACATGTTTTGAATGCATGATATACAATATATTTAAAGTATATAATGTTTTAGTCGGGTATATATATATGAAATTGACCCTAAACAAATATTTTATTGTGTTTAAGTATTTGCCGAAGAATGATTACTCATGCAATTATTTTGTTATTTGTTAAATGTTGATAGTTATTTAGAATTTTAGATACTGTATTTTCTTATTTGCCAAAACGTATAATGGTACAATATGAACCATATGTCAATCTACCCTTGGTAGCTACGGAGTAATTTTTAGGATATGGCTATGTGTATTTACACACCATGTGTTTGGTATACACACACCATTTTCTGACATTGAGTATTTTACCTGACAAGTATTTTGTTTCTTTTGACTCTCTCTCTCTCTCTCTGTCTCTGTCTCTCTCTCTCTCAAAACCCACATCTCAAAACCTCTTCAACACAACCCATCCACCTTTATCTCAACTGTAACCTACCGCCTCAACCATTTCCGGCATTTCAAACCCACCATTGTTTTTAACCACTCCGGCAGTTCAACCACCGCGATATGTGGCAGATCAGCGGTGGTGGCCGGACCTCCACGTTATGTGGCAGATCGGCGGTGCTGACCGGACCACCATCAATCTAGTGGACAGATCTGGATGGATTTTAGATGAATCTTTGATGGGCTTTTATATTTTATCTACACTTAATTTTTTTCAGAGGTGCGGCCCCTGTGGTGGCTTAATTGGCGTTGACGGCAGTGGTGATATTAGGTACCGTATGAGTGTAGAAGGTGTTGTTGAAGTGGTGATTGTTATGTTTGATGGTGATGGTTGATTGTTGCTGATGAACTTTAAATTTTATAAGGGGGGTGGCAACCTTGCGGTTTGCAAGGTTCGGCAACCCTTGCCGATCGGCAAACACGATTGCCAGTCATGCGGCATCCGAAGATCGGTACCTCTTGCGGTAGAATTCACCGAATCGGTGTGGAGAGTTTCAAGGTATATGTTACCGTTTAACATTAAATGGGAGGAGCGTGTATTGGTTTGAAAACAAAACCAACCACACGATTTATTATAACACGTTTTTAGACCATTTGGTAATCCACGAAAATGTTAGCAATTTTTTTTTATTCGGATAAATTAAAATAAGAAAAGTGACAAGGGTTTGCAGTTACCACAACGAGATGAGATGGTGAAGCGGCAGCGTAAGATGATGGTGGCCGGAAGTTAGCTTGGATCTCGCCGGAATTATTTGTCGGTGCCGGAAACTACAATTTGAACACAGCTTTGATCTTATTCTTGCCGGAAAAATATATGTTTCTAACTATACAACACTCATTTCCATTAAAAATATATATATAGTATTGAAAACTAGAGATAAATATATCCCAGATCAATCTTGGAATATAATGGTGAAAATGTGAGTGAATGTGGTGAGTGCTTGATCCTTTGAATGCATTAAAGACTGGTCTCACAAGCTGGTCTAACATTTAATGCTTATTAAGCAAAAAAATTAGGCAAGATTGCCACTAAAAAAGAGTGTTTAGGCAAGATTAGGCAAAATATGTGTTGGACAACATTGATTGGTTATTTTCTTTAAGAGAAACACATGTTAGAGAGAGAGAAAATGTTAAAGAGAGAGAGAAAGAAAGAGTTAAAAAATGTCAACACTAGAAATTATTTTTAGTTTTCGGTAAATGTGAAAAAAAAATGATGGTGTGTACTCAAGATAAGTTATGATATCTAGTAACGAAATTAGTGAGCCCCACACTATTTTACAAGACAGCGATGAAATTTTAATTTGTGGTGTTAACTTTTGTTAAAAAATCTCAAAAAATTCTTAATTGCATTCGGACAAAAAAAATATTTCTAAAACTTGCGAGATGATCTCTTAGTAAGTGAAAAATAGACTAAATTTACCTTAAACTCAATCTTTTCATTAAACTCGTAGTTTTTGTTTAATTTTTTTTCTTATACTAAATGTATACGGAGTAGTTATTTTTCGGGGATTTTACATATATATCCTTCCGAAAATGCAAATTGTGTATATATCCAAAACATGCATAAAAACCATTGTACTATGTGCCTCAAAAACTTGTACAATAAATATATATGCAATTATTCACTTTGGAGGGATATATACGCAATTTGTCCTTTTTCTTTTTGCAACCGATCACCGCTACTAATGATAACGGATAACGTTAGTCAAGATTAGCTACTGTGATTTCTTTTCGTATAAACAACCACAACTAAACCGAAACATGACTACTCTCGTACGTTAAGTCAACAACATGCATGGTACGTTAGGTTTACTTAATTCACTCGTGTAATGATAAAGAGACAGTGTATTTTTATCATTTAAGAATTGCTATAGAAGTAAATATTAAAAAAGCAACTGAAAACAATAGATCGTCCAGAAGCAAGCATACATAATGTAAATGGTGATCAGTAAATGTGTAAAATAACAATTTTAAGAGAATACCTGTAAGATTGCTTTCTTTAGATCCTCTCCTTTGCAAAAAACAAGTGTTCAAACTTTGATTGATATGTATGAAAGTTGTGAAGAAAAATGAGTTTAAGATACAGCCTATTTATATAAATTTAATACTACGTATTATCTTTTATATCCATTCAAATTTGATGGCTGTTCCAAAGGACCTACACGTTTAATATTATGTTGACGCCAAAAGTCTTTAGTCCAAGCTTTAATTATGAGAAAATAACCGAAGCAAAATCCCAAGCCATAAATATCAGCTGCCATTTGAGATACGTTATCCGATTACATGGCCCAATTCTAGATAGAATTACTGTTAATCTTTGCTAAATCTGGAATAGCTTTTGGATGTGTTTGTGGTTTTGTTATTGATGATTTGTGTAAGCTAATGATTTGCACACTCTTATTTTTTATTTGCATATTTCAAATTGTGCTTAAAGCAGTTGTAAATTTATCATATGCTGCTTTTAAAAATTGTACATTGGAGTGTGCGATCAAAATTAAGAGTGTGCCAATCAACACTCATTTATGATGAAAGTGGGAGTGGTTTTCTTTTAAAAGTAAATTACATTTTTTTTATTTGAGTCCTTGTTCATGTTCTTGGCTATATGAAAAATAAATAAATTGATAAAAATATTTGAAAGTTAAAGTGAAATAAGAAAATGGGTATTTTAGTTATTTAACTTTTGTCAAAAACTTAATATGCAATTTTAAGTTTAAAATAAGGATGTTCGTAATTTGGATGGCGACCAAATTATTGGCCAAACCACAAGGACCAAAAATGAAATTGATTCAATGATAAATAAAGGGAAGTGATTGACACATTCTAAAAATTTATTGGGACACTCACTGTACAATCAACTAAAGCAGATTATACTTAAAATAGAAGTGCCTACTGCATTCAGTGGTGCGTCTCATTAGATATTTGAAGTGTGTCAACCACTTGCCTACAATAAAAGTTGTGAAGAAAAATAAGTTTAAGATATAGCATATTTATATAAATTTAATACTTTTATCTTTTATATCCATTCAAATTTGATGGCTGTTCCTAGAGGTGCCAAGACAGGCGGGCCGGGCAAGCATGGGCACGGGCTAGAACGGGTACGGGCTAGAACGGGCACAGGCTAAACGGGCACGGGCCAAACAGGCACATGTTATACAAATCGCTTTATAGAAGACCAAAAATGACGAAATAAATTCCTTAAACGTAATACTTCATTTATATCTAAAAAATTAAATATATTACATATATAAGTTTTTCTTTAAAAATGATTATAATTTTCTTCAATTAAGAGAAAATATGTGCCCATTAATGGCCATTTAACTTTTCAATGAGCTAAATATGCCCATTTCAAAAAAAATGATGGGCTAAATGTGCCAAAATCTTTTACAAAGTAGCCAAAATTAGCCAATTTTTTTTATTTTGGACACAAATTACCACCTCTAGCTATTCCATAGGACGTAAACGTTTTAAACAACGGTGTATTGTTGTTTACCTTATTATTTTCTGAGCATTTCATAAAATGACCCAATCAGAAAAACAGATACTCAACGAGCTTGGTAGCCCGCGCGTTGCTGCGGGGGCGATGTGTTCATGTATAGAACGATTGTGTTAATTTTTATAAATTAATTGGTCTAACATATAGTATCTAAACAATATATAATCAATCGTTTGCGAAGTTGCAAAACAGTATGTTATCAAAGATGTTATCAAATCCCCTACTATTATAGAAATATGTCGCTATAATTAAAGCACGCTCGTACCATTCAACTATAATAACATTTAGGATAGAAGGTAAAAAACTTATTAAGTAATACCTCTATATATGATACATGTATTAGATGCCACTTCAGCTTATACATTTTTAGGAAGACAGTTACGAACATCCACATGTACTTCCTAGGCCTACTCGGGTGGCGTTGCTTTACCAGTTCCAATATCCCATACAGGCTCAGGCTGTTATGCGATTACACTGCTATTCCAAATTGACACCGCCTCTGGACATGAAAAAAAAAAAAAAAAAAAAAAAAAAAAAAAAAAAAAAAAAAAAACTCATGAATTGCCATAGTCCAATTCATTTCAGGATTCTAGATACATGGATGTGATTTTCGATGCAAATGGTTTTTATTGCTCTTTAAGCAAACGAAGTTTAGTTAAAAATGAAAATAAGATTTATTATTACTGTAACCCACGGATAAAGAGAATCAAACTTCAAGGTAAAGTTCAAATTTGTAACACACGAATAAAGAGAATTGAACTTCAAGGTAAAGTTCAAATTTCTTTTCTTCTTCCTTGTTTTGCCCAAAAAATGTCATATTTGGAGCATAACAGTAAAACCATAAGAATTAGAGCAACTAAAGACACTTGTACTGAAAGAAAAGCTTCCCTGAATATGGCTTTCAATTGCTCGAAACAAACATTAAATGTTCTGCCCGTTACTCTTTCTTCCAACAACTCTCCAATGCAAGCAATTATTCCAAGATTTTGTCCCAAGGCAAAAGCAACCTTCTTAGTTCTTACCTATAAAATGATAATATTGGAAGTTTGTCAGTTACTACTAACGCAAGGCCCATCTATCCAGAACTATAAAGTAACAGTTACGTCAGTTAACACTTATAAGTAACAGTTACGTCATTATTTTCATCGATAAGGCGATAGTGTGTCTCCTCTCAGAATTTGGAACCCGAGCAAGCTGCAAGCAGCAAGTGCTACCGACACATTAACCCGAACCAACAAATGCTACTGACACAACAACGCGATTAAAGATTTTTTTGCAAACTGAAAAATTGTTAATTTTTACCTAAACAATATCAAGGAAGTTTGACGTATTTTCGTGATTGGGTTTTGTTATACTTCGTTTCACATGATCAAATGGGTCAAATATGAAATTAACTACTCGTATGAATAAAAAAATCAAGAAAAAAAGTGTTTTGACTGTTTAGTCAATTCAATCCATTAGGATTTAGGGCATGCACAAAAATGACACGTTCCATTACCCACCCCGTTCATTTTGCATCATGTAACCTGTAAGCTGGAATAATGGGTCAATTGGGAAAATCTACTTTTTTTGGCTTATGAGTTATGAGCGTATCAAGTTGGAATAATGGATCTAAATAAGGCGTAAGTTTTTTCCAATTTTCATATAAGCTCATAAACCCAAATAATAAGCTAATCCAAACATCGCCTACATTTTTATAGATCCAAAAGCAATTATAGTTGAGCCTGTGGATTTAAATAAGGCGCAACTTTTCGTATATTCAAATAAGCACAAATAATAAGTTGTTCCAAACAGAAAACATGTCCACAAAAGATTACCGAATGTAAGGATTGTCACCTAAGCATGCATCGGAGACGATTGGGAAATCAGAACATTTGCTATCATCGACTTCAACATACCCTGATATTCTATGTGCCATGAGTTCTGCACTTCAAGAAAAAAGTCTTGTTAAAAACATAATAATACCCGGATATGCATAATGAAGTAAAAATATCCATTGGCACATATCTTAGATATTTAAGACAATTCCTAAACAAAACAAATGCTCATTCCCTTAATCTATCGATTGTAGCTAGCCATGGGGTAACTATAAGTAAATATATCAAATGGTAAACAACCACTTTCACAGTATTGTTAAATCAAGTGGCAAGTAACTATTTTTTGGGCACCAACTTATGAACTATTTTGTTTTCGGCTTATGTTTCATATGCTCATTTTTTCAGCTTATTTTGAAATTTTTTGGCATAAATAAGCTTCCAGGTCATAATGAATTGTTCTAAGTATATACACCAATCTTGAATCAGCATATACAGATGTGTAAAACCTTTTACAATATGATAAATACCAATGATTTATTTGTTCACCTGTAATGCACTTCTTCCATAAAGCTCAACTCTTCTATTTCAGAAATTTTAGCAGATAAACTTGACGCCTTTGCTCCAGCCTATATACATAAACAGACATTGAACATTAAACCTTCTTAAAAAAAATCTGAATATAAAATTATATAAGTTAACATTTGCACATACCATAGAAAAGAAAATTTTCAGAGTTACAAACTCAATGGAAGTGAAAGACTTTTGAATGACTTCCTAATAATCCCAAGTGCGATCTCCTGGGAAATTGTTTTCATTGGGAATTTGTTTTCTTCAGAACTTTGAAAATGTTATATGTTTTTCTATAGTTGCATGTAACCTACCGTGACACGTGGTGAATGAGAAACCGTTAGAGTTGCCAAAAGTTATTTCAAGTACCAAAATTTGAGCCTGCATTTGAGATTTGGACGAATTGATGTTAGTATACGAACAAAAAGGTAATAATCAAATGAAGTACACATTGCAGATAGTGAAAGTACTGCATTCTAAGCAAAAACGCAACAACATGATAAGCTCAAAGCCAAACAAAAAAAGCACTGTATCCTAATGTTACCATGATATATTGCAGCATCGTTCGCCAATACTTACCATGCTCATGACGTATCCTCACCACCATCCATTTGATCCTCGCACAAAAACCTGAAAAAGCAATTTCCATCCGCAATCAGTTTTATTGTTTTTGCATGCCAATGAAGGCAACAATTCTACCTTAGCAGATTGATTAAAGAAGGTCTAGTAAGCTGATCGACTGACTGACCATCTTCCGAAAATTTAAGAGTAGTGGATTCGGTCTTTATTGTTTCAGCGACAGCTTCCACCATATGTTCAAGAACATCTTGAGCCTTATCCTCTCCTAATCCCAACTGACCTATCATCCACGAAAAAGAGCATATCAAGGCCAAGCGTACCACTGTTTTTTAATCTAAGTTAAGAAAAACTTTATGATAAGTTGATTAAGGGTTCAGCGCATACAATAGCACTGCACTTTTCTTCAAGTTAATAAACCATTTTGTATTTTTTATGCATTTTACAAAAAAAAAAATACTCATTTCAAATAACCTCATTAAGCACTATCCCTCCATATAAACACTAAAACTGATTGTCTGCTCTGTCAAAGCACAGTTATCAATTAAGCATTCTTAATAAGTATTCCCCAACCCACCCCCCCCCCCCCCCCCCCCCCCCCCCCCCCGAATCAAAGAGACAAAAGCATTTAAATGGCTTATCATATACTTACCTGAAATAAAAGTTGTTGGCCCAATCAATCGTTTGATTACTCATCCTGACTACATCCATAAAAGCCTCACGTTCACCTCATTAAACGGCATAGACATGATGTAAGATTGATACGAATTTAGAACTAATCCAAGTACCATTGGAGCATTGACTAAAGTAGCAGCAAGCTGACGTCTTAGAGCTCCAGCAACATATTCACCAATTTTAATAGCTACTCCTTCCTACAAATCAGTCGTCATCTGAATATGCGACAATCAAAAATATAAAACTAATTAATCATAAAAAATTAATAAAAACTTATAAAGATCCTTTTATAAAATTACTTAGATCCTTTTCAATTAAGAATTTGTCATAAATTAACTTTGAAAATTTTAAAAATATTATTCTTCTTTGGCATGTAGCAAATGACAAGAGTTGGTCATAAATTAGCAATTAATAAACGTCATTAAAAAAGTTAGATGGTGGACTAATAGCTTCAAAGGGCATTGATGTCTTTTCACTCACATAGTAATAACCAACCCAACAAATATCATGACATCAAGCTTATTTTTGAGCTTATGATGTTATATATTTCACATTAGCCAATTTTTTTTTGCTGATCTTCTGGCCTATGAGCTTATGAGTAATGATGAAAGATAAGCTCATAAGTTAACAAGCTTATGTGCCAAAAAAGCATAGCTTAGACATATGCTCAAAAAGGAATATAGTTTTGGTAATTCTGCTAATACCGGACCGAGGTATAAAAAATAAAGTCAGAACTAACTAAAGTGTCATGCAGTTAAAATGCATTTTCGGGCTGACAATAACATTCAATCCATTATACCCCATTCTCTTTTAAGCCAGTTTTCTTAACCTGCCCATATTATCCACAGAACTGGTCAAAATTGCCATACCAACCTTGGCTTGTAAATACAAACTAATAAGATCTTAAAACATATAGTTTAATAACGCAAGATCCTAGCAAATGTTGGCTTCTATTTGTATGGCTACATCAGATACAAAAACCAGAAGCAGCCCATATGTTTGTATACATATTTAGCAGACTTAACAACCCACAAAAGATTCCCAAATTGACCAAAAGAAGTATACCGTTACTGTCACCATGGCTGTTGCTATAAAGACACCAAAACGCAGGAACCATGACATACAGAAACACTTGCTGCCATCATCAAAAAAGTACTGCCAGCTGACCAACTCATGAGACTAATAAAAATGGCTCAACCCATTCAGCCCCTGTAGATAGATATTAGATTGACAACAAATTGGCAAAACAGTATTATGGAAGTATTAAAAAAAAAAAAAAAAAAAAAAAAAAAAAAAAAAAAAAAAAAAAAAAAAACACAACGATTAGGGCCAAACTGCACACAAAATAAGTACTTTCTCATTGGTCCAGTTTTAGCCATTTTACGTTTCTTATTGTACATCTGTCATCAAAGAAAAATGACTATCAGGACTAGAAAGCTATCTTTTAACTCACGTGTACAAAAAAATACAACGAAAAAAACGGGAGAAATGAAAAAGCGCACTCATATTTTACGCAAAATGGACCTACACGAAGCATACTTTCAGTCCATATCTATTTTAGGAACGTACTTTCAAAAGCAATGGTTAAGTATCTATATAGAGTTTATAACAAATAAAAGCGACCATGCTTCCCTCATCAAGAAATATACAGTCACTATTTGATTGTAAACTCGTCGCATACACTGTTAAATGTTGATTATAAGTATATGTTCCCTAAAATAAAAATCGATCATAAATATTGTCGTTTTAATTGCAATTTGCCAATTAGATAAATAAAGTGAGACCAGAGGAAATGCTTACATGTTCCTTGAAGTTTCATGAGTCGAAAGATATAAAGCAGGCCCTAGAGCCCCTGGGAACTGTTACTAACGCCCTTCTAACCTGTTTCTTCCTGACGGCATCAAGTGCTAAATCATCACAAAAATAAATTTTCATCTTGTCAATAACACGTGCATGCTGCAAAACGCATCTAAGGAAACATAATTCTGAATCATTCCCGCGAAACTTCTTAAAAGTCAGCGTTTTGAGGCACTTAGGTAGTGATGACCAAATCAAATCATTATCAACAAGGCAGACGTCATCCTCAAATCCCTGCAAAGTGTATTAAATGAGGCTACATATGTATCTTGACAATATCATGCTACTTTAGATAAAGTTATCATTGGTAATCTAATGGGTATTTTGCATAATATACGAACATACCTTTTGTCCTGTTTTTAGTCATTGTATTTCTTTTGTACATCCCAGTCATTAAATGATGGATTCGTATCTCCTATTGGGTCATTTGTAACCCATAATCTAAGTAGTCTTAAGTGAAGTTTATATATAGTCAAAAATTATGATACATATTTGAATATTTTGTATAATAAGTCTCATGTTAAAAAACCATTTTCTGGTTACGTAATAGCCAAATGGGACACAAAAGTATCTTAAATGTACAAAAAGTACAATTACTATAGCAGTACAAAAGAAATTTTACATTGTTATTTTTATGCAAAAAGAAACGCTAGTCAAATCTACCTCAGCAAAATGAAGAGATTGCAGATTCGGGCAGCAGTTGAGCAATTTCATCAGCGGTCCAATCGTTGAATTTCCGATTTCCACACTCAACTCTAAATGAGTTAAGTTCTTGAAAACTGGAAGATGTGTCAGCAGGTCATCCGCAAATACAAGAGACTTCACACACAAAAAAAAAAAAAAAAAAAAAAACTAGAAAAGTCAGCATTAAAGATGAGACCAGAAGTCAAAACGTAAGAAAGTCGATGAATTTACTTTCTACCTCAATCGTGTTATCAGCTACCGTCAAAGACACAACTTTACGTACTCCTTTAAGCAGATCAACAACATGAGAAGCAACTTCTTTCTGCTTTGCATGGGGGACCGGAACGCTAATGTATGTTTCCATCAGTGAAGATACGTCACACAAGAAAATCTGGTTCGATGGATACCCCCTATAATTCAGGTACAGAAGCTTTGGTGTATAGATCTTGATCTTACAACCACTATCCGAATCAGGTGGGCCAAAGTAAGGCAAGTCATCAATTGTTAACCGTTCCAAAGTCAAACTTGAGATCGTGAGGTCTTTCAAGATCCACTCACAGTCTAAAATAACCAATTCTTCAAGAGCCCGACATCCCGTTAAAAGCCTTTGTGTTGAGTCATTATCCGGGAATATAATAAGCGATAAATACAAGGTTTTAAGGCGTGGGAAACAGATGATATCAGGTATCTCAAGAACACAATTTATTTCTAATTTTAAACTGGTCAATGTTTGACTACAAAACATGGACCTCGGGAGCACAAACGGATCTTCCACAAAGACACAGAGATCGAGCTCTTGGACATTATGCATGACAGCAGCAGAAACCCACGAATATATGCGTGATGCATCAAAGTAAACCCGGCATGATAAACGAAATCTATTAATACTTAATCCACCACGTAATGTCAGGACGTGTTCTACAAAGTTCACAAAGCAAGTCTCTTCAGGAGGGTCCCGACAGTCGATTACACTAGTGTACAATAAAGCATCATCAAGGTCCAGATTTGAAACAGAAGTCCAAACGTTGTTCCATCGTTTTGAAAGTACAGATGTTTTCAAAACGTCTTTTGAGGGAATAAACGACAGGATATGATGAAGTATACAATCTGGTAGTTGGCTTATATAATCAAACCTATCGCCCATGTTTTGAATAACATACCATTCTTGTCCTGTGTCACTCATCGATTCACCTATTAAATGAAAGATTCTCAAAATCCGCAAAATATGAAACATTTAAAGCATTAATTAATTCGTAGCATAATTAAACTTGCTTTAGCATGATTCAACAACAGATTACAACAGCCTTACGATACGCGCAGTAAACAGAATCATAGCAATCACAAAAGTAACAAATCTATAAATGCTTCTAAAATATAAATTTGCTGTTCTTGTGACAGATATAACATACGTATCTAATCCTAGCTCGATCCATAAACTCCATATTATACCATATCTATAAACTTTATTCAAAATCATGCTGTTTCAATCCAAAACAAGCTCCTGATACACATTAAAGGATCCAAATCCAAGCTAGTACCAATTATACCACTATAGGGGTGTTTGTTTTAGCTTATTTTTAGCCTTACTAGCTTAATTTTTATAAGTCATTTCTCACTTATGAGCCTACTATGACTTAGAACTAAGGGTCAGTCATGTAGAATAAACGGGTCAGTCGGGTGTCAACCCTGACCCGTTTACATATAAACTGAACACAACCTATTTAACCCGTTTATCTAAATGGGTTGGGCGGTTAAATCACTTACACTAGTTAAACAGGCTAAACGGTTTGGTGGGTCGGCCCGTTTAACCCCTAAAACCTGAATAATCAAACAAATATTATATTAATTTTTAAACCATTCCAAAGCCGAAGACCACCCGAAATCTGTTTAGACGCAACCTAACCCGTTTATGTTCTTAGTCTCGGATCGTGCTTACTTAGGAGTTATGAGCTTATCATTTATACGCCATAAGCTGCTTACGAAATTCTATAAGCCTAAACCGAGGTATAAAAAGTCATGTAGAATACACGGTCAGTCATGTGTCAACCCTAACCCGTTTACACATAAACCGAACACAACCTATTTAACCCGTTTATCTAAATGGGTTTACCGGTTAAATCACTCACACTAGTAAAACAGGTTAAACGGTTTAACCAAATATATATTATTAATTTTTAACCCATTCCAAAGCCAAAGACGACCCGAAATCTGTTTAGGCCCAACCTAACCCGTTTATGTTCTTAGTCTGGGATCGTGCTTACTTAGTAGGTTATCATTTATATGCCATAAGCTGCTTATGAAATATAAGAGTAAACCCAAAACAAAAGCTTAGACAAACACCCACCTTAAACTGGGCAGAAAAAATGGGCTTGTAAAAACTTAAGCCCGAAAATAAGCTAAAGCAAAATCCATTCACTAAACTGTAGCCCAACTCAAAACAGTCATATTTTTGACACACCTGTTTGTGTAAGCTTATATGTGGGCTTATAAACTTATTTGCTCTGTTGTAAAAATCGGTCCAGGCGGCCGATTAATTCCCGCATAATCGCTGATCACTCAGTAAGCGCCTTGATTTATCATAATCGGCCTATTTAATCGCTTTGGTCAAAGATCGATTAAAAATCGGTCAACAAACCGATTAATCAGACAAAATCGGTCTAATCGGACAAAATTGTTTAAAAATCGGTCAACAAAATCGCTTAAAATTAGTCAAAATCGCTTAAAAATCAGTAATCAAACCGATTAATAGGACAAAATCAGTCAAAGATCGCTTAAAAATAGTCAACAAACCGAGTAATATCTATGTTTGACTTTTAAATTTTGAAGAATTATGTATTATGTTTATATTTGAACACTTGAAATATTTGAACTTTGATGCATTATGCTTATCTCATACATATAATATAATTTAATATCTAAAATTACAATTTTGTGCATAAAAATTCTAATCCGATTAATCCTCGATTAATCCCCGCCTAACCGATTAATCGCTAGGCCCTACCCGACCGCCTCACTAACGCCTAGCGATTTTTACAACCTTGCTTATTTGTGTTTCGGCTTATATTTCATAAGCCTTAATTTTCCGGCCTATTTTGAGACTCGTGAGCTTATGTAAGTTTATCATGTCATAATAAACTTTGATAAAACCATATGTCACAAAATTAGCCGGAAAATTGAGGCTTATGAAATATAAGCCACATATATGCTTAAACAAATAGCCCCTTAGTTAATGGGCCACTCACGTACCGCTAACTAAACGCGCCTTGGGTCAAGTCAAAAACAATGAATAACAGTAACTAGCAAGTAATCATCATTTCAAATAACACCATAATCACAAAATTAAACAATAACAAATCATCATCAACATGATTACAAAATGAAACTAGAATCACCATAAATGAGCAGAAAACAATGAATAACAGTAACTAGTAAATAGTAATTATCATTTCAAATAACACCATCATATAAAGTTGAAATTCGAACAAAAATAAAAAGAGGGGTAACTAGAGATTACTTGATTGAAGTAGCCACTGTTCATTTTCAAAGTAATTAGGGTTTTGTTTATTATAAGAGTGTGTGTGTTTTTTTCTATGGGGGTTATGAGTATATTGCTGACGAAGATGAAGGGACTTTGTACTTTCTTTCTTATTTGGGTAATTGTGCGCAACTTCAATCATACTTTTTGTACAGTGTCACAAGTTATGCATACAAAAAATACAGAAAAAATATAATAAAAAATAGTTTTTTATTTATATAATGACAGGACTCGCAAAAAAGAACACAGAGACCATGAAATGTACACATTTTTTTGTGTTTAACTTGTGCCCTTAAAAAACATTTTTTTTTTTTTACAAAACTTGTATTAACGGTTTATTTTTAATTTTTATAATAAAAATAATCAGTGTTGTAAAAAAAGACCTATTAATCGCGGCCTAATTGATACAAGGCCACAAACTTTTTTTATTTGTATAAATTGATCAACTGTGGTCAACGGTGGTCATGACGGTCCACAGTGGTTAAACTTATCGAAAACCTGCAAATCTTACTGGAAATACCCAAAACTATCTGTAAAATTGTTTTAATAACTTATATTCGTTGTTTATAGCTATTACAAGAATTTTTTTTTTAATCTTGTTGAAAATACATAAAACTTGCTGGAAATGCTCAAAATTTGTCAGAAATATCAATTCGATTAATCATCGATTATAAACTACAAGAAGGTCGACCGCCCGTAAAAATGATTTTTTATCAATCAAATTTTGCATTAACCACCCATATCATAATTTGTTACTTTTTTATATGTAAACATGCCTTTCGAAATTGAGATGGTACATTTTCACACTAAATGTTTACTAATAGTATATTACTCACTCTGTCTCAAAATAATAGTCCATATTTCTTTTTCGAGATGTCTCAAAATAATTGTTCACTTTCATTTTTAAGTAAAAATTAAGGAATTTAGCGAGGGAATATTCTAGTTAAGTGGTTAAAAATTAAAGTGGTCTCACTTTAATTAAACTTTGTGATTTTTGTCTCTTGACAATAATTTTGAAACGGATAAAGTAGTTTAGTACACAATAAGTGTATAATTTTGAATTACAATCAATCAAATCGTGGTTGTTAAGATATTGATATTTATTTTAGGTTCTTACGATTTTACGATACTACAAAGCGAAGCTGGTCCCGGTCATACGTAGGATCCTTGCGAGATAGAATCTTAACAAATTCCCGGTCTTGACCATAGGACTATAAGATCCCGATCGATCATATCATACTTTTCTCAAACCACAAGCTAAAAACTACAAATTTGTGTCTTAAGTTTTGTAAAATATGAAACAATGGGCTAATTGTATTAAACACTTCATAATCATAATTTTTACATACAATTTATGATATATGATATATATAATAATATGTAGATTTGCATATTTTTACAACGCCTATAAAGAAAATAATACTACTATAGTATAATCTTAAGATCTCGATCTGATTTACGATCATAATCTTGCAAAGATGAAAATGATCTTAGGTATGATCCATATATTAAAAATCTAGAATCAAATTACCTTGATAAATAAGAGAGACATTTGATTAATACATAGTGACATTTGATTATACCTTTTTTTTTTAACGAAATCTATTTGAGTAAAGCATATGATGTCGATAGCCCATGGTAGAACACTCAATGAGCTAGGTGATGAGGCGAAAAATGAACCGTTTTTAGGGGGTCATTTAATCCCGGAATTGAATTTATTTGATCAAATATTGCCCTAAATCGTTCCTTTTGTGATTTTAGGTACTTTTGGAGTGAATTCTGGAAAAGGAAGGATTTTGGACGTTTTTGAAGCATAAAAGTGAAGAAAACGGCAAAGTCTTAATTTTCCTTGCTGGGAACAGTACCTGACGGCGTCAAGAGCATTTTGATGACGCCGTCAAGAGTAAAAGTGGTGACGATCTAGAAGAAACGTGACGGCGTCACCCAAGGCCGTCACGTGTTAACTTGTCAAAACTTGCGCCCGGAGTAGCTTATATTGTTTTGGTCATAACTTTTGCATACGAACTCGGATTTAGGTGATTCAAAAGCCCACGCGAAGAGGACGAAGAGATCTACAATTTGGTGAAAAAATGGTCTTGACGCCGTCAAGAGTAACGGGCTGACGCCATCAAGATGGGCCGACAGAAAATTAGCTTATAAATATAACATCATAACTTCACTTTTTGAAAGCCCTAAACCCTAAGGTCGATTCCTGGGTTTAGGTGGGTGTTTTTCCAGCAACTTAGAGGATTTCAATCACTCCATAAACATCATGTATTATTTTGATGATTCTATCTCAACTATGTCTTTCATTATTATTGTTGATTGTCATTCTTTGATTATGTTTTGCTAATTAACCTTGTGTCTACTTATGATTATGTGAAACTTGTATATAATTGATTAGATCTTATTGATTCCTTGTTGATGTTTGTGTCTATCTTCATCAATTAGGGCGTGACACTTCGATAGATCTAATTGGTTTAGCTTATAATTCTTGTTTCCTATTGTCTCTTGTTTAATTGAATGAATTCGATGTTAGGCTTAAGAAAACTGGCAGACTTCCATAGGGTAACATGCTTGAACGTCTTAAGAAACATGAACCGATGTGTACTAGGTTTTTATGGTTATATTTAATGCATGAGCGACTTCTAGAGTTCCCATGTTAGGAGCTTCTTAGCCGGCTCGACATAGGAGTAAAGTAGGAGCTTATAGAATTGGGGAAGTAAGTACGCCACCCCATGAATGGTATTAAGGAATACAACCCGTCAACTAAAACAAGGTGTGACAATTCAATAGGTAGAATTGGATAGCTAGCAAGGAGTAACATATCATAGGTAGACATGCTTCACATCCCTTGTAGAACCTTAGTTTACTTTTCTTGTTTATTAGTTTAATTAGTAGCTTTTGGGTTAGTTGATTAACAACTAATTCCGCCCATCCTTCCAATACCCGAGAATTTTACTTGCTTTTCATAAAATATAAAAACACAAAAAGAATCATCCTTCACCTTTAGACCTAGTTAGATTAATTTCAATCCTAACAACACTATTCCTGAGTTGAACGATCAATCCCCCGGTACTTGTCACTATACTATACTACAACGATCAGGTACACTGCCTGGTGGGGGTTGTAAGCTTCTCGAGATCCCTCGAGAGGTAAAGCCTGGTGCAATTCCCACGCATCAAGTTTTTGGCGCCGCAGCCCAGGGAATAGTTATTGTTTAGGTTGAATTTGATTTTTATTAGGTCTACTCATTAGATTCCTATCAAGTGAGATTTTTTTCTTTTTATTTTGTAGCTTTCTCGTAGTCTATCTTTTCTTTGTGATTTTGTTTGTAATTTGCTTCGAATGGACTTTACACTTAGACTTCTAAGATTGCAAGATAAGGTTGAGTGGCTAAAACACCAAAGATTTCAAAATACCTCATTTAGAGACACCTATAAATCATATGAGCCTTTACCTAGGATAGAATCTTATGAACAACCTCCATGTTTAAGATCTAGTTTTAGTGAGGCCAATAGGAAATGCGACCTAGTTTGCCAAGGAATTATGGAGAGAGCCATTGCAACAAATCATAAGTTGGATGAAGCACTAGGTTTGCTATTATCACTAACTAAGGAAACAATTGAGGAGGATTTAGCCGAGCATGATCACATTGATAAAAAAGACCTAGGTTTTATGATCGATGATGATGAATCTCAAGAAACAGATGATGAATCTCTTGGGCAATTTGTATATAGCAGTCAGAATATTGAGGATGATCCTTACGATTCGGACATAAAAGTTGAGATGCCTAGAGAAGCACGTGAGATACTTAGGAGAATGCTTAGGATAGATTCTACCAAAACACATGATGAGGATATAGGTGATCTTGACACATGGAATGATGAGGTCAATAACATAAGCCCACAAAATACTCAACCATCATTTGAGGTACACACACCGCCCGTGACTTACCCAGAAGAAGTAGAAGAAACTTTAGGAATTCCGATGGAGGTAGAACCCTTGGACCAGGCACCACTTGAGGATATAGGTTTGAACACTTGTAGTGATAACCTTACTCCTAGTTCTTGGGAATTTCCTAGTGTTGATGAACCGGAACCTCAATCTTTACACACCTTTCCATCCTTAGATATATTTCTAAGAGACAAAAGAGGAACCGACCCACCCATCAACCAATATTATCCGGGTAGTTTTAGGATGAAGGAAGCCATTCACTCACCCCCTTCACCTCACGTGGCATATTTCCACCCTAAGGGTGTGTATCGCTACTTCCACCCGCACTTAATTCAAAGTGTAGGGAAAACCTCCCCTATTTCCGTTAAATAAGGGTAGAGTCAGGCTCGTGACTCGAACAAAAACAAGCGTTTATTGGGAGGCAACCCAAACTATATTTATTTATTTGTTTGTTTGTTTGTTTATTTGTTTATTTGATTTTATTTGTTTCCGTATGCATGTTTTATTTTTGTTGTTTGTGGCTCATGTTTCAAAGAAAATTGTGAAAATGCTTTATTTTGTTTTTAACTTCGTCTTAATTGCTTATAAAGGTATTTTGCAAAAGATAAGTGTAAGGGAGATCCAAATTTGTTTATAAGAACGAAATTGAGCATGAACCACAACAATATTAAATGGACATGTGTATTAGTACTTGTTAGAGTCAAATGCTTGTATCGAGTAATAATGATGTTTTGCAGGATTTTCCAGGAAGTAGGACATAAGTTTTTTCCAGAAATTCTCCGGAAACTTAACATGAGATTTTTGCAGGAACATTCTGACGGCGTCAGGAGTTATAACCTGACGGCGTCAGGTACAAAAATTTTGAAAAATTTTGCGAGTTTTGTTTATATCGGACTCTTAAAGTTTTTGTTGATCCTTTAGTTTTATAAACTCCAGGAAATCTGCAAACATTCATTCCACAAGCATTATATCTTTAATTGTTTTGTTTTTATTCCTAAGTCTGGAATTACATCTAGTTGTGAGTTTCCTTTGTTCGGTTTGATGCTTTGGGTTTTTGTGTTTGTTTTCTCAGGTTTAACAGGTTATGTATGACAAGAAGATGATTTATATTCTGGAAGGGAAGCTTTGATTGTTCATTTTCTTGGAGGAAGATCTAACCTTATTACCACACTATCCATACCGAGCGAATCAGGGGAGTATTTGATTTCATTCTTTTACCTGTTTTACTTTTACATTCTTTACTTGAACATTGGGGACAATGTTCATCCTAAGTGTAAGGGGATGGTAAAATGATGATACCTTACAGATACACTTTCGCTTGAGTTTGTTTGTTTGATGGTAGATGTGTAATAAAACTATGAGAAATACTTGTTAGTGCAATTTTAGCGCCAAATTTAAAATTTTTTACAACATTTAGGAGTGAAACTTTAGCCTTAGCAAGCGTCTCATGGATAGAAGATTGTATGACTAGCACAAAACCGTACTATTCAGAAAAATTTTCCACCCAAATATGTGAGGTTCGCCTTTAGATTTGATAGGAAAAGCATTTACTATTAGTGCTTATGAGTGTACCGATAGCATTTAGATTCTAGAACTTGCGTTAGTGATGCATCCCGAGACTGCTAGTGAGACTACATTCGTGTAGTAGGATTTACTACATGATAAGAGGCATTAGGATCACCCTTGTGTTAAACCCATATCATAATTACTTGACCATTTAAGTCATATTACTTGGCTAGTTAAGTCAATTAATTTTTCCCACACCTTAGCGTTGTACTCATTTTTAGTACACGAAACCCCTAGTACACCCCTCCGAGCCTATCTTTTCGTTTATAACTTTAAGCACTTTACTTAAAGGAAGAATTTGTTATACCCCACTTAACTGTACACCCAAATCGCCTTAGCCTTCCGTGTATGCACTCATCTTTAGTGCATTATTGTTATTTGTTAAAACCTTAGTTAATTATCTAATTGATTACATGGTTGCTAAGTCGAGTCATATCCTTGTACATATTATTTTGGGACGATTGGGACTCATGGGTAAAGTACTTATTTTATGGAATAATGGGGAAGAACATCATATTATTACCCCCATATGTACGTTAATCTTAAAAGTACTCCAAGTGTTTTGATTTTCTTAATTCGAGTCATTAGATTAGTTTATTGTAAAAGTATGTAAAAATTCAAGTGTAAGGGGAATATTCATTCCCTATGATGTATTATTTTGGATGGTAGGGTAAGAGTGTATGCAAAAAAAAAAAAAAAAAAAAAAAAAAAAAAAAAATCGAAAAAATCAAGAAAAAGAAAAAAAAAATAGAAAAAGAAAAAGAAAAGAGAAAAACATACGGACTACCGTCCCTTTTCATTCTATGTTCATTTTATGTTTTTGTTATTTTTGATTTATTAGCTTAAGTCGAGTCTAGTCTTGGCTTAGCAGCGCCATATTGTACATGTAATTAACCAAGATTGTTAACTCGCCACCAGTAAAGACTGCCTATATCCAACAAAACCATGTATTCCATATCCCTACACCTAACATTACAACCCTTTAAAAGACCTCTTTGATAGTTTATCCTAGGTGCTTACGCCATGTGGTGGAGGTTTGATCCTTTCTCAAGCCTATGGTAATCTATTTTGCTATGACAGGTAGTGAGAGATGTTTTCCATTTCCATATTGTGATATTACTTTATTACACCCGAGAGATGTGAGTATCTAAACACTATTTGTGAGGTGCTAGTGTATGACCTCCATGCTTGTCTTTGGTCTTTAGTGGAATGATTATTTGTTGTAATTACTTTTATATTAGTGTTAAATGACCCCTAACTTGTATTTTGATTAAAATAAAAGTGCATTTGCTTGAGGACAATCAAATATCAAGTATAAGGGTATATGATGAGGCAAAAAATGAACCGTTTTTAGAGGATCATTTAAGCCCGAAATTGAATTTATTTGATCAAATATTGCCCTAAATCGTTCCTTTTGTGAATTTAGGTACTTTTGGAGTGAATTATGGAAAAAGGAAGGATTTTGGACCTTTTTGGAGCATAAAAGTGAAGAAAATGGCAAAGTCTTAATTTTTCTTGCTGGGAACAGTACCTGACGGCGTCAAGAGCATTTTGATGACGTCGTCAAGAGTAAAAGTGGTGACGATCCAGAAGAAACGTGATGGTCTCACCCAAGGCCGTCACGTGTTAACTTGTCAAAACTTGCGCCCGGAGTAGCTGATATTGTTTTGGTCATAACTTTTGCATACGAACTCGGATTTAGGTGATTCAAAAGCCCACGCGAAGAGGACGAAGAGATCTACAATTTGGTGAAAAAATGTTCTTGACACCGTCAAGAGTAACGGGCTGACACCGTCAAGATGGGCCGACAGAAAATTAGCCTATAAATATAACATCATAACTTCACTTTTTGTAAGCCCTAAACCCTAAGGTCGATTCCTGGGTTTAGGTGGGTGCTTTTCCAGCAACTTAGAGGGTTTCAATCACTCCATAAATATCATGTATTGGTTTGATGATTATATCTCAACTATGTCTTTCATTATTATTGTTGATTGTCCTTCTTTGATTATGTTTTGCTAATTCACCTTGTGTCTACTTATGATTATGTGAAACTCGTATATAATTGATTAGATTTTATCGATTCCTTGTTGATGTTTGTGTCTGTCTTCGTCAATTAGTGCGTGATACTTCGATAGATCTAATTGGTTTAGGTTATAATTCTTGTTTCCTATTGTCTCTTGTTTAATTGAATGAATTCGATGTTAAGCTTAAGAAAACTGGCAAACTTCCATAGGGTTACATGCTTGAACGTCTTAAGAAACATGAACCGATGTGTACTAGGTTTTTATGGTTGTATTTAATGCATGAGCGAATTCTAGTGATACCATGTTAGGAGCTTCTTAGCCGGCTCGACATAGGAGTGAAGTAGGAGCTTATAGAATTGGGGAAGTAAGTACGCCACCCCATGAATTGTATTAAGGAATACAACCCGTCAATTAAAACAAGGTGTGACAATTCAATAGGTAGAATTGGATAGCTAGCAAGGAGTAACATATCTTAGGTAGACATGCTTCACATCCCTTGTAGAACCTTAGTTTACTTTTCTTGTTTATTAGTTTAATTAGTAGCTTTTGGGTTAGTTAATTAACAACTAATTCCGCCCATCCTTCCAATATCCGAGAATTTTACTTGCTTTTCATAAAATATAAAAACACAAAAAGAATCATCCTTCACCTTTATACCTAGTTAGATTAATTTCAATCATAACGACACTATTCCTGAATTGAACGATCAATCCCCCGGTACTTGTCACTATACTATACTACAACGATCAGGTACACTGCCTGGTGGGGGTTGTAAGCTTCTCGAGATCCCTCAAGAGGTAAAGCCTGGTATAATTCCCACGCATTAAGTTTTTGGCACCGCAACCCGGGGAATAGTTATTGTTTAGGTTGAATTTGATATTTACTAGGTCTACGCATTAGATTCCTATCAAGTAAGATTTTTTTCTTTTTATTTTGTAGCTTTATCGTAGTCTATCTTTTCTTTGTGATTTTGTTTGTAATTTGTTTCGGATGGACTTTACACTTAGACTTCTAAGATTGCAAGATAAGGTTGAGTGGCTAAAACACCAAAGATTTCAAAATACCTCATTTAGAGACACCTATAAATCATATGAGCCTTTACCTAGGATAGATTCTTATGAACAACCTCCATGTTTAAGATCTAGTTTTAGTGAGGCCAATAGGAAATGCGACCTAGTTTGCCAAGGAATTATGGAGAGAGCCATTGCAACAAATCATAAGTTGGATGAAGCACTAGGTTTGCTATTATCACTACCTAAGAAAACAATTGAGGAGGATTTAGCCGAGCATGATCACATCGATAAAAAAGACCTAGGTTTTATGATCGATGATGACGAATCTCAAGAAACATATGATGAATCTCTTGGGCAATTTGTATATAGCAGTCAGAATATTGAGGTTGATCCTTATGATTTGGACATATAAGTTGAGATGCCTAGAGAAGCACGTGAGATACTTAGGAGAATGCTTAGGATAGATTCTACCAAACACATGATGAGGATATAGGTGATCTTGACACATGGAATGATGAGGTCAATAACATAAGCCCACAAAATACTCAACCATCATTTGAGGCACACACACCGCCCGTGACTTACCCGGAAGAAGTAGAAGAAACTTTAGGAATTCCGATGGAGGTAGAACCCTTGGACCAGGCACCACTTGAGGATATAGGTTTGAACACTTGTAGTGATAACCTTACTCCTAGTTCTTGGGAATTTCCTAGTGTTGATGAACCGGAACCTCAATCTTTACACACCTTTCCATCCTTAGATATATTTCTAGGAGACAAAAGAGGAACCGACCCACCCATCAATCAATATTATCCGGGTAGTTTTAGGATGAAGGAAGCCATTCACTCACCCCTTCACCTCACGTAGCATATTTCCACCCTAAGGGTGTGTATCGCTACTTTCACCCGCACTTAATTCAAAGTGTAGGGAAAACCTCCCCTATTTCCGTTAAATAAGGGTAGAGTCAGGCTCGTGACTCGAACAAAAACAAGCGCTTATTGGGAGGCAACCCAAACTATATTTATTTATTTGTTTGTTTGTTTGTTTATTTGATTTTATTTGTTTCCGTATGCATGTTTTATTTTTGTTGTTTGTGGCTCATGTTTCAAAGAAAATTGTGAAAATGCTTTATTTTGTTTTTAACTTCGTCTTAATTGCATATAAAGGTATTTTGCAAAAGATAAGTGTAAGGGAGATCCAAATTTGTTTATAAGAACGAAATTGAGCATGAACCACAACAATATTAAATGGACATGTGTATTAGTACTTGTTAGAGTCAAATGCTTGTATCAAGTCATAATGATGTTTTGCAGGATTTACAGGAAGCAGGACATAAGTTTTTCTAGAAATTTGCCGGAAACTTAACATTAGATTTTTCAGGAACATTCTGACGGCGTCAAGAGTTATAACCTGATGGCGTCAGGTACAAAAATTCTGAAAAATTTTGTGAGTTTTGTTTATACCGGACTCTTAAAATTTTTGTTGATCCTTTAGTTTTATAAACTCCAGGAAATCTGCAAACATTCATTCCACAAGCATTATATCTTTAATTGTTTTGTTTTTATTCCTAAGTCTGGAATTACATCTAGTTGTGAGTTTCCTTTGTTCGGTTTGATGCTTTGGGTTTTTGTGTTTGTTTTCTCAGGTTTAACAGGTTATGTATGACAAGAAGATGATTTATATTCTGGAAGGGAAGCTTTGATTGTTCATTTTCTTGGAGGAAGATCTAACCTTGTTACCACACTATCTATACCGAGCGAATCAGGGGAGTATTTGATTTCATTCTTTTACCTGTTTTACTTTTACATTCTTTACTTGAACATTGCGGACAATGTTCATCCTAAGTGTAAGGGGAGGGTAAAATGATGATACCTTACAGATACACTTTCGCTTGAGTTTGTTTGTTTGATGGTAGATGTGTAATAAAACTATGAGAAATACTTGTTAGTGCAATTTTAGCGCCAAATTTAAAATTTTTTACAACATTTAGGAGTGAAACTTTAGCCTTAGCAAGCGTCTCATGGATAGGAGATTATATGACTAGCACAAAACCGTACTATTCAGAAAAATTTTCCACCCAAATATGTGAGGTTCGCCTTTAGATTTGATAGGAAAAGCATTTACTATTAGTGCTTATGAGTGTACCGGTAGCATTTAGATTCTAGAACTTGCGTTAGTGATGCATCCCAAGACCGCTAGTGAGACTACATTCGTGTAGTAGGATTTACTACATGATAAGAGGCATTAGGATCACCCTTGTGTTAAACCCATATCATAATTACTTGACCATTTAAGTCATATTACTTAGCTAGTTAAGTCAATTAATTTTTCCCACACCTTAGCGTTGTACTCATTTTTAGTACACGAAACCCCTAGTACACCCCTCCGAGCCTATCTTTTCGTTTCTAACTTTAAGCACTTAATTAAAGGAAGAATTTGTTATACCCCACTTAAATGTACACCCAAATCGCCTTAGCCTTCCGTGTATGCACTCATCTTTAGTGCATTATTGTTATTTGTTAAACCCTTAGTTAATTATCTAATTGATTACATGGTTGCTAAGTCGAGTCATATCCTTGTACATATTGTTTTGGGACGATTGGGACTCATGGGTAAAGTACTTATTTTATGGAGTAATGGGGAAGAACATCGTATTATTACCCCCATATGTACGTTAATCTTAAAAGTACTCCAAGTGTTTTGATTTTCTTAATTCGAGTCATTAGATTAGTTTATTGTAAAAGTATGTAAAAATTCAAGTGTAAGGCGAATATTCATTCCCTATGATGTATTATTTTGGATGGTATGGTAAGAGTTTATGCAAAAAAAAAAAAAAAAAAAAAAAGATAATCGAAAAAATCAAGAAAAAGAAAAAAAAAAGAAAAAGAAAAAGAAAAGAGAAAAACATACGGACTACCATCCCTTTTCATTCTATGTTCATTTTATGTTTTTGTTATTTTTGATTTATTAGCTTAAGTCGAGTCTAGTCTTGGCTTAGCAACGCCATATTGTACATGTAATTAACCAAGATTGTTAACTCGCCACCAGTAAAGACTGCCTATATCCAACAAAACCGTGTATTCCATATCCCTTTACCTAACATTACAACCCTTTAAAAGTGTAATAACTCACTAGTCAAGCTTCCGTAACAATGAAATTGTATTAGGGGTCAAGTGATTCATCGAAGTGACAAGACCTTGACAACAATTTTTGCAATTGTCAGTAGCTGGACATTATCTAAATCAGTACTGGTATAAGTTTTTGACGACAAGACGTACATTGAGATATTAATTAGAACTGAAAATGTTAGCTTGAATATATATTAATTTACGGGGCATGTTGACCACACCCTCCCCTATTTTTTAGATAAACCCTCTCTAAATGGGAGGGTGTACTTTTTTTGTATTTATTTATTTATTTATTTTTTATATGTTTGTAATGATTTTGTTTTGTTTTGTATAATTTTTTTAATGTTTGTACTGTTTTTGTGTTGTGTACTTAATTAATAATTGCCTATATGACGTTATAAAAAAATATGACGTTGACTCATTTGCATTTATAAACTAATGTTTGTAATGTTTTTGTGTTGTGTATACTTGAGTGTGGAATCTGCTGTTGAGCTGTTGAGCTGTTGAGCTTTGCAGTTTGTGGAATCCTTACTGTTGAGCTTGTGACATTCCTGTTTTGACAGCCCTTGTTGTATTGTGATATTGCTTTCTAGTGATATTGTGGAATCTGCTGTTGAGCTGTTAAAAAAATGGTTTTTAAAACAAGGCGATGACGAATGATTTTTAAAACCGAATGGATGGCGGAGTGATATTTTTATCACTTTCGCAACCTTCAAATCCGAGCCTTCTAAAAATCTGAGCCTATAAGGCGATGACGAATTTAACATTTCATCTGAGCTTGCAGTTGTGTTTTGTATTGTCTTTGTGTGAACCTGCAGTTGTTGTGTTGTCTGTGTGAACCTGCAATTGTGTAATGTTTGCACTTTGGACTTGATCACTTTGTTGTGGTTTCTTGTTTGCACTTTGGACCAATATATATATATATATATATATATATATATATATATATATATATATATATATATATATATATATATATATATATATATATATATATATATATATATATATATATATAAACTGCACTTGTACTTTCACAAAAAAAAATAGGACTTGGCGATGACAAATTTAACAATGATCCGAGCCTGCAGTTGTGTTTGTGTTTTGTTTGCACTTTCGACTTGATCATTTTGGACAAAAAATGCACTTTTGTGCTTTGACAAAAAATTAGGACTTAATGCACTTTTGTGCTTGACAAAGACTTGGACAAAAAGAAAAAAAAAACAAAAGCTGTAACAGGTGGGCCCCACTAGAGTGGGTTTGTAGCCTAGTGGGAGTAGACTCCATAACAGCACCCTAATTTATATGTATTGTATTTTACATTGGTCAATCACGCTCATGAAGAATGTGAACGTTTGTGACCAACGTAATGCTCCTAGAGAATGAACTGCATAGATAGTCAATTTTTATTGTTGAAAACATTTAAGTCGGGGTATTTGCTCGAAACTAGTTGAAATTGAAATTTAGACATACTAAAACTTATAAGAGGTGTAGTCGTAGGTTGTAATAGAATAAGAGAAAACGCTTATTTTAAAGCTTAATTGCAAAATATACCTTTGAGAAAACCAAATTGACTAATAAGGGCACTCAATTATAAAATGAAGGATCTTGAATGGCCAATAAAGTTAAAAAAAAATCCTTTCAACTTTATCTCTCTTTAAAATTTCCTCCTACATCTCTCTAAAATATCCTCCAACCTAACTCCGTACCATTTCTCTAAATAAATCCGACGGTCGGTTTCGGCCGACCGTCCGGACCTCTTTTGTACTTTCCCCTTCCTTCAATAAAAGTCATTACCCACAGATCTGTCATCTCACAACTGTCGTCGCTCGCTGCCGCCACCGCTGTTCTGCTCAGATCAGTTGCCTTCCGGTCTCCTCTGCTCAGATCTGTTGTGGTCCGTCATCGATGGCTTGATGTTGCCTTGGGTTTCGACTTTAGATCTGTTAGGTTTAGGTCTGGCTCCTTTACGGATGCTTAGTTTTATCTTCTTTGTATGTTTTATGTACTTTATGTACTTTTGTCAAGCTACACCTTCATATGGTTGTGTCTACCAAAAGCTCACTCTAGTGATTCCCCCCCACCCTTGTATTGTGTTGATGTAGTCTGTCACAACTATTATGGTGTATGTCTTGTTTTGGCTTAACTTGTTACCTTGTGTATTTTGTTTGGCAAGTCGGTTTCGATTTTGTCATTATGTTCGATGTAACTTGTTGTGTTCAAATTACTTCCATTTGTGAGGAGTGAAATGAAATCTCTATTCAATAATAATAATAATAATAATAATAATAATAATAATAATAATAATAATAATAATAATAATAATAATAATAATAATAATAATAATAATAAAGTTAAAAGTTGAATTAAAATTTGGTTAACATTGAATGATATTAATTGTCATAAAAAACGAATAAATACACATGACTTGAAAGCTTTTATTTGAATTTTTTTTCTTTCATTTTTTGGACGTAAATGTCAAGTGATGTGCGGGATTGCGCCATCACAAAAGGTTTTACCTCTCAAGGGATCTTTAGAAGCTTGCAATTCCCGTCAGGCAGTGTACCTGATCGTTGTAGTATAGTATAGTGACAAGTACCAGGGGATTGATCGTTCAACTCAGGAATAGTGTTCGCTAGGATTAAAAAGTCTACTAAACTAGGTCTAAAGGTGAAGGATGAGTCTTTTTGTATTTTTATATTTTATATAAAGCAAGTAAAAATCTCGGTTTTGAAGGAGTGGGCGGAATTAGTTGCTAGCCAACTAACCCAAATAACTAAAAATGCAATCAAAATAAAATAAAATAAACTTAAACTAATTTGTGTGGTGGAAACAATAATAAGAGAAAATGTGTTTACTTAGATTTCATTACTCTCTAGATATCTCTTACCGGTTGATTAGTTTGTTACAATTGCATTGATGACGGGTTATATTCCTTAATACTAGTCGTAGGGCCGTGTACGATATTCTCTAACTCTATAGGCTTTTACTTCATTCTAGGTCGAGCCGACTACTAGCTCCTAACGTAGTATCACTAGCAGTTGCCTACGCATTAAATACAACCAATAAATCCTAGTACACCTCCGATCATGTTTCTTAAGACGTTCAAGTAAGTTATCAAATGGAAGTCTGCCAGTTTTCTTAAATCTAACATCGAATACAATCATCCACAAAAACTATAAACAAACAATCATCCAATAATCAACATCTATGTTTGATTACATCTAAGCAAACACAAGAAAAACCTAGCCTAACATGTTAAAAAGAAGACAAGCATAAGATAGAATCAAATAACACATAGACATATTGAATGATTATTGGAAAACTTATCTTCAATTGAACATGGGATGGAACAAGGGTTGAAACCCTTGTTTTTACAGAAAATTCGTCTAGGGTTTACACAAAGAAGCTCTCCAAAAGTTCCACCCCTTATGAATAAAAATTAGAAAACTATATATAGATTTTACACCTTGACGGCGTCACGTTATAGCTTGTGACGCCGTCAACTCGCCGCCAAGATAAAATTCGTATTGCCTAGATCCACTTCTGACGCCGTCATGTGTAATATTACTCTGGGCCGTCACATGTATTCTGACCCTGACGGCCTTGGTGACGCCGTCAGGCCAAATTGCCTTGAAATTGTTCTGGGCCGTCATGTGTATTTTCTATATCCACCTCTTTTGCCAAGCTTGACGCCGTCACTTGTATAGTCTTGACGCCGTCAGGTACTGTTCCCAGCAAGAATTTTGAGACTTTGTCGTTTTCTTCACTTAATCGCTCAAAAAACGTCCAAAATGTTTCCTTTTTCAGATTTCTTTTCAAAAGTACCTAAAATGACAAAAGTACGATTTAGGGCAATAATTAATCAAATAATCTCGAATTCGGGTTTAAATGACCCTCTAAAAGCGGTACACTTTTCTCCTTATCATCAAGTAACATATTCTGATTGCTTAAATAACTCTACAAATCTACAATTAAATTAAAAGCTATTAAAAATGATTTAAAATTCTCAATTTTCATACCTTTTTAAAAATTGTAAACAATATATATGTTGAACTTTTAAAAAGAACAACTTTTATTGTTATAATTATTATAAAGTTTTTCAATTATTATTATTATAAATATAATTTTATTAGAAATTCATGAAATTTACAGAAAAAATTAATGAGAAGCTGAGATATCTGGGCTCCACTCCTCTAATTATACCAAAACTAATCGTACTAAAGATATGAATAGCAACACGTACCCCAATGTCTTGAGTCACGAGAAAATTTTGGATATGTTTTAGTAAGGTCACCGTATCCTTTTTAAGTTCTCCAAAAGAAGAGAATGAGAAGGGGAGAAAATCATATCTAATACCCGCGCACTTACCCTCATACTTGATGCATTTACGTTGTGTGACATCAATCGCCGCACGACCAGACACAAAATCAACCATATCAGTTTGCGTAAAGAACGATGACCCTGTCATATGCACAATTTTTGTTATATTCTTATGAAATTAAATTAACTTTTACGCAAAAACCTCGTGTATGCACATAGCAACACAAATATTTACTAAATTTGATTCATGTTAAAACGGAACATGTACACAAGAATTCAAATGAGTACTCTATTCATTTAAAAAAAATGTGCACTTTGTAAATGGACAAAGTTTAAAAATTTTCACTAACTACACTATCTACCAATAAAAATAATCTCCAATTCTCCATCAACTAACTATTTTTAGTTATTAAAATGTAAAGTGGTCACTTATTTTGCGACATCGTAAAATGAAAACATGAATATTTATTTTGAAATGAAATGAATTCAGAAGAAAAGTACTGAAAACTTCCAAATGTAAATTGTATTAATAGCCGAACAAAACAATACACAAATATTAGAAATAAATTTATTTACTTTATTTAATTTATTATATGCTTAAACTTATATTCAAAAGGCAAGTTATTTTACATATAAAACTTTTTTCACATGTCAAGAACAAATATTAGCCACTCATTTTTTTTGGAAAATAAAATAATAAAAATGGGAAGAATAATAAATATTTAAATTAAAAATTAATTACACCTAATTTTTATAATCTAAATATCTTATTAACAGTTTATCGTTAGGCAAACCAAATTATACCATTATGATAAACATTTAATTATTTTTTTATAGACGGACACTCTGATATACTTTCGACAAACTTTTTTTTTGTCCTTTTTTTCACGTTTTATTTTCGTTATTGAAATTCACCTAACGTTTCATATGTGATTTAACATTAATATCGAATTTCGAACACTAACCATTTGATCACTAAAATTGACACAAGTAATTGTCTATAAATCAAAAACTTTTCCGTTTTTTGCAATGAAAACAGATATTCATGGCTTTCCAACCATATATCGCACACTGTATTCGAATTATATATTATAGCAGTTCATTCATGAAACTTCTATAATCATGTGTGATAACAACAAATATAGTGAAAATCAAATGTGATTGAGATCACGTGTAGGGAAAATCACATGTGATTTTATGTGTTTAATCCAACTTTAATGAATTAAGACTAATCTACAATTCGAAATATAGTGTGTTGTATATGGTTGGAAAGTTATGAATTTCTAATTTCCAAGAAAACAAAAAACAGGATAAAATTTTAAAATACTGTACAAAAAGTTATGTTCATTTTATTACATGTTTAGATATTCAAATATTCAAATAAATGTTTAATCACGTGTGATTTTTAATGCAAGTTTCAACAATGAAAGCAAAAGAAAAAAAAAGACGAAAAACGTGAAAAAAACCCGAAAAAGAGTTTGTCGAAAGTATATCAAAATGCTCATCTATATAAAGATAATTAAATGCTTATCGCGGTGATATATTTTTTTCGCTTAACGATTGATTAGTATTTTAAGAGATATTAATTTTGAGAAAAGGTGGGTGAAAGAGAAGAGAAGAAATAGCTTGGAAGGAGCATCTCGACTTATAAAAAACAAAAAAAATAAAAAACCCTAAACACGACTCTCTTTGGCGATTTTCCCTACCCTCCCATTCTTAATCGATCGATCACAAATCTGCCTATCACTTCTTGCATGATTCTGATTTAGGTATGATTAACATTCATTGTTAATTGTTTCTCTTGTTGGATTCACTAGTTCTTGCAGAATTTTGTAAATCGATTTTTTAAGGTTTGGAAAATCGTCTTTTGTTTCTAAACCGACCTTGGTATAATCTTTGATTCTTGTTCTTTAACGTCGGTTTATCTATCCTATTAGTTGATTTACCACTTATTTGGATCGATTATCATGGGGTCTGGTTAGTATTTTCGGTGCTTAATTCTAAACCCTAAGCGATTAGGGTTTTCTTTTCATTCTGTTTGCTTGCATGCTGGTTGGTATTGAAGTTCTGTTCGTGGGTTTTGAGAGATGATGAATAAGGGTTTCTTGATTTCAAAGGGTGCATCCGATGCTCCTAATAAAGATCTGACTAGTTTGGCCGTTCAAACTATGACAGGTAGTTCTCAGGCTGATGGTGTGACATATTCTACCCTTGAGCCGGTTTCACTTGGTAATATTCAAAAGGACACTACTAGCTTTGGTGAGTTGAGTACACCCTCAATGATGAACCCTAGTAGTGTTAGACTGAACATGGTTGATGCACCTGATTGTTCTATGAATGGGTCTAAGAAAGTGGAGCCGATTCCACTTACTAAAGATACATCACATGGGGACGACTTGGAGCGGAGTACTGATTATGTGAAGCACTTGATTGATACTGCGCATCAGAATTTTGATGATGCCATGAATAAAATTCAAATTGAGATTGGAGCTAATGAAGTTAATCCTCCTTCGCTTGGATCTAATGAGAATATTAATAAGAATGTAACTTCTGGCCCTAATGATCAAAAGGTTGATACTACTAATGGTACGGGAGTGAAGTTGGTTTCTTATGCGGGTGCTACTTCTAATGAACCTCTGAAACATGTTTCAAACTTTCGTAGGTTGGAATGTAGCAAGAAGAAGGATGATGTTGACCTTTTTGTGCCAATGAAAGTAGTGGAAGAGGTTAACACGCGGTTTGAGAATACTCTCTATGGTTACTTTCTTGGCCAACGCCTTGCTTTTCCGGTTGTTGATTACTATGTTCGCAATGCATGGGCTAAGTTTGGTGTTCAAAAGGTAATGATGAATGCTAAGGGGTTCTTCTTTTTTAAATTCAACTCGAAGAAAGGTGTTGATGATGTGCTTGAAAACGGTCCTTGGTTGATCAGAAATGTTCCTATTATTATTAAACCATGGACCTTGAACACAAACCTACTTAAAGAGGATTTGACTAACATCCCGGTGTGGGTTAAATTCCATGATGTTCCCCTTGCTATGTTTTCTGATGATGGCCTCAGTCTTCTTGCCACACTGATTGGCACGCTCAAAAGGTTAGATGCTTTTACAAGCCAAATGTGCAAGGAATCGTGGGGCCGTAGTAGCTTTGCTAGATGCATGATAGATGTTAAATCGGATGAGGTGCTTCGGGACAACCTCACTGTTGAGATACCATTACTTGATGGTTCGGGTTCCACTATTGAGAAGATACGGGTTGAATACGAGTGACAACCACCTCGTTGTGACAAGTGTAAGATATTTGGTCATACTCTGGCTGATTGTCCTACAGTTGTTATTCCTCATGTTCAGTCTACTAAGCCTGTTAATGATAGTTTCAAGACTGTCAATCACAAGAAGAAAGGAAAGCAAGGTGGTCCTTCAATTCCGGGTCAAGGGGGGTTTACTAAACCTGTTGTGGGTAAGCAGTTTCAATATCAACCCAAAAAGGCTCCTCCTGAACCTAAGAAGACGAATAAGAATGCTGGTAGCACCAAGAAGACGGCTTCTGATATGGCTAGTTCTAGTGGTACGAAGATTTCTACATCAAACCAATTTGATGCTTTTAATATGGATGATACGGATGCGTTTGGTATCTCTACTGCTGACACCAACATGGATGTGGATTCTGGCCGTACAATGGAAGTTAATGAGGATGAGTCGGTTAAGACTGGTACTCCATCACAAGAACCGATTGTGAGTGATTCAATGGAAACTATGGAAGTTGGTTCTACTCCAATAGTTGAAAAGATTAGTAAGCTTGAAAAGCTACTTATTGATGGAAAAGCTACTCTTGTGGATGATGAAGGTCATCCTATTCCGTCTGCCTCTGTCACTAAGAGGGCTAACCCATTTTCCAAGGTGGGTGATATTGTGGTTACTGATAGTGATGAGGAAGAGGTTCTTAACACGTTCGACGAATCTGCTAATCTGTTTGGTGGAGGCTTTGAGCGTGAAGATGAGTTTGATGACTATGATGACTACTCGAAGCAAATTTATGATCTTCCAGGGGAATTGGATGCTCTTAATGCCATTTATGGCTTTAATCTCCAAGGTCGTAGGAAATAGTTTATATTTTTGCCCGAGTATTTCAATATTATGTGGTAGTGGTTTTGCTTTCTTGTCTAGAAAATAGGAAGTATCTTGTTATGTAAGCTTTTCGCCTATGTAACGGGCTGAGATATGGGATTCACTCATATCCGTTGTACCTAAATGCTTTTTGGAGTAATATATTTACCGGGTCGTTGACCTTTTACCCAAAAAAAAAAGGTGGGTGAAAGAAGTTTTGTTCTCTAATCTAAAAAACGAGTGGCTAAAATTGAACCCTTGGTATGTATGTAAATGTTTGATATATAAATGAAGTCAAATTTATATTCATAGCTTATATGATGTATAAGATCATTTGAGTTTTAAACTTTTTTTACATACCAAGGGACTAATCTCCACCCTCCATCTTTCCTCCATCTTTATTTGATATAATGGATGAGATTAATCATAACAATTTAAAAACCCACTTTCATCATTTTTTTCAAATATTAATATATTTCAAACCGTTAATCGTTAAGCGAAAAAAAATATACCGTTACGACGAACATTTAATTATCTTTCTATAGATAGGCACTTTGATATATTTTCGACAAAATTGTTTTTTTCGTTTTTTTCACGTTTTTTTTGTGGCAAAAAAAATCATATATGATATTTTCGGCCAAGAAAAAAAAGGTGAAAAAAACAATTTTTTTTTTTTTTTTTTTTTGTCGAAAGTATATCAAAGTGCCCGTTTATAGAAAGATAATTAAATGCTCGTCGCGATTGAGTAATTATTTTCGCTTAACGATTAACGGTTTAAAAGATATTTAAATTATAAAAAATGGGTAAAATATTAAAATGCTTTTAATTTCAACCACTGATTTCTTTTTAGATAGATGGTTGGAATGAGTCCCTTAGTATGTAAAAAAAGTTTGGTATTTAATATAACTCTGGTCAGCTTATATTAAACTTTTCTTTTAAAGTGTCATCTTTATTAGTAGATGTTATTAATTGTTCACTTGTTCATCCATAAATTAAACTTTATTTACATGAATTACTCTTTTCTTGATGCCACTAGTTTTTATTATTATTATTATTTTAAACAAGAACATAGAAAGCTTTTACGACTATCACCATTCACCACTTTATAATCAGTCACAAACCAACCATGACATATAACTGTTATTGACAACGAAAATTTAAAAAGTAACAATATGAATTTTCTTTAAGACAAAACTCATTATTATTACTATATTTTATTTGCATTTATGGTAACGCATGACACATTGACACTCGTCACACCCTAGTTTTGTTTTTTCTTCATACCGTTTTATTTTTGTTCAGATGTTACAAGGATATAAGTGGTCCACTTAAAAAGAAAAAGAATTAGAATGGTTATCCACAAGTTAATTATCAAAAAGTGCTGAAAGAATATTGAATCAATTAAAAGTGAACCAATTGATTTCAGGTAAACTTAAAAAATTCACGTATAGCAAAAAATAAGTATATAAATATAGGTGTTGGTTTTATATATATAAAAAAAGGAGTTATAAATAAAACTTTTGTCGTTGAATTTTAAATAAATTATACGAGTGAAACTTATCACTTTTCATTTTTTTTTTTAATTTAACAAATATCTCCTTATACTTTACACCCGGCCATAGTTATTTAAAAAAAACACAACTTATATATTGTAGTTATGTTCAAATATTATTATCATTATAGATTGAATTAATATGAACGAGACTATAGATATCAAATGAAAGCACAAGTTATTATAATATGTATGTGAATACACATGATTGTATATATACGAACAAGTTTTGTTATTTCTCTTTATGAGTTTAAGTAAGTATATGCAATTTTTTTTGCTATCTCTGTTCAATTGCGACTCATGTTATTTCCTTTTTATAAGTTTAACCCGTGCGTATACAGGTTTAAAAATTAAATAGAATTATAATTATTATTATTGGGGAAATAAATATTAAACTTAAAGCACGAGTGTTAATCGATATTAATACATAATAAAAATTTATGTATAAACTCATACATACACGTGTATTATAACATATGAGTATTAAATGTTTTACACAATTTTATAGAAAAGTACGCACGGGGTTAAAAACTAATACGGTCAATTATTAAACGGAATTAAAATGAAAACATGTGTTACTATGATATGAAAGATACACTTAAAAAACTAGTTATTAATAGTTTAATACAGAATATGATAAATATTATCGATATTATATATCATAATAAAAATTTTATGTAAAAACTTGTGCATGTGTACACATAAATGGAGTAATTAATAAATTTGATTGCCAAATACTATTACACTTTTAAGTGTGTTGCACTATACATTTTGAAAATGCTCATTGCACTTTCATAGTCTTGAACATAAAAAAGGTGTAATACATTGATACAAATGGATTTTTTTTCGATATGGAAGCTTTGCTAAACATTATCGCTACTATCTCCACTAACAAGTGACCTCGCTTTTGTCTTTAACTTCCGGTCATCGAGGTAATGCTGATACACATACGAAACTGAACCCCATATAGCAAGAAGTAACGCGATAGCTTTCACGCCATCCATCTTATCTCCGAAAAATATAACTGCGAGGACAGGAACAATAGGCAATGCCAATGTACTAATCACATTCGAAAATAAAGACGACACTTCAAATATTAACCCCAAAATCCCAACTGAACATATTTGCCACGCTATGGCTATCCATACCAATGTCATTATATACGAAACTGACCCCTTTTTATAATCGTTCATTTCCTTTGCTAACCCATCCCATTCTCCACTAGCGAAAAGTCCTACCAAAGAACCACAGGCCGCAACAAATGAAGGGTATATCTGCATTTCTAACACAACTCTGAAGTTTTCGCTTTTTAGTACCTTTTCAAATGATAGTTGCAAACAGGAAAGATATAAAGAGTAAGCAGCAGATGCACCCAAAGTGCATAAAAACCCGATTATGTATTTCCCTTTTGGAATTTTTGAGTTATCCGAATCTGAATTTACCGCAATAAGCGAGGCAGAAAGTGTAAGAAGAAATAAAGAGTTGATGATCAAAGATGTAAACTTTTGCGCATTGAATAAGAAGGAGAATAAGGCATTGAATGCTAGTTGTGTTGCACATAGTAAAGAGTATGTAGATACGGGTAGATATAAAAGACCATATGAATACATCAAGTTATCACCAGTCAAGAGTAGGCCGAAAAATAAGTAAAGAAGCAAAACCGTGGATATGGGTGGTGCTGATGTGGACTTGATGGATGGTGGGACGAAAAGCAGGACGGGGATTAAGATTGGGAAGCCGGCAGATTGAACAAAAGTAGCCATCCATTTACTATTACCACCTTTGTCATAGTAAAGTCCGCCCAAGAGGGTGGCGGTTGCTTGACCGGCTAAGAGAAAGATAATATAAACCGACACACGCAACCACCATCTGTAGTGTTTGGTTTTTGGTATCTCTGCTGGGTTGGTAGAACTCGAGGCTTCATTGGAGATGGCATCTTTAGCAGCTAAGGAAAAAAAAAGACGAGTAAATGATCAATATACAATTTTTGCCACTTAATAAATTTTCTTGCTCCACAACTGCACACAAACTTTTTGATCAGTACATACCTCGTGTTTGCAGTTCGATTTCTTGACCTGCATCCGCCATTTATAAAAACCCACACCTACAAGAAGTGCAGTGACCTTGTTATAGTTTTCAGGA
This sequence comes from Artemisia argyi, assembly GCA_030686995.1. Lineage (NCBI taxonomy): Eukaryota > Viridiplantae > Streptophyta > Magnoliopsida > Asterales > Asteraceae > Artemisia > Artemisia argyi. The sequence continues at coordinate 228,473,850 of CM060701.1, forward strand.
AGCCAAATCAATAATTGTAACAGAAAAGTCAAACTTTACTTACATCACATAAGTCAACTATATTGAAATTCATTCAAATCCACCATGAAAGTCAAACTTGAGTTCTTTAATCTTAAGAAATACATGTAGTCTAAATATTTTGAATGGTTGATGGTGAGGCCACATCCCTTATAGTAACAATTTTCTTGGTATATAGTTGAAGTCTATGTGAACTAAAGTTTGACTAGTCTAGAAATAGTCAAATCTGGTTTGCTGTTCTTATTTTTGCAGCTAGATATATAAACAAAACCAAAATGATTTATCTACCATTATTCTGTCCGTGGCGTTGCTTGTTCAATTTCCTCTTGTTAGTAAACCCTTAAAATATACATTTTCCTATTTATGTCGTTTCGGCTTCTAAATGTCCGTAAACCTATATACAATTAGGAAGCAATAAGTAAACTAGCAAGATGTATCTGCTATGCAGCAGACAATTACTTTTCCTGTATAATTGACTTCCTTTTCCCGCAAACTCACAAACTTGACCATTATACCTCACTTAGATTATATTAGCAGTTATCCGTTCACTTATATTACATAATTGATCATTATTCCTCACTTAGATTATATTAGCATTTTCAAAACCAAAAGGTTTTTTTTTTTTTTTTTTTTTTTTTTTTTAGTGCAAAAGGTGAACTTTATATTACTCATTAACAAATATGTACATATACAGTTCTCATCATCTGATTTGGGCATACCCAAATAGATGCAGAATACACAGAAACAACAATACAACAATTATATTCAATCTCTAATACTAACATTATCAAAGATCAGATATCAGACAACATAAACTCCCAGCTTCAGCCAAGCATCAAGAGCTTTAAATCACCTTTAAGCACCATACCATCTAGCTACATTTCCATTGATCCTTCTCATTTAACTCACTCAACCTGCCACCACAGTGAATTAAACAAGAAAAGGATAATGGCATCACTAGGAACCCATTCACTCAATCCAGTCAAGGGCTCTTCCAAGTTTCCTACATTTCCATCTTTACAAATCGCTTCAGAAACTTGGAATTATATAAACATTATGATAAACAAAGAAACTGCCGGGATAAGTTAGTTTGTTATGCTATTATCAGACAAGCGTGGTCATATTTTGTGTGAATTGATCAGCAAGTAGGGATGGAAAAAAACCCGAACCCGACATAATTGGGGCGGGGCGGGGCATGCTAATTGGGTTACGGGGCGGGTTTGGGGATTAAACGGGGATTTTAATCGGGTTTGGGGCGGGGAGCGGGGAATCCTTGCCCCGCCCCGCCCGATTAATAAGACATATATACAAATATATTTATACATATATAGTATTTTGTTAGTATTTACGTAATAAAAATATGAGTCTTATATTGTTTGTTTTTTTAGATTTATAAGAACGCGTAATTGTGATTATAGAAACTCATTTAGTGTCATATCTTAAGTTTTAATTTTTTTTTGTATAATTTATCATTATTTACGTATAATATTATCATTGAAAGTTTAATAAGGCTTGTTTATAATTAATTATTAATAGGTTCGTTATTGCTAACGGTATAAAAATAACAATAAATGTGAAATGATGCGGCTTTGGTCGAGAATTACACCCAAAGATGACGTCCCGATAAAATCCCCGATTAATACGGGGCGGGTTTGGGGGACCATCACGCCCCAACGGGGCACCCCGACTAGATCCCCGATGGGGATCGGGGCGGGTTTGGGGGGAACTTTGTAATCGGGTTTGGGGATGGGGATGGCCGCCCCGCCCCAAACCCGCCCCGTTGCCATCCATATCAGCAAGTGGCCTGGTGTTAACTAATAACGAGATGACCATGCAATACGAGTTACGATTTATGAGTGATGACCTAAAGGAAGAAGAAACTAAATCAGGCATCCTTTGTATTTTGAGTGAACCTAACAAACATAGAAGTACTTTTTAACTGATGTTAACTACTATCATCTATTCATCCACTAAAGGCAACTATGTGTACCTTTGATACAGTAAAAACATGCAGAAAGTCTCATTATCATCCAATAATACCAAATTTAGCAAGAAAAAATGTAAGAAGATTCTGCATATAAACATAAAGATTCATTAACTTGCTATCTCATCACTGTTGAGGTACATTGTAGTCTTTGGTTTAGAGGTCCTCCTTATATATCAAGAAATTATAACGTTTCAAAAACAAGATACCATTATGCATAAATAAATTACTAATAAATGAAATCAATAAGATTTCATGCGATGTAAACGTACAATCTAGCGGCTTGCGAAATAACTCCCGAAATGACCTACTAATAGATGATTCAATGTTAATAACCAATCTTTAAATGTAACTGATCCATTGATACTAAAGAAGGGAATACCGTTAAAAATATGTGCAAACATCCAGCACGAATGACCTGATGGTAAAACTGTTGGTATTAATAGATTTATGAGTATCAATAATAATTTGCCTTTTTGAAACATAACCGAAGGACTAATACGAGAAGAATCAATTGCCATCCAAACAAGCATCCGTTGAGGAAATGAATTACGAATAGTGAAAGACACAACATTGAAACAATCATGTAGATGTAAGTTTTGCAAAACATACTATAAAAAAACAGGAACTTAAGAGGTATCCTGCAATGATACACAAATTGTGACATCAACTAATTAAACATGAAACTTAATCGAAACTACAAAACAAGAGGGGGATTTAAAGCCACAACATTACGGTATTACAAGCTATAAATTCCTAGAAAAAAAGCTAGTCTCTCAGTCTTCTACGACGCTTCATTTTCGGGGGAAGAGGGACACGCAGGTCCTGATTAGCAATGGGTTCGCTTTTCCACCATTCCTTATACCTAACACTCACATGACCTCCGTACTGTCTTTGCGGGAGGTATATATATTCATTCCAATCATCATTGCTTTCGAGATTAAGATCTTCAGCTGGGATATCCTGATTATACCCAAACTGCTTAGATACCCGATGCGGAAAGTATTGTTGACTAATATCCAAGCCAACTAACACAGAAACCCTGACACAACGGGCAAATGATTCCAATTCATCATTATTGATTTTTTCAATGGTAGCATCTTCTTTATAAATTGTGTGATCCTTGACATAAGGCCGCCACACAAACTGTTTTCGACATGTACCCGACTCTAAGGTGGCGTAATCAGTACTTTTGTTAACCTGGTTAGCCCATCTGGCCAATCTAGTTTCACCATCTCGAATGTTGCCCACACCATAAGGCCTCACATGCGGAAACCTTTCCAATACCCACACCTGCATGTAGTACATAGGGGAAAATACTTCCTGCAAAACTCTTTCGCTTTTTCCTTGTTGGAGATCCAAAATAGTGTTTTGTAAGAAATGCAAGTCCCTATAGAGAGTTGCAAGGACAGCAGGTGCCAGAGCCATTTTCTGGCCTCTTGCTAGAAGAATAGCCAAATTAAAAGTCTCTGGCATGACTGTGTCTCTCACAGATGGAAAGAGATACTTAGATAACCAGAGTGCTAGGAACGCTTCATGTTCAAGAACATTTTGATTTTCCATAAACTCATTCATCCAAGCATTGAAGCGGGCCTTTTTTGAAGGACTTGCAATCAATTTTTTGTAAGCTTCTTTTAACTGAGATAAAGCTTCACAATCCTGGGGGATCTCGACATGACTGGTGACGGGGCCTCCCAGAACTGAGAGTCCTCCGAGAACCATCATATCTTCGAGAGTAATCGTTATCTCCCCCCATGGAAGTATAAATGTATTAGTTTTGGGGAACCACTTTTCAGCAAACCAAAAAATAAGATTCTTATTTTGAGGTATCTTGAGTGTGGAATTTATAATAGCATCATAAATTCCAGCCCTCTTCCATCCAGGACTATGTGCTGCTTTCATGGTCTTAACCCAATTTTCCCACTTTTGGTGTGGGTTACCCCAACCCACGAATTTGATTTTCTCAAGATGTGTATGTAAGGTAGATATAGTGGAGGTAGGTTTAGCAGGACGGGATTGGGGCGTGGCAGTAATGGGGATAATTGGTTGAAGAATCTCACCAAATTGTTGCATGTGATATGCTAGAGTCGCAACATTCATTTCTTCGACACTAGCTTCGATTGACATTCTAGCAAAATCAAAGGAAAGAGACCAGAAAAGGAGAGTATATTTGAATTCTGAGAAGAATAGAATTTGTTATGTTTCTAAAGAACAAGAACCAGTGGTTTAAATAGGAGTTATGATTTGGATTATGTACTTTACTAAGGTAATAAATGGCCTATTTAGATAATTACATAAAATAGCATTTATGGACTGAAACATTATAAGCATATTACATATGAAATGTTTTATAATAATTACATATTACATATATCAAGGTTTTTAAGATAGAGATCCTATATAGGATCATTTTCATCTTTATAAGAACGTGATCGTAAGATCATATCGTGATCTTAAGATCCTATAGTATTATTTTCTTAAGAGGGCATTGTTGAATTATGCAAATATGCATATTATTATATATCATATATCATGTATCATGAAACCTGTATGTAAAAATTATGATTATGAAGTATTTAATACAATTAGCATCTTATTTTTCATATTTTATAAAACTTAATACATAAATTTGTAGTTTTTTAGCATGTTGTTCGAGAAAAGTAAGATCGGATTGATCAAGATCTTAAGATCTTATAGTCAAGATCGGGATCCTATCTCGCAAAGATCCTACGTAGAATCGGGATCGTTTTTGCTTTGTAGTATTATAAAACCGCAAGATCCTAGGATCAAGATGAGGATGTTAACAACCATGACATATATAGTGTAACATATAACATGCAACATTAACATATTGTAACATATTACATACTCACTACCTTTTATTTTAAGTGTTCACATCACTATTTTAGTTTGTCTTAAAATCCGTGCTTGTTAATGGCTATCATTGGTCTTTGTTTAATCACAAAGTTAATGGCTAGATATCACAAATTTTCGATTTAAAAGTTAGGGTTTATAGATTTTCGGAATCATGCAATATGTGATTATTAGGTTACTTAATGATAGGGCTTTTGTGTTAGAACATGTGTCTATCCTTTCTATCAAGTTTAATCTTATTTTTACACACGATTGTATGTTCTTCGAAACCTAGGGTTTTAGTACGAATTGGGTTTTATTGAATGGTTGATGTTTTTGTCATTCTTGTTGGTGGGATATGGTCTCATGAATGTATTAATCATGTTTATGCTATTTTATTTAAATATTTTTCATGATAGCATGATTCTCGATAGATTGGGCTTCGTTCAAGGTGGGTTTCTCTCATATTGTGTTCAACAGTGATGCTTAATGTGGCTAAATGCTTCTAATGCTCGTATGTGACATGCTAGCACCTGTAATCATCGATTGTTTCATGATTTTACATTTTATCGAGAATGTGTTCTTGGATATTTTTCGAAATCATTGTACTCGACTGATTTGTATGTTTCTAATTGTTGATAATCATCGTTTGCAACAGGTTTCAACACTTGGAATACTTGTTAACACATAGAAACGTACGTTGGCTTAGTTTCGAAATTCTTGTATAAGAATTTTCGAGAAAATCCTTATCGCAAACATGCTTGAAAAATTTCGCAATCACAAGCTTTTCGAGAAATATCAAAATGTTGTATTTTTCTCGAAAATACTCATTTAGTTATTTTCTCGAAAATGTTTGAGTGTTTGCGAAATTTTCTCATCCATGGCAATATTTTTCGAAATCATCATTCAACCTAACAATTTCGCAATCCCTTATTATGATTATTCTCGAAAAACTATTCTAGTGGACTGTTCTCGATAAACCTTTATCGAGAACACACTTGATAATTTTTTCGAAAACACTCAAAATAATAGATTGCGAAAATGTTATTTAGTGACTGTTTTTTCGAGATTATTGGTTCTTGTGACTTGATTTCGAAAACATGTTTATTACTTAGGTGTTTTGAGAGTCACTTAGCTCTATGTACCATGACATGAACATTGTTGTAATTTTTCGAAAACATGTAACTTGAGATAATGGTACTTTATCAATGTATTGTGTGAAGGTTTTTTTTTTTTTTTTTTTTTTTTTTTTTTTTTTTTTTTTTTTTTTTGTGTGTGTGTGTGTGTGTGTGTGTGTGTGTGTGATAATTCATTGGACATATATGATTCATCTTCTAAATACACGTCACTTATCTACATACATGCAATTATTGAACCATACGTGCTTACATGATTCTAAATGCTTATTCATAATCAAACATTGCAACCGTGCTAACTCGTAACAAACCTCGATGTTTTGTTTTATGATGATGCTTTTCAGAATAATATGGCTGAACACAATGAGAACGTCCCTGAACAAACTCTTCCATTACTCACCATGGATGATATCACTCCCGCTGACTACGATGTTACAATGGCAACAACAATCCACGAGTTGATTTCGACAAGTTGAGAATTACTGAGAGCTCGTGCAAGATTGTTAAAGATATTCTACTTGCACATCCATGCAAACATCTGCTCATCTGTTCTACTTCAGTTCCTCTGTTCTACCTTCATCAGTTCTGGCTTACAGCTAAGGCAAATTTGGATGATGAGTGTTTTACTGTTACGTTGGATCGCCAAGTCTACACTGTCAATCACAACGTTCTTCGTACAGTCCTTCACCTGCCTCAAGCTGACAACGAATTCGCTCTAATACTGCCTGAACTGGACCTTCTTGACTTCTTTGTTGAATTAGGATATGATGTTGATGACAACGTACCTCTAGTCAAACATTCCCGATTCAATGCCAATAATATCCCTCAGCCTTGGAGAACATTCTGTCTGTTGGTTGTAAGATCGATATCAGGAAGAAAGAGTGGTCATGAACATCCTAGGCTTGAACACTTGCAAACATTCTGGGGTATGGTGACTTTGACACCTATTGACTTTGCAGTTCCAATCATGAATGATATAGTCTACAACATTCAAACCGATCGTGTGAAGACTATGATACCATTCACAAGATTCACCAAGCTTCTCATAGAACACTTCTGCAAAGACACTCCAGAATTTATCAAGAGGATGGAAGATCCTAATGAGCCGAAGCACCTCTTCGAGGACGACTTCACCACCTCATTCATCAAGACGACCTCTTCCTCTACCAAGATCAAAGGAATGAGGCTTCCCAAATACCTTCTTGATGACAAAATCAAGAAAATTTTGAACTACAAATTGTATGATAATGCTTACAAAGGGGTACAGGAAGAAGTTACTATTCAGACTCGAAGCAGAGGAGGTGTGAAGTCTGGAAGCACTACAAGCACCACTGTCTCACCTCAGACTAAGTCTAAGGCTGCTCCCAAGACAAAACCATCTGCTACACCCAAGACTTCCGCCAAACCTAAACCAACATCCAAACCTAAGCCTACTACCAAGCCAAAGCAGAAGGTAACTCCAGAATACACTCTTTGTGATGAACCTACACCTCCACCTTCTGACACCTAATCCGAGTTCGACACGGAATCTGAAGAAGAAGAACCAGATTATGAACTGAGAGTAAGAGCACCTGAAGAAAGATTCCCTGCGACAGAGATCGCTATACAACAAAGTCTAGAAACATATGAAGAAGAGACAAGAAGAAGGAAAGGGATCACTATCAATGAGCCTAATGATGATGATGAAGACGAACCAATCGTTGAACAGTTGATCGATAAACACAAACTTAAAAGTATAGTTGTCGACACACGAGCTGAAGAAAAGCAACTTCGCAAAGAACAAAGGAAAGCAATTCTCGAAAGCCGACTTATGTCTCAACCTCCAACATCACCACCTATCGATCAGTCTAAACATGAAGGAAAAGGCACTTGTTGATGCTATGTCGGCCTACATGTCCAAAGAGTCATGCAAAGATGCAGCTGGAACCCTGAAAAGGTCAAGAAAAGATGACGACCCTGACCCAAACTAAAAAGGCAAGAAACCTAAGTCTGGAACCGGTCCTTCATCTTCTCTACAACCACGAAAGGACTCCACTCCTCCTGGAAATCAACAACACACCTCAGCTACCGGTCAAGGTCAAACTGAAGCGGAAGACACTTTCATGGAACCTACAGATGACTACCAGGGTCAACCTGACACCGATTACCGTGCTTCACCTATTCCCGATTCTCATGCTGGACCATCGTCACAATCCAAGGCTAAAGACAAAGATGCTACATCTAAGTCCAAGAAATCTAAGAAGAAAAGACGTCATTCATGGCTCGACAATGATGACACTCCTCAGAATGATTGGTTGACAGAAATGGTTCAAGCTCAACCTCCTATCGAAGAAGAAGAACCCCTTCCTGGCAACACTCTACAATTCACCCAAGTCATAATGAAGGATCTTCATATCAACAAACTTACAAAGACGGAGCTCAGAAGAATCAATAGGGATGCACAAGAATTCCTTAAGTCCAGATCCGGAAACAAAGTGGAATACGAATATCATATGCAGAATATAGCTAGTGCAATGTCTGCCGACTTTTATCGGCTAAATCTTGAAGTTAACATCGATCTCAGTTCCAAAAATCATGAAAAACCTTACTTCACTGACTGGAACAAACCATTACCTTTGAAAGGATTTCCAGACAAACCCAAGATACCTTACAGCTTCTTCTTCAACAAAGATCTTCGTAACATCCAGCTCACCCAGGAGACATCCAAGAAGAAATATGCTTCCTCACTCACAATCTCAATACCAGCCGCAAGATACGAAATTCCTGCCATTGAAGAAACCACTCGTATTTTCAGCAACTCCATCGTAGCTTACGACGGAGATGCTCTACACGGAATTCAACACTGGCCAGAACGTCGTCGTCTCGGTTATACCAGCAGATTAGAAGAGAAATCATTGGAAAATGTGAAGCAAAAATCTAAGATCATCGCTATCTTGGAGATTCAAGAGTCGCAACGGTTTAACTACATATTCATGCGTGAAATTGTTGTTAAACGACAAGATGAAAAGAAGTACAAGTTCTCCGAAGCAGACTTTCCAGACCTTAATCTCAATGACATCGAAGACATGTATCTCGAAAAGGTTCAAGGAAGAATGCGTGGATTCGATAGAGAAGTACAGTACAACTTCATGGCATCACTACTTCTTTACATCCGACGATTGATAGTTCAAGAAAGAGTGGAAGATCTTCAGCTTGGAGTGGAAAGTTACCAACAGAAAATCAATTTGACAAAGCCGCAATTCACATTTGATGGAATCTATCAAACGTCACAGTTTACTCTCAACCAAGATCCTTTTGGTTTCACCTACATCAACAACAAAAAGCTACAAAGCTTCATGAGGTTCGATGAGGTACACAAATTCTGTGATGTTACACTCAAATCTGTTCGTGATGGGCTTGTCAAAAGGTTAAATGATGATCGCCGAAAGATAGCTAAGGGGGAACAACCTAGATGGAAATCCAGCACAAGAAGACAAGTTTGTAACTTTGTCTTAAAGATTGAAGAAAGGTTATTTCGACGGGAACATATCAGACGACTGGAAAGCTATATCGGTGCCAGACCATCGTTTCCTGTCAGAAACTTCGTAAGACCAGAACCTAAGTTCACTGACTTTGATGCTCCACTTCCTGACGAAGTTTAACTTGGTACATTTGGTTATTCACTTTTCATTATCAATTGTGTCATTTGATTGAATAAATTTCATTATGGCTTGTGCACACATAACAGTGTACAACCCGTTCTTGTAATGAAAGGACCCTGAGGTACGCTTCAGTGCCTCAATCCTTATATAAGGAGCAAAGGCTTCTTACTTTTGAGTAGAATTAATCAAACATTTTCTGATTTTCATAATTCTGCTCAAAAGACAAGTATTTCACCTCAATAAATATTCACTGGTTGAGGGGGAGCACTTGATAAACTCATCGTTTGAAATACAAAGTTCTTGTTGATATCTCCCCATAAGACTCAAAAATCATATTTTAATCAAAAGTTTATCAAAAACAACATCTCATATGCTATTTTTGAGGGGGAGAAAAAGTGAATGTGATTAAAATATGAAAGTTCAAAGTTGCTAAAATTGTATCTTGTGCGAGCTAGACTTAGAATTGACCCAAGAATTGACGAAACATAAAAGTTAGTAATCTCGAAAAGACTTATCCTCGTTGGGTAATAACATCAAGTTAGTTACTAGAGCTAGTTGTCACCTAAAAGCTGACAATGGAACTCTTTAACTAGCCATGTAAGCGTGTCTCGAAAAGGATTTGTCTTAGTAGAAATGTACCGTTTCGAGAAACTTTCTGTGGATTTGACCAGGCCGGGTAATAACTTCAAGCTAGTCTAACTAGTGATGCAAGCATGTCTCGAATCGGTCAGGTTCACTGAAAGTGGATCAATTCAAAAAGTGATTGCTCCTCCCACATGTGCAAATTTATTTAAACACTTATGAGCACATGTGAAGGGGGAGCCCTTCAAAAAGGAACAAAAAAAACTCTCAAAGTGTTAAACAAAATGTTTGATAATCACAAACACTTTGAGAGATTTTCAATCAAAGGTTTCTTGGCTATTGTCGGATAATCATGTAGTTATAAGGTGATTAAGATAGGAAATTCAGTCCTATGATCCGCCAGAGCCGGAGGGATCTACCCAAGGACATCACCAATAGTTAGAATTAGAAGTCCTTAGGTATGATACGATAAAAGGAGAAAAGAATGAAAGGGAAAGAAGGAGTTGAAGAATTAAAAAGAAAAGTAAAGAAAAGGGTGAAAATAAATAGCCCTCCATATGTTCAACCTTAGGGCAGACACCAGGTTCAATTCATATGCTACTGGTTGTTGCTAAGGCGACACCGGTATTGAAGATAAAGTCGTCATGGACCCAGTGACGCAATGCACTAAACCTTCTTAACCACTCAAGTTCTCTTAAAAGAGCTTGTTTCATTCTCACGGGGAACCGATGTAATCTATCGACTAATCTCTTAGAGATGGTTGATATTGAAGCAGGAGACCCCTCCCTAGTCTCCGCATAGGAAACCTAAGTGTGTACTTTTCGAGTCTAGAGCCATGAGATACATCAAAGATCTCTTAGGAACACTTAGTAATTCTGCAACTGGTGTTCTACATCAATGGACACCAACTGTAAATTATCGAGTCCTTCGCAGATCTTAGCAATCTGCCGAGAACGTTTATGAGAGAATTTACATAAGTATTTCTCAATGATTGAACGGAAATCCTGCCAGGGTCAACATCAAACAGCCCTGACAGCAGGTCACTTCGGTAACCCCTTGCGGGTTATGCTTAGTGTTTGCGGTGGTTTCTTAGCAGTCTACAGTCGTGGAGTGATCCCCAGCGACTCACCCAGTCATTGAGCTACTTAGTAGGTCTTGTAAGCTCCTTCGGGAGTATCTGACATGGGAACGGCCTTGATAAGGGTTAGAAGGAGTCTTCACAATATGCTGTTGACGATCTCTAATTCCTTATCTGTAAGTACCGGATGTTTTATTGCTAACTGTTTACATGCAGGGTTACATCATCTCCATGGCGACGGATTCCATATGCTCATACATGCATCTTGAAGTCATCAAAAGCTCCCTCAAAGATCAAAGCAACACAAAGTTCAAAGAAAGATTCTACGCCAAAAAGAAGAATCTACAAAGTATAAAGACTAAAGATCTTAAGTGAAAGAAAGGGACTACGCGCATGTATAAGTCATAATTCAAAGATGTATGAGCATGTTGGAATGGCAGACTACCACCACAGACGCAGAAGTGACGAAAGGCAGACAACTTCATAACTTTATCACTATCACAACATCAACGAACAAAGCACAAAGAACGATGAATGATTCTTATCTCATTATTATTGAAAGACGTCTCAAGCTATGAAAGTCAAAGATGAAGAAAAGATAAAGACGTCAAGCAACCGTGATGACCGACCCTTAGGGGGAGATTGTTGGGATCATAGTTTTTACTATTTTATCAAGTCTCGGTCATTTGTAATAATATGTTGCTTAAGTTACTTGCTACTTACATTTATGTTATGTTATTAGTTTACTGGGCTTAAGACAATGAGTCCATAGGCCTTAAAGCCCATACGAATTCCAAGAAGGGAGGACTAGGAGTGTTGCCCTAGCTCCTCACCTATATATAGATGTCTTAGGCTAATGTAAAACTTGGTTGGTTATTTGATATCTTAAAGAAACTCTTGCAATTCTAATTCTCTAATTCTTATAATCACCCAACTCCTTATATCTATCTCATTCTAATACTTGTGTTTACAAAATGGTGACCTAACAATAAATGCCAAAAAAGAAAACTCTCTATACCCTGGCAATCTTGGGCGATTCGTACAACCAAAAAAAAAAACCTAAATCATTTTTGAATCTTATAATCTTGCTCAACTAATCTGTAACACTACTATTTAGTTTGATACCCATTTTGTTTGAATTCTATTAGGGTTTGCACCAGGTTTTTTTAGGGTTTGTTTTTTAATCGCATTCAATATTGTCTAAGGTTTGGCATAATTGCATATTCATTGTTCATGTAGGGATTCATTATTACAATCATTACAACATGTACGGTGGAATCATGTGAAGATCGGGATTGTATTGTTCTAAACCCTAATTTTTTAAGGGTTTCTATGTAAGTAGAAGTTTTAGACGTTATTAGCTCCTCTTGATTTAGTTTAATTGCATGCTTTTCTGAATGAAAAGCGGGTTTTTGGATTCAAGGAGGGGGGAGTTAAGAAAAAAAAAGGATAAAGGCACGAGTTTAGGTAATCAGAACCTGGATGCTCTGATGCCAATTGTAGGATCCCATTCTAATCAACTTAAACACAAAAAGGTGGTGACTTGATGGTGTTGTTGTCATGAGATAGAGAGGAAAGGAGTGGAAGAAAGAAAAGATAATAGCGTTTCTGTTTCACACACTAAAACACCTACAAGCACATACATACATGTGAGACTTGTGTGCATTATATACCATCCCAACGCCTACCTTATGGGCTTGGTTCTTGGGCTTGACTTAGGATACTTAAACTATTAGACTAAAACGTATAGCCTATTAGCTTAGTTCCTTTAGCCCCGAACCTAGACTCTTACATATTCTATATCAACATTACATAGTTCCTAAACATATAATGACCGTCACTTCTATTACTTTAAGTAATGCTAACATTATTAATTATATTAAGTAATGTTTATGAAATGATTTAACGGTCGTTAATTAAACCGTTAGATGCTTTAATTAATTATAGTATTTATTATTATCGTGTGACGTAGTAGTAAATAGAAATTAACCCGAAAAATATGGCAAGGCCATAAAGTTGGAGGGGGCTGGTTGGAATAAAGGAGAAAAGGAGGAGGTAGAAGCAAAACTTGTTCACCAAGTTTTACTTATAATATATAAGGTTTTTGATGAAGCGAAAAGTGTTACGCTTTCAAGGGGTCATTTAAGCCCTAAGTCGTAATAATATGATCAAATATTGCCTTAAATCGTTCCTTTTGTCATTTTAGGTACTTTTGAGAAGAATTCTGGAAAAGAAAACATTTTGGACGTTTTGAAGCAAAAAGGTGAAGAAAACGACAAGGTCAAGAAATCTAGCTGGAACAGTACCTGACAGCGTCACCCTTTAGGGGCTGACGACGTCAGCCTTTGTGACAAGAGGAGGAAAATTAAATACACATGACGCGCCAGAAGGTTTTTGGGACTTTACAACGTGACGGCGTCATGCCTTATCTCACAACGTGACGGCCTCAACTATTCACAACGGGACGGCGTCAAGATATTTGGATCGGACATCAAGAAACCCTAAGGCGGCGAGCTGACGGCGTCAACCGTTAAAAGGTGACTCCGTCAGCCTTGTAATTCTATATATAGTTTTGGATTTTTTATTCATTAGAAGAGAGGAACTTTTTGGTGGAACACACACATAAACCCTAGCATTATTTTCAGACTTTCTTGAGGGTTTCATACCCTTGTATCTTCCATTTTTGATTAAAGATAAGTGATCAATCAATCATTCAATATGTCTATGTGTTGTTTGATCATATCTTATGCTTATATTTCTTTTAACATGCTAGGCTAGGTTTATTTGTGTTTGCTTAGATGTAATGAAACCTAGTTATTGATTATTTATAGCTAGGTTTGTTATTAATTGTTGTTGGTGAATGCTCGTTGATGTTACGCTTAAGAAAACTGGCTAATCTCCTATATGGTAACCTGCTTGAACGTCTTAGGAAACATGAATCGGATGTGTACTACGATTATTTGGTTGTAATTAATGAAGACTTTTCCTTTAGAGATTACAATTGCACTTGATTCTTGTTTGTTTAATGGTAAATGTGTAATAAAACTATGAGAAACACTTGTTAGGGTAATTTTAGCACAAAATTTAAATTTTTTTGCAACATATAGGAGTAAAACTTTGGTCTTAATAAGCGTCTCATGGATAGTAGTTATGTTACTAGCACAAAAACCGTACCACTCAAAAAATTTCCACCCCAAATATGTATGGTTCGCCCCGAGATTTGTTAGGAAAAGCTTTAGTGCTTATGAGTGTACCGGTAGTATTTAGATTCTAGAACTTGCGTTAGTAATTCATTCCAAGACTATAAGTAAGACTACATTCGTGTAGTTGGATTACTACATGATAAGAGGCATTAGGATAACCAATGATTTGAGCCTGTAATATAATTACATTGACTTCATTGGTCATGTAATTCCCTACACCTTTGCAATGTACTCATTTTTAGTACACGATACCCCTAATACAACCCTCCGAGCCTATCTTTTTTGTTTCTAACTTAAAGCATTTTACTTAAAGATAGAATTTGTTTACAATCCATCCCCAAATGTACACCATAATAGCCTTAGCCTTCCTTGTATGCACTCATCTTTAGTGCATTATTGTTACATGTTTAAACCATTTGTTAATTGTCTAATTGATTACATGGTTGCTATGTCAAGTCATATCTTGTACATATTGTTTTGGGACGATTGGGACTCATGGGTAAAGTACTATTGTTATGGAGTTATGGGGAAGAACATCAAATTATTACCCCCTTATGTGCACAAATGTTTTAAAGTACTACAAGTGTTTTGATTATCTTAATTCGAGTCGTTAGTTTTGATTCATGTAAAAGTTCAAGTGTAAGGGGAACGTAATTCCCCTATGTATTATTTTGGATGGTAGGGCAAGAGTGTATAGAAAAAAATAGATAAAAAAAATATATGAAAAAAAGGAAAGAAAAAAAAAGAAAAACATACGGACTACCATCCATTTTCCTTCTTTGTTTATTTTAAGTTTTGGTTATTTTATAGTTAGCATAATTTGAGTCTAGTCTTGGCTTAGCAATGCCGCATTGTACATGTGATTAACTAAGACAATTGACTTGCCACCAGTAAAATATCCCTTTATCCAACAAACTGTGTTTTCCATATCCCTACACCTAACGTTATAACCCTTTTTAAAAGACATCTTTGATAGTTCTCCTAGGTGCTTACTCCATGTGGTGGAGGTTTTTGATCCTTTCCGAAGCCTATGGTAATCTATTTTACTATGATAGGTAGTGAGTGATATTTTCCATTTCCATTTAGTTATATATAGGTTATAACACATGAGAGATGAGAGTATCCAAACACTATTTGAGAGGTGTTAGTGTATAATTTTCGTGCTTATTTTGATTAAGGTAGAATGATCATTTGTTGTAATTACTTTTATGTTAATGTTAAATGACCCCAAACTTGTATTTTGATTAGAATAAAAGCTCATTTGCTTGAGGACAAGCAAATCTCAAGTGTAAGGGTATTTGATGAAGCGAAAAGTGTTACGCTTTTAAGAGGTCATTTAAGCCCTAAGTCGTAATAATATGATCAAATATTGCCTTAAATCGTTCCTTTTGTCATTTTAGGTACTTTTTAGAAGAATTCTGGAAAAGGAAGCATTTTGTACATTTTTGGAGCAAAAAGGTGAAGAAAACGACAAAGTCAAGAAATCCAGCTGGAACAGTACCTGACGGCGTCACCCTTTAGGGGCTGACGACGTCAGCCTTTGTGACAAGAGGAGGAAAATTAAATACACATGATGCGCCATAAGGTTTTTGGGACTTTACAACTGATACGTGAGGATCGCACCAGGTTTTACCTCTCAAGGGATCTCGAGAAGCTTACAACCCCCACCAGGCAGTGTACCTGATCGTTGTAGTATAGTATAGTGACAAGTACCGGGGGATTAATCATTCAACTCAGGAATAGTGTCGCTAGGATTAGAAAGTCTACTAAATTAAGTCTAGAGGTGAGGGATGATTCTTTTTGTATTTTTATATTTTATAAAAGCAAGTAAAATCTCGGGTTTTGGAAGAGTGGGCGGAATTAGTTGCTAGCCAACTAACCCAATTTATCTAAAGATTCAATCAAAATAAAACAACAGAATTGAAAATGAACTAATTAAACTAATGTGGTGTAACAATAATGAGGAAAGTTGTGTTTACTTAGGTTTCATTACTCCCTAGATATCTTTTACAGGTTAATTACTTGTTACAATTGCATGGATGACGGGCCATATTCCTTAATACTAGTCGTAGGGCCATGTACAATATTCCCTAACTCTATAGGATCCTACTTCACTCCTATGTCGAGCCATTGGAAGCTCCTAACATGGGATCATTAGAATTCTCCTACGCATTAAATACAACCAAATATCGTAGTACACCTCCGATCATGTTTCTTAAGACGTTCAAGCAAGTTACCAATGGAAGTCTGCCAGTTTTCTTAAGCCTAACATCGAATACAATTATCCGTAACAATTATAAACAAGCAATCAACCCAGAATCAACATCTAGATTTCACTACATCTAAGCAAACACAAAAGAAATCTAGCCTAGCATGTTAAATAGAAGACAAGCGTAAGATATAATCAAATAACACATAGACATATTGATTGATTGATTTGAAAGGATACTTATCTCTTATTGAACATGAAAGATTCAAAGGGTTGAAACCCTTGAAAAAGCTGGAAAATTCGACCTAGGGTTTTTTCCCTCAAAGTTGCACACTAATGAATGAAATTTGGAAAACTATATATAGATTTTACAGGGTGACGACGTCATGTGTTAAGATGTGACGTCGTCAACTCGCTGCCATAATAGAAATCGTATTGCCTAGATCTGATCTTGACGCCCTCATGTGTAAAATTCCTCTGGGCCGTCACTTGTATTTTGACCCTGACGACCTTGGTGACGCTGTCAGGTCCTATAGTTAAAAATCTTCTGGACCGTCACGTGTATCTTCCACATCCACCTCTTTTGTAACTCTTGACGCCGTCATGTAGAGACTCTTGACGCCGTCAGGTACTGTTCCCAGCAAGGAAAATTAAGACTTTGCCATTTTCTTCACTTTTATGCTCCAAAAATGTCCAAAATGCTTCCTTTTCTAGATTTCTCTCCAAAAGTACATAAAATGACAAAAGGAACGATTTAGGGCAATATTTGATCAAATAATCTCGATTCCGGGCTTAAATGACCCCTTAAAAGCGGTTCATTTTTCGCCTCATCAACAACGTGACGCCGTCACGCCTTACCTAACAACGTGACGGCCTCAACTATTCATAACGGGACGTCGTCAAGATATTTGGATCGGACGTTACGAAACCCTAAGGCGGCGAGCTGACGACGTCAGCCGTTAAAAGGTGACGACGTCAGCCTTGTAATTCTATATATAGTTTTGGATTTTTTATTCATTAGAAGAGAGGAACTTTTTGGTGGAACACACACATAAACCCTAGCACGATTTTCAGACTTTCTTGAGGGTTTCATACCCTTGTATCTTCCATGTTTGATTAAAGATAAGTGATCCATCAATTATTCAATATGTCTATGTGTTGTTTGATCATATCTTATGCTTATCTTTCTTTTAACATGCTAGGCTAGGTTTATTTATGTTTGCTTAGATGTAATGAAACCTAGTTATTGATTATTTATTGTTAGGTTTGTTATTAATTGTTGTTGGTGAATGCTCGTCGATGTTAGGCTTAAGAAAACTAGCTAATCTCCTATATGGTAACCTGCTTGAACGTCTTAGGAAACTTGAATCGGATCTGTACTACAATTATTTGTTTGTAATTAATGCATAAGCCACTGTTTAGGAGGCCTGTGGTGCTATACTGGGTATTGCTACGGGAAGAGATAAGAGCGTATAGAGATGGGGAGGTTCAACACACCCCATGACTGGTATTAAGGATTGCAACCCGTCACCCACGCAATTGTAACAAACTTATCAATCAATAAAAGATAACTAGGGAGTATTGAAGTCTAAGTAAACACATTTCTCTCCATATAAGAAGTCTCTCAATTTATTTTCTTGTTATTTTAATTTATGTGCATTTGTAGTTAATTGGGTTAGTTGGCTAGCAACTAATTTCGCCCACTCTTCCAAAAACTGAGATATTTTATTTGCTTTCTTTAAAATATAAAAATACAAAAAGAATCATCCCTCAATTCTAGATCTAGTTTAATCCATTTCAATGATAACAAACACTATTCCCTAAGTAGAACGATCAATCCTTCGTTACTTGCCACTATACTATACTATAACGGTCAGGTACACTGTCTGGTGGGGATTACAAGCTTCTCAAGATCCCTTGAGAAGTGAAACCTTTTGCGTAGATGCAATCCACACATCAAGTTTTGATAAGAGTTTTATTAAATATCTATACTACTTATAAAGGAAAAACAGTCAAAGTGAAAAGTTGAGTTTTGAACACTTGGTCATATGAGAGTGAAAAATAATGTAATTAATACTCTTATTAAAACACCCCATTACTTAAAAGTACAATGATTTATTCACATTGTACAACCAATTAAAAACATATCTACCAAATTAAATACAACCTATTAAAACACAAGCCTGGTTGACCCGGGACGCTTCAAACCCTGTGGGTTGACCCGGTTTAATTTGACCCGTTTTCGACCCAACCTAGCAAGTTGACCCGGTTTAAATCGACCCATTTTTCAACCGGAACGGTGCAACCGGTTGAACCACCCGGGTCAAACCGGGTTTCAAAACATTATGTTTAATTCCCAAATCTTCAAACTTTTATTATTTTTAATTTATAACTTATAAACTTTTTTTTATCAATAAACTATCTTAGCGTTCTTGTTTAACGTGTTGTGTATACACTCCTTAACTTAGTTTATTTATAATTTTTCCACGAAGATCAAGATGCAAGAAGCGAAGAGCAAGAAGCGAAGAACAAGAAGATTATTCATCTTAGTAATTATGTGTTAATCGTATTCACCAAATGGGATCCCTTTGGGAGGTTATCCGCCGCATTTACTCATATTAATAAGTGTTATTAGTTTAATAAAATTCCAACAGTGACATCACGAGCCTTCGTTTGGTGTTACGGGTTACACTAAAAATGTTAAAAATTGACCTAAAACGTTTGTTTCATAAGTTTTCTTTGAGGTAATTTTTAAAACTTCCCTAATGGATTATTTTTTGTGAAAAAATCAACCCTTAGGGCGTTTAAAATTTAGTAAAAGAAAACCATAGGTCATGGCTTTTTAAGTTGTCATAACGATGTTATTTTACGTGCTTTAAATAATCGTTTTTTACTTGTTTTAATATAATTACGTGGTTATTTGATTCTTATGACAACTACAAGCACACTTGTCATGACTAATTTGTAAACCTCTTGTTCTTACCATATATTAAAGAGTTAATTGATTACATGGACTAAAACGCTAAATAAAATTGACACCTGACACTTGCGCGATTTATTTTTGTTTGCTGATTGGATGACCTAGTTGCACTAAAAAATTAATTCCCGCTGCTCCGTAATGAATTAGGACTTGAAATATTTATGGTAGATCCACGAGTCAGTAAGCTACAACTTTATAGTTTACTATTAAAAGATATGATTTTTTCAAAAATCGACAAAGTGTAGGAAATACTCCATTTATACTCTCACAGAAGCATATGGCCATATGCTAAAATTTTCATATGGCCATATGCTGACCATATGCCCCTTACTTAAAATTCTGACACAACCATATGGCCATGCTGAAATTAGCATATGCTCATATGACACCTACAGAAAATTTTATATAAAACTTATACTTGTTCTAATTCCTGAAAACATACTTTCAATACTCAAAATTAACAAAATTTTCCAAATTTCATAAACATATCATAAACATCATTTCTATACAAAAACATTTACCCCAACCGCCGGGGTAGTACTTTGCAAAATGACGGGTTTTGTGCCTAAACCCGTTCCGATCAATTTTCATAGCATACGACCCTTAACTCACTAATATCATTCCAAACTTACCCAAAACCATTAACTTGACATATTAAATCGTTTTCATGACCATTTGACCAGTTTAATACCCAATTGGGTAATATTACATGTTAATCCAAACGCTCCTTTAAAAACATAACTATGACACTAAAATCCATTCATATGACAAACCATTATACAATCTTGACTCTAACATATCATTACATGAACTTTACACTCAACATTGACCATATAACCTTTTGACCATAAACAGGGCATCAACATTGATCACGAGCTTGGTATTCTACCTAGCTCCTACATTCTTACCAAGGTCTTCTAATAACCGCACATTTCTTTCTTAACCATTAATCCAAGCCATTGCATAAACATGAACCTACAAACATTGTACATTAACCGGTAAGCTTTCGCTTAGTAACATCATTCCTTATTCTAATCCACCTTACTATTAGTTGAATAAGTTAGTTGGATCAAGCCCGACTTGTGGGTTGGGTCCATTAGGGTTTCCAGGTATATTGCTTTATAAATACTTGATGAATAAACATTATAACCTACGGGGAATTATGTAGTCTAACATGGTATCAGAGCATGTATGATCTTGTGACCTACTCGGTCATCAAGCCGTCACTTTTGTACCACCCCGTCACACCTACATATCTCAAACCCTATTTTTTTCTAACCCTCCGAAACCTAATAATAAATTCTTCTCAAATCAATTGGTCAATCATGGCGAGTGTAGATGTTGCAATGAAATCATCAGAATCATCATCCGGGATTGAAAGCTGCTCATCAAAAGGGGTTGGGAAAACAGGTGAAGGATTAAGACAATATTATTTGCAACATATTCATGACCCTCGGCTTCAAGTGTTAAAGACTCATAAGACTCATTATCTTAATCGTCTAATAATTTAGATTTATGTTTTTGTTTTATTGTTGAAAAAAAAAAGTTCTAGTTGTTTTGTTATTTGTTTGTTAGTCGATGGTTCGTACTACTTTGTTACCAGTCTACTAAAGTTGACCGTTGGTACCAGTCCCTAAAGTCGACCGTTGGTACGGTTGTGTTACCAGTCGACTTAGCCGACCGTTGGTACCAGTCGACAAAAGTCGATCGTTGGTAGGGTTTTGTTACGAGTCGACTAAATTAATGTTTTTATTATGTTAATGTTTTTTTTCTTCTTCTTCTTGTCTAGTTTACTACTCCAGTCCGAGCTTTCACGATTTCGCCGCTCGGACTGCGGGGGAGTATTAGTTGAATAAGTTAGTTGGCCCAAGCCCGACTTGTAGGTTGGGTCCATTAGGGTTTCCAGGTATATTGCTTTATAAATACCTAATGAATAAACATTATAACCTACGGGGAATTATGTAGTCTAACACTTACACTATCCATTCCTTACTAGTCATAACACTAGTCTTATGCCACTTTCACATAACAATTACATCTAAATCATTCATTAACCTTAGCATAACAAGTCATATAGAAACATAATGTAGAGAAATCATTATATCATGACCGGTTTACTTACCTTATTTCCAAGCTAAGCCTAATAATAACAACATCATCATCCTCATCTTCCTTCATCATCATTCTTCACACTATAGCATCAAACCTATTAACACATCACACAATTACTTACTTCCTTATTAAAACACACTATCCAAAAATGGTTTACCAAAACCCATCATCATCCTTATGAATCCTAGTTTATAATCATCATGAAACCAATATAAGATTTGCTTACTTGTGATGGCTTAATCCTTGGATTAGAACACCTAAATTCTTCATGGATTCAACATCAAGCTTAACCCTTTCCTACTTTTTCTTCTCCAAAATCGTCACACACAAAATACCATAAGAAAATGGTAGAAAATGCTAGAACTCTCCACACACTAGATATTTACTTGCTCAATGTGACAACCCGTAAAATTCCCAATATGATTTATTCGGAGAACCGACACTTTAATTTGGTTTTAGTATTAATTATGAGATACTAGGCATATTTATGGTCGTTTTGATTGGAATTAATATTTTGAGCGCAATTGTGAAATTCTCGCGACTTAATTCGGCCGTTAACTAGCCTAAACATGTCCCAAATCGTTTAATCATATAAGATAGCCAAAATTAGATAAATGGTCCCCGAAGTTAATATTCGGCTGCGCCCTAGGGTTTGGATTAAATTACATATTCGGTCCCTGTGGGGATATAATCCCCCACACCCCTTTTCTCTCTTCTCATTTTTATCATAACCCTAAAACTAGGGGTGTGCATGGTTCAGTTTGGTTCGGTTTTTGGCTAAAATCGAAACCGAACCGAAATGTTTGGCTTTTATAGAAACCAAAACCAAAACTGTTTGGTTTTTGGCAATTCGGTTTTTTCGGTTTATCATTGGTTTCGGTTCGGTTTTTTAGTTTTTCCGGTTTCTAACCGTTTATATTTGGGCATTTATACAACAAACTTGTATTACATTTTTTTTGTCAATATAAGCATAATAATGTTTATTGCATAATTGTATAATTACACCATATAGATGAGACACACACATGCAAGTGAACATAAACATAATATATCATCGTTATATATTTATTGATATATTCTCAAGTAAACATTTGACACGACAAACATACATATAAACCTAAACGTTAAGATAAATATATTATAGATCTACCCAAAAAATGAATATAAAATGAACATGTATTTATAAATTTGATGTCTTTAGTTATTTATTCATATTATATTAATTATATAATATTATAAAATCGGTTCGGTTCGGTTTTTACGGTTCGGGTTTTGGATGAAAACCGAAACCGAACAATATATTTTGGTTTTTGAAAAATTAAAAACCGAACCATCGGTTTTTTGTTTCAGTGGGTTTTTTTGGTTTTCGGTATGGTATCGGTTTTGTTTGCTCACCCCTAACTAAAACACATATTATCTCTTTCTCTCCCACTTGTAGCCGCCGCCTCCTGCAACACCATCACCAACTGTCACCGCCCTCATCGACCTAAAGACAAACACACCACTGTGATCACTACCTCATACTCACCCTTATTTTGTTGTGCGTGCGCCTTATTTCGCTACCTCTAACCACCTCCTAATGCCATCATCACCACCGCTCCATCACCACTTCACATTGACGCCGCCACCACAGTGAACTGCCGCTCGTACAACCATCTCCATTGTAACCACTTGAAGATCTATGTTATTTGAATAGTTTTTAGGTTATATCATGAGTAGTTTTAGTGTTTTGATTCGTGTTTGACTCGAGTTGTCATCAGCTCCGGCTCTTTATCTCTTTTCTTTTCTCTCTCAGTTTGGTATGTTGAATCCACAGTCTATTCCCTTTTGTTATTCACTTTTATTCAAACCGAGTATATGTATATATAACAATTGTCAAACATTTTCGTGGATTGAAAATAGATTAAAACGGATTAAAACAGGTTAATGTAGTTGTGTGGTAAGAAAACTTTGAAATGGGTGTTTGTTTGATTTTTGTACCATATCGAGTCAACTTGGTCGAGACCGAGTTGACTCTATGAGTTGTTATATGGTTCAAGTCATATCACTACAAGGTTTTTCAGTTTTGAGTTGGTAGTTTAATTGTTGTGTTGATATTAGTTTTTGTTTTGGCCTCGTGTCGACCAAGATCACCCAAGAGGGTTGTTGTCCATTTCTATCGTGGTCAACAACAGCACCAAGGGGTGTTGGTTCACAGCTTATATTGATTTATGTATTGTGATTTAGATTTGCTTTACTTGCTCTAAGTTTGTCTCAGTGTAATTTGAACAACCTGGTAATGTTGTCATTTTTAGTTTTTGTCATTGTGGTCGATATTGATGTTTTTGTTGTTGTTTAGCCTCGGACGGCATGGGACACCTACATAGGGTACGTACACTCGATACAGTTAACAACACCATGGGTGTGTTGTGCTCACAATTGTAATAAAGTTTCATTTGAGGTTGATTAAGTTTAATGGTTGGTTTGAGTATAATAAGCTCGCAATAGCTTATTTGGTTGTCTTTAGGAGTCACAGTACAAAAAGAAAATCCACGTAGGGTTATTTCTTTAGTGTTGGTATAAAGGGTGAGGTTGTTTATTAGTTTAGATTTCGGATTGTCAAAAACTGTAATAGGTTGCGTTGTGTTTAACATAGATGGGCTTCTAAGCCCACTAAAATTAAGGGTCACGTTTGGTTTTAAATGGGCTCATAAGCCCACCAATATATGTAAAGGGTGTGTCTAGTTAGAATAATAGGTGTGATAGGTTACAAATTGTTGTGTTAAATATATTTGACTAACGTGTTTTATTTGTGGTGATACTTATGACGATTGGTATGTTTCGGATTATACTTTTGGATTGTGGCATGGAATTGGATAATACGGACACTTAACAAACTTTTACTATTTGACTTATACCAATATTATGTGGACAAATGGATCGTTATCGAATTTACTATATTATCGTTGGACATATTGGACATTTTGGGGACTTGAGACGATGTAATATGTTCAATTCGAAAATGATTTAGTATATTAGACGCGGACCGAACATAAAATATTCAATAACCCAAAACTAATATAAACGCGAATGATAACGAAACAGGAAATTTATTAAAATATTGAAATGTGAAACATTATATATGGTAAAGTCACCATAACTGGGGAATGTTGAATAAACGGACGTGCTATGCCGAATTTTATAAAATATTCCAAACTAATGTTTTTATTTTATATAAATTTTATTATATAAACCTAAATGACTTTTCTAAGCTGTTTGGGAATGTGGGGAAAATACCAACACTTACCAATTGACCTAATTGTATAGTGTAGCTAGTTGTCGTTAATATCTAGATTTGTCTTTGTTGGTTTGAGTCCTTGTCAGTAATTCTCGACTATGTTGTTGTCTCTTTCCTCCTTGGCGTGAGTTGTGTTTTAATTATATGTTTTCTTACCACACCATACGAAACATTAATACTAAATTGTAATGAGTAATGATATGAATAATCCATGAAAACTACGATATGTTGTCTCTTGTAGACTTAATTATTGTGCAAGACGTGTTTTGAGATAACTGTATACGTATTCGGTTGTGTTGATCTCGTACCATTGTGCTTGTACCTCTGAGTACTGTTGTTCCTGTCTCCGGATACCATTGTGATTAGCTCTAGATTCCAGTTGTGGTATTGCTTTGCTGTAGCTAAGGTGAGTTCATGGACCCTACTTTTTACTGGTTTTATAACTGTTTTGGGGGAGAGTACATGTAACTACCCATAATTTTCATCAATGTCATTTCCACTACAATACCTATATCAGGTATTTTTACAGGTAAATTTTTGCTTTTATTTCATTCTCATTGCATACATGACTCCCTATACCTGCTCACGTATCCACCTAAGCCAAATATCTTTATATCTACATCATATAAATTCCTAGTATGTCAAGTCTAATAACTAAACATCATTATAATAAGTAATCTATCACTCTAATATACTATATCTATCATAATACTAAAACAAACACTAAATAAGCCCTAAGTGTTCACGGTTATCTCTAAAAACCTAATTTCTTATCTAAACTAGTTTGAAAGTGTTCAAGGCTTTGTGTAAGTTATCTTAGCAACTTTAGGATATCCTAGTCCACCTAAACCCTAGTACAACCCCTTAGAGCTTAGGTACAAGTTTCTTAAGCACAAAACCCTAATTAGGTCATTTAGGTCCCAAAATTAGGTATAAACTTTCCCGATTCTTTAGTACAAGTTACAACCACCTAGTATAAGATTCCTAAGCCTTAATCCTAGTAAATAAACACTCATAGGACCCTAATCTAGGCACTAAAACCTAAGCTAGATCCTAATCACATCTTAAGCTAGATTAAGCCTAAACTAAACCTAAACTAGTTCTAACCTAAACTTTAAGTACCCTAAGCACCTCAAGCACCTCAAGCAACCACCCTAGCACCTTACCTCCTCCTTGTCACAACCTAGCACCCAACCATACACCACCATAGTAGCTTACAAGTAGGTGATGCACCTACTTGTCACCACCTCCACCGGCGGCCTAATCACCACCAAACACCACCGCTAGCCTACCTCCTAGCTACTAATAGTCACATAGAAGACCTAAGATTCAAAGGAATCAAGTCTTGAGACCTTGTCGAATTAATTTTCCACCGAGAAAACCCTAACACCCTCGTTAGCCTCATTTTCAATCAGGTAAGCCTTTAAACTAGTTCAATAAGCTTTATTAAAGTCCTAGGATAGTTATTAGGAGTATTAGATCACCTAGGAACCCTTGCCTAAGCCTTGATCATTTTCTTTCTATGGTTTTCATTTTAAAACCCTAATTTATTTCGAATTCATGTTTACATGATTTAAGCCCTTACCATAAGCTATAAGCTACTTTAGGCAACTTAATTAGCCTAACATTAATAAGACATAAGCTTATAAACTCTTTTGTTTCATAAAAATATAGTTTGTATGGTTTTAGGACTAGTTTTGCCAATATTTCCATGCATAGGGGTAGATATGTAAAATTTCTGAAAATAATAACTAGAGGGACTGGAAATGTCATTTTTATAAAGTTATAACTATAACGGTCTATTTTTTAAAGTATTAAAACCTAAGTTTTAGTATATATACAGTTAATATAAAAAGTTTATAAGTTAAGGGTATAAAATGTAACTTTTGAAAACTAATAAGTACAAGGGTAAATTCTATCATTTCTTAAAAGTATTAAGTATAAGGACCTACTTTGTAAATTTATATAGTTTAAGGATTAAAATATAAATAGTTATTACCGTTAAGGGCTAGTTTCGTAAAAGTTATTAAGTTAGGGTATATGGTGTCAAATTGTAAAACTTAAGGGTATAAATGAACTATTTTATTATAAAGATAAAAACCTATCTTTTTTACTTATCAACATAACACAATACTAGGGAGCTTCATGTGAGGGGTTATATACCTCTGGATTATGATCGCCCGAACAGTGTTATGTTATATCTATAATCTAAGTACTAAGCAACATAATACAATACTAGGGAGCTTCATGTGAGGGGTTATATACCTCTGGATTATGTTGGCTCGAACAGTGTTACGTTGAAACTAAATTTAGAAACCCTATGGGTGATTGCTTAGGAAACCTAAATAGGATAACTAGGAGTTAACATACACATACCAACACTACCCCCAGGATACGTGAGTAATCAATTTAATATTTGAGTCACTTTTTACATCAATCAGAATTCCCTAAGCCTAGTTGAGTTTTCATAGCCTCGCTTTTTAAATGGTTTACTGTCACACCCCCAAGATCGGGTCCAGCGGAAGCATACAAGTAGCTGGGGTGTAACTCAACTGGTATTACAACACAAGTTCAAAAATGGTTTTCACTTGAATCATTTAGAATAAAATAGTTTAATCAAAAATGTTAAATTTACATTGTTAAAAGTAGTGCGGAAGTAGGCCCTTAAAAGTAGTTTAAAACGGTCCCCATATAAATAGTCAGAGTCTTCTATGACCATGCCATGCCCTGCCAAAACCTCCTGTAGCGTGCCGTAGGTTAAAACCTGAAAATACATGCTAAAGTGTCAACACGAGGTTGGTGAGTTCATAGAGTTTGTTTAACAAATAAAGTTTATGCATAAGTATGAAAGTTTCCCAGCAAAGGCATCGTAAATCCACTCAGTTACAAGTCCCGCCATAAGAGACTTGTAACCTGTGTGTTTACAACCCACTGCTACAATATATAGTTTCTCAGGATTATATTCACCCAAGGTCAAGTATAGACACAAAGGCGGGGAACCACCATCCCAAATAGTACCTGTCACCCAACGTCGCATCTGTTTTGGACTTGGGTGGGGGGTGTTTCCCCATAATAGTACTATCAATACCTCTCCTTTGACAGATTACTGGGTGCCGTTTCCCAAAGCATAAAAGTTTAAACGTTTCAAGTATCAAGTAAGTATAACACAGTTAAGTATAACACAATCACGTATGTATAAAATCAAGTATAAGTGTTATCAAGTATAAAAGTAATCAAGTATAAATGTTTTGAGTATCAAGAAAGTATGTTTTGGGTATTTATACTAGTAAGCAAGTAGTTGAGCATGTATCTCCCCCAAAGAGTTAAAACAAGTATAAAGAGTAAAAGTGGGGCTATGACTCACCTGGTGCGAATAGCTATGATGACAAAAGTGGATACACAGAAATGAGGTTCGATCTCTAACCGCAACCTAATATGAATGATAGTGATCTACTTAGATCATGAAAGGATGTAATGAATGCACATACACATGATACCTATACCACTCGTAACTTGGAAATAATAGTTATAGTCAAAGTAAAGTATTTTCCATACTTAGGAAAAATAAGTCCAACTAGAATAATAAAAACTTGTCGTAATATATCGTATATAAAAACGTCAGTGTTATATTCCTCGTTTTGAAAACCTTAAGATATCGTCTAGTGGTCGCATAAATAAACCTTGGGTCGTACGTATCTCGTTAATTAAAAATAAACCCCTTGAATAAGAAATCTAGAAAATATCTCATTTAGTACGTAGTTATATTATTTCTAGTAGTGACTAAATATATATATAGTTTTGACGATTTTAAAACGTGTATAACTTGGTCGTTTTAAGCTCATTTTACTCGTTCTTTATATCCACGGATTCGTTTTAGTATATACTAATATATTTTCGATAGCTCGGCTCCTCTAGGTTACGTTTAACGCCTCTATTTGTCCGTCTAAAAATGCCAAACAGCATGCAGTTTTCAGAAAAAATAGTTTTCGTCGTTAAATTTAGAAAAATCATATCTCCTTCATTATTAACTCGTTTTCATCCCCGTTTTCGGCCATAGTTCCGTCTCGGAATGTATTTTCTAAATATTTGGTCAAAAGTTACCCCAAACCCACTGAGTTGGCCACGTTTTCATTTTAAGGACAGTAGGTTTATATGAAGTTTCAAAAACCATTTCTAATGTTCCAAACTAGTTTCTAATCCAACCAAACCACTTTCAATCACCACAAATCTAGTCTAATATTACCATACACCTTCTTAGGGTGTCATGGGTTCCTAAACATCATAAATCAAGTGGATCTAACAAGGATCTAACTATATCCATTTCTAGAGTTTCAAAGTTATAAAAAGTATAAATAGAGTGGTATAAACTAACATATGCATATGGATCTTGAATAAACAACATGAAACTAGAAAAATGAAAGTATGGAAAGATCAACAAGTGATCTTGAAGCTTACTTGATGATTGGATGAGTTTTGAAGATGATGATGTAAAGAAAACTAGAGTTTTACCACAAAACCCTAACAAGAAATACATATGAGACCCAAATAACACTTGATCTTCAAAAATCCATGGTTTCTTCTTGTTGGTTGTTCTTGGCCGATCATCACCAAGAGAAGAGAGAAAAAGATGAGTTTGCTAGTTGTTTTGATTTGTTAAAATGAAAAAAATGATGAATGATGGAAGTATATATATATGGTTTAGTCAAAAAGTTGGTCCAAGTCTTTGGTCTTGGCACACACACAAGAGCAAAACAAGGATTGTGTTTTGTGGACTAATTAATGAGTTTGTCTAGTGGTTGTAAGTATTAGTTGGTTATATATTTAGTGTTTAGGGGATACCGGGTACCGAGTTAACTAAAAATAAATTGTATCAAGATAAAATAAAATATAATGAAGTTGTAAAAATTGTAAAATAATATTCCTGATGAGAATTGGAAGTTAAAATAATGATCGGGTTGAAATATCGCAAACCGACGGAGTTATAAGCTTCGACCGGAAAACTTAACAGTTGATTTGAAAACACCGGGTAAATTAATAATATACTTTTTATATTATTATTATGAGTATAAAAATGTGTTAGGACCATAGTTGGGATTGTCGGATCAATTATTCAAAATATTAGTTCATAAGATAACGTTTCTTAGGTTAATAATCGTACGTTTACAAAAATGACGCAACCCACGTATAAATGACAAATTTTCTCCGGAGGTGAATAGTGTTTTATGAATAGTAAAATTTTAAAACGCTTCTCAGAATATTAAACTGACCACAAAAATGA
Source organism: Artemisia argyi (assembly GCA_030686995.1). Classification (NCBI taxonomy): domain Eukaryota; kingdom Viridiplantae; phylum Streptophyta; class Magnoliopsida; order Asterales; family Asteraceae; genus Artemisia; species Artemisia argyi. Next base: position 228,504,201 of record CM060701.1, read on the forward strand.
TGAATAGTGATCGATGAATAGTAAATGTTGAAAGTTCGGGAAAAGACCAGAATTTACGAGTTGTGACAGTCTCTACCCCTTAAGGAACTTCGTCCCGAAGTTCAGTTAACGTAGGTCTCTGAAGTGTTATAAAGGTGAAGATTCATGAGATGAAATGACCAGTTGACGTGTTTCTAGGCGGCGGTTCACAAGGTGAGGAAAAGTATAAGCGTTCTGACGACGAGGGTATACACACACATAGATGAAACATTCAGAAATTGAGTAGAGGATTCAATCCAGACAGAATTTTATTATAACCATTCTCAGTGTTGCAAAATTCATTTCTGAGTCGGATATAGGTAGTCAGCCTATGTCCCACTATCCCGGGTTGAATATAGGTGACTAGTCTATATTCCACCGAGGTTCCATAAATTTTGAAATACTCAGCTTAGTTATACTAAGACTATGTCCTTCACAAATACCAAGACGTTCAGAAAGACTAAGGCAGGTGACCTAACTCGAGGTCAAAAGATGAAACTATGCAGGGAGAAACATAACAGGGTAACAATATATGATACATGAATATGCTTATGAAAGACAATGATAGAAATCAACTAGAATAAGTGAGTATAATATACCAGATAATGAGACACAAATCTCATCACCTAAGTCAGCAACAAACCACAAGTGAGGCATCATCTTGGCAAGCAGGCACGTGACGGTCACAGGGTTAAGTTTTTCGTAAAAGTAGCTATAGTCTAGGTTTTAAAAACACTCAGTTCGCTATAGCCAAAGCTCTGATACCAATCTGTCACACCCCCAAGATCGGGTCCAGCGGAAGCATACAAGTAGCTGGGGTGTAACTCAACTGGTATTACAACACAAGTTCAAAAATGGTTTTCACTTGAATCATTTAGAATAAAATAGTTTAATCAAAAATGTTAAATTTACATTGTTAAAAGTAGTGCGGAAGTAGGCCCTTAAAAGTAGTTTAAAACGGTCCCCATATAAATAGTCAGAGTCTTCTATGACCATGCCATGCCCTGCCAAAACCTCCTGTAGCGTGCCGTAGGTTAAAACCTGAAAATACATGCTAAAGTGTCAACACGAGGTTGGTGAGTTCATAGAGTTTGTTTAACAAATAAAGTTTATGCATAAGTATGAAAGTTTCCCAGCAAAGGCATCGTAAATCCACTCAGTTACAAGTCCCGCCATAAGAGACTTGTAACCTGTGTGTTTACAACCCACTGCTACAATATATAGTTTCTCAGGATTATATTCACCCAAGGTCAAGTATAGACACAAAGGCGGGGAACCACCATCCCAAATAGTACCTGTCACCCAACGTCGCATCTGTTTTGGACTTGGGTGGGGGGTGTTTCCCCATAATAGTACTATCAATACCTCTCCTTTGACAGATTACTGGGTGCCGTTTCCCAAAGCATAAAAGTTTAAACGTTTCAAGTATCAAGTAAGTATAACACAGTTAAGTATAACACAATCACGTATGTATAAAATCAAGTATAAGTGTTATCAAGTATAAAAGTAATCAAGTATAAATGTTTTGAGTATCAAGAAAGTATGTTTTGGGTATTTATACTAGTAAGCAAGTAGTTGAGCATGTATCTCCCCCAAAGAGTTAAAACAAGTATAAAGAGTAAAAGTGGGGCTATGACTCACCTGGTGCGAATAGCTATGATGACAAAAGTGGATACACAGAAATGAGGTTCGATCTCTAACCGCAACCTAATATGAATGATAGTGATCTACTTAGATCATGAAAGGATGTAATGAATGCACATACACATGATACCTATACCACTCGTAACTTGGAAATAATAGTTATAGTCAAAGTAAAGTATTTTCCATACTTAGGAAAAATAAGTCCAACTAGAATAATAAAAACTTGTCGTAATATATCGTATATAAAAACGTTAGTGTTATATTCCTCGTTTTGAAAACCTTAAGATATCGTCTAGTGGTCGCATAAATAAACCTTGGGTCGTACGTATCTCGTTAATTAAAAATAAACCCCTTGAATAAGAAATCTAGAAAATATCTCATTTAGTACGTAGTTATATTATTTCTAGTAGTGACTAAATATATATATAGTTTTGACGATTTTAAAACGTGTATAACTTGGTCGTTTTAAGCTCATTTTACTCGTTCTTTATATCCACGGATTCGTTTTAGTATATACTAATATATTTTCGATAGCTCGGCTCCTCTAGGTTACGTTTAACGCCTCTATTTGTCCGTCTAAAAATGCCAAACAGCATGCAGTTTTCAGAAAAAATAGTTTTCGTCGTTAAATTTAGAAAAATCATATCTCCTTCATTATTAACTCGTTTTCATCCCCGTTTTCGGCCATAGTTCCGTCTCGGAATGTATTTTCTAAATATTTGGTCAAAAGTTACCCCAAACCCACTGAGTTGGCCACGTTTTCATTTTAAGGACAGTAGGTTTATATGAAGTTTCAAAAACCATTTCTAATGTTCCAAACTAGTTTCTAATCCAACCAAACCACTTTCAATCACCACAAATCTAGTCTAATATTACCATACACCTTCTTAGGGTGTCATGGGTTCCTAAACATCATAAATCAAGTGGATCTAACAAGGATCTAACTATATCCATTTCTAGAGTTTCAAAGTTATAAAAAGTATAAATAGAGTGGTATAAACTAACATATGCATATGGATCTTGAATAAACAACATGAAACTAGAAAAATGAAAGTATGGAAAGATCAACAAGTGATCTTGAAGCTTACTTGATGATTGGATGAGTTTTGAAGATGATGATGTAAAGAAAACTAGAGTTTTACCACAAAACCCTAACAAGAAATACATATGAGACCCAAATAACACTTGATCTTCAAAAATCCATGGTTTCTTCTTGTTGGTTGTTCTTGGCCGATCATCACCAAGAGAAGAGAGAAAAAGATGAGTTTGCTAGTTGTTTTGATTTGTTAAAATGAAAAAAATGATGAATGATGGAAGTATATATATATGGTTTAGTCAAAAAGTTGGTCCAAGTCTTTGGTCTTGGCACACACACAAGAGCAAAACAAGGATTGTGTTTTGTGGACTAATTAATGAGTTTGTCTAGTGGTTGTAAGTATTAGTTGGTTATATATTTAGTGTTTAGGGGATACCGGGTACCGAGTTAACTAAAAATAAATTGTATCAAGATAAAATAAAATATAATGAAGTTGTAAAAATTGTAAAATAATATTCCTGATGAGAATTGGAAGTTAAAATAATGATCGGGTTGAAATATCGCAAACCGACGGAGTTATAAGCTTCGACCGGAAAACTTAACAGTTGATTTGAAAACACCGGGTAAATTAATAATATACTTTTTATATTATTATTATGAGTATAAAAATGTGTTAGGACCATAGTTGGGATTGTCGGATCAATTATTCAAAATATTAGTTCATAAGATAACGTTTCTTAGGTTAATAATCGTACGTTTACAAAAATGACGCAACCCACGTATAAATGACAAATTTTCTCCGGAGGTGAATAGTGTTTTATGAATAGTAAAATTTTAAAACGCTTCTCAGAATATTAAACTGACCACAAAAATGATGAATAGTAAAATGATGAATAGTGATCGATGAATAGTAACCGATGAATAGTAAATGTTGAAAGTTCGGGAAAAGACCAGAATTTACGAGTTGTGACATTTACAAACCCTGTGAGGGGGATACATGTTTTAAACCGAATACAAGTTTTTTTCTTTGTTTATTGCACAAGTACCTTCTATGCCACCATTTACTTTACACAACTATCATGAACCATCATCACTTGCGAGTGAACGCGAATATAGTGAATAGATCTGTTTGGAGTTTGACAACTCCCGTTGGTTTGCCCCAGCCGGGTAGCAATAAGCACTATATTTGAAAACACCTCGAAGGATTAACCTTGGCAAGTTAATCCTTATTACGTCCCGTCATGTAAGGGTCTGTAGTGCCCCATGACCTGGACATGTTAACGTGCGGTGTCCTGAGCTTAGTGCAATAACACTACTTTCATGATAATTGTAAATGCATTAAAATTATCATGAACACCACATTTTCCATAAAGGGTTTAACAACTGAACCCTGTGGAACTTGTATTCACACTACCACTTAAACCTATGACTCTCACTCAACCCTAGTGTTGAATTTTAAGCATGTATCCTAGGTAACTTAGCTCGTTATGGACCTATGGCACGAAGTGGCACTGAACTTGGAGGACTTTTGAACCTGTTATCATTCAAAACACTACATTTCACATAGATTTATGGGACCTCCTCTTTATGAAAACTTTCATATTTTAATGAATGATAACTCATTTTCTAAAACCGTATCTTTTTGAGTCGTTTTCTATTATTGTGAGTGTGATCCATGAAGTAATACCCCAGATCTAGTTCCGCTGCGATTTGTGAAAATTGCGGTGTTACAGTACATGCTCGTTTTATCTAATCATAATGTTCATTTGTTTACTGAATTGTTTACTCAAGTTTTGACTATTTGGCTGAAATACTTGATTTTGTTATTTGAAGGTGATATGTGTTTAACTGATAAACTGTTTTGACTGGAACAAAATGTTATTTTATCATTTGCTATGACTTGTTGATTGGCTAAGGTTAGATATATACAAATGATATTGTCTTCAACTAGGGTAGCAATGGATCCTGTTTATGCCTTGCTATAACGTGGTGCCTGGCTAAGGTTAGTTATGCGATGTATATTTATCTTAGACCAGGGTAGCAATGCAACCTGTTTATGCGTTGCTATAACGTGGTTCCTGGCTAAGGTCAGATATACCTAGGGCCCTACTGTGTTTTTCAATATTAGAGAGGGCTCTTTTGACCTATCATATTGATACTAGTTTTGGATTGTTTGTGATTATTGATATATGTGGAATTTGTGATTTTGATATATCTTATTCCAGTGTAGCAAATAACTATATTATGGTTCAACTGTTCTTACTTTTGATTAAACCTATGAACTCACCAGCGTAATATGTCCTTTTAGCATGTATTTTCATGTTTAAGGCGATAGCTCATTGTTGGAAGGTGTTTGGCAAGGGGCACGGTCATAGACGACTTTGATAACTATTTAGGACTGCTTATTTACATTAGGCCTTATTTCTGCAATATAATATAAACGTTGTAAACTTAATGTATTTGGTAATGAGTTTTATTATAAAACGGGTAAGTTAAGTCGGTTCCTTGTACCTTGTATTATGATACTAATATAGTAGCACCCCAGTGACATGTATGCTTCCTTTGGACCTGATTTTGGGGGTGTTACACACAAGTTTGGGCCTATGGCAAGAATGGTCCCTTTAGTTTCTTTCCTTCTACTTTGGCCACATATAAACTTCTAACACATTTAGGATATGACAACTTAATCCCCTTAAGTCCACTTCCATTCTAGTTGTGCCACATAATACTTTCCATAAATTTATAACACATTCGTTCACTATTAGGTTGACTATCGGGTTTGACTAGTCAATCACGTTAAGTCCTTAGTCCATTTTCATCTAGGGTGGGGCCTATTTGTATCCGAGAAACAGGTGTTACACTAACTTCCTTAGCTAGAAAACTTCAAGGTATTGAAAAACTAATGCTCGAGGGGAATTTCATGCTAGTGGGTGATGATGGTAATCCAATGACAGTGAAACATGTGGGAACAAGCACTCAACCAAGTACTTTGAGTTTTAATGTTGAAGAGGATAGTGAGGGTGAAATGGAACATGTTTATGACAAAACTGGGACTTTTATGGCTTCTAAGTCAAGGATTAGTGGATACGGGACAAAGAGCTTTTACGAACGATGGTATAAAACTAAGGATGATGATCCATATGATTCATATGATGTTGATGATGAGTGCAATGCTCATGATCTAACCGAAGATCAATTGGCTTTCTGTGACGCTTGAGATATCAAGTTTCGTGGGCGGAAGAAGTTGTATGTTATGTTTTGAGTCATTTGAGTCAAATGTAATCTAGTTATAGTTGTTACTTCGGTCATTGAAGTAGTTTGCTTGTTATGTTAGCATCACCGCCTACGTAACAGTCTGAGATGTGGGATTTCACCCATATCCGTTAAATTTAAACGTTTTTTTTGGAGTAATAAATTTACCGGAAAAACCCTTTAGCAAAAAAAGATAGTAAATGCCCAATTTAGATAAAAAGAAAAACTAACAATTACATAATAAGCATTTAAGTACTGAATAGGTACAATCATATTGCATCACATATTTTAAAATAATGTAGATAACATAGCGTAACATATAACATACAACATATTGTAACATATTACATACTCACATATTTTATTTTAAGTGTCCACATTACTATTTTAGTTTGTTAAAAAAAGTTTTACACTTGAAAATGAATAACATAATAGTTTACCACTTTACCTATTTTACCCTTAAATACTTTTTATATTATAACTTATGCATTTAAGTGAGGTATTAATTGCATAGGTAAAAATGTTATTCTTTTAATTTGTATCTACATTTATTACACACTAGCAGGTTTCCACACAATGCTACTGCGGATACCTTGTAATTTAATTTTTTTGGTTGATAATTTATTTCATTTGTACTATTTTTGACAATAGTTTTACTAATTAGTTTTTTTCTTTTAGGGACTATAAGCAATGACAAAAGTTTGATGAAACTTTGCTTAGTTTATATTATTTTATTGGGCAAATTATTAAATAAAGTATTATACTTGCGATGGTTTTGTCTTCAGGGTAGTGAACAACTTTTTTTTACTTTTGAGGGTAATTTTCTTTCATATTTATCCTCTTTAAGGTATTTTGCAAAATTTCTGGACATTTTTACCCCTCTTAGCTAATAGATTTTTTTTCCTGAAGGACAAAAATGTCACATAATATCCTAAAGAGGATGATTTGAAAGAAAATTACATTCGAAAGTAAAAAAAATTGTTCGCTGCCCTGAAAACGAAACCATGACAAGTATGATACCCTTTTCAATAATTTCCCCATTTTATTTGTTTGTTTTTGTGTTTAGTAGTTTACTTGCTTTGTATAATGTGTTCTTTTAATTATATTTTTTCATTGAAAGGGGGTTTTTTAAGTATCACTAATTATAAGCTTGCATGACTTGTATTATGTATTTTAATAATTGTATTTATCATTAAATGAGTGTTTTAAGAATGCATATTAATTATGCATGCATCACTGAACTGTAAACATTGAATGAATACTTGTATTGTTGAAAATTAAGTTTTTTTTAAGGTATTTAATGTTAGGAAAGTGTGTTTAAATTAATTGTACATTTAGCTTATATAGATGTATTGCTGAATTTTAAAGCATTAAATACTCGAAAAATGCTAAATGCTTTATAAAATAGTAAGATAAGATATTGTTAAGTAGATAAATTTATTTACGGACACTTAAATTAAAAGGTTTATTTAACGAGTGTCCTTAAAACATTGGTTAAGATGCTTTACCTTTTCAATTTATAAATGCATACAATAGATACTAACTTAAAAATTATCTTAAAGCAAATGCATATATATTATCAAATACATAGCTTTATATTACAATTGATCATAAATGCTCTAACATAATGATACTCATTTAAAATCTATAATACTATAAGATTCAGTCCCTAAATTTAATGTGGAGTTATGTGATAGACTTTGTAGAGTTAGAAACAAGTTGGAGTAGTTTAGTAGTTGCATAGAGTACAAGATAGCTAATGCTTGGAATTCAATGCAGCCTCATAATAAATATACAATCATGAAAGGAGATGAAGTGCAAGGGTTGCCCGAATTGATCACATAGCATTTAGTATAGAATTAAAAGTTGGTTAGATGAAGTGCAAGGGTTGCGAAAGGTTGCAAGAATAATTAATTATTTAACCTAATTCATACCTATATAAACCGGCCAAAATCACATTTAGTATGTACATTTGAAGATGATTCACATATCTTTTAGATCTTTGATTGTTGGTAGCGGTATGTAAATTCTCTTTTGCAACATTTTAGAGATGATTCACACATCTTTTAGATCTTTGTAATTAACTTGGTTTTCTTTTTTTCTTAATTTAATTATCATACGCAGGTACCATGAAAATCACACAAGATCATGCATGCTTAGATAAATGGAACCAACGATTGTGATACCAACTATTTTCTTTGTTTCTTACATATTTAGGTGATTGTTATATATGTATATGTATATATATATATATATATATATATATATATATATATATATATATATATATATATATATATATATATATATTATGTTAATGCATTTTCATATACAAATAATTTATGTGTGTTTTCTATTGATGTAGCTCACATGTGCGAATTGATTCAAGAAAATGTGCACGAGCATGTATGTAAAGCAACATTTAAATGGTTAAATGATACTTTTTAGCGTGATTAGTTTATGTAAATAGTTGATTTCGGATGCTCTTTGAGAAATATTAGAATGAATTTATCGTGTGCAATTGAATTATTATTGAAAAGAAGAAGGTCGCGTATCGCAAAGTGTTTTCTTTTCTATATGTAGAATCATTAGTAAGAAACCAATATTTATGCCAATTAAATGAGTTTGCCATAATAGCAAAATACGACATATTAAAAATATCACATTGAGTAATGAATAGAAAGGAAAAAATACATAATTTTGACTTAAACCCGTTTATAAATTATAATATTAAATAAAAAATTTGAGTTTTAAACATAAGCAAAAGTTCAAACTTTTATCGAAAAACAAAACCGGTGCATTTAATGTGAAGTATATACAACATCGAGATGGAAGTGCAAGACTTGCCGGAACTTATCACATGATATTTAGTAATTAGTATACAATTAAAAGTCGGTTAAGAATTGATATGATGTTGAAAATGTTACAAGAATAATTGATGATTTAACATAATGCAATATATATATAGATATATGTATTATGTTAATGCATTTTCATATACAAGTAATTTATGTGTGTTTTCTATTATGTAGCTCACATGTGCGAATTGATTAAAGAAAATGTGCACGAGCATGTATGTAAAGCAACATTTAAATGGTTAAATGATACTTTTTAGCATGATTAGTTTATGTAAGCATTTAACTTGAATAATGAATATAAAAGAAAAATAATATAATTTTTGCTCAAACCCATTTGTAAATTAAAAAAATTAAGTTTAAGATATAATAGTGGAGTCCAAAGGTTTTAGGAATTATTAATAGTGTGTTAATTAATATTCATTTAGTTAGCTATTTAAAATTGAGTTTATTGATAAAATTTATTAATATGAGTTAAACTTCAATGTTAATTTTCAATAAAATTAGTTGTACAATAAAATGAGATGAAACTAAAAAGGTTTGTAACGATTTTTATACAGTTTATGTAGCATTATTATATATACATTATTACACAAACTTTAACTTACAAACTTAATAAAGAAAATATTTAACGCACATTAAACTACGACCAATTAGATAGACCCCGTGTGCTTCATATTACCATGCAAAAACCATCTAGTAGACAAGTACTATAGGGGCTAAGTAAAAGACCAAAAGAAACAAAGCCATTTTTTATCATGCGAATAAGTAATAAGCCAAAAGAAACAAAACAATCACAACTTAATAACCAAAGGCGCATATATAGAATACAACACCACAAAACCAAAACAACATCAAACACTTTTAAATTTTTATACAAGAAAGTTAAAACATTTCATACAACATACTAAACAATAATTAAGCATACACTCGCCAATATACAGAAAGAATATACGATTAACAATTAGATTCTTAGCCCGGGCGTAGCACGGGTTCTGCCTGCCTCGTTGTAATATAATGCTATGTATTTCAGAATATAAATGTATTTCCTTTAAGATAACTTTTAAGTTCAATTAGTATGTATTATATGCATTCTTCAATTGAAAAGGTAAGTGTGAGTTAAATTATTGCACCTTAAGTAATGTACTAACGTTCTAAGAGCACTCGTTAGAAAAACCTTTTATTTTAAGGATCCGCAAACAAATTTCTCTACTTTATAATCTGTAAGAAATGTAGATACAAATTAACAAAATATAATTTTTCACCTATGCAATTAACACCACAATTATATGCATATATCATAATATGAAAAGTATTTAAGGGTAAAATAGGTAAAATAGTAAACTAGTATTATGTTTTTGTTGCAAGTGTACAACTTTTTTAAAGATGCGTTTGGTATGCCGCCATGAATCACAATGGGAATGATTTTGATGGTAGTGGTGGGCCCCTCGGTATGAAAGATTCATTCCCTACCCTTTTGAGGTATATGGAGTATAGAACATTTCTATCATTCATTACCATAGTGGTGGGCCCTTTCATCTTAAACAAACACCTTTAATAACTTTCATAGTCATAGTATGATTCCGATAGTGTGGGATACCAAACGCAAGACTAACTAAAATAGTAATGTGGTCTCTTAAAATAAAACATAGTGAATATGTAACATTTTACGATATGTTAACGTTGCATGTTATATGTTACACTATCGAGTATATTATCCATGTCTTCAGGTATATCAACGAAGAAAACCTCAAAAGTAATATAGCATCTCATGACACAATGCCTATGAATGAACGAAACACATTCTGTTAAGCTACTTGGTTTAGTCTAGTAATATCTATGCATAGACAGACATATACTTAAATTACAACATATAAATTTCAATAGAGAAAACTACTAACAGGAAAACTAACTTACCTAGACTTTCGGATATGAATTGTCTATTACGTAACTTCAAGTGCTGATCTCGAACTTTCTGAATTCTCAACACGTTAAAGTTGCTTGTGCGTGTTTGCGACAGCGTTTGATGATTACACATTATCTAGCTCCATGAAAAATAACTCTTTAAAGGAACAGAAAAGAATGTACGATGAACCAATATAAGTATACTATTACACAAAACATTTTTTTGCACGCCTTTTTGATACGGTTTGAGAGAAAACCGTACCAAAATATAAAAAAACATGTTATTTGATACGGTTCGCAAAGAAACCATACCTAAAAAGATTTATTTGGTACGGTTTGTGTGTAGTCATTGTTTTTTTATACGGTTATTTGTACCAAATAAAAGTCATTTGCTACGGTTTATTTACGAACCGTACCAAATGTTTTTCTTTTTTAATACAGTTTCTTAAGTAACCATAAAATAATAATAATAATAATAATAATAATAATAATAATAATAATAATAATAATAATAATAATAATAATAATAAAATCGAATATTACCCAAAGCCACATTTAACCTTTCTCTCCCCCCACCATAATTACCATAGTTCCGTTACTTCACTAAAGATTATTCTAATGAAAGTTAACAAAATCAAGTAATTAACATCCAACAAAGGCACTGTTTAAGCGTTCGTTTAGTGTCTTAATTAACGAACATGAACAATTCATTTTCTTAATAAACGAACATGAACAAGAAAATTCGTCCGTTTAAGCGTTCGTGTCCGTTTATTTGTTTGGTTAAAATTAAACGAACGGACATGAACAAGACTTCGTTCGTGTTTGTCGGTTAGTTTACATCCCTAGCGAAAATCTTTGAATGGTCGGGAATATATCCTTCGTTTTTATCGCGTCCATAGAATCCGAAGAATAATACCATACTTTGTTTCTCCATCTCCATACAGACTAAACCACAACCTGATAAACACCATGTAGAATCAGTGATATAAACAACTAATACATATAAAGTGTATGACGAAACTGCTAACTTCACGGCTTCAAAAAAGTCGAAGGGTGGAAGTGGTAGTGGGAACAAGAGCCTATATAAGCGTTGGAAGGAGGATTATGATGAAGATGTTGGGATTTCATAATCATATTACCAATTAAAAGATGAGTAAATGTAAAAGATGAGTAAATGTAGCAGAAAAGTGTCCAAAAGGATCCCGTTTGATGTATACGAATTAACACATATAAACACATAAAGTTAACTAGCAGGGTACCCACGCGTTGCGGCGACGGGTACCCTGTAAATAATATATTTAGCGAGTAACTTTTTATGATCATACATATTTCGTGGCAATAGCTTTAGCGATAACAATCATTTTACGCTAGAATAACTTTAGATATTAATAAAATTATTTCATTACATTTTATATTGTGTAAAATTTTACACCAAGTCATCACTAATATGATAATTTACGTTCCGAAACAACATCACTTTTAACTCTCAACATTTGAAGAAAGTGATATTTCGGCATCACTAATATGATAATTTACGTTCCGAAACAACATCACTTTTAACTCTCAACATTTGAAGAAAGTGATATTTCAAAGAAAAATATGATAATCTGTTTTATAATATTTGCACAATATTGAATTGCACCACGTTATGAAATAAATTAGCAATTATACACATCTTAAAGTTTATGTTATTAACAGTTTTGTTCACTATAAACATTTTTGACCTTTTAATTGACCCATAACACACCTATACTTGTTTTCTTATTAACCTACAAATACTCTTAACCCTAAAAATATTAAATCTCTCTTCTCAGCCACCATGGTCCTTCTACAAAACAAACACAATCTCATCTACCCTAATCTTTAACACCGAAAATGCCAGCCCCAAAATTCATGTGTTCTTTAATCCAAACAACAAACACAAACTCGCTCTTGTGATTCTCGTTTCTTGTCTTCAAATCCGAATAAAAACACAATAAGTAACCTTGTATTTCTTATCGTTGACCCATGAAAATAAAGAACAACAACTTCTTGGAATCTTGTTTGTGAGTCGCGAACGGTAGGTGGTTTAGAGTTTTGTTTTTTCAAGATCAGTGAAGGGTTTTGTTGGATCTTTAAAAATCGTTGATTGTTTCGAACACCTAACCCGAGATCTTGTTCTTTTTTATTTTTATTTTATTTTTATTTTTTTTATTTTTTCGTTTGATTTTTTTGAGAAAGATGGGGGTTTGTTGTGGTTTGTTTAAATCTTGTATGTTTCACTTTTGTTTTTCATTTAAGTCTAGCCGAAAAAAAGATAGGAATGAAACACGATGTGTTTTGTTCTTTCTTTTAATTTTTGGATATTAAACAAAAGAGCTATGCTTCTAAAAGATCTATGGTGATATCTCAAATACTCTTTGTTATTATAATAACTTTTTGAGTGTGTAAAAGAGAAGATCCGTGATTTTGTACCTTTCTTTCTTCGAATTTGTATAGGATAAATTGTAAGTTGAGGAGTGATGTGAGGTTCATGGTACATTGTGTTAAAATGTTTGTACATTTTGGTGAAGGGGGTGATTAAATGTTGTGTCTTAATATGGATGGGTTTAATGGAGGGTTGCAACTATTGTACATTGTGTTTAAATACTTGTAATTTTTGGTGTAGGGGTGTTTTTAATGCTATTAATGTAGAATTGATGAATTTTGGTCTGAATTTGGGTTCTTGCTATTTTTTGTTGTACACCATGCTTTGGTTGTTGTAATTAAGAAAATTGGTTGCTTTAAAGTGTTGTAAATCATGCATCATATTTTGTAAATCTGAAATTTTTGGTGAGAGAGTGCTTCCTCTATTATATGTAGTATAGATAACTTTTTATCACTTGAATTACTAAGACAAGTGATCTTGTCTTGATCTTCACGAAACCTTTACAGTGACTAAAGTAACTCACCTCTAAGGAATGCACACACTACACATTATAGAAGAACGGTGTATGCTAGTACATATCATGAACAAAGCACAAAACTAGCTCAGTTTTGCTTTCTTGATGTTGATCGTTGAAACCCTAAGTGATTAGGGGTGGGACAATCGGTTATGGTATCTAGGGGATAATTAGGGTTTTTGTGTTTGCTTTAGGTTATCAAGGATTAGTAAATAATGAACCTAAGGGTTCCTTAGATAGCATAATCTTAACTTAACCTCGAAGCTAAACATTAACCCCTCCTCCCCTCTAATATTCGAGTGACCTACATATAACACCTCTCATGTTTCGAGAGTGTGATATATGACACAAAATAACTAGTCAGTTACTAGTTATTTAAATGTCTATTAGTTAGTTATAATGTCTAACAGTATAATTAACGATCGTTAGTCATTTCGTCATTAACTTAATATAATTAACATATATAATATAAATACATTAATTATATTAATTAAACGTTCTCGAGGTGTATACATGCGTGCCCCCAATATGCTCACGTATTTCTGACCGTATAGTTATTGAGCATAACCAATAGAAGATTCATATGATGATTATGAACATGAAGATTTAACTGCAAAGAAACTGAAATTCTTATTATGTTAGCTTTACCGCCTATGTAGCGGGCTGAGATGTGGGATTCATCCGCATCAATGTACTTAAAACACTTTTTGTAGTAATATATTCACCGGGTGTAAAGGCTCCGCAACCTTCTTGATCAACACATAATCGCCTTATTGATATTCTTGATGCTAAAGGAACATATTTAGGTTTCTTAAGGAAGAATCACAGCTTAGATTGTGTCAGGTATCCACCGGTACTACACAGGTAGAACAAAGGCTACGAACATATACAAGTTAGGAGAGTATAAAAATGTACAAGTCGACTAGGCTTAGCCGACTTGTGGATCGACTATGGTCATCTCTTAGGCCAATCCTAACCTCCTCCGCGACCAAAGAGGGCATATATAATAGGAGGTCTCTCATACATTAGTCGCATATCTAAGGCCTCCAAGAGCCCTAGGCACCTTGTGAGACCTCAAAAGAAAGATCCTAAGACAAACTCGGTTGGGACAATCGAGCTTGAAATGGGGCAATGAGGGAATGCTCAGGCTCTTAGCCTACGAAAACCCTCCACCACAAGAGTCACATATGATGATTATGGTTGTGGTGGTTGTGGATTCTAGTGTAAATTTTAGAATTGTTGATTAAAAATTTGTTGTTGTTGAGAGTGTTGTTGATGATGACAAAGTTGCTCGGGTGTGTCGGGCTGCATAGAGCTACTGAACCTGGAAAAGCGAGAATGTGATGATATTGATTGTGCGGATGAAGGTGTCAAAGGTTATGACAAAGATGACGAGTTTAGTTGCGATATGTTGAGGAGCTTGTTGAAAACGGATCATTATTGTAGAGAGACATTTTTATTTTTTTTGAACATCAGGAAATTTTTTTGAAAAATATCTAGCATGAAGCTAGAAAAATAATGAAGGACTACAATGTTTTAATACAAGCAAAACCAGGCTAGCCAAATAGGATTTAAACTCTTAGTCCGGTGACAAATCCACAAATGAGATAAGATCTTTATCTCTTCCATTAGAGTGTCTTTGCGTGGCGGCTTCAGATCAAGACAAACTCTATTACGATATCTCCAAATAGTCAAGTGGTTGTGTAAATGACAACATCAAAATAGACCTTTGTTAATGTTTCAAGGGGAATCGAATGGCTTGATAAGGCGAAAAGTGTTACGCTTTTAAGGGGTCATTTAAGCCCTAAGTCATGATAATATGATCAAATATTGCCTTAAATCGTTTCTTTTGTCACTTTTGAGAGGAATTCTGGAAAAGGAAGCATTTTGGACGTTATTGGAGCAAAATAGTGAAGAAAACAACAATGTCAAGAAATTATGCTGGAACAGTACATGACGACGTCACCCTTTACAGGCTGATGGCATCACCCTTTAATAGAGGTGGGAAATTAATTGCATTTGACACGCCAGAAGGTTTTTGGAGATCTATAACATGACGGCGTCACGCTTTACCACAAGGCATGATGGCCTATACTTTTCACAAGGGGGCGGCGTCAAGCATTTTGGATTGGAAGTCAAGGAATCCTAATGACGGCGAGCTGACAATGTCAGCCATCAAAAGGTGACGCCGTCAGACATGTAAATCTATATATATTTTTGGATTTTTCATTCGTTAGTGAGAGAAATTTTGGTAGGGAACTTAGGGTACGAACCCTAGTTGACTTTTGCAGCTATTTTGGGGTTTCAAACCCTCTTTTCTTCCATGTTTAATTTAAGATAAGTGATCCCTTAATCATTCAATATGTCTATGTATTGTTTGATTATATCGTATGCTTTTCTTTCTTTTAACATGTTAGCTTAGATTACTTGTGTTAGCTTGGATCTAATGAAACCTAGTTATTGATTATTGATTGTTGGTTTGTCCTTATTAAATGTTGTGGGTGATTGACTTTCGCGTTAGGCTTAAGAAAATTGGCTAATCTCCTATATGGTAACATGCTTGAACGTCTTAAAAAACATAATCGGATGTGTACTACGAGTTTAATGGTTTTATTAAATGCATAAGTGACTATTAATGATGCCATGGTTATGATACTAAACGTGTCTCCATAGGAAGAGGTAGAAGCTTATAGAGTTGGGGAAGATCGTACACAGCCCCACGACTGGTATTAAGGAATGCAACCCGTCATCTATGCAATTGTGACATACCAATTAATCAATAAAAGATAACTAGGGAGTAGTGAAGTCTAAGTAAACACGCCTTTCCCATATCTGTAGTTTTCTCAATTTATTTTATGTAATTTATTTTATTGTTTTAAGTAGTTATTTGGGTTAGTTGACTAGCAACTAATTCCGCTCACTCTTCCAATACCTAGGATATTTTACTTGCTTTCCTAAAAATATAAAAATACAAAAAGAATCATCCCTCACCTCTAGACCTAGTTAGATTAGTTTCAATCCTAACAACACTATTCCCCGAGAGAACAATCAATCCCCCGCTACTTTCCACTTTACTATACTACAACGGTCAGGTATACTGCCTGCTGGGGATTGCAAGCTTCACAAGATCCCTTGAGAAGTAAAACCTTTTGCGTAGACGCAATCCACGCATCAAATTTTTGGCGCCGCTGCCGGGGAATAGTTATTGCTTAGGTTGAAATTTATTTTTATTAGGTCTACTCATTAGGTTCCTTTCTAGTGAGATTTTTATTTATTTTTATATAGGTTTTCTTTAGCCTATCTTATTTCTTTGTGACTTTGTTCGTAAAAACCTGTCCATTGATTATTCCGTTTGCCATTATGGAAAACGCGAATCCACCCCTTACGTTTGCCGAAGTAGCTTTGTTGCGTAGTCAAATCGAGGATGAGATTAGGGAGCTTAGGGAGCTCAATAGGTTAATTGATATTGAGCTTGATCATGCACTAAACGACTTAGCAACCGCCATATACTAAGTTGAGAACCCAAAACCTAATGATCTTGAGATAGTAGAAGTTGTTGAGGGACTTGAGGAAGGGGAGATAGACCCAGAACTAGATGATTATTTCAATTTATATCCCACTAAGGAGGAGATCGCTTACTATAACAACCTTATTGAGAATCCCCCTTTCGTTAAAATTGACTCTAAGATAAAGAGAGACAGACCTAGGAATGTGAAGATACCATGTATGATTAGATATAAGTATGCTGAGCAAGCTTACATTGATTTTGAATCCCCAATCAACATCATGTCTTCAAGTGTTTACAACGATATCATGAACACTCGACTTGGACCTAGGAGAGACCCCGATTACCCCGGTGAGATTTGTAATTTTGTCGGTAGAATTAAGGATCTACATATTTTAGTCGGGAACTTCACCTATATCATTGATTTTATGGTTGTAGAAGACTTGGCTAGTGTTATATATTGTACCTTATCTCATGTTGTGTTAGGTAAGCCATTTGTTGAGGTGTCCAAGTTAAAATACGACCGTTTAGAAGGACCATTTCAATTTTCTAATGAAACCGATAAAATCAAATATAGGATGCCTGATGAGGCGAAAAATGATCCGTTTTTAGGGGGTCATTTAAGCCTGGAATTGAATTTATTTAATCAAATATTACCCTAAATCGTTCCTTTTGTGATTTTAGGTACTTTGGGAATGAATCTGGAAAAGGAAGCAATTCGGACGTTTTTGGAGCATAAAAGTGAAGAAAACGCAAAAGACTTAATTTTCCATGCTGAGAACAGTGTATGACGGCGTCAAGAAGACATTCCTGACGGCGTCAAGAGTAAATACCATGACGACCCAGTACAAACATGAAGGCGTCACAAGTAGAGCGTCAAGATTTAAATGTGTGACGGCCTGCAAAAGAGGACTACATGACGGCGTCAGATGTAGATCTAGGCAGTTTGAGGATTTATTTGGCGGCGAGATGACGGCGTCACACCTTTGTCGTTCTTGACGCCCTCACCTCCTAATATCTATATATAGTTTTCTAATTTTCATTCATTAAAAAGGAACTTGTGTGGAGAAACCCTAGGGCCGAACCTTGTACGAATTTTACAGCTTTTCAAGGGTTTTCAACCCTTGTATCCTTACATGTGTTATTGAGATAAGTCTTCTCTTAATTCAATCAATATGTCTATGTGTTGGTTGTCTATATCTTGTGCTTGTCTTGATTCCACCATGCTAGGCTAGATTTATCTTGTGTTTGCTTAGATCTAATGAAACCTAGATGTTGATTATGTGTTGATTACTTGTTTATGGTTGTATTGGATGAATGATTTCAATGTTAGGCTTAAGAAAACTGGCAGATCTCCAATTGGTAACATGCTTGAATGTCTTAGGAAACATGAACCGATGTGTATTAGGTTTTATTGGTTGTATTTAATGCATGAGTAAATTCTAATGATCTCATGTTAGGAGCTTCTTGCAGGCTCGACATAGGAGTGAAGTAGGCACTCATAGGATTGGGGAAGTAAGTACGCCACCCCATGAATGGTATTAAGGAATACAATCCGTCATCCACGCAACTATAATAAGTAATTAACGTGTAAAAGATATCTAGGGAGTAGTGAAATCTAAGTAAACACATTTCTCTTACATATTGCTCACAACTTTAGTTTAATTTAGTTTTATTTTCATTTTAGTATTTTATTTTGATTGCATCTTTAGTATTGGGTTAGTTGATTAGCAACTAATTCCGCCCAAATCCTTCAAACCCGAGATTTTTACTTGCTTTCCTAAAAACATAAAAAATACAAAAAGAATCATCCCTCATCTCTAGATCTAGTATTTAGGTTTTCTAATCCTAGCGACACTATTCCTAGCTGAACGATCAATCCCCCGGTACTTGTCATTATACTATACTACATCGATCAGGTACACTGCCTGGTGGGGGTTGTAAGCTTCTCAAGATCCCTTTAGAGGTAAAGCCTGGTGCAATCCCTACGCATCAAGTTTTTGGCGCTGCTGCCCGGGGAATAGCTATTGTCTAGGTTAGAATCTCTTTTTATTAGGTCTACTTGCTAGATTCCTTTCTAGTAAGATTTTATTGTTATTTTTAGGTTATCTTTAGTCTATCTTATTTCTTTTTTTCCTTTGTTCGTAAACTATATCGATGGATAACAATAACATTGATCGTTTGATTCCCGTTATTCGTGTTTTTCGTCGTAGGATTTTCCAAATGCCCGCCCCAATCCCTTTAGTGGAAAATGAGAACCCACCTAACCTATCGCCTAACCACCACTTTGACAATAATTCTGAAATGGAGGAGTCTGACCACGATGATGACCATAGGGCTAGTCCTTTTTACTATTCAGACTCCGATGAGGATCTAGATGATGGTGATGTGATTAATGAGGATAGGATGGAAGATGAAGTGAACCCTCTTAGGTATGTCGACCCTAGAACAAGGATTGAGAGTAATAATTCATTCAATATGCAATTTCCTTGTAAGATTGGATTTAGGAGCTTTAATGCCTACCTTAACTCATCTCTCCCAATGAACATAATCTCGCGTAATGAATATATTAAAATCATGTTAGATGAGTTATAATACAATGGAGATAATGTTATTTCTAGCGCAATGTCATTGCATGTGTTTGTAGGAAGCTTTGTTTATCTTGTTGAGTTTATGGTTATGGAGAATCTAGGAGAATTTATTGATAGTAAGTTAACCCAAGTTGTGTTTGGAAAACCTTTCAAAAGGTTGACCAACCTTGATGAAAAACTTATGGAAGGGTTAATTACATTCTCGGATGGGGATGAAGATTTTGCCTACCAAATGCCCCGTGCACACCCTAGGTTCAAGGATTTTTCCATGGAGAAGTGTAGTAGGTATCCGCCCATAGAACTGCTAAGTGAGGATGATAAGAGAAAAGAGCTTAAATATACTCATGAAAAGAATAAAAGATACTATCGCGGATGTTTAGAGTTAGGAGATGATTATAAGAAAGATGAGGCGACCATTAGATGGCTCACGCTTGGTTTTGTGAGCATAAGCGATACATGGTAACCCATGACCTTGAGTCTAGCTACAAGACTCGTAAATAAAGAAAAGCGCTTCTTGGGAGGCAACCCATGTTTTGTGTGATTTTTATTTTGTTTGTTTGTTATTTTCTTCCGTATGAATGCTTTATTTTTATTGTTGGTAGATCATGTTTCAAAACTAAAAAAGTGGAAATACTTTATTTTGTTGTTTGGCCTAGTCTTAACTTCACCCAAAGGTATTTTTGCAAAAGATAAGTGTAAGGGGAAACCCCAAATATGTTTTTAAGAAACAAACCGATCATGATTCTCCACAATATTAAGTGAACATGTATATTCGTATTTGTTAGAGTCAAATGCTGTATCGAGTCATAATGAAGTTTTGCAGGATTTTCCAGGAAGTAGGACCAAGTTTTTCCAGAAATTTTCCGGAAACTTAACACAAGAATTTCTGCAGGTCATTTCTGATGGCGTCATGAGCTTGCTCTTGATGGCGTCACGTGTAAAAATCTGGAAATTTTACCAGTTTTGTTTTTCTAATGGAGTTTTAAAGTTTTTGTTGAATTATTAAGTTTTATAATCTCTAGGAAATCTGCAAACATCATTCCACAAGCATTATATCTTATTTTATTTTCTAGGATTTAGTAACTTATGTAGATTGCCGCTGATTTTATGTGAGGTTGCCTTGTCTGTTTTCTCAGGATTTACAGGTTATGTATGACAAGAAGATGATTATTATTCCGGAAGGGAAGCTTTGATTGTTCATTTTCTTGGATGAAGATCTAACCTGGCCACCTTATTATCCATACCGAGCGAATCAGGGGAGTATTTGATTTAATTCTTTTTTCTTTTTCACTTTTACATTCTTTACTTGAACATTGGGGACAATGTTCATCTTAAGTGTAAGGGGAGGGTAAAATGATGATACCTTATAGATACACTTTCGCTTGAGTTTGTTTGTTTGATAGTAGATGTGTAATGAAACTATGAGAAATACTTGTTAGTGCAATTTTAGCGCCAAATTTAAAATTTTTTACAACATTTAGGAGTGAAACTTTAGCCATAGCAAGCGTCTCATGGATAGGAGATTGTATGACTAGCACATAACCGTATCATTCAGAAAAATTTTCCACCCAAATATGTAAGGTTCACCTTTAGATTTGATAGGAAAAGCATTTACTATTAGTGCTTATGAGTGTACCGGTAGCATTTAGATTCTAGAACTTGCGTTAGTGATGCATCCCGAGACCGCTAGTGAGACTACATTTGTGTGGTAGGATTTACTACATGATAAGAGGCATTAGGATCACCCTTGTGTTAAACCCGTATTATAATTACTTGACCATTTATGTCATATTACTTGGCTAGTTAAGTCAATTAATTTTTCCCACACCTTAGCGTTGCACTCATTTTTAGTACACGAAACCCCTAGTACACCCCTCCGAGCCTATCTTTTCGTTTCTAACTTTAAGCATTTTACTTAAAGGAAGAATTTGTTACACCCCACTTAAATGTACACCCAAATCGCCTTAGCCTTCCGTGTATGCACTCATCTTTAGTGCATTATTGTTATATGTTAAACCCTAAGTTAACTTTCTAATTGATTACATGGTTGCTAAGTCGAGTCATATCCTTGTACATATTGTTTTGGGACGATTGGGACTCATGGGTAAAGTACTTATTTTATGGAGTAATGGGGAAGAACATCATTTATTACCCCCATATGTACGTTAATCTTAAAAGAGCTCCAAGTGTTTTAATTATCTTAATTCGAGTCAATAGATTAGTTTATTGTAAAGTATGTAAAAATTCAAGTGTAAGGAGAATGTTCATTCCCTATGATGTATTATTTTGGATGGTAGGGTAAGAGTGTATGCAAAAAAAAAAAAAAAAAAAAAAAAAAAAAAAAAAAAATCGAAAAAACAAGAAAAAGAAAAAATAAATAAATAATAAAAAAAAGAGAAAAAACATACGGACTACCATCCCTTTTTATTCTATGTTCATTTTATGTTTTTGTTATTTTTTATTTATTAGCTTAAGTCGAGTCTAGTCTTGGCTTAGCAACGCCACATTGTACATGTAATTAACCAAGATTGTTAACTCGCCACCAGTAAAGACTGCCTATATCCAACAAAACCGTGTATTTCATATCCCTACACCTAACGTTACAACCCTTTAAAAGACCTCTTTGATAGTTTATCCTAGGTGCTTACGCCATGTGGTGGAGGTTTGATCCTTTCCCAAGCCTATGGTAATCTATTTTGCTATGACAGGTAGTGAGAGATATCTTCCGTTTCCATATTGTAATTTATACTTTATTACACCCGAGAGATGTGAGTATCTAAACACTATTTGTGAGGTGCTAGCATATGACCTCCGTGCTTGTCTTTGGTCTTTAGTGGAACGATTATTTGTTGTAATTACTTTTATATTAGTGTTAAATGACCCCTAACTCGTATTTTGATTAGAATAAAAGCGCATTTGCTTGAGGACAAGCAAATCTCAAGTGTAAGGGTATATGATGAAGCGAAAAATGATCCGTTTTTAGGGGGTCATTTAAGCCCGGAATTGAATTTATTTAATCAAATATTACCCTAAATCGTTCCTTTTGTGATTTTAGGTACTTTGGGAGTGAAATCTAGAAAAGGAAGCAATTCGGACATTTTTTGGAGCATAAAAGTGAAGAAAATGCCAAAGACTTAATTTTCCATGCTGAGAACATTGTATGACGGCGTTAAGAAGACATTCCTAACGGCGTCAAGAGTAAATACCATGATTACCCAGTACAAACATGAAGGCGTCACAACTAGAGCGTCAAGAGTTAAATGTGTGACGGCCTGCAAAAGAGGACTACATGACGGCGTCAAATGTAGATCTAGGCAGTCCGAGGATTTATTTGGTGGCGAGATGACGGCGTCACACCTTTATTCTTGACTCCGTCACCTCCTAATATCTATATATAGTTTTCTAATTTTCATTCATTAAAAAGGAACTTGTGTGGAGAAACCCTAGGGCCGAACCTTGTACGAATTTTACAGCTTTTCAAGGGTTTTCAACCCTTGAATCATTACATGTGTTATTGAGATAAGTCTTCTCTTAATTCAATCAATATGTCTATGTGTTGGTTGTCTATATCTTGTGCTTGTCTTGATTCCACCATGCTAGGCCAGATTTATCTTGTGTTTGCTTAGATCTAATGAAACCTAGATGTTGATTATGTGTTGATTACTTGTTTATGGTTGTATTGGATGAATGATTTCAATGTTAGGCTTAAGAAAACTGGCAGATCTCCAATTGGTAACATGCTTGAATGTCTTAGGAAACATGAACCGATGTGTACTAGGTTTTATTGGTTGTATTTAATGCATGAGTAAATTCTAATGATCCCATGTTAGGAGCTTCTTGCAGGCTCGACATAGGAGTGAAGTAGGCACTCATAGGATTGGGGAAGTAAGTACGCCACCCCATGACTCAAATAAATACTAATATGTATGTTTATATCTCATTGTTATCGTTCATGATCAATCCGTTCTTTTAAACTAATTTGGATTTCCCTTACACTTATCTTTTGCAAAATACTTTTATATGTAGTTAAGACAAAGTTTTTTCTAAAAAGTTTCCGGAAACAAAATATAAGAATTCTGTCAAATCCATTCTGATGGCGTCAGGTATAATTTTCTAGAAAATTTTACAGGTTTTGTTTTTCTGCCGGAATTGTAAAGTTTCGTAAAATCTGTATTTTATAAACTCCAGGAATCTGCAAACAATTATTCCACAAGCATTATATCTTTATTTGCTTTCTAAATTTGATTTTATATAGATTTACTGCCTATTTTACGCTAGGTTTTCTTGTTTGTTTCTTTTTAGCTAATTAACAGGTTATATTGGACAAGAAGATGTACATGGATGATCAAGCTGTTGGCGCTTCTTTTATCTTGGATTTTTCACATTTTCTTGGAGAAGGATTTAGCCATATTACTACATTTTCCACACCAAATGAATCAGGGAAGTATTTGTTTCATTCTTTCATTTCCTTTACTTTTACATCTTTTAATTGAACATTGGGGACAATGTTCGGCTTAAGTGTAAGGGGTAAATGAAGATTTTTCCCTTAGAGATTACAATTGCATGTGATTTTTGTTTGTTTAACGGTAGATGTGTAATAAAACTATGAGAAACACTTGTTAGGGTAATTTTAGCACCAAATTAATTTTTTTTGCAACATATAGGAGTGAAACTTTGGTCTTAGTAAGCTTTTCATGGATAGGAACTATATTACTAGCACACAAAAACCGTACCACTCAAAAATTTCCACCCCAAATATGTGAGGTTCGCCCCTAGATTTGTTAGGAAAAGCCTTATAGTGCTTATGAGTGTACCGATATTTAGATTCTAGAACTTGCGTTAGTGATTCATTCCAAGACCACAAGTGAGACTACATTCGTGTAGTTGGATTACTACATGATAAGAGGCATTAGGATAACCCATGTTTTAAGCCTGTTTATATAACTATATTGACTTCATTAGTCAAGTAATTCTCCCACACCTTTGCGATGTACTCATTTTTAGTACACGATACCCCTAGTACAACCCTCAGAGCCTATCTGTTTCGTTTCTAGCTTTAAGCATTTTACTTAAAGATAGAATTAGTTTACAATCCACCCCCAAATGTACACCCAAATCGCCTTAGCCTTCCTTGTATGCACTCATCTTTAGTGCATTATTGTTACAACATTTGTTTAAACCTTTTGTTAATTGTCTAATTGATTACATGGTTGCTACGTCGAGTCATATCTTGTACATATTGTTTCGGGACGAATGGGTATCATGGGTAAAATACTATTGTTATGGAATAATAGGGAAGAACGTCAATTATTACCCCCATATGTGCGTTAATATTTAAAGTACTCCAAGTGTTTTGATTATCTTAATTCGAGTCTTTAGTTTTGATTCATATAAAAGTTCAAGTGTAAGGGGAATGTAATTCCCCTATGATGTATTATTTTGGATGGTAGGGCAAGAGTGTATGAAAAAAAATCAATAAAATCAAGAAAAAAAATAGAAAAAAAAGGAAAAAGAAAGGAGAAAAACATACGGACTACCATCCCTTTTCCTTTTATGTTTATTTTAAGTTTTTGATTTTATAGTTAGCTTAAGTTGAGTCTAGTCTTGGCTTAGCAACGCCGCATTGTACATGTAATTGACTAAGATAATTAACTTGCCACCAGTTAAATATCCCTTTATCCAATAAACCGTGTTTTCCATATCCCTACACCTAACGTTATAACCATTGAAAAGAGCTCTTTGATAGTTTCCTAGGTGCTTACGCCAAGTGGAGGAGGTTTTCAATCCTTTCCTAAGCCTATGCTAATCTATTTGCTATGATAGGTAGTGAGTGATATTTTTCCATTTCTATTTAGTTATATATAGGTTTATAACATCCGTGAGATGAGAGTATCCAAACACTATTTGTGAGGTGCTAGTGTATAATTTTCGTGCTTATTTTGATTAAGGTAGAACGATCATTTGTTGTAATTACTTTTATATTAATGTTAAATGACCCTTAACTTGTATTTTCATGAGAATAAAAGCTCATTTGCTTGAGGAAAAGCAAATCTCAAGTGTAAGGGTATTTGATGAGGCGAAAAGTGTTACGTTTTTAAGGGGTCATTTAAGCCATAAGTCGTGATAATATGATCAAATATTGCTTTAAATCGTTCCTTTTGTCATTTTAGGTACTTTTGAGAGGAATTCTGGAAAAGAAAGCATTTTGGACGTTTTTGGAGCAAAATAGTGAAGAAAAAGACAAAGTCAAGAAATCATGCTGGAACAGTACCTAACGACGTCACCCTTTACAGGCTGACGGCGTCACCCTTTAATACAAGAGGTGGAAAATTAGTTTGATTTGACGCGCCAGAAGGTTTTTGGAGATCTATAATGTGACGGCGTCGCACTTTACCAAAAGGTGTGACGACCTATACTGTTCACAAGGGGACGACGTCAAGCATATTGGATCGGAAGTCAAGGAACCCTAATGACGGAAAGCTGACGGTGTCATCCATCAAAAGGTGACGCCATCAGACATGTAAATCTATATATAGTTTTGGATTTTTCATTCATAAAGGGGAGAACTTTTGGTAGGGAACTTAGGGCACGAACCCTAGTCGACTTTTGCAGCTATTTTAGGGTTTCAAACCCTCTTTTCTTCCATGTTTGATTGAAGATAAGTTATCCCTTAATCATTCAATATGTTTATGTGTTGTTTTGATTATATCGTACGCTTTTCTTTCATTTAACATGTTGGCTTAGATTACTTGTGTTTGCTTAGATCTAATGAAACCTAATTATTGATTATTGATTGTTGGTTTGTCATTAATTGTTGTGGGTGATTGACTTTTCAATCGTTAGGCTTAAGAAAACTGGCTAATCTCTTATATGGTAACATGCTTGAACGTCTTAAGAAACGTAATCGGATGTGTCCTACGAGTTTAATGGTTGTATCAAATGCATAAGTGACTATTAATGATGACATGGTTAGGATACTAAATGTGTCGCCATAGGAAGAGGTAGAAGCTTATAGAGTTGGGGAAGATCGTACATAGCCCCACGACTAGTATTAAGGAATGCAACCCGTCATCCATGCAATTGTGAGAAACCAATTAATCAATAAAAGATAATTAGGGAGTAGTGAAGTCTAAGTAAACACACCTTTCCCATATCTGCACTTTTCTCAATTTATTTTCTATCATTTATTTTATTGTTTTAAGTAGTTATTTGGGTTAGTTGACTAGCAACTTATTCCGCCACTCTTTCAATACCCGAGATATTTTACTTGCTTTCCTAAAAATATAAAAATACAAAAAGAATCAACTCTCACCTCTAGACCTAATTAGATTAGTTTCAATCCTAACGAACACTATTCCCCGAGAGAACGATCAATCCTCCGGTACTTGTCACTTTACTATATTACAACGGTCAGGTACACTGCCTGGTGGGGATTGCAAGCTTCTCAAGATCCCTTGAGAAGTAAAACCTTTTGCGTAGACGCAATCCACGCATCATGGCTCCATGACATTTTTGGTTTAGTAGGCTCAACGACAAAGAGCTCGACATTACTATACTCTAGGGGTGAGCAAAACCGAGCGAGTCCCGACAACCTACCCAATCCCTACATAAACCGATACTCCCTAAACCGAATAATACAAGCAAAAACCGACTACTTTCAGGTCGGTATTGGGAGTTGGGATGGATTTTTAGCATTTTCAGGATTCAGGACGGGTCGGGACGGGCAAAAAACTGACAAAATACAAGCAAAAACCGACTACTTTCAGGTCGGTATTTGGTTTACGATTTAGGTGACTTTCAGGATCGAGATTAGTCGGGACGGGTCGGGATCCGGCCCGATGCTCAGCCCTATTATAGTAAGTGGAAAATACGTGACTAGGTATCCTTAAAAAAATAAGTTTTAAATAATTTAACTTGCTAACTTTATTTGTGGTTTATAGATTAAGGTGGTGTTTGTTTTTTAAGAGGCTCTAAATCTGAATCTGAGGCGTAAATGTCTGAATCTGACCGCATCTGAACAAACTAATGTTTGAACCGCACATTTGCTTGCTCGTACTATTTTTTTTGTTTTTTTGGTTATTTTTCTGTCAACAAGAGGCAGTAAGACGCCCCTCTCAAGTCTAGACCATTAAGATCTTACTGCCTCTGACTACGTCTGAACGGGAAAAAAACAAACGGTCTGAACGGCCAAAATGTCTAACCACGCCTGAACGGTTCAGATTCAAAGGTTGTTAAGAGCCTCTTTTAAAAAAACAAACATAACCTTAAATGTTTTAAAGTTAGTTTTACACAATTATACTAGTAGATAGATTCATTTTAGAAATTTTCCTTAAATTTGCTGTTTCCCTCACACATTTTCATTACTCCCACTAAAAAATTCCCCAAATTCAAAATACCATTTTTATTATCCCTCCTTTTGTTCTAGGTCACATAACCCACATATATCCCTTCACATCAGATTTCACATTTTCTCTCTCGTCAGTTTTTATAAGGTTTTTCTAAATTGATGCTCACTATATATTATCATTCATTGTTTAAATTTAGAGTATTATTTGTTTCGGTTACAAAAGTCTTGATAGCTTGTTTGGTCAAGGTTTAAATATGCATAGTTTGCTAATATTACAAAAAGAGATCTTAACCTGAACATTTGAATCTTCATATGTATGTGATAGAAATTAAAGTGGTTAATGCAATGTGATAGCGTGTCGTTTGTGTATATGTTATAATTATGAGAAAGATCTGTTAGAACTTAGAACTTTGTAGAAATGTTGCCTTTTTTTTTTTTTTTTTTTTTTTTTTTTTTTTTTTTTTTGAAACTATTGAAAAGTCCATCACTTGATTATCAGGTAGGTTGTTTAATAAGCCATTAGCTATGAATTACTTGAAATGATTAAGTTACTTCACAAGCTTGCTCGGACTTGTTTTGATTTAATAACTAAGACATGTCATGAAATTGAGTTAAAAAAACTTACAGTAGGATGTGTGGCAAGATAGTTAATTTTCTTCATTTGAACTCCAACAAAAGGTATTACTGTATTTTGTTTGATTCACTAGATCATGCACTGATTACTCTCAGTATTCAAAATGTTATCCTTTTTTTAGTAAACTTGAGTAGCTTAGCTTTAAGGAAAAACTATTAATTGTGAAGAACGTGCAAGCTCTTTGTGTTTCTTACTGTTGGTGTTTTTTAAACTCACTAAGCTTATTGATTAACATGCATTTCAGGTACTCAACATCTTAAGTATTTATACAATGTCGATGCGGGGTGAGTGAGGTGTATCAAAGGGATCCAAAGAGTTTCAAGGAGCTGTGTATGAAATTAAGTTTAATAATAATAAGTTACGATGTGGCAAAACCATAACTGCTTCAAGGATTTTATTATATGTGCTTTCTATCTATACTAAATTGATGAACCTTTTGTGTAGTGGGTGTCATTGGCTTCTTTTTTTGGTTTACCCAAACTTGAGGAGGGGTTATATCGTAGATTTGTCAAATTAGGGAATGAACGAGAAAAATTATTATTTTCCAGAGATAGTAGGGAGGTAAAATTTTCTAACATTGACTTTGAGTTCACATGTATTTTTTGAGAAAATAGTTGAAGTTAACGCCATGCCATTGCTTTCAAATTAGTGCTTTCGAGATCAAGTTTGATTGGACGATGGCTAAGGTAAATAATCTGAAACTGTTGTGTATATAATTATATATAATTGATTTGGTTGTGCATTGGGAAAATAATAAAAAAAAGGTAATATACTTGCCACAATTTCATCGAATGGGTAGTGAACTATTTTTTTTTAGGGTAATTTTCTTTCGAAATCATCATCTTTAGGGTATTTTGTAAAAATTTTGGACAATTTTGCCTCTCATAGCTAATACAATTTTTTTTTTCCCGAAGGGTAAAATTGTCCAAAAATTTTGCAAAATACCCTAAAGATGATGAATTTGAAAGAAAATTACCCTCAAAATGAAAAAAAATAGTTCACTACCCATTCGATGAATTTGTGGCAAGTATATTACCTTTTAATATCATTTGCCCGTTGTGCATTTGTGTAACTATGTTTGTTTATTTAAATTTAGTGTTTCCAACAAGAGGGTATATGGGAATGTGGATACTATTTGAAGAAGTTCATGTATGACCTTGCTGTTAAAAAACAAGCCACCTTTCCAAAAAGTGTAAGTATTTCTTTTAAGCTTGAGATTATAGCGGGTTAGCTAGAATTGCAGCGGGTCGGCTGCTGTTGTAATGGGTCAACTGCTGTTGCAGTTTATGTCGTAGTTTGCTTTAATGTAGTAGCTACTACTCGTGTTATGTTTTACTAGTGATACGCTGCATATTGTACAATTTCTTTAGTATAAAACGGGTTGATAGCTGAACATAGGCCTGTTGAGTCAAAAATCACTACTACAAAAAAGCCTTTCAAGACCTGTTGAGAGACTCCTCGAGACCGGTTTTTTGTATGGTCTCTATGAGGGGGGCTCTCCATGTGAAAATCAAATGCAGACTGGTTTAAAAACAGGTCTCGATAAGACAAATGCAGACCGGTTTCCAACTTCAACACCGGTCTCATTATTATTTTTAAAAATTAAAAAAAAATAGGTTGTTTGAGATAACTTGCCGTAAATGCTAATAAAGTGATTGTTATGGGATTGCTTGTAGAAACTTGAGCTTATATATGGTGTATTTGCTGTTGCTTATTGAAGTGGCTAATAATGGTTGTTTAAGATAGCTTATTGCCAATCCCAAACATCCCTTACAAGCACTTTAATAAGCAATCCCATACACTCCCTTTATAAGCTCATGTTTCTGTAAGTGATCCCATAACAATCACTTTATTAGCAGTTACACTAAGCTACCCCAAACAGCCCCATAATCATTTTAGTAAGCAATGCAATCTATAAAGATTCAAGTATTATCACATGTAAAAGCATGTTAATTATAGCTGAATAATAACTAGTGGTGATAGAGAAAAACGAAAGGTGATCAAGGCAGTAGGCAGTATCAATGGTGTTGAGTCAATAGCACTTGATGATGGGAAACTTACTGTCACTAGGGTTGTTAATCCTGAAACAGTTGTAGCTTGTTTGGGAAAATTAGTTGCTACTGAAATAATAGTATTCACTTTTAGCACAATTTTCTGAAATGTACACATAGTTATTGATGATAAGAGTTTTATTATTTCGTTTTTCTCATACTGAAATGTACACATAGTTATTGATGATAAGTGTTTTATTATTTCGTTTTTCTCATACTGAAATGTACACATAGTTATATTATTTAGTTTCATGTTTGGGTTAAAAACTGTAATAAATGCATATATCTGTTTCTTTCTTGTTGTAATTCTGCATTAGTATCAACTTGTGACATCAGAGTTATCATGTTACTTTTATTTTTATTCACTATATACACATACTTGGAAATTGCCTATTGTGTTTAATTTGATATGTCATCTTATGGTTTTTGACTTGGTACGGTTACAAGAAGTCATTATACACTTGAATATGCAAGTCATATTAGAAATCAATAGCAACACTGGACAAGAACCGCTGGTATTATTGCGAATTAATATGACTAATATATATCTATATTTGTTTTTATAGCTTTGGGATGATACATGCTGTCTAGAACCGCTGGAGATCGACCAAGTGGCTCTTTTGACGTTGAACTAGTTTTATAGGGTTGTAGTTACTCCTTTAGATACGACGGCTCTTCAATAGTTAAGGTTTTATATTTTTGTGATGATGGCATTTAAACAATTGTAATGGATAACACTTTTGTCTAACTCATATTGTTGCGTTGGTTGATGTTTATATAGAATGGTAAGTTTGCTGAATATTGTTTGTGCATGCTACAATGTTCGGGTCTGCTGCGAAAGATATTGTGGTAGTGTTTGGTTATAGGTTTTTGAAAAGCAAAATGAATTTATTTATTTATTTTTTAAAAACAGATTTTGGTGCGGTTTATTAAAAAACCGTACCAAAAAAGAAAAATATGATGGCCTGTTTATCAAAGATAATTTGCTACGGTTAGAAAGAAAACTGTACCAAATAATCATTTTCTGGTACGGTTTTAAAATCGTACCAGAAAATATTTTATTTTTTGGTACGCTAACATTTGGTACGGTTTATCAAATAGCCTTTAAAACCGTACCTAATGAGATTTTTGTGTAGTAGTAAATTAACAAACATGAGTAAATACGAATTAACAACTTAAGGGTTTTATTCATTGTACTATTTTGTGTACATCTCAATCATTTAAAAAGACGGTTTTGTATATCCTGTCAGGCATTTTGTAACCCATTCGCATTTTAACATTTTCATATAAAACTTATTATTACATCAATCTAATATTTTTGCACATAAATTTAACATTTTTGCATAAAAAATTATACTTTTTAAATTTGAGCCTAAGGGATTTTTGGCAAAATGAATAAGAGGAGGCAAACTCAAAACGGATAGTTTGCAAATGTGACAACAGAATAAGGGTATGATACATAACTAACTGAACTCCTGGGCCTAGGTCGGCTTTGTGCACCACTACAGTAGATGCATTATCGCTACAAACCCATAAAACTGTATAATACAGATACATTGATATGAAGAGTGGCTTCCTGGATATGTTAGGACCTTTAAGAGACATGAAATGATGGAGCTTTGGTTACGTGAATCAACCGATATTAATTTATCTATGTGAATGGGCACGTTTTCTATCATGTGAAATTGGGTATCCTTTTTAGTATGAGTGAACTGCAACTGCAATGACAATCAGCAAAATGACTTTTTTTCTGCCTAAGGAATAAGAGTATCCTTTTTAGTATGAGTGCACGGAACAAATATAAAAGTACTTAGTAACAGATTTTAACTAGTATAGTCTGCTTAAGGCACTTATGTGTACCTTTTATTACATAATCACATTTAGCAGAAAAATGTAATCAGATTCATCATATAAACTTAAAGATTCAGTACCCAGAACTTTCGCTGACTCCAACTGTTGACCCCAAATTTCAGATTCTTGTAGCACGAAACTTGCTATCTCATCACCGTTAACCTCCACCGTAGTGTTTGGTTTAGATGTCTTTAAATATACAGAAACTATAACATTTCAAATATCAATACACATAAATATAGCTAATAAATGAACACAATAAGATTTCATGTGAGCGGCTTCCACAGTAACTCCCAAATTGACCCACTAATAGAAGATCTATTTAAAAGCTAATAATCAATATTTAAATGAAACTTTTGTTGTGACACTAAAGTAGAGAAGTCTGTTAAAAAGAAATATGAAAATATGCATACCGGTAAATCTATCGGTATCCACAGAAAAAAATGAAAAAAATGGTATTTGGCGGAACCATCTCAAGTCCGTGTACCTTTTTGGTACCGAGCCCCCCACCCAACAAGGAAGGCATATCCCGGTAAATTACCTAGGCAACACTGGCTGACCAAGTTGGAGTCCGGATTCGAACCCCCGCCTTTAAGCTTTGACTTGGTCAACTGCACGCTTTTGCGGTAGTTGGTGGCCAACTGCCCTAAGGCAGCTGGTTAAAACTTTAAAGATGATGTAAACCCCATAACTGTAACATCCGGAGTACATCACCTGTGAATCTATCGGTATCCATAGTCCATAGACCTATGAGGATAACAAGGGTGAAGGCCCTTTACCCAAAAAAACACGGATGATTTCTTTATTTAAAATATAACCAAAGGACTAATGAATGAAGAGCTTGATTTGGCATCTAAATATGCTGTTTAGGAGACGTCTTATGAAAAGTGAACGAAACGACATTAAAAATTAAAAAAATGATCAAGATGTAATTTTTGCAAACATAAGTAAATGCAGGAAGTTTAGTGCTATCCTACAATCATCACAAATTGTACCATCAAGGAAACATGAGATTAATTTGAAACGATAAAATAGGAAGGGAAATTAAAGCCACAACTTTACGGCAGTACAAGCTATAAAATCCTAGAAAAAAGAAGCTAAATTAGTATCATTCTTGTACAACGCTTTCTTTTTAGGGGAAGAGGGACACGGTTGTCTTGATGAATAGCAATGGGCTCACTTTTCCACCATTCCTCATACCTGACAGTCACATGGCCTTCAAACTGTCTTGACGGGAGGTATATATACTCATTCTCCAACGGTGTGGCGTAGTCATCCGAAGCATCTTCAATGCTCTCTAGATAAATAACATCTGATGGGATATCTTGATTATACCCAAATTGCTTATATACCCGATGAGGAAAGTAGTTTTGACTAATATCCAACCCAACTAACCTAGAAATCCTAACGCACCGAGCAAATGATTCCACTTCTTCATTACCGATTTTTTCAATCGACCCCTTTCTTTTATAAATTGTGTGGGCAATGAAATGATTTGTATCCTTGACATAAGGCCGCCACACAAAATGTTCCCCACATATACCTGACTCCAGGGTGACGTAATCAGTACTCTTTTGACCTAACTTAGCCCATCTGGCCAATCTAGTTTCATCATCTCGAATGTCAAGCATACCATGATCAGGCCTCACACGTGGAAACCTTTCCAATACCCAAGCCTGGATGTAATACATTGGGGAAGATACTTGCTGCAAAACTCTTCTTGTTTCTCCTTCTTGGAGTTCCAAAATTGTGTTTTGTAAGAGGTGCAAATCCCTATAGAGAGTTGCAAGGACAGCAGGTGCTAAAGCCATTTTCCGGCCTCTTGCTAAATGAATAGCCAACACAAAAGTGTCCGGCAGGATCGTGTCTCTCACAGACGGAAAGAGATATTTAGACAACCAAAGTGCTATGAACGCTTCGTGTTCATGAACATTTTGATTGTTCTTAAACTCGGTCATCCAAGCATTGAAGGAGGCCTTTCTTGAAGGACTTGCAATCAATTTTTTGTAAGCATTATTTAACTGACATAAAGCTTTATGATCCTGGGGGGTCTCGATATGACTGGTGACAGAGTCTCCCAGAACTGAGAGTCCTCCCAGAACCATCATATCTTCTAGAGTAATCGTTATTTCCCCCCATGGAAGTATAAATGTATTAGTTTTGGGGGACCACTTTTCAGCAAACCAAAAAATAAGATTCTTATTTTGGGGTATCTTGAGTGTGGAATTTATAATAGCATCATGAATTCCAGCCCTCTTCCACACAGGATTATGTGCTACTTTCATGGTGTTAACCCAATCTTCCCACTTCTTGTGTGGGCTAACCCACCCGATGAATTTGACTTTTTTTAGATTTGTAGCAATAGAGGAAATGCTAGAGGTAGGTTTAGCAGGACGGGCTGGGGGTGGGGCATTAATGGACATAATTGGTTGAAGAAAGTGATCTATTCGTTGCTTGCGACTTGTTGGAGTCACAACTTTCCGACTCGTTAGAGTCACAACTTTCCTTTCTATGACTTCAGCGTCGATCGACATCCCTAGCAAAATCAAAAGCAAAAGACCAGAAAAGGAGAGAATTTATTTGATTCAAGGAAGAATAGAACTTGCAATGCGGAGCTAGAACTAGCTAGTGGTTTAAATAGGAGTTTAGAATTTTTGGTTTACATACTTCACTATTTTAATAAATGCCCATCATAATCATACTCATAGTGACATAATATGCATTTAAGGACTACCAACAGTCAACCTTAAGAGGTATAAGCATACTAAATATAACTTGTTTTGAAATAATACTCATAACATAGTGTAACATGTAAAATGCAATACTTGACATATTGTATCATATTACATATAATATAATATGACTAACTGTTTTGGACATGAAATATGAGAAAAATATTAGAAAAAAGTGAACAGTGCTAAGGATTTTGTGGAACTATATGTCTAATATATATTAATAACTAATAATGGATATAAGCAAAAAAAATCTTATTAGGATGAAGGTAAGACATTTTTTATGCATACATATAAAAGACTATGAAAAGTTTGAAATACCTAGCATGACAAAATTCAACTTTAATGAACATTCATGACAAGATTATTTGGTATGGAAAGAAAACATAAATATATAAAAACCAAAACTCTTAATGACATTTTTTTTAAATGTAAAGATACTCCCACCTGGCCCCACTATACACCTTTTAAAACACATATATTTTATATTTTCTAATTGTGACTTGAACACACAACCTATTGCTAAACTATTATGATATCGCTAGGCTTAGGACCTTTTTGGAAAAACTCTTATTAAATTGTCTAAGTTAGAAAAGTCTTTTGGTTTTTATAGTTTTATATATTTGATTACCAATAATCTGGTCATAGATAATTGAGATTTTAATCTAATGCTATGCATATAAATTTGAAATGAGAAATGATAGCTTCTCGTAGTTTGTATTCCCACTTATCATTTTACTCATTTGACAAATACAGTTGACATCATGATTTGATCAATGAACTAGATGAGAATATATGCATATAGTTGAATGCAGACATCATACCTTGTTTGTAATATAATGTAATGCATTTAAAGTATTAATAGAATATTATGCCTTGATATTTGTAATATAATTTATGTATTTGAATATATGTAATGCATTTATATTTGATCTTTGCAATTGTCCAACCCATAAAAGGCTTTTCGATTTTTCTATATTTATTACTTCATCAAATTTCCCATGAAAATTCGAAGTTGTAATCTAATGTCATGTATTTGACTTTCTATGGTCCTCAAAAGCTTTTCATTTTGCATATGGCTTTTCCCATGAAAATTGAAACACTTTTCCTTTTGGAATGTCTTAGAGATCAAACATTTATTTTCTCGTAAACTTTTAAGATTGAGATTAGAAGTTGTTAATTAACAAAACTTTTAATTCGGTGTACAAACTACTTGATACTATTGTGTAAGCTCCATATGTACTACTTCTAATGAAAAAAAAAGTCTAGTTTTAAATATTCAATGCTACTTAAATTTAGCCATTGTTTTGAATTAAAAATAACTTGTAACCAAAAACATATTAATAGAAAAAGAACCTTGATAGGGGGACCTAATACATAGGTCCATGATTAGGCCTCTGTATTAGGTCTATTAATCAAATTTCATATATGATCTTCTATAAAAATCAAGTTCACAAATGGAAGGCATGGATTGACGTAAATAAAATAAAGGGTCGAGAAATTAATTTTACTAAAACTTAAAGTCTTCAAAATGAAGATCCTAAATGTTTTAGTACATTCAAAAACATAAATGAAGATCCCAAATTATGTATTTTGAATACATGTAATGTACTTCCTTTAATTTTGAATTTCCTTTTATTGTATTGAGAAAAGTTCATTTAGGGACTAGTTTTTTTGTACATACCAAGGGACAAATCCCTACCATCCATTTAGTTTGATCTAATGATGGGGATTAACCTAAGATTAAACATGGAAACCTAAGTCCATGTCTTTTTCTTTCCTTTTTCTTTGTCTTTTTTATTATTCACTTTCTTTATTTATTTATGTTTTTTTTTTTCTTTTTTTTGGCTCTTTTTTCCAATTAACGTTACACTTTTTTTTTTTTTTTTTTTTTTTTTTTCAATTCACGTTTTTTTTTCTCTTTTTTTTAAAATAAGTCAAGCTTTTCTTTTTTAAATAAATTCACGATTTTTTCTCATTTTATTATGTTTTCGTCCGTTTTTGTCTGTTTTCACATGATTATATACGTTTTCAGACGTTTTTGTCCGTTTTCAGACGTTTTTTTTTACCGTTTTTATACGTTTTCGTCCCTTTTTTTACGTTTTCGTCTGTTTCAGACGTTTTTGTTCGTTATTATACGTTTTCGTCCGTTTTTTTTACGTTTTCGTCTGTTTTCAGACGTTTTTATCCGTTTTCGTCAGTTTTTATATGTTTGCAGACATTTTTGTCAATTTTCATACGTTTTCATCCGTCTTTATACGTTTTTGTCCGTTTTCAGACGTTTTCGTCCGTTTTTATACGTTTTTGTCCGTTTTTGTCCGTTTTCATACGTTTATATACGTTTTCGTCCGTTTTCATATGTTTTCATCCGTTTTTACACGATTTCATCCGTTTTTATACGTTTTTGTCCGGTTTCATATGTTTACATATGTTTCCGTCTGATTTCATACGTTTTCCTCTATTATTTTATGTTTTCGTCCGTTTTTAGACGTTTTCGTCCTTTTTCCTACATATTCGTCTGTTTTCTTACATTTTCGTTCATTTTCATAGGTTTTCGTCCGTTTTTTAATTTTTTTTGGCCAATTTTAGACGTTTTCATACGTTTCTGAATATCACAAGTGATATTCGGTGATACTCATACGTTTTTGTCTGTTTTCATCCATTTTTGTACATTTTTGTCTGTTTTCAAACGTTTTCGTCTATTTTCATACGTTTCGGCAGTATCTATACGTTTTCAGACATTTTTATCTGCTTTCAAACGTTTTCATCAATTTTTTACATTATCACTTTCATCCATTTTTATCTGTTTTCATACGTTTATAAACATTTTCGTCCGTTTTTATGTATTTTTGTTTGTTTTCAGACGCTTTCATCTGTTTTCATACTTTTCAGCAGTTTTTATACGTTTTCGTCCGTTTTATCAATTTTTCATACGTTTTTGTCCCTTTCCAGGCGTGTTTTTACGCTTTCATACGTATTCGTTCATTTTCATATGTTTTCGTCCGTTTTCATACGTTTCTGAATATCACAATTGATATTCTTAATATCACAAGTGATTTTCTTTGATATTCAGAATATCACTTGTGATATTAATAATATCAATTGTGATATTCAGAAACGTATGAAAATGAAAGAAAAAGTATGAAAACGAACAAAAACAAAAGAAAACGTAAGAAAGTGAAAAAAGCGTGAATTAAAAAAATGTGAAAATTACTTATAATATTCTGAATAACACTTGTAATTATCTGAATATCACTTGTGATTTTCATGTTACAAAACATTAGTTGAACATCACTTGTGATATTCGGAATATCACTTGTGATTTTCTGAATATCACTTGTGATTTTCTGAATATCACAAGTGATTTTCAACTAATGTTTTGTAACATGAAAATCACAAGTGATAATCTGAATATCACAAGTGATATTCAGAAAATTACAAGTGATATTCATATTACAAAACGTTAGTTGAAAATCATGTGTGATATTTAGAATATCACTTGTGATTTTCATGTTACAAAATATTAGTTGAAAATCACTTGTGATATTCGGAATATCACTTGTAATATTTAGAATATCACTTGTGATTTTCTGAATATCACTTGTGAATTTTATGTTACAGAACAATTGTTGAAAATCACTTGTGATATTCTGAATATCACTTGTGATATTCAGAGTGATATTCAAAATATCACTTTTGAAAAAACGTGAATTAAAAAAAGCGTGAAATCACTTGTAATATTCTGAATATCACTTGTGATTTATATTCAGAATATCACTTTTGATATTCAGAATATCACTTGCGATATTCTGAATATCACTTGCGATTTTCATGTCACAGAACATTTGTTGAAAATCACTTGTGATATTCAGAATATCACTTGCGATATTCAGATATCACTTGCAATATTTTGAATATCACTTGCGATATTCTGAATATCACTTGTGATTTTCATGTTACAAAATTTTAAAAATCACTTGTGATATTCATAATATCGCGAGTGATATTCAATATCACTCACGATATTCTGAATATCACAAGTGATATTCTGATAATCACAGTATATCACTTGTGATATTCAGAAAGGTATGAAAACGTTTGAAAACATTTAAAAACGAACTAAAATGAATGAAAACGGACGAAAACGTATAAAAACAGATTGAAACCATATGAAAACGTATAAAAATGGACGAAAACGTATGAAAACGGACGAAAACATATGAAAACGGACGAAAACGTATGAAAATAGACAAAAACGTAAGAAAACGGACGAATACATATGAAAACGGACGAAAACGTATGAAAAACGGGCGAAAACGTATGAAAAAAATTCAAAAACAGATGAAAACGTAAGAAAATGGACGAATATATATATGAAAACGGACGAAAACGTATGAAAACGAGCGAAAACGTAAGAAAACAGACGAAAACATATGAAAAAAATTCGAAAACAAATGAAAATGTAAGAAAACGGACGAAACGTATAAAAACGGACGAAAACGTATTAAAATGGACGAAACGTATGAAAACGGGTGAAAACGTAAGAAAATAGACGAAAACGTATGAAAACGAGCGAAAACGTAAGAAAACAGACGAAAACGGACGAAAATGTATGAAAACGAACGAAAACGTAAAAAACCGACGAATATGTATGAAAAACGAAAAAAACGTAAAAAACGCAAAAAAAAAAAAAAAAAAAAAAAAAAAATAGAAAAAACGTGAAGTTAGAAAAAAAAAAGGAAAAAAAGAATTAAAAAAAGAAAGAAAAGAAAAAAGGAAAAAAATGAATAAAAAAGATAGACAAAAAGGACAAGAAAAAAAACATGGACTTAGGTTGTCTTATTAAATCTTAGGTTAATCTCCACTATTAGATCAAACTTGATGGATGGTGGGGATTTGTCCCTTAGTTTGTAACAAAAACTTAGTATGTAAAATAACTCATCTCTGATTTTTCTATTTATTTTTATACTAGTTATAATGCCCGCGCACGCGCGGGGTTTTTCTTAAAATTTTTAATAATGTATTTTTATCTATTAAAAATCAATTTTTTTTTAATTATTATTATGTTTCTTAATTTTGTTTTATAATTATGTTTGATGTGCATTGTAATAGTATGTATATGGTATTTCCATAGACCTGGTCATCTTTATGTATAAAGTTTAGCTTCCGGCATTTAGTAATTTTCTCTAAATGAACAAAAAAAGAGATTTACATGGTAAGTTGAGACAGATAATCATCTTGCCAGTTGTGATACTGTAAGGATGTTACATGATAGACGAGTCATGGTACATAAAGTTGCCTCTTTGGCCAACAACTAATTCTTATAATTTTTCAGTTTCACAATTCACAGCCAAATATAACCACCAATTTTGACATGTATACAAAAGAACATCAAAATTTTAAAATACATAGAAGCAGAAAACCATACAACATTACATATCAGATTAAAGCAAGCAAACGGTTGCCAAATCCAAACATACTCACTCTAGAGTCAGTCAAGTGGTAATTCTAAGACATGTTCTTTCGTGCTAAAGATCCAGCACCTGTTGACCATGAAGACGGCTTAAATCCACCAGTTAGCAACTTAGATGCTGATGCATCATTTATTCTTCTTTTCTTCGTCTCATGTTCCATTCTTTTTGAACGGGATGAATAAGACGAATCTGAGAAGATGGATGCTGATTTGATCAATGCTCGTTTATCGTCCATGTTCTTATTAAACTTTGAAGAAAACTTTACACGTTTACCAGCTGTAAAATCTTTTTTAGATGCTGGGAGTAGTCTTACCTTAAGTCCCATTTTTCTTGCAGTCACTTCTTCAGCAACTCTTTTCTTTCGTTCCTGTTGTTTAAAGCGACATATGAGTAAAGAAGCCTAAAAAGTATATATGAAATGGTTTAAGTCAAATAGTAGCATCCTACTTAATTTGATGGGTTAACATGGCAATTTTTGTGTCCGGCTAACTGGTCAAATCAGCAGACCAATGAAAGCACAGATAGCAAAACAGGACAAAAATGAAAGCATATTTGCTGACATAGCCAGATTTTTTACCCATCAAGTGTAAGGATAAATACTAAACCGGAACAAAATAAGATTATGATTACCAAAATAGACAATTGTAAAGAGTAGGTAGCTATTTGATACCAAACACCATACAAAGGCACCGAAATCATTAAATATTTGAATTATAAGTCTAAGTGGAAGAAGTATGTACTCCAAGTCTGGCACGAAGGGACTTGTTTAAAGAGTAATCATCCAAATGTCTGTCATAGTTTATAAAGCATAAACAGTTATCGTCTGATGGTATGCTCACCTTCCTCAACATGGAGTGCCATAGTTTCTGCATCTTCGTTATCAAAGTCTTCGACCTTCTTTTGGGCCCCACTAATAACCAGATACTCATAGTTCTTTGGATCTGTTTGAATGACAATCAACTACAGTAACTACTGTGATCATAGGTAAATATTGAATAAATATAATTGCCTTGTATGTAATGGATGAAATTCGTCATTTCTACAGTAAGGGTTTATATCTTGTATCAGTGTTCGATTTTCTTAGAATATATTTGCCACCAAATCTCGCCTAATTTGATCAACAAATATCTTTTATCCTATTTCAGTTAGATGGACACTATCCCATAATAAGAAATTACTGTCAGCAGGCATGTTGGGATGAATTTGTTATATAATATACTTGCTTCTAAATATTCTGTTCCACAGCATCCTTTAGTTGTGACTAAAAACCTGTTGAATATTAGCAACTAACATGCAATTCACATGAATGGGCACAAAGCAACTAACATACAATGCACTTAAATGTGTCTCCCAAGTTTAAACCAAGAAAAGCTTTAATGTTTTGATAATAGGGGGTCAATAGATTATTATGTATCTCGAGGCTAAGATAATTCTTACGGTGACCATATAGAATAATCATTGATGTCACCTTCTATTGTTGCAAAGACAACAATTGAGCAAGAAGTTGGACCTGCTTACATGATCATTGCACACATCAGTTAGCGTGTCAAATTTCTTATTCATGGTTTATATAGTCCTCTTTCGTGACCATAAAATTCCGTCCCATATTTCATATCACATTTATCTATTTGTTTAACTTTTTTAGAAACAAATATTGTGTTTATGTTAGGACATACAAAACTAAAATGTAAATAATGAGGACGTATGGGGGACTTGAACCAAAGAAGTAAACTTGCAAAAAGTACAAACCTCCAACATTTATTACAGAAAAACTTATCATCTGCAGTCAACGTCTCAGTGGAACTGAAGTTTTTTAAACAACTCGTAATTGAATTATTCTGCTCTATATCGAGGCTCAGATTCTGCTATAAACACCATGTCTCGTTTGTAAGCATACCCTGCAAATTCAACCATGCACATAATTAACTACCAACACACATGATCAAAGTCGCTATTATACAAATGTACATTATGAATAAGTAGAGCTGGGAATTCCAAAAAAAATTTACTCATAGGTTAGTGCGTAGGTACTTGGTTTAAGGAGAAACCCCATAGAAAGCGACCCAAAGATTAATTTTAATGTATAAAACTACCTAAATTGCTTGGTTAAAAAATTTATTCGCGGTATAACAACTATTGTAACAACACTTGCCATACTACATATTATTAAAAAGGGAATAAAAATTTAGACAGAAAGTTATACCCATCCTGACCCGCACAAAAACTACCTATTTCCCCTCCTATTTTGTCGTATTTAGCATCACAAGATTCATAGCATAGGGATATTGATAGATTAACATGGCATAAATCGATGTTTGAACTAACCTGAAAGCTTTCGTGAACCCATGGGCTCTTTCTTTGCACCACTTACCAGAGCCCATTGGCAATCCCATCAGGAGGTGATAGATTTCCCACCGGAGCTTATGCTAATTCTTTCTCTAGTATATCAGCAAGGTCTTTGTTCATATACCAAATTATTAATCAAATCCACTCTAGACAAAAGCTACCGATATATCCTAAACTGTAGTAATACCTTAACTTTTCAATTTCACCAAGCAGCAAACACATCAATTCTATATAAAAGTTACACAAATTATTAAAAGAAAAAACTACACCTAAATCATTATGTCGTCTCATAAACTAACTTCTCACACCTAAATCCAAAACCTCGGAAGTGCTTAAGGGTTGATTTAGAATAGCTTTTCAAGTAAATTGTTAAAAAACATTAGAACATCAAATGACTTAAATCAAAGATAAACGGGTTAGAGTTGTACTTCGTGAATTTTTATCACCATCTTATTCAATCAAATTGAAATTTTGTTTTTACATTTGGATATTCGGGTAAGGTTCTAGGTTCCGTGTTGGACATCTTTAGGTTTGTTGTGGTTTGTCCAACATATTTAACAATGAATCTTAACTAATCAAAGTGTTTTTGTTGTGGATGACATTACAAA
This sequence comes from Artemisia argyi, assembly GCA_030686995.1. Taxonomy (NCBI): domain Eukaryota; kingdom Viridiplantae; phylum Streptophyta; class Magnoliopsida; order Asterales; family Asteraceae; genus Artemisia; species Artemisia argyi. Next base: position 228,547,971 of record CM060701.1, read on the forward strand.
ATTTACAATATTTGAATAAAATTTACAATATGTAGTCAGGATTATTGTACATCATATTATCTTTACAAAATACCAATTAAAAGAACAACAAATAGATAAAGAAAATGATCAAACCGAGTAACTAAAAGAGGCATTGAACAAAGATTACAAAGACACTCATACCTTAAATTGACCTTGTGCAGCTATTGTATGCAACATAATCAATCCCTGAATATCACCAAGAAGCTCCTTTAACAAATACAATCACATAAATAAAATATTAAAAATCATACCTTTAGGCAATTAAGAGAGTTCTTGTTCTTACATTAATAACTTATAACAATTATATTCAGAATAACTGCAATAACAACTATTGTTCAATTTAACTCAGAACCGCCCAATTATTGGTTTAGGTTTCGATTTGGAATAATGAGTTGAATGAAAAATTAGGTTGACAGAAAAATTCTTATGCTTTTGTATTTTCTTGATTTTTAGTTTTGACCTTTAACTTTTGTAGATTGCCCCCGCGTTTAAAAGTAATAAATCAGATGCCCTTTATCTAACAATTTTGAGCAGTGCCCTTTATTTAACAATTATAAAGGTACTCACCCTTTTGCAGCAATCAGATGCTCGTGTTCAGCTCCCGTAGTCTCTGCAGCATCGATACATTGGGCTGCAACGAAGGTGGTAGCTGAGACAGCAGCCATGTCTGTTCTTGCCATGTGTTTTTCTTTTCAGGATGCTGACGGTGCTCCTTTGGCAGCTGTAATAGTCGCTACAGCTGCTGCTACAGCAGCAAGAGAAACCACTACACATCTCCTGATACATATCTGCCATATCAAAATGCAATAAGCAGGTAAGCAGTTTAGATAAGCAACCCCAAAGATCCTATGTATCCATATATAATACTACGTATCGAATAAATAATGTATGCACCTTTAGAAGTGGGCCAAAAAAAAACCAAAAAAAAAAAAAAACAAAAACAATAAAAACAAAAAAACAAAAACAAACTTGGGAGAGTCCGAATTTACAAACCCCCTACTTGCACCAACCCCCCTGGAACCCATGTCCTGGCACATTACCCATTATCCGTCCACCACCATTACCCATTACATGCCTGCTTACATCATCATTCTGTGTCTACGCCAGCTAGCTCTTAATGTCAATGGGGGCTGCTACTCCACTTATTCTGCAATCTGCAATCAAATAAGCTGCTTAGGAGCAAAACAAATAATATAAGCAATCCGAAACACGAACACATACTAATCTTAAAAACCATTAATTTCCACTTTTCGGCTTTTCATAAAATCACAATTTCATGTTAAAAGCTACATATTAACACATTGTATTTACATTACACGAACAAAATCCCAAAATATAAAACTAACTACTGAACTTATATTTATTCTACTTCATCATAAACATGTGGTCCTAATTTGCATCCACATTAGCGATTTGAAGTTAGAAATACCTCGCGTGCTGCAATTCCTGCTTCAGCCGACATCTTACATGCCATTTGAAGCTCAAGTTCTGATATGTTATTCTTCTTCTCCATCTTCATCCTGTCACACCACCTAAAAAACATGGAAGCCATTTTCTTTTGGCAGACATCCTGAAGACTTGAGACCAAAAACACCACAATTAATTAATAAAGTCAATAATCTCAATTAAATCAAAAGTAAACATAATCAAAAGAACCTCACCTAAATTCCAAAAAAATTATAAATTTAACAAAACTGATAAATGTAACATTCTAGGCTTTTATTATTAAAATTTACGTACAACTTACGCTTATTAAAAAAAGAATGTTAAATGTAACATTCGGAGATCAAAAAAAGAGTGTTAAATGTAACATTCGGAGTCAAGACTCACCTGTTGTTTCAAATATATCATATTTAGTAATATAAGAACATTTGATAACCCATTTAATAATCAAACTGCAGCATAGTGAGTTATCACTTCATGATAGCAAATATAAGAAGCTATTTACATAAATTTGTGTGCTTTTTATCAGTAATGACTTGTAACAAACTTGACCTCGACAACTATTGTTGACTATCCGGCTTGTCTGTTTTTTATCTTGCAGACTCTCTGGTTTTATCAGGTTATGAAGAATGAGTTCCGGATACTTAAGACTCTATTTCCAGTAGGTGGCCAAGTAAAACTTTCACCCCTTAATATCACTTGATGCTCGATAAGCATTTTGCACTTCTTGGAATATAGTGGATGTTGATTGAGGCTTGCCTATAAGACGATAATAAACATCATTCATGAATCACCATTACTTGTACATAACCTCAACCTTAAATTCTAAACACACCAAAAGTAACAATTATAGCAAGCAAAGGTTCTTAAGCTTTTCTCTTAATTCCTCAACACGTTAAAAAATTAATACTGAATTTAAAAAAAACATACACAATAGTTTATCTTTATATGATTATTGTCTATATGATCTCAATTTTTAGATGAAATTTCAACTTTATTTAAATTATTAAATAACTACAGTAACTTACATTTATTTGATGAAATTTACCCATTAAAACCTTCATCAAACCACCAAACTAAATCAAAATTTACGAAAAATAAGCCGTACCACATCAATTAAAGCACAAAAAATACAAACCCACAACTTAATAGAAAAGGCAAAAGCCCTGAATTATCATATAAATCAATAAGTTTATTATCATATAAATCAAACAGTTATTGATTAATATACCTTATTCACTAACCCAAAAGATTAAGCAATGTTGATTTTAGGTTTTCTTCAGTCGCAGTTGGGTTTTTCCTTGGGGTACGTTTGCTCTTCTTTTTGTTTCTTTCATTCTTTGGGTTGTAAAGAGGAGCATGTTTATTTTTTACCCCTCAAGGTTTTTAGAACGACCCCACCTTCCTCAAGTTTTGTTTTTTTATTGTTGTGTGTTAGTAGCAATACTTAGGAGGGTTAAATGTGACTTAGACAATAATAAGGGGATTAATTGTATTTAGTTTAAATAAAGTTTAGGATTTTACTTAGATTAGGAAACTAGTTACTTGTCTTGCAAGCTAAGGTTTCTACCCCCTCATCTCTATAAATAGAGATGAGGGGGGATGCTAGTTATTCATTCTTCTTGACTCGAATGTAAGATTTATTGGTTCTAATAAAGGGTTGTTCGAGGGTACTTTACGTGTGCAGTAGTCTTGTCGATCTTCTCGTTTCTTTATTCTTCAACAGGTTACGTTGAAGGTTGCAGCTTGTGCTCGGTTCAAACCGCGATCTAGTGTTCCGCGATCGAATTTCGGATTGTTGTCGAGGTTTTATCCAACAAGTGGTATCAGAGCCGCGGTTATTGTGGTCATCGAAGTTCGAGTGCTAGATTGAGGTATCGAGTGAATCCGAGGTGCCGACTTCGTTCGAGGTTCGGGTTATTAGAAGTTGCAGGTTTTGTCAATTGGAGAAGACGAAGTATATTAAACATTGGCACGTGATTGGTGGTTTTTTGTAAAACAAAGAATATAGATATATTCATCACGTGGGTATAATATTACTACAAGTTTTACATTTGTTTTTTTGTGTTTTTAAAGTCAACTGTGTTGATTTTTAAAACATAAAAGTCGACATCAGTTTATCGGAGGTTATAAATAAAATGATTAAACTGAAGGAATTTATTGTTGCGGGGCTTAATTATTTTTCTTGTGGTTCAAGTTTGATCGTGGTTCACTTGGGGTTCAAGTTTACGATCGGGTTTGCTTGTTCGAAATCGAGTGTTTAGGGTATATCGTGTGCAATATTCGGTCGGTTCTTTGTAGTATATTGTAGTCTCTCGTGTTTGCTACTTGTGCTCGATACAACTTGCGGTCTAGCATTCCGCGATCGAACTTCTGATTGTTGTCAAGGTATTTTCCAACAAGTGGTATCAGAGCAGGAAAAGGTACACCTTGGTATAAAGGTGGGGGCAGACATTACGGTAACCGGAGTACCTGGTCAAGAGGGTGCAGAGGGTAATGTTGCTGAAAAGAAGAAAGTGTAGGAGTCTAAGAAAGCTAAACTTGGCAATTTACTAAAGTACAAGGCCTGGTTCTTAAGGCGGTCCTCGGTTCGAGGTTCCAACATTAGATGAAGATGTTGAGTATCGCTAATGCCTAAGTATTACTCCTAAGGTGGAAATTGTTGTGTGTTAGTAGCAATACTTAGGAGGGTTAAATGTGACTTAGACAATAATAAGGGGATTAATTGTATTTAGTTTAAATAAAGTTTAGGATTTTACTTAGATTAGGAAACTAGTTACTTGTCTTGCAAGCTAAGGTTTCTACCCCCTCATCTCTATAAATAGAGATGAGGGGGGATGCTAGTTATTCATTCTTCTTGACTCGAATGTAAGATTTATTGGTTCTAATAAAGGGTTGTTCGAGGGTACTTTACGTGTGCAGTAGTCTTGTCGATCTTCTCGTTTCTTTATTCTTCAACAGGTTACGTTGAAGGTTGCAGCTTGTGCTCGGTTCAAACCGCGATCTAGTGTTCCGCGATCGAATTTTGGATTGTTGTCGAGGTTTTATCCAACATTTATATTTTTGACACATATATGTTTTTGCTTTTTTACCTTTCAAAAACGAAGTTGAACAACAATTTGGCTAAATCCGGAAATATTTAAGAATTTTTTATTAAACATACTTTTTCTAAAATATAAAAATAATGAAATTATTACTAAATAAAGTATGATTTGATTTTTTTGAAATGAAAAAGTCCCCACTAGGGGTTTTATTTTATTAGGTAAAATATTTGATCTTTTTAATAGTCTGACCCCTCTCTGATTTTTCTACTTTTATTATTTTACCATTTATCCGGCCAAAATGCTCATCAAATTTGAAGTTGTAATCTATTTGTCTTGTATTTGACTTTCTATGGTCCTCAAAAGCTCTTCATTTTGCATACACTTACTCGCTTTGTCCTATGAAAATTGAAACACTTTTCCTTTTCGGATGTCTTAGAGATCAAACATTCCCTTTAAAATTGAGATTAGGAGTTGTTAATTAACAAAACTTTTAATTAGGTCGATCCATATACTACTTAATACTATTGTGTAAGTTGCATTTACTACTTTTAATGATATTGGTTTTGAAGAAGTCAAGTATTAAATTCACAATACTAGAATTTATTCATTGTTTTGTATTTAAAATCATTTGTAATAAAAAATATATTAATAGAAAATCCATATATGATTTTCTATAAAAAATCAAGTTCACAAGTGGAAGGCCTAGATTGACGTAAATGAAATTAAGGGTTGAGAAATTAAATTTACTAAAACTTAAAGTCTCCTAAATGAAGATCCTAATGTTTAAGTGCATATGAAAACATAAATGAAGATCCAAAATTAGGTATTTGAACGAGTTTAGTAATAGACCGCGCTTCATTGCGATTTAAAAGCACGTGTTACCGCTCCTTATAAGCAAGAAAAAAACACCCAAAATGGGGTTCTCAATAATGCTCGTCATAGGATTTTTTTTCCGAGTCTGGTTATGCCTATATCACCAGAGTATAACTGAGCATGTTTTTGTAGAATTTTACATGGTTCATCTTATGGTATAAAAAATCTAATGTGACTAGGATTTTGCTATAACACATACCTGTAATGCAGAACGTCACCTAGTGCTCCAAGCATTAGCAAAAACAACTTTGTAAAATTAACACCATTTTGTGGTGCAAAAGCCAATTTCCGGCCTCTTGCTAAAAGAATAGCCAACTCAAAAGTCTCCAACAGTAGGACTGTGTTGTTCATAGACGGAAAGAGATACTTAGACAACCAAAGTGCTATGCACGGCTTGTGTTCATGAACGTCTTGATTGTTCTTAAACTCGGTCTTCCAAGCAAGGACCTCTAGTCATGTGTTTGTAAGCTTTAATTAAATTTAATAAAGCGTAGTCACGGTCCTGGAGGCTCTCGACATGACTAGTGACAGGGTCTCCCAAAACAAAAACCCCTCCTAGAACCATCATATCTCCAAGATTGATAGTATCCCCCCCCCCCTCTATATTGATATAACCATCAAAACGGAAAACACTACACAGCTAAAAGAATGTCAGAATTACATATCCTGGTACGTTGACATAACAATGGGATGTAATACAATCACACTTTCTTTGGTTTTTTGAAGGTTTAATGGGACGTAATAACAATTTATAGTATTTCAACTAATGATTGATTAAGGCAAACTTACTTATTTGTACATACTAAGTCATTCTAATTGCGTAGCATGTGTATATTTTCCATGTCTTGAGGCATATCAACGAAAAAAACCACAAACAATATAGCATCTAATCACACAACACCTATCAGAACGTGCGAAATACTTTTGTGTTGGCAAGCTAATTAATAAAGTAAGCTACTTGGTTTAGTTGATCTAATCTTAATTCAGAAACCACTTTGCAAATCACTCAGCATGGACAGACATATGCTCAAAATACAACATATAAATTTCAATAAAGAAAATAACCAACAAGCAAACTAACTTACTTAGACTTCGAGATTTGAGTTGCCATATATATTGGCTTCAAGTGATGTTCTTGGATATCCTGATTTCTCAAATCTCAACACATTAAAGTTGTTTGCTTGTGTTTGTACAGTATGATGATTACACATTATCAAGCTTCATGATGAAAATATCTCTGCAAGAGCTGAAAAGAGTGTGTGACGAACCAATATAAGTAAATTAACCATGAATAAACGTATATAAACAAATTAACGGTTTTAGTCACTCTACTATTTTGCGTACACCTCAATCATTAAAAGACAGCTTTGTGTCCCATCTCAGATTCTCAGATAACTAATTACATATATAATAAAATAGTGGCGGAACTAGAACTTTTTTTGGGGGGAGGGGGGGGGGGGGCGAATAGGAGATTTATTTGTAACCTCAACTAAATTACCGCTAAAACCTATAATATTTACACTAGATGCCGCAATTTTTTTTATTTTTATTTTTTTTGGGGTGGGGGGAGGCGGGACCCTCACCTACCCCTACGTAGGTCCGCCCTTTTAATTAATGAAGTACTCAATCAGATTTCATGCTATGTGAACAATCTTTACACTAGATTTCATGTGAATAGGAGATTTATTTGTAACCTCAACTAAATTACCTCTAAAACCTATAATATTTACACTAGATGCCGCATTTTTTTGTACGTTATTTATGGAATTGGATTATTTATTAATGATTTGGTTCGAATCATTCGTGATGATTTATTTTTGAGATCATTATTTGGCACTACATTGACTCCGGCACTAGGATAACCTAACAAATTTAAATATTTTGAATTTACTGATTTGGGTTATATATTTATGGAACGTATCTTGGAATTTTAAATTATTGGGAACGAGTTTGGTTCTAGAATGTTGAGATATTTTGAAAGGTTTTCGGGTTTGGTCATATTGTTTATTTAACTGGCCATCTACTCCCTACCCCATTATTATTATTATTATTATAAAAGAAAGAAAAGAATAAAAATAAAAGGAGTGACTACATATTGGCCCTTGTGGAACCTGCCAAACACAAACACAATCTCATCACCTTCATCTTTTTATCTCATCTCTCTCTCTACACTAACCCTAGCCGCCGCCCACTCCGGCAGCCGCCACCACTACACCACCACTCCCACGCATACACCACAACCACCATCTTAACCCTCACTTCATCCTCTTTCTTTTGGTATACATCACGCGCGCCCCAAACACCCCTAACATCCCATTTGGTTAATCACGCCGCCTAATACACCATCACCACCACTTGTGTTATAAAGATTCTTGAGTTTGGAACTATTAAAAGGTAGGTAACATCGTTTTTACACCTCGTGTGCCTCAAAGTGGTTACGAATCCATGGAAACATGGATGGATTTAATGGGTTTTTATGAAATCTTGATTAAAAATGATGGGGAAACAATATTTTTGTTATAAGAATGGGTTTGGTATCCGGGTTGGTGGAACTCATGTGGAGGTCGAGTGAACCGTGAGCCGTAGCTCACGGCTTGATTTTGGTTCGAGCCGTATGGCTTTCATTGATGGGTCTTGATATTAGTAATATTGTTAGCGAGGGTTTGGATTATTGGAGTTGGTTTTGGTTTGGATTTGATTGACCCTTTTGATGTTGTTGTTGTTCTTGTGTGCTGTGACCCAAGAGGGTCCGTTTGGCAGTTTTGAGTGTGCTCGCATGAGCCTAAGTCGAGACCAAGATGGTCTTGGGGATGAGTCCTCATGACTCGTAGTGTAGCCGAGACCCAAGTGGGTCTCTCGGCACGGGTTGACTTGGTAAAATTGACCCGGAACATGCATATTATTTGGATGACTTTCTTGTTGTTGTTGTATTTTACTTTGGCCACTGATGTTCTTCTTGTTGTTATTATTGCGAAGGGTTGTTGTTGATATAACTGTTTTTGCAGCTACTATTGTTGTTATTATTATTAGCTTACACGATTGTTGTTGCTTGTGACTGTATGGAGTGAAAAGGAGGCCGAGACTCTCGTGGTCTCGGTATTGGTTACGGATATTTATTTTGTGGAGTGGTGTTGACGAAGTGGTATTGGGGACCGATTGTGAGACGGCCAATTAGATGACGGAGATAGGTTAGTCGAGTGCCGTAGTCGGACCCTAATGTTGTAGCACGAGGAATTGGGATTGATTTGGACGGAGTTGTTATTTATTCATGACTTGATTATTATTTGTGGACTTGGACTATGAGCTGAGAGTAATGACTCGGACATGTGACCAAATTCTTATGACTCGATAAATATTTAAAATCAAACATTAAAAGTAATACTCATAATAATATTATTGATAATATAATCATTTTTATACGTATATAGACGTGATAAACGTATATATATATATATATATATATATATATATATATATATATATATATATAAATGCGTATATTAATAATAAAACGATCACGAGTAAATGTTATAATAATATAACGATAATTATTATACTATGCGAATAGTGCAATAAATGTCGGAGTATTATTATAAATAATAACTATAAATAATGTCAAGAACTAATACGTCGGGTAAGTAATAAATAAAAACATGATGACATTTATAAATTTGGTAAAATATCGAGTTATACGAGTTGTGGTTACTTAAGTCCAAGTGGACTTTATTGTGTGACTTTTGTGTTGTCACGGATATATGACGATTAATATAAACATTTTCTATAACTAACTAACTTATTTAATCGACGGGTTAAATCGAGTTATTTGGCTATATAAAATGAGTATATTAATGGGCATCGTATCCCACGACGCCCATAGATTGTGGTACGTGTATTAGGATAATAAATTTACTATATAACTCGTGAAGTTGGCTAAATTGATGAATTTGGCCAATTTGACGATATATATAGGGAATTTATTGGACTACGATATATACCATATAGTATTCTTTGTGCTATGTGCTTTAGGTTGGGTATAATCTTGGAACGATATATTACGTAAATAAATATGGGGGATTACCAAATCGACGGATTTGATAAACTTCGATGATTTATTTAAATAATATGTTGGGCTAATATTAGACCTATAGATGGTTTATTATTTCATTTATTGTGGCTTCTTGGTTTGAGTTGTGTCGACCCTCCACCCATATGGATACCAAACGTCGAATTTCAAATTAATATGAAGATAATTTGAGAAATGGATATTTTTGGAAAGTTAAATGGAATACGTTCGGGAATGGGAATATTTGATTTTGAGGAAATGATTTCTGAACGAGTTTGATATTGTTAGGAAGTGCCGAGTCTGTAGTTGCCGTTACTTGCGTTTGCTTACGTCTTTCATCTATCGATTACTTTTGAGGATTTTCTGGACTTGAGGTGAGTCTTAGCCCCACTTTTTACTCTTGAACTTTGTTTTCAATACTTGGGATGAGAAATGTGCAAATGTTTTATGTGGACTATTATCGCTTTATTTATTTTAAACTTGTTATGCTTATAGAACTAGGTAGGTTTTAGTGCATGTCGTATCCTTACGAATGCAGCGCATGTCGTATCCTTACGAATGCAAGAACATGTCGTATCCTTACGAATGTTGGGCATGTCGCATCCTTGCGAATGCATATTGATTTGATTTGGTTATAGAGCGAGGCCTAGTCAAGAACTAGGTAAGCTATACAACGAGGCCTAGACTAGATCTAGGTAAGTTGAGCATGTCGTATCCTTACGAATGCAGCGCATGTCGTATCCTTACTAATGCAAGAACATGTCGTATCCTTACGAATGTTGGGCATGTCGCATCCTTGCGAATGCATATTGATTTGATTGGTTTTGGACTATAGTGTGCACCTATAGGGTTGATTCGATTTGGTTGGATTATTTTGGTTGGATGATTGAGGCCTAGTCTAGCTAGCAAGCGTTTTGCGTATATGTCCACTATATTGATTATGAATTTAAACCTATGATCTCACCAGCGAAAGCTGACTTTTAGCACGTTTTCTCAGGTTAATTAAGTGATGCCCTTGGATGCTTGGATTGGAGGCTTGGCAATGGCACCTGGTTTATGGATCTATTTTCTAAAACTCTGATAAATTATTGTGGACCTACGTTTATTTCTTTTGGGCCTTACTTTGGACAGTTCTTGAGATAAATGTAAACTTTAAAACCCGTTTTGGTTGTGTTTTTCTTATGTTTACTTTATCTCGTTCTTTCATGACTTTGAATGGATACCAATCCCCGTAGCACCCCGAAAGCTTGTTAAGTCTTCTGATGTATCAATTTTTTGGGGGTGTTATAGATTGGTATCAGAGCCAGGTTATAAAGAACTAGGTAAATAGACACCTAAAATATAACCGATTTTTATAGAAAATGATCTTCGACCATTGCCCGCCAGCCCGCCAAGCCGAAGCATCATTGTTATTATTGAGGTATGTTGAGATGATTATTAGATATGGGATTCTTGAGATGATTTGAGGATTTGAGATTTATTGATTTAGTGATATGATAGCGTTTTGAGGAATTATATGGCGTTTTGAGGAATTATATGGCTTAATTGTTTTATGAATGATTTTAGTAATGCGGTATTTTAAATCTTTCTTGATATATATGATTGGGAATTATATGATGATTTTTGATATGGTATTTTGAGTTCGCGGTTTAGTTGATTTGAAATACTTACACCTACCCTACACCGTTGTCACAAATCATAGCCTCCTTTGCATGTGTTATTATTAAGAATTGTTATTGCTAGTACGCGTCGCCCCTCGTAGATCACTATGGCCCCTGACGACCCATACGTGATGGTCATACGTTCAGCCATTACTTTATCGTCCCCTTTGTCGCCCTAAGTCACCGATTTTATTGCCTCGTGGTTCACCTGCTCAGAGATGACGATTGATGGAGTACCCCTCCGACGAGGAGTATAAGGAGGAGTACGAGGGTGAGCAGAATGATAACCCTCAAGATGAGGAAGAGAATGATGATCCTCAGGAGGAGGAGATGCCTGATGATGATGGGTCGCCAGCACATTCAGATCATTCTGCTAAGCCCGATTCCCCGATACATCCGTTAGAGCCGGTTTCACCTGATCACCCGTTTTTGTTTGATTCACCACCTGGTAGTCCCGTGGCATCGGACGCGCCATCTGAGATATCTGCTGAGTATGCAGAGTTGGGTGAGACTGGTAGGATGTGGACTCGGATTACTGCACAGGGCGAGAGGATCTCGCGGATGTCTGACCGACTTGAGATGATTATTGCTGAGTTTATTGCTGAGTTCATTGCTGAGTTTATTGCTGAGTTCATTTCTGAGTTTGTTGCTGAGTTGAGAGTTGATTTGACTACTGTCATGGGCAGGACGACAGCGATTAGGAGAGGTATGATGGAGATACATGAGCAGATAGAGAGTCTGCAGAGAGGTTTCCTCACGGCTCGCGAGGGAGATCGCAAGCTGTGGCAGAGGAACACAGAGTTAGAAAACGAGGTTGCGGACCTCAAGAGGGACAGATATACACATAGTGTTGAGCTGGGATCGTTATTGAGGAATTTGGATGGTTTGGGATCGGAGTTAAGGAGTCTACGCCAGCATCATGGCTAGATAGATTTGGAATTGTGTTGTTGTTGTGTTGCTTCCTAAGCCAGGGAGTACTTGGTTAGGAGAGCTGGTTATTCTATCTCTTAAGTCATGTTATTCGGATTGTATGTTCGTCTCGTAGGGAACGATTAGTATTTATTATGTCTTTTGGTATTTTGGAACGAAGTATCGATCGCTACTTGTATGGACAATGGTGATTTCGTATGATATTCTACGGTTTTTGGCGTACATGGAGAATTGTGTTCCTATTTGCGTGGTTGATATTGTGTTGGTATTATGTTCGTATTTCGACTTTCACCAATCGGATTCTTGTTGGACGTTATGGTACGTGTTATTGGAGACTTATGAACCTTGTATTGTGATTTCGATTAATGGCTGTACGACGAAACCCTGTCAGATCTACCCGAACTGTAACTGTCGCGACTATCCCTGGTTGCCGAGGGCGCCTTCCTACTCGAAATGTTGAAACCCCTACTCCTGATAACCTGGACACCACCAATCGCAACAACAGGTATTAAAATGTTGATGTTCAGGGATACAATGATCATGTTCCACTTAACGCACCTACTGTGGATCAAGCAATGATCAATCAACTTGTGGAGCAACGAGTTGCTGAGCTACTAGCTGAGTCAAATCATTCCAACAATTCTGCTGGAACATTTCCACCTGTTCGTGCTAATGGATGTAACTACAAGGAGTTTAAAATTTGTGGACCCATTGAGTTTTGTGGAACTAAAGGAGTGGTCTACTTGGTCAGGTGGATAGAGAAGACTGAGTCAGTGTTTAATGTCAGTGGTTGTGCGGAGAATGCGAAGGTAAAGTTTGCTTCTTTTACTTTCAAGAATGAAGCTTTAACTTGGTGGAACAATTACCGTAATTCGGTTGGGAGTGATGTGGCTTATGCTATGACTTGGGAGCAATTTAAGTCTTTGCTGATTCAGACTTACTGCCCAAGGAATGAGATTAAGAAGCTGGAGATTGAGTTCTGGAACCATAAGGTGAAAGGTACCGATATGGCAACTTACAATCGCCGTTATAGAGAGTTAGCCTTACTTTGCCCCGATATGGTTAGGACTGAGACACAAAGGATTGAGAGGTATACCGATGGGTTGCCGGTAGCTACAAGGAACGATGTGATTTCTGCTAAGCCTGCAAACATTCATGAGGCTATCACTATTGCTCAACAATTGATGGATTTGTTGGCATTGGAAGAAGCTGAGAAAGACAAGAATGGAAAGAGGAAGAGGGATAATCATTCTAAGGGTAATGATCGTCGAAACAAGCGAGAAACGACTACTAGAGCTTATGCTATGGGAGATGGAGATAAAAGGAAACAAAATGGTGATGCACCCAAGTATGGTCGTTGCCACCAGAATCATTATGGATGGTGTAGTGTAATATGTCAGAACTTCTCAAAGAAAGGACACACATCTAAGGATTGTAGGGTTCGACCTCTTGCTATGGTTCAAGCTACTCCTGAAGTGAGAAGTAAGGCGGATGTTACTTGTTTTGGGTGTGGAAAGAAAGGACACTATAGGAGTGAGTGTAGAGAATCGTGGAACCAAGGAAATCAAGGATCGGGTGGTAATGGGTACAATAATGGAAACCGTGGAGCTGGAGGAAACCGTGGACGACAAGATAATGGGGGCAACGTGTGGAAGCTGGAACTGCTCATGGAAGAGTGTATGCACTTGGGAATGAGAGAGGAGAAGATCTGAATTTCGTTACTGGTATGTTCCTTCTCAATAATCGTTATGCTTCCATACTATTTGATACTGGTGCCGATAAGAGTTTTGTGTCCACTAAGTTTGCACCCTTACTAGAGAAACCCCCGATGGCCTTAGGAATTGGTTATGATGTAGAGTTAACTAATGGAGACATAGAGAGGATTAGGACTATCATTCGCGGTTGCACGTTAAACTTTCTGAATCGTCCTTTCAACATAGATCTTCTACCCGTCACGTTAGGAAGTTTTGATGTCATTATTGGTATGGATTGGTTGTCGAAGTATCGTGCTCATATACTTTGCGATGAGAAGATCGTGCGTGTGCCTTACGGTAAAGAGATTCTGAACATACCAGGAGATCGAAAAGAATTGAGAGGCCCATCTAGATTAGCGGTCATATCTTGCACTAAATTACCGAAGCTAATGGAAAAAGGATGTTGCCTTTTCTTCGCTCAAATTTCTGAGAAAGGAGGGGAGGAGAAGAAGGAAAGGTGCATTGGAGATGTGCTTATAGTTCGTGATTTTTTGGATGTGTTTCCCGATGAATTGCCGGGAATTCCGACTACTAGACAAGTAGAGTTTCATATTGAGTTGATACCTGGTGCCGCACCCGTGGCACAAGCGCCTTATCATCTTGCACCTACTAAATTGGAAGAGTTGTCGAAACAATTAGCGGAGTTAGCCGAAAAGGGATTTATAAGACCAAGTTCTTCGCCTTGGGGAGCCCCAGTCTTATTTGTGAAGAAGAAGGATGGATCATTTCGTATGTGTATTGATTATCGAGAGTTGAACAAGTTAACGGTGAAAAATAGATACCCGTTACCGAGGATCGACGATTTGTTCGATCAGCTTCAAGGATCGAGTGTGTATTCAAAGATCGATTTGAGATCGGGATATCATCAGCTTCGAGTTCGCGAGGAAGATATTCCGAAAACGGCTTTCAGAACCCGTTACGGGCATTACGAGTTTCAGGTGATGCCGTTTGGGTTGACTAACGCACTGGCGGTATTCATGGACCTCATGAATCGGGTGTGTAAGCCTTACTTAGATAAATTCGTGATTGTGTTCATCGACGATATTCTAATTTATTCGAAGAGTGAGAAAGAGCATGAGGAGCATCTAAGGCTTATCTTAGAATTGCTCAGGAAAGAGAAGTTGTATGCCAAGTTCTCCAAATGTGAATTTTGGATTCCGACGGTACAATTTCTGGGACATGTGATTGATAGAATGGAGTTCATGTAGATCCTGCTAAGATTGAAGCGATTAAAAGTTGGGCTGCACCGACAACCCCAACAGAAGTTCGTCAATTTTTGGGATTAGCCGGTTATTACCGAAGATTCATTGAGGGATTTTCGAAGATAGCAAAACCGATGACCAAATTGACTCAAAAGAGTGTTAAATATGAATGGGGAGATAAGGAAGAGGAAGCATTTCAATTACTTAAGGAGATGTTGTGTAGTGCTCCTATTTTAGCGTTACCTGAAGGTAACGAGGACTTCGTCGTCTATTGTGACGCTTCTCATAAAGGTTTAGGAGTTGTGTTAATGCAACGAGAGAAAGTGATAGCTTATGCTTCCCGACAGCTCAAGAAGCACGAGAAGAACTACACCACCCATGATTTGGAGTTAGGTGATGTGGTTTTTGCCTTAAGGATATGGAGACATTACTTGTATGGAACCAAGTGTGTAGTGTTTACTGACCACAAAAGTCTGCAACACATTTTGAACCAAAAGGAGCTTAACATGAGACAACGACGTTGGATTGAGTTGCTAAGCGATTATGATTGTGAAATTCGTTACCATCCTGGTAAAGCAAACGTTGTTGCTGATGCTCTTAGTCGAAAGGAGAGAATTCCACCGTTACGAGTTAAGTCATTAGGAATGACTATCGTATCGCCATTACCATCTCAAATATTAGAAGCTCAAACGGAAGCGTTGAAAGCAGAAAATCGACCTGCTGAGAACATATTTGGGATGGCAGAAAATGAGAAGGAATTTGTTAAGTATTCTGATGGAGTATTATGTTTTGGAGAGTGAAGTTGGCTACCTTTGTATGGAGGAATTCTTGAGTTGATTATGCACGAGTCGCATAAGTCAAGATACTCTATTCATCCTGGGTCTGACAAGATGTACCAGGATTTGAAAAAGTTATATTGGTGGCCAAATATGAAGGCAGATATAGCATTGTACGTTAGTAAGTTTTTGACTTGCTCTAAGGTTAAGGCCGAACATCAACGACCGTCAGGATTATTGACGCAGCCAGAACTCCCAGTTTGGAAATGGGAACGGATTACAATGGACTTTATTACCAAATTACCAAAGACAGCTAGCGGTTGTGACGCTATATGGGTAATTGTGGATCGATTGACTAGTCTGCTCATTTCCTGGCGATTAGTGAAGATGATAGTGTTGATAAACTTGCGAGGTTGTATGTGAAGGAGATTGTTTCTTGTCATGGAGTTCCGATATCGATTATTTCTGATCGCGACAGCCGCTTTACGTCAGCATTGTGGCGATCACTTCAAACCGCTTTGGGGACGAGACTTGATATGAGTACTGCATATCATCCCCAAACCGATGGTCAAAGTGAGAGAACTATTCAGACTTTGGAGGATATGCTTCGTGCATGCATAATAGACTTTGGTAAAGGCTGGGAGAAATATCTACCCCTTGCGGAGTTCTCCTATAACAATAGCTACCACACAAGTCTTAAAGCTGCACCGTTTGAAGCTTTATATGGTCGTAAATGTCGTTCACCTATTGGTTGGGCTGAAGTTGGAGATAGCCAACTCACAGGCCCTGAGCTTATTTTGGAGACTACTGAGAAAGTAACGCAAATTCGAGATCGATTGCAAGCAGCTAGAGATAGGCAGAAAAGTTACGCCGATCAGAGACGTAAACCCCTAGAATTCCAGGTTGGAGACAAAGTGATGCTGAAAGTCTCGCCTTGGAAGGGTGTGATACGTTTTGGGAAACGTGGGAAACTTAATCCCCGCTACATTGGACCATTTCTTATTTTGGAAAGAATTGGGCCCGTGGCTTATCGGTTAGAATTACCACCGGAATTGAGTAAAGTTCATGATGTGTTTCATGTTAGGAATTTGAAGAAGTGTCTTTCGGACGAAACGCCGGTTACACCAATTAAGGATATTCGTGTGGATGAGAGTTGGAATTTTGTGGAAGAGCCGATTGAGATATTGGATAGAGAGATTAAACGACTTAAGAGAAGTCGTATTCCGCTCATCAAAGTTCGTTGTAATTCGCGGCATGGACCGGAATTCACGTGGGAACGTGAGGATGAGTTTCGAAAGAGATATCCGAAGCTTTTTACTTCGTAGATGGTTTGTTCCGAGTGAAACCCGGGACGGGTTTCTTCTGAGGCTGGGAGGATGTGACAACTGGCAAATTGGGGAGCCGTTTTGAAAACCCGCATTACTTTAAAATTTATAATTTTGGAATATTTAAAAAGTTTATTGTGACGGGATATTTTATGAACGTTGGAATGTGATTTTTAATTGTACGTTATTTATGGAATTGGATTATTTATTAATGATTTGGTTCGAATCATTCGTGATGATTTATTTTTGAGATCATTATTTGGCACTATATTGACTCCGGCACTAGGATAACCTAACCAATTTAAATATTTTGAATTTACTGATTTGTGTTATATATTTATGGAACGTATCTTGGAATTTTAAATTATTGGGAACGAGTTTGGTTCGAGAATGTTGAGATATTTTGAAAGGTTTTCGGGTTAGGTCATATTGTTTATTTAACTGGCCATCTACTCCCTACCCCATTATTATTATTATTATAAAAGAAAGAAAAGAATAAAAATAAAAGGAGTGACTACATATTGGCCCTTGTGGAACCTGCCAAATACAAACACAATCTCATCACCTTCATCTTTTTATCTTATCTCTCTCTCTCTCTACACTAACCTTAGCCGCCGCCCACTCCGGCAGCCGCCACCACTACACCACCACTCCCACACTTACACCACCACCACCATCTTAACCCTCACTTCATCCTCTTTCTTTTGGTATACATCACGCGCGCCCCAAACACCCCTAACATCCCGTTTGGTTAATCACGCCGCCTAATACACCATCACCACCACTTGTGTTATAAAGATTCTTGAGTTTGGAACTATTAAAAGGTAGGTAACATCGTTTTTACACCTCGTGTGCCTCGAAGTGGTTACGAATCCGTGGAAACACGGATGGATTTAATGGGTTTTTATGAAATCTTGATTAAAAATGATGGGGAAACAATATTTTTGTTATAAGAATGGGTTTGGTATCCGGGTTTGTGGAATTCATGTGGAGGTCGAGTGAACCGTGAGCCGTAGCTCACGGCTTGATTTTGGTTCGAGCCGTATGGCTTTCGTTGATGGGTCTTTATATTAGTAATATTGTTAGCGAGGGTTTGGATTATTGGAGTTGGTTTTGGTTTGGATTTGATTGACCCCTTTTGATGTTGTTGGTGTTCTTGTGTGCCGTGACCCAAGAGGGTCCGTTTGGCAGTTCTGAGTGTGCTCGCATGAGCCTAAGCCGAGACCAAGATGGTCTTGGGGATGAGTCCTCATGACTCGTGGTGTAGCCGAGACCCAAGTGGGTCTCTCGGCACGGGTTGACTTGGTAAAATTGACCCGGAACATGCATATTATTTGGACGACTTTCTTGTTGTTGTTTCAGGTTGTTGTTGTTGTGTTTTACTTTGGCCACTGATGTTCTTCTTGTTGTTATTATTGTGATGGGTTGCTGTTGATATAACTGTTTTTGCAGCTACTATTGTTGTTATTATTATTAGCTTACACTATTGTTGTTGCTTGTGACTGTATGGAGTGAAAAGGAGGCCAAGACTCTCGTGGTCTCGGTATTGGTTTCGGATATTTATTTTATCGAGTGGTGTTGACGAAGTGGTATTGGGGACCGATTGTGAGACGGTCAATTAGATGACGGAGATAGGTTAGTCGGGTGCCGTAGTCGGACCCTAATGTTGTAGCACGTGGAATTGGGATTGATTTGGACGGAGTTGTTATTTATTCATGACTTGATTATTATTTGTGGACTTGGACTATGAGCCGAGAGTAATGACTCGGACATGTGACCAAATTCTTATGACTCGATAAATATTTAAAATCAAACATTAAAAATAATACTCGTAATAATATTATTGATAATATAATCGTTTATATACGTATATAGACGTGATAAACGTACATATATATATAAATGCGTATATTAATAATAAAACGATCACGAGTAAATGTTATAATAATATAACGATAATTATTATACTATGCGAATAGTGCAATAAATGTCGGAGTATTATTATAAATAATAACTATAAATAATGTCAAGAACTAATACGTCGGGTAAGTAATAAATAAAAACGTGATGACTTTTATAAATTTGGTAAAATATCGAGTTATACGAGTTGTGGTTACTTAAGTCCAAGTGGACTTTATTGTGTGACTTTTGTGTTGTCACGGATATATGACGATTAATATAAACATTTTCTATAACTAACTAACTTATTTAATCGACGGGTTAAATCGAGTTATTTGGCTATATAAAATGAGTATATTAATGGGCATCGTATCCCACGACGCCCATAGGTTGTGGTACGTGTATTAGGATAATAAATTTACTATATAACTCGTGGAGTTGGCTAAATTGACGAATTTGGCCAATTTGACGATATATATAGGGAATTTATTGGACTACGATATATACCATATAGTATTCTTTGTGCTTTGTGCTTTAGGTTGGGTATAATCTTGGAACGATATATTACTTAAATAAATATGGGGGATTACCAAATCGACGGATTTGATAAACTTCGATGATTTATTTAAATAATATGTTGGGCTAATATTAGACCTATAGATGGTTTATTATTTCGTTCGTTGTGGCTTCTTGGTTTGAGTTGTGTCGTCCCTCCACCCATATGGATACCAAACTTCGAATTTCAAATTAATATGAAGATAATTTGAGAAATGGATATTTTTGGAAAGTTAAATGGAATACGTTCGGGAATGGGAATATTTGATTTTGAGAAAATGATTTCTGAACGAGTTTGATATTGTTAGGAAGTGCCGAGTCTGTAGTTGCCGTTACTTGAGTTTGCATACGTCTTTCATCTATCGATTACTTTTGAGGATTTTCTGGACTTGAGGTGAGTCATAGCCCGACTTTTTACTCTTGAACTTTGTTTTCAATATTTGGGGTGAGAAACGTGCAAATGTTTTATGTGGACTATTATCGCTTTATTTATTTTAAAACTTGCTATGCTTATAGAACTAGGTAGGTTTTAGCGCTTGCCGTATCCTTACGAATGCAGCACATGTCGTATCCTTACGAATGCAAGAACATGTCGTATCCTTACGAATGTTGGGCATGTCGCATCCTTACGAATGCATATTGATTTGATTTGGTTATAGAGCGAGGCCTAGTCAAGAACTAGGTAAGCTATATAACGAGGCCTAGACTAGATCTAGGTAAGTTGAGCATGTCGTATCCTTACGAATGCAGCGCATGTCGTATCCTTACGAATGCAAGAACATGTCGTATCCTTACGAATGTTGGGCATGTCGCATCCTTGCGAATGCATATTGATTTGATTGGTTTTGGACTATAGTGTGCACCTATAGGGTTGATTCGATTTGGTTGGTTTATTTTGGTTGGATGATTGAGGCCTAGTCTAGCTAGCAAGCATTTTGCGTATATGTCCACTATATTGATTATGAATTTAAACCTATGATCTCACCAGCGAAAGCTGACTTTTAGCGCGTTTTCTCAGGTTAATTAAGTGATGCCCTTGGATGCTTGGATTGGAGGCTTGGCAATGGCACCTGGTTTATGGATCTATATCATAACACGGGTGTTTGTCTAAGCTTATATTCTGGGATTAGGCTTATAATATTTCAAAATCAGCTTATGACTCTTACAAATGATAAGCTCATAAGCTCTTGAATAGTTTTTGGGTTAACTTATCATAGTTAGTGAGGTAAATTACAAAAAAGTACATGAACAACTAAAATTGCTATGGTAATATGAGGATATAAAAGTATTTCCTATAACACCCATTAAATACGCTCACCCCTCAAATAAGCCACTAAATTTGGGCTTATCAAATCCCCCTTGTGCAAGCCCCCTAAATATGCCTAAAGAAAAATTTCAAAATAAGCCGGAAACATGCGCTTATGAAATAAGCTTAACAAACACTCAGATATTTGACCTCAAAGTCAGCATTGATTCTGTTTAGAGTGAAGATAATATTAAGAGACGATCATAGGGTAATTTAGAAGCCTAAAACAAACCAGAGCATTATTGGCAAAAAGATGAAGTCGCTTGTGATTATATTTCCCTGATGATGAAGATCGGAAAAAAAAACATGGGGGAAGTTCAAAGGATGTTTAGAATGGTTTTTGGGATTTGATAAACTAGTTATAATACCCGCGCACCCGCGAGTTTTTTTTAAAAATTTTTGAATCATAGATTTTTATTTATTAAAAAACAAATAATTTAATCTTTGTTTTGTTTAATTTATGATTGTTAATAGATTTTTATTATTAAAGATTATTATTTAAAAATTTTAATCTTATTATTAATTGCATCTTATCTATATTTTTTTTGTATTTATCTTCTACTTGTGTTATGGATAAATATAAAATGTTACTTAATTAGAATAATTTTTTTTTAAATAAAATTATTACTAAATAAAGTATGAATGCATTTTTTTGAAATATAAATTTTGGGGTTTTGTTTTATTATATAAAAGATAAAAGTACCGAAGGAGTTAAAAGCAAGTTTAAATTATGGGTTAGCAAGTTTCCATTCGGACGGGCCTAACTATATACGTAGTATATAATATTCGTCTGACACACAAAAACAAAGAAAAAACCAAAAACAAAACCCTCAGTAAAAAAACACGCACTTTCACCGCTGTAAAATCATCAACTCACGTGATTTGTAACTGTAATTCGCGATGGGCTCAGAAGAATCTCCTGTGGAATGGCCTTCCAACAAAGTTCGAGAAACTTTTATAAAGTTTTTTGAAGAAAAAAAGGAACATGTTTACTGGAAAGCAAGTCCTGTTGTTCCTGTTAATGATGAATCTCTTCTCTTTGTTAATGCTGGTATATATCATTCATAATATTGTTAATATTTGTTTTTGTTTGGTGTTTTTAAGGTATATGAATCGTGTAATTTAGTTTATGGCTGTGTTTGAGGACGGGTTTTTGGAGTTTTTACTAGGGTTTATTGGTTAGCTTTTAGTGTTTAGACTTTATAATATGATTTGTTTGGCTACGAGCGTTTATTTTTTGGATTGTGGCTAGCTTCTCTAATCAAACAATGCTTAACTTTTTTATAAATCGCTACACAATGGGTAACTTTTATAAAACAAACAACTGCGTACTCTAGCTTAAACATAACCTATGTTGTCGTTGTAGGGTGTGTAACTGTTCAAAGCCCAAATGTGAACAGAATTTGAAAAGGATAGTGGACTCGAACTTTTGGATTAGTAATTGAAAGTTGATTTACTGCCAAAACGACGTCTTGTATAAAAAATATTGAGAGCCAATCCTTTTAAATGGTATGTGACTGTAGTTGTAGGTGAAAAGTGTGTAAAAAAGACGTAAAACTACACATGTAGCTACTACCAATTAATAGCACATGCTATATAGTACAAGGGTAGGATTTTACAGCTAATTTTCTAGTAGTTGCAGCTTAAGCATGTTATGTTTCAGTTAAGGACTTAAGGGGGTGTTTACGTAAGCTTGTTTTAAGTGCTCAATAGCTTATTGAATCTTGGAAAAGCAATTAAGCATGTTATGGGAAGGAAATACGTTAATTAGCAGAATCCCTCGATTACTGGGGATTTTTGAAAACACATAAGCTTACCCAAACATTCACTAATTAAATATGTCAAGTATACATATCCCAAACAAAGATCTTTTTCCAATGATAGCATATGTTTTTTTAGTAAAAACCAAAGGCTTAAACTCTAAAACATTTGAAGGTTTGAACGCTTCAGATGTATATATTGTCTTACATTGTTCGGTTGCAATGCTAACATAATTCAATGCTACAGGGATGAATCAATACAAGCCTATATTTCTAGGAACCGTCGATCCACAGACTTCTTTAAGCAAACTCACTCGTGCATGCAACTCACAAAAATGCATACGAGCGGGGGGAAAACATAACGATCTTGATGATGTCGGTAAAGATACATATCACCACACATTCTTTGAAATGCTTGGAAATTGGTCATTTGGTGATTATTTTAAAACCGATGCAATCGAATGGGCTTGGGAGCTTCTTACAACAGTAAGTCATAATCCCACTTTTCCCCTACATCTTCAACTCTGATTAGTATTTGTAATTTGGTCAACTGGTAATTATTTTATGATGTTCAGGTTTATAAACTACCGACTGATCGAATATATGTTACCTACTTTGGTGGTGATGAAAAACTTGGTCTTCAAGCGGATAATGAAGCTAGAGATATATGGCTTAAATATCTCCCGGATAAACGTGTGTTGCCTTTTGGATGTAAAGTGAGTATATTCACCGTTTTTTTATTGAGACATTCTATCTTATCAGCTACCCTTTTTCAATACACTATGGAGCAAATAATGGTTTGCTGATCTTAATTATACACCTGTTTTCTTTGAGCAGGACAATTTCTGGGAGATGGGTGATGAGGGACCATGTGGGCCCTGCAGCGAGATACACTTCGACAGAGTTGGGGGACGTGATGCTGCAGAACTTGTTAATAAGGATGACCCAACATTGATCGAGATATGGAATATTGTGTTCATTCAAGTATGATTTAAATGCTTATTTTATGTTTTAAGCATTTACAAATTTTGTGTCTAGTGATCTCACGTTATATCTTGATGTCTATTTTGCAGTTTAACAGGGACGATGGCTCATTAGATTCTTTGCCTAATAAACATGTGGACACTGGCATGGGTCTCGAAAGATTGACTTCAATTCTTCAAAATAAGTTGAGCAATTATGATACTGATGTGTTTGTACCTGTATTTGAAGCTATATTTGAAACTATAGAGAAGGTTAGGTTTGTATATATTCAATATATCTTACTACTGAATAACTTTTTACTAGATATGCGTACTAATTACTCACAAATTTTATGAAGGTTGATGATGCTAGACGATATAGAGGGAAAATTGGGTTGGAAGACGAGGGTAAAGTTGACACGGCATACAGGGTTGTTGCTGATCACATTAGAACTCTTTCATTTGCAATTGCAGATGGTTCACGTCCAGGTTAATCATCAAAACTAGTTTACTGCAATTCCTTGTTTTTCTTACCTTGGATTAAGAAATTTGGTTGTATTCCCCCAAAATTTCATGTATTTGTAGTATTATATTTTCAGGCAATAAAGACCGTGAATATGTCTTGAGGCGCATTCTTCGCCGAGCTGTATACTACGGAACAGAAGTTTTGAAAGCAAAACATGGATTTCTCATTGGGTAAATGTGCATAATCTTGCATAATTATATTACATCATGTTGCAATTAGTATTTATCGATCACAGTTTAGACGGATCATTCCTGTTTATGTTGGAATTAGGCTGGTAAAGGTTGTGGTGGATCTGATGGGCAATGTTTATCCTGAGCTGAAACAACAAGAGGCGCACATCAAGAGGATCATAGCAGAGGAAGAAGAAAGTTTTGTAAAAACATTGTCGCGTGTAAGTTTGATCATATTGAAGCTTACATGCCTAATTTGTGTGTATCTTTCGTATCTAACAATGTTGTTCCGATGTCGTCTTCCTTTTTCTTTTTTTAACCTGAAATGCAACACGAAATCCTCTCATCTATATTTTTAGGGAAAAAGGAAGTTTGATAAGGCTGCTAAAGTTGTTAAAGCTCACGGGAAGGATATATTAAGTGGACAGGCAAGTTAACTACAATTTATATCTGATTTTCCAATGCTATTAGTCTTTCTTTTTCCTAAATTATTATCTTAAGGGGAAAATATCATTATATAATTCTCTTAGTATCAAGTTTTACTTGTAGTACTATCTAATATCATTGTTCTATTGTATGCAGGATGCCTTCATTTTGTATGGTACTTACGGATATCCATTGGATCTGATCCAAGTGAGTATCACGGATTTCTTTCCTTATCTTTATAAACTTTATAATATACAACACTTTGTATTTTACATATTATACGTCACTCAACAGGTGATGGCAAAAGAAGAAGAGTTAATTGTTGATGTTGACGGTTTTAATAATGCTAAGAATGAGGAGAAAGAAAGATCCAAGAACTCCAAGAGATCCAAGAACAAGGTTAATAATTTTTTTTTTTTTTTTTTTTTTTTTCTTATTATTATTTTTTTTTAATCTTAGTCACATGTTAAAAAAGATTATAATATCTGACGCAGTACAATTAAAAAGGTACACTGCCAATTTATGCAAAAGAAATCTTATTTCTATATCAAATATCTCAACTGACTGTCCTTATATAACATGTTATCAATCCTGTGATCTGCTATATATGTGTGAACCAAATTTAGCCCAGGTTAATTCTGTTTGTTGGTAAAACGGCTTTAACACCAATGATTGGATAAGCAAATGGAATGCATGCTTTGGGCATCATTGATTTAATTTCAATATTAATGTATTTTCTTGCAGGAACCTGGTATAAATCATGTATCCGAAGCAGTAGACGTGGCCAAGCCTTTTACTGTGCTCAAGTTGAGCTGAAAATGCACCTGTCCTTAAAACAGTCAATACGAGGAAAAGAAGAGAGTATAGAAGCATTTTTATAGTATAGTTCATTATGCTAATTGTTGTAGTTGAAAATATTAATATATATGTCATGGCACATGATAGGAAACGACGGATTACAAATTAAGTATATAGTTTAATCAACTACGGTTAACTTGATACATTTTTTTAGAGTTTTTGGTTTGAAAGGTACTCTGATTTCCTATCATTCCAAACAATGAAACGAAGTAAAATGACCAGACCGTAAATGGATGTTCATGAAAAACAATTTGTTGTTTTGACTTTACAGGTCAAGATTTGTAAAAGTTCAGTAATCAAATCAAATTCTGAAGGATACAAGTTTGACAAGAGCATTACACCTGATTACACTCTACAAGTACTACTAATGAACAGTGAACTTTTGATGGTGTTATGTGCAAAACAGGCCTATCTAAATTTGAATTTGAACAGTTAAAGTTTTGACTTTGACTTTGACTTTGTTTTTGAGAGATAAATGACCTGAATTATGATGTCCAAGACTGCATATATAAACACACATATGTTCTGTGATATTAGTTCATGATCAGCTCAGCGAATTAGATGAAAATCAATAGTTTGACTCAAAAGTCAGTTTTTGATATTTAATGATTCATCCCGATTTAGATTTATGTAAACTTGTTTGAAACTATAAAGAAGTTCCACAACTAAGGAACCTAATTACACATCCAACATATGATAAACAATTCCAAACATGGGCGATTGGTTGAGCCGAAACCAAATAATAGACCTAATAGCGAGTTCATTGTGCGAGTGATCGAAGAGGGCAGATCCTTGGGTTCAATGTTGTGGAAACGCAACGTTTAGTTATTATTGAAATTATAAAATCAAATTATTCGAGTTTATGATGTTTAACTAGGAAAACGACAATGATTACAAACAAACCATTTGAGTTTGATTATTGAGTTTTGTCAATACACAATATCTACAGTTGAGTAAATTACCTTGTGTACATGCTGATTGCTTCCGGGTCATCAGAACTCCTAAGCATGCAGGAAATAAGCTCAAATATTCCGATCAATAGTAAAAACATATATTTTTTTGTTAGGATTATATCATTCGATTCTGGTACTCTTTTTTTTCTTTTTAAATGAACATATCATTTTTGGCTGAAATAAATAAGTTCATTGTAAAGAAAGCTCCTCTTAATCTTAGAAGATCGATTCCAATCGTGTAAACACTGGTTACACAGCTATATGTACCACGTGCCACAGTCTGACATTTCATTATACCCAACAATACACAGACCTCTCAACATAATAATGCTCGAGGAAGATGACTTATGTTTGCACTTGTTATATTTATCTGTTTCAAACATCCTAAACATCCAAATTCCAAGCTCACGCAGATTCTCAGTTCTAATACAATCGAGAAGACTAAAATCTTTTTGACGTGTCATCTTACAAATACTGTCCGAGATATCTCATATGAAACTCTCAAAATGCTTTTTTTCATTATTATTATTTATTTTTATATTGAAGTGCCATTTTCCCGCGGAATGGGTAAAATCGGCGGTAAATGGTTTTGACCATTTCTGATTCCGGCAGAAAGTTGCCCATTCCACCAGAAAATAGAGTCTCCCTGCACATATTTTATTTTCCGGAAAAGTGCCGTAAACCAACACATAATTCTTCAAACGTAAACCATAACTGATATATTTCACATTAAACATATTCAAAGTGCTGTTACACACTAATTACAAACTCCATAGATCCATTAAAACCAAAAGTGGGTGTGTTAAACCCGTTTTCAAACACCCAAAATTTCTGCTCTACATTTGCTGGTGTGACATTTTACATATATCATTTCTAGTAAACCTTGACACAACTTCAAAAGACGCTGGGGCGTAACTAGTTGTATAAAGAGGAAGATAGATAGTGCTCGTTACGAACTCGAGCATCACCGTTAGAAAACCCATAAGCCCCTTTCTGTTAACCTTTAGATCACCGCTTGGCTAGCTCACCTATAAACATGTCATATAGAGGAACGTAAGCATAAGCTTAGTGAGTAAACGAAAACATAAAAGACTATAAACATGATATGAACTATATCGATGCTATTTAACATGTACTATGGGGTGCTTGCAAGCACAATTCATCACATTGAGCTATAAGTGCTTAACAAGCACAATACTTTACCTTGAACTACATGTGCTTAACAAGCACGATACTTTACTTTCAACTATAAGTGCTTTTATAAGGAATAAGAAGAAGAATCCTTATTTAACAACTTCTTTGATATTTTAGCGTCACCTGATACTACAATCGAGGTTGACATTTAAGCATCTCTAGGGTGTAGAGGCCTTGGCCAATAAGGCTCGACACTATCTATGAACGTTTACCGTAACAACTTAACCCACTAGGGTTGACATAATCAATATTTAGTTTATTAGTACTAATTAGGAGTCTTGCGTTCAGAGTAAAATACGTTCCCTAGTCTTGCATTTAGTTTAAAATGAAGTTGTCAATCAATTATTAAGTTCGTTAGTAATACAATATAATACCAAAAACAATTTTCTTAATCTTAGACCATTTCGTCATAAACTACGCGTTCCCTATTCTTGAAAGTAAAGAGAAAAGAAAAAAATGAACAAAAATGAAAAAAAGAATAGGAGAAGAATGCAATTTAATTTTCCATACGGTATTCTCGAGTTGAGAGAAAAAAAAGAAAAAGAGAATGATAATTTTACAATTATACCATTTGTTGCATATTAATAAATTTATGTTTTATTTCAGGGCATTTAAGACATTAAAAATAAATAAATAAATCCTAATATAATTTCTCTCAAATCATCCCACTTTCGGGAAGAAAGTTTTGGAGAAAAATTAACCAAATTTCAAGTCCTTTTCTTTTCTCTTCTTTATTGAAGAAATTCAAAAACACAAATTTATTTTATTTTCTTGCCACTTCTTTTTTTTTATTTTAAAATAAAACTCGCGAAGCTAGCAGTAGTATTTATGTGAGATCAAAAATTCCGGTATTCGCCTATACTGCACTAAAATGATTAGGTACACTGCTTAAACGTTGTAAAGATTGCTTTGAAAGTCTCGCATCAAGATTAAAAACTACTATAACCATATTACAATAATTCTTTATTTTAACAACATAGTACAATAATTCAATACGGTAATAATATAACTTTATTACTGTAATATAATTACAATGTATACAAGTTATAAATACCAAGATTTCTAGTTCTTAATATTTTGTGTAACATAAATATTTCAACTTCAAAATGGAGAAAACAATTGTGCATTTTATTTTCTTTTACATGTTAGTTACAAATTTCATGACTTGTATGGCAGGCTTTGATAAATGGTGCCCGGAGCCGCGGTGCCGTAAGACATTTTTTCAGCTATCACTTGCATCTTTTATATATTATAAATTTGAAAACAAATCCATGAAGGTAAATCAATTATTTTATTTGTTTGCTATTCTATCTAATATTTTCTATTAACTTGGTTGTTCAGGTAAAGGTCCCGGTGTTCATTCTTATGTTCCAGTGCTAACTTCTGGTACTTGTTGGTGTTCAAAGGAGGTTTGTCTCGTAGAGTGCAAAAAAGCTCAGCCCCCAAACACAGTATTACAATGTGTAAAGTGTGAATGCAATAGATGTTTATGTTGTGCTACTCCAAGATAAATCTTATCTATACTACATATAAAAAGTGTATGGTCAAACATTGAAAAGTGAAATCTTGAAAGTCAAAGGAGAGATAAATGAATAGTTAATTAATACTCTTATTAAAACATCACATAACTTAAAAGTACAATAATGTATTCACATTGTACAACTAATTAAAAGCATATATATCAAATTAAAAACAACCCATTAAAACACCTTTTACTAAAAAATACAATAAAATTTTCACAATGTACAATTTAAACAAGTTACAACATAATCTAAAATATAAAATAATTAAACACACTAATTAATGTTATTTTTAAAACACCCTAAAATAAAAAATATATGTTATTATACACATTATACAAATTATTAAAAGACACAAAGCTTCATACAAGCTAACATGTTGATGGTACATATACTTTTGAAAACTGGACCGGAACGGGTTCAACCGGGAACCGGTGTCATCACCGGTTCGGCTAACCAATAAAAACCATACGAAAACATATATTTCAAAAGGAAACTATTAATACACATCGAAAACCGGGTTGACCCGGGACGCTTCAAACCCGACGGGTTGACCCAGTTTAATTTGACCCGTTTTCGAACCAACCGGTCGGGTTGACTCGGTTTAAATCGACCCGTTTTTCGATCAGAACGGTTCAACCAGTTGAACCACCCGGGTGGAACCGAGTTTCAAAACATTATGTTTAATTCCCAAATCTTCAAACTTTATTATTTTTCATTTATAAGCCATAAACTTTTTCTTATCACTAAACGATATGTCGATATAAAATCCCGTTGCTATACACGGGTAGTCGTCTACTCTTATCTTATATATAACTATATAAAGTTGTTAAATGTTGAAATTTCAACAAAGGAAAATGACTAATATGCATGCTATCTATTAAACTTTTGATTATTGTCTTCTTTAATAGGTCTATAAATATTTGTTAATTTCTCAACAGGAAAGGAAAATATTATAACCATAAATATCATTCCAGATTCGTAGAAAATGAAATCAAAACACTTATTATATATCTACAAGCTCGACGCATATCGGGATTTACCGTCAACGTTGCTTATACTTTTCGTCGTTGCCAACCACCGATAACATTGTCATAACTCATGAACCGAACAAATGGAGCACATCTATAATTAAATAGTAGGTATAAGTTATTTTACACTTAATACAATTATAAAAATATAATCTTCTTTATATATACATCACCATGAATTTTTTAGCAACACTACCGATAACTTATTATCACGAAAAATGTATAACTAAAAAACAATTGCTCGTGAAAAAATTTAGTTACATGAATACAAAGCGTCACAACACGCGGCTACCCGGCTAAAATATATAATATTCCCACAAAACATCCATATTTCAAGTTTCAGGGCAGACCTTCTTGTTTCCAATTTTCATTTTTGACCAATGCATAAGGGGGGTGGCAACGTATCGGCATGGAGGGTCGGCAAGCATCGGCATGGCTCGGCGTTACAAAACCACTTGATCGGCATTCAGGAATCGGCGACACCTTCGGTAAAGATTACCAATTCGGTGTGAAGGAGAAGGAGCAAAAATTGGACCGTTACATGCATTTATTATTGTACCGTTTGAAGCAATTTCAAAAAAAAAAAAAAAAAAAAAAAAAAAAAAAAAATCTTTAAATACTAAACCATTTTCCTTTTCATTTTCACATCTAAACTAACATCAATTCACACATACAATTTACATTCTAAAACCATGTCATCATCGGGTTCATCCTCAAACGACATAATTATTCCACCCGACTCATCCGAAGAATAGTTATCCGGTAGTACAATTGAAACCTTTTTAGCCGCGTACGAAGCTCTTGAAGACACGGGAAGCTCTACCTTCATTTGTGGTTATGTAAAACGTTTTCGTGATAAAGCTTTAGAAAATTTAATGAATAACTATTTCGTTGAACAACCAAAGTTTAACGAAGATGTTTTTCGTGATCGTTTTCGTATGAGTAAAAGATTGTATTTACAAATTGTAAATGACATTGAAGCGCAATTTGAATGGTTTCAAGAGGGTCAAGACGTGTATGGAAAGATTAGTTTCTCGGCGTTACAGAAATGCACATCGGCAATAAGGCAACTCGCAACGGGTGAACCTCCGGATAGATTCGATGACTATTTAAACATGGCGCGAAGAACTTCAGGTTAGTAATAATTTTTTTTTCGTTAGTATTTTTTTTTCGTTAATATCATTTTTTTTGTCGTTATTCATTTTTTTTGTCGTTATTATTTTTTTTTTGTTACTTATTAATTTTTTTTGTTATTTATTATATTTATTCGCAATTTGTAACTCGTTAGTAATTTTTTGTTTCAATATATATTTTTTTTTATAAAATAATATTTTGTTTTGTATAGGTGAATGTCTTGATAAATTTTGTGATGCGATTATAAAGTTATACGGCCGAGAGTTCTTACGTAGGCCGACAACCCATGACATTGCTCGGTTATTCGAGGTACATGAAGAAAAACATCACATTCCTGGAATACTTGGTAGCATTGATTGTACACATTTTACTTGGCGAAATTGTCCTAAATATTTGAAAGGACAATATAAGAGTGGTGATCACCAATACCCAACAATTATGCTTGAAGTGACGGCTTCATATGATTTGTGGATTTGGCATTCGTTTTTTGGTCCGCCCGGATCAAACAACGATATCAATGTTTTGAATCAGTCTCCATTATATGTAAATGAGCGAAATGGTACGGCGCCAAACAGTTCTTTTTATTTACGTGGCTGTCTCTACAAACGTGGATATTATCTTGCCGATGGAATATATCCTAAATATTCAACTCTTGTTAAAGCATATCCGTATCCCACTGACCCGAAGGAAAAGAAGTTCAAGAAACTACAAGAGTCTGCAAGAAAGGATGTTGAGCGAGCTTTTGGTCGTTTGAAGGGAAAATGGTTTATTCTGAGTCGTCCTCTACGACCTATGACCGTCGCAAAGATTCGACAAATTGTTTATACGTGTATTATATTGGGCAATATGATTTTAAAAGATGATGGTGTGGCAATATCACCGGTTCATATAATGGATCAGCCGATTACGCCAGTTTATGACGATAGTGTGCTAGAAGAGTTACTGGACGAAGATATTCATAACCGTCTTCAATATGATCTTACGGAGCACGTAGCGGCGCAAGACTTACCATACCTCGATGAGTAGTGATTTCTTTATTTAATTTTTGTTTTGTTTTTATTTTCCTAAAGTATTATGTAACTTTTATTTGAATTATTAATTGAATTTGATGTTTTAAATTAAATTGTTAAATATAATTAAAAAAAAAATAGGCATGGTTAAGCATCACATTGCCACTAAAATTATTGATTTAGGCATGGTTAGGCATGATATGAGTTGGTTGAATATTAGTGGCTAATTACAATTATGATAAAAGTATCCTTAGGCATGGTTGCCACCCCCCTAATGTCCTTGTTCATTTATTTCTACATAAGCATCTTCATTAGAAAATATTGATATGAATTTAATGGAGATAATGATATATAAATGTATCTTAGTTGTCACTCTATCATTTTATATGTATCGAATTAAAGATTTTGCTATTCTATGTATCTTTCTTGCATTTTGCGTCACTTGTGTGTATTTTGTGACTTTTTTGTCCTTCAATTTATTAACACTTCTATTACCTGGGAGAGGCAAAAGATGTCACAAAATACACACAAGTGACGCAAAATGTAAGTTGAGTAAATAGAATAGAAAAAAAATTAATTCAAT
This sequence comes from Artemisia argyi, assembly GCA_030686995.1. Classification (NCBI taxonomy): domain Eukaryota; kingdom Viridiplantae; phylum Streptophyta; class Magnoliopsida; order Asterales; family Asteraceae; genus Artemisia; species Artemisia argyi. The sequence goes on from CM060701.1 coordinate 228,580,950, forward strand.
ACATATAAAAGGATAGTATGACAAGTAAGATACATTTATACGCCATTATCCCAATTTAATAAGTCAAAAGTCCATAAAACAATCTTCTCTGGTCTCGCTATTCAACAAGGCTTTAGCATAAATCATCTCTAAAAGAGATATGCATTCATGCTAATAGAGATGCGATTTGCTTTTGATATTTTGTCTCGTTGAGATGATTCATGCTATGGTTTTTGCAAATATCCGCTGGACGGATTTGGCAATTTACTTTAACTGTAACACTAACTTGAAACTATTTTTAGTTCTGAGGTGCAACAAACACATGAAATCAACCTTCAATTTCCTACAGAAGTTCAACATGTAAACTGAAACTTCACATTTAATTAAGACCAAAATGAATTTTTAATCACAGGTACTGTTAACGTGAAAGTGTCAGGATTAATCAATCAATTGATTAGTATTCAGTAACTAAACAAGATTAAAGTACTAATATTGGTCAATAAAGATTGAAACTTGTTTTACGGCTTCAAAGATAACCCCGGTTAATGAATTGAAATACAGATAGCTTAAATAATTTTACAGCATAACATGGTTTAGGAAAAAATGCTTACACAACTCTTGTTGGACTCTACTGTCATTAATATACCACATTGAATCACTTCGATCGCAGGCCAATAACGACATCTTTTTTTGTTGTTTAAGTAAAACCGCAAAGGTAGGTCTAGGTTCGATCTTGTCACATATACACCTTGATGGTTTTATTAGTTAATATATGGCTAACACGAAAGGAGTAGAGTCTTACACTCTTGTGTCCATTTCGAAGAATTTGAGATGAGTCCTTGAACTCTTTTGACCCTTCACATGGAAAAAACATCAGCATTGCATTTCTTGTATACTTTAATTCGCTCTGCTCCCAACTTATAACTGTTAGAAAAAACTTTCAATGTTCCAAAAATTCATTCTGTGATTAACTTTTTACGGAGTACTATTTAAGCATGTTCAGTTTCATTAAGGATACAGTTTGACTTTCTAAAGAAGTCAACTGTATAATAACTTACTGAACCCCATGAACTAACTTATCTAACTTCAGTTCTGAATTAATTTAAAGTAGTGTTGTTCAATAATAACAAACAAGTTACAATCTTATTTATGTCACTTACTTTTTAGCTAACTTATCTAACTTCAGTTCTGAATTAAGTTACAATCTTATTGAAACAACTATACTATTGATGACCAACGATCCTTCAAATCTACTTTATAAGAAGCCTTTAAATATCCAAATCAGCTTTGATGTATCTGTAACCTGAGACCTTAATGTCGACAACGTATCTTGACAACACACTAAAGGTGTAAGAAATGGCAATTAATAAAGATTTAACCAGAACAAAGCAATTGAGCCCGAAGATTGAACATCAGTTCTTTTGGTTCAATAAAGTGCTGATTGACAATGAATCATGCAGCTGGCCAAATTACCTTGACCAGAGGCGATTACTTCATGCTCGTCAGACCTCCTAACTGCAGGAAATAGTTCGATTGTCATTGTCATGCTCAAATTAAAGAATGAATGATTAATAAAGCTGAGAAAGTGCCTATTAAAGTAGTTCATGTATGAATGGCTACATGAAGCAGATGTTTCATCATTATAGGTAGACGACACGATTCAAGAAGCCATCTAGACCCAATAATACGGAGACCTTTAAACCAAAAAATGCTCTGTGGAAGATGATTTATGCCTATTCCCGTTATCTTCAACTCTTTTAAACATTCTAAACGTCCAATTTCTTCAGGCAATTCCTGAACTCAAATCAATGAGAGTTCTAAATGTTCTAGAGTCTAGACGTTATGCTATCCGTCAATATTCTCGGGTAACTTCTCAATAAGACAACAAGACGATATTTCAATATATTTCAGGTGTTTCATCATACAACCAAAAATATCTGAAATGTTTTTTATATTTGTAGACCGCAATTTTAGCTCCCCTAGACATTGTAACTGGTCAAGATCCTTGGGCGCATCTGGAATACCCCCTTTAAGTGTAAGCCTTTTTTAAAAAAAATATGTAAACCACATATTTCACCGGGTATAATCCCTTTACCTCAAAAAAAATATGTAAAACCACAAATGATATCTGAAAACCATTCGATGTTTATGCAAGCCTCTATTCGGCCTAAAGAAATAAGGCTCTCAATATTTCCAGAATTTGAACCTGGATCTTCTTTATAAAAATAGTTAAACAAAAACACGGAACAATCATTATCGGACTCACAAGCGTCTATGAAATTTTGACTTCTTAATGTATCTAGTTTTGGTTGTTGTAACAACTTCAATCATATAATATCTAATGACATTACCTATATATGTTCAATAGCTTAAGTTGAAAAAAGTAAATACACTTTAGATATGTTGTTCAGCATGATCCAATGAAAAAATCAGTGAAGTTATTGAAAGTCAATGGTTTGACTCAAAAGTCAGCTTTAATTATGCTTATAGATTACATCCCAATTAACTTGTTAATGATAATCAAATCACTTATGAAACAATACTGTATTCGTTTTCAACATGAAGATAACAAAAGTTATATACAGAAGTATAAACCCACCATTTGTATCAAGAACCCAAATTGACTTTTTGAAGAAGTCAACTCTGCTAGCTGAACTCAATGAATTAACTTATGAAAAATCAAACACCTTTCAACATGAAAAATGTAAACTTACATGTTTAACCATCATTTACACAACCAATTATAAACATAATTGACCAACATTTGCGATCGATCAATTGGTTGCGATGTAATACATAAGAAAAACTCAAACTATTGAATGCTTTCCAGCTGAAGAGTAAAATAAAGATGATCAACAAAGTTCTCGCGGGTGTCTTCACCTCTAGAACTCAGAAACACATCATACTTAAAGCTGTTCTGAATGGATGAATTTGAAGAAGATGGCATTGAAGGTATGCTTATTAAGTATTAACTCTAATCTTTGTCTCGGATAATTATAAAGATCGATTGCAAAGTTATTCATATGAGATGAATAAATCTTATGACCATATATAACAATAGTAAAGATAATGGTTCAAAAAGTTGTTTGGCGAAAACTATGGAAATAGGCAGATAAACAAAACTACATCATTGTTTTTAATGTTTAATATTTATTTCTTTTTACACTTTAATCATTATAAAATTGCATAATCTGGCTACTGATATTCATTTTCCCACATGGCCCACATGTAACTGATAATCTACTTCGACTTCAATGGTAACTCATATTCTGCCATCAGGCGAAAGTTACCTTTCATTCATATAAAGGTTAACCACGTATCTGAGATTGATAACTTCATATTTAAAAAATCGACGATTGATAGGAATAACTAGTTATTGAACATTTTGGCTATAACCGAAATGCTGTACAATGATGTAAAATTTTAACTAACATTTGCACTTATATACTACTTCGTACTATCAGTTAATTAAAATTTTACATCATTGTACAGCATTTCGGTAACAAACTATTTTGATGTTAACTTTATTTGGTATTTTCAGACAAGGCCATTTAAAATCAACCTTCAATTTCTTTAAGCAATCCGATAAATAAGTAGATTGTCAATATTAATTTGCCATTAAAAATCTTTAAGCTTCATTTAGGAAATGAATCGTTGGTTAATTAGTTTGATGTTAACTTAACTCCTAATTACTGTTGGAAAATTTAGTGCACTTGAGGGATCAATTCACACCTGGTAATGGGTTTGGAGGTATGGAGTATACACCCATTTGGTCACTGAATCCCCTGACTCAATAGTGGTTATGTATTGATCAAAGTATTGCTAGCAGACTCTGCTGCTAGTGTTGTGAATCTGCTGCTAGGATTCTGCTGCTAGCTGATCCTGCTGATAGGATTCTGCTGACAGCTGATTCTGCTGACAGCTGATTCTGCTGCTAGCTGATTCTGCTGCTTATAGCATTCTGCTGCTAGTGAGAATCTGCTGATAGCATCAGCAATTCTGCTGCTAGGTTTTAACCACTGATCCCTATTATTATGGAAATTATTATGTTATAATTAATGGGCCGTTAATTATACATAATACCATGGGCTAGGGTTTGAGTATTCTCTATTATAAATAGAGATCACATTATTCTGCATGAAAAAAAAAAAAAAAAAAAAAAAAAAAAAGTTATCATACGATATACTAAACACAAAACCCTAAACACTTCAATACGCATCTGGTTCTTGGTTTGTGCCTAAAGCAAGAACATCACTTGGTCTTATCCCATAGAGATATTCGTGTAACCCAGGCATAGGGTCGAATAGTTTCTATTGGAAAGTGATACCACGATTTCAAGTGAATATCCGGTACCTTTATTGATTATCTTAACCCTAATCTGGGAACTGTTTTACACATAACAACCAACAATCAATAGAAACTATTAGTGATAATCAATGGCTGCTGCTATGAGACAAATAGCTGCTAACTTTTCCAAGTTGGAAAAGTTTGAAGGTGTGGATTTCAGAAGATGGCAGAAGAAGATGCAATTCTTGCTGACCAGTATGAACGTGGTGTCTGTTCTTACTACTGAGATTCCAGAAGATTTTGGAGAAGCTGCTACTATGGAGCAGATGAGAGCAAGAAGCAAATGGGAGAATGATGATTATGTTTGCAGAGGTTTAATTCTCAATGGTATGTCTGATACTTTATTTGATATTTATCAGAATGTTGAAACTTCACAAGAACTATGGGATTCCTTGGAAGCCAAGTATATGGCTGAGGATGCATCAAGTAAGAAGTTTCTTGTAAGTAATTTTAACAATTACAAAATGGTTGATTCTAGACCTGTCATGGAACAATACAATGAACTTCTTGGTTTACTTGGTCGATTCACACAACACAAGATGAACATGGATGAGGCTATTTCAGTCTCTTGTATCATCGATAAACTTCCTCCTTCTTGGAAAGAATTCAAGCATATGCTTAAGCATAAGAAGGAGGAGTTAACTCTTGTTGAGTTGGGCAGTCACTTGCGCATTGAGGATTCACTCAAAGCTCAAGACATTGACAAGCCAAAGAGTAGCACTGCTACTGGTCCATCAGTTGTCAATATGGTGGAGCATAACAACTCCACCAAGTACAATGACAACAAGGGCAAGCGTAAGCATCAAGATAACACCAAATCTGATCTTAACAAGAAACCCAAGGTGACTTGTTGGAAGTGTGGGAAACCTGGACACTTCAGGAAAGATTGCAAGGGTGGTAAAGTTGGAAACAAATCCAATGGATCAGGCACAAGTGGAGGGAATGGTAACACCAATTCTCTGAAAGGTCAGAATGTGTTTAATAAGTCTTTTAAGATTTATTATGTTACATATATATCTGATATATACTTTGTGCAGGATGATGATGTTGCTTGGTGGGTTGACTCTGGAGCTACAATTCATGTGTGTAAAGATAGAAGCTGGTTCAAGACCTACAAGTCAATGAATGATGGTTCTATTCTTCACATGGGAAACGAGTCAACTGCCCTGGTGCATGGAAAAGGATGTGTTGAGTTGAAGTTTAGTTCTGGAAAGATTGTTTCTTTATTTAATGTTTTACATGTTCCTGATATTAGAAAGAATTTGGTTTCTAGTAGTGTTTTAAATAATTGTGGTTATAAACAGGTTATTGAATCTGATAAGTTTGTTTTATCTAAAAATGGTGTGTTTATTGGTTTTGGTTATTTATGTAATCAAATGTTCAGACTTAATATTGTTCATGATAATATTGATTCTGCTTTTATATCTACATCTAAACTTTATGATTCAAACCTATGGCATGCAAGACTTGGCCATGTACATTTTAAAAGAATGCAAGATATGTCTAAGGATGGGTTAATTCCAGCCTTTGATGTGAACACTGAAAAGTGTAAAACTTGTATGTTGAACAAGATAACTAAGAAACCTTTTCAAGGAGTAAAACGTGAAACTAAAGTTTTGGAGTTAATTCACAGTGACCTTTGTGATTTACATGCTACTCCCTCTTTGGGGAATAAGAAATACTTTGTGACTTTTATTGATGATGCTTCTAGGTTTTGTCATGTTTATTTATTACATTCTAAAGATGAAGCATTAGATAAATTTAAAGTATTTAAAACTGAAGTTGAATTGCAACAAGGGTCTCTAATCAAAAGATTAAGGACTGATAGGGGAGGTGAGTACATGGATACTCTGTATTTTCAGTCTGTTGGTATAATCCATGAAACGACTGCCCCTTATACTCCTCAGCAAAATGGTATTTCTGAAAGGAAAAACAGGGTGCTGAAGGAGATGGTTAATTCCATGTTGTCCTATTCAGGGCTGAGTCAAGGGTTCTGGGGTGAAGCTATGTTAACAGCTTGCTATTTATTAAATAGGGTTCCTAACAAAAGGAACAAAGTTACCCCTTATGAACTATGGACTAAAAAGAAACCTAACCTTAATTATCTTAGGATATGGGGTTGTAGGGCTGTTGTAAGACTCCCTGATCCAAAGCAGAAAACTTTGGGTGAAAGAGGCATTGAATGCATCTTTGTTGGATATGCTGAGCATTCCAAGGCATATAGGTTTTATGTTATAGAACCTAATGAGTCTGTTTCAATTAACTCAATAATTGAATCAAGGGATGCAATCTTTGAACAGATTCTCATCTATCCCTAGACCAAGTCAAAGGATTCCAAATGGAACCAATGACAATGGTGTTTCAGAGGTTCCTGCTGGTGAGGTTCCTGCTGATGAGGTTCCTGCTGAGGTTGTGGAACAACAACCTGAACCTGAGCTCAGAAGGAGCAATAGGGTGAGGACTCCAAAATCATTTGGACCTGAGTTTCAATTATACTTAATTGAAGGTACAAGGAGTGAGGTCTCTGACCAATACTCTTATTGCTTCATTGTGGAGGATGATCCCAAAACATTTGAAGAAGCAATGAAGTCCCAGGATGTTGCTTTCTGGAAAGAAGCAATTAATGATGAGATGGACTCCATCATGGGCAATAACACTTATGTGTTGACTGATCTACCACCTGGTTGCAAACCTTTAGGTAGCAAATGGATTTTCAAAAAGAAAAAGAAGGTAGATGGAACTGTTGAAAAGTTCAAGGCAAGATTAGTTATTCAAGGCTTTAAACAAAAGTCAGGAATAGACTACTTTGATACTTATGCTCCAGTGGCACGTATCAGTACCATAAGATTGCTAATTGTTTTGGCATCAATTCACAATCTGATTATTCATCAGATGGATGTGAAGACAGCTTTCTTGAATGGTGATTTAGATGAGGAGGTTTACATGAACCAACCTCAGGGCTTCATCATGCCTGGCAATGAAAACAAGGTGTGTAAACTGATTAAGTCTCTTTATGGACTAAAACAGGCACCTAAGCAATGGCATCAAAAGTTTGATGAAGTGGTTTTGTCTAGTGGTTATTTACTTAATCAAGCTGACAAATGTGTATATAGCAAATTTGATGAATCTGGTAAAGGAGTCATCATTTGTCTATATGTTGATGACATGTTGATCTTTGGCACTGACCAAAACCAAGTTGATCTTACAAAAGAATTTTTGTCATCAAAGTTCTCCATGAAGGATATGGGGGAGGCAGATGTTATCCTTGGCATTAGGATTAAACATGAAAGTAACAAAATTTCTATATCTCAGTCTCATTACATTGAGAAGGTGTTAAAGAAATTTAATTACTTTGATTGTACTCCAGTGAGTACTCCCATGGATACAAGTGAGAAGCTAATGCCTAATACTGGCAAAGCTGTATCTCAACTTGAGTATTCTAGGGTGATTGGCTGCTTGATGTATGCCATGACTTGTACAAGACCTGATATTGCTTTTGCTGTGGGTAAACTGAGCAGGTATACTAGTAATCCTAGTGCTCATCATTGGCAAGCAATTCAGAGGGTCTTTAAGTATTTGAAGAGAACTATGGATTATAGTCTCTCATATACTGGTTATCCTTCAGTATTAGAAGGATATACTGATGCAAGTTGGATCAGTAACACTGAAGACAATTCGTCTACTAGTGGCTGGGTATTCCTACTTGGTGGAGGTGCAATCTCTTGGGCATCCAAGAAACAAACTTGCATTACCAGTTCAACCATGGAATCTGAATTTGTGGCTTTAGCTGCTGCTGGCAAAGAAGCTGAATGGTTGAAAAACTTGCTTCTTGAGATTCCATTGTGGTCTAAACCTATAGCACCTATTTCTATCCGTTGTGATAGTGCTGCTACATTGGCAAAGGCTTATAGCCAGATGTACAATGGGAAGTCTAGACACTTAGGTGTTAGGCATAGCATGATTCGTGAGCTTATCATGAATGGGGTGGTATCTATAGTGTTTGTTAAATCTCAACAAAACTTAGCTGATCACTTGACGAAGGGTTTGGCTAGAGACTTGGTTTTGAAGTCTGCTAAAGGGATGGGTTTAAGTCCTACTTAGTCACTGAATGCAAGGATACCCAACTCCCTTCTAAGGAAACTTGGAAGCTGAGTTCAATGTGGAAAGCTGATCATTTAGTGGACTGAAGCACATGTATCACAAACATCCCAGGGTTGTGCTTGTTACCTGCTGAAAGGAGGATGAAGTCTTCACTTCTTAATGGTTGATTTTCTTTGAAAAAGTGCTAAGCAGGAGCATGAATTAAAGATGAACCACCTATGTGAATGTTGAAGTTTTGCCGCTTCAAGAAGCTTTGGACTTTTAGCTTTTACAACATTTATGAATTGGATATGGACACATGGCTTGTATAGTGTCAGGAGTATTTTAGTGTTTGAAAACTTGTGTGTATTTATCATCAGGTATTCAAATGGGTTGAAGGGTTCAATTCTTAGAACACCCTGATTCTCGAATATTTGAAAGTATATGTACTAATGTGGAAATTCAATCCTCAGGATATTTTCATTTATGCACTTGTTTTGTTTTTGTGTTTGATTTTTCATGCAAAGGTAGTGAACTAAATTTGGGGAGGATTGTTGGAAAATTTAGTGCACTTGAGGGATCAATTCACACCTGGTAATGGGTTTGGAGGTATGGAGTATACACCCATTTGGTCACTGAATCCCCTGACTCAATAGTGGTTATGTATTGATCAAAGTACTGCTAGCAGACTCTGCTGCTAGTGTTGTGAATCTGCTGCTAGGATTCTGCTGCTAGCTGATCCTGCTGATAGGATTCTGCTGACAGCTGATTCTGCTGACAGCTGATTCTGCTGCTAGCTGATTCTGCTGCTTATAGCATTCTGCTGCTAGTGAGAATCTGCTGATAGCATCAGCAATTCTGCTGCTAGGTTTTAACCACTGATCCCTATTATTATGGAAATTATTATGTTATAATTAATGGGCCGTTAATTATACATAATACCATGGGCTAGGGTTTGAGTATTCTCTATTATAAATAGAGATCACATTATTCTGCATGAAAAAAAAAAAAAAAAAAAAAAAAGTTATCATACGATATACTAAACACAAAACCCTAAACACTTCAATACGCATCTGGTTCTTGGTTTGTGCCTAAAGCAAGAACATCACTTGGTCTTATCCCATAGAGATATTCGTGTAACCCAGGCATAGGGTCGAATAGTTTCTATTGGAAAGTGATACCACGATTTCAAGTGAATATCCGGTACCTTTATTGATTATCTTAACCCTAATCTGGGAACTGTTTTACACATAACAACCAACAATTACAAGTGGTGCTACCTTTATATACTACTTCGTACTATCAGTTAATTAAAATTTTACATCATTGTACGGCATTTCGGTAACAAACCATTTTCAGTTCTGCATGATACTAAATTTCATGTATCAGTAGCATCTTTCATTCATGTTTCAAACTTTCAATGTTTATATTTACACAACCTTTGACCTTTAAAAGTCAACTTTGAGTCCATCTGGTGATACTATTCTCACTAAACTGTTATCAAAATTCTACATCCTATATTTTGTAGCCCAACAGTAAGAAATATATAAGGCAACAGTACAAAAACAAATATCTAATGTACTAATTTAACTTATTTTCTTACCGCCCTTATAACTCGTCGTGCCACATGGAAAAATAAATAATGATGCATCCCTTGTTTCCGACTCGAGATTCTGTCGAAAAATGGATTTTCGCAGATCACTCTCAGCGAAGTAGCTTCGTATTCCTAAAACATGTTTAGTAGCTTTTTTGAGTACCAGTAAACACTGTATATATCATATGTGCTTTGAAATCTATTGAAAAGTCAACAGTTGACTCAAAAAGTCAATCTTTCAATAAAGTGAGGAACATCTTTTTCATCCGACACAAGGTTGGATCAAGTGGTTAACACCCTTGCCTCTGGAAACAGAGGTCAAGGGTTCAATCATCACCTCTTGCAAGGCCACAGGTTCTTTTCTACCTTCGGTAGAACTGGAAGCAGCCTCTCTACCTTAGGTAGGGGTAAGGCTGTCTACGTCTCAACCTCCCCCATAAATCATGGAAGACGGTATTAGGACCCATAACCCGTGGAAGACGATATTGAAAAAAAAGATAGCAAGGTTGGATCAAGTGGTTAACACCCTTGACCTGGATCCTCACCCCTTGCAAGGCCGGATGTCCTTTTCTACCTTTGGTAGAACCGGAAATTGTTAGCCCGTATATTGATGTATTAGTGTAACGGGCTCAAGCCCGAATCTAGATCCTTCTATATGTATCTATATATATGTACTATGTAAATCAGTTATGGATCGATCAATAAACACAATATTCAGTGATATCAATCAATCAATCAACATGGTATCACGAGCCAAAATAATTCGATCCTCATAAACACCAAAACCCTACCGCTACAAAATTCTTCAGCCACCAAAAAAAAAAAAAAAAAAAAAAAAAAAAAAAAGTTGTTTCCTTCCTGTATTATCATTATTAAGAGATTTGTGCTTGGTCACGATCCTCATTGTCTTTGTGTTACTTGTGCATTAAGGTCACAAGTGTCTTTAGAGTGTTTGTGATTTGTGCTAGGTCACAATCCGCACATTTTAAATATTGTTACTTGTGCGTTCAAGGTCACAAGTCCTTTTGGTCCACTGCTCTATTCTAATTCATAGCCACTGTCGTATATTCTCCTTTTCATCAATTCTCATTCCCAAATAATCAACTTGTGTATTACGGAGTAATTAATAAGGTACTTGGTTGCTTGCTTGTCTAAATAATTCACCCCATTAGTGTTGGCTTTGGTCAAATAAGGTGCTACGTAATACAATGAATGCTTTGTCAAATATTGCACCTGGGAATGCAATTACACAACATGGTGCGCCGGTTCAGTTGGGCTTCCAAGGCTACCAGCCCATCTATAGTATTCTGCCTCAACCTGGTTTTGGCCCTTTAGCTTTTCACACATCAAATGGACAACAAGGGTTAATGGGCCAACATCTCAATCATAATGGTCAAGCTCAATTCCTGGAACTAGTACCTTCTCAGAATGGTTCGCTAGCTTTGGGACAATCGGGTCCTACGTTTGGTTCGGGCCACACGACAGTTCTACCTCACGCATTTCACATTATGCCACCGCAATACCTGAACAATGGCGCTTGGAATATGGACACAGGTGTGAGCTCACATCTTAATGCTTCCGTTAATAGTCTTAGTAATGTTTTTAATACATGCATGTATCCGTCCGTCTCGGTTGGTGATGGGCATTCTATTCCTGTCACTAATACGGGTCGTAGCATTTTGCCAACTCCCTCTCGACCTCTTTACTTAAATAACGTACTTATTACCCCTCATATTGTAAAAAATCTAATATCTGTTCGTCAGTTTGTTTGTGACAACAATTGTACTGTCGAATTTGATCCTTTTGGATTTTCTGTTAAAGATTTCATGACACGTCGGGTGCTTCTCCGATGTGATAGCACAGGGGACCTTTATCCTGTCACACCTCCGTCTCCCATTCCTCAAGCTCTCCTAGTCAGTCAACATACGTGGCATCAGCGTCTTGGACATCCAGGAGGCGAAGTGTTACGTCGTCTAGTTTCAAATAATCTCATTTCATGTAATAAAGAGAAGCCTCCCGTGCTTTGTCATGCCTGTCAGCTTGGCAAACATGTTAGACTTCCATTCGCTAGTTCCAATACTGTCGTCAATGCTTGTTTTGACATCGTTCACTCGGATGTATGGACTTCACCAATTCCAAGTCTTTCGGGCTTCAAGTATTATGTATTATTCTTGGATCATTATTCTCATTTTGCTTGGGTTTATCCTTTAATTAACAAATCTGATGTTTTGTCTAAGTTTGTAATATTTTGTAATTATGTTCACACTCAATTTAAGTGTGAAATCCGGTCCTTTCAGTGTGATCATGGTGGTGAATTCGATAACCGTAAACTACATACACTTTTTGCCGACAAGGGCATTCAGTTTCGCTTTTCATGCCCCAAAACATCACAACAAAATGGCAAGTCTGAGCGAATGATTCGCACCATTAATAATCTCATTCGGACCTTGCTTTTTCAAGCTAACCTTCCACCAACATTTTGGGTTGAAGCTCTGAATATGGCTGTTCACTTAGTCAATTTCTTGCCCTCAACTGCTATTGCCAACGAAATCCCTTATACCCGACTGTTTGGCCAAAACCCGGATTATAGCCTGATACGCACATTTGGCTGCTTATGTTACCCTCACTTATACCCTAATCACAAACTTGAACCACGCGCCACACCCTCTATCTATTTGGGTCAAGCTTCAAATCATCGTGGGTATCGTTGCCTCGAAATAAACACCAATAAAATAATCATTTCTCGCCATGTAACCTTTGATGAAACTGTTTTTCCATATGGCACTTCTAAACCAACATCGGCACCCAAATACAATTTTCTGGATGACTCGCCCGATATAAATCCGCCATTCATCCCATCCGCCCCCATTGTGCAACCCAGTGTGCCTCAACCCACAAATGAACCAACCACACCCATAACAACTCATCCTCAAACGGCCCAACATGAGGCAGCCCATGACCCATCACCACCAACTCAACCACAAACACCAAATCCTGTCTCGACTCACTCCATGGTCACACACTTTCGTGTCGGGACTAATCGTCCCACTCAACGTCTTAACATGCATGTGTCTTCGGTTTCACCATTACCAAAAACCTATCGTGATGCGTTTACTGAACCAAATTGGCAAAATGCTATGCGTGATGAATACACTGCACTTATTAAGAACGGAACTTGGATTTTAGTGCCTAAACCTACGGACACCAACATTATTCGCTTTATGTGGCTTTTTCGTCATAGGTATTTGGCTGATGGCACTCTTAGTCGCTACAAGGCTCGCCTTGTGGCGAATGGCAGTAATCAGTTAGAAGGGGTTGATGTAGATGAGACTTTTAGCCCGGTGGTTAAACCGGGCACTATTCGGACTGTTCTGAGTTTAGCTACTTCTCGACATTGGCTGATTCATCAGCTCGATGTCAAGAATGCTTTCTTACATGGTGATTTATCCGAGACAGTTTATATGCATCAGCCTCCCGGGTTTCGGGACCCTGTGCATCCTGATTATGTATGTTTACTACAGCAGTCTCTGTACGGGCTTAAGCAGGCCCCTAGAGCTTGGTTCCAGCGATTTGCATCTTATATCACTCGGGTGGGGTTTTCTCCTAGTCGTTGTGACTCATCTTTATTTATATACAGACATGGGACGGATACTGCTTACCTGTTATTATATGTTGATGATATTGTACTCACTACTTCTTCTGAGAGTTTGTTACAGCAGATTATTGGATCCTTACATCAAGAGTTTGCTATGACAGATCTAGGTCCACTTAATTATTTTTTGGGTATCTCTTTCACACGTGATTCTTCAGGGTTGTTCTTATCTCAGAAGAAGTATGCTATTGAGATTTTGGAGAGAGCACATATGGTTAATTGTAATCCCAGTCGGACTCCTGTTGACACTGAGTCTAAACTGGGGGATGATGGCGATCCGGTATCTGATCCTACTTTATATCGGAGTCTTGCGGGATCTCTTCAGTATCTCACATTCACTTGCCCAGACATATCTTATGCAGTCTAGCAGGTTTGCCTTCATATGCATGACCCTCGCGAGCCTCATTTCTCGGCTCTTAAAAGGATTTTGCGGTATGTCCGGGGTACATTACACTATGGGTTACAGTTGTTTGCTTCTTCTACTTCATCCTTGGTAGCATATTCTGATGCGGATTGGGCTGGTTGCCCCACTACTAGGAGATCCACTTCTGGCTACTGTGTTTTTCTTGGCAACAACCTTCTATCTTGGTCTTCTAAGAGACAACCAACTCTATCTCGTTCTAGTGCCGAAGCAGAATACCGTGGGGTTGCAAATGCTGTTGCTGAAACTTGTTGGTTACGGAATTTACTTCGTGAGCTACACACACCTTTATCTTCCGCTACGCTAGTCTACTGTGACAATGTTAATGCAGTCTACTTATCATGTAATCCGGTTCAGCATCAACGAACGAAGCACATAGAGATTGATATCCATTTTGTTCGCGATTTGGTTGCTACTGGTCAGGTTCGAGTTCTACATGTTCCTTCAAGATATCAATATGCGGACATTTTCACGAAAGGATTACCATCCGCTTTGTTTGAGGAATTTCGCACCAGTCTGAGTGTCCGGTGTCCTCCCGCTCCGACCGCGGGGGAGTGTTAGCCCGTATATTGATGTATTAGTGTAACGGGCTCAAGCCCGAATCTAGATCCTTCTATATGTATCTATATATATGTACTATGTAAATCAGTTATGGATCGATCAATAAACACAATATTCAGTGATATCAATCAATCAATCAACAGAAATAGCCTCTCTACCTTAGTTAGGGGGTAAGGTTGTCTACGTCTCAACCTCCTCCATACATCGTGGAAGACGGTATTGGGACCCATAACCCGTGGAAGACGGTATTGGGAGTTACTTTACTTTTAAAGAGAAGGGAGAAAGTACCTGTTACAAAAGACAATTAAAGAGAAGGGAGAAAGTACCTGTTACAAAAGTTCTAGATGTTCAAAATCATCACTCGACCACAGTACACGGGACTTCTGCTTTTGGTGCATGTGCTATTAACGGCTTTATATGTAGCAGAATGTTCTATAACCAGAAGTTTTTATCTCGGATGTAAAACCACATGACTCAAGAAGCCGTCTAGATCCAACAATATGCAGACCTTTCACTCTAAAAATACTCTCTGGAAGATGGCTAATGCGTGTTCCAGTTATATCCAACTCTTTTAAACATTCTAACTGTCCAATTTCCTCAGGCAATTCCTCAACTTGAATACAATTACTGAGGTCGAGAGTTACAAGCTTTGGACATTGAGTAGAAATCTTAAGTTCGACCAAATCAGCACAATCCCTCACTCTTAGTGTCTCAAGATTTGGAGTAACCCCGAGGTGAAGGGTCCTCAACTTTAAATTATGAAGGTCGAGAGTTATGAGCTTTGGACATTCAGCAGGCATGTGTAATTTTTCCAAGCTATCACAATCATGGATACGTAACTCCTTTAGATTTGGAGTAACATGGAAATGAACTTCTACCAAATCAAAACAATATTCAAGAAACACTGTCTCAAGATTCAGAGCCACACTAAGGTCAAGGATCCTCAAATAATATAAATGGGTGAACTCTAGGAACCTGAGCTTTAAACAAGCCTGTCAAAAGCAACAAAAAATGGAAAGATAAATGTTAATTGTTGTAATGACTAACAAAAGAGGGAAACATAAACTACCAATCAACCATTAGTTATTCTACCTTTTCTTTTCCATCTTTCCAAAGTTGAACCATTTTGCTGTTATACATATCAAGTCCAACAAGAGTTTTTGCTTGAAATGTTTTTGGTAAACTTGAAAAAGGATAGCCATCCCATCTCAGAAATCGTAAGGAATTTGGAAGGTGTAGACTATCTTCATCAAAGCTCCAGTTGCTAACTTCGTATTCACTTACATATGGGGCATACAAGTGAAGAAATCTAAGTTCCTTCATGTTTGCGAGACCGTTCATTAAAATTTCAAAATTGAATTCCTCTCTATGTGCATCTAGTATTATACATTTGGTTGCTTGGGTACCCTGTAATTCAAATAGCATTGACCATGAGATTTTTTTCATTACAAAAGAATATGTGTTAAAGTTATTATAACTCGATCGAGGTTAATGCGCAAGAAGGTCAATCTTTTTTTTCTTTCGAAATATCCATTTTCAGAAGTTGATTTCTCGAATTGAAAAGAAATGTTTAGGTTAGGGTTTCTAAATTTTATAAAATTTAGGTATTTTTGTTTTTTCTACTAAATTAGAGGAATTGGTTAAATTAGAGGTTTTCGTTAAATTTGGGGATTTTTGGGTTTTGTTTAATTTGAACTACTGGTGTTAAATGGTGTTCGTGGTTTCTAGGGGTGTGGTGGATTGGTTTGATGATTGTTGGTGGATTGTCGTAGAGAGATAAGAATGAAAAAGTGTATTTGACTACTACCGGTGTTAAATGGCTTGATAAGAATAAAACAAAATTTCAAGTTGCGGAATTAGCAGTCGGCGGTTGACCTCCTTGTAGCTTTTGGAATCGGTCTAGGCGGGATTAATCGGTGATTAATCAAATTGGCATTTTTGGCAAGTTTCGGGTATTTTCGGCTAATTTTGGGTATTCTCGACAAGATTTTCCTTAGAAAACATCTTGTAATAGATATAAACAACAACTACAAGTTATTTAAATTAGTTTACGACGAGTTTTGGGTATTTTGGCAAGATTTGCAAGTTTTCAGCAAGTTTGACCATCGTTGACAGTCGTTGACCATGGCTGACCAATTTTGAATGATTTACAAAAATCGGAGATCTGAGGTGGGTGGCCCTGTAGAGCCTATGCGGCGATTAATCGGCCTTGTAGGTTTTTTTTTACAAGACTACAAAATTTTGTTTTTGTATGATGACTAAATTGAACTTTTAGAAAAGTATGCTTGACTTTTTAGTTTAACAACCCAAATAACTTGATACTTACCGAGTCATTAGCCAATATATCTACAATTTCCTCATTAATCCATAACCGGCTCTGCATTTTAGGTTTATTGGGGTTCACACGACGAACAATATTCTTGCCCATTTCTTCAATATGGTCATGCATCCCCAACTTCTCATCTTCAGATATATTTATAAGGGATCTCTGCTCAAGAACTCTTAAACCAATTCGAGCACGAAATCCACAACTTTCAAGCACTCTAATTGCAATGTCTTTCCACCACCCTTTGAGTAAGCATGCAACATCTAGGAATATTTCCTTGTAATCCTCCTCTAGATCGACATAGCTTAACTCCAAAACTTTCATAGTTTCATTCAATGGAATTGTTTCTAGTCTTTCTAACGCATCTTTCCAGTCAAGATCATCTTTGCCACATAGAAACGATCCCAAAACTTTGATCGTTAGGGGAAGACCAGCGGCGTAACAGACAACTTGTTCTGATAGCTCTTTGTACCCTTCAATTGAAATCTCTCTCCCAAATGCATGCCTAATAAAGAGACTAATTGCTTCCTTATCGTCTAACAAATGTACATCACGAATCAAGTTCACTTTGTGTGCTATTAGTACATGTGCATCCCTAGTTGTTATAATAATTCTACTTCCCGGCTTAAACCAATTATGGTCACCGGCTAACGCCACAAGTTGTTCTATCTTATCAACATCATCTAGAACAATGAGAACCTTTTTACCACACATCTTCTTTTTCAGCATGCGTTTCCCCTCTAGAACACCACTGACGCTGATGCTTTTATCAGATAAAACATCCAAAAGTACTTGTTTTTGTAATAAATTCAAACCAGACATAGACGGTGTTGATTTTTCCCTGACATTTTCAACAAAGCTACAACCTTCGAATTGATAGGATATATGATCATAAATAGCTCTCGCCAAAGTCGTCTTGCCCACTCCTCCCATCCCCTTGATCCCTATCATGCGAACATCGTCGACACCTAATTCTAAGGATGAAACAACATTGTCTATCCGGGTCTTCATGCCTATCAAGTTTTCATCAAAACCCGAATTAATAAACCGTAACTCTAATGATATCTCTTCAACAATCTTTTGAACTAGTTTAGCTTCATGCCTGTATGTTAAAGAACCCGATACACAATCAATTACAGATCTATATATAACACATAAAACCATAAATGAGGTATTGACATACTAACATAATCATAAATCATTTTCGATCCCTCAAAAAAGGATTAAGTATGAGTTATAAGCTGACAATACAATAAGAGATGAATGCTATCAGCATAGATAGTGAAAAAATAGCATATAGACCGGGTCGGTTTGGTAAAGGGTGAGTTTTATTGTTACAACAATGAAAATCATTTTTAGTTAAAAATACACCTTGATGGCTTTCGACCCATTTGACTCATTCATATATTATGTGCCAATTTGACCCGTTGAGATGTTCTTCAAACACATATTTTATGTAAAACAACTCACCCAAAAATAGATCAGGAAAATATTATATATGACGGAAGAAATTACCCATCAAAAATGTTCTTCAATTCCCATCCAGAGAGATCAGCAGCTTTTTTCAGAGCTTCTCTCCATTTCCCAGCAGATTCATCATTTATATGTTTAGCAAAGGCAACTTCAACAACCCCATTTTGCTTGCGGACTTCCGAGCTAGGGCTCAACATCCAGGAACACGGGATAAGCAGTATGCTCACTTATCTTCTGGCATTCCATAATTTTCACAAGCTCGTCTAAGCACCAAGATGAAGAAGCATAGTTCTTGGAGAAAACAATAATATAAAATTTCGAGTCTTCAATGGCTTGGATAAGCTCATCACTGATAGTTTTCCCTTTTGTGATTTTCTTATCATCCTTATAAGTTTCAACGCCTTTTTGCTGAAGAGCATGATAAAGATGATCAGCGAAATTCTTACGAGTGTCTTCACCTCTAAAGCTTAAAAAAACATCATACTTGAAGCTCTTTTGAATTGATGAAGTTGAAGAAGAAGCCATTGAAAGTATGGTTCAAGCTTTAACTGGATCAAGGAGATGAAAAATTAATGAGTGGAATTGTGTGAGAAACACTGGTAATCAATTATATGAAGGTGATTGTATTTACTTGGGGAAACAATGATTATTAACTCAAAAGCAATGTGAATAAGATGTATTTGTTTGAAAACTTCGGGATGTGGTGGGGACGGATGCAAAAGGGTAATGTTTTGCTAAAGAAAAAGAAAGAGAGCAAGACAATATGATTATGTACCCATTAACCAGATTTATTATATAATTATAATAAAGTTTTCATATACTATATTCTACAATAATACTAAACAAACAATTAAACCATATATAATCCACATCTATTCTCACTTACTACACCAATAAAGATGCTTTAATAAAGTTTGTTTTTATTAGAGGCCCTAACCTATGTTTCAATCCCATTTCCGTACACCAATAGTTCTGCTCTATTAAATTGATATACTATGCAACTTACATGTTTAGCTATCAATTAAATGTACTATGACTTTGTATAAATCGAGCTTGACTCTAAATATCTTATAACTCAGACTCTGTCCTATTATCCAAGCAATACTTGTGTGGACAAATATATAAAGGCTAATTCTTAAGCGTGTATCCAGCATATAGTGTACACAACCTTGTAAGAATAGATTTCTTAGCCATCATTATTTTTTAGTGCTTTTATGCCTAGAGTTTACTCCGTGTTATACTCAGCAGTCAGCAACTGTTTCTAGTGGTACTTTACAAATATGAACATCGCATATACATTTTTCTAAAATGAACTTTTCAATATTATTCGTCAGATTCACAGTAGAGTACTTTTTAACCCGTACACGTGTATCACCAAGTGCTGGGAGAATAGTTGGGCCAGTGATGGGGCATTCTGGGCGTGGACAAGATTCTGGGCGAGCCTTTGGGCCAATGAAGTTTGTTTGGGAGAATGAAGTCTAGGCGAATCATGAGATTTTGGGCGTGGGCTTGGGCGAGAAGCTGGGCGCGAATGAAGTCGTCTGGGCGAGGCGCTAGGCCAGGATTAGTGAACTATTTTGGCAGGTGGTCATTCATTCTTAAGATAACCAATGATATTGAATTTGGTCATTTGTCTGGGCAAGGGAGGGGCTAGGCATTCCAAAAAAAGTAGTATGACCACATCTAAAGCCCAAGTAATAAATGGATCACATAAAACTACCTACTTTTTAACCAAACCCAATGTACTTTTAATCAAACTCAATGTACTTTTAACAGGTAAACTTGTAATAACTGTCAACAAAGAAAAATATGTTGGGCGTTTTAATGTATGCATTAGGCTGGGCGAGGAGTAGGCTTGGGCGAGTGTAATGTATGCTAGGTAGGTGAATGAAAATAAAAAATTTGATTGTGACTTATTTCATTCATTTATGTAATACATGGGAATAGAGTTCATTCCCATAAAGTCACTCCTTAAAAGGATTATTTAGGTAATTAGCTTAAACCAACAATAAGTGTATGCATACATGATAGTTGTCAGGTTGTCTTATAATCCATGACGTGTATTCCTCCTTCACCTGCGTCGTTCATTGTTTTCTGTTAAGTGATGAAATCTTCTTCTCTAGTTTTTGTGCCAATATTGTAACTTAAATTATTCCAAACTCTAAGCAACTATAAGTCCATAAAAATGTGCAGATTGGACACCCTGACTTCAAGTGCCTTTTGACACCAACTATTATCCACCCCACAAGGGATAGCTTCGGGTAACTCTCCTAGTCTAGTGGGGCACCGACTGGAGTGTGTCGAGACTCTCGGACTCTTGAACTCTTATCCACAAAATCTCTCCAGTGAGCCCATAGGTTTTGCGGAAGTGGGTATCTATCTTGGAGCAAAGTGCCCGGGATGGGATTCGAACCGGAGTCTATTGACTCAAGAATGAAAGCCCCACCCGCTGGACCAATGCCCGTTGGTCATGACGATTCATGATATATCTCTCATTCACGTTGCTCATGACGGCTATAAGTATTTTAAGGAAGAAAAACAAGACATGCACGTTGGTCATGACGACTCATGATATATCTCTCATTCAAATTAACTACTAGGCTAATCCAACGTCATTGTGACTGTGACAAGACATGATAATTGCAGCAATCGATCTCTATATATTTTATATTGACAAAGCAATTTGATATAATTTTTTTCATTTATATCGTATCTTTTATTAGAAAAAATAAAATCATAAAACTCTGTATGATAAATAGTACTAACCACGTTGATAAATAATATGCAGTGGTTATTTACTGAAACACTATACTACCAAGGAAACTACTTTTGCTATAACGTAAAGTATGTTTAAAATGGCCTAGCTAACTGAAAAAAAAAAAAAAAAAAAAAAGAAAAAAAAAAAAAATGCAGTCATGTGTGTGTTTGCATGTCTTGTACTCTTATTACATGTTCAGTGATTTCATCTTCTCTAGACATTAAAACCAAGCATTGATATTGCAAAACAAACATACGTATAAATTTATATGGGTGTGACATACTCAAGGACGGACTCATTTGGGAACCCGATTTTGAGTCACGAAGTGTAACTTGCTTTCAAAAAGTGTCATTTTTTAGTATGTGCAACATTCGATAATATATTTTTTGCTACTTATTTTTATTAATTAGTGCAACTTGAGTTTAGCCCAAAAATTTGTCTAGTACAAATTTTAATACTTATGATGAAAAAAATTGTACAACACCCGCCTAGAAATCCTACGTTATGTACTGATGTATAAATTGCTTAAGTAAAAAACATTATATAGCTTAGCGAACCATGAATTTTTGTAAACCTTAATTTAACTGATCTCAAGTTACGCTTGACAAAGCAGTTAGCAGTGCAAATTTAAAGCCAAATCTAGCTAACTAATCTTGATTACGTGGATTTTTGCAACTCGTAATTTGTTCAGCGACTCTTATTTCGGAGACTAGCACCTTTATTAAAGGCAAATGACAAATATATCATGTTAGTTAGAATACCATCAAACTTATAATCTGATTACATGATATAATACCAAGTTTGTATTTTGTTTTTTTCAATTGATTTGTTCTCATATTGTTAATCAAAATGAAACTCAAAATTTTGACTTTTTACAACTTAAACATCCCACATGCATGTATTCACATAGACGTGTCAATGACGTCCCTGACGTTGACTTTGCACAACTGCACATGTTATTTTAGTTGACTAAATAAGGAAGCCTAGCTTGTAGAGTATCTTGCACAACTAGTAAACCACAAACATGACACTATATATATCCAACCATGTAAATGCCATTTGTTCATTTAAAACTTCTTCTCTCCAAGTGCTTCAACTAGTATTGTTCAAAATGATGGTATACTAATCTTCTGAATGCATTCACATATTCTTAACAATTATTGTTGTTCTTAGCATTGGTATAACAAGGTGTTTGTTGTAGCGATACAATGATTGTATATAGATTTTGGTGTTTCGTTAATTGATGTATATATTTATATATAATGTTTTCAGCAAAAGATCGTGATAATGATGCAGCCCAAGTGTGGAAAATGCCGAACTAAAGCGATGATGGCTGCTGCCAAATCATTAGGTAAAGCAATGAAATTAGTCTCTCTTACATTCTTTTGTTTCTATTTTCTTGATTTACAGATATGTTTCATTTGTAAAAGTATCTAACTTGTCACATTTTTCATTTGTATATATCAAAATGAAATCTTTTGCAACTTCATGTATTAAAGCACACGAAAGTGACGAAACATCGTACACCAATGTGATTAAAAAAGGCAATTCAATACATTAAAGTGACGAAAAAACATAATTTAAAACATGAAGTTGCAAAAAAAAATTATTCGCTACATGATAATAGGAAACGTATAGTTAGATACAATTACTAATGATTATCCCAATCTTTAATAAAAACTTGTGGATTTGTACATAGGTGTGAATTCAGTGGAGCTACAAGGGGAAAACAAGAATCAAATGGTGGTGATCGGGGATGGGGTAGATGCGGCTGCATTGACAAGCTTGGTTCGGAAGAAGGTCAAGAATGCATCATTGGAAATGGTTCAACAGTTGTAACCTCTTTTCACGAGTGATTCAAATTGTTTAAATTGATAATCTAGTTACATAATTCAAGAGTGTTAATGTGAATATAAAGTTTACTATCAATAAATATTTCATTGTATGTTTTTCTGTTAACAAATTAATGGTAAAATTCAGTT
This sequence comes from Artemisia argyi, assembly GCA_030686995.1. Lineage (NCBI taxonomy): Eukaryota > Viridiplantae > Streptophyta > Magnoliopsida > Asterales > Asteraceae > Artemisia > Artemisia argyi. The sequence continues at coordinate 228,604,123 of CM060701.1, forward strand.
CCCGTCCTTAGTTTTCAATCAACTAGACCTTGTCAATCATTTCATTTTCAATTAGTACGATTGTAGATTTTCATGAAATGATGTGTTTAATAAATAATAAGATCATGTCTAGACATTTATGGCGAGAAGAAATGATAATTCATGTTTTTGCTTCTTACAACCTAATGTCACATGAACTCAGGGACAGAACTAGGGGGTGTCTCGGGACACCCATGAATTTTTGTCTCGTAGTGTTAATTTTGTTATAAAACCTCAATTTTTCTATAAATGCACCCGGTCCCAAATAGTTGTGTCATATTTGATTGTCTTCTGGTTCCGTCCCTACATGAACTTGTACCCCAGCTTGACTATTGCATGATAAACTAGCTAGATCATTTGAAGGAGTCAAGCAGTTTAGCACGAAGCATATAGAAGAAATCAAAACGTTTTCTTATTTTTAGATCACAAATAGAGGTAGGAATTTACGTATCCATTGGATCGAATAGATCTATGATCCAATCTCTGATAAAATGCCGATTGTAGTTTTCAGTCTAGCCTCTTGCTAGTTGTTGTTTCCTTTTAATAATATCCGTCGTTCACAAAAACAAAAAAGAAAAATAACACAAAGCAATATAACAGGTAAATTAATGATTTAAGTTTTTTGTTTATAATCAACTTGCTTTTGTTCACTTATATATAGAACTTTGAAAGCATAGATCAGAAACATCTTTGTGGTTTTTATTACACTCGTTAGAAATTTCATAGAAACTATAAAGAGTTAATGACTTTTATCCAAGTTCAGAAAAAAAAAATTACTTTTATCGTAGCTATTAAAAACGTTCATAACCAACAACCATATGAATACGGCATATAACCAAAAAATGTCGTTTGTTTACACCAATACTTCTTTGAGAAGACTCAGAGAACGGTGTATAGGTTTAATACTTTAGTTGGCCGGTGTTTCAATGGTGGAGCCTGATAGCTTGTATACGTACCTCAAGAAAAAGAAATTATGATTCAAGTAGATTTTTTTCTCCAATACAATTGTGACTTTGGTTCTAAGTTATATAACAAAGTCATTAACTCAGAATTTCATACAGTTAGAGTGTTTGTGAAGATAAACAGTAACATGAAAAATACAATGTATTCTTTTCAATGATTAATTATTTATTAGATTGAATCAAAAGAATTACAATGTGTGTTACAACATACACACTTAATTTTAATTTTAAATATATACAATTTCGAGTAAATTGTATTGTTCACCAAATAGTAAATTCTTGTCTTTTTTGATAATTTACACAAATACTGCATGAGGTTTCACTGCCATTGCAAATAGGTCCCTGAGTATTAATGATGTAACAGAACTCGGTTCTCGGAGACCAAATGTGTAACAGTTATTTTTTTTCTTTGTCTAATATTGTACCCAAAGAGTCCCTGAGGTGTAATTTTGTTGCAACACATGTCCCAGAGGGCTAACAATGTAACTGGAATTAGTAAGGGTGAACATGGTTCGTTTTGGATTGGTTTTAAGCTAACAAGAAACCGAACAAAAATTTTTGACTTTTGCTTTCTAAAAACAGTTCGGTTTCGGTTTTATCTGGGTTTGGTGTTTGGTTTCTTTTCATTTTTTCGGTTCCTATTTGGTTTATCTACGTTTGTTCCTTCCAAGTTCGATTTTTTGATACATCATAAATTAACATTTCAAGTTACAACAATAAAGAAACATAAATTAATATCAATAAGAAGCTCATGACATTAAAGAAAATACTATAAAATGATTGTTTATGTTTCATAAATTGATACAGTAATAACAATAAAAAGAAACTAATTACCATAGAAAAAATCATATAAGATATTCTTTATGCATTCTAAGTGACACCTTCTAAAGCAATATCTATTAGAGTGTTTTAAGATTATATGTATTTTGTCGGATCAGGTTTTTTTCGGTTTGGTTCTTATGCTATAACCAAACCGAGTCATAAACTTCAGTTTTTTCAAAATACAAAACCAAACCATCGGTTTTTCAATTGGATTTGGTTTTTCGGCTTTGATATCTCGGTTTAGTTGGGTATAAGTTCGGTTTTTCGATTTTCTACACACCGTAGAAATTAATTCTCAGGGACCATACATGCAATCTAAATTTACATAAACCGTCCCTTTAGACTAACTTTCATTGCAAAAACCATCCCTATACAAGTTACATAAACAATCCTATTCTGTTTAATAGTCGCTTCCCTAAGGATCAACCATGTAACAGATATTTGCATAAATGGTCCTTGTAGTTTAGGTGATCTTGCCAAAAATCATCCCTAAGCCTTTACTTTTGATGAAAATAAATATCGTTTAGCTCAAATTATGTAATTCATCCACAAATACTACCTTTGCAACAGGAATTAACATAAGTTATCTCTAACATTTTGAAAATCATCTGCAAGTTTATTTAGAAACTATTTGTCTATGCTTAAAACTGTTAGTCTGTATTTTGTATCGGGCTTAAACCGTTAGTCTGTATTGCCCGATACAAAATACAGACTAACAATTTTAAGCATAGATAAATAATTTCTAAATAAACTTAAAACTGTTAGTCGACTGGTAACAAATACAGATCCACCCTCTAATATTATTCTACATTAATGAGATACGAAAACATTATTATCCTACATGGTATCAAGTCACAGATCCACCCTTTATCCATAAACCCTAAAATCAGTTTAGTCGACTGGTAACAAAGCCATACGAGCAATCGACTAATAAACAAAAAATAAAACAACTATAATTTTTTTGTGAACAATAAAACAAAAAATAAAACTAGCCAAGGAGTTCATCGGCAAACCACAACAATCAATGCTAGCTTCCAAATAAAATAAATTAAAATATACCAATCAAAGTCCATGTGTACCATTCTTGAATAAAAAGAAAAGTGGCGGTTGAGATTTTTTGCTTGTATCTTCAAATAATAGAACAAAAGTGGCTGAGAATTTTGCTTCCTGTGTCCATCGAAAATAATAAAAGGACAATATATGGTGGTTAAGGTATGACGGTGTAGCATAAAGGCAGCGGTTTATGGCGGCCTATTAGGTCTAGGCATCAAACATGTTCATGATACCAGGTTAGACAATGAAAACCCGTGTAACTTTATTAATGACCATAATTTATAATGGTTAAACCGTAGATACCCTAAAACAAATCAGGCTTGGGCCTATTTATTCTCTAATATTAGAGGATAAATAGGCTCAAGTCCCTACTCCACAGGCCACCACTCCATAGGCCACCACTTCAAGTGTTGGAACCTCGAACGGTAGGGCTAGCTCTGATACCAATGTAGGATAACAATGTTTTTATATCTCATTATTGTATAATAATAATACATATATAGTGTTACAAAGACTAATCTAGAATATGGGCCTTAGCCTGATACAAAGTACAGACTAACAAAAACATGTTATGAATAAAAACTAAAAACCTATGCAAATGAGATCTTTATACAAAAATATTTTAAAACCCTACACTACGCTGCGGATCGCGGGTAGAAAATCCTCGTTGAAATAACAATTTGTTTCTTTCTAATCAGAAAACTTTAACAAAAATTGAAGTTTATAAGTGAAATCTTGACTCTTTGATTAGATCACGGAGTTTTGCAAGTTCAAGTTAAGAGTAAATGCTTTACTTAAATGTTTCAATGACTTGCAAGAGATGTCTTTACTTCGACCAACATTCTCTTTATATAGGCTAACATAAAAGGATATCATGCGAGGTCCTTTCGATGTGTAAGCATTCAATGGACAGTACAATTTCCATCTAATGTTTCTATTCTTTGACAGAACTTAACCATAATTTTGTGAATAATGTTGACAACTGTTCACAAGAATTTGTCTTTTTCTCTACTTTTTCATTGTACCTATCCCTTTCATTTTGCTCTATTGAAAAAGTAATGCCTAAGTGCCAAGAGATATTTTGAGTTACACTCATGGTTTAGTCAGAGAGCTGATAGGATTATCACGTAATTGTCAAACCTTGATGATCTTTCTCTTTAGCCTCTGGTTCCCATACTCACTGACCTGACCCCACATCATGTAGTGAGCGTATCTTCAACCAGTATTTGATTCCTTGAAGTTATCCTTGCCGAAGTTGCTAATTGTTTTCATTATCATCGAGTCGTTGATACTTAGTATAATTTATGATTAAATTTAGTTAGAGACCATTGGGCATACATAGACTATATACGGACTAAAGTGGTCCAACATAAACTATATACTAGACGGTGAAAACCTAAAAAACTTGTTTAACTAATTTTGTGTGTTCTATTTTGATGAAGGGAAAATAGGGAGGGTGTCGGATTACATGGGAAACGATAATCAAAAATATGTTTTTGTAACTTCTTTGCTAACTTGCGGAATAAAGATTTGTGTTTTGTGGATAAGTGTTTTGAAATAAAACGTTTTGAATAATTGAATGTGATTTTTATTTTTCAATTCTTTTGTATAAAACACTGTGTGGGAAACATAAGTGTTTTCTTTCAACTAAACGTAACCTAACATGCTCAACTTTACAAAAAATAAATAAATAAATAAAAATAAAAAAAATAAAAAGTTGCGCAACATATGAACAAGACAAAAAAAAAAAAAAAATGAAAGTGTGAAAAGTGTTACTTAATTGTTGCTAAAGTAGATATTAATCCTTATTGTTTATGTTAAAGGTCATTACAAATAACTAGAAAGTTTGGCAAAATGAATACACTGTCGTTCTTTTCATTGAAAAATGATAACCGTCCTTACTCGTTAGAACTAGTGTTAACAACACATTTTTCACAAGATGTGTTAAAATTAAAACATAATTATCAATCAACTTCGTGTTTTTCACTAAAATGAGTAAATGATCCGTAGATAGCAAGAGTTGATCATACCGTATCCGATAGTTATTAGAGAGTGACTAACGATTATGAATAACTTTGTATATTGGTTTAACATAGATTTGGATTATTAATTGTTAACAATAATCTTAAAAGGTTCTTATTCTCTGAGAGCGTTTCATAAAATGGACCCAGTTAGAAAAACAAATATTCAATAATGAATAATCCAACTATTTTCCACATTAAGCACAATAAAACATTCCAAAGCCCAAATTTCACAAAAAAAACCAGAAAATAAGTGGCTGCTGATAGTTTTACTCAACTGTTGCAGACGTGGCACTTTCTCAGCATCATTTAATTTTCTAAACTCTCATCACTTTATTCAACTTCATTTATTTTAACAGTCATGCATTCAATAACAGGACCTAAACTTCCTTGTCCGTACATTAACCTGAGACCGTACGGAGATCGTCGCCGGTTGACCGGAAGATGGAACAAAATTACAGCAGTGAGTGAAACTTCTGAAGTTGTTTTTGTTCCAGGTGATCCGTAGATTACGTGGCAGATTGTTGTTGGAACAAAATTACTTTTTTATACATTTTTTTTTACGGATTTTGGTTTGAATGGTAGTCAAATATCCCATCATCCCACACAATGAAATGAAGTAAATAAAATGACCTTCCCGAGTTTGATGTTCAGACACATTAATTGTCAGTTTGACTTTTCAGGTCAAAATATGCATAACAAAATTCACAATTGATAGAATAAATTCTGAAGGATAAGAAATTGATAAGTTCAAAAGACCTGTTACCGGTTTAGAAATACTTAGAAACAGTGAAAAAAAATCTTGCATGTGTCATAAAACCTATCTTAATTTGAATTTTGAACAATTACATATTTGACTTTGACTTTGACTTTGACTTTGAGAGTTAAGTTAACCTCGATTATGATCCATAAATATGACATGATCATCAGTGACAGAAAAATTAAAGCTTTCATAACGTTGACAAAAATGTTCAATACTCAGTCGCGCCCTTCCTTACATAAAAAAACATATATATGCTCTATAATACTAATAAACTAATTTGACTCAGAAGTCAACTATGTTAATGTCTAATGATTTCATCTCAGTTTAGAACATATTTATGTGCTCGAACTTGTTTAAAGCCAAATGATATATAACAAGCTCAATTACAACTATGAAGAAGTCCCAAAATGAAGGAACATAATTACACATACGGCATTTAATAAAAATTTCATGCATGGGCATTAGTTTGATATGAAACCAAAACATTGAAGCTGGAGATGAAACTTGTGTGAAGAGGGCATGATCCTGCTGTCAAATGAAGTGCCATTGGTATTAATGGCTATATGGCGCAGACCATTTCATTATCAAAATCAGGATCTTCATCAGACATTCTTCGTCTCTTGGGTGTCATCTATCCCCAATAATATGTAGACCTCTCAAACCATATAGGCTATGCGGTAGATGACTTATACCTGAACATAGTATGTTTAACTCTTTCAAACATTCTAAACAACCAATTTCTCCAGGTAATTTCTCAACTCGAATACAATGAGTAAGTTCTAAACATTTCAGACGTTTCATCTCATAAATGCTGTTCAAAAAATCTTGTAGAAGTGTACACTCGGATAAAATTAGACTTTCTAAACATTCCAATTTTCCAATATCCACAGGTAACTCGACAATTTCCTAGTGTTTAAAACAAATAAACTTACTGTTTAAACCTTGTGCCAAAGTATAAAAACCAAAACTTGAACACCACCGTTACATAAGATTAGAGTACCAAATAATGAATCAATTAATTGATTAGTATAAAGTATTTTGACCCTTAAAATTTAAGAAAAATTACTGCTCATCAATTCACTTGACACCAGTATAGTTGTCGAAAGTCAATGATCTGACATTCTGACACAAAACTCAACTTTTTCATGTTAAACAATATCCATCCTAATTTAGATCATATTTATCTATACTACTTATAAAGCATATAAGACCCTCTCTCATATTTATTATTTTAGGATTTCCTAAATTATATTTTAAGTAAAATACTACTTATAAAACATAATGTACAACTATGTAAAGTATAATTGATTTTAAGCAAATACCATTTATTACATACAATTAATACATAATTTAAAACACCTCATTACCAATATATACAACTAGCTAAGCACAATGTACAAATAAAACAAAACACTATTCAACATATACAATTAATACATACTACGTAATTTAATTCACATATTTACCAAAATATACAACTATTTAACCACAAAGTACAATCTAATTAAGCTTTTGAAACTAAAATCTGAAATCCTGCACCTCAAAACAAAATAACAATTATTCGCCGAAAAATTTAGTCACAGGGAACCCGCCGCCGCATCGCGCGGGTACGAGGGACGGAGCCAGTGGGGGGCTGGAGGGTGCTCGGCCACCCCCAACAATGGCAGGCCTACCCTATGACCAGGTGGTTCCCTGAAAGATGAAAGTTTTTAGGAGGTATGTATACGGAAGATTAGGACGTACAGATCGGGAACCACCTTAAAAGTGAACTCATCACTCGACCACGGTACACGGGACTTCTGCTTTTTGTGCCTATGCTATTCACGGATTTATATGTAGCAGAATGTTTTACCATAAGAGGTTTTTATCTCGGATGTAAAACCACATGACTCAAGAAGCCGTCTAGACCCAAAAATACGTAGACCTTTCATCCTAAAAATACCCTCTGGAAGATGACTAATGCCTGTTCCAGTGATATCCAACTCTTTTAAACATTCTAACCGTCCAATTTCCTCAGGCAATTCCGCAACTTTAAAACAATAACTGAGGTCGAGATTAACGAGCTTTGGACATTCAGCCGGAATCTGAAGTTCGACCAAATCAGTACAATTCCCGACTCTTAGCGTCTCAAGATTTGGAGTAACCCCGAGGTGAAGGGTCCTCAACTTCTTTAATCTATAAAGGTCGAGAGATCTGAGTTTTGGACTTTCAGCAGGCATGTGTAATTTTTCCAATCTACCACAATTATGGAAATGTAACTCCTTTAGATTTGGAGTAACCTGGAAATGAACTTCTTCCAAACTCCAACAAATTTCAACAATTAGTGTCTCTAGATTCGGAGCCACACTAAGGTCAAGGGTCCTCAAATAATCTGAATATCTGAACTTTAGGAACCTGAGCTTTAAAAAAGGCTGTCATAAATAAGCAACAAAAAAGTGGAAAGATAAAAGTTAATTGGTGTAATGAGTAACAAAAGATGGAAAGATAAAAGTAGCAATTAATGAATCAACCATTAATTAATTATTCTACGTACCTTTTCTTCTCCATCTTTCCAAAGTTTAACCATTTTACTGTAATTCATTTGAAGTCCAACAAGATAATTTGGTTGAAATGTTTTCGGTAAACTTGAAAAAGGATAATTTCTCCAGCTCAGAAATCGTAAGGCATTTGGAAGGTGTAGACTATCTTCATCAAACTTCCACTTGCTAACTTCGTATGGTGCATACACTAGAAGAAATCTAAGTTCCTTCATGTATGCGACACCGTTCAGCAAAATTTCAAAATTGAATCCATATGCACGCAGTGTTATACATTGTGTTGCTTGGGTAGCCTGTAGGTAATTCAAATAGCAGTAGAGACCATGAGATTTGTTTCATTACAAAACAAAATGTGAAATGAATTTCTCAAATTTAAATAAAATGTTTAGGTTAGGGTTTCTATTAAATTAGTGGAATTGGATGAATGGTTTGTGTTATTTGAGTGTGAATTAAAAAAGTGGAAAGAGGGGAGTGACTGAAAGTGGTGGTTGGGTGACGGTGGGATGGTGGATGGGTTTGATGATTGTTGGTGGGATTATCATAGTGAGATAATTTTGGTCCGGTCTCGGTCTAGGGGTTTTCATAATTTCGGTCTCGGTCTGATTCGGTTTGGTCTGGTCCGGTCTGACTTAAAAACCGGACATTTAGCATATTTGGACCGAGACCGGACCAAACCGCACCGAGACCGGACCGACCACATTCGGTCCGGTCTCGGTTTTTTGCCGAATTCGGTCTCAATCCGGTCTGGTTTTTCTCGGTCTGGTCCAGTTTTCACCCGATGAGCAACCTTACCTGCATTTATGAAATGTTCAAACTGCATGGATGTTTTTTGCAATACACCCTAATAAAATATATTAAAAGACAAACATACTTCACTTTTAACAATTAATGTTAGTAAATTTGGACCAAACTCGTATCGAGTGTTTCATTGTAGGACCACAAGGGCCATTGGGTTCAAAACAATGTTTAATGATGTAATGAAACAAAATTTTATTTATGTACAATTAAATTAAACTTTTAGAAAAGCATAGTGACTTTTAGGGCCTGTTTGTTATGTATGTTTTGGGCTTGGGTTAGAGATGGGGTTGAAAAGAAACGTTTGGTGTGGGGGCGTGGGGTTCAGATTTGGCCATGATGCCTTAATATACTAGCTTTTGTAATGCCTGCCACACTAGATGGGTTTTGAAAATATACATTACCTTTGCTTTCTTGAAAACCGAGAACAAATTATCAGCCACACATTATATATCTAAACCATACGAGTCCAGTACTTCGTATATATTATTCCTCCTTATATATTTTAAAATAATATACATGTCAAAATTTGATTTCTAACCCAAGTTAAAACAAACAATTTTTTAAAACACCATGCATCTTCTTTTACTCCCTTGCCTTTAAAATCTAAACCTAAGTCAAATCCTACTTCCGAACCAAACGGCCCCTTTGATTAACAAAAATAACTTGATACTTACCGAGCCATTAGCCAATATATCTTCAATTTCCTCTCTAATCCATAACCGGCTATGCATTTCAGGTTTATTGGGGTTCTCACGACGAACAATATTCTTGCCCATTTCTTCAATATGGTCATGCATCCCCAACTTCTTATCTTCAGATACAATTATAAGGGATCTCTGCTTAAGAACTCCTAAGCCAACTTTAGCAAAAAAGCCACAACTTTCAAACATTATGACTGCATCCTTTTCCTTCCAACCTTTCAGAAAGCATGCAACATCTAGAAACATTTCTTTGTGATCATCCTCAAGACCATCATAACTGAGTTCCAATTTATCCATAGTTGCCTTCAATGGGATTTTTTTTAGTCTTGCTAGGGTATCTTTCCATTGAAGCACATTTTGATCACAAAGAAGTGAACCCAAAACTTTGATTGTTAATGGGAGACCATCAGCGTATTGTACAACTTCTTCTGAAAGTTCTTCGTACCCTACAACCGGAATATCTCTATTAAATGCATACTTACTAAAAAGAGAAATCGCTTCCGCGCGCAATAACAAGTTGACGTTATTAATGAACTTCACTCGGTAGGATAACAGAACTTGCTTATCTCGTGTGGTAATGATAACTCTGCTTCCCAATTTGAACCAGTCAGACGAGCCTGCTAACGCCTCAAGTTGTTCTATATCATCAACATCATCTAGAACAACAAGAACCTTTCTCCCACGCAACAAAGTTTTCATCATGTTTGTTCCTTCATGAACACTTCTTACAACGATGTTTTCGTCACTTAGCACACTGCGAAGAATTTGTTGTTGCAACTCTTTCAAACCATACGAAGAGGAATTTGAAACTTCTCTTACATTTTCAACAAATACTTTACCGTCAAACTGAATGGATATTCGATCAAAAACAACTCCTGCCAAAGTTGTCTTCCCCCCACCTCCCATCCCCCATATCCCTATCATGCGGACATCATCAGCATCAAGTTCTAAAGATGAAAGGACAGGTTCTATTCGTGTTTCCATGCCTACTAAATTTCCGTCAACACTCGAACTACTCAAACATTTCTTTTTGAAAATAACGTCAACAATTTCCTCGATCAATATGGATTCATCCCTGTAACATTCATGAAGATCAAAATAATTAGCTCTCAATTAGTTTGATATAAATATTAATTCATATAACAAAGAAATTACCCTTTCAACTCTGACCCAGCAAGTTTGCCTGCTTCGTTCAAAACGTCCCTCCATTTCGTAGCAGCCTCGTCATTTTCATATTTTTTAAAAGCTTCTCCAACCACCCCACTTTGGTTGCGGATTTCCCTGGGCTCCACATGATAAAAGACTGGGTAAGCAATCCACTCATCACCAGTATGCTCACTAGTCTTCTGACATTCCATAATCTTGACAAGCTCATCTAAGCACCAACGCGAAGATGCATAGTCCTTAGAAAACACAATGACGAAGAATCTCGAGTCCTCAATAGACTTGATGAGCTGCTTGTCAATAGTTTTCCCTTTTTCAATTTTCTTATTATCCTTGTAAGTTTGAATCCCTCGTTGCTCAAGAGCTTTATAAAGATGACTAACAAAGTTGTTACGAGTTTCACCTCTAAAGCTTAAAAAGACATCATACTTGAAGCTCTTTTGAGTGGATGAAGTTGAAGTTGAAGCCATTGAAGTTACTGTTGAAGGATTGTATGAACAGCTAGATGAGATGAATGAGATGAATAACCTTTAATTTCCAGAGCAATGATCAACAAGCCAATCCTAATGTGAAGGCAACTATGTTTTTGTGGAAATAAAATTTGGAATAACATGGAGACATAAAAACCACTTATTTTGTCAAATGAAATAATGTTTCATATTTAAACTAAAGTTGCAATTTTTATCCTCGTATTGTTGAGATTAGCAAATATGATTAAATAGCTAAATCTTAGCAATTCATTTTTTATCACAAAATTAAAACTCATTTTTAAAAAAGAAAATATCTCAAAAATGATTTATGGTTATGAGGAAAAACATGCCTTTTTTGATCAAGGTCTATATAATGACTTGTTTAAAGATTATTTGTTAGAGCAGAAATTTAAGACATATGAAAAAAATAATAAAAAAATAAAATAAAATAAATTTGCCAGAAAAATAATAGAACAGTCGAACAATGGTAGTTTGATTTATGAGTCATGAATTTTTGGATGGTAAAATGGTTAGTATCGTATTGTTTTACTAGAAGTTTCGAGAGAGAAAATGCGATTGAGGCTTTCAAGGAGTCTGTTTGGAAAAAAAAAATAAAAAGCTTTCAAGGAGTAGGATGATGACACTTGTTAAAACAAGAAAGGGTACAAACATCATTTTACGTTAATATTCTGTGTAGCAATAAAAGTTGTCCGTGTAATATCAATTCCCTAAGGGCATATTTGATAGGGTGAAATTCAGAGAAATGAAATAAAGCGCAGAAATCAAATTCACATAAATGAATTCCACAGAAATTCAGTAAAAATTCTTGTGTTTGGTAACACCAGAGAATTGACTTAAGAAATCAGTAAAAATTATTATTATTATTATTATTATTATTATTATTATTATTATTATTATTATTATTATTATTATTATTATTATCCTCTAAGAATTGGTTTCCACTCAATATGTAAAGGAAATGAATTCCTTGATTTTGTATGTAAATCAACTCTTTAAGAATTGCAAATCTCCACCCTTTTATTTCTTAGGCTACCAAACAAAGGAAATGAATTAATTTCCAATTCTTTGATCTCATTTCCCCCAACCAATTAAACATGCCCTTAAAAGAGCATGCGTTAAAGCCAAGTGGGTGAAATCTTCACATTTTTGCGTTAAAGCCAAGTTAACCACACCGGGTATCCACGTTAAAGGCCAAGTGAAGGTGATGCGTTAAAGCTTTAACGCTACGTGAAAGTGTGTTTTTTGTGAGTTAAACTTTAACTTCCCCACCATGTGGTGAGTTAAGCTTTAACTCAGCTTTTTTTTATTTTTTTTTATTTTTTATATATATTTTTTTTTAGTTAAGGTTAAGATGTTAAAATTGATGTGACGCAAACGTGCCACTGCGTTAAAGTTTAACTCAAGTGATGATACCCAATGCTTATGCAATCATTTTGTTATTTGTTAAATGTTGATAGTTATTTAGGTACTGTATTTTTCTATTTGCCAAACGTATAATGGTACAATATGACAAACCATATGTCAATCTACCACCCTCAGTAGCTTACTAAATCTGTATTTTCTACTAGTAATTTTTATTCTTCACAAGTTTAAACACCAAACACTAAGCTACTCAATATAAGTTATGATATCTAGTGATGGAATTAGTGAGACCCACACTGTTTTACAAGACATCGATGAAATTTTAATTTGTGGTGTTAACTTTTGTTAAAAAAAACTCAAAATTTTCTTTAGTTGCATTCAGACAAAAAAAAAAATTGTATTTCTAAAACTTGCATAGATGATCTCTTAGTAAGTGAAAAATAGACTCAATTTATGTTAAACTCAATCTTTTCATTATAGTCGCAATTTTTGTTTAAATTTTTTTTCTTAAACGAAGAGTATAATTTTTAAACCGATCACTTTTAATCCTGATTCCGCTACTAATGATAACCGTTAGTCAAGATTAGCTACTGTGATTTCTTTTAGTATAAACAACCACAACTAAACCGAAACATGACTACTCTCGTTAAGTCAACAGCATGCATGTTTAGGTTTACTTAATTCACTCGTGCAATAATGAAGAGACATAGTGTATTATTATCATTTAAGAATTGCTATAAAAGTAAATATAAAAAAAGCAACAGAAAACAATAGATCGTATAAAAGCAAGCATACATAACGTAAATGGTGATCAGTATATATGTAAAATGACATTTATAAAAGAATACCTGTGAGATTTGCTTTCTTTATGATCCTCTCCTTTGCAAAAGCAAGTGTTCAAACTTTGATTGATATGTATGAAAGTTGTGAAGAAAAACGAGTTTAAGAGACAGCATATTTATATAAATTTAATACTATTATCTTTTATATCCATTCAAATTTGATGCTGTTCCAAAGGACCACACGTTTTAAATTTATGTTACGCCAAAAGTCTTTAGTCCAAAGCTTTAATTATTATGAGAAAATAACCAAAGCAAAATTCCTAGCCATATATATAATATACATTATCCGATTACATTGGCCCAATTCTAGACAGATTTTTTTTTTTTTTTTTTTTTTTTAAACAATTCTTTGTATTATATGAAATCATCAAAACGAGTCGAGCTTTAACAAAAAAACGAGTAGAGCTTTTAACGAGCTACTCGAGCTCGTGCTCGTTTAGCTCGAGTCTACCTTGATAATTTCCAAGCTCGAGTGGAGCTCAAACAAATTGTAGAGCTCGATTAATTTCACGAGCCGAACTTTTAAAACTAGTATTTAGCTCTGCTTGTTCGAAAGCTCATTTAATTATTTGAGCCGAAATGGCCAAACGAGCTACTTGAACTAAACGAGCCGAACGAGCAAATCAAGCCACATATATAGTTTCAAAATATTTTGATTGTAAAATTTTAGTTACTATTAGTATTATAGGTTAAATATAAAACCAAAACTAATATATGTTAACCTGCACACTTCCTTCGTAAATATAAAACCAAAACTAATACGTATATGTTAACCTCCACACTTCCTTCAGTGGGCGATGTGGGATAAATTCCTATTTCCATTTTTATATTTTAAGTGTCTTACTTTGAGACAATTCATATTATCTCTATTTTGGACACACTTTAGCTCGTTGCGAAGTCCTCTTAAAGGAGAATGTAAAACTACTAACCAATGCAAATATGTATAACATAAACATATATTAAATAGTGTCCAAAGTTTGCAAATCATCATTTTTCAAAACATTTTCCAGCAATTTCTTCGAGCCGAATTCAAGAAACTCACAAATAATAATCACTCACCGAGAACCAAAACTTCTAGTGCATTATTAAGCTACAAACTTCCATCATTGTCCCCTGCAATGAGTATTTGGGATTAAAGGAATACATGTATCCGGTAGGGAAGGGATCCGGTAAGAAGAAAAACTAAAATAAGAAGAATAAGAAAAATTTCAAGCCACACATTTCAAATTAGATGGAGAATTTTAAGGGGAGATGCATCTATTTTTGTAGATGCATCTGAAATAAGTAGTTGTGGTTTCTTCTTATCATTCTTATTTTAATTTTTCTTCTTATTTGATCATAACTCGTATCCGGTATCATATACAAAACTGATGATACTTATCCATAAATTACCATTGTCAACGAAAAGTATGACACTTCAAAGCAAAAGTTGATATATATTAATCAAGAAAGAAACAATATAAGCAATTTCACAATAATTAAAAAAATCATATATCAGAGGACATGTTTCATATGCTTAAAATTTGTCTACTAATGTTTGTAGAACTGAATGCAAGTAAATGATAAAACGCTCACCTAATCTCACCTGCACTCAAAACAATCACGAAGACAATTACTCCAAATGGGTTTGGGGCTAAATATATTCTCCAAATGGGTCAAATGGGTTGAAACTGCTTTGACGGGTTACTTACCATCGCATATTCCCAGCTCTAAAAATCATTCGCTTTACAAATATTTAATCATTATAAAAAGATAGTTTTGGTAATCATTTGTGACACAACCCGATTAAACAGCACCACCCATTCTGACCAGAACCTGCTTTGACCTGATATGTTATTGTAATAAGATAGTTTTTGTATTCATATTTAACTAGACCCGTTTGAGGGCACAAAACTACCCATTCTGACCAGAGCCTGCTTTGACCTATTTCTTACCCGCCAAAATGCCACCTTTAAATGTCATCCTATTCACATAAATTAAGTTAATGCAATACAAATAGTTATTGTAATCTTATCTAACCAAACTGTTTTATCCGCACGGAACTACCCATTTTGAACTGAACCGGCTTTAACGTGTTACTTACCCAACCTATTGCCACCTCTACTCCGAGAAGTCAAATTATGCAATATACAAGATTGAATAATGAAATTAATAGATGAATTCTACCTATCATTTCAGTTCTGTTCACATCTACCATAAACTTTCTTAGCTAAAACAAGGAGGTGTCTAAGTAAAAATAGGGTTTAAAAACTGTAATTACGACCAAGTAAAATAACTTATCTGCATATTATTTGAAATGGAGCTTTTAATTAGCAATCCCAAACACCCCTTAGTGAATAACTACACGTCTACACTACCACATTACATAAAAAATTTACATGTGACTAAAGATGCAGATATATCCTATTGAGTATTGATCAAAATCAATAACATAAGTAGTTCTTAATGTCACATCCTTATCCTTATTTCACTATTCCTATTCATAAACTGATGATACAAAAAAATTCCCAAGTTATCAAAAACTAAATACACATTAACATTCAATTATAAGATGGGATTGTTCGAGTAATCGAAATACTACAACTCACAAAAAGATCGTATATATCGCTCAATCAATTTTTCATTATTCAACTACGCGCACTAAAAGGTAAAGCGTGATTAACTTTACAGATTATAGTTGCCGACTACGTGTTAGTTTTGTTGTACGTTGAATCCTACCAACTTTGTTGAATGAGCTAATCCAACACTTAATCTGTTCAGAAAAACACACAAACGTAGGCTTCCAATTGAATTACAGTATCAAGTTACACGTAATCCAAAAGGTCAACGGTAACGTGTTTACTGTTTGAAGTTTAAAGTATATGACAGTATATAACCCATCAATTTCAACGGTATTTAACTGAATTCATAGAATTGAGGAAAGTCAATTTCAACGGTAATGAAAAGAAAACCACAATGCCTCCGCCTCAAAATCATGCTGGACCCACGAGCCAATAAGATACCAAAAACCAAACACACTGTTGCTGCAATAAATAGTGACAGAATATTGTCCCAATTGTGCAGACAGCCTCAAATGCAGCTCCACTTCCACCATCAGATGCAAGCCCCCAATATCACAAGTTAAACCGGACCCACGTGCATTTAGGCCAAGCGACCCATTAGAAAAGCTCGAAATGGAAGAGCAGACCAACATAAATAATTGCAAACAGAGAGCAGCCCCACTGTGCCAAACACCTATATACCTGTAAACTTGCAGACAGAGAGAGATATCCCATTGTGCCAAACAACCATACACTGCAAAATTGCAGAGTTCTGTCCAGCTGCAAAAACCTAAGATTGAACAAACAAATCAAAGGGGCGTGCAATCCAACTGTTCGAATTCGCAGAGTTGATGTATAGCGGGCACTAATCCACGATTTAGATATGCGAATTATCTACAGGTAGATGTCCTCTTCCTTTATGCGAATTAACCGAATCCACATTAGCATTGACCACTTTGTTACTCCATTTAGAAATGGCCCAAATAGCACATTGAAATACAGCGTGCACAACCTTTTTAGTTCAATGACATCCATTAAGACTAATCCTACCAAGAGCAATATCCGATATAGAAAACGAAGGGAATGTGACCGGAGGGTCGAGACCCCACCAACTCCAAATCTTCCCCCAAACCGTCAACACTTTATGGCAATAGATTAAGTAATGGTCAAGATCCTCTAAAACTTAGAAACACATCATACTTGAAGCTCTTTTGAATGGACAAAGTTGAAGTAGACGCGCCATTGAGGCTACGCTTCAAGTATCCCTTAAAATTTAGCCTTTGATGGGCGCAATTATATGAAATGGTTGCAAACAAAATCTGATGAGATGAATAAGAGTACATTAAGAAGACTGTCAAAACAAAATCTTAAGATAAGGTTCTTTCAACATAAAAAAAAGTTAGTTTATTTGGTGCATAAAATCATAAATTTGAGTACTTTTTACATTTTTTAGCCACGTTTCATGGTTGAAAGTCAATATTTGACTAAAAAGTCAACTTCTTTATGCTTAATGCTTTTATCCCAGTTTATTACTATGCAAATCGAAACTTGTTTACGGTAGTTAAATTACTTATCAAAATCTGTTCTTTAACATGATGATATCCAAACTCATATCAAAATCCTACCTTTTTCATCAAAACACAGTTTGACTTTTGAAGAAGTCAACTCTCCTACGCTGAACTCCATGCATTAACTTATCTAACTTCAATATATTAATTGATTTTATGTAAGTCTCAAGCACACCATCAACACAGAAGTTGATATTGAAGCTGGGCTTATTCATTTGCCGAAACAAAACATGGTAGGTTTACCCTCATACGACATCGAAAAACAACATTTTTGTGCTATTAGATAATTGCAACCTATGTTCCAGGCTTTAAAGCTTGGATCTTACAATTCCAACAACAGTCAAACAGTTATGAAAATGAAACTTTCTTATGATGATCATCATCAATATCTTTGTCAAACACCAACATATTCATTAAGAAAACAGTTTGACGACCTTCTAAAGAAGTCAACTGTGTAAAATGAAGTCCACAAACTTAGATTATCTAACTTCTGTTCGGATAATTTATAGTAGTCATTTTTACAGAAAACGAAAACTATCTGAAGAAAATCAGAGTCTGATCACTTAGATTAATGAAAAACCAGGTTTACAACCAAATATTCGATCTGTTCTCAAACAGAATACAGAACCACTTGATCTCAATCAAGGTATAAAATGATAAGAATACAAAGGATATAATAGAGAGTGGTAATATTTCTTGTGTGTTGCAGTAAGAAGGAGAGTAGCCAATATATAGCCAACCATCAAGCATGAGTCGTTTTCCAGGGAGAAGCCAAGGAAAACGGCTAGGGAGTCTTGTGAATAATAAGACGACCTAGGAAGATATCATTAGCAAAGTTGCAAATAAGTCCCTTTGAGAAATAGCACAATGATCCTTCCAAGCTCCAAGCTTTATACACCAGTCTTGTAACTTTGACAACTTGGCAACCTTCACCCTTTATTAACAAGAAAAACAGCAAAGAGATCCACAAGAGACTAACCTGAAATATCCAAAGAGACCAAATTAGTCCTTGATGTTAATACCAGATATCTGATGAGTCCTATTTTCCAACATCCCCCCTTCATCTGATATCTGGTACAAGTCTATTAGGCCCAAGTTTTTAACCAGAAACTTATGTTGATCTGTATCCAACCCCTTGGTGAAGATATCTGCAATTTGATTTGCAGAATCTACTTTAACAGTTTGAATTACACCTTTCAAAATTTTTTCCCTAACAAAATGCAAATCAATTTCAAGGTGTTTAGTTCTTTCATGGAAAACAGGGTTGGCTGCAATTTTAATTGCAGAATTGCTGTCACAGTGAAGAGAAACAGGAAGAAAGTTTTCCAAGTTCAAATCCTTAAAAAATTTTAAAATCCACACAACTTCACTGGTGACTGAAGCAAGAGCTCTATACTCTGCTTCAGTTGAAGATTTAGAGAGAGTAGATTGTTTCTTGCTTTTCCAAGAAACAAGAGTGTTATTAAAGAAAACACAAAAACCAGTTACCGATCTCCGGGTAATTAGGCATTTGGCCCAGTCAGCATCAGAGTAGGCAGAAAGAGACATACCTGAATCTTTTGCAATATTAATGCCCATACCTGGAGATCCTTTAAGATACCTCAATATTCTGAAAGCAATTCTGAGATGAGACTTAAGAGGACAATGCATGAATTGACTCAGACAATGAACCGCATATGAGATGTCAGGTCTAGTATGAGTCAAGTAAATCAGTTTACCCATGAGTTTCTGATAATCAGTTATATTATCAAGAATAGGATCATTATCAGTGGGTTCATTTGTTAAAACAAGCTTAGACTGCAAGGGAGTTTTGGCTGGTTTACAAGCAAGCATACCATACTCAGATAACAAATCAAGACAATATTTTCTTTGGTTAATGCATATGCCTTTGTTAGTATCATTAACTTCAATGCCAAGAAAGTATTTGAGTTTTCCCAAGTCTTTTATCATGAACTTAGAATTAAGAAAGATTTTAAATTTTTCAATCTCAGTGATGCTATTACCGGTAATGATAATATCATCAACATAAACCAGCAAAGCAAGGAACACACCCTTATCAGACTTAGTAAACAGGGAGTAATCAGATTTACTTTGTCTGAACCCATTTTCAACTAAAGTAGAGGTCAGTTTGGCATTCCATTGTCTCGGGGCTTGTTTGAGCCCATACAGAGACTTTTTGAGTCTGCAGACTCTAGTATCATCCTTAGGGAAGAACCCTTAGGGTAATTTCATATAAACGGTCTCATTTAAATCACCATACAAAAAAGCATTGTTGACATCAAGCTGAAAAATAGGCCAACTATTTTGAATAGCAACAACAAGCAGACATCTAATGGTAACCATTTTAACAACAGGAGAGAAAGTTTCATCAAAGTCAACTCCCTCCTGTTGATTGCAGCCTTTAACAACCAATCTAGCTTTATACCTTTCCACTTCACCATTAGATTTGAACTTAATTTTCCAAACCCACTTGTTACCTATAGCTTTCCTGCCCGGAGGTAACTCAGTAATCTCATAGGTATCATTTTTATTTAAAGCTTCCATTTCATCATTCATTGCATCAGTCCAATGAGGATATTTAGAAGCTTCAAGAAAAGATTTTGGTTCACTTATTTTATTAAGTTGAGTGGTAAAACAGAAGTTTTCAGAATCCAACTTTGAATAGCCAACATATTTTTCAAGCCCATATTTAACTTTAGAGTCAACAACAAAATCATTATAATTTGTTGGAAAAACAGATGGTCTAGAAGACCTTCTCAAAGGTACTTCTTCCTGAGCATTTATATTTGAATCTTGATTCAAATTACCCTCAGAAACGTTGTTTTCCTCAAGTGTAGCAACCATCTCATCCTTATCGGTAAAATCATTATCACTATTTTGTTCTGTGATAGAGATTCTGCCAGATGAAGGAGAGTAGTTGCCTTCACTTTGTGATTTATAATCACTTCTCAGACTACTCTCATCATCATTGGGTATCTCAGGATATTCTGTGTCAAAAAAGTTTAAGTGGTTTAAGTCTTGAAAAACATTTTCAGAAGTAGTATCAGCCATATCAGTGTTAGAACCTTTAAAAGGGAACACATTTTCATAGAATTGAACATCCCTAGAAAACATGAATTGATGCTTATCAAGACTGTATAACTTATACCCTTTTTTAACATTAGAGTATCCTATCATAACACATTTCTCAGATCTGCTACTCAATTTATCAGATTCATTCAAGATAGTAGCAAAGCATAAGCAACCAAACACTCTTAAGTGATCAAGAACAGGTTTCTCATTATATATCAGCTCATATGGAGATTTTCCTTTGAGCACAGATGAGGGAAGTCTGTTAATAAGATACGTGGCAGTTAGTACACATTCAGACCACAATTTCAAGGGAAGTCCCCCCCTGAAACATAAGGGATCTAGCAACATTCAAGAGATGCCTATGTTTCCTTTCAGCAATGCCGTTTTGCTGTGGAGTATAGGCACAAGAGGTCTGATGAGTTATCCCATTATCAACACAAAGTTTGTTAACAGTTTGATTTACAAATTCAGTCCCATTATCACTTCTAAAAGCTTTGACTCTTTTATTGAACTGAGTTGCAAGTAAATTGTAAAACATGTTAATGTAATAAGGAACTTCATCCTTAGTTTTAATGAGATAAACCCAAACAGCTCTAGTGTAGTCATCCACAACAGTCAAAAAATATTTGTATCCTTCAGAACTAGGGACCTTATATGGTCCCCATAAATCTAAGTGAACCAGGTCACCTAAAGCATTAGTGAGATGGTCACTAAGAGGAAAAGGTTTTCTAGTTTGCTTGGCTCTATGGCAAATTTCACAAACAATAGATTTTTTATTAGAACCAAATTTTAAAGAATCTTTTAAGATATTTAAGACTGGTTCTGCAGGATGACCAAGCCTGCAATGCCAGTCATGTTGGGACAAGCATGCAAGAATTTTAGAACTCACAGAATCAGATTGGGTGCCTTGATCATTGAAATAGTATAAACCATCACATTGGTTACCATTCCCCAGAATTTTTAGCTGATTCAAATCCTGTTTCAAAAAATAGCAATTACTCTCATCAAAGGCAACTAAGACTTTATTATCCTTTGCAAGTTTATGAACAGATATCAAAGTGATGCAGTATTCAGGGATAACCAACACATCACGCAGAGTTAAAGAATTGGATAATTTGAGATTTCCAATCTTTGAGATAAAGGCTTCAGTCCCATTGGGATGTCCCACCTTTATTCTAAGATGGGAGATATCAATGACATTGACCAATTCTTTATCTGAGTATGTCATATGTTGGTTGGCACCAGAATCAACCACTTTGCTTTTGAAAATTATTTTAGAATGAGCATTGTTATTAGAACAAAAAAACTTCTCAAAGTTTTGATTAAAAACTTTACTATTATTAAACACAGTACCTGCCATATTGGCCTGCACATTCTTTCCAGTGATGGAATTATCTTTTATGAGAGAAATGAGAGTAGAAAGCTGCTCATCTGTAAAACCAGTGGGACTAGAACTAGGGGATGAGCCAGAACCAGAGGCAACAGAGTTGTTATTAGAAAATTTTTTGTTGTTCTGATTTCTGTAATTATTACCCTTTTTTCCAAAATTTGGAGGGTAACCAACCAGCTTGAAACATTTTTCTTTTGTGTGACCATTAAAGCCACAATGTTCACAAATAAGATTAGAGCCAGACCCAGCAGTCTTTCTATAATCAGGACCCCTATTAAGATTAGCAGAATAATTGGTCTGATTAATAGGTGTGTTACTAGGTTGGTCAGATTGATTGATGATTCTGGAAGAGAAAGCAGAGTTATGGGTTCTGCTAGAACTTCCAGCAACAACATTTCTGTGAGATTCCTCACTAGAAATGATAGCATAAGCACCTTTCACATCAGGCAAAGGGTCTCTAGACAGAATATTGCTTCTAATTTGCATATAAGTATTATCAAGACCCATTAAAAATTGCATAAGTTTCATCATTTGGTTATGTCTTTTAAAGTCATCAGCAGCATGACAGGTGCACCTAGGAAGTTTAACCATAGCATCAAATTGCTTCCACAAAGTACTCAACTTGTTAAAGTATTCAGAAACACTAGAACCATTTTGAGATAAAGAATTTATCTTGTGATGCAGATTAAAGGTCACAGACCCATCAACTCTATCAAACGTTTCTTTTAACTCATTCCAAACATCACTAGCATTTTTAGAGAAAATTTGACCAAGGAACAATTCTTCAGAGATGGAATTTAAGATCCATCCTAACACAATAGCATTGACTCTGTCCCATTGTCTACCCAACACTTCATCAGTATAAGATCTCCTACATGTACCATCAATAAAACCAATTTTGTTTTTTCCTTCAAGGGCTAAAAGCATAGCACATGACCAAACATTGTAGTTTTCTGTTCCTTTTAGTTTAATTGAAACAACGGTTAAGGAGGCAGAGTCATTAGAATGGAGATGTAGAGGGTGACTTAGGTCAAGTTTACTAATTAAAGTGACATTATTATCAGATTCAACTTCATCATCAGTATTACCATGAATAGACATATTTCAAATAACAAATCAAGCACACAAAGTAGGGAGAGAAGGAAGTTCCCAGGCTTTCCTTGCCACTAAAGTGGTAGGTCAAGGGCGCAAACAAGCACAACAATGACAGAGAAAAAAAAAACAACCACAATAGAGCACACAGATAATCAGATAAACAGCAAAGTCACAACAACCATAAAAACAAACGACCTCCAGCAACCCAAACACCTACTCCCCGTCAACTAAACAAAAAATAAAAAATACACAAGTAAGAGAGAAGAGTGTGAGGGGTGTTACAGAGCACTCAGAAATCAGCAGCGGAAAAGTAGCCCTACTACACCCTAGATTCACTTAGTCTAGGGATATAGCATAAGAACAGCACGAGCCCAACACCACTACTCCCTAGATTCACTTAGTCTAGGGAAGTAGCAACGAATCAGAACAGGCCCAAATCACCGGATCAAACCCTAATTTTGAAATTAGGGCAAAAGACCAATTAACCACCTCTAATCGATAGATCACCACCACCAGGATGGAAGAGCCACACTTAATTATCACCAGAACCTCAGAGAATCAGAAAGCCCCAAATATTATGGAACCCTAATTTGATATTCAGAGCAAGTTTATGCAACCTGGCTCTGATACCATGAAGAAAATCAGAGTCTGATCACTTAGATTAATGAAAAACCAGGTTTACAACCAAATATTCGATCTGTTCTCAAACAGAATACAGAACCACTTGATCTCAATCAAGGTATAAAATGATAAGAATACAAAGGATATAATAGAGAGTGGTAATATTTCTTGTGTGTTGCAGTAAGAAGGAGAGTAGCCAATATATAGCCAACCATCAAGCATGAGTCATTTTCCAGGGAGAAGCCAAGGAAAACGGCTAGGGAGTCTTGTGAATAATAAGACGACCTAGGAAGATATCATTAGCAAAGTTGCAAATAAGTCCCTTTGAGAAATAGCACAATGATCCTTCCAAGCTCCAAGCTTTATACACCAGTCTTGTAACTTTGACAACTTGGCAACCTTCACCCTTTATTAACAAGAAAAACAGCAAAGAGATCCACAAGAGACTAACCTGAAATATCCAAAGAGACCAAATTAGTCCTTGATGTTAATACCAGATATCTGATGAGTCCTATTTTCCAACACTATCCTACTCTGATAATATCTAATCTATAATAAAAGGAGCCTCTGAACTTCTGATATATCTGTAACCTCCAGAGACCTTGCTGTAGAGACCAGACTCGTGCTTGACAGGTAAGGTTTCAGAGATGGAAAAATGATTGAGCCGGAATCAAATCATATAGCCTGGGGATTGGACATAGACTTCATTATATATGGCTTGTGAAGAGAACATCATCCTTCCGTTCAGTGATGTGCTAAGGTACAGTGCCGAAGCACATGAAAAGAATTAAGTATTGTTTAGGTTAGTGATAATTGAGTTCCGTCGTTGCACATAACTAATTAATATGTAGTTGGATAAATCACCTTTTGTGCCGATCTTCCCAGTCATCAGACCCACCTAATTTTCGGAATTGGTTTCATTGTTAGGATCAACAGTAAAACATGCATCATGTGAAGAAAATTTCTTAATTAGTGTCATATCAATTTGAAAGTTCCTTTTAAAGCAACAATGAGTATTAGAAAAGTGAGAAAGTACCTGGTAAAATAGTTCTTTTGGCCTTTGCCGCACCTGAACTCATCCTTTAGGTGCGTGAACTCATCATCATCATTATTAACATCCTTGCATGTTCATAATCACATCCATCATCATCACCATCACCATCACCATCCACATCCTCATCAAAATCCTCATGAACATCCTTGAAATCATCATCACCGTCACCATCTTCAATGTCGTTTTGTCTCTGGGAGTCATGACACATAATGTACTCAAGAATCTGTGTGGACCCTCTAATATTTAGTCCTTTTAACTGAAAAATGCTCTGTGGAAGACGATTTATGCTCTTTCAAACATTCTAAACGTCCAATTTCTTCAGGCAATTCCTCAATTCGAATACAATCAGCGAGATCTAAATATTCCATACGATGCATCTCACAGATGCTATTTGGAATATCTCGCAAAAATATACTACAGTCATTTACAATGAGCTTCTCCAAACATTGTAATCTGCCAATATCCTCAGGTAACTTCTCAAGAAGACAACAACACCTGATTTCAAGAGATCTCAGTTGTTTCAACATACAAATACTATCTGGAAGAGTTTTAATATCTGTAGACCTCAAAGTTAGCTCCTCTAAACAATCTAACTGGTCAAGGTTCTTTGGCGCTTCTGGAATACCCCCTATAAGTGTAAGCTTTCTTAAACATTGTAACCCACAGATAATATCTGAAAAAGAATGGACATTTATGCGAGCACCGAAACCTAGAGAAATAAGCCTCTCAAGATTTCCAAAAGATGAAGATGGGTCTTCTTTATAATAACAGTAAAACTGAAACTCTGGCCAAGAATTCCGGGGATCATATATACCTGTATCATATGCAATCAGATGTAACTCAGATAAAGTAACAACGTCAGGTGAATCAAGCTTTTTGTCAAACTCAAAGGATTCAAACCTCCCACAATTACTGATGTTTAAATCATAAAAAAAAAAGTGTAAGCTTTCTTAAGATAAGGTTCTTTCAACATAAAAAAAGTTAGTTTATTTGGTGCATAAAATCATAAATTTGAATACTTTTTACATTTTTTAGCCACGTTTCATTGTTGAAAGTCAATATTTGACCAAAAAGTCAATTTCTTTATGCTTAATGCTTTTATCCCAATTTATTCTTTTTCAAATCGAAACTTGCTTACGGTAGTTAAATTACTTATCAAATGTTACTGAACCTGTTCTTTAACATGATGATATCCAAACTCATATCAAATCCTACCTTTTTCATCAAAACACAGTTTGACTTTTTGAAGAAGTCAACTCTGTAAGCTGAACTCCATGCATTAACTTATCTAACTTCAATATATTAATTGATTTTATGTAAGCCTCAAGCACACCCATCGACACAGAAGTTGATATTGAACCTTGGCTTATTTAATTGCCGAAACCAAACCTGGTAGGTTTACCCTCATACCACATCAATAGTCAAAAGTTATGAAAACGAAACTTTCTTATGATATCACATCACTTAGAAAAGACTTCCTGTAGTTAGTTATAAGAAGATCTTCACCAATATCTTTGCAAATACCAACATATTCAACTGCGTAAATTAAGTCCACAAACTTAGATTATCTAACTTCAATTCGGATAATTTAAAGTAGTAATTTTACAGAAAACAAAAACTATCCTAATAACTTCATGATGATAGAACTATCCTATTGACAAACAACGATCCTTCAAATCTATAAGAAAAGGAGCCTCTGGACTTCTGATATATCTGTAACCTCCAGAGACCTTGATTTAGAAACCACACTAAAGCTTGACATCCCAAAATGAACAGAGAAGAAAGTTTAACAATTGACGTAAGGTTTCAGAGATAGAAAAAATGATTGAGCCGGAATCAAATCATAGAGCCTGAAGATTGAACATGGACTTCATTATGGCTTGTGAAGAGAACATCATCCTTCCGTTCAATGACGTGCTAAGATACAGTGCCTAAGCGCATGAAACGAATTAAGTATTGTTTAGGTTAGTGATAATTGAGTTCCATCGTTGCATATAACTAATTAATATGTACTTGGATAAATCACCTTTTGTGCTGATCTTCCCGATCATCAGACCCACCTAATTTTCGGAATTGGTTTCGTTGTTAGGATCAACAGTAAAACATGCATCATGTGCAAAAAATTTCTTAATTAGTGTCATATCAATTTGAAAGTTCCTTTAAAGCAACAATGAGTATTAGAAAAGTGAGAAAGTACCTGGTAAAATAGTTCTTTTGGCCTTTGCCGCACCTGAACTCATCCTTTAGGTGCGTGAACTCATCATCATCATTATTAACATCCTTGCATGTTCATAATCACGTTCATCATCATCACCATCACCATCACCATCAACATCCTCATCAAAATCCTCACCAACGTCCTTGAAATCATCATCACCGTCACCATCGTCAATGTCGTTTTGTCTCTGGGTGTTATGACACATAATGTACTCAAGAATCTGTGTGGACCCTCTAATATTTAGACCTTTTAACTGAAAAATGCTCTGCGGAAGACGATTTATGCCTGTACCTGTTATATCCAACTCATTCAAACATTCTAAACGTCCAATTTCTTCAGGCAATTCCTCAATTCGAATGCAACCAGTGAGATCTAAATATTCCAGACGATCCATCTCACAGATGCTGTTTGGAATATCTCGTAAAAATATACAATCCTTTACAATGAGCTTCTCCAAACACTGTAATCTGCCAATATCCTCAGGTAACTTCTCAAGAAGATGACAAGAGATGATTTCAAGAGATTTCAGGTTCTTCAACATACTAATTCCATCTGGAAGATGTGTGATATTTAGAGACTTAAAAATTAGCTTCTCTAGACAATCTAATCGGTCAAGGTTCTTGGGCGCTTCTGGAATACCACCTTCAAGTGTAAGCTTTCTTAAACATTGTAAACCACATATAATATCTGAAAAAGAATCGACGTTTATGCGAGCACCGAAACCTAGAGAAATAAGCCTCTCAAGATTTCCAAAAGATGAAGCTGGGTCTTCTTTATAATAACAGGTAAACTTAAACTCTGGCCAAGTATTGCCGGGATCACATATACCTATATCATCTGCATCATCTGTATCATCTGCATGTGCAATCAGATGTAACTTTGATAAAGAAACAACAACCTCATGTGAATCAAACTCTTTGGGAAACTGAAAGGATCTAAACCTCCCACAATGCCTGATGTCTAAGTAGAGAAGCTTTTTCAGACATTCTGCAGGAGCATTAATTTCTTCCAAATCATAACAATTATCAAGATATAACCATTGTAGATTTGGAGTCAGCCCAAGGTCAAGAGTCCTCAACAATGCATATAGATGGAGGTGGAGAGTTACGAGCTTTGGACATTCAGCGGGCATATGAAGTTCGATCATGTTATGACAGTTCCCAAGGCTTAGCGTCTTAAGATTTGGAGTAATTCCAAGGTGAAGAGTCCTCAACTTTATTAAATTATGTATGTAGAGAGATCTGAGTTTTGGACTTTCAGCAGGCATGTGTAATCTTTCCAATCTTGTACAAAAATTGATATGTAACTCCTTTAGATTTGGAGTAACCTGGAAATGAATTTCTACCAAACTATAACAATGTTCAAGAATTAGTGTCTCAAGATTCGGAGTCACAATAAGGTCAAGGGTCCTCAACTTTGAATAGGTGAACTTTAGGAACCTGAGCTTTAAAAAAACCTGTCATAATTAAGCAACAAATAATGGAAAGATAAATGTTAATTGGTGTAATGAATAACAAAAGAGAGAAAGATAAACTACCAATTAATCAACCATTAATTATTCTACCTTTTCTTCTCCATCATTCCAAAGTTGAACCATATTGCTGTCAAACATTTCAAGTCCAACAAGATTTTTTGCTTGAAATGTTTTCGGTAAACTTGAAAAAGGATAATATTCCCAGTTCAGAAATCGTAAGGCATTTGGAAGGTGTAGACTATCTTCATCAAAGTTCCACTTGCTAACTTCGTCTATACTTACATATCCGGTATACATTTGAAGAAATCTAAGTTCCTTCATATTTGCGAGACCCTTCATTAAAATTTCAAAATTCAATCCATTTGCATCTAGTTTTATACATTTTGTTGCTTGGTTACCCTGTAATTCAAATAGCAGATACCATGAGATTTGTTTCATTACAAAAGAAAATGTGAAGTTAATTTCTGGAATTGAAATGAAATGTTTAGGTTAGGGTTTCTAATTTTTATAAAATTTGTGTATTTTTGTTTTTCTATTAAATTAAATAAATTGGTTAAATTTGATATTCTAAGGTTAGGGTTTTCGTTAAATTTGGGGATTTTTGGGTTTTATTTAAATTGAAGGTGGTGGTCGTCGTTTCTAGGGGTGTTGGTTTGGTGGCGGGGGTGTGATGATGGTGGATTGGTTTGATGATTGTTGGTGGATTATATCAGTGAGATAAGAGTAAATAAAAAGTGTATTTGACTCCTGGTGTTTAATGGCTTGTTATCATGGAAGCTTATATTATAATAAAACCAAAATTTGTTTTTGTACGATGACTAAATTGATATTTTAGAAAAGTATACTAACTTTAGATTAACAAATTAAATAACAAGATACTTACCGAGTCATTAGCCAATATATCTACAATTTCCTCCTTAATCCATAACCGGCTATGCCTTTCGGGTTTATTGGGGTTCACACGACGAACAATATTCTTGCCCATTTCTTCTATATGGTCGTGCATATCCAAGAACCCACCTTTCAAGATTATAAGAGATTTATGCTCAAGAACCCTTAAACCAATTCGAGCACGAAATCCACAGCTTTCAAGAGAGACGATTGCGTCTTCTATATGCCATCTTTTGAGTAAGCATGCAACATCTAGAAATATGTCCTTGTAATCATCCTCGAGACCATTATAGCTGAGTTCCAATTTTTCCATAGTTGCCTTCAATGGAATTTTTTTTAGTCTTTCTAGGGTATCTATCCATTGAGGCACATTTTGACCACAAAGAAGTGAACCCACAACTTTTATCGTTAATGGAAGACCATCAGCGTATTGTAAAACTTCTTTTGAAAGCTCTTCATACCCTTTAATCGGAATATCTCTTTTAAAAGCATACTTACTCAAGAGACAAATTGCTTCCACGTTCGATAACAGGTTGACATCATTAATGAACTTCACTCCGTGGGCTGACAGAACTTGCTTATCTCGTGTGGTAATGATAATTCTACTTCCAAATTTGAACCAGTCAGGCTCGCCTGCTAACGCCTCAAGCTGTTCTATATCATCAACATCATCTAGAACAATAAGAACTTTTCTCCCACGTATCATCCTTTTCATCATGTTTGTTCCTTCATGAACACTACTTACAGTGATGTTTTCTTTACTTAACACGCTTGAAAGAACTTGTTTTTGCAACTTATTCAAACCATACAAAGAGGATTTTGAAACTTCCCTAACATTTTCAAGAAAGGCTTTACCGTCGAACTGAATGGATACTCGATCAAAAACAGCTCTTGCCAAAGTTGTCTTCCCCCCACCTCCCATCCCCCATATCCCTATCATGCGGACATCATCAACATCAAGTTCTAAAGATGAAAGGAAATATTCTATTCGCATTTCCATGCCAACTAACTTTCCGTCAACACTCGTACTATTGGAACATATCGTTTTGAAAATATCGTCAATAATTATTTCGATCAATTTGGATTCATCCCTGTAACAATGGATGTGATCTAACTAATTACTAATTATCAAGAAGATCTAACATAAATCATATAGCAGATAAATTAGGAATAATTACCCATTAGCAATCTTCTTCGACTCCCACCCAGCCAGATTGGCTGCTTCTTTTAAAGCCTTCCTCCATTTCCCGGCAGCTTCTTTATTTTCATGTTTTTTAAAAGCTTCTTTAACCACCCCACTTTGGTTGCAGATTTCTGTGGGCTCCACATCATAAAAGACTGGGTAAGCCGTCTGCTCACTCGCCTTCCGACACTCCATAATCTTGACAAGCTCATCTAAGCACCAAGATGAACCTGCATAGTCCTTAGAGAACACAATGATGAAGAATCTTGAGTCTTCAATGGATTCCATGAGCTGGGTGTTGATCGTTTCCCCTTTTTCAATTTTCTGATCATCCTTGTAAGTTTGAACCCCATGTTGCTCAAGAGCTTTATAAAGATGGCCAACAAAATTGTTACGAGTGTCTTCGCCTCTGAAACTTAAAAAAACATCATATTTGAAGTTCTTTTGGATGGATGAAGTTGAAGTAGACGCCATTGAAGTTATGATTTGAGAAATTTTATTTGCACTAATTGCAAAGAAGCAATTGGATGAGATGAATACCTTTGTAGAGCAATTATTAAGTCAACTATGTTTGTTTGTGTTTGCAAAATATATATCTGATCAAGGTGCATATTATATACCCTTAGAGCGGATGGTGTGGGCTTTGCCATGGCTTGTCGTGGCTCCGGCCCAACTCGCCGTAGCTCGCCATTCATGGGTTACTCGTCTGCATGGCGAGTTGAATTTAGGGTTTAGGGAGTTGTGGTTATGTTATAATAAGGGGATGTAAAGGGAGTTTTGTTATGGTGACGTAGCACCTCGTGGGACCTAAATGAATAGTTTTGTCTTGCCATGACACCTTTTGCTCTTAGTGGGCACTAATAATATTTTATTAATTATAAAGAATAATTTTTCGTAACCACTAAAATAAAATACTCAACTTTTAAAATATTCATAATCTCTTTGTTTTTTTGTTAACTTTTTCCAATATATAATTTTCTATCGCTTTAGATAAAAAAAAAATAATAATATCATTTTAGAACAGCCAAATGAGCTACTATCACACTTGATGTTTTGGTAAAACTAAATCAATTTTTCTTCTCTTACGGTTCTGTTATAACAAACAATGTTAAAAGAGATTATGAGTATCATACTATCATTAAAGGCTAAAAAATGCACTCTTTCTCACAGTGGGTCACACTCCTTTTCCAGGTGGTCAAAATGGTTAGCTAGGATATTAGATTATTTATAACTGCTTATTAAGGTATTTTTTTTTCCTCTACCAAGTCACTGGATAGTGATAAAACTATATAAGAAACTTAAATGAAACCATTAAACTCAAAAGTTCTAACCGAAATGGTATAGGATCGCTCCAGGTGTAGATTGTGATCAACATGACAAGATTGCAAGCCTGCCCAAGTAAGTTTTTGACGATGCCAAGATTACGGTCCGGTTTTTCTTGGCTTTAATTAGCAAGTATGGTAAAAACTACAAGTTAAATATTGTTGAAAAGTTGATGTGCTAACCTAATAGGTAAGTAACTGATATAAGAATCAGTTTAGAAAATAAACAATTTGTGCCGGAACTTATTCAAATTTATGAAGAGAAACGAAGAATATACGAAAGGTTTTCTTTTTTATGTAAATATAAAAAGAAGTGCAAAAAGAAGATTTATTATTATTATTATTATTTTACCTTTTTTTTTCCTGTTTTGATAAAGAAAGATTGTCTATACTCTATAATCGTGAGTAATGAAAGTAGTGTGGTTAAACCAGATGACTAAACAAGTTCAAGGGCTGCACACGTAATATCCAAACAATTTATTACTGTAACCGACAAACAAGCTTTTAATCCGTGGTCAAAGTGTAAATAGCAAAAGTTTTGTTTTCTGAATAAATAAACAAGCTTTCAATCATGGAACTCTTACGAACTGTAAAAAAATGAATAAAATATAATTACCACTAAACTCTTGATTAGTTAGTGTTAATACAAAATTACATAGAGGCCCCCTAAACTATAGGTTAGTTAGTATTATTACAAAAAAATACATAAACATCATTGTTTTGAACTTAGAAACTTACAACTTACAAAAGCTATCTTCAACTTTTACTTTATACATTTTGTTTATATAACAAATTGCAATTATCCAAAATCTAATAACTTTTTAACAATTTGTTTACAAAAAATTATACCAATAAAAATATTTTTAAATGGTTATAAAATTTTTAAATCGACTTCTTTTCATTCTGGTAATTGGTCAAAATTTAGCAATTTTATTATAAAAAATATATCAACAAAGATGTACTTAAGTTTCTGATAAAATGAGCCCAACATTGTAATGCATTTAACTTATGTACGATTTATAAAGAGTTAGTAACAGAAATTTCAAATACGACTTCTTATTTTTCCCAATAATATGTCAAAATAATTAAAAAAATATTTGAATGATATAGATATTAATCGATAAATAATATAAATTGAATTATACAATTTTGGTATATGAAAATGCATTAAATTAAATTATATAGACATGTGCAATATTTTTTAGGCAAACAAAATAAACTAATTTAATGATTTAACTAATCAAATATATCAGTGGCACGCGTGAGTGTTTGATACTCGTTTTAACACCTTGTTTAACAATTGTTAGTCATTTGGATGCCTCGCGAAACAAAATCAGGACATGAGGTACTAATGGTGTAATTTTCTTGAAAAAGGTTTTGTATGTGTAAACATGGCTTGAACCTCACGGACTAATAGTGTAATTTACCCTAGAATCTAGTACTAGCATTTAAAGGCTGGTAACCGATGTTTTTTTTACTATTGTAAAAAAAAAATAAAAAAAAAATAAAAAAAAAAAAAAAAAAAAAAAAAAAAAACGAAAAAACAATATCGTTCTTTTAAACGTTTTTGCATGAATGAAACTATTCGCAATAAAAAGCTAAGGATCATTAATCTACTAAGTTTATCACAATGGCTTTTCGACTATGAATGGACTAATCGTATAATTAACTTGTTAAAAATTAGTAATATAGCAATTTGTTACATGGGAAAAATGGTTATAGCACTGGGAGTGTGAACGTGATCTTTTTATGTGGAAAAACAAAGGAATGTGATAGAGACACAAAAGACTCTTTTGTAAAAACAAATAATAGAAAAAAGACCATAAGATTGCTTACTCGTAGATGGCTATTTGTAATTTGTCTTATTACATTTTAATACTGATTGAGCCTAAACCATCAAATATTATTGACCAAGGTAAATGGTCAACAAGTCAAAAACAGCTTAGACCAATGCTCCGTGGAAGTATAGGGTTTCCCCGGGTCGTTATGTCCCGACGAGATTGAAATGGTGTTTGAAAACGTTTTTGAGAATGAGTGGCACTGAGGACAGTAACCAAAGATGATTGAGAAGTGATTATAGTATTGATTGCTTGGTATTTAAACAATTTGAAACAATATTAACACTAACAGATACACAGATATAATCACACAAACTCAAATTGGAAATTAGATTTGATTACAGACAATGAAAAAGGTGAGATTTAAACAATTTTACAACTACAGGGGGTGCAATGAAACTTTTACAAACTTAAAATTAAAAGAAAATGAAACTAAAAAGAAAATTATTTTTTAGATTATTTTATTATTTATTTATTTAAATAAAACTATTTAACTATTTAATTAAAACTAATTAACTTAAAAACTTAATAATACAAATTTAAACTAGAAAATTGTAACATTAATTTCTAAAAATCTAAAATGACTTAAAATAAGATTAAAAATTAAAAATATATATTTTTGTCTTTTTGTGGATTTTATATTAATTAAATACTAATAATATTAATTAAACTATTTAAAATATTTTAAATTACTAATATTACTAAAAATGACTAGAAAATTATAGAAAAATTTACAAATCTAATTAACCATCTCAGGAATCCTAAAAAATTATAAAAATATTTTTACAAATTATTTTTAAGCTATTTCTTAATTAATTGCTTAATTATTAATTAAAAGCTAGATATACTAATTTAAATCTAAAAATTAGAAAATTAAAGGTGAAAATTGCAAAGGTAATTTTTACAGAAGCTTAATAACTTATAAAAGTTATAAAAATTATAAAAAGTTATCTAGGATAAAAATTAAATACTAAAACTAATTTATTTTTGGCTTTTTAATTTAAACTAATTTAATTAAAATTAAATCTAAAAATTACTAAGTGAACAGTAGAAAATATGAAAAAATTTTGGAAAATTTATTAAGTGATTAAGAAGCTAAGAAAAATAAGTTGGGTGCAACAGCTTATCCAGATTAGCTGGAATAAGCAAAACAGTTGGAAATAAGCTAAATATACTAATACTACTATAAGTAAATTGATTGTGCAATAGCTTACGGAACTGGTGCCCCAGAGCAAATGGAAGGGGGTGTTGTGGGGTTATGCATGTATGCTTGAGGTCCCAGGTTCGAACCCCACTTTTTGCACTTTTTCAAAACTATTTTTTTTTTCTTTTTACAAAAACACTTAATGAGCAAAAATAAGACTTTTTTATAAAACAACTTTTGAAAATAAGCTTGAATAAGCCCTGTATGATCACCAAATCCACACAGACCCTTAAACACTTTGAAAATGGATTTTTATGATTTAAAAAGCTATGGAATAAGCTAAAATCTACAGCAATAGTTCAAATAAGCTCCAAGACAATGATTTATACCTAAAATAAACTAAATCTACTAAATAAGCTAAAGTAATAAGCCAATACACAACAATAAGCACTTATGCATGTTACTAAGACCAAAACAAGCCAAAAGGCCAATGTGCAGCCCTATGTGGGGCCCACAGGCTTGATTGGAAGTCCAAATGGAGCTTTGATCCAATAAGCCAACCTGGTAAGCTTCTAAATAAGCCAAAAATCACAAGCTAGATCCCACAAATAAGCTAGACGTGAGCTTATGAATGTGGTGGATCACCACTGATCACTTAGTGTGGTGGTTTGGTTAGGGTGACTTAGGGATACAAATAAGCTAAGGGCAAGGTACCTAGGATTCAAAATAAGCACTGGAGTATCAAAATAAGCTGGTGAGCTATCTAAAAAGCCAAAGGTTAGGTATTGGGGTCCACAAGGTTAGTCACAAAAGAGCTTGGAATATTTGCCAAAAACCTGTGCACAGGGCATAGACTTGCCCTGCAGGTCAAAATAAGCTCTTGCACAAGCTTTAATAAAAATCTTAAAAATAAGCTGATTGTGGAAACTTGTAGACTAGGTGACAAATATTAACTTCTGAAAAGATCAAGGTCTCAAGCCTAACACAAAAATCACAAAAAATCTCCCAAGTTTTGGATTTATGAAACAAGTACTCTTTTGACTTTTTGAAATTATGAGCTTAAGTTGACTTTTGTGAGATTTGATTGAGTCTCAGTGTTTGAATAAGGTGTACTAAGGTGTAATAAAACTGATTTAGGCTTCCCTACCAAGATATGAATTGATTTGAGAGTTGTGCTAAACCAAAACTTTAACAGTGAACAAGCTAGAGTAACTTAAATTTGATTTTGATTTTTGCACAAAAGATCACTGAGTTTTATGGTCTAATTGAACTAGTATTACCTAAATGAACATGTAGTGACTACAATTACCAACCCTAGTAACTTCTGAGTCCTCAAACTCAGCAAATCCAAACAACACTTATTAATAACTTGATTTTGATTTTAAAACAAAATGAAACTTATGACCATGAAACTGCTTTATATATGCTTATTATCACTTACTAAGCTGAGATAAGCTCAGAAACACCAAAGTTCACAGCAATAACTCAAAAGTTAATACTATACTATATTTGGCAGTCAAATAAAAAAAATTTAGCACAAAGAAACTAATGATCAAACAAGTAAATTCAGGCAACCACTTAACTAAATTACACTAATCAAGCATAAAATCACAGAAAGAAGCAACTAATAAGCCAATGAACAGTGTAATGAAAAATTAAGAATGGGACTCACAATGTGCAATCCAGCTTAAACCATAGAACCAAGGACCTTAGAACCAATCCTAACACTCCCCATGGAGTACTAACCCCCTGCCATCCATTATCAACAGTGCTCCAGCTTTCTTCTTATTCTTTCTCTTTTTTTTTTCTTTTTTTTCTTTTTTTTTTCACTGAATTTTTTTTTTTTTTTTTTTTTTTTTTTTTTTTTGATTTTTGGAGTCTACACTGAATTTTAGGGTAACTAAAAGCTTGATTAAGCTCTCTAGGAGCTTATGTGAACCTAAAGTCCAGAACAATAACTAGAAACAATTCTTAAATAAGCATAAGAATTTGAAAATTGCATAAACTGAATTCTTTAAGATTAACTGAAATACTTCATTAAAACTTGTTTAAATTTCACTGAGATCACTAGAAATATAATTTAAAAACTTTGAATTACACTAGAAATTTGAAAATTACAATTACGATACTAAATTTTGCTAAATTCTACACACACTGATCTCCACTGCTTCTCTTCTATTTATAGCCCTGGATTAGGGTTCTTGGACACCTCTGAGCATTTCCCATAAAAAATAATAGCCATTGGATCACTGAGATGCTTCCAAAGGCTGCCACGTGTTTTGGCGCCAAAAACTAATTTTGCAATTTGCTTCTAAAATACTCCAGGGGGGGAAGCATTTAATGAGGCTTGTTTGTTAGGTGATAGTGGTGTGGGTTGGTGATGATGGGGTTGCTAGTGGGGGGTGGTGGAGGTGATGGTTTGCAGGGTCAAGTTGGGGGGGATGTGTGTACAGGGCGTAGTTTTGACTTATTTTGACCGGGAGGGAGTAGTATTAAAGGGGTGTGGGCTTGGTGTGGAGTTGGTCTGGGAAAAGAAAGGTTGGGCCTGGATTTTGTTTATTGGATTGGATTTGCTATTAATAATAAAGGTCCGTATGGTTTGGTTGTTATAACAAGGACCAATTATGTAATTTCCTAATAATTAAGGGACCTATTTTTCCATTCTCCCAAAGTTCTCATAATGATGAAACTTGCCAATCTTTAATAGTACGAGGACCATAGTTGACTTTTCCACTTATGAAACTCCAAGGACCATTTTTGCCAATATGCCAAACTTTAGGGACCAAACATGTAATTTCACCAAACTTTGCAACCAAGGACCATTCCTACCATAGATGAGAAGTACAAGGACAAAAATTGTTTTTCTCAAAGTTTTAATATCCCAGGGACCATTTTTGTCAATTTTCAAAGTTGAGGGACTAAACTTGCAATTTTGTGAAACTTTGTACCAAAGGACTAAATATGTAATTTTGTGATTTAAAAGGACCTTTGGTAACTTTTTCAAGTTTTTAGAATAGCCAGGGACTAGTTTTGACAACTTTTGATAGATGAGGACCTGAAACTGCCAATTATGCAAACTTTGTTCATTTTTCGTCTGTTTTTTATTATTTTGCATCTAAAACATATAAAACACATTCTTGGGATATTTTCAGTATTTTGATGAAATTTTGAGTGTTTTTAGATGTTTTGGCAGCTCAGAATAGGTAAAAATGATGAGTATTTACACTCATCAATCCCCCACACTAAAACATTGCTAGTCCCTAGCAATCTTTTGAGAAAAACTTAATGGATTTGAAGTCTCTTTACCAAAAGCCATTACTTCTGGAGTAGCCAAATGTTTCAGTTCAAGTAAGAACTATGGTACACCGATAACCATGTGATTTTTTGCAAACCACCAGCTGTAAACGGATTTGATTTGTCTTTACCAAAAGCCGTTTGCTTCTGGACTAACCAACTCTTCAAAAATTAAGGATATGGTGAGTTGATTCCCATAAAATTTTTGGCAAATTGTCAGCCATCAACGGTTTTGATTTATCTTTACCAAGAGTCGTTTGCTCATGGATTAGCCCATCCTTGTGTGAATTAGACATGGTGGACTGATTACCATTTGTTGTGTTTAGTGCGGAGCACTTCCACTAAAAAAAATTTTGGGCTAAAACGGGGGTATTATGGCACTTATAAGGTAAAAATGTGATAAAATTCGCCAGAATTCCCCCCCCCCCCCATACACTAGAACTGAATATTGCCCTCAATATTCAAAGTACCGGCCATTATGCCAATATTTTGAGAAACTTTGATTTGAAATTTGAAATTTGGGCAAGTGTGGGAATAGCATTTTTTTTAAGATTACTTTATATACAACAGCATGGGGGACTCCCCCACACTAGTTTGGTAGAAAGTAGAAAGAAGTCAGAGATATGG
Organism: Artemisia argyi; assembly: GCA_030686995.1. Lineage (NCBI taxonomy): Eukaryota > Viridiplantae > Streptophyta > Magnoliopsida > Asterales > Asteraceae > Artemisia > Artemisia argyi. The sequence continues at coordinate 228,642,988 of CM060701.1, forward strand.
GTGAAAACCCATATTTTGCTAATTTTTGTTCATCGATTCACTAGCTTGACTCGATCCCCGAATTCATTGGTCCATGGGGAAAGTTTGGAGATTCGGGACAACCATGGATGGTATGTTCTCTCCAAAATAATATTTCAAACGATGACCATTCACTTTGAAGTTAGGACCTTCGGGTTGAGATAACTTTGAATTGAAAAGAAGGACTCTGTCACCGACGTTGAAAACGCGGTTCTTAATCTTGGAGTCATGGATCTTCTTTGTCTTTTCTTTGTAGATCAAAGAGTTCGCGTAGGCTTGATCACGAAGTTCATTTAATTCATTGAGTTGAACTTTACGGTGATCACCCGCTTTAGCGTAGTTTGCATGTTTCAAGGCCCAATAGGCTTTGTGCTCGAGCTCGATTGGTAGATGACACGCCTTCCCGTATACAAGCTTGTAGGGAGTACACCCGATGGGTGTTTTGTAAGCTGTACGGAAGGCCCAGAGTGCATCATCTAGTTTGTCCGACCAGGAAGCACGGTTTTCACCTACGGTCCTCTCAAGAATCCGTTTAATACCACGGTTTGAAACTTCCACTTGCCCACTTGTTTGTGGGTGATACGCGGTAGAAAGACGGTGAGTAACGTCGTACTTAAGCATGACCTTTGCGAATTGATCATTGCAAAAGTGTGTACCGCAATCACTAATGATGGCACGGGGAGTTCCAAAACGAGCAAATAGGGATTTCAAGAATTTCACAACAACTCGGGCATCGTTTGTGGGTAAGGCTTTTGCCTCAACCCATTTTGACAAATAGTCAACAGCCAAGATGGGAAAGGCCCCATAAAATCAATGCCCCAGACGTCAAAGATTTCAAAAACTTGAATAGCATTTTGTTGCATTTCGTTCTTTTGTGAAATATTTCCGTGACGCTGACAAGCATCACAAGCTTTGACTAATTCGTGGGCATCCTTATAAATTGCGGGCCAATAGAAACCGAAGTCAAACACCTTTTTGGTGGTGTAGTTAGGACTATGGTGGCCCCCGGTGGGTCCAGCATGGCAAGCCTTGAGAATATCAGTGGCTTCCTGTCCATAAACACATCGCCTGATGACTTGATCGGAACAGATTTTGAACAAATAAGGGTCGTCCCAGAAGTAATGTTTAACGTCTTTGAAGAATTTGTTTTTCTGTTGGGACAACATACCCTTCACGATGAAGTTACCCGCATGGTAGTTTGCAAAGTCGGCAAACCATGGGGTAGAAGAGTCATGATGAAAAGAAACCGCATTGAGTGTCTCGAGAGGAAATGTTTCGTTTATTTCCTGTTTCTCGGGCACATCCTGGTGAGGGTTTTCTAATCGTGATAGATGATCAGCAGCAAGGTTCTCGGCTCCTTTTTTATCACGGATAATGATATCAAATTCTTGGAGGAGGAGAACCCAACGGAGTAGCCTCGGCTTTGCATCTTGTTTTGCAAATAGGTATTTCAAAGCCGAGTGATCCGTATACACTACGTATTTGGTCAGTATCAAGTATGGCCGGAATTTTTCAAAGGCATACACCACAGCTAATAGTTCTTTTTCAGTGGTGGTGTAATGACTCTGAGCCTCGGTCATAGTTTTGCTTGTGTAGTGTATAGGCTGAAAGTATTTTGCTTTTCGTTGCCCCAAGACCGCACCTATGGAAAAATCACTAGCATCGCACATAAGCTCAAAAGGTAGGTCCCAATCGGGGGCAACAAGAATCGGTGCCTCAGTAAGCTTTTTCTTCAATGTTTCAAAAGCTTCGATGCACCCAGGAGAGAAGATAAAAAGAGCATCCTTCTCGAGGAGATGGGTCATAGGCCGGGCGATTTTGGAAAAATCTTGAATAAACCTACAATAGAAGCCGGCATGACCCAAAAAGCTCCTAACACCTTTAACGGTAGTGGGATGAGGTAATTTAGCGATGACATCAATTTTGGCTTTGTCAACCTCAATCCCGTTTTTTGAAATTTTATGGCCGAGGACAATGCCCTCTTTAACCATAAAATGGCTCTTCTCCCAGTTGAGACTCAAGTTCGTTTCTTTACAACGTTTTAGCATCTTTTCCAAGTGGGAGAGACAAGACTGGAATGAATCCCCGATGACTGAGAAGTCATCCATAAATACCTCCATGATTTTCCCGATCATGTCGGAAAATATTGACATCATGCACCTTTGGAACGTGCCAGGTGCATTACATAAGCTGAAAGGCATGCGTCTGTAGGCAAAAGTTCCGTAGGGGCATGTGAAGGTAGTTTTCTCTTGATCCTGTGGATCAATGGGGATTTGGAAGTAACCCGAGAAACCATCGAGGAAATAGTAGTATTCATTCCCCGCTAATCTTTCGAGCATTTGGTCCATAAAAGGCAGAGGAAAATGGTCTTTACGGGTGGCTTCATTCAACTTACGATAGTCAATGCATACTCGCCAACCCGTGACCAAACGAGTTGGAATCAACTCGTTTTCCTCGTTAGTGACAACGGTTATGCCACCCTTTTTAGGAACGCAATGAATTAGGCTAACCCAAGGACTGTCCAAGATAGGGTAAATCAATCCCGCATCAAGAAGTTTTAGAACTTCTTGTTTGATAACTTTGTGGATTTTGGGATTTACCCTCCTCTGTTGTTGCACTGCTGGCTTAAAGTCATCCTCCATTAATATTTTGTGTGTACAAAAGTCCGGGCTAATACCCTTAATGTCGGAGAGTTTCCAAGCAATTGCTTGCTTGTGTGACTTAAGAACCTTTAGGAGTGCAGTCTTTTCCTCATCTTTTAAGTCTTTAGCAATAATGACGGGTAATTTATCATCAACCTCCAAAAATGCATACTCAAGATGAGGAGGCAAGTCCTTGAGCTTGACCTCGGGAAATTTTTCAGATTTTTCAATAGACTTAATTCCGCTGTATGAAGTTCTTTTGGAGAGGGAGAGGGTGAAGGATCGTCATTTAACAATCTTTCAAGAAGAAAAATATCCCCCTCCGGGTCAAGATAGTTTTCATCAATCTCATTTGAGATTGAGCTATCCTGAGCAAGAAAAGCCTCGACATCTTCCAAAAGGAAGTCACTCCCCTCAAATGGAGTGAGAGAAGGGGAAGAGTCGAATATGATAGGCTCAGAAGAAAGAGTGGTACTGCCACTTGATGAGAAACCGAGAACCTCTTGAGAATACTCCTCTAACGCAACATCGATGATGTCAATTCGGTTTACCGTTTCAGCGTCATAGTTGAAGGAGTATCTTGAAGTCTAATCAAGATTGAATGTTATGGCTTCATTACCAACACGCAAAGTGATTTCTTCTTCGAAAACATCGATTAGAGCACGACCCGTTCTTAAGAATCCCCTCCCGAGAATGAGAGGAACTCTTGGGTCAACATCGAAATCAACAATCACGAAATCTGCCGGAAAATGGAACTTTCCTACTTTCACGAAGATATCCTCGGCAATGCCGAGAGGACGAGATATAGTACGGTCTGCAAGCTCGAGAGTCATGCAGGTAGGAGTGAGCGCAGGAAGAGAGAGTTTCTTCCAGACTGAGTGAGGCATAAGGTTAATGCTTGCACCAAGATCAGCCAAGGCAAAGCATTCAACCATCCCCGGGAAAATGCAAGGAATGAGAAATTTCCCGGGATCTCCAAGCTTCTCGGGAAGCTTTTTCAAGAGCACTGCTGAGCAATGCTCGTTCAGTGGAGTTTTAGCCATCTCACAGAGTTTTTCCTTGTTGCTTATCAGATTTTTGATTCTTGAAGCAAATTTAGGCATTAGAAGAAGAGCATCCGCGAAGCTAATATCGAAATGTAACTCTTGGAAAATTTGGTAGAATTTTTCCATCTGATGATTAGCTTTTTCTCGGTTCTTTTGATCATTCAAACGTGAAGGATATGGAATTGAAGGCTTGGGATTGTTCTTTGGAATTTCATCAGAACTTTCCGGAGGATCAAATACAACTTTCGACTTGCGAGTCGGGATCGGGAGAACTTGAGGGTGGACGTTGTTGGTACCTCTGTTATTATTAGGATGTACCGTGTCCGTGGTAACCTCAGGTTCACGTTCCCCTACCTTGGTAGGAGGAGAAGAAGAGGTAGAGGGAGCCGCGGGTCCATTGTATGATACTCCACTTCGGGTAGTGATCGCCTTAACATCTCCCCTCGGGTTAGCGATCGTGTTGCTCGGTAGTGTACCTAAGCCTGAGGGTCGATCATTTAAAGACTTCCGAAGTTCAGAGATCTTGCTAATCAATAACCGATTTGTTTCCTCTTGTGCTTTCATGAATTGTTTTAAAACTTCATTGGAGGAAGATGGGGATTGAACAACGCTTTGATTTTGGTTAGGAAGATTTTGAACACGGTTGTTCTGAAAATTTCCTTGGCTTTGGTTGTTATTACCCTGAAAATTATTTTTCTAATTGAAATTACCCTGATTGTAATTCCCTTGACCTTGGTTTCTATGAAAATTTCCTTGAAAACCTTGATTTGATTGCCATTTTGAAAATTGTTTTGATTAAAATGACCTTGATTTTGGTTCGGGTTTTGGAAATTCGGGTTTTGAGCTTGGTTAAAATCTCCTCGATTCTGATTTTGATTCGAGTTACGGTTTTGGTTTTGGTTAAATCTGGGAGGTCCGAGAAAATTATTGAAACGATAGCTTAAGAGATTACGGTCCCCTTGTGGTTGGTAAGAATTACCCCCATGTTGTAGGAACCTTGAGCAGCATAAACGTTCTCTTGAGGATAACCAGCAGTAGCTGGACACTCGGAATACAGATGTGGGCCTCCACAAGTTTCACAACTTCGGGCTACAGCTTTCACTTGTTGATTTTGGAGGGTTTGATTCATCCTCAACATAGCCGTAGCAAAGTCGTCCATCTTTTTAGTGAGAACCGCGATATCAGGAGATGATGATGAAGGAATAACTGATTTACATGACTCATCCCTCTCCGCAGAGGAATCCCAAAAGTTATGGTGGGAAGTCATGTTCTCAATTAGATCATAGCATTCTTCGGGACGCCTTTTCATGAAGGTCCCACCAGCAGCAGCGTTGAGAATATCCCGGTGCCTCAATGTTAGACCATTATAGAAGGTATCTATGATGGTAACTTGTAACATATTGTGGTTAGGGCACCGATCAATTGCAAGCTTATAACGTTCCCAAGCCTCGAATAAAGACTCATTGGGACGCTGCCGGAAGTTGTTGATATCATTTCGTAACTTGGTAACCATAGAAGGTGGAAAAATTTTGCTAAAAACTTGGTTACCATTTCATCAAAGGTACGAATAGAATTCTTGGGGAGTCAGTCAAACCATGCAGTGGCATGATGGGTGAGAGAATAGGGGAATAGATATAGACGGAGGGCATCATCGGTGACACCGTGCTGTTTCATGCTTTGGGTGACGGTAAGGTATTTATCAAGATGCTTGTTATCATCGTCACCCGGTAATCCGTGGAAATGACATGAATTTTGGACTTGTTGGATCATGTGGTGCTTGAGGCCAAAGTCCGTAGCCTCAATAGTGAGTGGTGCAATAGGTCCGCCCCTCCCTTGCATGGTAGGCTGGCACAACTCCTCCATCGTTCGGAGATCGGGAGCTGGCTCATCCTTGGGAGGGTCAGGGGGTGGTGGTGGCCCGTCGTCCATTTCTATTTTTGGTTCTTCAATAACAGTACGTAGCTCGGGTACGTTTTTCTGATTTTTACGCTTTCTTTGTGAACGAGTGCGCATGCACTAAAAACAATTTTTCAAAACAAATTCGAGGCAAAACAACAGGGAACTTTAACCAATAATCACAAGTGAATGGGTTCTTTGAAAAAGGTACACCACTCACAGGGATACAATGGCAAGTTTTAATCTTTAGTTTGGAAACTTATTATGTCCACACCCCCAGTTAGTAGGTGTTCTGCCTTGGTTTGCGGTGGTAAGATTTTATGTATTTATTAATTGAAAAATTGTTTTTGGGCTTTTCGGGTGTGTGTGCAGAAAACTTTGGGAAATATTTTTGGTATCGATTCGTTAACCGAAATCGACCTCTTTAAAATTACTCGCAGGGTGGCGGGAGAGAAGAATGGATCTCTCTTCAGTTCGAAATTTAATGTCAGAACTTCCGTATTCCACCTGTGTAGGTTGTAATCTTAAAGAAATCGAAGTAATTTAACTTCACGATTGTTTTGTTGTTTTTTATTTTTTTTTGGCGTTGTTAACTTCAGGAGAAGTGTTAATGAACTTTTTGATATGATTGATATTTTTACAAAAACTTTTTACAAAAGTGGTGAAATTTGTACAGGGAGGGTTTTGAATATCACTAAACTTAAAACGATTTTAAAACATGCAACAACCTCCTCGGAAGCGGCGCCAAATTTTGATTGAGCCTAAACCGTCAGATATTATTGACCAAGGTAAATGGTCAACAAGTCAAAAATAGCTTAGACCAATGCTCCGTGGAAGTATAGGGTTTCCCCGGGTCGTTATGTCCCGACGAGATTGAAATGGTGTTTGAAAACGTTTTTGAGAATGAGTGGCACTGAGGACAGTAACCAAAGATGATTGAGAAGTGATTATACTACTGATTGCTTGGTATTTGAACAATTTGAAACAATATTAACAATAACAGATACACAGATATAATCACACAAACTCAAATTTGAAATTAGATTTGATTACAGACAATGAAAAAGGTGAGATTTAAACAATTTTACAACTACAGGGGGTGCAAGTGAAACTTTTACAAACTTAAAATTAAAAGAAAATGAAATTAAAAAGAAAAATATTTTTTAGATTATTTTATTATTTATTTATTTAAATAAAACTATTTAACTATTTAATTAAAACTAATTTTAAAAACTTAATAATACAAATTTAAACTAGAAAATTTTAAAATTAATTTCTAAAAATCTAAAATGACTTAAAATAAGATTAAAAATTAAAAATAAATATTTTTGTCTTTTTGTGGATTTTCTATTAATTAAATACTAATAATATTAATTAAACTATTTAAATTATTTTAAATTACTAATATTACTAAAAATGACTAGAAAATTATAGAAAAATTTACAAATCTAATTATCCATCTCCGGAATCTTATAAAATTATAAAAATATTTTTACAATTTATTTTTAAGCTATTTCTTAATTAATTGCTTAATTATTAATTAAAAGCAAGATATACTAATTTAAATCTAAAAATTAGAAAACTAAAGGTGAAAATTGCAAAGGTAATTTTTACAGAAGCTTAATAACTTATAAAAGTTAGAAAAATTATAAAAAGTTATCTGGGATAAAAATTAAATACTAAAACTAATTTATTTCTGGCTTTTAATTTAAACTAATTTAATTAAAATTAAATCTAAAAATTACTAAGTGAACAGTAGAAAATATGAAAAAATTATGGAAAGTTTATTAAGTGATTAAAAAGCTAAGAAAAATAAGCTGGGTGCAACAGCTTTTCCAGATAAGCTGGAATAAGCAAAACAGTTGGAAATAAGCTAAATATACTGATACTACTATAAGTAAATTGATCATGCAATAGCTTACGGAACTGGTGCCCCAGAGCAAATGGAAGGGGGTGTTGTGGTGTTATGCATGTATGCTTGAGGTCCCAGGTTCGAACCCCACTTTTTGCACTTTTCCAAAACTATTTTTTTTTTTTAATTTTCTTTTTACAAAAACACTTAATGAGCAAAAATAAGACTTTTTTATAAAACAACTTTTGAAAATAAGCTTGAATAAGCTCTGTATGATCACCAAATCCACACAGACCCTTAAACACTTTGAAAATGGATTTTTATGATTTAAAAAGCTATGGAATAAGGTAAAAGCTACAGCAATGGTTCAAATAAGCTACAAGACATTGATTTATACCTAAAATAAGCTAAATCTACTAAATAAGCTAAAGTAATAAGCCAATACACAACAATAAGCACTTATGCATGTTACTAAGACCAAAACAGGCCAAAAGGCCAATGTGAAGCCCTATGTGGGGCCCACAGGCTTGATTGGAAGTCCAAATGGAGCTTGGATCCAATATGCCAACATGGTAAGCTTCTAAATAAGCCAAAAATCACAAGCTATATCCCACAAATAAGCTAGATGTGAGATTATGAATGTGGTGGATCACCACTGATCACTCAGTGTGGTGGTTTGGTCAGGGTGACTTAGGGGTACAAATAAGCTAAGGGCAAGGTACCTAGGATTCAAAATAAGCACTTGAGTATCAAAATAAGCTGGTGAGCTATCTAAAAAGCCAAAGGTTAGGTACTGGGGTCCACAAGGTTAGTCACAAAAGAGCTTGGAATATTTGCCAAAAACCTGTGCACAGGGCACAGACTTGCCCTGCAGGTCAAAATAAGCTCTTGCACAAGCTTTAATAAAAATATTAAAAATAAGTTGATTGTGAAAAATTGTAGACTAGGTGAAAAATATTAACTTCTGAAAAGATCAAGGTCTCAAGCCTAACACAAAAATCACAAAAAATCTCCCAAGTTTTGGATTTCTAAAACAAGTACTCTTTTGACTTTTTGAAATTATAAGCTTAAGTTGACTTTTGTGAGATTTGATTGAGTCTCAGTGTTTGAATAAGGTGTATTAAGGTGTAATAAAACTAATTTAGGCTTCCCTACCAAGATATGAGTTGATTTGAGAGTTGTGCTAAACCAAAACTTTAACAGTGAACAAGCTAGAGTAACTTAAATTTGATTTTGATTTTTGCACAAAAGAACATTGAGTTTTATGGTCTAATTGAACTAGTATTACCTAAATGAACATGCAGAGACTACAATTACCAACCCTAGTAACTTCTGAGTCCTCAAACTCAGCAAATCCAAAAAACACTTATTAATAACTTGATTTTGATTTTTAAAACAAAATGAAACTTATGACCATGAAACTGCTTTATATATGCTTATTATCACTTACTAAGCTGAGATAAGCTCAGAAACACCAAAGTTCACAGCAATAACTCAAAAGTTAATACTATACTATATTTGGTAGTCAAATAAAAAAAATTGAGCACAAAGAAACTAATGATCAAACAAGTAAATTCAGGCAACCACTTAACTAAATTACACTAATCAAGCATAAAATCACAGAAAGAAGCAACTAATAAGCCAATGAACAGTGTAATGAAAAATTAAGAATGGGACTCACAATGTGCAATCCAGCTTAAACCATAGAACCAAGGACCTTATAACCAATCCTAACACTCCCCATGGAGTACTAACCCACTGCCATCCATTATCAACAGTGCTCCAGCTTTCTTCTTCTTCTTTCTCTCTCTCTCTCTCTCTCTTTTTTTTTTTTTTTTCACTGAATTTTTCTTATTTTTTTGTATTTTTTATTTTTGGAGTCTACACTGAATTTTAGGGTAACTAAAAGCTTGATTAAGCTCTTTAGGAGCTTATGTGAACCTAAAGTCCAGAACAATAACTAGAAACAATTCTTAATGAAGCATAAGAATTTGAAAATTGCATAAACTGAATTTTTTAAGATTAACTGAAATACTTCATTAAAACTTGTTTGAATTACACTGAGATCACTAGAAATACAATTAAAAAACTTTGAATTACACTAGAAATTTGAAAATTACAATTACGATACTAAATTTTGCTAAATTCTACACACACTGATCTCCACTGCTTCTCTTCTATTTATAGCCCTGGATTAGGGTTCTTGGACACCTCTGAGCATTTACCATCAAAAATAATAGCCATTGGATCACTGAGATGCTTCCAGAGGCTGCCACGTGTTTTGGCGCCAAAAACTAATTTTGCAATTTGCTTCTGAAATACTCCAGGGGGGAAGCAATTAATAAGGCTTGTTTGTTAGGTGATAGTGGTGTGGGTTGGTGATGATGGGGTTGCTAGTGGGGGGTGGTGGAGGTGATGGTTTGTAGGGTCAAGTTGGGGGGGATGCGTGTACAGGGCGTAGTTTTGACTTATTTTGACCGGGAGGGAGTAGTATTAAAGGGGTGTGGGCTTGGTGTGGAGTTGGTCTGGGAAAAGAAAGGTTGGGCCTGGCTTTTGTTTATTGGATTGGATTTGCCATTAATAATAAAGGTCTGTATGGTTTGGTTGTTATAACAAGGACCAATTATGTAATTTCCTGAAAATTAAGGGACCTATTTTTGCCATTCTCCCAAAGTTCTCATAATGATGAAACTTGCCAATCTTTAATAGTACGAGGACCATAGTTGACATTTCCACTTATGAAACTCTAGGGACCATTTTTGCCAATATGCCAAACTTTAGGGACCAAACATGTAATTTCACCAAACTTTGCAACCAAGGACCATTCCTGCCATAGATGAGAAGTACAAGGACAAAAATTGTTTTTTCAAAGTTTTAATATCCCAGGGACCATTTTTGTCAATTTTCAAAGTTGCGGGACTAAACTTGTAATTTTGTAAAACTTTGTACCAAAGGACTAAATATGTAATATTGTGATTTAAAAGGACCTTTGGTAACTTTTTCAAGTTTTTAGTATAGCCAGGGACTAGTTTTGACAACTTTTGAAAGATAAGGGACTGAAACTGCCAATTATGCAAACTTTGTTAATTTTTCATCTGTTTTTTATTATTTTGCATCTGAAACATATAAAACACATTCCTGGGATATTTTTAGTATTTTGATGCAATTTTGAGTGTTTTTAGATGTTTTGGCAGCTCAGAATAGGTAAAAATGATGAGTATTTACACACTCATCAATACCATATTTAAGACTTGTTAAATATAATCATTCACCATTAATCCATTATAGCGGCTTAATGTTTCTCTATCATTTCAATATTTGAATACTTATTTTGAACATTCCATGTATTTATTTGTTTTTCCTTGACTTATATGTTAGCTATGTTCTAGATGCATGCACATATAAGTTGAAATCAATGTATTATACAGTTATACTTGATGCCGGAATATATGTGTATTGTATAAAACTAGTCGGGGACCCCGATGTGCAGCCAGATGTTCTCGGGAGACATTATATGAATATTACATAGCTAACAGTGTCAAAATCCGTTATTGAGCAATGTAATATAGTAGGGTATCGGCGCTGCACGAGATAGGATTTGTTTATCATTTCATATATCATAAAACATAGAAGTGGGCTGAGCAAAGGTCAAAAACCGAACCGACCTGATAAAAACCGAACCGACCCGAGAACCGATTTCGTGAAAAACATAAACCCAAACCGAATCGAATATGGTCGGTTCGGTTCGATTTAAGTGTGTTTTTGTCAGGTTTGGGTTGAACCGTACCGACCCGACCCGACTCGACCCGAAACCGAAAATAGGATAAACATGAAACCAAGACCGAACCAAAAGGCTGTCAGCTCGGCTCGGCTTGGTTTTCAGTCGGTTTTGTCGGTCCGGTTCGGTTTTCGGGTCGTCCATGCTTAGCCCCACATAGAACTATATATATTTAATGCTTTATGTAGTAGTTTGATACGTATCATATTACAGTATATGATAATGGGTTAATAGAAAAAGGTGAAAAATACAAAAAGGATGCTAAATTTATAAATTTTTTTACAAAAGGATGTGACATGCATTGATAAGTAGATGTGAATTTAAAAAGAAGAGAGAAAATTGTCAGACGGGTCTCGGAGGGGTGTGCAATAGGTGCCGTCGCACAGGGCCTCCATTTAAAAGATGCCACATTATTACATTAGTTTTGCATATAAATACGTATAGTATTAAACATATATAAGTCATACAATTCAAGTTTATATGCAATATAATTGAAGTTTATATGCAATTTTCTTTAATTTAGGGTGGTGGCAACCATGACTATAAAAAAAACCCCATACCTCCCAACCCACTAATAACATCATTCCACCACACTCATATTTTTTTGATACCTCTACATTCTTTTTTAGTGGCAATGGGTGCTTCCATACCTCTAACTAATTTTATTTTTTTATTTTTTATTTTCATAATTATATTAAACAATTTAATAAAAACATAAATATTTCATTAATAATAAAAAGAAAATTACATAATACTTAAAAAATAAATAAAAATAGCTAGTCATCGAGGTATGCTAAGTTTTGAGCACCTACGTGCTCCGTAAAATCATGTAGGAGACGGTAATGGATTTGTTCGTCGAGTAACTCCTCTAGTACACTATCGCCATAAACAGGCGCGACCGGCTGATCCATTATATAAACCGGTGATATTGCCACCCGATCGTCTTTTAAAATCATATTGTGAAATATGATACACGTATAAACGAGTTGTCGAATCTTATCGACCGACATATCCCGGAGAGGACGATTGAGAATCATCCATTTTGCCTTAAGACAACCAAAAGCTCGCTCGACATCTTTTCTTGCAGACTCTTGTAGCTTCTTGATTCTCTTTTCCTTCGGTTCAATGGGATACTTATATGCTTAACAAACGTTGAATACGTAGGATAGATTCCATCGGTAAGATAATATCCACGTTTGTAAAGCCGTCTATTTACATGAAATGAACTGTTTGGCGCCGTTCCATTTCGGACGAGTCGTCGAGAATAAATATCTCTTCGAATGAAGAAGAAGAGGATGAAACCATTGTAAAAATATGTGAATTGTTTGTGTTAAATTTTATTGAAAGTGATTTTTTAGGATAGATTTGGTTTAGTATATATAGAAGGATTTTTTTTTTTTTTTTTTTGCCTCCAACGGTCCAATTTGACCCCAACGTTCCAATTTGTCCAAACCGGTGAAGCATCAAATGCCGCCCAGGCATACCGCACAGCCAAACCGCCTATGTGGCGGCGGTGTTCACTGCCGGTATGGCCCAAACCGCTGGCCATACCGTGCCGATTGCCACCACCCTTACAAGTGTAATAGGGCTTATTTGTTGTTATTCCCTAGAGCCACTGAAAACCACAAGACAGCCTTGAGAATTGATGAAAATGATTTTTATTAATGACAAGTTATTTATGTAAAAGTTTTTTCGTAAAAATTTAATGGTTGTAGCATTTTCCAAAATACATATCAAAAGTTCATAAACGTACATGGTTTTTACTTGCATAAAAAATCATAGATTAGAGAAACTGAATTGTAACCGGGGGCGGAGCTAGTATTTTTAATTAAGGGTGACAGGCCTGCTTAACACAAAAAGTCATAGTAATAAATATTGCTTCAAAAATTAATCTATAGTATTGTTTTTTATTGTTTAAGTTGTTCATTTATGAATTTTGTAGACATGTCTATAGAATAAGACGGGCTGAACGTAAAAAGCTGGTAGAAAAGTGGCTTGTAATTTATAAAACTAATGAATGAAGTTGGTTGATTAGAGGTGGCTCAACACTTACTAGTCACCCTATTAGCTCCGCCACTAATTGCAACGTAATGAAATATATATGCTATGTAAACAGAAGATCGAGTCTACCCTACATCTATCAACACTTGATAATTTGAGTAACAATTCTCTTTCAAACATCATTCTTACTACTACAATACATGTGTGAGTGGCAAAAGTGGGTGGTTAACAACTTACATCCTAAAATATGGTATACGATACATGTGTAAATGGCAAAAGTGGGTGGTTAACAACTTACATCCTAATATACGGTAGTCTAATGGTTTAAGGAACTTAACATGCATAAGTGATGAGAAAATTTTACAACTCCTCTAGGTAGTATACGTAATTGGTGTAGTGTAGTATGAGTGAGTACCGGGAGTTGATCGAACACACAAAGAATAGCGATGCAGGTTAGAGATATAAATCCAAGAGGCCTAGTGGGAAGGATATTCTTTTAATATTTTTATTGTATATTTTAAAGCAATTAAAACAATGAATTGAGATGGTGATTTGGACTAATTAAACTAATCAAAGGTAAAGACAATGAACTAATGGTTTAAACAAGGATAAGGGGGCTCACCAAGACAAAACGTGCCTTAAAAAAGATGATTCAAACACAAAGTTGATTAATGGTTGCTAATTGGCTCGGGTAACTGTCACTACCTTTGCTTAATAAAGCCATGTTATCCACCTTTTCAGAAGTTTCAACCACAATTGTTGTTGGGACATCTCTTTGATAGGGTATATCATCAACACGAGAAAATTTTACTCCTGGGTTGATTCAAACACAAAGTTGATTAATGGTTGCTAATTGGCTCGGGTAACTGTCACTACCTTTGCTTAATAAAGCCATGTTATCCACCTTTTCGGAAGTTTCAACCACAATTGTTGTTGGGACATCTCTTTGATAGGGTATATCATCAACACGAGAAAATTTTACTCCTGGGTTGACACGGGCTACGACAGGTTGCCTCTGGTACCGAGTTGGAATCTCATAGGTGGCATAGACTTTCTCGATTCCGTTGAAAGGGGTCAGCATATTTCAATTGAGCTTCGTAGATAAAGGCAACTATCTAACAATGCAAATTCCAAGAAATAATCTTAATTGAGGTGATCTTGACGTGGTTAATTAAGGGACACCTCCTATGGGCAATTTAAGGCAAGGGCTAGATAAGCTAACCCAGCCTGAACTACTCATGCAATACACACAATTCCAAATTCAACTACACCAAATCTCAGGCGTTAAAACGGAGAATAACCTAGCGCGAGAACTAACCTAGATATGCAATTCCAACACGGGTGTCACAACTAGTTTAGGTTTACTAAATGATAAATGATATAAGATCATTTGAGGACCAAACTTTTTCTACATACGAAGGGACCAATCCCCACCCTTCATTTATTTTCATCTAATGGCTAAGATTAAACTTAATATTTACACCTACAGGGGTATTTTTGACAGATATAATAACTAACTTTTAATTCCCGTCCCATTTTTTCACACACAAAAAACGTGTGTTTTCTTCTCCTTGTTTCCTCTCTACTCTCTCACCTAACCCTCCTTCATCCTAATTTTCATCTTCTAACCGTAATTTTTTATGTTTAATTGATCAATCGATCTTCTAATAATCTAATTCATCTCATGTTATTCATCATCACGGTATTTATCATCCAGTTATTTATCATATTCGATTTTTTTCCTTCTAATTCATCATATTCGATTTTTGATCTATTAATTAAGCTAATTGAGTTCAGATTCGTGTCTTTGCATAATGAATTAGGTGTTATGGCTTCGGTTGTTACAAGTGTTATGGATTCAGATTCGTCAAATTTGGTTACGACAGATTCTGGTGTTATGGATTCGGTTGCGTCAATTACAGTTGCGACAGATTCTTGTTACGGCTCAGTATACTATACTGAAGAAATTATTGCTTACATACAAATCAGTGAAACTCAAATTGCTTCTAGTAAGCTTATCTTTTTATTGTGAGAATTAAGTTGTTATGATATGGTTAAGCTGTTTTTTGATGTGATGTGTTATGATTAGAAATAGGTAGTTTTGATATTATTAAGATGATTTAGTGTGACCTCTTATCATCTAGTTAAGCAGTTTTTATAGAATTAAGTTGTTTTTAGATTAGCTTATTTGTTAGCTATATCACATGTGATATTTAGTTATTATTGTTACAATTACGTTGTTATGATATTGTTAAGCTAGTTTTGATCATGTTAAATGGATTAGTAGAGCTAGGGAAAGTTTGTTTAAGATTGAGCTTATCAAAACATTTAACAGCGTTAGCTGGGAAGGTAAGCTTCCTGATATAAATGTATTATGTATCTTGAGTTCTTGACTTAAGAAGTTTGTTTTCAACTTTTGAATTCACCTTTGCTTTTGGTAGATTTTTGTTGAGCTCAATTGATCAAAAGGCTAGCTAAGATCAAGGAAGAACAAGGCCAAATAGCGAAGGCTATTGATTTGATGCAAGAGATTGCGGTCAGTTTGTAAATAGTCTTTTAATATCCTAAACGGAAATGATGTTACTCTTTCTTACGGTAGCACTTACCTTTGATTTGTATAATAGAGGTTGAAACTTTTGGTGCTATGGCAAAAATTGAAAAGATCGATTTCATTCTTTAACAAGTAGGAGATTCATCAATTTTTTAATATTATTATTTGTAACAAGATTGAGATAGCATGAACTTCATCATGTACAGGTCCGTTTGTGTTTGGACCGCCAAGATTATGTGCGTGCACAGATTCTCTCTAGAAAGATTAGTCCAAGAGTTTTGGACGCTGATACTACAAAGAAAAAGAAGGCAAAAGGAGAGAACATTGTTGAAGAAGCGCCTGCTGACATACCATCATTTTTGGAATTGAAGCGAATTTACTATGAATTAATGAACTTGTTAAATAACTTAATTCTCTTAAGTAGATGACACCTTTCAAAAATGTAATTATGTACTTCTGATTTCATGGTTTGGTGTCTCCAAATAAGCCACTTACTAGCTACAGAATTGGGCATCATTTCTTTGTCGATAAGTGTAAGTGTAATTTAATTGAAATGTTAAAAATCACACTGGGCATCATTTCTTTGTCAATAAGTCTAAGTGTAATTTGATTGAAATGTTAAAAATCACACGTGATTTCTTCCTTTATAATGGCATTTTATTTTTCAGTTATTTCAATATCTATGTACTTTTTCTTATTACAAAAACTAGTAAAAAATCACATGTGATTTTTTTGAAAATCACATATGATATAACATGTGTCTGGTAATAATTTTTAAATCACATGTGATAGTTTTGTTATTACAAAAACTAGTAAAATATCACATGTGAATTTACTAAAAATCACATATGATATAACATGTGTGTGGTAATAATTTTTAAATCACATGTGATAGTTTCTTACTACTTTCTAAAATATAAATATCACATATGATTATTCAAAAGCAAAAAATAGGATGTTAAATCACATATATGGGGGAAAAAAAGTATCACATGTGATTTAACAAATGATTTGAAAAAACATGTGAATTATCATATATGATAAACCTATAAAAAATACAAAAGAAAATCAAGTATCATATATGATATAACAAATGATTTGAAAAAACATGTGAATTATCATATATGATAAACCTATAAAAAATACAAAAGAAAATCAAGTATCATATATGATATAAAAAAATAAAAACAATGTGAGGTTCTGGTAAGTGATTAGATATTATAAATTTACAAGACAGTTTAAATTTCCAGGTAGGATAATGGTTTAACTTTCTAAGTACTACGTTGCCATCATTTGTCAAGAAATGAAAATGGCGAAACATTTCTGGATGTGATTTTGAATGTCTTGTTTAAGTTTTTATTGCACAAATTGATAAATCAATTCTAATGGCTGTTGTTTATCGATAATCGACTGTTTTATAGCACACTGCAAAAAAAAAGTATCATACATAAATATCATATATGATAATACACTAAAAAAATTTGCTTCAGAATTTTATCATATGTGATAACTAAAATGAAAGAAACAAAAACACTTGAACACAATCATAATATACCCTTCTTTATAAGTTATCATATATGATAAATCAAAATGGAAAAAACCAAGTGTAAAATCATATATGATATCAGAGAATTATCATATATGATAACACACCTAAAAAATTACTTCTGGATTATCATATGTGATAACTCAAATGAAAGTATCCAAAACTCTAGAAAACAATCAGCAACAATCTATTTCATATAAAAACTCAGTAATAATCAAACAATCATGTCTAGGTCTGTTACTCAAATTTCTTCAACACAATCCGACAAAACAAATAATAATCAAAGAAATTAAATAAAAATATGCAGACGATTTATGTTGAAATTCATGCTTGATCCAACACCTCTCCTCTTGTAACTTCTGATTGATCCAAATCCCCTTCCCTTGTAACTTCAACTTGATCCAACTCAACCTCTTCTGCAAACTTTTTTGAATAGTATAAGGTCGACTTAAACTAACTGAAAGAGTAAACTACAATAAGCACCCCTTTCGTTTGGTTTAGATTCTGGAAGTTTTCCCTCCTCAATACTTCGGAGTATTTGAATAGGAGATCTCTAAAAAGTGCAATCAGGACCGCATATTTAAATAGCATCTACGAGGGGCTATTTCCTTTCACTTTGGACCCATTTTTCTAAATCAGGACCACATTTTCAAATAGTATCTACGAGGGGCTATTTTTCGTATATTACTCAAAATAATTGGAATGAGTGGATGTAAACTTCAAATTCTTGTAAATACCTCCAGTTTATGATTATGATCTGTTAACTCTTCCAATTTAGTATTGTCTACAACTGGTACTTCTTTAATAATTGGAGAGGCTGTTTCAATAGCTATTTGTTCCGCTTCTTTTTCATGAAGGATTTGCTAGTGTGCTTCATCCAGGATTTGCTGGTTTGTGGGATAAAATAAAAGTGTGATAAAATTAGTGAGCAGTAGCAAAAATTATAATATGGTGTGTGTAATATACAATAAAAGCTGTTTAGAAGGCCTTTGGTGAAGCTTTTTGCCTAGCCATAGAATACACCTTCATTTTTACAAAGGCTATGTGGCAAGCTACAATGAAAGCAGTTTAGTAGAAATCTTAGCGGCAGGCTTTGCCTTATCCTAAACCTTTAATCATACTTTTTCATCACAACAATATCAACTCAATCTATCTATAACTGATTATTTTACTATATCATATGTGATATACACAATAAAACAGATTAGAAAGCCTAATGTCTATGCCTTTGGGGAAACAGGTTAGAAGCCAAACTGAGCCAAACAAATTAGAAAGGTTGTGGCTGCGCCCTCACTTTGATAAGGCTTGGCCGGAGGCTTTACCTTATTCTAAACCTCATGCTATGTGTTTACTTTTCAATAAGCTAAGCCTTCTAATCGCACTTTTCATCACAATAACTTCAACTCGATCTACCTATATCTCAAAATCTTACTTTTCATCACAATAACATTAACAAATTCTCTATAAACAGTGAAAACCTAACTTCTTATCACAATTTTCTTCACAAAAAATCGCAATAACTTCATTAAATATTCATTAAATAGTGTAAAATCAAAAAATCTTCAACATGAATTCTTTAAATAGTGCGCATCATTATTTAAGCATAAATAACAGTAATAGAAAGTAAAATAGGTTTTTAATCTTCTTAATGTAAATGAAAGTCTATTACTATACCTGAAATCGGTTATTTTAACCAATTTTTAGTTGGATCTTCATTTGTTATCTCGTTTGAAGATGGAGATGATGACGTGGTGAGTTTGGTGATTGATGATGAACGGAAATACTCATCAGTTGGAATGGGGATTGGGATCGGGGGCTGTGATGCCGGAAGTTATGGTGGTTTTTGATTGGGTTTTTTATTTCAGTAGTGTGTGTTTTAGTGTGTGTTTGTTGAGAGTGAATAATGAGAGAGATAATGAAGATCCGGTGTATTTTGTGTTTGTTGTAAATGTACCAAACTGCCCCTCTGCATTTAGTTGTCTTTTTTAATTGGTAAATTGTCTTTTAATCTCAGCCATCGATCATATTTAAATGAAAGGTGGGGATGTGTCCCTTGGTATGTGAGCATTGTTTGGTTTGCAAAATAACTCCCCTCATGATAAATATATAAACCTACTTTAAAGCAGATATAGACTAATAGGATATATTTGGTTAATAAAATTTATAAATGAATTATCAATTCGATTCCCTAAATAGGATTAGATCTAGGTGGCAAAGATTAAAAACTATAATACTAAAGCAAAAAAAAATCAAAATATTCAACATTGACATGAATTAAACGGTAAACACATTTATTTGCATAATCATTAGTCAAGTATTGAGATCATTCTACACAATTACCACATAAAAACTTAAAAAATCATGGTGAACAATTAATCACTAATCAAAGATAGAAGATAAATCACGACATGAGAATAAAAGTAATGGTTAAACAAGCAAACCATAATCAATAAGCGCTGTGGAGTGATTGGCCCATCAATATTCGACCAGATTTTGTTGAATATTATCCCTATTGTTTTCATATACACGTCGTGAGCTACCTCCGTAAAAGGTAAAAACACATTCTCGTTTAGACATATCATTAGACACTTATTGTGCAAAACCGTGAAAGATAGCTTTAAGTACTACCATGAAAATTGAAGCTTTATATCCGTGGGATTGAATGTGATTACCAAATATTGTCCCCGATGTAGACGGTTTGAAATTGCAAGCTACTTGTCTTTTCACCCAAAATTTTCCCATTATACAACACCTTCACTTTAACCATTAACCTTCTTCTTGTTCTTTTGCAAAACAAAAATTATTAACCAAAAATCAACAATCATGACAGAATCAATTGGGAGATAGAGTAAGAAATATTTGTGTTTCTATTTGAAAACTGATGTGATAAAATTATTTGAGGATTGTTTGTGGTGACGGTTTAATTGAGAGAAAAAGGAGTAACATAGTAAGTTGTCAATCCGCCAACACAACCCCTTGCCTTATCAGTAACATGCTGTGTAATTGTACAAACACCCTCTTAGTCAAAACCCTAACTGAAAAGTTCAAAAGTATAGAAAAAGTTAATTAGAAGTGAACATTTTTCTGCGAATGCGTCCTCAGCCTTGAGAAAAAACTGCATGTCATCGATATGCTAGACATGGCCATTGAAGCCCCTCTAACTAACAAATGGATTGAAGTGAGGCTCTTTTATACCAAAATTGAAGGATATACACAATAAAGATTAAAGTAAACAAATTGAGAAGAAGATAGAAACTAACGGGAATCAGGTTTTGTTCTTTTTAATGCACGTTCACTAAATTTAGACCCATTTGATACTTTTGGACCCATTTCCCGTTTAGATTAAATCATAGTTTTCCCATTTGACAAAAAGTAACTATACTCAAATTAACCAATCTCTACATTAATGGGTCAAAATGTCTACCTCCTTGACACAATCAGATCAAACGCTGTTAGTTTTCCTTCTTTTTTTTACATGTGCGCTTCTGCAAATCATAAAAGTTGATAATTGTTGTATAATAATGTTCTTTTGAATGGATTGTGCAAATCATAAAAGATACCTAATAAAAACAAAGAAGAAGCATAATGAGACAAAATAATACTACAATTAAAAAAAAATCAAATTATTTTGAATGGATTGTGCAAAAGAAAATTATGACATATGGGCTATGTTTGGGGAGGGCTTTTATGGGGCTTATGAGGGCTTTGGCTTTTAAAATAAGCCGGCTAATTAAATAAGTCTCGTTTGTCATAGGGCTTATGAAAGGGCTTATAAAATAAGCCGGCTAACAACTTTAGCCCCATAAAAGAGGCTAAAAACTTAAGACCGGGGCTTTTGAAGAATAAATTACTTATTTACCCACAAAAATATTTAACATATAAAAAAACTCATTTAATTATGTCATTTTTAGTAATTTTGCAATAATAAGCCTCAGCCCTAGCCCATTTGGCAAACAAGTTTATAAAAATATAAATTTTAATTTCGGCTTATAATATAAGCCCTAGCCCTAGCCCCAGCTCTACCCCAGCTCCAAGCTCCAAGCTCCAGCCCGCCCATTTCGCCAAACATACCCCATGGTGTTTTGTGACTAATATGAACCAAAAGAAACCTGATAAAAGTTGAAGAAACCTGATGCGAACTTTATAAGAGAATCTGAAAGCAAAGTCAAATGATTATTAAAACGCATATGAAATAAAAATATCATCAACATCTAATGACAATAAATACATCGACAAAATTGCGTTTTTATTATTACTATTTTCATTATGGCTGCGTTTGATTCAGTTATTGGTGAATAGGATTTTGGTTTGTGAAGACTGATGGGGTAGGGGTTGGTTAAGAAAAGGTGTGGGGCGAAAAAAGGGGACTTCCAACATAAGCTTTGCAAGTTTCCTATATTAGTTTCCTAATTTCCTTAAGTAGTGTATATTTAAAAATAATTATGCGAAATGATCTAGACACTCTAAAATTTGAGCATTCACTTTTTAAAGGGGTATTTAATGTCTTTTTCAAGTGCTGTATATTAGATAGTATAGATGATAGATTAAGCAAGATTAAAGTGCTAATGTGCTATTTTATCTTATGAACAAATTATTTGACCTTCAATTTACCCAACAAAAATAGAAACTTGTTTTAGGGGTTTGAAGTTAAGCCTATGTTTTAGAAATGAAGGTATTAATGAATGGCATAGTAGGTCCTTCGTCTATTTCCTTTTATTTATTTCTCACCTTTTTATACAGTTTATCAACTTGTTTAAACTTTCCAATGAGTAGATAGCTTTAAAGCCTTTAAGGGACCAAACATGTAAAGAATAGTATTGATTTAGTCAATTAAGTAATAAACACACACACAAAAATTGTTTACTCATTAAACTTTTAAAACAGTGCTTGTCAGTATATTTGAGCTCTCGAGGTGCTGTTATTCTTATGGGGTATTTGATCCACATTTCTTACTCAAACCAAGAATTGTGTATAGCATGTTTGATTTGAATATGTGATTCTCCTACAGATTATTTGAAGATAGATATATCATCTTTATTTTCCATGCTAGTTGTCGATGTTGGTGATTCAAACGAAACAAACAAACAAAATCGAACAAATGAAGCGGAAGCTTTATTCAAATACTAAACCGAATTACAAAACAAAATTTCAAAGACAAATTCTAATTCAAAGGTACCAAACCCTAATTCAAAAGGTACAAAGAAAACTAATGATATCAATCCCTATTTATAGGCAAAACTAACCGTCATAGATTAGTTACCAAATTCCAAACAAACTTGTAGGACAAGTAACATAAATTACCAAATAACCCCTAAAGTTTAAGTCACCTTCCAACAGTCGAGAATAACAAGAGGTTAAGTCTATGGTCATAGAAATAAGCAGAGCATAACATGGGCATGTAGCAGGGCTTTCAGCCGTGTTTAGGTGAAAATTTGATGCACTTAGCCCAGTTTTAACAAACATACATACGTATGATACGTCAAATTTGTGGCTGACATAATTGAAACAATACAAAGAGAAATACTTTGCTCATTTCACCTATATATTCTTACACCCTTTTTACCCGTCGTTTTATTTGATAACTTCATCCCCCGTTCCCAGCTTCACACTCCGTCCGAAGATGGACTTTCCCAAATCATTCTCTGATGACTTCGTTTATAGTTATCCTTAAAAAAACTCAGTGAACTTGATGAAAGTCAATAGTTTGACTCAAAAGTCAAATGCATTAAGATTTGAAGAACTTAACCCAATGTAGATGATATTCATGCAAGTAAAATATTCCATACTAGTATATTAGAACACTTACACAAATTTATGGAACTTATTATATCATGGATCATCTCCAACATAAGGTCTAATCTCTATCAATTATTGAATCTGACATAAACTGTTTATTGAATGCTTTGATCTTAAAGTACTCGTATTTTTGTACAAAAAGTTTAGTATTAGTCTGACATGAAATCAGGAATAACATCACAATTGAAAATAAAACAAACTCTTTAAGTTAGACTAAAACGATTTAGATTACAAATTAATATAGGTATGGTGCTTTAAATGAATTTATATAAACCATATAGATTTTATGAAGCTGTCCAAGCTTCATAATCATGTTCCAATATTTCATTAGTACTGAAAAACGTTCAGTAACTTCCATAAAAGCCAGTCGAACCACACTATATTCATTAAGAAAAAAGTTAGGAAAAACTTCCTGTATTTAGTTATAAAAAAAAGAGTATTGCCAATATCTTAGCAATTTCTAGTGAGATAGTAAGAACATAATGTAATTAGAATTACCTCGGAATGCATTTAACTTCTTATTTTTTAGTTTCATGTAGTCATTTTTTTTATTTTTTTCGTGACACCACTTTTTAACATTTCGAAACACTCCACTTGACCTTAACCATCTCTTGTTTAACTTTTGAACCAAACACAACTTTTCTTCTACATACCCATATCAGCCATCATCGACCCTTATGTTTTTTCAACTAATACTTTTATCATCATATCCACTTTAAAATATCAAATCCTTTTCAAACAAACAATGGTTCAATAACATATTTCTTGTCACACCATACCATCACCACAACCACAACTAATCACCATGAAATCGGCCTACCTTGACCTCCACTCTTGGTGGGTGATTTAAAGGGTTATGGTGGTTGTTACAAAGGAGGAATTTCCTCCCTGAACTATAAAGATTTTCTTGATGGTGGTGGCAACAGGGGCTGCAATGGTGGTTGTTATGGCAGCTAAGGTTGTGTTAGGAAGTCTCTGATGGTGGTAGCTTTTTTCTTGGGAGGGTGAAAAAACTTTGTGTTTAAAACTCTTTTTTATAAATCAGTGGTCAAACTAAAAAGTAACAAACTTTGTGTTAAAAACTCCTGTGGCTAAAAGTGTGAAAAATGAAAACTTCAATTTTCCATACCGGTCATATTGTTGACCCGGTTTTGAACCAAGTTAGATCTGAATTCATACACTACTGATTTTGCATATATCAAGGTATAATGTAATACATTTATACCTGTGGATTTCTTTCAGGTAGATGTTATTGAATATGTGATCTGCTATGTGTGAACCAAATTTAGACTAAGTTAATTTTGTTTGTTGGTAAAACAGATTTAACACTGATGATTGGATGAGCAGATACATTTGTATGAAGGGACCTGGCATAAGTCATGTAACCGAAGCTATAGACATGGCCAAGTCTTTTGCAGTACTCAAACTGAGCTGAAAACAGAATGCAACTATCTTTAAAACAGATCGAAGAATCAGTTGCCCTTTTTTAGACGCTAATAGTAGTTGCTACAGAAAGCATACGAGGAAAAGCAGAGAGGATAGAAGAATGTTTATTAGTATAGTGCATAATTCTAAGTTATGTAGTCGAAAATACTAATATTTGTCATTATTGGCACGTAATATTAACCATGGGTTATAACTTAAGTGTACATCGTTTTCACCTGCAGATTAGACTTGATACCTTTGCTAATGTTTTTGGTTTACTATCAATCATGAAATGAAGCACTAAAATACTTTACCACAGACTGATGTTCAAGACAAACATCTATTTGTTTGACTTTTCTGGTTGTGATTATAAAGAAAAGGAAGAATAATATGTGTGTACTTTCGATTTTTTGGCAAAAAAGCTCTAATGAATATAATGATTGGGGTTTGTGATCATGCCCGGAGGTGGTGAGATGGTGGTGGTGGTGCCGTGGTGGTGGTGGGTGAAAATGAATAAGATATATTTTTGAAGATGAATAAGATATATTAATTGAAGAAGATGAAGTTTGTGGTAAAAAGACCAAAATACCCTCATGCGGGTATCACGTAACGGAAGTAATTGAGGGCCGTTAGAGCGAAGGACAAATGGTAGATAACATTTTGCATTCTATAATCTCAAGTGTCTCAAGGTATGAAAAGCGATAATTTTCAGAACTTGATTACATGCACAATTTTCTGTTATAACAAATTCATAAAACTTTAACTTAAGCTTGAAATTTTTATTAAACTCTGACTTTTATGATGTAATGTAATTTCGTTTATACATTTTGTAAAAACAGATCATTAAACATGTACAAGTTTTTGCTTAAAACTCGTATCCAAATTGTGAATTAAAACAACTTCAAATTTCTCTTGTTTGACCCGGTTTGAACCCAAGTAAGATCCCAAACAGTAAGCAAATAAATCATGTTCCACTTGCTTACATGCAATATACCACTACTTGCATTGCAAAGTAAACAATGTTTTTGCCTTCAGTTCTTCCTTCAAAGTTCAAATGATGACTTTTGAGGGAAAAGATTTTCTGCATTTCACATGTTGATGTGGCCTGTGGGTGCAGATATTAGTGTTTAGCGTAGATGTAAATGCAAATAAGATGTTGGTTTGTGTTGTGCCGAGAAGTAAGAGTAGCCAACTCAATGTTTTAGAGTCGTTAAATGTTGATTTGAAACCTTTAGAAGGCAAAGATGGTGGCGGAAAAGGCGATCTTACCCATGGCCAGGTTAGCAAGTCTCTTTGGCTATTAAGTTTTGGTCTTTCTGCACAAACACCAAGGACATTTTCATTAAACCGGTATTTGAAAGTTTTTTGGCTAGACTAGACAAACAAGACAAAATAACCATCTTGTAATTACTTAGATATAAAAGAAGAGTACAATGTATAAAACAGTATAAATGAAAAAGTACATTGGTATCTTGTGCAAAAAAGAACCCGGATTCTGTATTGACCTTATCGATATGAGATGAAAAAAAAAAAAAAAAAAAAAAAAAAAAACGTTAGCACTAATGATTGGATGAGCAGATCAGATGGATTCCATATTTTAAGCATCATGAACTTAATTTTGATATTAAGTATTTTCTTATATTATTTGTATGCATAAGTCATGAACTGAAGCAATAGACATGGCCAAGTCTTTTGCTGCACTAAAGTTGAGCTGAAAAAAGAATGCAACTGTCTTTAAAACAGTCAATTGCCATATGATAGGGAATGACAGGTATAACTTTAGTACCGTATATTGTTTGATTAACCACAGTGAAAATTTATACATTTTTTACGGTTCTTGGTTTGAATGGTAGTCAAATATCCTATCATCCCACACAATGAAATGAAGTAAATAAAATGACCTTCCCGAGTTTGATGTTCAGACACATTATTTGTCAGTTTGACTTTTCAGGTCAAAATATATATAACGAAATTCACAATTGATAGAATAAATTCTGAAGGATAAGAGTTTGATAAGTTCATAAGACCTGTTAACAGTTAGAAATACTTAGAAACAGTGAAAAAAATCTTGCATGTGTTATGAAGCCTATCTTAATTTGAATTTTGAACTATTTGATTTTGACTTTGAGAGTTAAGTTAGCCTGGATTATGATCCATAAGTATGACATGATCATCAGTGACAGAAAAATGAAAGCTTTCATATCGTTGACAAAAATGTTCAATACTCAGTAGCTTCCTTACATAAAAAAAATAAAAAAAATAAATAAATAAATAAATAAATAACTAAAAAAAAAAAAAAAAAAAAAAAAAGTGCTCTATTTATTTGACTTAGAAGTCAACTATGTTGATGTCTATTGATTTCATCTCAGTTTAGAACATATTTAAGTGCTCGAACTTGTTTAAAGCCAAATGATATATAACAAGATCATCTACAACTATGAAGAAGTCCCAAAATGAAGGAACAAAATTACACATATGGCATTTAATAAAAATTTCATGCATGGGCAATAGTTTTATCTGAAAGACTGAAACCAAAACATTGAAGCCGGAGATGAAACTCGAGTGAGGAGGGCATGATCCTGCTGTCAAATGAAGTGCCAAAATGCAAAGCATATCTAATAAGAAATATAAATTATAAAACATATTATTAGTTTAAGATTAATTGCATCACATACTTACATCAGTGCATAGCTGAAAAAAATCACCTTGTGCAACTGATTGGCAATTACTCCCAGCTCATTGGGAATGGGACCTTCTTAATCTGTGAAATAGTTCAAATGCAGAATTGTCATAAAAATTTCAAAATTCTAATAGAGTAAAGATGATTAGTACAAATAGAGAAAAACTACCTGTTACGATAGTTCTTTATGTATTGGGCCTTTGGGTGCCATTGTTATTAATGGCTATATGGCGCAGACCATTTCATTATCAAAATCAGGATCTTCATCAGACATTCTTCGTCTCTTGGGTGTCAAACTACATGACTCGAGAAGCCATCTATCCCCAATAATAAGTAGACCTCTCAAACCATATAGGCTATGCAGAAGATGACTTATACCTGAACCTAGTATGTTCAACTCTTTCAAACATTCTAAACCACCAATTTCTTCAGGTAATTTCTCAACTTGAATATAATGAGTAAGTTCTAAACATTTCAGGCGTTTCATCTCATAAATGCTGTTCGTAAAATCTTGTAGAAGTGCCCTCGGATAAAATTAGACTTTATAAAATTCCAATCTTCCAATATCCAAAGGTAACTCGACAATTTCCTACTGTTTAAAACAAGTAAACTTACAGTTTAAAACCTTGGCGCCGCAGTATAAAAATCGATTTGAACCCTCTACGCAAATAAACCTTTACATGAACTTGTTGTTTGATAATAACCCATTTGGGCTGTTTTTTGAATCATGTTATCAGTTGACACATCAAGAATCAGAATCTGACTTTTCTTGAGTAGTATTCGGCCAAGGCAAACCAGTTTCGTTGACCCATACTCCAGTTCTCTCCATTTTTGGTAACTATAAAAAATTTTATAAAAATTGGCTGTGGGTAAACTACACAGGTAAACTACAATAGAGTGACCAACATCTTTAAATCTGTGGTTAAACTACACAGGTATGGAACGTTTGTGGCCAAAGTGTGAGAATGAAAACTTCACATTTCTCACGGGTCATCTTCCTAAACCGTTTACAACTCAAAGTATGATCCGAATCCATTAACGAATTCAACCTAGCTCCATTTTCAGTTAAATTTCATGTAGTAGCAATAGTATTGTTTCATTCATGTTTCAATGTTCATATTTACACAACCTTTGACCAGTAAAAGTCAACTTTGAGTCCATGTGGTGAAATTATTCTCACTAAACTCTTATCAAAATTTTACATTTTGTCCAAAAGTAAGAAACATAAGGCAACAGTAAAAAAGAGACATGGTATACCATTTTACTTGTTTCTTTACACCATTTTTACCCCTAGTGCTACATGGAACAAGAAGTAATGTCGATTTATATGTTAGCTTCGTCCGTGTTCCCGGCTTCAAATTATGTCGGAAAATGGATATTCGCAAATGATTGGCAGTGAAGTAATTTCGTATTCCTGAAACATGTTTAGTAGCTTCTCTCAGTACTAGTAAACACTTTATAATATTGTTCTTCAATAGTTTGACTCAAAAGTCAACCTTTTAATAATTTCAACCCATTGTAGAAGATATTTATGCAAATCAAAACATTTCTTGAATTTATTTATAATACGAGCATCTTTAATATCATGTCAAGTATCATTATTGTAATTGTGTAAACCGAAAACAAATAAAACCCAAATGCAGTACAAACGAAAAAAGAAAATAACAAAGATGAAATAATGTCTGATAGTTTCTAGTCTAAGTTAGATGTATGTTTTTTTATTGACTGTGAGAAACATTTACCTCCAGCTTGGCCCGGACACCCAACAGTCAGACCCATGAAAAAGAATGAATCTTTCTATTCTTCTTAGCAAAAGTAACTTCAGCATGTCATGTAATTGTGCACCACCTGCAGACAACTTATTGAAATTTTAGGAAAGATATTATGATCATTTAAGGTCTATGGCTAAAGCTTAATATCATGGGATTATATCTCTTTTGGGGAAAGAATAAGCAATTAAGCATATCCTTAGATATGAGGATACCCAAACACCCCCTTAGATATAAGCAATTTAAGAGGGTGTTTCATAATACTGATTAAAATGTCTATTACAGATAAGGGGCTTGAGTTAAGCTTGCATACATGTGGACTTGTTTATTTTTGAAGTAGATGAGCTAATTTAAGCTATCTCAGACACCCCTTAACTCTTATTGGATTATTGGAGACTTAGTGTGAAATTATGAGTTCTCAATAATCAGTTTGATAGTTGCTTGTTCATTTTACCTTTTAGGTCCATGAATAACCATTGCGAAAATTGTAGTGTTTGGTTATGACAAAGCAAATCCGAAAGATATTTGGATTTTACTATTACAAAAGCATTAACAAGTTTAAGAAGCCATCCCGAACACCATTGAATCTTGGTTGTGAACTTATAATTTTATCCATGGCAGGTGGCTCAGAAGAAATGCACTGAGTGTGGCGGTTCGGGGCTTGTTCTGATTGAAAAGGAGTATATACGCTGCCCTAATTGTGGTAAGAAAGATTCAAGATTGATCCTTTCTGTTGACAAAATTTATGATATGATTAGTGACTTTTCATGGGGTGTTTAGCACTTTAGCATATGTGTTTTGGAAAAGATTATCAGTTATTGTATTTTCAAGTCATACATACTTAGTGGACTACTGCTGATATTGATTATCAGAGCTTTAAGTAGCTGCAACATGTCTGCATTTTGTTATAGCTATTTATATGATTATGCTCATTATATCACAGAATCAGTTTTATAACGTAATATAAAACACCCATATAGCACATTTAGAAGCTTTTTAACAAGTCTAATAGTATCTTGTCGATTTTGTAGGTGGATTTCTACCATGGCAATCTTGGCAAAGATTCTTTTCTGGTTAAATTCTTCCGAATTTTAGTCAAGATCTCAACCATTATTTTTACATTGTATGTGCTTAATATGATACCGTATGCATATCAAGTTGGTGTATAAAATATGGTAGCTTATTCACTTTCATACCATATTATCTCTTATATCTGTTGCTAAAAGTTCATAACATAGGCGATGAAATCTAGCTATGTTTCACAAGGCTGGATTTATTGGAGTGATTGTATCAGATGCCAATATGCTTTTCAGTTGTCCCATTTTAACCATTGTACCTTTTTTACTCTTAGTCACTGTAAGGTGGCTTTGTGACCCGTTTGGGTCATTTTTTACCCACTTTCTCTTCTAAGACTTGGCATTACATAAAAATCTAACATTTTTACTCAAAAAGGTCATTAGTGAATGTCTGATTTGTTAAGGGCTTTTTGGCTAGAAAATGGCTCAAACATGACACAAAGCCGTCTTTTAACCATAGAGATGTACAAATAAAAAGTAAAATAACTACAAAATAGACGAATGCAAAAGTCAGTTCACATTTTATTCTGGAAAAAAAAAATTGCTACAAAGTTTGAAGTTCTTATACAAATGGTCAGCAGGTGTATTTGCTGTCGAAAACTATAAGAAAGCAAGGCAATACAACCAACCACTCAGGTTTTTTACGAACAGTTGGTTAATTATGTGGATTTCTTTCAGGTAGATGTTATTGAATATGTGATCTGCTATGTGTGAACCAAATTTAGTCCAGGTTAATTCTGTTTGTTGGTAAAACAGGTTTAACACTGATGATTGGATGAGCAGATGCATTGCATGCTTTAAGCATCTTTAATCTAATTCTAATATTTGTTTGCATGGACCTGGCATAAGTCATGTAACCGAAGCAATAGACCAGGCCAAGTCTTTTGCAGTGCTCAAGTTGCGCTGAAAACAGAATGCAACTGTCTTTAAAATAGTCAATCGAGGCATCATTTGCCCTTTTTTAGACGCTAATAGTAGTTGCTACAGAAAGCATATGAAGAAAAGCAGAGAGGATAGAAGAAAGGTAATTCGAAAATACTAATATTTGTCATTGGCATGTGATATTAACCATGGTTTATAACTTAAGTGTATATCCTTTGATCACCTGCAGGTTAAACTTGATACCTTTGCTATTGTTTTTGGTTTGCTATCAATCTTGAAGCACTAAAATACTTTACCACAGATTGATGTTCAAGACAAATATCTGTTAGTTTGACTTTTCTGGTTGTGATTATAAAGAAGAGGAAGAATAATATCTGTGTGGTTGTGATTATATTTATATGTACGGATATGGGTGTACTTTTGATTTTTTGGCAAAAAACTCTAATGAATATGATGATTGGGGTTTGTGAACCTTACCGGAGGTGGTGAGATGGTGGTGGTGGTGGGTGAAAATGAAATGAAGATGAAGATGGTAGGTAAGTGGTAACGGTTTGAAGATGAATAAGATGATATATTATTTAAAGAAGATGAAGTTTGTGGTAAAAAGACCAAAATACCCTCATGCGGGTATCACGTAACGAAAGTAACTGAGGGCCGTTAGAGCGAAGGACAAACGGTAGATAACATTTTGCATTTAAAGCATTTAAGGACGAATGGTGCATTTTTTGGGTCAAGGAATGAAGCTCGTCGGTCAACGCAAACCAAAAGGACGAATTGTGTAATTTACTCGAAATTTTAAATAGAATTTTTGCATTCTATAATCTTAAGTGTCTGTATGAAAAAAGATAATTTTCAGAACTTGATTACATGCACAATTTTCTGTTATAAAAAATTCATAAAACTTCAACTTAAGCTTGAAATTTTTATTCAACTCTGACTTTTATGACGTAATGTAATTTCGTTTATAAATTTTGTAAAAACAGATCATTAAACAAGTTCAAGGGCTGCATATGTATTTTTCAACTCGTGTCCAAATTGTGAAAATTAAAAAAATCTTCAAATTTCTGAGTGGTCATCTTGTTTGACCCGGTTTGAACCCATGTAAGATCCGAAACAGTAAGCAAATAAATCATGTTCCACTTTCTTACATGCAATATACCACTACTCGCATTGCAAAGTAAACAATGTTTTGCCTTCAGTTCTTCCTTCAAAGTTCAAACAATGACTTTTGAGGGAAAAGATTTTCTGCATTTCACATGTTGATGTGGGTGCAGATACTAGTGTTTAGCATAGATGAAAATGCAAATAAGGCGTTCGTTTGTGTTGAGCCGAGAAATAAGAGTAGCCAACTCAATGTTTTAGAGTCGTTAAATGTTGATTTGAAACCTTTAGAAGGCAAAGATGGTGGCGGAAAAGGCGATCTTACCCATGGCCAGGTTAGCAAGTCTCTTTGGATATTATGTTTTGGTCTTTTTGCACAAACACCAAAGGACTTTTTCATTAATTAAACCCGGTATTTGAAAGTTTTTTGGCTAGACAAATGAGACAAAATAACCATCTTGTAACTACTTAGATATAAAAGAAGAGTACAATGTATATAACAGTATAAATGAAACAGTACATTGGTATCTTGTGCAAAAAAGAACCCGGATTCTGTATTGACCATATCGATCGATATGAGATGAAAAAAATAGAAAAAAAAAAAAAAAAAAAAAAAAACATTAGCACTAATGATTGGATGAGCAGATAAGATGGATTCCATATTTTAAGCATCATGAACCTAATTTTGATATTAAGTATTTTCTTATATTATTTGTATGCATAAGTCATGAACTGAAGCAATATACATGGCCAAGTCTTTTGCTGCACTAAAGTTGAGCTGAAAAAAGAATGCAACTGTCTTTAAAACAGTCAATTGCCATATGATAGGGAATGTTAGGTATAACTTTAGTACCGTATATTGTTCGATTAACCACATTGAAAATTTATACATTTTTTACGGTTCTTGGTTTGAATGGTAGTCAAATATCCTATCATCCAACACAATGAAATGAAGTAAATAAAATGACCTTCCCGAGTTTGATGTTCAGACACATTATTTGTCAGTTTGAATTTTCAGGTCAAAATATATATAACGAAATTCATAATTGATAGAATAAATTCTGAAGGATAAGAGTTTGATAAGTTCCTAAGACCTTTTAACAGTTAGAAATACTTAGAAACAGTGAAAAAAATCTTGCATGTGTTACAAAACCTATCTTATTTTGAATTTTGAACAAATACGTATTTGACTTTGACTTTGAGAGTTAAGTTAACCTCGATTATGATCCATAAATTTGACATGATCATCTGACAGAAAAATTAAAGATTTCATATCGTTGACAAATGTTCAATACTCAGTCACGCCCTTACACAAAAAAACATATATATGCTCTATAATACTAATAAACTAATTTGACTCAGAAGTCAACTATGTTAATGTCTAATGATTTCATCTCAGTTTAGAACATATTTATATGGTCGAACTTGTTTAAAGCCAAATGATATATAACTAGCTCATTTACAACTATGAAGAATTCCCAAAATGAAGGAACATAATTACACATACGGCATTTAATAAAAATTTCATGCATGGGAAATTGATTGATGTGAAACCAAAACATTGAAGCCGGAAATGAAACTTGTGTGAAGAGGGCATGATCCTGCTGTCAAATGAAGTGCCAAAATGCAAAGCATACCTAATAAGAAATATAAATTATAAAACATATTAATGAGTTTAAGATAAATTGTGTTACATACTTACATCAGTGCATATTAACTAATTAACATGTAGCTGAAAAGAATCACCTAGTGCAACTGATGGGCAATTACTCCCAGCTCATTGGGACCTTCTTAATCTGTGAAATAGTTCAAATGCAGAATTGTCATAAAAATTTCAAAATTCTAATAGAGAATAGACGATTAGTACAAATACAGAAAAACTACCTGTTAAGATATTTCTTTATGTATTGGGCCTTTGGGTGCCATTGTAATGGCTATATGGCGCAGACCATTTCATTATCAAAATCAGGATCTTCATCAGACATTCTTCATCTCTTGGGTGTCAAACCACATGACTCGAGAAGCCATCTATCCCCAATAATAAGTAGACCTCTCAAACCATATAGGCTATGCGGAAGATGACTTATACCTGAACCTAGTATGTTTAACTCTTTCAAACATTCTAAACCGCCAATTTCTTCAGGTAATTTCTCAACTTGAATACAATGAGTAAGTTCTAAACATTTCAGACGTTTCATCTCATAAATGCTGTTTGGAAAATCTTGTAGAAGTGTACACTCGGATAAAATTAGACTTTCTAAACATTCCAATCTTCCAATATCCACATGTAACTCGACAATTTCCTACTGTTTAAAACAAGTAAACTTACTGTTTAAAACCTTGGCACCGCAATATAAAAATTGATTTGAACCCTCTATGCAAATAAACCTTTACATGAACTTGTTGTTTGATAATAACCCATTTGGGTTGTTTTTTGAATCATGTTATCAGTTGACACATCAAGAATCAGAATCTGACTTTTCTTGAGTGGTATTCGGCCAAGGCAAACCAGTTTCTTTGACCCATACTCCAATTCTCTCCATTTTTGGTAACTATAAAAAAATTTATAAAAATTGGGTTGTGGGTAAACTACACAGGTAAACTACAACAGAGTGACCAACATCTTTAAATCTGTGGGTAAACTACACAGGTATGGAACGTTTGTGGCCAAAGTGTGAGAATGAAAACTTCACATTCTCACGGGTCATCTTCCTAAACCGTTTACAACTCAAAGTATGATCCGAATCCATTAACGAATTCAACCAAGCTCCATTTTAATTTAAATTTCATGTAGTAGCAATAGTATTGTTTCATTCATGTTTCAATGTTCATATTTACACAACCTTTGACCTTTAGAAGTCAACTTTGTGTCCATGTGACAATATTATTCTCACTAAACTGTTATCAAATTTTACATTTTGTCCAAAAGTAAGAAACATAAGGCAACAGTAAAAAAGAGACATGTTGTATGCCTGTATACCATTTTACTTGTTTCTTTACACCATTTTTACCCCTAGTGCTACATGAAACAAGAAGTAATGTGGATTTATATGTTAGCTTCTTCTGTTGTTCCCGGCTTCAAATTATGTCGGAAAATGGATATTTGCAAATGATTGGCAGTGAAGTAACTTCGTATTCCTGAAACATGTTTAGTAGCTTCTCTCAATACTAGTAAACACTTTATAATATATGTTCTTCAATAGTTTGACTCAAAAGTCAACTTTTTAATAATTTCAACCCATTGTAGAAGATATTTATGCAAATCAAAACATTTCTTGAATTTATTTATAATACGAGCATCTTTAATATCATGGCAAGCATCATTATTGTAATAGCTGAAACCAAACTATTGAGGGTAGAGACCTTCAACTTCAGTATGTCATGTAATTGTGTAAACCGAAAACAAATAAAACCCAAATGCAGTTCAAACGAAAAAAGAAAATAACAAAGATGGATGTTTTTTCATTGACTGTGAGAAACATTTACCTCCAGTTGATCAGGACACTCAGACGACCAGACCTATGAAATAGAATGAATCTTTCTATTCTTCAAGGACAACTGGTCCACCACCTGCAGACAAAGTGAATCCTCTTAAAAAGTTAAAAATAAATCAGGAACATAGGACAATTAATAGAGAAGGAAGAAAGTACCTATTAAAAAAGTTCTTAATGCAGTGACTTCTTTTGGCCTTTGGAGCTGTTTAAAATCATCACTCGACCACGGTACACGGGACTTCTGCTTTTGGTGCCTGTGCCATTCACAGATTTATGTACCATAATGTTTTATAAGGGAATGATGTTTCAGCACAGGTTTTTATCTCGGATGTAAAACCACATGACTCAAGAAGCTGTCTAGACCCAAAAATACGCAGACCTTTCATCCTAAAAATACTCTCTGGAAGATGACTAATGCCTGTTCCAGTGATATCCAACTCTTTTAAACATTCTAACCGTCCAATTTCCTCAGGCAATTCCGCAACTCGAATACAACCACTGAGGTCGAGATTAACGAGCTTTGGACATTCAGCAGGAATCTGAAGTTTGACCAAATTAGCACAATCCCTGACTCTTAGCGTCTCAAGATTTGGAGTAACACTGAGTTGAAGGGTCCTCAACTTCTTTAAATCACGAAGGTCGAGAGATCTGAGTTTTGGACATTCAGCAGGCATGTGTAATTTTTCCAATATTTCACAATTATAGATAATTAACTCCTTTAGATTTGGAGTAACCTGGAAATGAACTTCTACCAAACGAACACATTTTACAAGAATTAGTGTCTCAAGATTCGGAGCCACACTAAGGTCAAGGGTCCTCAACTCTGAAAAGATGAACCTTAGGAACCTGAGCTTTAAAAAAGGCTGTGAAAAGCAACAAATTAAAAATGGAAAGATAAATGTTAGTAATTGGTGTAATGACTAACAAAAGAATAACCATTAATTATTCTACATACCTTTCCTTCTCCATCTTTACAAAGTTTAACCATTTTGCTGCTTCCCATTTCAAGTCCAACAAGATTATTTGGTTGAAATGTTTTGGGTAAACTTGAAAAAGGATAACCTCCCCAGCACAGAAATCGTAAGGCATTTGGAAGGTGTAGACCATCTTCATCAAACTTCCACTTCCTAACTTCGTCTTTACGTACATATCCGGTATACAAGTGAAGAAATCTAAGTTCCTTCATGTTTGCGAGACCGTTCAGTAAAATTTCAAAATTCAATCCATCTGCGTATGCATTCAGTTCTATAATTTGTGTTGCTTGGGTACCCTGTACGTAATTCAAATAGCAATAACCATGAGATTTGTTTCATTACAAAACAAAATGTGAAGTTAATTTCTCGAATTGAAATGAAATGTTTAGGTTCGGGTTACTAATTTTTATAAAATTTGGGTATTTTTGTTTTTTCTTGTAAATTAGTGGAATTGGATGAATGGTTTGTGTTATTTGAGTGTGAATTAAAAAAGTGGAAAGAGGGGAGTGACTCAAGGAAGTGGTTGATAGGTGGTCGTGGTTTTTAGGGAAATTATTATTTTAAAGATTTACTATTCACTGACTCACAAAATCACTATAGCCGAAATTATTATTTTAAGTTGGGGAATAGTGTATCCACGCTAAATGTAATATATATATAATAAGATATAGAGTAAATTGTAGAAATTGTCTTTTGTGATTTGTCAAGATTGCAAAAATTGTTCACCGTCTTTCATATGTGCAGTGGCCTTCTTATGAAGAAAACTTGAGATTGATTTCGTCCTTTATTTATGAAAAATACTATAGACAATTTTTGCAATCTTGGCAAACGAAGGAGGCCGCTTGCATTTATGAAATTTTCAAACCGCATGGACGTTTTTTGCAATACACTCTAATAGAAGATATGAAAAGACAAACATACTTCATTTTTAACGGTCAATGTAAGTTAGCGTTAGTAAATTTGGACCAATCTTGTATCGAGTGTTTCATTGTAGGACCACAAGGGCCATTGGGTTCAAAAGAATGTTTAATGATGTAATGAAACAAAATTTTATTTTTGTACAATGATTAAATTAAACTTT
Source organism: Artemisia argyi (assembly GCA_030686995.1). Lineage (NCBI taxonomy): Eukaryota > Viridiplantae > Streptophyta > Magnoliopsida > Asterales > Asteraceae > Artemisia > Artemisia argyi. The sequence goes on from CM060701.1 coordinate 228,680,596, forward strand.
TAGAAAAGTATACTGACTTTTAGTTTAACAAAAATAACTTGATACTTACCGAGCCATTAGCCAATATATCTTCAATTTCCTCCTTAATCCATAACCGGCTATGTCTTTCAGGTTTCTTGTAGTTCACACGACGAACAATATCCTTGCCCATTTCTTCTATATGGTCATGCATACCCAGGTACCCATCTCCAGAAATATTTATAAGAGATCTCTGCTTAAGAACTCCTAAGCCAACTTTAGGAAAAAAGCCACAACTTTCAAGCAGTATGACCGCATACTCTTCCTTCCAACCTTTGAGAAAGCATGCAACATCTAGAAACATTTCTTTGTGATCATCCTCAAGACCATCATAACTGAGTTCCAATTTTTCCATAGTTGCCTTCAATGGGATTTTTTTAAGTCTTGCTAGGGTATCTTTCCAATAAGGCACGTTTTGACCACAAAGAAGTGAACCCAAAACTTTGATTGTTAATGGAAGACCATCAGCGTATTGTACAACTTCTTCTGAAAGCTCTTCATACCCTACAACCGGAATATCTCTATTAAATGCATACTTACTCAAGAGGCAAATCGCTTCCGCGGGCGATAACATGCTGATGTCATTAATGAACTTCACTTGGTGGGCTACCAGAACTTGCTGATCTCGTGTGGTAATGATAACTCTGCTTCCCGATTTGAACCATTCATGCTTGCCTGCTAACACCTCAAGTTGTTCTATATCATCAACATCATCTAGAACAATAAGAACCTTCCTCCCACGCAACAAATTTTTCATCATGTTTGTTCCTTCATGAACACTATTTACAGTGATGTCTTTATTACTTAACACACTGCAAAGAATTTGTTGTTGCAACTGTTTCAAACCCAAAGAGGATTTTGAAACTTCCCTTACATTTTCAACAAAGGCTTTGCTGTCGAACTGAATGAATATTCGATCAAAAACAACTTTTGCCAAAGTTGTCTTCCCCCCACCTCCCATCCCCCATATCCCAATCATGCGGACTTCATCTGCATCAAGTTCTAAAGATGAAAGGACAGCTTCTCTTCGTGTCACCATGCCTACTAAATTTCCATCAACACTTGGACTACTCGAACATTTTTTTTTGAAAATAACGCCAACAATTTCCTCGATCAATTTGGATTCATCCCTGTAACATTCATGAAGATCTCAATAATGAGCTTTCAATTAGTCTGATATAACATTAATTCATATAGCAAAGAAATTACCCTTCCAACTCCGACCCAGCAAGTTTGCCTGCTTCGTTCAAAGCATCCCTCCATTTCATAGCAGCCTCTTCATTTTCATGTTTTTTAAAAGCTTCTCCAACCGCCCCACTTTGGTTGCGGATTTCCGTGGGCTCCACGTGATAAAAGACTGGGTAAGCAATCCGCTCATCACTAGTCTTCTGACATTCCATAATCTTAACAAGCTCATCTAAGCACCAACGCGAAGATGCATAGTTCGTAGAAAACACAATGATGAAGAATCTCGACTCCTCAATAGATTTGATGAGTTGCTTGTCGATCATTTTCCCCTTTTCAATTGTCTTATCATCCTTGTAAGTTTGAATCCCTCGTTGCTCAAGAGCTTTATAAAGATGACTTACAAAGTTGTTACGAGTGTCTTCACCTCTAAAGCTTAAAAAGACATCATACTTGAAGCTCTTTTGAATGGATGAAGTTGAAGTTGAAGCCATTGAAGTTACTGTTGAAGGATTGTATGAACAGCTGGATGAGATGAATAACCTTCAATTTCTAGAGCAATGGTCAACAAGACAATGGTAATGTGAAGGCAACTGTGTTTGTGGAAATAAAATTTTGAATAACGTGGAGACTTAAAAACCTCCTAATTGGTCAAATGAAATAATGTTTCATATTCAAACAAAAGTTGCAATTTTTATCCTCGTATTGTTGAGATTAGCAAATATGATTAAATAGCTAAATCTTATTAATTCATTTTTATCCTTGAAAAAGTGTGGAATGGATGGAGATGCAAAAGGCTCCTCTTTACTAAAGTAAAAGAAAATGAAAATGACCATAAGCTCCCTAACTCATTCATCATTGTTGGTGGTTTTATTTATTTATTTATTTATTTATTTATTTTTACTGTACAATAAAGACATGTACCTGATGCAATCCAAAAACTATTGATTATGCATGCTATAAGTATGATCATTTACAATTGTAGCTGTCTTAAGTTTGATACGTTCACATATTATAATACCTACTAAGATATCGTAAACAAAACTAATATCCTTCTGTCCGGTCTTAAATATCCACATTGTTATTTTAGGATATCTCTTAATCTTTTAACGAATGAAAATAGACTTAAATGGGTTGAGATATACAGTAGCTATTAGCTAGTGTGACTGTGAGAGTAGTACTTACGAAATGAATAATCTTGAGAATGCAAGATTTAACTTAAGCTACTACACTTGTTGCAAATCACCAGACTTGTATAAATTATTACTCCGTATTTCGATTTCCCTGCAAAAATACAAGATATTACTAATTAGTCATATTACTACTTCGATATATTGTACTGAAATATCTTGGAACTTCCTAGTTACCCAGTCAATTTCTTCAAATCATACAAACAAAAATTTTAGTGCAATTATCAAAAATCTTCGCATAATCTTATAAACCTCTTCACAACAGATGTAGGGTTCAAATAGTTTGACTGAATACGTCGTTTAAGCCGCGTACATCTAAGTAAAAAAAATTATATATTCTTGAAACTTTTTTTTTTTTCTTTCTAAAAAGTGGTGACTTTTAGTTAGATCGATGTATACCTTTCATATATAATCTTAAAAATACAGTGCTAAAAAACTAGTGTTTTCTCTTTTAATAGATCGATGCATTTTTTTTTTCTTAGTATAACTTGTACTCGTAATAATTTAAGCAACTGACAAAACTAAGATTAGAATAATGAGCTTTAATAATGTTTACCTTAACTCACTTCGGTTTCAAACACAATTGAAGTTGAAACTTGAAAACGAAATGTTGGATTTTTATCTTTAGAAGTAACACAAACACAGTTGAAATTGAAGCTTGAAACTTGAAAGAGAGATGGGAAAGTAACAAGTGTGACAAAAGACATGTATACAATTTCTTGTGTTTTAATGACGTGGACAACCAAAGACCGTTTATATGGTCAATGGAAAACAAAGATAAGAATTACTGTTTGATATATATTTTTCACATTTTCTTTGGTTTATTATTTTTGACCGCTTGTAATGATATCTTTTTCTTTTTCTTTCATGAGTCCTTTTCTCTAAAACCAATATCAATTTTTATTCTTAATCACTTTCAAGCCATTTTTATTTAACCACTAGCTAAAAGACTCCGAAAATTCACAAGTATCTTAGAGAGTAGTAATAAAAGTAGATAACAGATGATGTTTACATAACACATAATAAACCAAAATAGCCAAACAAATGAGTATACCCACATGTAGAGGTGTCATAAATCTCGACCCGACCCGGACCCGAACCCGAATAAGGATACTCGGGTCGGGTTACTCGGGTCCAAAATCTAACTCGGGTCAATCGGGTCAACCCGACTAACCCGATTACGAACTAAGGTCGGGTATCGGGTTCTAAATACTTGCCTATTCGGGTTCGGGTCAACCCGACTAACCCGAGTTTTTTTTTTTTTTTTTTTTTTTTCATTTTCATTCTGTGGTGTGCATGTGTACTCAATTTTTATTTATTATAAGCCCAAGTTATCAATTTTGTTAAGGAAGTTATTAACAGTAAAGAGCTTAGAACTTATAAGGTGATCAAGCTTTTCATTTTCTATCATTGTGGCATGGATGTTATAAACAGAACCAAATGAATAAGTGGACGATCAAATAATATGTAAGCCCCAAGAATCCCATATTGCACTAAATCATTAGTTATTTTTTCGCATAAAAAAATTGCCCTGGATCAAGGTTTTAGATAAGAGATATTGTTGATTCTTGTTGGGTGAACAGAAAACTTTGCATATGGGCTAATATTTTTATAACAGCATACTTTTTATTTAGCTTCCATTGACTGCACTTTCCTATTGCAGTCTGTACTTTTGGTTTGTGTCATAGTTTCAAATGCACTAGTTGTTATCTTTAGTTCTTGCGAGATTGGTTATATTTGGTTTGTGTAGTTTAGTTTAAGTAAGTTGTGACTGCACTATTGGTTATATTTGGTTTGTACGTGTGGTATTCATACTTTTTAAAAAATTAAATTTTGGGATTATATAAATGGTACAGACCCGAACCCGACTTGACCCGACCCGACTTGACCCGACCCGATTTGACCCGAGTTCAAATAGGGTCGGGTTCGGGTATGATTTTTTTAGTCTCGACCCGACCCGAGTGACCCGAACCCGACCAACCCGACCCGATTGACACCCCTACCTACATGGAAGAAGAAATTGTTTACAAATGATAAAATAAAGAGTAAATTACACCGTTCGTCCCTGTGGTTTAGCCCAAATCCCTAATTAAGTCCTTATCTTTTTTTTTATTGTATAGTAGATAGTTGTTTAGTTGATCTTCATGGATGATTTTGTAATGGTGTCTTTAGATAAGAAACAAATGTGAATAGATTGTTATTTTAGGTGGTGGTTAAATCTGGAATTTTGGAAGGATGGTGTGATTGACCATCTGGTTTAAAGATTGAAGGGGATAATATAACTTTTTTCAAGAAAAAAAATAAATAAGGATAAATCAAAGATTGAAGTTAATTTGGTGCAAAATGACTAAAAGCCCATCATGTGAAAGGCACGTGGGTGAGGTTAACGGGCAAAGATAACGAATTGGGCGATAGGGATGGACGGTGTTACAAAGTTTCTTTATAAGGATCAATTATGCAATAAAAAAAAGATAGGGACTCAATTAGGGATTTGGGCTAAATCACATGGACGAACGGTGTAATTTACTCTAAAATAAATAACAAAGGGACATGAAATCGAATAAAAACATGTATTTTATGGTGTTTCCCATTTTGATTTGTTGTAAAAATACAAAGACATGTTGATGATATCGAAAACTCGAGCGGTCATTTGCTATGCATCTCGACGTGAAGCCCGTGCAACAAATTGAAATTGGTCACATGTGTATATTTAATTTGATGATTGTATTAATTAATATAACTACTTTTTAATCATAATCCATACATAATAAAGTTAGATAAATTTGATTACTCATGATTACGGTCTTTACAACACTTCTTTGTATACAATGTTCGTGGTGGCACATGATGGTCTTCCTATAAGACTAAGTGTAATAGGGGTAGAAGTACATGTCCCTTTACCACTCATTGTGGTTAAAACACTACCACCACACGCATGGTGTTGTGTTTCTTTTATAACGTGGCGGTGGCCACGACCAATTCATGGAGACAAAAAACAAACACAAATATGATTGTTTGGTGTTCTATTTTTAAAAAATTTGCGTATGATTTGTGCAAGCGTGTGTGTTGCAAAAAAAAAAAAAAAAAAAAAAAAAAAAAAAAAAAAAAAAAAAAAAATTGGAAGGAATGAGATGCACTAGGGAAGAAGAATATGTTTCGGGAGAAGGAGATACAATAAAATACTCTAAAAGCTTATGATTTTATTTTTGGCATTTGAGATCGTGTAAAAGCTTTTGTTATACAATTTTTCTGAAAATAGCTCAAGCTATTGTTATGTACGTTTTAACTTTAAATTGAAGCACATGGAAGACATAAAAATGAATTGACCTCAAACACCACTTCTAAACTATGACGTCTACATATAATTTTGATTTCCCTTACTTAGCAAAGTTTGCATGTCATATTAGAAAATAGAAATTGATATTATACAATCAAATGCTAAAGTATCGACTTAGCACATGAAGCATATTAACTCTTTTGGTCATATCATGTACTTTTCAAACCATTATAAAAGGTTAATGTTCATAAATTTTCACCAAATTAAAGTGGTGACTTAGTTAGATCAAGTTATACTTTTCATATTAATTCTCATTCTAAGTAAACATGAGTAAAGTATCAATACAAGATATGCACAACGAGGTTACCTGAAATCTCGCTTTCAAACACATTTGGATTTTTATTCCTATAGCATTGTTGAGGTTGACGCCAACTGGTTCGTGGTTTGAAGCTGTTGTTTCAAAGAGATGGACATATAACAAGTGTGTATGCGAAAATTACAGTGTATAAACAAGATGGATGTGTAATTGTGTGGAAATTCTGTTTTGATAACGTGGAGAACCACATGCTACTTAATTGGTAAATGACAAAGAAGGCTAATATTTATTTCCGATCTTTTTCACTTTTCCACTTTTTTTTTTTTTTTTTTTTTTTTTTTTTTTTTTTTTTTTTTTAAATACTTCTCCCGTATGATAATATATTATTGGTGATTTAAAAAAAAATTAAAAAAAAATTACACAAAAAGAAAGATTATTGGTTGTATAATATTAATTTATCCAATTATCTCTATTACTTATAATACATGCATATACATTTCTTAGATTTAAAATGCTTTAAATTTGAGTAATGTTAATTGCTTATATTACTCCTTAAACTTAAATGCTTAAATGACAAATTTTACTAATTTACTTTCCGTTTCAAAACAAGTTTAAGTCACACGGTTGTTTTATCAATATTAATCTCTATTACTTTTAAAATGTCAACTTTTTAAATAGAAAGTTTTTAATATTGGTAAGAGAGTTACCCTAGGTAAAATATACTATATATATTTATCATTTCAACTATATCTATAACACATTATTTGTAGAAAAAAACTAGAAATCTTTTTCAGAAGACAATAAATATTTCAACTAATTGTTATCATGTTTCATTTTCAGTTGAATTATCGTATGCTAAAAAAATTCAATGACATTTCGATTAGTATTTTTATTTGTATGTATGAACGCTACCCGTAAACTTAATCAAAATATCTCAACTATAATTATTTGCTATTATAAAGTCTCGTCGCTATTTATAAATACTCGCTCTAGTACCAGATCAATAATTTGCTTTACAAAAGTTTCTTGTTTTTCAAAGGGGTCCATTTCTCAACTCGGAATCTTTTTTCCTTACACAAATAATTTTGCTTTACCAATTTTCCTTGTCTTTTATAGTGGAAGAAATATCTTGGTAATTTCTAGGAAGACAGGTAAAAAAAACTTGTGATGACTATATTACGTAGTAATTGCTTAGCAAAAAATCTTCGGCAGACTAGCATCATATCTACCTTACCAGTACGCAAGAGATCTAGGGCTGAAACCTCACCGGTCCACATTTAGGTGTGGCAAAGGGTTAGAAAATGCTCACAGAGGTCACGAAGATACCTTTGATAATCGCATACATGTTAACAGTGGCGAAGCTTGGATTTTGTAAGTGGGGGGTCGGGATCTATTTTTTTTTTCCTAAGGCTATATTTCAGGTATACCGAAATTTTTGGGGGGTCGAAACCGAATATACCGAAATTTTTCTACACGAAAACTATATACCCCCTACATCGCAAAAAAACTAGAAATCTTTTTCAGAAGACAATAAATATTTCAACTAATTGTTATCATGTTTCATTTTCAGTTGAATTATCGTATGCTAAAAAAATTCAATGACATTTCGATTAGTATTTTTATTTGTATGTATGAACGCTACCCGTAAACTTAATCAAAATATCTTAACTATAATTATTTGCTATTATAAAGTCTCGTCGATATTTATAAATACTCGCTCTAGTACCAGATCAATAATTTGCTTTACAAAAGTTTCTTGTTTTTCAAAGGGGTCCATTTCTCAACTCGGAATCTTTTTTCCTTACACAAATAATTTTGCTTTACCAATTTTCCTTGTCTTTTATAGTGGAAGAAATATCTTGGTAATTTCTAGGAAGACAGGTAAAAAAAACTTGTGATGACTATATTACGTAGTAATTGCTTAGCAAAAAATCTTCGGCAGACTAGCATCATATCTACCTTACCAGTACGCAAGAGATCTAGGGCTGAAACCTCACCGGTCCACATTTAGGTGTGGCAAAGGGTTAGAAAATGCTCACAGAGGTCACGAAGATACCTTTGATAATCGCATACATGTCAACAGTGGCGAAGCTTGGATTTTGTAAGTGGGGGGTCGGGATCTAATTTTTTTTTTCCTAAGGCTATATTTCAGGTATACCGAAATTTTTGGGGGGTCGAAACCGAATATACCGAAATTTTTCTACACGAAAACTATATACCCCCTACATCGCAAAAAAAAATTCGGGGGTCGGGCGCCCCCCCCCCCCCCCCCCGGCCCCTATGAAGCTTCGCCCCTGCATGTCAAAATACTCCCTTCATAGGAAAACCTCATCTGTTTATGTTTATATTACGGAGTAACTCATAAAGTAAATTCATGTACTTAAAAAAAAAAAAAAAAAAAAAAAAAAAAAAAAAAGCTAGCAATCTCCAAGTAAGTTCATACTGTATTTTTTTTTCCAAAAAGTGGTGACTAAGTTAGATCGAGATATACTTTTATCACAAATCTTAGAAAATAGAAATAGAGTGGTTGAGAAAAGTAATAGAGTGGTTGAGAAAAGTACTGCATTTGAGGGGATGCAAGTATAACATCTAACAATTAACTAACTGATTAAACTTAGAATAATGAGGTTTATTTGTTTATGTTTACCTTAACTCATTTCGGTTACAAACACATTTGGATTTCATCTTTGGTAACGAAACCTTGGATTTTTACCTTTAGAAGTAGAAAAATGAAAGAGAGGTTGGGAAAGTAACAAGTGTGTATGTGAAAAATACATGTACGTAAACAAAATCTTGTGTGTTTTGTGACGTGGAAAACCAAAGGACTTTCATATGGTCAATGAAAAACAAAGATAAGATTTACTCTTTGATACTCTCTCCGTCTCCAAATTACGGTCCAAATTTCCCATGTAGAATGTCTCAAAATAATTTTTCACTTTCCTTATTAATTAAAAACTAGATAATCTAGTGGAGGGATATTCTATTTTAGTGATTAAAAATTAAAGTGTCTCAACTTATATTAAACTTTGTATTTTCTCTCTGATGACAATAATTTTAAGACAAAGAGAAACATATATTTTTCACATTTCCTCCGTTTATTTTCTTGAACTTTTGTAATGATCTATCTTTTCCTATCTTCAAAAACAATATCAGTTAGTTTTTTTTTTTTTTTTTTTTTTTTTTTTTTTTTTTTTTTTTTTTCTTTTCTGAATCACTTTTAAACCATTTTTATTTAACGATTAAATCACATCACCACTGCCCATTTTTTCATTAACATATAACTTTCATGTACAAATAATATTACAAATTATCGCAAAAACCAAGAGAAGAGATCGGCGTTCACTTGTCACTCCCCCAAGATCGAACCAACACCAAGCATTCCCACTATGGGTCATAGCGGATGCTCAATTACAACATAAATTATTACTACAACCATGGTTCAGTAATGAATTTAGATGGGTTGAATTGATAACAATTCATCTTCAATACTAATTTGGAAACAATAAAACGATATGACTTGTGCCTTAATGGTATTTCATGTACGAGAATAACACTCAACTATATAATTGTAGTGTATGTATTATGCGATGGTTAGTTCACTTTCATTTATTTCTTGGCAGGGTGAAAAAATTGTGTTTAAAACTCTATCAGTGGTCGAACTACAAAGTAACAAACTTTGTGTTTAAAACTCCTGTGGCTAAAAGTGTGAAAATGAAAACTTCAATTTTCCATACGGGTCATATTGTTGACCCGGTTTTGACCCAAGTAAGATCTGAATTCATACGCTACTGATTTTGCATATATCAAGGTATAATGTAATACATTTATACCTGTGGATTTCTTTCAGGTAGATGTTATTGATTATGTCATCTGCTATGTGTGAACCAAATTTAGTCTAAGTTAATTTTGTTTGTTGGTAAAACATGTTTAACACTGATGATTGGATGAGCAGATACATTTGTATGAAGGGACCTAGCATAAGTCATGTAACCGAAGCAATAGACCTGGCCAAGTCTTTTGCAGTGCTCAAGTTGAGCTGAAAACAGAATGCAACTGTCATTAAAACAGTCAATCGAGGCATCAGTTGCCCTTTTTTAGACACTAACAGTAATTGCTACAGAAAGCATACGAGGAAAAGCAGAGAGGATAGAAGAATGTTTATTAGTATAGTGCATAATTCTAAGTTATGTAGTCGAAAATACTAATATTGTCATTATTGGCATGTAATATTAACCATGGGTTATAACTTAAGTGTACATCCTTTGATCACCTGCAGGTTAAACTGTTAGTTTATGAACATAAATTAATAGTTGTGTGTTAGGATCGAACTCGAGATCGTGGGATTGCACACTTTACGTATGAAGAGTAAAAAAATAATTATTTATAAATGTTATATATAATTATTAATAAACACAAAACTAGTAACGACTGTTAGTATTTAACGGAGAATGGTTAACGACTGTTAGATGAAGATTAGGAAAGTAATACTTGTGATTAATTGGAAACAATAGAAGGTTCCGGAATTCCCTTGGGGAGTCCATAACCGATCGGCCAATGAGAGGTTTCCACCTCCTTTGTGTCTTGAGCTCCAAGTAAACACAAGTATATAAACACCTCATGGGATATTGTTTTCTCATAACTTGTACACACATAATAGGTGTTTTTTCTCTCCTCCTCTTGTCCCTAAATCGATCCAAACCTCAAACCCATAAGGGTTTTCGATTTTCATAGCTAAAAGATTTTGTGTTTAATTTACTTGCATAATCTTTTACTTGAATTAGTACGTGTGTACAAGAACACGATTCAAACATACTTTTGTTTGATTCTTGGATTGAATTACAAAAGAGGTAAGGGGTAATTCTTATAATCCACATAAACCCTAATTAGGGTTCTTGAATTGAAGATTACATTTGATTCTTGTTCGGGCTAGAATCACAAAGGTATGTTTACTTTTATATTTGATTAATTAATTACATATTATATGATCTTGTAATTGCTTCCGCTATGCTTACTTGATTTTATTGGTTTACTTATATGCATGTCATGATATTATAATTCCAACAGTGGTATCAGAGCCGTTATAATGTGTAATTAATTATCGAAACGCATAAAAATTGAATTTTGATTCGTTTAATTACATGTTTTTTAGGGTTTTCATTATCCTAACCCTATTTTTTTTAATGGGTCGATTTACCCAATTTATTTTTTTAGGGTTTTGGTTTTGATTTTTAATATGATTAGAAACCCTAGGATGTCATGTAATTGTTTATGCGTTTTAGTAAACGATCTTGGTGCAATGTGTTAATTGTTAAGCCTAATCCATGAAAAGTGCATATTTGCATGGATTCGATTATGTGATATTTAAATTGATTAAATTGATGAACATGTAAATTTATTAATAGATGTCGAATTGGGGAAGACTCCAATATTAAGTAATCAATTATGCGCTATGTGGTGTTTGTTTAGTTTTGGCTTACGCAATCGATTTATCGATGTATGTGGCTCTTTTTCCTTTGAAGAAGAAAGGCTTAATTGAATAAATGCATGATACACCTAGATTGATTATTAATAGGATTATTGAATAAGATTTGCATGTGGCTACTTGTTTTATATATATTTAATTGTTATGTTATGTATATGTTTATTTGGTTGTTTTATTTTTTATTAGAGTTAATGTCATTTTTCGTCCATGTGGTTTGCCGGGTCAATCATGTTTAGTCCCTGCCGTTAAAATTCGTCGGGTTTGGTCCCTGTGGTTTACAATTCATACGGGTTTGGTCCCTTAACCGTCAGTTGACCGTTAAGTATATGCAAAAAGACAAAAACACCCTTAGCTATATATATATATGCAAACCACAGGGACCAATCTTGATTAAAAAAAAAATTAATAAAAAAATTCTAAAAAAAAATTCTTAAAAAATTCAAAAAAAAAATTAATTTTTTTTCTAAAAAATTCGAAAAACATTCTAAAAATTTTTTTTTTGACGAAAAAATTTTATTCCAAAAAAAAAAGTTTTGAAAAAAAAATTTCTGATAAATTTTTTCTTAAAAAATTCGAAAAATTTTCTAAGAAAAAAAATTTGACGAAAATTTTTTTTCCCAAAAAAAATAATTTGAAAAAAACAATTTATAATAAAAATTTTTCTTAAAAAATTCAAAAAAAATTTTCTTAAAAAGCTTTCAAATTTTTTATAAAAAAAATTATAAAAACAAAAATTTAATAAAAAATTTTCTTAAAAAATTCGAAAAACATTCTAATTTTTTTTTTTAAATTGCACTAGAAAAATGAAAATAATATTTGAAAAAATCTAAAATAACTTAAAACTAATTTTAAAATTAAATTTGTATTTTAAATTACCCAATCACCATTTCAGTTATGTGTGGGTTTGGTTTTTTTAGATCGATTGGTGGTTGAGTCGTGGTCAAGCCGTGAGCATAAGCTCACGACCGTAGCTTGTTGCTTGCGTTTGAGTTCACCGCCACCCAACACCACCACCACCTAACACCGCCACCACCCAACACCACCACCACCACCCAACACCACCACCACCTAACACCGCCACCATCCACCACCACCTAACACCGCCACCACCCACCACAACTTAACATCGCCACCACCCACTACCACCCAACACCACCACCACCACCACCAAACACCACCACCACCTAACACCGCCACCATGGATAGCAGTAAGTGGTGGTGGTGGTGGTGTTAAGTGGTGTTAAGTGGTGGTGGTGGTGGTGGCGTTAAGTGGTGGTGGTGGTGGCGGTGTTAAGTGGTGGTGGTGGTGTTAAGTGGTGGTGGTGGTGGCGGTGTGTAGTGGTGGTGGTGGTGTTAAGTGGTGGTGGTGGTAGCGGTGTTAAGTGGTGGTGGTGGTGGTGTTAAGTGGTGGTGGTGGTGGCGGTGTGTAGTGGTGGTGGTGGTGTTAAGTGGTGGTGGTGGTGGCGGTGTTAAGTGGTGGTGGTGGTGTTAAGTGGTGGTGGTGGTGGTGTTAAGTGGTGGCGGTGTTAAGTGGTGGTGGTGGTGGCGGTGTTAAGTGGTGGTGGTGGTGGTGGCGGTGTTAAGTGGTGGTGGTGGTATTAAGTGGTGGTGGTGGTAGTGGCGGTGTTAAGTGGTGGTGGTGGTGGTGTTAAGTGGTGGTGGTGGAAGGCGGTGAAGGTGGTGTGAAGAGTATGAGTAAATGTCATAAATCGTCCCTGTGGTTTTCTGGGTCAATCACGAATAGTCCCTGCCGGATCAAATGACAAAAATACCCTTCAGCATAACAGTCAAACTTGGTCAAGGGACCAAACCCGTATGGGTTGTAAACCACAGGGACCAAACCCGACGAATTTTAACGGCAGGGACTAAACATGATTGACCCGGCAAACCACAGGGACGAAAAATGACATTAACTCTTTTTATTATGTATTACTTGTTTTTGTTTATTATTATGTTAGACATGTTTATAAACGAAAAGGGTAATTTTTGAATAGAAAAATAATATGGACTAAATAAATGGCGAAATTGTTTTGGTTTTAAGAGTCAAAATTTCAAATGATTGGTTGATTGATGTTTTTGTACATAGTGTGCGAAAGGCGGACCGAAGGTTGCCATACAATGTGCTTGTAGAGAGGGGTTATTAAAGACCATGCACCTACCGGTTCTCTACAACCGCTTGTGTGCCGACTCTAGACTTACCTATATCACTATATTACGTACACTATCATCTTAAGGGTGAATTCACCACAATTCCACAATGATTATCCGAAACACTAAGCTTTAGGGCTTATACAAAAGTACGATATAAGCGAACGATAATTGTTGGTAATTCTTTAATTGGTGAACCCGATACCTCAATCAAAACTTTGCTATTTTACTCTTAGTTAATTGGTAATAAAAATGTTTTGTAAAACCAATGTTATGAAGTTGTATGCATGCTTCTTCATACATTATTTTGATTACACGTCAAAATTAATACCCTTATAAAATTAAGTTAAATGTCATCTAATTAAAAACACTTGAAGTTGTAGTTTACGTCATGTGAGAGCTTGGCTAGATTGCAATAGAGAGGTAAATTTCATAATTTCATTGCTAGCAGATCAACTGATGTAATGGATTTATGAGTTTGCAGTTTTTAAGTTAGACGACTTAAATTGAGTAGGAAGTGAGAGCTTGGACTCAAGGCATTAGATGGGGATGAAACATGCTTACTTTGCAAAAGTTTTGTGAAAGTAAATCACATAATGATCTAGGAATTGCAATATGATATTGGCAATTATTGTTCGACAATTACCTTGTTGAATACTATCATTACTAGCAGATCTACTGATATAATGGTACTATGTCAATTTGGATCCTAGCTTTAAGAAAATACTATGGTTTATATAAATATTTACCAATGGGTATTTTATTTTCTTAAAGATCTAATTATCGAAAATACTGAAATTGAATTTTGTAATTCATTTTAATGTATTAATGCAATGTTCAAACCGTAAATGCACTTTGGGCTTTGGTAAATTGATCTCGTTCTGTTTTCAAACAAATGTTTGATTAAGAAATATTTACTTAAAAGACAAAAGAAGTCTCCTTTCTATGAAAGAAGAGTGAGATACAATCCTATTTCTTTTCATGAACGAAAAAGGATAATAGGAATATTAGATATGTCTACATTCTAATATAACTCATAGCAAATTTTTTTAATAGTTATGAAAATTGCGAATATTTTTCATAGGGATTTTATCATTCTTATTCAGTGATTAAATTCTTAATAACAAATATGATATTTGGTTAACAGAAAATTATGTATGACATTTTATGAGTTATTATAATTAGAATCTAGACTAATTACCGCAAAATGTTGAAAGACAAACTAGTTGTTTTGACTATTTAAAAGGTGCTACTTACATTGTGAGATGGTAGACCTGTTAAGGAAGAAATTGCATGCCCAAATTTTCAAGTTGATCGCATTTGATGGATAGTCCATCATTTACATAGTATGATACACTCTTTAGTGCATAAGTAATTGTTACGTATGGACATTCAAAGGTGTAGGAAAGTTAAAAGCACACTATTTTCTTTCACTGGATATGAAACATTTACAATATTGTCAAATTCAGTGGGAGTATTGTGTACTTATTACTGAATAAGGAATTATTGCAATGATCTTTAATTTAGTGGGAGTTACAAGCTTTAACATCTTGGTAGCTAAAGATAATTACTTTCCAAGTGTAGACACTCATACTTTTAAGGATAGTCTTGCACGTTTCCTTACTAGACATTCTTGTTCTATAACTACTTGTTATGCTAAAATCTATGACACAATCATATTGATCACATAAACAAATGCATGGCGTGTTGTTTATTAACTATATGAGGTTGTTCCATGCACAAGTGGGAGAAATGTTATCTTTAATGTGTGCAAGAAACAACTCATAAAGATATGATTTAATGGATTCTCTTGACTGCAAGGTAAGAGAATAACGTTCTAATATGAATTATACTAAGCTAATTCTAGAAACACTTGGTGTTACAATCTATGTTATGTGAGAGCTTAGCTAGATTGCAACAACAAGGTGAATTTCATATTTTCATTACTAGCAAATCAACTGATGTAATTGAACTATGAGAATTTGCCGTTTCTAAATTAGATACCTATTAGAACATGTGTCAATATGATATCAAGACTACTTTAATTTGTATATTTATGAATTCATGGAATGACATAAATTAATAAAGTAATCTAATTCTGCTTCAATCTGAATATTTATGTGTTCTTGGAATGACATAAATAAATGAAGAAATAATGTTGTTTACATTATTGTGAAGTAATAAATTAACTTGAAATTACTATTGAAACCAAGATATGGTGTTCATAATTACTTTAGTTAAACATGTTTATGTTTCATTGTAAAGATATAAACATAAAATCTTTTAATTGTTACAAGACTTATAATAAAGTAAGACGTTATATTGCTATGTTTTAATTAAAACATATACATGAAGTCATTAAATTGTTAAATGACTTATAACGTATAGTGGGATTATAACAGTTTATGTTTTCTTGTAAAGAAATGGACATGAAGTGACTTTGTAAAAAGTACTTGTGTTATAAAGCATGTAATTGACTTGGAAAATTATTATACCATTAAAATGAATTAGTTGGTAAATGGACAAGCCAAAAGGAATATGGTTATCTTAAATATTGTTAGATTGTCTTACAATATTAATACTAATGAAATACCGAATGTTTATGGTATGTTTAGTTAGGAAAATCAAACTCTAGTTATATTGTTTGATTAAAGATAACTATGACTTCTTTTCTTCCAAAAGTTATCAAGGTTAGAATATTGAGTATGACTTAGACATACTTAATAAAACTCCAACATAGAAGATTAATAAGACATTATCATATGATGGAATGTGATGGAATGTGATGAATCACATTTAGTCTTAAATTGAAGTTCTAAATTTGTTTAACTGCTTATGAAGAGGTTATTAACAAAGTAAAGTCAGGAACTATCAATATGTATTTGTAATATCCCAAAAGAGAATATTGTATTATTACTTTATTTGCTAAGTATTTAAAGATAGTCTTTAAATTACTAAAAGCAAGTGGGAGTTTTGATCTTTAAAAGATAAAATTACAAGATACATAATCTTCTAATAAAATACACTAGCAAATATCATGATGAAGTTTGACATTTAAATGTTAAATCTCAAGATGATGGAATTATCATTGATAGAATAGCAATATATCTCAGATATTTGATTAATATGCTGAGGGCTATGATTTACAGGATTATTGTAAACCTGATAATCATTATGATACATTACCAAATATGAAATTGGGTAAAGTACATATACTATGAATGATTAAGATGTTGTCCATAAAGATAATCAATTTTAGAAACTTAGTTTATCTTAATATATAGTTAGACTAGTAAATGAAAATGAGTTTCTTCAAAGATAAGGTAACCCTTGTGGTTTAAATCTTTGTATAGAAATCATATGGACAATATTGTACACGTATTTAATCACTTAAGTAATTAACTGTGATTGAATATTCTATTCTAAACACATTAAATATATAAAGATTATGATTTTCATATTTATGAAATTGACAATGGAATATCAAAACTCTTTCTTGAGTGATTACTTGAGCGAGGACGATAAGTAATCAAGAGGAGTTTATGAATTCAAATAAATATTTAGAAGTGTACAAAGTGCAATAATCCATGGATGGATAAATGCATGCATCTAGAAGATTATTTTTTATGTTTAATTATTAAATCCATGTTTTGATTTATAATTAAAATAATATAATTTCTAAGTATTCCTAAAAGCTAGTGGGAGTATTATGTTTAATTTCCTAAATCATATATGTTGTAGAACATATAAAAAGTAACATTCTATATAAATTAAAAGTTAAGTCTTAGTTTGGAATGAAACTTCACTTGAAAGATTTAGAAAATAAAATATATAACCTTGGAATGAATGTTTATTATTGAAACATGTGCGGTAAATGAATCTAATATAACATGATATATCATTTAGAAAGTCTAAATAGATATGAATAACATGAATAAAATCTAAGTATGACTCAAAGATTTTTCATGAACATCATGTTTTGTTGTATCATGCTTGATTACAAGATGATTTGGCAATATTAATATCTAATTAAAAGGTTATTAGATAACTTGTGTAATATTCTATAAGAATATGTTTGATTATAGAATCATATCCTAAGTCTGGAACAGCTTCCAAATTCTATAGATGAACAATTTTTCAATTGTTGTGAAAATTGTCATGGCCAACAAACTTGAAAGTTTGAAGGGCATCAAACATTACACAATAGATATTAATGTTTACGGGAAGTTTTAATAGCATATTGTTGTTTGCATGCAATGATGCTAATGAAATTGAGAAGACACTCAATACTAGTTACGGTAAGGATTTCATCATTGGCTATATGTACTAGTTGTGCTTTATAAGAGCATAGTTGCATTATACATTAAAAGAATAAGAATACTTTAAACTTTAAAATGTTTGGAAGTTTGATTATCATAAATTGGTGGTTAAGGATGTCACACATTTTATGAAATATTATATGGCATTATCACAATAGTTGAGTATGCACATATACAAGAAATTCAATAATTGAATTCTTGAAATAAGTATTCTTAAAATTCTGATAGATCAAAGTTGGATGATTTATGTTTTGTCAACAAGTATGATTGTCATTACTTGAGATATAATTCATCAACAAGAGTTATCATGCATTGATCTATTTAGCATTTGGATAAGGGATGTTAAACAATTATTATACTAAATTTAAATACATGGTATGTTTAATTTATAATATATTGTATCCTATATTTGTATGTTTAATCCATGAATAAATGTTATTCTAAATTGTCCGTTGTCAGTTAATAATATGGGAATATTATTAAATCAAGACAAATATGAAGGTTGGTATAATATACTTAAAGTATATTGATGCGTAGTCATGCCATTTCAGATGATATTCAATGATACTGAATATAGGACTTATCCTAACTACATGATGTTACTTTATGGATCTTGTCATTAAGTAAATCATAAGAAGTTATCCTCAGACTTGAGATGCAAGATAAGTGTCATGAACGTAATACATTTTTGTGGAACAATTTAACGCTATACGTAACTGGTAGTCATAAGGGTTGTTTTCGGAAGTGTTACAAAGTTTGTGGGTTTTGCTTGTAGTCAAGATAGAATTTGTTCCTTCAAATTTATTTTTGGAGTTTAATACTGCTGGGCCTCTCGTAGGGTTATCAAGATGTTTGCATGACCATGCCCAAGATCTCTCCTGAAATGTTCAAAAGATTTGGTAATCTTGCTCAATCATAAACAACGAGAAACAGAATGGTTAATTAAGGAATGACTTTAATCCATATCCTTATTAACGTGGTATTAGAAACAAAAGGATAATAATAATGAGAAATCATTAAAAGGTTTGTCCAGGAGCCTTACTCGAAATCGTACTAGAGGCATCGGCGTGTTGCAAGACGCTAACCGATGTGATCACACTATTAAGATATGTCCAAGTGGGAGCTATTAGTTTATGAACATAAATTAATAGTTGTGTGTTAAGATCGAACTAGAGATCGTGGGATTGCACACTTTACGTATGAAGAGTAGAAGAATAATTATTTATAAATGTTATATATAATTATTAATAAACACAAAACTAGTAACGACCGTTAGTATTTAACGGAGAATGGCTAACGACTGTTAGACGAAGATTAGGAAAGTAATACTTGTGATTAATTGG
Organism: Artemisia argyi; assembly: GCA_030686995.1. NCBI lineage: Eukaryota > Viridiplantae > Streptophyta > Magnoliopsida > Asterales > Asteraceae > Artemisia > Artemisia argyi. The sequence continues at coordinate 228,699,874 of CM060701.1, forward strand.
AAACAATAGAAGGTTTCGGAATTCCCTTGGGGAGTCCATAACCGATCGGCCAAGCAGAGGTTTCCACCTCCTTTGTGCCTTGAGCTCCAAGTAAACAGAAGTATATAAACACCTCATGGGATATTATTTTCTCATAACTTGTACACACATAATAGGTGTTTTTTCTCTCCTCCTCTTGTCCCTAAATCAATCCAAACCTCAAACCCATAAGGGTTTTCGATTTTCATAGCTAAAAGGTTTTGTGTTTAATTTACTTGCATAAACTTTTACTTGAATTAGTACGTGTGTACAAGAACACGATTCAAACATACTTTTGTTTGATTCTTGGATTGAATTATAAAAGAGGTAAGGGGTAATTTGTAACACCCCCAAAATTTGGTACAGCGGAAGACTCAACAAGCTTTCGGGGTACTACGGGGATTGGTATCCAACACAAGATATAAAAGAACGAGATAAAGTAAACATAAGAAAACACAACCAAAACGGGGTTTTAAAGTTTACATTTATCCCAAATTCATTCAGAGTCAGGCCCAAAAGAAATAAACATAGGTCCAAAATTAAATATCAGAGTTTTAGAAAATAGATCCATAAACCAGGTGCCATTGCCGAGCCTTCCAATCCAAGCATCCAAATCATCACTTAATTACCTGAGAAAACGTGCTAAAAGTCAGCTTTCGCTGGTGAGATCATAGGTTTAAATTCATAATTCAATATAGTGGACATATACGCAAAACGCTTGCTAGCTAGACTAGGGATTCACTAAAAACCTGCGTATACCCTCCGCTCCATCATAACACACGGATACCCACCGTAACAAACCTGCGGATACCCTCCGCCATAACATAGATACACGGGTACCCCCCGTAATATCATAAATACTCGGATAACCTCCGAAGTATTAATAACCTATAGGTGCACACTATAGTATCTAAATAAGCCAACCTGGAATAGTTCACACGAAACAATGTGACTAAAGTTGACAATTCATCCTAGTCCATACGCATAGCAAGTTTTAAAAGAATATAAAAGCGATAATAGTCCATATAAAATAATTTGCACGTTTCTCACCCCAAGTATTGAAAACATAGTTCAAGAGTAAAAAGTGGGGCTATGACTCACCTCAAGTCCAGAAATCAGCAAGAAGAAATCGGTAGAAGTAAGATGTATAGTAACTCAAAAGACGACAACTACGGACTCGACACTACCTAACAATATCAACTCGTTCAGAAATCATTTCCTCAAAATCAAATATTCCCAAACCCGAACGTATTCCATTTTACTTCCGAAAATCCATTTCTCGTATAAATCTCGTATTAGTTTGGAGTTTGACGTTTGGTATCCATGCGGGTGGTGGGTCGACACAACTCAAGCCAAGAAGTCACAACAAAAAGAATAATAAAAACAATCTATAGGTCTAATATTAGCCCAATATATTATTTAAATAAATCATCGAAGTTTATCAAATCCGTCGATTTGGTAATCCCCCACATTTATTTACTTAATATACCATTCTAAGATTATACCCAAATCCTAGGTCACACATTGCACATAAAGTACTATATGGTATATATCAAAGTTTAATAAATTCTCTAATTATACCGTCAAGCTTACCAAATTCGTCAATTTGGTAACCTCACGAGATACTTAGTAATTCATTAATCTCGTACACATACCACAACCTATGGGCGTCGTAGGATACGATACCCATTAATATACTCAATTTAAATAACTAAATAGCTCTTATTTAACCCGTCGATTAAATAAGTTACGTAGTTATCGAAAGTGAATGTATTAATCGTCATATATCCGTGACAACACGAACGTCACAAATAGTATAATCCACTTGGACTCAAGTGACCACGACCCCGTATAACTTGATAGTTTTCCTCGTTTATTTAAAAGAGATTACTTTATTAAATATAATTATTCAACGTTAAAGATTTCGTCATTGTTTATAGTGTTTAATTATAATAACGCTCCCGACATTATTACACTACTTTCATAATATAATATTTATCGTCACGTTATTGTTATAATATTACTCGTGATCGTTTTATTATTAATATACGCACTTGTATAAATATATATAAGTTTTCACGTCTATATATTTATATAAACGTTTATATTACCAATAATATTATTACGAGTTTTATTATTAGCGTTTGATTATAAATATTTATCGAGTCATACGAAATGGTCACATGTCCGAGTCATCACTCTCGGCTCATTGTCCAAGTCCAAATAAAAATGATAATCAAGTCAAACCAAGTATCAATCTCCGTCCAACAATTTCCCAAAACACGTGCTACAACAATAGGGCCCGACTACGGCACCCGACTAACCTATCTCCGTCATCTAAGTGACCGTCTCACAATCGGTCCCCATATCTCTTTTCGTCAACACAACTCCACAAAATAAATCATTATACCATTTCATTCTCGGTTCCCAAAGTAACGACAATAGCATCAAAAATGTCAATAACAATATACCACAGCAACACAATTAGCAAACAACTAGAAATAATTCATCAAGAATACCAATAAAACGGGTCGACTTACCCGTCAAACCCCGAGTCGAGAGACTCATTTGGGACACGGCTAGGCTCAACCGAGCCATAAAAAAAACCAAATGGACCACAAAGTCCTCGACAACCAAACAACAACAATAATGTTATATCTTTACAAAAAATCAAATCAAATCCCTAAGACCTGTAACCAACATCCTCAAATCATCATCTGGTGACCAAAATAACAAGGGTAAACATGTAAGTCCAAATTAGCACAAGCCGAGGGCTTGTGTTCATGGTTAAGTCTCGACACCCATAAGAAATATGTAAACCCGGATACCAAACTAGTTTTAAAACATGTTTTATACCAAATCCCATTTATATATATTGTTTTTAATCGAACCCAATCTGGAGAAATAATACTTGTGACCTCTTGGTCACGTTTCCATTGAAATTCGAGTCACAATCCTCCTGTGACCCGTCTTACCTTCGGTCTCAACAAGAATAGAACAAGAACTCGTGCAAAGGATGAAAAATACGGCGCGTTTGGTGGTTTCACGAATTCAAAATGCAAGTTTAGGGCGCGTGTAGTAGTGGATCTAAGAGGATAGATGATGGGGAGTTGATTGGTGGTGGTCGTGTGTGATGGTTAGTGGCGGTGGAGCAGCAGCAGGGCGGCGGCTGCTTGTGGTGGCTAGGGTTTTGATAAGAAGAAGAAGATAAGAGGGAGAGAGAGATATTAGTGATGTGTTTGTGTTTTTGTGAAACCAGTGAAGACACAAGGACGATTTTTGTTGCTACTCTTTTTATTTCTTTTTATTCATTTCTTTCTTTTCTTATAAATAATAATAATAATAGTAATAAAAATGATGTCAAGGGGGGTAAATGGCTAGTTATTAAAACGTAAAGCCAAACCCGAAACATTTAAAATATTCCGACTCTCTCGAACCGAGCTCGTTCTCAAAACTTTAAAATATCACAATACGTGCAATAAATAAATATATATAGTCGAACCGTAATCCAAAACATTAAATTTTTGTTAGGTCGTTCTAGTGCCGGAGTCAACGTAGTGCCAAATGAAATCTCGAAATAAATTCTCATCACATCGATAATCCAAATTGATTCCATAAAAATTTTAAATATAATCAACCATAATATAGGTTTTACAAGTTCGTTACGAATAAAATTTCAAATATAAATTTATAAACGAACTTTAACGTAATGCGGGTTTTCAAAATGGCTCCCTAATTTGCCAGTTGTCACATCCTCCCAGCCTCAGAAGAAACCCGTCCCGGGTTTCCCTCGGAACAATCCATCTACGAAGTGAAAAGCTTCGGATATCTCTTTCGGAACTCGTCCTCACGTTCTCACGTAAATTCCGGTCCATGTCGGGAATTGCAACGAACCTTGATGAGTGGAATGCGAATTCGCTTGATTCGTTTAATCTCATGATCCAATATCTCGATCGGCTCTTCCACAAAGTTCAATTTCTCATCAATACGAATATTGATGAGTGTCTAAATACTCATCATTTTATACTAATCTGAGCTGCCAAAACATCCAAAAACACTCAAATATGCATCAAAATACTGAAAATATCTTAGAATTGTGTTTTATATGTTTTAAATGCAAAATAATCAAAAACAGATAAAAAACGAACAAAGTTTGCATATTTGGCAGTTTCAGTCCCTCAACTTTTAAAGGTTGTCAAAACTAGTCCCTGAAGGTTTAAAATGAATATAAAGTCAACTTTAATCCATGGGAAGTCAAACTTATTCACAAATAGTCTCTGGATGAAAGTTTACACAAAATGGCAACTTTTACCCCTCAAGTTTCAAAATTGGCAAAATTAGTCCCTGGGTGTTTAAATAATGGAATTTATCAAAATACACCCTTGTACTATTCATAACTTACAATTTGGAACATTTTGATAACTTCTAGAAATTTACATATTCAGTCCCTCAAAAATCCAAAATTTAAATAAATGATCCTCGGGAGTTTTAAAAAACAGGAAATTACAATTATGGTCCTTGTATTATTCACATATGGCAATCATGGTCCTTGTGGTAATTTTGGAAACTTGCCACAACCTACCCTAAACTTTCAGATTTTTACATATTTGGTCCTTGTGTTTTTTTTTAGTTACAATACAAACGGACCCTTATTACAATCCAATCCAAACAAACCAAGCCCACCCTACCCTTTTATTTAACCAAGCCCAAACACCCAAAGCCCAAAACAAACTCAACCCTTATAATAAAACCGGGTCAACCCAAAGTCAAACCCACCCTTACTGTTCACCTCCCTCACCCTTTCCCTCCTTTCACCACTGCAACCAATACCACCCTGGTTTCTTCACCACCTGTCCCCCACCTCATCACCCAGCTGTTTAACCACTCCCCTCCACCTCACACATGCTTCCAACACCCCATTAAACCCTTAAAACCCTCGTACGCAATCTCCAAGTGGCATAAGATATTTTGGCGCCAAAACTCAAATCAATGGCTCAGATGAATTCAGGATATCCTAAGGCCTCAAATTAAAGTGGGATTTAGCCAGAGATCAAGTGGGAACCTCAAAAGTCTATAAAGGGAAAGAAAGAAGCAGGGAGAAGAAGATAATTAGATTAGTTTAGAGTAGTCTAATTTCGTATTAGTGTAATTTAGCATTTCAGTTGTAATCTTTAGTTAAAATACGTTGTAATCAATCCTTCTAGTGTAAAATGAATCTTGTTTCACCTTAAGTTCAAGTTTCCTTCACAATCTCAGTTTATGGCATTATTAATTTGAAAATCTCATTTATATTTAATGTTGCAAAAAGTTATTGATTAATGGTCATTTAAGCTTACTTCTCACTTACATGTTTCTCAAGGTCTGTTAAGCAATAAATTTCAGGTTAGGATTAAAAAGAAAAAAAAATACTCAAAGATATAAAATAATAGCAATAAATAAAAAATATGTGTTTATGTTGAAGAAGGTATGGAGCATGTTAACTTTTGGATGAACATGGTTTAGTTGCTTCTTGGGAAGCTATAAGCAGTGTTCTATGGTCCTTATCTCTCAGTTCTAAGCATGGATTGATTGTAAGCTCTTTGACTCATTTTAACTGCTTATATAGCATAAGTCTTGATTTGTAGGTCTTTGTTGTTGTTGCCTGTATTTTCATGTTTCTTTAAGCTCTTTACATCATAAGAGATCATTTGGAACAATAATCATGGAATGAATCAGTGTGTAGCTTTAATAATCACAAAATAGCTATTATAAAGGGGTGTTTGATTTAGTCCATTTCTTTGTGTTCAAACCTGTGTTTGTTGCTGAATTTGGTTCACATAGTTTACATTAGGTCCATGTAGCTCAGTTAAACAATAAAATCCATTGCTCATTCAGTGAAAAGTCAAAATCACCCCCATCACCCTTGACAGTCCACTGTAGGGGACTGTGGAGTTGAAACTCACCCATTTGGCTCTAACTTTGTCCTAGTAACCTAATCTAGGTATATTATAACAAAACATATCATAATCATCTATTACATTAAGCTCAAAACTCAATAAAGTCAAACCAATGTTCTAAATCAAAAAGTCAAATTGCATGAGAAAAGTCAAAACTTGAGAGAATTCTTTTGATTTTTGTACTTGGTATTAGGACTTGAATCTTTCACATGATTTAGTCCCCCACCTGAGCTACAAGATCCCATGAAACTTTAATTTTTGTGAATTTTCTGGTGGATTGTGCAATAGCCTTTTTGAGGCTGCAGGGGAATACCCTGCCCTGTGCATCAGCAGACCTCCACCATCACCACCACTTTGGTGGTGGTTTCTGGCCACCACAGTGGTCCCATAGGCCCCAAGTTTGGTTCTTTGAATCCCCATCCTGGCCCTCTTCAAGTTTTGAGTATTCCTTTGAGCTTATGACCTCTAGGACCCACCTGAATTAACCACAAAAGTCTGTCCCATTTTCAGTTAAGTATCAAGACAACCATGTGCTTATTGTGACTTATTGGCTTATCCAATGGTCTCCATGTGCTTTTTCTTGCTTAAACTTGTCCATCTAACTCATTTCTACTAGATTCCACCCTTGTAGACCCCACATAAGCTCATTTGAGCTTATTTTCTTATTTGGTCAACAATAGTCAACTGTGCAAGCTTGTTGCTTGCATTTGGCTTATTTTTAAGCTTTGGAAATTTTGTTTTCACAAAAGTTTTATGTTTTAAGTATTTTTAAAGTTTTGTAAAAGAAAATCCAGAAAAAACAAAGTTAATTATAAGTGATAGTTTCTATTTAATGTAATTTAAAGTTTAATTTTCCTTTTAAGATTTTTGTTAAGCACTTAGCATTTTTATATTTTTCTTAAATTCCTTTTATATTAAAGTAATTTTAGTAATTTTCTCAGATTTTTATTTTGTCATTTAGTATTTATTAGATTTAATATTAGTTTTATTAATAATTAATTAATAATTAAGTATTAAATAGCAAAACTAGTTTTTCTAAAGTAATACCTAGTTTTTATATTCTTCCTAGCTTTTATATGTTATAAAATAATTTTAGTAATTTTTTCATAATTTTTACTGTTCATCTTTTAGTTTTTACAATTTAATTAGTTTAATTAGTTATTAATTAATATTTAATATAATAATTAGTAAAATAGTGTAAAAACTTATAAAACAAACTTTTTATAATTTTTTAGGATTCCTGTGATGGTTAATTAGATTTATAAAAATCTTCTTAATTATCTAAGTCTTTTAGTATTTTTAATAATTTAAATCAATATAATTAGTTAATTAATAATTAAATAGTAATTAATTAATAATAATTAGATAAATAGTGTGAAAAATATAATTTTAATTTTAAAATAAGTTTTATAATATTTTAGATTTTTCTAAGTTTTAATTTTATTTTTCTAGACTTATTTTACAACTTATTATTTATTAGTGTATTATTAAATAATTATAAATAGTTATTAAATAATAATAATTAATTAAATAGTTAGTAAATATAAAATAAAATATTTTAAGCTTATTTAATTTGCATTTAATCCCCTAAGGCGGGCAAAAATATATATGATAAAAATTTAATTTATTTGAAAGTATGGTTATAGTTCAATGTTTGAAAACATTTGATTCTCTATAACGATGGCTCTGATACCAATCTGTAACACCCCCTAATTTGAAATGCGGCAGCGGAAAAGAAATTAGGGTGTTACGGTGAGGATCGAAGTCATAATGATAGAAAACGACTCGAAGAGACGTTTTAAAAACATAATTTCATTTATAAATATTTGAAATACAATAGGTCCTTATTAGAGTATTATAAAAAAACTTTGATGTTTTGAAATAAATCAAACATCATTTATTTTACATTATTATTGAAATAAAGTAAACATAATTTGAAGATTTTTGCCGCCCGTTCCTTGCTTGCTTCCCCTGTTAAATACCTGAGATACATGCTTAAAAGTCAACAAAATTGTTGAGTGAAATAATAGAGTTTGAATTTAATAATCATTTTGATACACAAGCAAGATTGTATTGGAAAATTCAATCAGTTTGAAAACATTGATATTGCAGTTCATATATTGCACTAAGTCTCATGACACGCAAACGTTAACAAATACCGTAAACGGCGGGTGTTTATCAAATCAATGATAAATTTTGCCCTCGTGTAATAGGTGATTTGCCAATTCCTATTTTTACTCAAATATAATTATCACGACTAATGCGGTAACCACATGCATATGGCATTCCGTCAAGCATTAGTGGACAGGCTGTCAAACCTTAAATAGATCTATTCATTATATTCGCGTTCACCGCAGTGATTAATGGCTCATGAATAAGGGTCTTTTGGCAATAGCTAACTTAGGCATATATCAGTCAGGAAAGCATACAGAAAAATACTTGTGATCTATTTATAACATGTATCCCCCTCACGGAGTTTTGAAAATAATTAAATGTGAGGCTATGACTCACCTTGATTGATACTGAAAATGAAGAAAATAAAGTCGGATGAATTTTATGAAAACGGCTTCGAAACACAACCTGATAAATAAATTTATCTAAGAAATTGACCAAAAACTATTCGGTAACTTTAAAGAAAATAACGAATATTAGATATTCGTTATGACGATTAAGTGATGTGCAGTGAAAATATTGTGATATACATGATATGACAGAATATGATTTTTAAAAATTATCCATCGAAGTTTTTGATCGTAACTAAAATCTTAATCTTTTTCAAATATCGTTATATATTATTAACGTTAATTTAATAATATATATATATATATATATATATATAAATATAAATAACATTTAAACATGATATGAAATAAATTTACAAAAATATAAAATAAATAAGAATGATAAATAAATTATGTTTAGTCTTTGTCTCCTTTTCCAATTTTTACCATTTTTACACTAACGATACTTGCGTTACACCGTTAGTCCTTTTTATATATTTTTCAATTATAGTCCTCTACTTTGTCCAATAATCAATACAAACCTTCTAATATTAATTTTTATCACATTTTATCCTTAGATTTCTGTATTTATAGGTTTAGTCCTTGATTTTCAATATTTACACATTTAGTCCTTCTAGGTGTCGTCGCGTTACATTTTTAGTCCAATTTTACAAAAATGATTATGGAACTTTTCTAAAAATTTCCGTAGCTTATTTATTAAGTATAAAGCTTATTTGACTGCTTATTTATTTCAAAAGCTTACTTTTATGGCTTATGGGCCTGGTTCGAATTATCTTAAGGCCCGTTAAGATTTTTGGAGGCGAGGGCATGGAAAAAATTTTGGGCTTGGCTTTGGACCATTTTTATGATTCTAAAAACATATCTTATAGGCCCAGTGGGCTTACGGATTTCAAAAGCTTAGTGGGCTTTAGTTAAGCCCACTCGACAAGCTTAAAGTTTTTATATGAAAAATTTAGTTATAAAAATTCGGTTGAGTCATTTCAAAATGGATCGATTAGAATGTCTAAACGTGATTATTTTTACAAGTTGTTTACATGAAAACTTTAGTTTGCTAGGTGGTCTATGACGTCGTAAAAAGATATGGTACCATTGTTAAACTAAATTTTAAGTTATACGTTGGTTTAGTGACATGGTTGGGTCGATATATAAACTTGAAAACTATCAAAATTTTACTAAGTGTTATACTATTTTTATATCGATGGATGCAAGTAGAAATAGATGCATGAAATGATTATTATGTTATAACTATAGTGAATGGTGTGTGCTACGTGATTCCTAGGCCTTCCAAAATAGAGGCAAATCACATTTCGTGTACTAAGATTATATAGATACGTGAAATAAACGTGCAAAGTGTAGACGTATAAAACAAAATATACGAAGTGCATGACAATATAATAACGTATGAAATGGATTAAGAACAAGTGCAAGAAACTTACAAACACTTTTAAAGTGATCTAGAGTCGAGCTAGGTAGAAAAGGAACACAAGAAATCTCGTCAAAACTATATAACCCAAACGTTATATATTATTTCAAACCCGATTGTCTTTCTTTGCTTCCAATATAATACCACACGACTTTTAAGCTTGGTAAGAAGGGAATGGAGGTCGAATAATTGCAGGGAAATAGTATGGGTAATAATATGAGGAGTATGCATGCAATGAACGTACTATATATACAATATATAAAACGTTTAGTAGAAAGTTCAAAGTAAACTTCTTCCCACACTATTGCATGTCAGTAGCTAGTCTTTAGATGGGATTTTATATTGTTTTCGGATGGTTTGTGAGAGCATAAAAGATGGAGATTGTTGGGTGATTCATGCATCATGTCGACCAAAGTATTTTACATATATACGATTTACTAAATCGTGTACTACTTGAGTATACTTGATCATCCGTAACATTTGAGCATGAAATCATCTTAGGAATAATATTAGGAACGTTTAGAAACAAACTAGATTCAAAACGGTTAAGTTTTGAATATAGTCCAATTCGATTTAGGTTTGTTAAGGTCGACTACTTTGCCTCTTAAAAGCATATCAAAACTCAACATAGGAACGTGAAACTTGACACACTAATTGTTGGCTAGTAGGTTAACGAGATGGGAAAATAAAATACGTGGGTCGTGTGTAAGTTTTACGAATAAACGGTGTGATTTGAAGGGTGTTTGAAACATGTCGATCGGATGAAAATCTAATAAATTGGATTTTTGGGCTTATCGTGTGGGCTTATGAATAGTGTAAAAGGGATTGGGCCGAAATTAATTAGGGTCCGGTTGGCTAATTAGGATAATTAGTGAATTTTAATTATGTTTAATAAATATAATTAGGATTAGAATTTAGGTTTAGGATTAAATAAAAAGTTTAAGTTTCGTGTAACGTGTCGAGGATTAATTCCGTCATTTCGTGAATTATATTATTTTGTGAAAATCACCAAAATAATATAATAAGAAAAATTTTAAATTTTTCCGAGAAAATGGGAATTAGAAACGCTAACGAAAGATTATATATTTATTAATGATTTAATTACAAGAAATTTTTACAGGGTTCTACAGTACCCACTTGTCATTCTGAATTTCGTCCCGAAATTCGATTTTAAGAAATCTAACAAGTGCGTTCTATGAAAATAAGTGCGGATATTTCTCACGGAATCTATCTTATCTTTCCCATGTATAAGTCGGTCCTCGCTTAGAGTTCCATCTTACTTTTACAATGGGGATACGATTCTGTTTGAGTTTTTTAACTTCTCTATCCATTATTTCCACAGGCTCTTCTGTGAACACTAGTTTGTCGTCCAATCTAATTTCTTTTAGTGGAATGATGAGAGTTTCGTCTGACAAACATTTCTTGAGTTGGTACACGTGAAACGTAGGGTGTACCCTACTAAGTTCATCCAGAAGTTCTAACTTATAAGCAACTGAACCAATTCTCTCCAGAATTTTGAAAGGTCCAATATACCTCGGATTTAACTTTCCACGTTTTTCAAAACGAATCATTCCTTTCCATGACGAAACCTTTAACATGACTTTGTCTCCTACTTGAAATTCCATAGGCTTTCTCCTGACATCAGCATAACTTTTCTGTCTGTCACGAGCAGCTTGCAAGTGTTGCTTGATTTGGAATATCTTCTCAGTAGTATCATGTATTAGCTCTGGTCCGGTAAGTTGCATATCACCAACTTCTGTCCAACAGATTGGTGATCTGCACTTTCTTCCGTACAGTGCCTCAAAAGGTGCAGCCTTTATGCTGGCATGGTAACTATTATTGTACGAAAATTCAACTAATGGCAAGTGTCTATCCCAACCTTTTCCGAAATCAATCACACATGCTCGGAGCATGTCTTCCAAGGTTTGGATTGTTCTCTCACTTTGTCCATCGGTTTGCGGATGATAAGCGGTGCTCATATCTAACCTAGTACCAAGAGATTTCTGTAGCGATTCCCAAAATCTTGATGTGAATCGGCTATCTCTATCAGAAATAATAGATATTGGTACCCCATGTCTAATCACAATTTCCTTAAAATACAACTGAGCGAGTGTTTCCATTTCGTCAGTTTCCTTGATTGGTAGGAAATGTGCAGACTTGGTTAATCGATCGATGATAACCCAGATTGTGTCTAATCCAGTCGAAGTCCTTGGTAATTTGGTAATAAAATCCATTGTGATTCGTTCCCATTTCCAGACTGGAATTTCTGGTTGCACGAGTAATCCTGATGGTTTCTGAGTCTCTGCTTTTACTCTAAAGCAGGTCAAACATTTACCAATGTACTCGGCGATATCAGCTTTCATATTTGGCCACCAATAATTCTTCTTAATATCTTGGTACATTTTATTGGAACCAGGATGAATAGAATATTTGGATTTATGAGATTCATGCATGATAAGGTCTCGAATACCTCCAAATAGAGGAATCCAATATCTTTCCTTAAAACATAACATTCCGTCATTTCTTCTCACAAATTCTTTTTCATTATTTGGCATTCTGTCAACCTGCTCTTCCAGGTTTGACCTTCTGTCAATTTTCTCATATTGCCGGTTTTCTTCTTGTAGAGCTTCCATTTGAGCTTTGATGATTTGAGCAGGAAGTGGTGAATGAATTGTCATTCCTAGAGATCGAACTCTAAGAGGTTTAATTCTATCTTTTCTACTCAACGCATCGGCTACTACATTCGCTTTACCAGGATGGTAACGAATTTCACAGTCATAGTCATTGAGTAATTCTAACCATCTTCTTTGCCTCATGTTTAGCTCCTTCTGATCTAAGATATGCTGTAGACTCTTGTGATCGGTGAAAACCGTACACTTTGTACCATATAGGTAATGTCTCCATATCTTAAGAGCAAAAACTACTGCTCCTAATTCTAGATCATGAGTGGTGTAGTTTTCTTCATTCTTTTTCAGCTGTCGTGAAGCATAGGCTATAACTTTGTCTCTTTGCATTAGTACCGCACCTAAACCATAATGAGATGCGTCACAATACACTACAAAGTCCTCATTGCCTTCTGGTAATGCCAATATTGGTGCTTCACAAAGCTTTTGTTTCAGCAGTTGAAATGCTGACTCCTGCTTCTCTTCCCAGTTATACTTCTTGTTCTTCTGGGTTAGTTCCGTCAATGGTTTTGCAATCTTTGAAAAACCTTCTATAAATCTCCGGTAATAACCAGCGAGACCTAAGAATTGACGAATCTCGGTTGGGGAGGTGGGTGACGTCCAACCTTTAACTGCTTCTATCTTCGCGGGATCTACGTGGATACCTTTGTTGTTAATGATATGGCCTAAAAATTGAACGGTAGTAATCCAAAAATCACATTTGGAAAACTTGGCGTACAACTTTTCCTTCTTAAGTAACTCCAAAATAGTCCTTAAGTGTTCGGCATGCTCTTTTTTATCGCGCGAATAGATTGAAATATCATCAATGAACACAATAACGAATTTATCCAAGTATGGTTTGCATACTCGGTTCATTAAATCCATGAATACAGCTGGTGCATTGGTAAGACCAAATGGCATCACCTGAAATTCATAATGTCCGTATCGTGTTCGAAAAGCTGTCTTGGGAATGTCCTCTTCCCTAACTCTTAGTTGATGATATCCTGATCTAAGATCGATTTTTGAGTACGCACTTGATCCTTGTAATTGGTCAAATAGATCGTCGATCCTTGGTAATGGATATCGATTCCTCACCGTGAGTTTGTTCAACTCTCTGTAATCGATACACATTCGGAACGTTCCATCTTTCTTTTTGACAAACAGGATTGGTGCTCCCCAAGGGGATGAACTCGGTTGAATGAAACCTTTATCTGATAGTTCTTTTAACTGTTCAGATAATTCTTTCATTTCGGAGGGCGCTAATCGATATGGTGCTTTTGCAACGGGTGCTGCTCCAGGCACTAAATCGATTCGGAATTCTACTTGACGAGTTGGTGGGATTCCAGGTAAGTCTTCGGGAAATACATCAGAAAATTCTCTTACAACTGGCACTTCATCAAGTTGTTTCTTCTTTTCTTTTGTTTCTCCTCCCGTTACTTGGATTTGAAATACATGGCATCCTTTGCTTATGTATTTCATCACTTGGCGTACGAAATGATATTGAAAGAAGTTTTAGGTTTATCACCTTGGATGATTAAGGTTTCACCGTCGAATGGAATTTGAATGATTTTCTCATCACAAATTATTCTGGCACGGTGTTTAGATAACCAATCCATACCAATGATGACATCAAAACTTCCCAATTGAATGGGCATAAGATTGATAGGGAAAGATTTATGTAGAAGGGTTAAGGTGCAGTTTTCGATTAGGGTATTGGTACTTAAAATATTTCCATCTGCTAATTCTATTTCATAGATAGTATCTAATTCTACAGGAGTAATTTTTAGATTTGCGGCAAACAAAGTAGACACAAAACTTTTATCCGCTCCTGAATCAAATAATATCTTAGCATCTTGTTGATTTAATAGGAACGTACCAGTAACAACATCTGAATTCTGCGTTGTGTTCCCATCACCAAGTACATAAGCTCTTCCTCTGGCAACATTATTGGTAAATTTCGGACATTGAGGTCTGTAGTGTCCAACTTCTCCACAACCATGGCACTTTACTGCTATCGGTTGAGTGTTGGCTCCAGTCGCTCGATAGTCCCTTGTCATATGACCAATTCTTTTACAGTTGCCGCAAACAGCTCTACATGCTCCATTATGATGCATGTTGCACTTGTTACATGGGGGTAGCGTTCTAGAATAACCTTTACTTTCTGCAGGCACTGCTGCATAAGCTCGGGTAGCTTCTTGTCTACGATTTTGATGTTGATGATGATTACTACGGTTCTGCTGCTGATCTCTTTTGCGATTTCTGCTTTGATTGTTGTTATTGCTGTAGCTACGGTTACCACTGTAACTGTTGTTATAGCTGCGGTTGTTGCTATTGTTACTCCCTCGGTTGTCAGCACTTCTCTTATGCTCATTAATCACAGAGGTAGAACCTCTTTTGATTACCCGGGTTAACAATCTCTGAGCAAGCTCCATAGCTTCTTCTACTGACTTTGGATTCGATGAGGTAACATCTCCTTCAATGGATGGTGGCAGTCCCTCCACGTATTTCTCCAATGCTTATTCAACATCGGGTACTATAGTTGGACACAGCACCGACAACTCCAGAAACTTTCTGTCGTATGTCTTCAAGTCATTGTACCTTACAACTAGCTGATGAAATTCATCTTCCAGTTTTCGAATCTCTGTTCTTGGACAATACTTCTTCAACATTTTATTCTTCAGCTCATTCCACGAAAGTCTGAAAGCTTCATCTGGACCCATAGCATTCGCAGTAGTGTTCCACCACGATAATGCCTCTCCTTGAAGAGTTCCTGTAGCAAAGGTAACTTTACTATTCTCAGGACAACCACTCCTCTTGAAGACTGTCTCAGTATGCTCAAACCAATGTGCCATTTCAGTCACTCCTTCAACTCCTTTGAAGTTTGTTGGCTTGCAAGTCATGAAATCCTTATAAGTACAATTACGTGGAGTAATTGTATTAACTTCACGATTTGCACCATTGGTATTATTCAAACGATCCGCTTCACGAGCTGCGGATATTCCCTCAGCAATCATTCTTTGAACCTTAGTGGGGGTCAAGATCACTTCCGGGTTAGAGTTTTCGCTACTTGCATGCTCCATTTTTCTATTAATAATACAAAAAAATAGCATTTAGAATTTTAAACAACCACTTGTTTTAAAGATTCTTGTAAAGTAGGGAAAAATAAATTCTTGAGTCTTAATAATAATTGGGCATCATATGTAGTTTTTATTTTGATACAACAGTCATAATCATTCCGATATGTTAGATGCAATTTATAATACACATGAACAACCATAAGCATAAGTTAACATTTGTAGATAGTAATATCAAAACCAACAGCATAACATTAATAACTTTAAATCAGTTGAGTTGTTATAACAAAACGATACAAGCTTATTAAATGCCACATGCGGCAGGCTTGAATGCCTTATTACTAGTACAAATACTAACTGTCTCTAATGATTAGGTATGTTCACATGTCCTCCTATCTCTAAGATCTGAGATCGGAGCTCTTGCATCTCGGTATGATATTGCATCTACATATCCCCTACAATGTTTTCCAATGTATCTGCTCTTCGGCGTGCAAGCTGGGCTTCCCAAGTACGGTCCTGTCCCTCTCTCCGCAATGATATCGCGAAAGAACGTGTCTCCGAGATATCCGAACGTATCTGAGTTAACCCTTGCTGCAACTCTATCCTATCGGCTATAAGGTTTTGTAAGGTGTTGTGGGTAGTATCTGAATGATCGAAAGATGAATAATCAATCATTTGGAGAAGTGAGTCTATCTGATCTTCGTGATGCTCCAATCGCGTCACTACTACAGAAGGTGTAAAGGTAGAAGGAATTTCCATCCTAGCACTCTCGCCAGTTTCATTGATATGAGCTGGGGGAGTAAAACCAGGCGGATAGGGTAATGATGGTGAAAATGGAGAAATAGAATCAGAAATACGAAGGCGGCTGGATGTAGGTATATCTACTTCAGGGATAGGTTCACTTTGGTGAAAATTATAGGGATAAGTTTCGCTAAAAAGGTTGAATAAGTGATCAGGTGCATATGAATTATGACGTGGTGATGGTGTCGATAAAACAAAAGTATTGGGATTCTCAGGCGTTGTAGCAATTTCGTCTTGCTCGTAGGGTTCTATTTCTTGAGAAACAGCGTCAGGTACAGAAGTAGAATGATAAACAGGCGAAGTAACGGACGCGACGGAAATATCAGAGTCGGATTCGAACATACTCATATTGACACAATACTGTAACAATTCATAAATAGCGCAGAATAAGAATTTATTATCATACAATTTTAACATATCGCAATTAAAATATCATAGCTTAATGATTAACTTACGAAGTGCTGTAGCAAGCAGGTACGGCGGGCAAAAATATATATGATAAAAATTTAATTTATTTGAAAGTATGGTTATAGTTCAATGTTTGAAAACATTTGGTTCTCTATAACGATGGCTCTAATACCAATCTGTAACACCCCCTAATTTGAAATGCGGCAGCGGAATAGAAATTAGGGTGTTACGGTGAGCATCGAAGTCATAATGATAGAAAACGACTCGAAGAGACGTTTTAAAAACATAATTTCATTTATAAATATTTGAAATACAATAGGTCCTTATCAGAGTATTATAAAAAAACTTTGATGTTTTGAAATAAATCAAACATCATTTATTTTACATTATTATTGAAATAAAGTAAACATAATTTGAAGATTTTTGCCGCCCGTTCCTTGCTTGCTTCCCCTGTTAAATACCTGAGATACATGCTTAAAAGTCAACAAAATTGTTGAGTGAAATAATAGAGTTTGAATTTAATAATCATTTTGATACACAAGCAAGATTGTATTGGAAAATACAATCAGTTTGAAAACATTGATATTGCAGTTCATATATTGCACTAAGTCTCATGACACGCAAACGTTAACAAATACCATAAACGGCGGGTGTTTATCAAATCAATGATAAATTTTGCCCTCGTGTAATAGGTGATTTGCCAATTCCTATTTTTACTCAAATATAATTATCACGACTAATGCGGCTAACCACATGCATATGGCATTCCGTCAAGCATTAGTGGACAGGCTGTCAAACCTTAAATAGATCTATTCATTATATTCGCGTTCACCGCAGTGATTAATGGCTCATGAATAAGGGTCTTTTGGCAATAGCTAACTTAGGCATATATCAGTCAGGAAAGCATACAGAAAAATACTTGTGATCTATTTATAACATGTATCCCCCTCACGGAGTTTTGAAAATAATTAAATGTGAGGCTATGACTCACCTTGATTGATACTGAAAATGAAGAAAATAAAGTCGGATGAATTTTATGAAAACGGCTTCGAAACACAACCTGATAAATAAATTTATCTAAGAAATTGACCAAAAACTATTCGGTAACTTTAAAGAAAATAACGAATATTAGATATTCGTTATGACGATTAAGTGATGTGCAGTGAAAATACTGTGATATGCATGATATGACAGAATATGATTTTTAAAAATTATCCATCGAAGTTTTTGATCGTAACTAAAATCTTAATCTTTTTAAAATATCGTTATAAATTATTAACGTTAATTTAATAATATATATATATAAATATAAATAACATTTAAACATGATATGAAATAAATTTACAAAAATATAAAATAAATAAGAATGATAAATAAATTATGTTTAATCTTTGTCTCCTTTTCCAATTTTTACCATTTTTACACTAACGATACTTGCGTTACACCGTTAGTCCTTTTTATATATTTTTCAATTATAGTCCTCTACTTTGTCCAATAATCAATACAAACCTTCTAATATTAATTTTTATCACATTTTATCCTTAGATTTCTGTATTTACAGGTTTAGTCCTTGATTTTCAATATTTACACATTTAGTCCTTCTAGGTGTCGTCGCGTTACATTTTTAGTCCAATTTTACAAAAATGATTATGGAACTTTTCTAAAAATTTCCGTAGCTTATTTATTAAGTATAAAGCTTATTTTACTGCTTATTTATTTCAAAAGCTTTTTTTTATGGCTTATGGGCCTGGTTCGAATTATCTTAAGGCCCATTAAGATTTTTGGAGGCGAGGGCATGGAAAAAATTTTGGGCTTGGCTTTGGACCATTTTTATGATTCTAAAAACATATCTTATAGGCCCAGTGGGCTTACGGATTTCAAAAGCTTAGTGGGCTTTAGTTAAGCCCACTCGACAAGCTTAAAGTTTTTATATGAAAAATTTAGTTATAAAAATTCGGTTGAGTCATTTCAAAATGGATCGATTAGAATGTCTAAACGTGATTATTTTTACAAGTTGTTTACATGAAAACTTTAGTTTGCTAGGTGGTCTATGACGTCGTGAAAAGATATGGTACCATTGTTAAACTAAATTTTAAGTTATACGTTGGTTTAGTGACATGGTTGGGTCGATATATAAACTTGAAAACTATCAAAATTTTACTAAGTGTTATACTATTTTTATATCGATGGATGCAAGTCGAAATAGATGCATGAAATGATTATTACGTTATAACTATAGTGAATGGTGTGTGCTACGTGATTCCTAGGCCTTCCGAAATAGAGGCAAATCACATTTCGTGTACTAAGATTATATAGATACGTGAAATAAACGTGCAAAGTGTAGACGTATAAAACAAAATATACAAAGTGCATGACAATATAATAACGTATGAAATGGATTAAGAACAAGTGCAAGAAACTTACAAACACTTTTAAAGTGATCTAGAGTCGAGCTAGGTAGAAAAGGAACACAAGAAATCTCGTTAAAACTATATAACCCAAACGTTATATATTATTTCTAACCCGATTGTCTTTCTTTGCTTCCAATATAATACCACATGACTTGTAAGCTTGGTAAGAAGGGAATGGAGGTCGAATAATTGCAGGGAAATAGTATGGGTAATAATATGAGGAGTATGCATGCAATGAACGTACTATATATACAATATATAAAACGTTTAGTAGAAAGTTCAAAGTAAACTTCTTCCCACACTATTGCATGTCAGTAGCTAGTCTTTAGATGGGATTTTATATTGTTTTAGGATGGTTTGTGAGAGCATAAAAGATGGAGATTGTTGGGTGATTCATGCATCATGTCGACCAAAGTATTTTACATATATACGATTTACTAAATCGTGTACTACTTGAGTATACTTGATCATCCGTAACATTTGAGCATGAAATCATCTTAGGAATAATATTAGGAACGTTTAGAAACAAACTAGATTCAAAACAGTTAAGTTTTGAATATAGTCCAATTCGATTTAGGTTTGTTAAGGTCGACTACTTTGCCTCTTAAAAGCATATCAAAACTCAACGTAGGAACGTGAAACTTGACACACTAATTGTTGGCTAGTAGGTTAACGAGATGGGAAAATAAAATACGTGGGTCGTGTGTAAGTTTTACGAATAAACGATGTGATTTGGAGGGTGTTTGAAACATGTCGATCGGATGAAAATCTAATAAATTGGATTTTTGGGCTTATCGTGTGGGCTTATGAATAGTGTAAAAGGGATTGGGCCGAAATTAATTAGGGTCCGGTTGGCTAATTAGGATAATTAGTGAATTTTAATTATGTTTAATAAATATAAGTAGGATTATGTTAGAACCTAAGTTTTTACTATTTTGTCAAGTCTCGGTCATTTGTAATAAATGCTAGGTTGCTTGTTTATTAGTTACATACATTTAAGTAATGTGTTATGTTTGTAAGGCTTATGAAAAAGCCCAAAGGGCCTAAAGCCCACACGTCTTCTAGAAAAAGGAAGCTAGGTGTGTTGCCCTAGCTCTCCTCCTATAAATAGGACCTCATGTATTCATTTAAACTTGGTTGGTTATTTGAAAACATTAAGGAAACTCTTGCATTTCATTTTCTCATATTTCTCATAATCATCCCACTCTCATTCTCATCTCATTTCTCTCATCTTTATACTTGTGTTTACTAAATGGTGACCTAACAAGTGGTATCATTCGCCATATGAAGGTGTAGCTTTTGTTTTTTCATTGATTTTGTTCTTAAACTCGTTATTTATATTCGAATTTTTGTGAAATATTAGTACTTTCTTGCTTGTTTCTTGGTTTTTATCACATACTTGCTTACAAACTTGTGATACAAATTAAAACAAACAAAAAAGTTCCAATCTTTTTCTTAAAAATTCGAATAGGGTTATTTGTATTTTTTTTCGAAATCTTCTAAACTTTTGAAAAAGTTCTTAAAGTTTTCAACTTTCTTAAAGATTTCTTCATTTTACACATAAAAGTACAAGAATCTTGAAATAAAAACGAGTTTTAGGATTGCTTTCTTTGAAAAACAAAACTTACAAGTTATCGAGAACCTGCTATTTGCCTATTTCGAGATCTTCTCAAAGTGCACTACCTCGACTTCGTTTGTGTGGACTCGGTATTTTCTTTCTTGTATAAGAAAGTTAAGTACTTCGACTTTTGGGAAAGTTTTCGAAATTGTATAATTTCGAAAACTGAGTTTCGCAAATTTTGTGTTTTTTCGAGAAAAACTTACATTTTTTCGAAATCACAAAAGTTATCGAGAAACTGATTTAAAAGTTTCGAAATATTTTTTCGATAAACCTGCAAAGTTTTCGAAATCTTGTTTCTCGATAATCTACAAAGTTTTCGAAAACCTTGACAAGTTTCGCAAACCCTAGTTGTGCTAAGTTTCTCGATAATTGGTTAAATCTACACTTTCTACAAGATCCATTTCTACACAAGTGTTCTAAGATGTCTCAACCTCCAAATCATTACTTCCCTCATATTCAGCAACCTCAACATCAGCAGTCTCAGCAACCTCAGCATCAGCAGTATCAGCAACAACAATACCTTCCGCACATAATGAATCAACAACCTCCTAAATACAATCCACTACATCATTACCTAATGATGCAACATCAGATCATTCCTCAACAACAATCATATCAAGTGCCACAACAAACCAATCAGTTTTCCTCAAAACAACCTCACTGGTTTGACAGAATGTGTGAAGTTATTACAACTCAACAATCCCGACATGAGGCAGGATCACTTGAAACACCTCCAATGCTTACACCTGGGAACTATGTTCAATGGTCAAGTCGATTCTTACTATTTGTGGAGCTAAAGAAACCTCATAGGAAATTCTTGAAGCAAGTGATACTTGAAGGACCATTTGAGTGGCCAACTAGATTTGAAGCTGGTGATCCACATGCTGATCCTCCACGTCCTCCTGGTGATAGACCCCTTCCAGAATTTGCACTCACTGAAGAACAGAAACTACATCGTGAAGCTGATCAGTACGCAATGGCTTATATACTTCAAGGTATACCTAATCCGATCTATCGAAGTGTCGATGCTCAGAAAACAGCCAAAGCTATGTGGGAACACGTTCATCTCCTTATGGAAGGAACTCAATTGAACAAAGATGACATGGAATCCAAGCTATACATGGAATACACTGACATCACAATTGAACATGGAGAGTCACTTGAATCCTACTATCATCGTTTCACAAATGTGGTTAATGATCTGGAACGTCACAAAATCACAGTACCAAGGATCGCTGTGAACTCCAAATTCGTTGGTAGTCTTGGCCCGGATTGGCATAAATATGTGACATTTGTTCGTCAAACAAAGAATTTGCATGATGCTCCATATGGTTTGTTGTATGATTTTCTGAAACATCATGAACCTGAAGTGGAAAAAGATCGAGCTCTACGAGGAGGATACACACCAACTTCTACACCAAATTCTTTGGCTCTCGTAGCTCAGTCTTCCTACGCTCCACCACCAATGTCTAATCATGCATATGTTCAAGAGCAGAACTACTTCAGTTATCCACAATCTTCCACCTCGAACCAAATGGTCCCTTATGATTCATCTCTACCGAATACTTCTACTCAACTTGTTCCGTTAAACAACAATGATTCTGTGTACTACTCCAACTCCAATGAAGATGACGATGATGACTTTAATACGTTGAATCAGGGACTTGCTCTTATTGCTCGTGCTTTCAGCAAATTCTCCAACAAAACAAACAACCGTCAACGGTCATCTTCGAATACAAGGAATCAAGCGGTTGTTCATGATGGAAGAGTGGAAATTCAGAATCGCAATTATGGTCGATTTGGTTCAGGAAATTCTTCCGGAAATTATGGGAATGATCAGAGGTTCAGTAACAATACGGGGTTCAAGAACAACTCCGGATCTTCTCAACAAAGGTCTGACTCAGTTGCAACAAGGAACTCCAACTCAGGGAATGCAGTTTGGTGCTACAATTGTAATGAGCAAGGTCATATAGCTACAGCATGTCCCAAACCGAGAACTCGCGGTAGTAAGTTTCACAAGCAGGCATTACTCATGGCTCTTCAAGATGAAAAAGACGGACATTTCCCTGAACAAGATAACAACTTCATGGCAAATGTGAACAATGATGATGACATGGAAGATCTGGAAGCTAATGCAGCTGTGATGCTTATGGCCAACATGCAGGAACTTAAGCTCAATGATTCAGGTCCAGTGTATGACACTGACGGCTTGTCTCAGGTACATGACCTCAATGAATGCTTTATTAATGAAATTGTCTCACCTTCTGCTTATGAATCAGATATGGCGCAAGTTGTTCCATCTAAATCCTCTTCATCATCTCAAAAAGATGAACAAATAAGCACAGTTGTCATATTCGATGATGACACAGTTGTTTCATTTGATGATCCTATTGAGAATAATGAACATGATAATTTAGAACAACATGAACCATCATTTGATCCTGACCCTGACCTAATATTGTTATCTAAACAACTGGATGCTCAGCAATTGCAAATTATAAAATGCAACGAAATAAATAAAGTTTTAAAAGAACAAAATGCGTCACTTGCAAGAGATATTGAATGTTATAAAATTCAACTTTCAAATCAGGACGAAAAGATTAAAAATGCAAAAAGTTTTGAAAATGCTTTTCAGGATTCTTACAATAAAGAACAAGATCTTCAACGCAAAATGCAAGATTTAATTGAGTCAAACGGAAAGTTGATTTAGAAACTTGAAAGTGAAAAGTGTGAATTGAAAATGCAAGTTGAACGTCTTCAAACAGAACTTTCAAAAACAGAAACAGAATTGTCAAGTTGTCAAAAAGATTTTTGTGAACATAAAATACGAAAAAGGAAGTATATCGATGATTTACTCGGTGATATTGTTGATCTTGAAAAACAACTCAAAGAATTTCGTAACATTGTTTACAAACACGGGAACTCTGTCACAACAATTCAGAAATTTACTTTAAAACCGAGACCCGGTACAGGATTTGCACTTGGCGATTACAATTCAATGTTTCTTCACACAGCATTCAAAGAAATTCCTAAAATTTACAGTATGGATTATTTGCTTGATGATACAATTGTGCGTGCTGTTGTTTTTGATACTGAGGAAGAAGAAGAACTTGAAGAAGAGAGTCGATCTAAAATGAGTCAAGTTCAATATTGGACACCATATGACTATTCAAAAGCTCCTCCAATTTCAAAATCTTTTGTTACTCAAAAAGACTTACCTGAGAAATCATGGTTTATCGAAGAGTCATATGTTTCATCTTCTAATGCAGCCCCTGTCCAAACTGTAGCACAAATAAATGGTCCTTTACCATCATCCGGTGAACTTTCACCCTTACCAAAAAATGTTCGTGTCTTAAATTATTTCAAAACCTTTATGGAAGATATCGAAATTTTGGAGGAAACAATTAAACGTAATTCTGAAATAAAAATTGAAACTTTTCAATCCGCTTACGAGCGAGAAAAGAGAGATATTTTTCAAAAACAAATGAAGCCAATTGTTCAACACCTCCGTCTATGTGCTACACGTTGGGATCAGGAACTTCAAAAGGAGGTCAAACATATGATAAACGTTTTCAATGAAACTGAAAAAGAAATTTTGGTTCAAAAGCAAAGAACTAGAGTTTTCAAAAATGATGCTGATCGACTCTTGGAACAAGTTCTCAATGCTGATATTTTGTCTGTTATTATGAATGATCTCTATAAATCTGGTACTTCTATGCTTATGGATGATCTTTGTGTTGATAATAATTTGTTGAATGTGGAAATTGAGACACTTAAACAGGAAAATGATAAGTTGAGGAAAAAGAATGATGATGTGACAAAACAGTTTTCAAAAGAAAATTTTCAACTCAAACAAAAGCTTGATTGGTGTCAAGCTCAGAGTCTTAGTAAGGAATTGAAACTTCAAAGTCAAAATGTTTCTAACTCTTGTCAGCTTTGCAAAAACATTGAGTCTTTCAAACGTTTGTGTCTCAAATATGAAAAAGAAATTGCGGACTTAAAAATTGAAAACGCCGAATGGCAACAAAACCGCGATGACATCAAATATTGCAATGGTTTACTCGAGTCTGAAATTCAGGATAAAAATCACATCATCATCGATTTAAAAGAGAAAGTTAGGCTACTTCAGAAAGGAAAGATGGTTGACACCACGGTGATAGCACCAGGAATGTATAAATTAGACAAAACGGAAAAAGGAAAGGTTGTTCATAATACTAATGTTGATACCTCCACTTCTACAGGACTAGTCTCCACTACTAGCGTTAGCAGACCCAAGCGGAAAAGTAAAAAGAAGAATAGGATCTTGCAACGTAAGAGAGGACACCTAGAAGCTCAAGAAGTAGAAGACCAACTTAGGAATTTGAATAAAACTCATGTTGCATCAGATTTAGATTCTAATCTGGCAAATTGTAATCAAAATCTAAATGTAACGAATGATGAACCTTTGAATGTTTTGAATATTAATGCATCTTGTGTGTTTTGTCGTAAAAGCGTATCATTGGGTGATCATACAAAATGTATAGCTAATTCTATTCTCACTCGTCATAAGAAACGTAGGACACGCATTCCTTCTTGGCCCACTATTGCCTCTAAGTCTAACTTAGGAAAGCCTTCCTCTACGGTTTCTAATGATGTTGCAGTTACCCCCATAGGTGCCAAGAACAAATCTAGGAATGAGCTAACGACTAATGCATTTAACATTAAGAAGGCAAAAACTAGTTGGAACTGGCAACGTTGGTTACAATACAAACCAGAATTTAAATGGATTCCTAAACTGTTGAATACATGTGTATCTAACCAACAGGAACCCGCACTATCTTTGGGTTCCACCCTTACTTCTGTTCCATCTGTGTCCTCTTCTTGTGATGTAGGTGGTACAGATCATTCTCTGGATTGTTGATAGCGGATGCACCCGACATATGACAGGCAATCTCAAACTGTTGAAAAACTTTGTCTCAAAGTTCATTGGCACTGTCAGATTCGGGAATGATCATTACGCTTTAATCATGGGATATGGTGACTATGTAAGTGGGAACATCGAAATAAGCCGTGTTTATTATGTGGAAGGCCTTGGACACAACCTTTTCTCTGTTGGTCAATTCTGTGATGGGGATCTAGAAGTTGCATTTCGTGAGAAAACTTGCTTTGTTCGTGACTTACAAGGAAACGATCTTATGACTGGCTCACGTGACTCCAATCTTTACACTATATCAATGTCAGATATGATTGCAACATCTCCGATATGTCTTCTCTCCAAAGCAGAGTCAACTAAATCTTGGTTATGGCACAAACGTCTTTCGCACTTGAATTTCAAAACCATGACGGACCTTGCTCGTTATAAACTTGTTGATGGATTTCCAAGATTCCGTTTTACCAAAGATCACTTATGTTCAGCCTGTGAACAAGGAAAAAGTACTCGTGCTCATTTCCCTTCTAAACCTGAACACAGTACGAATCATGTTCTGCAACTGCTTCATATGGATTTGTGTGGACCGATGCGTGTTCAAAGTATCAACGGTAAACGCTACATTCTTGTAATTGTGGATGATTACTCCAGATGGACTTGGGTTTATTTCTTACGAAGTAAAGATCAGGCTCCTTCAATGATCATCACCTTTCTCACTAAAATTCAAGTTCAGTTACGCAACACGGTCCGAATAGTCAGAACTGACAATGGAACTGAATTCAAGAATCAGACACTTAGGTCTTATTATGAGAAAGTGGGAATTAAACATCAAACATCTATTCCTAGAAGCCCAGAACAGAATGGAGTTGTTGAAAGACGCAACAGGACGTTAGTGGAAGCTGCTAGAACTATGTTGATTAATGCTCAATTACCAGATTACTTGTGGGCAGAAGCTGTTTCAACTGCATGTTACACTCAAAACCGTTGTATGATCACAAAACGTCATCGCAAAACACCATATCAAATTGTTCACAAAAGGAAACCAAACATCGATTACTTTCATGTTTTTGGAGCACTCTGTTATCCGAAAAATGATCGTGATGATTTAGGTAAACTTAAAGCAAAGGCTGACATCGGAGTGTTTGTTGGATATTGTGAAAATTCTAAAGGTTTTCGGATTTGGAATCGTCGTACTAGAGAAATTCAAGAAACCATTCACGCTAACTTTGATGAACTCACCCAAATGGCTTCTGAGCAACACAGCTTAGGACCCGAATTTAACCGTCTTAACTCTCCGGCATCTTCAGCTGAACCTTTGCCACTTAACCGCAAAGAATTAGAAACCTTGTTTGCTCCACTATTTGATGACACAATTGAATACCGTCCTACTGAGGTCTCACCAAATTCCGCTGCTCAACCTGATAACATTCAAGTACCAGACTCACCTCAACAAACTACTACAAGTGTTGAGAACGACGGTCCTCCAATTGTATCACCATCTACAGCAGAACAAACTGGTTCTACTTCCCGCCATCCAACTGAAGATCCATCACCTCAATCAGTTCCACAATCCGCAGAGCATGATCCTGATGCGTTCTTTAATCCGTTTGCACCAGCTACTACAGTTCCTGATATAGCTGAGTCGTCAACACGCAACTTGGATCCTGCCAACATGCGAGATACATATCAACTACACCCTTCAACACATAAATGGACTCGTGACCATCCACTAGTTCATATCATTGGCCATCCAGATGCACTTGTTATGACAAGACAACGACTTCACACAGATGGAGAAACTTGCATCTATGCACTCACAGTGTGTCATGAAGAACCCAAGAACATTAAAGAAGCAATGACTTATGACAACTGGATTGAATCTATGCAAGAGGAATTTCAGCAATTCATTCGATTAGAAGTCTGGGAATTAGTTGAAAGACCTGACGGAGTCTTTGTCATCGGGTTAAAATGGATCTGGAAGAATAAGCTTGATGCAGAAGGGACAGTCATCCGCAACAAATCACGTCTGGTAGCGAAAGGATACTCCCAACTTGAAGGTCTTGACTTTGCTGAATCCTTTGCTCCAGTGGAAAGACATGAAGCTGTTCGGATCTTTTTGGCTTATGCTGCTCATAGGAATATGGTGGTTTACCAGATGGATGTGAAAATAGCATTTCTGAATGGAGAACTCCGTGAAGAAGTTTATGTCAGTCAACCTAAAGGCTTCGTTGATCCTGAGCGTCCTAATCATGTCTACCGACTCAAAAAGGCTCTCTACGGACTCAAGCAAGCCCCACGGGCGTGGTATGACAAACTGTCTACTTTCTTATTGGCCAATAAATTCCTTAAAGGATTGGTGGATCCCACACTATTTACAAAAACCTACGGGGAGGACTTACTTGTTGTTCAAATATATGTCGATGACATCATTTTTGCCTCAACAAAAAGAAGTTATTCCAATGATTTTGCAAAATTAATGAAAGATAATTTTGAAATGTCCATGATGGGTGAACTTTCGTTCTTTTTAGGACTACAAGTTCATCAATCACCCCGTGGAATTTTTATAAATCAGTCCAAATATGCTCTTGAAATTTTAAAGAAACATGGAATGATGTCCTGTGATACTTATAATACACCAATGGGCTATACCACAAAACTAGATGCTGATTTACATGGGACTCCCGTTGACCCTACCAAATACCGAAGTATGATTGGGTCCCTCATGTATCTCACAGCTAGTAGACCTGATATAGTTTTTGCTGTCTACATGTGCTCTCGCTATCAGTCCAGACCAACTGAAAAACACCTCAGTGAGGTCAAGAGAATCCTTCGATACATAAAGGGAACCATTAACTTGGGGATTTGGTATCCGAAGGATTCTGGTTTTGAACTAATTGCTTTTTCAGATGCTGATCATGCAGGATGTTTAGACACACGCAAAAGTACATCTGGTGGATTACAGTTTCTTGGAGACAAACTTGTGTCATGGCAATCTAAGAAGCAGGACTGCACGTCTTTGTCATCTACAGAATCTGAATACGTAGCCATGTCTGCTTGTTGTGCTCAAGTCATCTGGATGAGATCACAACTTAAAGATTATGGCTACCTATTCAACAAGATTCCTATCTACTGTGATTCAAAGAGCGCAATTGCTATCTCCTGCAACACTGTGCATCATTGCAAATCCAAACACATCGATCTCCGTTATCATTTCATCAAAGAGCATGTGGAAAGAGGTACAGTTGAACTTTATTTTGTTGGAACTGAGTACCAATTGGCGGACTTACTTACCAAATCCTTGGCACCCTCAAGGTTTGTTAGTCTAGTCCACCAAATTGGTATGAGATGTTTGACACCAGAGGATCTGGAAAAGTTTTTAAAATACAACTGATCGTCAAACATCACTACTATCTCTGTATAATATTTCTTTGTTTTTCTTTACTATAAACTAATCAAAACACAAAAAGATTTTTCACATTTTATTTTTTCTTAAAAAAAAAAAAAAAAAAAAAAAAAAAAAATGCAAGTATATCGCTTCAATTCAACACCTTGTTCTTACTTTACAAGTGTTGAGGGGGAGTCACGCTTAAATTTTTTACCTATTTTAATTGGTATACTTGCATATTTCTCGTATTTTACGGTTCTTCAGAGCGTGTGGACGACTTCTTTTACATCACTTTGTCTCATTTGTTTTATATCTTCATAAGTTAGGTTATCTTATGCATATCTCAATGGTACTTATGTTTTGCAAGAAACTTTAGGACACTAGTTTGGTTTATATAAAAGTTAAGGGACCTAAAGTGTTAAAAACTTAAAATTTCTAATACAAATAAACAAACAAACCGTACCAACATAAACCCCACAGATTTCAAAACTCTTAAACCTCTAAAACCTTTTCTTAACCCACGGCTCAAATTTAATCTAGAAATCCAAGACCTTGATCAACAATCTGTAAGTTCCTATGTCATCACTAGGATATTACACTAATAGGATCTTGGTTAATTGATTTTTCAATGGTTAGATTTCTTGTTTTTATGGTGTCGAGAACTAGGGTTCATGTTTTCGAAAAATTGCTCTTAACATGTTGTTGTGCTTAATTCTTGATGGGGTTTAGCTACAATGATTGTTTCTAACACATACTCATCGATTATTGACACATTCCATCATGTTAACTATGTTTCTCGAATTCGGAATATTGGGTCGAATTGGGTTTGTAAGGTCCTGTACGTATTTGTTTGATTTTATTGGTGGGATTTGCTTCTTAGGTCTCTTATTTGCATGTTTAATCTAGCTAGGTTGTTTCTCACAGATTGTACATGTTTCTCGAAATAACTTATATGCTTCGTTCGCTAAAATTATCGAGATAAATGTGTCTCATGTGTTGTCTACTGTGTTATGTGTCATTAATAGCTTTATACATATAGTTGTGATTTGCTAAAATCCATGATACTCATTTGTCTCAAACTCGTTAAGATTATCGAAAACATGTTCTTGTGCATTATCGAAATCTGTGTGATTTTGCCTTAATAGTGTTTAATCTACCTTGGTGACAGGCCAAAATCATTGGAAAAGTTCTTTGAGAAAGTAATGTACGTGTGATTTCAACACAATTCGAATTAATTCTTGTATAAGAATTGTTTTTGAGAACCTGAGTTTATCGAAATCTTTTCAAATTATCGAAAAACTTAAGTTTTTCGATAAATATTGTTCAATGCTCAAATTTTTCGAAATCTTTCTGTGAACTATATTTTTTTCGAAATCTTCAGTTTCTCGAAATGTTGTTTTATCGAAAAACTTAATGTGTTTTTCTCGATAACTTAGTTTTTTCGATAAATGTCAATTCTGGGGAATTTTATCGAAGAAGTCACTTTCTCGAAAAGTTTCATCAGTTTCTCGAAAACATCAAATTTTCGAAAAGAAAGAAATCTCGATAAAAGTCAGTTATGTGGAATTTTTTCGAGAAGTCAATTTCTCGATAAAGTTTCACTATCACATTTTTCGAAATCTGTTTCTTTACTCAAGTTTGCGATAAAAGGTCAATGATATATTTTTCGAAATCTTGTTTGGCATTGTCATGTTATATCTATGTATCATTGTTGTGATTCATTATTGTTGTATAATGAGATGTAATTGTGAATTGTGTTTGTCATGATTGTGCTTATTTGCAATATGCATTATTTGACTCATAACAATATGACGCATTTGTGCTTAACTGTCTTAAGTAGATATCTGTATCCAAACTCTAAACTGTGCTAACACATAACAAATTTGGATGTTTGGTTTATGGTGTTACTTTTCAGATAAACATGGCTGAACACAATGAGAACGTCGCAGTACAACCTCTTCCATTACTCACCTTGGAAGACATCACTCCCGAGAACTACAATGTCACGATTGGCAACAACAATCCCCGAGTTGATTTCAACAAGTTGAATATCACAGAGAAATCATGCATGATTGTGAAAGATATCCTACTGGCACATCCTTGCAAACCTCTGCTCACCTGCTCTACTTCAGTTCCGCTGTTCTACCTTCATCAATTCTGGCTTACCGCTCAGGCTAACTTGGATGATGAGTCTTTCACTGTCACATTGGATAGCCAAGAATACACTGTAGATCATGACGTTCTTAGAACTGCCCTTCTCATGCCACAAACTGACAACGAATTTGCTCCTGTACTACCTGACCTGGATCTACTTGATTTCTTCATTGAATTAGGATATGATGTCGATGATGATGTACCGCTAGTCAAGCTTTCCCAATTTAATGCCAAGTATATCCCTCAGCCTTGGAGAACATTCTGTCTGTTGGTGGTAAGATCTATATCTGGAAGGAAAAGTGGTCATGAACATCCAAGGCTCGAACACCTGCAAACATTCTGGGGAATGGTGACTCTGACACCGATTGATTTTGCAGTTCCTATCATGAATGATATAGTCCACAGTATTCAGACCGAACGTGTGAAGACTATGATACCATTCACAAGATTCACCAAGCTTCTAATAGAACATCTCTGCAAAAGCTCTCCAGAATTCATCAAGAGGATGGCTGATCCTAATGAGCCGAAGCACCTCTTTGAGGACGCCTTCACCATCTCGTTCATCAAATCGACCACTACCTCAACCAAGATCAAAGGAATGAGGATTCCCGAATACCTTTTGGATGACAGTATTAAGAAAAGGGCGAACTTCAAGTTGTATGATCTGGCTTACAAAGGGGAACAGGAAGAAGCCACAATAAAGACTCGAAGCAAAGGAGGGGTAAAGTCTGGAAGTACCACAAGCACAACTGGATCACCTCAAACAAGATCTAAGTCTGCTCCAATGGCTAAACCCAAGACTGCTACCACACCTAAACCTACCTCCAAACCCAAACCTGCTACCAAGCCAAAGAAGAAGGTTACTCCTGAATACATTCTTCGTGATGAACCTACACCTCCACCTTCTGACACCGAATCCGAGTTCGATACGGAATCTGAAGAAGAAGAACCAGACTATGAACTGAGATACAGAGCACCTGATGAAAGCTTCCCTGCAACAGAGATTGCCATCCAACAAAGTCTAGAAACCTATGAAGAAGAGACAAGGAAAAGAAAAGGAGTCACTATCAATGAACCTCAGGATGATGCAGACGAACCAATCGTTGAACCTTTGGTCGATAAACGCAAACTCAAAAGTATAGTTGTCGACACTAGAGCTGAAGAAAAGCGACTTAGGAAAGAACAGAGGAAAGCAACTCTCGAAAGCCGACTCATGTCTCAAACTCCACCACCTATCGATCAGTCAGAACATGAAGGAGCTACTAGCAACATGAATCCTCCCGTTGTGTCCACAACAGTAGAATCAGCCTCACAGCCAGATAACACAGCTAAAGACACTGATAAATCTGGAGATGTCAATATGACAGAGACTGCTAACATAGAGGAGAATGTTGGCAACCAAGAGCGATTTGTTATGGATCAGGAACACGAATACCTTATTACTCCAGAGTTTCTTGCACGAGAAGCAGAGGAAGCAGAAGAACGTCACAGAAAAGAAAATGAAGAGAAGAACCAGTTCGACACCAACATATTTCTCAAGTCATCTTCTCAGCAGACTTCCTCTGCACAACCTCCACCTCCTCAAGACTCTCCACCAAAGGATCCGACTCCTCCCGCTTCTTCTTCAAACTCTCACAACGAGTCATCGTCCGAATCATCACCTGAGCACTCATCCCCCACACCTTCTGAAACCGCATCTAAACAGCATTCGATCAATGAACCAAAACAACCAGTTGATCTTCAGGAGCAAGTGAACAAACTCACCAACATGGTTACCAATCTTACCAAACAAGTTGAGGACTTCCAGGAGTCAAAGCAGCTGATCGACAAGTTCTTGAACTCTGATTACGAAGGATTTATCAGAACTGCAACACATGATTTTCTCTCTGAAAATCTGGTTGATATGATCACTCCTACAGTAGCAAACCTTCTTGAACCAATCAATGACAACTTGGATCACAGAATCAGAAGTGTTACAAGGAAAATGTTGTCTACTACACCATTCACGCTTCACACCGCTAAACCTTCTACTGTGGCTCCAACCATCCCAGAATTGTCCTTCAATGACATGCTTGTCAAACTCTTTGACAACATTGCCACCAAAACCACACAGACAGCTAAAGAAAAGGCCCTACATGATGCTATGGTGGCTTACATGTCAAAAGAGTCATGCAAAGAAGCTGCTGGAACCCGTAAACGGACAAGAAAAGATGACGATCCTGACCCAAACTCCAAAGGCAAGAAATCCAAGTCTGGAACAGGTCCCTCATCCTCTCTACAGCCGCAAAAGGACTCCACTCCTCCGGGAACTCAACAACAACCCTCTACTACTGGTAAAGGTCAAACCGAAGATGAAGAAATTTTCATGGAACACACAGATGACTTCCAGGATCAACTTGACACCATTTACCGTGCCCCACCAACTCATGATTCTCATGCTGGACCATCGTCACCGTCCAAAGTTAAAGACAAAGATGCTCCATCTAAGTCTAAGAAATCCAAGAAGAAAAGCCGTCATACATGGCTCGACAATGAAGATACTCCTCTTAACGACTGGTTGACAGACATGGTTCAAGCACAACCTCCTCTAGAAGATGAAGAACCCCTTCCGGGCAATACTCTACAGTTTACCCAAGTTATCATAAAGGATCTTCAGATCAACAAACTTACAAAGACGGAGCTGAGAAGAATCAATAAGGACGCACAAGATTTTCTCAAGAAAAGATCAGGAAGCAAGTTGAATACGAATTTCATTTGCAGAATATAGCCAGTGCAATGTCTGCCGAATTTGACTGGCTAAATCCTGAGATGAATATCGATTTCAGTTCAAAGAACCATGAAAAACCTTACTTCACCGACTGGACAAAACCATTGCCTTTGACAGGATTTCCAGATAAGCCCAAGTTACCCTACAGTTATTTCTTCAACAAAGATCTTCAGAATATCAAACTCACCCAAGAGAAAAACAAGAAGAAATATGCTTCATCACTCACAATCTCCGTACCAGCCGCCAGATACGAAATCCCTGCCATCGAAGAGACAACTCGTGTATTCAGCAACTCCATCGTAGCTTACGACAGAGATGCCCTACACGGCATTCAACACTGGCCAGAACGTCGTCGTCTCGGTTATACTAGCAGATTGGGAGAGAAATCTTTGGAAAATGTGAAGCATAAATCTAAGATCATCGCCATCTTGGAGATCCACGAGTCGCAACGATTTAACTACAATTTCATGCATGAAATTGTTGTTAAACGACAAGATGAAAAGAAGTACAAGTTCTCTGAAGCAGACTTTCCTGACCTTAATCTGAATGACATTGAAGATATGTATCTCGAAAAGGTCAAAGGAAGAATGCGGGGTTTCGATAGAGATGTCCAGTACAACTTTATGGCATCACTACTTCTCTACATCCGACGACTAATAGTTCAAGAAAGAGTGTAAGATCTTCAACTGGGTGTGGAAAGTTATCAACAGAAGATAAATTTGACAAAGCCGCAATTCACGTTTGATGGAATTTATCAAACGTCACAGTTTTCTCTCAACCAAGATCCTTTTGGTTTCACCTACATCAACAGCAAACAGCTACAAAGTTTCATGAGATTCGATGAGGTGCACAAATTCTGTGATGTTACCCTCAAATCTGTTCATGATGGGCTGGTCAAAAGGTTGAATGATGATCGTCGAAAGATAGCTAAGGGGGAACAACCGAGATGGAAATCCAGCACGAGAAGACAAGTTCGGAATTTTGTCTTAAAGATTGAGGAAAGGTTATTTCGACGGGAACAGATCAGACGACTGGAAAGCTACATCGGCGTCAGACCATCATTTCCTGTCAGAAACTTTGAAAGACCTGAACCCAAGTTCACTGACTTTGATGCTCCACTTCCTGACGAAGAGTAACTTGGTACATTTGATTATTTCATTTGATTGAATGATTTTTCATAATGGCTTGTGTACGCATTACAGTGCACAACCCGAACTTGTAAAGAAAGGACCCTGAGGTACGCATCAGTGCCTCAATCCTAAATATAAGGAGCGAAGGCTTCTTACTTTTGAGTAGAATTAATCAAACATTTCTGATTTTTTCATAATTCTGCTCAAAAGGACAAGTATTTCACCTCAATAAGACCTAATCACTTGTTGAGGGGGAGCACTTGTCAAAACAAAATACTTTGCTCTAAATCAAAAGTTCTTGGTGAATCTCCCCGTAAGACTCAAAAGGCATATTTTAATCTACAAGTTTGTCAAAAACACCATTTTATATTCTATTTTTGAGGGGGAGAAAATGAAAAAGTGATTAAAATATACGAAGTCAAAGCTTTAAGTTGTATCATGTGCGAGCTAGACTCAGTATTGACCCAGGAATTGACGAGATAATACAAGTTAGTAACATCGAAAGGACTTATCCTCGACGGGTAATAACATCAAGTTAGTTACTAGAGCTAGTTGTCACCTAAAAGCTGACAATGTATCTCTTTAACTAACCACGTAAGCGTGTCTCGAAAAGGTTATGTCTTAGTAGAAATGTACCGTCTCGAGAAACTTTCTGTAAACTTGACCAGGCCGGGTAATAACTTCAAGCTAGTCTAACTAGTGATGTAAGCGTGTCTCGAATCGGTCTTGTTCACGGAAAGTGGATCAATTCAAAAGTGCTTGCTCCTCCCGCATGTGCAAATTTATTAAACACTTATGAGCACATGTGCAGGGGGAGCCCTTCAAAAGTA
Organism: Artemisia argyi; assembly: GCA_030686995.1. Taxonomy (NCBI): domain Eukaryota; kingdom Viridiplantae; phylum Streptophyta; class Magnoliopsida; order Asterales; family Asteraceae; genus Artemisia; species Artemisia argyi. The sequence continues at coordinate 228,735,923 of CM060701.1, forward strand.
TACACAAAACTCTCAAAGTGTTAACCAAAATATTTGATTATCACAAACACTTTGAGAGATTTTTCATCAAAGGTTTCTTGGCTACTGTCGGAGTTATAAGGTGATTAAGATAGGAATATCCGTCCTATGATCCGCCAGAGCCGGAGGGATCTACCCAAGGACATCTCCCATAGTTAGAATTAGAAGTCCTTAGGTATGATACGAAAAAGGAGAAAAGAATGAAAGGGAAAGAAGGAGTTGAAGAATTAAAAAGAAAAGTAAAGTAAAGGGTGAAAAGAAATAGCCCTCCATATGTTCAACCTTAGGGCAGACACCGGGTTCAATACGTATGCTACTGGTTGTTGCAACAGACAACACCGGTATTGAAGACAAAGTCGTCATGGACCCAGTGACGCAATGCACTAAACCTTCTTAACCACTCAAGTTCTCTTAAAAGGATTTGTTTCATTCTCACGGGGAACCCGCATAACCTATCGACCTATCTCTTAGAGACGGTTGATATTGAAGCAGGAGACACCTCCCCAGTCTCCGCATAGGAAACCTAGGTGTGCACTTATAGAGTCTAGAGCCTCGAGATACATCAAAGATCTCTTAGGAACACTTAGTACTTCTACAACTGGTGTTCTACATCAATGGGTATCAGTTGTAAACTATCGAGTCCTTCGCAGATCTTAGCAATCTGCCGAGAACGTTTATGAGAGGATTACAAAAGTATTTCTCAATGATTGAACGGAAATCCTGCCAGGGTCAACATCAAACAGCCCTGACAGCAGGTCACTTCGGTAACCCCACAAGGGTTACGCTTAGTGTTTGCGGTGGTTCCATAGCGGTCTACAGTCGAGGAGTGATCCCCAACGACTCACCCAGTCATTGAGCTACATAGTAGGTCTAGTAAGCTCCCTCGGGAGTATCTGATATGGGAACGGCCTGGATAAGGATTAGAAGGAGTCTTCACAATATGCTGTTGATGAGCTCTAATTCCTTATCCGTAAGTACCGGTTGTTTTATTGCTAACTATTTACTCGCAGGTACCTCACTTCCATGATGGTAGATTCCAACATGCTCATACATACATCTTGAAGTCAAAGAAAGCTTCCCCAAAGATCTTAGCAACACAAAGTTCAAAGAACGATTCTACAACAATTAAGAAGAATCTACAAAGTTTAAAGACTAAAGATCTCAATGTATGATAAGGAACTTCTTATACGTGAAAGCCTAAGTCCAAAGATGTATGAGTATGTTGGAATGGCGGACAACCACCACAGACGCAGGAGTGACGAATGGCAGATTACTTCATAACTTAATCACTACAACATCATCAAAGAACAAAGGCAAAGAGCAAAGTATATCCATCATTATTCTAATCATTTCTGAAGACGTCTGAAGCTATGAAAGTCAAAGATTACGACAAAGACGTCAAGCAACCATGATGACCGACCCTTAGGGGGAGATTGTTAGAACCTAAGTTTTTACTATTTTGTCAAGTCTCGGTCATTTGTAATAAATGCTAGGTTGCTTGTTTATTAGTTACATACATTTAAGTAATGTGTTATGTTTGTAAGGCTTATGAAAAAGCCCAAAGGGCCTAAAGCCCACACGTCTTCTAGAAAAAGGAAGCTAGGTGTGTTGCCCTAGCTCTCCTCCTATAAATAGGACCTCATGTATTCATTTAAACTTGGTTGGTTATTTGAAAACATTAAGGAAACTCTTGCATTTCATTTTCTCATAATCATCCCACTCTCATTCTCATCTCATTTCTCTCATCTTTATACTTGTGTTTACTAAATGGTGACCTAACAGATTAGAATTTAGGTTTAGGATTAAATAAAAAGTTTAAGTTTCGTGTAACGTGTCGAGGATTGATTCCGTCATTTCGTGAATTATATTATTTTGTGAAAATTACCAAAATAATATAATAAGAAAAATTTTAAATTTTTCCGAGAAAATGGGAATTAGAAACGCTAACGAAAGATTATATATTTATTAATGATTTAATTACAATAAATTTTTACAGGGTTCTACACATAACGACCCGGGGAAACACTGTATTCCACGGAAGCATTGGCCTTAAGCTGTTTGACTTGTTGACCATTACTTGGTTGATATTTTCTAAATGTTTCACACCAATCAATTTTTCATCGGTAAAACCGGCGTCTCATCAGAAAGACACTTCTTCAAATTACTAAAATGAAACACATCGTGAACTTTACTCAGTTCATGTGGTAATTCCAACCTATAAGCCACGGGCCCAATTCTTTCCAAAATAAGAAATGGTCCAATGTAGCGGGGGTTGAGTTTCCCACGTTTCCTGAAATGTATCACACCTTTCCAAGGCGAGACTTTCAGCATTTCTTTGTCTCCAACCTGGAACTCTAGGGGTTTACATCTCTGATCGGCGTAACTTTTCTGCCTATCTCTAGCTGCTTGTAATCGATCACGAATTTGAGTCACTTTTTTAGTAGTCTCCAATATAAGCTCGGGGCCTGTGAGTTGGCTATCTCCAACTTCGGCCCAACCAATAGGCGAACGGCATTTACGACCATATAAAACTTCAAATGGTGCCGCTTTAAGACTTGTGTGGTAGCTATTGTTATAGGAGAATTCCGCAAGGGGTAGATATTTCTCCCAGCCTTTACCGAAGTCTATTATACATGCATGAAGCATATCCTCTAAAGTCTGAATAGTCCTCTCACTTTGACCATCGGTTTGGGGATGATATGCAGTACTCATATCAAGTTTCGTCCCCAAAGCAGTTTGAAGTGATCGCCACAAAGCTGACGTGAAGCGGCTGTCGCGATCAGAAATAATCGATATCGGAACTCCATGACGAGAAATAATTTCTTTCACATACAACCTCGCAAGTTTGTCGACACTATCATCTTCACTAATTTCCAGGAAATGAGCAGACTTAGTCAATCAATCCACAATTACCCAGATAGTGTCACAACCGCTAGCTGTCTTTGGTAATTTGGTAATGAAGTCCATCGTAATCCGCTCCCATTTCCAAATCGGGAGTTCTGGCTGCGTCAATAATCCTGACGGTCTTTGATATTCGGCTTTAACCTTAGAACATGTCAAGCATTTACTAACATACAACGCTATATCTGCCTTCATGTTTGGCCACCAATATAACTTTTTCAAATCCTGGTACATCTTGTCAGACCCAGGATGAATAGAGTACCTTGACTTATGCGACTCATGCATAATCAACTCTTGAATTCCTCCATACAATGGTACCCAAATCCGATCTCCAAAACATAATACTCCATCGGAACGCTTAACAAATCCTTTCTCATTTTCAGCCATCCCAAATATGTTCTCAGCAAGTCGGTTTTCTGCTTTCAGCGCTTCCGTTTGAGCTTCAAATATTTGAGACGGTAACGGTGATACGATAGTCATTCCCAATGACCTAACTCGTAATGGCGGGATCCTTTCCTTTCGACTAAGAGCATCAGCAACAACGTTTGCTTTACCAGGATGATAGCGGATTTAGCAATCATAATCGCTTAACAACTCAATCCAACGTCGTTGTCTCATGTTGAGCTCTTTTTTATTCAAGATGTGTTGTAGGCTTTTGTGATCCGTGTATATAACACATTTGGTACCATACAGATAATGTCTCCATATCCTTAAGGCAAAAACCACAGCACCTAACTCCAAATCATGAGTGGTGTAGTTCTTCTTGTGCTTCTTGAGCTGTCGGGAAGCATAAGCTATCACTTTCTCTCGTTGCATTAACACAGCTCCCAAACCTTTATGTGAAGCGTCACAATAGACGACAAAGTCCTCCTTACCTTCAGGTAACGCTAAGATAGGAGCACTACACAACATCTCCTTAATTAATTGAAATGCTTCCTCTTCTTTATCTCCCCATTCGTATTTAACACTCTTTTGAGTCAATTTGGTCAATGGTTTTGCTATCTTCGAAAATCCCTCAATGAATCTTCGGTAGTAACCAGCTAAACCCAAAAATTGACGAACTTCAGTCAGGGTTGTCGGTGCAGCCCAATCTTTAATAGATTTAATTTTTGCGGGATCTACATGAACTCCTTGACTATCAATCACATGACCCAAAAATTGTACCGTCGAAATCCAAAATTCACATTTGGAGTACTTGGCATACAGCTTCTCCCTCCTGAGGAATTCTAAGATAAGCCTTAGATGCTCCTCATGCTCCTTTTCACTCTTCGAATAGATTAGAATATCGTCGATGAACACAATCACAAACTTATCTAATTAAGGCTTGCACACCCGATTCATGAGATCTATGAATACCGCCGGTGCGTTAGTCAACCCAAACGGCATCACTTGGAACTCGTAATGCCCGTAACGGGTTCTGAAAGCCGCTTTCGGAATATCTTCCTCACGAACTCTAAGCTGGTGATATCCCAATCTCAAATTGATCTTCGAATACACACTCGATCCTTGAAGCTGATCGAACAAGTCGTCGATCCTCGGTAACGGGTATCTATTCTTCACCGTTAACTTGTTCAACTCTCGGTAATCAATACACATACGAAACGATCCATCCTTCTTCTTCACGAATAAAATTGGGGCTCCCCAAGGTGAAGAACTTGGTCGTATAAATCCTTTTTCTGCTAACTCCGCTAATTCTTCCAGTTCAGTGGGTGCAAGTCGATAAGGCGCTCGTGCTACGGGTGCAGCACCAGGTATCAACTCAATCTGAAACTCCACTTGTCTAGTAGGCGGGATTCCCGGCAAATCATCAGGAAATACATCAGGAAAATCACGAACTATAGACACATCCCCAATGCATCTTTCCTTCTTCTCCTTCCCTCCTTTCTCAGAGATTTGAGCTAAGAAAAGGCAACATCCTTTTTCCATCAACTTTGGTAACTTAGTGCAAAAAATGACCGCTAATCGGGATGGGCTCCTCGAATCTTTTCGATCTCCTTGTATATTTAGAATCTCCTTTCCGTAAGGCACACGCACGATCTTCTCATCGCAAAGTATGTGAGCATGATACTTCGACAACCAATCCATACCAATGATGACATCGAAACTTCCTAACGTGACGGGTAGAAGATCTATGCTGAAAGGGTGATTCAAAAAATTTAACGTGCAACCGCGAATGATAGTCTTAATCTTTTCTATGTTCCCGTTAGCTAACTCTACATCATACCCGATTCCTAAGGCCATCGGGGGTTTCTCTAGTAAGGGTGCAAACGTAGTGGACACAAAACTTCTATTGGCACCAGTATCAAATAGTATGGAAGCATAACGATTATTGAGAAGGAACGTACCAGTGACGACTTTCGGATCTTCTCCTCTCTCGTTCCCGAGGGCATACACTCTCCCATGAGCAGCTCCTGCTTCCACACGTTGATCCTCATTGTCTTGACGTCCACGGTTTCCTCCAGCTCCACGATTTCCATGATTGTACCCATTACCACCCGTGCCTTGATTTCCTTGGTTCCACAATCCTCTACACTCACTCCTATAGTGCCCTTTCTTTCCTCACCCAAAACAAGTAACATCCGCCTTACTTCTCACTTCAGGAGTAGCTTGAACCATAGCAAGAGGTCGAGCCCTAAAATCCTTAGATGTGTGTCCCTTCTTTGAGCAGTTCTGACATATTACATTGCACCATCCCGAATGATTCTGGTGGCAATGACCACACTTGGGTGTATCACCATTTTGGTTCCCCTTATCTCCATTTCCAATGGCATAAGCCTTAGCAACAGCTTGTCGCTTGTTTCGGTGATCCTTACCTTTAGAGTGATGATTTCTCTTTCTCTTACCATTCTTATCCTTATCAGCTCCTTCCAATTCCAATGAATCCATTAATTGTTGAGCGATTATGATGGCCTCATGGATATTTGCAGGTCTAGCAGCAATCACATCATTCCTTGTAGCCACAGGCAGCCCATCGGTATACCGCTCAATCTTTTAAGTTTCAGTCCTAACCATATCTGGGCAAAGCAAGGCTAACTCCTGGTAACGACGATTGTAAGTCGCCATATCAGTACCCTTCACTTTGTGTTTCCAAAACTCGATCTCCAGCTTCTTAAACTCATTTCTTGGGCAATAAGTCTGAATCAGCAAAGACTTAAATTGTTCCCAAGTCATAGCATAAGCCACATCCCTCCCAACCGAATTTTGGTAATTGTTCCACCAAGTTAACGCTTCATCCTTGAAAGTAAAAGAAGCAAACTTTACCTTAGCATTCTCCGCACAATTGCTGACATTGAACACCGACACAGTTTTCTCTATCCACCTGACCAAATAGACCACTCCTTCAGTTCCTCCAAACTCAATGGGTCCACAAATTCAGAACTCCTAGTAGTTACATCCATTAGCACGAACAGGTGGAAAAGTTCCAGCAGAGTTGTTGGAATGATTTGACTCAGCTAGTAGCTCAGCAACTCGTTGCTCCACAAGTTGATTGATCATTGCTTGATCCACAGTAGGTGCATTAGGTGGGACATGATCATTGTCTCCCTGAACATCAAAATTTTGAGTCCTGTTGTTGCGGTTAGTGGTGTCCAGGTTGTCAGGAGTAGGGGTTTCAACATTTCGAGTAGGACGGCGTCCTAGGCGACCAGGGGTAGTCGCGGCAGTTCCAGTTCGGGTAGCTCTAACAGGGTTTCATCGTACAGCCGTTAATATAATACCAACACAATATCAACCACGCAAATAGGAACACAATTCTCCATGTACGCCAAAAAAACCGTAGAATATCATACGAGATCACCATCATCCATACAAGTAGCGATCGATACTTCGTTCCAAAATACCAAAAGACATAATAAATACTAATAGTTCCATACGAGATGAACATACAATCCGAATAACATGACTTAAGAGATAGAATAACCAGCTCTCCTAACCAAGTACTCCCTGCTTAGGAAGCAATATAACAACAACACAAATCCAAATCGATCTAGCCATGATGCTGGCGTAGACTCCTCAACTCCGATCCCAAACCATCCAAATTCCTCAATAACGATCCCAGCTCAACACTATGTGTATCTCTGTCCCTCTTGAGGTCCGCAACCTCCTTTTCTAACTCTGTGTTTCTCTGCCACAGCTTGCGATCTCCCTCGCGAGCTGTGAGGAAACCTCTCTGCAGACTCTCTATCTACTCATGTATCTCCATCATACCTCTCCTAATCGTTGTCGTCCTGCCCACGATAATAATCAAATCAACTCTTAACTCAGCAATAAACTCAGCAATAACCATCTCAAGTCGATCAGCCATCTGCGAGATCCTCTCGCCCTGTGCAGTAATCCGAGTCCACATCCTACCAGTCTCACCCAACTCTGCATGCTCAGCAGATATCTCAGATGGCGCATCCGACGCCACGGGACTACCAGGTGGTGAATCAAACAAAAATGGGTGATCAGGTGAAATCGACTCTAACGAATGTATCGGAGAATCAGGCTCTTCAGCCTGAGCTGGCTGTGCTAGCACACCATCATCAGCATGCATCTCCTCCTCCTGAGGATCATCATCCTCCTCATCATCCTGAGGGTCATCATTCTCCAGCTCACTCTCGTACTCCTCATCGGAGGAATACTCCATCAATCGTCGTCTCCGAACAGGTGAACCACGAGGCGATAAAGTCGGTGACTTAGGGTAACAATGGGAAGACGAAGTAGTAGTGGCTAAACGCATGACCATCTCGTGTATGGGTCATCATGGGCCATAGTTGTCACACCCCCAATTTACCTGACTTGCAGCGGAATGGAATACCTGGGGGTGTCTGTCATAGCACCACAGTTACAGTTACATTGAACGACCTAAAGTGTCGTTTGGAAAATACTGCATTTGATCATTGAAATAATCCAGAGTTTACAAAATGAGGTCCCCAAAATGTGTTGCAAGTTTATGAAAACAAGTCCTACTAGATCAAATGTTTACATAAGTGCATGAAATAATGATGAGACGCGTCGACTCCGCGACTCCATGAAGGTCCAAATGCATGTCACATGAGCTACCTTAATAACATGAAATACATTGCTAAAACGTCAACACGAATGTTGGTGAATTCCATAGGTTTATAAAATGTAATGATGTACGGCCACCACAAGTAAAAGTGCAAGATAAAAATCTCATGAAAATTGTACAATAGACCTTAAGCTCATGACACCGAAGCTATGACTGATGAAACTATGCCCCTCCTGAATGTTCTGCCAAAACACTCAAATGTAAAAGACATGAAATGCATCCGCTTACGGTTGGTAAATATTACCACGGATGGAGGCGTCATCCTCGATAGATCTATCCACTCACTCTCGCTTACCGGTAAATTAACGGTTCATGATGATACAGGGGACTTATCACATGGCAAGGTAACTTAAGCAATGTACATATGTTTGAATACTTGGGCTCGTACTAAAATGATTGATGCAATGTATTCCCCCCGTGGGATTTGAAAACAATCAAAAATGTTGAATTAAAAACGGGGCTATGAAAACTCACCTTAACTGATGAAACTGTGATGAAGTGAAATGAACAACAATGAACAATTAGCTGCCGCAACCCAATATGATGGTACCATGAACATGTAATGAGCTGAAAAACAAGGCGCGCACACTAGCCGCAACCTAATATGAATGATGAACGATCTACTTTAGATCACCAAATGATGTTATGAATGTCCATGCACATGTTCCTATACCACTCTACTCTTTGAAAAACAATTGTTGTTATCAAAAGTATATATTCCAAGACTTAGGAAAAATATGGCTATTAGAAAAATAAACTAGTTGCAATATATATACTTATATATATATCGTATGTACCAATGTTTGTGTTGAAATTCTCGGTTTGAAATCCTTGAAATAACGTCTTGTGGTGATGAAAATATACTTGTGTTCACTAATACGTCATTAGTTATGAATTTAGGTACTTGGTTAATATTTCTAGAAAATCTAGAATTTAGTACGTAGTGTTATTATTATTTCTAAAAGCTGCCAATTATAGAGGATTTTTGCCGATATGGAAACGTGAATATCTTTGTCGTTATAAGCCCGTTTTACTTGTTCTTTATATCCACGGTTACGTCTTAGTATGTAGTAATATATTTTGGAAAGCTTGGCTCCTCCGAGTTACGTCTAAAGCCTCTTTTTGTCCGATGAAAAACGTCCATCAGCATGTATTTTCCCGGAAAATACTTTTCGTCAATAAATTTGCAAAAATCATAACTTCTTCGTTATAAACTCTTTTTAATCCGTTCTTTCGCCTACGGATTCGTTTTTGAAAGTATTTTCTAAAAATTTTGCCAAAGTTTCCTTTGTATTTACTGATTTTCCTGGATTTACCAAAATGGGACAGCATGTTTATAAACTTGTTAGAAATCCATTTCCAAGGTTCAAAACTAGTTTCTACTTCAACCAAATCTCTTACAAACTTCACAAAACTATACTAATCTTACCATACACCTTCTTAGGGTGCCATGGGTTCCTAATGACTAGTAATCAAGTTAATTTAACAAAGGAACACCTAAATCACAATCTAGGGTTTGTATGTTCAAAAAGTCTTCAAAAATAAAGTGGTATAACTAGTTTGTGCATGAAATTAAGCATGAATACTATAAGATACATGTGTTAATTAGATGAAAACATGAAAATAATTTTGAATACTCACTTTGAAATAATAGGTGGTGAGATGATGAGAAACCTTGGATTACTTGTGTTTTTATGTTATGATTCTTGATTAGGATGATGAAATGAACAACTTTGATGCTTTGTACTTTGAAAAATAATGGATGGATCATGGATCTTGGGGAAAAGTCGTGGGTTTTATGATGGGGAAGATGAGAAATGAGCTTTTGATTCTCAAAAAGTATAAGTGTTATGTTTAGGTGGTTTATGTAATTATCTAGTATAAGTATATAGTATAATATGTATACATAATGGCACATGAAGCTAGAGATTAAGAAAATAAGTCATGTGGTCTTGAGATGGTCTTATGGCCGGTTTTCAATGTGCCAAGGAGTAGCAAAGTCGGTTTTGATCACTTAGAAAATGTAGTGTATTATTAGTTGTAGTTTAGTGTAAGTATTAGTTATAATCGGGTACCGGGTTTGCTAGAAATAAATGTTAACAAAGTTGACCGGGACTTAATAAAGTCATAAAAATGTTAAAAATATGTTGGGTACAATTACTGAGTGTTCGGGTGATTATTGTTTAGTTTTCACGAAAACAGTCGTAATATTCATAAGCTTACGTTATAAATAAAATAAATTTCCAAAATACTGGGTAATTGAATGTTATAACTTTTATGATGATAAAATGGATATAAAAATATGTCGGGACCACTGTGGGAATATTTAGATATATTCGTCGCGTATAAACCGGGTGTTAACGTTTATTTATAAATAATTATAAGGAAAACGTTAAATGTATCAAATATATATAAATTTGAAAATCCTAAGAGTGGTATAACATGTAAATGACCTATTGATGATATGCAGACTATCTCCAGTCCGTATGAAATGTCATTACTGATAATGCATGAATTCGCACCTGAACCAATACGGTTACGCGAATTTGAATACCCGTCAACTAAATTTACGATGAAATGTGTAATGCACGTGAATGATGAAATCTTTTCCCGCAATGAATAGTGTTCCGTGAATAGTAAATTTTCTGAATGCTTCTCGGAATGTCAAAGTGACACCAAAAATGATGAATAGTAAACTGATGAATAGTGTTTTGATGAATAGTGTTTGATGAATAGTGTTTTTCCAAAGTTCGGGAAATGACCTGAAATGACCTGAAATGGTGAGTTGTGACAGTCTTCCCCTCTAAAAGGAACTTCGTCCCGAAGTTCAGTTTATGTTGGTATCTGAGAATGTATTGGTGAAAAGGTGATGATATTCGAGAATTCCAGCGAACTCTAACGATAGGAATTCGACTCTGATTCAACTGTTTGACCACACGGTCCATGATTTCTGTTGGTTCTCTTACAAGGTCTGAGATTGCCATTTGGGTTGGATCCCTTCCAATGGAATCATGAGTGACTCATCTGAAAGTCATTTTTGGGGATCTGAAAATGTGAAATATGTTCGTGTAATCCTGTTGTTCTCTGGCAATGTTCAAATCTGACGGCCACTATGCCTTCTCTGTCAGAATATTAAATGGCCCAGTGTATATTGGTGTAACTTTCCAAGTTTTTTTAATGGTTTACAACTTATTAAACTTGTAACTGATTCTTGACTTGTAGGAAATTTCTGGTTATCTCATGAATGCCTACTAGACTAATGAGTTGAGCTTTTTCTGAGTTTGGCCCATCAATCGATGGTCTGCGCTTCTTAATGTTTTAAATGTGGTACTGGTAATATATACTGCTGAATTCTGCCAGAACTCATGTTTGTATGCTAGTTGGTCGATTCTAAAATGAATCTTAAATGGCCCAATTTGCTAAAGGTTCAACTTCTCTTGTTATCCAATTTGTATCATGCCAATCCAAGGCAATGCTTTTAACTTAGTTTGTTCTCCTACTTGAATCTGGATGGTTTGTTATTCAGGATACCCAATCCAAATGATATGTGTTATGTACCAATCTAACTTCTGCCAGTTTCTCGCTGTTGGTGTGATAACTATTGTTGTAGATGAATTTGATTTATGTTAAATGATTGTTCCAACCATTTATAGGGTCAATCACTCATGCTCTAAGCATACTTTCCTATGTTTGAATTGTTCTCTCGCCTTGACCATCGGTCTGAGGATGATCGGTGATGTTCACATCTAAATGGGTTTCTGAAGGAAATTCTGAAATGATTACCTGAAGTCCACGGTGAATTCGGTTTCCTTAACAGGAATAACTGAAATGGGTACAATAAACCTTTGTGACTAATTCCACAACGTTCGGTCCTTCGAACTTGACGTTATCTGAAAGGGATAGAATATAGGTAACAATTTGATTCCTTGTGTTTCATTCCAATGGATGATAAGACATCTGTCCTTCTTTGTCTATTGGGTTTGGTCTCCACTACTGAAGTTCGTGATTAATTTGTGACGTCCTTCCTAATTCCTTCATCACATATTCCAAATATTCTTTATTGTCAAGTCACAAATCCTAAATGCATAAGCGATGTTGTAGGGAAAGTGGTTCTGGAAATTTGTCTTGCGATTGTGAGTTTTGGTTGAAATCTCTTTCTGAATAACGAATAAATAAAAATGGAGCAGATGATTTACTGAGTAATATTTTTCTTGATGATTCAAAATCCAGTAGTTATGAAATAGGAAACTGTTTTCAAACATGTTATGGTTAAGACTGTTTTCCAAAGTTTGATGTCTATATGTTTCTCATTGTACAATAGTGTAGCTAAAGATTGACCAAAAAGGATCATACTTGTTCAAAATAGAAATTTCAGAAATCATTTTTTTTTCACAAGGTATGTGATTTATGTAAACGCATCAACTTTATTTAAAAGTGAAAACACTAACAAGGATAAAATGGTAGAATAGGAAATGTTCGCTTAAATGCATAGATGTCTTAACATTTAGTTCCTGAGGTTGGATAATGTCTATTGATGGTTATCTGGCATAACTACAAGCATAGGTATTTAGACTAACTTAAGTCCTGAAATTGTTTATCGTTGTAATAGACAAGACGAAGGTATCACTTGATGTTGTGTCGATGAATGTCTATTCTGTTTTCCCATGTTGATGAGGAGATATGTTCTGGTTTGATCCCTTGCTTGGTATGAAGGTGAGGTTATCTGAAATTTCTAGTGACATAAGGCCTTAGAGGAAATTACATCGATATTCTTAATTCAAACAATTGTCCTTTGTGAAAACTTACTGCAGGAAAGTTTATGTATGGATGAGGCCATGTTTAAATGAAATGCTCTACAGTCTCAATTAGAAGCTTGGTTTATTTCTATTGTGTTGTCCTGCGGACATCTATATTGAGTTCAATCCTGTAGCTCAGTCTAGCTAGTACCTTTAAATGATAGAATTTGACAACTAAGTCAGAGATGGTGATTCAGATGGTCTCGCAGTATCTTAGAATTGTTGTTGAGTTATGAATTCTCTCACTATATACTTCTAGTCCTGGTTAGTAGTTCTGTAATCTTTTCGTTGCTTCTATTGTATAGAGGAATCCTGCATGTAATTGATATGGAAAGTCTCTTCTAGGGAAGTCAATGGGAAAAATCCAACTTAATGGCTAAGTGAGTGACAGGTGGGGTAAGTATCCAGGGATAGTTCGGCAAAAGGGATGTTTATGGAAAGGTTCCTTTGTTTACAAAACTTTTACATGAAGATTGTTATTAACAATCCTTTGAAAAGGTAATTATTTCCTTCATGGCATAATCCTTCCTGAATTTTACATAGGTGATCAGGCTATGTACAATTGAGGACTAATGATGCGATGTTAGATTTTTGTCAAAATATCATAACTTTCCTCAAAAGTTTTAGATGGTGTTCAACGCATTGTTATTAAAATGGTATCCTGATATTTTCTTTTAAATAACATAAAAATTGCCTCGCGTAATAATAGTAAATACTTGGTGTAATGACAGAAAAATCAATTTATAGGATGGAAATAAAATAGCTTACTTCAGAATTTTTTTTTTGTAAAACAATTTCCCCATATGATAGTAAAATAGCTTGAATGGTGTATTGGATACGTGAGTGAATCTTGTCGAATGGTAATAGCCTACTAATTCGTCAAATACGAAATCAACCTAATCCCTGATAAGACAATGATAAAATGTTGCGAAACGATTGAAGTCTGAGCAATTGGGATAGAAAATGGAGTAAACGATGGTTATGATTATCACCTAGGTAACAAAGGATAGATACTACATTGGATAGGAAAGTGCTTAATACCACTAGATCATGTCATCGTACCAACGGTAAGTACAAAAGGAAAGATACAACCCTAAAGGGCTCGAACTACGGTCTATATATTGAAACAAAGCTCCTGCTGCTGAAGTATTGTTGTTATCCTTGATGTTGCTAATATCCTGACTGTTCTCTTTCAACAGCTCACGCTATTCCTCGAGCGATTTAGTCTTGATTCCAAGTTCCTGATTTTTTTTCCTTGTTCCTTAGTTCCGGGCAGTCATTCTTGAAATGCCCTAAGTTTCCACATTTGAAGCAACTCCCTGGGATTTTCTGATTTGTGAGTTTCCTACAATTTTCGGTCCGATGACCCCGCTTCTTGCACACTCCACACGGTTCACTGCAATGACCTCGGTGATATTGATTGCACAGGTTGCAGTAAGATAACTTTCCAATATACCTTCTCTTTGTGTGCGGTTCTGCAGCAAAGGCTCTATTTACTTTTTGTCCCTTGGGTGATTGTTGAGCAGCATTGCAACCTAGATTGTTGTTCCACTTCCTTTTATTGTCACTATTGTTTCCTGATGTCTCGGCGTGAACTATGAGTTCCTTTGCCTCGATCGCCATTTTGATAGCTTCAGACATGGTATCGGGTTCCCATGCGATGACCAACATACGAATTTCATTTGAGAGTCCCCTAATGTACCTTTCAAGTTTCTTGCTTTCCGGTTCATCCATTGCAGAACCTAGTCGTGTTATTTCATGAAAATGAGTAGTGTACTCGTCAACATCATTTCCTACCATGGTAAAGTTTAGTGTTTCCTGTTCCTTTGCTCGTAATTCACTTCCTACACAAAATGTTATACTCATCATCCTTCTTAGTTTCTCCCAAGAGTGTGAGTAGGCAGCATCAACTCCCACCATCTTAATATGTTTGGTCCACCATTCCTGGGCATGATCCTGAAAAGTGCATGTGGCGAACTTAACCTTGTATTCCTTACGACAGTCGCCACATTGAAATATTGTTTCTATGTCTTCGAACCATTTGAGAAATTCCTTTGTGTTTCTAGTTCCGCTAAAGGAGGGAGGATTGCACCCCATAAATTCCACGTGAGTATGTTCCTTAGTGAGGGCGGTGGCTATGTTCTTGGCAATGACTTGTCCAACAGCAGCTTGCGTCATGCTTGGAGTGGTTTGCTTAAATCTCTCTTCATCAACTCATAAGAGACCATGATGATATAGTTAATCAAAGTCATCATATTCACAACACATGAATATAATACATGAAAATTTGGGTCTACGTGAACCGGTATCACAAATAGCACAACCATTTCTTACATAGTAGAGTCACACTTGATATATTTGTTTGTACAACAATCAAAAGACAACAAGTTCTTTAGACTATGTCCCACACTTTCTGTGGCTAGGATAATAGTAAAAACTAGTGAGGATATAAGTCTGGTCCAGGGACTTCCTGGTGTCCCTCTGTGTGAAATCAGGTTTGTGGCATCATAAGGTCGAGATAGTCCTGAAGTGGTGTCTGAAGTTGTGCATCTATCAAATCTTAGATAATGTAGGTTCTGAACCATTCCTGAAGAATCTGCGGATGTTCCTGTTGAGTCCGTGATATTGGTATTATCTACTTGGTGTCATCTAGTTCATGGCAAGTGGGAATGGAAAAAGAAAATGACAATGATGGTACCAGTGAATGAAATACTACCCTCTTTCGCACTACCTCGCGACATCCAAAAGGTAAAACTGAAGTACACACTGTGGGAAGGCCAATAGTGTAATAAGTAACTGATGGTGGTGATAGTACATGAGTAGTAAGTGCCCTACTAGTGATGGAAAGAAAACACACTATCTTCCTTGCAATAAGCATCCTAATAAGTCCATTAAGATTAATTCTGAATACACTACCAAAAGGCATTCTATGTACGGGCTGAATGATAGGAAAACCCTGTTCCTATGGTAAATCAATAGTACTAATGGTGGTGTAAGTGCAACTGGTGGTATAATGGTAGTGGAAGATGATAAGGCATCTTCAATGTCGGAATCCGATAAAAGGATGTCAGGGTGAGTATCTGAAGACATGTCACTTATGAACCAGGTCAATAAAATGATATACATATACGGATATGAGTATAAATAACTCGCACAGGGTATGCATGAAACAACATGTATCATGATTATGCACTTATGATGAAATGATGAGATGCTATGATGGTGTGGTTATAGTCTAGGGTCCAAGATACATCCTAGTTCGCTATAACCTTAGCTCTGATGCCAATCTGTCACACCCCCAATTTACCTGACTTGCAGCGGAATGGAATACCTGGGGGTGTCTGTCATAGCACCACAGTTACAGTTACATTGAACGACCTAAAGTGTCGTTTGGAAAATACTGCATTTGATCATTGAAATAATCCAAAGTTTACAAAATGAGGTCCCCAAAATGTGTTGCAAGTTTATGAAAACAAGTCCTACTAGATCAAATGTTTACAAAAGTGCATGAAATAATGATGAGACGCGTCGACTCCGCGACTCCATGAAGGTCCAAATGCATGTCACATGAGCTACCTTAATAACCTGAAATACATTGCTAAAACGTCAACACGAATGTTGGTGAATTCCATAGGTTTATAAAATGTAATGATGTACGGCCACCACAAGTAAAAGTGCAAGATAAAAATCTCATGAAAATTGTACAATAGACCTTAAGCTCATGACACCGAAGCTATGACTGATGAAACTATGCCCCTCCTGAATGTTCTGCCAAAACACTCAAATGTAAAAGACATGAAATGCATCCGCTTACGGTTGGTAAATATTACCACGGATGGAGGCGTCACCCTCGATAGATCTATCCACTCACTCTCGCTTACCGGTAAATTAACGGTTCATGATGATACAGGGGACTTATCACATGGCAAGGTAACTTAAGCAATGTACATATGTTTGAATACTTGGGCTCGTACTAAAATGATTGATGCAATGTATTCCCCCCGTGGGATTTGAAAACAATCAAAA
The DNA here is from genome assembly GCA_030686995.1 of Artemisia argyi. Classification (NCBI taxonomy): domain Eukaryota; kingdom Viridiplantae; phylum Streptophyta; class Magnoliopsida; order Asterales; family Asteraceae; genus Artemisia; species Artemisia argyi. The sequence goes on from CM060701.1 coordinate 228,752,717, forward strand.
ATGTTGAATTAAAAACGGGGCTATGAAAACTCACCTTAACTGATGAAACTGTGATGAAGTGAAATGAACAACAATGAACAATTAGCTGCCGCAACCCAATATGATGGTACCATGAACATGTAATGAGCTGAAAAACAAGGCGCGCACACTAGCCGCAACCTAATATGAATGATGAACGATCTACTTTAGATCACCAAATGATGTTATGAATGTCCATGCACATGTTCCTATACCACTCTACTCTTTGAAAAACAATTGTTGTTATCAAAAGTATATATTCCAAGACTTAGGAAAAATATGGCTATTAGAAAAATAAACTAGTTGCAATATATATACTTATATATATATCGTATGTACCAATGTTTGTGTTGAAATTCTCGGTTTGAAATCCTTGAAATAACGCCTTGTGGTGATGAAAATATACTTGTGTTCACTAATACGTCATTAGTTATGAATTTAGGTACTTGGTTAATATTTCTAGAAAATCTAGAATTTAGTACGTAGTGTTATTATTATTTCTAAAAGCTGCCAATTATAGAGGATTTTTGCCGATATGGAAACGTGAATATCTTTGTCGTTATAAGCCCGTTTTACTTGTTCTTTATATCCACGGTTACGTCTTAGTATGTAGTAATATATTTTGGAAAGCTTGGCTCCTCCGAGTTACGTCTAAAGCCTCTTTTTGTCTGATGAAAAACGTCCATCAGCATGTATTTTTCCGGAAAATACTTTTCGTCAATAAATTTGCAAAAATCATAACTTCTTCGTTATAAACTCTTTTTAATCCGTTCTTTCGCCTACGGATTCGTTTTTGAAAGTATTTTCTAAAATTTTTGCCAAAGTTTCCTTTGTATTTACTGATTTTCCTGGATTTACCAAAATGGGACAGCATGTTTATAAACTTGTTAGAAATCCATTTCCAAGGTTCAAAACTAGTTTCTACTTCAACCAAATCTCTTACAAACTTCACAAAACTATACTAATCTTACCATACACCTTCTTAGGGTGCCATGGGTTCCTAATGACTAGTAATCAAGTTAATTTAACAAAGGAACACCTAAATCACAATCTAGGGTTTGTATGTTCAAAAAGTCTTCAAAAATAAAGTGGTATAACTAGTTTGTGCATGAAATTAAGCATGAATACTATAAGATACATGTGTTAATTAGATGAAAACATGAAAATAATTTTGAATACTCACTTTGAAATAATAGGTGGTGAGATGATGATAAACCTTGGATTACTTGTGTTTTTATGTTATGATTCTTGATTAGGATGATGAAATGAACAACTTTGATGCTTTGTACTTTGAAAAATAATGGATGGATCATGGATCTTGGGGAAAAGTCGTGGGTTTTATGATGGGGAAGATGAGAAATGAGCTTTTGATTCTCAAAAAGTATAAGTGTTATGTTTAGGTGGTTTATGTAATTATCTAGTATAAGTATATAGTATAATATGTATACATAATGGCACATGAAGCTAGAGATTAAGAAAATAAGTCATGTGGTCTTGAGATGGTCTTATGGCCGGTTTTCAATGTGCCAAGGAGTAGCAAAGTCGGTTTTGATCACTTAGAAAATGTAGTGTATTATTAGTTGTAGTTTAGTGTAAGTATTAGTTATAATCGGATACCGGGTTTGCTAGAAATAAATGTTAACAAAGTTGACCGGGACTTAATAAAGTCATAAAAATGTTAAAAATATGTTGGGTACAATTACTGAGTGTTCGGGTGATTATTGTTTAGTTTTCACGAAAACAGTCGTAATATTCATAAGCTTACGTTATAAATAAAATAAATTTCCAAAATACTGGGTAATTGAATGTTATAACTTTTATGATGATAAAATGGATATAAAAATATGTCGGGACCATTGTGGGAATATTTAGATATATTCGTCGCGTATAAACCGGGTGTTAACGTTTATTTATAAATAATTATAAGGAAAACGTTAAATGTATCAAATATATATAAATTTGAAAATCCTAAGAGTGGTATAACATGTAAATGACCTACTGATGATATGCAGACTATCTCCAGTCCGTATGAAATGTCATTACTGATAATGCATGAATTCGCACCTGAACCAATACGGTTACGCGAATTTGAATACCCGTAAACTAAATTTACGATGAAATGTGTAATGCACGTGAATGATGAAATCTTTTCCCGCAATGAATAGTGTTTCGTGGATAGTAAATTTTCTGAATGCTTCTCGGAATGTCAAACTGACACAAAAAATGATGAATAGTAAACTGATGAATAGTGTTTTGATGAATAGTGTTTTTCCAAAGTTCGGGAAATGACCTAAAATGGTAAGTTGTGACAATAGTGATCTGTGCTGGGCGACGCGTGCCAGCATGAACATCGTCAATAACATCGAACGTGCGAATAGGAGGCCATGGTTTGTGACAACGGCGTAGGGTAGGTGTAAGTGTTTCAAAACAACTAAAGCGCGAACTCAAAATACCGTATCAAAAATCCTCATATAAATTCAATCATATAATCTTAATAAAGAATTTCAAATACCGCATTACAAAAACATTTATAAAACAATTAAGCCATATAATTTCCTCAAAACGCCATCATATCACTTAATCAATATATCCATATGTTCAAATCATCTCAAAAATCTCATTTCGAATCATTATCTCATAATACCTCAAAATAATCGAAGATGCTTCGGCTTGGCGGGCTGGCGGGCATTGGTCGATGATCGTTTTCTATAAAAATCGGTTATAGTTTAGGTGTTTATTTACCTAGTTCTCTATAACCTTGGCTCTGATACCAATCTGTAACACCCCCCAAATTTGGTACAGCGGAAGACTCAACAAGCTTTCGAGGTGCTACGGGGATTGGTATCCAACACAAGATATAAAAGAACGAGATAAAGTAAACATAAGAAAACACAACCAAAACGGGGTTTTAAAGTTTACATTTATCCCAAATTCATCCAGAGTCAGGCCCAAAAGAAATAAACATAGGTCCAAAATTAAATATCAGAGTTTTAGAAAATAGATCCATAAACCAGGTGCCATTGCCGAGCCTTCCAATCCAAGCATCCAAATCATCACTTAATTACCTGAGAAAACGTGCTAAAAGTCAGCTTTCGCTGGTGAGATCATAGGTTTAAATTCATAATTCAATATAGTGGACATATACGCAAAACGCTTGCTAGCTATACTAGGGATTCACTAAAAACCTGCGGATACCCTCTGCTCCATCATAACACACGGATACCCTCCGTAACAAACCTGCGGATACCCTCCGCCATAACATAGATACACGGGTACCCCCGTAATATCATAAATACTTGGATAACCTCCGAAGTATTAAAAACCTATAGGTGCACACTATAGTATCTAAATAAGCCAACCTTGAATAGTTCACACGAAACAATGTGAATAAAGTTGACAATTCATCCTAGTCCATACGCATAGCAAGTTTTAAAAGAATATAAAAGCGATAATAGTCCACATAAAATAATTTGCACGTTTCTCACCCCAAGTATTGAAAACATAGTTCAAGAGTAAAAAGTGGGGCTATGACTCACCTCAAGTCCAGAAATTAGCAAGAAGAGATCGGTAGAAGTAAGATGTATAGTAACTCAAAAGACGGCAACTACGGACTCGGCACTACCTAACAATATCAACTCGTTCAGAAATTATTTCCTCAAAATCAAATATTCCCAAACCCGAACGTATTCCATTTTACTTCCGAAAATCCATTTCTCGTATAAATCTCGTATTAGTTTGGAGTTTGACGTTTGGTATCCATGCGGGTGGTGGGTCGACACAACTCAAGCCAAGAAGTCACAACAAAATTAATAATAAAAACAATCTATAGGTCTAATATTAGCCCAATATATTATTTAAATAAATCATCGAAGTTTATCAAATCCGTCGATTTGGTAATCCCCCACATTTATTTACTTAATATACCATTCTAAGATTATACCCAAATCCTAGGTCACACATTGCACATAAAGTACTATATGGTATATATCAAAGTTTAATAAATTCTCTAATTATGCCGTCAAGCTTACCAAATTCGTCAATTTGGTAACCTCACGAGATACTTAGTAATTCATTAATCTCGTACACATACCACAACCTATGGGCGTCGTAGGATACGATGCCCATTAATATACTCAATTTAAATAACTAAATAGCTCTTATTTAACCCGTCGATTAAATAAGTTACGTAGTTATCGAAAGTGAATGTATTAATCGTCATATATCCGTGACAACACGAACGTCACAAATAATATAATCCACTTGGACTCAAGTGACCATGACCCCGTATAACTCGATAGTTTTTCTCGTTTATTTAAAAGAGATTATTTTATTAAATATAATTATTCAACGTTAAAGATTTCGTCATTGTTTATAGTGTTTAATTATAATAATGCTCCCGACATTATTACACTACTTTCATAGTATAATATTTATCGTCACCTTATTGTTATAATATTACTCGTGATCATTTTATTATTAATATACGCACTTGTATAAATATATATACGTTTTCACGTCTATATATTTATATAAACGTTTATATTACCAATAATATTATTACGAGTTTTATTATTAGCGTTTGATTATAAATATTTATCGAGTCATACGAAATGGTCACATGTCCGAGTCATCACTCTCGGCTCATTGTCCAAGTCCAAATAAAAATGATAATCAAGTCAAACCAAGTATCAATCTCCGTCCAAAAATTTCCCAAAACACGTGTTACAACAATAGGGCCCGACTACGGCACCCGACTAACCTATCTCCGTCATCTAAGTGACCATCTCACAATCGGTCCCCATATCTCTTTTCGTCAACACAACTCCACAAAATAAATCATTATACCATTTCATTCTCGGTTCCCAAAGTAACGACAATAGCATCAAAAATGTCAATAACAATATACCACAGCAACACAATTAGCAAACAACTAGAAATAATTCATCAAGAATACCAATAAAATGGGTCGACTTACCCGTCAAACCCCGAGTCGAGAGACTCGTTTGGGACACGGCTAGGCTCAACCGAGCCATAAAAAAAACCAAATGGACCACAAAGTCCTCGATAACCAAACAACAACAATAATGTTATATCTTAACCAAAAATCAAATCAAATCCCTAAGACCTGTAACCAACATCCTCAAATCATCATCTGGTGACCAAAATAACAAGGGTAAACATGTAAGTCCGAACTAGCACAAGCCGAGGGCTTGTGTTCATGGTTAAGTCTCGACACCCATAAGAAATATGTAAACCCGGATACCAAACTAGTTTTAAAACATGTTTTATACCAAATCCCATTTATATATATTGTTTTTAATCGAACCCAATCTGGAGAAATAATACTTGTGACCTCTTGGTCACGTTTCCATTGAAATTCGAGTCACAATCCTCCTGTGACCCGTCTTACCTTCGGTCTTAACAAGAATAGAACAAGAACTAGTGCAAAGGATGAAAAATACGGTGCGTTTGGTGGTTTCACGAATTCAAAATGCAAGTTTAGGGAGCGTGTAGTAGTGGATCTAAGAGGATAGATGATGGGGAGTTGATTGGTGGTGGTCGTGTGTGATGGTTAGTGGCGGTGGAGCAGCAGCAGGGCGGCGGCTGCTTGTGGTGGCTAGGGTTTTGATAAGAAGAAGAAGATAAGAGGGAGAGAGAGATATTAGTGATGTGTTTGTGTTTTTGTGAAACCAGTGAAGACACAAGGACGATTTTTGTTGCTACTCTTTTTATTCCTTTCTTTCTTTTCTTATAAATAATAATAATAATAGTAATAAAAATGATGTCAAGGGGGTAAATGGCTAATTATTAAAACGTAAAGCCAAACCCGAAACATTTAAAATATTCCGACTCTCTCGAACCGAGCTCGTTCTCAAAACTTTAAAATATCACAATACGTTCAATAAATAAATATATATAGTCGAACAGTAATCCAAAACATTAAATTTTTGTTAGGTCGTTCTAGTGCCAGAGTCAACGTAGTGCCAAATGAAATCTCGAAATAAATTCTCATCACATCGATAATCCAAATTGATTCCATAAAAATTTTAAATATAATCAACCATAATGTAGGTTTTACAAGTTCGTTACGAATAAAATTTCAAATATAAATTTATAAACGAACTTTAACGTAATGCGGGTTTTCAAAATGGCTCCCTAATTTGCCAGTTGTCACATAATTCTTATAATCCACATAAACCCTAATTAGGGTTCTTGAATTGAAGATTGCATTTTATTCTTGTTCGGGCTAGAATCACAAAGGTATGTTTACTTTTATATTTGATTAATTAATTACATATTATATGATCTTGTAATTGCTTCCGCTATTCTTACTTGATGTTATTGGTTTACTTATATGCATGTCATGATATTATAATTCCAACATAAACTTGATACCTTTGCTATTGTTTTTGGTTTACTATCAATCATGAAATGAAGCACTAAAATACTTTACCACAGACTGATGTTCAAGACAAATATTTATTATTTTGACTTTTCTGGTTGTGATTATGAAGAAGAGGAAGAATAATATGTGTGTGGTCGTGATTATATGTACAGGTATGTGTGTACTTTCGATTTTTTGGCAAAAAAACTCTAATGAATATTATGATTGGGGTTTGGGAACGTGACCGGAGGTGATGAGATGGTGGTGTATGGTGGGTGAAAATGAAATGAAGGTAAAGATGGTTGGTAGGTGGTGATGGTTTGAAGATGAATAAGATGATATATTAATTGAAGAAGATGAAGTTCATGGTGAAAAGACCAAAATACCTTCATGTGGGTATCACGTAACGAAAGTAACTTAGGGCCGTTAAAGCGAAGGACAAACAGTAGATAACATTTGCATTTAAGGACGAACGGTGCAGTTTTTTAGGTCAAGACTAGGCTTGTCGGTCAAGACAAACCACAAGGACGAATGGTGTAATTTACTCGAAATTTTAAATAGAATTCTTGCATTCTATAATCTTAAGTGTCTCAAGGTATGATAAAAATTAATTTTCACAACTTGATTACATGCACAATTTTCAGTTATAACTAACTCATAAAACTTTAACTTAAGCTAGAAATTTTTATTCAACTCTGACTTTTATGACGTAATGTAATTTCGTCTATAAATTTTGTAAAAACAGATCATTAAACAAGTTCAAGGGCTGTATATGTAATTTTCAAATTAACAATGGTCAAGGTACAAAGGAATAAAACTTTTTGCTTAAAACTCTTGTGTCCAAATTGTGAAAATTAAAAAATCTTCAAATTTCTCAGTGGTCATCTTGTTTGACCCGGTTTGAACCAAAGTAAGATCCCAAACAGTAAGCAAATAATATCATGTTCCACTTTCTTACATGCAATATACTACTCACTTTGCATTAATTAATCTATTTTAAATTTAACAAACTTCTACAAAGTAAACAATGATTTTATCTTCAAAGTTCAAACAATGACTTTTGGGGAAAGTATTTCTGCATTTCACATGTTGATGTGGGTGCAGATACTAGTGGTTAGCGTAGATGAAAATTTAAATAAGGCGTTGGTTTGTGTTGTGCCGAGAAATAAGGCTTTGAAACCTTTAGAAGGCAAAGATTGTGGCGGAAAAGGTTAGCAAGTCTCTTTGGCTATTAAATTTTGGTCTTTCTGCACAAACACCAACGACTTTTTCTAGTCCCATTTTAGCCATAGTTTCCATAAACAAGACTAAATTTATATATTTCATTTTTGAGACCCGGTAATTGAAAGTTTTTTGGCTAGAAAAACGAGACAAAAAAACCATCTTGTAATTACTTAGAGGACTGGGAGTGGGTGAGTGAGAGTGCGGGGCGGGATCCCTCACTCATGGGAACACCGCCGCCGGCATCTCCTTACCGCACGGGGAGCCCATTTTGAGTGAGGAGCTCACGCACGGGGAAGAAAAAAAATATGAACGTTGGGTGTTTGTAACGTTAACTTTTTTTTTTTTTTTTTTTTTTTTTTTTTTTTTTTTTTTTTTTGTATAAAGGAGTGTGTTGAGGGTGGAAAGCAAAAAAAAAAAAAAAAAAAAAAAAAAAAAACATATTGAGAGAAAAAAAAATATGAAACGTGGCAAAAAAGTTAGAGATCCTAGAAGAGGTGGTCGTGGATCGAGAGGTAGATCGAGAGGCGCAATTCGTCCTCGAATTCAATCTCAACCCGGTCTCGAATCATCTTCTCAAGCACAACCTTACCACCCTCAAATGTACCCGCAATCTCCACCATTGGTTTTCTACACCCAACAACCCCTCCCGCAAATTCCTACTAACTTCAACCCGTTTGAGTCGAACTATAACCAACAAACCTCACCACAAATGCCTACTAACTTCGACCCGTATGAGCCGCGCTATACCCAACAAAAAAAGCGTGAACGGGTTAGTGAACCGTTACCCATTCGTGATGATACCGATGATAATGAATATTTCGACAATGTTAACGTGGTACCCGAGACACAACAAATTGATGAAGAACAAGTCGAAGAGGAGGAAGAGGTCGAAGAGGTCGATGAACGGTTTCAAAAGAAAAAAAAAAAAAAAAACCAAGTAAGATTTGGACGCCCGATGAGGAGGAAGCGTTAGCTAAGTCTTGGATTAAAATTTCGGTGGATCGAGAAGTTGGCGACCGTCAACCAAAGCTAGGATTTTGAAAGCGAGTTCTAAAGCATTTTAGAACGCTTGTCACGAGAACCAAATGCACTCATCATCAATTGACCTCGAAATGGAGAGATATGCATACTTTGATCGCTGCGTTCAACGCTTACTACACACAAGCGGTATATTTTTATATTTGTGATTTTTTAAGTTTTAAATATGTTATATATATATTTATTTTTTGGATATTGTTTTATATTGTATATTGTTTTATAAATATGTAGAACCGCTTGAGAGATAGTGGGTGCAACGATATTCAAGTCCTTGAGAGAGCCAATCGTGATTTTGAAAAACAATATAGGAAAACTTTCTCGCATTCTAAAGCGTGATACGTTCTCAAAGATCAAGCAAAGTGGAAAGAACAACCGTTGGTTAGTCAGACTCAAGAATCCACGGGATCGAACAAGAAAATAAAGTCGTCGGAGTCAAGTAGCTCTCAAACGCCAACAAACGAGACGCCAATAAACGTGGAAGATTTCGAGTGTGAATTACCGAACCTCAACAAGAACCCAACTCTATCACGTCAATCTAAAGGAAAAAAAAAAGGTGAATTCTGGAGATTCAAGCCGAAGTTCGATACGTGATACCCTTGCTAGTTATACGGCCGAAAAAAAAAGTTTAATGCTTGCGCAGTTAGAGGTTCAAAAAAAAAAAAAAAAAAAAAAAAAGACGAAGAATATTTCAACTTTCTTAATGGGGAGGTCTACAATTGTGACATGAAGTTCGTTATGGACCCGCACGACAATATCCCGGACCCGGAGTTTAAGCAATTCGTCATCACACGGAAACGCGAGATATGCGCCAAATACGGGTGGCCGTGTAGTTTGTAGGATTTAATGTTTTAAGTTTAGTTTTAATGGAATTTTAGTTATATTATGTTTTTTAATAATATTATGTAATGTTTATTTAATTTTAATGAAATTTTAGTTTTTAATAAATTTTAATGGGATTTAAAAAAGAAAAAAGAAAAAAAAAATGAAGTGAGTGAAGGGTGAGTGAAGTGGCGCCTTTAGAAATATGAGTGAGTGAGGGAAAAAGTGGGGAATGATGTGGCGTAAGGGGATTGGTTGGGAGTGAGTGAAGGAAGAGTGAGTGATAGAACCACTCCCTCCCCCTTAGATATAAAAGAAGAGGACACTGTATAAAACGGTATAAATGAAAAAGTACACTGTATCTTGTGCAAAATATAACCTGGATTCCGTATTGACCTTATCTATCTAAGATGTTATCGATCTTGTTATTTTCTATAGTGCTATGTGTGAACCGAGGTTTAGTCCAGGTTGATTCTAACACTGATGATCTTGTTAAACCTTTGAACTCAAATGTTCATTTATGTAATTCGAATGATTTTTTTTTTATTATTATTGCAAAAAATTAATTTGTTTAAATTCTTTGGTCAGGTGAAACGCATGAATCATTTCTTTTGTCGATGTGAGAGAGGATTCATTATAGAACGGCAATCCTGGAAACCAGCTACTCGTGGGCAACTGTATTATGCATGTCCTGATTCAGTGGTAAATAATCATACGTTTGCTTAGTTATGTAAATATGTAAATAATTTGTTTGTTAAAAATAAATTTCTTATAATTTTTTTAACATGTAACAGCCAGGTACAGATAACTATGGGTGTCGATACTTCATGTGAAAAGATAGATTTGAAAGGAGGTACTTTAATCAAGTCTCTTCTTCAACGCAGTGCTCAAACTGCGTTGCGAAAGATAATAAGATTGACGAGCTTGAAGCAAGAAACAAGCAGTTGATGACAAGAATTAAGACGCTGGAGATGGAGTTAGAATTGACAAGGAATCCTAAGGATCACGCTTGTCAGTCGGGTGCAAGGCTCCATGATCTTTTAAATGAAATGAATAATCTTCATATGTCGTAGATGTTGTTGTTTTTAAATAATATGTTAACGTTGTCGTTTAATTTAATAATAACAGTTGTTGTTGCAGTTATTTAATGTGGTAATATTTAACATGTTATTATACAAACAAAATAATTATACAAAACATTACACATATACAAAACATTATTAAACACAAATATACAAAACATTATACATATACAATACATTTAATTTAAACAAAAAAAAAATTCACTAAATGACAAAATAGGGAAAAAGTAATATATATATATATATATATATATATATATATATATATATATATATATATATATATATAAAGAGTAAATTACATGGTTGGTCCCTGTGGTTTGTCCAAAATAATAACTTTCATCCCTCAAAGTTTAAAGTTGCATTGATAGTCCCTAAGTATGTAAACAAATAACACACACGATCCCTATATGTGAAATTTTCGCCTCCAAAGAATAACATGAATGGTCCCTATAGGGACCAGGTGTGTTATTTGTTTACATATTTAGGGACTACCAATGCAACTTTAAACTTCGAGGGATGAAAGTTGTTATTTTGGAAAACCACAGGGACCAACCATGTAATTTACTCTATATAAAAGTACACCCTATATGTTTAGAGAGGGTTAATCTAACCAAATAGCCCCGTCAATATAACCCACCCCAAGTTTATATACATTCTCCTCAAATCACTACAAAAAGTAGCAGACAGTAGTGCTAGTGACTTGGAATCAAATATGATGGTTCAATAAGTCCTTATTTGTTTCATTAATTAATGATATTTAATGATACCATTATTCAAAAAGAATTGTTAATAAAATTTCAAAGTGTCGCTTATAATCAGCCTTTGCTACAAGCAAATTAATATGATTATAACAATGTGAATAAGATCTATTTGTCTGAAAAATTCGGGATGTGGTGGGGACGGATGCAAAAGCAAAAGGGTAATGCTTTGCTAAAGAAAAAGAAAGGGAGCAAGACAATATGATTATGTACCCATTAACCAGATTTATTATTATATAATTATATTAAAGTTCTCATATAGTTAACGGGAGTCTTTTAAACTCTGTTATGCATATGAATTGCATCTCCTGCCTTTATTTTCCACAAACCAATTATCAATGGTACTTCAAGTATGAAAATGGAGATTCTTTAGTTATGCAAAATTTAACTTTACATTAGTCCAGTTATGTAAATCATACTCGATCGCTCACAGTAGATTTACCTATAGAAAGGATCATGAGAAAGGCGATCATAATGCTACTCAAATCCATTTGCGATCTCGAGTTTTCAGACACATCGCACTTCCGCTCAGGTCGAGGCTGCCACTCGACTCTAAAACAGAATGGAAGACTTGAATTTGGTTCAATAAAGGTAAAAAAAAAATCAAATGAACCAATCTCAACCATCCAATTTTTTTAATCAAACGTACAATAACTTTCACCCTCACTTTTAGAATTTTGAATATCTCACCAAGTCACAAACTGTAGAGCGTGAAACGAAACCTAATCATACCATCACGACAAATATAAAATTATCTTTCATTTTATATCCTACAATGGTTTAGCGGTTACGGTTTAAGGTTATTAATATCGATATTTAGATAAAAGTTTATAAATGAATAACCTAACCGACATGATAAAGCACCAAATAAATTTGCTTGCCAAATTATTCTATTTCAATTTTGTTTACTCTCTAATTATTATAGTGTTAGGTTGAATGATTCGTTAAAAGAACAACGGATTCATTTTTGGTGTAATATTTATCGTTATGATTTTTAAATCAAGTCCGGCCCCCCTTAACTTATAATCATGACTGCCTCTGAATATAATGGGTAAAATAATGATTTAAGTTTTTTGTTTTTAATCAAATTGCTTTTTGTTACCAGAACTTTAAAAATATTCATAGATTAAAAATATCTTCGTGGTTTTAAATACACACGTTAGAAATTTCATAAAGACTATGGAGTTAATGACTTTTATCGTTGCTATTAAAAACGTTCATAACCAACAACCATATGAATATGACATATAAGTGATATAACCAAAAAATGTCGTTTGTTACACCAATACTTCTTAGAAAAAAACTCAAAGAACCCGTGTATATTTGATACTTTAGTTGGTATGTCAATGGTGGAGCCTAATAATAGCTTAAATAGTCATTTTCCGTTTAACGGTTGTTACAAAATCCATCCCTAAAGACAGACCATGTAACAGAAATCTACATAAATGGTCCTTATAGTTTAACTGATCTTGAATCATCCCTAAATGTATATTTTTCATAGAAATAAACATTTACCTAAATACTCCTTACGTTTTAGCTTGAATTATGTAATTCGTCTCCGAAAACAACCTTTGTAACATAAATTAACATACATTGTTTCTGACATTTCAAAAATCTACTGAAAGTTTAATATTTAGAAATTATTTGTTTATGTTTAAAACATGCTATGAGTAAAAACTTAAAATCGATTCATATGAGATTTTATACGTATAATTTCGGCGTAAAATCCCGCGTAACACAACAGAGCGCGGGTAAAAAATCCTCGTTGAAATATGAATTTGTTGCTTTCTAATCAGACAAACTTTAACAAAGGTTGAAGTTTGTAAGTGAAATCTTGATTCTGTGATAAGTTTTTCCATTTCAAGTTAAGAGTAAATCCTCTACTTAAACGTATCAATAAATTGTAACAGATGTCTTTACTTCGGCCAACATTTTCTTTATATGGGCTAACATACAAGCATGACAAGTGAGTTCCTTTTGACATGTTAAGCATTTAAATGACAAATACATTTTTCATCTAATGGTTCTATTCTTGGGAAGAACCAAACCATACTTTTGTGAACAATGTTGACAACTGTTCACAACATTTTCACCAACTCGTACTTTATTTGTCTCTACTTTTCCATTGTACATATCCTGCTCATTTGCTTTATTGAAAAAGCCCCGCCTAAGTTTATAGAGATATTTTGAGTTATACTCATGGTTCAGTCAGAGATCTGATAAGATCATCAAGTAATTGTCAAACCCTGATGATCTCAGTGTCTTCAGCTTTGGTTCCCATACTCACTGACCTGACAACGCATCATGTAGTGAGTGTATCTTTAGGTAGTCTTCGATTCCTTGAAGCTGTCTTTGTTAGAACCTTGCTGAAGTTGCTAATTGATTTCATTATCATCGAGTTTTTGATACTTAGTATAATTTATGATGAATTTAGTCAGAGATCATTGGGCACACATAAATAATATGCGGACTGAATTGGCCCAACATAGACTATGTGCATGACCAAGCGATGAAAACCTAAAAAAAGGCGTTCAACTAATTTTGTATGTGTTCTATTTTGATTAGGGAAGGGGGAGGGGGGTTAGGTTACATGGGAAATGATACGTCAAAAATATGTTTTGTAATTTCTTTCCTAGGTTAGGGAATAAAGATTTTGTGTTTTGTGGATAATGTTATAAAATAAAACGTTTTGAACGTGATTTCTATTTTTCTTCTTTCGTATAAACACTTTTGTGAAAAAAAAATGAATATTTTCCTTCAACTAAACGCAATCTAAAATGCCCAACTTACAAAAAAATAAAAATAAAAATAAATAAATAAATAAAAAGTTGCGTAAGTTATGAAAAAGACACTAAAAACTCGCAAGGCATGAAAAGTATTACTTAATTGTTGGTAAAGTAATACATTAATTCTTAGTATTTATGCTAAAAGTGTCGTTAAAAAGACTGGCAAAATGAATTCAATGTCGATCTTTTAACTGGAATTTGCTAACAATGGTCTTTACTTTTTAGGATCATTGTTAACAACAAACTTTTTACAAAATCTGTTGCGTTTTTATTAAAATGACCAATATATATATATATATATATATATATATATATATATATATATATATATATATATATATATATCTATATATATATATATATATATATATATATATATATATATATATATATATATATATATATATATATTCTAAGAATGAACCGAAATGTAGTCGTTTTATATGTAAAAAAAGATAGCGCAAATGTTTAAAAAAATGTAATATACTTGCTATTGTTTGTTTTTCTGGGTAACGAACAATTTTTTTTTTTGCTTATATGGGTACTTTTCTTTTAAATTTGTCCTTTTTGAGATATTTTACGACATTTTTTTGACATTTTTGCCCTTCAATTTTTTTTCCTATTAGTTAAGAGGGGCAAAAATGTCATAAAATATTGCAAAATACCATAAAAGTCTGAATTTCAAAGAAAATTACCAAAAAAAGCAATTTAAAATAATCATGAAGCTAGGGGTGTTCACGGTTCGGTTAATTAACCGAATAAACTGAAAACTAAACCGAACCGAAAAAAAACGAACCGAACATATAACCGAACCGAACTTGTTAAAACCGAACCGAACCGAATTAAAAAATCGGTTTTCGGTTTGGATATGGGTTTAGCTATCTGAACCGAAAACCGAACCGAAAACTGAATTTATATAAATATATATATTTTTTATATATTTATATTATTTTAAATATAAAAAATATCCATTAAAATTTTATACTAGTATAAAAAAAACACTTTTTTACGCTTGAAATATTTTTTTTGCCAAAAATATATATAGTTAAATTCAAAAAAAATATAAATAGTGTAATTCAAGTAAAAAATTCGGTTTTCGGTTTTGACCCATAACCGAACCGAACTTCGGTTCGGTTCTCGATTCGGTTCGATTATATATATTTTCGGTTCGGTTCGGTTTTCGGTTATGACCCAAATTTTTTTTTAACCGAACAACCCGAACCGAATAAACCGATTAACTGATAACCGAACCGATGAACACCCTTACATGAAGCAATAAAAAAAAGTTATAAAATCAGGCCCAGAAAAATAAGCCCAAGAAGCCTAGGCTCAAAACCGTTTGGCCTAATAACAAATTTTACAAAATACAGCTTGCGTTATTCAACAACTTACAAGAACTACCTTGAACTTTATATAACAAATTTCTTTTACCCCGAACTGTCCAACAACTTGCGAAAACTACCCTAAACTTTATATAACAATTTTTTTTTTTTTTTTTTTTTTTTTTTTTTTTTTTTTTTTTTTTTTTTTTTTTTATCAATATCAAATAGATGGCTAGCAACTTTTTTTTACAAAAAATATACTGCCGGAAAGGCTTCTCGATTACCAACAAAACGAGCCTAACAAACTTTACTTACTAGATATTTAATAAATATTCGCCAATTTCTTTTTAAAAAAAGATACCCCCGTGAAGGCCCTCAGATTACAAATAAAATGAGGCTATACAAATTTATAAAAATGTTGAATTTTATTATATATTTTTTTCTTAAAAAAAATATCTATCAATTTCTTTAATATAAGATAATTCGTCTAAAAGACATATGAATTACGAGCTAAACGTGCCAGATATTGATATACTTTTAGTTAACTGGTAAAACATGGACAATCTTTTGTTGTGTATATGTACTATCTAATACCAGGGTTAATGTTTAACGTCGCAAAGACTTACAAAACACCCCGCAGCAACGCGGGTGAGTTCTCTCTCATTAACAATAATTTTAAAAGTTTTTTACTTTGTTATAGAGTGTTTCATACAATGGACCCAATTAGAAAAACAGATAAAAATTCCAAAAAGAGCCAAGCCCAAATTTAAAAAAAGAAAAAAAAAAAAAAAAAACGAAGGTCAGTGGCTGATAGCATATTAAACTGTTGCTGACGTGGCACTTTCTCAGCAACATTTCATGGTTATTTCATGCTTTCACGTCACCATTTCATGATTATTAGTCAGTAACACAACCGTCATGAATTCGATAACAACTCTACCTAATCTTCCTTGTCCGTACAGTAACCTGAGACCGTACTGACATCGTCTCCGGTTGACCGGAAGACGCATAGGCGCAGCTATATAGGGGCGGGAGGTGGCGCCCGACCCTCCGAAATTTTTTTTGCGATGTAGGGAGTATATAGTTTCGTGTAAAAAAATTTCGGTATATTCGGCTTCGACCCCCCATTTTAATTGTGAATTTTTTTTTATACATTAAGCAATAAAATTGATCCATTACATTTTACATAAGTCCATCTACCCAAACTAAAATCCATTAACAAACCAAAATTAAATAATATATATATATATATATATATATATATATATATATATATATATATATATATATATATATATATATATATATATATATATATATATATATAAGCCGAAATTAAATAAGCTCGTAAGCCTACGAATAGCCTTAAACAAGGTGTTATTCTTACCTTATCAAGTGGGCTTATTAGCTTATTTAAAACTTAGAAAGCTCGTAAGCTCGCTTTTTTTGCTTATCAAGTTAAGCTTATGTGACCTTAGACATAAGCTCATAAGGAAAAAAAGAAAGTGGACTTACGAGCTTTTCAGCTTTTAGTTTATTTGAGTTTGAATGCTTTTTTATTTGTGGTTGGTTTTTGATATTTGTAGCTGGAGTTACGCCGTTTGTGGTTGCTGGAATCGAATTTAGCAAGAGAATTGTAAGTTCATTATGTCATTATTGTGTTTGGTACGCTAGGTTTGTAAATGAGTCACAACTCACAAGCCAAGTTTGAACTTGACTTGTAGGCCGTTTAAATAGACGAGCTAGAGGTTGAGCTTCTGAGCTCCATACATATAGCTCGATTAGGCTAATGAGCCTAAATAAATATAATAAGTTAAGTATTTAGGTATTATACGGTTAATTAAGAGGTACCAATTATTGAGATAGCATAGTCATTTCGAAAGAGTAAAAAATAATTAGGGTTGAAACTCGACCCGGCTTGTCTACAACATAATATGGGGTGTTCGGGTAAGCTGATTTGAGCAGTTTGACAACTTATTGAAATTTTAGGAAAGATATTAAGATCATTTAAGGTCTTTGGGTAAAGCTTAATATCATGGGATTATATCTCTTTTGGGGAAAGAATAAGCTATTAAGCATAGCCTTAGATTAGATATAAGCAATTTAAGAGGGTGTTTCACAATACTGATTAAATGTCTATTACAGATAAGTGATTTGAGTTAAGCTCGCATACGAGTTGACTTGTTTATTTTTGAAGTAGATGAGCAAATTTAAGCAATCTCAGACACCCCTTATCTATGGTTATTGGATTATTGGAGACTTAGTGTGTAAAACTATGAGTTCCGAATAATCAGTTTGTTAGTTGCATGATCAGTTTACACTTTAAAGTCCTTGAATAAGAATAAGTGATAACCATTGCCAAAATTGAATCCAAATAAGCTACATTATCACAAAGCAATAACAAAGCAAGGCAATACACCTAGTGTGCCAAAATTTAAAGTCCTTCAGGTAGATGTATTGATTTTGTGATCTGCTATGTGTGAACCAAATTTAGTCCAGTTTAATTCTGTTTTGATATGCAGGGACCTGGCATAAGTCATGTAACCGAAGCAATAGACCTTGCTAAGTCTTTTTCAGTGCTCAAGTTGAGCTGAAAACAGAATGCAACTGTCTTTAAAACAGTCAATCGAGGGCTCGAGGCATCAGTTGCCCTTTTTTAGACACTAATAGTAGTTGCTACAGAAAGCATACGAGGAAAAGCAGAGGATAGCAGAATGTTTATTAGTATAGTGCATAATTCTAAGTTATGTAGTCGAAAATACTACAGTAATATTTGTCATTATTGGCACGTAATATTAACCATGGGTTATAACTTAAGTGTACATCGTTTTCACCTGCTGATTAGACTTGATACCTTTGCTAATGTTTTTGGTTTACTATCAATCATGAAATGAAGCACTAAAATACTTTACCACAGACTGATGTTCAAGACAAACATCTATTTGTTTGACTTTTCTGGTTGTGATTGTAAAGAAAAGGAAAAATAATATGTGTGTACTTTCGATTTTTTGGCAAAAAAACTCTAATGAATATGATGATTGGGGTTTGTGATCATGCCCGGAGGTGGTGAGATGGTGGTGCCGTGGTGGTGGTGGGTGAAAATGAAATGAAGATGAAGATGGTAGGTAAGTGGTAATGGTTTGAAGATGAATAAGATATATTTTTGAAGATGAATAAGATATATTAATTGAAGAAGATGAAGTTTGTGGTAAAAAGACCAAAATACCCTCATGCGGGTATCACGTAACGAAAGTAATTGAGGGCCGTTAGAGCGAAGGACAAACGGTAGATAACATTTTGCATTCTTTAATCTTAAAAATGCAAACCACAAGGACGAATGGGGTAATTTACTCGAAATTTTAAATAGAATTTTTGCATTCTATAATCTCAAGTGTCTCAAGGTATGAAAAGCGATAATTTTCAGAACTTGATTACATGCACAATTTTCTGTTATAACAAATTCATAAAACTTTAACTTAAGCTTGAAATTTTTATTAAACTCTGACTTTTATGATGTAATGTAATTTCGTTTATAAATTTTGTAAAAACAGATCATTAAACATGTACAAGTTTTTGCTTAAAACTCGTGTCCAAATTGTGAATTAAAAAAACTTCAAATTTCTCTTGTTTGACCCGGTTTGAACCCAAGTAAGATCCCAAACAGTAAGCAAATAAATCATGTTCCACTTTCTTACATGCAATATACCACTACTCCCATTGC
This sequence comes from Artemisia argyi, assembly GCA_030686995.1. Classification (NCBI taxonomy): domain Eukaryota; kingdom Viridiplantae; phylum Streptophyta; class Magnoliopsida; order Asterales; family Asteraceae; genus Artemisia; species Artemisia argyi. The sequence continues at coordinate 228,771,873 of CM060701.1, forward strand.
AAACTAAACAATGTTTTTGCCTTCAGTTCTTCCTTCAAAGTTCAAACAGTGACTTTTGAGGGAAAAGATTTTCTGCATTTCACATGTTGATGTGGGTGCGGATACTAGTGTTTGGCGTAGATGAAAATGCAAATAAGGCGTTGGTTTGTGTTGTGCCGAGAAATAAGAGTAGCCAACTCAATGTTTTAGAGTCGTTAAATGTTGATTTGAAACCTTTAGAATGCAAAGATGGTGGCGGAAAAGGCGGTCTTACCCATGGCCAGGTTAGTAAGTCTCTTTGGCTATTAAATTTTGGTCTTTCTGCACAAACACCGAGGACTTTTTCATTAAACCCAGTATTTGAAAGTTTTTTGGCTAGACAAACGAGACAAAATAGCCATCTTGTAATTACTTAGATATAAAAGAAGAGTACAATGTATAAAACAGTATAAATGAAACAGTACATTGGTATCTTGTGCAAAAAAGAACCCGGATTCTGTATTGACCAGGTTAATTCTGTTAATTGGTAAAAAAAAAAAAAAAAAAAGACGTTAGCACTGATGATTGGATGAGCAGATCAGATGGATTCCATATTTTAAGCATCATGAACCTAATTTTGATATCAAGTATTTTCTTATATTATTTGTATGCATGAGTCATGTAACTGTAGCAATAGACATGGCCAAGTCTTTTGCTGCACTAAAGTTGAGCTGAAAAAAGAATGCAACTGTTTTTAAAACAGTCAATTGCCATATGATAGGGAATGACAGGTATAACTTTAGTGTATTGTTTGATTAACCACAGTGAAAATTTATACATTTTTAACGGTTTTTGGTTTGAATGGTAGTCAAATATCCTATCATCCCACACAATGAAATGAAGTAAATAAAATGACCTTCCCGAGTTTGATGTTCAGACACATTATTTGTCAGTTTGACTTTTCAGGTCAAAATATATATAACGAAATTCACAATTGATAGAATAGATTCTGAAGGATAAGAGTTTGATAAGTTCATAAGACCTGTTAACTGTTTAGAAGTACTTAGAAATAGTGAAAAAAATCTTGCATGTGTTATGAAACCTATCTTAATCCGAATTTTGAACAATTACATATTAAATTTGACTTTGAGAGTTAAGTTAACCTGGATTATGATCCATAAATATGACATGATCATCACTGACAGAAAAATGAAAGCTTTCTTATCGTTGACAAAAATGTTCAATACTCAGTGGCGTCCTTACATTAAAAAAAAAAAAAAAAAAAAAAAAAAAAAAACAAAAACAAAAAAAAACCATATATATTCTCTATAATACTAATAAACTAATTTGACTCAGAAGTCAACTATGTTTATGTCTAATGATTTCATCTGAGTTTAGAACATATTTATGTACTCGAACTTGTTTAAAGCCAAATGATATATAACAAGATCATCTATAAACTATGAAGAAGTCCCACAATGAAGGAACATAATTACAGATACGGTATTTAATGAAAATTTTATGCATGGGCAATAGTTTGATCTGAAACCAAAACATTGAAGCCGGAGATAAAACATGTGTGAAGATCAAGGGCATGATCCTTCTGCCTTTCTTTCAAATGAAGTGCCAAAATGCAAAGCCAAAATAATAAGAAATATAAACCATAAACTTATCATTACATCAATGCTCATTAAGTAATACCCCCCCCCCCCCCCCCCCTCGGCTTATTGGGACCTTCTTAATCTGTGAAATGGAGCAAATGCAGAATTGTCATATAAGTTTCAAATTGGGCCTTTGGGTGCCATTGTTATTAATGGCTATATGTCGCAGACCATTTCATCATTAAAATCAGAATCTTCATCAGACATTCTTCGTCTCTTGGGTGTCAAACCACATGACTCGAGAAGCCATCTATCCCCAATAATACGTAGACCTCTCAAACCATATAGGCTATGTGGAAGATGACTTATACCTAACCTAGTATGTTTAACTCTTTCAAACATTCTAAACGACCAATTTCTTCTGGCTATTAGAAAAATATGGCTATTAGAAAAATAAACTAGTTGCAATATATATACTTATATATATATCGTATGTACCAATGCTTGTGTTGAAATTCTCGGTTTGAAATCCTTGAAATAACGCCTTGTGGTGATGAAAATATACTTGTGTTCACTAATACGTCATTAGTTATGAATTTAGGTACTTGGTTAATATTTCTAGAAAATCTAGAATTTAGTACGTAGTGTTATTATTATTTCTAAAAGCTGCCAATTATAGAGGATTTTTGCCGATATGGAAACGTGAATATCTTTGTCGTTATAAGCCCGTTTTACTTGTTCTTTATATCCACGGTTACGTCTTAGTATGTAGTAATATATTTTGGAAAGCTTGGCTCCTCCGAGTTACGTCTAAAGCCTCTTTTTGTCCGATGAAAAACGTCCATCAGCATGTATTTTTCCGAAAAATACTTTTCGTCAATAAATTTGCAAAAATCATAACTTCTTCGTTATAAACTCTTTTTAATCCATTCTTTCGCCTACGGATTCGTTTTTGAAAGTATTTTCTAAAAATTTTGCCAAAGTTTCCTTTGTATTTACTGATTTTCCTGGATTTACCAAAATGGGACAGCATGTTTATAAACTTGTTAGAAATCCATTTCCAAGGTTCAAAACTAGTTTCTACTTCAACCAAATCTCTTACAAACTTCACAAAACTATACTAATCTTACCATACACCTTCTTAGGGTGCCATGGGTTCCTAATGACTAGTAATCAAGTTAATTTAACAAAGGAACACCTAAATCACAATCTAGGGTTTGTATGTTCAAAAAGTCTTCAAAAATAAAGTGGTATAACTAGTTTGTGCATGAAATTAAACATGAATACTATAAGATACATGTGTTAATTAGATGAAAACATGAAAATAATTTTGAATACTCACTTTGAAATAATAGGTGGTGAGATGATGAGAAACCTTGGATTACTTGTGTTTTTATGTTATGATTCTTGATTAGGATGATGAAATGAACAACTTTGATGCTTTGTACTTTGAAAAATAATGGATGGATCATGGATCTTGGGGAAAAGTCGTGGGTTTTATGATGGGGAAGATGAGAAATGAGCTTTTGATTCTCAAAAAGTATAAGTGTTATGTTTAGGTGGTTTATGTAATTATCTAGTATAAGTATATAGTATAATATGTATACATAATGGCACATGAAGCTAGAGATTAAGAAAATAAGTCATGTGGTCTTGAGATGGTCTTATGGCCGGTTTTCAATGTGCCAAGGAGTAGCAAAGTCGGTTTTGATCACTTAGAAAATGTAGTGTATTATTAGTTGTAGTTTAGTGTAAGTATTAGTTATAATCGGGTACCGGGTTTGCTAGAAATAAATGTTAACAAAGTTGACCGGGACTTAATAAAGTCATAAAAATGTTAAAAATATGTTGGGTACAATTACTGAGTGTTCGGGTGATTATTGTTTAGTTTTCACGAAAACAGTCGTAATATTCATAAGCTTACGTTATAAATAAAATAAATTTCCAAAATACTGGGTATTTGAATGTTATAACTTTTATGATGATAAAATGGATATAAAAATATGTCGGGACCATTGTGGGAATATTTAGATATATTCATCGCGTATAAACCGGGTGTTAACGTTTATTTATAAATAATTATAAGGAAAACGTTAAATGTATCAAATATATATAAATTTGAAAATCCTAAGAGTGGTATAACATGTAAATGACCTACTGATGATATGCAGACTATCTCCAGTCCGTATGAAATGTCATTACTGATAATGCATGAATTCGCACCTGAACCAATACGGTTACGCGAATTTGAATACCCGTAAACTAAATTTACGATGAAATGTGTAATGCACGTGAATGATGAAATTTTTTCCCGCAATGAATAGTGTTCCGTGAATAGTAAATTTTCTGAATGCTTCTCGGAATGTCAAACTGACACCAAAAATGATGAATAGTAAACTGATGAATAGTGTTTTGATGAATAGTGTTTGATGAATAGTGTTTTTTCAAAGTTCGGGAAATGACCTGAAATGACCTGAAATGGTGAGTTGTGACAGTCTTCCCCTCTAAAAGGAACTTCGTCCCGAAGTTCAGTTTATGTTGGTATCTGAGAATATATTGGTGAAAAGGTGATGATATTCGAGAATTCCAGCGAACTCTAACGATAGGAATTCGACTCTGATTCAACTGTTTGACCACACGGTCCATGATTTCTGTTGGTTCTCTTACAAGGTCTGAGATTGTCATTTGGGTTGGATCCCTTCCAATGGAATCATGAGTGACTCATCTGAAAGTCATTTTTGGGGATCTGAAAATGTGAAATATGTTCGTGTAATCCTGTTGTTCTCTGGCAATGTTCAAATCTGACGGCCACTATGCCTTCTCTGTCAGAATATTAAATGGCCCAGTGTATATTGGTGTAACTTTCCAAGTTTTTTTAATGGTTTACAACTTATTAAACTTGTAACTGATTCTTGACTTGTAGGAAATTTCTGGTTATCTCATGAATGCCTACTAGACTAATGAGTTGAGCTTTTTCTGAGTTTGGCCCATCAATCGATGGTCTGCGCTTCTTAATGTTTTAAATGTGGTACTAGTAATATATACTGCTGAATTCTGCCAGAACTCAAGTTTGTATGCTAGTTGGTCGATTCTAAAATGAATCTTAAATGGCCCAATTTGCTAAAGGTTCAACTTCTCTTGTTATCCAATTTGTATCATGCCAATCCAAGGCAATGCTTTTAACTTAGTTTGTTCTCCTACTTGAATCTGGATGGTTTGTTATTCAGGATACCCAATCCAAATGATATGTGTTATGTACCAATCTAACTTCTGCCAGTTTCTCGCTGTTGGTGTGATAACTATTGTTGTAGATGAATTTGATTTATGTTAAATGATTGTTCCAACCATTTATAGGGTCAATCACTCATGCTCTAAGCATACTTTCCTATGTTTGAATTGTTCTCTCGCCTTGACCATCGGTCTGAGGATGATCGGTGATGTTCACATCTAAATGGGTTTCTGAAGGAAATTCTGAAATGATTACCTGAAGTCCACGGTGAATTCGGTTTCCTTAACAGGAATAACTGAAATGGGTACAATAAACCTTTGTGACTAATTCCACAACGTTCGGTCCTTCGAACTTGACGTTATCTGAAAGGGATAGAATATAGGTAACAATTTGATTCCTTGTGTTTCATTCCAATGGATGATAAGACATCTGTCCTTCTTTGTCTATTGGGTTTGGTCTCCACTACTGAAGTTCGTGATTAATTTGTGATGTCCTTCCTAATTCCTTCATTACATATTCCAAATATTCTTTATTGTCAAGTCACAAATCCTAAATGCATAAGCGATGTTGTAGGGAAAGTGGTTCTGGAAATTTGTCTTGCGATTGTGAGTTTTGGTTGAAATCTCTTTCTGAATAACGAATAAATAAAAATGGAGCAGATGATTTACTGAGTAATATTTTTCTTGATGATTCAAAATCCAGTAGTTATGAAATAGGAAACTGTTTTCAAACATGTTATGGTTAAGACTGTTTTCCAAAGTTTGATGTCTATATGTTTCTCATTGTACAATAGTGTAGCTAAAGATTGACCAAAAAGGATCATACTTGTTCAAAATAGAAATTTCAGAAATCATTTTTTTTTCACAAGGTATGTGATTTATGTAAACGCATCAACTTTATTTAAAAGTGAAAACACTAACAAGGATAAAATGGTAGAATAGGAAATGTTCGCTTAAATGCATAGATGTCTTAACATTTAGTTCCTGAGGTTGGATAATGTCTATTGATGGTTATCTGGCATAACTACAAGCATAGGTATTTAGACTAACTTAAGTCCTGAAATTGTTTATCGTTGTAATAGACAAGACGAAGGTATCACTTGATGTTGTGTCGATGAATGTCTATTCTGTTTTCCCATGTTGATGAGGAGATATGTTCTGGTTTGATCCCTTGCTTGGTATGAAGGTGAGGTTATCTGAAATTTCTAGTGACATAAGGCCTTAGAGGAAATTACATCGATATTCTTAATTCAAACAATTGTCCTTTGTGAAAACTTACTGCAGGAAAGTTTATGTATGGATGAGGCCATGTTTAAATGAAATGCTCTACAGTCTCAATTAGAAGCTTGGTTTATTTCTATTGTGTTGTCCTGCGGACATCTATATTGAGTTCAATCCTGTAGCTCAGTCTAGCTAGTACCTTTAAATGATAGAATTTGACAACTAAGTCAGAGATGGTGATTCAGATGGTCTCGCAGTATCTTAGAATTGTTGTTGAGTTATGAATTCTCTCACTATATACTTCTAGTCCTGGTTAGTAGTTCTGTAATCCTTTCGTTGCTTCTATTGTATAGAGGAATCCTGCATGTAATTGATATGGAAAGTCTCTTCTAGGGAAGTCAATGGGAAAAATCCAACTTAATGGCTAAGTGAGTGACAGGTGGGGTAAGTATCCAGGGATAGTTCGGCAAAAGGGATGTTTATGGAAAGGTTCCTTTGTTTACAAAACTTTTACATGAAGATTGTTATTAACAATCCTTTGAAAAGGTAATTATTTCCTTCATGGCATAATCCTTCCTGAATTTTACATAGGTGATCAGGCTATGTACAATTGAGGACTAATGATGCGATGTTAGATTTTTGTCAAAATATCATAACTTTCCTCAAAAGTTTTAGATGGTGTTCAACGCATTGTTATTAAAATGGTATCCTGATATTTTCTTTTAAATAACATAAAAATTGCCTCGCGTAATAATAGTAAATACTTGGTGTAATGACAGAAAAATCAATTTATAGGATGGAAATAAAATAGCTTACTTCAGAAATTTTTTTTTTGTAAAACAATTTCCCCATATGATAGTAAAATAGCTTGAATGGTGTATTGGATACGTGAGTGAATCTTGTCGAATGGTAATAGCCTACTAATTCGTCAAATACGAAATCAACCTAATCCCTGATAAGACAATGATAAAATGTTGCGAAACGATTGAAGTCTGAGCAATTGGGATAGAAAATGGAGTAAACGATGGTTATGATTATCACCTAGGTAACAAAGGATAGATACTACATTGGATAGGAAAGTGCTTAATACCACTAGATCATGTCATCGTACCAACGGTAAGTACAAAAGGAAAGATACAACCCTAAAGGGCTCGAACTACGGTCTATATATTGAAACAAAGCTCCTGCTGCTGAAGTATTGTTGTTATCCTTGATGTTGCTAATATCCTGACTGTTCTCTTTCAACAGCTCACGCTATTCCTCGAGCGATTTAGTCTTGATTCCAAGTTCCTGATTTTTTTTCCTTGTTCCTTAGTTCCGGGCAGTCATTCTTGAAATGCCCTAAGTTTCCACATTTGAAGCAACTCCCTGGGATTTTCTGATTTGTGAGTTTCCTACAATTTTCGGTCCGATGACCCCGCTTCTTGCACACTCCACACGGTTCACTGCAATGACCTCGGTGATATTGATTGCACAGGTTGCAGTAAGATAACTTTCCAATATACCTTCTCTTTGTGTGCGGTTCTGCAGCAAAGGCTCTATTTACTTTTTGTCCCTTGGGTGATTGTTGAGCAGCATTGCAACCTAGATTGTTGTTCCACTTCCTTTTATTGTCACTATTGTTTCCTGATGTCTCGGCGTGAACTATGAGTTCCTTTGCCTCGATCGCCATTTTGATAGCTTCAGACATGGTATCGGGTTCCCATGCGATGACCAACATACGAATTTCATTTGAGAGTCCCCCAATGTACCTTTCAAGTTTCTTGCTTTCCGGTTCATCCATTGCAGAACCTAGTCGTGTTATTTCATGAAAATGAGTAGTGTACTCGTCAACATCATTTCCTACCATGGTAAAGTTTAGTGTTTCCTGTTCCTTTGCTCGTAATTCACTTCCTACACAAAATGTTATACTCATCATCCTTCTTAGTTTCTCCCAAGAGTGTGAGTAGGCAGCATCAACTCCCACCATCTTAATATGTTTGGTCCACCATTCCTGGGCATGATCCTGAAAAGTGCATGTGGCGAACTTAACCTTGTATTCCTTACGACAGTCGCGACATTGAAATATTGTTTCTATGTCTTCGAACCATTTGAGAAATTCCTTTGTGTTTCTAGTTCCGCTAAAGGAGGGAGGATTGCACCCCATAAATTCCACGTGAGTAAGTTCCTTAGTGAGGGCGGTGGCTATGTTCTTGGCAATGACTTGTCCAACAGCAGCTTGCGTCATGCTTGGAGTGGTTTGCTTAAATCTCTCTTCATCAACTCATAAGAGACCATGATGATATAGTTAATCAAAGTCATCATATTCACAACACATGAATATAATACATGAAAATTTGGGTCTACGTGAACCGGTATCACAAATAGCACAACCATTTCTTACATAGTAGAGTCACACTTGATATATTTGTTTGTACAACAATCAAAAGACAACAAGTTCTTTAGACTATGTCCCACACTTTCTGTGGCTAGGATAATAGTAAAAACTAGTGAGGATATAAGTCTGGTCCAGGGACTTCCTGGTGTCCCTCTGTGTGAAATCAGGTTTGTGGCATCATAAGGTCGAGATAGTCCTGAAGTGGTGTCTGAAGTTGTGCATCTATCAAATCTTAGATAATGTAGGTTCTGAACCATTCCTGAAGAATCTGCGGATGTTCCTGTTGAGTCCGTGATATTGGTATTATCTACTAGGTGTCATCTAGTTCATGGCAAGTGGGAATGGAAAAAGAAAATGACAATGATGGTACCAGTGAATGAAATACTACCCTCTTTCGCACTACCTCGCGACATCCAAAAGGTAAAACTGAAGTACACACTGTGGGAAGGCCAATAGTGTAATAAGTAACTGATGGTGGTGATAGTACCTGAGTAGTAAGTGCCCTACTAGTGATGGAAAGAAAACACACTATCTTCCTTGCAATAAGCATCCTAATAAGTCCATTAAGATTAATTCTGAATACACTACCAAAAGGCATTCTATGTACGGGCTGAATGATAGGAAAACCCTGTTCCTATGGTAAATCAATAGTACTAATGGTGGTGTAAGTGCAACTGGTGGTATAATGGTAGTGGAAGATGACAAGGCATCTTCAATGTCGGAATCCGATAAAAGGATGTCAGGGTGAGTATCTGAAGACATGTCACTTATGAACCAGGTCAATAAAATGATATACATATACGGATATGAGTATAAATAACTCGCACAGGGTATGCATGAAACAACATGTATCATGATTATGCACTTATGATGAAATGATGAGATGCTATGATGGTGTGGTTATAGTCTAGGGTCCAAGATACATCCTAGTTCGCTATAACCTTAGCTCTGATGCCAATCTGTCACACCCCCAATTTACCTGACTTGCAGCGGAATGGAATACCTGGGGGTGTCTGTCATAGCACCACAGTTACAGTTACATTGAACGACCTAAAGTGTCGTTTGGAAAATACTGCATTTGATCATTGAAATAATCCAGAGTTTACAAAATGAGGTCCCCAAAATGTGTTGCAAGTTTATGAAAACAAGTCCTACTAGATCAAATGTTTACATAAGTGCATGAAATAATGATGAGACGCGTCGACTCCGCGACTCCATGAAGGTCCAAATGCATGTCACATGAGCTACCTTAATAACCTGAAATACATTGCTAAAACGTCAACACGAATGTTGGTGAATTCCATAGGTTTATAAAATGTAATGATGTACGGCCACCACAAGTAAAAGTGCAAGATAAAAATCTCATGAAAATTGTACAATAGACCTTAAGCTCATGACACCGAAGCTATGACTGATGAAACTATGCCCCTCCTGAATGTTCTGCCAAAACACTCAAATGTAAAAGACATGAAATGCATCCGCTTACGGTTGGTAAATATTACCACGGATGGAGGCGTCACCCTCGATAGATCTATCCACTTACTCTCGGTTACCGGTAAATTAACGGTTCATGATGATACAGGGGACTTATCACATGGCAAGGTAACTTAAGCAATGTACATATGTTTGAATACTTGGGCTCGTACTAAAATGATTGATGCAATGTATTCCCCCCGTGGGATTTGAAAACAATCAAAAATGTTGAATTGAAAACGGGGCTATGAAAACTCACCTTAACTGATGAAACTGTGATGAAGTGAAATGAACAACAATGAACAATTAGCTGCCGCAACCCAATATGATGGTATCATGAACATGTAATGAGCTGAAAAACAAGGCGCGCACACTAGCCGCAACCTAATATGAATGATGAACGATCTACTTTAGATCACCAAATGATGTTATGAATGTCCATGCACATGTTCCTATACCACTCTACTCTTTGAAAAACAATTGTTGTTATCAAAAGTATATATTCCAAGACTTAGGAAAAATATGGCTATTAGAAAAATAAACTAGTTGCAATATATATACTTATATATATATCGTATGTACCAATGTTTGTGTTGAAATTCTCGGTTTGAAATCCTTGAAATAACGCCTTGTGGTAATGAAAATATACTTGTGTTCACTAATACGTCATTAGTTATGAATTTAGGTACTTGGTTAATATTTCTAGAAAATCTAGAATTTAGTACGTAGTGTTATTATTATTTCTAAAAGCTGCCAATTATAGAGGATTTTTGCCGATATGGAAACGTGAATATCTTTGTCGTTATAAGCCCGTTTTACTTGTTCTTTATATCCACGGTTACGTCTTAGTATGTAGTAATATATTTTGGAAAGCTTGGCTCCTCCGAGTTACGTCTAAAGCCTCTTTTTGTCCGATGAAAAACGTCCATCAGCATGTATTTTTCCGGAAAATACTTTTCGTCAATAAATTTGCAAAAATAATAACTTCTTCGTTATAAACTCTTTTTAATCCGTTCTTTCGCCTACGGATTCGTTTTTGAAAGTATTTTCTAAAATTTTTGCCAAAGTTTCCTTTGTATTTACTGATTTTCCTGGATTTACCAAAATGGGACAGCATGTTTATAAACTTGTTAGAAATCCATTTCCAAGGTTCAAAACTAGTTTCTACTTCAACCAAATCTCTTACAAACTTCACAAAACTATACTAATCTTACCATACACCTTCTTAGGGTGCCATGGGTTCCTAATAACTAGTAATCAAGTTAATTTAACAAAGGAACACCTAAATCACAATCTAGGGTTTGTATGTTCAAAAAGTCTTCAAAAATAAAGTGGTATAACTAGTTTGTGCATGAAATTAAGCATGAATACTATAAGATACATGTGTTAATTAGATGAAAACATGAAAATAATTTTGAATACTCACTTTGAAATAATAGGTGGTGAGATGATGAGAAACCTTGGATTACTTGTGTTTTTATGTTATGATTCTTGATTAGGATGATGAAATGAACAACTTTGATGCTTTGTACTTTGAAAAATAATGGATGGATCATGGATCTTGGGGAAAAGTCGTGGGTTTTATGATGGGGAAGATGAGAAATGAGCTTTTGATTCTCAAAAAGTATAAGTGTTATGTTTAGGTGGTTTATGTAATTATCTAGTATAAGTATATAGTATAATATGTATACATAATGGCACATGAAGCTAGAGATTAAGAAAATAAGTCATGTGGTCTTGAGATGGTCTTATGGCCGGTTTTCAATGTGCCAAGGAGTAGCAAAGTCGGTTTTGATCACTTAGAAAATGTAGTGTATTATTAGTTGTAGTTTAGTGTAAGTATTAGTTATAATCGGGTACCGGGTTTGCTAGAAATAAATGTTAACAAAGTTGACCGGGACTTAATAAAGTCATAAAAATGTTAAAAATATGTTGGGTACAATTACTGAGTGTTCGGGTGATTATTGTTTAGTTTTCACGAAAACAGTCGTAATATTCATAAGCTTACGTTATAAATAAAATAAATTTCCAAAATACTGGGTAATTGAATGTTATAACTTTTATGATGATAAAATGGATATAAAAATATGTCGGGACCATTGTGGGAATATTTAGATATATTCGTCGCGTATAAACCGGGTGTTAACGTTTATTTATAAATAATTATAAGGAAAACGTTAAATGTATCAAATATATATAAATTTGAAAATCCTAAGAGTGGTATAACATGTAAATGACCTACTGATGATATGCAGACTATCTCCAGTCCGTATGAAATGTCATTACTGATAATGCATGAATTCGCACCTGAACCAATACGGTTACGCGAATTTGAATACCCGTAAACTAAATTTACGATGAAATGTGTAATGCACGTGAATGATGAAATCTTTTCCCGCAATGAATAGTGTTCCGTGAATAGTAAATTTTCTGAATGCTTCTCGGAATGTCAAACTGACACAAAAAATGATGAATAGTAAACTGATGAATAGTGTTTTGATGAATAGTGTTTGATGAATAGTGTTTTTCCAAAGTTCGGGAAATGACCTGAAATGGTGAGTTGTGACAATAGTGATCTGTCCTGGGCGACGCGTGCCAGCATGAACATCGTCAATAACATCGAACGTGCGAATAGGAGGCCATGGTTTGTGACAACGGCGTAGGGTAGGTGTAAGTGTTTCAAAACAACTAAAGCGCGAACTCAAAATACCGTATCAAAAATCCTCATATAAATTCAATCATATAATCTTAATAAAGAATTTCAAATACCGCATTACAAAAACATTTATAAAACAATTAAGCCATATAATTTCCTCAAAACGCCATCATATCACTTAATCAATATATCCATATGTTCAAATCATCTCAAAAATCTCATTTCGAATCATTATCTCATAATACCTCAAAATAATCGAAGATGCTTCGGCTTGGCGGGCTGGCGGGCTTTGGTCGATGATCGTTTTCTATAAAAATCGGTTATAGTTTAGGTGTTTGTTTACCTAGTTCTCTATAACCTTGGCTCTGATACCAATCTGTAACACCCCCCAAATTTGGTACAGCGGAAGACTCAACAAGCTTTCGGGGTGCTACGAGGATTGGTATCCAACACAAGATATAAAAGAACGAGATAAAGTAAACATAAGAAAACACAACCAAAACGGGGTTTTAAAGTTTACATTTATCCCAAATTCATCCAGAGTCAGGCCCAAAAGAAATAAACATAGGTCCAAAATTAAATATCAGAGTTTTAGAAAATAGATCCATAAACCAGGTGCCATTGCCGAGCCTTCCAATCCAAGCATCCAAATCATCACTTAATTACCTGAGAAAACGTGCTAAAAGTCAGCTTTCGCTGGTGAGATCATAGGTTTAAATTCATAATTCAATATAGTGGACATATACGCAAAACGCTTGCTAGCTAGACTAGGGATTCACTAAAAACCTGCGGATACCCTCCGCTCCATCATAACACACGGATACCCTCCGTAACAAACCTGCGGATACCCTCCGCCATAACATAGATACACGGGTACCCCCGTAATATCATAAATACTTGGATAACCTCCGAAGTATTAAAAACCTATAGGTGCACACTATAGTATCTAAATAAGCCAACCTTGAATAGTTCACACGAAACAATGTGAATAAAGTTGACAATTCATCCTAGTCCATATGCATAGCAAGTTTTAAAAGAATATAAAAGCGATAATAGTCCACATAAAATAATTTGCACGTTTCTCACCCCAAGTATTGAAAACATAGTTCAAGAGTAAAAAGTGGGGCTATGACTCACCTCAAGTCCAGAAATTAGCAAGAAGAGATCGGTAGAAGTAAGATGTATAGTAACTCAAAAGACGGCAACTACGGACTCGGCACTACCTAACAATATCAACTCGTTCAGAAATCATTTCCTCAAAATCAAATATTCCCAAACCCGAACGTATTCCATTTTACTTCCGAAAATCCATTTCTCGTATAAATCTCGTATTAGTTTGGAGTTTGACGTTTGGTATCCATGCGGGTGGTGGGTCGACACAACTCAAGCCAAGAAGTCACAACAAAATTAATAATAAAAACAATCTATAGGTCTAATATTAGCCCAATATATTATTTAAATAAATCATCGAAGTTTATCAAATCCGTCGATTTGGTAATCCCCCACATTTATTTACTTAATATACCATTCTAAGATTATACCCAAATCCTAGGTCACACATTGCACATAAAGTACTATATGGTATATATCAAAGTTTAATAAATTCTCTAATTATGCCGTCAAGCTTACCAAATTCGTCAATTTGGTAACCTCACGAGATACTTAGTAATTCATTAATCTCGTACACATACCACAACCTATGGGCGTCGTAGGATACGATGCCCATTAATATACTCAATTTAAATAACTAAATAGCTCTTATTTAACCCGTCGATTAAATAAGTTACGTAGTTATCGAAAGTGAATGTATTAATCGTCATATATCCGTGACAACACGAACGTCACAAATAATATAATCCACTTGGACTCAAGTGACCATGACCCCGTATAACTCGATAGTTTTTCTCGTTTATTTAAAAGAGATTATTTTATTAAATATAATTATTCAACGTTAAAGATTTCGTCATTGTTTATAGTGTTTAATTATAATAATGCTCCCGACATTATTACACTACTTTCATAGTATAATATTTATCGTCACCTTATTGTTATAATATTACTCGTGATCATTTTATTATTAATATACGCACTTGTATAAATATATATACGTTTTCACGTCTATATATTTATATAAACGTTTATATTACCAATAATATTATTACGAGTTTTATTATTAGCGTTTGATTATAAATATTTATCGAGTCATACGAAATGGTCACATGTCCGAGTCATCACTCTCGGCTCATTGTCCAAGTCCAAATAAAAATGATAATCAAGTCAAACCAAGTATCAATCTCCGTCCAACAATTTCCCAAAACATGTGTTACAACAATAGGGCCCGACTACGGCACCCGACTAACCTATCTCCGTCATCTAAGTGACCATCTCACAATCGGTCCCCATATCTCTTTTCGTCAACACAACTCCACAAAATAAATCATTATACCATTTCATTCGCGGTTCCCAAAGTAACGACAATAGCATCAAAAATGTCAATAACAATATACCACAGCAACACAATTAGCAAACAACTAGAAATAATTCATCAAGAATACCAATAAAATGGGTCGACTTACCCGTCAAACCCCGAGTCGAGAGACTCGTTTGGGACACGGCTAGGCTCAACCGAGCCATAAAAAAAACCAAATGGACCACAAAGTCCTCGATAACCAAACAACAACAATAATGTTTTATCTTAACCAAAAATCAAATCAAATCCCTAAGACCTGTAACCAACATCCTCAAATCATCATCTGGTGACCAAAATAACAAGGGTAAACATGTAAGTCCGAACTAGCACAAGCCGAGGGCTTGTGTTCATGGTTAAGTCTCGACACCCATAAGAAATATGTAAACCCGGATACCAAACTAGTTTTAAAACATGTTTTATACCAAATCCCATTTATATATATTGTTTTTAATCGAACCCAATCTGGAGAAATAATACTTGTGACCTCTTGGTCACGTTTCCATTGAAATTCGAGTCACAATCCTCCTGTGACCCGTCTTACCTTCGGTCTTAACAAGAATAGAACAAGAACTAGTGCAAAGGATGAAAAATACGGTGCGTTTGGTGGTTTCACGAATTCAAAATGCAAGTTTAGGGAGCGTGTAGTAGTGGATCTAAGAGGATAGATGATGGGGAGTTGATTGGTGGTGGTCGTGTGTGATGGTTAGTGGCGGTGGAGCAGCAGCAGGGCGGCGGCTGCTTGTGGTGGCTAGGGTTTTGATAAGAAGAAGAAGATAAGAGGGAGAGAGAGATATTAGTGATGTGTTTGTGTTTTTGTGAAACCAGTGAAGACACAAGGACGATTTTTGTTGCTACTCTTTTATTCCTTTCTTTCTTTTCTTATAAATAATAATAATAATAGTAATAAAAATGATGTCAAGGGGGTAAATGGCTAATTATTAAAACGTAAAGCCAAACCCGAAACATTTAAAATATTCCGACTCTCTCGAACCGAGCTCGTTCTCAAAACTTTAAAATATCACAATACGTTCAATAAATAAATATATATAGTCGAACAGTAATCCAAAACATTAAATTTTTGTTAGGTCGTTCTAGTGCCAAAGTCAACGTAGTGCCAAATGAAATCTCGAAATAAATTCTCATCACATCGATAATCCAAATTGATTCCATAAAAATTTTAAATATAATCAACCATAATGTAGGTTTTACAAGTTCGTTACGAATAAAATTTCAAATATAAATTTATAAACGAACTTTAACGTAATGCGGGTTTTCAAAATGGCTCCCTAATTTGCCAGTTGTCACATAATTCTTTTAATCCACATAAACCCTAATTAGGGTTCTTGAATTGAAGATTGCATTTTATTCTTGTTCGGGCTAGAATCACAAAGGTATGTTTACTTTTATATTTGATTAATTAATTACATATTATATGATCTTGTAATTGCTTCCGCTATTCTTACTTGATGTTATTGGTTTACTTATATGCATGTCATGATATTATAATTCCAACATAAACTTGATACCTTTGCTATTGTTTTTGGTTTACTATCAATCATGAAATGAAGCACTAAAATACTTTACCACAGACTGATGTTCAAGACAAATATTTATTAGTTTGACTTTTCTGGTTGTGATTATGAAGAAGAGGAAGAATAATATGTGTGTGGTCGTGATTATATGTACAGGTATGTGTGTACTTTCGATTTTTTGGCAAAAAAACTCTAATGAATATTATGATTGGGGTTTGGGAACGTGACCGGAGGTGATGAGATGGTGGTGTATGGTGGGTGAAAATGAAATGAAGGTAAAGATGGTTGGTAGGTGGTGATGGTTTGAAGATGAATAAGATGATATATTAATTGAAGAAGATGAAGTTCATGGTGAAAAGACCAAAATACCTTCATGTGGGTATCACGTAACGAAAGTAACTTAGGGCCGTTAAAGCGAAGGACAAACAGTAGATAACATTTGCATTTAAGGACGAACGGTGCAGTTTTTTAGGTCAAGACTAGGCTTGTCGGTCAAGACAAACCACAAGGACGAATGGTGTAATTTACTCGAAATTTTAAATAGAATTCTTGCATTCTATAATCTTAAGTGTCTCAAGGTATGATAAAAATTAATTTTCACAACTTGATTACATGCACAATTTTCAGTTATAACTAACTCATAAAACTTTAACTTAAGCTAGAAATTTTTATTCAACTCTGACTTTTATGACGTAATGTAATTTCGTCTATAAATTTTGTAAAAACAGATCATTAAACAAGTTCAAGGGCTGTATATGTAATTTTCAAATTAACAATGGTCAAGGTACAAAGGAATAAAACTTTTTGCTTAAAACTCTTGTGTCCAAATTGTGAAAATTAAAAAATCTTCAAATTTCTCAGTGGTCATCTTGTTTGACCCGGTTTGAACCAAAGTAAGATCCCAAACAGTAAGCAAATAATATCATGTTCCACTTTCTTACATGCAATATACTACTCACTTTGCATTAATTAATCTATTTTAAATTTAACAAACTTCTACAAAGTAAACAATGATTTTATCTTCAAAGTTCAAACAATGACTTTTGGGGAAAGTATTTCTGCATTTCACATGTTGATGTGGGTGCAGATACTAGTGGTTAGCGTAGATGAAAATTTAAATAAGGCGTTGGTTTGTGTTGTGCCGAGAAATAAGGCTTTGAAACCTTTAGAAGGCAAAGATTGTGGCGGAAAAGGTTAGCAAGTCTCTTTGGCTATTAAATTTTGGTCTTTCTGCACAAACACCAACGACTTTTTCTAGTCCCATTTTAGCCATAGTTTCCATAAACAAGACTAAATTTATATATTTCATTTTTGAGACCCGGTAATTGAAAGTTTTTTGGCTAGAAAAACGAGACAAAAAAACCATCTTGTAATTACTTAGAGGACTGGGAGTGGGTGAGTGAGAGTGCGGGGCGGGATCCCTCACTCATGGGAACACCGCCGCCGGCATCTCCTTACCGCACGGGGAGCCCATTTTGAGTGAGGAGCTCACGCACGGGGAAGAAAAAAAATATGAATGTTGGGTGTTTGTAACGTTAACTTTTTTTTTTTTTTTTTTTTTTTTTTTTTTTTTTTTTTTTTTTTTGTATAAAGGAGTGTGTTGAGGGTGGAAAGCAAAAAAAAAAAAAAAAAAAAAAAAAAAAAAACTTCCGAGAAAAAAAAACATATTGAGAGAAAAAAAAATATGAAACGTGGCAAAAAAGTTAGAGATCCTAGAAGAGGTGGTCGTGGATCGAGAGGCGCAATTCGTCCTCGAATTCAATCTCAACCCGGTCTCGAATCATCTTCTCAAGCACAACCTTACCACCCTCAAATGTACCCGCAATCTCCACCATTGGTTTTCTACACCCAACAACCCCTCCCGCAAATTCCTACTAACTTCGACCCGTTTGAGTCGAACTATAACCAACAAACCTCACCACAAATGCCTACTAACTTCGACCCGTATGAGCCGCGCTATACCCAACAAAAAAAGCGTGAACGGGTTAGTGAACCGTTACCCATTCGTGATGATACCGATGATAATGAATATTTCGACAATGTTAACGTGGTACCCGAGACACAACAAATTGATGAAGAACAAGTCGAAGAGGAGGAAGAGGTCGAAGAGGTCGATGAACGGTTTCAAAAGAAAAAAAAAACCAAGTAAGATTTGGACGCTCGATGAGGAGGAAGCGTTAGCTAAGTCTTGGATTAAAATTTCGGTGGATCGAGAAGTTGGCGACCGTCAACCAAAGCTAGGATTTTGAAAGCGAGTTCTAAAGCATTTTAGAACGCTTGTCACGAGAACCAAACGCACTCATCATCAATTGACCTCGAAATGGAGAGATATGCATACTTTGATCGCTGCGTTCAACGCTTACTACACACAAGCGGTATATTTTTATATTTGTGATTTTTTAAGTTTTAAATATGTTATATATATATTTATTTTTTGGATATTGTTTTATATTGTATATTGTTTTATAAATATGTAGAACCGCTTGAGAGATAGTGGGTGCAACGATATTCAAGTCCTTGAGAGAGCCAATCGTGATTTTGAAAAACAATATAGGAAAACTTTCTCGCATTCTAAAGCGTGATACGTTCTCAAAGATCAAGCAAAGTGGAAAGAACAACCGTTGGTTAGTCAGACTCAAGAATCCACGGGATCGAACAAGAAAATAAAGTCGTCGGAGTCAAGTAGCTCTCAAACGCCAACAAACGAGACGCCAATAAACGTGGAAGATTTCGAGTGTGAATTACCGAACCTCAACAAGATCCCAACTCTATCACGTCAATTTAAAGGAAAAAAAAAGGTGAATTCTGGAGATTCAAGCCGAAGTTCGATACGTGATACCCTTGCTAGTTACACGGCCGAAAAAAAAAAGTTTAATGCTTGCGCAGTTAGAGGTTCAAAAAAAAAAAAAAGACGAAGAATATTTCAACTTTCTTAATGGGGAGGTCTACAATCGTGACATGAAGTTCGTTATGGACCCGCACGACAATATCCCGGACCCGGAGTTTAAGCAATTCGTCATCACACGGAAACGCGAGATATGCGCCAAATACGGGTGGCCGTGTAGTTTGTAGGATTTAATGTTTTAAGTTTAGTTTTAATGGAATTTTAGTTATATTATGTTTTTTAATAATATTATGTAATGTTTATTTAATTTTAATGAAATTTTAGTTTTTAATAAATTTTAATGGGATTTAAAAAAGAAAAAAGAAAAAAAAAAATGAAGTGAGTGAAGGGTGAGTGAAGTGGCGCCTTTAAAAATATGAGTGAGTGAGGGAAAAAGTGGGGAATGATGTGGCGTAAGGGGATTGGTTGGGAGTGAGTGAAGGAAGAGTGAGTGATAGAACCACTCCCTCCCCCTTAGATATAAAAGAAGAGGACACTGTATAAAACGGTATAAATGAAAAAGTACACTGTATCTTGTGCAAAATATAACCTGGATTCCGTATTGACCTTATCTATCTAAGATGTTATCGATCTTGTTATTTTCTATAGTGCTATGTGTGAACCGAGGTTTAGTCCAGGTTGATTCTAACACTGATGATCTTGTTAAACCTTTGAACTCAAATGTTCATTTATGTAATTCGAATGATTTTTTTTTTTTTTTTTTTTTTTTTTTTATTATTATTGCAAAAAATTAATTTGTTTAAATTCTTTGGTCAGGTGAAACGCATGAATCATTTCTTTTGTCGATGTGAGAGAGGATTCATTATAGAACGGCAATCCTGGAAACCAGCTACTCGTGGGCAACTGTATTATGCATGTCCTGATTCAGTGGTAAATAATCATACGTTTGCTTAGTTATGTAAATATGTAAATAATTTGTTTGTTAAAAATAAATTTCTTATAATTTTTTTAACATGTAACAGCCAGGTACAGATAACTATGGGTGTCGATACTTCATGTGAAAAGATAGATTTGAAAGGAGGTACTTTAATCAAGTCTCTTCTTCAACGCAGTGCTCAAACTGCGTTGCGAAAGATAATAAGATTGACGAGCTTGAAGCAAGAAACAAGCAGTTGATGACAAGAATTAAGACGCTGGAGATGGAGTTAGAATTGGCAAGGAATCCTAAGGATCACGCTTGTCAGTCGGGTGCAAGGCTCCATGATCTTTTAAATGAAATGAATAATCTTCATATGTCGTAGATGTTGTTGTTTTTAAATAATATGTTAACGTTGTCGTTTAATTTAATAATAACAGTTGTTGTTGCAGTTATTTAATGTGGTAATATTTAACATGTTATTATACAAACAAAATAATTATACAAAACATTACACATATACAAAACATTATACATATACAATACATTTAATTTAAACAAAAAAAAATTCACTAAATGACAAAATAGGGAAAAAGTAATATATATATATATATATATATATATATATATATATATATATATATATATAAAGAGTAAATTACATGGTTGGTCCCTGTGGTTTGTCCAAAATAATAACTTTCATCCCTCAAAGTTTAAAGTTGCATTGATAGTCCCTAAGTATGTAAACAAATAACACACACGATCCCTATATTTGAAATTTTCGCCTCCAAAGAATAACATGAATGGTCCCTATAGGGACCAGGTGTGTTATTTGTTTACATATTTAAGGACTACCAATGCAACTTTAAACTTCGATGGATGAAAGTTGTTATTTTGGAAAACCACAGGGACCAACCATGTAATTTACTCTATATAAAAGTACACCCTATATGTTTAGAGAAGGTTAATCTAACCAAATAGCCCATCAATATAACCCACCCCAAGTTTATATACATTCTCCTCAAATCACTACAAAAAGTAGCAGACAGTAGTGCTAGTGACTTGGAATCAAATATGATGGTTCAATAAGTCCTTATTTGTTTCATTAATTAATGATATTTAATGATACCATTATTCAAAAAGAATTGTTAAGCGAGCCACAAGTGGGAGTAGTACCGGGTGGGTGACCACCCGGGAAGTCCTCACTTGTGGTCCACTTGTAGACCATATTGTTCCGGAGATATATTGCAATGATGGATTTGAACCCTTGAGCCACTCGTTGCGGGGGTTCGAATCTTGAGCATGGCCCGGTTTTCATCCGGCTGTTTCTCCTGCAAGGTAAACTTGTGTGGAGGCAGTACGGTTTCCGGGGGAAACCCGTTACCACCTGAGATCAGCGTGGACCCGGTTCAGACAACATAGTCTGGCGGGGGTGGCGATGGGGCCTTCGCTGTCCGCGAAGGTGGTCGATTCTAAGTTGAAATTCACCTTTCAAAAAAAAAATAAAATTTCAAAGTGTCGCTTATAATCAGCCTTTGCTACAAGCAAATTAATATGATTATAACAATGTGAATAAGATCTATTTGTCTGAAAAATTCGGGATGTGGTGGGGACGGATGCAAAAGCAAAAGGGTAATGCTTTGCTAAAGAAAAAGAAAGGGAGCAAGACAATATGATTATGTACCCATTAACCAGATTTATTATTATATAATTATATTAAAGTTCTCATATAGTTAACGGGAGTCTTTTAAACTCTGTTATGCATATGAATTGCATCTCCTGCCTTTATTTTCCACAAACCAATTATCAATGGTACTTCAAGTATGAAAATGGAGATTCTTTAGTTATGCAAAATTTAACTTTACATTAGTACAGTTATGTAAATCATACTCGATCGCTCACAGTAGATTTACCTATAGAAAGGATCATGAGAAAGGCGATCATAATGCTACTCAAATCCATTTGCGCTCTCGAGTTTTCAGACACATCGCACTTCCGCTCAGGTCGAGGCTGCCACTCGACTCTAAAACAGAATGGAAGACTTGAATTTGGTTCAATAAAGGTAAAAAAAAAATCAAATGAACCAATCTCAACCATCCAATTTTTTTAATCAAACGTACAATAACTTTCACCCTCACTTTTAGAATTTTGAATATCTCACCAAGTCACAAACTGTAGAGCGTGAAACGAAACCTAATCATACCATCACGACAAATATAAAATTATCTTTCATTTTATATCCTACAATGGTTTAGCGGTTACGGTTTAAGGTTATTAATATCGATATTTAGATAAAAATTTATAAATGAATAACCTAACCGACATGATAAAGCACCAAATAAATTTGCTTGCCAAATTATTCTATTTCAATTTTGTTTACTCTCTAATTATTATAGTGTTAGGTTGAATGATTCGTTAAAAGAACAACGGATTCATTTTCGGTGTAATATTTATCGTTATGATTTTTAAATCAAGTCCGGCCCCCCTTAACTTATAATCCTGACTGCCTCTGAATATAATGGGTAAAATAATGATTTAAGTTTTTTGTTTTTAATCAACTTGCTTTTTGTTACCAGAACTTTAAAAATATTCATAGAATAAAAATATCTTCGTGGTTTTAAATACACACGTTAGAAATTTCATAAAGACTATGGAGTTAATGACTTTTATCGTTGCTATTAAAAACGTTCATAACCAACAACCATATGAATATGACATATAAGTGATATAACCAAAAAATGTCGTTTGTTACACCAATACTTCTTAGAAAAAAACTCAAAGAACCCGTGTATATTTGATACTTTAGTTGGTATGTCAATGGTGGAGCCTAATAATAGCTTAAATAGCCATTTTCCGTTTAACGGTTGTTACAAAATCCATCCCTAAAGACAGACCATGTAACAGAAATCTACATAAATGGTCCTTATAGTTTAACTGATCTTGAATCATCCCTAAATGTATATTTTTCATAGAAATAAACATTTACCTAAATACTCCTTACGTTTTAGCTTGAATTATGTAATTCGTCTCCGAAAACAACCTTTGTAACATAAATTAACATACATTGTTTCTGACATTTCAAAAATCTACTGAAAGTTTAATATTTAGAAATTATTTGTTTATGTTTAAAACATGTTATGAGTAAAAACTTAAAATCGATTCATATGAGATTTTATACGTATAATTTCGGCGTAAAATCCCGCGTAACACAACAGAGCGCGGGTAAAAAATCCTCGTTGAAATATGAATTTGTTGCTTTCTAATCAGACAAACTTTAACAAAGGTTGAAGTTTGTAAGTGAAATCTTGATTCTGTGATAAGTTTTTCCATTTCAAGTTAAGAGTAAATCCTCTACTTAAACGTATCAATAAATTGTAACAGATGTCTTTACTTCGGCCAACATTTTCTTTATATGGGCTAACATACAAGCATGACAAGTGAGTTCCTTTTGACATGTTAAGCATTTAAATGACAAATACATTTTTCATCTAATGGTTCTATTCTTGGGAAGAACCAAACCATACTTTTGTGAACAATGTTGACAACTGTTCACAACATTTTCACCAACTCGTACTTTATTTGTCTCTACTTTTCCATTGTACATATCCTGCTCATTTGCTTTATTGAAAAAGCCCCGCCTAAGTTTATAGAGATATTTTGAGTTATACTCATGGTTCAGTCAGAGATCTGATAAGATCATCAAGTAATTGTCAAACCCTGATGATCTCAGTGTCTTCAGCTTTGGTTCCCATACTCACTGACCTGACAACGCATCATGTAGTGAGTGTATCTTTAGGTAGTCTTCGATTCCTTGAAGCTGTCATTGTTAGAACCTTGCTGAAGTTGCTAATTGATTTCATTATCATCGAGTTTTTGATACTTAGTATAATTTATGATGAATTTAGTCAGAGATCATTGGGCACACATAAATAATATGCGGACTGAATTGGCCCAACATAGACTATGTGCATGACCAAGCGATGAAAACCTAAAAAAAGGCGTTCAACTAATTTTGTGTGTGTTCTATTTTGATTAGGGAAGGGGGAGGGGGGTTAGGTTACATGGGAAATGATACGTCAAAAATATGTTTTGTAATTTCTTTCCTAGGTTAGGGAATAAAGATTTTGTGTTTTGTGGATAATGTTATAAAATAAAACGTTTTGAACGTGATTTCTATTTTTCTTCTTTCGTATAAACACTTTTGTGAAAAAAAAAATGAATATTTTCCTTCAACTAAACGCAATCTAAAATGCCCAACTTACAAAAAAATAAAAATAAAAATAAATAAATAAATAAAAAGTTGCGTAAGTTATGAAAAAGACACTAAAAACTCGCAAGGCATGAAAAGTATTACTTAATTGTTGGTAAAGTAATACATTAATTCTTAGTATTTATGCTAAAAGTGTCGTTAAAAAGACTGGCAAAATGAATTCAATGTCGATCTTTTAACTGGAATTTGCTAACAATGGTCTTTACTTTTTAGGATCATTGTTAACAACAAACTTTTTACAAAATCTGTTGCGTTTTTATTAAAATGACCAATATATATATATATATATATATATATATATATATATATATATATATATATATATATATATATATATATATATATATATATATTCTAAGAATGAACCGAAATGTAGTCATTTTATATGTAATAAAAGATAGCGCAAATGTTTAAAAAAATGTAATATACTTGCTATTGTTTGTTTTTCTGGGTAACGAACAATTTTTTTTGCTTATATGGGTACTTTTCTTTTAAATTTGTCCTTTTTGAGATATTTTACGACATTTTTTTGACATTTTTGCCCTTCAATTTTTTTCCTATTAGTTAAGAGGGGCAAAAATGTCATAAAATATTGCAAAATACCATAAAAGGCTGAATTTCAAAGAAAATTACCAAAAAAAGCAATTTAAAATAATCATGAAGCTAGGGGTGTTCACGGTTCGGTTAATTAACCGAATAAACTGAAAACTAAACCGAACCGAAAAAAAAACGAACCGAACATATAACCGAACCGAACTTGTTAAAACCGAACCGAACCGAATTAAAAAATCGGTTTTCGGTTTGGATATGGGTTTAGCTATCTGAACCGAAAACCGAACCGAAAACTGAATTTATATAAATATATATATTTTTTATATATTTATATTATTTTAAATATAAAAAATATCCATTAAAATTTTATACTAGTATAAAAAAAACACTTTTTTACGCTTGAAATATTTTTTTTGCCAAAAATATATATAGTTAAATTCAAAAAAAATATAAATAGTGTAATTCAAGTAAAAAATTCGGTTTTCGGTTTTGACCCATAACCGAACCGAACTTCGGTTCGGTTCTCGATTCGGTTCGATTATATATATTTTCGGTTCGGTTCGGTTTTCGGTTATGACCAAAATTTTTTTTTAACCGAACAACCCGAACCGAATAAACCGATTAACTGATAACCGAACCGATGAACACCCCTACATGAAGCAATAAAAAAAAGTTATAAAATCAGGCCCAGAAAAATAAGCCCAAGAAGCCTAGGCTCAAAACCGTTTGGCCTAATAACAAATTTTACAAAATACAGCTTGCGTTATTCAACAACTTACAAGAACTACCTTGAACTTTATATAACAAATTTCTTTTACCCCGAACTGTCCAACAACTTGCGAAAACTACCCTAAACTTTATATAACAATTTTTTTTTTTTTTTTTTTTTTTTTTTTTTTTTTTTTTTTTTTTTATCAATATCAAATAGATGGCTAGCAACTTTTTTTTACAAAAAATATACTGCCGGAAAGGCTTCTCGATTACCAACAAAACGAGCCTAACAAACTTTACTTACTAGATATTTAATAAATATTCGCCAATTTCTTTTTTAAAAAAGATACCCCCGTGAAGGCCCTCAGATTACAAATAAAATGAGGCTATACAAATTTATAAAAATGTTGAATTTTATTATATATTTTTTTCTTAAAAAAAATATCTATCAATTTCTTTAATATAAGATAATTCGTCTAAAAGACATATGAATTACGAGCTAAACGTGCCAGATATTGATATACTTTTAGTTAACTGGTAAAACATGGACAATCTTTTGTTGTGTATATGTACTATCTAATACCAGGGTTAATGTTTAACGTCGCAAAGACTTACAAAACACCCCGCAGCAACGCGGGTGAGTTCTCTCTCATTAACAATAATTTTAAAAGTTTTTTACTTTGTTATAGAGTGTTTCATACAATGGACCCAATTAGAAAAACAGATAAAAATTCCAAAAAGAGCCAAGCCCAAATTTAAAAAAAGAAAAAAAAAAAAAAAAACGAAGGTCAGTGGCTGATAGCATATTAAACTGTTGCTGACGTGGCACTTTCTCAGCAACATTTCATGGTTATTTCATGCTTTCACGTCACCATTTCATGATTATTAGTCAGTAACACAACCGTCATGAATTCGATAACAACTCTACCTAATCTTCCTTGTCCGTACAGTAACCTGAGACCGTACTGACATCGTCTCCGGTTGACCGGAAGACGCATAGGCGCAGCTATATAGGGGCGGGAGGTGGCGCCCGACCCTCCGAAATTTTTTTTGCGATGTAGGGAGTATATAGTTTCGTGTAAAAAAATTTCGGTATATTCGGCTTCGACCCCCCATTTTAATTGTGATTTTTTTTTTATACATTAAGCAATAAAATTGATCCATTACATTTTACATAAGTCCATATACCCAAACTAAAATCCATTAACAAACCAAATCCCAAACTAAAATCCATTACTTAGCACACATTAAAAAAAAAAAAAAAAAAAAAAAAAATGGAACAATAACAATTAACAAACCAATTAACCAAATCCCAAACCCTCCCCCTTCGACCCTCATCTCCTCCCACCTTCCTGGCTCCTGCAGTCCCGCCGGCCACCGCCGACGGCCGACCAGCCTCCGCCACACCTGCCACCGCCTGCAGCGGCCCTTCTGGTTTGTTGTCTTTAAATCTACTTGTCTTTTATTTAGGGATTTAGTAGAAATTAGGGATTTAAGTAGAAATTAATTAGAAATTGGGGTTGAAAGTTCAATATTGCAGCCTAGCAGGAATCGTCAATCGTGTACCACTAATATAAGTTCTTTGCAATTTAGTTGTCTTGGACAAATGTTTAGTTTTTCAGTGATTGAAACTTCTTTTTTTTTATAATAATAGTATTTAATTTTTGACCCGACCCGAATCGAATCACCGACCCGAACATATTACCCGAAAAATAGCGTTAGGAAAAAAAAATTTAGATCCCGACCCCCCACTGAAAATTTTCTAGCTTTGCCACTGGGAATACGGAACAGAATTACAGCAGTGAGTGAAGCTTCTGAAGTTGTTTTTGCTCCGGGTGATCCGGAGATTACGTGGCAGATTGTTGTGGGAACTATTGGTAAGCTTTGTTAATGTGACATGTTTAAGGTTATTCGTGGGCTTACGAGCTTATTTGATTTCGGCTTATATTTCATAAGTCTAAATATTTTTAGGCTTGTTTCGAGACTTACGGGCTTATACAAGCTTAATATTTTTAAGCTTGTATTAATGGGTAAGCCCATAAGTCTCAAAACAAGCTGAACAATATTTGGACTTGTAAAATATAAGCCGAAATTATATTTTACAAGTCCAAATATTGTTCAGCTTGTTTCTAAAGTGGGAGATGTCGTTGTGTCTGATAGTGATTACGAGGAGGTTGTTAACACGTTTGATGAGTCCGCTAATCTATTTGGTGGGGGTCACGAGCGTGAATATGACTATGATGGTTATGATTACGATGACTATGCGCAGCAGGTTTATGATCTTCCGGGGAATTTGGATGCTTTTAATGCCATGTACGGCACTAAGCTTCAAGGTCTTAGGAAGTAATTTATTTTGTCATTGTATTTTGTTATCATTTGAGTAGTGCTTTGTTTTCCTTTTGGAAAATAGGTAGTATCTTGTTATGTACTTATGTAAGCTGTCGCCTATGTAACGGGCTGAGATATGGGAGTCACCCATATCCTTTGTACTTAAATGTTTTTTGGAGAATATATTTACCGGGTCTTTTGACCTTTTACCCAATATATATATATATATATATATATATATATATATATATATATATATATATATATATATATATATATATATATATATATATATATATATAAGCCGAAATTAAATAAGCTCGTAAGCCTACGAATAGCCTTAAACAAGGTGTTATTCTTACCTTATCAAGTGGGCTTATTAGCTTATTTAAAACTTAGAAAGCTCGTAAGCTCGCTTTTTTTGCTTATCAAGTTAAGCTTATGTGACCTTAGACATAAGCTCATAAGGAAAAAAAGAAAGTGGACTTACGAGCTTTTCAGCTTTTAGTTTATTTGAGTTTGAATGCTTTTTTATTTGTGGTTGGTTTTTGATATTTGTAGCTGGAGTTACGCCGTTTGTGGTTGCTGGAATCGAATTTAGCAAGAGAATTGTAAGTTCATTATGTCATTATTGTGTTTGGTACGCTAGGTTTGTAAATGAGTCACAACTCACAAGCCAAGTTTGAACTTGACTTGTAGGCCGTTTAAATAGACGAGCTAGAGGTTGAGCTTCTGAGCTCCATACATATAGCTCGATTAGGCTAATGAGCCTAAATAAATATAATAAGTTAAGTATTTAGGTATTATACGGTTAATTAAGAGGTACCAATTATTGAGATAGCATAGTCATTTCGAAAGAGTAAAAAATAATTAGGGTTGAAACTCGACCCGGCTTGTCTACAACATAATATGGGGTGTTCGGGTAAGCTGATTTGAGCAGTTTGACAACTTATTGAAATTTTAGGAAAGATATTAAGATCATTTAAGGTCTTTGGGTAAAGCTTAATATCATGGGATTATATCTCTTTTGGGGAAAGAATAAGCTATTAAGCATAGCCTTAGATTAGATATAAGCAATTTAAGAGGGTGTTTCACAATACTGATTAAATGTCTATTACAGATAAGTGATTTGAGTTAAGCTCGCATACGAGTTGACTTGTTTATTTTTGAAGTAGATGAGCAAATTTAAGCAATCTCAGACACCCCTTATCTATGGTTATTGGATTATTGGAGACTTAGTGTGTAAAACTATGAGTTCCGAATAATCAGTTTGTTAGTTGCATGATCAGTTTACACTTTAAAGTCCTTGAATAAGAATAAGTGATAACCATTGCCAAAATTGAATCCAAATAAGCTACATTATCACAAAGCAATAACAAAGCAAGGCAATACACCTAGTGTGCCAAAATTTAAAGTCCTTCAGGTAGATGTATTGATTTTGTGATCTGCTATGTGTGAACCAAATTTAGTCCAGTTTAATTCTGTTTTGATATGCAGGGACCTGGCATAAGTCATGTAACCGAAGCAATAGACCTTGCTAAGTCTTTTTCAGTGCTCAAGTTGAGCTGAAAACAGAATGCAACTGTCTTTAAAACAGTCAATCGAGGGCTCGAGGCATCAGTTGCCCTTTTTTAGACACTAATAGTAGTTGCTACAGAAAGCATACGAGGAAAAGCAGAGGATAGCAGAATGTTTATTAGTATAGTGCATAATTCTAAGTTATGTAGTCGAAAATACTACAGTAATATTTGTCATTATTGGCACGTAATATTAACCATGGGTTATAACTTAAGTGTACATCGTTTTCACCTGCTGATTAGACTTGATACCTTTGCTAATGTTTTTGGTTTACTATCAATCATGAAATGAAGCACTAAAATACTTTACCACAGACTGATGTTCAAGACAAACATCTATTTGTTTGACTTTTCTGGTTGTGATTGTAAAGAAAAGGAAAAATAATATGTGTGTACTTTCGATTTTTTGGCAAAAAAACTCTAATGAATATGATGATTGGGGTTTGTGATCATGCCCGGAGGTGGTGAGATGGTGGTGCCGTGGTGGTGGTGGGTGAAAATGAAATGAAGATGAAGATGGTAGGTAAGTGGTAATGGTTTGAAGATGAATAAGATATATTTTTGAAGATGAATAAGATATATTAATTGAAGAAGATGAAGTTTGTGGTAAAAAGACCAAAATACCCTCATGCGGGTATCACGTAACGAAAGTAATTGAGGGCCGTTAGAGCGAAGGACAAACGGTAGATAACATTTTGCATTCTTTAATCTTAAGAATGCAAACCACAAGGACGAATGGGGTAATTTACTCGAAATTTTAAATAGAATTTTTGCATTCTATAATCTCAAGTGTCTCAAGGTATGAAAAGCGATAATTTTCAGAACTTGATTACATGCACAATTTTCTGTTATAACAAATTCATAAAACTTTAACTTAAGCTTGAAATTTTTATTAAACTCTGACTTTTATGATGTAATGTAATTTCGTTTATAAATTTTGTAAAAACAGATCATTAAACATGTACAAGTTTTTGCTTAAAACTCGTGTCCAAATTGTGAATTAAAAAAACTTCAAATTTCTCTTGTTTGACCCGGTTTGAACCCAAGTAAGATCCCAAACAGTAAGCAAATAAATCATGTTCCACTTTCTTACATGCAATATACCACTACTCCCATTGCAAACTAAACAATGTTTTTGCCTTCAGTTCTTCCTTCAAAGTTCAAACAGTGACTTTTGAGGGAAAAGATTTTCTGCATTTCACATGTTGATGTGGGTGCGGATACTAGTGTTTGGCGTAGATGAAAATGCAAATAAGGCGTTGGTTTGTGTTGTGCCGAGAAATAAGAGTAGCCAACTCAATGTTTTAGAGTCGTTAAATGTTGATTTGAAACCTTTAGAATGCAAAGATGGTGGCGGAAAAGGCGGTCTTACCCATGGCCAGGTTAGTAAGTCTCTTTGGCTATTAAATTTTGGTCTTTCTGCACAAACACCGAGGACTTTTTCATTAAACCCAGTATTTGAAAGTTTTTTGGCTAGACAAACGAGACAAAATAGCCATCTTGTAATTACTTAGATATAAAAGAAGAGTACAATGTATAAAACAGTATAAATGAAACAGTACATTGGTATCTTGTGCAAAAAAGAACCCGGATTCTGTATTGACCAGGTTAATTCTGTTAATTGGTAAAAAAAAAAAAAAAAAAAGACGTTAGCACTGATGATTGGATGAGCAGATCAGATGGATTCCATATTTTAAGCATCATGAACCTAATTTTGATATCAAGTATTTTCTTATATTATTTGTATGCATGAGTCATGTAACTGTAGCAATAGACATGGCCAAGTCTTTTGCTGCACTAAAGTTGAGCTGAAAAAAGAATGCAACTGTTTTTAAAACAGTCAATTGCCATATGATAGGGAATGACAGGTATAACTTTAGTGTATTGTTTGATTAACCACAGTGAAAATTTATACATTTTTAACGGTTTTTGGTTTGAATGGTAGTCAAATATCCTATCATCCCACACAATGAAATGAAGTAAATAAAATGACCTTCCCGAGTTTGATGTTCAGACACATTATTTGTCAGTTTGACTTTTCAGGTCAAAATATATATAACGAAATTCACAATTGATAGAATAGATTCTGAAGGATAAGAGTTTGATAAGTTCATAAGACCTGTTAACTGTTTAGAAGTACTTAGAAATAGTGAAAAAAATCTTGCATGTGTTATGAAACCTATCTTAATCCGAATTTTGAACAATTACATATTAAATTTGACTTTGAGAGTTAAGTTAACCTGGATTATGATCCATAAATATGACATGATCATCACTGACAGAAAAATGAAAGCTTTCTTATCGTTGACAAAAATGTTCAATACTCAGTGGCGTCCTTACATTAAAAAAAAAAAAAAAAAAAAAAAAAAAAACAAAAAAAAACCATATATATTCTCTATAATACTAATAAACTAATTTGACTCAGAAGTCAACTATGTTTATGTCTAATGATTTCATCTGAGTTTAGAACATATTTATGTACTCGAACTTGTTTAAAGCCAAATGATATATAACAAGATCATCTATAAACTATGAAGAAGTCCCACAATGAAGGAACATAATTACAGATACGGTATTTAATGAAAATTTTATGCATGGGCAATAGTTTGATCTGAAACCAAAACATTGAAGCCGGAGATAAAACATGTGTGAAGATCAAGGGCATGATCCTTCTGCCCTTCTTTCAAATGAAGTGCCAAAATGCAAAGCCAAAATAATAAGAAATATAAACCATAAACTTATCATTACATCAATGCTCATTAAGTAATACCCCCCCCCACCCCCCCCCCCTCGGCTTATTGGGACCTTCTTAATCTGTGAAATGGAGCAAATGCAGAATTGTCATATAAGTTTCAAATTGGGCCTTTGGGTGCCATTGTTATTAATGGCTATATGTCGCAGACCATTTCATCATTAAAATCAGAATCTTCATCAGACATTCTTCGTCTCTTGGGTGTCAAACCACATGACTCGAGAAGCCATCTATCCCCAATAATACGTAGACCTCTCAAACCATATAGGCTATGTGGAAGATGACTTATACCTGAACCTAGTATGTTTAACTCTTTCAAACATTCTAAACGACCAATTTCTTCTGGTAATTTCTCAACTTGAAAACAATAAGTTCTAAACATTTCCGACGTTTCATCTCAAAAATGCTGTTCGGAAAATCTTGTAGAAGTGTACACTCGGATAGGATTAGACTTTCTAAACATTCCAATCTTCCAATATCCACAGGTAACTTCTCAAGAAGAAAACATGAATCAAGTTCGAGAGATTTCAGATGTTTCAACAAACAAATACTGTCCGGAAGTGTTTTAATATTTGTATACCGCAAACTTAGCTCCTCTAGACAATCTAACCGGTCAAGGTTCTTGGGCGCTCCTGGAATACCACCTTCAAGTGTAAGCTTTCTTAAACATTGTAAACCACAGATAATATCTGAAAAAGAATCGACGTTTATGCTATCACCGAAACCTAGAGAAATAAGTCTCTCAAGATTTCCTAAAGATGAAGCTGGATCTTCTTTATAATCACACCAAAACTGAAACTCTGGCCAAGTATTGTCGGGATGACTCAAGATAATATCTGCAATCAGATGTAACTCTGATAAAGAAACAACCTCAGGTGAATCAAGCTTTTTCTCAAACTTAAAGGATTTAAACCTCCCACAATCACTCAAGTGTAAGTAGAGAAGCTTTTTCAGACATTCTGCAGGAGCATTAATTTCTTCCAAATCATAACAATCATAAAGATCCAAGCTTTCAAGATTTGGAGTCGGCCCAAGGTCAAGAGTCCTCAACTTTGCACTGTTAAAGAGATCGAGAGTTACGAGCTTTGGACATTCAGCGGTAATATGAAGTTCGACCATATCAGTACAGACCCAAAGGATTAGCGTCTCAAGATTTGGAGTAATGCCGAGGTGAAGGGTCCTCAACTTTAAAATACCGAGGTTGAGATTAACGAGCTTTGGACATTCAGCGGGCATACGAAGTTCGACCATATCAGTACAGTCCCAAAGGCTTAGCGTCTCAAGATTTGGAGTAATGCCGAGGTGAAGGGTCTTCAACTTTAAATAATCGAGGCGGAGGTTTACAAGCTTTGGACATTCAGCGGGCATGTGAAGTTCGACCATATTATAACAGTATTTGAGGCTTAGTGTCTCAAGATTCGGTGTAATCCCGAGGCGAAAGGTCGTCAACTTAAGATTTTGGAGTTTGAGATTTACGAGCTTTGGGAATTCTGATGGCATGTGTAATTTTTTCAATTCATAACAACGATGGATACATAACTCCTTTAGATTTGAACTAACCTGGAAATGAACTTCTACCAAATCTTCACAATTTTCAAGAATTAGTGTCTCAAGATTCAGAACCAGACTAAGGTCAAGGGTCCTCAACTTTGAATAGGTGAACTTTAGGAACCTGAGCTTTAAACAAGCCTGTCAAAAGCAACAAAAAATGGAAAGATAAATGTTAATTGCTGTAATGACTAACAAAAGAGGGAAAGATAAAACTACCAATTATTCTACCTTTTCTTCTCCATCTTTCCAAAGTTGAACCATTTTACTGAACGTCATTTCAAGTCCAACAAGATTTTTTGCTTGAAATATTTTCGGTAAACTTGAAAAAGGATAACCACTCCATCTCAGAAATCGTAAAGCATTTGGAAGGTGTAGACTCACTTCATCAAAATTCCAAATACTACCATTACTTGCATCTTCACTTACAGGGGGTGTGGTAAACAGGTCAAGAAATCCGGTGTTATAAATTTCATCAAAGCTCCCATCGCTATACACTTGAAGAAATCTAAGTTCCTTCATGTTTGCGAGACCATTCATAAAAATTTCAAAATTCAATCCATATGCATTCAGTCTTATACATTTTGTTTCTTCGGTACCCTGTAATTCAAATAGCAGTGACCATGAGATTTGTTTCATTACAAAGAAAATGTATTATAACTCGAGGTTAATGTACTAGAAGGTTTAGGGCTGTTTCTAATTTTTATAAATGAGTTTTTTTTTTTTTTTTTTTTTTTTTTTTTTTTTTTTTTTTTTTTTTCTATTAAATTAGATGAATTGATTAAATTTGATATTCTAAGGTTAGGGTTTTCCAATTTTCTTTAAATTTGAGGAATTGGTTAAATACGGAGTAGCAGTGACCATGAGATTTGCTTCATTGCAAATGAAAATGTGTTAATTAGGATTATAACTCGAGGTTAATGTACTAAGGTCAATCTACTTTTTCAAAATATCCACTTTATGATGTTAATTTCTCGAATTGAAATGAAATGTTTGGGTTAGGGTTTCTAATTTTTATAAAATTTGGGTCTTTTTGTTTTTTTAGTAAATTAGAGGAATGGGTTAAATTTGATATTCTAAGGTTAAGGTTTTCGTTAAATTTGGGAATTTTTGGGTTTTGTTTAAATTGAAGGTGGTGGTCATGGTTTCTGAGGGTACTGGCTTGGTTGGATGATGGTGGGATGGTGGATGAGTTTGATGATTGTTGGTGGATTATCATAGTGAGATAAGAATATATAAAAAGTGTATTTGACTACTAGTGTTAAATGGCTTGTTATCATGGAAGCTATTTTGTATATATAAAAAAACAAAATTTTGATTTAGTACAATGACTAAATTGAACTTTTAAAAAAGTATATTGACTTTTTAGTTTAACAACTCAAATAATTTGACACTTACCGCGTTATTAGTCGATATCTCTTCAATTTCCTCATCAATCCATAACCGGCTATGCCTTTCAGGTTTATTGGGGTTCCCACGACGAACAATATTCTTGCCCATTTCTTCTATATGGTGGTGCATACCCAAGTACCCACCTACAGAAACAGTTATAAGAGATTTCTGCTCAAGAACCCTTAAACCAATTCGAGCACGAAATCCACAACTTTCAAGCACTATGACTGCATCGTCTTTCCACCAACCTTTGAGTATGCATGCGACATCCAAGAATATTTCCTTGTAATCCTCCTCTAGATCAATATAGCTTAACTCCAAAACTTTCATAGATTCATTCAATGGAATTGTTTCCAGTCTTTCTAATGCATCTTTCCAGTCAAGATCATCTTTGCCACATAGAAACGAACCTAAAACTTTGATCGTTAGGGGAAGACCAGCAGCGTAACGTACAATTTGTTCCGATAGCTCTTTGTACCCTTGAACTGGAATCTCTCTCCCAAATGCATGCCTACTAAAGAGACGCATTGCTTCCTTATCGTCTAACAAATGTACATCACAAATCAAGTTCACTTTGTGTGCTATTAGTACCTGTGCATCCCTTGTTGTTATTATAATTCTACTTCCTGGCTTAAACCAACTACGGTCACCGGCTAATGCCACAAGTTGTTCTACCTTATCAACATCATCTAGAACAATAAGAACCTTTTTACCACACATCTTCTTTTTCAGCATGCTTTTCCCCTCAAGAACACCACTTACACTGATGCCTTGATCAGATAAAACAGCCGAAAGTACTTGTTTTTGTAATACCTTCAAACCAGACATAGAAGGTGTTGATTCTTCCCTGACATTTTCAACAAAGCTACAACCTTCGAACCGAAAGGATATATGATCATAAACAGCTCTGGCCAAAGTCGTCTTGCCCGCCCCTCCCATCCCCTTGATACCTATCATGCGAACATCGTCAACACCTAATTCTAAGGTAGAAACAACATCGTTTATCCGGGTCTTCATGCCTATTAAGTTTTCATCAACACCCGAATTAATAAAACGCAACTCTAATGATATCTCTTCCACAATCTTCTGAACCAGTTTAGCTTCGTGCCTGCATGTTAAAGATGCCGTTACACAATCAATTTCAGATCTATAACACATAAAACTGTAAATGAGGTAATTACATACTAATATAATCATAAATGATTTTCGACCTAACAAAAAAGGATTAACTGTGAGTTAGAGGTTGACAATACAATAACAGATGCCATGGATAACCCTTGTAGCATAAATAGTGAAAGAATAGCATATAGGCTGGGTCGGTTGGGTAAAGATAACTGATATAACTATGTTACAACAATAAAAAATAATTTTTAGCTAAATATACACCTTGATGACTTTTGACTCATTTCACATTTTATGTGCCCATTTGACCCGTTGAGATGTAATGTCAAACAACTCAACCAAAAGTAGATAAGAAAAATATTATATATGACGGAAGAAATTACCCATCAAAAATGTTCTTCAATTCCCATCCAGCGAGATCAGCAGCTTTTTTCAAAGCTTCTCTCCATTTCCCATCAGATTTATCATTTACGTGTTTTGCAAAGGCAACTTCAACAACCCCATTTTGCTTGCGGACTTCTGAGGGTTCTACATCGAGGAGCACGGGATAAGCAGTATGCTCACTCATCTTCTGGCATTCCATAATTTTCACAAGCTCGTCTAAGCACCAGGACGAAGAAGCATAGTTCTTGGAGAAAATAATAATATAAAAGTTCGAGTCTTCAATGGCTTGGATAAGCTCATCACTGATAGTTTTCCCTTTTCTGATTTTCTCATCATCTTTATAAGTTTCAATGCCTTTTTGCTTAAGAGCATTATAAAGATGATCAACGAAATTCTTACGAGTGTCTTCACCTCTAAAGCTTAAAAAGACATCATATTTGAAGCTCTTTTGAATGGTTGAAGTTGAAGTTGAAGTAGATGCCATTGAAGCTAGTTCTTACCAAAGCAATGTATAAAATTAAGCTGTTATTCGGGAAAATATATTTATATGAACTGATTGAAAAGAAACAATTGGATGAGATGAATGACCCCTCAAGAGTACTGAATATTAAGAAGAAATGGCAATGTGAATCTGAATGTGTTGTTGTGGAAATAAAATGCAGAAATATGTGGTGAAACAAAAGCCCCTTATTTGGTCAAATGAAATAATTTCTCCTTTGCTTCTTCAGCAACTGTATTGATACTTCTTGTATTCACATTTATAAGCAAAATAATGTCCTTTTTAGCCTGTTAATCATTGCATAACAATCATGTAAGTACAACACAACTAAAAAATGATCCACTTTTAAGATCATGTAGCTTGTTTCTTTAATCTGTTTCATTATCTGAATTTTAAACCAATAACACTTTCAAGCCATTAAATTAAAATCTTTAAATCATGCAAAATTCAACTGTCATTTGCATAAACATTGAATACAATGCACGCAAATCATATTACTATCGTAAAATCAAGATGAAACCATCTCTTAGCTAGGGACTATTAATTTGTTAACTTTAATTTAAGTACACTGCTTTTCACTTCCAACACCAATAATGTTGCTACACAATACTTTCTTGCTTTAATTTATTGGGGACCATTTCTTGAGTTTAAACTCTACATTTGATGAACCATATACTGGCCTACACCAATAATGTTGGTTTATGATATTTCCTTGTCTTTTACATTACAAAATTATCTTCGAAATCTCTAGCAAGTGGGGGTGGCTAAAAGTTTTTAAGGATAAAAGAAATATCGTGGTCATTTCTAGCAAAATTGGTCAAAAAGTCTATGATATGATGATCAAAGAAACATCTAAACATTTTCGAGTCAGACGGTCAATCTATGTCTTCAATCAGCCAATATCAAATTTAAGAACAATATAAACTTGGAAATTGTGTTTAACTTCAATATTGATTAACAATCTTACTGAATCTTTTTTTAAACATGTTTTATCCAAACTCATATCAACATTCTACTATTTTAAATTTCATCAAGATAGCAGTTTGACTTTTTGAAGAAGTCAACCATCATGCATTAACTTACTAACTCAAACCTTGAATGTTACAAGCTTCAAAATCATGTTGCGATACTGTGTTAGTACCGAAACACGTTCAATAATAACTTCCACAAACACTTATTAGAAGAATGCAGCCCATTTGGATAAGGTCCAAGAATGCTACGTACTGTTGACTTTACACAAACACTTATTAGAAGAAGCAAAACAACCCCTGATAATAAGCTGACCCTTTATTAGACCTTTTAAATTCATTTGAACGACCCCTTTGATACAAAACAGACCCTTTGATGGACCTCGTCAATCTATTTGAACCTGTCTTATCTAAATTTGACCCTTTTGAATCGATTTGAATCCTCAGATTGTGCAAATAAACCTTTACATGAACTTGTTGTCTGATAGTAATAACCCATTTGGGTTACTTATATTCCCAGATCTCTCATCTTAATTTTTGTTGACTACCAAAATTAAGATCAGAGTTAATTAGGCAAATTCATGACACTATAATCTTGGTGATTTGAATTAGTGTTATGATTAGGTTTACGATTGATAAAGGTGTCGGAAGAAGGGTCATTTTTGACCTTAGGATTTTAAGCGTTCAATGTGTAGTATGGTCTTTATTACACCACAAATTTAAATGGGTCCGTTGATGTTTAATCACGGGTCATACTTTTGACCCGGTTTTAGGCCCAAAAAAAGATCCGAATCAATAAACAGATTAACATCAAGCTCCATCTTTTACAAAATCGAAATGAAATGTAACACTACATGTTTAATCATCATATGCACTACTGATTTTCCATAAATCGAGCTTTAATCTAATAAGTTTAAATCTCAAACTCTTTTCAATTAATTAAAAAAGATTTTTTTACACCCTTTGTACCCGTGGCGCTGCATCGAAGAAATCCATGTGAATTAAAGAAAGCCAATAGTTTAACTCAAATTTAACGATTTCATCCCAATGTAGAAGATATTCATGTAATAGAACCTTTTTCCCGATATAAAACAGGTTCAAGTTTCCAGATGTGGGTAGCTTTTAAAACTTGTTTATGACAGTTTTATTTATTTTAAACATGATACTTTAGTATCCAACTTTTTTCATAAAGGATGCAGTTTGACTTTTCTGTAACGTCAACTCATTCAGTTGAGATACGAGTCCCAAATTGAAAGAGCACAATGATATCATCTTCCGCAATTTCACGGTTTCATCTTCCGCAATTTTATGATAAAAGTACAAACCTTTTAGGGTGGTGGCAATGGTCACTACAAAAAAAACTCATACCTCCCAACCCACCAATAATATCATTCCACCTCACTCACACTTTTTCCATACCTCCCAACCATTTTTTAGTGGCAATGGACATTTTTTCATACCTCCCAACCCTTTTTTGTTTTTTACCTCCAACGTTCACTAGAATTAAATGCTAACATTCAAACCGCGGAAGTGATTTTCAACGCTAGACCAAACCTCCGAAGCAAACCTATGGGGTGGCGGCGGTGTTCCCCGAAGGTTTGGGCCAAACCGCTGGCCAAACCGCTCCCATTGCCACCACCCTTAGTTATAACAACATCACGATGTATCACTTACGTGGTCAATGGTGATATGGTTTTAGTTATAAGCAACGGTTTGCGTTAGCTCAGTTTTACCATGTCAAAACTGTTTTCCAAATTTTACATTCTACATTTTGTAGCCCAAGCATGGAAAAACACAATATGACTACTCAAGGGCTTTCATAAATATAAACAGTTCATGCTCTGATAATTTCCTATCACTGAAATATGTTTGTCAATACAGTTCCCTGTAAATCTCAGTGACATTTGACCAAAGCCAATAGTTTGACTTAAAAAGTCAAAATTTTAAATGTTTAAGTACTTGTACTCAAGAACTCCAGGTTCTGATTTTGTTGAGGAGTATGATTATCCTATAAAAGCATTCATCTTAGATGTTAATTAAAGAGAAAATGAGGTCAACCTCTAGTTATAAAGAATTGTGAAAGATCAACGACACGCTCAAACTGTCAACCAAGACAAATTGTTTTCCACATTTTACATTTAAGTACTTGTAGGCAAACATGAAGGCAATATTACATAAAATATGAACTGGCTGGTATAACTTATATTCATAATGACAGACTTGTAGTTGAATTCTTATACTTTTTATTTGGTATCACATGGAAAAAAAAGAGCAATGTTGTTTTTATTGAGACAGTTAAATAACAGCCCCTGAATTTGGATTTTTGAATATCTTCGGTTGACACTAGTAAATACTCTTAGATATATTCAGTAATCAGTATGATTCAATCAAACACTCAGTGAAGTTGTTAAAAGTCAGTAGTCTAACATGAAAGTCAACTTATACTATGCTTAACAATTTCATGTTAAAAAAAACTTGTTTATGATAATTTTCGTCTATCATACCTTAATGATTTATATTTTAACATAATAATATCCAAACTCGTATCACAATCCACTTTTTTTATAGATGAAGCTGTTTGACTTTCTAAAAAAGACAGCTATGTTAGCTGAACTTCTTAAACAGTGTGTATCAGAATTTCCCGAACGGAATTTACTTAAATATAAATTCTAACGCTATCACTAGACGAAGTTATTTAGTCAATCTTCCTAGTGGATGTGTATATGATTGTCTACTTTGCATTAATATCACCTTATCCGTTATGTCAGTCTTTACCCCTAGTGCAACATGGAACAAGAAGTAATGTCGATTTATGTGTTAGCTTCTTCCATTGTTCACAGCTTCAAATCCTGTCGGAAAATGGATATTCGCAAATGATAGGCAGTGAAGTAACTTTGTATTCCTGAAACATGTTTAGTAGCTTTTCTCAGTACCAGTAAACACTTTATAGTATATG
This sequence comes from Artemisia argyi, assembly GCA_030686995.1. Taxonomy (NCBI): domain Eukaryota; kingdom Viridiplantae; phylum Streptophyta; class Magnoliopsida; order Asterales; family Asteraceae; genus Artemisia; species Artemisia argyi. The sequence goes on from CM060701.1 coordinate 228,813,209, forward strand.
TTCTTTGATAGTTTGACTCAAAAGTCAACTTTTTAATAATTTCAACCCATTGTAGAAGATATTTATGCAAATCAAAACATTTCTTGAATTTATTTATAATAAGAGGATCTTTAATATATGCCAAGTCTCACTATAGTAATAATGAAAAGATTTTGACTTCATGAAGATGTCAAAATAAGAACTATACCTTGATTTAAGAGTATATAACTAGTACATTGATTATAAACTGCTAGCTGAAACCAACTTTTTTAGGGGCGGAGATTAAACTTCAAGTTCAGTATGTCATATAAAAATCAAATTGCAGTTCAAACGAAAAAAAAAAAAAAAAAAAAAAAAATGTTTCTTTGATAGTTTTTAGTCTAAAGTTAGATGTATGTTTTTTCATTGACTTGGAGAAAAATTTACCTCTAGCTTGATATATCAGACCAATGAAATAGAATGCATCTTTCTATTACGTCCGGAAGCTATAACAACAAGAACAACTTGTGCACCACCTGCAGACAAGGTGAATCCTCTTGCTTACTGAACCATATATTGATAACCTTTTAAAAAAAAAGTGAGGAACATCATTTACATCCTACACAGAAATAATTGCAATCTTCATCAAACATAAGACAATTTATAGAGAACGGAGAAAGTACCTGTTAAAAAAGTTCTTAATGCAGTGACTTTCTTCGGGCCTTTGGAGCTGTTCAAAATCATCACTCGACCTCAGTACAGGGTACTTCTGCTCTTGGTTTTTATCAGAAGTTTTTATCTCGGATGTAGAGCCACATGACCCACACAGACCTTTCACCCTTAAAATACTCTCTGGAAGCTGACTTGTCCCTGCTCCAGTGATATCCAACTCTTTTAAATATTCGAGTTCAAAATCATCATTCGACCTCAGTACAGGGGACTTCTGCTCTTGGTTTTTATCAGAGGTTTTTATCTCGGATGTAGAACCACATGACCCAACAATACGCAGACCTTTCACTCTTAAAATACTCTCTGGAAGATGACGTATGCCTGTTCCAGTGATATCCAACTCTTTTAAACATTCTAACAGCCCAATTTCCCCAGGCAATTCCGCAACTTTAATACAACCAATGAGGTCGAGATTAATGAGCTTTGGACATTCAGCGGGAATCTGAAGTTCGACCAAATCAAGACAATTGTTGAGTCTTAGCGTCTCAAGATTCGGAGTAATCCCAAGGTGAAGGGTCCTCAATCTTAAATCATAGAGGTCGAGATCTACGATCTTTGGACATTGAGCAGGCATATGAAGTTCGACCATAGAAGCACAGTCCCAGAGTCTTAGGGTCTCAAGATTTGGAGCAATCTCGAGGTGAAAGGTCCTCAACTTGATTAAATTAAGGAGATCAAGAGATCTGAGTAATTTTAGACATTCTGCAGGCATGTGTAATTTTTCCAATCTTTTACAATTCTTGATACGTAACTCCTTTAGATTTGGAGTAACCTGGAAATCAACTTCTACCAAATTCTTACATTCATCAAGAATTAGTGTCTCAAGATTCGGAGCCACACTAAGGTCAAGGGTCCTCAAATAATCTGAATAGGTGAACTTTAGGAACCTGAGCTTTAAAAAAGGCTGTCAAAAGCAACAAATTAAAAATGGAAAGATAAATGTTAATTGCGGCTGTAATGACTAACAAAAGGGTGAAACATAAAACTACTAATAAATCAAACTATTATTGATTATTCCACCTTTTCTTCTCCATCTTTCCAAAGTTGATCCATATTGCTGCCAGACATTTGAAGTCCAACAAGATTATTTGGTTTTAATGTTTTCGGTAAACTTGAAAAAGGATAAAAAGCCCAGTACAGAAATCGTAAGGCATTTGGAAGGTGTAGACTATCTTCATCAAATTCAAGATCCCATCCATATGTATTCACAAAAAGAAATCTAAGTTCCTTCAGGTTTGCGAGACCGTTCATTAAATCAAAATTGAATCCATAAGATTTGTTTAGGTTTGTTTGGGCATCCAGTGTTATACATTTTGTTGCTTGGGCACCCTATAATTCAAATAGCAGAAACCATGAGATTTGTTTCATTACAAAACAAAATGTGAAGTTAATTTCTCGAATTGAAATGAAATGTTTAGGTTTGGGTTTCTAATTTTTATAAAATTTGGGTCTTTTAGAGGAATTGGTTGAGTGGTTTGTGTTATTTGAGTGTGAATTAGTTATTTATGAAGGTGGTGGTTGATAGGTGGTCGTGGTTTCTAGGGGTGGTGGTTTTGAAGCGGAGGTGGTGTTGATGGGATTATCATAGTGAGATAAGAATGAAGAAAAAGTGTATTTGACTAGTGATGTTGAATGGCTTGTTGTCATGAAAGCTATTTGTGTACGGTATATAATAAGATATTGAGTAAATTGTAGAAATCGTCTTTTGAGATTTGTTAAGATTGCTAAAATTGTTCACGGTCTTTCGTAAGCACAATGGCCTCCTTGTGAAGAAAACTTGAGTTTGATTTGGTCCTTTATATATGAAATACTATAGACGATTTTTGCAATTTTAGCAAACCAGAAGGAGGCAGCCTGCATTTATGAAATGTTCAAACCGCATGGACGTTTTTTGCAGTATACTCTAATAAAATATATGAAAATACAAACATACTTCACTTTTAACGGTCAATGTAAGTTAGCGTTAGTAAATTTGGATCAAACATGTAACGAGTGTTTCATTGTAGGACCGAATACAAGTATACTGACTTTTAGTTTAACAAAAATAACTTGATACTTACCGAGCCATTAGCCAATATATCTTCAATTTCCTCCCTAATCCATAACCGGCTATGACTTTTAGGTTCATTGGGGTTCAGACGACGAACAATATTCATTCCCATTTCTTCTATATGGTCATGCATCCCCAACACCCCACGTTCAGAAATATTTATAAGAGATCTCTGCTTAAGAACTCTTAAGCCATTTTTGGCAAAAAATCCACAACTTTCAAGCGCTATGACCGCATCCTCTTCCTCCCAACCTTTCAATAAGCATGCAACATCTAGAAATATTGCCTTGTGATCATCCTCAAGACCATTATAACTGAGTTCCAATTTTTCCATAGTTGCCTTCAATGGGATTTTTTTTAGTCTTGCTAGGGTATCTTTCCATTGAGGCACATCTTGACCACAAAGAAGTGAACCCAAAACTTTGATTGTTAATGGAAGACCATCAGCGTATTGTACAACTTCTTCTGAAAGCTCTTCATGCCCTACAACAGGAATATCTCTATTAAATGCATACTTACTAAAAAGAGAAATCGCTTCAGCGCACGATAACAGGTTGACGTTATTAATGAACTCCACTCGATGGGATAACAGAACTTGCTTATCTCGTGTGGTAATGATAACTCTGCTTCCCAATTTGAACCAGTCAGGCTCGCCTGCTAACGCCTCAAGTTGTTCTATATCATCAACATCATCTAGAACAATAAGAACTTTTCTCCTACATATCATTCTTTTAATCATGTTTGTTCCTTCATGAACACTACTTACAGTGATGTTTTCGTTACTTAACACACTGCGAAGAATCTGTTGTTGCAACTCTTTCAAACCCGAAAAGGATTTTGAAACTTCCCTTACATTCTCAACAAAGGCTTTACCGCCGAAGTGAATAGATATTTGATCAAAAGCAGCTCTTGCCAAAGTTGTCTTCCCCCCACCTCCCATCCCCCATATCCCAATCATGCGGACATCATCTGCATCAAGTTCTAAAGATGAAAGGAAATATTCTATTCGTGTCTCCATGCCTACTAACTTTCTGTCAACACTCGGACTACTGGAACATATCTTTTTGATAATATCGTCAACAATTATTTGGATTAATTTGGATTCATCCCTGTAACATTCAAGAAGATCTAACTAATTACTAATTATCAAGAAGATCTAACATTAATTCATATAGCAGATATTACCCATTAGCAGTTTTCTTCGACTCCCACCCAGCCAGATCGGCTGCTTCTTTTAAAGCCTTCCTCCATTTCCCAGCAGCTTCTTTATTTTCATGTTTTCTAAAAGCTTCTTTAACCGCCCCACTTTGCTTGCGGATTTCCGTGGGCTCCACATCATAGAAGACTGGGTAAGCAGTCTGCTCACTCGCCTTCCGGCACTCCATAATCTTGACAAGCTCATCTAAGCACCAAGATGATGATGCGTAGTTCTTGGAGAACACAATGATGAAGAATCTTGAGTCTTCAATGGATTCCATGAGCTGGGTGCCGATCGTTTCCCCTTTTTCAATTTTTTCATCATCTTTGTAAGTTTGAATCCCATTTTGCTCAAGAGCTTTATAAAGATGGCCAACAAAGGTGTTACGAGTGTCTTCACCTCGAAAGCTTAAAAAAACATCATACTTGAAGCTCTTTTGAATGGATGAAGTTGAAGTGGACGCCATTGAAAGTATGGTTCAAGATTTAATTAAATTGAAGAGATGAACAATTAACGAGTGGAATGGTGTGAGAAACACTGTAATCAATTATGTGAAGGTGATTGTATTTACTTGGGGAAATCATGGAATATTGTAAAGAAACAAAAGCTACTTTTAATAGGTCAAAAAGATAAAGTTTATATACATTCTCCTCAAATCACTACAAAAAGTAGCAGACAGTAGTGCTAGTGACTTGGAATCAAATATGATGGTTCAATAAGTCCTTATTTGTTTCATTAATTAATGATACCATTATTCAAAAAGAATTGTTAATAAAATTTCAAAGTGTCGCTTATAATCAGCCTTTGCTACAAGCAAATTAACATGATTATAACAATGTGAATAAGATCTATTTGTCTGAAAACTTCGGGTTGTGGTGGGGACCGATGCAAAAGGGTAATGCTTTGCTAAAGAAAAAGAAAGGGAGCAAGACAATATGATTATGTACCCATTAACCAGATTTATTATTATATAATTATATTAAGGTTCTCATATAGTTTAACGGGAGTCTTTTAAACTCTGTTATGCATATGAATTGCATCTCCTGCCTTTACTTTCCACAAACCAATTATCAATGGTACTTCAAGTATGAAAATGGAGATTCTTTAGTTATGCAAAATTTAACTTTACATTAGTACAGTTATGTAAATCATACTCGATCGCTCACAGTAGATTTACCTATAGAAAGGATCATGAGAAAGGCGATCAGAATGCTACTCAAATCCATTTACGAACTCCAGTTTCCAGACACATCGCACTTCCGCTCAGGTCGAGGCTGCCACTCGACTCTAAAACAGAATGCAAGACTTGAATTTGGTTCAATAAAGGTAAAAAAATCAAATGACCCAATCTCAACCATCCAATTTTTTTTAATCAAACGTACAATAACTTTCACCCTCACTTTTAGAAATTTGAATATCTCACCAAGTCACAAACTGTTGAGCGTGAAACGAAACCTAATCATACCATCACGACAAGTATAAAATTATCTTTCATTTTATATCCTACAATGGTTTAGTGGTTACGGTTTAAGGTTATTAATATCGATATTTAGATAAAAATTTATAAACGAATAACCTAACTGACATGATAAAGCACCAAATAAATTTGCTTGCCAAATTATTCTATTTCAATTTTGTTTACTCTAATTATTATAGTGTTAGGTTGAATGATTCGTTAAAATAACAACGGATTTATTTTTGGTGTAATATATATCGTTATGATTCTTAAATCAAGTTCGGCACCCTAAACTTATAATCCTGACTGTCTCTGAATATAATGGGTAAAATAATGATTTAAGTTTTTTGTTACCAGAACTTTAAAAATATTCATAGATTAAAAATATGTTCGTGGTTTTAAATACACACGTTAGAAATTTCATAAAGATTATATGGAGTTAATGACTTTTATCGTTGCTATTAAAAACGTTCATAACCAACAACCATATGAATATGACATATAATGATATAACCAAAAAATGTCGTTTGTTTACACCAATACTTCTTTGAAAAGACTCAAAGAACCTGCGTAAATGTTTGATACTTTAGTTGGTATGTCAATGGTGGAGCCTAATAATAGCTTAAGTAGTCCTTTTCCGTTTAACGGTTGTTACAAAATCCATCCCTAAAGAGTAAAGACCAACCATGTAACAGAAATCTACATAAATGGTCCTTATAGTTTAACTGATCTTGAATCTTCCCTAAATGTATATTTTTCATAGAAATAAACATTTACCTAAATACTCATTACGTTTTAGCTCGAATTATGTAATTTGTCTCCAAAAACTACCTTTGTAACATAAATTAACATACATTGTTTCTGACATTTCAAAAATCTACTGAAAGTTTAATATTTAGAAATTATTTGTCTATGTTTAAAACATGTTATGAGTAAAAACTTAAAACCGATTCATATGAGATTTTATACGTATAATTTCGGCGTAAAATCCCGCGTAACACAACGGAGCGCGGGTAGAAAATCCTCGTTGAAATATGAATTTGTTGCTTTCTAATCAGACAAACTTTAACAAAGGTTGAAGTTTGTAAGTGAAATCTTGACTCTCTGATAAGTTTTTCCATTTCAAGTTAAGAGTAAATCCTCTACTTAAACGTATCAATAATTGTAACAGATGTTTTTACTTTAGCCAATATTCTCTTTATATGGGCTAACATACAAGCATGTCAAGTGAGTTCCTTTTGACATGTTAATCATTTAAATGACAAATACATTTTTCATCTAATGGTTTTATTCTTGGGAAGAACCAAACCATACTTTTTGAACAATGTTGACAACTGTTCACAACATTTTCACCAACTCGTACTTGTATTTGTCTCTACTTTTCCATTGTACATATCCTGCTCATTTGCTTTATTGAAAAAGCCCCGCCAAAGTTTATAGAGATATTTTGAGTTATACTCATGGTTTAGTCAGAGATCTGATAAGATCATCAGGCAATTGTCAAACCCTGATGAGCTCTGTGTCTTCAGCTTTAGTTCCCATACTCACTGACCTGACAACGCATCATGTAGTGAGTGTATCTTTAAGTAGTCTTTGATTTCTTGAAGCTGTCTTTGTAGAACCTTGCTGAAGTTGCTAATTGATTTCATTATCATCGAGTTTTTGATACTTAGTATAATTTATGATGAATTTAGTCAGAGACCATTGGGCACACATAAATAATATGCGGACTGAATTGGCCCAACATAGACTATGTGCATGACCAAGCGATGAAAACCTGAAAAAAGGCGTTCAACTAATTTTGTGTGTGTTCTATTTTGATTAGGGAAGGGGGAGGGGGGGGGGGGGGTTAGGTTACATGGGAAACGATACGTCAAGAATATGTTTTGTAATTTCTTTGCTAGGTTAGGGAATAAATATTTTGTGTTTTGTGGATAATGTTAAAAAATAAAACATTTTGAACGTGATTTCTATTTTTCTTCTTTCGTATAAACACTTTTGTGAAAAAAATGAATATTTTCCTTCAACTAAACGCAATCTAAAATGCCCAACTTACAAATAAATAAATAAATAAATAAATAAATAAATAAATAAATAAAAAGTTGCGTAAGTTATGAAAAAGACACTAAAAACTCGCAAGGCATGAAAAGTATTACTTAATTGTGTTGGTCTCGTCTCTTTCTATGAACAATCGAGTATAAAAAATATACTAAGTTTATTTTATAAACAATCATTCGTTTTACAGATTTGGTATACACGGGTATTTATAACCCATCAACCGACACTATGAACCGTCATACTGGTTCATTTAACAGACACAACTTATCCTAAATGACACAAACTTAACTGTCATAACAGCTAACCATAATAACTACTTTTCTACAGGCTTGTTTGGGTTAAGGCTTTAACCCAACCGATTCACATAAAGCCTTTTACAAATACGACCCATAATACTTTTAACATACATAAACACTAAACTAATTACACAATGACCCTTAAACATGGATTAATGAATTATCATCCAATATTCCCTCCTAATTTATTAATCCATGCCTTCGATATCTTCAAGCTCCATTATCTTTATCTTTGAACTTTGGCTTGTTTCCACTTCCTTTGTATTGATCTTCAACACTAAATATGTCTTGAGTTTTCTCCGTGATCAGTCTTCTATCTTCCTTGTCTTCAATCTCATCTTGATCATCTTTCTTACCTTTGTCACTATCTTCCTTCATTTGCTTCATTTCATAATCGGGAATCTCCAACACACTATTTCAAGTATCACGATCTTTTGGTTCAACTTTCTTGTTGCATGATTTAATGTCTTTCTCAATCTGGCTTTCCTTCTGAAATCTTGATGGCGTCTCTTGATGCTTCTTGCATTCGCCCTTGTCAATACTTGGTTCTTCTTCTAGATGTTTCTCATCTAAAGTAACTTCATGGTTCTCTTTCTCAAACTGTTCTCTTAACTCTTTCATCTCTTTGCTTGTGCAATCTCTCAACTTCTTGAGGTTCTCTAATTCTCTTTGCATTTGTTTCTCAAATGCCATTTCTCTATTTCTTATTTTCTTCTCAAACTTGTTTTTCCATCTCTAATTCTTGAAGCATTTCAAACTTCCAAAACTCTAATTTACTCTTCAAATCAATTTCTATCTCTGACCGCATATCTTCTAACTTTTCCTTTTGAATTACATCCTTCTCAATGACAATTCCTTTCCTTCTCGATTCTTCCTTTAAGGATGTTATCTCTTTTCCATCGTTACTAGTAACCATCAATAATGCTGGTTTGTCATCTTTGAACACAAGGTTTGCTTTTTCTTCTCTATGGTTTGGTTTGGGACAATTTGCAACAAAGTGTCCAAACTCATGACAATTATAACATTCTATTTCTCTAAAGTCTCTCCTATGGTAGTTTTGATCTCCATGGTTTCTCTTGTTTCTATCATAACTATCTCCATTCTTACTATCTCTTGTGAATCTTCCTTGGCCTTTTCCTCGTGTCTGATTACCACCTCCTCGTCTATCATTTCCATAGTTGCGTTCATAATTTCTGTTATTCCCTTGACGTGTGAACAACAATTTCTCACTATTATCTTCTTCACTTCCTTTTCTAAACTTAAGCCTTTCTTCATAAGTCTTAAGTTTTCCAATAATCTCCTCTAATTTTACTTTCTTAAAATCAACAACCATTTCAATGGTTGCTACTACTGGTGCAAACTTATCTGGCACTGCATTAAGCACTTTCCTTACTTTTGTTTGCTCATCAAATGTTAATCCACATGTAGCAGCCTTTGTAATAATACTCATTAACTTCCCAGCAAATGAATCTATTGTTTCATCTTCTTTCATCACAAGTCTCTCAAATTCTGATTTAAGTTGTTGCGAGTGTGCTTGTTGTACATCTTCTGTCCCAATAAATCTAGCCTTTAGTGAATCCCAAATTTCTTTTGCTGTTTCACATCCTACAACTTGCAGTTGCGAATCCTCTGGTAACCCTTGAAATAGGTATGCTGACGCCGAACTATCCTTCTTTAAATCAATCTCTTTTGATGTACTTACTCCTTCTACTAAATCCCATACTCCATTTGCCATTAATATCTTCTTCATTCTTAATGCCCATAATGTATAGTTCGTATTGTTTAAAACTGGGCATTGATATTATGGTAACGATGTGGTGAAAACAACTCAGTTTTCGTTTTTATCTCCCGCCATATAGTATTATGCAACTTCTAAAACCAATATAATCTTAATAATAGTCGAACTTAAGTTTTCTTATCTAACCACAATTAATTCTCAAACAATTCTAATGTTTTCCTAAGGCAAATAGTAAAATCTATTCTACTAATAGAGAAAGTAAGTATTTGAAGGAATAATGAAACCTGTTACTTGGGCTTTTTTCTTGGGCTCCTTTTCCAAACAATAACACGACCTCTTATATTCCCAAGTAAAACTGCTCCTACCTATCCCCAAATAAACGCGGCTATTTTGTTCCCAAAAAAAAACGCTTCTTCTTTATGCAAATTAGGGCTAAAACACCGGTTGCCCCTTTTCTTTCTTCTGGTTATCTTCTAATCAAACGGTGGTTAATCGGTGTTTCAATTTTCTTCTCCGGTAATGATGGTTACGGTGGTTTGGTTTCTCTTCTTCTCCGGCGGTGGTTTCTGCTTCGCACAACCGGTATGTTTATTTATCTCTCTTTCTCTGATTCGATCTTTACTTTGATCAATCTCTTCACTGTCTTTCTCTTCTTCTTGATTGACTGGTATGCGCACGGTCTCTTCTTCTCTTGATTGATTCCCTGAATCAATCTGTCTCGTTCCCTCTGGTTCTAACCTTCGGCTCTGATGCCAATTGTTGGTCTCGTCTCTTTCTATGAACAATCAAATATAAAAAAATTACTAAGTTTATATTATAAACAATCATTCGTTTTACAGATTTGGTATACACGGGTATTTATAACCCATCAACCGACACTATGAACCGTCATACCGGTTCATTTAACAGACATAACTTATCCTAAACGACACAAACTTAATTGTCATAACCGCTAACTGTAGTACCGTGAAATTACAGGTCCTTACTCAACCTTAAGTTCAAAATATTTTCCGTTTAATTATGTTTACTTGTTTACTTTGATGAGTTTTGGTGAGCTAGACCGCACGACACGGCACAACCAAAAGTCAAATCGACGTTTTACAAGATGATTTTAACGTTTTAAAGAAGTTATGAGTATTATAGTCAAAGTTTATGGAAAAATAATTTTAAAGCTAATGGAAATAATTTTGGGAGCTCGGAAAATGTTTACGGCACCTTTTATTTACCACGTTCGCATTTCATTCAAAAATATAAAGAGATTGACAACTTTGGTCCCCCAGGGCGCGTCGGGATTTGCTTGTAATCCCCATCTCCTCCCCCTCACCTTATATAAACCCCTCTTAAAAAATTTTAGGGTTTCATTATTTTCTTCTCCTCTCTCTCTCTCCTTTCCAGCCGACACACACCCACCTCCCCTCTCTCTCTTTTTTTCGGCAACAAAATCGAGCCACTACACCTCCACTGCCGCGCGTACAAACACACCACCACCACCAATCTCTCTAGTTTTTCATCCCCGTTCTTTTGAGCATATACACGCGCCCTATATCCACCATTAACACCTTGTTCATCCACGATTTTAGATCGATTCATCACCACTTTTTGTTCTTTCTTGCTTTTTGATCGAGCCGAGCGAATAGGTGGGTTAACCCACTCTTGTTGAGGTGTTTTTACCTCGGGTTCATCTCAAAAACCTTCGGGTTTGCGAGATAATGAGAATAATGAAAATATAAAGAATAAAATGAGCTCTAAATCGTGTTTGGTATCATGGTTATTTGTTGTCGTGTCTGTTTGGGTGAACGAGAGTGGTGTCGTGAGTTCTAGACTCACGGCCGAGTGTTGTTTGGTTCTTGTTGTTGGTGTCACACGGGCTGGTGTGGGTCTAGATTAAGATTTGGATAGTTTCAGATTTGGTAATGGGTTTAGCTGTGATAGTGATGTCGAGGAGATGGAGTTGGATTTGATGGTGTTAAGGATTGTGGTTTGGTCTTACTTTTGTTAATTCTTGTTGTTGAGGTGTTGCTCTTTTTGTTCTGGTCGTTTTGTTGTATTGGCCAGGAGCTAGGGAGCCGAGACCATTAGGGTCTCGACAAGTCGTTGGTTGTGAGTTGTGATTATATTGGTGAAGAGAAAATTAGATTGACGGAGTTTAGGTTAGTCGGCGTGCCGTAGACGGCCGTCGTTTGTTGTAGTTTGTGTTCCGGAATTTGGATGATTAGAAGATAATATTTCTATTGTAATGATGTAGGCCGTGTTGGGCGTCACCGAGACTTTCTAGTCTTGTGTGACACCCGACGAGCCAAAATGGACACGAAACGAAGAGTAACTCGTAAAAAGGATAATATTGATTAAAATTAAATGACACTCATTTTTATGTACATATGAAAGTAACTTTTAAATATTAACTAACGACTAACAATCGTTACTTAATATTTTTAAGTTAATGATAACTATTAAATGACGATAAGAACATTATATAACGTCTTAGATTAATAAGAAATATTAGTTAACATCGATGACGTTGTCGATATTTCTAAGTTAATTTGGAAACGTTAAATAATGATAAAAACGTTATTTAATATTTATTAATAATAATAAGCGAAACACCAAATAAATATGAAGAAAAACGGGTTACTAATCGTTTTGAGGGCATGTTTATCGATATGCTAGTCTTAGAGATCATAGGACCTACTTACTCTTACAAGTCGTTTGAGTCTTGGTCTTTGTCTTGGCGTGCGTTCACTCGAGTCTGAGTCGTGTCCTCACCGCGCACAAATGATACCAAACATTAATAAATGTTTTTAACAATAGATATTGAGGCGAAAATGAGTAATTTTTGGAAATTGTTAACTCTTAAAAGTTTATATGTTTCGAATTAGATACTAAGACAAGTTTATTTTAATAGGTTGTGCCGAGTCCGTTACGCCGTGACGTTCTATTTACCGTTTTGCTAAACTACTCTTATATCGTTGTGTTGTGCGTTGCTTGACTAAGGTGAGTTCTCGTAGCCCCACTTTTTATATGCTTTTCCTTGGGGGAAAATGGTACTCAATGTTTTTAAATTGTTTTTCATGCGGTGACTAAGTGTTTTCATGCTATGTTTTGGACAATTATGTGCGTTTGATTGCGATTATGTGCTATGTGGTATAACTTGATTTCATATGTGCAAGCATGCGCAACTGTTTAACTCCGTTTGGAGCCGAAGCGTTTGATAGTACTATCGGGGTAGCTCCCCTGTGCATCCTGACTGTATGTCGGAAGACCTTTGTGGTGTGTTGTTTCTATTGGCAGGTTCAGTTGTCGCAATAGTAACTATTTCGTTTCAATATGTGCCTATAATTGTGAATCACACTCACATTGTCCTACGCTATTGTTCACAGCTTTGTGGTTTAACTTTCAAACCTACGAGCTCACCAACTTTATGTTGACATTTTCGAGTATTCATTTTCAGGTGTTAAGAATGACGTTGCTCTAGAAGGTTGAGTATTGGCCTGGCCTAGCAAGACTTAAGACAAGACCCTCCCGAGTTGTATCTCGGGGAGTTGCATTTTGATATTTCCCTAAGTAATGTTATTTGACTTTGAGACTTATGTTTAGTATTTGGATCTTTGTACTTATCCCGGTTGTGGGTGTTTGCGACTATTATCTGTATGACGTTATGCATTTAGTATTTCTCAATTGTGACACCTTGTGTTCTTGACTAATAAGTCATACTCCGTAAATGCCTTTCCGCTGCGCCATTTTTGGGGTGTGACAGATTGGTATCAGAGCCTCGGTTATAGAGAATTAGGTGGCTTAACCTAGACTATAACCTAGGAACCCTCATATAGTTTGCATTATAGGAGCTACGTGTGCGGTTATGTGGGTAGTATGACATGAAATGATGACGATAAGTAAATGCAGCATGATGCGATCTTAAAAACGCCTGGCCAACGTTTTTACGATAACATGATGTGGCACGGACTTATCAAAGTCATGGATGATCTATAGGAAGTTGAGTGTAGTAATACGACGCGTATACCGACCCACCCTACCTATCTCCCATCTAACATTTACCAATGTCCTTATTTGTAGGAACATGCCTCCAAGAAGGTCGACTCGAGTCAACCGAGGTATTCCACCAACGAGGGGTGGAAGGACTGGTGGACGAGGAGGTAGGGTAGGAGGTCGCGGCACAAGAAGCGACGATGCTAGCAATGAAACGCCTGATGTTGCTACCATTATCACTCAGCAACTGTGGGAACTGCTACCCACTATTGTCACCCAAGTAGGTGATCATATCAGTAACCAAGGGAACAACGTGAGCGGGAATGATCAAGTGGACAACGACGGTGGAAGCGATCACGTCAATGATGGGAACCATACCAACAGCCACAAAGGATGTTACTACAAGGAATTTACCGCATGCAAACCAGTGGACTTTGATGGAAATGGAGGTGCAATAGCTTATACCCGTTGGGTGGAGAAGATGGAGTCAGTGATTGACATAAGTGAGTGTGCGGATCATAAGAAGGTGAAGTTTGCTGCCTGCTCATTGGTTGGAAAAGCGTTGACCTGGTGGAACACGCAAGTTCAGGCTAGGGGCAGGGAAGCCGCCATGGGAATGAGTTGGGATAACTTTAAGGCGTTGTTGAAAGAAGAGTATTGTCCAGATAATGAGATGCAGAAGCAAGAACATGAACTCTACCACCATACCATGATAGGAACTTGTCATATACCTTATACAGATCGGTTCCATGAGCTCGCTAGGCTGGTACCTCATATGGTCACTCCTAAATCCAAAAGAATTGAAAGGTACATCTATGGGTTGGTCCCCGAAATTCATGGAATGGTGAAAGCGACTGAGCCTGCTACAATCCGGAGCGCGATACTGAAAGCTGCAGCCTTAACAGATGAGCTAGTTAGGAATGGTGCAATGTCTAAGAGTGGTGATAAGAGAAAGGCCGTGAGTGAGCCAAGTAAGCAAGGTGATGCAAGGAGTGTCAATAAGAAGCCGAAATGGGGAAAAGGATTCGTGGCAACAACCTCAGGTAAGGGAGGTTATGAAGGCCCTCACTCTAAGTGTACGAAGTGCAACTAACATCACCAAGAGACAAAGCCATGCCCAGTGTGCTTCAATTGCAAGCGAGGTGGCCATATGGCAAGGGATTGTAGGGTAGTGGCTAAACAGGCTACACCAGTTAATGCCGTTAACCCTAGGGCTTGTTATGAATGTAGAAGTTCAAACCATCTTCGTAGTATGTGCCCTAGATTAGGTAGGGCACAAACACCAGTGCAGAACAACCAGAATCCAACTTTGGCAATTGGTGGGAACAATGCAAACCGTGGAAACAATGCGAATGGTGGAAACAATGGTTACCCAGCTCGTGGTCGAGTATTTGTGATGAATGCTGAGGAAGGACGCCAGGACCCGAACATCGTGACGGGTACGTTCTCTCTAAATGACCACTATGCTACTGTATTGTTTGATTCTGGTGCCGATTATAGTTTTGTCTCCACTAAATTCATGCCCCTGTTAGATATAGAACCTATTAGTCTAGGCTTTAGTTATGAGATCGAAATAGCAAGTGGTCAACGGGTAAAAGTCAATAAGATTGTTCGCGAGTGCAGGCTAGAATTAGAAAACCATACTTTTGGCATCGACCTAATACCTTTCGGACACGGGAGCTTCGACGTGATAGTAGGTATGGACTGGTTGTCTAGGTATAAGGCTGAAATAGTGTGCCACGAGAAGATGGTCCGTATCCCACTAGAAAATTGTGAATTACTTAAGGTATATGGAGAGAGACTCGAAGAAAAGGTGAAATACCTCACGAACATGAAAGTAGACGAGCAGAAGCTTGAACATATTCCGATCGTTTGAATTTCGCATAGGACCTAATCCCTGGAGCTATGCCGGTTGCAAATTCTCCCTATCGCTTGGCACCTACGGAAATGGAGGAGTTGTCTAATCAACTCAAGGAACTCCAAGACAAAGGTTTCATCCGACCGAGTTCTTCACCTTAGGGAGCACTGGTATTGTTCGTCAAGAAGAAGGATGGTTCATTTAGGATGTGCATCAACAACCAAGAACTGAACAAACTAACCATTAAGAATCGATACCCTCTCCCGAGAATTGACGACTTATTCGACCAACTTCAAGGTTCATGATACTTCTCTAAGATAGATCTCCGTTCCGGCTACCATCAGTTACGAGTGCACGAAGATGACATTCCAAAAACTGCGTTCAGGACTCGATACGGTCACTTCGAGTTCACGGTCATGCCATTTGGACTAACAAATGCGCCTGCGGTCTTCATGGATTTGATGAACCGAGTGTGCAGGCCATACCTAGATAGATTTGTCATAGTATTCATCGATGACATTTTGATCTATTCCAAAACAAAAGAGGAACATGAAATGCATCTGAAGTTAATTCTAGAGTTACTAAAGAGGGAGAAATTATACGCCAAATTCTCGAAGTGTGAATTCTGGCTACAGGAAGTCCAATTCCTTGGACATGTGGTTAACAAAGATGGTATTCATGTGGATCATAGCAAGATCGAGGCCGTGAAGAATTGGGAAGCCCTTAAGTCCCCAACAGAAGTCCGCTCATTCTTAGGACTACCAGGCTACTACCGACGATTCATCGCGAATTTCTCCAAGATTACCAAACCACTTACCTCATTGACTCAAAAGAACAAGAAATACGTTTGGGGCGAAGAGCAAGAGAGTGCCTTTCAGACGTTGAAGGATAACTTGTGTAATGCCCCAATTCTAGCCCTTCCCGATGGACCTGAAGATTTCGTAGTATTCTGCGATGCGTCATGTCAAGGTCTTGGGTGCGTGTTAATGCAGAGAGGTAAGGTGATTGCCTATGCCTCTCGACAACTTAAAGTTCTTGAGAAGAACTATACCACTCATGATCTGGAGCTGGGCGCTGTAGTATTCGCTCTCAAGATGTGGCGACATTACTTGTACGGTATGAAAAGTATTATCTATACTGATCACAAGAGTCTCCAACATATCTTTAATAAAAAAGAATTGAATATGCGCCAGAGGAGATGGATTGAGCTTTTTAGCGATTATGATTGTGAGATTCGCTACCACCCAGGTAAGGCGAACGTAGTAGCTGATGCTTTGAGTAGGAAGGAAAGACTCAGGCATAGGAAAATAAAAGCCATGAGTAGAACCATACAGTCGGGTATCAAGGATAAGATACTAGCGGCTCAGGGAGAGGCATCTATAAATATGGATGCACCCACAGAGAAGATGCGATGTTTAGATAAACAGTTGGATAAAAAGAATGATGGTGGACTATACTTTGTAGACCGGTTTTTGGTGCCATTTACTGTGGTGTGAGAACCCTAATCATGGATGAAGCACATACGACGAGGTACTCTGTTCATCCAGGAGCAGATAAGATGTACTACGACCTTAGAGAATTGTATTGGTGGCCTGGGATGAAGAAAGACATAGCTGACTACGTTAGCAAGTGCCTGACTTACTCGAAGGTGAAGGCAGAACACCAGAAACCATCTGGTTTGCTACAACAACCAGAAATTCCAGAATGGAAGTGGGAAAGGATAACTATGGACTTCGTTACTAAGTTACCTAGGACTAGTAGTGGACACGATTCGATCTGGGTTATCGTAGATAGACTGACTAAGTCTGCACATTTCTTACCAATCCTAGAAGATTATGCGATGGAAAAATTGGCTAGACTTTACATTAAGGAGATAGTGGCAAGGCATGGTGTGCCCATATCGATCATATCTGATCGTGACAGCCGTTTCACGTCAAATTTTTGGCAAATGTTGCAAAAGTCACTGGGGACGAACTTGGATATGAGTACGGCTTATCACCCACAGATCGATGGTCAAACCGAGCGTACCTTACAAACCTTGGAGGACATGCTCAGAGCGTGTGCCATAGACTTCGATGGAAATTGGGATACTCACCTCCCATTGGTCGAGTTCTCATACAAAAATAGTTATCATGCTAGCATAAAGATGGCGCCATTCAAGTCACTTTATGGGCGAAAGTGTCGCTCACCTATTTCTTAGGCAGAAGTCGGAGAAAGCCAAATGATAGGACCTGAAATAGTGCTAGAAACAACCGAGAAGATCATTCAAATTAAGGATAGGCTCAGGGTTGCACGCAGCCGTCAAAAGAGCTATGCCCACAATAGAAGGAGACCCCTAGAATTTAGCGTTGGTCATCATGTATTACTTAAGGTATCACCTTGGAAGGGTGTTGTACGATTTGGTAAGAAGGGCAAGTTAGCACCTAGATATGTAGGACCTTTCGAGATCACTGAGAGAATCGGTCCAGTAGCTTACCGACTAAGACTACCACCAGAGTTGAGTGGCATTCATGATACATTTCACGTATCGAACATTAAGAAGTGTCTTGCTGATCCAACCTTACACATACTTTTGGAAGAGATTCGGATAAATCCTAAGTTGCACTTTGTAGAGAAACCAGTTGAGATTCTAGAGCGTGAGATTAAGAAGTTGAAGCGTAGCAAGATACCAATAGTAAAAGTCCGCTGGGACTCAAAGCGTGGGCCAGAGTTTACTTGGGAACGTGAGGATCAGATGAGACTTAAGTATCCGCACCTGTTTGACCATAGTACTAGCTGAATTTTGAGGGCAAAATTCAAAATAACGGGGGTAGACTTTAGCAACCGCGAAATTACAGGTCCTTACTCAACCTTAAGTTCTAAATATTTTCTGTTTAATTATGTTTACTTGTTTACTTTGATGAGTATTGGTGAGCTAGACCGCACGACACGGCACAACCAAAAGTCAAATCGACGTTTTACAAGATGATTTTAACGTTTTAACGAAGTTATGAGTATTATAGTCAAAGTTTATGGAAAAATAATTTTAAAGCTAATGGAAATAATTTTGGGAGCTCGGAAAATGTTTACGGCATGTTTTATTTACCACGTTCGCATTTCATTCAAAAATATAAAGAGATTGACAACTTTGGTCCCCGAGGGCGCGTCGGGATTTGCTTGTAATCCCCATCTCCTCCCCCTCACCTTATATAAACCCCTCTTAAAAAAATTTAGGGTTTCATTATTTTCTTCTCCTCTCTCTCTCTCCTTCCCAGCCGACACACACCCACCTCCCCTCTCTCTCTTTTTTTCGGCAACAAAATCCGGCCACCACACCTCCACTGCCGCGCGTACAAACACACCACCACCACCAATCTCTCTAGTTTTTCATCCCCGTTCTTTTGAGCATATACACGCGCCCTATATCCACCATTAACACCTTGTTCATCCACGATTTTAGATCGATTCATCACCACTTTTTGTTCTTTCTTGCTTTTTGATCGAGCCGAGCGAATAGGTGGGTTAACCCACTCTTGTTGAGGTGTTTTTACCTCGGGTTCATCTCAAAAACCTTCGGGTTTGCGAGATAATAAGAATAACAAAAATATAAAGAATAAAATGAGCTCTAAATCGTGTTTGGTATCATGGTTATTTGCTGTCGTGTCTGTTTGGGTGAACGAGAGTGGTGCCGTGAGTTCTAGACTCACGACCGAGTGTTGTTTGGTTCCTGTTGTTGGTGTCACACGGGCTGGTGTGGGTCTAGATTAAGATTTGGATAGTTTCAGATTTGGTAATGGGTTTGGCTGTGATAGTGATGTCGAGGAGATGGAGTTGGATTCGATGGTGTTAAGGATAGTGGTTTGGTCTTACTTTTGTTAATTCTTGTTGTTGAGGTGTTGTTGTTCTTGTTGTTCTGGTCGTTTTGTTGTATTGGCCAGGAGCTAGGGAGCCGAGACCATTAGGGTCTCGACAAGTCGTCGGTTGTGAGTTGTGATTATATTGGTGAAGAGAAAATTAGATTGACGAACTTTAGGTTAGTCGGCGTGCCGTAGACGCCGTCGTTTGTTGTAGTTTGTGTTGCGGAATTTGGATGATTAGACGATAATATTTCTATTGTAATGATGTAGGCCGTGTTGGGCATCACCGAGACTTTCTAGTCTTGTGTGACACCCGACGAGCTAAAATGGACACGAAACGAAGAGTAACTCGTAAAAAGGATAATATTGATTAAAATTAAATGACACTCATTTTTATGTATATATAAAAGTAACTTTTAAATATTAACTAACGACTAACTATCGTTACTTAATATTTTTAAGTTAATGATAACTATTAAATGACGATAAGAACATTATATAATGTCTTAGATTAATAAGAAATATTAGTTAACGTCGATGACTTTGTCGATATTTCTAAGTTAATTCAGAAACGTTAAATAATGATAAAAACGTTATTTAATATTTATTAATAATAATAAGCGAAACACCAAATAAATATGAACAAAAACGGGTTACTAATCGTTTCGAGGGCATGTTTATCGATATGCTAGTCTTAGAGATCATAGGACCTAGTTACTCTTACAAATCATTTGAGTCTTGGTCTTTGTCTTGGCGTGCGTTCACTCGAGTCTGAGTCGTGTCTTCACCGCGCACAAATGATACCAAACATTAATAAATGTTTTTAACAATAGATATTGAGGCGAAAATGAGTAATTTTTGGAAATAGTTAACTCTTAAAAGTTTATATGTTTCGAATTAGATACTAAGACAAGTTTATTTTAATAGGTTGTGCCGAGTCCGTTGCGTCGTGACGTTCTATTTACCGTTTTGCTAAACTACTCTTATATCGTTGTGTTGTGCGTTGCTTGACTAAGGTGAGTTCTCGTAGCCCCACTTTTTATATGTTTTTCCTTGGGGGAAAATGGTACTCAATATTTTTAAATTGTTTTTCATTCTATGACTAATTGTTTTCATGCTATGTTTTGGACAATTATGTGCGTTTGATTGTGATTATGTGCTATGTGGTATAACTTGATTTCATATGTGCAAGCATGCGCAACTGTTTAACTCCGTTTGGAGCTGAAGCGTTTGATAGTACTATCGGGGTAGCTCCCCTGTGCATCCTGACTGTATGTCTGAAGACCTTTGTGGTGTGCTATTTCTATTGGCAGGTTCAGTTGTCGCAATAGTAACTATTTCGTTTCAATATGTGCCTATAATTGTGAATCACACTCACATTGTCCTACGCTATTGTTCACAGCTTTGTGGTTTAACTTTCAAACCTACGAGCTCACCAACTTTATGTTGACGTTTTCGAGTATCCATTTTCAGGTGTTAAGAATGACGTTGCTCTAGAAGGTTGAGTATTGGCCTGGCCTAGCAAGACTTAAGACAAGACCCTCCCGAGTTGTATCTCGGGGAGTTGCATTTTGATATTTCCCTAAGTAATTTTATTTGACTTTGAGACTTATGTTTAGTATTTGGATCTTTGTACTTATCCCGGTTGTGGGAGTTTGCGACTATTATCTGTATGACGTTATGCATTTAGTATTTCTCTATTGTGACACTTTATGTTCTTGACTAATAAGTGTCACACCCCCAGAATCGGGTCCAGCGGAAGCATACAAGTAGCTGGGGTGTAACTCAATTGGTATTACAACACAAGTTCAAAAATTGTTTTCACTTGACTCATTTAGAATAAAATAGCTTAATCAAAAATGTTGAATTTACATTTTTAAAAGTAGTGCGGAAGTAAGCCCTTTAAATAGTTTAAAACGGTCCCCATAAGAATATCAGAGTCTTCTATGACCAAGCCATGTCCTGCCAAAACCTCCAGTAGCGTGCCATTGCTTAGAACCTGAAAATACATGCTAAAACGTCAACACGAGGTTGGTGAGTTCATAGATTTTAGTAATAAGTATTTTTCCCGTAATCAAGTATTTCCAGTAAACAAGTATTTTCGGTAAACAAGTCTTTTCCAGAAATCAAGTATTTCCCAGCAAAGGCATCGTAAATCCACTCAGTTACAAGTCCCGCCATAAGAGACTTGTAACCTGTGTGTTTACAACCCACTGCCAAAAGTAATATGTTTAAGTAAACAAGTCATTTGCGAAACACGAGATTTTCATTAGCAAGACAATATAACAAATACCATGTCACAGCTAAAAATAAGGTATACAGTGCCTAAAGCTCATGACCCCGAAGCTCGACGTAATCGTATGCAATCAAGCATAAAATGCCCCAATAAGTGTTTGCCAGACACTCGGAAATAATCCGAATGATATGCGTCCGTTTGACAGGTTGGCGCGACCAACTCGGACGGGGTGTCAACCCAAATAGATCTATCCACAGCATTCGCGCTCACACGCATGTAATTAACGGTTCATGATAAAGGGGACTTCAGTGGCAGTAATAGGTAACTCAGGCAAAGTAACAGTTTTGTATTTATATCCGCAAAAGCAAGAACTTGTTTTCATAAGAAAGTAATCAAGGATGGAATAAGTAATTCATAATGTATTCAAGTAATAAATCAAGTATTTCAACCATCCAGTAATGTTTGAGAAAACGAATCGCGTTCAAGTAAAACAAGCATTGAATTTAAATAGTAAGGAGCATGTATCTTCCCCCAAAACAGTTGTAAAACAAGTAAAAGTAGGGGTTATGAACTCACCTGGTGCGATAGCTACGATGACAACAATGAATACATAGAAATGAGGCACGATCTCTAACCGCAACCTAATATGAATGGTATGATCTAATGTAAGAAATGAAGTAATGCTACACATGCAAATACGTATGTTATCGATACCACTCGTTAGTTTTGAAAATAATGTTTATCGTCGAAAAATAAATTTTTGACGTCTCGTTAAGTTAATAACCACTTTTCAGGTAAATATATTGAAACGGTACTCCACGATCCTTGTTTGGTGTTCTATCGGCAAATATAAGGTTTTCGTCGCGAAAAATAACATTTTCATTAGTTGAAAACATGCCCAAAATGGCCTCGCAAAACAAGTCGCGAAATGTTGTACGTTAAGAGTTAGTGATGAAACTCGGCGTTTTTGAAAACCTTGTAACAATATCTTGAAGTCGTATCATTTAACTTTTGGCGATACGGGTCTCGATCGATGAGAAAATTGACTCTTATTGTTGTTACTTGAAAGTATTATGTTCAATACTTAGAAAATTTCATTATAGTAAAAGCTGTCAAAATATATATAGTTTATCGGGTATATAGATGAGGTCGTAGTTTATTCGTTATAAGTCTATTCGACGAACGGCCAATTGATTTGAAAAGCTTGTTGGAAGATCTTTATTTCATAAAACTACGGCTTGGACTCAAATTGATCCGATCATGAAGAAAAACAGCCGAGAAGGTGGTGTCTCGCAAAGACAGTTTTGCGGCA
This sequence comes from Artemisia argyi, assembly GCA_030686995.1. Lineage (NCBI taxonomy): Eukaryota > Viridiplantae > Streptophyta > Magnoliopsida > Asterales > Asteraceae > Artemisia > Artemisia argyi. Next base: position 228,835,918 of record CM060701.1, read on the forward strand.
AAAGTGTAATAGAAAAGCTGATGGAAAATATATATATTCGTCTAAGTTCAAACGCTTGTATCTTTTTCGTTATAAGCTCGTTTTCTACGTTCTTTATATCCCCGGAATCGTGGGACAACATACTAATATATTTTTGATAAGTCGGGACGGCTAGATCAAGTTTTAGGCCTCGAAACAGTCCATGAAAATCGTGGGACAGCAAGTAATTTTTCAGAAAATAGTTTTCGTCATTAATATTGGAAATAGCATATCTTTTTCGTCGTAACTCGGATTTTATCCCCGTTTTCGGCCATAGTTTTGTCTTGGAGTGTATTTTCTAAATCTTTGGTCCAAAGTTACAGAAAACCCACTGATTTTCCCACGTTTAACAAAAAGGGACAGTAGCTTTTATATAGTTGTAAAAATCAACTTTCCTAGTTTGTAACTTGTTCAAGGCTTAACCAAACTATCTCAAATCAACTCCACAAATACCCAATCCTACCATACACCTTCTTAGGGTGTCATGGGGTCCTAAACATCACCAATCTTAGTGGATCTAATGAGATTACTAGTGAAAATTATAGATCTAGTGTTTATAAAAACAAAATGAGTAACAAGTGGTATGGATCTTACATACTTGCATGTTTTTGTTACTAGATCATGAAAATATATAAAGTAGATGTTTAAAAGAGTAAGAAAGATTATTAGTAACTTACTTGAAGATTTGAGATGATTTTTGAGCAAGAAAACTTAAGAATCTTGAGGTTTTTATTTCAAAACCTTAACAAGATCAATACTATGACTTGATTAAACACTTGATCTTGAAAAGTTATGGACTCTCCTTGTTCTTGATGCCTAGGCCGATTATGCCCCAAAGAGAGAAAGGAAGATGAGTTTGCTAGGTGTTGTTGTTGTAAATGAATGAATGGTGAAAATGGTGTAATAGAATGGTATATATATATGGACTTGGTCAATATGCAATTAATGTAGTCCAAGTATTATGGTCTTAGGGGGGGGCATAGGGCGGCAAAAGGAGGAAAAAGGGGGACTTGTTGGTGGCTTAATAAATATTTGTGTCCAAATGTTGGATGACTTAGTGTATTAGGTGTTATCGGGTATCGAGTTAACTAAAAATAAATGTTACCAAGGTGAAATAAAATACGACGAAGTTGTAAAAGTTGTAAAATAATATTCCTGATGATAATCGGGTGTTAGAATAATTATTGAATTGAAATAGCGCAAACCGACGAAGTAATGGGCTCCGACCGTAAAATATAGTAATTGATTAGAAAGTACCGGGTAAATTAATAATATAATTTTTATATTATAATAATGAGTATGAAAATATGTTAGGATCGTAGTCGAGAGTATTGGTTATACGTTAGTAGTAAAACTGAGTGGTAACGTTAATTACAAATTAAGCATACGTAAATGAAAATAATGCATATCCGTGTAGGGCCTAAAGTACTGATGATGTTACTGATGATATATATAGACTACTCCAGTCTATATGAAATGTCATAAATGAAGGATGCATGAATTTGCAGCCAAACCACATTGGTTACGCGAATTGGAAGACCCGTAAACTCAGTTTACGATGAAATGAACGGCAATCGTGAATAGTGATTTCCCTCCGGAAATGAATAGTGTCACATGAATAGTAAAATTTCTGAACGCTTCTCGGAATCACAAACTGACTCCGAAAACGATGAATAGTAAAATGATGAATAGTGACCGGTGAATAGTAAACGGTGAATAGTAACCGTTGAATAGTAAAATTGTCGGGATTTGGAAAATGACCTGAAATTACGAGTTGTGACATTCTCACCCCCTTAAAAGGAACTTCGTCCCGAAGTTCAGTTTGTGTTGGTCTCTAGAGTGGTATTGGTTAAAAGATGATGATATAATCGTGTAAGCTACTGAGCTCTAACAAGGTTCAAGTCTGACGGCCACTAGGCCTACTCTGTCAGAATTCGTAAATGGTTCAGTGTATATCGAGTTTAACTTTATGAAGTTTTCTGAATGGTATTATGCCTTTCCTAGGCAGAACTTTCCACACAATCATGCCACGAACTTGAAATTCTAGTGGTTTACCGCTTATCGAACTTGTAATTGATTCTTGATTTGTAGGAAATTCCTGGTTATTTCATGAATGCTTACGGGACTAGTGAGTTGTGCTTTTCCAAGTTTTGACCCGTCAATGGATGTTGGCACTTCGACCATAGAGTGCTTCGAATGGTGTAGTCTCTAAGCTCGTGTGATAACTATGGTTGCAACTGAATTTGATTTATGGCAAATGGTTAATCCAACCATTTCTAGTGTTATTCACACCCGATTTGGGCATATCTCCCTAGGTTTGAATCAATCTCAAATTCTGACCATTGGTCTACAGATGATAGGTGGTGTGGTTCCAAAGAGATCTTAATGAAATCGTTAGGAGTTGAGGTGAATCAAATTCCTTTATTAGGAATAATTGAAATGAGTATCATGAATCTTGTTTTGAAAGACTTAAAGGGTTAAATCCGTAAAAGGGTGTTGTTGAAAATAATAGATTAGGATAAGGTTGTGATCCTTCGCAGGATGTCAGGAATTGAGTCTTTCTCCACCTACGGTGCTTAGTCTCCGTTACTAAGATTTTCCCCAAGTTATAGGTCATCAACTCACAAACTCCTAAAGGTATAAGTGAGGTAATATAGTGATTGATTTTCAAAGTTTGTTTTGAGATTGTGTTTTGTTCATAAACCTTTCCTGAATAAATGAATCTACAAGTTTAAGCAAACAGCTTTTTAGGTAACATCCTTCTTGATGTTTCAAAATTTAGTAGTTATGCAATATAGGAAAATTTTCAACATAAGGTGGATAATATGGTTTACCAAAGATCGATGTTTGAAATTTTGTAATATTCAATAGTTTTGTAAAAGATTAGCCAAAAGGAATTTGCTTGTCAAAATAAGAGCATCAGAAAAGTATTTCTTACAAGATATATGTTTTGTATAACGGTAGTTTGGAGAAAAATCCATTTTAAAGTGAAAGTATTAAGAGGATAAAATAGCCAGGTAGGTATGTCTGCACAAATGCATAGGTGTCTAACATGTTCGAATAAAGTCTATTGGTGAGGACATGTTCAATTTATAGTCTTGGTTAAAAGGTTGGATTTATCTCTATGGTGTGGCTTAGTGAGCACTCGTATCGAAACAAATCCTGTAATTCAGTCAAACCAATACTTTCTAGATGGTAGAATTTTTGGTGATCAGGCCAGTGATAGTGGTTCGAATGGTTTTGTGATATCTTGCGGTTTCTATTGAGTTTTGAATGGTCTTACTGTACCGAGGTATCCTCCTCATAGAAGGTATGGAAAGTCTTTCCTAGGGAGGTCATTGATAATATCCACTTATCAATATAGGGAGTAGTGAGGGATGAGTGACATCGGAATCTATAGAGTGTCACCTAATTCTTTGTATATATGGGGGTGGGGAAAAGAAATGATAGTGATGGTGAGAAGGGAAGAGACTGTGACAACTGCAACAAAATGAGATTGTGACAAAAGAAAATACTGTGATATGAGTGTATTGTGCATAAATATGAAAGTTCATGAAATAAAATGACTAGCTGACATGCTTCCAATCGGTGGTTTACGAAGTGATGAAAAGTATGAAGGTTCCAATAACGAGAGTATACACACACATGAATGAAACATTTGGAAATGAGTTGAGAATTCAATCCAGACATAATCTTATTATAACCATTCTCAGTGTTGCAAAATTCACTTCTGAGTCAGACATAGGTGGTCAGCCTATACCTCACTATCCCGGGTCGAATATAGATGACCAGTCTATATTCCACCGAGGTTCCATGAATTTTAAAATACTCAGCTCAGTTATACTAATACCATGTCCTTCACAAGTACCAAGACGTTCTGAAAGACAAAAGCAGGTGACCAAACTCGAGGTCAAATGATGAAACTATGCAAGGAAAAACATAACGCGGTGAAATATATGATACATGAACATGCTTATATGAAAGATAGTTATAGTAATCAACTATGATAAATGAATATAGTATATCAGATAATGAGACACAAATCTCATCACCTAAGTCAGCAACAAACTACAAATGAGGCATCATCTTGGCAGGCAGGCACGTGACGGTCATAGGGTTAAGTTTTCGTAAAAGTAGCTATAGTCTAGGTTTTAAAAACACTTAGTTCGCTATAGCCAAAGCTCTGATACCAATCTGTCACACCCCCAGAATCGGGTCCAGCGGAAGCATACAAGTAGCTGGGGTGTAACTCAATTGGTATTACAACACAAGTTCAAAAATGGTTTTCACTTGACTCATTTAGAATAAAATAGCTTAATCAAAAATGTTGAATTTACATTTTTAAAAGTAGTGCGGAAGTAAGCCCTTTAAATAGTTTAAAACGGTCCCCATAAGAATATCAGAGTCTTCTATGACCAAGCCATGTCCTGCCAAAACCTCCAGTAGCGTGCCATTGCTTAGAACCTGAAAATACATGCTAAAACGTCAACACGAGGTTGGTGAGTTCATAGATTTTAGTAATAAGTATTTTTCCCGTAATCAAGTATTTCCAGTAAACAAGTATTTTCGGTAAACAAGTCTTTTCCAGAAATCAAGTATTTCCCAGCAAAGGCATCGTAAATCCACTCAGTTACAAGTCCCGCCATAAGAGACTTGTAACCTGTGTGTTTACAACCCACTGCCAAAAGTAATATGTTTAAGTAAACAAGTCATTTGCGAAACACGAGATTTTCATTAGCAAGACAATATAACAAATACCATGTCACAGCTAAAAATAAGGTATACAGTGCCTAAAGCTCATGACCCCGAAGCTCGACGTAATCGTATGCAATCAAGCATAAAATGCCCCAATAAGTGTTTGCCAGACACTCGGAAATAATCCGAATGATATGCGTCCGTTTGACAGGTTGGCGCGACCAACTCGGACGGGGTGTCAACCCAAATAGATCTATCCACAGCATTCGCGCTCACACGCATGTAATTAACGGTTCATGATAAAGGGGACTTCAGTGGCAGTAATAGGTAACTCAGGCAAAGTAACAGTTTTGTATTTATATCCGCAAAAGCAAGAACTTGTTTTCATAAGAAAGTAATCAAGGATGGAATAAGTAATTCATAATGTATTCAAGTAATAAATCAAGTATTTCAACCATCCAGTAATGTTTGAGAAAACGAATCGCGTTCAAGTAAAACAAGCATTGAATTTAAATAGTAAGGAGCATGTATCTTCCCCCAAAACAGTTGTAAAACAAGTAAAAGTAGGGGTTATGAACTCACCTGGTGCGATAGCTACGATGACAACAATGAATACATAGAAATGAGGCACGATCTCTAACCGCAACCTAATATGAATGGTATGATCTAATGTAAGAAATGAAGTAATGCTACACATGCAAATACGTATGTTATCGATACCACTCGTTAGTTTTGAAAATAATGTTTATCGTCGAAAAATAAATTTTTGACGTCTCGTTAAGTTAATAACCACTTTTCAGGTAAATATATTGAAACGGTACTCCACGATCCTTGTTTGGTGTTCTATCGGCAAATATAAGGTTTTCGTCGCGAAAAATAACATTTTCATTAGTTGAAAACATGCCCAAAATGGCCTCGCAAAACAAGTCGCGAAATGTTGTACGTTAAGAGTTAGTGATGAAACTCGGCGTTTTTGAAAACCTTGTAACAATATCTTGAAGTCGTATCATTTAACTTTTGGCGATACGGGTCTCGATCGATGAGAAAATTGACTCTTATTGTTGTTACTTGAAAGTATTATGTTCAATACTTAGAAAATTTCATTATAGTAAAAGCTGTCAAAATATATATAGTTTATCGGGTATATAGATGAGGTCGTAGTTTATTCGTTATAAGTCTATTCGACGAACGGCCAATTGATTTGAAAAGCTTGTTGGAAGATCTTTATTTCATAAAACTACGGCTTGGACTCAAATTGATCCGATCATGAAGAAAAACAGCCGAGAAGGTGGTGTCTCGCAAAGACAGTTTTGCGGCAAAAGTGTAATAGAAAAGCTGATGGAAAATATATATATTCGTCTAAGTTCAAACGCTTGTATCTTTTTCGTTATAAGCTCGTTTTCTACGTTCTTTATATCCCCGGAATCGTGGGACAACATACTAATATATTTTTGATAAGTCGGGACGGCTAGATCAAGTTTTAGGCCTTGAAACAGTCCATGAAAATCGTGGGACAGCAAGTAATTTTTCAGAAAATAGTTTTCGTCATTAATATTGGAAATAGCATATCTTTTTCGTCGTAACTCGGATTTTATCCCCGTTTTCGGCCATAGTTTTGTCTTGGAGTGTATTTTCTAAATCTTTGGTCCAAAGTTACAGAAAACCCACTGATTTTCCCACGTTTAACAAAAAGGGACAGTAGCTTTTATATAGTTGTAAAAATCAACTTTCCTAGTTTGTAACTTGTTCAAGGCTTAACCAAACTATCTCAAATCAACTCCACAAATACCCAATCCTACCATACACCTTCTTAGGGTGTCATGGGGTCCTAAACATCACCAATCTTAGTGGATCTAATGAGATTACTAGTGAAAATTATAGATCTAGTGTTTATAAAAACAAAATGAGTAACAAGTGGTATGGATCTTACATACTTGCATGTTTTTGTTACTAGATCATGAAAATATATAAAGTAGATGTTTAAAAGAGTAAGAAAGATTATTAGTAACTTACTTGAAGATTTGAGATGATTTTTGAGCAAGAAAACTTAAGAATCTTGAGGTTTTTATTTCAAAACCTTAACAAGATCAATACTATGACTTGATTAAACACTTGATCTTGAAAAGTTATGGACTCTCCTTGTTCTTGATGCCTAGGCCGATTATGCCCCAAAGAGAGAAAGGAAGATGAGTTTGCTAGGTGTTGTTGTTGTAAATGAATGAATGGTGAAAATGGTGTAATAGAATGGTATATATATATGGACTTGGTCAATATGCAATTAATGTAGTCCAAGTATTATGGTCTTAGGGGGGGCATAGGGCGGCAAAAGGAGGAAAAAGGGGGACTTGTTGGTGGCTTAATAAATATTTGTGTCCAAATGTTGGATGACTTAGTGTATTAGGTGTTATCGGGTATCGAGTTAACTAAAAATAAATGTTACCAAGGTGAAATAAAATACGACGAAGTTGTAAAAGTTGTAAAATAATATTCCTGATGATAATCGGGTGTTAGAATAATTATTGAATTGAAATAGCGCAAACCGACGAAGTAATGGGCTCCGACCGTAAAATATAGTAATTGATTAGAAAGTACCGGGTAAATTAATAATATAATTTTTATATTATAATAATGAGTATGAAAATATGTTAGGATCGTAGTCGAGAGTATTGGTTATACGTTAGTAGTAAAACTGAGTGGTAACGTTAATTACAAATTAAGCATACGTAAATGAAAATAATGCATATCCGTGTAGGGCCTAAAGTACTGATGATGTTACTGATGATATATATAGACTACTCCAGTCTATATGAAATGTCATAAATGAAGGATGCATGAATTTGCAGCCAAACCACATTGGTTACGCGAATTGGAAGACCCGTAAACTCAGTTTACGATGAAATGAACGGCAATCGTGAATAGTGATTTCCCTCCGGAAATGAATAGTGTCACATGAATAGTAAAATTTCTGAACGCTTCTCGGAATCACAAACTGACTCCGAAAACGATGAATAGTAAAATGATGAATAGTGACCGGTGAATAGTAAACGGTGAATAGTAACCGTTGAATAGTAAAATTGTCAGGATTTGGAAAATGACCTGAAATTACGAGTTGTGACAATAAGTCATACTCCGTAAATGCCTTTCCGCTGCGCCATTTTTGGGGTGTGACACTAACCATAATAACTACTTTTCTACAGGCTTGTTTGGGTTAAGGCTTTAACCCAACCCATTCACATAAAGCCTTTTACAAATACGACCCATAATACTTTTAACATACATAAACACTAAACTAATTACACAATGACCCTTAAACATGGATTAATGAATTATCATCCAATAAATTGTTGGTAAAGTAATATATTAATTCTTAGTATTTATGCTAAAAGTGTCATTTAAAAGACTGGCAAAATGAATTCAATGTCGATCTTTTAACTGGAATTTGCTAACAATGGTCTTTACTTTTTTGGATCATTGTTAACAACAAACTTTTCACAAAATCTGTTGTGTTTTTACTAAAATGACCAATAGATAGATATATATATATTCTAAGAATGAACCGAAATGTAGTCGTTTTATATGTAAAAAAAAGATAGCGCAAATGTTTAAAAAAATGTGTTATACTTGCCATCCTTTGTTTTCTGGGTAACGAACAATTTTTTTTTTTTCTTTTTTTTTTTTTTTTTTTTTTGCTTATATGGGTACTTTTCTTTTAAATTGTCCTTTTTAAGATATTTTACAACATTTTTTTTGACATTTTTGCCCTTCAATTTTTTTTCCTATTAGTTGAGAGGGGCAAAAATGTTATAAAATGTTGCAAAATACCATAAAAGGCTGAATTTCAAAGAAAAGTACAAAAGAAAAAAAACAATTTTTTTGTTCGATATCTAGAAAAACAAACGATAGCAAGTATGATATTTTTTTTTAATCATTTGCCGAAAAAAAAAAAAAAAAAAAAAAGGCATGAAGCAATAAAAAAAGTTATAAAATTAGGCCCAGAAAAATAAACCCAAGAAGCCTAGGCTCAAAACCGGTTGGCCAAACAACAAATTTTACAAAATACAGCTTGCGTTATTCGACAACCTACATGAACTACCTTGAACTTTATATAACAAATTTCTTTTACCCCGAACTGTCCAACAACTTGCAAAAACTACCTTGAACTTTATATAACAAAATTTTCTATTATCAAATAGATGTCTAGCAACTTTTTTTACAAAAAATATACTGCCGGAAAGGCCTATCGATTACCAACAAAACGAGCCTAACAAACTTTACTTACCTGATATTTAACAAATATTGATATACTTTTAGTTAACTGGTAAAACATGGACAATCTTTTGTTGTGTATATGTACTATCTAATACCAGGGCTAATGTTTAACGTCGTAAAGACTTACAAAACACCCCGCAGCAACGCGGGTGCGTTCTCTCTCATTAACAATAATTTTAAAAGTTGTTTACTAATCCAACTATTTTCCAATTTAAGCCCAATAAAAATTCCAAAATGAGTCAAGCCCAAATTTAAAAAAAAAAAAAAAAAAAAAAAAAAAATCAGTGGCTGATAATAGTATATTAAACTGTTGCTGACGTGGCACTTTCTCAGCAACATTTCATGGTATTTCATACGTTCACCATTTCATGATTATTACTAGTAGTCAGTAACACAACCGTCATGAATTCAATATCAACTCTACCTCATCTTCCTTGTCCGTACAGTCACCGGAGAACGTACGGAAGTCGTCACCGGTTAACTGGAGGACGGAACAGAATTACAGCAGTGAGTGAAGCTTCTGAAGTTGTTTTTGTTCCGGGTGATCCGGAGATTACGTGGCAGATTGTTGTTGGAACTATTGGTAATTAAGTTTTGTTAATGTGACTAAGGGGGTGTTTGTTTAAGGTTATTATTCGCGGGTTTACGAGCTTATTTGATTTCGGCTTATATTTCATAATTCTAAATATTTTTTGGTTTGTTTCGAGACTTACGGGCTTATACAAGCTTAATACGGTTAAGCTTGTATTAATGGGTAAGCCCATAAGTCTCAAAACAAGCTGAACAATATTTAGACTTGTGAAATATAAACCAAAATCAAATAAGCTTGTAAGCCCACGAATAGCCTTAAACAAGGTGTTATTCTTACCTTATCAAGTGGGCTTATTAGCTTATGTAAATTTTGAAAAGCTCGTAAGCTCATTTTTCTGGCTTATCATGTTAAGCTTATGACCTTAGACATAAGCTCATAAGGAAAAAAAGAAAGTGGACTTACGAGCTTTTCAAATTTTACGTATGCCCGCTTAATAAGTATAGACAAACACCACCTAATTTAGTTTATTTGAGTTTTGTTAATGTGTTTTTAGTATATAATTGTGTTTGGGTTTTTGCAATTTGTAGCTGGAGTTACCCTGTTTGTGGTTGCTGGAATTGAATTTAGCAAGAGAATTGTAAGTTCATTATTGTGTTTGGTACGACTAGGTGTGTAAATGAGTCACGAGCCGTATGAGCTCCGTACATACAGCGTGATTGGTCTCACAAGCCTAATTAATTTTTATTTTTTTTAGTACTTAAAATAAGTTAAGTATGTCTCTATGTATTATACGGTTAATTAATAGGCACCAATTATTGAGATAGCGTAGCCATTTTGAAAATGTCAAAAATAATTAGGCTTGAAACTCGACCCGGCTTGTCTACAACATGAAATTTAGGGGGTGTTCGAGTAAGCTGATTTGAGCAGTTTGACAACTTATTGAAATTTTAGGAAAGATATAAACATCATTATAGGTCTTTGGCTAAAGCTTAATATCATGGGATATGAGCATACCCAAACACCCCCTTAGATATAAGCAATTTAAGAGGGTGTTTCATAATATTGATTAAAATGTCTATTACAGATAAGGGGCTTGAGTTAAGCTTGCATACGTGTCGACTTATTTATTTTTGAAGTTGATGAGCTAATTTAAGCAATCTCAGACACCCCTTAACTATGGTTATTGGATTATTGGAGACTTACTATGATGAGTTCTGAATAATCAGTTTGATAGTTGCTTGATCATTTTACCTGTTAGGTCCATGAATAACCATTGCGAAAATTGTAGTGTTTGGTTATGACAAAGCAAAGCCGAAAGATATTTGAATTTTACTATTACAAAAGCATTAACAAGTTTAAGAAGCAATCCCGAACACCCCTGAATCTTGGTTGTGGACTTATAATTTTATCCATGGCAGGTGGCTCAGAAGAAATGCACCGAGTGTGGCGGTTCGGGGCTTGTTCTGATTGAAAAGGAGTATATACGCTGCCCTAATTGTGGTAAGAAAGATTCAAGATTGTTCTTTTTGTTATACAAACACAATGATTAGTGAATTATTAAAGGGCATTTTGCATTTGTGTTTTCGAAATGATCATCAGTTACTGCATTTTCAACTCATACATACTTAGTGAGCTGCCACTGATTGTGATTATCAGCGCTTTAAGTAGCTGCAACATGTCTGCATTTTGTTATAGCTATTTATATGATTTTGATCATTATATCACAGAATCAGTTTTATAACGTAATACAAAACAAAAATATAGCACATTTAGAAGCTTTTTAACAAGTCTAATGGTATCTTGTCGATTTTGTAGGTGGATTTCTACCATGGCAATCTTGGCAAAGATTCTTTTCTGGTTAAATTCTTCCAAATTTTAGTCAAGATCTCAACCTCGAACACATTGTATGTGCTTAATATGATACTGTATGCATATCAAGTTGCCAATGTTAAGAGGGTGTATAAAATATGGTAGCTTATTCACTTTCATACCATATTATCTCTTATATCTGTTGTTAAAAGTTCATAGCATAGGCGATGAAAATTAGCTATATTTCACAAGGCTGGATTTATTGGAGTGATTGTATCAGATGCCAATGTACTTTTCAGTTGTCCCATTTTAACCATTGTACTTTTTTTACTCTTAGTCACTGTAAGGTGGCTTTGTGACCTGTTTGGGTCATTTTTTACCCACTTTCTCTTATAAGACTTGGCATTACATAAAAATCTAACATTTTTACTCAAAAAGGTCATTAGTGAATCTTTGATTTGTTAAGGGCTTTTTGGCTAGAAAATGGCTCAAACATGACACAAAGCTATCTTTTAACCATAGAGATGTACAAATAAAAAGTATAATTACTACAAAATGGACGAATGCAAAAGTGCGTTCACATTTTACTCTGAAAAAAAAAAAATAATAAATAAAAAAAAAAAAAAATTGCTACAAAGTTTGAAGTTCTTATACAAGTGGTCAGCAGGTGTATTTGCAGTCGAAAACTATAACAAAGCAAGGCAATACACCACTCGGGTTTTTTACGAACAGTTGGTTAATTATGTGGATTTCTTTCAGGTAGATGTTATTGAATATGTGATTTGCTATGTGTGAACCAAATTTAGTCCAGGTTAATTCTGTTTGTTGGTAAAACAGGTTTAACACTGATGATTGGATGAGCAGATGCATTGCATGCTTTAAGCATCTTTAATCTGATTCTAATATTTGTTTGCATGGACCTGGCATAAGTCATGTAACCGAATCAATAGACCAGGCCAAGTCTTTTGCAGTGCCCAAGTTGAGCTGAAAACAGAACGCAACTGTCTTTAAAATAGTCAATCGAGGCATCAGTTGCCCTTTTTTAGACGCTAATAGTAGTTGCTACAGAAAGCATACGAGGAAAAGCAGAGAGGATAGAAGAAAGGTAATTCGAAAATACTAATATTTGTCATTGGCATGTGATATTAACCATGGTTTATAACTTAAAGTGTATATCCTTTGATCACCTGCAGGTTAAACTTGATACCTTTGCTATTGTTTTTGGTTTGCTATCAATCATGAAGCACTAAAATACCTTTGCTATTGTTTTGGTTTATTGTTTAAGGACGAGTGGTGCATTTTTTTGGGTCAAGGGACGAAGCTCGTCGGTCAAGTCAAACCACAAGGACGAATGGTGTGATTTACTTGAAATTTGAATAGAATTCTTGCATTCTAAAATCTTAAGTGTCTCAACCTATGATAAAAATTTATTTGCACAACTTGGTTACATGCACAATTTTCTGTTATAACTAACTCATAAAACTTTAACTTAAATAAAGAATAAATAAATTATAAAAAAAACCCTAGAAAGCCTCTCTCAAGTTTGGCGATTTTTGAAGAAAATATACTATCGTTCCTATCACTCTTTTTCTTCAATAATCATCAACGTGGTTTTTAATCTTACATGGTTGTGGGATCCCTTACCAACTGACCTTCATTATTTAATACTTGATTTGTTTGTTGCTTTATTGTCAGTTGGTGGAGCCTTGTTTATTTATTCCATATCAATTCGATCATACTCATATTATTAATTCAAGATTCGTTTAGTGTGATTTCTTGATTGCTCTATTGGTCGGTTCGTGGGGCTGCTTATCTATTATATTGCTATACTTATCCTTATCGACTAATTATGACTGGGGGTTAGATTGGTTACTTTGTGGTGCGTTCGCTCTAAACCCTAATTGCTTCAGTTAGGGTTTTTTCTTCTTGTTCGATTGCATGCTTACTGCTGTTTACTCTTTGTTTTGGTGGATTACTGTTTGGGATTGTTAGTGGGTTTGAGAGAGATGGAAAAGGGTTTTTTGAATGCTAATAGCGCGACCAAAGGTGCGAGACCTGTTGGAAATTTTGATGGAGGTGTGTCGAGTGGTACTGGTAGTGCGAAGTTGAGTTCCGCTTCTAGTTTGGCCGATCAAACTAGTTCTAAGAGTGGTGAATCGTTGAAAAATCAGGGTCCTATCATTACCGATTGGACCTCTGATGATGGTGATGTTAACTTGACTACACGTGTGGATCATGCTATCTCTAAAACACATAGTGCTAATACAACTAATGGAGATGGTAGTGTTAAATCTTATGAGCAAGTTGGTTCGGGATCGGTTCCAAAGGGTATAACTGCTGCTTCCAAGTCTAAAGGGAGTATTAATGTTGATGTTGATGTTGAGGGTGTTGATTTGTCGTCTGAAGTGGAGCCGATTCCACGTACGAAAGATACACCACTTGGTGATGGTTTGGAGCCGAGTACAAGTGCTGATACTGTGAAGCACTTGCTATCTAATGCACATAAGAACTTTGATGAAGCCATTGCTAATATTCAAAGTGAGATTGTTGCTAATAAGGCTTCCTCTTCAAGTGATATGGGGCGTGACTCTAATTCGAAAGTTGCTGGTCCTATTGATTCTATGGATGATACTACTAGTGGAGTGAAGTCGGGTTCTTACGCGGCTGCTACTTCTAATGAACCTCAGAAACACGTGTCTAATTTTCGGAGGTTGGAATGTAGCAAAAAGAAGGATGATGTTGACCTTTCAGTTCCTTTGAAAGTAGTGGAAGAGGTAAACACGAGGTTTGAGAATACTCTTTACGGTTATTTCCTTGGCCAACGCCTTGCTTTTCCTGTTGTTGAATACTATGTACGCAATGCATGGGCTAAGTTTGGTGTGCAAAAGGTAATGATGAATTCAAAGGGATTCTTCTTCTTTAAGTTCAATTTGAAGAAAGGTGTTGATGATGTGCTTGAAAACGGTCCTTGGTTGATCAGAAATGTTCCTATTATTCTTAAACCATGGACTTTGAACACTAATCTACTCAAAGAGGATTTGACTAACATCCCGGTGTGGGTTAAATTCCATGATGTCCCTCTTGCAATGTTTTCTGATGATGGCCTCAGTCTTCTTGCCACACTGATTGGTACGCCCAAAAGGTTAGATGCTTTTACAAGCCAAATGTGCAAGGAATCGTGGGGCCGTAGTAGTTTTGCTAGATGCATGATAGAAGTGAAGTCGGATGAGGTGCTTCGGGACAGCCTTACTGTTGAGATACCATTACTTGATGGTTCGGGTTCGACTATTGAGAAGATACGGGTTGAATACGAGTGGCATCCACCTCGTTGTGACAAGTGTAAGATATTTGGTCATACTCTGACCGACTGTCCTAAAGTTGTTATACCTCCTGTTTAGCCTACTAAGCCTGTTTATGATAGCTTCAAGACTGTTACTAATAGGAAGAAAGGAAAACAAGGTGGTTCTACGATTCCGGGTAAAGGAGGGTTTATTAAACCTGTAGTGGGTAAGCAGTTGAAGTATCAACCCAAAAAGACTCCTCCTGAACCTAAGAATGCTGGTGGCACTAATAAGAAGACTTCTGATGTGGCTAGTCCTAGTGGAACAACGATCTCTACATCTAACCAATTTGATGCTCTCAATATGGATGATACGGATGCGTTTGGTATTCCTACTTTTGACACCAACATGGATGTGGATGCTGGATGTACAATGGAAGTTAATGTGGATGAGTCGGTTAAGACTGGTGCTACATCACAAGAACCGCTTGTGAGTGATTCAATGGGAACTAAGGAAGTTGGTTCTACTCCTTTAGTTGAGAAAATTAGTAAGTTTGAAAAGCTTCTTATCGATGGGAAAGGTACTTTTGTGGATGATGATGGTCATCCTGTTCCGTCTGCCTCTGTCACTAAGAGGGCTAACCCATTTTCCAAGGTGGGTAATGTTGTGGTTTCATATAGTGACGAGGAGGAGGTTCTTAACACGTTCGACGAATCTGCAAATCTTTTTGGTGGTGGTCATGAGCGTGAAGATGAGTTTGATGACTATGATGATTACTCGAAGCAAATTTATGATCTTCCAGGGGAATTGGATGCTCTTAATGCCATTTATGGCTTTAATCTCCAAGGTCGTAGGAAGTAGTTTATATTTTTGTTTGAGTCTTTCTATATGATGTGGTAGTGGTTTTGTTTTCTTGTCTAGAAAATAGGAAGTATCTTGTTATGTAAGCTTTTCGCCTATGTAACGGGCTGAGATATGGGATTCACTCATATCCGTTGTACTTAAATATTTTTTGGAGTAATATATTTACCGGGTCTTTTGACCTTTTACCCTAAAACTTTAACTTAAGCTAGAAATTTTTATTAAGCTCTGACTTTTATGACGTAATGTTATGATGTAATTTCGTTTATAAATTTTGTAAAAACAGATCATTAAACAAGTTCAAGGACTGCGTATGTAATTTTCAAATTGACAATGGTCAAAGTACAAAGGAATAAAAGTTTTTGCTTAAAACTCGTGTCCAAATTGTCAAAATTAAAAACATCTTCAAATTTCTGAGTGGTCATCTTGTTTGACCCGGTTTGAACCCAAGTAAGATCCCAAACAGTAAGCAAATAAATCATGTTCCACTTTCTTACATACAATATACCACTAATCACATTACAAAGTAAACAATGTTTTTACCTTCAGTTCTTCCTTCAAAGTTCAAACGATGACTTTTGAGGGAAAAGATTTTCTGCATTTCACATGTTGATGTGGGTGCAGATACTAGTGTTTAGCGTAGATGAAAATGCAAATAAGGCGTTGGTTTGTCATGTGCCGAGAAATAAGAGTAGCCAACTCAATGTTTTAGAGTCGTCACTACTACATAATATGTTAGATAGATCACTTCATATAGATCGGTTATGTTAAAAACTGATCTAACAAAGGAAAAAGAGGGAGAAATTTAATAAATAGATCGGGTTTTAGTGTAAAGACTGATCTTTAAAAATTTGAAACTAGTTAGATCGGTTTTTTAATATTAACCGATCTATTAACTTCTCACATATCTCTAAGCTGTCCCGTGAGAAGCATAGCTGTAAGCACGTTTTGTATTAAATAGATCGGTTATTTATAAAAAACCGATCTATTTATCTTCTTACAAACGGTCAGTTAGCATCCATTGGACATTAATAGTTAACAAACAACCATGAACATTAATATACATTAGCCTTAGACCCGTTTTTTTCACCAATACATCATAACAAAAACAAAAAACACACATTAAATGCTCCAAAAAATCACATTAAGTGTTCCAAACAAATCTCAAATTCAAGATCTATATTTTCTCAATTGAATTGAAAAGGTATATAATGTTTTAGCTATGCTTGCTATTTATCTATTAGATTCCATAACATAAAATTCATGTATAAGTAAATTTGTGTTTATTTGAAGCTTTGTTTATTTATTTTGGTGGTGTGTTATATGTAGGCTCCTTTGAAGAATTTTCTATGTGGCTCGTTGATACCTAGCTATAATTGACCCGTTGATGTAAGTTACTTATCTATACTTTTAAGCTAACCGTTTATTAATAGCATATTTTATAGTAACATTAAAGCATTTAGTATAAACTAAGTTAAAATCATAACCCTTTAGTTAAATACCCGTTCGAAATTAACCTAATAGAGGTTAATTTCGGATTGTCCCCATTTGGGACTGCTTTTTGAATATTTTATCTCATTTAGGATGTGATTATGTATTATGAGATCGAGTATTATTTGAGAAAATCGACATCATTTTTCCTTACTCCTATGAGTTTGCGTTTTATGCGCATACTTAAGGAGTTAAGGGGAAATGCTACCGATTTTTCTTCAATAATACTCGACTCATAATACACATTCACATATGAGACTAAATATTCAAAAAGTGGGTTAGGATTGACGGTTTGCAACTATTCTCATATGTTATCATATCATTCATGCATCTTATTAAAAATATAAAATTGTATATTTCAGATGGATCGTAGGAAGTGGATGTACAATATAGAACGTGCTACCCCGGAGTACATCAAAGGGTTGTCTGAGTTTATTAAAACTGCCGAGGATCATCAAGCAAAGACAGGAAAAGCCCGGATTTCATGTCCGTGTAAAAAATGTGCAAATTTTATTTTTCATGATGATATTGATAAGATTAGAGAACATTTGTTTCAACAAGGGTTTACTGATAACTACACACGGTGGAAAGATCATGGTGAACCACCACGTGATTGTAACGATGTTGTTTCAGAAAGTAATGTCAATAATAACGATGATATTCGTGGTAATAGTAATCAAAATATCAATGACATGCTACATGATGCGGAGCATAATGATGAACTCGATATGGAGAAATTACAACAAATGTTTGTCGAATCAGAAAAACCATTGTATACCGGTTGTACGAATTTTACCAAACTATCAGCAGTGTTGCAGTTGTTGACCTTAAAAGCAGAATATGGTTTGAGTGATGTCGGTTTCAATAAAATATTAGAGTTGTTAAATAAAATGTTACCTAAAGACAATGAGTTGCCCACTTCTACGTATCAAGCAAAAAAATTGATGTGTCCGTTGGGATTGGAAGTCACAAGAATAGATGCATGTCCGAGAGATTGTATATTGTATAGAAACGGGTATAAAGACCTACACAAATGTCTTGTATGTAAGGTTTCAAGGTATAAGGATACAAATCTGGCGGAATTTGATGATGACGTGACAAAGAATGGTCCCGCTGCTAAAGTATTATGGTATTTACCCATCAAACCAAGACTTAAGCAATTATTTTCAAATCCTAAGAATGCAAAATTGTTGAGGTGGCATGCAGAAGATCGCAAAATCGATGGAAAAATGAGACATGTGGCTGATTCCCCTCAATGGAAGCATATCGATAATCATTATGAAGAATTTGGAGCTGAGATTAGGAATATACGGTTTGGGCTTAGTTCAGATGGAATTAATCCATTTGGAAATATGAGTAGTCGTCATAGCACTTGGCCGGTTCTTTTATGCATATACAATCTTCCACCTTGGTTATGCATGAAACGTAAATACATCATGATGTCACTGTTAATTCAGGGTCCAAAACAACCCGGAAATGATATTGACGTGTATTTGGAGCCGTTAATTGATGACATGGAAAAACTTTGGTCTGAAGGCGTCAAGGTGTATGATGCGTACAAGAAAGAAAGTTTCACATTATTTGCCATGATTTTTTGTACCATAAGTGATTTTCCGGCGTACGGTAACTTGTCAGGATATGGAACGAAAGGGGAGAAGGCGTGTCCTGTTTGTGAAAATGACACTCATTCGCGGTGGTTGACTAACTGTAAGAAAACTGTGTATATGGGACATCGAAGATCACTTCCAGACGATCACAGGTACCGTAAAAAAAGGAAATTGTTCGATGGTAAAGTAGAGCATAGAAGGATGGCGGGAGTATTGAATGGACGTGATACATTATCTCGTGTTAAGGATATAAAAACTGTTTTTGGAAAAAAGGATAAAGCTCCACCAATTAATAAGAATATTTGGAAGAAAAAGTCTATATTTTGGAAGTTACCGTATTGGGAGCAGTTACAAGTCCGACCCCAAAATATACATTCCTCGACCCCAAAATATGGAAAGAGTTCTGTCGCATTGAACATTATACAGATCAGAAACTGGTACATTTCATTTCCTCCTAAACTTTTATAATATATTATTATCTTATTGAAAATTTTATAATTTGTTCGTGACTCCCATGTGTAGAGATTGCGCGAAGAAGCGAGAGCACGAGCAAGTAAACAAACTAATCGACCTCGGGTAGGAGCAAAAGGGTTTGCTGGTTTTCAGGAGCAGTGGGAAGAGGAGAGGAATGACCCAAATAGAGCAACGGATCTTCACAAGATACCAGGTCGTGGGAGTAGTTTTTGTTTGGGCAGGAGACGTCCTGATAAAGATGGAAACTTAGTTGCGACTCCAGAGACGGCCGAGCTAGCAAAAAAATTGGTAATTTTATTACATGTTTTGCAATAATAGTATTATAATTTCTCATTTTTATAGATTGGGGTTTATGAGTAAGTTGTTTTTGTTAATTTACAACTTGCATTAAACAGGTAGAAGCGAGCGAGCAGTTGTCTCAAGGGATGATTGAAGCTCAACCTGGAGCTGATGGTTTGGCCGTTGTGTATGGACCTGATCATGGGGGTCGCACTAGGGGAGTTAGCTCTATTGTTGGATTTAAAAAAGGCTTAAAAGGATATGTGAGGAAAAAAAGGACCTACAAAGAGTCAATAGATTTTGAAGAGTTGACGGAACAAATGGGAGAAAAGTTATTGTCTGGTAAGATATTTGATAAATTTAAGGAGAAATTTTTTGAAGTAATGAGGAAGGAACCGGGCTTTGGAATGAGTAGCGTTGGCTCGACAACTAGCAGGATCAAGATAGATTGCATAAAGGTGAATGTATATCTGTTATGTTAGTAGACGTACAATTGATATGTAACATCCTTTATATACACACAACTAATATACGTGGTTTGTTTTCTAGGAACCCACCACATGCTCTTTGTTCAGTCCTCAATCCATTTTGACTGGGGAGAAGATTTTGTGTGCCCACGCGACAGTGTATCCAGTTGGGGACGGCTACATGGAAGCAAGTTACGAAAGGGTCACATGAGGGTCTCGGTTCTCAAAGTACTTAATCGGCAAGAAGAGTTGGAGCTTCCTGTGCCAGATGAAGATATTCCTAATTTGGGAGGCACATGCGGGGGCTTTATTCAATGGCCAATTGGTGCCATTGCTTGCTTTAAGGTATTACTTGCATATACGTGGTTCAATTTGTTTTGTATATATCAATAAGCTTTAGTCATGTTTTTAAAATTAAAATGTGTAGGGTTTGCCAAACACCCCTACAACAAGTGCCGCTGCCAAGAGTACATTACCTAACAATGTACAAGGACCTTCAACTGAATGTTCAGCATTAACGATTGTTCCTACTATTACAAAGGTAAATCCTAAAGCTATCTAGCTTTGATAGGCTTCAATATAGAACTCAGAAATGATTCATATGTATTGATGTATGTATAGGCAAGCAAGAAAAGAAAAAAGATATTAAAAGCACCCGTCGAGCAGTCTAAAGCCGAGAAGGAAAAAGCTGATATCAAAAAACAGTTACATGCTTTGAAAGAGGATATAGATGGGAGATCAGATGCTGTGAAGAAAGGCTATAATCGTTGGATGGCCCATGAGGATTGTACCATGCCGCAATTTGTTTCTTTTAAGATGGAGATCTTTCGGGATGCCGATGATTTTACACTACCAATCAACCCAAGAGACATCATTGAACTTCTGATAGGCGAGCAACTAACGACCAACATTCTCACTCTTTTCTCAAGGTATGTGAATTAATTGACATCCACATGTTTACTTGTTTGTTTTCGTTGATGTATATGAGTTCTTTAGACTCTCTTGAACGCATTTATCTGATTGTGATAAGTAATATCTAAAGATGTTTGGTAAGAGTGTTAATACTTAATTTTTGTTAATGTGTAAAATCAGGTCACTATATCTTCTTAAGGCAGCCTCACCAAATAAAAATAACAAGACTGGTTTCTTGAACCCGGAAGTGATCACGGCAGATACACACATGGACACGGACACTGATGTTGTGATTTACTTGACAGAAGCCTTAAATTGTGAGATTTCGGGTTATGATTTTTTTGTGGCGCCGTATCTACAGAGGTAAGATGGTACCATCTTCATCTTTATATCGTTTTTAAGTTACTTGCTTTATACAGTAACAAATTTTTTGCACATGTACACAGTGGTCATCATGCTCTTCTCATTATTTGCCCAAAGCATGGAAAGGGATTCATTTTGGATTCTTACAAGTGGAAAGAAAAAAGAACAAAGAAAGACTATTATCTCGTTAAACATGTGGAACGGTAATAGTATTCTTAAGTTGATTTTGAATTCACTTATGTATGTATAATATTTAATACAAATTGTTGCTTATTTTGTCTTTTTCTTAGCGTTGTTGGTCAATTGAGTTGGGACTTTCCTGTTGTAAATAAGCAAGAAGAGACTTGGGAATGTGGATTTTATGTCATGAAGTGGGTGCTTGACTTCGTGCTGAAATATCAACATGACGACTTCCCGAATACAGTAAGTACTTGCAAAATGTCTTCGAATATATTTTTTTACACCGGATGCTAATTTGTAATATAACAATTTTTGTTTTGTTTATTATGGTACATATAGCTCCCTTGGGGTGAAGAGAGGCCGTTAAATATGGTTGAGATAGATTCTGTTGTCAATGCGTGGTTTTCATTGTGGCGCGATGGATGAGGTATGTTATATACATGTATAGACTGAAATGGTACATGAATGGCATAATAGGGGAACTTTGTTGCTAGTGTTTTGTTACAATTTGTGGAATAGGTATAAGTTATACCACTATAAGCCCGACAGCTAGCCATATCCCAGTAGGTGTTATAAATTGTAGCAACACCAGAACTAGATGTTTATACATAGTGTGAAATGCGACTACATAGTATTACAATTACTTGACTAGTTAACTGGTCAGCCAAGAAGAATTAAGGGAAGTTGACTTTATATAAAGTTTTATTTTTTGATAAATTGCTACTTGTAAATGTGCCTATATGGAGGTATATCATCTAGTGGGAAGGGAGAATGACCAATTCATAATAGCTAACTTATCAGAAAGAGTATAGAAATCAACCTAAATGTGTTTATAAGCATCAAATGTCTGACAATTTTTTGTCATTCATGAGCCTTCTATATATTTATAGCTAGCGAGCTATGTGATACGAGTACTATACTTTTTAGACCTTACTCATGCTTTGATTGGATTGTCTAAGTAGCAAAACTGGTTTAATTATGAGCAATTCAAAGCTGCTCAAGTATAATGCCCAAGCTGCTATTCCTATTGTTTTCAAAGCTGTCATTCGTGCTTGTTAGTAGTCGTTTAGTTTAAAAGAAACTTATATTCTATTTGTTTTTGTCTTGACAGCGGGTAACAACGACAACAACTACGACAACCCCGTAAGGAAATGGTTCCAAAGGTCATCAAGCTTTACTCTTTTGGCATCCGTGATTGCTTTTCTTATTTTGAGGTAGGAGTGAACTCTTTAGTCACAATATATTCTACCTGTATATTTGCAACGCAGCAGCTTGGACTTTTGGATAGCAGTTAGTAGGACTCGTGAACTCTTATTTTGAGGGTGTTGTATTATGTTGCAATTGTCGTTTTTTATTTGAAGTTGTTTTGTAACTTAAATGTTGATCTTTATCTAAGTTACTAGAATATTATTGTGTATGGTAATGAATTGCAATTCTGGAATGGAAAAAGCTGCACTTTTGTTTGTGATTAAATTCTGGGAAAATCAATTTTTATGTATTATTTTTTTTAAATCATATTTATTAAATAGATCGGTTTAAAACCGATCTAACTACACCTGAGCCAAACACAAAAACCAACATTACATAAATCAGTTATTCATTATTAACCGATCTTTATGAAATCTTAAAAAGATCGGTTCTAAACCGATCTATATAAGTTCTTGCTCATAAAGATCACCCTTAGATAGATCGGTTGGTTACCGATCTATATGTGGCTTTCTAACCGATCTAACTAGCTTTTTTTGTAGTAGTGCGTTAAATGTTGATTTGAAACCTTTAGAAGGCAAAGATGGTGGCGGAAAAGGCGGTCTTACCCATGGCCAGGTTAGCAAGTCTCTTTGGCTATTAAATTTAGGTCTTTCTGCACAAACACAGAGGACTTTTTCATTAGACCCGGTATTTGAAAGTTCTTTTGGCTAGACAAACGAGACAAAAAAAGCCATCTTGTAATTACTTAGATATAAAAAGAAGAGTACAATGTATATAAAACAGCATAAATGAAAAAGTATTGACCTTATCGATATGAGATGAAAAAAAAAAAAAAAAAAAAAAAAAAGGTAGCACTAATGATTGGATGAGCAGATAAGATGGATTCCATATTTTAAGCATCATGAACCTAATTTTGATATTAAGTATTTTCTTATATTATTTGTATGCATAAGTCATGAACTGAAGCAATAGACATGGCCAAGTCTTTTGCTGCACTAAAGTTGAGCTGAAAAAAGAATGCAACTGTCTTTAAAACAGTCAATTGCCATATGATAGGGAATGACAGGTATAACTTTAGTACCGTATATTGTTCGATTAACCACACTGAAAATTTAACATTTTTTACGGTTCTTGGTTTGAATGGTAGTCAAATATCCTATCATCCCACACAATGAAATGAAGTAAATAAAATGACCTTCCCGAGTTTGATGTTCAGACACATTATTTGTCAGTTTGACTTTTCAGGTCAAAAAATATATAAAGAAATTCACAATTGATAGAATAAATTCTCAAGGATAAGAGTTTGATAAGTTCATAAGATCTGTTAACAGTTAGAAATACTTAGAAACAATGAAAAAATTCTTGCATGTGTTATAAAACCTATCTTAATTTGAATTTTGAACAATTACATATTTGACTTTGACTTTGAGAGTTAAGTTAACCTCGATTATGATCCATAAATTTGACATGATCATCTGACAGAAAAATTAAAGATTTCATATCGTTGACAAAAATGTTCAATACTCAGTCGCGCCCTTCCTTACATAAAAAAACATATATATGCTCTATAATACTAATAAACTAATTTGACTCAGAAGTCAACTATGTTAATGTCTAATGATTTCATCTCAGTTTAGAACATATTTATGTGCTCGAACTTGTTTAAAGCCAAATGATATATAACAAGCTCAATTACAACTATGAAGAAGTCCCAAAATGAAGGAACATAATTACACATACGGCATTTAATAAAAATTTCATGCATGGGCATTAGTTTGATATGAAACCAAAACATTGAAGCTGGAGATGAAACTTGTGTGAAGAGGGCATGATCCTGCTGTCAAATGTAGTGCCATTGGTATTAATGGCTATATGGCGCAGACCATTTCATTATCAAAATCAGGATCTTCATCAGACATTCTTCGTCTCTTGGGTGTCAACCCACATGACTCGAGAAGCCATCTATCCCCAATAAGAAGTAGACCTCTCAAACCATATAGGCTATTCGGTAGATGACTTATACCTGAACATAGTATATTTAACTCTTTCAAACATTCTAAACAACCAATTTCTCTAGGTAATTTCTCAACTCGAATACAATGAGTAAGTTCTAAACATTTCAGACGTTTCATCTCATAAATGCTGTTCAAAAAATCTTGTAGAAGTGTACACTCGGATAAAATTAGACTTTCTAAACATTCCAATTTTCCAATATCCACAGGTAACTCGACAATTTCCTAGTGTTTAAAACAAATAAACTTACTGTTTAAACCTTGTGCCAAAGTATAAAAACCAAAACTTGAACACCACCGTTACATAAGATTAGAGTACCAAATAATGAATCAATTAATTGATTAGTATAAAGTATTTTGACCCTTAAAATTTAAGAAAAATTACTGCTCATCAATTCACTTGACACCAGTATAGTTGTCGAAAGTCAATGATCTGACATTCTGACACAAAACTCAACTTTTTCATGTTAAACAATATCCATCCTAATTTAGATCATATTTATCTATACTACTTATAAAGCATATAACACCCTCTCTCATATTTATTATTTTAAGATTTCCTAAATTAGATTTTAAGTAAGATACTACTTATAAAACATAATGTACAACTATGTAAAGTATAATTGATTTTAAGCAAATACCATTTATTACATACAATTAATACATAATTTAAAACACCTCATTACCAATATATACAACTAGCTAAGCACAATGTACAAATAAAACAAAACACTATTCAACATATACAATTAATACATACTATGTAATTTAATTCACATATTTACCAAAATATACAACTATTTAACCACAAAGTACAATCTAATTAAGCTTTTGAAACATAAATCCGAAATCCTGCACCTCAAAACAACATAACAATTATTCGCCGGAAAATTTAGTCATAGGGTACCCGCCGCCGCATCGCGCGGGTACGAGGGACGGAGCCAGTGGGGGGCTGGAGGGTGCTCGGCCACCCCCAACAATGGCAGGCCTACCCTATGACCAGGTGGTTCCCTGAAAGATGAAAGTTTTTAGAAGGTATGTATACGAAAGATTAGGACGTACAGATCGGGAACCACCTTGAAAGTGAACTCATCACTCGACCACGGTACACGGGACTTCTGCTTTTTGTGCCTATGCTATTCACGGATTTATATGTAGCAGAATGTTTTACCATAAGAGGTTTTTATCTCGGATGTAAAACCACATGACTCAAGAAGCCGTCTAGACCCAAAAATACGTAGACCTTTCATCCTAAAAATACCCTCTGGAAGATGACTAATGCCTGTTCCAGTGATATCCAACTCTTTTAAACATTCTAACCGTCCAATTTCCTCAGGCAATTCCGCAACTTTAAAACAATAACTGAGGTCGAGATTAACGAGCTTTGGACATTCAGCCGGAATCTGAAGTTCGACCAAATCAGTACAATTCCCGACTCTTAGCGTCTCAAGATTTGGAGTAACCCCGAGGTGAAGGGTCCTCAACTTCTTTAATCTATAAAGGTCGAGAGATCTGAGTTTTGGACTTTCAGCAGGCATGTGTAATTTTTCCAATCTACCACAATTATGGAAATGTAACTCCTTTAGATTTGGAGTAACCTGGAAATGAACTTCTTCCAAACTCCAACAAATTTCAACAATTAGTGTCTCTAGATTCGGAGCCACACTAAGGTCAAGGGTCCTCAAATAATCTGAATATCTGAACTTTAGGAACCTGAGCTTTAAAAAAGGCTGTCATAAATAAGCAACAAAAAAGTGGAAAGATAAAAGTTAATTCGTGTAATGAGTAACAAAAGAGGGAAAGATAAAAGTAGCAATTAATGAATCAACCATTAATTAATTATTCTACGTACCTTTTTTTCTCCATCTTTCCAAAGTTTAACCATTTTACTGTAATTCATTTGAAGTCCAACAAGATAATTTGGTTGAAATGTTTTCGGTAAACTTGAAAAAGGATAATTTCTCCAGCTCAGAAATCGTAAGGCATTTGGAAGGTGTAGTCTATCTTCATCAAACTTCCACTTGCTAACTTCGTATGGTGCATACACTAGAAGAAATCTAAGTTCCTTCATGTATGCGACACCGTTCAACAAAATTTCAAAATTGAATCCATATGCACGCAGTGTTATACATTGTGTTGCTTGGGTAGCCTGTAGGTAATTCAAATAGCAGTAGAGACCATGAGATTTGTTTCATTACAAAACAAAATGTGAAATTAATTTCTCGAATTTAAATGAAATGTTTAGGTTAGGGTTTCTATTAAATTAGTGGAATTGGATGAATGGTTTGTGTTATTTGAGTGTGAATTAAAAAAGTGGAAAGAGGGGAGTGACTGAAAGTGGTGGTTGGGTGACGGTGGGATGGTGGATGGGTTTGATGATTGTTGGTGGGATTATCATAGTGAGATAATTTTGGTCCGGTCTCAGTCTAGGGTTTTTCATAATTTCGGTCTCGGTCCGATTCGGTTTGGTCCGGTCCGGTCCGACTTAAAAACCGGACATTTAGTATATTTGGACCGAGACCGGACCAAACCGCACCGAGACCGGACCGACCACATTCGGTCCGGTCTCGGTTTTTTGCCGAATTCGGTCTCAATCCGATCTGGTTTTTCTCGGTCTGGTCCGGTTTTCACCCGATGAGCAACCTTACCTGCATTTATGAAACGTTCAAACCGCATGGATGTTTTTTGCAATACACCCTAATAAAATATATTAAAAGACAAACATACTTCACTTTTAACAGTTAATGTTAGTAAACCAAACTTGTATCGAGTGTTTCATTGTAGGACCACAAGGGCCATTGGGTTCAAAAGAGTATGTTTTGGGCTTGGGTTAGAGATTGGGGTTGAAAAGAAACGTTTGGTGTGGGGGGCGTGGGGTTCAGATTTGGCCATGATGCCTTAATATGCTAGATTTTGTAATGCCTGCCACACTAGATGGGTTTTGAAAATATACATTACCTTTGCTTTCTTGAAAACCGAGAACAAATTATCAGCCACACATTATATATCTAAACCATACGAGTCCAGTACTTCGTATATATTATTCCTCCTTATATATTTTAAAATAATATACATGTCAAAATTTGATTTCTAACCCAAGTTAAAACAAACAATTTTTTAAAACACCATGCATCTTCTTTTACTCCCTTGCCTTTAAAATCTAAACCTAAGTCAAATCCTACTTCCGAACCAAACAGCCCCTTTGTTTAACAAAAATAACTTGATACTTACCGAGCCATTAGCCAATATATCTTCAATTTCCTCTCTAATCCATAACCGGCTATGCATTTCAGGTTTATTGGGGTTCTCACGACGAACAATATTCTTGCCCATTTCTTCAATATGGTCATGCATCCCCAACTTCTTATCTTCAGATACAATTATAAGGGATCTCTGCTTAAGAACTCCTAAGCCAACTTTAGCAAAAAAGCCACAACTTTCAAACATTATGACTGCATCCTTTTCCTTCCAACCTTTCAGAAAGCATGCAACATCTAGAAACATTTCTTTGTGATCATCCTCAAGACCATCATAACTGAGTTCCAATTTATCCATAGTTGCCTTCAATGGGATTTTTTTTAGTCTTGCTAGGGTATCTTTCCATTGAAGGACATTTTGATCACAAAGAAGTGAACCCAAAACTTTGATTGTTAATGGGAGACCATCAGCGTATTGTACAACTTCTTCTGAAAGTTCTTCATACCCTACAACCGGAATATCTCTATTAAATGCATACTTACTAAAAAGAGAAATCGCTTCCGTACGCAATAACAAGTTGACGTTATTAATGAACTTCACTCGGTGGGATAACAGAACTTGCTTATCTCGTGTGGTAATGATAACTCTGCTTCCCAATTTGAACCAGTCAGACGAGCCTGCTAACGCCTCAAGTTGTTCTATATCATCAACATCATCTAGAACAACAAGAACCTTTCTCCCACGCAACAAAGTTTTCATCATGTTTGTTCCTTCATGAACACTTCTTACAACGATGTTTTCGTCACTTAGCACACTGCAAAGAATTTGTTGTTGCAACTCTTTCAAACCATACGAAGAGGAATTTGAAACTTCCCTTACATTTTCAACAAATACTTTACCGTCAAACTGAATGGATATTCGATCAAAAACAACTCCTGCCAAAGTTGTCTTCCCCCCACCTCCCATCCCCCATATCCCTATAATGCGGACATCATCAGCATCAAGTTCTAAAGATGAAAGGACAGGTTCTATTCGTGTTTCCATTCCTACTAAATTTCCATCAACACTTGAACTACTCAAACATTTCTTTTTGAAAATAACGTCAACAATTTCCTCGATCAATATGGATTCATCCCTGTAACATTCATGAAGATCTAAATAATTAGCTCTCAATTAGTTTGATATAAATATTAATTCATATAACAAAGAAATTACCCTTTCAACTCTGACCCAGCAAGTTTGCCTGCTTCGTTCAAAACGTCCCTCCATTTCGTAGCAGCCTCGTCATTTTCATGTTTTTTAAAAGCTTCTCCAACCACCCCACTTTGGTTGCGGATTTCCCTGGGCTCCACATGATAAAAGACTGGGTAAGCAATCCACTCATCACCAGTATGCTCACTTGTCTTTTGACATTCCATAATCTTGACAAGCTCATCTAAGCACCAACGCGAAGATGCATAGTCCTTAGAAAACACAATGACGAAGAATCTCGAGTCCTCAATAGACTTGATGAGTTGCTTGTCAATCGTTTTTCCTTTTTCAATTTTCTTATTATCCTTGTAAGTTTGAATCCCTCGTTGCTCAAGAGCTTTATAAAGATGACTAACAAAGTTGTTACGAGTTTCACCTCTAAAGCTTAAAAAGACATCATATTTGAAGCTCTTTTGAGTGGATGAAGTTGAAGTTGAAGTTGAAGCCATTGAAGTTACTGTTGAAGGATTGTATGAACAGCTAGATGAGATGAATGAGATGAGTAACCTTTAATTTCCAGAGCAATGATCAACAAGCCAATCCTAATGTGAAGGCAACTATGTTTTTGTGGAAATAAAATTTGGAATAACATAGAGACATAAAAACCACTTATTTGGTCAAATGAAATAATGTTTCATATTTAAACAAAAGTTGCAATTTTTATCCTCGTATTGTTGAGATTAGCAAATATGATTAAATAGCTAAATCTTAGCAATTCATTTTTTATCACAAAATTAAAACTCATTTTTAAAAAAGAAAATATCTCAAAAACGATTTATGGTTATGAGGAAAAACATGCCTTTTTTGATCAAGGTCTATATAATGACTTGTTTAAAGATTATTTGTTATAGCAAAAATTTAAGACATATGAAAAAAAAATAAAAAATAAAATAAAATAAAATAAAATTTGCCAGAAAAATAATAGAATAGTCGAACAATGGTAGTTTGATTTATGAGTCATGAATTTTTGGATGGTAAAATGGTTAGTATCGTATTGTTCTACTAGAAGTTTCGAGAGAGAAAATGCGATTGAGGCTTTCAAGGAGTCTGTTTGGAAAAAAAATAAAAAGCTTTCAAGGAGTAGGATGATGACACTTGTTAAAACAAGAAAGGGTACAAACATCATTTTACGTTAATATTCTGTGTAGCAATAAAAGTTGTCCGTGTAATATCAATTTCCTAAGGGCATGTTTGATAGGGTGAAATTCAGAGAAATGAAATAAAGCGCATAAATCAAATTCACATAAATGAATTCCACACAAATTCAGTAAAAATTCTTGTGTTTGGTAACGCCAGAGAATTGACTTAAGAAATTATTATTATTATTATTATTATTATTATTATTATTATTATTATTATTATTATTATTATTATTATTATTATTATTATTATTATTATTATTATTATTATTATCTTCTAAGAATTGGTTTCCACTCAATATGTAAAGGAAATGAATTCCTTGATTTTGTATGTAAATCAACTCTTTAAGAATTGCAAATCTCCACCCTTTTATTTCTTAGGCTACCAAACAAAAGAAATGAATTAATTTCCAATTCTTTGATCTCAATTCCCCCAACCAATTAAACATGCCCTTAAAAGAGCATGCGTTAAAGCCAAGTGGGTGAAATCTTCACATTTTTGCGTTAAAGCCAAGTTAACCACACCGGGTATCCACGTTAAAGTCCAAGTGAAGGTGATGCATTAAAGCTTTAACGCTACGTGAAAGTGTGTTTTTTGTGAGTTAAACTTTAACTTCCCCACCATGTGGTGAGTTAAGCTTTAACTCAGTTTTTTTATTTTATTTTATTATTTTATTTTTTTTAGTTATGGTTAAGATGTTAAAATTGTTGTGACGCAAACGTGCCACTGCGTTAATGTTTAACTCAAGTGATGATACCCAATGCTTATGCAATCATTTTGTTATTTGTTAAATGTTGATAGTTATTTAGGTACTGTATTTTTCTATTTGCCAAACGTATAATGGTACAATATGACAAACCATATGTCAATCTCCCACCCTCAGTAGCTTACTAAATCTATATTTTCTACTAGTAATTTTTATTCTTCACAAGTTTAAACAGCAAACACTAAGCTACTCAATATAAGTTATGATATATAGTGATGGAATTAGTGAGACCCACACTGTTTTACAAGACATCGATGAAATTTTAATTTGTGGTGTTAACTTTTGTTAAAAAATCTCAAAATTTTCTTTAGTTGCATTCAGACAAAAAAATTGTATTTCTAAAACTTGCATAGATGATCTCTTAGTAAGTGAAAAATAGACTCAATTTATGTTAAACTCAATCTTTTCATTATAGTCGCAATTTTTGTTTAAATTTTTTTTCTTAAACGAAGAGTATAATTTTTAAACCGATCACTTTTAATCCTGATTCCGCTACTAATGATAACCGTTAGTCAAGATTAGCTACTGTGATTTCTTTTCGTATAAACAACCACAACTAAACCCAAACATGACTACTCTCGTTAAGTCAACAGCATGCATGTTTAGGTTTACTTAATTCACTCGTGCAATGATGAAGAGACATAGTGTATTATTATCATTTAAGAATTGCTATAAAAGTAAATATAAAAAAAGCAACAGAAAACAATAGATCTTATAAAAGCAAGCATACATAACGTAAATGGTGATCAATATATATGTAAAATAACATTTATAAAAGAATACCTGTGAGATTTGCTTTCTTTATGATCCTCTCCTTTGCAAAAACAAGTGTTCAAACTTTGATTGATATGTATGAAAGTTGTGAAGAAAAACGAGTTCAAGAGACAGCATATTTATATAAATTTAATACTATTATCTTTTATATCCATTCAAATTTGATGCTGTTCCAAAGGACCACATGTTTTAAATTTATGTTACGCCAAAAGTCTTTAGTCCAAAGCTTTAATTATTATGAGAAAATAACCAAAGCAAAATTCCTAGCCATATATATAATATACATTATCCGATTACATTGGCCCAATTATAGATAGATTTTTTTTTTTTTTTTAAACAATTCTTTATATTATATGAAATCATCAAAACGAGCCGAGCTTTGACAAAAAAACGAGTAGAGCTTTTAACGAGCTACTCGAGCTCGTGCTCATTTAGCTCGAGTCTATCTTGATAATTTCCAAGCTCGAGTGGAGCTCAAACAAATTGTAGAGCTCGATTAATTTCACGAGACGAACTTTTAAAACTAGTATTTAGCTCTGCTTGTTCGAAAGCTCATTTAATTATTTGAGCCGAAATAGCCAAACGAGCTACTTGAACTAAACGAGCCGAACGAGCAAATCAAGCCACATATATAGTTTCAAAATATTTTGATTGTAAAATTTTAGTTACTATTAGTATTATAGGTTAAATATAAAACCAAAACTAATATATGTTAACCTGCACACTTCCTTCGTAAATATAAAACCAAAACTAATACATATATGTTAACCTCCACACTTCCTTCACTGGGCGATGTGGGATAAATTCCTATTTCCATTTTTATATTTTAAGTGTCTTACTTTGAGACAATTCATATTACCTCTATTTTGGACACACTTTAGCTCGTTGCGAAGTCCTCTTAAAGGAGAATGTAAAACTACTAACCAATGCAAATATGTATAACATAAACATATATTAAATAGTGTCCAAAGTTTGCAAATCATCATTTTTCAAAACATTTTCCAGCAATTTCTTCGAGCCGAATTCAAGAAACTCACAAATAATAATCACTCACCGAGAACCAAAACTTCTAGTGCATTATTAAGCTACAAACTTCCATCATTGTCCCCTGCAATGAGTATTTGGGATTAAAGGAATACATGTATCCGGTAGGGAAGGGATCCAGTAAGAAGAAAAACTAAAATAGGAAGAATAAGAAAAATTTCTAGCCACACATTTCAAATTAGATGGAGAATTTTAAGGGGAGATGCATCTATTTTTGTAGGTGCATCTGAAATAAGCAGTTGTGGTTTCTTCTTATCATTCTTATTTTAATTTTTCTTCTTATTTGATCATAACTCGTATCCGGTATCATAAACAACACTGATGATACTTATCCATAAATTACCATTGTCAACGAAAAGTATGACACTTCAAAGCAAAAGTTGATATATATTAATCAAGAAAGAAACAATATAAGCAATTTCACAATAATTAAAAAAATCATATATCAGATGACATGTTTCATATGCTTAAAATTTGTCGACTAATGTTTGTAGAACTGAATGCAAGTAAATGATAAAACGCTCACCTAATCTCACCTGCACTCAAAACAATCACGAAGACAATTACTCCAAATGGGTTTGGGGCTAAATATATTCACCAAATGGGTCAAATGGGTTGAAACTGCTTTGACGGGTTACTTATCATCGCATATTCCCAGCTCTACAAATCATTCGCTTTACAAATATTTAATCATTATAAAAAGATAGTTTTGGTAATCATTTGTGACACAACCCGATTAAACAGCACCACCCATT
This sequence comes from Artemisia argyi, assembly GCA_030686995.1. Classification (NCBI taxonomy): domain Eukaryota; kingdom Viridiplantae; phylum Streptophyta; class Magnoliopsida; order Asterales; family Asteraceae; genus Artemisia; species Artemisia argyi. The sequence goes on from CM060701.1 coordinate 228,869,305, forward strand.
CTGACCAGAACCTGCTTTGACCTGATATGTTATTGTAATAAGATAGTTTTTGTATTCATATTTAACTAGACCCGTTTGAGTGCACAAAACTACCCATTCTGACCAGAGCCTGCTTTGACCTATTTCTTACCCGCCAAAATGCCACCTTTAAATGTCATCCTATTCACATAAATTAAGTTAATGCAATACAAATAGTTATTGTAATCTTATCTAACCAAACTGTTTTTATCCGCACGGAACTACCCATTTTGAACTGAACCGGCTTTAACGTGTTACTTACCCAACCTATTGCCACCTCTAGTCCGAGAAGTCAAATTATGCAATATACAAGATTGAATAATGAAATTAATAGATGAATTCTACCTATCATTTCAGTTCTGTTCACATCTACCATAAACTTTCTTAGCTAAAACAAGGAGGTGTCTAAGTAAAAATAGGGTTTAAAAACTGTAATTACGACCAAGTAAAATAACTTATCTGCATATTATTTGAAATGGAGCTTTTAATTAGCAATCCCAAACACCCCTTAGTGAATAACTACACGTCTACACTACCACATTACATAAAAAATTTACATGTGACTAAAGATGCAGATATATCCTATTGAGTATTGATCAAAATCAATAACATAAGTAGTTCTTAATGTCACATCCTTATCCTTATTTCACTATTCCTATTCATAAACTGATGATACAAAAAAATTCCCAAGTTATCAAAAACTAAATACACATTAACATTCAATTATAAGATGGGATTGTTCGAGTAATCGAAATACTACAACTCACAAAAAGATCGTATATATATCTCAATCAATTTTTCATTATTCAACTACGCGCACTAAAAGGTAAAGCGTGATTAACTTTACAGATTATAGTTGCCGACTACGTGTTAGTTTTGTTGTACGTTGAATCCTACCAACTTTGTTGAATGAGCTAATCCAACACTTAATCTGTTCAGAAAAACACACAAACGTAGGTTATTTCATGCTTTCACGTCACCATTTCATGATTATTAGTCAGTAACACAACCGTCATGAATTCGATAACAACTCTACCTAATCTTCCTTGTCCGTACAGTAACCTGAGACCGTACTGACATCGTCTCCGGTTGACCGGAAGACGCATAGGCGCAGCTATATAGGGGCGGGAGGTGGCGCCCGACCCCCCGAAATTTTTTTTGCGATGTAGGGAGTATATAGTTTTCGTGTAAAAAAATTTCGGTATATTCGGCTTCGACCCCCCATTTTAATTGTGAATTTTTTTTTTATACATTAAGCAATAAAATTGATCCATTACATTTTACATAAGCCCATCTACCCAAACTAAAATCCATTAACAAACCAAATCCCAAACTAAAATCCATTACTTAGCACACATTAAAAAAAAAAAAAAAAAAAAAAAAAAAAAAAAAAAAAAACAGAACAATAACAATTAACAAACCAATTAACCAAATCCCAAACCCTCCCCCTTCGACCCTCATCTCCTCCCACCTTCCTGGCTCCTGCAGTCCCGCCGGCCACCGCCGACAGCCGACCAGCCTCCGCCACACCTGCCGCCGCCTGCAGCGGCCCTTCTAGTTTGTTGTCTTTAAATCTACTTGTCTTTTATTTAGGGATTTAGTAGAAATTAGGGATTTAAGTAGAAATTAATTAGAAATTGGGGTTGAAAGTTCAATATTGCAGCCTAGCAGGAATCGTCAATCGTGTACCACTAATATAAGTTCTTTGCAATTTAGTTGTCTTGGACAAATGTTTAGTTTTTCAGTGATTGAAACTTCTTTTTTTTATAATAATAGTATTTAATTTTTGACCCGACCCGAATCGAATCACCGACCCGAACATATTACCCGAAAAATCGCGTTAGGAAAAAAAAATTTAGATCCCGACCCCCCACTGAAAATTTTCTAGCTTTGCCACTGGGAAGACGGAACAGAATTACAGCAGTGAGTGAAGCTTCTGAAGTTGTTTTTGCTCCGGGTGATCCGGAGATTACGTGGCAGATTGTTGTGGGAACTATTGGTAAGCTTTGTTAATGTGACATGTTTAAGGTTATTCGTGGGCTTACGAGCTTATTTGATTTCGGCTTATATTTCATAAGTCTAAATATTTTTAGGCTTGTTTCGAGACTTACGGGCTTATACAAGCTTAATATTTTTAAGCTTGTATTAATGGGTAAGCCCATAAATCTCAAAACAAGCTGAACAATATTTGGACTTGTAAAATATAAGCCGAAATTATATTTTACAAGTCCAAATATTGTTCAGCTTGTTTCTAAAGTGGGAGATGTCGTTGTGTCTGATAGTGATTACGAGGAGGTTGTTAACACGTTTGATGAGTCCGCTAATCTATTTGGTGGGGGTCACGAGCGTGAATATGACTATGATGGTTATGATTACGATGACTATGCGCAGCAGGTTTATGATCTTCCGGGGAATTTGGATGCTTTTAATGCCATGTACGGCACTAAGCTTCAAGGTCTTAGGAAGTAATTTATTTTGTCATTGTATTTTGTTATCATTTGAGTAGTGCTTTGTTTTCCTTTTGGAAAATAGGTAGTATCTTGTTATGTACTTATGTAAGCTGTCGCCTATGTAACGGGCTGAGATATGGGAGTCACCCATATCCTTTGTACTTAAATGTTTTTTGGAGAATATATTTACCGGGTCTTTTGACCTTTTACCCAATATATATATATATATATATATATATATATATATATATATATATATATATATATATAAGCCGAAATTAAATAAGCTCGTAAGCCTACGAATAGCCTTAAACAAGGTGTTATTCTTACCTTATCAAGTGGGCTTATTAGCTTATTTAAAACTTAGAAAGCTCGTAAGCTCGCTTTTTTTGCTTATCAAGTTAAGCTTATGTGACCTTAGACATAAGCTCATAAGGAAAAAAAGAAAGTGGACTTACGAGCTTTTCAGCTTTTAGTTTATTTGAGTTTGAATGCTTTTTTATTTGTGGTTGGTTTTTGATATTTGTAGCTGGAGTTACGCCGTTTGTGGTTGCTGGAATCGAATTTAGCAAGAGAATTGTAAGTTTATTATGTCATTATTGTGTTTGGTACGCTAGGTTTGTAAATGAGTCACAACTCACAAGCCAAGTTTGAACTTGACTTGTAGGCCGTTTAAATAGACGAGCTAGAGGTTGAGCTTCTGAGCTCCATACATATAGCTCGATTAGGCTAATGAGCCTAAATAAATATAATAAGTTAAGTATTTAGGTATTATACAGTTAATTAAGAGGTACCAATTATTGAGATAGCATAGTCATTTCGAAAGAGTAAAAAATAATTAGGGTTGAAACTCGACCCGGCTTGTCTACAACATAATATGGGGTGTTCGGGTAAGCTGATTTGAGCAGTTTGACAACTTATTGAAATTTTAGGAAAGATATTAAGATCATTTAAGGTCTTTGGGTAAAGCTTAATATCATGGGATTATATCTCTTTTGGGGAAAGAATAAGCTATTAAGCATAGCCTTAGATTAGATATAAGCAATTTAAGAGGGTGTTTCACAATACTGATTAAATGTCTATTACAGATAAGTGATTTGAGTTAAGCTCGCATACGAGTTGACTTGTTTATTTTTGAAGTAGATGAGCAAATTTAAGCAATCTCAGACACCCCCTATCTATGGTTATTGGATTATTGGAGACTTAGTGTGTAAAACTATGAGTTCCGAATAATCAGTTTGTTAGTTGCATGATCAGTTTACACTTTAAAGTCCTTGAATAAGAATAAGTGATAACCATTGCCAAAATTGAATCCAAATAAGCTACATTATCACAAAGCAATAACAAAGCAAGGCAATACACCTAGTGTGCCAAAATTTAAAGTCCTTCAGGTAGATGTATTGATTTTGTGATCTGCTATGTGTGAACCAAATTTAGTCCAGTTTAATTCTGTTTTGATATGCAGGGACCTGGCATAAGTCATGTAACCGAAGCAATAGACCTTGCTAAGTCTTTTTCAGTGCTCAAGTTGAGCTGAAAACAGAATGCAACTGTCTTTAAAACAGTCAATCGAGGGCTCGAGGCATCAGTTGCCCTTTTTTAGACACTAATAGTAGTTGCTACAGAAAGCATACGAGGAAAAGCAGAGGATAGCAGAATGTTTATTAGTATAGTGCATAATTCTAAGTTATGTAGTCGAAAATACTACAGTAATATTTGTCATTATTGGCACGTAATATTAACCATGGGTTATAACTTAAGTGTACATCGTTTTCACCTGCTGATTAGACTTGATACCTTTGCTAATGTTTTTGGTTTACTATCAATCATGAAATGAAGCACTAAAATACTTTACCACAGACTGATGTTCAAGACAAACATCTATTTGTTTGACTTTTCTGGTTGTGATTGTAAAGAAAAGGAAAAATAATATGTGTGTACTTTCGATTTTTTTGGCAAAAAAACTCTAATGAATATGATGATTGGGGTTTGTGATCATGCCCGGAGGTGGTGAGATGGTGGTGCCGTGGTGGTGGTGGGTGAAAATGAAATGAAGATGAAGATGGTAGGTAAGTGGTAATGGTTTGAAGATGAATAAGATATATTTTTGAAGATGAATAAGATATATTAATTGAAGAAGATGAAGTTTGTGGTAAAAAGACCAAAATACCCTCATGCGGGTATCACGTAACGAAAGTAATTGAGGGCCGTTAGAGCGAAGGACAAACGGTAGATAACATTTTGCATTCTTTAATCTTAAGAATGCAAACCACAAGGACGAATGGGGTAATTTACTCGAAATTTTAAATAGAATTTTTGCATTCTATAATCTCAAGTGTCTCAAGGTATGAAAAGCGATAATTTTCAGAACTTGATTACATGCACAATTTTCTGTTATAACAAATTCATAAAACTTTAACTTAAGCTTGAAATTTTTATTAAACTCTGACTTTTATGATGTAATGTAATTTCGTTTATAAATTTTGTAAAAACAGATCATTAAACATGTACAAGTTTTTGCTTAAAACTCGTGTCCAAATTGTGAATTAAAAAAACTTCAAATTTCTCTTGTTTGACCCGGTTTGAACCCAAGTAAGATCCCAAACAGTAAGCAAATAAATCATGTTCCACTTTCTTACATGCAATATACCACTACTCCCATTGCAAACTAAACAATGTTTTTGCCTTCAGTTCTTCCTTCAAAGTTCAAACAGTGACTTTTGATTGAAAAGATTTTCTGCATTTCACATGTTGATGTGGGTGCGGATACTAGTGTTTGGCGTAGATGAAAATGCAAATAAGGCGTTGGTTTGTGTTGTGCCGAGAAATAAGAGTAGCCAACTCAATGTTTTAGAGTCGTTAAATGTTGATTTGAAACCTTTAGAATGCAAAGATGGTGGCGGAAAAGGCGGTCTTACCCATGGCCAGGTTAGTAAGTCTCTTTGGCTATTAAATTTTGGTCTTTCTGCACAAACACCGAGGACTTTTTCATTAAACCCAGTATTTGAAAGTTTTTTGGCTAGACAAACGAGACAAAATAGCCATCTTGTAATTACTTAGATATAAAAGAAGAGTACAATGTATAAAACAGTATAAATGAAACAGTACATTGGTATCTTGTGCAAAAAAGAACCCGGATTCTGTATTGACCAGGTTAATTCTGTTAATTGGTAAAAAAAAAAAAAAAAAAAAAAAAAAAAAAAAAAAAAAAAAAGAAAAAAAAAAAACGTTAGCACTGATGATTGGATGAGCAGATCAGATGGATTCCATATTTTAAGCATCATGAACCTAATTTTGATATCAAGTATTTTCTTATATTATTTGTATGCATGAGTCATGTAACTGTAGCAATAGACATGGCCAAGTCTTTTGCTGCACTAAAGTTGAGCTGAAAAAAGAATGCAACTGTTTTTAAAACAGTCAATTGCCATATGATAGGGAATGACAGGTATAACTTTAGTGTATTGTTTGATTAACCACAGTGAAAATTTATACATTTTTAACGGTTTTTGGTTTGAATGGTAGTCAAATATCCTATCATCCCACACAATGAAATGAAGTAAATAAAATGACCTTCCCGAGTTTGATGTTCAGACACATTATTTGTCAGTTTGACTTTTCAGGTCAAAATATATATAACGAAATTCACAATTGATAGAATAGATTCTAAAGGATAAGAGTTTGATAAGTTCATAAGACCTGTTAACTGTTTAGAAGTACTTAGAAATAGTGAAAAAAATCTTGCATGTGTTATGAAACCTATCTTAATCCGAATTTTGAACAATTACATATTAAATTTGACTTTGAGAGTTAAGTTAACCTGGATTATGATCCATAAATATGACATGATCATCACTGACAGAAAAATGAAAGCTTTCTTATCGTTGACAAAAATGTTCAATACTCAGTGGCGTCCTTACATTAAAAAAAAAAAAAAAAAAAAAAAAAACAAAAAAAAACCATATATATTCTCTATAATACTAATAAACTAATTTGACTCAGAAGTCAACTATGTTTATGTCTAATGATTTCATCTGAGTTTAGAACATATTTATGTACTCGAACTTGTTTAAAGCCAAATGATATATAACAAGATCATCTATAAACTATGAAGAAGTCCCACAATGAAGGAACATAATTACAGATACGGTATTTAATGAAAATTTTATGCATGGGCAATAGTTTGATCTGAAACCAAAACATTGAAGCCGGAGATAAAACATGTGTGAAGATCAAGGGCATGATCCTTCTGCCCTTCTTTCAAATGAAGTGCCAAAATGCAAAGCCAAAATAATAAGAAATATAAACCATAAACTTATCATTACATCAATGCTCATTAAGTAATACCCCCCCCCCCCCCCCCCCCTCGGCTTATTGGGACCTTCTTAATCTGTGAAATGGAGCAAATGCAGAATTGTCATATAAGTTTCAAATTGGGCCTTTGGGTGCCATTGTTATTAATGGCTATATGTCACAGACCATTTCATCATTAAAATCAGAATCTTCATCAGACATTCTTCGTCTCTTGGGTGTCAAACCACATGACTCGAGAAGCCATCTATCCCCAATAATACGTAGACCTCTCAAACCATATAGGCTATGTGGAAGATGACTTATACCTGAACCTAGTATGTTTAACTCTTTCAAACATTCTAAACGACCAATTTCTTCTGGTAATTTCTCAACTTGAAAACAATAAGTAAGTTCTAAACATTTCCGACGTTTCATCTCAAAAATGCTGTTCGGAAAATCTTGTAGAAGTGTACACTCGGATAGGATTAGACTTTCTAAACATTCCAATCTTCCAATATCCACAGGTAACTTCTCAAGAAGAAAACATGAATCAAGTTCGAGAGATTTCAGATGTTTCAACAAACAAATACTATCCGGAAGTGTTTTAATATTTGTATACCGCAAACTTAGCTCCTCTAGACAATCTAACCGGTCAAGGTTCTTGGGCGCTCCTGGAATACCACCTTCAAGTGTAAGCTTTCTTAAACATTGTAAACCACAGATAATATCTGAAAAAGAATCGACGTTTATGCTATCACCGAAACCTAGAGAAATAAGTCTCTCAAGATTTCCTAAAGATGAAGCTGGATCTTCTTTATAATCACACCAAAACTGAAACTCTGGCCAAGTATTGTCGGGATGACTCAAGATAATATCTGCAATCAGTTGTAACTCTGATAAAGAAACAACCTCAGGTGAATCAAGCTTTTTCTCAAACTTAAAGGATTTAAACCTCCCACAATCACTCAAGTGTAAGTAGAGAAGCTTTTTCAGACATTCTGCAGGAGCATTAATTTCTTCCAAATCATAACAATCATAAAGATCCAAGCTTTCAAGATTTGGAGTCGGCCCAAGGTCAAGAGTCCTCAACTTTGCACTGTTAAAGAGATCGAGAGTTACGAGCTTTGGACATTCAGCGGTAATATGAAGTTCGACCATATCAGTACAGACCCAAAGGATTAGCGTCTCAAGATTTGGAGTAATGCCGAGGTGAAGGGTCCTCAACTTTAAAATACCGAGGTTGAGATTAACGAGCTTTGGACATTTAGCGGGCATACGAAGTTCGACCATATCAGTACAGTCCCAAAGGCTTAGCGTCTCAAGATTTGGAGTAATGCCGAGGTGAAGGGTCTTCAACTTTAAATAATCGAGGCGGAGGTTTACAAGCTTTGGACATTCAGCGGGCATGTGAAGTTCGACCATATTATAACAGTATTTGAGGCTTAGTGTCTCAAGATTCGGTGTAATCCCGAGGCGAAAGGTCGTCAACTTAAGATTTTGGAGTTTGAGATTTACGAGCTTTGGGAATTCTGATGGCATGTGTAATTTTTTCAATTCATAACAACGATGGATACATAACTCCTTTAGATTTGAACTAACCTGGAAATGAACTTCTACCAAATCTTCACAATTTTCAAGAATTAGTGTCTCAAGATTCAGAACCAGACTAAGGTCAAGGGTCCTCAACTTTGAATAGGTGAACTTTAGGAACCTGAGCTTTAAACAAGCCTGTCAAAAGCAACAAAAAATGGAAAGATAAATGTTAATTGCTGTAATGACTAACAAAAGAGGGAAAGATAAAACTACCAATTATTCTACCTTTTCTTCTCCATCTTTCCAAAGTTGAACCATTTTACTGAACGTCATTTCAAGTCCAACAAGATTTTTTGCTTGAAATGTTTTCGGTAAACTTGAAAAAGGATAACCACTCCATCTCAGAAATCGTAAAGCATTTGGAAGGTGTAGACTCACTTCATCAAAATTCCAAATACTACCATTACTTGCATCTTCACTTACAGGGGGTGTGGTAAACAGGTCAAGAAATCCGGTGTTATAAATTTCATCAAAGCTCCCATCGCTATACACTTGAAGAAATCTAAGTTCCTTCATGTTTGCGAGACCATTCATAAAAATTTCAAAATTCAATCCATATGCATTCAGTCTTATACATTTTGTTTCTTCGGTACCCTGTAATTCAAATAGCAGTGACCATGAGATTTGTTTCATTACAAAGAAAATGTATTATAACTCGAGGTTAATGTACTAGAAGGTTTAGGGCTGTTTCTAATTTTTATAAATGAGTTTTTTTTTTTTTTTTTTTTTTTTTTTTTTTTTTTTTTTTTTTTCTCTATTAAATTAGATGAATTGATTAAATTTGATATTCTAAGGTTAGGGTTTTCCAATTTTCTTTAAATTTGAGGAATTGGTTAAATACGGAGTAGCAGTGACCATGAGATTTGCTTCATTGCAAATGAAAATGTGTTAATTAGGATTATAACTCGAGGTTAATGTACTAAGGTCAATCTACTTTTTCAAAATATCCACTTTATGATGTTAATTTCTCGAATTGAAATGAAATGTTTGGGTTAGGGTTTCTAATTTTTATAAAATTTGGGTCTTTTTGTTTTTTTAGTAAATTAGAGGAATGGGTTAAATTTGATATTCTAAGGTTAAGGTTTTCGTTAAATTTGGGAATTTTTGGGTTTTGTTTAAATTGAAGGTGGTGGTCATGGTTTCTGAGGGTACTGGCTTGGTTGGATGATGGTGGGATGGTGGATGAGTTTGATGATTGTTGGTGGATTATCATAGTGAGATAAGAATATATAAAAAGTGTATTTGACTACTAGTGTTAAATGGCTTGTTATCATGGAAGCTATTTTGTATATATAAAAAAACAAAATTTTGATTTAGTACAATGACTAAATTGAACTTTTAAAAAAGTATATTGACTTTTTAGTTTAACAACTCAAATAATTTGACACTTACCGCGTTATTAGTCGATATCTCTTCAATTTCCTCATCAATCCATAACCGGCTATGCCTTTCAGGTTTATTGGGGTTCCCACGACGAACAATATTCTTGCCTATTTCTTCTATATGGTGGTGCATACCCAAGTACCCACCTACAGAAACAGTTATAAGAGATTTCTGCTCAAGAACCCTTAAACCAATTCGAGCACGAAATCCACAACTTTCAAGCACTATGACTGCATCGTCTTTCCACCAACCTTTGAGTATGCATGCGACATCCAAGAATATTTCCTTGTAATCCTCCTCTAGATCAATATAGCTTAACTCCAAAACTTTCATAGATTCATTCAATGGAATTGTTTCCAGTCTTTCTAATGCATCTTTCCAGTCAAGATCATCTTTGCCACATAGAAACGAACCTAAAACTTTGATCGTTAGGGGAAGACCAGCAGCGTAACGTACAATTTGTTCCGATAGCTCTTTGTACCCTTGAACTGGAATCTCTCTCCCAAATGCATGCCTACTAAAGAGACGCATTGCTTCCTTATCGTCTAACAAATGTACATCACAAATCAAGTTCACTTTGTGTGCTATTAGTACCTGTGCATCCCTTGTTGTTATTATAATTCTACTTCCTGGCTTAAACCAACTACGGTCACCGGCTAATGCCACAAGTTGTTCTACCTTATCAACATCATCTAGAACAATAAGAACCTTTTTACCACACATCTTCTTTTTCAGCATGCTTTTCCCCTCAAGAACACCACTTACACTGATGCCTTGATCAGATAAAACAGCCGAAAGTACTTGTTTTTGTAATACCTTCAAACCAGACATAGAAGGTGTTGATTCTTCCCTGACATTTTCAACAAAGCTACAACCTTCGAACCGAAAGGATATATGATCATAAACAGCTCTGGCCAAAGTCGTCTTGCCCGCCCCTCCCATCCCCTTGATACCTATCATGCGAACATCGTCAACACCTAATTCTAAGGTAGAAACAACATCGTTTATCCGGGTCTTCATGCCTATTAAGTTTTCATCAACACCCGAATTAATAAAACGCAACTCTAATGATATCTCTTCCACAATCTTCTGAACCAGTTTAGCTTCGTGCCTGCATGTTAAAGATGCCGTTACACAATCAATTTCAGATCTATAACACATAAAACTGTAAATGAGGTAATTACATACTAATATAATCATAAATGATTTTCGACCTAACAAAAAAGGATTAACTGTGAGTTAGAGGTTGACAATACAATAACAGATGCCATGGATAACCCTTGTAGCATAAATAGTGAAAGAATAGCATATAGGCTGGGTCGGTTGGGTAAAGATAACTGATATAACTATGTTACAACAATAAAAAATAATTTTTAGCTAAATATACACCTTGATGACTTTTGACTCATTTCACATTTTATGTGCCCATTTGACCCGTTGAGATGTAATGTCAAACAACTCAACCAAAAGTAGATAAGAAAAATATTATATATGACGGAAGAAATTACCCATCAAAAATGTTCTTCAATTCCCATCCAGCGAGATCAGCAGCTTTTTTCAAAGCTTCTCTCCATTTCCCATCAGATTTATCATTTACGTGTTTTGCAAAGGCAACTTCAACAACCCCATTTTGCTTGCGGACTTCTGAGGGTTCTACATCGAGGAGCACGGGATAAGCAGTATGCTCACTCATCTTCTGGCATTCCATAATTTTCACAAGCTCGTCTAAGCACCAGGACGAAGAAGCATAGTTCTTGGAGAAAATAATAATATAAAAGTTCGAGTCTTCAATGGCTTGGATAAGCTCATCACTGATAGTTTTCCCTTTTCTGATTTTCTCATCATCTTTATAAGTTTCAATGCCTTTTTGCTTAAGAGCATTATAAAGATGATCAACGAAATTCTTACGAGTGTCTTCACCTCTAAAGCTTAAAAAGACATCATATTTGAAGCTCTTTTGAATGGTTGAAGTTGAAGTTGAAGTAGATGCCATTGAAGCTAGTTCTTACCAAAGCAATGTATAAAATTAAGCTGTTATTCGGGAAAATATATTTATATGAACTGATTGAAAAGAAACAATTGGATGAGATGAATGACCCCTCAAGAGTACTGAATATTAAGAAGAAATGGCAATGTGAATCTGAATGTGTTGTTGTGGAAATAAAATGCAGAAATATGTGGTGAAACAAAAGCCCCTTATTTGGTCAAATGAAATAATTTCTCCTTTGCTTCTTCAGCAACTGTATTGATACTTCTTGTATTCACATTTATAAGCAAAATAATGTCCTTTTTAGCCTGTTAATCATTGCATAACAATCATGTAAGTACAACACAACTAAAAAATGATCCACTTTTAAGATCATGTAGCTTGTTTCTTTAATCTGTTTCATTATCTGAATTTTAAACCAATAACACTTTCAAGCCATTAAATTAAAATCTTTAAATCATGCAAAATTCAACTGTCATTTGCATAAACATTGAATACAATGCACGCAAATCATATTACTATCGTAAAATCAAGATGAAACCATCTCTTAGCTAGGGACTATTAATTTGTTAACTTTAATTTAAGTACACTGCTTTTCACTTCCAACACCAATAATGTTGCTACACAATACTTTCTTGCTTTAATTTATTGGGGACCATTTCTTGAGTTTAAACTCTACATTTGATGAACCATATACTGGCCTACACCAATAATGTTGGTTTATGATATTTCCTTGTCTTTTACATTACAAAATTATCTTCGAAATCTCTAGCAAGTGGGGGTGGCTAAAAGTTTTTAAGGATAAAAGAAATATCGTGGTCATTTCTAGCAAAATTGGTCAAAAAGTCTATGATATGATGATCAAAGAAACATCTAAACATTTTCGAGTCAGACGGTCAATCTATGTCTTCAATCAGCCAATATCAAATTTAAGAACAATATAAACTTGGAAATTGTGTTTAACTTCAATATTGATTAACAATCTTACTGAATCTTTTTTTAAACATGTTTTATCCAAACTCATATCAACATTCTACTATTTTAAATTTCATCAAGATAGCAGTTTGACTTTTTGAAGAAGTCAACCATCATGCATTAACTTACTAACTCAAACCTTGAATGTTACAAGCTTCAAAATCATGTTGCGATACTGTGTTAGTACCGAAACACGTTCAATAATAACTTCCACAAACACTTATTAGAAGAATGCAGCCCATTTGGATAAGGTCCAAGAATGCTACGTACTGTTGACTTTACACAAACACTTATTAGAAGAAGCAAAACAACCCCTGATAATAAGCTGACCCTTTATTAGACCTTTTAAATTCATTTGAACGACCCCTTTGATACAAAACAGACCCTTTGATGGACCTCGTCAATCTATTTGAACCTGTCTTATCTAAATTTGACCCTTTTGAATCGATTTGAATCCTCAGATTGTGCAAATAAACCTTTACATGAACTTGTTGTCTGATAGTAATAACCCATTTGGGTTACTTATATTCCCAGATCTCTCATCTTAATTTTTGTTGACTACCAAAATTAAGATCAGAGTTAATTAGGCAAATTCATGACACTATAATCTTGGTGATTTGAATTAGTGTTATGATTAGGTTTACGATTGATAAAGGTGTCGGAAGAAGGGTCATTTTTGACCTTAGGATTTTAAGCGTTCAATGTGTAGTATGGTCTTTATTACACCACAAATTTAAATGGGTCCGTTGATGTTTAATCACGGGTCATACTTTTGACCCGGTTTTAGGCCCAAAAAAAGATCCGAATCAATAAACAGATTAACATCAAGCTCCATCTTTTACAAAATCGAAATGAAATGTAACACTACATGTTTAATCATCATATGCACTACTGATTTTCCATAAATCGAGCTTTAATCTAATAAGTTTAAATCTCAAACTCTTTTCAATTAATTAAAAAAGATTTTTTTACACCCTTTGTACCCGTGGCGCTGCATCGAAGAAATCCATGTGAATTAAAGAAAGCCAATAGTTTAACTCAAATTTAACGATTTCATCCCAATGTAGAAGATATTCATGTAATAGAACCTTTTTCCCGATATAAAACAGGTTCAAGTTTCCAGATGTGGGTAGCTTTTAAAACTTGTTTATGACAGTTTACATTACTTATGAAACCATACTAATTTTATTTATTTTAAACATGATACTTTAGTATCCAACTTTTTTCATAAAGGATGCAGTTTGACTTTTCTGTAACGTCAACTCATTCAGTTGAGATACGAGTCCCAAATTGAAAGAGCACAATGATATCATCTTCCGCAATTTCACGGTTTCATCTTCCGCAATTTTATGATAAAAGTACAAACCTTTTAGGGTGGTGGCAATGGTCACTACAAAAAAAACTCATACCTCCCAACCCACCAATAATATCATTCCACCTCACTCACACTTTTTCCATACCTCCCAACCATTTTTTAGTGGCAATGGACATTTTTTCATACCTCCCAACCCTTTTTTGTTTTTTACCTCCAACGTTCACTAGAATTAAATGCTAACATTCAAACCGCGGAAGTGATTTTCAACGCTAGACCAAACCTCCGAAGCAAACCTATGGGGTGGCGGCGGTGTTCCCCGAAGGTTTGGGCCAAACCGCTGGCCAAACCGCTCCCATTGCCACCACCCTTAGTTATAACAACATCACGATGTATCACTTACGTGGTCAATGGTGATATGGTTTTAGTTATAAGCAACGGTTTGCGTTAGCTCAGTTTTACCATGTCAAAACTGTTTTCCAAATTTTACATTCTACATTTTGTAGCCCAAGCATGGAAAAACACAATATGACTACTCAAGGGCTTTCATAAATATAAACAGTTCATGCTCTGATAATTTCCTATCACTGAAATATGTTTGTCAATACAGTTCCCTGTAAATCTCAGTGACATTTGACCAAAGCCAATAGTTTGACTTAAAAAGTCAAAATTTTAAATGTTTAAGTACTTGTACTCAAGAACTCCAGGTTCTGATTTTGTTGAGGAGTATGATTATCCTATAAAAGCATTCATCTTAGATGTTAATTAAAGAGAAAATGAGGTCAACCTCTAGTTATAAAGAATTGTGAAAGATCAACGACACGCTCAAACTGTCAACCAAGACAAATTGTTTTCCACATTTTACATTTAAGTACTTGTAGGCAAACATGAAGGCAATATTACATAAAATATGAACTGGCTGGTATAACTTATATTCATAATGACAGACTTGTAGTTGAATTCTTATACCCTTTTTATTTGGTATCACATGGAAAAAAAAGAGCAATGTTGTTTTTATTGAGACAGTTAAATAACAGCCCCTGAATTTGGATTTTTGAATATCTTCGGTTGACACTAGTAAATACTCTTAGATATATTCAGTAATCAGTATGATTCAATCAAACACTCAGTGAAGTTGTTAAAAGTCAGTAGTCTAACATGAAAGTCAACTTATACTATGCTTAACAATTTCATGTTAAAAAAAACTTGTTTATGATAATTTTCGTCTATCATACCTTAATGATTTATATTTTAACATAATAATATCCAAACTCGTATCACAATCCACTTTTTTTATAGATGAAGCTGTTTGACTTTCTAAAAAAGACAGCTATGTTAGCTGAACTTCTTAAACAGTGTGTATCAGAATTTCCCGAACGGAATTTACTTAAATATAAATTCTAACGCTATCACTAGACGAAGTTATTTAGTCAATCTTCCTAGTGGATGTGTATATGATTGTCTACTTTGCATTAATATCACCTTATCCGTTATGTCAGTCTTTACCCCTAGTGCAACATGGAACAAGAAGTAATGTCGATTTATGTGTTAGCTTCTTCCATTGTTCACAGCTTCAAATCCTGTCGGAAAATGGATATTCGCAAATGATAGGCAGTGAAGTAACTTTGTATTCCTGAAACATGTTTAGTAGCTTTTCTCAGTACCAGTAAACACTTTATAGTATATGTTCTTTGATAGTTTGACTCAAAAGTCAACTTTTTAATAATTTCAACCCATTGTAGAAGATATTTATGCAAATCAAAACATTTCTTGAATTTATTTATAATAAGAGGATCTTTAATATATGCCAAGTCTCACTATAGTAATAATGAAAAGATTTTGACTTCATGAAGATGTCAAAATAAGAACTATACCTTGATTTAAGAGTATATAACTAGTACATTGATTATAAACTGCTAGCTGAAACCAACTTTTTTAGGGGCGGAGATTAAACTTCAAGTTCAGTATGTCATATAAAAATCAAATTGCAGTTCAAACGAAAAAAAAAAAAAAAAAAAAAAAAAATGTTTCTTTGATAGTTTTTAGTCTAAAGTTAGATGTATGTTTTTTCATTGACTTGGAGAAAAATTTACCTCTAGCTTGATATATCAGACCAATGAAATAGAATGCATCTTTCTATTACGTCCGGAAGCTATAACAACAAGAACAACTTGTGCACCACCTGCAGACAAGGTGAATCCTCTTGCTTACTGAACCATATATTGATAACCTTTTAAAAAAAAAGTGAGGAACATCATTTACATCCTACACAGAAATAATTGCAATCTTCATCAAACATAAGACAATTTATAGAGAACGGAGAAAGTACCTGTTAAAAAAGTTCTTAATGCAGTGACTTTCTTCGGGCCTTTGGAGCTGTTCAAAATCATCACTCGACCTCAGTACAGGGTACTTCTGCTCTTGGTTTTTATCAGAAGTTTTTATCTCGGATGTAGAGCCACATGACCCACACAGACCTTTCACCCTTAAAATACTCTCTGGAAGCTGACTTGTCCCTGCTCCAGTGATATCCAACTCTTTTAAATATTCGAGTTCAAAATCATCATTCGACCTCAGTACAGGGGACTTCTGCTCTTGGTTTTTATCAGAGGTTTTTATCTCGGATGTAGAACCACATGACCCAACAATACGCAGACCTTTCACTCTTAAAATACTCTCTGGAAGATGACGTATGCCTGTTCCAGTGATATCCAACTCTTTTAAACATTCTAACAGCCCAATTTCCCCAGGCAATTCCGCAACTTTAATACAACCAATGAGGTCGAGATTAATGAGCTTTGGACATTCAGCGGGAATCTGAAGTTCGACCAAATCAAGACAATTGTTGAGTCTTAGCGTCTCAAGATTCGGAGTAATCCCAAGGTGAAGGGTCCTCAATCTTAAATCATAGAGGTCGAGATCTACGATCTTTGGACATTGAGCAGGCATATGAAGTTCGACCATAGAAGCACAGTCCCAGAGTCTTAGGGTCTCAAGATTTGGAGCAATCTCGAGGTGAAAGGTCCTCAACTTGATTAAATTAAGGAGATCAAGAGATCTGAGTAATTTTAGACATTCTGCAGGCATGTGTAATTTTTCCAATCTTTTACAATTCTTGATACGTAACTCCTTTAGATTTGGAGTAACCTGGAAATCAACTTCTACCAAATTCTTACATTCATCAAGAATTAGTGTCTCAAGATTCGGAGCCACACTAAGGTCAAGGGTCCTCAAATAATCTGAATAGGTGAACTTTAGGAACCTGAGCTTTAAAAAAGGCTGTCAAAAGCAACAAATTAAAAATGGAAAGATAAATGTTAATTGCGGCTGTAATGACTAACAAAAGGGTGAAACATAAAACTACTAATAAATCAAACTATTATTGATTATTCCACCTTTTCTTCTCCATCTTTCCAAAGTTGATCCATATTGCTGCCAGACATTTGAAGTCCAACAAGATTATTTGGTTTTAATGTTTTCGGTAAACTTGAAAAAGGATAGAAAGCCCAGTACAGAAATCGTAAGGCATTTGGAAGGTGTAGACTATCTTCATCAAATTCAAGATCCCATCCATATGTATTCACAAAAAGAAATCTAAGTTCCTTCAGGTTTGCGAGACCGTTCATTAAATCAAAATTGAATCCATAAGATTTGTTTAGGTTTGTTTGGGCATCCAGTGTTATACATTTTGTTGCTTGGGCACCCTGTAATTCAAATAGCAGAAACCATGAGATTTGTTTCATTACAAAACAAAATGTGAAGTTAATTTCTCGAATTGAAATGAAATGTTTAGGTTTGGGTTTCTAATTTTTATAAAATTTGGGTCTTTTAGAGGAATTGGTTGAGTGGTTTGTGTTATTTGAGTGTGAATTAGTTATTTATGAAGGTGGTGGTTGATAGGTGGTCGTGGTTTCTAGGGGTGGTGGTTTTGAAGCGGAGGTGGTGTTGATGGGATTATCATAGTGAGATAAGAATGAAGAAAAAGTGTATTTGACTAGTGATGTTGAATGGCTTGTTGTCATGAAAGCTATTTGTGTACGGTATATAATAAGATATTGAGTAAATTGTAGAAATCGTCTTTTGAGATTTGTTAAGATTGCTAAAATTGTTCACGGTCTTTCGTAAGCACAATGGCCTCCTTGTGAAGAAAACTTGAGTTTGATTTGGTCCTTTATATATGAAATACTATAGACGATTTTTGCAATTTTAGCAAACCAGAAGGAGGCAGCCTGCATTTATGAAATGTTCAAACCGCATGGACGTTTTTTGCAGTATACTCTAATAAAATATATGAAAATACAAACATACTTCACTTTTAACGGTCAATGTAAGTTAGCGTTAGTAAATTTGGATCAAACATGTAACGAGTGTTTCATTGTAGGACCGAATACAAGTATACTGACTTTTAGTTTAACAAAAATAACTTTATACTTACCGAGCCATTAGCCAATATATCTTCAATTTCCTCCCTAATCCATAACCGGCTATGACTTTTAGGTTCATTGGGGTTCAGACGACGAACAATATTCATTCCCATTTCTTCTATATGGTCATGCATCCCCAACACCCCACGTTCAGAAATATTTATAAGAGATCTCTGCTTAAGAACTCTTAAGCCATTTTTGGCAAAAAATCCACAACTTTCAAGCGCTATGACCGCATCCTCTTCCTCCCAACCTTTCAATAAGCATGCAACATCTAGAAATATTGCCTTGTGATCATCCTCAAGACCATTATAACTGAGTTCCAATTTTTCCATAGTTGCCTTCAATGGGATTTTTTTTAGTCTTGCTAGGGTATCTTTCCATTGAGGCACATCTTGACCACAAAGAAGTGAACCCAAAACTTTGATTGTTAATGGAAGACCATCAGCGTATTGTACAACTTCTTCTGAAAGCTCTTCATGCCCTACAACAGGAATATCTCTATTAAATGCATACTTACTAAAAAGAGAAATCGCTTCAGCGCACGATAACAGGTTGACGTTATTAATGAACTCCACTCGATGGGATAACAGAACTTGCTTATCTCGTGTGGTAATGATAACTCTGCTTCCCAATTTGAACCAGTCAGGCTCGCCTGCTAACGCCTCAAGTTGTTCTATATCATCAACATCATCTAGAACAATAAGAACTTTTCTCCTACATATCATTCTTTTAATCATGTTTGTTCCTTCATGAACACTACTTACAGTGATGTTTTCGTTACTTAACACACTGCGAAGAATCTGTTGTTGCAACTCTTTCAAACCCGAAAAGGATTTTGAAACTTCCCTTACATTCTCAACAAAGGCTTTACCGCCGAAGTGAATAGATATTTGATCAAAAGCAGCTCTTGCCAAAGTTGTCTTCCCCCCACCTCCCATCCCCCATATCCCAATCATGCGGACATCATCTGCATCAAGTTCTAAAGATGAAAGGAAATATTCTATTCGTGTCTCCATGCCTACTAACTTTCTGTCAACACTCGGACTACTGGAACATATCTTTTTGATAATATCGTCAACAATTATTTGGATTAATTTGGATTCATCCCTGTAACATTCAAGAAGATCTAACTAATTACTAATTATCAAGAAGATCTAACATTAATTCATATAGCAGATATTACCCATTAGCAGTTTTCTTCGACTCCCACCCAGCCAGATCGGCTGCTTCTTTTAAAGCCTTCCTCCATTTCCCAGCAGCTTCTTTATTTTCATGTTTTCTAAAAGCTTCTTTAACCGCCCCACTTTGCTTGCGGATTTCCGTGGGCTCCACATCATAGAAGACTGGGTAAGCAGTCTGCTCACTCGCCTTCCGGCACTCCATAATCTTGACAAGCTCATCTAAGCACCAAGATGATGATGCGTAGTTCTTGGAGAACACAATGATGAAGAATCTTGAGTCTTCAATGGATTCCATGAGCTGGGTGCCGATCGTTTCCCCTTTTTCAATTTTTTCATCATCTTTGTAAGTTTGAATCCCATTTTGCTCAAGAGCTTTATAAAGATGGCCAACAAAGGTGTTACGAGTGTCTTCACCTCGAAAGCTTAAAAAAACATCATACTTGAAGCTCTTTTGAATGGATGAAGTTGAAGTGGACGCCATTGAAAGTATGGTTCAAGATTTAATTAAATTGAAGAGATGAACAATTAACGAGTGGAATGGTGTGAGAAACACTGTAATCAATTATGTGAAGGTGATTGTATTTACTTGGGGAAATCATGGAATATTGTAAAGAAACAAAAGCTACTTTTAATAGGTCAAAAAGATAAAGTTTATATACATTCTCCTCAAATCACTACAAAAAGTAGCAGACAGTAGTGCTAGTGACTTGGAATCAAATATGATGGTTCAATAAGTCCTTATTTGTTTCATTAATTAATGATACCATTATTCAAAAAGAATTGTTAATAAAATTTCAATGTGTCGCTTATAATCAGCCTTTGCTACAAGCAAATTAACATGATTATAACAATGTGAATAAGATCTATTTGTCTGAAAACTTCGGGTTGTGGTGGGGACCGATGCAAAAGGGTAATGCTTTGCTAAAGAAAAAGAAAGGGAGCAAGACAATATGATTATGTACCCATTAACCAGATTTATTATTATATAATTATATTAAGGTTCTCATATAGTTTAACGGGAGTCTTTTAAACTCTGTTATGCATATGAATTGCATCTCCTGCCTTTACTTTCCACAAACCAATTATCAATGGTACTTCAAGTATGAAAATGGAGATTCTTTAGTTATGCAAAATTTAACTTTACATTAGTACAGTTATGTAAATCATACTCGATCGCTCACAGTAGATTTACCTATAGAAAGGATCATGAGAAAGGCGATCAGAATGCTACTCAAATCCATTTACGAACTCCAGTTTCCAGACACATCGCACTTCCGCTCAGGTCGAGGCTGCCACTCGACTCTAAAACAGAATGCAAGACTTGAATTTGGTTCAATAAAGGTAAAAAAATCAAATGACCCAATCTCAACCATCCAATTTTTTTTAATCAAACGTACAATAACTTTCACCCTCACTTTTAGAAATTTGAATATCTCACCAAGTCACAAACTGTTGAGCGTGAAACGAAACCTAATCATACCATCACGACAAGTATAAAATTATCTTTCATTTTATATCCTACAATGGTTTAGTGGTTACGGTTTAAGGTTATTAATATCGATATTTAGATAAAAATTTATAAACGAATAACCTAACTGACATGATAAAGCACCAAATAAATTTGCTTGCCAAATTATTCTATTTCAATTTTGTTTACTCTAATTATTATAGTGTTAGGTTGAATGATTCGTTAAAATAACAACGGATTTATTTTTGGTGTAATATATATCGTTATGATTCTTAAATCAAGTTCGGCACCCTAAACTTATAATCCTGACTGTCTCTGAATATAATGGGTAAAATAATGATTTAAGTTTTTTGTTACCAGAACTTTAAAAATATTCATAGATTAAAAATATGTTCGTGGTTTTAAATACACACGTTAGAAATTTCATAAAGATTATATGGAGTTAATGACTTTTATCGTTGCTATTAAAAACGTTCATAACCAACAACCATATGAATATGACATATAATGATATAACCAAAAAATGTCGTTTGTTTACACCAATACTTCTTTGAAAAGACTCAAAGAACCTGCGTAAATGTTTGATACTTTAGTTGGTATGTCAATGGTGGAGCCTAATAATAGCTTAAGTAGTCCTTTTCCGTTTAACGGTTGTTACAAAATCCATCCCTAAAGAGTAAAGACCAACCATGTAACAGAAATCTACATAAATGGTCCTTATAGTTTAACTGATCTTGAATCTTCCCTAAATGTATATTTTTCATAGAAATAAACATTTACCTAAATACTCATTACGTTTTAGCTCGAATTATGTAATTTGTCTCCGAAAACTACCTTTGTAACATAAATTAACATACATTGTTTCTGACATTTCAAAAATCTACTGAAAGTTTAATATTTAGAAATTATTTGTCTATGTTTAAAACATGTTATGAGTAAAAACTTAAAACCGATTCATATGAGATTTTATACGTATAATTTCGGCGTAAAATCCCGCGTAACACAACGGAGCGCGGGTAGAAAATCCTCGTTGAAATATGAATTTGTTGCTTTCTAATCAGACAAACTTTAACAAAGGTTGAAGTTTGTAAGTGAAATCTTGACTCTCTGATAAGTTTTTCCATTTCAAGTTAAGAGTAAATCCTCTACTTAAACGTATCAATAATTGTAACAGATGTTTTTACTTTAGCCAATATTCTCTTTATATGGGCTAACATACAAGCATGTCAAGTGAGTTCCTTTTGACATGTTAATCATTTAAATGACAAATACATTTTTCATCTAATGGTTTTATTCTTGGGAAGAACCAAACCATACTTTTTGAACAATGTTGACAACTGTTCACAACATTTTCACCAACTCGTACTTGTATTTGTCTCTACTTTTCCATTGTACATATCCTGCTCATTTGCTTTATTGAAAAAGCCCCGCCAAAGTTTATAGAGATATTTTGAGTTATACTCATGGTTTAGTCAGAGATCTGATAAGATCATCAGGCAATTGTCAAACCCTGATGAGCTCTGTGTCTTCAGCTTTAGTTCCCATACTCACTGACCTGACAACGCATCATGTAGTGAGTGTATCTTTAAGTAGTCTTTGATTTCTTGAAGCTGTCTTTGTAGAACCTTGCTGAAGTTGCTAATTGATTTCATTATCATCGAGTTTTTGATACTTAGTATAATTTATGATGAATTTAGTCAGAGACCATTGGGCACACATAAATAATATGCGGACTGAATTGGCCCAACATAGACTATGTGCATGACCAAGCGATGAAAACCTGAAAAAAGGCGTTCAACTAATTTTGTGTGTGTTCTATTTTGATTAGGGAAGGGGGAGGGGGGGGGGGGGGGGGGGTTAGGTTACATGGGAAACGATACGTCAAGAATATGTTTTGTAATTTCTTTGCTAGGTTAGGGAATAAATATTTTGTGTTTTGTGGATAATGTTAAAAAATAAAACATTTTGAACGTGATTTCTATTTTTCTTCTTTCGTATAAACACTTTTGTGAAAAAAATGAATATTTTCCTTCAACTAAACGCAATCTAAAATGCCCAACTTACAAAAAAAAAAAAAAAATAAATAAATAAATAAATAAATAAATAAATAAAAAGTTGCGTAAGTTATGAAAAAGACACTAAAAACTCGCAAGGCATGAAAAGTATTACTTAATTGTGTTGGTCTCGTCTCTTTCTATGAACAATCGAGTATAAAAAATATACTAAGTTTATTTTATAAACAATCATTCGTTTTACAGATTTGGTATACACGGGTATTTATAACCCATCAACCGACACTATGAACCGTCATACTGGTTCATTTAACAGACACAACTTATCCTAAATGACACAAACTTAACTGTCATAACAGCTAACCATAATAACTACTTTTCTACAGGCTTGTTTGGGTTAAGGCTTTAACCCAACCGATTCACATAAAGCCTTTTACAAATACGACCCATAATACTTTTAACATACATAAACACTAAACTAATTACACAATGACCCTTAAACATGGATTAATGAATTATCATCCAATATTCCCTCCTAATTTATTAATCCATGCCTTCGATATCTTCAAGCTCCATTATCTTTATCTTTGAACTTTGGCTTGTTTCCACTTCCTTTGTATTGATCTTCAACACTAAATATGTCTTGAGTTTTCTCCGTGATCAGTCTGCTATCTTCCTTGTCTTCAATCTCATCTTGATCATCTTTCTTACCTTTGTCACTATCTTCCTTCATTTGCTTCATTTCATAATCGGGAATCTCCAACACACTATTTCAAGTATCACGATCTTTTGGTTCAACTTTCTTGTTGCATGATTTAATGTCTTTCTCAATCTGGCTTTCCTTCTGAAATCTTGATGGCGTCTCTTGATGCTTCTTGCATTCGCCCTTGTCAATACTTGGTTCTTCTTCTAGATGTTTCTCATCTAAAGTAACTTCATGGTTCTCTTTCTCAAACTGTTCTCTTAACTCTTTCATCTCTTTGCTTGTGCAATCTCTCAACTTCTTGAGGTTCTCTAATTCTCTTTGCATTTGTTTCTCAAATGCCATTTCTCTATTTCTTATTTTCTTCTCAAACTTGTTTTTCCATCTCTAATTCTTGAAGCATTTCAAACTTCCAAAACTCTAATTTACTCTTCAAATCAATTTCTATCTCTGACCGCATATCTTCTAACTTTTCCTTTTGAATTACATCCTTCTCAATGACAATTCCTTTCCTTCTCGATTCTTCCTTTAAGGATGTTATCTCTTTTCCATCGTTACTAGTAACCATCAATAATGCTGGTTTGTCATCTTTGAACACAAGGTTTGCTTTTTCTTCTCTATGGTTTGGTTTGGGACAATTTGCAGCAAAGTGTCCAAACTCATGACAATTATAACATTCTATTTCTCTAAAGTCTCTCCTATGGTAGTTTTGATCTCCATGGTTTCTCTTGTTTCTATCATAACTATCTCCATTCTTACTATCTCTTGTGAATCTTCCTTGGCCTTTTCCTCGTGTCTGATTACCACCTCCTCGTCTATCATTTCCATAGTTGCGTTCATAATTTCTGTTATTCCCTTGACGTGTGAACAACAATTTCTCACTATTATCTTCTTCACTTCCTTTTCTAAACTTAAGCCTTTCTTCATAAGTCTTAAGTTTTCCAATAATCTCCTCTAATTTTACTTTCTTAAAATCAACAACCATTTCAATGGTTGCTACTACTGGTGCAAACTTATCTGGCACTGCATTAAGCACTTTCCTTACTTTTGTTTGCTCATCAAATGTTAATCCACATGTAGCAGCCTTTGTAATAATACTCATTAACTTCCCAGCAAATGAATCTATTGTTTCATCTTCTTTCATCACAAGTCTCTCAAATTCTGATTTAAGTTGTTGCGAGTGTGCTTGTTGTACATCTTCTGTCCCAATAAATCTAGCCTTTAGTGAATCCCAAATTTCTTTTGCTGTTTCACATCCTACAACTTGCAGTTGCGAATCCTCTGGTAACCCTTGAAATAGGTATGCTGACGCCGAACTATCCTTCTTTAAATCAATCTCTTTTGATGTACTTACTCCTTCTACTAAATCCCATACTCCATTTGCCATTAATATCTTCTTCATTCTTAATGCCCATAATGTATAGTTCGTATTGTTTAAAACTGGGCATTGATATTATGGTAACGATGTGGTGAAAACAACTCAGTTTTCGTTTTTATCTCCCGCCATATAGTATTATGCAACTTCTAAAACCAATATAATCTTAATAATAGTCGAACTTAAGTTTTCTTATCTAACCACAATTAATTCTCAAACAATTCTAATGTTTTCCTAAGGCAAATAGTAAAATCTATTCTACTAATAGAGAAAGTAAGTATTTGAAGGAATAATGAAACCTGTTACTTGGGCTTTTTTCTTGGGCTCCTTTTCCAAACAATAACACGACCTCTTATATTCCCAAGTAAAACTGCTCCTACCTATCCCCAAATAAACGCGGCTATTTTGTTCCCAAAAAAAAACGCTTCTTCTTTATGCAAATTAGGGCTAAAACACCGGTTGCCCCTTTTCTTTCTTCTGGTTATCTTCTAATCAAACGGTGGTTAATCGGTGTTTCAATTTTCTTCTCCGGTAATGATGGTTACGGTGGTTTGGTTTCTCTTCTTCTCCGGCGGTGGTTTCTGCTTCGCACAACCGGTATGTTTATTTATCTCTCTTTCTCTGATTCGATCTTTACTTTGATCAATCTCTTCACTGTCTTTCTCTTCTTCTTGATTGACTGGTATGCGCACGGTCTCTTCTTCTCTTGATTGATTCCCTGAATCAATCTGTCTCGTTCCCTCTGGTTCTAACCTTCGGCTCTGATGCCAATTGTTGGTCTCGTCTCTTTCTATGAACAATCAAATATAAAAAAATTACTAAGTTTATATTATAAACAATCATTCGTTTTACAGATTTGGTATACACGGGTATTTATAACCCATCAACCGACACTATGAACCGTCATACCGGTTCATTTAACAGACATAACTTATCCTAAACGACACAAACTTAATTGTCATAACCGCTAACTGTAGTACCGTGAAATTACAGGTCCTTACTCAACCTTAAGTTCAAAATATTTTCCGTTTAATTATGTTTACTTGTTTACTTTGATGAGTTTTGGTGAGCTAGACCGCACGACACGGCACAACCAAAAGTCAAATCGACGTTTTACAAGACGATTTTAACGTTTTAAAGAAGTTATGAGTATTATAGTCAAAGTTTATGGAAAAATAATTTTAAAGCTAATGGAAATAATTTTGGGAGCTCGGAAAATGTTTACGGCACCTTTTATTTACCACGTTCGCATTTCATTCAAAAATATAAAGAGATTGACAACTTTGGTCCCCCAGGGCGCGTCGGGATTTGCTTGTAATCCCCATCTCCTCCCCCTCACCTTATATAAACCCCTCTTAAAAAATTTTAGGGTTTCATTATTTTCTTCTCCTCTCTCTCTCTCCTTCCCAGCCGACACACACCCACCTCCCCTCTCTCTCTCTTTTTCGGCAACAAAATCGAGCCACTACACCTCCACTGCCGCGCGTACAAACACACCACCACCACCAATCTCTCTAGTTTTTCATCCCCGTTCTTTTGAGCATATACACGCGCCCTATATCCACCATTAACACCTTGTTCATCCACGATTTTAGATCGATTCATCACCACTTTTTGTTCTTTCTTGCTTTTTGATCGAGCCGAGCGAATAGGTGGGTTAACCCACTCTTGTTGAGGTGTTTTTACCTCGGGTTCATCTCAAAAACCTTCGGGTTTGCGAGATAATGAGAATAATGAAAATATAAAGAATAAAATGAGCTCTAAATCGTGTTTGGTATCATGGTTATTTGTTGTCGTGTCTGTTTGGGTGAACGAGAGTGGTGTCGTGAGTTCTAGACTCACGGCCGAGTGTTGTTTGGTTCTTGTTGTTGGTGTCACACGGGCTGGTGTGGGTCTAGATTAAGATTTGGATAGTTTCAGATTTGGTAATGGGTTTAGCTGTGATAGTGATGTCGAGGAGATGGAGTTGGATTTGATGGTGTTAAGGATTGTGGTTTGGTCTTACTTTTGTTAATTCTTGTTGTTGAGGTGTTGCTCTTTTTGTTCTGGTCGTTTTGTTGTATTGGCCAGGAGCTAGGGAGCCGAGACCATTAGGGTCTCGACAAGTCGTCGGTTGTAAGTTGTGATTATATTGGTGAAGAGAAAATTAGATTGACGGAGTTTAGGTTAGTCGGCGTGCCGTAGACGGCCGTCGTTTGTGTTCCGGAATTTGGATGATTAGAAGATAATATTTCTATTGTAATGATGTAGGCCGTGTTGGGCGTCACCGAGACTTTCTAGTCTTGTGTGACACCCGACGAGCCAAAATGGACACGAAACGAAGAGTAACTCGTAAAAAGGATAATATTGATTAAAATTAAATGACACTCATTTTTATGTACATATGAAAGTAACTTTTAAATATTAACTAACGACTAACAATCGTTACTTAATATTTTTAAGTTAATGATAACTATTAAATGACGATAAGAACATTATATAACGTCTTAGATTAATAAGAAATATTAGTTAACATCGATGACGTTGTCGATATTTCTAAGTTAATTTGGAAACGTTAAATAATGATAAAAACGTTATTTAATATTTATTAATAATAATAAGCGAAACACCAAATAAATATGAAGAAAAACGGGTTACTAATCATTTTGAGGGCATGTTTATCGATATGCTAGTCTTAGAGATCATAGGACCTACTTACTCTTACAAGTCGTTTGAGTCTTGGTCTTTGTCTTGGCGTGCGTTCACTCGAGTCTGAGTCGTGTCCTCACCGCGCACAAATGATACCAAACATTAATAAATGTTTTTAACAATAGATATTGAGGCGAAAATGAGTAATTTTTGGAAATTGTTAACTCTTAAAAGTTTATATGTTTCGAATTAGATACTAAGACAAGTTTATTTTAATAGGTTGTGCCGAGTCCGTTACGCCGTGACGTTCTATTTACCGTTTTGCTAAACTACTCTTATATCGTTGTGTTGTGCGTTGCTTGACTAAGGTGAGTTCTCGTAGCCCCACTTTTTATATGCTTTTCCTTGGGGGAAAATGGTACTCAATGTTTTTAAATTGTTTTTCATGCGGTGACTAAGTGTTTTCATGCTATGTTTTGGACAATTATGTGCGTTTGATTGCGATTATGTGCTATGTGGTATAACTTGATTTCATATGTGCAAGCATGCGCAACTGTTTAACTCCGTTTGGAGCCGAAGCGTTTGATAGTACTATCGGGGTAGCTCCCCTGTGCATCCTGACTGTATGTCGGAAGACCTTTGTGGTGTGTTGTTTCTATTGGCAGGTTCAGTTGTCGCAATAGTAACTATTTCGTTTCAATATGTGCCTATAATTGTGAATCACACTCACATTGTCCTACGCTATTGTTCACAGCTTTGTGGTTTAACTTTCAAACCTACGAGCTCACCAACTTTATGTTGACGTTTTCGAGTATCCATTTTCAGGTGTTAAGAATGACGTTGCTCTAGAAGGTTGAGTATTGGCCTGGCCTAGCAAGACTTAAGACAAGACCCTCCCGAGTTGTATCTCGGGGAGTTGCATTTTGATATTTCCCTAAGTAATGTTATTTGACTTTGAGACTTATGTTTAGTATTTGGATCTTTGTACTTATCCCGGTTGTGGGAGTTTGCGACTATTATCTGTATGACGTTATGCATTTAGTATTTCTCAATTGTGACACCTTGTGTTCTTGACTAATAAGTCATACTCCGTAAATGCCTTTCCGCTGCGCCATTTTTGGGGTGTGACAGATTGGTATCAGAGCCTCGGTTATAGAGAATTAGGTGGCTTAACCTAGACTATAACCTAGGAACCCTCATATAGTTTGCATTATAGGAGCTACGTGTGCGGTTATGTGGGTAGTATGACATGAAATGATGACGATAAGTAAATGCAGCATGATGCGATCTTAAAAACGCCTGGCCAACGTTTTTACGATAATATGATGTGGCACGGACTTATCAAAGTCATGGATGATCTATAGGAAGTTGAGTGTAGTAATACGACGCGTATACCGACCCACCCTACCTATCTCCCATCTAACATTTACCAATGTCCTTATTTGTAGGAACATGCCTCCAAGAAGGTCGACTCGAGTCAACCGAGGTATTCCACCAACGAGGGGTTGAAGGACTGGTGGACGAGGAGGTAGGGTAGGAGGTCGCGGCACAAGAAGCGACGATGCTAGCAATGAAACGCCTGATGTTGCTACCATTATCACTCAGCAACTGTGGGAACTGCTACCCACTATTGTCACCCAAGTAGGTGATCATATCAGTAACCAAGGGAACAACGTGAGCGGGAATGATCAAGTGGACAACGACGGTGGAAGCGATCACGTCAATGATGGGAACCATACCAACAGCCACAAAGGATGTTACTACAAGGAATTTACCGCATGCAAACCAGTGGACTTTGATGGAAATGGAGGTGCAATAGCTTATACCCGTTGGGTGGAGAAGATGGAGTCAGTGATTGACATAAGTGAGTGTGCGGATCATAAGAAGGTGAAGTTTGCTGCCTGCTCATTGGTTGGAAAAGCGTTGACCTGGTGGAACACGCATGTTCAGGCTAGGGGCAGGGAAGCCGCCATGGGAATGAGTTGGGATAACTTTAAGGCGTTGTTGAAAGAAGAGTATTGTCCAGATAATGAGATGCAGAAGCTAGAACATGAACTCTACCACCATACCATGATAGGAACTTGTCATATACCTTATACAGATCGGTTCCATGAGCTCGCTAGGCTGGTACCTCATATGGTCACTCCTAAATCCAAAAGAATTGAAAGGTACATCTATGGGTTGGTCCCCGAAATTCATGGAATGGTGAAAGCGACTGAGCCTGCTACAATCCGGAGCGCGATACTGAAAGCTGCAGCCTTAACAGATGAGCTAGTTAGGAATGGTGCAATGTCTAAGAGTGGTGATAAGAGAAAGGCCGTGAGTGAGCCAAGTAAGCAAGGTGATGCAAGGAGTGTCAATAAGAAGCCGAAATGGGGAAAAGGATTCGTGGCAACAACCTCAGGTAAGGGAGGATATGAAGGCCCTCACTCTAAGTGTACGAAGTGCAACTAACATCACCAAGAGACAAAGCCATGCCCAGTGTGCTTCAATTGCAAGCGAGGTGGCCATATGGCAAGGGATTGTAGGGTAGTGGCTAAACAGGCTACACCAGTTAATGCCGTTAACCCTAGGGCTTGTTATGAATGTAGAAGTTCAAACCATCTTCGTAGTATGTGCCCTAGATTAGGTAGGGCACAAACACCAGTGCAGAACAACCAGAATCCAACTTTGGCAATTGGTGGGAACAATGCAAACCGTGGAAACAATGCGAATGGTGGAAACAATGGTTACCCAGCTCGTGGTCGAGTATTTGTGATGAATGCTGAGGAAGGACGCCAGGACCCGAACATCGTGACGGGTATGTTCTCTCTAAATGACCACTATGCTACTGTATTGTTTGATTCTGGTGCCGATTATAGTTTTGTCTCCACTAAATTCATGCCCCTGTTAGATATAGAACCTAGTAGTCTAGGCTTTAGTTATGAGATCGAAATAGCAAGTGGTCAACGGGTAAAAGTCAATAAGATTGTTCGCGAGTGCAGGCTAGAATTAGAAAACCATACTTTTGGCATCGACCTAATACCTTTCGGACACGGGAGCTTCGACGTGATAGTAGGTATGGACTGGTTGTCTAGGTATAAGGCTGAAATAGTGTGCCACGAGAAGATGGTCCGTATCCCACTAGAAAATTGTGAATTACTTAAGGTATATGGAGAGAGACTCGAAGAAAAGGTGAAATACCTCACGAACATGAAAGTAGACGAGCAGAAGCTTGAACATATTCCGATCGTTTGAATTTCGCATAGGACCTAATCCCTGGAGCTATGCCGGTTGCAAATTCTCCCTATCGCTTGGCACCTACAGAAATGGAGGAGTTGTCTAATCAACTCAAGGAACTCCAAGACAAAGGTTTCATCCGACCGAGTTCTTCGCCTTAGGGAGCACTGGTATTGTTCGTCAAGAAGAAGGATGGTTCATTTAGGATGTGTATCAACAACCAAGAACTGAACAAACTAACCATTAAGAATCGATACCCTCTCCCGAGAATTGACGACTTATTCGACCAACTTCAAGGTTCATGATACTTCTCTAAGATAGATCTCCGTTCCGGCTACCATCAGTTACGAGTGCACGAAGATGACATTCCAAAAACTGCGTTCAGGACTCGATACGGTCACTTCGAGTTCACGGTCATGCCATTTGGACTAACAAATGCGCCTGCGGTCTTCATGGATTTGATGAACCGAGTGTGCAGGCCATACCTAGATAGATTTGTCATAGTATTCATCGATGACATTTTGATCTATTCCAAAACAAAAGAGGAACATGAAATGCATCTGAAGTTAATTCTAGAGTTACTAAAGAGGGAGAAATTATACGCCAAATTCTCGAAGTGTGAATTCTGGCTACAGGAAGTCCAATTCCTTGGACATGTGGTTAACAAAGATGGTATTCATGTGGATCATAGCAAGATCGAGGCCGTGAAGAATTGGGAAGCCCTTAAGTCCCCAACAGAAGTCCGCTCATTCTTAGGACTACCAGGCTACTACCGACGATTCATCGCGAATTTCTCCAAGATTACCAAACCACTTACCTCATTGACTCAAAAGAACAAGAAATACGTTTGGGGCGAAGAGCAAGAGAGTGCCTTTCAGACGTTGAAGGATAACTTGTGTAATGCCCCAATTCTAGCCCTTCCCGATGGACCTGAAGATTTCGTAGTATTCTGCGATGCGTCATGTCAAGGTCTTGGGTGCGTGTTAATGCAGAGAGGTAAGGTGATTACCTATGCCTCTCGACAACTTAAAGTTCTTGAGAAGAACTATACCACTCATGATCTGGAGCTGGGCGCTGTAGTATTCGCTCTCAAGATGTGGCGACATTACTTGTACGGTATGAAAAGTATTATCTATACTGATCACAAGAGTCTCCAACATATCTTTAATAAAAAAGAATTGAATATGCGCCAGAGGAGATGGATTGAGCTTTTTAGCGATTATGATTGTGAGATTCGCTACCACCCAGGTAAGGCGAACGTAGTAGCTGATGCTTTGAGTAGGAAGGAAAGACTCAGGCATAGGAAAATAAAAGCCATGAGTAGAACCATACAGTCGGGTATCAAGGATAAGATACTAGCGGCTCAGGGAGAGGCATCTATAAATATGGATGCACCCACAGAGAAGATGCGATGTTTAGATAAACAGTTGGATAAAAAGAATGATGGTGGACTATACTTTGTAGACCGGTTTTTGGTGCCATTTACTGTGGTGTGAGAACCCTAATCATGGATGAAGCACATACGACGAGGTACTCTGTTCATCCAGGAGCAGATAAGATGTACTACGACCTTAGAGAATTGTATTGGTGGCCTGGGATGAAGAAAGACATAGCTGACTACGTTAGCAAGTGCCTGACTTACTCGAAGGTGAAGGCAGAACACCAGAAACCATCTGGTTTGCTACAACAACCAGAAATTCCAGAATGGAAGTGGGAAAGGATAACTATGGACTTCGTTACTAAGTTACCTAGGACTAGTAGTGGACACGATTCGATCTGGGTTATCGTAGATAGACTGACTAAGTCTGCACATTTCTTACCAATCCTAGAAGATTATGCGATGGAAAAATTGGCTAGACTTTACATTAAGGAGATAGTGGCAAGGCATGGTGTGCCCATATCGATCATATCTGATCGTGACAGCCGTTTCACGTCAAATTTTTGGCAAATGTTGCAAAAGTCACTGGGGACGAACTTGGATATGAGTACGGCTTATCACCCACAGATCGATGGTCAAACCGAGCGTACCTTACAAACCTTCGAGGACATGCTCAGAGCGTGTGCCATAGACTTCGATGGAAATTGGGATACTCACCTCCCATTGGTCGAGTTCTCATACAAAAATAGTTATCATGCTAGCATAAAGATGGCGCCATTCAAGTCACTTTATGGGCGAAAGTGTCGCTCACCTATTTCTTAGGCAGAAGTCGGAGAAAGCCAAATGATAGGACCTGAAATAGTGCTAGAAACAACCGAGAAGATCATTCAAATTAAGGATAGGCTCAGGGTTGCACGCAGCCGTCAAAAGAGCTATGCCCACAATAGAAGGAGACCCCTAGAATTTAGCGTTGGTCATCATGTATTACTTAAGGTATCACCTTGGAAGGGTGTTGTACGATTTGGTAAGAAGGGCAAGTTAGCACCTAGATATGTAGGACCTTTCGAGATCACTGAGAGAATCGGTCCAGTAGCTTACCGACTAAGACTACCACCAGAGTTGAGTGGCATTCATGATACATTTCACGTATCGAACATTAAGAAGTGTCTTGCTGATCCAACCTTACACATACTTTTGGAAGAGATTCGGATAAATCCTAAGTTGCACTTTGTAGAGAAACCAGTTGAGATTCTAGAGCGTGAGATTAAGAAGTTGAAGCGTAGCAAGATACCAATAGTAAAAGTCCGCTGGGACTCAAAGCGTGGGCCAGAGTTTACTTGGGAACGTGAGGATCAGATGAGACTTAAGTATCCGCACCTGTTTGACCATAGTACTAGCTGAATTTTGAGGGCAAAATTCAAAATAACGGGGGTAGACTTTAGCAACCGCGAAATTACAGGTCCTTACTCAACCTTAAGTTCTAAATATTTTCTGTTTAATTATGTTTACTTGTTTACTTTGATGAGTATTGGTGAGCTAGACCGCACGACACGGCACAACCAAAAGTCAAATCGACGTTTTACAAGATGATTTTAACGTTTTAACGAAGTTATGAGTATTATAGTCAAAGTTTATGGAAAAATAATTTTAAAGCTAATGGAAATAATTTTGGGAGCTCGGAAAATGTTTACGGCATGTTTTATTTACCACGTTCGCATTTCATTCAAAAATATAAAGAGATTGACAACTTTGGTCCCCGAGGGCGCGTCGGGATTTGCTTGTAATCCCCATCTCCTCCCCCTCACCTTATATAAACCCCTCTTAAAAAAATTTAGGGTTTCATTATTTTCTTCTCCTCTCTCTCTCTCCTTCCCAGCCGACACACACCCACCTCCCCTCTCTCTCTTTTTTTCGGCAACAAAATCCGGCCACCACACCTCCACTGCCGCGCGTACAAACACACCACCACCACCAATCTCTCTAGTTTTTCATCCCCGTTCTTTTGAGCATATACACGCGCCCTATATCCACCATTAACACCTTGTTCATCCACGATTTTAGATCGATTCATCACCACTTTTTGTTCTTTCT
Source organism: Artemisia argyi (assembly GCA_030686995.1). Classification (NCBI taxonomy): domain Eukaryota; kingdom Viridiplantae; phylum Streptophyta; class Magnoliopsida; order Asterales; family Asteraceae; genus Artemisia; species Artemisia argyi. Next base: position 228,903,798 of record CM060701.1, read on the forward strand.
TGCTTTTTGATCGAGCCAAGCGAATAGGTGGGTTAACCCACTCTTGTTGAGGTGTTTTTACCTCGGGTTCATCTCAAAAACCTTCGGGTTTGCGAGATAATAAGAATAACAAAAATATAAAGAATAAAATGAGCTCTAAATCGTGTTTGGTATCATGGTTATTTGCTGTCGTGTCTGTTTGGGTGAACGAGAGTGGTGCCGTGAGTTCTAGACTCACGACCGAGTGTTGTTTGGTTCCTGTTGTTGGTGTCACACGGGCTGGTGTGGGTCTAGATTAAGATTTGGATAGTTTCAGATTTGGTAATGGGTTTGGCTGTGATAGTGATGTCGAGGAGATGGAGTTGGATTCGATGGTGTTAAGGATAGTGGTTTGGTCTTACTTTTGTTAATTCTTGTTGTTGAGGTGTTGTTGTTCTTGTTGTTCTGGTCGTTTTGTTGTATTGGCCAGGAGCTAGGGAGCCGAGACCATTAGGGTCTCGACAAGTCGTCGGTTGTGAGTTGTGATTATATTGGTGAAGAGAAAATTAGATTGACGAACTTTAGGTTAGTCGGCGTGCCGTAGACGCCGTCGTTTGTTGTAGTTTGTGTTGCGGAATTTGGATGATTAGACGATAATATTTCTATTGTAATGATGTAGGCCGTGTTGGGCATCACCGAGACTTTCTAGTCTTGTGTGACACCCGACGAGCTAAAATGGACACGAAACGAAGAGTAACTCGTAAAAAGGATAATATTGATTAAAATTAAATGACACTCATTTTTATGTATATATAAAAGTAACTTTTAAATATTAACTAACGACTAACTATCGTTACTTAATATTTTTAAGTTAATGATAACTATTAAATGACGATAAGAACATTATATAATGTCTTAGATTAATAAGAAATATTAGTTAACGTCGATGACTTTGTCGATATTTCTAAGTTAATTCGGAAACGTTAAATAGTGATAAAAACGTTATTTAATATTTATTAATAATAATAAGCGAAACACCAAATAAATATGAACAAAAACGGGTTACTAATCGTTTCGAGGGCATGTTTATCGATATGCTAGTCTTAGAGATCATAGGACCTAGTTACTCTTACAAATCATTTGAGTCTTGGTCTTTGTCTTGGCGTGCGTTCACTCGAGTCTGAGTCGTGTCTTCACCGCGCACAAATGATACCAAACATTAATAAATGTTTTTAACAATAGATATTGAGGCGAAAATGAGTAATTTTTGGAAATAGTTAACTCTTAAAAGTTTATATGTTTCGAATTAGATACTAAGACAAGTTTATTTTAATAGGTTGTGCCGAGTCCGTTGCGTCGTGACGTTCTATTTACCGTTTTGCTAAACTACTCTTATATCGTTGTGTTGTGCGTTGCTTGACTAAGGTGAGTTCTCGTAGCCCCACTTTTTATATGTTTTTCCTTGGGGGAAAATGGTACTCAATATTTTTAAATTGTTTTTCATGCTATGACTAATTGTTTTCATGCTATGTTTTGGACAATTATGTGCGTTTGATTGTGATTATGTGCTATGTGGTATAACTTGATTTCATATGTGCAAGCATGCGCAACTGTTTAACTCCGTTTGGAGCTGAAGCGTTTGATAGTACTATCGGGGTAGCTCCCCTGTGCATCCTGACTGTATGTCTGAAGACCTTTGTGGTGTGCTATTTCTATTGGCAGGTTCAGTTGTCGCAATAGTAACTATTTCGTTTCAATATGTGCCTATAATTGTGAATCACACTCACATTGTCCTACGCTATTGTTCACAGCTTTGTGGTTTAACTTTCAAACCTACGAGCTCACCAACTTTATGTTGACGTTTTCGAGTATCCATTTTCAGGTGTTAAGAATGACGTTGCTCTAGAAGGTTGAGTATTGGCCTGGCCTAGCAAGACTTAAGACAAGACCCTCCCGAGTTGTATCTCGGGGAGTTGCATTTTGATATTTCCCTAAGTAATTTTATTTGACTTTGAGACTTATGTTTAGTATTTGGATCTTTGTACTTATCCCGGTTTTGGGAGTTTGCGACTATTATCTGTATGACGTTATGCATTTAGTATTTCTCTATTGTGACACTTTGTGTTCTTGACTAATAAGTCATACTCCGTAAATGCCTTTCCGCTGCGCCATTTTTGGGGTGTGACACTAACCATAATAACTACTTTTCTACAGGCTTGTTTGGGTTAAGGCTTTAACCCAACCCATTCACATAAAGCCTTTTACAAATACGACCCATAATACTTTTAACATACATAAACACTAAACTAATTACACAATGACCCTTAAACATGGATTAATGAATTATCATCCAATAAATTGTTGGTAAAGTAATATATTAATTCTTAGTATTTATGCTAAAAGTGTCATTTAAAAGACTGGCAAAATGAATTCAATGTCGATCTTTTAACTGGAATTTGCTAACAATGGTCTTTACTTTTTTGGATCATTGTTAACAACAAACTTTTCACAAAATCTGTTGTGTTTTTACTAAAATGACCAATAGATAGATATATATATATATATATATATATATATTCTAAGAATGAACCGAAATGTAGTCGTTTTATATGTAAAAAAAAGATAGCGCAAATGTTTAAAAAAATGTGTTATACTTGCCATCCTTTGTTTTCTGGGTAACGAACAATTTTTTTTTTCTTTTATTTATTTATTTATTTATTTTTTTTTTGCTTATATGGGTACTTTTCTTTTAAATTGTCCTTTTTAAGATATTTTACAACATTTTTTTTGACATTTTTGCCCTTCAATTTTTTTTCCTATTAGTTGAGAGGGGCAAAAATGTTATAAAATGTTGCAAAATACCATAAAAGGCTGAATTTCAAAGAAAAGTACAAAAAAAAAAACAATTTTTTTGTTCGATATCTAGAAAAACAAACGATAGCAAGTATGATATTTTTTTTTAATCATTTGCCGAAAAAAAAAAAAAAAAAAAAGGCATGAAGCAATAAAAAAAGTTATAAAATTAGGCCCAGAAAAATAAACCCAAGAAGCCTAGGCTCAAAACCGGTTGGCCAAACAACAAATTTTACAAAATACAGCTTGCGTTATTCGACAACCTACATGAACTACCTTGAACTTTATATAACAAATTTCTTTTACCCCGAACTGTCCAACAACTTGCAAAAACTACCTTGAACTTTATATAACAAAATTTTCTATTATCAAATAGATGTCTAGCAACTTTTTTTACAAAAAATATACTGCCGGAAAGGCCTATCGATTACCAACAAAACGAGCCTAACAAACTTTACTTACCTGATATTTAACAAATATTGATATACTTTTAGTTAACTGGTAAAACATGGACAATCTTTTGTTGTGTATATGTACTATCTAATACCAGGGCTAATGTTTAACGTCGTAAAGACTTACAAAACACCCCGCAGCAACGCGGGTGCGTTCTCTCTCATTAACAATAATTTTAAAAGTTGTTTACTAATCCAACTATTTTCCAATTTAAGCCCAATAAAAATTCCAAAATGAGTCAAGCCCAAATTTAAAAAAAAAAAAAAAAAAAAAAAAAAAAAAAAAAAAAAAATCAGTGGCTGATAATAGTATATTAAACTGTTGCTGACGTGGCACTTTCTCAGCAACATTTCATGGTATTTCATACGTTCACCATTTCATGATTATTACTAGTAGTCAGTAACACAACCGTCATGAATTCAATATCAACTCTACCTCATCTTCCTTGTCCGTACAGTCACCGGAGAACGTACGGAAGTCGTCACCGGTTAACTGGAGGACGGAACAGAATTACAGCAGTGAGTGAAGCTTCTGAAGTTGTTTTTGTTCCGGGTGATCCGGAGATTACGTGGCAGATTGTTGTTGGAACTATTGGTAATTAAGTTTTGTTAATGTGACTAAGGGGGTGTTTGTTTAAGGTTATTATTCGCGGGTTTACGAGCTTATTTGATTTCGGCTTATATTTCATAATTCTAAATATTTTTTGGTTTGTTTCGAGACTTACGGGCTTATACAAGCTTAATACGGTTAAGCTTGTATTAATGGGTAAGCCCATAAGTCTCAAAACAAGCTGAACAATATTTAGACTTGTGAAATATAAACCAAAATCAAATAAGCTTGTAAGCCCACGAATAGCCTTAAACAAGGTGTTATTCTTACCTTATCAAGTGGGCTTATTAGCTTATGTAAATTTTGAAAAGCTCGTAAGCTCATTTTTCTGGCTTATCATGTTAAGCTTATGACCTTAGACATAAGCTCATAAGGAAAAAAAGAAAGTGGACTTACGAGCTTTTCAAATTTTACGTATGCCCGCTTAATAAGTATAGACAAACACCACCTAATTTAGTTTATTTGAGTTTTGTTAATGTGTTTTTAGTATATAATTGTGTTTGGGTTTTTGGAATTTGTAGCTGGAGTTACCCCGTTTGTGGTTGCTGGAATTGAATTTAGCAAGAGAATTGTAAGTTCATTATTGTGTTTGGTACGACTAGGTGTGTAAATGAGTCACGAGCCGTATGAGCTCCGTACATACAGCGTGATTGGTCTCACAAGCCTAATTAATTTTTATTTTTTTTAGTACTTAAAATAAGTTAAGTATGTCTCTATGTATTATACGGTTAATTAATAGGCACCAATTATTGAGATAGCGTAGCCATTTTGAAAATGTCAAAAATAATTAGGCTTGAAACTCGACCCGGCTTGTCTACAACATGAAATTTAGGGGGTGTTCGAGTAAGCTGATTTGAGCAGTTTGACAACTTATTGAAATTTTAGGAAAGATATAAACATCATTATAGGTCTTTGGCTAAAGCTTAATATCATGGGATATGAGCATACCCAAACACCCCCTTAGATATAAGCAATTTAAGAGGGTGTTTCATAATATTGATTAAAATGTCTATTACAGATAAGGGGCTTGAGTTAAGCTTGCATACGTGTCGACTTATTTATTTTTGAAGTTGATGAGCTAATTTAAGCAATCTCAGACACCCCTTAACTATGGTTATTGGATTATTGGAGACTTACTATGATGAGTTCTGAATAATCAGTTTGATAGTTGCTTGATCATTTTACCTGTTAGGTCCATGAATAACCATTGCGAAAATTGTAGTGTTTGGTTATGACAAAGCAAAGCCGAAAGATATTTGGATTTTACTATTACAAAAGCATTAACAAGTTTAAGAAGCAATCCCGAACACCCCTGAATCTTGGTTGTGGACTTATAATTTTATCCATGGCAGGTGGCTCAGAAGAAATGCACCGAGTGTGGCGGTTCGGGGCTTGTTCTGATTGAAAAGGAGTATATACGCTGCCCTAATTGTGGTAAGAAAGATTCAAGATTGTTCTTTTTGTTATACAAACACAATGATTAGTGAATTATTAAAGGGCATTTTGCATTTGTGTTTTCGAAATGATCATCAGTTACTGCATTTTCAACTCATACATACTTAGTGAGCTGCCACTGATTGTGATTATCAGCGCTTTAAGTAGCTGCAACATGTCTGCATTTTGTTATAGCTATTTATATGATTTTGATCATTATATCACAGAATCAGTTTTATAACGTAATACAAAACAAAAATATAGCACATTTAGAAGCTTTTTAACAAGTCTAATGGTATCTTGTCGATTTTGTAGGTGGATTTCTACCATGGCAATCTTGGCAAAGATTCTTTTCTGGTTAAATTCTTCCAAATTTTAGTCAAGATCTCAACCTCGAACACATTGTATGTGCTTAATATGATACTGTATGCATATCAAGTTGCCAATGTTAAGAGGGTGTATAAAATATGGTAGCTTATTCACTTTCATACCATATTATCTCTTATATCTGTTGTTAAAAGTTCATAGCATAGGCGATGAAAATTAGCTATATTTCACAAGGCTGGATTTATTGGAGTGATTGTATCAGATGCCAATGTACTTTTCAGTTGTCCCATTTTAACCATTGTACTTTTTTTACTCTTAGTCACTGTAAGGTAGCTTTGTGACCTGTTTGGGTCATTTTTTACCCACTTTCTCTTATAAGACTTGGCATTACATAAAAATCTAACATTTTTACTCAAAAAGGTCATTAGTGAATCTCTGATTTGTTAAGGGCTTTTTGGCTAGAAAATGGCTCAAACATGACACAAAGCTATCTTTTAACCATAGAGATGTACAAATAAAAAGTATAATTACTACAAAATGGACGAATGCAAAAGTGCGTTCACATTTTACTCTGAAAAAAAAAATAATAAAAAAAAAAAAAAAAAAAAAAATTGCTACAAAGTTTGAAGTTCTTATACAAATGGTCAGCAGGTGTATTTGCAGTCGAAAACTATAACAAAGCAAGGCAATACACCACTCGGGTTTTTTACGAACAGTTGGTTAATTATGTGGATTTCTTTCAGGTAGATGTTATTGAATATGTGATTTGCTATGTGTGAACCAAATTTAGTCCAGGTTAATTCTGTTTGTTGGTAAAACAGGTTTAACACTGATGATTGGATGAGCAGATGCATTGCATGCTTTAAGCATCTTTAATCTGATTCTAATATTTGTTTGCATGGACCTGGCATAAGTCATGTAACCGAATCAATAGACCAGGCCAAGTCTTTTGCAGTGCCCAAGTTGAGCTGAAAACAGAACGCAACTGTCTTTAAAATAGTCAATCGAGGCATCAGTTGCCCTTTTTTAGACGCTAATAGTAGTTGCTACAGAAAGCATACGAGGAAAAGCAGAGAGGATAGAAGAAAGGTAATTCGAAAATACTAATATTTGTCATTGGCATGTGATATTAACCATGGTTTATAACTTAAAGTGTATATCCTTTGATCACCTGCAGGTTAAACTTGATACCTTTGCTATTGTTTTTGGTTTGCTATCAATCATGAAGCACTAAAATACCTTTGCTATTGTTTTGGTTTAAGGACGAGTGGTGCATTTTTTTGGGTCAAGGGACGAAGCTCGTCTGTCAAGTCAAACCACAAGGACGAATGGTGTGATTTACTCGAAATTTGAATAGAATTCTTGCATTCTAAAATCTTAAGTGTCTCAACCTATGATAAAAATTTATTTGCACAACTTGGTTACATGCACAATTTTCTGTTATAACTAACTCATAAAACTTTAACTTAAATAAAGAATAAATAAATTATAAAAAAAACCTTAGAAAGCCTCTCTCAAGTTTGGCGATTTTTGAAGAAAATATACTATCGTTCCTATCACTCTTTTTCTTCAATAATCATCAACGTGGTTTTTAATCTTACATGGTTGTGGGATCCCTTACCAACTGACCTTCATTATTTAATACTTGATTTGTTTGTTGCTTTATTGTCAGTTGGTGGAGCCTTGTTTATTTATTCCATATCAATTCGATCATACTCATATTATTAATTCAAGATTCGTTTAGTGTGATTTCTGGATTGCTCTATTGGTCGGTTCGTGGGGCTGCTTATCTATTATATTGCTATACTTATCCTTATCGACTAATTATGACTGGGGGTTAGATTGGTTACTTTGTGGTGCGTTCGCTCTAAACCCTAATTGCTTCAGTTAGGGTTTTTTCTTCTTGTTCGATTGCATGCTTACTGCTGTTTACTCTTTGTTTTGGTGGATTACTGTTTGGGATTGTTAGTGGGTTTGAGAGAGATGGAAAAGGGTTTTTTGAATGCTAATAGCGCGACCAAAGGTGCGAGACCTGTTGGAAATTTTGATGGAGGTGTGTCGTGTGGTACTGGTAGTGCGAAGTTGAGTTCCGCTTCTAGTTTGGCCGATCAAACTAGTTCTAAGAGTGGTGAATCGTTGAAAAATCAGGGTCCTATCATTACCGATTGGACCTCTGATGATGGTGATGTTAACTTGACTACACGTGTGGATCATGCTATCTCTAAAACACATAGTGCTAATACAACTAATGGAGATGGTAGTGTTAAATCTTATGAGCAAGTTGGTTCGGGATCGGTTCCAAAGGGTATAACTGCTGCTTCCAAGTCTAAAGGGAGTATTAATGTTGATGTTGATGTTGAGGGTGTTGATTTGTCGTCTGAAGTGGAGCCGATTCCACGTACGAAAGATACACCACTTGGTGATGATTTGGAGCCGAGTACAAGTGCTGATACTGTGAAGCACTTGCTATCTAATGCACATAAGAACTTTGATGAAGCCATTGCTAATATTCAAAGTGAGATTGTTGCTAATAAGGCTTCCTCTTCAAGTGATATGGGGCGTGACTCTAATTCGAAAGTTGCTGGTCCTATTGATTCTATGGATGATACTACTAGTGGAGTGAAGTCGGGTTCTTACGCGGCTGCTACTTCTAATGAACCTCAGAAACACGTGTCTAATTTTCGGAGGTTGGAATGTAGCAAAAAGAAGGATGATGTTGACCTTTCAGTTCCTTTGAAAGTAGTAGAAGAGGTAAACACGAGGTTTGAGAATACTCTTTACGGTTATTTCCTTGGCCAGCGCCTTGCTTTTCCTGTTGTTGAATACTATGTACGCAATGCATGGGCTAAGTTTGGTGTGCAAAAGGTAATGATGAATTCAAAGGGATTCTTCTTCTTTAAGTTCAATTTGAAGAAAGGTGTTGATGATGTGCTTGAAAACGGTCCTTGGTTGATCAGAAATGTTCCTATTATTCTTAAACCATGGACTTTGAACACTAATCTACTCAAAGAGGATTTGACTAACATCCCGGTGTGGGTTAAATTCCATGATGTCCCTCTTGCAATGTTTTCTGATGATGGCCTCAGTCTTCTTGCCACACTGATTGGTACGCCCAAAAGGTTAGATGCTTTTCCAAGCCAAATGTGCAAGGAATAGTGGGGCCGTAGTAGTTTTGCTAGATGCATGATAGAAGTGAAGTCGGATGAGGTGCTTCGGGACAGCCTTACTGTTGAGATACCATTACTTGATGGTTCGGGTTCGACTATTGAGAAGATACGGGTTGAATACGAGTGGCATCCACCTCGTTGTGACAAGTGTAAGATATTTGGTCATACTCTGACCGACTGTCCTAAAGTTGTTATACCTCCTGTTTAGCCTACTAAGCCTGTTTATGATAGCTTCAAGACTGTTACTAATAGGAAGAAAGGAAAACAAGGTGGTTCTACGATTCCGGGTAAAGGAGGGTTTATTAAACCTGTAGTGGGTAAGCAGTTGAAGTATCAACCCAAAAAGACTCCTCCTGAACCTAAGAATGCTGGTGGCACTAATAAGAAGACTTCTGATGTGGCTAGTCCTAGTGGAACAACGATCTCTACATCTAACCAATTTGATGCTCTCAATATGGATGATACGGAAGCGTTTGGTATTCCTACTTTTGACACCAACATGGATGTGGATGCTGGATGTACAATGGAAGTTAATGTGGATGAGTCGGTTAAGACTGGTGCTACATCACAAGAACCGCTTGTGAGTGATTCAATGGGAACTAAGGAAGTTGGTTCTACTCCTTTAGTTGAGAAAATTAGTAAGTTTGAAAAGCTTCTTATCGATGGGAAAGGTACTCTTGTGGATGATGATGGTCATCCTGTTCCGTCTGCCTCTGTCACTAAGAGGGCTAACCCATTTTCCAAGGTGGGTAATGTTGTGGTTTCAGATAGTGACGAGGAGGAGGTTCTTAACACGTTCGACGAATCTGCAAATCTTTTTGGTGGTGGTCATGAGCGTGAAGATGAGTTTGATGACTATGATGATTACTCGAAGCAAATTTATGATCTTCCAGGGGAATTGGATGCTCTTAATGCCATTTATGGCTTTAATCTCCAAGGTCGTAGGAAGTAGTTTATATTTTTGTTTGAGTCTTTCTATATGATGTGGTAGTGGTTTTGTTTTCTTGTCTAGAAAATAGGAAGTATCTTGTTATGTAAGCTTTTCGCCTATGTAACGGGCTGAGATATGGGATTCACTCATATCCGTTGTACTTAAATGTTTTTTGGAGTAATATATTTACCGGGTCTTTTGACCTTTTACCCTAAAACTTTAACTTAAGCTAGAAATTTTTATTAAGCTCTGACTTTTATGACGTAATGTTATGATGTAATTTCGTTTATAAATTTTGTAAAAACAGATCATTAAACAAGTTCAAGGACTGCGTATGTAATTTTCAAATTGACAATGGTCAAAGTACAAAGGAATAAAAGTTTTTGCTTAAAACTCGTGTCCAAATTGTCAAAATTAAAAACATCTTCAAATTTCTGAGTGGTCATCTTGTTTGACCCGGTTTGAACCCAAGTAAGATCCCAAACAGTAAGCAAATAAATCATGTTCCACTTTCTTACATACAATATACCACTAATCACATTACAAAGTAAACAATGTTTTTACCTTCAGTTCTTCCTTCAAAGTTCAAACGATGACTTTTGAGGGAAAAGATTTTCTGCATTTCACATGTTGATGTGGGTGCAGATACTAGTGTTTAGCGTAGATGAAAATGCAAATAAGGCGTTGGTTTGTCATGTGCCGAGAAATAAGAGTAGCCAACTCAATGTTTTAGAGTCGTCACTACTACATAATATGTTAGATAGATCACTTCATATAGATCGGTTATGTTAAAAACTGATCTAACAAAGGAAAAAGAGGGAGAAATTTAATAAATAGATCGGGTTTTAGTGTAAAGACTGATCTTTAAAAATTTGAAACTAGTTAGATCGGTTTTTTAATATTAACCGATCTATTAACTTCTCACATATCTCTAAGCTGTCCCGTGAGAAGCCGTGAGAAGCATAGCTGTAAGCACGTTTTGTATTAAATAGATCGGTTATTTATAAAAAACCGATCTATTTATCTTCTTACAAACGGTCAGTTAGCATCCATTGGACATTAATAGTTAACAAACAACCATGAACATTAATATACATTAGCCTTAGACCCGTTTTTTTCACCAATACATCATAGCAAAAACAAAAAACACACATTAAATGCTCCAAAAAATCACATTAAGTGTTCCAAACAAATCTCAAATTCAAGATCTATATTTTCTCAATTGAATTGAAAAGGTATATAATGTTTTAGCTATGCTTGCTATTTATCTATTAGATTCCATAACATAAAATTCATGTATAAGTAAATTTGTGTTTATTTGAAGCTTTGTTTATTTATTTTGGTGGTGTGTTATATGTAGGCTCCTTTGAAGAATTTTCTATGTGGCTCGTTGATACCTAGCTATAATTGACCCGTTGATGTAAGTTACTTATCTATACTTTTAAGCTAACCGTTTATTAATAGCATATTTTATAGTAACATTAAAGCATTTAGTATAAACCCTTTAGTTAAATACCCGTTCGAAATTAACCTAATAGAGGTTAATTTCGGATTGTCCCCATTTGGGACTGCTTTTTGAATATTTTATCTCATTTAGGATGTGATTATGTATTATGAGATCGAGTATTATTTGAGAAAATCGACATCATTTTTCCTTACTCCTATGAGTTTGCGTTTTATGCGCATACTTAAGGAGTTAAGGGGAAATGCTGCCGATTTTTCTTCAATAATACTCGACTCATAATACACATTCACATATGAGACTAAATATTCAAAAAGTGGGTTAGGATTGACGGTTTGCAACTATTCTCATATGTTATCATATCATTCATGCATCTTATTAAAAATATAAAATTGTATATTTCAGATGGATCGTAGGAAGTGGATGTACAATATAGAACGTGCTACCCCGGAGTACATCAAAGGGTTGTCTGAGTTTATTAAAACTGCCGAGGATCATCAAGCAAAGACAGGAAAAGCCCGGATTTCATGTCCGTGTAAAAAATGTGCAAATTTTATTTTTCATGATGATATTGATAAGATTAGAGAACATTTGTTTCAACAAGGGTTTACTGATAACTACACATGGTGGAAAGATCATGGTGAACCACCACGTGATTGTAACGATGTTGTTTCAGAAAGTAATGTCAATAATAACGATGATATTCGTGGTAATAGTAATCAAAATATCAATGACATGCTACATGATGCGGAGCATAATGATGAACTCGATATGGAGAAATTACAACAAATGTTTGTCGAATCAGAAAAACCATTGTATACCGGTTGTACGAATTTTACCAAACTATCAGCAGTGTTGCAGTTGTTGACCTTAAAAGCAGAATATGGTTTGAGTGATGTCGGTTTCAATAAAATATTAGAGTTGTTAAATAAAATGTTACCTAAACACAATGAGTTGCCCACTTCTACGTATCAAGCAAAAAAATTGATGTGTCCGTTGGGATTGGAAGTCACAAGAATAGATGCATGTCCGAGAGATTGTATATTGTATAGAAACGGGTATAAAGACCTACACAAATGTCCTGTATGTAAGGTTTCAAGGTATAAGGATACAAATCTGGCGGAATTTGATGATGACGTGACAAAGAATGGTCCCGCTGCTAAAGTATTATGGTATTTACCCATCAAACCAAGACTTAAGCAATTATTTTCAAATCCTAAGAATGCAAAATTGTTGAGGTGGCATGCAGAAGATCGCAAAATCGATGGAAAAATGAGACATGTGGCTGATTCCCCTCAATGGAAGCATATCGATAATCATTATGAAGAATTTGGAGCTGAGATTAGGAATATACGGTTTGGGCTTAGTTCAGATGGAATTAATCCATTTGGAAATATGAGTAGTCGTCATAGCACTTGGCCGGTTCTTTTATGCATATACAATCTTCCACCTTGGTTATGCATGAAACGTAAATACATCATGATGTCACTGTTAATTCAGGGTCCAAAACAACCCGGAAATGATATTGACGTGTATTTGGAGCCGTTAATTGATGACATGGAAAAACTTTGGTCTGAAGGCGTCAAGGTGTATGATGCGTACAAGAAAGAAAGTTTCACATTATTTGCCATGATTTTTTGTACCATAAGTGATTTTCCGGCGTACGGTAACTTGTCAGGATATGGAACGAAAGGGGAGAAGGCGTGTCCTGTTTGTGAAAATGACACTCACTCGCGGTGGTTGACTAACTGTAAGAAAACTGTGTATATGGGACATCGAAGATCACTTCCAGACGATCACAGGTACCGTAAAAAAAGGAAATTGTTCGATGGTAAAGTAGAGCATAGAAGGATGGCGGGAGTATTGAATGGACGTGATACATTATCTCGTGTTAAGGATATAAAAACTGTTTTTGGAAAAAAGGATAAAGCTCCACCAATTAATAAGAATATTTGGAAGAAAAAGTCTATATTTTGGAAGTTACCGTATTGGGAGCAGTTACAAGTCCGACCCCAAAATATACATTCCTCGACCCCAAAATATGGAAAGAGTTCTGTCGCATTGAACATTATACAGATCAGAAACTGGTACATTTCATTTCCTCCTAAACTTTTATAATATATTATTATCTTATTGAAAATTTTATAATTTGTTCGTGACTCCCATGTGTAGAGATTGCGCGAAGAAGCGAGAGCACGAGCAAGTAAACAAACTAATCGACCTCGGGTAGGAGCAAAAGGGTTTGCTGGTTTTGAGGAGCAGTGGGAAGAGGAGAGGAATGACCCAAATAGAGCAACGGATCTTCACAAGATACCAGGTCGTGGGAGTAGTTTTTGTTTGGGCAGGAGACGTCCTGATAAAGATGGAAACTTAGCTGCGACTCCAGAGACGGCCGAGCTAGCAAAAAAATTGGTAATTTTATTACATGTTTTGCAATAATAGTATTATAATTTCTCATTTTTATAGATTGGGGTTTATGAGTAAGTTGTTTTCGTTAATTTACAACTTGCATTAAACAGGTAGAAGCGAGCGAGCAGTTGTCTCAAGGGACGATTGAAGCTCAACCTGGAGCTGATGGTTTGGCCGTTGTGTATGGACCTGATCATGGGGGTCGCACTAGGGGAGTTAGCTCTATTGTTGGATTTAAAAAAGGCTTAAAAGGATATGTGAGGAAAAAAAGGACCTACAAAGAGTCAATAGATTTTGAAGAGTTGACGGAACAAATGGGAGAAAAGTTATTGTCTGGTAAGATATTTGATAAATTTAAGGAGAAATTTTTTGAAGTAATGAGGAAGGAACCGGGCTTTGGAATGAGTAGCGTTGGCTCGACAACTAGCAGGATCAAGATAGATTGCATAAAGGTGAATGTATATCTGTTATGTTAGTAGACGTACAATTGATATGTAACATCCTTTATATACACACAACTAATATACGTGGTTTGTTTTCTAGGAACCCACCACATGCTCTTTGTTCAGTCCTCAATCCATTTTGACTGGGGAGAAGATTTTGTGTGCCCACGCGACAGTGTATCCAGTTGGGGACGGCTTGATACATGGAAGCAAGTTACGAAAGGGTCACATGAGGGTCTCGGTTCTCAAAGTACTTAATCGGCAAGAAGAGTTGGAGCTTCCTGTGCCAGATGAAGATATTCCTAATTTGGGAGGCACATGCGGGGGCTTTATTCAATGGCCAATTGGTGCCATTGCTTGCTTTAAGGTATTACTTGCATATACGTGGTTCAATTTGTTTTGTATATATCAATAAGCTTTAGTCATGTTTTTAAAATTAAAATGTGTAGGGTTTGCCAAACACCCCTACAACAAGTGCCGCTGCCAAGAGTACATTACCTAACAATGTACAAGGACCTTCAACTGAATGTTCAGCATTAACGATTGTTCCTACTATTACAAAGGTAAATCCTAAAGCTATCTAGCTTTGATAGGCTTCAATATAGAACTCAGAAATGATTCATATGTATTGATGTATGTATAGGCAAGCAAGAAAAGAAAAAAGATATTAAAAGCACCCGTCGAGCAGTCTAAAGCCGAGAAGGAAAAAGCTGATATCAAAAAACAGTTACATGCTTTGAAAGAGGATATAGATGGGAGATTAGATGCTGTGAAGAAAGGCTATAATCGTTGGATGGCCCATGAGGATTGTACCATGCCGCAATTTGTTTCTTTTAAGATGGAGATCTTTCGGGATGCCGATGATTTTACACTACCAATCAACCCAAGAGACATCATTGAACTTCTGATAGGCGAGCAACTAACGACCAACATTCTCACTCTTTTCTCAAGGTATGTGAATTAATTGACATCCACATGTTTACTTGTTTGTTTTCGTTGATGTATATGAGTTCTTTAGACTCTCTTGAACGCATTTATCTGATCGTGATAAGTAATATCTAAAGATGTTTGGTAAGAGTGTTAATACTTAATTTTTGTTAATGTGTAAAATCAGGTCACTATATCTTCTTAAGGCAGCCTCACCAAATAAAAATAACAAGACTGGTTTCTTGAACCCGGAAGTGATCACGGCAGATACACACATGGACACGGACACTGATGTTGTGATTTACTTGACAGAAGCCTTAAATTGTGAGATTTCGGGTTATGATTTTTTTGTGGCGCCGTATCTACAGAGGTAAGATGGTACCATCTTCATCTTTATATCGTTTTTAAGTTACTTGCTTTATACAGTAACAAATTTTTTGCACATGTACACAGTGGTCATCATGCTCTTCTCATTATTTGCCCAAAGCATGGAAAGGGATTCATTTTGGATTCTTACAAGTGGAAAGAAAAAAGAACAAAGAAAGACTATTATCTCGTTAAACATGTGGAACGGTAATAGTATTCTTAAGTTGATTTTGAATTCACTTATGTATGTATAATATTTAATACAAATTGTTGCTTATTTTGTCTTTTTCTTAGCGTTGTTGGTCAATTGAGTTGGGACTTTCCTGTTGTAAATAAGCAAGAAGAGACTTGGGAATGTGGATTTTATGTCATGAAGTGGGTGCTTGACTTCGTGCTGAAATATCAACATGACGACTTCCCGAATACAGTAAGTACTTGCTAAATGTCTTCGAATATATTTTTTTACACCGGATGCTAATTTGTAATATAACAATTTTTGTTTTGTTTATTATGGTACATATAGCTCCCTTGGGGTGAAGAGAGGCCGTTAAATATGGTTGAGATAGATTCTGTTGTCAATGCGTGGTTTTCATTGTGGCGCGATGGATGAGGTATGTTATATACATGTATAGACTGAAATGGTACATGAATGGCATAATAGGGGAACTTTGTTGCTAGTGTTTTGTTACAATTTGTGGAATAGGTATAAGTTATACCACTATAAGCCCGACAGCTAGCCATATCCCAGTAGGTGTTATAAATTGTAGCAACACCAGAACTAGATGTTTATACATAGTGTGAAATGCGACTACATAGTATTACAATTACTTGACTAGTTAACTGGTCAGCCAAGAAGAATTAAGGGAAGTTGACTTTATATAAAGTTTTATTTTTTGATAAATTGCTACTTGTAAATGTGCCTATATGGAGGTATATCATCTAGTGGGAAGGGAGAATGACCAATTCATAATAGCTAACTTATCAGAAAGAGTATAGAAATCAACCTAAATGTGTTTATAAGCATCAAATGTCTGACAATTTTTTGTCATGCATGAGCCTTCTATATATTTATAGCTAGCGAGCTATGTGATACGAGTACTATACTTTTTAGACCTTACTCATGCTTTGATTGGATTGTCTAAGTAGCAAAACTGGTTTAATTATGAGCAATTCAAAGCTGCTCAAGTATAATGCCCAAGCTGCTATTCCTATTGTTTTCAAAGCTGTCATTCGTGCTTGTTAGTAGTCGTTTAGTTTAAAAGAAACTTATATTCTATTTGTTTTTGTCTTGACAGCGGGTAACAACGACAACAACTACGACAACCCCGTAAGGAAATGGTTCCAAAGGTCATCAAGCTTTACTCTTTTGGCATCCGTGATTGCTTTTCTTATTTTGAGGTAGGAGTGAACTCTTTAGTCACAATATATTCTACCTGTATATTTGCAACGCAGCAGCTTGGACTTTTGGATAGCAGTTAGTAGGACTCGTGAACTCTTATTTTGAGGGTGTTGTATTATGTTGCAATTGTCGTTTTTTATTTGAAGTTGTTTTGTAACTTAAATGTTGATCTTTATCTAAGTTACTAGAATATTATTGTGTATGGTAATGAATTGCAATTCTGGAATGGAAAAAGCTGCACTTTTGTTTGTGATTAAATTCTGGGAAAATCAATTTTTATGTATTATTTTTTTTAAATCATATTTATTAAATAGATCGGTTTAAAACCGATCTAACTACACCTGAGCCAAACACAAAAACCAACATTACATAAATCAGTTATTCATTATTAACCGATCTTTATGAAATCTTAAAAAGATCGGTTCTAAACCGATCTATATAAGTTCTTGCTCATAAAGATCACCCTTAGATAGATCGGTTGGTTACCGATCTATATGTGGCTTTCTAACCGATCTAACTAGCTTTTTTTGTAGTAGTGCGTTAAATGTTGATTTGAAACCTTTAGAAGGCAAAGATGGTGGCGGAAAAGGCGGTCTTACCCATGGCCAGGTTAGCAAGTCTCTTTGGCTATTAAATTTAGGTCTTTCTGCACAAACACAGAGGACTTTTTCATTAGACCCGGTATTTGAAAGTTCTTTTGGCTAGACAAACGAGACAAAAAAAGCCATCTTGTAATTACTTAGATATAAAAAGAAGAGTACAATGTATATAAAACAGCATAAATGAAAAAGTATTGACCTTATCGATATGAGATGAAAAAAAAAAAGGTAGCACTAATGATTGGATGAGCAGATAAGATGGATTCCATATTTTAAGCATCATGAACCTAATTTTGATATTAAGTATTTTCTTATATTATTTGTATGCATAAGTCATGAACTGAAGCAATAGACATGGCCAAGTCTTTTGCTGCACTAAAGTTGAGCTGAAAAAAGAATGCAACTGTCTTTAAAACAGTCAATTGCCATATGATAGGGAATGACAGGTATAACTTTAGTACCGTATATTGTTCGATTAACCACACTGAAAATTTAACATTTTTTACGGTTCTTGGTTTGAATGGTAGTCAAATATCCTATCATCCCACACAATGAAATGAAGTAAATAAAATGACCTTCCCGAGTTTGATGTTCAGACACATTATTTGTCAGTTTGACTTTTCAGGTCAAAAAATATATAAAGAAATTCACAATTGATAGAATAAATTCTCAAGGATAAGAGTTTGATAAGTTCATAAGATCTGTTAACAGTTAGAAATACTTAGAAACAATGAAAAAATTCTTGCATGTGTTATAAAACCTATCTTAATTTGAATTTTGAACAATTACATATTTGACTTTGACTTTGAGAGTTAAGTTAACCTCGATTATGATCCATAAATTTGACATGATCATCTGACAGAAAAATTAAAGATTTCATATCGTTGACAAAAATGTTCAATACTCAGTCGCGCCCTTCCTTACTTAAAAAAACATATATATGCTCTATAATACTAATAAACTAATTTGACTCAGAAGTCAACTATGTTAATGTCTAATGATTTCATCTTAGTTTAGAACATATTTATGTGCTCGAACTTGTTTAAAGCCAAATGATATATAACAAGCTGAATTACAACTATGAAGAAGTCCCAAAATGAAGGAACATAATTACACATACGGCATTTAATAAAAATTTCATGCATGGGCATTAGTTTGATATGAAACCAAAACATTGAAGCTGGAGATGAAACTTGTGTGAAGAGGGCATGATCCTGCTGTCAAATGTAGTGCCATTGGTATTAATGGCTATATGGCGCAGACCATTTCATTATCAAAATCAGGATCTTCATCAGACATTCTTCGTCTCTTGGGTGTCAACCCACATGACTCGAGAAGCCATCTATCCCCAATAAGAAGTAGACCTCTCAAACCATATAGGCTATTCGGTAGATGACTTATACCTGAACATAGTATATTTAACTCTTTCAAACATTCTAAACAACCAATTTCTCCAGGTAATTTCTCAACTCGAATACAATGAGTAAGTTCTAAACATTTCAGACGTTTCATCTCATAAATGCTGTTCAAAAAATCTTGTAGAAGTGTACACTCGGATAAAATTAGACTTTCTAAACATTCCAATTTTCCAATATCCACAGGTAACTCGACAATTTCCTAGTGTTTAAAACAAATAAACTTACTGTTTAAACCTTGTGCCAAAGTATAAAAACCAAAACTTGAACACCACCGTTACATAAGATTAGAGTACCAAATAATGAATCAATTAATTGATTAGTATAAAGTATTTTGACCCTTAAAATTTAAGAAAAATTACTGCTCATCAATTCACTTGACACCAGTATAGTTGTCGAAAGTCAATGATCTGACATTCTGACACAAAACTCAACTTTTTCATGTTAAACAATATCCATCCTAATTTAGATCATATTTATCTATACTACTTATAAAGCATATAAGACCCTCTCTCATATTTATTATTTTAAGATTTCCTAAATTAGATTTTAAGTAAGATACTACTTATAAAACATAATGTACAACTATGTAAAGTATAATTGATTTTAAGCAAATACCATTTATTACATACAATTAATACATAATTTAAAACACCTCATTACCAATATATACAACTAGCTAAGCACAATGTACAAATAAAACAAAACACTATTCAACATATACAATTAATACATACTACGTAATTTAATTCACATATTTACCAAAATATACAACTATTTAACCACAAAGTACAATCTAATTAAGCTTTTGAAACATAAATCCGAAATCCTGCACCTCAAAACAACATAACAATTATTCGCCGGAAAATTTAGTCATAGGGTACCCGCCGCCGCATCGCGCGGGTACGAGGGACGGAGCCAGTGGGGGGCTGGAGGGTGCTCGGCCACCCCCAACAATGGCAGGCCTACCCTATGACCAGGTGGTTCCCTGAAAGATGAAAGTTTTTAGAAGGTATGTATACGAAAGATTAGGACGTACAGATCGGGAACCACCTTGAAAGTGAACTCATCACTCGACCACGGTACACGGGACTTCTGCTTTTTGTGCCTATGCTATTCACGGATTTATATGTAGCAGAATGTTTTACCATAAGAGGTTTTTATCTCGGATGTAAAACCACATGACTCAAGAAGCCGTCTAGACCCAAAAATACGTAGACCTTTCATCCTAAAAATACCCTCTGGAAGATGACTAATGCCTGTTCCAGTGATATCCAACTCTTTTAAACATTCTAACCGTCCAATTTCCTCAGGCAATTCCGCAACTTTAAAACAATAACTGAGGTCGAGATTAACGAGCTTTGGACATTCAGCCGGAATCTGAAGTTCGACCAAATCAGTACAATTCCCGACTCTTAGCGTCTCAAGATTTGGAGTAACCCCGAGGTGAAGGGTCCTCAACTTCTTTAATCTATAAAGGTCGAGAGATCTGAGTTTTGGACTTTCAGCAGGCATGTGTAATTTTTCCAATCTACCACAATTATGGAAATGTAACTCCTTTAGATTTGGAGTAACCTGGAAATGAACTTCTTCCAAACTCCAACAAATTTCAACAATTAGTGTCTCTAGATTCGGAGCCACACTAAGGTCAAGGGTCCTCAAATAATCTGAATATCTGAACTTTAGGAACCTGAGCTTTAAAAAAGGCTGTCATAAATAAGCAACAAAAAAGTGGAAAGATAAAAGTTAATTCGTGTAATGAGTAACAAAAGAGGGAAAGATAAAAGTAGCAATTAATGAATCAACCATTAATTAATTATTCTACGTACCTTTTTTTCTCCATCTTTCCAAAGTTTAACCATTTTACTGTAATTCATTTGAAGTCCAACAAGATAATTTGGTTGAAATGTTTTCGGTAAACTTGAAAAAGGATAATTTCTCCAGCTCAGAAATCGTAAGGCATTTGGAAGGTGTAGTCTATCTTCATCAAACTTCCACTTGCTAACTTCGTATGGTGCATACACTAGAAGAAATCTAAGTTCCTTCATGTATGCGACACCGTTCAACAAAATTTCAAAATTGAATCCATATGCACGCAGTGTTATACATTGTGTTGCTTGGGTAGCCTGTAGGTAATTCAAATAGCAGTAGAGACCATGAGATTTGTTTCATTACAAAACAAAATGTGAAATTAATTTCTCGAATTTAAATGAAATGTTTAGGTTAGGGTTTCTATTAAATTAGTGGAATTGGATGAATGGTTTGTGTTATTTGAGTGTGAATTAAAAAAGTGGAAAGAGGGGAGTGACTGAAAGTGGTGGTTGGGTGACGGTGGGATGGTGGATGGGTTTGATGATTGTTGGTGGGATTATCATAGTGAGATAATTTTGGTCCGGTCTCAGTCTAGGGTTTTTCATAATTTCGGTCTCGGTCCGATTCGGTTTGGTCCGGTCCGGTCCGACTTAAAAACCGGACATTTAGTATATTTGGACCGAGACCGGACCAAACCGCACCGAGACCGGACCGACCACATTCGGTCCGGTCTCGGTTTTTTGCCGAATTCGGTCTCAATCCGATCTGGTTTTTCTCGGTCTGGTCCGGTTTTCACCCGATGAGCAACCTTACCTGCATTTATGAAACGTTCAAACCGCATGGATGTTTTTTGCAATACACCCTAATAAAATATATTAAAAGACAAACATACTTCACTTTTAACAGTTAATGTTAGTAAACCAAACTTGTATCGAGTGTTTCATTGTAGGACCACAAGGGCCATTGGGTTCAAAAGAGTATGTTTTGGGCTTGGGTTAGAGATTGGGGTTGAAAAGAAACGCTTGGTGTGGGGGGCGTGGGGTTCAGATTTGGCCATGATGCCTTAATATGCTAGATTTTGTAATGCCTGCCACACTAGATGGGTTTTGAAAATATACATTACCTTTGCTTTCTTGAAAACCGAGAACAAATTATCAGCCACACATTATATATCTAAACCATACGAGTCCAGTACTTCGTATATATTATTCCTCCTTATATATTTTAAAATAATATACATGTCAAAATTTGATTTCTAACCCAAGTTAAAACAAACAATTTTTTAAAACACCATGCATCTTCTTTTACTCCCTTGCCTTTAAAATCTAAACCTAAGTCAAATCCTACTTCCGAACCAAACAGCCCCTTTGTTTAACAAAAATAACTTGATACTTACCGAGCCATTAGCCAATATATCTTCAATTTCCTCTCTAATCCATAACCGGCTATGCATTTCAGGTTTATTGGGGTTCTCACGACGAACAATATTCTTGCCCATTTCTTCAATATGGTCATGCATCCCCAACTTCTTATCTTCAGATACAATTATAAGGGATCTCTGCTTAAGAACTCCTAAGCCAACTTTAGCAAAAAAAGCCACAACTTTCAAACATTATGACTGCATCCTTTTCCTTCCAACCTTTCAGAAAGCATGCAACATCTAGAAACATTTCTTTGTGATCATCCTCAAGACCATCATAACTGAGTTCCAATTTATCCATAGTTGCCTTCAATGGGATTTTTTTTAGTCTTGCTAGGGTATCTTTCCATTGAAGGACATTTTGATCACAAAGAAGTGAACCCAAAACTTTGATTGTTAATGGGAGACCATCAGCGTATTGTACAACTTCTTCTGAAAGTTCTTCATACCCTACAACCGGAATATCTCTATTAAATGCATACTTACTAAAAAGAGAAATCGCTTCCGTACGCAATAACAAGTTGACGTTATTAATGAACTTCACTCGGTGGGATAACAGAACTTGCTTATCTCGTGTGGTAATGATAACTCTGCTTCCCAATTTGAACCAGTCAGACGAGCCTGCTAACGCCTCAAGTTGTTCTATATCATCAACATCATCTAGAACAACAAGAACCTTTCTCCCACGCAACAAAGTTTTCATCATGTTTGTTCCTTCATGAACACTTCTTACAACGATGTTTTCGTCACTTAGCACACTGCAAAGAATTTGTTGTTGCAACTCTTTCAAACCATACGAAGAGGAATTTGAAACTTCCCTTACATTTTCAACAAATACTTTACCGTCAAACTGAATGGATATTCGATCAAAAACAACTCCTGCCAAAGTTGTCTTCCCCCCACCTCCCATCCCCCATATCCCTATCATGCGGACATCAAAGTTGTCTTCCCCCCACCTCCCATCCCCCATATCCCTATCATGCGGACATCATCAGCATCAAGTTCTAAAGATGAAAGGACAGGTTCTATTCGTGTTTCCATTCCTACTAAATTTCCATCAACACTTGAACTACTCAAACATTTCTTTTTGAAAATAACGTCAACAATTTCCTCGATCAATATGGATTCATCCCTGTAACATTCATGAAGATCTAAATAATTAGCTCTCAATTAGTTTGATATAAATATTAATTCATATAACAAAGAAATTACCCTTTCAACTCTGACCCAGCAAGTTTGCCTGCTTCGTTCAAAACGTCCCTCCATTTCGTAGCAGCCTCGTCATTTTCATGTTTTTTAAAAGCTTCTCCAACCACCCCACTTTGGTTGCGGATTTCCCTGGGCTCCACATGATAAAAGACTGGGTAAGCAATCCACTCATCACCAGTATGCTCACTTGTCTTTTGACATTCCATAATCTTGACAAGCTCATCTAAGCACCAACGCGAAGATGCATAGTCCTTAGAAAACACAATGACGAAGAATCTCGAGTCCTCAATAGACTTGATGAGTTGCTTGTCAATCGTTTTTCCTTTTTCAATTTTCTTATTATCCTTGTAAGTTTGAATCCCTCGTTGCTCAAGAGCTTTATAAAGATGACTAACAAAGTTGTTACGAGTTTCACCTCTAAAGCTTAAAAAGACATCATATTTGAAGCTCTTTTGAGTGGATGAAGTTGAAGTTGAAGTTGAAGCCATTGAAGTTACTGTTGAAGGATTGTATGAACAGCTAGATGAGATGAATGAGATGAGTAACCTTTAATTTCCAGAGCAATGATCAACAAGCCAATCCTAATGTGAAGGCAACTATGTTTTTGTGGAAATAAAATTTGGAATAACATAGAGACATAAAAACCACTTATTTGGTCAAATGAAATAATGTTTCATATTTAAACAAAAGTTGCAATTTTTATCCTCGTATTGTTGAGATTAGCAAATATGATTAAATAGCTAAATCTTAGCAATTCATTTTTTATCACAAAATTAAAACTCATTTTTAAAAAAGAAAATATCTCAAAAACGATTTATGGTTATGAGGAAAAACATGCCTTTTTTGATCAAGGTCTATATAATGACTTGTTTAAAGATTATTTGTTATAGCAAAAATTTAAGACATATGAAAAAAAAATAAAAAATAAAATAAAATAAAATAAAATTTGCCAGAAAAATAATAGAATAGTCGAACAATGGTAGTTTGATTTATGAGTCATGAATTTTTGGATGGTAAAATGGTTAGTATCGTATTGTTCTACTAGAAGTTTCGAGAGAGAAAATGCGATTGAGGCTTTCAAGGAGTCTGTTTGGAAAAAAAATAAAAAGCTTTCAAGGAGTAGGATGATGACACTTGTTAAAACAAGAAAGGGTACAAACATCATTTTACGCTAATATTCTGTGTAGCAATAAAAGTTGTCCGTGTAATATCAATTTCCTAAGGGCATGTTTGATAGGGTGAAATTCAGAGAAATGAAATAAAGCGCATAAATCAAATTCACATAAATGAATTCCACACAAATTCAGTAAAAATTCTTGTGTTTGGTAACACCAGAGAATTGACTTAAGAAATTATTATTATTATTATTATTATTATTATTATTATTATTATTATTATTATTATTATTATTATTATTATTATTATTATTATTATTATTATTATTATTATCTTCTAAGAATTGGTTTCCACTCAATATGTAAAGGAAATGAATTCCTTGATTTTGTATGTAAATCAACTCTTTAAGAATTGCAAATCTCCACCCTTTTATTTCTTAGGCTACCAAACAAAAGAAATGAATTAATTTCCAATTCTTTGATCTCAATTCCCCCAACCAATTAAACATGCCCTTAAAAGAGCATGCGTTAAAGCCAAGTGGGTGAAATCTTCACATTTTTGCGTTAAAGCCAAGTTAACCACACCGGGTATCCACGTTAAAGTCCAAGTGAAGGTGATGCATTAAAGCTTTAACGCTACGTGAAAGTGTGTTTTTTGTGAGTTAAACTTTAACTTCCCCACCATGTGGTGAGTTAAGCTTTAACTCAGTTTTTTTATTTTATTTTATTATTTTATTTTTTTTAGTTAAGGTTAAGATGTTAAAATTGATGTGACGCAAACGTGCCACTGCGTTAATGTTTAACTCAAGTGATGATACCCAATGCTTATGCAATCATTTTGTTATTTGTTAAATGTTGATAGTTATTTAGGTACCGTATTTTTCTATTTGCCAAACGTATAATGGTACAATATGACAAACCATATGTCAATCTCCCACCCTCAGTAGCTTACTAAATCTATATTTTCTACTAGTAATTTTTATTCTTCACAAGTTTAAACACCAAACACTAAGCTACTCAATATAAGTTATGATATATAGTGATGGAATTAGTGAGACCCACACTGTTTTACAAGACATCGATGAAATTTTAATTTGTGGTGTTAACTTTTGTTAAAAAATCTCAAAATTTTCTTTAGTTGCATTCAGACAAAAAAATTGTATTTCTAAAACTTGCATAGATGATCTCTTAGTAAGTGAAAAATAGACTCAATTTATGTTAAACTCAATCTTTTCATTATAGTCGCAATTTTTGTTTAAATTTTTTTTCTTAAACGAAGAGTATAATTTTTAAACCGATCACTTTTAATCCTGATTCCGCTACTAATGATAACCGTTAGTCAAGATTAGCTACTGTGATTTCTTTTCGTATAAACAACCACAACTAAACCCAAACATGACTACTCTCGTTAAGTCAACAGCATGCATGTTTAGGTTTACTTAATTCACTCGTGCAATGATGAAGAGACATAGTGTATTATTATCATTTAAGAATTGCTATAAAAGTAAATATAAAAAAAGCAACAGAAAACAATAGATCTTATAAAAGCAAGCATACATAACGTAAATGGTGATCAATATATATGTAAAATAACATTTATAAAAGAATACCTGTGAGATTTGCTTTCTTTATGATCCTCTCCTTTGCAAAAACAAGTGTTCAAACTTTGATTGATATGTATGAAAGTTGTGAAGAAAAACGAGTTCAAGAGACAGCATATTTATATAAATTTAATACTATTATCTTTTATATCCATTCAAATTTGATGCTGTTCCAAAGGACCACATGTTTTAAATTTATGTTACGCCAAAAGTCTTTAGTCCAAAGCTTTAATTATTATGAGAAAATAACCAAAGCAAAATTCCTAGCCATATATATAATATACATTATCCGATTACATTGGCCCAATTATAGATAGATTTTTTTTTTTTTTTTTTTTTTTTTTTAAACAATTCTTTATATTATATGAAATCATCAAAACGAGCCGAGCTTTGACAAAAAAACGAGTAGAGCTTTTAACGAGCTACTCGAGCTCGTGCTCATTTAGCTCGAGTCTATCTTGATAATTTCCAAGCTCGAGTGGAGCTCAAACAAATTGTAGAGCTCGATTAATTTCACGAGCCGAACTTTTAAAACTAGTATTTAGCTCTGCTTGTTCGAAAGCTCATTTAATTATTTGAGCCGAAATAGCCAAACGAGCTACTTGAACTAAACGAGCCGAACGAGCAAATCAAGCCACATATATAGTTTCAAAATATTTTGATTGTAAAATTTTAGTTACTATTAGTATTATAGGTTAAATATAAAACCAAAACTAATATATGTTAACCTGCACACTTCCTTCGTAAATATAAAACCAAAACTAATACATATATGTTAACCTCCACACTTCCTTCACTGGGCGATGTGGGATAAATTCCTATTTCCATTTTTATATTTTAAGTGTCTTACTTTGAGACAATTCATATTACCTCTATTTTGGACACACTTTAGCTCGTTGCGAAGTCCTCTTAAAGGAGAATGTAAAACTACTAACCAATGCAAATATGTATAACATAAACATATATTAAATAGTGTCCAAAGTTTGCAAATCATCATTTTTCAAAACATTTTCCAGCAATTTCTTCGAGCCGAATTCAAGAAACTCACAAATAATAATCACTCACCGAGAACCAAAACTTCTAGTGCATTATTAAGCTACAAACTTCCATCATTGTCCCCTGCAATGAGTATTTGGGATTAAAGGAATACATGTATCCGGTAGGGAAGGGATCCAGTAAGAAGAAAAACTAAAATAGGAAGAATAAGAAAAATTTCTAGCCACACATTTCAAATTAGATGGAGAATTTTAAGGGGAGATGCATCTATTTTTGTAGGTGCATCTGAAATAAGCAGTTGTGGTTTCTTCTTATCATTCTTATTTTAATTTTTCTTCTTATTTGATCATAACTCGTATCCGGTATCATAAACAACACTGATGATACTTATCCATAAATTACCATTGTCAACGAAAAGTATGACACTTCAAAGCAAAAGTTGATATATATTAATCAAGAAAGAAACAATATAAGCAATTTCACAATAATTAAAAAAATCATATATCAGATGACATGTTTCATATGCTTAAAATTTGTCGACT
Organism: Artemisia argyi; assembly: GCA_030686995.1. Lineage (NCBI taxonomy): Eukaryota > Viridiplantae > Streptophyta > Magnoliopsida > Asterales > Asteraceae > Artemisia > Artemisia argyi. The sequence goes on from CM060701.1 coordinate 228,931,245, forward strand.
AATGTTTGTAGAACTGAATGCAAGTAAATGATAAAACGCTCACCTAATCTCACCTGCACTCAAAACAATCACGAAGACAATTACTCCAAATGGGTTTGGGGCTAAATATATTCACCAAATGGGTCAAATGGGTTGAAACTGCTTTGACGGGTTACTTATCATCGCATATTCCCAGCTCTACAAATCATTCGCTTTACAAATATTTAATCATTATAAAAAGATAGTTTTGGTAATCATTTGTGACACAACCCGATTAAACAGCACCACCCATTCTGACCAGAACCTGCTTTGACCTGATATGTTATTGTAATAAGATAGTTTTTGTATTCATATTTAACTAGACCCGTTTGAGTGCACAAAACTACCCATTCTGACCAGAGCCTGCTTTGACCTATTTCTTACCCGCCAAAATGCCACCTTTAAATGTCATCCTATTCACATAAATTAAGTTAATGCAATACAAATAGTTATTGTAATCTTATCTAACCAAACTGTTTTTATCCGCACGGAACTACCCATTTTGAACTGAACCGGCTTTAACGTGTTACTTACCCAACCTATTGCCACCTCTAGTCCGAGAAGTCAAATTATGCAATATACAAGATTGAATAATGAAATTAATAGATGAATTCTACCTATCATTTCAGTTCTGTTCACATCTACCATAAACTTTCTTAGCTAAAACAAGGAGGTGTCTAAGTAAAAATAGGGTTTAAAAACTGTAATTACGACCAAGTAAAATAACTTATCTGCATATTATTTGAAATGGAGCTTTTAATTAGCAATCCCAAACACCCCTTAGTGAATAACTACACGTCTACACTACCACATTACATAAAAAATTTACATGTGACTAAAGATGCAGATATATCCTATTGAGTATTGATCAAAATCAATAACATAAGTAGTTCTTAATGTCACATCCTTATCCTTATTTCACTATTCCTATTCATAAACTGATGATACAAAAAAATTCCCAAGTTATCAAAAACTAAATACACATTAACATTCAATTATAAGATGGGATTGTTCGAGTAATCGAAATACTACAACTCACAAAAAGATCGTATATATATCTCAATCAATTTTTCATTATTCAACTACGCGCACTAAAAGGTAAAGCGTGATTAACTTTACAGATTATAGTTGCCGACTACGTGTTAGTTTTGTTGTACGTTGAATCCTACCAACTTTGTTGAATGAGCTAATCCAACACTTAATCTGTTCAGAAAAACACACAAACGTAGGCTTCCAATTGAGTTACAGTATCAAGTTACGCGTAATCCAAAAGGTCAACGGTAACGTGTTTACTGTTTGAAGTTTAAAGTATATGACAGTATATAACCGATCAATTTCAACGGTATTTAACTGAATTCATAGAATTGAGGAAAGTCAATTTCAACGGTAATGAAAAGAAAACCACAATGCCTCCGCCTCAAAATCATGCTGGACCCATGAGCCAATAAGATACCAAAAACCAAACACACTATTGCTGCAATAAATAGTGACAGAATATTGTCCCAATTGTGCAGACATCCTCAAACGCAGCTCCACTTCCACCATCAGATGCAAGCCCCCAATATCACAAGTTAAACCGGACCCACGAGCATTTAGGCCAAACAACCCATTAGAAAAGCTCGATATGGAAGAGCAGACCAACAAAAATAATTGCAAACAGAGAGCAGCCCCACTGTGCCAAACACCCATATACCTGTAAACTTGCAGAGAGAGAGAGAGAGAGAGAGAGAGAGAGAGAGAGAGATATCCTATTGTGCCAAACAACCACACGCTGCAAAATTCCAGAGTTCTGTCCAACTGTGCGAAACACCCTAAAACCTAAGATTGAACAAACAAATCAAAGGGGCGCGCAATCCAACTGTTCAAATTTGCAGGTGTTGATGTATAGCGGGCACTAATCCACGATTTAGATATGCAAATTATCTACGGGAAGATGTCCTCTTCCTTTATGCGAGTTAACCGAATCCACATTAGCATTGACCACTTTGTTACTCCATTTAGAAACGGACCAAATAGCACATTGAAATACCGCGTGCACAACATTTTTAGTCCAATGACATCCATTAAGAATAATCCTACCAAGAGCAATATCCGATATAGAAAACTAAGGGAATGTGACCCGAGGGTCGAGACTCCACCAACTCCAAATCTTCCCCCAAACCGTCAACACTTTATGGCAATGATTAAGTAATGGTCAAGATCCTCTAAAACTTAGAAACACATCATACTTGAAGCTCTTTTGAATGGACAAAGTTGAAGTAGACGCGCCATTGAGGCTACGCTTCAAGTATCCCTTAAAATTTAGCCTTTGATGGGCGGAATTATATGAAATGGTTGCAACAGTCTTAAAGATAAGGTTCCAACAGTCTTAAAGATAAGGTTCTTTCAACATAAAAAAAGTTAGTTTATTTGATGATTGTTAACCGCATTAATGTAAAAAAAGTTAGTTTATTTTACATTTTTTAGCCACGTTTCATCGTTGAAAGTCAATATTTGACCAAAAAAAAAAAAAAAAAAATCAGCTTCTTTATGCTTAATGCTTTTATCCCAATTTATTCTTATTCAAATTCAAACTTGCTTACGGTAGTTAAATTACTTATCAAATGTTACTGAATCTGTTTTTAACATGATGACATCCAAACTCATATCAAAATCCTACCTTTTTCATCAAAACACAGTTTGACTTTTTGAAGAAGTCAACTCTGTAAGCTGAACCCCATGCATTAACTTATCTAACTCGGTGTATTAATTGATTTTATGTAAGTCTCAAGTACACCCATCAACACAGAAGTTGATATTTAAGCTTGGTTCATTTAATTGCAGAAACCAAACCCGGCATGTTTACCCTCATACGACATCAAAAAACAACATTTTTTGTGCTATTAGATAATTGCAACTTATGTTCCAGGCATTAAAGCTTGGATCTTACAATTCAAACAAAAGTCTAACAGTTATGAAAACGAAACTAACTTATGATATTACATCACTTTGAAAAGACTTCCTGTCCACAAACTTAGATTATCTAACTTCAGTTCGGATAATTTATGGTAGTAATTTTTACAGAAAACAAAAACTATCCTACTCTGATAATATCTAATCTATTAGAAAAGGAGCCTCTGAACTTCCCATATATCTGTAACCTCCAGAGACCTTGATGTAGACACCACACTAGTGCTTGATAGCTAGGTAATATGATACAACAGTCAAACTAAGATTGAAATCCCAAAATTAGCAGAGATGTAAATTCAGCATTTGACTTAGGGTTTCAGAGATGGAAAAAATGATTGAGACGGAATCAAATCATAGAGCCTGGAGATTGAACATGGACTTCGTTATGGCTTGTGAAGAGAACATCATCCTTCCGTTCAATGACGTGCTAAGATTGTTAAATGTTACGTATAAACATTAATATGTAAATGTCTAGTATCGAACCCGAGACCTCGGGATTGCACACTTTACAAACAAGAATAATGTAAAATAAATATATATATGTTAAATGTATCGTATATATATATATATATATATATATATATTTATAAACACTTAATGGACTAAATGGTCGTTAGTTATTAACCGTATGGACTAACTATCATTAGTAACGAAAGAAAATGACTAGAATGTAATTTGGAAAGCAAGAAGGATCCGGAACACCCATGTGGGTGCATGGCCGGTCGATCCAAGGCCCATGGGTGTCGACCCATGCCTTGCTTGCTCCCCAAGATTACTATACTAAAAATACAAGGCCAAGGGTTAGGGTTTCACATCTTTTGTGCACACACACAAACCCTAAAGTTTTCCTTTGCCTCTTTTCTTTCTTGGCCGATCGTCCACCCCCTCCAAGGGTTCTTGGATCGATTTTTTCTAAAGCAAAATTAAGTGTTTTGTTTACTTGCATCAAACCTTTATTCGTTGGTAGTTTGTGTGTACAAGAACGGGGTAATTATTTACTTTAGTAATTATTAAGGGATCGATAAACAAAACGGTAAGGGGTTTATCATTGATCTATTTGTATAAGAATCAAGGTTAATTTGAAGTGCATCGGGTACATTTACTATTTATGTTTTAGTTAATATTAATGTGTTATACTTGATCCTAGCTTCCGCAATACGTGTTATTTAATTGTTAAACTTTAACAGTGGTATCAGAGCCATGTATAACATGTAATTGATTACTAAAACGTAATAAAAATCGGATCTTTAATTGTTTTAGATACATGTTTTTGATCTAGGGTTTTTTCCTTATTTTTTTAATTAAATTCAAAACCCTAACCCTAATTTTTAGGGGGGGGGGGTCGATTTTTCCATGAAACCCTAATTAGGGTTTTGTGGTTTTCTTGGATTATTTGTAATCACTAGAAACTCTAGGTCATTAACCGGTTAATTGAATGTATCTTGTGACCTATGTGCTAATTGTTAGGTTTTAATTCGTGACTTACATGCATGTTAGTCATGGATCTTTTTTTTACCACATGTTTTAGATAGATCTAAAATTGGGGAAGACTCCAATACATATTAAAAATCGATTTATATATGTTATGTGGTGTGTTTATTAGCTTTGGCCTACGCAATTGATTCGTCAATGTATGTGACTCTCTTCCATTAAGAGGAGAAGGCCTTAGTTGATTACATGCATTATTATACCTAGAATTGATTTTATTAGGATCTTTTCTAATACGAATTGCATGTGGCTAATTGTTTCACTTATTTATTGTTGGTTGTTTTGATTTTCTTTGATACTTGTTTTATTGTTTTAGTTTGACTTGTTGTAAGCAATAAAAGGGTTGTTTTTTTATAAAGAAAATAATACGGACTAATAATGGTGAAACCCTATGTGATAAAGTAAGAATCTTGCAAGGTCTTAAGTGCCGCTAGTGGTCCGATTCGCACGGTAATCAGCTCCCAGGCGAGACTAGCAAAATTCATACTTTATTACATAATTTTGAGATTGAATCCATAAACTTTTGCTTGATTGATGTTTTGTACAAATATGCTTTTAAAATTAAGTCCTTTAAGATGATATTCATAACCGTGATTTGAAGGCTTAGAAAAGAGCCTTTGCGTCTGCCTTGGTTATCACAATCTTGAATATGTCTTAAACGAATTACTTTTAAAATCATAATTGTAGAAAGTCATCTTAGGGTTTTGGAATAAACCTCAAGTAAAACTTTGTGTATTAATTTCACGAATTGGATATATAAAAAGTTTTTATGAAAACTTATGTTATAAAGATGAGTGCATGCATCTTTGTACATATTTTGATTGACATATCAAAAAATAATACCCTTAATAATTTAAGTTACGTGCCATCTATCTATAAGGAACACTTGGAATTTTAATTTAGTAAACGTGAGACCTAGGCTAAATTACTATAACAAGGTAAAATTCTTTTAACGCGTGAGACAATAATTGTAATTTTATAGTTTCTAAGGCAGACGACTTAATTAAGTTGTGCGTGAGACCTAGAACTTAAGGCATGAGATGGGATAAAACATGCTTACAAGGCAAATTGATGAATCAATTTGATGTAAATCCCATAATGATCTAGGAATTGGAAATCTTGTTTGCCAATTATTGTTCGACAGATTACCAACTTTTATACTTTCACCACTAGCAGATCAACTGATGTGGTGGAATCTATGTAAAGTTGGATCCTAGATTTTCAAGAAAATTAGTTGGTTATATGAATATAGCCTTGGGTATTTTATTTTTCTTGAAGATATTGATTATCGAAAATACTAATATTTGAACTTTATTTGAAGATATGGCTCAACCTGATAACCAAACTGTGATTTCTGCTTTCAAGAGTCATCTTGAGAGAGACAAACTGACTGGAAAAAATTTCAATGACTGGCACCGTTCGCTCAGAATTGTCTTGAGGGCGTCCGGAAAGCTAGACTACTTGACCGAAGAATGTCCAGCTGAACCTGCTGCTACTGCAACACCAGAAGCAAAGGCAGCTTGGAAGGTGACAAATGCTAAGTTTAATGAGGTTGCTTGTTTAATGCTCACTAGCATGAGTGCTCAGTTACAAAAGAAGTATGAGTACGCTTTCCCTAAAGATATGCTTGAGATGCTTAAGCAGTCTTATGAGAAACCACCTGCAGTTGAATTGTATGATGAACTTGACAAGCTATACAACTGCAAGCATGGTGATGGTAAACCAGTAGCTGATTATGTGGATGAGATGAAAGATTCGTTTGATTAACTTCACAGAATTGGTTTTGGTTACCCCGACAATGTGCAAGTGCACTTGATCAACATGTCCCTTAACAGGGATTTTGCTGGTTTTGTGTAGCATTACAACATGCACTGCTCGGGGAAGACAGTCTCAGAATTACTCGCATTGCTTGTTGATTATGAGAAAATTCTACCAGCCAAGGTCAAGGCTCCTACCCCACAAGTGTTGGCAATTCATGGGGGGAGAATCCAGAAGAAATTGCATGTGAACAAAGGCAAAGGTAAAGGTGATAAAGGCAAGCAGGTCATGGCCTATCAACCACAACCCAAGATGAAACAGCATCAGCCTAAGCAGAACAAGACAAATCCTCCAAACAAGAAGGATCAGGCTTGTGACCACTGTCATGAAAAGGGCCATTGGAAGCGCAATTGTCCTCTCTACATTCATGACTTGCGACAGAAGAAGCAGGGTAATAAAGCTGGTAACCCCAGTACTTCAGGTGCGTTCTTTATGATTGAATTATTCACTCTTACTCCTAAATTGAATTCATGGGTATATGATACGGGATGTGGCATTCATATTTGCAATACCTTGCAGGGGTTTAGAGTTGAGAGAAAGCTGGCCTATGGACAACAATTCTTGCACGTTGGTAACGGAGCGCATGCAGGAGTTGAAGCTATAGGAGTTTTTAATTTAGTGTTGCCTTCGGGCTTAGTACTATCTAAATAATTGTCATTATGCACCGTCAATTGTTAGAGGTGTAATTTCATTTTCATGTTTGTTAAACCTTGGTTTTCATCATACTATTTCTAGCAATGGAATTTCAGTTTCTTTAAATGATGTTTTTTATTTTAATGCTATTGCTGTGAATGGTATATTTGAAATTGATATGAATAATAATGATAATGCTTTTGTTACAAATAATTCAATGTATAGCATCAACAATAAGAGAATCAAGAAAGGTCTGGATTCGTCTTATCTTTGGCATTGTCGACTTGCTCACATTGGCAAAGATCGCATGAAAAAGCTGCAACATGATGGGCTTTTAGAAAAGATCAATGATGAATCATATGATAAATGTGAATCTTGCTTTGCTGGGAAGATGAATAAGAAACCCTTTAAGAATAGGATTGAAAGGGCTAATGATATACTTGGTCTTATTCACACAGATGTGTGTGGACCACTTAGACATGTGTCAAGGAGAGGTGCTAGCTACTTCTTAACATTTACGGATGATTACAGCCGTTATGGTTATGTTTATTTACTTAAACATAAACATGAGGTATTTGAAACATTCAAAGTGTTTAAAGCAGAAGTAGAGTTGCAACTTGGAAAGAAGATTAAAGCTCTTCGATCCGATAGAGGTGGTGAATACCTGAGTCAGGAGTTCATAGATTATCTAGCGAAGGAGGGAATTGTCCAGCACCTTACTTCTCCATATACTCCACAACAAAATGGTGTATCTGAGAGAAGGAATCGTACATTGCAAGACATGATACGATCGATGTATAATCTAACAACTCTTCCTTTTTCGTTTTGAGATTATGCCTTAGAATCTGCAGTTCGCATTCTAAATATGGTTCCAACAAAGAAGGTTGATAAGACACCATATGAGTTATGGACTGGAAAAGCTCCTAACTTGTCTTATCTTAAGGTCTGGAGTTGTGAGGCGTATGTTAAATGTGACTCAGCAGACAAACTCCAACAAAGATCTGTGAAGTGCATCTTCGTAGGATACCCTAAGGAAACTATGGGTTATTACTTTTATTACCCACCTGAAAACAAAGTATTTGTTGCAAGGTATGGAGACTTCCTTGAAAAGGAGCTCATATCTCAAGAATTCAGTGGGAGAGTATATGATCTGGAAGACGGTCAAGAAGATGTAGCACCTTCTGAAAACACTAACCAACTTCCGGTAGAACCTGAAAGTTTAGGTCCTCCACCTGAAGTTGAAGTGATTCCCATTCGTAGGTCCACAAGACCAGTAAAAGCTCCTACTCGTCTATGTCTTTATGTAGAGAGTGATGAGAATTTACTGGGTGATCTTGATGAGCCTACAAGTTATAAAGCAGCCATGAATGGTCCTGAAAAGGCTAAATGGAAAGTTGCTATGGATGGGGAAATGCAATCCATGGAAGACAATGAAGTCTGGGAAGAAGTAGACCTACCTCCGGGTGCCAAACTAGTTGGGAGTAAATGGCTCTACAAGAAAAAGACTAACATGGATGGCATTGTACACACCTATAAGGCCCGTTTGGTAGCTAAAGGCTATACTAAAACTTTTGGTGTTGACTATGAGGACACCTTTTCTCCTGTAGCTGACATAAGGGCAATTAGGATTCTTATAGCCATAACCGCTTACTATGACTATGAGATTTGGCAAATGGATGTAAAAACCGCCTTCTTGAATCGCCTAGATGAAGACATCTATATGGCGCAGCCTGAGGGGTATGTAAATCCAGAATTCCCAAATCGTGTATGCAAGCTTAAAAGATCCATTTATGGATTAAAGCAAGCTTCACGACAATGGAATAAGAGATTTGATAGTGAAATTAAAAAGTATGGATTCACTCAAAATATTGATGAGCCATGTGTATATCACAAAGTTAGTGGGAGTAATGTAATTTTCCTTATATTATATGTTGATGACATATTGATCATGGGAAACGACATTCCAAGTTTGCAAAAGGTTAAGGCATATCTTGGAAAGTGTTTTTCTATGAAAGATTTAGGGGAAGCTGCATTTATTCTGGGAATCAAGATATATAGAGATAGATCTCAGCGATTAATTGGATTAAGCCAAAGTGCTTACATTGATAAAATACTGAAGAGATTCAGTATGCAAAATTCCAAGAAAGGATATTTGCCAATGCAAGAACAACATGGCTTGAGCAACAAGGTTTGTGCTTCAACACCTGCAGAGGTGCAACGCATGAAGAGAGTCCCTTATGCTTCAGCTGTGGGATCTATAATGTATGCGGTGAAAAGTACAAGACCTAATGTGGCGTTTGCTCAGAATTTAACCAGTCGATATCAGTAGAATCCAGGTGAAGCTCACTGGACTGCTGTTAAGAATATTCTTAAGTACCTTAGGGATACTAAAGATATGTTCTTGGTTTATGGGGGTAATCCATCAGCAGAACTTGATGTTACAGGTTACTGCGATGCTTCTTGGAAAGGTGATAAGGATGATACGAAGTCTCAAACTGGTTATGTCTTTGTCATTAATGGAGGAGCTGTGGATTGGAGGAGCAGAAAGCAGAGTGTACTAGCGATGTCTGCTACAGAAAGTGAGTATATAGCTGCTTCAGAAGCTCCAATGGAAGCTTTTTGGATTAGGAAGTTTGTTTCAGGGCTAGGAGTTATGCCTTTGATTCAAAGACCTATTAAAATGTATTGTGACAACTCAGCTGCAATTACATTTGCCAATGAGCCTGGAATCATGAAAGGCACCAGACATTTCCCGATTAAGCATCACCATGTTCGAGAACAAGTCGAAATAGGCGAAATCGAAATGCTCAAAGTTCACACAGATGATAACTTGGCAGATCAATTAACAAAGCCTCTACCTGGCACCAAGCTTTACAAGCATGCTGAAGGTGTAGGAGTTAGATTAGCTGAAAGTTTCATGCCCATTTGTGATTAGTGTTTGGATAAAGGATGTAATGTACAATTATTATTTTAATGAAATAAAATATGTTTTATGTTTATTTATTCATTGTCTTAATAATATATCCTATATTTGCATGTTTAAGATCCATGAATAAGTTATTATTCTAAATTGTCCATTGTCGATTAATGATATGGGAATATCATTAAACTAAGACAAATTTGAGTATTGGTTTAGGATATACTTGAAAGTATATTGATGCGTAGTCATACCAATTTCACATGATATTCAATGAATTGAATATTGGACTTATCCCAATAATATGATTTAATATTTAACGTGAGAATCATATTTAAAGTTATCCTCAGACTTGAGATACCAGATAAGTGTCATGGATGTAGTGCATTTTTGTGAAGCAATCTACTGCTCACCGTAACAGGGAGTCATAAGGGTTGTTTTTAGAAGTGTTGCAAAGTTCATGGGTTATTCTTGTAGTCAAGAAAGAATTTATTCCTTCTGATTTGTTTGGAAGTTTAATACTGCTGGGCCCCTCGTAGGGTTGACAAAATGTTTGCATGGCCATGCCCAAAGTCTATCTGGAATACGTTCAGATGTTTTCGTAATTTTGTTCAATCATAAAGAGACGAGAAACAGAAATTTAATAAAGAACCTCACATCTTTATTAATGTGGTATTAGTAATGAAAGGATAATTATAATGATGAATCATTAAAGGTTTTTCCAGGAAACCTAGCTCGGATTGAACTAGGGGCATTGGAGTGTTGCAAGACGCTAACCAATGTCATTTTACTATTAATGGATATACGAGTGGGAGCTGTTAAATGTTACGTATAAACATTAATATGTAAATGCCTAGTATCGAACCCGAGACCTCGGGATTGCACACTTTACAAACAAGAATAATGTAAAATAAATATATATATGTTAAATGTATCGTATATATATATATTTATAAACACTTAATGGACTAAATGGTCGTTAGTTATTAACCGTATGGACTAACTATCATTAGTAACGAAAGAAAATGACTAGAATGTAATTTGGAAAGCAAGAAGGATCCGGAACACCCATGTGGGTGCATGGCCGGTCGATCCAAGGCCCATGGGTGTCGACCCATGCCTTGCTTGCTCCCCAAGATTACTATACTATAAATACAAGGCCAAGGGTTAGGGTTTCACATCTTTTGTGCACACACACAAACCATAAAGTTTTCCTTTGCCTCTTTTCTTTCTTGGCCGATCGTTCACCCCCCTCCAAGGGTTCTTGAATCGATTTTTTCTAAAGCAAAATTAAGTGTTTTGTTTACTTGCATCAAACCTTTATTCGTTGGTAGTTTGTGTGTACAAGAACGAGGTAATTACTTACTTTAGTAATTATCAAGAGATCGATAAACAAAACGGTAAGGGGTTTATCATTGATCTATTTGTACAAGAATCAAGGTTAATTTGAAGTGCATCGGGTACGTTTACTATTTATGTTTTAGTTAATATTTATGTGTTATACTTGATCATATCTTCCGCAATACGTGCTATTTAATTGTTAAACTCTAACAAAGATACAGTGCCTAAGCACATGAAAAGAATTAAGTATTGTTTAGGTTAGTGATAATTGAGTTCCATCGTTGCACATAACTAATTAATATGTACTTGGATAAATCACCTTTTGTGCTGATCTTCCCGATCATCAGACCCACCTAATTTTCGGAATTGGTTTCGTTGTTAGGATCAACAGTAATACATGCATCATGTGCAGAAAATTTCTTAATTAGTGTCATATCAATTTGAAAGTTCCTTTAAAGCAACAATGAGTATTAGAAAAGTGAGAAAGTACCTGGAAAAATAGATCTTTTGGCCTTTGCCGCACCTGAACTCATCCTTTAGGTGCATGAACTCATCATCATCATCATTATTAACATCCTTGCATGTTCATAATCACATCCATCATCATCACCATCACCATCACCATCCCCATCACCATCACCATCAACATCCTCATCAAAATCCTCATGAACATCCTTGAAATCATCATCATTATCATCATCACCGTCACCATCTTCAATGTCGTTTTGTCTCTGGGTGTCATGACACATAATGTACTCAAGAATCTGTGTGGACCCTCTAATATTTAGACCTTTTAACCGAAAAATACTCTTCGGAAGACATGTCTGTACCTAGTAATGTCTTCTATGCCAAAGATACATGTAAATACGATCTGTAAATTGGTCCAGTAAAGGGCTATGTTTCGGGTTTGGGTCGAAGGCCTACAAACCCAATAGATAGAAAACATAGGCAGTTAGATTAGACGGTTATTTAGTTAGTTATTTAGTATGCAACGATTAGTTTAGGGTTGCAACGGTTATTGTGAAGCGACATGTCTTTTAATGGCATCGTTTCATGTCTTATAAATAGTTTAGGATTCTCTGTAAAATATGTAACCCAATTCGATTATATATATCAATATAAAGGGTTCACCAAATCTTCTTTGTTTCTTGTTTTTGTATTCTAAATAAATATTATCTACATGATGTTTGGAACATCAATATGATCAAACCTATAGAAATTTTACATGGTTTGACTTGTTTTATAAAAGAAGTGTCAATGATGGGCTTGTTATTTTGATACAAAAGCTTTTTTTCTAGCTTTTGTTGACACTTTTATACCTTTAGTGATAATTTATGGCTTTTACTGACACTCTTTTTATATAAACACTAAATGACAATTTGTTCGTAGTGAAGTTAATGCTAACGCCAAGAAGATTCTTGAACGAACAGTTGCTCAAAGAAGTATATGCAACTTCCAAGTGGCTACATATAATCATGGGATGTGTTATCCCAACCCTCTCTATAGTGTCACATCATAGGCTTTTAGTCAAACCGTGCAACTGTTGATGCATACAGTACAACTAGGGGATGCGTCCAATCATTGGCAAACCCTCTCTATGGGAGGGTCCGGATAACTCAAGCCATAATCATATGCAACTTCTAAGAATTTGCTAACTGTTTGACTAACTTTGAAGCTATTTTTAATACTTGGCAGCCACAAATTGCAAATAATAAAACTTTATGTTTGAAATCTTGTGGCCAAAGTGTGAAAACCAAAACTTGACTAAATGAACTTCACTTTCGCCTGGGTCATCTTTTGATCCTTGTAATATTTTCAATTCTTATAACAACATTTACCAGTTAATGGTTTTATCAACTTAAGATATGGTTAACACGAAAGAATGAATCAGTTTTATGAAGAAGAAAAAAAGCTCACTGAATCAGATGTCAATAAGTGGACTATAAAGTCAAACACTTTGATTGTTTTTATGGTATCCTACTAATTTACAAGCTCCTATGTAAATTAAAACTTATTAACGATATGTAAATCACTTGTAAAACTTTTCAGATTTTAATATATAAAATGATCACATCCCACCATATTCATTCAAGTACAGTTTCATTTTATAGATAAAAATTCTGAACTGTAACCAAGTATCCAATTGATGACAACCAAACCTTCAATTCTATTAGATAGTATGTCATTAACAGATTTTATCCAAACTCATATCAACATTCTCACCACACGCAAATACACACACTTTTTTTTCCGCTGCAACCAGATTTTCTCGCAAACAGATTTTATCGGAAACTATATTGTGATGACTTATGCAGAGGTACTCGGCTATTTTTACAAATTGAAACATGGTTATGATAACTTTATCACTTGAACAACCTTACTAGATCTTTTTGTAACATGATTTTATCCAAACTCATATCAACATTCTACTCTTTTCAATTTTCATCAAGATAACAGTTTGACTTTTTGAAGAAGTCAACCATCATGCATTAACTTATTAAATCAAACCTTGAATGTTACAAGCTTCAAAATCATGTTCCGATATTTTGTTAGTACTGAAAAACGTTCATTAACTTCCATAAAGGCCTGTTGGATAAGCTCCAAGAATGCAAAATCAGCTCTTCTAGACCTTCTAACTGGACAACGAACTCCAGAACCTCTGGAATACCGTCTTTCAGAGTAAGCTTTCTTAAACATTGAAAATTGCAAATGTTTACTGCAGAAATCTCAAGGTTGCGTACAGAAATAAGTTTCTCAAGATTCCCATCTGATAAAACTGGATGTTGAATACAAAAAGATGTAAGCCAAATTGGTCATACATCAAAGGACTCCACAGTGACATATAACTCCAATAATGAGTCAACATCAACTAAGCGAAACCGTTTGTCCAACAAAAATGATTTAGATGTCCCATAATTAATTAAGTTTAAGTAGCGAAGCGATTTTAGACATCCAAAGGGAGCGTTTATTTCTACCAAATCATGACATTCGTTAACATCTAACGTCTAGAGATTTGGAGTCAGCCCAAGGTCAAGGGTGTTAGTTTTAACGGATAAAAATTAATGAATATGTCCGGACTCGAACTCGAGACTTCGGGATTGCACACTTTACGTATGAGTTTCAATTAATTAATAATTATTGTTTTAGTGACGAATAATTATTAAATTCACGAAATGGACATTTAACGGTACCTAACGACCGTTAGGTGAAAGTTAAAGGACTAAACAAGAAATAGAGTTCAAGAAAGTTGTGGGTTGGGCTTGTGTACCCATGTTCGGCTGAAAACTCAAACCCATAGGGTTTGGAATTGCTTTTGCTCCAAGATTTGATATTAGTATAAATAGTTATAATACCCACGCATGCGCGGGTTTTTAAAAATTTTTTGAATCATATATTTTTATTTATTAAAAAACAAATAATTTAATCTTTTTTATTTATTTATTATGTTTAATTATAGTTTTTTATTATTAAAAATAATTATTTAAAATTTTTAACCCTATTATTAATTGTATCTTATCTATATTTTCTGTATTTGTATCTTATCTATATTTTTTGTATTTATCTTCTACTTGTGTTATGGATAAATATAAAATGTTACCTAATAAGAAAATAATATTTTTTTTTAAATACAATTATTACTAAATAAGGTATGAATTGATTTTTTTGAAATCAAAAATTCTCAATAGGGGTTTTATTTTATTATATAAAAGACTTATTAAAAAACAAATAATTTAATCTTTGTTTTGTTTGATTTATGATGTTTAATTATAGTTTTTTATTATTAAAGATAATTATTTAAAAATTTTAATCCTATTATTAATTGTATCTTATCTATATTTTTTGTATTTATCTATCTATATTTTTTGTATTTATCTTCTACTTGTGTTATGGATAAGTATAAAATATTACCTAATAAGAAAATAATATTTTTTTTAAATACAATTATTACTAAATAAGGTATGAATTGATTTTTTTGAAATGAAAATGTTCCAATAGGGATTTTGTTTTATTATATAAAAGATACATTCCTCATGTATTCATTTAAATCATCCATTGGTTCATTAGCAAGCCAATTCACTTTCTTTCTCTATTATTCTTTGACCTATAGAAGATCCCTCGTGGTTGACTAAGGCTCACTAGTAGTGCTTGCTCGTGAATCAAGAACCTAGCTTTTCTAATTGAAACGCTAATAGTACGTGTGTTCGAGAACGAAGTGTTAGCATACTTTTGCTAACGTAGTGTTGATTGCCCATTCGACTAACCTTTTAGTCGATCCCCATTTAAATCCTAATTAGGGTTTATAGTTCTTGATCCATTGATTTCTTGTTCTTGCTAGAAATCACAAAGGTACGCTTCCTTTTATATTCGGTTAATTTATTTACATGTATTTGATCTTTTCCGCTGCGTACTCTATGATGTTTATGTGTTTATATTATTGTTATGATTCACATATTCCAACAAAGGGTACTCAATTTCATATTACCAACGCTGAGGAATATTAGCTTTGGACACCCAAAGGGCATGTGAAGTTCTGCCAAACTGTCACATCCACCAAGACTTAGAGTCTCAAGATAGGGAGTCATTCCAAGGTGAAGGTTCCTCCACTTTGAACCATTAAGGCTGAGGTTTCTGAGCTTTAAACAACGGAAGGGCAAGTGAAGTTCGACCAAATCATGACAATCTTTGAGACTTACCGTCTCAAGATTTGGAGCAATCCCGAGGTGTAGGTTCCTCAACTTTAAATCACAAAGGTCGAGAGATATGAGTTTTGGACTTTCAGCAGGCATTTGCAAATTTTCCAATCTCTACATTCATAGATACGTAACTCCTTTAGATTTGGGGTAACCTGGAAATGAACTTCTTCCAATTCATAACAATATTCAAGAATTAGTGTTTCAAGATTCGGAACCACACTAAGGTCAAGGGTCCTCAAATAACTTGAACTGTAGAAATCTAGGAACCTGAGCTTTAAACAACAAAAGGGCAAGTGAAGTTCGACCCAATCATGACAATCTTTGAGACTTACCGTCTCAAGATTTGGAGCAATCCCGAGGTGTAGGTGATGAGGCGAAAAATGATCCGTTTTTAGGGGGTCATTTAAGCCCGAATCCGACTTTATTTGATCAAATATTGCCCTAAATCGTTTCTTTTGTGATTTTAGGTACTTGGAGAGTGAATTCTGGAAAAGAAGCCGTTTTGGACGTTTTTGGAGCATAAAAGTGAAGAAAACGGCAAAGTCTCAAATTTCTATGCTGGAACAGTGCATGAAGGCGTCAAGAATTGCTCTTGACGGCGTCAAGACCCAAAGAATAAAATACCGTAGCTGATGACGGCGTCACATAGGCCGTCATAAGTAGATCAAGGCCGTCCGAGGAAGTATTTGGCGGCGAGATGACGGCGTCACACCCTTGCTCTTGACGCCGTCACCCTAGTTTTCCTATATATAGTTTTCTAGTTTTTTCATTAAAAGGAGAGAAGTTTTGGTGAAACCCTAAAGACGAATTTGGTGCATATTTTACAGGTTTTTCAAGGGTTCCAAACCCTTAATACCTTGCATTGTAATTGAGATAAGTGTTCTTCTAATTCAATCAATATGTCTATGTGTTGGTTGTCTATATCTTGTTCTTGTCTCAATTCCATTATGCTAGGCTAGATCTCTTTTGTGTTTGCTTAGATCTAATGAAACCTAGATATTGATTATGTGTTGATTACTTGTTTATTCTTGTCTTGGATGAATGATTTTATATGTTAGGCTTAAGAAAACTGGCAGATCTCCAAATGGTAACATGCTTGAACGTCTTAAGAAACATGAACCGAGGCGTACTAGGTCTTTATTGGTTGTATTTAATGCATGAGCCACTGTTTACAATCCCTATAGTTGTGCTGGGTCATGGTGTAGGAGGAGATAAGAGCTCATAGAATTGGGGAGTTATGTATGCCACCCCATGAATGGTATTAAGGAATACAATCCGTCATCCATACAATTATAACAAGTAATTAACGTGTAAAAGATATCTAGGGAGTAGTGAAGTCTAAGTAAACACAATTTCTCCAATTACTGCTCACAACCTTAGTATACATTAGTTTAATTTCATTTTTAGTATTTTATTTTGATTATATCTTAGTTTTGGGTTAGTTGAATAGCAACTAATTCCGCCCACTCTTCCAAAACCCGAGATTTTACTTGCTTTCATAAAAATATAAAAATACAAAAATAATCATCCCTCACCTTTAGAACTAGTAATTAGGTTTTCTAATCCTAGCGACACTATTCCTAAGCTGAACGATCAATCCCCCGGTACTTGTCACTATACTATACTACAACGATCAGGTACACTGCCTGGTGGGGGTTGTAAGCTTCTCAAGATCCCTCGAGAGGTAAAGCCTGTTGCGATTCCCACGCATCAGTAGGTTCCTCAAATTTAAATTATAAAGGTCGACAGATCTGAGTTTTGGACATTCAGTAGGCATGCATAATTTTTCTAGTCGAAAAAAATTGTAGATACGTAACTCCTTTAGATTTGGAGTGAACTTCTACCAAATTATCACAATTTCCAAGAATTAGCGTCTCAAGATTCGGAGCCACACTAAGGCCGGTGACAATAATAAGGGTCAATCCCCCTTACTTTCTCTGCCACGTCAGCTTTCTCTCTCCAGCGACCTGCATGCGATTCAGTGCTACAGTAAGGGCGACCAAGTTCAATTTTTTTTTAAACATTTTTAATACAAACTAAAATTTCATTCATAATTAAAACGTTACATATTAATTCAACTAAAATAAAAATATTACAACACTTATTAAAACATTACACCATAAAAACTAATCATCTAGGTTGTATTGTTCCTTGATCGAGTCTTTGAGTTCTTGCATTTTTTGTCGTTGAAATGCGGGCAAAGATGTGTCGATTGGTTTGAAATAGAAGATGAGGTCTTTTTTATATTTCTTTTGACGCTCTAGTTCAAGCCTTTCTGCTTCCATTGCCAATCTTTTGTCTTCTTGCTCCGCTTTCTTTTGCTGCAGCGCCAACTCCTTATCCCTTTGCTCCAGCTCTTTTTCCTTCAATTTGTAGTATCCGTCTGCAAGCTCCTGCTTCTTACCCCATGCCTTTGACGTAATGGCTTGCCATTTTTCGGCTACCCCATCCAAACTAAACCCCGACGATTTCTTCTTAGTAGCCTTATTTTTCTTAGCTGCATCACGCCCAACCGGTCGCTCATTTCGAGGCTCTTCATTACCAGGCACATCCGAGCCCGTGTCAGAAGTCCTTGGTTTTTTTCGAGCCTCATTTTGGTTTAAAAAAACCGGCATCTCATTTTTCTTCCAAATCTGATGGTCCCTCAAAATCTCTCAACAATGATCCAAATGAAACGTGTGCCTCATCATTATTGCATATTCGTCACATGCTCTTTGGTAAATAGTGAGATCATTCACACCACTTCCATAATTCTCATAACAATTGTCGTAAATGGCACAAAATGCACAAACTCTAGGACGAATCCTATTTTTCCACTTGCTAGTAATTGAGTTGTACGATCTCCCTTCACCGACCTCCTTTTCAAAGTATCTAATCACTTTTTCCCAAAATCCCTTAGAATTTTCGTTGGTTCCAACTATGCTATCCTCCGACGAATCACACCAAGCCATGTACAACGCGGTCTCTTCCTTTTTTGACCAATTCGAGCTATCTTTGTCAACCTCTTTCTCAACCTCTTTATCAACCGCCTTCTTCTTAGCCTTTGTAGCTCGCTTCTTTGGTTTGACCGGTGACATCTCTTCAGAAATAGCGTTGTCGTCGTCATCACCAAAAAGATCATCATTCGGAACCGAATCGTGATACAATCCGTGACCCGAACCTGGATAACCCGGTGACATTTGTTGGCTCGGATAACCCGAACAGGTTCCAACATAAAAATTCGGATTGTTTTGTAATTGTTCCGTAAAATCATAAGCATCAAGATTGATGTGGTTAACCGGAGAATAATTTTGATAATTAGAGTAGGAAGACATTGATGAGTCCATTGTTGGACGATAGCACGATTCGGGGGAGCCATACATAGATTGTTGGCTTCGATGAGAGTTGCTTTGTTGTGGTTGTTGGAGGTTTTGTTGTGTTTGTTGGAAGTTTTGTTGTGGTTGTTGGTTGTTTTGATACGGGGGAACAAATGGACGATTAATATTATGATTCATAGCAAATGGATTGAATGTTTGTTGTTGTGAAGGTCGTTGAGATTCGTAATCAAGAGAACGAGGTCGGAAATTGATGGTTGGTGACACACCGGTTAACCGGAAAGTCGAATCCGGTGATACTTGCAGGATATTTTGTTGTGGTAAACGGGATTTCCAGCCTTTTGCTTGTTGTCGTGGTGTTTTCTTGGTTATTTTTAATAGAGAGAAGTGTGAGATTGTGTGAATTGAAGTGTTGTTTAGTTGTGTATTTATAGGGGATTTTTGTTTTGTTTTGCCCAACGTTTATTATCAAACGGTAAGTGTTTTTTTTTTTTTTTTTTTTTTTTTTTTTTTTTTTTTTTTTTTTAAACTCACAAATGGCTATAAACATAAATGTGTGGAACGTTTGGATCAAAATTCAAAAAAAAAAAAGTGGAAAGTACTTGGTCGAGCTTGAGACCGAGTGGGGTGGTTTTTTGCGTTTTTCTGCGTCGCGACTGAGTATCACACAAAGCCCGACCGAGTCGACCGAATTCGACCGAGTCTGTCTCGGTCCTTATTGTCGGCAGCTTAAGGTCAAGGGTCCTCAAATAAAATGAAAAGGTGAACTTTAGGAACCTGAGCTTTAAAAAAGGCTGTCAAAAGCAACAAAAAAGATAAATGTCAAAAAGCAACAAAAGAGGGAAAGATAAAACTACCAATTAATGATGTTTTAACTTTCTAAATTATTTCTTTTTTAATATTGAACTTAACTATTTTATTTTGTGTTATATAATACTTGATACAAAATATATGAAAGGATTAGATTTTAAATGTATTTTTATTAGTATAATTTTCATCAAATATTATATAACATAACAAAAATACTTAAGGTCAAAGTTAAAAAAGAAAGAATTCAAAAAATCTAAATACAATATTTCAATATATTTCAGGTGTTTCATCAAACAACCAAAAATATCTGAAATGTTTTTTATATTTGTAGACCGCAATTTTAGCTCCCCTAGACATTTTAAATGGTCAAGATCCTTGGGCGCATCTGGAATACCCCCTTCAAGTGTAAGCCTTTTTAAAAAAAAATATGTAAACTACAAATCTTTTATATAATAAAACAAAACCCCTATTGGAAATTTTGCATTTCAAAAAAATCAATTCATACCTGATTTAGTAATAATTTTATTTAAAAAAAAATATATTATTTTCTTATTACGTAATATTTTATATTTATCCATAACACAAGTAAAAGATTAAAAAAAAATATAGATAAGATATTTAAAAAAAAGATTATTTATTTTATATTTATCCACAATACAAGTAGAAAATAAATACAAAAAATATAAATAAGATGCAATTAACAATAGGATTAAAAATTTTAAATAATTATTTGAAAAAAAAAACAAAAAAACAAAATTTTTAAATAATTATTAAAAAAAAAAAAAAAGAAAAAAGAAAAAAACCGCGCGTGCGCGGGCATTATAACTAGTGATATCTGAAAACCATTCGATGTTTATGCAAGCGTCTATTCGGCCTAAAGAAATAAGGCTCTCAATATTTCCAGAATTTGAACCTGGATCTTCCTTATAAAAATAGTAAAACAAAAACACGGAACAATCATTATCGGACTCACATGCGTCTATGAAATTTTGACTTGTTAATTACATAAATATTTAATTATTATATCAACATTCACATGAGTCTCTAGGTTGTTTATATAACTATCTAGCTGTATTAATATTATATATTTACATGAATCCTTCATAAAACTCGAGTAGAGTTATTGAAAGTTCGAGATTGGCTCATCATGTTTTTTAAGCTGGCTTATTGTGCTCGGACTCGGGATCGAATTCGATAAGCTCTAGTTGCTTGATTAAAGTTTGGCTTATTTGTAGCCCTATTCTCAACACACTACTTTTGTATATAAAATTACAAGTTGTTAAGTAGATGGCACAAATTGTTTAAGCACACCCTACATAAAAAGATGTTTGACCGGTCAACCTTTAATTCTTTTATTATGAAAGACTACCAGATTAGTGCATTTGTAGAAGAATTGCACAAAAGAAGAAAAATGTGTAATCAAATTTTTTGCTTGTCGAGAGTTTTAATTGGAGGTATCGATATAGTAACGCGAGAGTATCCTGCTAGTGTTAATGAATATACGAAACTCTTCTAATTTTATATACTCCTTAAAACTGCCTTTGTGTTTCTTTAAATCTCCGGAAGTAAATTTTACAAAAGTTGTCTAACAAATTGGTAACCTAATATGTTTAACCTTCAAATAAGAACACTACTGATTTTTGCATCAATCGAGCTTTAAAATTAACAAATTCTAAGCTCATACTTTGTTCTACTAATTAAACAACGATTTTACCTTCGCGACATTCAAAAAGACATTTTGGAATTAATTTTGGAAAATGTTTGATGATTTATAACTCTATTGAAGACTATTTGCATTATTGACATAGTTTGACTTTCTGCAGAATTCAAACTCTATTATGACATCCCTTTACTTAAGAATAATATTTTGTCCAAATTTCTAATTAATTTACAGTTCATATCTAAAGCCGCAAAGACCAAACATTTTGGATCTAATGCAGGTGCAAGGTCATGATAAAAGGCGTATCATACGTGCAATCAAAACCAAATAAAGGCTACATGATTTGTGTTACTTTTTCGAAGTTTCTGCATGCAACAAACGCGGAAAGTGCCGAGGTTTTTGCCTAGCCAATCCACTATAAATCATCCCACCAATCTATGAGATCGTTGCATTTCGCCATAGCATCTTCAAATGTTTCCTTGCATTCCTCCTTAATGTCATTGTATTCCTCTTTAAGATCATTGTATTCCGCCTTAACATCTACGAACGCTTCCTTGCATTCCTCCTTAAGATCATTGTAGTCATCCTTAAGATCGTTATAACATAATTCCAGTTTGTCCAAGGTTTCCTTGAAAGGAAATTTTAGACTTTTTAAGGCATCTTCCCATTCAAGAGCATCTTTACCGTAGAGAAAGGAACCTAAATCTCTGATTGTTATGGGAAGACCAGCTGCATAACATATAACTTGTCTCAATAGTTGCTCTTTGTAGCCATAAATTGGAATATTTCTTCCAAATGCATGCCTACAGAAGAGACTAATTGCTTCCTTATCCGATAACAAAGCTATATCATGAATCAAGTTCACTTTGTGAGCTATTAGTACTTGCGGATCCCTTGTAGTTATTATAATTCTACTTCCTGGCTTAAACCAACTATGCTCACCGACTAAAGCCGCAAGTTGTTCTATCTTATCAACATCATCTAGAACTATCAGAACCTTTCTCCCACACAACTTCTTTTTCAGCATGCTTTTCCCCTCAAGAACACCACTTACAGTGATGCCTTGATCAGTTAAAACATCTGAAAGTATTTGTTTTTGTAATAACTTCAAACCAGACATAGACGGTCTTGCTTCTCCCCTGACGTTTTCAACAAAGCTACAACCTTCGAACTGAAAGGATATTTGATCATAAACAGCTCTTGCCAAAGTTGTCTTCCCCGCACCTCCCATTCCGTTGATCCCTATCATGCGTACATCAGGAACAGTAGTTTCTAAAGATGAAACAACATCCATTACCCGAGTCTCTATGCCAATAAATTTTTCATCAACATTTGAATTAGTAAAACCTAAATCTAACTTAATATCTTCAACGATTTTCCGTATGAATTTAGCTTCATGCCTATGTGTCAAAAAGAAATTTTCAGTTAGATTTTTTGATGTTTGAAAAAGACTCGAGTTTGAGTTGGAACTTGACCATACAATAAGAGTTACCATGGATAATTCTTTTAACTGTAGACAGTGAGATAACAACAGATAAGCTAACTGGGTAAAGGCTAATTCTGTACACTAAAGGGTCTACCGGCAAAGACTTCTCTTCAATTTTTCAAAATATATAACAGGTTCAATTCGTACACATTATTACTTATTAGCAAAGCTATGTTGCTACTATAATTATTTAAATATATGAATACACGAGTTAATTAGGAAGTTGTTTGCTCAAAATGCACCCTTGATGCCTTTCGACCCATTTGACTCATTCCCTATTTAGCTGAAAATTAAAGTATTTACCCATAATTGACCCATTTTTTTTTCTGAAACATAGTCCAATTCATCCCTTTAAAAGACATAAAGAAATAATATCAGAGATATGATGAAGAATGTACCCATCAAGAGTGTTCTTCAACTCCCACCCAGCTAGATAGGCAGCTTCCTTCATAGCCTCTCTCCATTTCCCTGCAGATTTATTGTTTTCATGTTTGACAAAGGCATCTCCAACTGACCCACTTTGTTTGCGGACTTCACTGGGCTCCATGTCATAGAACACAGGGTAAGCAGTATGCTCGGCCATCTTCTGGCATTCCATTATCTTCACAAGCTCATCCAAGCACCAAGATGAAGAAGCATACATCTTGGAGAAAACAATAATGTAAAATTTCGAGTTCTCAATGGCTTTGACAAGCTCATCGGCGATCCGTTTCCCTTTCGTGATTCGCTCATCATCCTTGTATGTCTTAATACCATGTTCCTCAAGAGAAAAAAAAAGATGATCGACAAAGTTCTTACGAGTGTCTTCACCTCTAAAACTCAAAAAAACATCAAACTTAAAGCTCTTTTGAATGGATAAAGTTGAAAAAGCCATTCAAGTAAATATGCTTCGACTCTCAAGAACTTGTATTTGCTAAACACTGATTGGATATTTTTCGAATGGGATTAGGAGGGACTCAATTGCACAAAATACTTGTTTGCTAAAAATATAAAATAAAAGATAGGGAATATATATAAATTCTTGCACATTAACTATTCAAATATGTTTTTTGTCATCTAATAAAATTTTCCAATGACGAGTGAAGACCTTTTCGTACTTGGCATTCTGCAAAAGAAACATAAAACAAGTAGACCATAAGATTCAATACACGTTAATTAAGAAGAGGATTGTACACAAGAAAGTACTACTCCCTCCGTCCCAAATTTATTGTCCAGTTTGAATTTTTAAAGTCAAAGTAGTTCAACTTTGACCATAAATATATATTTTTTGTTGCCCTCCATTTCCGTTTCGGAAAATGGCTCCATCAACACTCCTATCGAGAACGAATCTTCCGTCCAGGAGTTCGAGTGTGATGGTCCCCCGGAACCTGAATTGGAAGGGATTATTTCCCCTATATTTTGCATCGAATATTATATAACACGCACAAAAATATTTAATGGACAATAAATTTGGGACGGAGGGAGTATACTTTAGGCCAATTCGAATATTACGTATCCGGATTTTTATCTCAATTTAAAGTATTGAGATAATATTTTTTTTACAATGTAAGGTTATTAACTTTTCCAAAGTGGCTACGGGTCATAATTTTAACCGAAAGAACTTTATAATCGCAACTTGAATGATAAACCGCATTAATTATTTATTTAAACTAAAAGATGACCGCTAACATATCAAAAAGTCGAGAAAATCTTAAAAAGCCTTACTTTACATACAAAAGTGTTTGATAAACTAAATTGAAAAAAAAAAAAAAAAAAAAAAAAACTTAATTTAAATTGACCTAAATTTTACTAGTAACACTTTTTTATACCATTTTGTCTTATTAAACTCTTTGGAGTCCAGTAAATGTAAGCGTGTGATGTACAAATAGTCAAACATAACACAAATAATTTCATCGAAGTTACAAACAATTTGCAATCATGCAAGAACTAATCAACTTTCACCTCTGCACCTGCTTAACTATACATACATGCAAATCATACTTCTAGAAATAAGATGAAATCACTATGCACCTGCTTAACTATATATACATGCAAATCATACTTCTAGAAATAAGATGAAATCACCTATGCACCTGCTTTTGATATCCCTACACCAACATAATATAGAGTTTACACTACAAGAAAATTGATTTTTAAGGTTTTTAGTGACAGGAAAAAGTGTCACTAAATCTAATATTCTAGTGATACTTTTTAAAAAGTTTGCTTAATTAAAAGGTTGAAATTATTAGATCTAATGAGACTTTTTGAGAAAATTAAGTGTTCCAAAACGCAATGAAATATGTTATTATATATGTTTTTGTCAGGAGAAGAACGCGGGATACTATAGCGCATCCACCGGTGGCACAGCATGACTCCCCCGCCCAATCACCCCAAAGCCCAGACACTATAGACCAAGCCAAAAAGTTGGTGTCCGCTATAACATTTCGTTGTGTGTATTTTTGTTTTTTGATTAAAAGTGGTGTATTGTTGGTCCCAAATGGGATGGTTGACTTGTTTTATAAAAGAAGTGTCAATGATGGGCTTGTGTTTTGACACAAAAGCTTTTTTCTAGCTTTTTGTAAAATATAGTAAGAACACAAGATAGAATCCAACCAACCACCCCTTGATTCAAAGTAAGAGATATATGTTTAGTACAAGAAGATCAGATGTCAGTATGTGAACAATCACATACAGAACATATACAAAGAAAGATTAGATCAACAATGAGTATATCTCATCAAAGATACAACAAGATTTAATATTCCAAAGCTTGTATAGCCGTTGGAGAAGAGACAGAGATAAGATATCTTTAGAGTGAGAAAGAGACGTTGGACCCTATCAGGGGTGAGGAAATATATAGCCACACCAACTATCCTCTTGCCCATCTTTGGACCCTGCACAATACAACACAAGACAACATAGAAAGATAAAGAAGTTAGCATTAGAAAGGTTCTGTAAATGACAGAACCAGACCCTGAACTTTTAGGGAGGAAAGGTTTGACCAACACATTCAACACCCTCCCTCAAACCTTTAACCCTGAACATGTCCAACATACCAAGCTTATCACACAGGAACTTGTGTTGCTCAGTACCCAGAGCTTTAGTCAGGATATCAGCAATCTGCTGAGAAGTATGAATTTTCTCAGTTTTAATCACACCAGCAGAAACCTTCTCTCTAACAAGATGAACATCAATTTCAAAGTGCTTAGTTTTCTCATGGAAAACAGGATTGCCAGCAATCTGTAAAGCAGAGTTATTGTCACAATGCAACACCACGGGTAACAGGTTTTTAACACCCATTTCACCAAGAAGATTTGCAAGCCATATGATTTCACAAGTGGCAGAAGCCATGCTTCTATATTCTGCTTCAGTGGAAGACCTGGACAAAGTAGATTGTTTTTTACTTTTCCAGGTCACTAAGGAATCACCCAGAAAAACACAATATCCAGAGACAGATTTTCTAGTAACAGGGCATCTAGCCTAATCAGAATCAGCATAAGCTTTGAGCTTAAGGTTACCAAGTTTACTGATTTGAATGCCATTGCCAGGAGAGGCCTTTAAGTATCTCAAAACTCTGAGAGCAGCCTCAAGATGAGACTGCAAAGGAGCATGCATGTGTTGGCTAAGACAGTGAACAGAGTAAGCAATGTCAGGTCTAGTATTGGTTAAGTAAATCAACTTTCCAACCAATTTTTGATAATTGCCAACATCAGACAAGGCTTTATCATCTTCTGTTTCAATATGATTCAAGGTGGTGTTTTCAGGTAAAGGAGCATCAACATGTTTGGCAGCAAGCAAGCCATATTCATGTAAGAGATCAAGACAGTACTTCCTTTGACTTAGGCAAACACCATTTTCATTTTCCAGCACATCAATGCCAAGAAAGTACTTAAGTTTTCCCAAATCTTTAATTTGAAACTTGTTTTTCAGGAAAACTTTAAATCTTTCTATTTCATTAACATCATTTCCAGTGATGACAATGTCATCAACATACACAAGTAACATCATAAACATGTTCCCAGACCTCTTAGTAAACAGAGAATAATCAAATTTGGACTGTATGAAGCCATGTTCACTAAGAGTTTCAGTTAACTTGGCATTCCATTGCCTGGGAGCCTGTTTAAGCCCATACAAGGACTTGTTAAGTTTCACAACTTTAGACTTATGATCATCAAAGCCAGGAGGGAGGGTCATATAAACATCTTCAGTTAAGTCACCATATAGGAAAGCATTATTAACATCTAATTGAAAAATTCTCCAATTATTACAAATAGCAACATTAATCATGCATCTGACAGTGGACATTTTAACAACAGGACTGAAAGTTTTCATATAATCAAATCCCTCCCTCTGACTAAAGCCTCTGGCAACCACTCTAGCTTTATATTTATCTACTTCACCAGTAGATTTATACTTGATCTTCCATAACCATTTACTACTAACAGGTTTTCTTCCTTCAGGAAGGTCACACTCAGTCCAAGTATTGTTCTTTTTTAAAGCATACACCTCATTATTTATGGCCTGATTCCAGTGAGCATATTTAGAAGCCTCTTCATAAGAGGAGGGCTCAACAGCTTTGTTCAGAGTAGTGGAGAAGCAGTAATTGGCAGAATCAAGATTGGAATAAGACACATATTTTTCCAGGCCATATTTTACATTGCTACTTACAACATAATCATTGAACTTAGCTGGAGCTTTGACAGATCTGCTAGACCTTCTAAGAGGAGGTTGCACAGGACTCAAGTTTTGAGTGGGAAGAGCTTGAGTATTTGCATGGTCAGAGATGGATGGGACATTTCCCTCAGATGGAGTTTTATGTAACAATTCGCATTTTCAGGATAATTACCATTCCCGGAAAAATTTTACTATTCACTTTTTACTATTCATTTTTTTTACTATTCACTTTTCACTATTCATCTCAGAAATTTTTATTTCATATTCTCGTAAGTTAAACTATTTTAACGATAATCCGAGAGTTTGACGCTCGTCGGATCATTTCTGCAAAAATCACAAAGCCATGTCCGAGATTTACTTTTAGGTTTAAACGTCCTTCCAGCATCCCGATATATCCATAAAACATTATAAACAATAGAAATATGATTTTCTCTCATTTTAGGACAATTCCAAAAGTTTCGGAATTTTACGTTTTTCAGTTCAGCGTTTTACGCGAATTGCGCGTTTTAGACCCGTGTTTCCAGTTTTTAGCAGGGTTTTAGCACCCGATAGATCCTACCACTCATTTTATATTTTATTATGGACTATATTGACATGTTTAACAATACTTTCAAGTTTCATATTTTTACGATACCCGGTTTTACGTTTTGAGGCTTAATCATTTACGGTTAGCGATTTACGGAGTCAAAACTAGCTACATACTTAGGATATTATCATCCAAACACCAAGAGTCATCATCTAGTCACCTTATCCCATTCCAAACCGCCAATGTGGGGGGGGGGGGAGTCACCATGGGTGGTTAAATCTTGACCATTGATCCTTTAGATCATTACAAGTGTCTTAACTAACCATGGTTAAATTCTAACCCAATATATGGTTAACTATTTTTCCTACCCTATAAATACCAAGCTAAACACATGAGATTTCTTGCACCACACCTTCTTATAACCTTCAAGTCCTAAAACCTAAGGCACTTTTCTTATATTTTGTAAGAAAGTTAACTAGTTTATGAAAGAAAACTAGTGTTTGATCTTCAATCTTGGAAATTTTCTAAGAAAAGTTGTTATAACTTTAAAGTCTCCAAAAAGACGTCGTTATAATCTTCAAATAGCTTTGGACTTCAAGAAGGCGTCGTTATAATCTTCAAATAACCTCGGTTTATCATAGATTGCAAAGGGTGAAGCTAAAGTCTATCAATGTCCTATCCTTACATGTTAACTTCCTTTCATCTTTGAAAGCCAAAAGTTGTAAGCCAAACCCTAACATGCTTCTTGTTGAATAATCATGTTCATGTTATTTACATATTATTCATGCTATATTATGTCTTGTATTCATGTCCATGATGTATAAAAATGAGTAAAACAAGTATTGATACATATATGTAACTTATGTTATTCAAACAAGTAAACTAGTGACTTTCTTGGAAAACCACGACCAAAATGGTAAAATTATGATCTTGGATCATTACATATTACAGTAGAGGACCTAACAAGGAAACCATAGCAATTTGAACCACCTAAAACGAGTAAACGAGTCAAAAGTTATGGCGATTTGAAGTTACCAAAGATTTCCGGCAAAACTGCCAAATACCATTCTGATCAAATTTGGGTTTTGAAAGTCCCACTTCTGGCCCGATTCATCAAAAAGTTAAAACACGAAAGTTGTCCGGAACGACGTTTTCGTTCAGGAATAAAGAAGCTCGAGCCCTGAAAATGCTTTCCGAGTGATAAATTTCTTCAAATTCTAAACAGCCCATTTTTAGACAAAGTCATTACATATAGGTTATGGTTTATGAAGACCAAAGGGGTCTTATGACCAATAAACAAGGCCACCACCATGGCTAGAGCCAAGGTTGTGTCTCATGACCTTGAAACAAGGACTAAAGGTCATGGCTAGGCCATGACGAAATGACCATAACAACTTACATAGGCGTAAACATGAAACAATGAATTAGGCGATAACATGAACAAGCAATTTGGATCTACTTCACCAAAAAGGAAACCATGAGATATTACCAAGAGAAAATGGTCATACAAGACTTATGAAACATACCCTAATAACAATCTTCATGTACAAATAAACTTTCCTAAGTTTATTCAAATATCGGACATGTAACCTTTCGGATCAAAACTTATATCTATATATTTCATCAACTACTACAATAGTAGGGAGCCTCATGTGAGGAGTTCATTATGTAAGCCGTCGAGATGAGTTGTGGATTTACGAGTTAAAGTGTCCTGGCTCCTCGAACGCTTACTAACATGACTTCTGAATTATGTCGGCCCGAACGGTAGTAAACGATATACAAAACATACATGTTTCATGAATCTTTTCTTTCAAAGACTTACATTATACATCATACCACATCATGGACTAAATGCAAGATATATATATAGGCACTCCGTTATATTCATTACTCAAATCCTAAGTCGCGACATTCTATTATAGGTTGCTCGTAGAAACCTACACGATCCAACCATCACCTTCATTACTTGCTATCTTACTTAAGGTGAGTTCATAGCCCCACTTTACATTACTTCAATGTTTTACAAACCCTTGGGGGGAATACATGCTATTTTTAACCGAGCACAATGTTTTTAAATTGTATGCTTGCCTGATTGTTTTATTATCACTAAGTACCAGCCTTGCTAAACCGAGATCCCTTATTATGAACCATTTAATCACTAGCAATAGTGAGCGCAAATATTGTGAATAGGCCTATTGGGATTGACGAATCCCATTTGTATTGACTAAGTTCAAACAAATGCATTAATATTTGAGATTTAGGTATATTAGCAAAGTACCTACCGGGATAAATCTGCCGATCGATATTGGTACACGTTAATGTTATGGTGTCATAAGCTTAGTGTATAATACATTTTATGGGCGTATGATAATGTAGCCTACCTGTTTTGTTTTTCCAAACATTGGTGTGAGTCTACAAGCTCACACTACCAACATATTGTGTTCAAACGATTTAACAAACTCTATGAATATCACTCAACCTTTGTGTTGACCTCTCAAGCATGTATTTCAGGTTCATAATGATCAAGGATGGCACGGAAGGGCACGGAATCTCAAGAGGGCTATAAATTTTATTATCATTCAAAAACTTATTTATTATACATTGTAAACATGGAACCATTTGGGACCTCATTTTGTTATCTCTGATATTTATATAATTTGAATGATAAATCTTTTAAAACGACTCAATTGGAGTTCGTTTTCTATTATTGTGACTATTGTGCCGTCGAGTAACACCCAGTTCGAATTCCGCTGCAACCATGAATTGGGGGTGTTACAGATTGGTACCAGAGCCATGGTTATAGAGAAACGGGTCTAAGTGAGACCTAAACTATAACTACAATCACAAACGAAAACATTTTATAGCCTTCCGCTCTCCGTGTCTTCCATCCTCCAGACGATTATGGATTTAGTAAGCATGTTATGATACACAAACATATTAGTATATTGATATATACACACTAAGCATTTTATGCTACATGAACACATATTAGTATATTGATATATACACACTAAGCATTTTATGCTACATGAACACATATAAGTATATTGATATATACACACTAGGCATTTTATGCTACATGAACATATTAGTATATTGATATATAAACTCGGTTTATTTTCAATCATTTATCTAAACAATGGACTAAACATATCTGTGTATGCCTATTCTAGGGCATTTCGACACAATCACATTCTCCCAATCATGTTCCTACTCCAACATTTTTGTCCAAGACATTGTAACTGATTACAATGGTCTCATTCATTTTCCAAGACATTGTGAGATACAATGGTCTCATTCATTTTCCAAGACATTGTATGATACAATGGTCTTAATCATTTCTCAAATGTTTTGAGTCACACAATGGCCTAACCTATTTCCCAGACATTGTGAATTGCACAATGGTCTAACCTACTTCCGAGACATTGTGTTTTATGCAAATGGTCTCTAGAATTATTCCATCACATCATCAATATCATTTCTTATGATATCAAAAACCCGTCACAACCTATCAATTTCTAAATAGAAATATGAGATTTTTAAAGGACAAACAAATCCATCACCTACAAAAGCTGAAGTTCAGCCCTACATTCATCAAAGTTTTCTTCTGAAACCTTCATTATTAAAAGTTCGTGATCCTGGTCAAGTATGTTCTATTTTAGAACTACTTAAAACTTCCTTTCCACACGTACCTACCCTTACTATCTTCTATGCAATGGAATATGAAAACATACGTTACAAGTCTTGTATGGACGGGACTTGCAACTTAAGGGTTGACATCGCCTTTGTTTAGTGGACAGTTTCCCGAAAGCAACGGACATATCAAAAGTATACCTAGTTTAGGTATTTGAAAATTTTATCGAACCTTGGCTAAATATAGACTAGTCACCTATATTTAACCTAGGGACAGTGGAATATAGTCTGACTAACTATATTCGACTTTAAATTTTCAAATACTGAGAATAGTTGTACTAGGGTTATGTTTAGATTGATTTCCTACATGAACACGATAAACCACCAGAATACATTAAAACAATCTAGAGACACGATAGTGTCTTACCACTCAGCGAAATCTTAACACCTTATTTGTATGATCTAAATTCATTCTTGAAATTTTCATTTATGAGATAATCCGAACTACTATCTTGGGATAGTTATCAATTATTCTTCTCATCCTGTAGAAGTACTATCCTGTTTAGGTCCTAAGGATACCATTCCATCATAAACTTTTAAAATCTCTTAAGATTTTTAAAGCAAACTCAACATCTATACCTAAGAGTATTAACATTAAGCATACACTAAGCACTTTTGTTCATCCACATATCACAACATTACCTTCACAACCATGGCTCATCCAATGGAAAGCATATATGATAAGAGAAGAAGAAGCTTATCAGAATCTCAACAACACTGCAGAACAATGAAGTTTAGAACTTAGCAGTCATATTTATTTATGCACTATGTTGTACTACGTGTATGTCATCCCTAGTAATGAGAGTTTTATGACTTAAGAATATTTGATGTTCAATGAACAACTCTTTGTGAAAATTCTCATCTATTGTACTTTCTATCTCTAAACCAATTTGATTGTTTAGTAGACTATTACCATTCTATAAGATTTACTCAGTTATCTTATAAACCATTCAACAAATTTTACTTCAAGCTATTTTGTTATCACTTTATTGTTTCACATCATGTTACTCCAAGATATTTTACCACCATCTTAGAAAAATCACTTCGTTTATACCACCCTATAAATCAATATCATGCCTTCATTTCCAACTTTCATAACAAACCACTAAATCTCAACATACCAAAATGAAGAACACAAACCTTCTTAACCTTCTCACCATCATCATCTTCACAACCCTTAATCCCTCAAGCTCACTTTCTGATCTTGATGCACTTTTAAAGCTCAAATCATCCTTAGTTACACCACAAACACCCTCACCAGCTTTACAAGATTGAATATTCATCTTGTACTTTTGGAACACCAGTATCATCTCGTAATACACTACCTTGTAACTCACCGACTAATTGTGAATGTTGTGTTGGGAATTCTTAAGTAGGATGATTTGTAATTATTTGAATGGATTGGGATGCCTTTTCATTTAAATAAAGAAATTGTAAATCACCGAACCATAAGTTTATATTTCCGTATTTACATTGTTTGGGATGCCTCTCTATGTAAATAAAGAATTATAAATAAGTGGACTTATTTGTATCCGAAATAACATAAGTATGAAGTCAATAAACACTAAGTACAACAACCGATTACCTACTAGGCTATGATTGCAATTACTATCTCAATTCCTATTCATATACGACTGCTATATCAATTTCCTTTGATATTCGACTATTACCATACCTTTCCTACATAAAAGTAAGCCTCATCCTACACCATACACTGAAATGAAAAATCAAATTACATCACCGGTAATCCCAGTTTACATTACTTCAATGTTTTACAAACCCTTGGGGGGAATACATGCTATTTTTAACCGAGCACAATGTTTTTAAATTGTATGCTTGCCTGATTGTTTTATTATCACTAAGTACCAGCCTTGCTAAACCGAGATCCCTTATTATGAACCATTTAATCACTAGCAATAGTGAGCGCAAATATTGTGAATAGGCCTATTGGGATTGACGAATCCCATTTGTATTGACTAAGTTCAAACAAATGCATTAATATTTGAGATTTAGGTATGTTAGCAAAGTACCTACCGGGATAAATCTGCCGATCGATATTGGTACACGTTAATGTTATGGTGTCATAAGCTTAGTGTATAATACATTTTATGGGCGTATGATAATGTAGCCTACCTGTTTTGTTTTTCCAAACATTGGTGTGAGTCTACAAGCTCACACTACCAACATATTGTGTTCAAACGATTTAACAAACTCTATGAATATCACTCAACCTTTGTGTTGACCTCTCAAGCATGTATTTCAGGTTCATAACGATCAAGGATGGCACGGAAGGGCACGGAATCTCAAGAGGGCTATAAATTTTATTATCATTCAAAAACTTATTTATTATACATTGTAAACATGGAACCATTTGGGACCTCATTTTGTTATCTCTGATATTTATATAATTTGAATGATAAATCTTTTAAAACGACTCAATTGGAGTTCGTTTTCTATTATTGTGACTATTGTGCCGTCGAGTAACACCCAGTTCGAATTCCGCTGCAACCATGAATTGGGGGTGTTACAGTTTATCACCCATAGATGCTGCGATGCCATTAGTCTCGCTATCACTTGAAATATTTGTACTTCTAGGGCAAGAAGAGGCATCACCTCCATCATTGGGTGTAGTTGGGCCTCTCCTTTCATCATTGGGATTAGAATGATTTTCATTGAAGAAATTTTGATCATTTAGAGTAGCATCATAATTCTGATCAGTTTGAAGTCTAGAATTCATTTTGAAAGGGAAAATGGTTTCATAAAATTGAACATCTCTAGAGTAAGAAACCATTTTTGATTCAAGACTGTAAACTTTGTAAGCCTTTTTTGTTGTAGAGAAACCAATTAAAACACATTTTTCAGATCTGGGAGACAACTTATCTGAATTATTAAGCACAGAAGAGAAACATAAGCAACCAAAGCATCTCAGATGAGATAGTTTAGGTTTTTGACCATACACAAGCTCAAAAGGGGATTTTCCACTCAGAACAGAAGACGGCAACCTGTTAATTAGATAGGCAGCAGTTAAAATACATTCAGGCCACATACTTAGAGGAATGCCACTTTGAAACAACAGACTCCTAGCAACATTTAGGAGATGCCTGTGCTTTCTCTCAGCAATCCCATTCTGCTGAGGAGTGTAAGCACAAGTAGTTTGATGGATAATACCAAGGCTGCTAAACAAATTGTTCATTTTATTATTAACAAATTCAGTCCCATTGTCTGATCTCACAGTTTTAATACCACATTTAAATTGATTGAGAATCAGATTGACAAAGTTAATGAACAAGTTGTAAACTTCATCTTTAGTTTTGACCAGATATATCCAAACAGCCCTGGTAAAGTCATCAACAATGGTCATAAAATATCGAAAACCTTCTCTGCTAGTGACCTTGTAAGGACCCCAGAGGTCTATATGAATAAGATCACCAATGACAGAGCTCTTATGGTCACTAAGAGGAAAAGGTTCCCTGGTCTGTTTGGCCTTGTGACAGATGTCACAAGGAGACACATGAGATCCTTTGGTGATCTTTAGATCAGAAAGAAGCATGTCAACAGCTTGGTCAGAGGGATGACCAAGCCTGTTATGC
This sequence comes from Artemisia argyi, assembly GCA_030686995.1. Taxonomy (NCBI): domain Eukaryota; kingdom Viridiplantae; phylum Streptophyta; class Magnoliopsida; order Asterales; family Asteraceae; genus Artemisia; species Artemisia argyi. Next base: position 228,966,835 of record CM060701.1, read on the forward strand.
CACAAAGATTTAGAAATATAGCAAGCAACAGACAGATTACCCATTGTTTGATGTTTAGAGGCAAAAGGAGAGGGTGAATCAAACAAATAGAGGCCACCATTCTCACTACCAGTCCCCATGATTTTGTTTTGAGTCAAATCCTGAATGTAACACTTAGATTCATCAAAACCAACAAACATTCTGCTGTCCCTGATAAGTTTATGCACAGATAAAAGGCTAACACAATATTCAGGAACCACCAACACATCATATAAGATGACTTTATCAGAAAGTTTTAGATTGCAAATGTATTTGATTTTGGCAAGGGTACCATTGGGGTGTCCCACGGTAAGATTTAGGCCAGAAATATCAACAATGCTAAACATATTAAGAGTGTTAATGGTCATGTGTTGATTAGCCCCTGAATCAATAATCCACCCAATACTGACTTTACATAAGGCAGTATGGTGATTATAAAACTTGTAAAAATTTATATTGAAGAAAACATTGTTGTTCATAAAACTTGATATACCTGACATATTGGCTTGCACATTGCTAGAAGGCATTTCATTGATAAGATTCATAAGTTTCAACATCTGCTCATTGGTAAAAGTCATGGAAGAACCATTTTCAGCAGATGTGGAGCTAGAATTAGCATGATAAGAAGGTTTGAAATTAGTTTGTTTTTGGCCAGGATTTTTGTTAAAACTAGGAGGATATCCATTGAGTTCAAAACATCTGTCAACAGTGTGACCAATTTTATTACAATGAGTGCAAAGTAAGTTTGGATTAGGCCCTCTATTCCCACTGTTGTTCTCAGTATTCACAAACTTTTTATTATCAGAGTTGAAAACCTTCTTATTATCAAATCTTTTATTCCCATTATTAGACCAATTAGTTTTAGAAGCAAAACTAGCAATTTGGGATTTAGAGTCAGAACCAGAAGAGGAAGAAGAGGCAATGCCTCTATGAGACTCTTCCCTGGAGACAATAGCAAAAGCATCTTTCACATCAGGAAGAGTTTCTCTAGAGAGAATACTACTCTTGATAGGTTGATAAATATCATTAAGACCCATGAGGAATTGCATAAGTTTCATCAGTTGATTGTGTTTTAACAACTTGGTCATAATATCAAATTCTCTCCACAAAGAATTCAGTTTATGATAATACTCAGAAACAGATAATTCACCTTGTTTGAAGTTATTAATTTTTTGCATAAGGTTTAGAATTATGGAGCCATCAAGTTTATCATAAGTTTCTTTAAGTTCAGTCCAGACATCATGAGCATTCTCAGAGAACATTTGACCAAGATACAATTCTTCAGACACAGAATTGAGCAACCAAGATAACACAATAGAGTTGCATCTTTCCCGCTGGTTAGCCAAAACTTCACTAGAGACATAAGAGTCCTTAATACAGGTACCATCAATAAATCCAGATTTATTTCTAGTATTAATGGCAAGTTTCATAGCAGTGGACCAGACTCTATAATTTTCAATTCCAGTAAGTTTCACAGATATAATAGAACTGGAACTAACATCATTAGCATGCAGGTATAAAGGACTACTCAAGTCAAGACTGCTAATGAGAGTCTCATTGCTGCCACTGGCAGCCATTTAGAACAAATAAGCAACAGATAAACAAGCAATGAAAGACTCACACCCAAGAGTTACAAGGCCCAGCCTAGAGGACTGGGTGTGACCAGAGCAGGTATTCACACCTCTCAAGGAGGCAGATCAAGATGTTAGCCACACCGTTTGCACCCTCTAAACTACAAACCAAGTAAACTTATAAGAAAGGGAAGAATCTTACAGCGCTATACGGTAAAGAGATGCGGAAGAGAATCACAATACTCTTAATTCACTTAGTTAAGAGATATTGTGAAAGAATCAGGTCCCAATAAACACCAGAACCTTCAGAGACAAGGATCCCCAAATCCAGAAAAAATTTGGGTTTCCAAGATCAGACCTAATTTCACCAGATCCAGTCACCGCCAACAAGGAGTGTAGAGATACCCAAGAATCAACCAGATCTCGCTCCAATTGAGGAAACCCCCAAATATCAGATGAAACCCTAGAAGCCCAAATCACCAGCTTACACAATAATCAAGAGCCGTAGCTCTGATACCATGTAAAATATAGTAAGAACACAAGATAGAATCCAACCAACCACCCCTTGATTCAAAGTAAGAGATATATGTTTAGTATAAGAAGATCAGATGTCAGTATGTGAACAATCACATACAGAACATATACAAAGAAAGATTAGATCAACAATGAGTATATCTCATCAAAGATACAACAAGATTTAATATTCCAAAGCTTGTATAGCCGTTGGAGAAGAGACAGAGATAAGATATCTTTTACAGTGAGAAAGAGACGTTGGACCCTATCAGGGGTGAGGAAATATATAGCCACACCAACTATCCTCTTGCCCATCTTTGGACCCTGCACAATACAACACAAGACAACATAGAAAGATAAAGAAGTTAGCATTAGAAAGGTTCTGTAAATGACAGAACCAGACCCTGAACTTTTAGGGAGGAAAGGTTTGACCAACACATTCAACACTGTGTTGACACTTTTATACGTTTAGTGATAATTTATGACTTTTAGTGACACTGTTTTTATATAACACTAAGTGACAAAACGCCAAGAAGATTCTTTGAACGAACAGTTTCTTAAAGAAGTATATGCAACTTCCAAGCGGCTACATATAATCATATGCAACTTCTAAGAATTTGATAACTGTTTGACTAACTTTGAAGCTATTTTTTAATACTTGGCAGCCACAAATTGCAAATAATAAAACTTTATGTTTGAAATCTTGTGGCCAAAGTGTGAAAACCAAAACTCGACCAAATGAACTTAATTTTCTCCCGGGTCATCTTTTGATCCTTGAAACATTTTCAGTTCTTATAACATTTACCAGGTTAATGGTTTTCAGTTAATTAAGATGTGGTTAGCACGAAAGAATGAATCAGTTTTATGACGAAGAAAAAAAGCTCACTGAATCAGATGTACATCAATAAGTTGACTATAAAGTCAAACACTTTGATTGTTATTATGGTATCATACTAATTTACAAGCTCTTTACGTAAATTAAAACTTATTAACGATATGTAAATCACTTGTAAAACTTTTCGGATTTTAATTTATAAAATGATCGTCTCCAATATATTCATTCAAGTACAGTTTCATTTTATATATAAAAATTCTGAACTGTAACCAAGTATCCAATTGATGACAACCAAACCTTCTATTCTATTAGATAGTAAGTCATTAACTGATTTTATCCAAACTCATATCAACATTCTCACCACACGCAAAAATACACACTTTTTTTTCCGCTGCAACCAGATTTTGTCGCAAACAGATTTTATCTGAAACTATATTGTGATGACTTATGCAGAGGTACTCGGCTATTTATACAAATTGAAACATGGTTATGATAACTTTATCACTTGAACAACCTTACTAGATCTTTTTGTAACATGATTTTATCCAAACTCATATCAACATTCTACTCTTTTCAATTTTCATCAAGATAACAGTTTGACTTTTTGAAGAAGTCAACCATCATGCATTAACTTATTAACTCAAACCTTGAATGTTACAAGCTTCAAAATCATGTTCCGATATTTTGTTAGTACTGAAAAACGTACAGTAACTTCCATAAAGGCCTGTTGTATAAGCTCCAAGAATGCTACTGTTGACTTCGCACAAACACTTGAACTATTAAAAAAGCAAAATTGAACCCCTAATTATAAGCTGACCCTTTATTAGACCTTTTACATTCATTTAAACGAAATTTTTGATACAAAACTGAACATTTGGTGGACCTCTTCAATCCATTTGAACTTGTCTTATTTAAATCTGACCCTTTTAAATCGATTTGAACCCTCTGATTGTGAACTTGTTTGATAATAACCCATTTGGGTTACTTGTTATATTCCCAGATCTCTCATCTTGGTGATTAGTATGATTTGAAATAGGGTGTTGATTAAGATGTCGATTAGGTTTTCGATTTATAAAAGGTGTAACAAGGAGGGTTATTGTTTTATGAATCATGTTATCAGTCGGTGTGTCAACCTATGCAAATGTCTCATCATCAGAATCCGACTTTTCTTTGACCCATACTCCAGCTCTCTCCATTTTCGGTTAACTACAGAAATTTTTATAAAAATTGGGTTGTCATATCCCCGATTAAATCAAGTTTAAAGGTTGTGTACCTAAATTTCCTTACAATTGAGTGACTAACCAACATACAATCTTTAAATCTGTGGGTAAACTACAAAGGTATGGAACATTTGTGGCCGAAGTGTGAGAATGAAAATTTCACATTTCTCACGGGTCATTTTCCTAAACCTGTTACAACTCAAAGTATGTTCCGAATCCATTAAGGAATTTAACCAAGCTCCATTTTCATTTAAATTTCATGTAATAGCAATAGTATTGTTTCATTCATGTCTCAATGTTCATACTTACACAACCTTTGACCTGTAAAAGTCAACTTTGGGTCCATGTGGTGATACTATTCTCACTAAACTGTTATCAAAATTTTACATTCTGTCCAAAAGTAAGAAACATAAGGCAACAGTAAAAAAGAGACATGCTGGATACCATTTAGTGCTACATGGAACAAGAAGTAATGTTGATTTATATGTTAGCTTTGTCCATTGTTCCCGGCTTCAAATTATGTCAGAAAATGGATATTCGCAAATGATTGGCAGTGAAGTAACTCCGTATTCCTGAAACATGTTTAGTAGCTTTTCTCAGTACCACTAAACACTTTATAATATATGTTGTTCAATCGTTTGACTCAAAAGTCAACTTTTTAATAATTTCAACCCGTTGTAGAAGATATTTATGCAAATCAAAGCATTTTGTAGAAAAACTAAGTTTAACCAATTAGATTAATAAACCAAATGTTTTACAAACTCACACTGTTCTCAAACAGGAGGTACACAACTTGATCTCAATCAAGAATATCAAACTAAAGGTACAAAGATATGAAAATGATAATATTGTGGTGGTTTTCAAAAGAGAGAGGAGAGCAATATATATATGGCATCGGCAGAAAGGATATCCAAGAAGAGGACAACAAAACGGCTCTATCACCAGAAGAACACAACAACCCATGCTTCAGTGTGTGAGGGTGAGAAGCCCCAGATAAGCAACCATCTTTCCATCTTAGCACAAAGCCCCCTTCAACTTTTCTTTATTAACTTTAGACCACCAAACTACCAAAGCAACAAACCTGAAATATAAACAATGCAACATTAGCCCCTCAACTTTTATCCAGGCCAAAATATATTTCAACATCCCCCCTTAATTTTGGCCTGGAAAACATCAATCAAACCCAGTTTCAAAACCATTTTGAAATGTTGAGATTTATCAAGACCCTTTGTAAAGATATCTGCTGTTTGATCAGCAGTATGGATTTTGGCTGTTTCAATAACACCAGTTAAGATTTTTTCTCTAACAAAATGGAGATCAATCTCCAAGTGTTTAGTCCTCTCATGGAAGACTGGGTTAGCAGCAATCTTAATTGCAGCTTGACTGTCACAAAAAACTTTTACCGGCATAAAATGTTCCCAGTTAAGATCCCTAAGAATCTTAAGGATCCAAACAATCTCAGAAGTCACAGAAGCTAAAGCTCTGTATTCAGCTTCTGCAGAAGACTTTGAGAGGGTGTTTTGTTTTTTGCTTTTCCACGAAATCATAGAACCATTGAGACTAACACAGAATCCAGTAACAGATTTTCTTGTAACCACACACTTAGCCCAATCTGCATCTACAAAAGCATTCAAAGAATTCCCAGAATTCTTAGTTATATGCACACCCATACCTGGAGATCCTTTTAAATACCTCAACACCTTTAAGGCAATTTTTAAGTGAGACTTTAAAGGGGAATGCATAAATTGGCTCAGGCAGTGTACAGCATAGGATATATCAGGCCTAGTATGAGTTAGATAAATCAGTTTACCAATAAGTTTTTGATACTCAGTGATATTATCAAGTAATGGATCTATGTCAGTAGGTTCAGAAGTGATATACACACTTTGTTCAAGAGGAACAGCAGAAGGTTTGCAAGCCAGAAGACCAAATTCAGACAGTAAGTCAAGGCAGTATTTTCTTTGAGATAAACATACTCCATTTTTGGTTTCAATTACTTCAATGCCCAGAAAGTATTTAAGTTTGCCTAAGTCTTTTATCTGGAATTTGGTCTTAAGATATATTTTAACATCATCAATAGCATCAAGACTGTTTCCAGTGATGATGATATCATCAACATACACAAGCAAAGCAATAAACACACCAGAATCATTTTTGGTAAACAGTGAATAATCACTTTTACTTTGCACAAAACCATTTTCAAAAAGGGTGCTAGAGAGTTTGGCATTCCACTGTCTAGGAGCCAGTTTTAAACCATACAAAGACTTTTTAAGTCTGCACACTCTCTTATCATTTTCATCAAAGTAACCTGGAGGAAGCTTCATATAGACAGTTTCCTCAAGGTCACCATATAAAAATGCATTGTTAACATCTAATTGAAAAATGGGCCAAGATTGTTGAACAGCCAGGTTAACAACACATCTAATGGTAACAATTTTGACCACAGGAGAAAAAGTTTCATCAAAATCAACTCCTTCCTTTTGACTAAATCCCTGGACAACAAGTCTAGCCTTAAATCTATCAATTTCTCCACTAGACTTGAATTTAATCTTATAAACCCATTTAGATCCAATAGCCACTCTATCACAAGGCAATTCAACAATCTCAAAAGTATCATTTTCATATAAAGCATTCATTTCTGTATTCATTGCCTCTTTCCAATGCTGAGTTTTGCTAGCTTCCACAAAACTTTTAGGTTCTGAAAGTTTGTTTAACTTGGTTGTAAAACAAAAGTTTTCAGAGTTAAGATTGGCATAGCTAACAAACTTTTCAAGACCATATCTAACTTTGGAATCAACCACAAATTCATTATACTTATTTGGAAAAACAGAAGATCTTTCAGATCTTCTAACAGGTTGATTTTGCAAATTTGTTTGAGAGTCTGTGATTGGACTATTTTGAAATGTACCCTCAGAATGTGCATTTTCATTCTCAAGAGTTGCAGACACCTCATTTTCAAAGGCAGAACCATTGGAACCCTGAGGATGCCCCAACTCATCCTCAAAAGGGTCAATTGTTGGACTGCCATTAAGAAAAGAATTCTTGCTAACACTAGGAGAATTTGCATGTTTGTTTCCATCATTAGATGGTTTGTCATTTTTATTTTTCTCATCATAGGGCATGTCAAGATCCTCATACACCACTTTATCAAAAAAGTTTGTATGATCCAGATCTTGACAAGTCTCAATCACAGAATTTATCTTAAAAGGGAACACATTTTCAAAGAAATCAACATCTCTTGAGTACAAAAATTGTTTTCTTTCAAGACTGAAAAGCTTATATCCCTTTTTAAAGGAAGCATAGCCAACCAGAACACATTTTTCAGATCTGCTACTGAACTTATCATGATTGTTAAGCACAGTAGCAAAACATAGACAACCAAAAGCTCTCAAGTGATTTAAGGAGCATTTTCTGTTAAAAATCATGTTATAAGGAGAGTTCCCATTTAGAACTGAAGAAGGCAACCTGTTAATAAGGTAACAAGCAGTAAGAATACATTCAGACCATAAATTCAAAGGAATTCCCCCCTGAAACAGAAGGGATCTGGCAACATTAAGCAGATGCCTATGTTTCCTTTCCACAATCCCATTCTGTTGGGGAGTATAAGCACAAGAAGTCTGATGTATTATGCCATTAGTAATGCAAAACTCATTGAACTTATCATTCACAAATTCAGTACCATTATCACTTCAAAAAATTTTCACAGTCCTTTTAAATTGATTTTTGATCAAATTAAAAAAGGCATAAACACAATCAAGCACTTCAGTTTTAGCCTTAATAAAGTACACCCAAACAGCCCTGGTGTAATCATCAACGATGGTCAAAAAATACTTGTATCCTTCTTTACTAGTAACCCTATAGGGTCCCCACAGATCAAGATGGACAAGGTCAGCAAGCATAGAAGTTTTATGCTCACTCAAAGGAAAGGGCTCTCTGGTTTGTTTAGCCTTTTGACAAATTTCACAAACTTCCACATTATTTTTGTTATCAAACTTAAGATCTTTGTTTAAAACTTTTAAGACATGGTCAGAAGGGTGACCAAGCCTGCAATGCCACAAGTGTTTAGACAGACCAGAGAAAAAACAAGGTTGGTCTCTAGAAGGCAAAGTACCTTCATTTTTGTCAAAAAAGTATAATCCATCAGACTGTCTACCAGTCCCCAGAAGTTTCACATCCCTCAAACCCTGAGATAACACATAACATTTAGATTCATCAAAGGCCACAACAAATTTGCTGTCTCTAGCAATCTTATGAACAGACATGAGACTCACACAATATTCTGGAACAACAAGCACATCATATAGAGTTAAGTTGTTGGTTAGGACCATATTTCCAACCTTTGTAATTAAAGCCTCTGTTCCATTAGGATGAGAGACTTTAATTCCAAGTTTGGAAATATTGACAACATTAACCAAGAACTTATCAGTGTATGTTAAGTGTTGATTTGCCCCGGAATCAACAATAATACCAGCAGCAATGAGAGCATTTCTGGCCTTACTGCTGTTGCAAAAAAATCTTTGAAAATTTTGGTTAAAAAATTTGCTGTTGTTAAAAACTATACCTGCCATGTTGGCATGAACACCTTTGCCTTTTCCATCATCACTGACAGAGGTGTCTTTGATAAGAGACAAAAGTTTAGAAATCTGATCTTCTGAAAGATTTGAAAGAGAGCTGGATCCAACAGAGTTGTTGTTATTAATAAATCTTTTGTTAAAATTTTGAGTGCCCTGGTTAGATGAATTTCTCGTATTGTTGTTTCTTTTTTCCCAATTAGCAGGGTACCCAATAACCTTAAAACATCTATCCACAGTATGCCCATTAAAGCCACAATGCTCACAGACAAGAGTAGAACTTCCAGCAGCTCTATTATTACTATTATTATTGTTTCTGGAGGCATTGTTGGGTCTGAAGGAGTTCCCAGAGGTTTGGGGCCTCTGTGAACTCCCTCTATTGGCCACATTGGAATGAAAAACAGAGGACTGAGATCTCTGAGAGACTCCAGTCCCTGATGAACCAGAAACAACAGCTCTGTGAGACTCCTCACTAGGGATAATGGCAAACGCCCCTTTAACATCAGGCAATGGGTCTCTAGACAAAATGTTGCTTCTAATTTGCATATAAGAGTCATCAAGACCCATCAAGAATTGCATTAACTTCATTAACTGATTGTGTTTCTTAAAATCATCAGCAGCATGACAAGTACATCTAGGCAATTTAATAAGAGCATCAAATTGCTTCCACAAAGTGCTTAACTTGTTGAAATATTCAGCAATAGATGTACCATTTTGAGACAAAGAGTTGATTTTATGGTGTAAATTAAAGGTAACAGACCCATCAACTCTATCAAATGTTTCTTTTAACTCAGTCCAGACATCAGAAGCCTTTTTTGAAAAAATTTGTCCAAGAAACAGTTCCTCAGAGATGGAGTTTAAGATCCAACCCAGAACAATAGCATTTACCCTGTCCCATTGTCTCCCAAGAACTTCATCAGTATTAGACCTCCTACAAGAACTATCTATAAAACCAATTTTGTTTTTGCCTTCAAGAGCTAACAGCATAGCACAAGACCACACATTATAGTTTTCAGTTCCTTTTAATTTTATAGATATAACAGTTAATGTAGCAGAGTCATTAGGATGCAAGTGTAGAGGGTGACTGATATAAAGTTTGCTAATAAGATAACAGGCACAGCATCATCTTCCTCTGTATCAGAAGCCTGAATAGAGGGAGGTGGAGTAGTATTATGCAAAGACATAATGAAACAAGTAAATGCTGAACAAAGCTAAACACATAAAAAGGAAGGGAAGAAAGAAGTTCCCAGGCTTCCTTGCCACTAAAGTGGTAGGTCAAGGGCTTTATCCACTAGACAAAGATAAGACAAGCACAAGATCAATACCAATACCACCAATCATAATAATCACCACTTCAGCAACTCAAATCCTACTCCCCGTCAATCTAAAGGAAAAAAAAATGCACGAAAAGTAAAGGTGTGAGAGGTGTTACGGTGTACGCAAGGCAGAGCAGCAGCGGAACCAAACCTACTACACCCTAGATTCACTTAGTCTAGGGATATAGCAGATGTATACAGTAAACCCAGATCCACCAACCAAGATCCACCAAACCCTAATTTTTGAGATTAGGGCAAATAACCAGAACCACTTGCAATAGAAGCAAAAAATCACCAAAACAATCGATTAAGGTACTTAATCGATCACAGGAACCTTTAAATCGTAAAAGCCCCAAATTTCCCAAACCCTAATTTTTCAAAAAGGTTTTTTCAGAGCAACCTGGCTCTGATACCATGTAGAAAAACTAAGTTTAACCAATTAGATTAATAAACCAAATGTTTTACAAACTCACACTGTTCTCAAACAGGAGGTACACAACTTGATCTCAATCAAGAATATCAAACTAAAGGTACAAAGATATGAAAATGATAATATTGTGGTGGTTTTCAAAAGAGAGAGGAGAGCAATATATATATGGCATCGGCAGAAAGGATATCCAAGAAGAGGACAACAAAACGGCTCTATCACCAGAAGAACACAACAACCCATGCTTCAGTGTGTGAGGGTGAGAAGCCCCAGATAAGCAACCATCTTTCCATCTTAGCACAAAGCCCCCTTCAACTTTTCTTTATTAACTTTAGACCACCAAACTACCAAAGCAACAAACCTGAAATATAAACAATGCAACATTAGCCCCTCAACTTTTATCCAGGCCAAAATATATTTCAACACATTTCTTGAATTTATTTATAATAAGCATCTTTAATATCATGTCAAGTATCATTATTGTAATAGCTGAAACCAAACTATTGAGGGCAGAGACTTCCAACTTATGTCATGTAATTGTGTATACCGAAAACAATTAAATCCCAAATGCAGTACAAACGAAAAAAGAAAATAACAAAGATGTATATTTTTTCATTGACTGTGAGAAACATTTACCTCCAGTTAATCAGGACACTCAGATGACCAGACCTATGAAATAGAATGAATCTTTCTATCCTTCATAGCAAAAGTAACATCAATACGGCCAGAAGCCAAAACAACAAGGACAACTGGTGCACCACCGGCAGACAAGGTGAATCCTCTTGCTTACTGACTCATAACCTTATAAAAATAAATCAGGAACATCGGACAATTTATAGAGAAGGGAGAAAGTACCTGTTAAAAAAGTTCTTAATGTAGTGACTTATTTGGGCCTTTGGAGATGTTCAAAATCATCACGCTTTTATATGTGGTAGAATGCTTTATAATCAGAGGTTTTGGTCTCGGATGTAAAACCACATGACTCAAGAAGCCGTCTAGACCCAACAATACGCAGACCTTTCATCCTAAAAATACTCTCTGGAAGATGACTAATGCCTGTTCCAGTGATATCCAACTCTTTTAAACATTCTAACCGTCCAATTTCCTCAGGCAATTTCGCCACTTGAATACAATAACGTAGGTCGAGAGTTACGAGCTTTGGACATTCAGCAGGAATCTGAAGTTCGACCAAATTAGCACAATCCCTGACTCTTAGCGTCTCAAGATTTGGAGTAACCCCAAGGTGAAGGGTCCTCAAATTTAAATCGCAAAGGTCGAGAAATCTGAGCTTTGGACATTCAACAGGCATGTGTAATTTTTTCAACCTATAACAATGTTCGATACTTAACTCCTTTAGATTTGGAGTAACCTGGAAATGAACTTCTACCAAATTATCACAACCTTCAAGAATTAGTGTCTCAAGATTCGGAGCCACACTAAGGTCAAGGGTCCTCAAATAATGTGCATCAGTGAACTTTAGGAACCTTAGCTTTAAACAAGGCTGTCATAAGCAACAAAAAATGGAAAGATAAATGTTAAATGGTGTAATGACTAACAGAAGAGGGAAAGATAAACTACCAATTAATCAACCATTAATTATTCTACCTTTTCTTCTCTATCATTCCATAGACATTCTGCAGGAGCATTAATTTCTTCCAAATCATAACAATTTTCAAGAATCAAGATTTCAATATTTGGAATCAGCCCAAGGTCGAGAGTCCTCAAATTTGAATTGTTATCGAGGCGGAGAATTATGAGCTTTGGACATTCAGTGGGCATGTGAAGTTCGACCATATAAGTACAGGTCGAGAGGTTTAGCTCCTCAAGATTTGGAGTAACCCCAAGGTGAAGGGTCCTCAACTTTAAATCACAAAGGTCGAGAAATCTGAGGTTTGGACATTCAGCAGGCATGTGTAATTTTTTCAACCTACAACAATTCTTGATACGTAACTCCTTTAGATTTGGAGTAACCTGGAAACGAACTTCTACCAAACTAGAACAACCTTCAAGAATTAGTATCTCAAGATTCGGAGCCACACTAAGGTCAAGGGTCCTCAACTCTGAATGTCTGAACTTTAGGAACCTGAGCTTTAAACAAGGCTGTCATAAGCAACAAAAAATGGAAAGATAAATGTTAATTAATTGCTGTAATGACTAACAAAAGAGGGAAAGATAAAACTAGCAATTAATCAACCATTAAATCTTCTACGTACCTTTTCTTCTCCATCTTTCCAAAGTTGACCGATATAGCTGAAATTCAATTCAAGTCCAACAAGATTATTTGGTAGAAATGTTTTTGGTAAACTTGAAAAAGGATATTCATCCCAGCTCAAAAATTGTAAGGCATTTGGAAGGTGTAGACTATCATCATCAAAGTTCCATTTGCTAACATGGTCGAAATGTACAATTTTGGGATACACTTGAAGAAATCTAAGTTCCTTCATGTTTGCGAGACCGTTCATTAAAATTTCAATATTCCATCGCTTTGCATCCAGTGTTATACATTGTATTGCTTGGGTACCCTGTAATTCAAATAGCAGTGACCATGAGATTTGTTTCATTACAAAGAAAATGTGTTAATTTCTCGAGTTGAAATGAATTGTTTCGGTTCGGGTTTCTATTTTTTATAAAACTTGGGTCTTTTTGTTTTCTCAATTAAATTAGAGGAATTGGTTAAATTTGATAATCTAAGGTTAGGGTTTTCGTTAAATTTGGGGATTTTTGGGTTTTGTTTAAAGTGAAGGTGGTGGTCTGGTGGTGATTTGGTGGCAGGGGTGGTGGTTGGGTGATGGTGGATGAGTTTTATGATTCTTGGTGGATTATCATAGTGAAATAAGAATTAAAAGAGAAAGTGTATTTGACTACTACTTATCAAGGAAGCTATTTTGTATATATAATAAAACAAAATTTTGTTTTTTTACAATGACTAAATTGAACTTTTAGAAAAGTATACTTGACTTTTTAGTTTAACAATCCAAATAACTTGATACTTACCGAGGTAGTAGCCAATATGTCTTTAATTTCCTCCTTAATCCATAACCGGCTATGCATTTCAGGTTTATTGGGGTTCACACGACGAACAATATTTTTGCCCATTTCTTCTTTATGGTCATGCATACCCAGGTACCCATCTTCAGAAATAGTTATGAGAGATTTCTGCTCAAGCACTGTTAAACCATATATAGCATGAAATCCACAGCATTCTAGCGCTATGACTGCATTGTCTTTCCTCAAACCTTTGAATATGCATGCAACATCTAAGAATATTTCTTTGCAATCCTCCTCAAGAGCATCATAGCTTAATTCCAAAATTTTCATAGTTTCTTTCAGTGGTATTGTTTTAAGTCTTTCTAAGGCATCTTCCCATTGAGGCTCATTTTGACCACAAAGTAATGAGCCCAGCACTTTGATCGTTAAGGGGAGTCCATTAGCATATTTTACAACTTGTATTGATAGCTCTTTGTACCCTTGAATTGGAGTCTCTTTTGTAAATGCATACTTATTGAAGAGGCTAATTAATTGCTTCTGTGTGCGATAACAGAGTGACGTTATTAATGAAGCTCATACCAGCACTTGCTCATCTCGTGTGGTGATGATAATTCTGCTGCCCGGTTTATACCAATTAAGATCACCAGCTAATGCCTCAAGTTGAACTGTACTATCAACGTCATCTAGAACAACAAGAACCTTTTTACGCCGTATCATCTGGGTCATCTTGTTTATACCACCGGAAACACTACTAACATTGATCTCTTGATTGCTAAAAATATCTTTGAGGATTTGTTTCTGTAGCTCCTTTAAACCGGATAGCGAGTTTTTTGAAACCTCCCTTACATTTTCAACAAAGCTGCTTCCTTCAAACTGATGGGATATTTGGTTAAAAATAGCTGTGGCCAAAGTTGTTTTCCCACCACTGCCGATCCCCTTGATTCCAATCATGCGAACATCTTCGGTACCCATTTCTAAAGATGAAAGAACCCAGTTTATTCGCATCTCCATTCCTACTAATTTTTCATCAAAACTCGAATAGAATAAACATATCTTTTTGAAAATATCATCAACCACTATTTGTATCAGTTTAGATTCATCCCTATAAAACATTAAAGGAGATTTCCTTAGCTTGCTTCAATCCCACATAAATGATTGATTTCAAAGTTCAGAGCAATAACATAATAGTAATAATTGCATTTCATGTTTGAGTTAAAAACTCGACTATATAATATGAAATCCATTCAACAAGACTCAAATAACTTAACATACGAGAGATATAAATCAGCAATTACCCATTAGCAGTCTTCTTCAACTCCCAGCCAACTAGATTGGTTGCTTCTTTCAAAGCCTCTCTCCATTTCCCAGCAGCCTCTCTATTTTTATGTTCTTTAAAAGCTCCTCCAACTGCCCCACTCTGTTTACGGACTTCAGTGGGCTCCACATCATAAAACACTGGGTAAGCAGTTTGCTCACTCGCCTTCTGGCACTCCATAATCTTGACAAGCTCATCTAAGCACCAAGATGAACCTGCATAGTCCTTAGAGAACACGATGATGAAGAATCTTGAGTTTTTAATGGATTCCATGAGCTGGGTGTCGATCGTTTTCCCTTTTTCAATTTTTTCATCATCTTTGTAAGTTTGAATCCCATTTTGCTCAAGAGCTTTATAAAGATGCCCAACAAAGTTGTTGCGAGTGTCTTTGCCTCTGAAACTTAAAAAAACATCATACTTGAAGCTCTTTTGAATGGATGAAGCTGAAGTTGTTGCCATTGAACTTATGATTTGGGAAATTCTATTTGCACTAATGGCAAAGAGGCAACTAGATGGATGAGATGAATAACCTTTGTAGAGCAAATTATTAAGTCAACTCCGTTTGTTTGTGAGGACATATAATCAAGGTGCATATTATATACAGTTAGTGGGCACTAATAATATTTTATTAATTATAAAGAATAATCTTTCGTAACCACTAAAATAAAGTATTCAACTTTTAATGATATTCATAATCTCTTTGTTTTTTTATTTACTTTTACCAATATATAATTTTCTATCGCTTTAGATAAAAAATAAATAGAAATATATTAGCTACAATTGTATTGTAGCCACCTGACTTTTTTTCTGTGGTCCCTGATTCATTTTCTTATGTATTTTGATAGAACCAAGCTATCCCTGATTCATTTTCTTATGTATTTTGATAGAACCAAGCTATCCCCAAAATAAATTAGTAATAATTTTAGAACAGCCAAATGAGGTTGAGACGTAGACAACCTTACCCCTACCTAAGGTAGAGATGCTGCATCCGGTTCTACCTGAGGTAGAAAAGAACCTTCGGCCTTGCAAGGGGTGAGGACCGAACCGTTGACCTCTGTCACCAGAGGTAAAGGTGTTAACCACTTGATCCAACCTTGCTCTTAATGTTAAAAGAGATTATAAATATCAGTAAAAGTTGAATACATAGTACATTATTTTAGTTATTTAAGCATAAATTTGAAACGAACTACAGAACGCAAATCTCCATAAAAACAAGCATAAAAATGCACTCTTTCTCACAGTGGGTCACACTCCTTTTCCAGGCGGTCAAAATATAACTGCTTATTAAAGTATTTGTTTTCTCTACCAAGTCGTTGGATAGTGATAAAACTCTCTAAGAAATTTAAACTTAAATGAAATCATCAAACTCAAAAGTTCTGACCGAAATGGTATAGGATCGCTCCGGGCGTTGATTGTGATCAAGATGACAAGATTGCAAGCCTATGCAAGTAAGTTTTTGACTATGCCAAGATTACGGTCCGGTTTTTCTTGGCTTTAATTATCTCTACAAGAAAACATCCATGTAGTCACGCTTTTAGCGACTTATTTTGGCTTAGCGACGCATTTAGTTACGCGACACTAAAAGTCGCTACGAGGAAGTCGCTAAATTTTGTGACATCTAAGACAAGTCGCTACATATAGAGACAACTATAGCAACTTCCTTTCGTAAGTCGCTATTTAAAATAGCGTCACATCTCTTTGTGTCCCTAACTAAGTCGCTGTTTGTACCACCGATCGCTATTTGGGTTACTACGTGTGTCGCAATTGGTGCACCCCAAACACTGTTTATGTCGCTATCTATGTCACATTTGGTGGAATATGACACTGTTTAAGTCACTATTTTTGTCTGTTTATAGCGACATTTCATTTTTGAGTCGCTATTTATGTCGCTATTTTTAGCAACATTATTATACGTCGTCATCTAAGACATTGCATTTCGGTAACTTTCACTAAACCATAATTACAATAATACATATGAAGATACAAGATATTAGCATATATATAAAAAAATGTCGATACATGAAGTTTTTCTAAGCATTCCATTCCAACATAACATCTAAACTAATGTGACTAAGAACTCTTTCAACAAATTTTGAACTAGTTATCATCTAGTTGCAACTTATTCAAGTACTAAAGAAAACAACACTATCAAACCTTCTTACCACCAATTGCTTTCAAAATTTGACGAGTGGCTTTTGACATTTCATGAGAGACGACCTTCCCGACTTCTTGAGCAACCAATTTAGTAACCTCCTCATAGACTATCTTTTTTAGGTTTTGCTCGTACGATGCTTGGGCTTCCAGAACCTGAGCTAGCTTCTTGGACTGATAATCCTTTGCATTCCTTAAGGTGACAATCTCATCTCTCATAAATCCCTGTTCCAGTTCCTGTTCCTGTTCCTGTTCCTTCAACTTGTCTTCAACACGATCAAGGTCCTCATGTGCATTATTGACCGAAGGCTCATCATCAGTATCATGTTGAAACAAATACTTAACAACCCCTGATCCAGATCCATAATAACTTCCATTCTCGGAGCCAACATGACCAATCCATATTTTGTGTGTATTAGAAATATTTCCAGAACTAATGTCGAGAGTCGTCTGCACCATATTTTTCTGTATATTGCTCCTGTATTAAAGACAATAATTTAGAAATGAGTCTAATGTGCTACTTATAAAGAATCAGACCATATATAGTATCTGATCGGGTCAACTCTTGTGAGCATGATTAGAATTAACTACTATTAAAAATTGTAAGATGCAAAAAAAAGAGTGATTACATGTCAGCCACGCTAACCTGGCCAAGTTAACATGTACTAAAAAATGTCTCGAACCCATTTAGACTTGCTGCACAACAAGAAATATACAATGATTTACATAAAGAATTATATGATGACTATCAAATAAGTTGTTACCTCAAGACAATACCGGATTCAGTTGGTAAAATCTTCGTATGCATAGCAAATAAACATAACTTGACTAGATGGAAAAAAATTGAGCTATATTTTTAACTGGTTCTGTATCTCTCTCCTCATACATCATCAATTAGGAAATGTAATAGTAAATGATATCGAATGTTACCAGTGAATAGGTTTGAATCTTCATCAAGAGGAGTGCAGCAACAACTCATGTTCTTTCATATATCCATCGTTTCCTACTTTTAAAGTCGCAACCTTCCCCTGTTCTTTGAATATGCAAGCAGAGCATGAAGAGTTTTTAGCCTCGTCACATAAAAGAAGTTACTCTACATAACTAGAGAGTGATGAACTTGATATATTTGGAAACATAAGCATCTATCTGCATAATAATAAACAAATAAGCTATGTTTTTTGCCATCATATTTTCTCCAATTCCAATTATCCTACTTTTAGACCACACACTTGATGGTAACCAGCCATAACAAGAAGATGATATTGAAGCACATTGTTGTGTATCGAGCTAAAGTTATCCTTATAATTATAAGAAGAAAGGCTTTAAACATGATCATTTACCTGAAATGTCTTCAAATTCATCGTTAATCTAGAGCAAATATTTTGCAACGCCACGTGGCATGTATTTACTGCAGCCTGAAAAATAACTCAAAACGGTCAAAAGCGAGTCATTTCTTAACATAAACTTTGGCTTAAAAACTTTACAAGCAGGGGTACAACATCAACATGTAGGATGGTTTTCAAAAGGTATATACCTACTCAATTCATTACACCTGTTTCATTAACATTACACCCTCAAAATGTCAAAACATAGCAAACACCTGTGAACGAATGGGTTGCTTCAGGTTATGTTTATCTCTGATGGGTCAGGCATGTAAAATCACAACAAAAAAGGCTTAAACATTAAAGGAGGAGCCATGACTCTGCATTATTACGTAGAGAACAAGTGGGAGAGTATAAAAATGAATATCCAATGGCAAAAATAAAATTCAATCAACGTAGAGCTGAAATTTATCTTAGATGCAGGAACTACTGCAAGATGAAGCATAATCTAACACGGAGTAATCTGTTTCTAAGTTGTATAAACTACATCACTAATAAATACATCCTTGAAGAAAAAAACTATCACCATGCAACTCTACTATTTATTAATTAAACTATCAAGTGAGACCGGACATTTATTATCATTCAAGCAAGTAAATAAATACATCCGTTCTAACTTCAAAAAGTACCGTTGATCTCCTGCAACATCATCGGACATCAATGGTCTCCTAAAGCGCATTAGTTTCGTGCTATTAGTTAAGACAATTTAATTCAGCTACAATTAAGTCACGTCTTCTGATGCAAGTTACTACACAGTATGCCAATACTTATATCCAGAAGTTACTTCACTGATCATTGCTTTCACTAACCTTGCAATCATTTAAATCGCAATCAGATTTCAACCTCTTTTCTTGTCTGCTTTCAAACGGCTCAATATACTTATTTACTACCTGCAATAAAAAATCATATGCATTTATCAATAATGCATAAGTAATAAACTACACTTAAGACAGAAAAGTGATTGAATACAAGTGTTGTATCAATGTTGACCTCCGGTTATATTTGGTGTTTTAGCACAGCGTGCATAATCTTGTCTGCTTAGCGTTTCTGTTATACAGCTGCGTGTCTGCCATGTACAGTCATCATAAGAACTAATGAGAACTTCAAAAGAGAAGTGAGCGAAACGTTCAAAGTAACATTAGATTAAATTTGTATGTGATCTCGTACCATTATACCTATGTGTTTTTTAGTCATCTGAATTTCAAAAAATATCAGCATTGTAGTTATCATCCCCTTTTTCATCGTCCCCTACCTCTAAAAACACGCTGAAATCAACAAGGTTCCTGTAACAAATCACACCGTGCATGTATGAGCTATAGATAACCAAGTAAGCACTATTGGTGTAAAGTTATCAATGCCACTCATACCATAACAAATAATACAAAACAATTACTTCATAAATCGGAAAGTCCACTTAACAAAATAATTGTCATTGCTTCCCCTAAAAAAGTACATAATCAACCTAGGTAAGATGAAATTACGCCGAATTTTCCTACAATAAAGCATCAACCCTGCTTATAGGCATTCAATTCTGATAGAGTTTATTCTCAATATCTAATCGCAATCGACATTAAAATCTAGCAATCTATCCCGTAAAACGCATTATTTGCTCATATAAAGAAATAAACCAATAAACGAAACCATTAAGTACAATCGAGAAAACGCATACCTTCTCGATGGAAAATTTCGCCGAAAACAGTTACAGACTTACAGTTCAATTGATTATAACCGTCATCGTCATTCGACGGTTATGAAAGTTAACAAACCGCCAAAAACTGCCATTAGGTATGAATCAAACTGCTAAAATAACTCAATTGAGTGCCATGGCAGTTTCCGATATTAGCCCTAAGTTTATTGAATTATTATAACCACATACCTTACGGATTAAGTGGAATCGAGAATGGAGTGTGATGGTGGTACGGTGGTGTTATGGCGGCGATGCGGTGGTGTTGTGATACGTTGGTCTTGATGAAGGATTTGGGGGAATTATGTGAAGAAGAGTGAAGAACGTTTAATTGTACTGTATCAAGATTCAAGTAGTAATAAATAAAATAATAAACTTTGTGTTACACTTAATTATTTTATGCCACGGTGCATTATTCTCATTTTAGAAGAATACTTTAAACAAATTTAAGTAAGATATTATTATAAACAAATAGGCACCACATGGTAGGGGTAAGCATCGGCCCAGGACCGGACCGACAAGACCGATAATCAAATTAGCCAAAAAGCCAAAACTGAGGACCGGACTGAACCGACCGGACCAAGGACCGAATTAGCCAAAAAGTCAAGACCGAGGACTGATGAGGCGAAAAATGAGCCGTTTTTAGGGGGTCATTTAAGCCCGGAATTGAATTTATTTGATCACATATTGCCCTAAATCATTCCTTTTGTGATTTTAGGTACTTTTGGAGTGAATTTTGGAAAAAGAAGCATTTTGGACGTTTTTGTAGCATAAAAGTGAAGAAAACGGCAAAGTCTTAATTTTTCTTGCTGGGAACAGTACCTGACGGTGTCAAGAGTATTCATATGACGGCGTCAAGAGTTGGAAGTGGTGACGGTCCAGAGAAAACGTGACGGCGTCACGTTTGGCCGTCAAGGTTCAAGAGATGGTGACGGCCCAGAACTCAATTACACATGACGGCGTCAAATCTGGATCTAGGCAATCCGATATCATTGTGGGCGGCGAGTTGACGGCGTCAGACATTTCTTCTTGACATCGTCACCTTGTATAATCTATATATAGTTTTGCAATTTTCATTCATTAAAAGGGGATAACTTTAGAGGGGTAACTTGGAGAAATCCTAGCACGAATTTTACTGTTCTTACAAGGGTTTTTACCCTTTGAAACCTTTCATGTTCAATTGAGATAAGTATCCTTTCAATTCATTCAATATGTCTATGTGTTGTTTGAATATAGCTTACGCTTGTCTTGATTTTAACATCCTAGGCTAGATCTCTTGTGTGTTTGCTTAGATGTAGTGAAACCTAGATGTTGATTATGGGTTGATTGTTTGTTTATAGTTGTTACGGATGAATGATTTCGATGTTAGGCTTAAGAAAACTGGCAGACTTCCATAGGGTAACATGCTTGAACGTCTTAAGAAACATGAACCAATGCGTACTAGGTTATTATGGTTGTATTTAATGCATGAGTGAATTCTAATGATCCCATGTTAGGAGCTTCTTGCAGGCTCGACATAGGAGTGAAGTAGGAGCTTATAGAGTTGGGGAAGTACGTACGCCACCCCACGAATGGTATTAAGGAATATAACCCGTCATCCACGCAATTGTAACAAACTATCAACTAGTAAAAGATATCTAGGGAATAATGAAATGTAAGTAAACACAATTCTCCCCATTATTGTTCACACCACTAGTTTAATTAGATTTATTTTCATTTATGTTATTTTATTTTGATTGCGTCTTAGTTATTGGGTTAGTTGATTAGCAACTAATTCCGCCCACTCTTCCAAATACCCGAGATTTTTAATTGCTTTTATAAAAATATAAAAATACAAAAAGAATCATCCCTCACCTCTAGACCTAGTTTTTAGGCTTTCTAATCCTAGCGACACTATTTATGAGTTGAACGATCAATCCCCCGGTACTTGTCACTATACTATACTACAACGATCAGGTACACTGCCTGGTGGGGATTGTAAGCTTCTCGAGATCCCTCGAGAGGTAAAACCTGGTGCAATTCCCACGCATCAAATTTTTGGCGCCGCAGCCCGGGGAATAGTTATTGTCTAGGTTAGGATTTCTTTTTATTAGGTCTACTTGCTAGATTCCTTTCTAGTAAGATTTTATTTTTATTTTTTAGGTTTTCTTTAGTCTATCTTATTTCTTCGTGTCTTTGTTCGTAACCTTTACCATCCGAGATCATGGAAGGTGGTAACATCTTTGAACCCATCAACCCACCACAACAAAACCACCCACAAAACCCACCACTAGCAAACCAACCTCTTAGGCCCCGAACCCTAGGAGAGTATTCCCGTCCTAGCCACCAAGGCTATGGAAACGCCATTGAGCTCACCCAAGGAGCCAATGTGTCTCTCTTGCGACCCGACACCATCCGGTTGTTGCAAAGCGGATGTGCATTCCATGGACTTCGTTCCGAAGATCCTAATCAACATCTCAAGGATTTCCTTAAAATTGTAGATTCTATAGACCTTGATGGTACAACTAGAGAGTCAACCTGATTACGCCTATTCCAATTCTCTCTACGTGATCAAGCTAGTCAATGGCTTGAACGTCTACCCGCGGGATTCATCACCTCATGGGATGATCTCACCACTCGTTTCCTTGCTCAATTTTTCCCACCGGGGAAAACGGCGATGCTTAGAAATGATATCCTGATGTTCCAACAACGTCAAGGTGAAACTTTCTACGAAGCATGGGCTCGCTTTAAGGGCTTACTAAAAAAAGTCCCTCATCATGGTATAAATCTTTGGTTATTAGTTCAAATCTTCTATGACCATGTCGACTATCACACCAAACGTACCATTGATCGAGCCGCCGGAGGTAGATTACGTGATAGGACCGCCGAGGAATCTTGGGAAATTATTGACAAACTTGCCGCCGATAATCAAGAATTATGGGAATTTAATCACACTATAGAAGCAGCCATCAACGCGATCTTGACATCTGGAGAGACTAATCAAATCTCCAATGAACTCCTTTGCAAGCTTGAGGCAAAAGTTGACTATTTCGAGGAAAGACAAAAGAGACCTTTAAGTCCTAGACGAGCAGCCGTTAATTCTGTCTCAAAAATGACTTCAACGCCATTATCTGAGTCACCCTCTAGAGAGAATAGTGAAACCTTTCAAAATTATGCTCCACCCTATTCTCCTCCTAAAAAACTTAGCCCATAATTCGAAGCTCGAATGAGAGAATATATGGTAACCCATTCTGAGCGGCTTGCTAGATTCGAGGAAGCAGTTTATAAACAAAAGGAAGAGATGCAAGAGAAAATGAAGGAGATGATGAGCCTAGTAGAGGAGTACGTAAAACAGAAAACCCTAGAAATGATGTTACTAAGGAAAAAAAACGCTACCCCCACTACCCGGTTTGTTAATTCCATCACAATTGTCCACAAGGATGATGAGGAAAAAGAAACCCCTAGTGAACAAACCGTGGAAGAACCGCCAAAATCCCAATCATTAGGTTACTACCTAAAACATGATATAAACGAAAACACCATAACAAATTGGATAAAGGGTGACGGGCGTAACTAATCCTCCAACTAGGTTTCAAAGAAGGAGAAAGAGGGGGAAGATGAATATGATACATTACCTGGGGGACCGGTATTTGAAAAACTACTTGCACAGAAAGTAGCTACTAAGCAGATGGCCTGTGGGAACTTTGAGATCCCAGCCAGCATTGGGAATTTGCAATATCTGAGTGCTTTCGCCGACCAAGGATCGGAAGTAAATCTTATGCCCCTAACTATCTACACCCAACTAACCTCAGAAATGCCAGCCACCACCCGTGTTAGGCTATCCTTCGCTGGACACTCTTATGTGTACCCTCTGGGAATCGTAGAAGATGTGCTGGTCAATGTGGCAGGATTCATGTATCCCGTTGATTTCATGATCATCGATGATAAAGGAGGTGGATGCATGCCAATAATCCTTGGAGCACCGTTCCTTACCACTGCAAGAGCTGTTATTAGCTATGAAACAAGGAAAATTGAGCTTAAGTCAGGTAAAAGAAAGATTAGCTTTCCCATGACCCGGCGATGTGCACATGAAAGCTTGATGAAGAGAAAGTTCAAAAACAACATTGACACATCGCCTATTTGTGTTCAGGAAAAGATTCTTGCATGGGAAGCAAGGATCAAAAGTTACAAAGAAACTAAACATGAAGGAGGCAAAGGCTGCAATAAAGTTCTTGTCAAGTTTGAATGTAGTCAACCAACGGGGAATCATGTACCATTCGTGAAAGGAGACCTGGTACTCTTAAGACACTCAGAGATAACAGTACCTCCCGATAAACCAAGTCCCTGGTGGTATGGGCCATTCACAATTGAAGGCATAGGCCAAGATGGGATAGCTAACTTGAGCAGTAAAGGAGGGAGGAGGTGACTGCATGTATCGATCGCTTGAAACACCATCGCCGCGATAATGAGGATCATAATTATATGGGATACATCATCTCAAGAGATGAAATAACGTAATTGCCCATGACCTTGAGTCTAGCTACAAGACTCGTAAATAAAGAAAAGCGCTTCTTGGGAGGCAACCCATGTTTTGTGTGATTTTTATTTGTTTGATTGTTATTTGCTTCCGTATGCATGTTTTATTTTTATTGTTGGTAGATCATGTTTCAAATTAAATTGTGAAAATGCTTTATTTTGTTTTTAACTTCATCTTAATTACATATAAAGGTATTTTGCAAAAGATAAGTGTAAGGGGAAACCCCAAATATGTTTTTGAGAACAAAATTGAGCATGATCCACAACAATATTAAATGGACATGTGTATTAGTAATTGTTAGAGTCAAATACTTGTATCGAGTCATAATGATGTTTTGCAGGATTTTCCAGGAAGTAGGACATAAGTTTTTCCAGAAATTTTCCGGAAACTTAACGTAAAGATTTCTGCAGGTCACCTCTGATGGCGTCATGAGTTTACTCCTGACGGCGTCATGTTTAAAATTTTGGAAATTTTGCTAGTTTTGTTTTTCTAACGGAGTCTTAAAGTTTTTGTTAATTCTTTAGTTTTATAAACTCCAGGAAATCTGCAAACATTCATTCCACAAGCATTATATCTTACATTGTTTTCTAGGATTTGTTAGTATATATAGATTGCCGCCGATTTTACGCGAGGTTGCCTTGTTTGTTTTCTCAGGTTTAACAGGTTATGTATGACAAGAAGATGATTTATTTTTCTGGAAGGGAAGCTTTGATGGTTCATTTTTTTGGAGGAAGATCTAACCTTGTTACCACACTATCCACACCGAACGAATCAAAGGAGTATTTGATTTCATTCTTTTACCTATTTCACTTTTATATTCTTTAATTGAACATTGGGGACAATGTTCATCCTAAGTGTAAGGGGAGGGTAAATGATGATACCTTATAGGATGCACTTGCACTTGAGTTTGTTTATTTGATGGTAGGTGTGTAATAAAACTAAGAGAAATACTTGTTAGTGTAACTTTAGCGCCAAATTTAAATTTTTTTACAACATTTAGGAGTGAAACTTTAGCCTTAGCAAGCGTCTCATGGATAGGAGGTTGTATGACTAGCACAAAACCGTACCATTCAGAAAAATTTTCCACCCAAATATGTGAGGTTCGCCTTTAGATTTGATAGGAAAAGCATTTACTATTAATGCTTATGAGTGTACCGGTAGCATTTAGATTCTAGAACTTGCTTTTGTGATGCATCCCGAGACCGCTAGTGAGACTACATTCGTGTAGTAGGATTTACTACATGATAAGAGGCATTAGGATCACCCTTGTGTTAAACCCGTATCATAATTACTTGACCATTTAAGTCATATTACTTGGCTAGTAAAGTCAACTAATTTTTCCCACACTTTAGCGTTGTACTCATTTTTAGTACACGAAACCCCTAGTATACCCTCCGAGCCTATCTTTTCGTTTCTAACTTTAAGCATCTTACTTAAAGGAAGAATTTGTTACAACCCACTTACATGTACAACCAAATCGCCTTAGCCTTCTGTGTATGCACTCATCTTTAGTGCATTATTGTTATTTGTTTAAACCCTTAGTTAATTATCTAATTGATTACATGGTTGCTAAGTCGAGTCATATCCTTGTACATATTGTTTTGGGACGATTGAGACTCATGGGTAAAGTACTTATTTTATGGAGTAATGGGGAAGAACATCATATTATTACCCCCACATATGTGCGTTAATGTTAAAAGTACTCCAAATGTTTTGATTATCTTAATTCGAGTCATTAGATTAGTTTATTGTAAAGTATGTAAAAATTCAAGTGTAAGGGGAATGTTCATTCCCTATGATGTATTATTTTGGATGGTAGGGTAAGAGTGTATGCACAAAAAAAAAAAAAAAAAAAAAATCGAAAAAATTATGAAAAAGAAAAAAATAGAAAAAAAAAAGAGAAGAAAAAACATACGGACTACCATCCCGTTTCATTCTATGTTTGTTTTAAGTTTTTGTTATTTTTTTAGCTAAAGTCGAGTCTAGTCTTGGCTTAGCAACGCCATATTGTACATGTAATTAATCAGGATGATTAACTCGCCACCAGTAAAGATTGCCTTTATCCAACAAAACCGTGTATTTCATATCCCTACACCTAACATTATAACCCTTTAAAAGACCACTTTGATAGTTTATCCTAGGTGCTTACGCCATGTGGTGGAGGTTTGATCCTTTCCCAAGCCTATGGTAATCTATTTTTCTATGACAGGTAGTGAGAGATGTTTTCCATTTCCATATTGTGATATATACTTTATTACACCCGAGAGATGTGATTATCTAAACACTATTTGTGAGGTGCTAGTGTATGACCTCCGTGCTTGTCTTTGGTCTTTAGTGGAATGATTATTTGTTGTAATTACTTTTATATTAGTGTTAAATGACCCCTAACTTGTATTTTGATTAGAATAAAAGCGCATTTGCTTGAGGACAAGCAAATCTCAAGTGTAAGGGTATATGATGAGGCGAAAAATGAGCCGTTTTTAGGGGGTCATTTAAGCCCGTAATTGAATTTATTTGATCAAATATTGGCCTAAATCATTCCTTTTGTGATTTTAGGTACTTTTGGAGTGAATTCTAGAAAAGGAAGCATTTTGGACGTTTTATAGCATAAAGTGAAGAAAACGGCAAAGTCTTAATTTTCCTTGCTGGGAACAGTACCTGACGACGTCAAGAGTATTCATATGACGATGTCAAGAGTTGGAAGTGGTGACGGTCCTGAGAAAACGTGACGGCGTCACGTTTGGCCGTCAAGGTTCAAGAGATGGTGACGGCCCAGAACTCAATTACACATGACGGTGTCAAATCTGGATCTAGGCAATCCGATATCATTGTGGGCGGCGAGTTGACGACATCAGACATTTCTTCTTGACGCCGTCACCTTGTATAATCTATATATAGTTTTACAATTTTCATTCATTAAAAGGGGAGAAGTTTAGAGGGGTAACTTGGAGAAACCCTAGCACGAATTTTAATGTTCTTTCAAGGGTTTTTACCCTTTGAAACCTTTCATGTTCAATTGAGATAAGTATCCTTTCAATTCATTCAATATGTTTATGTGTTGTTTGAATATATCTTACGCTTGTCTTGATTTTAACATGCTAGGCTAGATCTCTTGTGTGTTTTCTTAGATGTAGTGAAACCTAGATGTTGATTATGGGTTGATTGTTTGTTTATAGTTGTTACGGATGAATGATTTCGATGTTAGGCTTAAGAGAACTGGCAGACTTCCATAGGGTAACATGCTTGAATGTCTTAAGAAACATGAACCAATGTGTACGAGGTTATTTTGGTTGTATTTAATGCATGAGCGAATTCTAATGATCCCATGTTAGGAGCTTCTTGCAGGTTCGACATAGGAGTGAAGTAGGAGCTTATAGATTTGGGGAAGTACGTACGCCACCCCATGAATGGTATTAAGGAATATAACCCGTCATCCACTCAATTGTAACAAACTATCAACCTGTGAAAGATATCTAGGGAGTAATGAAATCTAAGTAAACACAATTTTCCCCATTATTGTTCACACCACTAGTTTAATTATATTTATTTTCATTTCTGTTATTTTATTTTGATTGCATCTTAGTTATTGGGTTAGTTGATTAGCAACTAATTCCGCCCACTCTTCCAAATACCCGAGATTTTTAATTGCTTTTATAAAAATATAAAAATGCAAAAAGAATCATCCCTCACCTCTAGACCTAGTTTTTAGGCTTTCTAATCCTAGCGACACTATTCCTGAGTAGAACGATCAATCCCCCGGTACTTGTCACTATACTATACTACAACGATCAGGTACACTGCCTGGTGGGGATTGTAAGCTTCTCGAGATCCCTCAAGAGGTAAAACCTGGTGCAATTCCCACGCATCAAGGACCGGATAGATTGTGGTCAGTCCGGTCTGGTCATTTGCTCAGCCCTACCACATGGTATATATAGACAATTTGCAATATTAGTGACCTGGATGGCCACACGTTCAAAGAAGTTGCAAATTTAACAACACCATTCTCGACGCGATTTTAAGATGTCACAAGTTAACAATATTTTTAGCCATATGTTTTTAGAATTCATAACATAGCGATACTTTTAGCAACATGATAGAGAATGCCGCGAAAGTAGCGATACACTCTGCGACCCAGTTCGTGACAAGATCATCTAAAAACATATTGCGATGACACTGGCGACATAGTTTGTGACAAGGATGCTATCATGTCGCTAAATATGTTGCCAATCGTGTCGCAACCTTGCGACTTTATAAGGTAAGTCGCTAAATATGATAGATCCTACTCCTGAAGGATATGGAACTTTCTTCAAGACATAACCCATCTGAGACTTTGTATCATCTTTATAAGTTTCAAAGGACGCATCGCAGTAACCTGTAACATCAAGTTCTGTATCTGGATTTCCCCCATAAACTAGAAGCATATCTTTGGTATTCCTCAAATACTTAAGAATGCTTTTAACAGCATGCCAGTACTTTCCACCTGGAATCTGTTGATAACGACTGGTCATATTTTGTGCAAACTCCACATCTGGTCTTGTGCATCTTACTGCATACATGATAGATCCTACTGCTGAAGCATATAGAACTTTTTCATGAGTGCCACCTCTTCAAGTGTTGAGGCACATAGTTTGCTACTTAAGCCATGTTCTACTTGCATTGGCAAATATCCTTTTTTGGAATTTTGCATATCAAATCTCTTCAATACTTTATCAATGTAAGCACTTTGACTTAATCCAATCAACCGCTTTGATCTATCTCTGTAGATTTTGATTCCAAGGATGTATGCTGCTTCTCCTAAATCCTTCATAAAAAAACATTTACCAAGATAGGATTTAACTTCCTTTAAACTTGGTATGTGATTTCCTAAGATCAATATGTCATCGACATATAGGATAAGGAAAGTAGCATTACTCCCA
Source organism: Artemisia argyi (assembly GCA_030686995.1). NCBI lineage: Eukaryota > Viridiplantae > Streptophyta > Magnoliopsida > Asterales > Asteraceae > Artemisia > Artemisia argyi. The sequence continues at coordinate 228,996,258 of CM060701.1, forward strand.
CTAGCTTTCTGGTATACACATGGCTCATCAAGATTTTGAGTAAATCGAAAACTTTTGATTTCTGCATCAAATCTTTTATTCCATTGACGTGATGCTTGCTTCAATCCACAAATGAATCTTTGAAGTTTGCATACACGGTTTAGAAATTTTGGATTCACAAACCCCTCAGGTTGTGCCATATAGACGTCTTCATCTAGGCGACCATTTAAGAAGGCGGTTTTGACATCCATTTGCCAGATCTCATAGTCATAGTAAGCTGCTATAGCTAAGAGAATCCTAATAGCTCTAATGTCAGCTACAGGAGAAAAGGTCTCCTCGTAGTCAACACCATATGTTTGCGTAAAGCCTTTAGCTGCCAAACGAGCTTTATAGGTGTGTATAATGCCATCCATGTCTGTTTTCCTCTTGTAGAGCCACTTACTTCCAATTACCTTGGCATTGGGAGGAAGGTCTACTTCTATCCAGACTTCGTTGTCTCTCATGGATTGCATTTCTCTATTCATAGCACCCTGCCATTTTTCCTTTTTAGGACTATTCATGGCAGCCCTATAACTAGTAGGTTCATCAAGATCCCCTAGTATAGTTTCCTCACATTCTACGTGAAGATATAGATGTTCAGGTGCTTTCACAGTTCTTGAAGATCTACGAATGGGAAACACTTCAACTTCAGGTGGAGGACCTAGACTTTCAGGTTCCACAGGAAGTGTGCTAGTGTTTTCAGAAGGTGATGTATCTTCAGCTTCTAGATCATAAACTCTCCCACTGAATTCTTGAGATATGAGATTCTTTTCAAAGAAATCTCCATACCTAGCGGCAATGACTTTATTCTATGGTAGAAAGTAAAAGTAGTAACCCATCGTTTCCTTTGGGTATCCTACGAAGATACACTTAACAGATCTTTGTTGGAGTTTGTCTGGTGAATCACGTTTAACAAACGCGTCATAACCCTAGATCTTTAAGTAAGAAAAGTTGAGAGCTTTTCCTATCCATAATTCATATGGAGTCTTATCAACCTTCTTAGTTGGAACCATATTCAATATACGAACCGCAGTTTCAAGGGCATAATCCCAAAAGTATAAAGGTAGAGTTGTAACATTAAACATTGATCGTACAATGTCAAGCAAAGTACGATTTCTCCTTTCAGATACACCATTTTGCTGTGGAGTATAAGGAGCTGTGAGTTGTTGGACTATACCACACTCAGCTTGATAATCTTTAAACTCTTGGCTTATATATTCACCTCCTCTATCGGATCAAAGAGCCTTAATCTTCTTACTGAGTTGTAATTCTACTTCATTTTTGAAAACCTTGAATGTATTAAAGACTTCATGTTTATGTTTAAGCAAATAAACTTAACCATAACGACTATAATCATCCGTGAAGGTTATGATGTAGCTAGAACCGCATTTTGACATATGTCTAAGTGGACCACATACATCTGTGTGTGTTAATCCAAGTAGATCTATAGCCCTTTCCACTTGATGTGAAAAAGGTTTCCTTGTCATCTTTCTAGATATGCAATATTCGCACTTATCAAATGATTCATCATTGACCTTTTGCAAAAACCCATCATGTTGCAGCTTTTCCATGCGATCCTTGCCTATATGTGCAAGACGACAATGCCAAAGATAAGAAGAATCCAAGTTAGACTTGATTCTCTCATTGCTAATGCTATACATAGAATTATTTCTATTGGACACATAATTTTCCATATCAATTTCAAACACGCCATTTATTGGAATTGCATTAAAGTAAAAAAAAATTATTTAAAGAAACAGAAATTCCATTATTAATAAATGTGTAAAGAAAACCATTATCCAATAACAAAGAAACTGAAACAACACCCCTAACAATAGAGGGTGCATAATGACAATTATTCAATACTAGTATTAAACCCGAAGGTAAAACTAAATCGAAAGTCCCTATGGCTTCAACTGCTGTACGTATGACATTCCCTACGTACAAGTATCTTTCTCCATAGGCCAGCTTCCTTGCTCCTCTAAGTCCCTGCGATGTATTACAAATGAGTACCACATCCTGTATCATATATCCAGGAATTATTCTTACGAGGAAAAGAAAATAATTCAATCATAAACATACCTGAAGTGCTTGTGACGTTGTCAGGCATTTAACTTTTGTTGAGGCGCAACTCCTCTAGTAAGAATGGACAGTTCCGCTTCCAATGTCCAGGAGTGTTGCAGTAGTGACAAGTAGCCAAATCCTTATTGGGAGTCTCCTTCTTTTTAGGAGGAGGATTTTGCTTCTTAGGCCTCTGTTGGTGAGTCGCAACTTGTTTGCCCTTTCCAGTGCCTTTACCCTTGTTGTTCGCATGTTGCGGTTTGTTGGGTTTATTTTTCTAGGTGATCCTACCACCTTGTATCGTCGTTACAGCAAGTGGAGGTGCCTTCTTTGACAAGCCTTTTTCAAAGTCAATAAGCATTGCATGAATTTCACTTACTGTGTTCCCCTTGCAATGCATATTGTAGTTGCGTACAAACTCACTATACAAATCCTGATTAAGGGATTGCAAAATGAGTCCAATTTTTACGCTTTCTACATATCCTCAGCCGAGTTGCTCCAATTGGTCCAAATAACGTTTCATTTCCAATACATGGACACTCACGGATTTTCCTGCTTCATGTTTACAACTGTGCATATTTTCTATCAAGTCATATAATTCTGCAGTTTGTGATTTCTCAAACATTCGCCTGAGTTCATTGATCATGTCCATGGGTCCATAGTTCTCAATTTTTTTTTGCAATTGAGTGTCCATCCCAGCCAACATGAGACGAACCACATCATTGTGCTTCTCATATTCAATGTTTTATACATCTTTTGATGCATTAGATGCATTTTCAGCAAGACCAGTAGGAAGAGGTTCACCAAGATAATCAAATCTTTTGGCCATCTTTAAAACAATTCTTAAGGATCGATACCAATCATTGAAATATTCACCTATCAACTTGTCTCGATCAATCATTTGTTTGAACGCAGAACTCATGTTGCTCAAATTAGTGTTTTCAAGTGTAGCCATTTCTACAGGAAAAATTCAAAAGTTAGTACTTTCGATAATAAAATTTCAAGAAAATTAAATACCCATGGTTCATAAACATATAACCATTTAATTTTACATTGAAAAACTAGGATCCAAATTGACATATGTTCATCACATACACCAATAATTGGTTGCGTAAGTCCTACGATGAATATATACAATAACACACATAATTGATTTATAAATAACGATTAATATGGGGTCTTCCCTAATATTAGGTCTTCCCTAATTACATAATTAATTAATTTTAGTAATCTTTAACATGTCAAACATTTACAAAAACCCTAATTAATTAGTACAAATCTCATAAAAAGCATGAAATCTTAATAACATGTAAGAATTTACTAAAAAATCATCATAATCCATAACAACACATGCATGGTTTGTCATAGATGCCCACATAGCACTTATTATAAGAATATAATCAAGTCATAGATCGCATATTCAAAATGGCATATAACAAATATCCATTAAAAACCACATGAAGATTACATGCAACCTAGGGTTTCTACACGTTTTTACAAAATCCAAAACCCTAATTTTCTTTAAAAAAAAATAGTAGTCGACCTATATAAAATTTTTTTTAGGGTTTACAAATTTTAAAAACATTAGAACACCATAACATGTAATAATCACAAACGATTCAATTTTATGTGTTTCGGTAATTAATTACAACGTATTAACGGCTCTTGATGCCACTGTTGGAATATGTGAATCATAACAATTATATAAAACATAAAACATCATCAAGCAACGCAGCAGAATATAATCAAATACATGTAATAATAATTAACCGAATATAAAGAATATGCGTACCTTTGTGATTTCTAGCAAGAATAAGAAATCAAAGATCAAGAACAATATAAACCCTAAGTTAGGGTTTATGGTGGATCGACTAAAGGTATAGTCGAATAGGGAAATTTTTTTTAACAAAAGTATGTTAACACTTCGTTCTCGAACACACGTACTAATAGCGTTTCAATTAGAAAAGCTAGGTTCTTGATCACAAACAAACCAACCACTTTTGCTTAAGCTTAGTTGATTGCGTAGGAACCCTATAAGGGTGTAGTTGATCGTGTAAGCTCAAGATGAGAAAGAAGAAGAGAAATTTGGCTTGCTAGCAATCAAGGAATGAATGAATGAATACAAGGAGTCTTGTATTTATAGTTTTTCAACCTTGGAGAATAAGTTAACAAACCCTAACCCCCTAGGGAGTTGGGTCGGCCGAATACTAGCGCATGAGGTTCCTTCCGGATCCTTCTTGACTAGTATTTCCATTCTAATCCTTCTCTTCTTCCTTTAATGATCGTTTAGTCCAATTGCCATTAAATACTAACGACCGTTATGTGTTTATTTGTGAATTAATAATTATTCATAACTTAATATAATAATTAATAATTAATTGAAACTCATACGTAAAGTGTGCAATCCCGAAGTCTCGTGTTCGAGTCCGGACATATTAATTAATTTTTATCCGTTACTTCTAACATTAATTACCACCAAACTATTGGTTAGTTAGTGTTAATACAACATTACATAGACACCCCATAAACTCTTGGTTAGTTAGTGTTAATACAAAATTACATAGAGGCCCCCCTAAACATCATTGTTTTGAACTTTAAAACTTATAACTTACAAAAACTATCTTAAACTTTTACTTTATACAATTATTTGTATAACAAATTGCTATTATCAAAAGTCTAATACAGTAACTTTTTAACAATTTGTTTACAAAAAATTATACCAATAAAATGTTTTTAAATAGTTATAAATTTTTTAAATCGACTTCTTTATATTCTAGTAATAGGTCAAAATTTAGCAATTTTGTTATAAAAAATATATCAATAAAGATGTATTTAAATTTCTGACAAAATGAGCTCAACATTGAAAAGCATTTAACTTACATACGATTTATAAAGAGATACTCAAATACAACTTCTTATTTTTTTAGTAATCGATGTTTTTTTATTTAAAAAAATATATCGGTTATTAAAGGTTGGTAATCGATGTTTTTTTTATTTAAAAAAATTAAACAAAATGAAAAAACAATATCGGTTTTTCACGATTTTGCATGAATGAAACTATTTGCAATGAAAACATAAGGGTCATTTATCTACTAAGTTTATCACAATGGCTTTTCGACTATGAATGGACTAATCTAATAATTAACTTGTTAAAAATTAGTAATATAGCTATTTCTTACATAGGAACAATGGTTGCACTGGGAATGTGAACGTGAGATTTTTATGTGGAAAAACAAAGGAATGTGATAGAGACACAAAAGACTCTTTTGAAAAAACAAACAATAGGAAAAAGACCATTATATTGCTTACGCGTAGACGGCTATTTGTGATTTATCTTATTACAATTTAATATCATATTTTCTCTAAGACTTGTTAAATATAATCATTCACCATTATCCATTATAGTAGCTTAATGTTTATCTATCTTTTAAATATTTTAATACTTGTTATGAACTTTCCATGTATTTATTCGTTTCTCCTTGACTTATATGTTAGCTATGTTCTAGATGTATGCACATACAATATAAGTTGAAATCAATGTATTATACAGTTATTCTTGATGCTGGAATATATGTGTATCGTATAAAACTAGTCGGGGACCCCGATGCGAAACGAGATGTTCTCGGGTGACATTATATGAATATTGCATACACTACAACGCAACTGGGCTAATTCAATAGTAGGAATTTGTTGCAAATCCGTTGCAAATGGTCATGTGCAATGGATATGCAACAGATTTCTACCATTGCATAAATGCTCCATGGATTTTATTTTATTTTTTGGCAACGGAATTACAACTGCCTAAATAACATTGTGACTGTTTTGCAAGGGAAGAAAATCCATTGGAATAATTGCAATGGATTTGCAACATCATAAATTTGCAATCAAATTGCAACGGTAAAAATTTGCAACAGAGTTGCAACAAATTTAGAACCATATAAATTTGCAATGGTATGCATTTGCAACCGATTTGCAACAAAAACTTTGCAAAAACTACAAATTTGCATGGGTGCAAATTTTCCAACAAAGCTGCAACGTAATAAACTTGCAACGACTTACAGAAAGTAATTTTGCAACAAACAATCTGATGCAAAAATTAATAGCAATTAATTACTACTAATTATCTTACAATACATAAACCAAAACAAAATCAAACCCAAATTAATAATCATACAAATACTCAATTATATATAAAGGTATTGTCACACCCCGCCACGGCGGAAACGCGCGGGTGTAACTTCATGGATATCATCACAACACCTGGTGTCAACATAGAGAACAACTACATGCACATAAATAGAGCAGTGTACCAACACACAGTGTTGTAACAATACCCAAAAATAAACAAAATAAAATCCAAAACAAAACATAAATCCAAACATAGATGATAAACCACTTCAAACGCAACTAAGGTCTCGTCTATCCACATCCTGCTATCTTATCCTTAGAAAGCTCACCTGAAAATGATGCTTAAAACGTCAACATAATGTTGGTGAGATTCATAGGTTTTAGACTCAACACACAAGGCAACCAAATTCACTGTGATTATAAAATATAGCTGGACAAATAATTATAGTTATCATATAAGCTACATATATTACTAGGCAACATCACACATAAGGCAACCATCGGGCCGGATCGTGACCCCCGTTCCCAAAACACGTCATATCGGGCCGGATCGTGACCCCCGTTCCTAAACCACATCATATCGGGCCGGATCGTGACCCCCGCTCCCAAAATAATGGGTAAATTAATACCCTCCAATTAGGTCGTATGTACGAGCAACAGGGTAAGCACCCTCCCAATTGGACCACACATCTATCACACAACATATCATTATCGTTCACATATAGCATAAATACGATAACAATTAAAAGTCCAAGCTCTTTAACACCATACACATAATCACAGTAACTCAAATCATTTAAGACAAGCATCATTCCCATCCCAAGTTTAAAACAAGTTAAAATATGGGACTATGAACTCACCTTAAACTCCGCAGCTTCCACAAAACAATTCACAATCTATAGCACACAAAAATAATCCACATTACACAAGGTCAAGCTAAAAGCTACAACCCATGTAATACACATATGATGGATGTCTAAGACTCATATGACCCACCATGAATCTCCTAGACACCACACTAACCACTACCATAACTTAATACTCACTAAATCCCTTGCACTCTAAAACTCAGAAAACGCAGAATTTTTGAGTACATTCACTCACATGAAATCACGACAAATAAAGCTCAACAACTCACACGAAAAATTCACCATGGTCTCTCATAAGCATAGAAGCTAATCCCAGAAGTCCATGGACCAATAACACACACAAGTACTCATAGAAAATTCAAACTTGTCAATTACTCAAATTTGGATCTGAACGCACACCAAAAAGTTTTGATTTTTAATAATTACTTCCACAAGTTTTTATCGCGAATCCTCTTCGTGGTAGTCTAATATAACTTAAACCTTAACTATTCCAGAATACCAAGTCAAAATACCACTTTTACAACCACATGTCACCCTCGAACTTTTACCCAAAATCTGTCCCGGTTTGACAGCTTTGACACCTTATCAAAGAAAAATCAAAAGACCGACTTCCCTACCTCGAAATTTGATCCCAACATGTTTTATAACATTAATTTACAGAAGTTAACACAAACACTAATCCACCATACTTAATATTACATGAATTAGATTAATTAATCAATTAATTGAACATAAGGTTTAAAGATTTTACCTTGATTCTTGATTATTGCTCCCAAATTACAAACCCTAATTTTTCTTCTTCTTTTCTCTCTTGAATTGACCATAATTGCAGAAAAAAACGTTTTAGGGGTGTTTGGTTTGGTATATATATTAATTATGGATAATCCTTGGGCCTAAGAGTCATATTTTGACTCAAATTGGGTTTCCTTTTTCCCCCTTATCCCTTAAATCCGAATTTTACATATATAAAATATATATTTTTATTTTTTTTATTAAATTTATTTATTACACTCAAAACCTCATACTTTTCATATTTTATAAATACCCATAGCTAATCCTAACGTCTTACGCGATAAACCTCAACTTTTACGACAACTGGAAAAATATCATTTTCAAAAATAAAGTTTCCAAAAATAGAATTATACACTCTTTTGAAACATAACTTATAAAAACAAATCCCACGTAACTTACTAACACTCAATTACTTGAACGAAGCCTCGTTACGCAAAAACACAAAAACACCAAAACTACACAAGTCATTTCTACACCACAAAGGTGATCAAAATGAACTTTCCCAAATTCCAAACTTTCCAAATCACAATAAAACCATTTACGCAAAGGGATTTAGTGCTAAAACTCACCTATATCACTCATATATCACTTCAAACACCTAATACACACCAAACAAACGTCAACCGAGTCAAGACTATCAGTCAAACTGACCTGTCAAAACCACGGTTGTTACATCATCCCCCACTTAGGGAAATCGCGTCCCGAGATTTCAACTACTATAGTCACCACTCACAACAGCAAAAGAAAATTTATGGATTTTTAAGTGGATAAATACCACACCATAAAATCACAGAGAAAGAATCGCAAAAATGTGAATCGACTAAATACTCGAATTCACACGATAGAAAAACATTTCGTCACTCCAACAATAAACGCAAATAGATACACTGCACCAATCAAAATCACGAAAAATCCGAACGACTTCTAACAGGTAGGTACAATACTCTCGAACCAAATGAAAATCCAAATGGTAACCGCTGGGAACACCACATATAATGGATACGCACAAAACAAACATTAATTACATCTGATCCTCACGCTCCCAAGTAAACTCAGGACCACGCTTAGAATCCAACCACACCTTTACCAACGCTATCTTACCAAAATTCAAACCCTTAACATCTCGATCCATAATCTCAACAGGTTTCTCGACAAAACGAAAAGTCTTTTCAACCTTACATTCATCTAATGGCACCTTCAGACTAACATCCGCCAACCACTTCTTTCCATTAGATACGTGAAACGTATCATGCACTCTACTTCACTCCTCAGGAAAATTCAACCGATATGTCTCAAATTCAATCCTTTCCATAAATCTCAAATGGTCCTACGTATCTCGGTGCTAGTTTGCCTTTCTTACCGAAATGCACAACACCCTTCCAAGGAGATAATTTTATCCTCACAATATCACCAACACCAAACTCTAAGGGCTTGCGGCAATAATCCGCATAACTCTTTTGGCGATCCCTTGCTGCCTTAAGTTTTTTCTTAATCCGAAAACCTTATTCGTATCCTCTTGTTCTAATTCAGGACCAATTAGTTGGCTTGTTCCAACCTTTGCCCACAGAACATTCCATACAACTTTTCACACGATACATACTCCATACTAGAATGATAATTGTTGATATAGGAGACTCAGCTAAGGGTAAATGTATACCCCGGCTTCCTCCAAAATCAAACACACCCATGCTCTCAGCTCACCACCCATCTCATGATTTGTACGCTCACTTAGTTCACTTATTCAAGAATGATAAGTCGTACTCATCTTCATACGCTATCTCAAAGCTCCATAAAACATTTTCCACATTCGCGGAGTAAGTATTTCATCTTGATATAAGCTGATTGACGCGACACCCCACGTCTCTCTACCAACTCATCAAGCGAAAAGTCTCGCCTACTCCTCCATACATCTCTTGCAAAGGTAATGATATGTCTTATCCATTCTTAGATGTATCAAATACCTTGCATGATTGATGTCCTTACGCTTCCTCTCAATGGAACCAATAGCTGGTCCGCAAAGTACATTTCTCCATCTTCGTTCCTTTCCATTTACTGGTCTAAACCAAGTAATCATTCTTCTTACATGTTCTCATCCTTGAACCACTCTCCCTAGGCTGTCAACATCATCCCCGTAACTCCGAACCAAATTATCTTAATCATTGCTCACCAACATCTAAGTTTCACTTGTTCACTCCCGCTCAGCGCTCTTACCACGATGTCCTCCCTTCCTTGACGATAGCGAATCAAACAATCGTAGTCATTGAGAAACTCCACACCCAACTTCTCTTCAACATATATTAACCTCTGGTCAAATATATGCTAAAGATTCTCATGATCTGGGTAGGCCACACTCTTTGCTCCATAAAATATCATCTCCAAGTTCTACTCCCCAACTTTAAATCATGTATCACATAGTTTCCTCTCATGGATCTTCCACCTTCGCGATGCCTACGTAATCTATAGAAAGATAGAAATGAATCGTCAATAATACCTGCCAATCCTGAGGACAATCGTCTCTCAGATGGTGTCTCAGGTACTTTCCACGCTTCACTACTTTTATCTTACTAATGTCCACGAACACTCGCTATCGTTGACCACCTTCCTGAAGAACGTACATCTTAAAGCTACACCTTTCACTTGAACAACTTGGCAAACATCCTCTTCTTCTTCAACGAACAAATTGATAATCAAAACGACAATCTATCCTAAGTAAACGGTGCGAACCATGAAACCGGTCGAACTAAAACGTATATCAACGAACTCAAAAAAAGGTACGAATTACCGACCAACGAAGTAACGAACATCAAAATCAAAGCTAGAAAACACAATGAGAAATTTTCCCCCAATAAAAGTAGACACGGATAAAATTTTCATGAACATCCATACAAAGAAAATATAAATACACGTGCCCATAAAATATCCACAAGCGTACCTCAACAAAAGAAACACTCGATGAACCAAATACATAACAAGTTTGGTAAATGAGAACCATAGACAGTTCTTATTCCCGTACCCGACCTTCCCAACAACAAATGAACACCCTTTTTTCACAAGAGATATCTTAAACTTACACTTTTTTATAAAATATATATAAACCATTTTATGTAAGACATCAACATAACCATTTTTTTCTCTTCACACTTCATTTCCCATAAAAATATTAGTTTCCATCAAACGACCTTGAAATACCCAAAACGAATTTCTAAAATACCATAAAGACTCTATTACAACCTCTTAATCAAAAGCAAAAGACATTGAAGAATTTCGTAATCAAAATAATTCTCAAACGAACTCATACCAGTGATCACTCACGCAAAAACATTGCAAACCAAACGAGAACTTAAAGACTCATTCGTACACCGATCAAACCAAAATCATAGAAAAACACCGATACTAACAGGTCACAAAATTCAATTGGTGTGTGTAAATGAGGGATTAAATATCCACACCAACTCGTCACGAACCAACAATATTAGAACAATAGTATAACATTCACCCGAGGAATGAATGTATGGAGTAACCAAAGAAATGAACCAGTATCCAACAAAACAAATTCGATTACCCAACACCTATCACGACATCAAATAGAAAGAATATGGCATATGTACCATCATGGTATGAATAGGAATGCCAACCAAAGAATTAAGTATACAAACGGAGCGTCTCGCAAACGAATCAACTTAAATACCACAACATAAGTACCCACCGATAATTGAGGTATCAACATATGATAGGTAGGATGGAATCTTACCACCTACACACCCCAACATATAACGACTGCCCAAATGGTTAAGAGAATACTTCTCTAACCATACAGCCATCACCAACATGATATCACATACCATCTACCACAACATGTAACAACAAACATCAATCAATGCAATAATGGTCACAAGTCCACATGTGTAATACCCTTATAATTATGTTCGCGACCATAGTTATAAGCCTATTCCACACGCATACTTACTTCCAAAACCACACATCTTAATGATAACGCACATATACCACATAGCACCTAATACACCATGCAATCCATGCCATCATACTGCAAGTCCACTTATGTTGTGACGCATGTATAATTATGTTGGCCACCATAATTATCTATGCCCCCTTTCATAAGTGTACTCCCTCATACAACAACACATCATGCACACAAACATGCAAACAAAAACAAAAGACGTCGCAAACAATCATCTCGCATGGAACAATTCCAACGATCACGTAAACTCTATAATCAAAATTACTTGGATAAGGTCGATCCAATATCCAAGAGTAATCACGCTCCAACATGGCTCCAGACGGCAAAAGACAATATACAAATTCCAGAACATGACACAAAACAAAAGACGTCGCATAATGGCTCAACTCCACTCTCGCACTTATCTCCCCACTCAGATCAATTCAACTTACTACTCGCTGTGGACTCTAGATCTGAATCCACACCATTTCATCCTAACTCCCTTTCATCTTTACTCAACCATCCATTCATGTTTCCTACATGTTGAGGTAGTCGACAACATGCAAAACCATCTCTACTCTTTTCTTCCAATTCCACATAATTCACAAGCGCATACAAATCACGAGGTTTAGACTAAACCACATCTCCTTCCTATGTGAAGTGAGGACACTACCAAGGGTATTTGGTAATGGCTCCATCTCTAGAAGTCATCGTGGTTCCAAACCTCTCCACTTTTTCTCCACCAACGTTTCCCATAAACGTCCTCTCCTTGTCCGAACAAGGATACATGCTATCGGGAACTCGGATTCTGCGGTTAGTCCGCTTTATCCGACCACTTCTCTCGCATTCGATAGCGACAATGGTAGTCCAACGATGCATCTTACACGCGGAAGACGATATATACAATACTACGTATAAGGGATAAAATAGACGTCCGAAACTCAATAAAACATCTCATAAATATAGGAAAATAGACATATAAAAATACTATACTTACACATAGGTCCTAAATGCAACTATATGAGGGACTCCTAGGTTATAGTCTAGGTCCAACCGCCTAATTCTCTATAACCAAGGCTCTGATACCAATCTGTCAAACCCCGCCACGGCGGAAACGCGCGGGTGTAACTTCATGGATATCATCACAACACCTGGTGTGAACATAGAGAACAACTACATGCACATAAATAGAGCAGTGTACCAACACACAGTGTTGTAACAATACCCAAAAATAAACAAAATAAAATCCAAAACAAAACATAAATCCAAACATAGATGATAAACCACTTCAAATGCAACTAAGGTCTCGTCTATCCACATCCTGCTATCTTATCCTTAGAAAGCTCACCTGAGATTATAAAATAATTATAGTTATCATATAAGCTACATATATTACTAGGTTTTAGACTCAACACACAAGGCAACCAAATTCACTGTGATTACAAAATATAGCTGGACAAATAATTATAGTTATCATATAAGCTACATATATTACTAGGCAACATCACACATAAGGCAACCATCGGGCCGGATCGTGACCACCGTTCCCAAATCACGTCATATCAGGCCGGATCGTGACCCCCGCTCCCAAAACACATCATACCTGGCCGGATCGTGACCCCCGCTCCCAAAATAATGGGTAAATTAATACCCTCCAATTAGGTCGTATGCACGAGCAATAGGGTAAGCACCCTCCAAATTGGACCACACATCTATCACACAACATATCATTACCGTTCACATATAGCATAAATACGATAACAATTAAAAGTCCAAGCTCTTTAACACCATACACATAATCACAGTAACTCAAATCATTTAAGACAAGCATTATTCCCATCCCAAGTTTATAACAAGTTAAAATATGGGACTATGAACTCACCTTAAACTCCGCAGCTTCCACAAAACAATTCACAATCTATAGCAGACAAAAATAATCCACATTACACAAGGTCAAGCTAAAAGCTACAACCCATGTAATACACATATGATGGATGTCTAAGACTCATATGACCCACCATGGATCTCCTAGACACCACACTAACCACTACCATAACTTAATACTCACTAAATCCCTTGCACTCTAAAACTCAGAAAACGCAGAATTTTTTAGTACATTCACTCACATGAAATCATGACAAATAAAGCTCAACAACTCACACGAAAAATTCACCATGGTCTCTCATAAGCATAGAAGCTAATCCCAGAAGGCCATGGACCAATAACACACACAAGTACTCATAGAAAATTCAAACTTGTCAACTACTCAAATTCGGATCTGAACGCACACCAAAAAGTTTTGATTTTTAATAATTACTTCCACAAGTTTTTATCGCGAATCCTCTTCGTGGTAGTCTAATATAACTTAAAACTTAACTATTCCAGAAGACCAAGTCAAAATACCACTTTTACAACCACATGTCACCCTCAAACGTTTACCCAAAATCTGTCCCGGTTTGACAGATTTGACACCTTATCAAAGAAAAATCAAAAGACCGACTTCCCGACCTCGAAATTGATCGTGGTTGGACTTTTTGGAAAGCTCTTTCATTATACTTCAATTTAGACTTAAAATTCGTGACTTAAATCATCACCATCTATTATATACACTCACATATTTACAGCCTTACAAATCTGTCCAAACCCTAACTCAATAACTAGCATGTTTTACGCTCAATTCTCTTCACCAATCATCATAATATTACTAATTATTGATCCCAACATGTTTTATAACATTAATTTACAGAAGCTAACACAAACCTTTATCCACCATACTTAATATTACATGAATTAGATTAATTAATCAATTAATTGAACATAAGGTTTAAAGATTTTACCTTGATTCTTGATTATTGCTCCCAAATTACAAACCCTAATTTTTCTTCTTCTTTTCTCTCTTGAATTGACCATAATTGCAGAAAAAAACGTTTTAGGGGTGTTTGGTTTGGTATATATATTAATTATGGATAATCCTTGGGCCTAAGAGTCATATTTGGACTCAAATTGGGTTTCCTTTTTCCCCGTTATCCCTTAAATCCGAATTTTACATATATAAAATATATATTTTTATTTTTTTTATTAAATTTATTTATTACACTCAAAACCTCATACTTTTCATATTTTATAAATACCCATAGCTAATCCTAACGTCTTACGCGATAAACCTCAACTTTTACGACAACCGGAAAAATATCATTTTCAAAAATAAAGTTTCCAAAAATAGAATTACACACTCTTTTGAAACATAACTCATAAAAACAAATCTCACGTAACCTACTAACACTCAATTACTTGAACTAAGCCTCGTTACGCAAAAACACAAAAACACCAAAACTACACAAGTCATTTCTACACCACAAAGGTGATCAAAATGAACTTTCCCAAATTCCAAACTTTCCAAATCACAATAAAACCATTTACGCAAAGGGATTTAGTGATAAAACTCACCTATATCACTCATATATCACTTCAAACACCTAATACACACCAAACAAACGTCAACCGAGTCAAGACTATCAGTCAAACTGACCTGTCAAAATCACGGTTGTTACAGGTATCAAAAGTATATCAAATTGAAGAAATTGTAACAGCCACCAAGTGTAGCCTATATTTACACTCAATGGTTAGAGAAAGTTGTCATGGTCAAGTCTTATTATGCCATAATCAGATCTTCCTATTAATGCTTTCTACCGCTTCAAGTGGGGGTAAATGTCACTAGACAACATTTGGGCAATTCTTCTAGCCTATAAGTCTAGATTCCTCTTCCACCATAGTTACTCCATCAATGGAGGTCATGGGTAACCTAACCTTAGTCACTTCGTGAGTATTACCACAACTCGTGACTGCGGTCACACTTTAGGGTCTTTACCAAACGTGAAAAAGCAAAGGAGTAACTATACTCACCCTAATAGTACCTTACGTAAACATATATGATCATTCCATATTTTAATATAAGCATGGTATATATATAATATGTGAACGTGAAATTTTATAGTTTTAAAGCATAATTTTCATGTTTAATTTTAGATTTCGGTTGCAAATTCAATGTAAAATTTCAAAAATTTGCAACAAAATGGAAGATAATTTTTTCGGTTATAAATTCATTGGAATTTATCAACTCTTTGCAACGAACTTGCAATGGAAATTAGAAGTAATATTATTTTTTGTTTAACATAATATTTCGTTACAAATCCGTTGCAAATTTACTTTCATTTGCTATGAATTTGCAACGACATTATTAATTTAACTATTTTAAATTTAGTTTTAATAATTTATTGGAAATTCGTTGCAAATTCCTCAAATATTTCAACGGATTTGCAACGGAAATAGAAAAAAGAATTTATTTTGTAATTGATTTTAATATTCCGTTGCAAAATCTGTTGTAAATTTTGAAAATTTGTAACGGAATTGCAACAATATAAATTATAATATTTATAAAAGAAATTAGTTTGTTCTTTGCAACCGATTTGCAACCGTTTTCAATATGGTTGCTAATTGGTTGATATTCTATTGCAAAGCGGTTGCGAAATTGCAATAGAATTCTACCGCTGCAAATTTATGTTGCATTAGCCTGTTTGTGTAGTAGCGATAACTAACAGTGTCAAAATCCATTATTGAGCAATGTAATATAGTAGGGTAACGGCACTGCACGAGATAGGATTTGTTTATCATTTCATGTATCATACAACATAGAACTGTATATAATTAATGTTTTATGTGGTAGCTTGATATTATAGAGTTGCGATGTTTTAAAAAGTAAACAAAATTAAAAAGGCTAGAAAGCCACTCACAATGTGACAAATGTCCTCCACCCACTCCCTCTCTTTTTTTCTCATTAAATTCGGTTAGAGGGCATTTTGGTCCTTTTAACCCATTTTTTTATTCCACCCCAAAATTTCAAACGTAAATAACTTTCAAACGACAAACTTTTATGTGAAACCGAATTCACCATAACTTTCAAACGACAAACATTTCATGTATCATACAACATAGAACTGTATATAATTAATGTTTTATGTGGTAGCTTGATATTATAGAGTTGCGATGTTTTAAAAAGTAAACAAAATTAAAAAGGCTAGAAAGCCACTCACAATGTGACAAATGTCCTCCACCCACTCTCTCTCTTTTTTTCTTATTAAATTCGGTTAGAGGGCATTTTGGTCCTTTTAACCCATTTTTTTATTCCACCCCAAAATTTCAAACGTAAATAACTTTCAAACGACAAACTTTTATGTGAAACCGAATTCACCATAATATTTTAAATTCAATTCTCTTTAATTTCGTCTGCATTATGATATACGAATCGCAACCTTTTTTTTTTTTTTTTTTTTTTTTTTTTGACTTTTTAAGTTAGTGTTGATTTTTTTTGAGATTTTCGGCATTTTCGGCTCTAATTTTATCAAGTTTAAAGGCCGAATTTTGCAAAACTTAAAACACGAAAGTTGTATCTTTTTTGCCATTCTTTTCCCAGAAATTTGAATCACTTAAATACGATATGATATGAGTGAGATATCGCACGTTAAAGGTGAACAATAACTGATTAACGTTATAAAAAAAATAATTGATGAACATTATAAAAAATAACTGATGAACAATAAAAAAAATTGATGAACGTTATTTTTTCGAAAACTTTTGAACATTATAAAAAATAACTGATAGAACAATATAAAAAAGAATTGATGAACGTTATATTTTCGAAAACTTCTGAACATTATAAAAATAACTGATGAACGTTATAAAAAATAACCGGTGAACGTTATTTTTTTGAAAACTTCTGAACATTATAAAGAATAACTGATGAATGTTATAAAAGATTACTGGTGAACAATTTCAAAAATAACCGATGAACGTTATTTTGTTTGAAAACTCCTAAACATTATAAGAATAACTGATGAACGTTATCAAAAATAACTGATGAACAATATAAAAAATAATTGATGAACCGATAAACATTTGTTTTTATTAGAAAATTGATGAATAGGTAAACAATACTATATCTCTACTAAAATCAATCACTAATTGAACTACACAAATTATATAAAATAAAAATAATTTCACCTCATCATCACTCAAAATGATCAAAACACTTTTCTCTTCTTTTACATATTCTCCCTAAAAAAAGAGCTCATCAATGTCATATCACAACCAAAAAAAGAAAAAAAACCAGACCCACGACAAAAGTGTCATCACTTCTCAAAAAAAACTCATCAACCTCCTCAAATCATGTCATCACTCTACCATAACCTACCTGACCCGAACCACACCTAACAAACCGACCCGGAACACCCATACCCATCACCTTAATCCCAGTGACGGCATACAAACCCACGTAACATTTGGAAAAAAATAGTTACTTTACCTTTAATCCAACCAATTCATATCTTCAATAATATTATCACTTACTGATTTGTTGACGGCGATGGTGGTTATATCGAAAACAAATGGATCGAGAATGCGATAACTCGAATCAACAGCAAAATGAAGATGACGATGATGGTGGTTGTTTGTAACAGTAGTTTCCGGTGTATTCGAAGGAGGTGGTGTCGTTGACGGTGGTATTAGATCTGATTGTACTGTTGGTTGTAACGGTGTTGTAGATCTGATAGTGAGTGTGTGTTTTTTGGGTGGTTGGGAGGAGAAGTATGATGATAAATAGAAAGAGGGTTATAAGTGACGAGAATACCCTTGTTGGTGAGTATCGGTGTTTTTGGTGAAGTCCAGCTCTTGAATGATCCTACGGTTGATATTACTTTTTATACTTTTTAAAATGTGGTCCCTTTCTAATAGATCCGCCGTAGGGGTGGCAATTTCTGACCCGACACGAAACCCGACCTGAAACCGACACGAAAATTAACAGGTTCGGGTTGAGCTAAATAGATTGTGGGTCAGGTTTGGGTCGACATGTCTAACCCATTTATTAAACAGGTCAGGTTCGGTTTGGGAATAAAATAAACGGGTCGACCCGCCAACCCGTTTAAAATTTTTTCTTAATTAAAAATTATTTATATTTAATTATACGGGTTAAATGGGTTAAACGGGTCGACCCACTAACCCGTTTAACCCATTTAACTCGTGTAATGTGCTAACTTTTATATATAAAACGGATTTAATTGGTCAACTCGAAACTCGTTTAACATATTCAACCCATGTAACCTATTTAACCTGTCAACCTAAGTATATATACTGGTTAAATGGGTCAGGTTTGGGTTACGTGTAAACAGGTTAGGGTTGACATAGCTGACCCGATGATTTAAATGGGTCAGGTCCAGGTTGGGGTTTTCTGACCCGCCAACCTAACAACCCGAACCCGCCAACCCGAACCCGCCCCGAATTGACACCCTCCGTTACCTGATATTATATTATATGATAATGGGCTAATAGAAAAATTGGAAAAATACATAAAGGAAGCTACATTTATTAAAAAATTTATAAAATATTTTTTTTACATAAAGCATATGACATGCATTTATAAGCGGATGCGAATTTAAAAAGAAGAGAGAATCGATGAAGATGATTTTCATTAATGACATGTCATTTTGTAAAAGTTTTTTCTGTAAAAAAGTAGTGGTTGTAGCATTTTCCAAAATACAGATCAAAAGTTCATAAACATACATGG
Source organism: Artemisia argyi (assembly GCA_030686995.1). Taxonomy (NCBI): domain Eukaryota; kingdom Viridiplantae; phylum Streptophyta; class Magnoliopsida; order Asterales; family Asteraceae; genus Artemisia; species Artemisia argyi. The sequence continues at coordinate 229,015,699 of CM060701.1, forward strand.
TTTTTACTTGCATAAAAAAAAAAAATCAGAGATTAGAGAAACAACATTGTAACGTAATGAAATATATATGCTATGTAAACAGAAGATCGAGTCTACCCTGCATCTATAAACACTTGATAATTTGAGTAACAATTCTCTTTCAAACATCATTCTTACTACTACATGTGCGCCATGTATTGTATTGTTTTGTTTCTCCCTTTGGGGTCTCTTAATATATTTCACGTTTCTAAAAAAATTAAAAAATAAAATCATTCTTACTACTACAATACATGTGTGAATGGCAAAAGTGGGTGGTTAACAACTTACATCCTAAAATATGATAGTCTAATGGTTAGTATTAGTATTTTTATTTTTATTCTATTTTATTTTATATATTTTTTTTCTAAGGATTTTGCTATTTGTAGTTCTAAGGATTATGTTTAAGGAACTTAAGATGCATACGTGATGAGAAAATTTTACAACTTGTCTAGGTAGTTTATCTAATCGGTGTAGTGTAGTATGAGTAAGTACTGAGAGTTGATCGAATACACGAAGAATAGCAATGTAGGTTAGAGATGTAAATGTAAGAGACATAGCGTGAAGGAGATTCTTTTAGTATTTTTATTGTATATTTTAAAGCAATTAATGGATTGAGATGGTGGTTTAAACAAGGATAAGGAAAAGGGGTAATTGTGTATTTGCCTCATGAGCATCACCATGCTTCGAGCCTTGCCATTTTTTTTTTTTACATTTCGTATTTGCCCAATTGCGACTTATGTAACCTACGCGAATCGTATAAACGAATACCATGTTGCCACATGTCCTAGTACCAAGTACACTTTTCCAAGTGTGTGTAAGACACAAGTACATGTGTGTAAGTGTCTTTTTTCTTACAACTAGTACTATGTGTAAGTGTACTAGTATGCAACTTGTACAATTTTTTCAAATAAAATATACATTATTTTTTTATGCAACTTGTACAATTTATTTCGATTTGACATTTGTAATAGTAATTGTACCTTTTATGCGAACTGTACAAAATTTTATTGGATTTGACATGTGCAATAGTATTAGTACTTTTTATGCGCTTTGTACAATTTTTGTTTGATTAGATAGGTGTACTTTTTATTTATGCAACCTGTACAATTTTTTAAGTGACTTGATATGTGAAATAGTATTAGAACTTTTTATGCGCTTTGTACAAATGTTGTTTCATTAGATAGGTGTACTTTTTATGCGCTTTGTACTTTTAATGAATTTTTTAATTTGTGCAACTTGCCTTTTTAAGACTTGATAGTTTTACTACTTTTAATGCGATTTGTACTTTTAATTATTTTTTTAATATATGCAAGTTGTAAAAAAATCTACAATATGCGACTTTGTGTTTAAAAAAACATAAAATTCAAAATACAAACTAACACAATCTAAATCAAACAAACACAGAATAAACCTTTTAGTATTAGAAAAATTTGTAGCAGTTTCCCAAACACAAAACAAAAAGATCGAACCACAAAAAACAAGAACATATACCCGATCAAACTTCCCCAGCACAATCAAACACATATTGCATTTCAATTTTTTTCAGAAACCCTAACTGTTGCAGTTCTAGATATGTCAATTGCAACCAAGGTAGTTGATGCAAAAGTTAGTGTCCGGTCTAAGATGCATTACTTGGTAAAGATTAAAGCTAAGTTGGTAGCCCACCAAAATTGTGATATTATGTTTAGGAATAGTGTATTTGGGCGTTGGTTAGATATCCCCTATAGCCCCAATGATAATCATTTGTTGAATTATGTTCTTCAACATCAAGTTTTTGTGACACAAGTAAGTATTTCTTCCCCAGATTTAATTTACAAAATAGGTAATCAGGAACTTCATTTTGGTCGGCGTGAGTTTTGTTTAATTACTGGTTTTAGATGTGGCAATCTTCCTCCTGAAGATAGTAGGCAAAGTTGTTTTACTTACCGTGTGTTTCCTGAGAAGAAATCCAAAAAAACAAAAGAGTGTAAAGTCCAGCGAGCTATGGGCTGTTGTTCAGAATGAACAATGCTGGGTTGCATTGAACGATGAAGATGCCGTAAAGGTATGTCTTTTGGTTGTGTGTGAGCTTATATTTATGGGCCATGAAGAGTTTTTAAACGTGCCTCACCATCTATTGACACTAGCTGATGATTTCTTTGTTGGAATGCATATCCATGGGGAGAATACATGTGGACATATTTTTACAAAAGAACAGTCAATGTGGTTCCTAAGCATGCCAATATGCATTTGGAGTTAAAGAAGCAAGAATCGAAGAAACAGGCGACATATAATCTGAATGGTTTTGTTTGGGCGTTAAAGGTCAGTAGTTTGTGAAGACCTATTTTTTGTCTGTCTAATAATGTTTTTTTATATTAATATTCCATTTTTTGCATAGATTAACTAATTTTGTTGTTATTTTCATGATAAAATTAGATATGGATTCTTGAAACATACCCTAACAGCAAAAACTGGTGGTCGAAAGACATGGATGTAATTCCGCGAGGACTAGGTTGGTCTAACTTTAGGAGATTTGAAAAAACAGATTATGAGCGGTTGTTTGTGCAGGTAATCATACTCACATTTTTTTCCCTCTTGTTATAACATGTGCTGTTATACAAATAGTAAATGTTTAATCTTGAATTAATTAATACGATCCAAAACCCATCATTGACCTTGTTCCAACTGAGAGAGAGCTGTAACAACCATGGTTCATTCGAAGTCTTGCGTTTTTTAGAGGAGAGGATGTTCCTTTTATCCAAGCCATTCGACCAGTCGTTGTTGGGTTGGCTAAGGATAAAGAGGGTTCATCTTTGATAGGAAGCGAGATTGTTTTAAAGGATGCGTCTCCCAAAGAAATTGTTGCTGGAAAAGAGGGTTTACATGATGTGGCCCTACCAGAGAACAATGTCCAACAGGACATTAATCACGAACCTTTTGTTCGGGATGATGGTCAGTATGTTGAAAAGTATGTTGTTACAGAATCACGTCAGCTAATGGACGCGTTTGAAGCACTGTGTAAAGAAGTTCTGGATGTGCATCCGGAACTTGTTTCTAAGGTTGATGAGTTAAGGAAACTGTATGGTGCTTCTGTACGAATACCAGTTGAGCCTATTAAAATCAAAGAAAATGAATGTTTTAAGAAAAATCATGAAGAAGTTACCGAAAAGCTGAATGATGTAAACTCACAACCACGTATTGGAATGGCTGGTGCAGTAGATAATATTACTTATGAGGCATATACACAGCCATCCACACTTACTCAGTTGATTGATGCAATGGCTTATGTGACGGATCCACCTTCATTCACTGGTGTTAATTGCCACGTACTCGATAAAGTAAGATAATTTTGTTGGTTAATTAAATTTAATTTGTTTTTTTTTTTGTATCAAATTTGTCTGGTTATGCATTTATAGTAATGTTATTTGTTATAGCCCAATCATGAGACGGGTGATAAGTTGGATGTTGAGAGACAAGACCCAAAGCATTGTCTTGTGACAGATCCACCATTTGCGCCTATGGTTGATTGCGAGATGCCGGACAAATTAATATATGGTTAACAGTTATTTTTTTCTTAATTTGTTTGGTTATATGTTTACAGTAATGATAAATTTTACAGGGGAACGATCCCTTGAGTGATTACATGGATGTTGAGAGACAATTACCAAATTATTCTTTGGATAATATGTCGGCTGGTTTTGAAGACGATAATGTCTCCAATACCGATGTCTCTGGAACGGCAAATGAAGATCAAAAACAAAACGCGGTTGGTGCAGACGTTCGGTCAGAAGATAAGACATGGGTGAACCAAACTATGGAATGTGCTACATCATTGGAGGCGAATACTAGTGACTTGATTGGTTTTAACCAAAAAAAGAATGATCTTGATAAGTTCATTGGAGAATTAACGAACAATGAAATGATGAAGCAATTGCTGGCATCTCCACCCCCAAATGGTTTTAAAGAGAATGTGTACGACTGTACGCGGAGGCGCCGAAAACCAGGTCCTTCCTGCGTAACACCATACCAAAAGCAACCGGAAACAACTCCACAACCAAGAAAAAGGGCTAAGATAGCCAAAAAGGTCACTAAGCCTTTAGAACACGTAGAATGCCCAATCAATGATACCAGCGATGGTCCCAGAACGATAACTACAGAAGACATTGATTGGAAAAAACTACATGTCGAACCTTTTAGAGAGGTACAGTATTCGAATACATTGCGTGCTACTTTATTAATCTTTTATGCACAAAATATGTAACGTCTGGCCTGTTTTGTTCCAGGATATCAAGCGACACAAAAAAGCAAACCCATGGAAAGTGACTGTGCCTGGATATTTGAAATACTTGTTAAAAAAAGGTGACAGTGAAGAGTCCATGAAAATGTACAAGTTTCCGTGGGGCGGATGTGATATTGTTGTTGATGATGAATTCTGGATTGCATTATTGGGATTGGACAAGACAAACAAAGGTTGGCTGACAGACATGGTAAGTTACTAGTTTATATTGAATTACAGCAATCTTGCAATTGATGTTTTGTTGAATCACTTTTTATTAACTTGTGTCTAAATCGGTATATTGAGTTCCATATTAGGTTTTTTTAATGGGGTTGTTTATTGGTTGTTAAGTATGACTACAATGGTATACAAATTGATGTATGTTTCTTGTTAATTGAAAGTTTCTGTTCTAAAGACCTTTTGTCAATCGTAATTCCAATTTTTGTATTTATGGCTTGTAAATATTCATATGCTTAAGTTATAAAATAGGATATCTTATACCATTTTTTGTTTGTCACAACAGCATATGGATGTTTGGGTAGACGTAATATGGCGATTTAGGCAACCCGCTGCAGACTGGTCACTTTTTAGCACTTTTTTTGCTTCAACTCTACTAGATGGTGGCATGCCTCTCTCGTACGCAACTTCCAATAGATACCGTGTGCCATTCACGAGTGTAGAGAAGGTGTGTATATCAAATAATATATGGGGTTGTCTATTTATAGAATCCATAATTAATATAATGGGTTATTTTACTTGATTTGCAGTTATATTTCCCTCTGAATAAACCGAGCACTCACTGGGCGCTTGCGGAGTTGCAAATCAGTACAGGGAGTATCACAATTTATGATTCGTCGACCCCGCGTAAGAGATAAAAGAATTTGCCAATACAGGAGAACATAAGGTGGTGGTTAACTATGAGGGAAAAGTTGTCGCGTCAACTTCCGGTTTCCTGAATGAGAGTGGAGTTTTAGAAAGTAAGGGATTAGCGTTGGGGTCGTACCAAATTACATTTGAGTTTTCAGAATGTGTTCCATGTCAATCTGGTGGGTATGGAGACTGTGGTATTTGGATTTGTCTACTATTACACAGGTTAACGAACAACATACCACTAATGTTTGGTGACCCTCGCGAAGTTGCCCTTGCGTTCCGTGAACGTATTGTTTCTTACTTCTAGAAACACAAGGTGCTTTATGTCCATCATGAAATTGATGACGGAGAGGATGTGGAGTATATGTAACTGCTGGGAGGATTTCCATGGATGTTGTAAACAACAATTGTATTAATAGTGTATCTTTAGGAATTTTTATGTTTGTAAAAGTTAATCATCCTTTGTCATAATTTGAACGTAACCGCGTGTCCTTTCATAAAGGTGTGTCCTTTCACAAAGATTGACACTTTCAACGTTTGAATTAAAAAAGTAAGCGGGATACTTTCAAAAGTTGAATTCAAAATGAAGACGGGATAAACTTTTAAATTTCAAATCTAAAAATCATCCCATAAATACCTATTCTTATATCCTGAAATACACACACACAAATTACCAAGAATTCATTTTTCTTCTTCATACTTAACAATGTCGCACAACACATCACCTGATAACGAATCGGTTTACAACACACCACCGGAAGACAGTTCCCCACAAAACACTCCACCAGAAGATTTATTTCCAGTATTCTAATATGACAACCCACCACCGGCCACTCCAGCAGAAGTTTTGTTTCCACCGGAAAACAATCAACCACCAAACAAACCAACCCAATACCGTAGGGTTGTATAACATCCCGAAATTTTCCTATGATTAATACAATATCTAATAACCATTTTTACGGATAAAATTTTTCGTTTTATTCAACAATAAGACTAACCAATACGTTTTAACTTGATTCACGACCTTGGCAAGCAAACCCACCGACAAGTTATTATATAACTTGTACACATATTGATTTTCACTAGCAACCATTCTAAATGACTCCAAACGAGGCAACAACACCCAACCCATTTATTTTCTATTATGGCCTTGTGTCCTACGGCTAACAAACAATTTTTTTTTTATATATATTGTCACTTAAAGACTCAACGCACCCCTAGTTATGTTGCTTTTACAAGTCGCGAGGCATGTTTGCCTTAGCTCATTTATTTCCAAACTCGACACATGACATATCTATTTTATTACACGACCTGTCTAAGCCCACTACAAAAACTAAATTGCTTCCCTTGTTGGTGTTATACGAGCAGACTAGCAAAACCAAATGGACTCCTTATTTTCTTGGTTCCTTTTTCCTTTGCACCTGATCCATCAGCAGACTCATAAGTCCAAACTAATTAAACTCACTATAAAGATTCAGGAATGACAAAGCTTATACCCTATACAATCATAAGATGGAAACTGATCAAGAGCAGAAGCTTAACCTATTCAATATTTTGAAATATTCTTATAATGTGTCAACAAACCAAACCCTTAGATATCTCTCTAGTCGATCTATCTATATTTCTTTTGTTATGTTTTCTCATTAACAAAACGACATGCCAACTTGAATAAATTATCTCTATATACTCTCCTATATACATGTCGACACATACATGAAAACCCATCACAGTGTTTACCTTCAGCCAAAACCTTATAACGTTCCACCTCAAATACAACTAAGCCATTTTTTTTGTTCCCTTCTCTTGGTCGACGAGGCAAGAGCACAAGAACCATGTCACTTTCTTTACTTACACATACAAGCTATGATACACTCGAACTCACTGACACACTCCACCTTAAGTCACATGGAACTTGATAAGCTAACCAAATCGTGTAAATCCAAAACCACCTCCAATGTTACCCAATCCAAGAACACCACACGCAAGCTCCTCAAAAATTCAGTTGTCTCGCGACATTTGTTTCATTTGATGAACCTTCATACGCCACCTCCAACAATCTCCAATCCAAATACATGCAAACATCCTATCCCTGCTCCATATCACATTCCAGATTAAGTATATAAAGGCTCATGCTAATCGACTTTCACACTACAACTCACAACACATTTACATACTTGAAGTTTCAAAGTTGAACCAAGGTAGAAGAGAAAGCAAGACGGTGGAAACTTGGAACTAATATTGGTTCATGAATGAGCCTTAACCGAGCTGTACACCATCACTCTTCCACTTCCCTCACTGCCCTTGAACCAAACTTAAACATAACATGTTGCTTCTGTTGTTGCTGTCGAGAAGAAAGAAAGAAGAAGAAGGAACCATACAACGTGATTCTTTTCAAACGTACCCACACACTCCTTCACATTCATAAAAACTTGGTTCATAAAGTCGTGGCCTCTTGTGGTGAGTACGAACCAAAACTAGACCAATTCAAGGAGTGTTGCTCGATTCTTAAGACAAATGGGTGCTGGTCTTGGTTCATTGTTGGAGTCACAGGCGAGCCACATTGTCGCCTTTCCTGATCATAGACCGTATCAAGTGTTTTCCCCACCACTGTTGGTGTTGTAAGTCTCCAAACCCATTCCATCTTATTACTTTCCTTCATGCATATATAAAATCTTTAAGGTCGTATTGTCAAGACTTGTGTGGCAAATCTTTAAACTCGTTAACACTTATAAACATCTCAAAGTATAAACTAGTACTTATGTATTCCTAATCGACATGCACATATATATGCCGGATTGTTTAAAGTTTCCAAACTCAAAATGACTAAAGAAAACATGAAAAGAAACTGATCAAAATATATACGAGTCAAACTAACAAGTTTTAGTTTTGTTTTAAATGGATTGAGTACCAAGTTCTTGTGTTTCGTTGAGTGGCGAAGAAACACTAAACAAGTGAAACTTAACGAGAGAAAAACTACTTGAAACATGAATAATCACAAGCTCAGTTTTGGTTTAAGAATAAGAAACACAAACGATTTTACAAGCATACAAAACCCACGACTATATATACTTGCTGCGTAGAATAACACAAGATCAATACTAGCTCAGTTGGTTGTGCCGTGGAGATGTAAACTAGAGGTCTTGAGTTCGAGCCTACACTAATGCAGCTTTGCCATTTTTACTATTTTTGCAACTTTCACATTTTAACAACTTCAGACCCTCCAATTCATATAACTTACCACTTTCCTTAAAAACTTTTATAAGCTTTATAACTTATATGAATAAATTACATTTTTTCACCCAACACTTTTATAAGTTGTAAACATGTTTATTTTGGACTAAATATGTAATTACTTAACTATTTAGGATAAAAGAGTCACCTTGGTATAACTTAAGGGTTTACGTAGAAACTTAAGTACGCATGACAAGTTGATGACTATATCGTAGTAACATATAAACGAGACCTACATTTTTTTTAGACAATAACGAAGTAATAATTATATTTCAGAATATATATAACGTAAATTATAAAACTTGACGTTATTGTCGGTTAACTTGAATACACATTAAGTAATGATTATTCCTATAATAAAACTCATCGGTCCACTTAACCTGATGTAAACTTGCAATTACTATAATTTATCATTTATCAACTTTTGATACATATCATTGATTCATGACAAGAAATATAAATAATAAACGATACTTATACATAAAGACAAGCTATATTGTATATAACTTGCTCTTAAGCGTTTTGCCACGCAAGCCACCTCTGCCACAAATCATTCTGTCATCGAACACTATTCAAATCACGATTCTTGATAAGTAGAACTTATCTCAGGACTTCCATATCATTCAGGTTATCTTTGAAGTAATTTTCATTCTACCTCTGACATTACGTTATCTATGCCTATCATAATACTAAGGTGAGTCATAGCCCCTACTCTTACTTGTTTTACAATGGTTTATTAACGTTTTTGGGGGAGATACATGCTTTACTACTGTTTTTACTTTTATAAGTATTCATTAATTAAATACAGGACTATATTACATATAAACTTTACTAGTTTACACATTTTTATATCTCATAAAGAGATACCTGCTACAGACATGATTACAAGTGATTTTTTTTAACGATATGCTATATTTGATCTCTATTGCCTAAGTTACCTATTACCAAAAGTCCCTCGATCATGCGCCTTAATCACTTGCAGGGTGAACGTAAATAATTGTGAATAGATCTATTAGGGATTGACAATCCCCATTTGGTCGCTAGAGGAAAGCCACCAAATGCACTTTATTTGATTTCATTGGTTACTGGTAAATACCTATCTTGAGGGCCACTGTTTTACATCATTATTATGGATAATTTTGATGCCTGTTAATCGTTGAGTGTCATGAGCTTAGGGCAATAGAACGGTAATAATGTAGCACTACAATGACTAATGTTAAGGGCGTACGATGCTGTAGCCCACTGTTTTATTAAACTATGAGATTGTGCTCACTATATAGCAGGAAAAATTATTAATAATTGGCAAACGAACTACTATTTTGGTGTTGAACCGGTGAAGGGCAAACCAACGGACTATTTTTGAATTAATAAGGAAATCACTCATTTTCTGATTTTGATAAATCAATGATTTAAGCTATGAATATTATGGACTTACTCACACTTTAATTTGATAATTAACTGTTATCATAACTATTGCGGAAATCATAAACTCTTTGATTTTGGAAATCGATATTCGAAACTATAAACTCTATGAACTCACCAACCTTTGTGTTGACACTTTTAGCATGTGTTTATCACAGGTAACTAAACAAGAAGGAACTTGAAGGCAAGGAATGTGCTTGTAACCCGGCATGGGCTTAAATAAATGATTTGACACATTTCAAATAAACTTGTTGTTTAAACTATGAAACATCTTGATGTCTCGAATATTTGGTATTTTGAATGAATTAAACTTTAAAGCGTCACTTTTGTGTCGTTTTCTATGATTGTGACAAAGATCCTCGAAGTAACACCCAAAAAGTCTTCCGTTGACATTTTTAAGTCTTCCGCTGACGTGATGATTTTGGGGGTGTTAGAGATTGGCATCAGAGCTACAGTTATTGAGAACCAAGTGTTTTGAACATTGGACTATAACTACACTTTTAAAACGGACCACTTTTACAAAATACCACCTTATGCCCTCCGTGCCTACGCGTTTCCAACATCTGGTAGAGACATTACTTTTACATGATTTCTTATATATGTTAACATGTTATGATTATTCTAATGACTTATATTTACTAATCGGGATTATTACAAATACCGTGTCTTCATATTTCCATCCGCCAGACGATTATGTGACTTTTAGATAGTTTATGCTACAACAACACTCTAGTATATTAATATATTGATATATATGCTCCCCAACTATTTTGAGTACTATACCAATCCTCCTTAATTATCTTGCTCTCATCTTTATAGATGTATATGACATACTCTTTTTGTACTCTTGGAAAAATCTGCGCATTACCTCGTCGTTTAGTATGAGTGTTGAGTCAGAAATTCTTAAGTAGGATGATTTACAATGTCTTTATTTGAATGGATTGGGACGCCTTTTTATTGAAATAAAGAAATTGTAAACCGCCGAACCATAAGTTTATACTTCGTTATTTACATCGTTTGGGACGCTTCTCTATGTAAATAACGAATTATAAATAAGTGGGCTTAATTGTATCTGAAATGGCATGCGTATGAAAGCAAGGATCACTAAAGTTCATAAAACACTAAAACTTCAGCCAAAGACTCACAATTTTCTTCTGCGTATGCCAAATTCTAAGGCATTACGGCACAACCACATTTATTCGATCATGTACTTACTTTACATTCTGGCGATATATGAAACCTTTTCACGACATTGTATGTGATTAAAATGGTCTCTCTTACTTCTCCGGCACTATGAGTGATATAGTGATCTCCGAACCTTTCACAACTTTACGTGGTTTCACCTGAAATCCATCAAAATCTATAAATTCCTCTAATAGAAATACAAGATATGGGATTGCTAAGGAACAAACAGATTCATCATCTACAAAAGCTTGGAACCAAATACCGTGTTGTCACTTAAAACTATATTTAACAAGTTTCTCTATACAAAAGCTGAAGTTCAGCAACTTTCTCTTCATTCAACAAGTTTCCACTTGAAAACTCTTATTATTAAAAAATCTGTTAACAACCAACTTGTTTAACGGTTAGGTTACCCGCGAAGGTCTTGATGTTCACAAAACAAGATATTGTAAACCATGTTTATCTTCAAAACATGTTAAAATAAAAATCTTCATTCAAAATGGAATTGTTTCTTAAGTCAAGTTAATCAAAAGGAATTGAACATAAGACAACGTAAGTAGTTAGAACTACTCAACAATTATGACTATGAGAACTGCTATTATCAAGGAAAAAGCTAATGTAGTAGTAAATACGTTAAGCTGGAAAGAAAAATTAAAAAGAAGAAGCTAATGTAGTAGTAGATACGTTAAGCTCGAAAGAAAAATTAAAACCGCTCAGGGATTAGATCGTTAGGAATGACTATTTGTTCACCCTTTCCACTCACCTTTACGGCTACCTTATCTTGGAATCCCGGGACGGGATTCCGTTTAACGGGTAGGTAATATAACATCCCGAAATTTTCCTATGATTAATACAATATCTAATAACCATTTTTACGGATAAATTTTTTCGTTTTATTCAACAATAGGACTAACCAATACGTTTTAACTTGATTCACGACCTTGGCAAGCAAACCCACCGACAAGTTATTATATAACTTGTACATATATTGATTTTCACTAGTAACCATTCTAAATGACTCCAAACGAGGCAACAACACCCAACCCATTTCTTTTCTATTATGGCCTTGTGTCCTACGGCTAACAAACAACTTATATATATATATATATATATATATATATATATATATATATATATATATATATATATATATATATATATATATATATATATATATATATATATATATTGTTACTTAAAGACTCAACGCACCCCTAGTTATGTTGTTTATACAAGTCGCGAGGCATGTTTGCCTTAGCTCATTTATTTCGAAACTCGACACATGACATATCTATTTTATTACTCGACCTGTCTAAGCCCACTACAAAAAATAAATTGCTTCCCTTGTTGGTGTTATACGAGCAGACTAGCAAAACCAAATGGACTCCTTATTTTCTTGGTTCCTTTTTCCTTTGCACCTGATCCATCAGCAGACTCATAAGTCCAAACTAATTAAACTCACTATAAAGATTCAGGAATCACAAAGCTTATACCCTATACAATCATAAGATGGAAACTGATCAAGAGCAAAAGCTTAACCTATTCAATATTTCGAAATATTCTTATAATGTGTCAACAAACCAAACCCTTAGATATCTCGCTAGTCGATCTATCTATATTTCTTTTGTTATGTTTTCTCATTAACAAAACGACATGCCAACTTGAATAAATTATCTCTATATACTCTCCTATATACATGTCGACACATACATGAAAACCCATCACAGTGTTTACCTTCAGCCAAAACCTTATAACGTTCCACCTCAAATACAACTAAGCTATTTTTTTTGTTCCCTTCTCCTGGTCGACGAGGCAAGAGCACCAGAACCATGTCACTTTCTTTACTTACACATACAAGCTATGACACACTCGAACTCACTGACACACTCCACCTTAAGTCACATGGAACTTGATAAGCTAACCAAATCGTGTAAATCCAAAACCACCTCCAATGTTACCCAATCCAAGAACACCATACGCAAGCTCCTCATAAATTCAGTTGCCTCGCGACATTTGTTTCATTTGATGAACCTTCATACGCCACATCCAACAATCTCCAATCCAAATACATGCAAACATCCTATCCCTGCTCCATATCACATTCTAGATTAAGTATATAAAGGCTCATGCTAATCGACTTTCACACTACAACTCACATCACATTTACATACTTGTAGTTTCACAGTTGAACCAAGGTAGAAGAGAAATCAAGACGGTGGAAACTTGGAACTAATATTGGTTCATGAATGAGCCTTAACCGAGCTGTACACCATCACTCTTCCACTTCCCTCACTGCCCTTGAACCAAACTTAAACATAACATGTTGCTTCTGTTGTTGCTGTCGAGAAGAAAGAAAGAAGAAGAAGGAACCATACAACGTGAATCTATTCAAACGTACCCACACACTCCTTCACATTCATAAAAACTTGGTTCATAAAGTCGTGGCCTCCTGTGGTGAGTACGAACCAAAACTAGACCAATTCAAGGAGTGTTGCTCGACTCTTAAGACAAATGGGTGCTGGTCTTGGTTCATTGTTGGAGTCACATGCGAGCCACATTGTCGCCTTTCTTGATCATAGACCGTATCAAGTGTTTTCCCCACCACTGTTGGTGTTGTAAATCTCCAAACCCATTCCATCTTATTACTTTCCTTCATGCATATATAAAATCTTTAAGGTGGTATTGTCAAGACTTGTGTGGCAAATCTTTAAACTCGTTAACACTTATAAACATCTCAAAGTATAAACTAGTACTTATGTATTCCTAATCGACATGCACATATATATGCCGGATTGTTTAAAGTTTCCAAACTCAAAATGACTAAAGAAAACATGAAAAGAAACTGATCAAAATATATATGAGTCAAACTAACAAGTTTTAGTTTTGTTTTAAATGGATTGAGTACCAAGTTCTTGTGTTTCGTTAAGTGGTGAAGAAACACTAAACAAGTGAAACTTAACGAGAGAAAAACTACTTGAAACATGAATAATCACAAGCTCAGTTTTGGTTTAAGAATAAGAAACACAAACGATTTTACAAGCATGCAAAACTCACGACTATATATATATGCTGCGTAGAATAACACAAGATCAATACTAGCTCAGTTGGTTGTGCCGTGGAGATGTAAACTAGAGGTCTTGAGTTCGAGCCTACACTAATGCAGCTTTGCCATTTTTACTATTTTTGCAACTTTCACATTTTGACAACTTCAGACCCTCCAATTCATATAACTTACCACTTTCCTTAAAAACTTTTATAAGCTTTATAACTTATATGAATAAATTACATTTTTTCACCCAACACTTTTATAAGTTGTAAACATGTTTATTTTGGACTAAATATGTAATTACTTAACTATTTAGGATAAAAAGGTCACCTTGGTATAACTTAAGGGTTTACGTAGAAACTTAAGTACGCATGACAAGTTGATGACTATATCGTAGTAACATATAAACGAGACCTACATTTTTTTTAGACAATAACGAAGTAATAATTATATTTCAGAATATATATAACGTAAATTATATAACTTGACGTTATTATCGGTTAACTTGAATACACATTAAGTAATGATTATTCCTATAATAAAACTCATCGGTCCACTTAACCTGACGTAAACTTGCAATTACTATAATTTATCATTTATCAACTTTTGATACATATCATTGATTCATGACGAGAAATATAAATAATAAGCGATACTTATACATAAAGACAAGTTATATTGTATATAACTTGCTCTTAAGCGTTTTGCCACGCAAGCCACCTCTGCCACAAATCATTCTGTCATCGAACACTATTCAAATCATGATTCTCGATAAGTAGAACTTATCTCAGGACTTCCATATCATTCATGTTATCTTTGAAGTCATTTCCATTCTACCTCTGACATTACGTTATCTATGCCTATCATAATACCAAGGTGAGTCATAACCCCTACTCTTACTTGTTTTACAATGGTTTATTAACGTTTTTGGGGGAGATACATGCTTTACTACTGTTTTTACTTTTATAAGTATTCATTAATTAAATACAGGACTATATTACATATAAACTTTACTAGTTTACACATTTTTATATCTCATAAGGAGATACCTGCTATAGACATGATTACAAGTGATTTTTTTTTAACGATATGCTATATTTGATCTCTATTGCCTAAGTTACCTATTACCAAAAGTCCCTCGATCATGCGCCTTAATCAATTGCAGGGTGAACGTAAATAGTTGTGAATAGATCTATTAGGGATTGACAATCCCCATTTGGTCGTGTCACACCCCCAAAATCGGGTCCAGCGGAAGCATACGTGTAGCTGGGGTGTAACTCAATTGATATTACAACACAAGTTCAAAAATGGTTTTCACTTTAATTATTTAGAATAAAATCGTTTAATCAAAATGTTGAATTTACATCGTTAAAAGTAGTGCGGAAGTAGGCCTTTAAAATAGTTTAAAACGGTCCCCATATAAGTAATCAGAGTCTTCTATGACCATGCCATGCCCTGCCAAAACCTCCAGTAGTGTGCCATAGGTTAAAACCTGAAAATACATGCTAAAGTGTCAACACGAGGTTGGTGAGTTCATAGAGTTTGTTTAACAAATAAAGTTTATGCATATGTATGAAGGTTTCTCAGCAAAGGCATCGTAAATCCACTCAGTTACAAGTCCCGCCATAAGAGCCTTGTAACCTGTGTGTTTACAACCCACTGCTACAATATATAGTTTCTCAGGATTATATTCACCCAAGGTCAAGTATAGACACAAAGGCGGGGAACCACCATCCCAAATAGTACCTGTCACCCAACGTCACATCTGTTTTGGACTTGGGTGGGGGGTGATTCCCCATAATAGTACTATCAATACCTCTCCTTTGACAGATTACTGGGTGCCGTTTCCCAAAGCATAAAAGTTTAAACGTTTCAAGTATCAAGTAAGTATAACACAGTTAAGTATAACACAATCACGTATGTATAAAATCAATAATAAGTGTTATCAAGTATAAAAGTAATCAAGTATAAATGTTTTAAATATTTGTATAAGTATAAACAAGTAGTTGAGCATGTATCTCCCCCAAAGAGTTAAAACAAGTATAAAGAGTAAAAGTGGGGCTATGACTCACCTGGTGCGAATAGCTACGATGACAAAAGTGGATACACAGAAAATGAGGTTCGATCTCTAACCGCAACCTAATATGAATGATAGTGATCTACTTAGATCATGAAGTGATGAAGAGAATGCACATGCACATGATACCTATACCACTCGTAACTTGGAAATAATAGTTATTGTCAAAGTAAAGTATTTTCCATACTTAGGAAAAATAAGTCCAACTAGGTTTATAGAAACTCGTCGTAATATATCGTATATAAAAACGTTAGTGTTATATTACTCATTTTGAAAACCTTAAAATATCGTCTAGTAGTCGCATAAATAAACCTTGGGTCGTACGTATTTCGTTAGTTAAAAATAAACTCCTTGAATAAGAAATCTAGAAAATATATTATTTAGTACGCAGTTATATTATTTCTAGTAGTGACTAAATATATATATAGTTTTGACGATTTTAAAACGTGTATAACTTGGTCGTTTTAAGCTCATTTTACTCGTTCTTTATATCCACGGATTCGTTTTAGTATATACTAATATATTTTCAATAGCTCGGCTCCTCTAGGTTACGTCTAACGCCTCTATTTGTCCGTCTAAAAATACCAAACAGCATGCAGTTTTCAGAAAATATAGTTTTCGTCGTTAAACTCGTTTTTGGCGTATCTCCTTCGTTATTAACTCGTTTTCATCCCCGTTTTCGGCCATAGTTCCGTCTCGGAATGTATTTTCTAAATATTTGGTCAAAAGTTACCCCAAACCCACTGAGTTGGCCACGTTTTCAATTTAAGGACAGTAGGTCTATATATATGTTTAAAATCCATTTTTAATGTTCCAAACTAGTTTCTAATCCACCCAAACCACTTTCAATCACCACAAATCTAGTCTAATCTTACCATACACCTTCTTAGGGTGTCATGGGTTCCTAAACATCATAAACCAAGTGGATCTAACAAGGATCTAACTATAATCCATTTCTAGAGTTCAAAAGTTATATATATATATAAATGAGTGGTATAACTAACATATGCACGAAATCCTTGTATAAAAATGATAGGAACATTGTAGGAACTTGGTAAAACTATAGAGATGAGTTTATTAAACTTACTTCAAGGATTGGAGAGTTTTTGATGAGAAATTGATTAATAACCTAGGGTTTTACCACAAAACCCCAACTAGAAATACATAAGAGACCTAAATAACACTTGATCTTCAAAAATCCATGGTTTCTTCTTGTGTCTTTGTTCTTGGCCGATCCATATAGAGAGAAAAGAGATGAGAAGTTTACTTGAACTTGTATAAAAATTGGTTTGTGATAAAATGGATGAAAAGGGTAATATATATACTTAGGGGACAAAAGTTAGGTTAACATTTAATTTGGTTGGTGAGATTTAAGCATGTGAAGACTAGGAGGGGGGGGGCCGGTTATGAAAGGAGGGAAAGGGGGGTTTATGTTGGGTAATTTAATTAGGATATTAGTGTAGTTTTAGTGTAGTTGTAGCTAGTTTTAGTTATAATCGGGTACCGGGTTTGTTAGAAATAAATTTTATTGATGTTATTCGGGACATAATAAAGTCGTAAAAGTTGTAAAAATATGTTGGGTACAAGTATTGGGTGTTTGGATGATTATCGTTTAGTTTTTAAGAAAACCGTCGTAATTATATTAGGCGTACGATATAAGTTTAAATAAATTTCCAGAATACCGGGCAAATTAATAATATAATTTTTATATTATTATTATGAGTATAAAATGTGTTAGGACCATAGTTGGGAGTGTCGGATCAATTATCCAAAATATTAGTTCATAAGATAACGTTTCTTAGGTTAAAAAATCGTACGTTTACAAAAATGACGCAACCCACGTATAAATGACAAATTTTCTCCGGAGGTGAATAGTGTTTTATGAATAGTAAAATTTTAAAACGCTTCTCAGAATATCAAACTGACTCCGAAAAAGATGAATAGTAAAATGATGAATAGTGATCGATGAATAGTAACCGATGAATAGTAAATGTGAAAGTTCGGGAAAAGACCAGAATTTACGAGTTGTGACAGTCTCTACCCCTTAAGGAACTTCGTCCCGAAGTTCAGTTAACGTTGGTCTCCGAAGTGTTATAAAGGTGAAGATTCATGAGATGAAATAACTAGTTGACGTGTTTTCAGGTGGCGGTTTACGAGGTGAGGAAAAGTATAAGCGTTCAAACAACGAGGGTATACACACATAATGAAACATTTGGAAATTGAGTAGAGAATTCAATCCAGACAGAATTTTATTATAACCATTCTCAGTGTTGCAAAATTCATTTCTGAGTCGGATATAGGTAGTCAGCCTATGTCCCACTATCCCGGGTTGAATATAGGTGACTAGTCTATATTCCACCGAGGTTCCATGAATTTTGAAATACTCAGCTCAATTATACTAATACTATGTCCTTCACAATATACCAAGACGTTCAGAAAGACTAAGGCAGGTAACCAAACTCGAGGTCGAATGATGAAACTATGCAGGGAGGAACATAACAGGGTGACATATATGATACGTGAACATGCTTATATGAAAGACAATGATAGAAATCAACTAGAATAAGTGAGTATAATATACCAGATAATGAGACACAAATCTCATCACCTAAGTCAGCAACAAACCACAAGTGAGGCATCATCTTGGCAGGCAGGCACGTGACGGTCATAGGGTTAAGTTTTTCGTAAAAGTAGCTATAGTCTAGGTTTTAAAAACACTTAGTTCGCTATAGCCAAAGCTCTGATACCAATCTGTCACACCCCCAAAATCGGGTCCAGTGGAAGCATACGTGTAGCTGGGGTGTAACTCAATTGATATTACAACACAAGTTCAAAAATGGTTTTCACTTTAATTATTTAGAATAAAATCGTTTAATCAAAATGTTGAATTTACATCGTTAAAAGTAGTGCGGAAGTAGGCCTTTAAAATAGTTTAAAACGGTCCCCATATAAGTAATCAGAGTCTTCTATGACCATGCCATGCCCTGCCAAAACCTCCAGTAGTGTGCCATAGGTTAAAACCTGAAAATACATGCTAAAGTGTCAACACGAGGTTGGTGAGTTCATAGAGTTTGTTTAACAAATAAAGTTTATGCATATGTATGAAGGTTTCTCAGCAAAGGCATCGTAAATCCACTCAGTTACAAGTCCCGCCATAAGAGCCTTGTAACCTGTGTGTTTACAACCCACTGCTACAATATATAGTTTCTCAGGATTATATTCACCCAAGGTCAAGTATAGACACAAAGGCGGGGAACCACCATCCCAAATAGTACCTGTCACCCAACGTCACATCTGTTTTGGACTTGGGTGGGGGGTGTTTCCCCATAATAGTACTATCAATACCTCTCCTTTGACAGATTACTGGGTGCTGTTTCCCAAAGCATAAAAGTTTAAACGTTTCAAGTATCAAGTAAGTATAACACAGTTAAGTATAACACAATCACGTATGTATAAAATCAAGAATAAGTGTTATCAAGTATAAAAGTAATCAAGTATAAATGTTTTAAATATTTGTATAAGTATAAACAAGTAGTTGAGCATGTATCTCCCCCAAAGAGTTAAAACAAGTATAAAGAGTAAAAGTGGGGCTATGACTCACCTGGTGCGAATAGCTACGATGACAAAAGTGGATACACAGAAAATGAGGTTCGATCTCTAACCGCAACCTAATATGAATGATAGTGATCTACTTAGATCATGAAGTGATGAAGAGAATGCACATGCACATGATACCTATACCACTCGTAACTTGGAAATAATAGTTATTGTCAAAGTAAAGTATTTTCCATACTTAGGAAAAATAAGTCCAACTAGGTTTATAAAAACTCGTCGTAATATATCGTATATAAAAACGTTAGTGTTATATTACTCATTTTGAAAACCTTAAAATATCGTCTAGTAGTCGCATAAATAAACCTTGGGTCGTATGTATTTCGTTAGTTAAAAATAAACTCCTTGAATAAGAAATCTAGAAAATATATTATTTAGTACGCAGTTATATTATTTCTAGTAGTGACTAAATATATATATAGTTTTGACGATTTTAAAACGTGTATAACTTGGTCGTTTTAAGCTCATTTTACTCGTTCTTTATATCCACGGATTCGTTTTAGTATATACTAATATATTTTCAATAGCTCGGCTCCTCTAGGTTACGTCTAACGCCTCTATTTGTCCGTCTAAAAATACCAAACAGCATGCAGTTTTCAGAAAATATAGTTTTCGTCGTTAAACTCGTTTTTGGCGTATCTCCTTCGTTATTAACTCGTTTTCATCCCCGTTTTCGGCCATAGTTCCGTCTCGGAATGTATTTTCTAAATATTTGGTCAAAAGTTACCCCAAACCCACTGAGTTGGCCACGTTTTCATTTTAAGGACAGTAGGTCTATATATATGTTTAAAATCCATTTTTAATGTTCCAAACTAGTTTCTAATCCACCAAAACCACTTTCAATCACCACAAATCTAGTCTAATCTTACCATACACCTTCTTAGGGTGTCATGGGTTCCTAAACATCATAAACCAAGTGGATCTAACAAGGATCTAACTATAATCCATTTCTAGAGTTCAAAAGTTATATATATATATAAATGAGTGGTATAACTAACATATGCACGAAATCCTTGTATAAAAATGATAGGAACATTGTAGGAACTTGGTAAAACTATAGAGATGAGTTTATTAAACTTACTTCAAGGATTGGAGAGTTTTTGATGAGAAATTGATTAATAACCTAGGGTTTTACCACAAAACCCCAACTAGAAATACATAAGAGACCTAAATAACACTTGATCTTCAAAAATCCATGGTTTCTTCTTGTGTCTTTGTTCTTGGCCGATCCATATAGAGAGAAAAGAGATGAGAAGTTTACTTGAACTTGTATAAAAATTGGTTTGTGATAAAATGGATGAAAAGGGTAATATATATACTTAGGGGACAAAAGTTAGGTTAACATTTAATTTGGTTGGTGAGATTTAAGCATGTGAAGACTAGGAGGGGGGGGGGGGGGGGGGGCGGTTATGAAAGGAGGGAAAGGGGGGTTTATGTTGGGTAATTTAATTAGGATATTAGTGTAGTTTTAGTGTAGTTGTAGCTAGTTTTAGTTATAATCGGGTACCGGGTTTGTTAGAAATAAATTTTATTGATGTTATTCGGGACATAATAAAGTCGTAAAAGTTGTAAAAATATGTTGGGTACAAGTATTGGGTGTTTGGATGATTATCGTTTAGTTTTTAAGAAAACCGTCGTAATTATATTAGGCGTACGATATAAGTTTAAATAAATTTCCAGAATACCGGGCAAATTAATAATATAATTTTTATATTATTATTATGAGTATAAAATGTGTTAGGACCATAGTTGGGAGTGTCGGATCAATTATCCAAAATATTAGTTCATAAGATAACGTTTCTTAGGTTAAAAAATCGTACGTTTACAAAAATGACGCAACCCACGTATAAATGACAAATTTTCTCCGGAGGTGAATAGTGTTTTATGAATAGTAAAATTTTAAAACGCTTCTCAGAATATCAAACTGACTCCGAAAAAGATGAATAGTAAAATGATGAATAGTGATCGATGAATAGTAACCGATGAATAGTAAATGTGAAAGTTCGGGAAAAGACCAGAATTTACGAGTTGTGACAGGTCGCTAGAGGAAAGCCACCAAATGCACTTTATTTGATTTCATAGGTTACTGATAAATACCTATCTTGAGGGCCACTGTTTTACATCATTATTATGGATAATTTTGATGCCTATTAATCGTTGAGTGTCAGGAGCTTAGGGCAATAGAACGGTAATAATGTAGCACTACAGTGACTAATGTTAAGGGCGTACGATGCTGTAGCCCACTGTTTTATTAAACTATGAGATTGTGCTCACTATATAGCAGGAAAAATTATTAATAGTTGGCAAACGAACTACTATTTTGGTGTTGACCGGGTGAAGGGTAAACCAACGGACTATTTTTGAATTAATATGGAAATCACTCATTTTCTGATTTTGATAAATCAATGATTTAAGCTATGAATATTATAGACTTACTCACACTTTAATTTGATAATTAACTGTTATCATAACAATTGCGGAAATCATAAACTCTTTGATTTTGGAAATCGATATTCGAAATTATAAACTCTATGAACTCACCAACCTTTGTGTTGACACTTTTTGCATGTGTTTATCTCAGGTAACTAAACAAAAAGGAACTTGAAGGCACGGAGTGGGCTTGTAACCCGGCATGGGCTTAAATAAATGATTTGACACATTTTTAAATAAACTTGTTGTTTAAACTATGAAACATCTTGATGTCTCGAATATTTGGTATTTTGAATGAATTAAACTTTAAAGCGTCACTTTTGTGTCGTTTTCTATGATTGTGACAAAGATCCTCGAAGTAACACCCAAAAAGTCTTCCGCTGACATTTTTAAGTCTTCCGCTGACGTGATGATTTTGGGGGTGTTACAGGTTGACTGAAGAAGAACAGTACGAGCTGGATATGGAAGTCTTATTAGAGTTTCAAGCTGAACGAGAACGTCAGTTAAGGGAGCGTGAGTCGTATGTAAAAGGTAAAGAGGATCGGAGAAACCAAAGAGCAGAACGACGATGGAAAATGGGACTTCCACCTGTGCAATCGAGTGAGGACGATTCAAGTGCCTCCTATTCGAGCCATGATGGCTATGTGTCGGATGATTCATTTTATTGAAGTGTAGTTTTATGTTTTATGTTTATTGTTGTTCGTGTGCTAGGTTTAGTGCTTGTTAAAATTTTAAGTAACTTTTAAGTTTAATGTGTGTTTAAAGTTTACGTAGTAATAGAAGTTGTGTTCACTGGGCCGGGTTTGGCTTTCCTAATTGTCCAAAAAGTGTGGGCTTGCCTCGTTGAAAAGTCAAATAATTCGAACAAAAGGGTTTTTTTTTCTTAATTGATTTGTTCCAATAAACCCTAAAATTTCCATTGAACACATTCACAAAAATAATCTGTCACAATCAATCCAATAAGAATGTCAAACATTAAAAAGGGCAACTCACTGTCCTTTAGATCAAATGGGGAGGAGTGGGATACAGTTTTGTCAAACCTGCATTTGTTTGATAAAATACTTGATGCGCTAAAGAAAATACCTAACGATCTAAGATCAAATATCCTTAAATGGCTTCGGGAAAACGATTACTACTATGATGAGCTGGAGGGTGTTGGAAAGGGGAAGACAACACCTGTTGATCGAATGACTGAGGATTTAGAAATCAGAATAACAAAACTAGAAACTGTGTTCGCATATCTAAGACAAAGGAATGGGTTGGAAGGTTGTGGTTCTAGCAAAGGCGAATGAACACCGGGGACAGTTGAATTACATTGCAGTAATATAATTATATGTATGTCTTTTTTTTATCGATGTTATTTCTGGTATTAACTATATTTTGTAATCATACCTTATGTATTTTAACTTTGTTTGGTTAAAAACGTGAAGAATTTGATATTCATGTATGTTTTCAAGCCTAACCAATTCAAGGAAGCCATTCATGAGTTAGGATACATCTAAGCAGCACATAAATATTCAACCCAGACACTCCCCATACATAGACACACCCATAGACACACATTTAAGTGTAGACATGTCGCTTAAGAAGCGCATATATACTTAACGATCGTAGCATATAAGACATAAAACATTGACAGTCAATCTAATACAAATTTGAGACATTTCGCCCATGTAGCTGACTCTCATGCTAGGTTTCATCTAACTTATTGTAACAACCCGCATTTTCAGGACATTTCTCTTATTCACTATTCATCAGTTACTATTCATCATTTACTATTCACCGGTCACTATTCATCATTTTCGGAGTCAGTTTGTGATTCCGAGAAGTGTTTCAAAATTTTACTATTCATATGACACTATTCATTTCCGGAAGGAAATCACTATTCACGATTGCCGTTCATTTCATCATAAACTGAGTTTACGAGTCTTCAAATTCGCGTAACCAATGTGGTTTCGCTGTGAATTCATGCATCATTCATTAATGACATTTCATATAGACTGGATTAGTCTACACATCATCATCACTTGAGAACCTACACGGATATGCATTATTTCTATATACGTATGCTTAATTTGTAATTAACGTTACCACTCAGTTTTTACTACGAACGTATACCCAATACTCCCGACTACGATCCTAACATATTTTCATACTTATTATAATGATATAAAAATTATATTATTAATTTACCCGGTGTTTTGAAATCAATTACTATATTTCACGGTCGGAGCTTATAACCCTGTCGGTTTGCGAAATTTCAACACGATAGTTATTTTAACACCCGATTCTCATCAGGAATGTAATTTTATAATTTTTACAACGTTGTCACATTTTATTTGGTACAGTTAAACTTTACTTCTAGCAAACTCGGTACCCGGTATCACCTAAACTACACAATATCTACCTAAATAACACCTAAAGTCAAAAGTTACTTACATACTCATCCAACCCATCACCAAACCCACGCCCCTTCCATTCAAAATCTCTTACACATTGGAATTTCATCACTAACTCTCATTAATAGTTTGTACCCTTTAACCAAAATACTTTCCAATCCATTTTATATGTACCAAGACTTCAATAATACTTTCATTTGCTAAAAAAATATATCACTCTCATCTCTCTCACTCTAAGGATCAGCCAAGGAAGAAAACCAAAGAAGAATCCTTTTTTTTTTCAAGAATCAAGTGTTAAAACAAGTCTTATTATTAATCTAGTTAAGGTTTTGAAATAAAAACCTCAAGATTAACTAAGTTTTCATCACCATCTTTCAATAATCACTCAAGTAAGTTACTAATAATCTTTCCTACTCTTTTAAACATCTATTTTATATATTTTCATGATCTAGTAACAAAACATGCAAATATACTATGATCCATACCACTTATTGTTTATTTTTGTTTATAAACATAGATCTACAATTTTTAATAGCAATCTCATGAGATCCACCATTTTTGGTGATGTTTAGGAACCCATGACACCCTAAGAAGGTGTATGGTAGGATTGGGTACTTGTGGAGTTGATTTGAAGTAGATTGGTTAAACCTTGAACAAGTCTTGATCCTTAAAAATGAGTTTTAAACACTATATATATAGATCTGTCCATTTTTGTAAAACGTGGGAAACTCAGGGTCTAGGGTGTAACTTTGGACCCAAGATTTAGAAAATACATTCCGAGACGAAACTATGGCCGAAAACGGGGATAAAAACGAGTTAATAACGAAGGAGATATGATTTTCCGAAATTTAACGACGAAAAATACTTTCAAATATAGGTTCTGTCCCAAATCGCCAATTTCAGAAAACTCAGGGGTTTCCGGGTAACATTGGGTTAGATATTCAGAAAATACTTTCAAAAATGAAACCGTGGCCGCTTGAATCACTAAAATCCGAGTTACGACGAAAAAGATATGCTATTTTCAATTTTAACGACGAAAACTATTTTCTGAAAAATAGCTTGCTGTTGAACAGTTTTCATGGACTGTTTCGAGACGTAAAACTTGATCTAGCCGTCCCGACTTATCAAAAATATATTAGTATGTGTCCCACGATTCCGGGGATATAAAGAACGTAGAAAACGAGCTTATAACGAAAAAGATACAAGCGTTTGAACTTAGACGATTTTTACAAATTTCCATCAGCTTTTCTATTATTATTTTGCCGCAAAACTGTCTTTGCGAGACACCACTTTCTTGGCTGTTTTTCTTCATGATCTGATCAATTTGAGTCCGAGCCGTAGTTTTATGAAATCATGATCTTCCAAGAAGATTTTCAAATCAATTGGCCGTTCGTCGAATAGACTTATAACGAATAAACTACGACCTCATCTATATACCCGATAAACTATATATATTTTGACAGCTTTTACTATAATGAAATTTTCTAAGTGTTTAACACAATACTTTCAAGTAACAACAATAAGAGTCGATTTTCTCATCGATCAAGACCCGTATAACCAAAAGTTAAATGACACGACTTCAAGATATTGTTACAAGGTTTTCAAAAACGCCGAGTTTTATCACTAACCATTAACGTAAAACATTTCGCGTCTTGTTTTGCGTGGCCATTTTGGGCATTTTTTCAAGTAATGAAAATGTTATTTTTGCGACAAAAACGTTATATTTGCCGATAGAACACCAAACAAGGATCGTGGAGTACCGTTTCAACCTATTTCCATGAAAAGTGGTTATTAACCTAACGAGACGTCAAAAACGTATTTGTCGACGATAAACGTTATTTTCCAAACTAATGAGTGGTATCGATAACATACGTATTTGCATGTGTAGCGTCATTTCATTTCTTACATTAGATCATATCATTCATATTAGGTTGCGGTTAGAGATCGTGTCTCATTTCTGTGTATTCATTGTTGTCATCGTAGCTATTGCACCAGGTGAGTTCATAACCCCTACTTTTACTTGTTTCACAACTGTTTTGGGGGAAGATAGATGCTCCTTACTATTTAAATTCAATGCTTGTTTTACTTGAACGCGATTCATTTTCTCAAACATTACTGGATGGTTGAAATACTTGATTGATTACTTGAATACATTATGAATTACTTATTCCATCATTGATTTCTTTCTTATGAACACAAGTTCTTGCTTTTGCGGACATAAATACAAAACTGTTACTTTGCCTGAGTTACCTATTACTGCCACTGAAGTCCCCTTTATCATGAACCGTTAATTACATGCGTGTGAGCGCGAATGCTGTGGATAGATCTATCTGGGTTGACACCCCGTCCGAGTTGGTCGCGCCAACCTGTCAAACGGACGCATATCATTCGGATTACTTCCGAGTGTCTGGAAAACACTTAATTGGGGCATTTTATGCTTGATTGCATACGATTACGTCGAGCTTCGGGGTCATGAGCTTAGGCACTGTATACCTTATTTTTAGCTGTGACATTGTATTTGTTATATTGTCTTGCTACTGAAAATCTCGTGTTCCGCAAATGACTTGTTTACTTAAACATTATACTTTTGGCAGTGGGTTGTTAACACACAGGTTACAAGTCTCTTATGGCGGGACTTGTAACTGAGTGGATTTACGATGCCTTTGCTGGGAAATACTTAATTTCTAGAAACTCTTGTTTACGGGAAATACTTGTTTACTTAAAACTATGAACTCACCAGCTTTATGCTGACTTTTTAGCATGTATTTTCAGGTTTTAAGCAATGGCGCACTACAGGAGGTTTTGGCAGGGCATGGCATGGTCATAGAAGACTCTGATATTCTTAGGGGGACCGTTTTAAACTATTTTAAGGGCCTACTTCCGCACTAATTTTAAACAATGTAAATTCAATACTTTTAGCTAAATGATTTTATTCTAAATGATTGAAGTGAAAACCATTTTACACTTGTTTTGTAATACCAATTGAGTTACACCCCAGCTACATGTATGCTTCCGCTGTACCCGATTCTGGGGGTGTGACAGATTGGTATCAGAGCTTTGGCTATAGCGAACTAAGTATTTTTAAAACCTAGACTATAGCTACTTTCAAGAAAACTTAACCCTATGACCGTCACGTGCCTGCCTGCCAAGCTGAAGCCTCATTTGTGGTTAGTTGCTGACATAGGTGATGAGATTGTTATCTCATTATCTGGTATATTATATTCATTTATTATAGTTGATTACTATAATTGTCTTTCATATAAGCATGTTCACGTATCATATATGTCACCGTGTTATGTTTTTCCTTGCATAGTTTCATCATTTGACCTCGAGTTTGGTCACCTGCTTTTGTCTTTCAGAACGTCTTGATATTTGTAAAGGACATGGTATTAGTATAACTGAGCTGAGTATTTCAAAATTCATGGAACCTCGGTGGAATATAGACTGGTCATTTATATTCAACCCGGGATAGTGAGATATAGGCTGACCACCTATGTCTGACTCAGAAATGAATTTTGCAACACTGAGAATGGTTATAATAAGATTATGTCTGGATTGAATCCCCTACTCAATTTCCAAATGTTTCATTCATGTGTGTGTATACTCTCGTTGTTGGAACCTTCATACTTTTCATCACTTCGTAAACCACCTATTGGAAGCATGTCAGCTAGTCATTTTATTTCATGAACTTTCATATTTATGCACGATATACTCATATCACAGTATTTTCTTTTGTCACAATCTCATTTTGTTGCAGTTGTCACAGTCTCTTGCCTTCTCACCATCACTATCATTTCTTTTCCCCACCCCCATATATACAAAGAATTAGGTGACACTCTATAGATTCCGATGTCACTCATCCCTCACTACTCCCTATATTGATAAGTGGATATTATCAATGACCTCCCTAGGAAAGACTTTCCATACCTTCTATGAGGATGATCCCTCGGTACATTAAGATCATTCATAACTCAACAAAAATATCAAGACATCACAAAACCATTCGAACCACTATCACTGGCCTGATCGCCAAAATTCTATCATCTAGAAAGTATTGGCTTGACTGAATTACAAGATTCATTTAGATACGAGTGCTCACTAAGCAACACCATAGAGATAAATCCAACCTCTTAACCGAGACTATAGATTGAACATGTCCTCACCAATAGACTTTATTCGAACATGTTAGACACCTATGCATTTGTGCAGACATACATACCTGGCTATTTTATCCTCTTAATACTTTCATTTTTAAATGGATTTTCTCCAAACTACCGTTATACAAAACATATAACTTATAAGAAATACTTTTCTGAGGCACTTATTTTGTCAAGCAAATTCCTTTTGGTTAATCTTTTACAAAACTATTGAATGTTAGGAAAATTTTAAACATCGATCTTTTGGTAAACCATATCATCCACCTTATGTTGTAAACGGTCCTATTTTGCTTAACTATTAAATTTTGAAAAAAAAAATGTTACTTAGAAAGCCGTTGGCTCAAAGTTGTAAATTCATTTACTCAGGGAAGGTTTATGAACTAAACACACAATCTCAAAACAAAATTTGAAAAATCAATCACTATATTACATCACTTATACATTTAGGATTATGTGATTCGATGACATAGAACTTGGGGAAAACCTTAGTAATGGAGACTAAGCATCGTAGGTGGAGAAAGACTCAATTCACGACATCCTGCGAAGGATCCCAACCTTATCCTAATCTATTATTTTCAACAACACCTTTTGACGGACTTAACCTTGTAAGTCTTTCAAAACAAGATTCATGATACCCATTTCAATTATTCCTAATAGAGGAATTTGATTCACCTCAAACTTCTAGCGATTACATTAAAGATTTCTTTGGAACCACACCAACTATCATCTGTAGACCAATGGTCAGAATTTCAAACATAGGGAGATATGCCCAAATCGGGTGTGATTGACACTAGAAATGGTTGGATTAACCATTTGCCATAAATCAAATTCAGTTGCAACCATAGTTACCACACGAGCTTAGAGACTACACCATTCGGAGCACTCTATGGTCGAAGTGCCAACATCCATTGACGGATCAAAACTTGGAAAAGCTCAACTCACTAGTCCCGTAAGCATTCATGAAATAACCAGGAATTTCCTACAAATCAAGAATCAATTACAAGTTCGATAAGCGGTAAACCACAAAAATTTCAAGTTCGTGGCATGATTATGTTGAAAGTTCTGCCTAGGAAAGGCATAATACCATTCAGAAAACTTCATAAAGTTAAACCCGATATACACTGGACCATTCAATATTTCTGACAGGGTAGGCCTGGAGGCTGTCAGACTTGAACCTTGTTAGAGCTCAGTAGTATACACGATAAAAATCATCACCTTTTCACCAATACAACTTAAGAGACCAACACAAACTGAACTTCGGGACGAAGTTCCTTTTAAGGGGGTGAGACTGTAACAACCCGCATTTTCAGGACATTTCTCCTATTCACTATTCACCATTTACTATTCACCGGTCACTATTCATCATTTTACTATTCATCGTTTTCGGAGTCAGTTTGTGATTCCGAGAAGTGTTTCAAAATTTTACTATTCATATGACACTATTCATTTCCGGAAGGAAATCACTATTCACGATTGCCGTTCATTTCATCGTAAACTGAGTTTACGAGTCTTCAAATTCGCGTAACCAATGTGGTTTCGCTGTGAATTCATGCATCATTCATTAATGACATTTCATATAGACTGGATTAGTCTACACATCATCATCACTTGAGAACCTACACGGATATGCATTATTTCTATATACGTATGCTTAATTTGTAATTAACGTTACCACTCAGTTTTTACTAGGAACGTATACCCAATACTCCCGACTACGATCCTAACATATTTTCATACTTATTATAATGATATAAAAATTATATTATTAATTTACCCGGTGTTTTGAAATCAATTACTATATTTCACGGTCGGAGCTTATAACCCTGTCGGTTTACGAAATTTCAACACGATAATTATTTTAACACCCGATTCTCATCAGGAATGTAATTTTATAATTTTTACAACGTCGTCACATTTTATTTGGTACAGTTAAACTTTACTTCTAGCAAACTCGGTACCCGGTATCACCTAAACTACACAATATCTACCTAAATAACACCTAAAGTCAAAAGTTACTTACATACTCATCCAACCCATCACCAAACCCACGCCCCTTCCATTCAAAATCTCTTACACATTGGAATTTCATCACTAACTCTCATTAATAATTTGTACCCTTTAACCAAAATACTTTCCAATCCATTTTATATGTACCAAGACTTCAATAATACTTTCATTTGCTACAAAAATATATCACTCTCATCTCTCTCACTCTAAGGATCAGCCAAGGAAGAAAACCAAAGAAGAATCCATTTTTTTTTCAAGAATCAAGTGTTAAAACAAGTCTTATTATTAATCTAGTTAAGGTTTTGAAATAAAAACCTCAAGATTAACTAAGTTTTCATCACCATCTTTCAATAATCACTCAAGTAAGTTACTAATAATCTTTCCTACTCTTTTAAAGATCTATTTTATATATTTTCATGATCTAGTAACAAAACATGCAAATATACTATGATCCATACCACTTATTGTTTATTTTTGTTTATAAACATAGATCTACAATTTTTATTAGCAATCTTGTAACAATTCGCAATTTCAGGTTAATTACCATTTCCGGAAAATTTCACTATTCACTTTTACTATTCATTTTTCCCGAAACTTTCCCGAAAGTTGATTTTTATTTGATATTCTCGAGTGATAAATCATTTCCATGGCAAATTATATGTTTGACATTCGTCAGATCATTTTCGTGAAAGTTATTAAGGAATTACACGTTTTAGGGTAAAACGTCATTCAGAAATTCTACGTACAACGAAACTCGACCGCGTTAAGTGACCCCGCATCAGAAAAATGTTTGACACACTCATGATTTATTTGAGAATTAATCGTGACTGAGAAAAACATGACCAAAGACTTCCCAGCAGGTCACCCATGTCGGTACTAATCTCACATGAGCACGCTTAACCGAATGGGCGATTAACCGTTAGACCACAAAACGAGTTTCTAAGACATTTTGAGTTTTCAAAATTATTAGAAAAAGTCAACATAATTTTCCCTCCTCCTTTGACCAAAAATCATCCCTTGATGTTATAAGTCATTTCGTGATTTTTAGGCTTACGGTTTGATGTCTAAGAGACATTTAATACCAACCGACACTAGACTGAGCCCAGTCTAGACATTATAAGTCATTTTAAATCATTTTTATCACATTAGAAAAGTAACATTTTACTTTTCTCAATTTTACGCAATATTCGTACGTTTTACGTATTACGCGTTTTAGACCCGTGTTTCCAGTTTTTAGCAGGGTTTTAGCACCCGATAGAACCTACCACTCATTTTATATTTTATTATGGACTATATGGACATGTTTAACAATACTTTCAAATTCCATAATTTTACGACACCCGGTTTTACGTTTTGAGGCTTAATCATTTACGATTGGCATTTCCCGGAGTCAAAACTCATCTAGTAACTTGGATAATATCATCCAAGGCACACCTCACCCTCCCTTATCCATGTGAACCGCCTCTAGGAGGGGGGATTCACACTATGTGGCTCAATCTCATGCTAGGAGGCCTTAGATGAGAACATGTGTAGAACTTGGTGAGCAAGTGTTGACAAGTCAAAGGAAGTAACCTCCTTAAGACCCTATAAAAGCCCCATTCCCCCCTTTTGGTGCCGTGCATCCCCAACCCCAAATCCCTCTCATCCTTAGTTCATTTCCTTCTAATTTCTAGCAAGATTCAAGTGCTAGTTCAAGGTAGAAACCCTAGATAGGTTATCATTCATCAAACACTTCCATAACCTTATATACTTGGTGATTTCTCTTGAGTTTAAATCCACTCAAGTCACCTAAACCTTCATCATCCATCTTTCAAGAATACCAAGGGTAGAAAGATTGCATGAAGTGAAGTGGGTTGAAGCAAGTCTATCAAAGTCCTATCCTTACATGTTAACTTCCTTTCATCTTTGAAAGCCAAAAGTTGTGAGCCAAACCCTAACTTGATTCTTGTTAAATAATCATGTTCATGTTATTTACATATTATTTGTGCTATATATTGTCTTGTTATCATGTCCATGATGTATAAAAATGACCAAAACAAGTTATTGTTATTGATTGATAAAACAAGTTACTAAAACAAGTAAACTAGTGACTTTGTTGGTATAACCTGATCAAAATGGTAAAAATTTTATATTGGATTATTACATATTACAGTAGAGGACTTAACAAGGAAACCATAGCAATTTGAACCACCTAAAACGAGTATACGAGTCAAAAGTTACGCCCATTTGAAGTTACCAAAGATTTCCGGCAAAACTGCCTAAACCTTACTGAATCGCATTCTGACTTTTTGAAAGTCCCACTTCTGGTCCGATTCATCAAAAAGTTAAAACACGAAAGTTGTCCGGAACGACGTTTTCGTTCAGGAACAAAGAGGCTCGAGCCTTGAAAACACTTTCTGAGTAAGATATTTCACAATTTCTTAACAGCTATTTACATATAATAAGTCACTAAGTTATGGTTATACTTTAAAAGGAACAAGAGTTATTATGACCTATAAACAAGACCACCACCATAGCTAGAGCCAAGGTTGTGTCTCATGACCTTGAAACAAGGACTAAAGGTCATGGCTAGGCCATGACGAAATGATCATAACAACTTACATAGGCGTAAACATGAAACAATGAATTAGGCGATAACATGAACAAGCAATTTGGATCTACTTCACTTAAAAGGAAACCATGAGATATTACCAAGAGAAAATGGTCATTCAAGACTTATGAAACTATCCCTAATAACAATCTTCATGTACAAATAAACTTTCATAAGTTTATTCAAATATCGGACATGTAACCTTTCGGATCAAAACTTATATCTATATATTTCATCAACTACTACAATAGTAGGGAGCCTCATGTGAGGAGTTCATTATGTAAGCCGTCGAGATGAGTTGTGGATTTACGAATTAAAGTGTCCTGGCTCCTCGAACGTTTACTAACATGACTTCTGAATTATGTCGGCCCGAACGGTAGTAAACGATATATAAACATACATGTTTCATGAATCATTTCTTTCAAAGACTTACAATATACATCATACCACATCATGGACTATAATGCAAGATATATATATATATATAGGCACTACTTCATAGTCTTTACTCCGATCCTAAGTCGCGACATTCTATTATAGGTTGCTCGTAGAAACCTACACGATTCAACCGTTACATTCATTACTTGCTATCTTAACTTAAGGTGAGTTCATAGCCCCACTTTACATTACTTCAATGTTTTACAAACCCTTGGGGGGAATACATGCTATTATTTTTCTACTCGAACACAATGCTTTCTATTGTATGCTATTCGACTATGTTTTATTATCACTAAGTAACAACCTTGCTAAACCGAGATCCCTTATTATGAACCATTTAATCACTAGCAATAGTGAGCGCAAATATTGTGAATAGGCCTATTGGGATTGACGAATCCCATTTGTATTGACTAAGTTCAAACAAATGCATTAATATTTGAGATTTAGGTATGTTAGCAAAGTACCTACCGGGATAAATCTGCCGATCGATATTGGTACACGTTAACGTTATGGTGTCATAAGCTTAGTGTATAATAACCTTTCCGGGCATATAACAACGTAGCCCATCATTGTTTTCCAAATATTGGTGTGAGTCTATAGCTCACACTACCAACATATTGTGTTCAAACGATTTAACTACAAACACTACAATTATTGTGTTCAACGATTTAACTACCAACACATTGTGTTCAAACATTAAACAAACTCTATGAATATCACTCAACCTTTGTGTTGACCTCTCAAGCATGTATTTCAGGTTCATGACGATCAAGGATAGCACGGAAGGGCACGGATACTCAAGAGGGCTATAAATTTTATTATCATTAAAAAACACATTTATTATACATTGTAAACATGGAACCATTTGGGACCTCATTTTGTAAATCTCTGATATTTATACAATTTGAATGATAAATCTTTTAAAACGACTCAATTGGAGTTCGTTTTCTATTATTGTGACTATTGTGCCGTCAAGTAACATCCAGTTCGAATTCCGCTGCATCCATGAATTGGGGGTGTTACAGATTGGTACCAGAGCTATGGTTATAGAGAAACGGGTCTAAGTGAGACCTAAACTATAACTACAATCACAAACAAAAACATTTTATAGCCTTCCGCTCTCCGTGTCTTCCATCCTCCAGACGATTATGGATTTAGTAAGCATGTTATGCTTCACAAACAAATTAGTATATTCATATATACCCATTTTGAGCATTTCCCCGTAAGCATAAGTATATTGATATATACACACTAAGCATTTTATGCTACATGAACACATATCAGTATATTGATATATACACACTAAGCATTTTATGCTACATGAACACATATAAGTATATTGATATATACACACTAGGCATTTTATGCTACATGAACACATATAAGTATATTGATATATACACACTAGGCATTTTATGCTACATGAACATATTAGTATATTGATATATAAACTCGGTTTATTTTCAATCATTTATCTAAACAATGAACTAAACATATCTGTGTATGCCTATTCTAAGGCATTTCGACATAGTCACACTCTCCCAATCATGTTCCTACTCCAACATTCATTTTCCAAGACATTGTGAGATACAATGGTCTCATTCATTTTTCAAGACATTGTGAGATACAATGGTCTCATTCATTTTTCAGACATTGTCAGATACAATGGTCTCATTCATTTTTCAAGACATTGTGAGATACAATGGTCTCATTCATTTTTCAAGACATTGTGATATACAATGGTCTCATTCATTTTTCAAGACATTGTGAGATACAATGGCCTCATTCATTTGCCAAGACATTGTGAGATACAATGGTCTCATTCATTTTCCAAGACATTGTATGATACAATGGTCTTAATCATTTCTCAAATGTTTTGAGTCACCTAATGGTTTAACCTACTTCCCAGACATTGTGAATTGCACAATGGTCTAACCTACTTCCGAGACATTGTGATTTGTGCAATGGTCTCTGGAATTATTTCACGACCTCATCAATATCATTTCTTATGATATCAAAAACCCATCACAATCTAACGATTTCCAAACAAGAAATATGAGATTTCTAAAGGACAAACTAATCCATCATCGACAAAAGCTGAACTTTCTCTACATTCATCAAAGTTTTCTGATGAAACCTTCATTATTAAAAGTTCGTGATCCTGGCCAAGTATGTTCTATTTTAGAACTACTTAAAACTTCCTTTCCATACGTATCTACCCTTACTACCTTCTATGCAATGGAATATGAAAACATACGTTACAAGTCTTGTATGGACGGGACTTGCAACTTAAGGGTTTGACATCGCCTTTGTTTAGTGAACAGTTTCCCAAAACCAACGGACATATCACAAGTATACCTAATTTAGGTATCTGAAAATTTTATCGAACCTTGGCTAAATATAGACTAGTCACCTATATTTAACCTAGGGACAGTGGAATATAGTCTGACTAACTATATTCGACTTAAAATTTTCAAATACTGAGAATAGTTGTACTAAGGGTTATGTTTAGATTGATTTCCTACATGAACACGATAAACCACCAGAATACATTAAAACAATCTAGAGACACGATAGTGCCTTACCACTCAGCGAAATCTTAACATTTTATTTGTACTACCTAACTTCATTCTTGAAAGTTTTCATTTATGAGATAATCCGAACTACTATCTGGGATAGTTATCAATTATTCTCTTCATCCTGTAGAAGTACCATCCTGTTTAGGATACCATTCCATCATAAACTTTTAAAATCTCTTAAGATTTTCAAAACAAACTCAACATCTATACCTAAGAGTATTAATGTTAAGCATACACTACACACTTTTGTTCATCAACATATCATAACATTATCTTCACAACCGTTGGAACCACAAGCTCATTAACAGATCTTGATGCACTTTTAAAGCTCAAATCATCCTTAGTTACACCACAAGCACCCTTATCAGCTTTACAAGATTGAATATTCATCTTGTACTTTTGGAACGCCAATATCATCTCGTAATACACTACCTTGTAACTCACCGGCTAAGTATGAATGTTGTGTCGGGAATTCTTGAGTAGGATGATTTATAATGTCCTTATTTGAATGGATTGGGATGCCTTTTTATTTAAATAAAGAAATTATAAATCATCGAACCATACGTTTATATTCCTTTAGTTACATCGTTTGGGATGCCTCTCTATGTAAATAAAGAATTATAAACAAGTGGGCTTATTTGTATCCGAAATAACATAAGTATGAAGTCAACCTACATTACATTGCTCGGGTATGGCTTGATACCTACATTACATTGCTCGGGTATGGCATGATACCTACATTACATTGCTCGGGTATGGCATGATACCTACATTATATTCACCACAAGAAATCCTATCTTTTCACCGACATCGCTTCAAACCATGACATAAACACTAGGTACAACAACCGATTACCTACTAGACTATGATTGCGACTACTATCCCAATTTCCATTGATATTCCACTACTATATCAATTTCCATTTATTGGATTCCTATGTAAATTGCTATTGTTGTTCAACTGTTATATCAATTGCTATTGATACTTGACAACTATATCAATTTCCATTTTGATATTTAACTATATCAATTTCTGTACAACTACTATATCAATTTCTATTAATAATCGACTGCTACGTCAAATTTCTTTGATATTCGACTATTATATGGATCTCTACTGATATTCAACCATGTTATCAATCTCTATTGACACACCATATTCTGAGACAAATCAAACTACATCACTAGTAATTCTAGACTTTGGTCCTCATAAGTAACCACACCTTTTCATCGACACCACTCCAACATATGACACACATAGAACTTCGGGACGAAGTTCCCCGTAAGGGGTAGAGACTGTAACAATTCGCAATTTCAGGTTAATTACCATTTCCGGAAAATTTCACTATTCACTTTTACTATTCATTTTTCCCGAAACTTTCCTGAAAGTTGATTTTTATTTGATATTCTCGAGTGATAAATCATTTCCATGGCAAATTAAATGTTTGACATTCGTCAGATCATTTTCGTGAAAGTTATTAAGGAATTACACGTTTTAGGGTAAAACGTCATTCAGAAATTCTACGTACAACGAAACTCGACCGCGTTAAGTGACCCCGCATCAGAAAAATGTTTGACACACTCATGATTTATTTGAGAATTAATCGTGACTGAGAAAAACATGACCAAAGACTTCCCAGCAGGTCACCCATGTCGGTACTAATCTCACATGAGCACGCTTAACCGAATGGGCGATTAACCGTTAGACCACAAAACGAGTTTCTAAGACATTTTGAGTTTTCAAAATTATTAGAAAAAGTCAACATAATTTTCCCTCCTCCTTTGACCAAAAATCATCCCTTGATGTTATAAGTCATTTCGTGATTTTTAGGCTTACGGTTTGATGTCTAAGAGACATTTAATACCAACCGACACTAGACTGAGCCCAGTCTAGACATTATAAGTCATTTTAAATCATTTTTATCACATTAGAAAAGTAACATTTTACTTTTCTCAATTTTACGCAATATTCGTACGTTTTACGTATTACGCGTTTTAGACCCGTGTTTCCAGTTTTTAGCAGGGTTTTAGCACCCGATAGAACCTACCACTCATTTTATATTTTATTATGGACTATATGGACATGTTTAACAATACTTTCAAATTCCATAATTTTACGACACCCGGTTTTACGTTTTGAGGCTTAATCATTTACGATTGGCATTTCCCGGAGTCAAAACTCATCTAGTAACTTGGATAATATCATCCAAGGCACACCTCACCCTCCCTTATCCATGTGAACCGCCTCTAGGAGGGGGGATTCACACTATGTGGCTCAATCTCATGCTAGGAGGCCTTAGATGAGAACATGTGTAGAACTTGGTGAGCAAGTGTTGACAAGTCAAAGG
This sequence comes from Artemisia argyi, assembly GCA_030686995.1. Lineage (NCBI taxonomy): Eukaryota > Viridiplantae > Streptophyta > Magnoliopsida > Asterales > Asteraceae > Artemisia > Artemisia argyi. The sequence goes on from CM060701.1 coordinate 229,054,359, forward strand.
AAGTAACCTCCTTAAGACCCTATAAAAGCCCCATTCCCCCCTTTTGGTGCCGTGCATCCCCAACCCCAAATCCCTCTCATCCTTAGTTCATTTCCTTCTAATTTCTAGCAAGATTCAAGTGCTAGTTCAAGGTAGAAACCCTAGATAGGTTATCATTCATCAAACACTTCCATAACCTTATATACTTGGTGATTTCTCTTGAGTTTAAATCCACTCAAGTCACCTAAACCTTCATCATCCATCTTTCAAGAATACCAAGGGTAGAAAGATTGCATGAAGTGAAGTGGGTTGAAGCAAGTCTATCAAAGTCCTATCCTTACATGTTAACTTCCTTTCATCTTTGAAAGCCAAAAGTTGTGAGCCAAACCCTAACTTGATTCTTGTTAAATAATCATGTTCATGTTATTTACATATTATTTGTGCTATATATTGTCTTGTTATCATGTCCATGATGTATAAAAATGACCAAAACAAGTTATTGTTATTGATTGATAAAACAAGTTACTAAAACAAGTAAACTAGTGACTTTGTTGGTATAACCTGATCAAAATGGTAAAAATTTTATATTGGATTATTACATATTACAGTAGAGGACTTAACAAGGAAACCATAGCAATTTGAACCACCTAAAACGAGTATACGAGTCAAAAGTTACGCCCATTTGAAGTTACCAAAGATTTCCGGCAAAACTGCCTAAACCTTACTGAATCGCATTCTGACTTTTTGAAAGTCCCACTTCTGGTCCGATTCATCAAAAAGTTAAAACACGAAAGTTGTCCGGAACGACGTTTTCGTTCAGGAACAAAGAGGCTCGAGCCTTGAAAACACTTTCTGAGTAAGATATTTCACAATTTCTTAACAGCTATTTACATATAATAAGTCACTAAGTTATGGTTATACTTTAAAAGGAACAAGAGTTATTATGACCTATAAACAAGACCACCACCATAGCTAGAGCCAAGGTTGTGTCTCATGACCTTGAAACAAGGACTAAAGGTCATGGCTAGGCCATGACGAAATGATCATAACAACTTACATAGGCGTAAACATGAAACAATGAATTAGGCGATAACATGAACAAGCAATTTGGATCTACTTCACTTAAAAGGAAACCATGAGATATTACCAAGAGAAAATGGTCATTCAAGACTTATGAAACTATCCCTAATAACAATCTTCATGTACAAATAAACTTTCATAAGTTTATTCAAATATCGGACATGTAACCTTTCGGATCAAAACTTATATCTATATATTTCATCAACTACTACAATAGTAGGGAGCCTCATGTGAGGAGTTCATTATGTAAGCCGTCGAGATGAGTTGTGGATTTACGAATTAAAGTGTCCTGGCTCCTCGAACGTTTACTAACATGACTTCTGAATTATGTCGGCCCGAACGGTAGTAAACGATATATAAACATACATGTTTCATGAATCATTTCTTTCAAAGACTTACAATATACATCATACCACATCATGGACTATAATGCAAGATATATATATATATATAGGCACTACTTCATAGTCTTTACTCCGATCCTAAGTCGCGACATTCTATTATAGGTTGCTCGTAGAAACCTACACGATTCAACCGTTACATTCATTACTTGCTATCTTAACTTAAGGTGAGTTCATAGCCCCACTTTACATTACTTCAATGTTTTACAAACCCTTGGGGGGAATACATGCTATTATTTTTCTACTCGAACACAATGCTTTCTATTGTATGCTATTCGACTATGTTTTATTATCACTAAGTAACAACCTTGCTAAACCGAGATCCCTTATTATGAACCATTTAATCACTAGCAATAGTGAGCGCAAATATTGTGAATAGGCCTATTGGGATTGACGAATCCCATTTGTATTGACTAAGTTCAAACAAATGCATTAATATTTGAGATTTAGGTATGTTAGCAAAGTACCTACCGGGATAAATCTGCCGATCGATATTGGTACACGTTAACGTTATGGTGTCATAAGCTTAGTGTATAATAACCTTTCCGGGCATATAACAACGTAGCCCATCATTGTTTTCCAAATATTGGTGTGAGTCTATAGCTCACACTACCAACATATTGTGTTCAAACGATTTAACTACAAACACTACAATTATTGTGTTCAACGATTTAACTACCAACACATTGTGTTCAAACATTAAACAAACTCTATGAATATCACTCAACCTTTGTGTTGACCTCTCAAGCATGTATTTCAGGTTCATGACGATCAAGGATGGCACGGAAGGGCACGGATACTCAAGAGGGCTATAAATTTTATTATCATTTAAAAACACATTTATTATACATTGTAAACATGGAACCATTTGGGACCTCATTTTGTAAATCTCTGATATTTATACAATTTGAATGATAAATCTTTTAAAACGACTCAATTGGAGTTCGTTTTCTATTATTGTGACTATTGTGCCGTCAAGTAACACCCAGTTCGAATTCCGCTGCATCCATGAATTGGGGGTGTTACAAATCTCATGAGATCCACCATTTTTGGTGATGTTTAGGAACCCATGACACCCTAAGAAGGTGTATGGTAGGATTGGGTACTTGTGGAGTTGATTTGAAGTAGATTGGTTAAACCTTGAACAAGTCTTGATCCTTAAAAATGAGTTTTAAACACTATATATATAGATCTGTCCATTTTTGTAAAACGTCGGAAACTCAGGGTCTAGGGTGTAACTTTGGACCCAAGATTTAGAAAATACATTCCGAGACGAAACTATGGCCGAAAACGGGGATAAAAACGAGTTAATAACGAAGGAGATATGATTTTCCGAAATTTAACGACGAAAAATACTTTCAAATATAGGTTCTGTCCCAAATCGCCAATTTCAGAAAACTCAGGGGTTTCCGGGTAACATTGGGTTAGATATTCAGAAAATACTTTCAAAAATGAAACCGTGGCCGCTTGAATCACTAAAATCCGAGTTACGACGAAAAAGATATGCTATTTTCAATTTTAACGACGAAAACTATTTTCTGAAAAATAGCTTGCTGTTGAACAGTTTTCATGGACTGTTTCGAGACGTAAAACTTGATCTAGCCGTCCCGACTTATCAAAAATATATTAGTATGTTGTCCCACGATTCCGGGGATATAAAGAACGTAGAAAACGAGCTTATAACGAAAAAGATACAAGCGTTTGAACTTAGACGATTTTTACAAATTTCCATCAGCTTTTCTATTATTATTTTGCCGCAAAACTGTCTTTGCGATACACCACTTTCTTGGCTATTTTTCTTCATGATATGATCAATTTGAGTCCGAGCCGTAGTTTTATGAAATCAAGATCTTCCAACAAGCTTTTCAAATCAATTGGCCGTTCGTCGAATAGACTTATAACGAATAAACTACGACCTCATCTATATACCCGATAAACTATATATATTTTGACAGCTTTTACTATAATGAAATTTTCTAAGTGTTGAACACAATACTTTCAAGTAACAACAATAAGAGTCGATTTTCTCATCGATCAAGACCCGTATAACCAAAAGTTAAATGACACGACTTCAAGATATTGTTACAAGGTTTTCAAAAACGCCGAGTTTTATCACTAACCATTAACGTACAAAATTTCGCGACTTGTTTTGCGAGGCCATTTTGGGCATATTTTCAAGTAATGAATATGTTATTTTTGCGACAAAAACCTTATATTTGCCGATAGAACACCAAACAAGGATCGTGGAGTACCGTTTCAACCTATTTCCATGAAAAGTGGTTATTAACCTAACGAGACGTCAAAAACGTATTTGTCGACGATAAACGTTATTTTCAAAACTAATGAGTGGTATCGATAACATACGTATTTGCATGTGTAGCGTCATTTCATTTCTTACATTAGATCATATCATTCATATTAGGTTGCGGTTAGAGATCGTGCCTCATTTCTGTGTATTCATTGTTGTCATCGTAGCTATTGCACCAGGTGAGTTTATAACCCCTACTTTTACTTGTTTCACAACTGTTTTGGGAGAAGATACATGCTCCTTACTATTTAAATTCAATGCTTGTTTTACTTGAACGCGATTCATTTTCTCAAACATTACTGGATGGTTGAAATACTTGATTGATTACTTGAATACATTATGAATTACTTATTCCATCCTTGATTTCTTTCTTATGAACACAAGTTCTTGCTTTTGCGGACATAAATACAAAAATGTTACTTTGCCTGAGTTACCTATTACTGCCACTGAAGTCCCCTTTATCATGAACCGTTAATTACATGCGTGTGAGCGCGAATGCTGTGGATAGATCTATTTGGGTTGACACCCCGTCCGAGTTGGTCGCGCCAACCTGTCAAATGGACGCATATCATTCGGATTACTTCCGAGTGTCTGGCAAACACTTAATTGGGGCATTTTATGCTTGATTGCATACGATTACGTCGAGCTTCGGGGTCATGAGCTTAGGCACTGTATACCTTATTTTTAGCTGTGACATTGTATTTGTTATATTGTCTTGCTACTGAAAATCTCGTGTTCCGCAAATGACTTGTTTACTTAAACATATTACTTTTGGCAGTGGGTTGTAAACACACAGGTTACAAGTCTCTTATGGCGGGACTTGTAACTGAGTGGATTTATGATGCCTTTGCTGGGAAATACTTAATTTCTGGAAACTCTTGTTTACGGGAAATACTTGTTTACTTAAAACTATGAACTCACCAGCTTTATGCTGACGTTTTAGCATGTATTTTCGGGTTTTAAGCAATGGCACACTACAGGAGGTTTTGGCAGGGCATGGCATGGTCATAGAAGACTTTGATATTCTTAGGGGGACCGTTTTAAACTATTTTAAGGGCCTACTTCCGCACTAATTTTAAACAATGTAAATTCAATACTTTTAGCTAAACGATTTTATTCTAAATGATTGAAGTGAAAACCATTTTACACTTGTTTTGTAATACCAATTGAGTTACACCCCAGCTACATGTATGCTTCCGCTGGACCCGATTCTGGGGGTGTGACACTTATGTTGCATACGCTTCAAAACTGCAACTCCTCTGCAAGCTTGTGTTTGTTGTGTACCACTACCACTATCAGGAACCGTATCCTTATTGAAAACCTTAACTATGTTTCTTTTAGTAATGTTAAGGTAATACAAAGATACTTTTGGAGTAAAAACTGAAACATTAGCATGTACCAAAGCTGTCCCTTCGGTAAAATGTTTCCTTCCATAACCCCCCTCATCATTAAGGACTTTGTGGTGTATTGCACCACTAACTGAGCCTGTAGGATCCTTCAAAGTAACTGTAAGATCTCCAATTGCATTTGGAGAAACAGACATCACTATTGCAATAACTTGCTCAAGTTTACCTTTCTTCATAAATTTATCGATGTTTCCTAGACAGCCGTAGACAATCCCCCCATTATTATGAACATAATCAACCGCTCCAACCCACGGTCCACGTGTAAAACACTTATTCGGATCTAATTGTTCATCTGCCTTCATGATGAAGGCTTGTGTTGGTGTTTGGGAGTCCTCGACTCCGTCCTCAACAAGCTGTGTTTTAAGCAGCTTTGCTGATTGAACAATACCCGCAGGGCCCGGTATTATCCTAACCGGTTGAGAATCATTTTTTTGAACAACAAAGCTTTTATTTGACAATTTTTTTTGGCTGCTTGTATTCTCCACACGTGCTTGCTGGTTGTTGATGGTACGTTTGGTGGAGGTTAGGAATAGATCAGAATCGTCTACATCAAGCGATAGCTGCCAATCTTCATTTTCATTTGGGTTCATCTTTTCAAAATGCTGCATATGCAGACAACAAATTATAACTTTTGAAGTATTTACCAATTCACAAACTTTACCTTTAATAGTCCTATGATGCCAGTGTTAAGGATTGTTCACATTATTATGTGAATGTACTTATGATGCTGTAATTATGATTTTATGGTCTGCGTAGTTGAACCAATTAAATGTATGATTGGTGGTTGGTGGTTAGGGAAGTTATTAGAGTGTACTATGTTTATGCGACTTCATTTACTTAACTTCATATGGTTGTTAAGGCAATTTACTACTATATTCATTGCTATGTACTTCTCGTATTCGTCCTGTATATGTTGCATAAGCATACTCAAAATTAACAAACACTAACACCAGGTTCAAAACAATGAGTTCTCAAAATTCCACCAATAAATTTAAATGTTTTCTCGTGTGTCAGCCATCAACACGGAAAGTGTTACTCCCACACAACATAAACTACTTGAATCTAGTTAATTATTGCAGAGAAAAGTTCACCATCAGCGTAGATGTTATGATATCGCTGTCCTACGAAATATGTTCTGAAGTAATTGTTGTTAATGATGATGAAGACGTTGAAAGCTTTGTGTGTGATTTTTCACATGTTACCGACCAAATACCAAAACTGTTTATCAAGTTGCACCAGGCGAAAATGTATTCTTCTTGTAAGTCTGCTGATTTTGATTTAAATAAGCCTTACATACCTGATGCATCATCACAAAATAATCCCAACAAATTGTTTACACATATGCCTGACCCTCCAATTGCACCTGAAATTGATATTAAAGATAATTACAGATGTAACTTGGAAAATAGACTTCCATGTAGCATTAAAATAGGTGATAGATTTATTGATAAGGCAGAGTGTATAATTGTAATAGAAAAGAAAGCTATAATAGAAGGGTTTGAATTTTACATTATTAAATCTTGTTCGAAAAGGTATAGTGTAAGATGTGCTGTTCCAGAATGCAGTTGGAACATTTACACACGAAAGTTTTCAGATTCCAATATTTTTAGGGTCACCAACCTTCACCCTTCACACACATGCGAAAAAACACAATTACTCCCTAACCATAGGAATACTTCAAAGGTTATAATTGGTCACATGATCATGGAAAAAATGAGGAACAACAGACGTGTGTATACAGGTAAGGACATAAAGACAGATTTTAAAATAGAATGGAAAATAGAGATTTCTTACCTTCGGGCATGGACTGGGAAAAATTATGCCCTAAAATTGTTGTACGGTTCCCACGCTGAATCGTTTTCCCTTTTACCCAAATATTGTTACAACCTTAAGTTGGCAAATCCGGGTACTGTGACACACATTGAGACAGATGCAGAAGGACAATTCAAGATGTGTTTTTTAGGCTTTGGTGTTTCGGTAAGCATAATTAACGAATTATATCAAATTTATATATCATAGTATTTTTATTACATTTATTTTTAAACTCACTTGTCTGTTATTAACTAAATAGATCCATAGTTTCTTAAAGTATATGTGGCCGCTTATAAAGATAGATGCCGCGCACCTAAAAGGAAAGTACCTTGGAACTAACCTGCTTGCTGTCGGAATAGATGCTAACAATCAGATAATACCACTTGCAACGGGTGTAGCTCAAGGCGAGACTGTTGAATCATGGTCCTGGTTCCTGTCGAAGCTGAAAGAATGTATCGGTGAACGTGATGGTTTTGCTATTATATCTGATAGGCATTACACCATTACCATTGCATGTCAAACTGTTTTTCCCGAAGCCTTTCATGGGTACTATTGTCGGCATTTGATAATGAATTGCAGATTGAAAACTAAAAAGCATAAGGGCATATTTTGGAAGACATGTAAAGCGTACTTGGAGTCTGATTTTAAAAACGCAATCTCTGAGATTAGAAGGTTAAGACCTGAAGCGTACAGAAATCTTGAAGACACTGGTTTTGATAGGTGGTCAAGAGCATACTGTCCAGGAAAAAGATACAGCTACATGACATCAAACAGCGCCGAGTCAATAAATTCGTTAACCAAGTTTGTGCGCAATGTTCCAATAACAATGTTAATAGAGTATTACCGTGAGCTTATTCAACGGTGGTTCTTTGAGCGTAGATACAACGGTGAAGGTAATGATGTGAAAGGCACGCATGTGTAATTGTTATTTTAGTCTTTGTTTATTTCATATTAATTGTTATTTTTTTATTTGTGATTTGTCATATATGTTTTAACAACGATTAATATGAATACCATTTCATAGGTGAACCGCCTGCAACCGCGCTGACAGCTTGGGCTAGTGGTAAAGTTAACGACAGGATGATAAAAAGCAGTACATGGGTTGTCCGTGGTATTCAGCATGGACAAATTTATGAGGTTAGGGACCACAAAGCTGTGCACACAGTTAAATTGACAGAGGGTGATTGTAGTTGCCGCAAATGGCAACTTTCCGGGTTACCTTGCGGGCACGTTTGTGCTGTGGCTAGATTTTGTCACATGAGTAACTGTAATCATTAGGCCAAGGGTTGGTTTTCCCAAACAACTCTGAAATGTACATATGAACATTTGGTGCATCCTCTTCGAGACACGTGGGAAACTCTAGTTGACTTGCAAGTTGTTTTACCGCCTGCTCTTGTTAAGCGGCAACATGGACGACCAAAGGCAAATCAACGTATAAATCACAAGGGGAGGAGCCTAGGATCGTACATTGTGGAAGATGTGGTGCGGGAGGACACTATCGAGACTCTTGTCGTGAACCATTGCCAAGTGAAAAAGTAAGTTTTTCAGTTAATTTATGTATACTTAGTTTCTGTGTATGCTGATATTCATAACATACCATTTGCACTCGTCCATATACAGCTGCGGCATACACAAAATACAAACGTCGACCGAGAATTTGCTGATGCAATGGATTACGAGCAAGATGATGATGCCCCGGTGGAAGATGCGATGGAATCTGAACACTATAATTCGCGTGCAGCTTACAACGACTCGTCAATGGGTGACGCCACGGGGTTATCACAACATTTGTCGGATGATACTTACTACTATCCTCAGTTTGAGGTTTAGCATTATATGTCCATGTAGTATAAACAATCAAGGATGGACTTCGAAAAAGTCACTGTAATGCATGTTGAACAATTTATGCGGATATTTCTATTAATTCTAGTTTTAACGAGCAATATAGTCCGGTCAAATTAAAGTATCATAGTATAACTAACATATGTAATCATGAAACCTTGTTTCTTGGGTGAATGACTCAAAGTTACATCGGTAAATAGTAGAAATACATAAACTTGACTAGAAAACGTTCAATCACATTATGTATCACACTTGCTCTAGTAATTGATGTGTTCTTTTTAAAAAAAAATTATATATAACACGTCTATGCTATTTCTGCATGGGGAAGTATACATAAGGTGTGAATTAATTACAATTAAAGACTTGCATTGAATATTCACCTGTTCACTTTCAATTATACTTCTTTATATATGCTTGCATCATGTCCATTGTCATCCATATACCCTAACTTATCTACACCCTCTAAAAAACCCTAACTCTCATAAGAATAAAATCAATGGCTTCAGAAACTCCTATGATCTATCAACTAAAACAGATTTTTGGCACACAAAAACTTCAAGAATGCTTCAAGCTTCTGACTGTTCATGAGAAGCTCGAAGACAAAGCCTTTATTAGGTACCTAGGCGAACGACGCAATGAGTTGGAAGCCAAGATAAAAATAAGAACAGCTAGAATGTCAGAACTCTGGTCGATCGACCATGATGATGAAGTAGCTGGCTGGGTTATATATGAAAACTTGCGTAAGGTTCAGATCGGGGAGCGAATAAGGTTGGAGGCATTAACTGCTATCATGTCTGAAGTACGTGATGGGTTGAACGAGAAGGATGATCAAATCGGCAGTTATGACTCATTTGAAGAAAAGTTCATGCTTGATTTGGTTATTTCCGTTGTTTGTGTATGGTCTGTTGTTGGGTTTGTAAGCGTTTAGGATGTGCGTGGTGTTGGTACTGATATATATCAACGGTTTTGAACCATCAACTGACTGTATCTTACAACTAATATATCTAAAGTGATCACTAATCGGTCGCTATATTATATTACGTAATATATGTTATGTTTAACACTATGAAGATGTTATGTTTGTAGATTTATTGTTGTCATAGTATTAAAATTGATACATATTACCTTACATTAGTTAAAATAAGTTGTCCATTACATTATCCATAAGTTGGTTAAATTGTTAAAATACTAATGTTATCCATTACATTATGCATTGGGTGAAGCATAAACACCTTAATTGTCATTTGGGTTTCACGCAAATTGACAATTAGCCTGGTTCCAACTACCCTCTTACCGGAACAAATGGCAACAATCCTGCAATAAATATGGTTACAAATTAGTTAGAAGACATCCAAACAATGCAACCTTAAACAAAGAGGTTTTTAACAAACTAAAGTAGCACAAGGTATGCCTACTATATCTTTAATCAGGATAAACAAAATATATATGTGTAATAGATATTCATTTAACATCCTTTTTAACAGATAATCAACATAAAGAGACAACTTTAAAACATGAAAAAGCTTCTTGAACATCTAAAGCCAAAAAGACCCATTCAAAATGACATAAAAAAAAAGAAAAAAAGAAACAAAAATAACTAAAGGCTTAGAGCTCCATAGCCTGTAGCTTTTCAATCAATTTAAAGAGATCAGCCGCCATGTTTCGTTTCTTCCTGGCATTTTGAAGCAACTTTGATATCTCTGTTAGGTCTTCTGTTTGCAGCCGGTTCAAATGATCAAGGCTTTGCAGGGTGGAATCAAAACCAAACAAGAGCTCTAGCTCCCAAATAACGGACTCCCTTCCGGTCACCCTGGACCTTATCTTGTTGGCTTTTTTGCTCAGATCAGCTTCCTCAAGTATGATAACATCAACTTCTCTCCTAAATTTAACGATCATCATGTCTTTCACAAGTCTTGAACCCGCAGCCCTAGCCAACTCATCGATGAAAGGCATTCGAGTGGTCATTTTCTTTTTGGAGAAATGTGTGTAATTTTTTACTGAAAGATAGGGAATTGATTTGATACAAGACCTTGAGACACCACTTTATAACACTAAGCCATGATTACATACACTTCCTATACATCCAAAAACAATTAATGCCCAACCTTTCATATACTTAAGTAGTTTGACCAAAAACTAAAACAAAAAACTATTAATATTCTTTATTTAATAAACCAATATAAACAAATAAGATTTAATGAATTTAATAATTGATGAACACATTAAATTGAATGTGGTGTTGTTAAAGTAAGGTGTACTTTTTTTGTACTTCAATATTAAATAAATAGACCTAACACAACCATCCCCAACCCCATTACAAAATATCTACACCCTATTTGATCCCCAATCTAAATCTGTCTACAGTTGCAAAGCCTAAGTATGTACATACCAAGGATCTGTCAATGTGGGTTGCCTACAGTATTGCGAACATCCTGGACACCAACTAACCCTGGACACAGATTTCCTTGTTGTCCAAAAACAGTAAGTATTGACAGTTTAGACATGTATAGTTGCATTTTATGAAACTATAATGTAGATATGTTTACTTTTAACAGGGTCAAGACAGTTGCAGGTTTAATGGGTTTTTTGATCCACCAATGTGTCCAAGATCTGTGCAGGTTATTCCAGGACAGCTGAGGAATATCAATCAGGCTCAACAGATGGCAACAACATATGAAAAAAGAGCCACAACATTCAAGAACCTTTTATTAATCAGTTGGTTGTTATTTGCTATATATTTCATGTTAAGGTAGACCTCATATTAATTGTTTTACATTGTTATGCTAGACCTATTATATCTACCAGCTTATGGGCTGGCATACTAAATGTATTCGGTTATGGTTATCAATAAATATAATGTTTTGAAACATGCGATAGTGAGTGAAGAACATAACACTTACTTGTCTATACCGACAGTTTACCATGGTTGTGAACGCATTGTGAAGTCTGTGTTACAAGCTACCAAGTAACGACTTTATCTTTTAGATAGAACCTAGCCAGTTGTTCGCGATATGAAAGGGCAGCCTGAATAGGATCTTCCACATCCAACGATTTGCAATGCGACAGCCGGTATAAAAAAATACAGGCCCATATACCACAATCTCCGAAAACCCCACCTTGCTTAGGAACTCGCTCAGCGTTCGTAAATGAAATTGTATATTTTGCGGGATCGATTCCCTTTTTATGGAAGACATTTGTCTTTTCAAGCACATATGCAAGTTTAACCTGTTTAAAAATGTAACCAAATGTGACTGATGTATCAACCCTGAAGAATAAAGTAATGAAAATAACTTATATATTTTAACAAAACACAGATCATACAACACATTAAGTATGAAGTGACCACATCTTTTATATTGTCGAAGTTACTACCATACAACTCTAATTATAACATACATACGTACTACTCGTAATAACTAGTATATAGAACCATCTTGTTCAGTCAGCAGAATCAACGACTCCTTGTAGGGCCCCATGTAGAAAGTACCAGCATCTCCTTCAACACAAACATTATGAAATTGTTGTGACCAATGTTGGTAGACTTCTAGGGTGTGTTCAGCTTGGAACGGCGTCTCCACCTCAATTATAGGTTCTTTGAAAATGGTAAACCCAAGTAACTTTAGGCAACAATGGGTCACATTGGTGAAGTTTAATAAAATCCTTCCTGTAAGAGAAGCACCGTCCAACTCTAACAATCCTAACACAAAACACGTTGTTGACATCTGAGAGGATGTTTCCATGAATAACAACAGCGCCTCTATGAGCAAGTATTGTGAAAGGGATTGGTAGATGGTCTCTTATACATTCAGGAATCTGGACTTCTAGAAATCTTTGAGTAATCATATCAAACGACATCAACATGTAACGTTTGTATGAATCACCATCAGATTCATCTTGAACAATGTTTTCGCTAGCGACCCAGAAAATATGTCTACCGATTACTGCTTGCGAGGACCTTTTCAGACGTATCGATTCACGGGGAGTATTTTGCGGTTCTATAGGCCTCCAATGTTTTGTTGCAAATGAAAACACGGTAACAAACCATTTGCCGTGTCCGGTTTTAGGTAAAGAAATATGTAGAATGGTAGGATCCAGATTTTCGGGAGAAACACCAAAGCCAATAAAAGATTTACGACCACTTTTATTTCTTAGCCAGTTTGGGACCATTAACCCAACAGATTTCCTTAATGATGGGTTCCAAATGACAATGTTCTTATAATAAGAATGATAACACCAAACTCCTTCACTTGTACCGACTGGTGTAAGGTCAATGTAAGGGAAGTTCATAAATTCAAAAGATCGGGGGAAAGAAGGAACAATTAAATTGAGTGGGAGCAAGGAAAGATCGTCATCAACCAGATACAAGTAACCAAAGTGACCTTGATCATAGGTTAAAGTAAAACGATAGGTATGACTCGCACGAGCTCCGTAGCCAATAACGAAGTTTTGACTCTCTATGCAATTCTTCCAGCTTTTAGAGACGGTTCGGAACGGAAGTAAAGCCTTTACGGGAAGTCTGTTCATGATGGAAACTTGTATTTCGAAAGGTATGTAGTCGGACATTTTTGGAGTTTAGGTTAGTTATGTGAGAGTTGGGTTTTGGAATCAGAATTTATTGTGAAAGAAAAGAAAAAATGCTTGGAATCAGGTTTTATTACAACAAAGAGTGAAAGGCAAGCTTAAGGGTCGCATAATAAGAATATTTTAAAATAGGAGATCATTTATTTCAGTCACCCACCTTCATAGGTTAGCCCTAGTTTACCCCTTCTATTTATGCCAACTTTGCAGTTCATTAAATAACCTTTTGTTCACAGAATAACATATTTACTAACACATAATATAACTAGTTAAACGAGTTAGTATTACCTTTAAACAATCCCGCAGCTTGACATACCATGAACGCCATTCGGTTTTGTGTGTCTCACCGCTGTCATAAAATGTAACCACACCAGTGCGAATATCAAACTGTGCGGCAAGCCAGTGGCTGAAGGGTTCATTAATAGGAATTAAAACCTACACCGATCCAAATAGTACAATGGGGTGTGTTAATATGTGAAATCATTCTTGTAAAATACAGACTAGCATCGTACAGTTAGTATAATGAAAATTGTAACAATCACACATGGTACGTAGGTGTAAGCATCAAACATTCACCTGCTCAACATCAGCCCATGGAATATTGTATGTTTTCCCGTTAGCATACCAAAGTGGCATGGAGTTTTAGAGGAGTAGTTGAACAAAGTAGCTGCTAACCATTGCCCAGTTAGCATTTCCAGGTCTTATGTGCCACATGTACCTCACCCAGAGTTCTATGTGCTATTGAAAAAACAAACACAATTACGTGGGTTAAAAGAACAAGACATACATTACAGTAATGTTACTTTAGTTTGTTATTAATACAGTTAAATAAAGAGTTTATGTATGTTTAATAACCTCATCCGTGATCCAACCTCTTCTAGGTGGATCTAAGCAAACTAAACTTTCCCAGAACCTACGGTCAACGCAAACATCTTCACACCATGGAAACTTATAATAAAGCGGTCCAGGCTGTCCAAGAAAGAAATCATAATCCTCACTTAAATGAACTGTGTTCATAGTAGAGTTACGTCGACTAAGGTCCTGAATAAAATTAAAGTTTATGTGAGTGTACAACACATCAACTTAAAACATACATCGTCTGAAGGACATAAATTGGAATGCAAATGTAAATATATGAAACTAGTGTTTTATACCTCTTCCCAAGGTTCAACATCTTTGAGTAAACCCGTCATATCTGGATCTACGGTGCCGTATGGTCTTTTCCTGTGAGACTTAAGATATTTCTCTGACCAATAATAAGATGATACGTCCCGTGAACCGTCTGTCCACTTTGTAGGACCTAACCGCTGCCTGTACCTTCTCATATGAGCTGAATTCATAAACTCCCTTGAATTATTCATCCTCTCAGCTTCAATAGTCGCCTTCCTTTCTTGTTTGGCTCTAATCTTTTTTTCCTCCTCAAAGCGCAATCTATTCTCCTCTTCCAATATCTTTTCTTCTTCTAGACGCCATTTTTCTTCATCATCCAATATCAACCATAATTCATCTTGGAGAAAACATTCAAGTCAACAATGTAGATATATGCATAATAATAAGAATGGGAAAGTGGTATGCTAATTGTTTAGAGATTGGTTGAGTAAATTGCCTGAACAACAGCATCATCAGGGTCAACTTCATTGGTTGACGAAATCAATTCAACAAAGTCATGATTTAGTTCATCACATAACTCAGCACTTAGGTTGCGGAAAACGTCATTAAACTCCAAAGTATCCTGTGCAAATGAATATACTTAAAGTGTATGCAAAATTAAGCCATATGTGAATGAATGGTAGTTGTAGCAATTAAAAGTGTATGGAAAATTATATTAATTGTTACCGAAACACTCCTAACTTTCTCATGTCCGAGAACCTGCAAATTAATTAGTAAAAATGGTTATACACACTTAACACAAACTAGAGGATTAAGATTCGTATCCTGCTATTTACTTACCGAGATTACCTGAATAATTGCTTCAAGTTTGAAGACACGGATATTCAATTGGCTAATCACATGATCCTTAAGCCTGATCTCGTTCTTAATACTAGTCTCAGTCCTGTCAACAATTGGCACGTCACTACAGCGGATATGACCACGCTTGCGTGCTGCAACACACTTTTGTAGATACACATCGTAAGGATGTGACGCTCTATTTGGGGGAGCCCTAGGTACGTATTCCATTGAAAATTCCCGAAAAATTATATACCAATCAGATTGCTGCTCGGATATAGTAGGTTTGAGATCATAAATAACCTTCGATTCCTTGACAATATAAGCCAGTAATAAGATTTGTAGATATGAAAATATATGACAATACAAGCAAAAGATACAAAATGAATACCTTTCCGAATAAGAAACCATAATTTGATCGTTTGAAAATGTGGTTCCGAGACCACGCTAATCCCCTTGGTGTCACATCTGGAACCTTATTCCACCATTGTTTGCTATTTTCAAAAGACTCCAAGATCCATATCTATGCATAACATAACGTTCCATAAAAGTTAGTGAACAAAAGTTACAAACATTCACCTTGATTACATGTATATTGATTGACTAACCTTGAAAGCCCAAACAAATCCAGATAGTATATACGAGGGAATATAGTTCCTACTACTGTTTAGGCCATGCAGATGAGACCATTTTTGCTTCTGTACTGCATTTAGCATTTGGTCATACAAATGACGCCAGATATGCTCACCCCATGGAAAATCATTCTACTCTTCCAGGTTTTCAACCAACCTCAGCAATGTGTCTTCAACATGATCCGTCAATAGACGACCCATAAAAACCACCTCTAACAACAAAAGCAGACATACACGAACTGCGTCATCATCAGAAAGCTTACTAAACAACTCTTCATCCTCAATGACACTTAAAAGATCTAAGTTGGAAACTTTTACACCTGCCCTGTTTGGAAATACTCTTGATAGAATTTTAACCTCCCCGGAAGTAAATAACCCAAATGAGACAGTTCCAAAACAAAATCCTGTTATAAGTGAAAACTTGGGTCGACCAAAATGTAGACTGTGACCTTCAACAGAGTACACAAGCGGCGTATCATAATGCTGATCATCTACATGTGCTTGTTTTTGCAGTATGTAATCAATCATATGCGGTTCATGCTCAAAAAACTTGAGATCCAACCATTTTCCAAAGCAAGTCATCATAAACATTTTCCTTCTCTTTTTATTCAGTTTTTCTTTAACTAAACACAAGTATTTCAACTTGCTTCTGATTAGGACCTTTGCTTCATATTCCTATCGGGTAAAAAAATAAATGACGTGTTAATAAAAGCTAATAAAACTGGAAAACAAACACCATATAACACATATAATTGATTCAGAGTATTGGACATTCGTAAAGTAATTATCACACAACTCTAATTGATTACGAGTAGTCGTATAAGTGATTAGTACACAATTGTACTTCGAAAGGATGAAGGAGTGTGTAATGTCAACAACAACACACGCTATATAACCAATTACTGTTGGTGCGCTTGATATTGGCCAATTTTTTGGCCTACGAACAGACCTAAAATTTGTGACCAACATCAACCGCCCAAATACTAGTAGCGACGAGTACTCCTATAACTGATTAGTACAAAATTGTACTTTGAACCGTCACTCCCTACCTCATTCACATGGCAAGGCTTTTTTTTTTTGCATAACGGCTGCACAAAACAAACACTATGCACAAACATTGTCATGAGAATGAGTTAGCGAGGGACAGTTCAAAGTTCAAATGTATACCAGTATAGTAACATAAGGTTAACAATAGAAAGGATGAAGGAGTGTGGAATGTCAACAGCAATACCAACTATATAATCAATAACTGTTGGTGCGCTTGATACTGGTCAATTTTTTAGCCTACAAACATGCCTAAGGTGTTATGTATCATCTTTGTAAGGTGTTATGTATCATCGTAGTAAAGATTAAATTAACAATAAATAGTGTAGATAGTTAAAAAAGCATGAAAAACATTGCATTAACATACGTACAAGCATGTTAAAAAATGGGCTGATAACATAGCCTAACTTGAAAACCTACGCTAATACAACCATACACAAACCAAACTTAAAACTTCACCCTAGAAACAAAGACCAAACGCTTCACAAAAGAGGACCATGAATGACAGAAGATGCACAAGAGAGCACTACTGCAGAACCATTCACTGGTTCTGGTTGCGCATCTTCACCACAAAGGCAATCTTCCTTATTATCTTAATCTGGATCTCATTCATGGCACTCATAAGCATCCTGCACCGGGCGAGATCAGCATCCTGTTGTTGCCTCAGAACCTGGGCACTCTCATATGCAATAACTAATCATGTCAAGCAATTCAGTTCCCCTATGTATTCAGCCCTGTCCTGAACCCGGAGAGACAACTCAGATGCCAAGGCGTGCAGGTTACCCACAAGAGCAAAGTCCCTTGCATTTTCACGCTCAAAGAGCGTAATCATCATATCCCTAAGGTAATGAGAGTTGGATGCACGGACTAGCTCAGCTAGCCTGGTTTCTTGAGGTTGGGTTGCAGGTGGGTGCATTGGAACTGGTCGTAAAACTTGAGTTTGGTCTGGAGGTGGGTGCATTGGAGTTTGTTGTGCCACAGATGTTATGGATGTTGTTTCAAATGTTTGAAGCTGGTTTTGTTGGGGGTCATTTGCCATTGTGTTGGATTGGATAAAGACTTATTTCTTCTTACTGAAGTTTTCTACTTTTGTGATATGCAACTTAGACTCTTTGGCACCCTATTTATAGTAAAAAACTAATCATAAACTAATGCTATACACCCTTCTATTAATGATACTCTACAGTTGGGTCATATCAGAGTTCTTAATAAGTACAGAGAACTTAAATGTGCATCAGATTGGGCTTTGAGAGGGTAATAGCAAAGTCAACTCACAATTAAACCCACTAATTTCTACTTTTGTGATATGCAACTTATACTCTTTGGCACCCTATATATAGTAAAAAACTAATCATAAACTAATGCTATACACCCTTCTATTAATGATTCCCTACAGTTGGGTCATATCAGAGTTCTTAATAAGTACAGGGAACTTAAATGTGCATCAGGTTGGGCTTTAAGAGGGTAACAGCAATGTCAACTCACAATTAAACCCATTAATTTCTATGCTTGTTACAAACTAACCAATATCCATTTGCAATGAATTAAACATATTTTAATTGCTTAAATCAGATGTCTGTACAGTTGCATTCAAACTGGGCTTATTTTCAACTTGGCCACTTCACACACTACCAAAAAAACTATAAAATTAAAATGAAACATATATAATCATACAACATATTACATACCCAATCTAAACCAACATACATATACATACACATTCACACTCAAGACACATGAGTACAACATAAACATTAAGAAAATAACCACAAAAAACAGAGCAACTATTTAAAGTAAATAAAAACCCACATCATGCAACTTACACTTTCACAGAGCTGCAGAGTAATGATTATAAAATGGACAGTACCAATTACTACTCCCATGTCCAATCCAGGTTAATTAAATAAATGATAAAAAGGACAATACCATTATGCAACATACGCTTTCACACTTTCAACCATACAACTTGCTAATACACTGTATAACCCTAAGAATAGCCTAATCCATATACAAAAAATTAACTAAGCAAAAGGATAAATGTTAGATCCTATTAAACCGTAGGCATGCAAACTAGTAACATACAACTAAGACGGTCGTCGAGCAATTACCTTGGGAACCTACATCTTTTTGGTCGTTCTTGTAAATGTTAACGATTAGATAAATAACTAATACAAAAACGGCTGTAAAGGTTTTTGATGATTTTTGTCGTTTGAGTTGCAAGGTTACAAGTGGGAAGCGTATCTAAGAAGAAGCTCTACAATATTAAGTGAGGGGGAGTAGGGGGACTAGTGTACTCAACACACTAACTATCTACTGTATTTATTAAACATAAATATTTTCAAATTTCACTTAAAATTTCATATTTTGTAATTCAAAATTAAAAAATTTTGAATTTTTGTTTTCAAATTTTACCACCAAAACATAAAATACTTACAATTTTGTTTTTAGTTTAATATTAATGGGAAGAGTACTCAACACACTACTTAATATTATATTACTTGTAAAGTACAAAGCACATAACAAAGTAAATATGTCAAATCGAATTTAAAATAGTGAGGAGTACTCAACACTCTTCTTAGTATAATTTTATTTAAAAAGTACAAAGCGCATAAAGTACATATGACAAATTTGCATAATAGTACAAGTCACAATACATGCTATTTCACATGTCAAATCGAATAAAATTTTGTACAGTTCGCATAAAAGGTATAATTACTATTACAAATGTCAAATCGAACAAAAGTGCACTAGTTTCATAGAAAAATAATGAATATTTTATTTGCAAAAAATGGTACAAGTTGCATAATAGTACAAGTTGTCAAATCGAAATAAAGTTTGTACAGTTCACATAAAAGGTACAAATACTATTGCAAATGTCAAATCGAAATAAATTGTACAAGTTGCATAAAAAAATAATGTATTTTTTATTTGCAAAAATGATACAAGTTGCATAAAAAATAATGTTTATTTAATTTGCAAAAATTGTACACTTACACATAGTACTAGTTGTAAGAAAAAGGACACTTACACAAGTGTACTTGGGTCTTACACACACTTACACACATGTACTTGATTTTGAGGCAAAACTGGCCATATGAATATAATGGCATAAAACGCATAAGTCGAATTGGGTCAAAAACATAACTCGAAGTCGCATGGGGCTAGGCTTGAAGCATGGTGATGCTCATGGGGCAAATACACAATTACCCCTAAGGAAAATGCGCGCACCTAGACAAAACGTCTCTTAAAAAAGATGATTCAAACACAAAGTTGACTAATGGTTGCTAATTGGCTCGGGCAACAGTCACTACCTTCGCTTAATAAAGCCATATTATCCACCTTTTCGGAGGTTTCAACCACGGTTGTTGTTGGCACATCTCTCTGATAGGGTATATCATCAGCACGAGTGAATATACTCCTTAGGGTGACAGAAGCAATGACAGGTGGCCTCTAGTACTGAGTTGGAATCTCATAGGTGGCATAGACTTTCTCGATTCCGTCAAAATTATCAAAATCAGGATCTTCATCAGACATTCTTCGTCTCTTGGGTGTCAAACCACATGACTCGAGAAGCCATCTATCCCCAATAATAAGTAGACCTCTCAAACCGTATAGGCTATGCGGAAGATGACTTATACCTGAACCTAGTATGTTTAACTCTTTCAAACATTCTAGACAACCAATTTCTTCAGGTAATTTCTCAACTTGAATACAATGAGTAAGTTCTAAACATTTCAGACGTTTCATCTCATAAATGCAGTTCGGAAAATCTTGTAGAAGTGTACACTCAGATAAAATTAGACTTTCTAAACATTCCAATCTTCCAATATCCACAGATAACTCGACAATTTCCTACTGTTTAAAACAAGTAAACTTACTGTTTAAAACCTTGGTGCCAAAGTATAAAAACCAAAACTTGAACACCACTGTTACATAAGCTGAGAGTACCAAATGAATCAATTAGTTGATTAGTATAAAGTATTTTGACCCTTCAAATTTCAGAAAAATTACTGCTCATCAATTCCCTTGACACCAGTATAGTTGTGGAAAGTCAATGATCTATTGATCTGACATTCTGAGACAAATGGAAACATGGTTATGATAACTTTATCACTTGAACAATCTACCATGATTATATTCAAACTCGTATCAACATTCTACCATTTTCATCAAGATAGCAGTTTGACTTTCTGAATAAGTCAACTCTGTAGGTTGATCCTCATGCATTAACTATTAACTCAATCCTTGAATGTTACAAGCTTCAAAATCATGTTCCGATATTTTGTTAGTACTGAAAAACGTTCAGTAACTTCCATAAAAGGCAGTCAAACCCCATCATTTTACTTGTATCTTTATACCATTTTTACCCTTAGTGCTACATGGAACAAGTAATGTGGATTCATATGTTAGCTTCTTCCGTTGTTCCCGGCTTCAAATTATGTCAGAAATGATTGGCAGTGAAGTAACTTCGTATTCCTGAAAAATGTTTAGTAGCTTTTCCCAATACGAGTAAACACTTTACAATATATGTTCATCAATAGTTTGACTAAAAAGTCAACTTTTTAATAATTTCAACCCATTGTAGAAGATATTTATGCAATCAAAACTTTTCTTGCATTTAATTATAATATGAGCATTTCTAATATCATATCAGGTACCATTATTATAATAATGAACAGATTTTGACTTAATGAAGAAGTAAAAGTTAATAACTATACCTTGATTCAAGATTAACCTTCAACTTCAGTATGTCTTGTGATTGTGTTAACCTAAAACAAGTAAAACCAAAATGCAGTACAAACGAAAAAAAAAAAAAACCAAGACGAACTAATGTATGATAGTTTCTAGTCTAAGCTAGATATGTGTTTTTTCATTGACTCTGACAAAAAATTTACCTCTAGCTTGATCAGGACACTCAGACGATCAGACCCATGAAATAAAATGAATATTCTATTCTTCTTAGCAAAAGTAACATCAATAGGACCAGAAGCTATAACAACAAGAACAACTGGTGCACCACCTGCACACAACGTGAATCCTCTCACTTACTGAACCATATATTGATAACCTTTTGAAAATTAGGTAAGGATTAAGAAACATCATATCATTTACATCTGACACGAAAATAACTGCAATCTTCATCAAACATGAGACAATTTATATAGAAGGGAGAAAGTACCTGTTAAAAAAAGTTCTTAATGCAGTAACTTGTTTGGGCCTTTGGAGCTGTTCCACTGATATCCAACTCTTTTAAACATTCTAACCGCCCAATTTCCTCAGGCAATTCCACAACTTGAATACAATTACCGAGCTCGAGATTAACGAGCTTTGGAGTAACCCCGAGGTGAAGGGTCCTCAACTTCTTTAAATTAAGGAAGTAGAGAGATTTGAGTTTTGGACTTTCAACATGTGTAATTTTTCCAATCTATCACAACCAAAGATATTTAACACCTTTAGATTTGGAGTAACCTGGAAATGAACTTCTACCAAATTCCAACAATCTTCAAGAGTTAGTGTCTCAAGATTCGGAGCCAAACTAAGGTCAAGGGTCCTCAAAAGAAGTGAAGTGGTGAACTTTAGGAACCTGAGCTTTAAAAAAGGTTGTCAAAAGCAACAAAAAATGGAAAGATAAATGTTAATTGACTAACAAAAGAGGGAAAGATAAAACTAGCAATAAATGAATCAACCATTAATTAATTATTCTACGTACCTTTTCTTCTCCATCTTTCCAAAGTTGACCGATATAGCTGCAATCCATTTGAAGTCCAACAAGATTATTTGGTTGAAATGTTTTTGGTAAACTTGAAAAAGGATAATGCCACCAGTTCAGAAATCGTAAGGCATTTGGAAGGTGTAGACTATCTTCATCAAACTTCCATTTGCGATCGAATCCATATGTATCCACATAAAGAAATCTAAGTTCCTTCATGTTTGCGAGACCCTTCATTAAAATTTCATAATTGAATCCATTTCGGTCTTCCAGTTTTATACATTTTGTTGCTTGGGTACCCTGTAATTCAAATAGAAGTCACCATGAGATTTGTTTCAAAAATTTCTGGAATTGAAATGAAATGTTCAGGTTAGGATTTATAATTTTTATAAAATTTGGGGATTTTTGTTTTTTTCAATTAAATTAGAGGAATTCGTTAAATTTGGGGATTTTTGGATGATGGTAATTTGGTGGCGGGGGTGGTGGTTTGGTGATGATGGATTAACAGAAAAAGTGTATTTGACTATGGTAAATGGCTTGTCAAGGAAAGCTATTTTCCTATAAATAAAACAAAGTTGTGTTCAAAAAATATATATCATATAAATAAAAAACGAAGTTTTGTTTTTATACAATGACTAAATTTAATTTTTAGAAAAGTTTTGTTAAACAAAATTTTTAGAAAAGTTTTGTTAAATTTAACTCAAATAACGTGATATTTACCGAGTCACTAGCCAATATATCTACAATTTCCTCCTTAACCAATAACCGGCTATGCATTTAAGGTTTATTGGGTTCACACGATGAACAATATTCTTGCCCATTTCTTCAATATGGTCATGCATCCCAACCTCCTCACATTCAGAAATATTTATGAGAGAAATATTTATGAGAGATCTCTGCTCAAGAACAGTTAAGCCAGCTTCATCACAAAATCCACAGCTTTCAAGCGCTCTAATTGCAAAATATTTAGGCCAACCTTTCATCAAGCATGCAACATCTAGAAATATTTCCTTGTAATCCTCATCAAGATCATCATAACTAAGTTCTAGTTTTTTCATAGTTGCCTTCAATGGAATTTTTTTTTAGTCTTTCTAAGGTATTTATCCATTGAGACACATTTTGACCACAAAGTTGCGAACCCAAAACATTGATCGTTAGTGGAAGACCATCAGCGTATTGCACAACTTCTTTTGAAAGCTCTTCATACCCTTCAATCGGAATATCTCTTTTAAATGCATACCTACTCAAGAGACAACTCGCTTCCTCGGGCGATAACAGGTTGGCGTCATTAATGAACTTCACTTGGTGGGCTGTCAGAACTTGCTTATCTCGTGTGCTAATGATAACTCTGTTTCCTAATTTGAACCAGTTAGGCGAGCCTGCTAACGAATCAAGTTGTTCTGTATCATCAACATCATCTAGAACAATAAGAACTTTTCTCCCACTCAACAAAGTTTTCATCAGGTGTGTTCCTTCATGAACACTATTTACAATGATGCCATTATCACTCAACACACTGCGAAGAATTTGTTGTTGCAACTCTTTCAAACCCAAAGAGGGTTTTGAAAATTCCCTTACATTTTCAACAAAGGCTTTGCCGTCGAACTTAATGAATATTCGATCAAAAACAACTTTTGCCAAAGTTGTCTTCCCCCCACCTCCCATCCCCCATATCCCAATCATGCGGACTTCATCAGCATCAAGTTCTAAAGATGAAAGGACAGCTTCTCTTCGTGTCACCATGCCTACTAAATTTCCATCAACACTCGGACTACTCGAACATTTCTTTTTGAAAATAACGACAACAATTTCCTCAGATCAATTTGGATTCATCACTGTAACATTCATGAAGATCTAAATAATTAGCTTTCAATTAGTCTGATATAACATTAATTCACATAGCAAAGAAATTACCCTTCCAACTCCGACCCAGCAAGTTTGCCTGCTTCGTTCAAAGCGTCCCTCCATGTCGTAGCAGCCTCGTCATTTTCATGTTTTTTAAAAGCTTCTCCAACCGCCCCACTTTGGTTGCGGATTTCCCTGGGTTCCACAATATAAAAGACTGGGTAAGCAATCCGCTCATCACCGGTATGCTCACTTGTCTTCTGACATTCCATAATCTTGACAAGCTCATCTAAGCACCAACGCGAAGATGCATAGTCCTTAGAAAACACAATGATGAAGAATCTTGAGTCCTCAATAGATTTGATGAGCTGCTTGTCGATTGTTTTCCCTTTTTCAATTTTCTTATCATCCTTGTATGTTTGAATCCCTCGTTGCACAAGAGCTTTATAAAGATGACTAACAAAGTTGTTACGAGTGTCTTCTCCTCTAAAACTTAAAAAAACATCATACTTGAAGCTCTTTTGAATGGATGAAGTTGAAGTTGAAGTTGAAGCCATTGAAGTTACTATTGAAGGATTGTATGAAGCAGCTGGTTGAGATGAATAACCTTTAATTTCTAGAGCAATGATCAACAAGCCAATCCTAATGTGAAGGCAACTGTGTTTTTGTGGAAATAAAATTTTGAGTAACGTGGAGACAAAAAAACCAGTTATTTGGTCAAATGAAATAATGTTTCATATTCAAACAAAAGTTGCAATTTTTATCCTCGTATTGTTGAGATTAGCAAATATGATTAAATAGCTAAATCTAAGTAATTCATTCTTTTATCACAAAATTAAAACCCTTCTTTTCAAAATAAAATATCTCAAAAACGATTTATGGTTACGCAAAAAAGATAAAATAAATATTTTTATTTATTATTTATTATTTTTTTTAATCAAGACGGTCATTTCTTTGTTTCTTAAATGATATCATTACCTAAAATTTAATGAATAACATTTTAAACTAGTTGCACATCTATTTATTTACTAACACCCTACAAGTAGCAGCAAATCCATTCGACCCTCCTAAAACATTCGATTCAACACTTGTGAAGTTTCTAAACATGCAAATCATTCCTAAGTGAATTCTAATGCTATTGCAATCATTTAATTAGACTGAAACAAACAGGATCAAAAATGCCCAAATCGGAAGGTGCAAAACCCGTGAAATTTTAAACATTTGATTTAGATGACAACAAGAAATGGATTGTAAACTTACAACTTTGAAAAATCGAAGGTTGAAAATGCTTAGTCGGAATCGAGAGTGTTTTCCGGTTATGAGCGTGTGTGATAAATGAAAAAATCTGAGTTAGTGTAAATTTATAGGTGAATGTTTGAACATTTGACATTTTTAGTCCCCTAACCTGAGTTAAATTTAATGCGCAGCCCTATTTCCTAAGTTTAAGTCTTTTGTGCACTTTTAGACCCTCAAGGTTTTCACCTTTTTCATATGAAGCCCAAACTTGGTTAAATGATGAATTTTGCAGAAAAGTCATTTTCTCCCCCCTCGAATTAGCATTATATTTTGTGTTAAAGAAATTTGCACAATTTTAATTCGATAGATCAACTCCGGTGATGATGAAACAGTTCAACCTTAAAAGACTTTTGAGAAAATGCAAGCTTCATGATTTATCACAGTTTTTCTCCCCCTCAAAACATGTTCTATTTTAAGATATAAAAAATCTTTTTGGATTTAATTTGTTTTGTATTTGTATTTTGTTTTTAGAAAATAGTTGTAAGAATGAACAAATAAAAATCTTTTTGGATTTTATATGTTTTTTTTAACGATTAATTAATACTAAATTTGATTCCGCTAAATTTCCCTGTCCCTGTTGATTAAGAAATATCTTGAGAATTTAAAATCCTAGAACATCGATCAAAGAACTTTGGTTGAGAATTTAAATTTTTCTCTGTCACTAAAATTCTTTCCAACTAAAACAGTAATGCTAAAAGCAAACATATAACTTTAATTTTTAACGGCATGCTCACTCGACAGAACTCAAACAAGAAACAATAGATATGTCTTCTAATTATGTATACTCAAATGGCGGAACTTGAAACTTTTTCTTAGAAGGGCCAAAATAAATGACAAAGTGATATACAAAAGCTTAAACGTATGCATTTTTTATTTTTTATTTGTTTATTTTTTTGTTAATAACACCTATTACTTTACTACATAGATACATTTAGCAGGATGGCTAAGGGTTTTTTTTTTTTTTTTTTTTTTTTTTCACACCCAATGGGTGTCAAGAATGGGCCTAATGAATAGTAACTAACGAGCGTTAGTTAACGGCTATTATCTATTAACAGTCGTTAACTAAGATAGTTATCTTTTCTTTAACATTAAAAAAAATCAACATATTTGATTGTTCCTTAACGTAACATATCCGTTGTGCCAGTCCTTCATGACTAACTTTGCAATATGACGTTAACATAAGGACAATTTTCATAACAAAATTAAAAAAAAAAAATTACAAAAATGAAGTAAACTAAAGTCAACTATGGATTTGGAAGGTCAAGCTATGTGTTTTTTATATTTTTGCAAAACAATTGTGTGTTACCTGTTAAGAAACTACTACGTAAAAGTTACCCATGAATAAATAAATAAATATAGTCAGTAACATTTTAAAAAAGTTAGTCTTATAATTACGGTGGCTAAAAACAGATACTACCTAGTAAATTTTAATTCCAGTGTATTAATTTCTACTTCCAGCACTACTATACTAAACCAATAAACTAAATTTTAATACTCCGTACTAAGCACTAAGCAGCCAAAATTCAACATACATAAACTTACTGCTTTGTGGCCAAAACTTGAAGACAACTTATTTATCTCATGGATCATCTTCTTGACCCGGTTTGGACCGAGTTAATATCCGACACCATAAACACATAAAATCAACCTTCAATTTCTTTAAGCAATCCGACATTAAAGAACAATATGAATATTACTTAATCTAAGACTATGTTAACTTAACAGTTTAGTGAAAATTTTACATCATTGTATGGCATTTCGGTAACACACCGTTTGCAGTCTGCATGATACTAAATTTCATGTATCAGTAGCATGTTTCATATATGTTTCAAACTTTCAATGTTTATACTTACACAACCTTTGACCTTTAAAAGTCAACTTTGAGTCCATGTGGTGATACTATTCTCATCAGTGGCGGCCATGAGGATTTGAGTACCCAGTGCGAGCCAAGAAAAAAATGCCCCTAACTCCTAGCAATTTTTCTTTTTTTATAAATGATAACTAATGTTATAACAATTAATTATATCCATAACAAAATCATAGTATTAAAAATATATATACATAACACTTTTACATTATATATATAATATATATTAAAAATTTTCCAAAAATTTGTGCCCCATTCAAAAACGTGCCCTGTGCGGGAATCGTGTTTGCACCCCCTCCGGGCCTCCCCTGATTCTCATTAAACTGTTGTCAAAATTTTACATTCTATATTTTGTAGCCCAGCTGTTAGAAACATAAAGGCAACGTTACAAAAACAAATAAGTAATGTACAAATTTAACTTATTTTCTTACCACCCTAATAACCCGTTGTGCCACATGGAAAAATAAGTAATGTTGTTTTTATTTGATAACTGCGTCCCTTGTTCCCGACTTCAGATTCTATCGGAAAGTGGATTTTCGCAGATATCAGTGACGTAGCTTCGTATTCCTGATCAAACATGTTTAATTTTTCAGTAGTAAGCACTATAATAGAAAATATATCATGTGCTTCCATAGAGAATGAAATCCACTGAAAAGTCAATAGTTTGACTCAAAAGTCAATCTTTCACTGATTTCAACCCATTATAGACTATATTTTTGCAAATGTAAACTTTTCTTGAATTTATTTATAACATGATCATGTAAATGTTTCATTGTTTTAACCATGAACATAGTGAATTCAAAGTGAATAACTATACCTTGATTCAAGAGTATATAACTAGTATTAGAGACTTGGTTCCTTGGCGTATCTCCTTGTACTTTGATTTTAAACGGCTAGCTGAAACCAATTGAAGGCGGAGATTAAACTTCAAGTTCAGTATGTTAAATATAAATTATATTGTAGTTCCAAAAAAAAAAAAAAAAAAAAAAAAAAAAAAAAAAAAAAAAAAAAAAATTTCTTTTATAGTTTTTGGTCTAAGTTAGATGTGTGTTTTTTCAGACTTAGAGAAAAAATTACCTCCAGCTTGATCAGCACACTCAGATGATCAGACCCATGAAATAGAATGAATCTTTTCTATTATTCTTTACCAAAAGTAACATCAATACGACCAGAAGCTATAACAAGAACAACTGGTGCACCACCTCCAGACACGGTGAATGTTTCATCATCAGATCATCACTTGA
Source organism: Artemisia argyi (assembly GCA_030686995.1). NCBI lineage: Eukaryota > Viridiplantae > Streptophyta > Magnoliopsida > Asterales > Asteraceae > Artemisia > Artemisia argyi. The sequence goes on from CM060701.1 coordinate 229,083,350, forward strand.
CCATGGTACAAGGGACTTCTGCTTTTGGTGCCTGTGCTATTCACGGATTTATATGTAGCAGAATGTTTTATAATAAGAGGTTTTTATCTCGGATGTAAAACCACATGACTCAAGAAGCCATCTAGACCTGAAAATACGCAGACCTTTCATCCTAAAAATACTCTCTGGAAGATTACTAATGCCTGTTCCAGTGATATCAAACTCTTTTAAACATTCTAACCATCCAATTTCCTCAGGCAATTCCGCAACTTGAATACTATTACTGAGGTTGAGCTTTGGACATTCATCAGGAATCTGAAGTTCGACCAAATCACGACAACCTTTGAGACTTACCGTCTCAAGATTTGGAGTAACCCCAAGGTGAAGGGTCCTCAACTTTAAATTATAAAGGACGAGATTTACGAACTTTGGACATTCAGCGGGCATACGAAGTTCAACGATTATCAATACAGTGGTTGAGTCTTAGTGTCTCAATATTCGGAGTAATCCCAAGGTGAAGAGTCGTCAACTTTAAATTATAAAGGTCGAGAGTTACGAGCTTTGGACATTCAGCGGCAAGTTGACCAAATCAGTACAATTCTTGACTCTTAGCGTATCAAGATTTGGAGTAACCCCGAGGTGAAGGGTCCTCAACTTTAAATTATAAAGTTCGAGAGTTACGAGCTTTGGACATTCAGCGGCAAGTTTGACCATATCAGTACAATTCTTGACTCTTAGCGTATCAAGATTTGGAGTAACCCCGAGGTGAAGGGTCCTCAACTTTAAATTATAAAGGTCGATAGTTACGAGCTTTGGACATTCAGCCAGCATAAGAAGTTCGACCATATCAGTACACTTCTTAACTCTTAGCGTCTCAAGATTCGGAGTAATCCCTACGTGTAGGTTCCTCAACTTTGAATTATTGAGGTCGAGAGATCCGAGTTTTGGACTTTCAGCAGGCATGTGTAATATTTCCAAACTCTTACAATCATGGATACATAACTCTTTTAGATTTGGAGTAACCTGGGAATGAAATTCTACCAAATCATGACAATCTTCAAGATATAGTGTCTCAAGATTCGGAGCCACACTAAGGTCAAGGGTCCTCAAATAATGTGAACGGATAAACTTTAGGAACCTGAGCTTTAAACAAGCCTGTCATAAATAAGAAAAAAAAATGGAAAGATAAATGTTATTAATTGGTGTAATGAGTAACAAAAGAGAGAAAGATAAAACTAGCAATTAATGAATCAACCATTAATTATTCTACGTACCTTTTCTTCTCCATCTTTCCAAAGTTGTTCCATATTGCTGTTAATCATTTCAAGTTTAACAAGATTTTTTGCTTGAAATGTTTTTGGTAAACTTGAAAAAGGATAATTCCACAAGCTCAGAAATCGTAAGGCATTTGGAAGGTGTAGACTATCTTCATCTAAGTTCCTTAATGTTGCAGTTGTAGCATAACACAATTGAAGAAATCTAAGTTCCTTCATGTTTGCGAGACCGTTCAGTAAAATTTCAAAATTCAATCCACCACCTACAAACAGTGTTATACATTGTGTTGCTTGGGTAGCCTGTAATTCAAATAGAGATTGTTTCATTACAAAAGAAAATGTGAAGTTAATTTCTGGAATTGAAATGAAATGTTTACGTCAGGGTTTCTAATTTTTATAAAAAAATGGGTATTTTTGTTTTTTCTATTAAATTAGAGGAATTGGATGAATGGGTTGTGTTATTTGAGTGTGAATTAAGTAGTTATTTATGAAGTACGGAGTAAAAAAGTAGAAAGAAGGGAGTGACTGATAGGTGGTCGTGGTTTTTAGGGATGGTTGTTGGGTGACAGTAGGATGGTAAATGGGTTTGATGATTGTTGGTGGGATTATCATAGTGAGATAAGAATGAAGAAGAAGTATATTTGACTAGTGATGCTGAATGGCTTGTTGTCATGAAAGCTATTTGTGTAAAAGTATATAATAAGTTATAGAGTAAATTGTAGAAATCGTCTTTTATGATTTGTTAAGATTGCAAAAATTGTTCACCGTCTTTCATATGTGCAGTGGCTCCAAGTGAAGAAAACTTGAGTTTGATTTGGTCCTTTAAATATGAAATACTATAGACGATTTTTGCAATCTTGGCAAACCAAGGAGGCTGCCTGCATTTATGAAATTTTCAAACCGCATGGACATTTTTTGCAATACATTCTAATAGAATATATGAAAAGACAAACATACTTCACTTTTAACTGTCAATGTAAGTTAGCTTTAGTAAATTTGAACCAAACTTGTATTGAGTGTTTCATTGTAGGACCACAAGGGCCATTGGGGTCAAAAGAATGTTTAATGATGTAATGAAACAAAATTTTATTTTTGTATAATGATTAAATTAAACTTTTAGAAAAGTATACTGACTTTTAGTTTAGCAAAAATAACTTGATACTTACCAAGCCATTAGCCAATATATCTTCAATTTCCTTCGTAATCCATAACCGGCTACGCCTTTCAGGTTTATTGGGGTTCTCACGACGAACAATATTCTTGCCCATTTCTTCTATATGGTCATGCATACCCAACTTTCCATGTTTAGAAATATTTATAAGAGATCGAACTCCTAAGCCAACTTTAGCAAAAAATCCACAGCTTTCAAGCGCTATGACCGCAGTCTCTTCCCAGCAACCTTTCAGTAAGCATGCAACATCTACAAATATTTCCTTCTGATCATCCTCAAGACCATCATAACTGAGTTCCAATTTTTCCATAGTTGCCTTCAATGGGATTTTTTTCAGTCTTGCTAGGGTATCTTTCCATTGAGGCACATTTTGATCACAAAGAAGTGAACCCAAAACTTTGATTATTAATGGAAGACCATCAGCGTATTGTACAACTTGTTCTGAAAGCTCTTCATACCCTTCAATCGGAATATCTCTTTTAAATGCATACTTACTAAAGAGACAAATCGCTTCCGCACGCGATAACAGGTTGACGTCATTAATGAACTTCACTCCATGGGCTGATAGAACTTGCTTATCTCGTGTGGTAATGATAACCCTGCTTCCCAATTTAAACCAGTCAGGTTCACCTGTTAACGCCTCAAGTTGTTCAGTGTTATCAACGTCATCTAGAACAACAAGATCCTTTTTACGACGCATCATCTGCACCATCTTGTTTTTACCGCCAGGAACACTACTAATAGTGATGTCTTGATCGCTGAAAATATCATTGAGGATTTGTTTCTGCAGCTCCTTTAAACAGGATAACGAGTTTTTTGAAACCTCCCTTACATTTTCAACAAAGCTGCTTCCTTCAAACTGATTGGATATTTGGTTAAAAATAGTTGTGGCCAAAGTGGTTTTCCCACCCCCTCCAATCCCCCATATCCCAATCATTCGGACACCAGGAGCATCAAGTTCTAAAGATGAAAGCAAAGCTTCTATTCGTATCTCCATGCCTACTAACTTTTTATCAATACTCGAATTGCTTGAACTTATCTGTTCGATAATAACATCAACAATTATCTCGATCAATTTGGATTCATCCCTGTAACAATGAGGAAGATCTAACTAATTACTAGTTATCAAGAAGATCAAACATTAATTCATTAAGCAAACAAATTACGAATAGTTACCCATTAGCAGTATTCTTTGACTCCCAGCCAGCCAGATCGGCTGCTTCTTTTAAAGCCTTCCTCCATTTCCCAGCACCTTCTTTATTTTCATGTTTTTCAAAAGTTTTTTCAACCGCCCCACTTTGGTTGCGGATTTCCGTTGGCTCCACATCATAAAAGACTGGATAAGCAGTTTGCTCATTCGCCTTCCGGCACTCCATTATCTTGACAAGCTCGTCTAAGCACCAAGATGAACCTGCATAGTCCTTAGAGAACACAATAATGAAGAATCTTGAGTCTTCAATGGATTCCATATAACAACCAGCATTTTTCAGGTCCTTACTCAACCTTAAAACTCGAAATAATCTATCTTTGATATTTCATAGTCACTTTTGCGTATCGCTTTTTAACTATTCGTATTGAGAATCGAGACCACACGCTTACCGACGTATCATTAGTAACGGCATAAATCTAATAACTATTTACTTTTGATACCTAAAATTTCACTTTTACGTATAACTATTAAGTCCAATCGCGAAAGACACAAAACGACCCTGAACGCGTACCGACACTTAACTAAGTGTAGTCGACACTAAAACAATACATTATGAATTTTATAAAAACTCATTTTAAGAGTCATTTCATTATTTTACAACTTTTGCATAAAACACATACATTTTTCATACATTTTACATCACGTTTTCATTTAATGGGCACAACATATATAAACAAATACACATGTACACTAGAATTTGTAAATTTCGTTTAAAAATAAAAATCAAATCCCCTTCCCCCATACGTACAAATACACCTTCATCACTTTGTTTTCTTTTGTAACAAACTCTTACCCATGCTACATCATATTTTGTCTCTAGCTAATCTTACACAAATTGTATTTTACTGCCTAAACTCTTTTGTTTCTTGCTTAGACCAAACATACAAAGCCTTACACAACTTTGATGCTCTTTTGACTTGCCATTTTATGTGCTATGTAAGAGAAATGTCACTAGCAACTAATACACACAAAGACATACACATGGTGTGAGTTTGTCATCATGCCTAACAACCTAGTACACCAATGGTCCCATTTGTTTTGTCATGATTCTTAATGGAACAAACACCCTTTTTTTTTTTTGCCTTTGTCGTTCGAATACAACACACACATACATCCTACATTTTTTTTTCTTTTGTCTCATACGTATCAACTTAGTACCACTTTGGTGGTAATTGGTTTTTTTTTGTCTCACTTGAACTATTTGGCTTATTAAGGAGCAAACTCTCATTCATATCACACACACAAACTCACAAGCACAAAGCAAGAAAACCTTTTCCTTTCCTTCTTCCTTGGTTCGGCTGAACACAAACACCCACACCTATTCATCACTTTTCTTGTTCCTTGAAGATCTTGGGTAACATGGAAGCTAGATATTAGTACTTGAGTTATCAATCTTGGGTTATAAAAAGTTGTCTTTTGTTTTCTCTCTTGTTCGACACAAACAACCACCACTGTAAGGGACTCCTAAATCCTTAAACTTGTGTCCTTCTTGTTTTATTTATAGACTAGACTTGCCCATGTTATTCATGCATAAATATGTTGAGGTTTTAAAAGCTACGCATGTTTCTTGAACACGTCAGAATTGATTTAACTATAACACCTTGGTATAAAGATTTTTTTTTAGCTTGTGTGGTATAGTGAAGGTTCTAAAACATTAATATACAAAAGAAAACTAAAATTTACTAAGCTAAGTGTTGGCTCAATATTGGAAACAATTGGTATTTGTTTGTAAGGTATGAGTCGACCCACTGTTCGAACTCAACAATGGGCACCATTTTGGTCATTCTCTTTTCCTTAAAATTTCTTCTCAAGAACACTTAGTAACTTTAATATGTTTGGGATTTAATTTGGTTATGAGTTGTGTTTTGTTTTGTGTCATGGGACAGCTGCTTGAGTCCAACATAGGGTGCGCTTGGTTTTATTTTAGTTTTGGAACAACAAGTGCTCATTTTTGCTCCTCAATTTACTTATCTCAAATATTAAACAACACATTTGATAAATTTTAAAGTTAATAAATTTGGTTTTTGTAATTCACTTATAGGATTAAAGAGTTCAAGTTTTGTTTCTGCTTGTTTTGTCGAGGAACTAACAGTTAGGTGCTTTAGAAAATTGCTTATTTTACTAACAAATGACAAACCTCACAAATTGTTTTAATAATTTTTACTTAAATTAAAATCTTTACATGCTTTTATTTGTAACCAATATTTAGCTATATATATATATATATATATATATATATATATATATATATATATATATATATATATATATATATATAAACATGTATATACACTTTAAACAACATTCATAATTCGTCTACTATTTATATGTGACTATTTCCTTTTCGAACCGGATACTTATTCGCCATCTATAATTTTGCTTATATACTAGTATACACTTATACACTTTCCAAGAGTCAATACTTACAACACTGTGAAAACTATGTAAAACATAGACACTGCCACACAAGCAACAATAACATAAAACTCTTTAAAACTTTTAAACTTATTTAAACTTCACACTTAGAGTCTTAAATTGGATTTGTGAACTAAACTTGCCGTACTAATTTAGGTCGCGTGTCGGTGCCTTCAACTATTACTATTTGACTTTACTCTATTCAGACTGCTTTGTTGAGGTGAGTTCTCGTAGCCCCACTTTTTATATATTTTTCCTTGGGGGAAAATGGTACTCAATGCTTTTAAATCGTTTTCATGCTGTGACTAAATGTTTTCATGCTTCGTTTTGGACAATTATGTGCGTTTGATTTCAATTATATGCTATGTGGTATACTATTACGTTTGCGAGCATGCGCTACTGTTTAACTCCGTATGGGGCCGAAGCATAGGATAGTACTATCCGGGGTAGCTCCCCGCTATTATTTATTTGTGTGACAATCATGGCAGGTTCAGTTTAGCGCTATTAAAAACTTTTCTTTATTTCATGCTATAATTGCTTATCTCTCTCACTATTGTCCTACCTAATATCTTTCACAGCTTCGTGGTTTACTTTCAAACCTACGAGCTCACCAACTTTATGTTGACGTTTTTGAGTACCCATTTTCAGGTGTTTAGACAGAAGTTGCTTTAGAAGGTTGAGAATTGGCCTGGCTTAGCAGACATAAGACGAGACTCTACCGGGTTGTATTCCCGATGAGTTATGCATTTGGAAATGTCCCTTCTAAGACTTGATTATTGTGAACTTATGTAGTAAGACTTGTATTCACCCATAGTATGAGATCATTGTAACTTTGACTTGTGTTGTGATGTTACGCATTTAGTATTTCTCTATTATGACACCATGTGTTCTTGATCTTGAAGTCACATCCAATAAATGACATTCCGCTGCGCCATTTTTGGGGTGTGACATTCCATGAGTTGGGTGTCGATCGTTTCCCCTTTTACAATTTTCTCATCGTCTTTGTAAGTTTGAATCCCATTTTTACGATAACATGATGCGGCATGGACTTATCAAATTCATGGATTGTCATGTAGGAAGTTGAGTGTAGTAGCACGACACGTATACCGACCTTTCCTACCTATCTCCTATCTAACGTTTACCGATGTCCTACCTTGTAGAATCATGCCTCCAAGAAGGTCGTCTCGAGTTAAATGTAGTGTTCCACCACCGAGGGGTGGAAGGACTGGTGGACGAGGAGGTAGGGCAGGGGGTCATGGCACGAGAAGCGACGATACCAGTAATGAGACCCCTGATGTTGCTGCCATTATTGCCCAGCAACTACGTGAATTACTACCAACTATTGTCACCCAAGTTGGCGACCATATGAGTAACCAAGGAAACAACGTGAGTGGGAATAACCAAGCAGACAACGACGGCGGAAGTGATCATGTCAATGATGGGAACCATAACAACGGTAACAGGGGATGTAACTACAAGGAATTCACCGCTTGCAAACCGGTGGATTTTGATGGTAATGGAGGTGCGATAGCTTATACCCGTTGGGTGGAGAAGATGGAGTCAGTGATTGACATAAGTGAGTGTGCGGATCATAAGAAGGTGAAGTTTGCTGCTTGCTCATTGATTGGAAAAGCGTTGACCTGGTGGAACACGCAAGTTCAGGCTAGGGGCAGGGAAGCCGCCATGGGAATGAGTTGGGATGACTTTAAGGCGTTGTTGAAAGAAGAGTATTGTCCAGATAATGAGATGCAGAAGCTAGAACATGAACTCTACCACCACACCATGATAGGAACTGGTCATACAGCTTATACAGATCGGTTCCATGAGCTCGCTAGGGTAGTACCTCATATGGTCACTCCAAAATCCAAAAGAATTGAAAGGTACATCTATGGGTTGGTCCCCGAAATTCGTGGAATGGTGAAAGCGACTGAGCCTGCTACAATCCAGAGCGCGATACTGAAAGCTGCAGCCTTAACAGATGAGCTAGTTAGGAATGGTACAGCGTCTAAGAGTGGTGATAAGAGAAAGGTCGTGAGTGAGCAAAGCAAGCAAGGTGATGCAAAGAGTGACAATAAAAAGGCGAGATGGGGAAAGGGATTCGTGGCAACAACCTCGGGCAAGGGGGGATATGAAGGCCCCCACCCTAAGTGTGCGAAATGCAACTACCATCACCCAGAGACAAAGCCATGCCTAGTGTGCTCCAATTGCAAGCGAGTTGGCCATATGGCAAGGGATTGTAAGATAGTGGCTAAACAAGTGACACCAATTAATGTCGTTAACCCTAGGGCTTGCTATGAATGTGGAAGTCCAAACCATCTTCGTAATGCGTGCCCCAGGTTGGGTAGGGCACAGGCACCAGTGCAGAACAACCAGAATCAGACTTTGGCAATTGGTGGAAACAATGCAAATCGTGGAAACAATGCGAAAGGTGGAAGCAATGGTAACCCAGCTCGTGGTCGGGTATTTGTGATGAATGCTGAGGAAGGACGCCAGGACCCGAACATCGTGACGGGTACGTTCTCTCTAAATGACCACTATGCTACTGTATTGTTTGATTCTGGTGCCGACTATAGTTTTGTCTCCACTAAATTCATGCCCCTGTTAGATATAGAACCCAGTAGTCTAGGCTTTAGTTATGAAATTGACATAGCAAGTGGTCAAAAGTTAGAAACAAATGAGATCGTTCGCGGGTGCAAACTAGAGTTAGAAGGCTACACCTTTAGCATCGACTTGATATCATTCGGACACGGAAGCTTCGACGTGATTGTGGGAATGGATTGGTTGTCCAAGTATAAGGCTGAAATAGTGTGCCACGAGAAGATGGTCCGAATACCACTACCAAACGGTGAGTTACTTAAGGTCTATGGAGAGCGACTTGAAGAAAAAGCAATGCACCTCATGAGCATGAAAGTAGACGAGCAGAAACTAGAAGAAATTCCAGTCGTTCGAAACTTCCCAGAGGTATTCCCTGATGACTTATCTGGATTACCCCCTACACGAGAGGTCGAGTTTCGCATAGACCTAATTCCTGGGGCAATGCCAGTTGCTAAGTCTCCCTACCGTTTGGCACCTACTGAAATGGAGGAGTTATCTAATCAACTCAAGGAACTCCAAGACAAGGGTTTCATCCGACCTAGTTCTTCGCCATGGGGAGCACCGGTATTGTTCGTCAAAAAGAAGGATGGTTCCTTTAGGATGTGCATCGACTACCGAGATTTGAACAAACTAACCATTAAGAACCGTTACCCTCTCCCGAGAATTGATGACTTATTCGACCAACTTCAAGGTTCACGATACTTCTCCAAGATAGATCTCCGTTCCGGCTACCATCAGTTACGAGTGCACGAAGATGACATTCCAAAAACCGCGTTCAGGACTCGATACAGTCATTTCGAGTTCACGGTTATGCCGTTTGGACTTACGAATGCGCCTGCGGTCTTCCTGGACTTGATGAACCGAGTATGCAGGCCATACCTAGATAGATTTGTCATAGTATTCATCGATGACATTTTGATCTATTCCAAAACAAAAGAGGAACATGAACTGCATCTGAAGTTAATCCTAGAGTTACTCAAGAGGGAGAAACTATACGCCAAATTCTCAAAGTGTGAATTCTGGCTACAGGAAGTCCAATTCCTTGGACATGTGGTTAACAAAGATGGTATTCATGTGGATCCCAGCAAGATCGAAGCTGTGAAGAATTGGGAAGCCCCTAAGTCCCCAACAGAAGTCCGCTCATTCTTAGGACTGGCAGGCTACTACCGGCGATTCATCGCAAACTTCTCTAAAATTGCCAAACCTCTTACCTTGCTAACTCAAAAGAATAAGAAGTACGAATGGGGCGAGGAACAAGAAGAAGCCTTTCAAACCTTGAAGAACAATCTATGTAATGCTCCAATTCTGGCCCTCCCTGATGGACCAGAAGATTTCGTAGTGTACTGTGACGCATCATGTCAAGGTCTTGGGTGCGTATTAATGCAAAGGGGCAAAGTAATTGCCTATGCATCCCGACAGCTGAAGATTCATGAGAAAAACTATACCACCCATGATCTGGAGCTAGGTGCTGTAGTTTTTGCTCTCAAGATATGGAGACATTACTTGTATGGAACAAAAAGTATTATCTATACTGATCACAAGAGTCTCCAACACATCTTCAATCAGAAAGATTTGAATATGCGCCAGAGGAGATGGATTGAACTCTTCAGCGATTATGACTGCGAGATTCGCTACCACCCAGGTAAGGCGAATGTAGTAGCTGATGCTTTGAGTAGGAAGGAAAGACTCATGCCTAGGAAAATAAAATCCATGAGTATAACCATACAGTCGGGTATCAAGGATAAGATACTAGCAGCTCAGAGGGAGGCATCTATGAATATGGATGCACCCACAGAGAAGATGCGAGGTTTAGATAAACAATTGGATAAAAAGGACGATGGAGGACTGTACTTTGTAGACCGAAATTGGGTACCGTTGACTGGTGGTGTGAGAAACCTAATCATGGATGAAGCACATACGACAAGGTACTCCGTTCATCCAGGAGCAGATAAGATGTACTACGACCTCAGAGAATTGTATTGGTGGCCTGGAATGAAGAAAGACATAGCCGACTACGTTAGCAAGTGCCTGACTTGCTCGAAAGTGAAGGCTGAACACCAGAAACCATCTGGTCTGCTACAACAACCAGAAATTCCTGAATGGAAGTGGGAAAGGATAACCATGGACTTTGTTACAAAGTTACCTAGGACTAGTAGTGGACACGACTCAATCTGGGTTATCGTGGATAGATTGACTAAGTCTGCACATTTCTTACCAATCCGAGAAGATTATACGATGGATAAATTGGCTAGACTTTACATTAAGGAGATAGTGGCTAGGCATGGGGTGCCTATATCGATCATATCTGATCGTGACAGCCGTTTCACGTCAAATTTTTGGCAAATGTTGCAAAAGTCACTGGGAACACACTTAGAGATGAGTACGGCTTATCACCCGCAGACTGATGGTCAAAGCGAGCGTACCATACAGACCCTAGAGGACATGCTCAGAGCGTGTGCCATAGACTTTGGCGGTAATTGGGATACTCACCTTCCCCAGGTCGAGTTCTCCTATAATAACAGTTACCATGCTAGCATAAAAATGGCACCATTCAAATCACTTTATGGGCGGAAGTGTCGCTCACCTATTTCCTGGGCAGAAGCCGGAGAAAGTCAAATGATAGGACCTAAAATAGTGTTAGAGACCACTGAGAAGATCATTCAAATCAAGGATAGACTCAAGGTTGCACGTAGCCGTCAAAAGAGCTATGCCGATAATAGACGGAGACCCTTGGATTTTAGTGTTGGTGATCATGTTTTACTTAAGGTATCACCTTGGAAAGGTGTTGTACGATTTGGTAAGAAGGGCAAGCTAGCACCCAGATATGTAGGACCTTTTGAGATCACTGAGAGAATCGGCCCAGTAGCTTACAGACTGAGGCTACCACAAGAGCTAAGTAACGTTCATGATACGTTTCACGTATCGAACCTTAAGAAGTGTCTTGCTGATCAGACCTTACACATACCATTGAAAGAGATTCAGATAGATCCTAAGTTACACTTTGTAGAGAAACCAGTTGAGATCGTAGGGCGTGAGATCAAGAAGTTGAAACGTAGAAAGATACCAATAGTTAAGGTCTGGTGGGATTCAAAGCGTGGGCCCGAGTTTACTTGGGAGCGAGAAGATCAGATGAGACTCAAGTACCCACACCTGTTTGACCATAGTACAAGCTGAATTTTGAGGACAAAATTCTAAATAACGGGGGTAGACTATAACAACCAGCATTTTTCAGGTCCTTACTCAACCTTAAAACTCGAAATAATCTATCTTTGATATTTCATAGTCACTTTTGCGTATCACTTTTTAACTATTCGTATTGAGAATCGAGACCACACGCTTACCGACGTATCATTAGTAATGGCATAAATCTAATAACTATTTACTTTTGATACCTAAAATTTCACTTTTACGTATAACTATTAAGTCCAATCGCGAAAGACACAAAACGACCCTGAACGCGTACCGACACTTAACTAAGTGTAGTCGACACTAAAACAATACATTATGAATTTTATAAAAACTCATTTTAAGAGTCATTTCATTATTTTACAACTTTTGCATAAAACACATACATTTTACATCACGTTTTCATTTAATGGGCACAACATATATAAACAAATACACATATACACTAGAATTTGTAAATTTCGTTTAAAAATAAAAATCAAATCCCCTTCCCCCATACGTACAAATACACCTTCATCACTTTGTTTTCTTTTGTAACAAACTCTTACCCATGCTACATCATATTTTGTCTCTAGCTAATCTTACACAAATTGTATTTTACTGCCTAAACTCTTTTGTTTCTTGCTTAGACCAAACATACAAAGCCTTACACAACTTTGATGCTCTTTTGACTTGCCATTTTATGTGCTATGTAAGAGAAATGTCACTAGCAACTAATACACACAAAGACATACACATGGTGTGAGTTTGTCATCATGCCTAACAACCTAGTACACCAATGGTCCCATTTGTTTTGTCATGATTCTTAATGGAACAAACACCCTTTTTTTTTTTGCCTTTGTCGTTCGAATACAACACACACATACATCCTACATTTTTTTTTCTTTTGTCTCATACGTATCAACTTAGTACCACTTTGGTGGTAATTGGTTTTTTTTGTCTCACTTGAACTATTTGGCTTATTAAGGAGCAAACTCTCATTCATATCACACACACAAACTCACAAGCACAAAGCAAGAAAACCTTTTCCTTTCCTTCTTCCTTGGTTCGGCTGAACACAAACACCCACACCTATTCATCACTTTTCTTGTTCCTTGAAGATCTTGGGTAACATGGAAGCTAGATATTAGTACTTGAGTTATCAATCTTGGGTTATAGAAAGTTGTCTTTTGTTTTCTCTCTTGTTCGACACAAACAACCACCACTGTAAGGGACTCCTAAATCCTTAAACTTGTGTCCTTCTTGTTTTATTTATAGACTAGACTTGCCCATGTTATTCATGCATAAATATGTTGAGGTTTTAAAAGCTACGCATGTTTCTTGAACACGTCAGAATTGATTTAACTATAACACCTTGGTATAAAGATTTTTTTTTAGCTTGTGTGGTATAGTGAAGGTTCTAAAACATTAATATACAAAAGAAAACTAAAATTTACTAAGCTAAGTGTTGGCTCAATATTGGAAACAATTGGTATTTGTTTGTAAGGTATGAGTCGACCCACTGTTCGAACTCAACAATGGGCACCATTTTGGTCATTCTCTTTTCCTTAAAATTTCTTCTCAAGAACACTTAGTAACTTTAATATGTTTGGGATTTAATTTGGTTATGAGTTGTGTTTTGTTTTGTGTCATGGGACAGCTGCTTGAGTCCAACATAGGGTGCGCTTGGTTTTATTTTAGTTTTGGAACAACAAGTGCTCATTTTTGCTCCTCAATTTACTTATCTCAAATATTAAACAACACATTTGATAAATTTTAAAGTTAATAAATTTGGTTTTTGTACTTCACTTATAGGATTAAAGAGTTCAAGTTTTGTTTCTGCTTGTTTTGTCGAGGAACTAACAGTTAGGTGCTTTAGAAAATTGCTTATTTTACTAACAAATGACAAACCTCACAAATTGTTTTAATAATTTTTACTTAAATTAAAATCTTTACATGCTTTTATTTGTAACCAATATTTAGCTATATATATATATATATATATATATATATATATATATATATATATATATATAAACATGTATATACACTTTAAACAACATTCATAATTCGTCTACTATTTATATGTGACTATTTCCTTTTCGAACCGGATACTTATTCGCCATCTATAATTTTGCTTATATACTAGTATACACTTATACACTTTCCAAGAGTCAATACTTACAACACTGTGAAAACTATGTAAAACATAGACACTGCCACACAAGCAACAATAACATAAAACTCTTTAAAACTTTCAAACTTATTTAAACTTCACACTTAGAGTCTTAAATTAGATTTGTGAACTAAACTTGCCGTACTAATTTAGGTCGCGTGTCGGTGCCTTCAACTATTACTATTTGACTTTACTCTATTCAGACTGCTTTGTTGAGGTGAGTTCTCGTAGCCCCACTTTTTATATATTTTTCCTTGGGGAAAAATGGTACTCAATGCTTTTAAATAGTTTTCATGCTGTGACTAAATGTTTTCATGCTTCGTTTTGGACAATTATGTGCGTTTGATTTCAATTATATGCTATGTGGTATACTATTACGTTTGCGAGCATGCGCTACTGTTTAACTCCGTATGGGGCCGAAGCATAGGATAGTACTATCCGGGGTAGCTCCCCGCTATTATTTATTTGTGTGACAATCATGGCAGGTTCAGTTTAGCGCTATTAAAAACTTTTCTTTATTTCATGCTATAATTGCTTATCTCTCTCACTATTGTCCTACCTAATATCTTTCACAGCTTCGTGGTTTACTTTCAAACCTACGAGCTCACCAACTTTATGTTGACGTTTTCGAGTACCCATTTTCAGGTGTTTAGACAGAAGTTGCTTTAGAAGGTTGAGAATTGGCCTGGCTTAGCAGACATAAGACGAGACTCTACCGGGTTGTATTCCCGATGAGTTATGCATTTGGAAATGTCCCTTCTAAGACTTGATTATTGTGAACTTATGTAGTAAGACTTGTATTCACCCATAGTATGGGATCATTGTAACTTTGACTTGTGTTGTGATGTTACGCATTTAGTATTTCTCTATTATGGCACCATGTGTTCTTGATCTTGAAGTCACATCCAATAAATGACATTCCGCTGCGCCATTTTTGGGGTGTGACATTCCATGAGTTGGGTGTCGATCGTTTCCCCTTTTACAATTTTCTCATCGTCTTTGTAAGTTTGAATCCCATTTCGCTCAAGAGCTTTATAAAGATGGCCGACAAAGGTGTTACGAGTATCTTCACCTCTAAAGCTTAAAAAGACATCATACTTGAAGTTCTTTTGAGCGGATGAAGTTGAAGTTGAAGCCATTGAAGTTACTGTTGAAGGATTGTATGAAGCAACTGGATGAGATGAATAACCTTTAATTTCTAGAGCAATGATCTACAAGACAATCGTAATGTGAAGGCAACTGTGTTTTTGTGAAAATAAAATTTTGAATAACATGGAGACATAAAAACCACTTATTGAGTCAAATGAAATAATGTTTCATATTCAAACAAAAGTTGCAATTTTTATCCTCGTATTGTTGAGATTAGCAAATATGATTAAATAGCTAAATCTTAGTAATTCATTTTTTCATCACAAAATTAAAACTCATTTTTCAAAAAAAAATCTCAAAACCCATTTATGGTTACGAGAAAAAACATGCCTTTTTTTTTAATCAAGGTCTATATGATGACTTGTTTAAAGATTATTTGTTATAGCAGAAATGTAAGACAAGAAAAAGATGATTAATTTATCAAGACATGAGCGTGGTCATTTCTTTGTTTCTTAAATGATATCATTAACTAAATTCTAATGAATAACATTTTAACTAATCATTCTAATATTAACTGTGTTATTCACATGAATCTTTTCATTAAACTCGTAGTTTTTGTTTCATTTTTTTTTCTTATACTAAGTGTATAGTTTTTCTTTTTGCAACCGATCACTTTTAATCCTAATTCCGTTACTAATGATAACCGTTAGTCAAGATTAGCTACTGTGATTTCTTTTCGTTCACAACTAAACCGAAACATGACTACTCTCTTTAGTCAAGATTAGCTCGTGTAATGATGAAGAGACATAGTATCGTAGCGTTTGGTATGGTATATGATGCGTGGGAATCGCACATTGCTTTACCTCTCGAGGGATCTCGAGAAGCTTACAACCCCCACCAGGCAGTGTACCTGATCGTTGTAGTATAGTATAGTGACAAGTACCGGGGGATTGATCGTTCAACTTGGGAATAGTATCGCTAGGATTAGAAAGCCTAATTTACTAGTTCTAAAGGTGAGGGATGATTATTTTTGTCTTTTTATATTTTTTATGAAAGCAAGTAAAATCTCGGGTTTTGAAGGAGTGGGCGGAATTAGTTGCTAATCAACTAACCCAAAACTAAGATGCAATCAAAATAAAATAATAAAAATGAAATTAAACTAATTTATACTAAAGTTGTGAGCAGTAATTGGAAAAAATGTGTTTACTTAGACTTCATTACTCTCTAGATATCTTTTACATGTTAATTACTTGTTATAATTATATGGATGACGGATCGTATTCTTTAATACCATTCATGGGGTGGCATACATAACTCCCCAATTCTATGAGCTCTTATCTCCTCCTACACCATGACCCAGCACAACTATAGGGATTGTAAACAGTGGCTCATGCATTAAATACAACCAATAAAGACCTAGTACGCCTCGGTTCATGTTTCTTAAGACGTTCAAGCATGTTACCATTTGGAGATCTGCCAGTTTTCTTAAGCCTAACATATAAAATCATTCATCCAAGAACAAGAATAAACAAGTAATCAACACATAATCAATATCTAGGTTTCATTAGATCTAAGCAAACACAAGAGAGATCTAGCCTAGCATAATTGAATTGAGATAAGAACAATATATAGACAACCAATACATAGACATATTGATTGAATTAGAAGAACACTTATCTCAATTACAATGCAAGGTATCAAGGGTTTGGAACCCTTGAAAAACCTGTAAAAGTTGCACCAAATTCGTCTTTAGGGTTTCTCCAAAACTTCTCTCTTTTTAATGAAAAAACTAGAAAACTATATATACGAAAACTGGGCTGACGGCGTCAAGACAAACATGTGACGCCGTCACCTCGCCGCCAAATACTTCCTCGGACGGCCTTGATCTTCTTATGATGGCCTGTGTGACGCCGTCACCACCTACGGTATTTTATTCTTGGGACTTTTGACGCCGTCAGGATGACATTTGACGCCGTCACCACCTACGGTATTTTATTCTTGCTATCTGACGCCGTCAGGTGTAACTCTTGACGCCGTCACCTAGTGCTTCCAGCATGGAAAATTGATACTTTGCCGTTTTCTTCACTTTTATGCTCCAAAAACGTCCAAAATGGCTTCTTTTCCAGAATTCTCTCCAAGTACCTAAAATCACAAAAGGAACGATTTTGGGCAATATTTGATCAAATAAATTCGGATTCGGGCTTAAATGACCCCCTAAAAACGGATCATTTTTCGCCTCATCATATACCCTTACAGTTGAGATTTGCTTGTCCTCAAGCAAATGAGCTTTTATTCTACTCAAAAGACAAGTTAGGGGTCATTTAACACTAATATAAAAGTAATTACAACAAATAATCATTCCACTAAAGACCAATAGACAAGCACAGAGATCATACCCAAGCACCTCACAAATAGTGTTTAGATACTCACATCTCTCGGGTGTAATAAAGTGTAAATTACAATATGGAAACGGAAGATATCTCTCACTACCTGTCATAGCAAAATAGATTACCATAGGCTTGGGAAAGGATCAAACCTCCACCACATGGCGTAAGCACCTAGGATAAACTATCAAAGAGGTCTTTTAAAGGGTTGTAACGTTAGGTATAGGGATATGAATTACACGGTTTTGTTGGATAAAGGAAGTTTTACTGGTGGCGAGTTAACAATCTTGGTTAATTACATGTACAATATGGCGTTGCTAAGCCAAGACTAGACTCGACTTAAGCTAATAAATGAAAAATAACAAAAACATAAAATGAACATAGAATAAAAACGGGATGGTAGTCCGTATGTTTTTTCTCTTTTTCCTTTTTCTATTTTTTTTTTCTTGATTTTTTCGATTTTTTTTTTTTTTTTTTTTTTTTTTTTGCATACACTCTTACCCTACCATCCGAAATAATACATCATAGGGAATGAACATTTCCCTTACACTTGAATTTTTACATACTTTACATTTAACTAATCTAGTGACTCGAATTAAGAAAATCAAAACACTTGGAGCACTTTTAAGATTAACGTACATATGGGGGTAATAAATGATGTTCTTCCCCATTACTCCATAAAATAAGTACTTACCCATGAGTCCCAATCGTCCCAAAACAATATGTACAAGGATATGACTCGACTTAGTAACCATGTAATCAATTAGAAAGTTAACTTAGGGTTTAACAAATAACAATAATGCACTAAAAATGAGCGCATACACGGAAGGCTAAGGCGATTTGGTTGTACATTTAAGTGGGGTGTAACAAATTCTTCCTTTAAGTAAGATGCTTAAAGTTAGAAACGAAAAGATAGGCTCGGAGGGGTGTACTAGGGGTTTCGTGTACTAAAAATGAGTACAACGCTAAGGGTGTGGGAAAAATTAATTGACTTAACTAGCCAAGTAATATGACTTAAATGGTCAAGTAATTATGATACGGGTTTAACACAAGGGTGATCCTAATGCCTCTTATCATGTAGTAAATCCTACTACACGAATGTAGTCTCACTAGCGGTCTCGGGATGCAACACTAACGCAAGTTCTAGAATCTAAATGCTACCGGTACACTCATAAGCACTAATAATAAATGCTTTTCCTATCAAATCTAAAGGCGAACCTCACATTTTTGGGTGGAAAATTTTTCTGAATATACGGTTATGTGCTAGTCATACAATCTCCTATCCATGAGACGCTTGCTATGGCTAAAGTTTCACTCCTAAATGTTGTAAAAAATTTTAAATTTGGCGCTAAAATTACACTAACAAGTATTTCTCGTAGTTTTATTACACATCTACTATCAAACAAAACAAACTCAAGCGAAAGTGCATATGTAAGGTATCATCTTTTTACCCTCCCCTTACACTTAAGATGAACATTGTCCCCAATGTTCAAGTAAAGAATGTAAAAGTGAAAAAGTAAAGAGAATGAAATCAAATACTCCCCTGATTCGCTCGGTATGGATTTTAGGTGGCCAGGTTAAATCTTCTTCCAAGAAAACGAACAATCAAAGCTTCCGTTCCAGAATATAAATCATCTCCTTGTCGAACATAACCTGTGAAACCTGACAAAATAAACAAGACAACCTCGCGTAAAATCGGCGGCATCCTATATAAGTTCCTAAATCCTAGAAAACAAAGTAAGATATAATGCTTGTGGAATGAAGTTTGCAGATTTCCTGGAGATTATAAAACTTAATAATTCACAAAAACCATAAGACTCCGTTAGAAAAACAAAACCGGTAAAATTTCCAGATTTTAACTCCTGACGCCGTCAAGAGTAAACTCTGACGCCGTCAGAATGGACCTGCAGAAATTCTTATGTTAAGTTTCTGGAAAATTTCTGGAAAAACTTGGTCCTACTTCCTGGAAAATCCTACAAAACTTCATTATGACTCAATACAAGCATTTCACTCTAACAAATACGAATATACATGTTCATTTAATATTGTGGAGAATCATGATCGGTTTGTTTCTTAAAAACATATTTGGGGTTTCCCCTTACACTTATCTTTTGCAAAAATACTTTTAGGTTGGAGTTAAGACTAGGCTAAACAACATAGTAAAGTATCTCCACATTTTAAATTGAGAAACATGATCAACCAACAATAAAAATAAAATATGCATACGGAAGCAAATAACGATCAAACAAATAAAATCACACAAAACATGGGTTGCCTCCCAAGAAGCGCTTTTCTTTATTTACGAGTCTTGTAGCTAGACTCAAAGTCATGGGTTACTACGTGATTCGGGTGAGTTCCTCGTTGAGGATATCTTTGGGATCGAACTTAGGTTTCAACTTCCTATCGGTTTCTTTAGTATGGTATGACCTTTCAAACTTCTCTCCATCCGGATCATACAAGGTCATTCTAATATGCCATGACCCGTCACCTTCTTTAGGTGGCTTGTCCCACCTCCATTTACACTTGTCTCCCTCTCTTTTCCATTTATTCCTCTCTATGTTAATGGGCATTACGCTTAATAACTCAATCATCTTCCTAAAGACTAACGGGTCCTCAAAGGGGTCTAGCTCTTCATCTCTAGCTATGAGTTGTTCTACCGAATGTGTCTTTTCAACAAAGTCTTTTTCTAGATAGAATGGGCATTGAGGTCCTATAAAGTTCATTTCTATCCAAGGTCCATATCTAGATGGTCTCCTATTCATCTCTACCCAATGCGGTGTTGGTTCATCATCACAATCATAACTATGCTTCTTAACATCATACACCGACCAAGTATCGCCTTCTCCTACCGCTATCTTGGATTCCTTGCAATCTATCATGGCACTAGCGGTTGCTAAAAATCCTCTTTCTACCAATAATGGGCATGTAGTGTCACTAACCATGTCTAGGACGTGAAAATCCGCTAATATAGTTAACCTTCCTACGTGAACAACTACATCCTTAATCATTCCAACCGGATGGACAATACTCCCATCCGCTAGCCCTATCAATACCTCCGTTTCCTCTAACTTTCCTAGCTTAAGAGCGGTGAATAAGGATAAGGGAATCAAGTTGAGGCTTGACCCTAAGTCGGCTAGTGTGTCGAAAGCTTCGGATCTTCCTATCTTACAAGGCAAAACAAATATACCCGGATCATCAAGCTTTTTAGGCAACTTGTTTTGAACGAAGGCGGTCCCATTTTTACCTAGCTTATACTTCTCATATTTTTCTAGGAGGGCACTATAGTAAGGAGCACGCGCTAAGACATCAATGACGGGGCGTTCAAGGTGAAGTTCTTTGAATTCATCGTCAAGGTCTTGCGTAAGAGGTGTTTCAACTATGCTTTTGACCGGCTCTATAGTGGGTGTTTTATGTGATTGGTCCTTTTGGGGAACTTGGTTTTGTTTGAAACACGTGCTCGTTGATTTAACCGAGTAGTATTGTGGACACGAAGTGGGTGACGAAACTGAAGATATGGCATTAACGTTTAGTTTCGGATTCTTGATTGTGTCACTTGGGAGTGCTCCCATTTCTCGGTCGTTGAGAACTTTCAACAATGCATCAATTCTAGTGGTCATCTCGCTTTGCTTTTGTTTGAAATCGGCTTCAAACTTAGATATGCGAGCTTCTTGAGACGCCATGAACTTTGACATCAATCCTTCAAGATTGTTGGTACTACCATAGTTGTTAGAATGATTGTTGTTGAAAGTACGGTTGGATGGTGGACCGTTTGGTTGGTACCGATTAGGTGGGTTGGATGAATTGGGTTGATTTTGTTTCCACCTAAGGTTTGGGTGATTTTTCCATGAGGGGTTGTATGAATCACCGTATGTGTTTGGCTCGGGCTTGAAAGTGTACCACTTATCTCCCGCTTCGTCGGTACGCGTGGATGCGTAGTCCGTAAAAGCTGTTCCGGGGAGTTCCACACAATCACGAGTGTCATGGGGACCACTACATAATTCGCATGAAGAAGTGATTTTGTTCACTTGGCTTGAAGGCTTAGGAGCATCGTAGGATTTCATGAGAAACTTGACTTGGTCCTCAAGTTCCATGATCCTACGGTCGGGAGTGCTAGAATTGTTCGAAGGCAAAGATATTGCCTTGACCGTTTTGTTCAAGTCACGGGGATCATTCCAACTTTCGTTGTCATAGAGAGCAAGATCTTCTATGAGTTCCCATGATTGTTCCGCACTAAGATCACGTAGCTTACCACCGGCTGATTGGTCAATGGTTCGCCTCGTGGAGATGTCGATATGGTCATAAAAAATTTGGACTTGGAGCCAAAGATCTATGCCATGATGAGGGACTTTTTGGAGTAAGTCCTTGAAACGAGTCCATGCTTCATAAAGAGATTCATTTTGACGTTGTTGGAACATCAAGATGTCATTCCTAAGCTTAGTAGTTCTCCCCGGTGGGAAAAATTGAGCAAGGAAACGAGTGGTGAGATCATCCCATGTGGTGATGGATCCCGCGGGTAAACGCTCAAGCCATTGACTAGCTTGATCCCGTAGAGAGAATTGGAATAGGCGTAAACGGGTAGTCTCTCTAGTTTCAACATCTAGGTCTATGGAATCTACGATTTTGAGAAAGTCCTTAAGATGTTGGTTTGGATCTTCGGAACGAAGTCCATGGAATGCACATCCGCTTTGCACCAACCGGATGGTGTCGGATCGAAAGGGGGTCACATTGGCTCCGGTGAGCTCAATGGTGTTTCGGTAGCCTTGATGGCTAGGTCGGGAATACTCTCCTAAGGTTCGGGGCCTAAGGGGTTCTAGTGGTGGGTTTTGTTGTGGTGGGATGACGGGTTCAAAGATGTTACCACCTTCCATGATGTCGGATGGTAAAGAGTTACGAACAAAGGCACGAAGAAATAAGATAGACTAAAGAAGACCTAAAAATAAAAATAAAATCTTACTAGAAAGGAATCTAGCAAGTAGACCTAATAAAAAGAAATCCTAACCTAGACAATAACTATTCCCCAGGCTGCGGCGCTAAAAACTTGATGCGTGGGAATCGCACCTTGCTTTACCTCTCGAGGGATCTCGAGAAGCTTACAACCCCCACCAGGCAGTGTACCTGATCGTTGTAGTATAGTATAGTGACAAGTACCGGGGGATTGATCGTTCAGCTTGGGAATAGTGTCGCTAGGATTAGAAAGCCTAATTTACTAGTTCTAAAGGTGAGGGATGATTATTTTTGTCTTTTTATATTTTTTATGAAAGCAAGTAAAATCTCGGGTTTTGAAGGAGTGGGCGGAATTAGTTGCTAATCAACTAACCCAAAACTAAGATGCAATCAAAATAAAATAATAAAAATGAAATTAAACTAATTTATACTAAAGTTGTGAGCAGTAATTGGAGAAAATGTGTTTACTTAGACTTCATTACTCCCTAGATATCTTTTACATGTTAATTACTTGTTATAATTGTATGGATGACGGATCGTATTCCTTAATACCATTCATGGGGTGGCATACATAACTCCCCAATTCTATGAGCTCTTATCTCCTCTTACACCATGACCCAGCACAACTATAGGGATTGTAAACAGTGGCTCATGCATTAAATACAACCAATAAAGACCTAGTACGCCTCGGTTCATGTTTCTTAAGACGTTCAAGCATGTTACCATTTGGAGATCTGCCAGTTTTCTTAAGCCTAACATATAAAATCATTCATCCAAGAACAAGAATAAACAAGTAATCAACACATAATCAATATCTAGGTTTCATTAGATCTAAGCAAACACAAGAGAGATCTAGCCTAGCATAATTGAATTGAGATAAGAACAAGATATAGACAACCAACACATAGACATATTGATTGAATTAAAAGAACACTTATCTCAATTACAATGCAAGGTATCAAGGGTTTGGAACCCTTGAAAAACCTGTAAAAGTTGCACCAAATTCGTCTTTAGGGTTTCTCCAAAACTTCTCTCTTTTTAATGAAAAAACTAGAAAACTATATATAGGAAAACTGGGCTGACGGCGTCAAGACAAACATGTGACGCCATCACCTCGCCACCAAATACTTCCTCGGACGGCCTTGATCTTCTTATGACGGCCTGTGTGACGCCGTCACCACCTACGGTATTTTATTCTTGGGACTTTTGACGCCGTCAGGATGACATTTAACGCCGTCACCACCTACGGTATTTTATTCTTGCTATCTGACGCCGTCAGGTGTAACTCTTGACGCCGTCACCTAGTGCTTCCAGCATGGAAAATTGATACTTTGCCGTTTTCTTCACTTTTATGCTCCAAAAACGTCCAAAATGGCTTCTTTTCCAGAATTCACTCTCCAAGTACCTAAACTCACAAAAGGAACGATTTAGGGCATATTTGATCAAATAAATTCGGATTCAGGCTTAAATGACCCCCTAAAAATGGATCATTTTTCGCCTCATCAGTATAATCAAAGTGGGAATGGAAAAGATTATTACGGTAGAATGAAAAAATCTTGTTTGTTTACACATTTACAATGTAATGATTTATTGCAAGGAATGACTTATTACACTATTTTCATTCCTTACGGTTCCCCTCCTTTTTTTTTCATTACATCTTGTAATGGAATGAAAATTACAAAAAATTCCATCATTAACTAGTGTCTTCACCTCGAAAACTTATAAAGATGGCCGACAAAGGTGTTACGAGTGTTTTCACCTCGAAAACTTAAAAAAAACATCATACTTGAAGGTTTTCTGAACGGATGATGTTGAAGTAGACGCCATTGAAGTTACTGTTGAAGGATTATATGAAGTAGCTGGATGAGATGAAATGATGAATAACCTTTAATTTCTAGAGCAATGATCAACAAGACAATCGTAATAAATGTGTTTTGTGGAAATAAAATTTTGAATAACTTGGAGACATAAAAACCACTTATTTGGTCAAATGAAATACATGTTTCATACTGTGATCAAACAAAAGGCATTTACGATCCTTCTTGAAGTAAGAGGTGTAAATTGAAATATTGAATAAAAATTACTAATTTATATCAAGAATATAATAAAACGATAAAATTTATAATAATATTTAGTTCACTTTAGCCGTAATTCAATATCCTTTTTAATGGTAGCCTTGTTTTTAAATATAAGGGATAATTCCATACATACTTAGTCTAGATATGAAAAATTATTATTTATGATATACAATATATTTAGAGCATATTTTGGATAAATATGTCATTATAATGTTTTAGTCGGGTATATATGAAATTGACCAAAAACAAATGTTCTATTGTGTTTAAGTATTTGCCGAATAATGATTACTCATGCAATTATTTTGTTATTTGTTAAATGTTGATAGTTATTTAGGTACTGTATTTATTTATTTATTTATTTGCCAAACGTATAATGGTACAACATGACAAACCATATGTCAATCTACACTAAGTAGCTTACTATATCTGTATTTTCTAATTTTTGTTCTTCGCAAGTTTAAACACCAAACACTAAGCTACTCAAGATAAGTTATGATATCTAGTGACGGAATTAGTGAGCCCCACACTGTTTTACAAGACATCGATGAAATTTTAATTTGTGGTGTTAACTTTTGTTAAAAAAAATCTCAAAATTTTCTTTAGTTGCATTCAGACAAAAATAAATAAATGTATTTCTAAAACTTGCATAGATGATCTCTTAGTAAGTGAAAAATAGACTCAATTTATGTTAAACTCAATCTTTTCATTAAACTTGTAGTTATTGTTTCATTTTTTTTTCTTATGCTAAGTGTATAGTTTTTCTTTTTGCAACCGATCACTTTTAATCCTAATTCCGATACTAATGATAACCGTTAGTCAAGATTAGCTACTGTGATTTCTTTTCATCCACAACCAAACCGAAACATGACTACTCTCGTTAAGTCAACAACATGCATGTTTAGGTTTACTTAATTCACTCGTGTAATGATGAAGAGACATATAGTGTATTTTTATCATATAAGAATTGCTATAAAAGTAAATATAAAAAAAAAAAAGCAACAGAAAACAATAGATCGTATAGGAGCGCCACATAATGTAAATGGTGATCAGTATATGTGTAATATAACATTTTTAAGAGAATACCTGTAAGATTGCTTTCTTTAGATCCTCTCCTTTGCGAAAAACAAGTGTTCAAACTTTGATTGATATGTATGAAAGTTGTGAAGAAAAATGAGTTTAAGATACAGCCTATTTATATAAATTTAATACTACTAGTCATTCAGACTCGTGCGTTGCACACGGGCTCTATCTAATTGGTCATAGTGTAATGTGTGGTATTTATTTTCGTCATTAGGTTTGTAAGTTGTGATGGTATCACAAGTTTCGTAAGCATTGCATGAGTTTATGAATGAGTTTAATTAGTTGTTTAGTGACTTTTATATTTAGACCGAGTCATTCATACCCGTGCGATGCACACGGGCTTAATCTAAATGTTCATTAGTGTATTGTTCAACACTAAATTTCGTCATTACATGGGCTGTATATAAGTGTTCATAGCGTAATCTTTGGCTTATTTTCGTCATTATATATCTAAGTTGTAATGTTATCACACCTTTTCTAAGCATGACACACATTTAAATAGTTTATTGACATTAAAATAGTATATGTGAAGAGACTTTTTTCAAGATGCTACATTTAAAAGAGTCTCTTCACATGTATTTTTTTAATATGTATAAGTTACATGCTAAATGTCAAAGGGAGGTTAAACGCATACGGTTCTTTCAAAATAAATGTAACCCTTATATAAAATGATAACAAAGTGATATTCTCTATACAAGACAGCATGTCCCGTGCGATACACGGGCTTCGATTACCATGAAGTAGCATTAGTCCGGCAACGGTTAATTAGATGTGTTCACATTAGTCGCGAAACGTAAAGTGTTAAACTAAAAAAATTCTCTTTATTAAGCTTTTACAAATAGAATTGTTTCATATGAAAGATACTCAAAAATGTGTTTGACCATTAGTACCCGTGGTTGCGATGCACGGGCTTTGTTCACCATAAAGGATCATTGATTTTGCAAGGGTTATGCATATTTAGTTATTATGCTTAGTTTCGATCATGGGTACTCGACTTAATAAACGAAGTTTGTTTAAGTAAGTTTTTGTAAATATAATTGTTTCAAAAAAAAAGTGGGGTATTGTAAGCCTCACTCTTTTATAAAGATAACGTCACACATGTGAATTGGACTAGATTAAAAACTATAAGGACTACTTATGTAGAATAGGCAAACATGTAGGGTAATGAGCCTATAAATACCCCTCATGACTCTCCATGAGGGGTGTGGGAAAGTGTGTGTATTGTTTCATTTATTCTTTGTTAATATAAACCCTTTTCTCCACCTTTCTCTCTCTACTTTCTCTCTCTAGAAACAACCATGGTTTTCATATATTTCGATCAACCTCGACGTCCCGAAGGTGTTTCTTGGTCATAACAAGTGGTATCAGAGCTAACCGGGGGCGAATCGTGGTGTTTTTGGGTGAAAAATCGCGTTTTTGGTTGAAAATAATCGGATCTGGTACTGTTCATCGGGAGTTTATCGAGTTTGGGAAAAAAAATTACCGTGTTTGGAAATTCTTATCGAGTTTGGGAATATTATTACCGAGTTTGGAAAAATTCTTACCGAGTTTGAAAACTTACCGAGTTTGAAAATTTTTTCTTACCGAGTTTGAACACTCTTTCCGAGTTTGAAAACTTGCGAGTTAGGATTTTATCGAGTTTGATATTCAGGGTTTTACCGAGTTTCGATTTTGGCGAGTTAGCCATTTCTGCCGAGTTAGGCATTCACCTTATCGTTTATCGAGTAAGGTTTTTTACTTGGTTAACACTAAACGAAACTCTGCCAAAATTTCTCTAGCCTTACCGAGTTACCAATCTTATCGAATCACCAAAAAAAAAAAAAAAAAAAAGTTTTTTGGCGGGAAAATTTGAGTAAAATTTATTTTTGAGAGGAGACTGAACGTTCAATTTTTACGCGAAATTCAAAGTTTGGTATTACGTTGAAAATTTTGGCCCGAAATTCAAATTTTTTGGCCAAAATTCAAATTTTTTCGACAAAATTTGGCGTAAAAATTTTTAATACTCAAAATTTTCAGGTAACCTTTGTATTGTATTTCATAGTGATTTCCATATTATGGCCGAGAAAATTTTCCAATTTTATTTTTGAAGGGAAAATACGAAATCACTACGAATCACCCGAAATAGAATTTCAAGCTTCACCAAAAACACACCACGTTTTGCTTAAACGATCCTGATCAAGAATCACATTCAAATGACAACGGCTAGTATCAGATTTTTGTGACTACGGAGTTTTTGTACGATATTGCTTATTTGGGTTTAAAGTTCATTTCACGGGCATGTGTACTTATTTATCTCAAAGTCTAGGGGTGGATGGATGCATGACTTTCGGAGATACTTGTTTGGGCAAACACTGGTAGAGATAGTGATTAAGACTTGGATTATCTAGTTATACCCGATGTAAGGAGTTACATTGTAGTACTCACGGGTTATAGCTATCACTTTAAGGAGTTACGTTGTAGTACTCAGTGTCACATGAAGTTGTGGAGATTCCAAGAGGTGGATATTTCATATACTGTTTGTTGGTTTGGGTATATGGCACTACCTATGCTTAAAGGAGTTACATTGTAGTGCTCAGTATAGGTTCTTAGTCACACCTTCGTACAAGATTAAGTCACATATCTATGAGATGTTTACTTCATTCTCAAATTGGTTATATTGGGTTCTCTCCATACAGTGGTCATTTACTAGCTAGTTGGAATTTGAAGAGGTTGCTTAAAGGTTGAAGAGAAGAGAAGAGATTGTAGAATAAAGAGAGTCATATCCCATCAGCATATTCTCACAAATTATGCTTTCATGGTCTATCTATATTGCATCAGAAGTGTAAAGTACGGGTAATTTTGGCATGTACATACAATAGTATGATGATTTCGATACATCGCAACCATCAGGAGGGAGAAGAACATGCCAAAAGAAGTAGTGTTTCATCTCTAGTACGTTGGTTGATCGAGGGAATTGTGCTTACACTAGAACCGAAGAAGTACTAATGTTGTGTACATCGGAGCGTATTACCAACCTTCTGTGCAATACTATGTGAGTTATGCTATGATGCTCCCAGAACGACAACCACAATGCAAACTCATTAGTATCTACCTTATCCGCTGCGAGATGAGAAGAGAGTTGTCAGTTCAGGAGGGAGCAGAAGTAAAAGAATAAAGGCTCACTAGTTAGGAGGGAGTAATAACCTAACTAGACCATTACAGTTGAAGTTCAGAGCTACAAAGATCATACGCCGAGATCGTCGGAAGAGAGAACTTCAAGTCTGCCTCAATATCTAGACTACAGAGACTCTGCGCTTCAACAACGTCAACATAGTTTACTATTGTTGTAATTTTACATTGTTAATGTATTTATAGGTCTCATTGTAACCATTCACGTGTGACGATATCTTGGAGGGAGATTGTAAGCCTCACTCTTTTATAAAGATAACGTCACACATGTGAATTGGACTAGATTAGAAACTACAAGGACTACTTATGTAGAATAGGCAAACATGTAGGGTAATGAGCCTATAAATACCCCTCATGACTCTCCATGAGGGGTGTGGGAAAGTGTGTGTATTGTTTCATTTATTCTTTGTTAATATAAACCCTTTTCTCCACCTTTCTCTCTCTACTTTCTCTCTCTAGAAACAACCATGGTTTTCATATATTTCGATCAACCTCGACCTCCCGAAGGTGTTTCTTGGTCATAACAGGTATCAAATACATGAGTGTCACAAACCTAGACAAAACTAATAGCTATATATTCTTCACTTAGAAAAAGTATACAATATTGCTCGAATGTGAGTTGTCATTGTTTCATAATAATCACCCCTAATACACAACTAATAGCTATATAACTCTTTACTTTGAAAAAGTATACAATATCACTTGAATTTGAGTTATCATTGTTTCGTAATAATCACCCCTAAGAGCAATGGGTGTAGTAACCTTGAGTTAAGCCATAACACTGTGACACATCAGCGCCACATCAGCTTTAACATTTCAACATTAGCACAAAAAACACCCATTATCATAACTCAACCATGGACGGACCCACATGGGAGCCGGGTGTGGCACGGGCCACACCCAATTTTAGTTCACGAAGAGTAAATTTTTTTTATAAAATATGACTTTTATGAGCTCGTGCAACACCCGATTTTACCTAATAAATTCTTTATCGGACAACTTTAGTACTTATAGTCATAAAAAATACTTTGTGCAACACCCTCTCAAAAATCCTGGGTCCGTCCCTGAACTCAACCATAACAACACATTTTGGGCCTCACTTTTATTTTAAAACTTATAAGTACACCACTTTCTTTTTATTCAATAGCAGCTCAATGCTACATTACCATAGTAACGTAGCTTGAAGCAAGCTAGCTACGCCCAGACGTTGTTGTTGACTGAACCATATGGTATAAATACAATGTTCATGTAATATAATTACGTCTATAGTGACGAATTAGTATAAACAATTATTAAAAAAGTAGTTCGAAACCATGGGAAAACAACCCACAAAATGTGTTTCAGAAGGTTGAATGGTTGAAAGCTTGAATCGCTTTAAAATATCAGTACAATATATTCCTTGAATTTTTTTCTTATGCAGTAGATTGTAATTTAAGAATTCGCTAATAATCTCTTTCACAAAATGGTTAGTTCGACGGATAACTTTAATGCCTCAAACTATAATGGATGGTTTCAATCATGTGTACTCTATTCTTTCAGGCTAAACCGCGAAACAAAAATCACTAAAAGTGTTGGATATTTATCATATATGGCTTAAAATGTATATTATCAAGAGGACATTGCCATTTATAAGTAATTAAAGACTTTACATGTTAGTCAAGATAGTCCAAATGTTTGTACGTAATTTGATCGTAGTTGACATTTCAATGTATAGTTTAGTACTTACCAAAATGTTATTATGTACATATTCTAGGAATTAACATTATTTTTCTATCAAGTTCTTGAAATGAAATGTTGAAAATTTATAAGTATGATATTGTTAGAGCATAGTGTCAAATATCAAACTACTAATCTTTAGATGAGAAAATACCAAATCAAATCTCACACAAATAATTATCTCTTTTCTTTATTGTTCTTTCTCCCAAGTAATTCTTTATTTGCAGGTTTGCTGGGAAAAAACAAAAAATTATAAACCTGTCCAAAATGCACTATTTTTGCTATCCAAACAGCATATAAAAGCCGTTGAAAAACTGTATACAAAACAATAAAATCTGTATCCAAACAACCTTTTCTCTGCTGTCCAAAAAGCATATAAATGGTGTAAAAATCAACATTTAAAAGCTGAAAAATTCAAGCATTTAAAAGCTGTTAAAATCAGCATTATTTCTGCTATCCAAGCAGCATATGAAAGTTGTACAATTACAACATACAAACCTGTACGATCTGTCTCCAAACATCCATTTCTTTGTTGTCCAAACAACATATAACCGGTGTAAAAATCAGGGTTTAAAAGCTGTAAAAATCAGCATTTATAAGGTGTAAACTGTAGCATATAAACTTGTAACTTGAATATATTTTCGCTTCTAATGGTGCCAAAGGTATTGTAAAAAGTAGCACTTATAAGGTGTAACAAATAGCATATAAAAGCTAAGTTGCAACTATTGTAAAAAAGTAGCATATAAACTTGTAGTAACTTGCAACTATTGTAGGCCTTGCAGGCACGCACATACATGGAATACGATAAAGAAGCTTGTCATATTAATAAAGATGTATATAACGTTGTATGACGCTCACATTGATCTAATTTTGTAAGCTCGATTTTGTGTACAAACATTAAAAAATGAGGGTATCACATGCTACGTGGGACAAAAATAATATGATAACATGAAGTTGTTAATGTTACAAAGTTGTAGATATGGATTATCGAAATTCACATACCTAGACCAATATAACATGTACTTGCCAATATCAAGATCTAAACAGAGTTTGTAATTCCCATTGTAATGTACAGCATCTGCATTCTCTATCTCTGTTATGTGAACTGGATCATATCGACCCAATACGTGCCAGCTCCGGTCTAATGGATGGGTCAGTATATAGTACGTTATTAGTCCAAGAGGCAACATCCAAAGCTTCCACATAGTTCTTTCCTCATTATACCAAATACAAAAAAGATTAGTGAGAAAAAATTCTACCAAAAACAAAACTGATTAGTTCTTTCCTCATTTCATGACATTGACAATAGTATCCTTCAATGAATCAAATAGGTACCGTAAATGTGAACAGAGTGGTTTGAATTTAAAAAATCAAACATTTGCCATAGACCATTAGAGCGGTCACATATAGATAGAAAAGAGATTGAATCAGTAAGAAACCTCGTAACATACATGACAGTGATGTCGCATAGAACTTTCTACACATGAATGATTGTTACGTATACTTAGAGCATAGCAAGATCCTGAATTGACCAACACAAACATAAAAAGGACCTTAACAGAAACAATAAGCATACAAAAAACATGTTAGGGTAATGTGGCATAATCATAAAATGGAACTTAGTTGACACCATAAAGTCAAATGTGACTATTTTACAGGTAAAAGGAATAGATGCATACAACACTTTTTGCAATGGAAATAATTATCACGACAGCCAACTCTAAACAATAAAAATGGTCGAAACTTGGTTGAGAAATAAAGAAAGAATTGTTGGAAGACCAAAAGGCTTCTATTATTATTGAAAGGAAGCATTTAGTGGAGTTTAATACTATCATTTATCATTTTGTATTTGTATGCCTTAGATAAACCTAAACTGTTGAAAGGAAGTGGAGAAGTAAGCGTGAGAATAAAGAAGGAATTTAAGGCACTAAAAGCTAACTCTTGCATGGAACGAAACATGATAAGTTCACAAAATAATTGAATGCATTTAAGTCATGAAACTTTAAAAGCTCTTTGAAGCTTTAAAATGAGGGTATAGAGGTTTGACATGTTCGATATAGATATATATTCACAACAATCACAATTGAGAGTTAATGTAATTAAACTTATAACTGTACGAACAGATCCTAATTGACAATATTACCTACTAAGTCTAATTAAGCACACCCTACATAAAATGACATCTTTTGAGTCTATACGCACTTAAAGTTATGGTGATGGATTTTGTAAAGATTACAAATGCTTCATGTCCATGTTCCATTGCCGTTGAATATCTTCTGCAATCCTGTTAGTAGCATCCATGGATGTACCCAGTAAGCCACGTCTTGTGAAACCAATGGCGTATAATCCACACTCCCCTTTCCAACCTTCAGGGAATGACTTGGTGGGGAACCCATCTTCTTTGGAGAATAAGTTTGTATCCTAAAACAAAATCATGAAGAAATCAAAACTCTTACCAAGGCTTTCCTGTATAATTAGTTAATTAATCTTATGTTACATATATCAAATACACTCAAGTTATAGCATACCTTTAGCCAAGTACCCACATTACTTCTATAACCCGTAGCTAAAATAA
Organism: Artemisia argyi; assembly: GCA_030686995.1. Taxonomy (NCBI): domain Eukaryota; kingdom Viridiplantae; phylum Streptophyta; class Magnoliopsida; order Asterales; family Asteraceae; genus Artemisia; species Artemisia argyi. The sequence goes on from CM060701.1 coordinate 229,116,369, forward strand.
TAGCATCAAATTTCTCAGTTCTCCCGTCTTCAAACTCCACATTATCGCATGCTAGTCTCTTTATTTCTGGATAAACCTAGATCAAGATTCGGTCTTTTCATTGGTAATGCTATTTATATCGCTAAATATATCTTGGTGACAAACACTTGTGGTCATAATATTTTTTTAACCACTGATGAGAAAAAAATAGAAATAATAAATGGATAAGAACTTTGATGTCCCCAATTCTAATCTTTACTGAGACCGAGTCTATTTGCGTCTCTAATTATGAAATGGGATGCCAAAAGCAAGAATTGGTTGACAACTCGAACAGGGAGCCATTTGAGCAACCACATGGACACTCCAAACGTTGTTCTACCAAGCACCTCTTGTGACAATACCTGCAACTAAAAGTTGATCATCCAAACTTATTAATTACTTCCACAATCAAAAAGGTTATCAAAGTCAATTGAAATAAGCATGCAAACAAAGTCCAAAAAGAAAATGAAAGCAAAACTGAACACACATACATATAGTTAGGGAAGTCAAATAGAGAATCAAAAGTTTGTTGGTCCGATGTTGTTGGATGTACACTTATTTATACTTGAATGTGCTTATGTAACTTATGAATATAAAAAGACTAAGTAAAGTCACTCATTTTAATTACATGACCTTTCGTTTGTAAAAGTTGTTAAAAGCTTCAAATGGAGCTCTTGATTAATGAATTTTTTAGCTTAATTTGAATAATAAAGTTTCTTAGCTTATGCCATAAATGCTAGCATTCATACATGCAACTCATTCAATAAGCAAGGCTTTAGACATTCCAGCTTAAAAGCTTCATAATAAGCGCCGTATGTTCTATATTCATTAGCTTAAACTACATATTTAAGTTTCTTAGTTTGTGGCATTAATGCTCACATTCAATAGGGGGAACTAATTCTTTATATATATATATATATATAGATTTTGAGATCTAACTTGTGACAATGAATTATCCTTTTGGTTTATCATATCAAATACGGTAACTCCAAATTACTATGCTTAGTTACTCGAACTTTATTTTATCCACAAAAACTATTTAAGTTTCAATATTTTTTTATTGTTATGAAAATCAGTCCAATATTGTTAGTATATTTAATTTGTAGCATATTGCATATATAAATATATTTGAAGACATCAATCTCAACATATAATTTTTCTACTCTTAATAACTAATATAACAATTTCATTTCGCCAAATTTGTTTGTCATTCTACAAATGAAACTAAAATCATATTAAGATAATCAATTAATCTCCATAGTGATATTAACACACCGCAAGACAAAAAACTACATTAAGAGCAAAAATATTAAAATGCACCAACAAAGTGTAGTAATAATTATTGATTAAAAATTGAATGCTCGTCACATTATTTTCAAGAAACTTACTTGTTAACGAATCAATAGTATTAGCCCGATTGTATTACATGAAGTAAAATATTGTATGTTTAATTTATAACGTACAACTAATATGAATGCTAAGTATTCATTCCACCGATGGCCGTGGCGTTGTTCTTGTTTTTGTTGTTGTTCTTGTTGTTGTTGTCTTTGTCGTTGTTGTTCGTTGGCCTTTTGCATGTTTTGTTCTTGATACAATTTTTGTGACTTCTCGATCTCTTTCTTTAATGATTCTTGACGTGCTACAAAAAAAACACACATTTAAATAGTTTATTGACATTAAAATAGTATATGTGAAGAGACTTTTTTCAAGATGCTACATTTAAAAGAGTCTCTTCACATGTAATTTTTTAATATGTATAAGTTAGATGCTAAATGTCAAAGGGGGGTTAAACGCATACAGTTCTTTCAAAATAAATGTAACCCTTTGAATTATCCTTTTAGTTTATCATATCAAATACGGTAACTCCAAATTACTATGCTTAGTTACTCGAACTTTATTTTATCCACAAAAACCATTTAAGTTTCAATATTTTTTTATTGTTGCGAAAATAGGTCCAATATTGTCAGTATATTTAATTTGTAGCATATTTCATATATAAATATATTTGAAGACATCAATCTCAACATATAATTTTTCTACTCTTAATAACTAATATAACTATTTCATTTTGCCAAATTTGTTTGTCATTCTACAAATGAAACTAAAATCATATTAAGATAATCAATTAATCTTCATAGTGATATTAACACATCACAAGACAAAAAACTACATTAAGAGCAAAAATATTAAAATGCACCAACAAAGTGTAGTAATAATTATTGATTAAAAATTGAATGCTCGTCACATTATTTTCAAGAAACTTACTACTTGTTAACGAATCAATAGTATTAGCCCGTTAGTATTACATGAAGTAAAATATTGTATGTTTAATTTGTAACGTACAATTAATATGAATGCTAATTATTCATTTCACCGATGGCCGTGGCGTTGTTCTTGTTTTTGTTGTTGTTCTTGTTGTTGTTGTCTTTGTCGTTGTTGTTCGTTGGCTTTTTGCATGTTTTGTTCTTGATACAATTTTTGTGAATTCTCGATCTCTTTCTTTAATGATTCTTGACGTGCTACAAAAAATAATTAGATATAGTTGATCGTTAGTAACTTAAATACAATTAATCAATATATTGCATTTTCGATCAAAGTAAAAAAGTCCGTGCATGTTTCACTTAATTGATAAGACAACGATGTGTAGGATCTCTTAAACCATTAGAGAAGATGATGTTACTACAAAACCTCCTAAGCGCCATCTTTATGTCCTACATTGTTACACACACAAAACACACGTGAAATTTACATGAAACAATATAAATCAATATGCTAAATAAGTAAGACGATATGATGCTTACTTTACCACCATAATAAGTTGTAGCCCAATGTGCACGCGGTTTGGAGGAAGTTGTGGTTTTGTTGTGTGTGATTTTTGACACATTATATAGTTGATAAAATATTTGTAACTCATGGATAGGAAGGTAAAAAGACTAACCACTAATTGGTTTGTTTAATTTATGCATTCATGGCACCAAACACTTCATCTCCTATGTACTTATGCTTATGCATGACTATTAAATCAATGTACTAACACATGAAGCATCCACATTTCACTTTCAATTCATGAGCCATTTATTATGACCACTTACATTTATAATGTTACTTAAGCTTTTAGTATATAAGATAAGATTATCTTTTATATCCATTCAAATTCGATGGCTGTTCCAAAGGGCCTACACGTTTTAAATTTAGTCCAAGCTTTAATTATGAGAAAATAACCAAAGCAAAATTCCAAGCCATATATATCAGCTGCCATTTGAGATACGTTATCCGATTACATGGCCCAATTCTAGATAGAATTACTGTTAATCTTTGCTAAATCTGGAATAGCTTTTGGATGTGTTTGTGGTTTTGTTATTATGATTTGTGTAAGCTAATGATTTGCACACTCTTATTTTTTATTTGCATATTTCAAATTGTGCTTAAAGCAGTTGTAAATTTATCATATGCTGCTTTTAAATATTGTACATTGGAGTGTGCGATCAAAATTAAGAGTGTGTCAATCAACACTCATTTATGATGAAAGTGGGAGTGGTTTTCTTTTAAAAGTAAATTACATTTTTTTTATTTGAGTCCTTGTTCATGTTCTTGGGTATATGAAAAATAAATAAATTGATAAAAATATTTGAAAGTTAAAGTGAAATAAGAAAATGGGTATTTTAGTTATTTAACTTTTATCAAAAACTTAATATGCAATTTTAAGTTTAAAATAAGGATGTTCGTAATTTGGATGGCGACCAAATTATTGGCCAAACCACAAGGACCAAAAATGAAATTGATTCAATGATAAATAAAGGGAAGTGATTGACACATTCTAAAAATTTATTGGGAAACTCACTGTACAATCAACTAAAGCATATTATACTTAAAATAGAAGTGCCTACTGCATTCAGTGGTGCGTCTCATTAGATATTTGAAGTGTGTCAACCACTTGCCTACAATAAAAGTTGTGAAGAAAAATAAGTTTAAGATATAGCATATTTATATAAATTTAATACTTTTATCTTTTATATCCATTCGAATTTGATGGCTGTTCCTAGAGGTGCCAAGACGTGCGGGCCAGGCAAGCATGGGCACGGGCTAGAACGGGTACGGGCTAGAACGGGGCACGGGCCAAACGGGCACATGTTATACAAATCGCTTTATAGAAGACCAAAAATGACGAAATAAATTCCTTAAACGTAATACTTCATTTATATCTAAAATTAAATATATTACATATATAAGTTTTTCTTTAAAAACGATTATAATTTTCTTCAATTAAGAGAAAATATGTGCCCATTAGTGGCAATTTAACTTTTCAATGAGCTAAATATGCCCATTTCAAAAAAAAAAAAAAAAATGATGGGCTAAATGTGCCAAAGTCTTTTACAAAGTAGCCAAAATTAGCTCATTTTTTTATTTTGGACACAAATTACCACCTCTAGCTATTCCATAGGACGTACACGTTTTAAACAATGGTGTATTGTTGTTTACCTTGTTATTTTCTGAGCATTTCATAAAATGACCCAATCAGAAAAACAGATACTCAACGAGCTTGGTAGCCCGTGCGTTGCTGCGGGGGCGATGTGTTCATGTATAGAACGATTGTGTTAATTTTTATAAATTAATTGGTCTAACATATAGTATCTAAACAATATATAATCAATCGTTTGCGAAGTTGCAAAACAGTATGTTATCAAGGATGTTAACATTTTGAAATATGTCGCAACAATTCATTGATCTAACATATAGTATCTAAACAATATATAATCAATCGTTTGTGAAGTTACAAAACAGTATGTTATCAAAGATGTTATCAAATCCCCTACTATTATAGAAATATGTCGTTATAATTAAAGCACGCTCGTACCATTCAACTATAATAACATTTAGGATAGAAGGTAAAAAACTTATTAAGTAATACCTCTATATATGATACATGTATTAGATGCCACTTCAGCTTATACATTTTTAGGAAGACAGTTACGAACATCCACATGTACTTCCTACGCCTACTCAGGTGGCGTTGCTTTACCAGTTCCAATATCCCATACAGGCTCAGGCTGTTATGCGATTACACTGCTATTCCAAATTGACACCGCCTCTGGACATGAAAAAAAAAAAAAAAAAAACTCATGAATTGCCATAGTCCAATTCATTTCAGGATTCTAGATACATGGATGTGATTTTCGATGCAAATGGTTTTTATTGATCTTTAAGCAAACGAAGTTTAGTTAAAAATGAAAATAAGATTTATTATTACTGTAACCCACGGATAAAGAGAATCAAACTTCAAGGTAAAGTTCAAATTTGTAACACACGAATAAAGAGAATTGAACTTCAAGGTAAAGTTCAAATTTCTTTTCTTCTTCCTTGTTTTGCCCAAAAAATGTCATATTTGGAGCATAACAGTAAAACCATAAGAATTAGAGCAACTAAAGACACTTGTACTGAAAGAAAAGCTTCCCTGAATATGGCTTTCAATTGCTCGAAACAAACATTAAATGTTCTGCCCGTTACTCTTTCTTCCAACAACTCTCCAATGCAAGCAATTATTCCAAGATTTTGTCCCAAGGCAAAAGCAACCTTCTTAGTTCTTACCTATAAACTGATAATATTGGAAGTTTGTCAGTTACTACTAACGCAAGGCCCATCTATCCAGAACTATAAAGTAACAGTTACGTCAGTTAACACTTATAAGTAACAGTTACGTCATTATTTTCATCGATAAGGCGATAGTGTGTCTCCTCTCAGAATTTGGAACCCGAGCAAGCTGCAAGCAGCAAGTGCTACCGACACATTAACCCGAACCAACAAATGCTACTGACACAACAACGCGATTAAAGATTTTTTTGCAAACTGAAAAATTGTTAATTTTTACCTAAACAATATCAAGGAAGTTTGACGTATTTTCGTGATTGGGTTTTGTTATACTTCGTTTCACATGATCAAATGGGTCAAATATGAAATTAACTATGAATAAAAAAATCAAGAAAAAAAGTGTTTTGACTGTTTAGTCAATTCAATCCATTAGGATTTAGGGCATGCACAAAAATGACCAGTGTTGTAAATATCGCTCGGCGGTACCTCGGCGGTCGACCACCGCCAAGCGCCAAGACCGATATGGCGGCGATATATCAGTGATATATCGGAGACCATAAATTATAAAGAAATTTATGTATATTTTTGAAATACAACATAAATTATAAAGGAATATGAAAATAAAACCCTAGATCTAGGCTAGATCTGAAGTAAATATGAAAAAAAAAACCCTAGATCTGAAGTTAAACGGCGTTGACCGGCGTGAATCTGAAGAAAAAAAACCCAGATCTGGCGTTGACCGGCGTTGACCGACCGCCGCCAAGGCCGATTTTTGACCGATTTTGACCGCCAAGCTCCGATTTTGACCGATTTTGACCAAAACGCCAAGTTAGACCGATATGGGAAATATCGTGGCGGTGGACCACCGCCAAGCGCCATGGCGCCGCCATATCGGCCGCCATGGCCGATTTTTACAACACTGAAAATGACACATTCCATTACCCACCCCGTTCATTTTGCATCATGTAACCTGTAAGCTGGAATAATGGGTCAATTGGGAAAATCTTATAAGGCTACTTTTTTTTGGCTTATGAGTTATGAACGTATCAAGTTGGAATAATGGATCTAAATAAGGCGTAAGTTTTTTCCAATTTTCATATAAGCTCATAAACCCGAATAATAAGCTAATCCAAACATCGCCTACATTTTTATAGATCCAAAAGCAATTATAGTTGAGCCTGTGGATTTAAATAAGGCGCAACTTTTCGTATATTCAAATAAGCACAAATAATAAGTTGTTCCAAACACCCCCTATATTTTTATAGATCTAACAGCAAATAAACAGAAAACATGTTCCACAAAAGATTACCGGATGTAAGGATTGTCACCTAAGCATGCATCGGAGACGATTGGGAAATCAGAACATTTGCTATCATCGACTTCAACATACCCTGATATTCTATGTGCCATGAGTTCTGCACTTCAAGAAAAAAGTCTTGTTAAAAACATATTAATACCCGGATATGCATAATGAAGTAAAAATATCCATTGGCACATATCTTAGATATTTAAGACAATTCCTAAACAAAACAAATGCTCATTCCCTTAATCTATCGATTGTAGCTAGCCATGGGGTAACTATAAGTAAATATATCAAATGGTAAACAACCACTTTCACAGTATTGTTAAATCAAGTGGCAAGTAACTATTTTCTAATAATCCCAAGTGCGATCTCCTGGGAAATTGTTTTCATTGGGAATTTGTTTTCTTCAGAACTTTGAAAATGTTATATGTTTTTCTATAGTTGCATGTAACCTACCGTGACACGTGGTGAATGAGAAACTGTTAGAGTTGCCAAAAATTATTTCAAGTACCAAAATTTGAGCCTGCATTTGAGATTTGGACGAATTGATGTTAGTATACGAACAAAAAGGTAATAATCAAATGAAGTACACATTGCAGATAGTGAAAGTACTGCATTCTAAGCAAAAACGCAACAACATGATAAGCTCAAAGCCAAACAAAAAAAGCACTGTATCCTAATGTTACCATGATATATTGCAGCATCGTTCGCCAATACTTACCATGCTCATGACGTATCCTCACCACCATCCATTTGATCCTCGTACAAAAACCTGAAAAAGCAATTTCCATCCACAATAAGTTTTATTGTTTTTACATGCCAATGAAGGCAACAATTCTACCTTAGCAGATTGATCAAAGAAGGTCTAGTAAGCTGATCGACTGACTGACCATCTTCCGAAAATTTAAGAGTAGTGGATTCGGTCTTTATTGTTTCAGCGACAGCTTCCACCATATGTTCAAGAACATCTTGAGCCTTATCCTCTCCTAATCCCAACTGACCTATCATCCGCGAAAAAGAGCATATCAAGGCCAAGCTTACCACTGTTTTTTCATCTAAGTTAAGAAAAACTTAATGATAAGTTGATTAAGGGTTCAGCGCATACAATAGCACTGCACTTTTCTTCAAGTTAATAAACCATTTTGTATTTTTTATGCATTTTACAAAAAAAATACTCAATTCAAATAACCTCATTAAGCACTATCCCTCCATATAAACACTAAAACCGATTGTCCGCTCTGTCAAAGCACAGTTATCAATTAAGCATTCTTAATAAGTATTCCCAACCCCCCCCCTCCCCCCTCGAATCAAAGAGACAAAAGCATTTAAATGGCTTATCATATACTTACCTGAAATAAAAGTTGTTGGCCCAATCAATCGTTTGATTACTCATCCTGACTACATCCATAAAAGCCTCACGTTCACCTCATTAAACGGCATAGACATGATGTAAGATTGATACGAATTTAGAACTAATCCAAGTACCATTGGAGCATTGACTAAAGTAGCAGCAAGCTGACGTCTTAGAGCTCCAGCAACAGATTCACCAATTTTAATAGCTACTCCTTCCTACAAATCAGTCGTTATCTGAATATGCGACAATCAAAAATATAAAACTAATTAATCATAAAAAATTAATAAAAACTTATAAAGATCCTTTTATAAAATTACTTAGATCCTTTTCAATTAAGAATTTGTCATAAATTAACTTTGAAAATTTTAAAAATATTATTCTTCTTTGGCATGTAGCAAATGACAAGAAGAGTTGGTCATAAATTAGCAATTAATAAACGTCATTAAAAAAGTTAGATGGTGGACTAATAGCTTCAAAGGGCATTGATGTCTTTTCACTCACATAGTAATAACCAACCCAACAAATATCATGACATCAAGCTTATTTTTGAGCTTATGGTGTTGATGTTATATATTTCACATTAGCCAATTTTTTTTGCTGATCTTCTGGCCTATGAGCTTATGAGTAATGATGAAAGATAAGCTCATAAGCTAACAAGCTTATGTGCCAAAAAAGCATAGCTTAGACATATGCTCAAAAAGGAATATAGTTTTGGTAATTCTGCTAATACCGGACCGAGGTATAAAAAATAAAGTCAGAACTAACTAAAGTGTCATGCAGTTAAAATGCATTTTCGGGCTGACAATAACATTCAATCCATTATACCCCATTCTCTTTTAAGCCAGTTTTCTTAACCTGCCCATATTATCCACAGAACTGGTCAAAATTGCCATACCAACCTTGGCTTGTAAATACAAACTAATAAGATCTTATGAAGATCTTAAAACATATAGTTTAATAACGCAAGATCCTAGCAAATGTTGGCTTCTATTTGTATGGCTACATCAGATACAAAAACCAGAAGCAGCCCATATGTTTGTATACATATTTAGCAGACTTAACAACCCACAAAAGATTCCCAAATTGACCAAAAGAAGTATACCGTTACTGTCACCATGGCTGTTGCTATAAAGACACCAAAACGCAGGAACCATGACATACAGAAACACTTGCTGCCATCATCAAAAAAGTACTGCCAGCTGACCAACTCATGAGACTAATAAAAATGGCTCATCATCAACAAATTGGCAAAACAGTATTATGGAAGTATTAAAAAAATAAAAAATAAATAAAAAATAAAAAATAAAATAAAATAAAAAACGATTAGGGCCAAACTGCACACAAAATAAGTACTTTCTCATTGGTCCAGTTTTAGCTATCTTTTACGTTTCTTATTGTACATCTGTCATCAAAGAAAAATGACTATCAGGACTAGAAAGCTATCTTTTAACTCACGTGTACAAAAAAATACAACGAAAAAAACGGGAGAAATGAAAAAGCGCACTCATATTTTACGCAAAATGGACCTACACGAAGCATACTTTCAGTCCATATCTATTTTAGGAACGTACTTTCAAAAGCAATGGTTAAGTATCTATATAGAGTTTATAACAAATAAAAGCGACCATGCTTCCCTCATCAAGAAATATACAGTCACTATTTGATTGTAAACTCGTCGCATATACTGTTAAATGTTGATTATAAGTATATGTTCCCTAAAATAAAAATCGATCATAAATATTGTCGTTTTAATTGCAATTTGCCAATTAGATAAATAAAGTGAGACCAGAGGAAATGCTTACATGTTCCTTGAAGTTTCATGAGTCGAAAGATATAAAGCAGGACCTAGAGCCCCTGGGAACTGTTACTAACGCCCTTCTAACCTGTTTCTTCCTGACGGCATCAAGTGCTAAATCATCACAAAAATAAATTTTCATCTTGTCAATAACACGTGCATGCTGTAAAACGCATTTAAGGAAACATAATTCTGAATCATTCCCGCGAAACTTCTTAAAAGTCAGCGTTTTGAGGCACTTAGGTAGTGATGACCAAATCAAATCATTATCAACAAGACAGACGTCATCCTCAAATCCCTGCAAAGTGTATTAAATGAGGCTACATATGTATCTTGACCATATCATGCTACTTTAGATACGGTTATCATTGGTAATCTAATGGGTATTTTGCATAATATACGAACATACCTTTTGTCCTGTTTTTAGTCATTGTATTTCTTTTGTACATCCCAGTCATTAAATGATGGATTCGTATCTCCTTTTGGGTAATTTGTAACCCATAATCTAAGTAGTCTTAAGTGAAGTTTATATATAGTCAAAAATTATGATACATATTTGAAAATTTTGTATAATAAGTCTCATGTTAACAAACCGTTTTCTGGTTACGTAATAGCCAAATGGGACACAAAAGTATCTTAAATGTACAAAAAGTACAATTACTATAGCAGTACAAAAGAAAATTTACATTGTTATTTTTATGCAAAAAGAAACGCTAGTCAAATCTACCTCAGCAAAATGAAGAGATTGCAGATTCGGGCAGCAGTTGAGCAATTTCATCAGCGGTCCAATCGTTGAATTTCCGATTTCCACACTCAGCTCTAAATGAGTTAAGTTCTTGAAAACTGGAAGATGTGTCAGCAGGTCATCCGCAAATACAAGAGACTTAACACAAAAAAAAAAAAAAAAAAAAAAAAAAAAAAAAAAAAAAAAAAAAAAAAAAAAACCAGTAAAGTCAGCATTAAAGATGAGACCAGAAGTCAAAACGTAAGAAAGTCGATGAATTTACTTTCTACCTCAATCGTGTTATCAGCTACCGTCAAAGACACAACTTTACGTACTCCTTTAAGCAGATCAACAACATGAGAAGCAACTTCTTTCTGCTTCGTATGTGGGACCGGAACGCTAATGTATGTTTCCATCAGTGAAGATACGTCACACAAGAAAATCTCGTTTGATGGATACCCTCTATAATTCAGGTACAGAAGCTTTGGTGTATAGATCTTGATCTTACAACCACTATCCAAATCAGGTGGGCCAAAGTAAGTCATCAATTGTTAACCGTTCCAAAGTCAAACTTGAGATCGTGAGGTCTTTCAAGATCCACTCACAGTCTAAAATAACCAATTCTTCAAGAGCCCGACATCCCGTTAAAAGCCTTTGTGTTGAGTCATTATCCGGGAATATAATAAGCGATAAATACAAGGTTTTAAGGCATGGGAAACAGATGATATCAGGTATCTCAAGAACACAATTTATTTCTAATTTTAAGCTGGTCAATGTTTGACTACAAAACATGGACCTCGGGAGCACAAACGGATCTTCCACAAAGACACATAGATCGAGCTCTTGGACATTATGCATGACAGCAGCAGAAACCCACGAATATATGCGTGATGCATCAAAGTAAACCCGACATGATAAACGAAATCGATTAATACTTAATCCACCACGTAATGTAAGGACGCGTTCTACAAAGTTCACAAAGCAAGTCTCTTCAGGAGGGTCCCGACAGTCGATTACACTAGTGTACAATAATGCATCATCAAGGTCCAGATTTGAAACAGAAGTCCAAACGTTGTTCCATCGTTTTGAAAGTACAGATGTTTTCAAAACGTCTTTTGAGGGAATGAACGATAGGATATGATGAAGTATACAATCTGGTAGTTGGCTTATATAATCAAACCTATCGCCCATGTTTTGAATGACATACTGTTCTTGTCCTGTGTCACTCATCGATTCACCTATTAAATGAAAGATTCTCAAAATCCGCAAAATATGAAACATTTAAAGCATTAATTAATTCGTAGCATAATTAAACTTGCTTTAGCATGATACAACAACAGATTACAGCAGCCTTACGATACACGCAGTAAACAGAATCATAGCAATCACAAAAGTAACAATCTATAATTGCTTCTTAAATTTGAATTCGCTGTTCTTGTGACAGATATTACATAGGTATCTAATCCTAGCTCGATCCATAAACTCCATATTTAAGCTTATTTGTGGGCTTATGAACTTATTTTGATAACGGCTTATATTTCATAAGCCCCAATTTTCCGGCCTATTTTGAGACTCGTGAGCCTATATAAGTTTATCATGTCATAATAAACTTTTATAAAACCACAAGTCACAAAATAAGCCGGAAAATTGAGGCTTATGAAATATAAAGCGAAACAAAAAATAAGCTAACAAGCCACATATATGCTTAAACAAATACCCCCTTAGTTAATGGGCCACTCAAAACAATGAATAACAGTAACTAGCAAGTAATCATCATTTCAAATAACACCATAATCACAAAATTAAACAATAACAAATCATCATCAACATGATTACAAAATGAAACTAGAATCACCATAAATGAGCAGAAAACAGTGAATAACAGTAACTAGTAAATAGTAATTATCATTTCAAATAACATCATAATCACAAAATGAAACAAAATAAAAAGAGGGGTAACTAGAGATTACTTGATTGAAGTAACCACTGTTCATTTTCAAAGTAATTAGGGTTTTGTTTATTATAAGAGTGTGTGTGTTTTTTTCTATGGGGGTTATGAGTATATTGCTGACGAAGATGAAGGGACTTTGTACTTTCTTTCTTATTTGGGTAATTGTGCGCAACTTCAATCATACTTTTTGTACACTGTCGTCACAAGTTATGCATACAAAAAATACAGAAAAAAATATAATAAAAAATAGTTTTTTATTTATATAATGACAGGGACTCACAAAAAAGGACACAGAGACCATGAAATGTACATATTTTTGTGTGTTTAACTTGTGCCCTTAAAAAACATTTTTTTTTTTTTTTTACAAAACTTGTATTAACGGTTTATTTTTAATTTTTATAATAAAAATAATCAGTGTTGTAAAAAAAGACCTATTAATCGCGGCCTAATTGATACAAGGCCACAAACTTTTTTTATTTGTATAAATTGATCAACTGTGGTCAACGGTGGTCATGACGGTCCACAGTGGTTAAACTTATCGAAAACCTGCAAATCTTACTGGAAATACCCAAAACTATCTGTAAAATTGTTTTAATAACTTATATTCGTTGTTTATAGCTATTACAAGATTTTTTTTTTAATCTTGTTGGAAATACATAAAACTTGCTGGAAATGCTCAAAATTTGTCAGAAATATCAATTCGATTAATCATCGATTATAAACTACAAGAAGGTCGACCGCCCGACTATAAGTTCGTGATTTTTGCAACCTTAAAAGTAAAGGTAAAAATGATTTTTTATCAATCAAATTTTGCATTAACCACCCATATCATAATTTGTTACTTTTTTATATGTAAACATGCTTTTCGAAACTGAGATGGTACATTTTCACACTAAATGTTTACTAATAGTATATTACTCACTCTGTCTCAAAATAATAGTCCATATTTCTTTTTTGAGATGTCTCAAAATAATTGTTCACTTTCATTTTTAAGTAAAAATTAAGGAATTTAGCGAGGGAATATTCTAGTTGAGTGGTTAAAAATTAAAGTGGTCTCACTTTAATTAAACTTTGTGATTTTTGTCTCTTGACAATAATTTTGAAACGGATAGAGTAGTTTAGTACACAATAAGTGTATAATTTTGAATTACAATCAATCAAATCGTGGTTGTTAAGATATTGATATTTATTTTAGGTTCTTACGATTTTACGATACTACAAAGCGAAGCTGGTCCCGGTCATACGTAGGATCCTTGCGAGATAGAATCTTAACAAATTCCCGGTCTTGACCATAGGACTATAAGATCCCGATCGATCATATCATACTTTTCTCAAACCACAAGCTAAAAACTACAAATTTGTGTCTTAAGTTTTGTAAAATATGAAACAATGGGCTAATTGTATTAAACACTTCATAATCATATTTTTTACATACAATTTATGATATATGATATATAATAATATGTAGATTTGCATATTTTTACAACGCCTATAAAGAAAATAATACTACTATAGTATAATCTTAAGATCTCGATCTGATTTACGATCATAATCTTGCAAAGATGAAAATGATCTTAGGTATGATCCATATATTAAAAATCTAGAATCAAATTACCTTGATAAATAAGAGAGACATTTGATTAATACATAGTGACATTTGATTATACCTTTTTTTTTTAACGAAATCTATTTGAGTAAAGCATATGATGTCGATAGCCCATGGTTGAACACTCAATGAGCTAGGTGATGAGGCGAAAAATGATCCATTTTTGGGGAGTCATTTAAGCCCGGAATTGAATTTATTTGATCAAATATTGCCCTAAATCGTTCCTTTTGTGATTTTAGGTACTTTTGGAGTGAATTCTGGAAAAGGAAGGATTTTGGACGTTTTTGAAGCATAAAAGTGAAGAAAACGGCAAAGTCTTAATTTTCCTTGCTGGGAACAGTACCTGACGGCGTCAAGAGCATTTTGATGACGCCGTCAAGAGTAAAAGTGGTGACGATCCAGAAGAAACGTGACGGCGTCACCCAAGGCCGTCACGTGTTAACTTGTCAAAACTTGCGCCCGGAGTAACTTATATTGTTTTGGTCATAACTTTTGCATACGAACTCGGATTTAGGTGATTCAAAAGCCCACGCGAAGAGGACGAAGAGATCTACAATTTGGTGAAAAAATGGTCTTGACGCCGTCAAGAGTAACGGGCTGACGCCGTCAAGATGGGCCGACAGAAAATTAGCCTATAAATATAACATCATAACTTCACTTTTTGTAAGCCCTAAACCTTAAGGTCGATTCCTGGGTTTAGGTGGGTGTTTTTCCAGCAACTTAGAGGATTTCAATCACTCCATAAACATCATGTATTGTTTTGATGATTCTATCTCAACTATGTCTTTCATTATTATTGTTGATTGTCCTTCTTTGATTATGTTTTGCTAATTAACCTTGTGTCTACTTATGATTATGTGAACTTGTATATAATTGATTAGATCTTATTGATTCCTTGTTGATGTTTGTGTCTATCTTCATCAATTAGGGCGTGACACTTCGATAGATCTAATTGGTTTAGCTTATAATTCTTGTTTCCTATTGTCTCTTGTTTAATTGAATGAATTCGATGTTAGGCTTAAGAAAACTGGCAGACTTCCATAGGGTAACATGCTTGAACGTCTTAAGAAACATGAACCGATGTGTACTAGGTTTTTATGGTTGTATTTAATGCATGAGCGACTTCTAGAGTTCCCATGTTAGGAGCTTCTTAGCCGGCTCGACATAGGAGTAAAGTAGGAGCTTATAGAATTGGGGAAGTAAGTACGCCACCCCATGAATGGTATTAAGGAATACAACCCGTCAATTAAAACAATGTGTGACAATTCAATAGGTAGAATTGGATAGCTAGCAAGGAGTAACATATCATATGTGGACATGCTTCACATCCCTTGTAGAACCTTAGTTTACTTTTCTTGTTTATTAGTTTAATTAGTAGCTTTTGGGTTAGTTGATTAACAACTAATTCCGCCCATCCTTCCAATACCCGAGAATTTTACTTGCTTTTCATAAAATATAAAAACACAAAAAGAATCATCCTTCACCTTTAGACCTAGTTAGATTAATTTCAATCCTAACGACACTATTCCTGAGTTGAACGATCAATCCCCTGGTACTTGTCACTATACTATACTACAACGATCAGGTACACTGCCTGGTGGGGGTTGTAAGCTTCTCGAGATCCCTCGAGAGGTAAAGCCTGGTGCAATTCCCACGCATCAAGTTTTTGGCGCCGCAGCCCAGGGAATAGTTATTGTTTAGGTTGAATTTGATTTTTATTAGGTCTACTCATTAGATTCCTATCAAGTGAGATTTTTTTCTTTTTATTTTGTAGCTTTCTCGTAGTCTATCTTTTCTTTGTGATTTTGTTAGTAATTTGCTTCGAATGGACTTTACACTTAGACTTCTAAGATTGCAAGATAAGGTTGTGTAACAACCCGCATTTTCAGGACATTTCTCCTATTCACTATTCATCAGTTACTATTCATCATTTACTATTCATCGATCACTATTCATCCTTTTACTATTCATAATTTTCGGAGTCAGTTTATGATTTCGAGAAGCGTTCAGAAATTTTACTATTCATGTGACACTATTCATTTCCGGAAGGAAATCACTATTCACGATTGCCGTTCATTTCATCGTAAACTGAGTTTACGAGTCTTCAAATTCGCGTAACCAATGTGGTTTAGCTGCAAATTCATGCATCATTCATTAATGACACTTCATATAGACTGGAATAGTCTACACATCATCAGTACTTTAGGCCCTACACGGATATGCATTATTTCTATATACGTATGTTTAATTTGTAATTAACGTTACCACTCAGTTTTTACTACGAACGTATACCCAATACTCCCGACTACGATCCTAACATATTTTCATACTTATTATAATGATATAAAAATTATATTATTAATTTACCCGGTGTTTTGAAATCAATTACTATATTTTACGGTCGGAGTTTATTACTCCGTCGGGTTGCGAAATTTCAACACGATAATTATTTCAACACCCGATTCTCATCAGGAATATTATTTTACAACTTTTACAACTTCGTCGTATTTTATTTCACCTCGTTAACAATTATTTCAAGATAACTCGGTACCCGATAACACCTAATGTATACACCAAACCAACTAATACATACATATCTAGACATAAACATTTATTAGCCACCAACAAGCCTCCTTATTTCACTCCTTTTTGCCACCCCTTGCCCCCCCCCCCCCCCTTGGACCAAGACCAAGACCACATTAATTGTAATTGACCAAGACTAAATATATATACACATATCTTTATCATTTTCTCATTACTTTCATATATACTTCACCAACAAAACTCCCTCTTTTCTTCCTTTCTTCTTCACAATTTCGGCCAACCATCAAGAACCAAGGGAAAACCATAAACTTTCAAGATCCAAGTGTCTATCAAGTTCTAATCATGATCTAGTTGGGGTTTTGTGGTAAAAACCCTAGGTTATTATACATTTTCTCCTCAAAATCACCTCAAATATTCAAGTAAGCTTCAAGAACACTTTTGATCTTTTCATACTTTCATTTACTTTATATTTTTATGTATTTTCAAGATATATTGGCAAAGCATGCAAGTATGTAAGATCCATACCACTTGTTACTCATTTTGTTTTTATAAACACTAGATCAATAATTTTCACTAGTAATCTCATTAGATCCACTAAGATTGGTGATGTTTAGGACCCCATGACACCCTAAGAAGGTGTATGGTAGGATTGAGTACTTGTGGAGTTGATTTGACATAGTTTGGTTAAGCCTTGAACAAGTTACAAACCTAGAAAACTCATTTTTGGCACTAATAGAAAAGTGGCTGTCCTTATTTTGAAAACGTGGCCAACTCAGTAGGTTGTGGGTAATTTTTGACCAAATATTTAGAAAATATATTCCGAGACGAAACTATGGCCGAAAACGGGGATAAAAACGAGTTAATAACGAAGGAGATATGATTTTCTGAATATTAACAACGAAAAATACTTTCAAATATAGGTTCTGTCCCAAATCGCCAATTTCAGAAAACTCAGGGGTTTCCGGGTAACATTGGGTTAGATATTCAGGAAATACTTTCAAAAACGAAACCGTGGCCGCTTGAATCACTAAAATCCGAGTTACGACGAAAAAGATATGCTATTTTCAATTTTAACGACGAAAACTATTTTCTGAAAAATAGCTTGCTGTTGAACAGTTTTCATGGACTGTTTCGAGACTTAAAACTTGATCTAGCCGTCCCGACTTATCAAAAATATATTAGTACATTGTCCCACGATTCCGGGGATATAAAGAACGTAGAAAACGAGCTTATAACGAAAAAGATACAAGCGTTTGAACTTAGACGATTTTTACAAATTTCCATCAGCTTTTGTATTATTATTTTGCCGCAAAACTGTCTTTGCGAGACACCACTTTCTTGGCTGTTTTTCTCCATGATCGGATCAATTTAAGTCCGAGCCGTAGTTTTATGAAATCAAGATCTTCCAACAAGCTTTTCAAATCAATTGGCCGTTCGTCGAATAGACTTATAACGAATAAACTACGACCTCATCT
Organism: Artemisia argyi; assembly: GCA_030686995.1. Classification (NCBI taxonomy): domain Eukaryota; kingdom Viridiplantae; phylum Streptophyta; class Magnoliopsida; order Asterales; family Asteraceae; genus Artemisia; species Artemisia argyi. The sequence goes on from CM060701.1 coordinate 229,134,725, forward strand.
ATATACCCGATAAACTATATATATTTTGACAGCTTTTACTATAATGAAATTTTCTAAGTGTTGAACACAATACTTTCAAGTAACAACAATAAGAGTCGATTTTCTCATCGGTCAAGACCCGTATAACCAAAAGTTAAATGACACGACTTCAAGATATTGTTACAAGGTTTTCAAAAACGCCGAGTTTCATCACTAACCCTTAACGTACAACATTTTTCGACTTGTTTTGCGAGGCCATTTTGGGCATATTTTCAAGTAATGAAAATGTTATTTTTGCGACAAAAACCTTATATTTGCCTATAGAACACCAAACAAGGATCGTGGAGTACCGTTTCAACCTATTTCCATGAAAAGTGGTTATTAACCTAACGAGACGTCAAAAATGTATTTTTCGACGATAAACATTATTTTCAAATTTCACGAGTGGTATCGATAACATACGTATTTGCATGTGTAGCGTCATTTCATTTCTTACATTAGATCATATCATTCATATTAGGTTGCGGTTAGAGATCATGCCTCATTTCTGTGTATTCATTGTTGTCATCGTAGCTATTGCACTAGGTGAGTTCATAACCACTACTTTTACTTGTTTCACAACTGTTTTGGGGGAAGATACATGCTCCTTACTATTTAAATTCAATGCTTGTTTTACTTGAATGCGATTCATTTTCTCAAACATTACTGGATGGTTGAAATACTTGATTGATTATTTGAATACATTATGAATTACTTATTCCATCCTTGATTACTTTCTTATGAACACAAGTTCTTGCTTTTGCGGAAATAAATATAAAACTGTTACTTTGCCTGAGTTACCTATTACTGCCATTGAAGTCCCCTTTATCATGAACCGTTAATTATATGAGTGTGAGCGCAAATGCTGTGGATAGATCTATTTGGGTTGACACCCCGTCCGAGTTGGTCGCGCCAACCTGTCAAACGGACGCATATCATTCGGATTACTTCCGAGTGTCTGGCAAACACTTAATTGGGGCATTTTATGCTTGATTACATACGATTACGTCGAGCTTCGGGGTCATGAGCTTTAGGCACTGTATACCTCATTTTTAGCTGTGACATTGTATTTGTTATATTGTCTTGCTACTAAAAATCTCGTGTTCCGCAAATGACTTGTTTACTTAAACATATTACTTTTGGCAGTGGGTTGTAAACACACAGGTTACAAGTCTCTTATGGCGGGACTTGTAACTGAGTGGATTTACGATGCCTTTGCTGGGAAATACTTGATTTTTGGAAACACTTGTTTACGGGAAATACTTGTTTACTTAAAACTATGAACTCACCAGCTTTATGCTGACGTTTTAGCATGTATTTTCAGGTTTTAAGCAATGGCACGCTACTGGAGGTTTTGGCAGGGCATGGCATGGTCATAGAAGACTCTGATATTCTTATGGGGACCGTTTTAAACTATTTTAAGGGCTTACTTCCGCATAAATTTTAAACAATGAAAATTCAATGTTTTTAGTTAAACAATTTTAGTCTAAATGATTGAAGTGAAAACCAATTTTGTACTTGTGCTGTAATACCAATTGAGTTACACCCCAGCTACTTGTATGCTTCCGCTGGACCCGATTATGGGGGTGTGACAGATTGGTATCAGAGCTTTGGCTATAGCGAACTAAGTGTTTTTAAAACCTAGACTATAGCTACTTTCAAGAAAACTTAACCCTATGACCGTCACGTGCCTGCCTGCCAAGCTGAAGCCTCATTTGTGGTTAGTTGCTGACATAGGTGATGAGATTGTTATCTCATTATCTGGTATATTATATTCATTTATTATAGTTGATTACTATAATTGTCTTTCATATAAGCATGTTCACGTATCATATATGTCACCGTGTTATGTTTTTCCTTGCATAGTTTCATCATTTGACCTCGAGTTTGGTCACCTGCTTTTGTCTTTCAGAACGTCTTGGTATTTGTGAAGGACATGGTATTAGTATAACTGAACTGAGTATTTCAAAATTCATGGAACCTCGGTGGAATATAGACTGGTCATTTATATTCAACCCGGGATAGTGAGATATAGGCTGACCACCTATGTCTGACTCAAAAATGAATTTTGCAACACTGAGAATGGTTATAATAAGATTATGTCTGGATTGAATTCTCAACTCATTTCCAAATGTTTCATTCATGTGTGTGTATACTCTCGTTGTTGGAACCTTCATACTTTTCATCACTTCGTAAACCACCGATTGGAAGCATGTCGGCTAGTCAATTTATTTCATGAACTTTCATATTTATGCACAATACACTCATATCACAGTATTTTCTTTTGTCACAATCTCATTTTGTTGCAGTTGTCACAGTCTCTTCCCTTCTCACCATCACTATCATTTATTTTCCCCACCCCCATATATACAAAGAATTAGGTGACACTCTATAGATTCCGATGTCACTCATCCCTCACTACTCCCTATATTGATAAGTGGATATTATCAATGACCTCCCTAGGAAAGACTTTCCATACCTTCTATGAGGATGATCCTTCGGTACCTTAAGATCATTCATAACTCAACAGAAATCTCAGGATATCACAAAACAATTCGAACCACTATCACTGGCCTGATCGCCAAAATTCTATCATCTAGAAAGTATTGGCTTGACTGAATTACAAGATTCATTTAGATACGAGTGCTCACTAAGCAACACCATAGAGATAAATCCAACCTCTTAACCAAGACTATAAATTGAACATGTCCTTACCAATAGCCTTTATTCAAACATGTTAGACACCTATGCATTTGTGCATACATACATACCTGGCTATTTTATCCTCTTAATACTTTCATTTTTTAAATGGATTTTCTCCAAAACTACCGTTATACAAAACATATATCTTGTAAGAAATACTTTTCTGATGCACTTATTTTGACAAGCAAATTCCTTTTGGCTAATCTTTTACAAAACTATTGAATGTTTCAAAATTTTAAACATCGATCTTTGGTAAATCATACTATCCACCTTATGTTGAAAATTTTCCTATATTGCATAACTACTAAATTTTGAAACATCAAGAAGGATGTTACCTAAAAAGCCGTTTGCTTAAACTTGTAAATTCATTTATTCGGGGAAGATTTATGAACAAAACACAATCTTAAAACAAACTTTGAAAATCAATCATTATATTACCTCACTTATACCTTTAGGAGTTTGTGAGTTGATGACCTATAACTTGGGGAAAATTTTAGTAATGGAGACTAAGCACCGTAGGTGGAGAAAGACTCAATTCCTGACATCCTGCGGAGGATCACAACCTTATCCTAACCTATTATTTTCAACAACACCCTTTTACGAATTTAACCCTGTAAGCCTTTCAAAACAAGATTCATGATACCCATTTCAATTATTCCTAATAAAGGAATTTGATTCACCTCAACTCCTAACGATTTCATTAAGATCTCTTTGGAACCACACCACTTATCATCTGTAGACCAATGGTTAGAATTTGAGATTGATTCAAACCTAGGGAGATATGCCCAAATCGGGTATGATTGACACTAGAAATGGTTGGATTAACCATTTGCCATAAATCAAATTCAGTTGCAACCATAGTTACCACACGAGCTTAGAGACTACACCATTCGAAGCACTCTATGGTCGATGTGTCAACATCCATTGACGGATCAAAACTTGGAAAAGCCCAACTCACTAGTCCCGTAAGCATTCATGAAATAACCAGGAATTTCCTATAAATCAAGAATCAATTACAAGTTCGATAAGCGGTAAACCACTCGAATTTCAAGTTCGTGGCATGATTATGTTGAAAGTTCTGCCTAGGAAAGGCATAATACCATTCAGAAAACTTCATAAAGTTAAACCCGATATACACTGAACCATTTACGATTTCTGACAGAGTAGGCCTAGTGGCCGACAGACTTGAACCTTGTTAGAGCTCAGTAGCTTACACGATTATATCATCATCTTTTAACCAATACCACTCTAGAGACCAACACCAACTGAACTTCGGGACGAAGTTCCTTTTAAGGGGGTGAGACTGTAACAACCCGCATTTTCAGGACATTTCTCCTATTCACTATTCATCAGTTACTATTCATCATTTACTATTCATCGGTCACAATTCATCATTTTCGGAGTCAGTTTATGATTCCGAGAAGCGTTCAAAAATTTTACTATTCATGTGACACTATTCATTTCCGGAAGGAAATCACTATTCACGATTGCCGTTCATTTCATCGTAAACTGAGTTTACGAGTCTTCAAATTCGCGTAACCAATGTGGTTTAGCTGCAAATTCATGCATCATTCATTAATGACACTTCATATAGACTGGAATAGTCTACACATCATCAGTACTTTAGGCCCTACACGGATATGCATTATTTCTATATACGTATGTTTAATTTGTAATTAACGTTACCACTCAGTTTTTACTACGAACGTATACCCAATACTCCCGACTACGATCCTAACATATTTTCATACTTATTATAATGATATAAAAATTATATTATTAATTTACCCGGTGTTTTGAAATCAATTACTATATTTTACGGTCGGAGCTTATTACTCCGTCGGGTTGCGAAATTTCAACACGATAATTATTTCAACACCCGATTCTCATCAGGAATATTATTTTACAACTTTTACAACTTCGTCGTATTTTATTTCACCTCGTTAACAATTATTTCAAGATAACTCGGTACCCGATAACACCTAATGTATACACCAAACCAACTAATACATACATATCTAGACATAAACATTTATTAGCCACCAACAAGCCTCCTTATTTCACTCCTTTTTGCCACCCCTTGCCCCCCCCCCTTGGACCAAGACCAAGACCACATTAATTGTAATTGACCAAGACTAAATATATATACACATATCTTTATCATTTTCTCATTACTTTCATATATACTTCACCAACAAAACTCTCTCTTTTCTTCCTTTCTTCTTCACAATTTCGGCCAACCATCAAGAACCAAGGGAAAACCATAAACTTTCAAGATCCAAGTGTCTATCAAGTTCTAATCATGATCTAGTTGGGGTTTTGTGGTAAAAACCCTAGGTTATTATACATTTTCTCCTCAAAATCACCTCAAATATTCAAGTAAGCTTCAAGAACACTTTTGATCTTTTCATACTTTCATTTACTTTATATTTTTATGTATTTTCAAGATATATTGGTAAAGCATGCAAGTATGTAAGATCCATACCACTTGTTACTCATTTTGTTTTTATAAACACTAGATCAATAATTTTCACTAGTAATCTCATTAGATCCACTAAGATTGGTGATGTTTAGGACCCCATGACAACCTAAGAAGGTGTATGGTAGGATTGAGTACTTGTGGAGTTGATTTGAGATAGTTTGGTTAAGCCTTGAACAAGTTACAAACTAGAAAACTCATTTTTGGCACTAATAGAAAAGTGGCTGTCCTTATTTTGAAAACGTGGCCAACTCAGTAGGTTGTGGGTAATTTTTGACCAAAGATTTAGAAAATATATTCCGAGACGAAACTATGGCCGAAAACGGGGATAAAAACGAGTTAATAACGAAGGAGATATGATTTTCCGAATATTAACAACGAAAAATACTTTCAAATATAGGTTCTGTCCCAAATCGCCAATTTTAGAAAACTCAGGGGTTTCCGGGTAACATTGGGTTAGATATTCAGGAAATACTTTCAAAAACGAAACCGTGGCCGCTTGAATCACTAAAATCCGAGTTACGACGAAAAAGATGTGCTATTTTCAATTTTAACGACGAAAACTATTTTCTGAAAAATAGCTTGCTGTTGAACAGTTTTCATAGACTGTTTCGAGACGTAAAACTTGATCTAGCCATCCCGACTTATCAAAAATATATTAGTACGTTGTCCCACGATTCCGGGGATATAAAGAACGTAGAAAACGAGCTTATAACGAAAAAGATACAAGCGTTTGAACTTAGACGATTTTTACAAATTTCCATCAGCTTTTCTATTATTATTTTGCCGCAAAACTGTCTTTGCGAGACACCACTTTCTTGGCTGTTTTTCTCCATGATTGGATCAATTTGAGTCCGAGCCGTAGTTTTATGAAATCAAGATCTTCCAACAAGCTTTTCAAATCAATTGGCCGTTCGTCGAATAGACTTATAACGAATAAACTACGACCTCATCTATATACCCGATAAACTATATATATTTTGACAGCTTTTACTATAATGAAATTTTCTAAGTGTTGAACACAATACTTTCAAGTAACAACAATAAGAGTCGATATTCTCATCGGTCAAGACCCGTATAACCAAAATTTAAATGACACGACTTCAAGATATTGTTACAAGGTTTTCAAAAACGCCGAGTTTCATCACTAACCCTTAACGTACAACATTTTTCGACTTGTTTTGCGAGGCCATTTTGGGCATATTTTCAAGTAATGAAAATGTTATTTTTGCGACAAAAACCTTATATTTGCCTATAGAACACCAAACAAGGATCGTGGAGTACCGTTTCAACCTATTTCCATGAAAAGTGGTTATTAACCTAACGAGACGTCAAAAATGTATTTTTCGACGATAAACATTATTTTCAAATTTCACGAGTGGTATCGATAACATACGTATTTGCATGTGTAGCGTCATTTCATTTCTTACATTAGATCATATCATTCATATTAGGTTGCGGTTAGAGATCGTGCCTCATTTCTGTGTATTCATTGTTGTCATCGTAGCTATTGCACCAGGTGAGTTCATAACCACTACTTTTACTTGTTTCACAACTGTTTTGGGGGAAGATACATGCTCCTTACTATTTAAATTCAATGTTTGTTTTACTTGAATGCGATTCATTTTCTCAAACATTACTGGATGGTTGAAATACTTGATTGATTATTTGAATACATTATGAATTACTTATTCCATCCTTGATTACTTTCTTATGAACACAAGTTCTTGCTTTTGCGGAAATAAATATAAAACTGTTACTTTGCCTGAGTTACCTATTACTGCCATTGAAGTCCCCTTTATCATGAACCGTTAATTATATGCGTGTGAGCGCGAATGCTGTGGATAGATCTATTTGGGTTGACACCCCGTCCGAGTTGGTCGCGCCAACCTGTCAAACGGACGCATATCATTCGGATTACTTCCGAGTGTCTGGCAAACACTTAATTGGGGCATTTTATGCTTGATTGCATACGGTTACGTCGAGCTTCGGGGTCATGAGCTTTAGGCACTGTATACCTCATTTTTAGCTGTGACATTGTATTTGTTATATTGTCTTGCTACTAAAAATCTCGTGTTCCGCAAATGACTTGTTTACTTAAACATATTACTTTTGGCAGTGGGTTGTAAACACACAGGTTACAAGTCTCTTATGGCGGGACTTGTAACTGAGTGGATTTACGATGCCTTTGCTGGGAAATACTTGATTTTTGGAAACACTTGTTTACGGGAAATACTTGTTTACTTAAAACTATGAACTCACCAGCTTTATGCTGACGTTTTAGCATGTATTTTCAGGTTTTAAGCAATGGCACGCTACTGGAGGTTTTGGCAGGGCATGGCATGGTCATAGAAGACTCTGATATTCTTATGGGGACCGTTTTAAACTATTTTAAGGGCTTACTTCCGCATAAATTTTAAACAATGAAAATTCAATGTTTTTAGTTAAACAATTTTAGTCTAAATGATTGAAGTGAAAACCAATTTTGTACTTGTGCTGTAATACCAATTGAGTTACACCCCAGCTACTTGTATGCTTCCGCTGGACCCGATTATGGGGGTGTGACAGGTTGAGTGGCTAAAACACCAAAGATTTCAAAATACCTCATTTAGAGACACCTATGAATCATATGAGCCTTTACCTAGGATAGATTCTTATGAACAACCTCCATGTTTAAGATCTAGTTTTAGTGAGGCCAATAGGAAATGCGACCTAGTTTGCCAAGGAATTATGGAGAGAGCCATTGCAACAAATCATAAGTTGGATGAAGCACTAGGTTTGCTATTATCACTACCTAAGAAAACAATTGAGGAGGATTTAGCCGAGCATGATCACATTGATAAAAAAGACCTAGGTTTTATGATCGATGATGATGAATCTCAAGAAACAGATGATGAATCTCTTGGGCAATTTGTATATAGCAGTCAGAATATTGAGGATGATCCTTATGATTCGGACATAGAAGTTGAGATGCCTAGAGAAGCACGTGAGATACTTAGGAGAATGCTTAGGATAGATTCTACCAAAACACATGATGATGATATAGGTGATCTTGATACATGGAATGATGAGGTCAATAACATAAGCCCACAAAATACTCAACCATCATTTGAGGCACACACACCGCCCGTGACTTACCCGGAAGAAGTAGAAGAAACTTTAGGAATTCCGATGGAGGTAGAATCCTTGGACCAGGCACCACTTGAGGATATAGGTTTGAACACTTGTAGTGATAACCTTACTCCTAGTTCTTGGGAATTTCCTAGTGTTGATGAACCGGAACCTCAATCTTTACACACCTTTCCATCCTTAGATATATTTCTAAGAGACAAAAGAGGAACCGACCCACCCATCAACCAATATTATCCAGGTAGTTTTAGGATGAAGGAAGCAATTCACTCACCCCCTTCACCTCACGTGGCATATTTCCACCCTAAGGGTGTGTATCGCTACTTCCACCCGCACTTAATTCAAAGTGTAGGAAAAACCTCCTCTATTTCCGTTAAATAAGGGTAGAGTCAGGCTCGTGACTCGAACAAAAACAAGCGCTTATTGGGAGGCAACCCAAGCTATATTTATTTATTTATTTGTTTGTTTGTTTATTTGATTTTATTTGTTTCCGTATGCATGTTTTATTTTTGTTGTTTGTGGCTCATGTTTCAAAGAAAATTTTGAAAATGCTTTATTTTGTTTTTAACTTCGTCTTAATTGCATATAAAGGTATTTTGCAAAAGATAAGTGTAAGGGAGATCCAAATTTGTTTATAAGAACGAAATTGAGCATGAACCACAACAATATTAAATGGACATGTGTATTAGTACTTGTTAGAGTCAAATGCTTGTATCGAGTCATAATGATGTTTTGCAGGATTTTCCAGGAAGCAGGACATAAGTTTTTCTAGAAATTTGCCGGAAACTTAACATGAGATTTTTCAGGAACATTCTGACGGCGTCAAGAGTTATAACCTAATGGCGTCAGGTACAAAAATTCTGAAAATTTTTGTGAGTTTTGTTTATACCGGACTCTTAAAGTTTTTGTTGATCCTTTAGTTTTATAAACTCCAGGAAATCTGCAAACATTCATTCCACAAGCATTATATCTTTAATTGTTTTGTTTTTATTCCTAAGTCTGGAATTACATCTAGTTGTGAGTTTCCTTTGTTCGGTTTGATGCTTTGGGGTTTTGTGTTTATTTTCTCAGGTTTAACATGTTATGTATGACAAGAAGATGATTTATATTCTGGAAGGGAAGCTTTGATTGTTCATTTTCTTGGAGGAAGATCTAACCTTGTTACCACACTATCCATACCGAGCGAATCAGGGGAGTATTTGATTTCATTCTTTTACCTGTTTTACTTTTACATTCTTTACTTGAACATTGGGGACAATGTTCATCCTAAGTGTAAGGGGATGGTAAAATGATGATACCTTACAGATACACTTTCTCTTGAGTTTGTTTGTTTGATGGTAGATGTGTAATAAAATTATGAGAAATACTTGTTAGTGCAATTTTAGCGCCAAATTTAAATTTTTTTACAACATTTAGGAGTGAAACTTTAACCTTAGCAAGCGTCTCATGGATAGAAGATTGTATGACTAGCACAAAACCGTACTATTCAGAAAAATTTTCCACCCAAATATGTGAGGTTCGCCTTTAGATTTGATAGGAAAAGCATTTACTATTAGTGCTTATGAGTGTACCGGTAGCATTTAGATTCTAGAACTTGCGTTAGTGATGCATCCCGAGACTGCTAGTGAGACTACATTCGTGTAGTAGGATTTACTACATGATAAGAGGCATTAGGATCACCCTTGTGTTAAACCCATATCATAATTACTTGACCATTTAAGTCATATTACTTGGCTAGTTAAGTCAATTAATTTTTCCCACACCTTAGCATTGTACTCATTTTTAGTACACGAAACCCCTAGTACACCCCTCCGAGCCTATCTTTTCGTTTCTAACTTTAAGCACTTTACTTAAAGGAAGAATTTGTTATACCCCACTTAAATGTACACCCAAATCGCCTTAGCCTTCCGTGTATGCACTCATCTTTAGTGCATTATTGTTACTTGTTAAAACCTTAGTTAATTATCTAATTGATTACATGGTTGCTAAGTCGAGTCATATCCTTGTACATATTGTTTTGGGACGATTGGGACTCATGGGTAAAGTACTTATTTTATGGAGTAATGGGGAAGAACATCATATTATTACCCCCATATGTACGTTAATCTTAAAAGTACTCCAAGTGTTTTGATTTTCTTAATTCGAGTCATTAGATTAGTTTATTGTAAAAGTATGTAAAAATTCAAGTGTAAGGGGAATATTCATTCCCTATGATGTATTATTTTGGATGGTAGGGTAAGAGTGTATGCAAAAAAAAAAATAAAAATAAAAATAAAAATAAAATCGAAAAAACCAAGAAAAAAAAATAGAAAAAGAAAAAGAAAAGAGATAAACATACGGACTACCGTCCCTTTTCATTCTATGTTCATTTTATGTTTTTGTTATTTTTGATTTATTAGCTTAAGTCGAGTCTAGTCTTGGCTTAGCAGCGCCATATTGTACATGTAATTAACCAAGATTGTTAACTCGCCACCAGTAAAGACTGCCTATATCTAACAAAACCGTGTATTCCATATCCCTACACCTAACATTACAACCCTTTAAAAGACCTCTTTGATAGTTTATTGTGGAGTTTGTTAGACTCCTTGGACCGTTTTGAGCATCTAGGGTTAACAATAACAATGATAATATATGCAGCGGAATAAGAACAAATCAAAGTTATTGACTCAAAGTTTTTCCCAATTACCTCCAATTATTATTTGATCAGAATAATAACGTGTTACCAATTGTAACAAGGATCTAAGACACCTCAAACCTTAGAGGATATTATAGGCGTTTATAGTTTATACACCCTAGAACACACACACACACCTTTCTGATATTTACATTGTAGAAGACATAATAAAAACCTGTACCCTTGATCTCTTTATATAATAGAGAATTAGGGTTTACAAAATACTACGAGGGACTAATAAATAAATATTCTTTAACTAGCAAGTCCCTTGTCTTTTATTCTTCATTAATTGAAGAATTCTTCCATGTCACTTTAAGTCCTTCTTGTTTCATTCTTTGTTGTTTTGTATCATCAAATCAAATATATCCAAAAATCTTCCCCTATTTGATGATGACAAAACAAACACAGTCTTGTACGATCTTCCCTAGACGAAGTAGAGAAATTGAGATAATTAAATCTCGCCATGAATGAAACAATCTTGTCTTCCCCTTAATCCATGCCATGCCACTCCAAAATCTCTTCCTTTTTTTGTTATCAACAAATAGGGAATATAAGCAATATAAACTTCCTCTCGAGTGGTGCATGTAGATAGTTAAACATTTAATCAATAAGCTTCCCCTGAAACCAATATGTTTACTATCTCTTGAATCTTCAATTCTGTAGGCTCTAAGTAATGATCACTTGTGAAGAAAATCAAATATAATGAACATTTATCCTAGGTGCTTACGCCATGTGGTGGAGGTTTGATCCTTTCTCAAGCCTATGGTAATCTATTTTGCTATGACAGGTAGTGAGAGATGTTTTCCATTTCCATATTGTGATATTACTTTATTACACCCGAGAGATGTGAGTATCTAAATACTATTTGTGAGGTGCTAGTGTATGACCTCCATGCTTGTCTTTGGTCTTTAGTGGAACGATTATTTGTTGTAATTACTTTTATATTAGTGTTAAATGACCCCTAACTTGTATTTTGATTAGAATAAAAGCGCATTTTCTTGAGGACAAGCAAATCTCAAGTATAAGGGTATATGATGAGGCAAAAAATGAACCATTTTTAGGGGGTCATTTAAGCCCAGAATTGAATTTATTTGATCAAATATTGCCCTAAATCGTTCATTTTGTGATTTTAGGTACTTTTGGAGTGAATTCTGAAAAAAGGAATGATTTTGGACGTTTTTGGAGTATAAAAGTGAAGAAAACGGCAAAGTCTTAATTTTTCTTGCTGGGAACAGTACCTGACAGCGTCAAGAGCATTTTGATGACGCCGTCAAGAGTAAAAGTGGTGATGATCCAGAAGAAACGTGATGGTCTCACCCAAGGCCGTCACGTGTTAACTTGTCAAAACTTGCGCCCGGAGTAGCTAATATTGTTTTGGTCATAACTTTTGCATACGAACTCGGATTTAGGTGATTCAAAAGCCCACGCGAAGAGGACGAAGAGATCTACAATTTGGTGTAAAAGAGTTCTTGACACCGTCAAGAGTAACGGGCTGACACCGTCAAGATGGGCCGACAGAAAATTAGCCTATAAATATAACATTATAACTTCACTTTTTGTAAGCCCTAAACCCTAAGGTCGATTCCTGGGTTTAGGTGGGTGTTTTTCCAGCAACTTAGAGGGTTTCAATCACTCCATAAATATCATGTATTGGTTTGATGATTATATCTCAACTATGTCTTTCATTATTATTGTTGATTGTCCTTCTTTGATTATGTTTTGCTAATTCACCTTGTGTCTACTTATGATTATGTGAAACTCGTATATAATTGATTAGATTTTATTGATTTCTTGTTGATGTTTGTGTCTATCTTCATCAATTAGTGCGTGACACTTCGATAGATCTAATTGGTTTAGGTTATAATTCTTGTTTCCTATTGTCTCTTGTTTAATTGAATGAATTCGATGTTTAGCTTAAGAAAACTGGCAGACTTCCATAGGGTAACATGCTTGAACGTCTTAAGAAACATGAACCGATGTGTACTAGGTTTTTATGGTTGTATTTAATGCATGAGCGAATTCTAGTGATCCCATGTTAGGAGCTTCTTAGCCGGCTCGACATAGGAGTGAAGTAGGAGCTAATAGAATTGGGGAAGTAAGTACGCCACCCCATGAATGGTATTAAGGAATACAACCCGTCAATTAAAACAAGGTGTCACAATTCAATAGGTAGAATTGGATAGCTAGCAAGGAGTAACATATCATAGGTAGACATGCTTCACATCCCTTGTAGAACCTTAGTTTACTTTTATTGTTTATTAGTTTAATTAGTAGCTTTTTGGTTAGTTGATTAACAACTAATTCCGCCCATCCTTCCAATACCCGAGAATTTTACTTGCTTTTCATAAAATATAAAAACACAAAAAGAATCATCCTTCACCTTTAGACCTAGTTAGATTAATTTCAATCCTAACGACACTATTCCTGAATTAAACGATCAATCCCCCGGTACTTGTCACTATACTATACTACAACGATCAGGTACACTGCCTGGTGGGGGTTGTAAGCTTCTCGAGATCCCTCGAGAGGTAAAGCCTGGTGTAATTCCCACGTATTAAGTTTTTGGCGCCGCAACCTGAGGAATAGGTACTGTTTAGGTTGAATTTGATTTTTACTAGGTCTACTCATTAGATTCATATCAAGTGAAATTTTTTTCTTTTTATTTTGTAGCTTTATCGTAGTCTATCTTTTCTTTGTGATTTTGTTTGTAATTTGTTTCGAATGGACTTTACACTTAGACTTCTAAGATTGCAAGATAAGGTTGAGTGGCTAAAACACCAAAGATTTCAAAATACCTCATTTAGAGACACCTATGAATCATATGAGCCTTTACCTAGGATAGATTCTTATGAACAACCTCCATGTTTAAGATCTAGTTTTAGTGAGGCCAATAGGAAATGCGACCTAGTTTGCCAAGGAATTATGGAGAGAGCCATTGCAACAAATCATAAGTTGGATGAAGCACTAGGTTTGCTATTATCACTACCTAAGAAAACAATTGAGGAGGATTTAGCCGAGCATGATCACCTTGATTAAAAAGACCTAGGTTTTATGATCGATGATGATGAATCTCAAGAAACAGATGATGAATCTCTTGGGCAATTTGTATATAGCAGTCAGAATATTGAGGATAATCCTTATGATTTGGACATATAAGTTGAGATGCCTAGAGAAGCACGTGAGATACTTAGGAGAATGCTTAGGATAGATTCTACCAAAACACATGATGAGGATATAGGTGATCTTGACACATGGAATGATAAGGTCAATAACGTAAGCCCACAAAATACTCAACCATCATTTGAGGCACACACACCGCCCGTGACTTACCCGGAAGGAGTAGAAGAAACTTTAGGAATTCCGATGGAGGTAGAACCCTTGGACCAGGCACCACTTGAGGATATAGGTTTGAACACTTGTAGTGATAACCTTACTCCTAGTTCTTGGGAATTTCCTAGTGTTGATGAACCGGAACCTCAATCTTTACACACCTTTCCATCCTTAGATATATTTCTAGGAGACAAAAGAGGAACCGACCCACCCATCAACCAATATTATCCGGGTAGTTTTAGGATGAAGGAAGCCATTCACTCACCCCTTCACCTCACGTAGCATATTTCCACCCTAAGGGTGTGTATCGCTACTTCCACCCGCACTTAATTCAAAGTGTAGGGAAAACCTCCCCTATTTCCGTTAAATAAGGGTAGAGTCAGGCTCGTGACTCGAACAAAACCAAGCGCTAATTGGGAGGTAACCCAAGCTATATTTATTTATTTGTTTGTTTGTTTGTTTATTTGATTTTATTTGTTTCCGTATGCATGTTTTATTTTTGTTGTTTGTGGCTCATGTTTCAAAGAAAATTGTGAAAATGCTTTATTTTGTTTTTAACTTCGTCTTAATTGCATATAAAGGTATTTTGCAAAAGATAAGTGTAAGGGAGATCCAAATTTGTTTATAAGTACGAAATTGAGCATGAACCACAACAATATTAAATGGACATGTGTATTAGTACTTGTTAGAGTCAAATGCTTGTATCGAGTCATAATGATGTTTTGCAGGATTTTCCAGGAAGCAGGACATAAGTTTTTCTAGAAATTTGCCGGAAACTTAACATGAGATTTTTCAGGAACATTCTGACGGCGTCAAGAGTTATAACCTGATGGCGTCAGGTACAAAAATTCTGAAAAATTTTGTGAGTTTTGTTTATACCGGACTCTTAAAGTTTTTGTTGATTCTTTAGTTTTATAAACTCCAAGAAATCTGCAAACATTCATTCCACAAGCATTATATCTTTAATTGTTTTGTTTTTATTCCTAAGTCTGGAATTACATCTAGTTGTGAGTTTCCTTTGTTCGGTTTGATGCTTTGGGTTTTTGTGTTTATTTTCTCAGGTTTAACAGGTTATGTATGACAAGAAGATGATTTATATTCTGGAAGGGAAGCTTTGATTGTTCATTTTCTTGGAGGAAGATCTAACCTTGTTACCACACTATCCATACCGAGCGAATCAGGGGAGTATTTGATTTCATTCTTTTACCTGTTTTACTTTTACATTCTTTACTTGAACATTGCGGATAATGTTCATCCTAAGTGTAAGGGGAGGGTAAAATGATGATACCTTACAGATACACTTTCGCTTGAGTTTGTTTGTTTGATGGTAGATGTGTAATAAAACTATGAGAAATACTTGTTAGTGCAATTTTAGCGCCAAATTTAAAATTTTTTACAACATTTAGGAGTGAAACTTTAGCCTTAGCAAGCGTCTCATGGATAGGAGATTGTAGACTAGCACAAAACCGTACTATTCAGAAAAAATTTTCACCCAAATATGTGAGGTTCGCCTTTAGATTTGATAGGAAAAGCATTTACTATTAGTGCTTATGAGTGTGCCGGTAACATTTAGATTCTAGAACTTGCGTTAGTGATGCATCCCTAGACCGCTAGTGAGACTACATTTGTGTTAAACCCATATCATAATTACTTGACCATTTAAGTCATATTACTTGGCTAGTTAAGTCAATTAATTTTTCCCACACCTTAGCGTTGTACTCATTTTTAGTACACGAAACCCCTAGTACACCCCTCCGAGCCTATCTTTTCGTTTCTAACTTTAAGAACTTAATTAAAGGAAGAATTTGTTATACCCCACTTAAATGTACACCCAAATCGCCTTAGCCTTCCGTGTATGCACTCATCTTTAGTGCATTATTGTTATTTGCTAAACCCTTAGTTAATTATCTAATTGATTACATGGTTGCTAAGTCGAGTCATATCCTTGTACATATTGTTTTGGGACGATTGGGACTCATGGGTAAAGTACTTATTTTATGGAGTAATGGGGAAGAACATCATATTATTACCCCCATATGTACGTTAATCTTAAAAGTACTCAAAGTGTTTTGATTTTCTTAATTCGAGTCATTAGATTAGTTTATTGTAAAAGTATGTAAAAATTCAAGTGTAAGGCGAATATTCATTCCCTATGATGTATTATTTTGGATGGTATGGTAAGAGTTTATGCAAAAAAAAAAAAAAAAAAAAAAAAAAAAAAAAAATCGAAAAATTCAAGAAAAAGAAAAAAAAATAGAAAAAGAAAAAAAAGGAGAAAAACATACGGACTACCATCCCTTTTCATTCTATGTTCATTTTATGTTTTTGTTATTTTTGATTTATTAGCTTAAGTCGAGTTTAGTCTTGGCTTAACAACGCCATATTGTACATGTAATTAACCAAGATTGTTAACTCGCCACCAGTAAAGACTGCCTATATCCAACAAAACCGTGTATTCCATATCCCTTTACCTAACATTACAACCCTTTAAAAGCGTAATAACTCACTAGTCAAGCTTCCGTAACAATGAAAATGTATTAGGGGTCAAGTGATTCATCGAAGTGACAAGACCTTGACAACAATTTTTGCAATTGTCAGTAGCTGGACATTATCTAAATCAGTACTGGTATAAGTTTTTGACGAAAAGACGTACATTGAGATATTAATTAGAACTGAAAATGTTAGCTTGAATATATATTAATTTACGGGGCATGTTGACCACACCCTCCCATATTTTTTAGATAAACCCTTTCTAAATGGGAGGGTGTACTTTTTTTGTATTTATTTATTTATTTATTTTTTATATGTTTGTAATGTTTTTGTTTTGTTTTGTATAATTTTTTTTGTAATGTTTGTACTGTTTTTGTGTTGTGTATACTTAATTAATAATTGCCTATATGACGTTATAAAAAAATATGACGTTATAAAAAAAGATGACGTTGACTCATTTGCATTTATAAACTAATGTTTGTAATGTTTTTGTGTTGTGTATACTTGAGTGTGGAATCTGCTGTTGAGCTTTGCAGTTTGTGGAATCCTTACTGTTGAGCTTGTGACATTCCTGTTTTGACAGCCCTTGTTGTATTGTGATATTGCTTTCTAGTGATATTGTGGAATCTGCTGTTGAGCTGTTAAAAAAATGGTTTTTAAAACAAGGCGATGACGAATGATTTTTAAAACCGAATGGATGGCGGAGTGATATTTTTATCACTTTCGCAACCTTCAAATCCGAGCCTTCTAAAAATCTGAGCCTATAAGGCGATGACGAATTTAACATTTCATCCGAGCTTGCAGTTGTGTTTTGTATTGTCTTTGTGTGAACCTGCAGTTGTTGTGTTGTCTGTGTGAACCTGCAGTTGTGTAATGTTTGCACTTTGGACTTGATCACTTTGTTGTGGTTTCTTGTTTGCACTTTGAACCAATATATATATATATATATATATATATATATATATATATATATATATATAAAGAAAAAAAAACTGCACTTGTACTTTCAAAAAAAAAAAAAAAAAAAAATAGGACTTGGCGATGACAAATTTAACAATGATCCGAGCCTGCAGTTGTGTTTGTGTTTTGTTTGCACTTTGGACTTGATCATTTTTGACAAAAAATGCACTTTTGTGCTTTGACAAAAAATTAGGACTTAATGCACTTTTGTGCTTGACAAAGACTTGGACAAAAAGAAAAAAAAAAACAAAACAAAAGCTGTAACAGGTGGGCCCCACTAGAAAGAGTTTGTAGCCTAGTGGGAGTAGACTCCATAACAGCACCCTAATTTATATGTATTGTATTTTACATTGGTCAATCATGCTCATGAAGAATGTTTGTGACCAACGTAATGCTCCTAGAGAATGAACTGCATAGATAGTCAATTTTTATTGTTGAAAACATTCAAGTCGGGGTATTTGCTCGAAACTAGTTGAAATTGAAATTTAGACATACTAAAACTTATAAGAGGTGTAGTCGTAGGTTGTAATAGAATAAGAGAAAACGCTTATTTTAAAGCTTAATTGCAAAATATACCTTTGAGAAAACCAAATTGACTAATAAGGGCACTCAATTATAAAATGAAGGATCTTGAATGGCCAATAAAGTTAAAAAAAAAATCCTTTCAACTTTATCTCTCTTTAAAATTTCCTCCTACATCTCTCTAAAATATCCTCCAACCTAACTCCGTACCATTTCTCTAAATAAATCCGACGGTCGGTTTCGGCCGGCCGTCCGGACCTCTTTTGTACTTTCCCCTTCCTTCAGTAAAAGTCATTACCCACAGATCTGTCATCTCACAACTGTCGTCGCTCGCTGCCGCCACCGCTGTTCTGCTCAGATCAGTTGCCTTCCGGTCTCCTCTGCTCAGATCTGTTGTGGTCCGTCATCGATGGCTTGATGTTGCCTTGGGTTTCGACTTTAGATCTGTTAGGTTTAGGTCTGGCTCTTTTAAGGATGCTTAGTTTTATCTTCTTTGTATGTTTTATGTACTTTATGTACTTTTGTCAAGCTACACCTTCATATGGTTGTGTCTACCAAAAGCTCACTCTAGTGATTCCCCCCACCCTTGTATTGTGTTGATGTAGTCTGTCACAACTATTATGGTGTATGTCTTGTTCTGGCTTAACTTGTTACCTTGTGTATTTTGTTTGGCAAGTCGGTTTCGATTTTGCCATTATGTTCGATGTAACTTGTTGTGTTCAAATTACCTCCATTTGTGAGGAGTGAAATGAAATCTCTATTCAATAATAATAATAATAATAATAATAATAATAATAATAATAATAATAATAATAATAATAATAATAATAATAAAGTTAAAAGTTGAATTAAAATTTGGTTAACATTGAATGATATTAATTGTCATAAAAAACGAATAAATACACATGACTTGAAAGCTTTTATTTGATTTTTTTTTTCATTTTTTGGACGTAAATGTCAAGTGATGTGCGGGATTGCGCCCTCACAAAAGGTTTTACCTCTCAAGGGATCTTTAGAAGCTTGCAATCCCCGCCAGGCAGTGTACCTGATCGTTGTAGTATAGTATAGTGACAAGTACCAGGGGATTGATCGTTCAACTCAGGAATATTGTTCGCTAGGATTAAAAAGTCTACTAAACTAGGTCTAAATGTGAGGGATGAGTCTTTTTGTATTTTTATATTTTATATAAAGCAAGTAAAAATCTCGGTTTTGAAGGAGTGGACGGAATTAGTTGCTAGCCAACTAACCCAAATAACTAAAAATGCAATCAAAATAAAATAAAATAAACTTAAACTAATTTGTGTGGTGGAAACAATAATAAGAGTTTCGAATGTTTACAGTTTACATTAAATGAGTTTCGAATGATAATAAAATTTATAGCCCTCTTGAGTATCCGTGCCCTTCTGTGTCATCCTTGATCATCATGAACCTGAAATACATGCTTGAGAGGTCAACACAAAGGTTGAGTGATATTCATAGAGTTTGTTTAATGTTTGAACACAATATGTTAGTAGTGTGAGCTATAGACTCACACCTATGTTTGGAAAACAAAGATGGGCCACGTTGTTATACGCCCGGAACAATTATTATCAAATACTAAGCTTATGACACCAAAACGTTAACGGGTACCAATATCGATCGACGGAGTTATCCCGGTAGGTACTTTGCCGTCATACCTAATGTCTCAAATTTTAATGCATTTGTTTGAACTTAGTCAATACAAATGGGATTCGTCAATCCTAATAGGCCTATTCACAATATTCGCGCTCACTATTTCTAGTGATTAAATGGCTCATAATAAGAGATCTCGGTTTGGCAAGGATGGTACTTAGTGATAATAAAACAATTAGGTAAGCATACAATTTAAAAACATTGTGCTCGGTTAAAAATAGCATGTATTCCCCCCAAGGGTTTGTAAAACAATTATTAGAGCGCAACAATAGTAACATAAGTGATGTCAATAACATAAGTGATGTCAATAATTAGAGCGCAACAATACAGAATCGGCATAACCTAATGAATATAAGCTTGTCTCAAAACATAATACGCAGAAAGTAATCGATACGTATGAGTTTCAAAAGGTAGAGTGTTGTAGTTTTCGTGGAATATTTGTATCAATGTTTGTAAAAAGTTTAGTATCCCATTCGTGTGGTGGTATAAAGTCATAGACTCAGACAAAATGCACGCCAAAGCACAAATCATATAGCATAAGTATGAAAGGTAATAAGCACGTATAAAAGAATAAACCTAAGCAGATATATAAATGAGATATATGGATTAGTTACGTTTAACTAATAAATAGTCATTAGAAGTTCCAACTTGTATTTATTGGTTATTGGGTAGAAATCCAATAATAATCAAGTGACAGTCCGTGTAATAAAGTCCGGTAATAAGTGATTTGTTATTAAGTCGTAAGTCCATTAAGAGTGCAATACATTAATCCTAAACCCTTGTAAGATTATATATGTATTTGACATGGTACATGAGGTTTGTAACTTGAAGATTTGCTAAAACAAGCCCTATGAATGAGTTAGAAACCTGAAATTCTGAAACAGTCCCAAAGATTGGAAAGTCTGCACAACTCAGTGAGTTATGGGACTTAGGTAATTAGATAGGGTGATAGAGCTATGTCTTGTGGTCGTTTCTCCGGGTGGCGCACCTCATAACTCATCCCGATGAGTAAATGAGAGCCAAAATGGCGAAAGGTGTGAAAATCTGCACACCAGATTTCAATCAGAAAAAGCTCATGGTTCTGGTCATTTCTGGAGTTCGGCCCAGTTTTATGAAATGTGGGTAAGACATAAACTTAAATGTAGCCGCAAACGGTGCATCAACCGGAGTTGTAGAACTCTAGATATCGCCGAAAAGGCGGGACTGCAGTGAGCTGTTCCAAACAGCTCATGTACGCAGTAAATAGACAAACAAAACGCACCCATTTGGTGCAGAAAATCAGCACACAAACACCCCTATTTGGGGATGTTTTGCAGCCACTAAACACCCGCAGTTGGGGCTGGTCTTGGGGCTGTTTTGGCAGCCAACAAACACCCGCAGTTGGGGCTGAAATAAGCATATGTAGACGCCCCTGATGAGCATAAAATAAGCATAACCAAATGCACCTTATTGGTGTTGAAATGAGCAGGTCTAAACGCACCCTTTAGGGCTATTAGCGAACCGAGAAACCAAACCCCAACAGCACCCTTGGCGGGCTTGCGGTGTGGGCTGGAACAACAAAACAAACACACCCCTTGGGCTGTTAATACGCACCAACAAACACCCCTGATGGGGCTGTTGTGACAGCAAACTACAAACACCCTTTGAGGGCTGTAATAAGACGAATCAATCAAGCAAATAAGTACACCCTTCGGGGTGGTTTTTCTCTTGATCCGAGACAACCAAACAGCCCTTGTGGGTCGTCTCTGTTGAACCAAAACAAACACCCTACGTGGGTGTCCCTTTTGTGAATCGAACCCATCAAAACACCCTCCTGGCGGCTGCTATTAACTGAACCAATTAATATCCTTTCGGGTTTAGCTACTGACCGAGAATAGAAACAACCACAAACACACCTTCAGGTGCGTGAACCAAATCAAAACCAACCAATCTGATACTAAACTCGAAAATAAAACGGGTTGACCCGACCCGTAATCTTAACTAATCCAGACAAACACCCTTTCAAATCAACTTATACCACACGAAGATGAATATTAAAACATGTTTAATCCGGTTTTTACATCTACGAAAATTAAATAAACCGATTCGTATTTTGTTTTAATCAAAAGAAAATAGATATAAATAAATATGGTATCTTCGGCATACCATGGAAACGAGAGAGAGATTGAGAGGTAGCGATGGCGCGGCTGTGATGTTTAACTCGAACCAAACGAGACCCTTAGCTTACCATCTAAACCCGAAGCAATAATAATCCAAAACCAACACACCCTTGTCTCCTCTAGATGGTGATGGAAGTGGTGTGATAAGGCGGCTGGTGGTGATTAAATCGAATCAAAACAACACTAAGAAAGACTCCCTTGTCTTTGATCTACTCGTTTCCAGCCTGAAAATGGAAGAGGAAGTGGCGGCAGAGGTGAGGCGGTGGCAGTACTAGAGAGAGAATAGTTATCGCTTTTTATTTTTATTTTGAGAGTAGCAGATAAGATCTGATATCTTATCTATTAGTACTAAACAAAAGGAGGTTGTTAAGTAGGATAGGAATGGAAAGGTGGGCTTGTATTATTATTATACAGTGTATTTCGTGTCCCGTTAAGTTAAAATGTAACGCGATACCTCCGTTTGGTAATTGCGGGAAATATATTTCTTGAATCGTTATAATAATAATAATATAAAAAAAATGAAATTATTGACTCCGATTAACAATTATCAAATTTAAACAATTACTAATGCGATGTCAGTACGCGTGCGGTGTCGTTTTTCAGGAAAAACAATATAACCTCTCGTTAAATTGACAACGGTGAACATAATTGTTCAGAAAGTAATAATTCGAATCAGAATGAATTATTCAACTTGGGAAGTTACCGGTTAACTACCGATTACAGTATTTGCTTTTACGTTATGGTAAAAGCCAAATAGTAAAAAGTCAAAGTCAAAAGGGCAAAATAGTCATTTTGATGTGTGAAAATTTACGGGTTGCTACAATATCCACCCCTCAATTGGAACTTCGTCCCGAAGTTCTGCGGGTGTTATCTGTTGATAGAGTGTTCGAGAGTCGAGACAAGATTTTGCGACGTATCTGGTCTTCACGCTCCCACGTGAATTCGAGTTCTTACCGAAAGTTCTAACGAACTCTTGAACAATAGGAATGCGACCTTACTTAAGTCGTTTGACCTTACGGTCTATGATCTTGATTGGTTCTGTGATAAAGTTCAGACATTCGTCAATCTGGAACTCTTCTAGAGGAATTGTGACCAATCCTAGTCTGGATCTTGTATAGTCCGATGTTGAGATGTATGGGAAAGAGTGTAGGTATTTGTGGAGAATTTTGATCTCACACTCCCAGGTGAAATCAGGAACTCTTTTAATGTTTTGATGGGTGAGCGAAAGTGCTACGATTAATATCATGGCTCAAACTAACATTTGTAAAAAATAAAGTAAGGGTATAGATGTTTGGAGGACTAAAACAATTGGAGTCTCTAATGTTGCAGGGCTAGCTGAAAATATTGGAGAACCAAATGTTGTGGCGCCTCTTCGAGTGATTGTTGTGCCAGGTGTTAAGAGGTTGTTTTCACAAGGATTTCATGAGTTGCAAATGCAGCAGTTTCAAAAGCCTAGAGAGAGTGGTTGCATTTAGGTGCCTAGATGATGAATCAATTTTGATGTCTCGTAAGCCAGTGGATCATGTTGTAAGAGCTCGGTCTACTCATGAATTAAATAATGGCAAAAATAACAATAGTAACAAACGGTGTGGGGATGTGGAGAGAGAACATTTCGAGAAACAATGTCTCTAAAATAAAAGTCAACAAATGGAAGGAACTCTTGGGAGAGTTTATGTGTAGGTGTCCACACACCCAAGTAAAGTAGGTAGAATATCAAACACAGTCTGTTAGTTTGAGACTGAACCAAGTCAAAAGTGTAACAAGTCTATTAACTCAATAAATAACTCATGATTGTAAAGATTTGCAACGGCAAAAGTGACAACTTATGAATGAACTTAGAAAGTTCTAATGAGATCTTAAAACTTTTGCTGAGAAATAGAATACCGGAGATTCTAAAGTTCGAGTTCATACTCATGTCATATCGGATACAACTAAGCCCACTTGTTTATAATTCTTTATTTACATAGAGAGGCATCCCAAACAATGTAAATAGAGGAATATAAACTTATGGTTCGGTGATTTACAATTTCTTTATTTAAATGAAAAGGCATCTCAATCCATTTCAAATAAGGACGTTATAAATCATCCTACCTAAGAATTCCCAACACAACATTCATACTTAGCCGGTGAGATACAAGGTAGTGTATTACGAGACGATACTGGTGTTCCAAAAGTACAAAATGAATATTCAATCTTGTAAAGCTGATGAGGGTGCTTGTGGTGTAACTAAGGAAGATTTGAGCTTTAAAAGTGCATCAAGATCTGTTAA
Source organism: Artemisia argyi (assembly GCA_030686995.1). Taxonomy (NCBI): domain Eukaryota; kingdom Viridiplantae; phylum Streptophyta; class Magnoliopsida; order Asterales; family Asteraceae; genus Artemisia; species Artemisia argyi. The sequence goes on from CM060701.1 coordinate 229,159,129, forward strand.
TGAGCTTGTGGTTCCAACGGTTGTGAAGATAATGTTGTGATATGTTGATGAACAAAAGTGTGTAGTGTATGCTTAACATTAATACTCTTAGGTATAGATGTTGAGTTTGTTTTGAAAATCTTAAGAGATTTTAAAGGTTTATGATGGAATGGTATCCTTAGGACCTAAACAGGATAGTACTTCTACAGGATGAAGAGAAGAATTGATAACTATCTCAAGATAGTAGTTCGGATTATCTCATAAATGAAAACTTTCAAGAATGAAATTAGATAGTACAAATAAGGTGTTAAGATTTCGCTGAGTGGTAAGGCACTATCGTGTCTCTAGATCGTTTTAATATTCTGGTGGTTTATCGAGTTCATGTAGGAAATCAACCTGAACATAACCCTAGTACAACTACTCTAAGTATTTGAAAATTTTAAGTCAAATATAGTTAGTCAGACTATATTCCACTGTCCCTAGGTTAAATATAGGTGACTAGTCTATATTTAGCCAAGGTTCGATAAAATTTTCAAATACCTAAATCAGGTATACTTGTGATATGTCTGTTGCTTTTGAGAAACTGTCCACTAAGCAAAGGCGATGTCAAACCCTTCAGTTGCAAGTCCCGCCCATACAAGACTTGTAACGTATGTTTTCACATTCCATTGCATAGAAGATAGTACGGGTAGATATGTATGGAAAGGAAGTTTTAAGTAGTTCTAAAACAGTCCATGCTTGGCGAGGATCACGAACTTTAAACAATGAAGGTTTCAGAAGAAAACTTTGATGAATGTAGAGCTGAACTTCAGCTTTTGTAGGTGATGGATTAGTTTATCCTTTAGAAATCTCATATTCTATTTAGAAAACGATAGATTGTGATGGGTTTTCGATATCATATGAAATGATATTGATGATGTGATGGAATTATTCCAGAGACCATTACGCAAATCACAATGTCTCGGAAGTAGATTAGACCATTGTGCAATTCACAATGTCTAGGAAGTAGGTTAGACCATTGTGTGACTCAAAACATTTGAGAAATGATTAAGACCATTGTATCATAGAATGTCCGGGAAATAGGAAAGACCATTGCAATCAGTTACAATGTCTTGGACATAAAATGTTGGAGTAGGAACATGATTGGGAGAATGTAGTTGTGCCGAAATGCCCTAGAATAGGCATACGCAGATATGTTTAGATAAAATGATTGAAAATAAACCGAGTTTATATATCAATATACTAATATGTTCATGTAGTATAAAATGCTTACGGGGAAATGCTCAATTATGTTTTGGGTACATATATTAATATGCAATTATGTTTGTGTAGTATAAAAATGTCTACGGGGAAATGCTCAAAATGGGTATATATGAATATACTAATATGTTTGTGTAGCATAACATGCTTACTAAGTCCATAATCGTCTGGAGGATGGAAGACACGGAGAGCGGAAGGCTATAAAAATGTTTTTGCTTGTAATTGTAGTTATAGTTTAGGTCTCAATTAGACCCGTTTCTCTATAACCATGGCTCTGGTACCAATCTGTAACACCCCCAATTCATGGTTGCAGCGGAATTCGAACTGGGTGTTACTCGACGGCACAATAGTCACAATAATAGAAAACGAACTCTAAATGAGTTGTTTTAAAAGGTTTATCATTCAAATTATATAAATATCAGAGATTACAAAATGAGGTCCCAAATGGTTCCATGTTTACAGTTTACATTAAATGAGTTTCGAATGATAATAAAATTTATAGCCCTCTTGAGTATCCGTGCCCTTCTGTGTCATCCTTGATCATCATGAACCTGAAATACATGCTTGAGAGGTCAACACAAAGGTTGAGTGATATTCATAGAGTTTGTTTAATGTTTGAACACAATATGTTAGTAGTGTGAGCTATAGACTCACACCTATGTTTGGAAAACAAAAATGGGCCACGTTGTTATACGCCCGGAACAATTATTATCAAATACGAAGCTTATGACACCAAAACGTTAACGGGTACCAATATCGATCGGCGGAGTTATCCCGGTAGGTACTTTGCCGTCATACCTAATGTCTCAAATTTTAATGCATTTGTTTGAACTTAGTCAATACAAATGGGATTCGTCAATCCCAATAGGCCTATTCACAATATTCGCGCTCACTATTTCTAGTGATTAAATGGCTCATAATAAGAGATCTCGGTTTGGCAAGGATGGTACTTAGTGTTAATAAAACAATTAGGTAAGCATACAATTTAAAAACATTGTGCTCGGTTAAAAATAGCATGTATTCCCCCCAAGGGTTTGTAAAACAATTAAGTAATGGAAAGTGGGGCTATGAACTCACCTTGGGATGTAGTGACGTAATGAACACAACTGTGCCAAGGAGTATGGCAGAATAGTAACATAAGTGATGTCAATAATTAGAGCGCAACAATACAGAATCGGCATAACCTAATGAATATAAGCTTGTCTCAAAACATAATACGCAGAAAGTAATCGATACGTATGAGTTTCAAAAGGTAGAGTGTTGTAGTTTTCGTGGAATATTTGTATCAATGTTTGTAAAAAGTTTAGTATCCCATTCGTGTGGTGGTATAAAGTCATAGACTCAGACAAAATGCACGCCAAAGCACAAATCATATAGCATAAGTATGAAAGGTAATAAGCACGTATAAAAGAATAAACCTAAGCAGATATATAAATGAGATATATGGATTAGTTACGTTTAACTAATAAATAGTCATTAGAAGTTCCAACTTGTATTTATTGGTTATTGGGTAGAAATCCAATAATAATCAAGTGACAGTCCGTGTAATAAAGTCCGGTAATAAGTGATTTGTTATTAAGTCGTAAGTCCATTAAGAGTGCAATACATTAATCCTAAACCCTTGTAAGATTATATATGTATTTGACATGGTACATGAGGTTTGTAACTTGAAGATTTGCTAAAACAAGCCCTATGTATGAGTTAGAAACCTGAAATTCTGAAACAGTCCCAAAGATTGGAAAGTCTGCACAACTCAGTGAGTTATGGGACTTAGTTAATTAGATAGGGTGATAGAGCTATGTCTTGTGGTCGTTTCGCCGGGTGGCGCACCTCATAACTCATCCCGATGAGTAAATGAGAGCCAAAATGGCGAAAGGTGTGAAAATCTGCACACCAGATTTCAATCAGAAAAAGCTCATGGTTCTGGTCATTTCTGGAGTTCGGCCCAGTTTTATGAAATGTGGGTAAGACATAAACTTAAATGTAGCCGCAAACGGTGCATCAACCGGAGTTGTAGAACTCTAGATATCGCCGAAAAGGTGGGACTGCAGTGAGCTGTTCCAAACAGCTCATGTACGCAGTAAATAGACAAACAAAACGCACCCATTTGGTGCAGAAAATCAGCACACAAACACCCCTATTTGGGGCTGTTTTGCAGCCACTAAACACCCGCAGTTGGGGCTGGTCTTGGGGCTGTTTTGGCAGCCAACAAACACCCGCAGTTGGGGCTGAAATAAGCATATGTAGACGCCCCTGATGAGCATAAAATAAGCATAACCAAATGCATCTTATTGGTGTTGAAATGAGCAGGTCTAAACGCACCCTTTAGGGCTATTAGCGAACCGAGAAACCAAACCCCAACAGCACCCTTGGCGGGCTTGCGGTGTGGGCTGGAACAACAAAACAAACACACCCCTTGGGCTGTTAATACGCACCAACAAACACCCCTGATGGGGCTGTTGTGACAGCAAACTACAAACACCCTTTGAGGGCTGTAACAAGACGAATCAATCAAGCAAATAAGTACACCCTTTGGGGTGGTTTTTCTCTTGATCCGAGACAACCAAACAGCCCTTGTGGGTCGTCTCTGTTGAACCAAAACAAACACCCTACGTGGGTGTCCCTTTTGTGAATCGAACCCATCAAAACACCCTCCTGGCGGCTGCTATTAACTGAACCAATTAATATCCTTTCGGGTTTAGCTACTGACCGAGAATAGAAACAACCACAAACACACCTTCAGGTGCGTGAACCAAATCAAAACCAACCAATCTGATACTAAACTCGAAAATAAAACGGGTTGACCCGACCCGTTACCTTAACTAATCCAGACAAACACCCTTTCAAATCAACTTATACCACACGAAGATGAATATTAAAACATGTTTAATCCGGTTTTTACATCCACGAAAATTAAATAAACCGATTCGTATTTTGTTTTAATCAAAAGAAAATAGATATAAATAAATATGGTATCTTCGGCATACCATGGAAACGAGAGAGAGATTGAGAGGTAGCGATGGCGCGGCTGTGATGTTTAACTCGAACCAAACGAGACCCTTAGCTTACCATCTAAACCCGAAGCAATAATAATCCAAAACCAACACACCCTTGTCTCCTCTAGATGGTGATGGAAGTGGTGTGATAAGGCGGCTGGTGGTGATTAAATCGAATCAAAACAACACTAAGAAAGACTCCCTTGTCTTTGATCTACTTGTTTCCAGCCTGAAAATGGAAGAGGAAGTGGCGGCAGAGGTGAGGCGGTGGCAGTACTAGAGAGAGAATAGTTATCTCTTTTTATTTTTATTTTGAGAGTAGCAGATAAGATCTGATATCTTATCTATTAGTACTAAACAAAAGGCGGTTGTTAAGTAGGATAGGAATGGAAAGGTGGGCTTGTATTATTATTATACAGTGTATTTCGTGTCCCGTTAAGTTAAAATGTAACGCGATACCTCCGTTTGGTAATTGCGGGAAATATATTTCTTGAATCGTTATAATAATAATAATATAAAAAAAATGAAATTATTGACTCCGATTAACAATTATCAAATTTAAACAATTACTAATGCGATGTCAGTACGCGTGCGGTGTCGTTTTTCAGGAAAAACAATATAACCTCTCGTTAAATTGACAACGGTGAACATAATTGTTCAGAAAGTAATAATTCGAATCAGAATAAATTATTCAACTTGGGAAGTTACCGGTTAACTACCGATTACAGTATTTGCTTTTACGTTATGGTAAAAGCCAAATAGTAAAAAGTCAAAGTCAAAAGGGCAAAATAGTCATTTTGATGTGTGAAAATTTACGGGTTGCTACACTTATCACAATATCGCAACTATAAATGTTTTTATATGTTGTTTGATAGATGTTAAGAATTTTTCTTAGACTTTAGTTATCGTGTAGTACAACCGTTTGCATTTACATTATGATATGTTCACGTTCTATTTTGAATGCTACACAAAACACTCACCACAATATCACAAATCGTTAATTATCTGCCGCTAGGAACCGTTGTTATGCACGGGTATTCGTCTAGTAAGCTTGAAATAGATGCTCACTATGGTGTATAAGTTTTTAAACCTCTTCAAGATTTTATAAACCTTTTCATAAACAACCATAGTGGATGCCCTAAGCACCGTTTTATTTTTGTTCAGATGTTACAAGGATATAAGTGGTCCACTTAAAAAGAAAAAGAATTAGAATGGTTATCCACAAGGTAATTATCAAAAAGTGCTGAAAGAATATTGAATCAATTAAAAGTGAACCAATTGATTTCAGGTAAACTTAAAAAATTCACGTATAGCAAAAAATAAGTATATAAATATAGGTGTTGGTTTTATATATATAAAAAAAGGAGTTATAAATAAAACTTTTGTCGTTGAATTTTAAATAAATTATACGAGTGAAACTTATCACTTTTCATTTTTTTTTAATTTAACAAATATCTCCTTATACTTTACACCCGGCCATAGTTATTTAAAAAAAACACAACTTATATATTGTAGTTATGTTCAAATATTATTATCATTATAGATTGAATTAATATGAACGAGACTATAGATATCAAATGAAAGCACAAGTTATTATAATATGTATGTGAATACACATGATTGTATATATACGAACAAGTTTTGTTATTTCTCTTTATGAGTTTAAGTAAGTATATGCAATTTTTTTTGCTATCTCTGTTCAATTGCGACTCATGTTATTTCCTTTTTATAAGTTTAACCCGTGCGTATACAGGTTTAAAAATTAAATAGAATTATAATTATTATTATTGGGGAAATAAATATTAAACTTAAAGCACGAGTGTTAATCGATATTAATACATAATAAAAATTTATGTATAAACTCATACATACAAGTGTATTATAACATATGAGTATTAAATGTTTTACACAATTTTATAGAAAAGTACGCACGGGGTTAAAAACTAATACGGCTAATTATTAAACGGAATTAAAATGAAAGCATGTGTTACTATGATATGAAATATACACTTAAAAAACTAGTTATTAATACAGAATATGATAAATATTATCGATATTATATATCATAATAAAAATTTTATGTAAAAACTTGTGCATGCACAATGTACACATAAATGGAGTAATTAATAAATTTGATTGCCAAATACTATTACACTTTTAAGTGTGTTGCACTATACATTTTGAAAATGCTCATTGCACTTTCATAGTCTTGAACATAAAAAAGGTGTAATACATTGATACAAATCGATTTTTTTTCGATATGGAAGCTTTGCTAAACATTATCGCTACTATCTCCACTAACAAGTGACCTCGCTTTTGTCTTTAACTTCCGGTCATCGAGGTAATGCTGATACACATACGAAACTGAACCCCATATAGCAAGAAGTAACGCGATAGCTTTCACGCCATCCATCTTATCTCCGAAAAATATAACTGCGAGGACAGTAACAATAGGCAATGCCAATGTACTAATCACATTCGAAAATAAAGACGACACTTCAAATATTAACCCCAAAATCCCAACTGAACATATTTGCCACGCTATGGCTATCCATACCAATGTCATTATATACGAAACTGACCCCTTTTCATAACCGTTCATTTCCTTTGCTAACCCATCCCATTCTCCACTAGTGAAAAGTCCTACCAAAGAACCACAGGCCGCAACAAATGAAGGGTATATCTGCATTTCTAACACAACTCTGAAGTTTTCGCTTTTTAGTACCTTTTCAAATGATAGTTGCAAACAGGAAAGATATAAAGAGTAAGCAGCGGATGCACCCAAAGTGCATAAAAACCCGATTATGTATTTCCCTTTTGGAATTTTTGAGTTATCCGAATCTGAATTTACCGCAATAAGCGAGGCAGAAAGTGTAAGAAGAAATAAAGAGTTGATGATCAAAGATGTAAACTTTTGCGCATTGAATAAGAACGAGAATAAGGCATTGAATGCTAGTTGTGTTGCACATAGTAAAGAGTATGTAGATACGGGTAGATATAAAAGACCATATGAATACATCAAGTTATCACCAGTCAAGAGTAGGCCGAAAAATAAGTAAAGAAGCAAAACCATGGATATGGGTGGTGCTGATGTGGACTTGATGGATGGTGGGACGAAAAGCAGGACGGGGATTAAGATTGGGAAGCCGGCAGATTGAACAAAAGTAGCCATCCATTTACTATTACCGCCTTTGTCATAGTAAAGTCCGCCCAAAAGGGTGGCGGTTGCTTGACCAGCTAAGAGAAAGATAATATAAACAGACACACGCAACCACCATCTGTAGTGTTTGGTTTTTGGTATCTCAGCTGGGTTGGTAGAACTTGAGGCTTCATTGGAGATGGCATCTTTAGCAGCTAAGAAAAAAAAGACGAGTAAATGATCAATATACAATTTTTGCCACTTAATAAATTTTCTTGCTCCGCAACTGCACACAAACTTTTTGATCAGTACATACCTCGTGTTTGCAGTTCGATTTCTTGACCTGCATCCGCCATTTAAAAAAACCCACACCTACAAGAAGTGCAGTGACCATGTTATAGTTTTCAGGAAGCCAAATCAATAATTGTAACAGAAAAGTCAAACTTTACTTACATCACATAAGTCAACTATATTGAAATTCATTTAAATCCACCATGAAAGTCAAACTTGAGTTCTTTAATCTTAAGAAATACATGTAGTCTAAATATTTTGAATGGTTGTTGGTGAGGCCACATCCCTTAGAGTAACAATTTTCTTGGTATATATAGTTGAAGTCTATGTGAACTAAAGTTTGACTAGTCTAGAAACAGTCAAATCTGGTTTGCTGTTCTTATTTTTGCAGCTAGACATATAAACAAAACCAAAAGGATCTGTCTATCATGCATTATTCTGTCCATGTCGTTGCTTGTTCACTTTCCTCTTGTTAGTAAACCCTTAAAATATACATTTTCCTATTTATGTCGTTTCGGCTTCTAAATGTCCGTAAACCTATATATTAGGAAGCAATAAGTAAACTAGCAAGATGTATCCGCTATGCAGCAGACAATTACTTTTCCTGTATAATTGACTTGAAGGGAATCCTTTTCCCGCAAACTCACAAAATTGACCATTATACCTCACTTAGATTATATTAGCAGTTATCCGTTCACTTATATTACGTAATTGATCATTATTCCTCACTTAGATTATATTAGCATTTTCAAAACTAAAAGGTCGGTATCAAATGCTGATTTAAAAACTGCACGTTCATCTTGTTATTCATAATATCATATTACAATCTGCGTATGAAATCAAGTGGTTAAAGAAATTATATAAACATTATGATAAACAAAGAAACTGCCGGGATAAGTTAGTTTGTTATGCTATTATCAGACAAGCGTGGTCATATTTTGTGTGAATTGATCAGCAAGTGGCCTGGTGTTAACTAATAATGAGATGACCATGCAATACGAGTTACGATTTATGAGTAATGACCTAAAGGAAGAAGAAACTAAATCAGGCATCCTTTGTATTATGAGTGAACCTAACAAATATAGAAGTACTACTTTTTAACTGATGTTAACTACTATCATCCACTAAAGGCAACTATGTGTACCTTTGATACAGTAAAAACATGCACAAAGTCTCATTATCATCCAATAATATCAAAATTGGCAAGAAAAAATGTAAGAAGATTCTGCATATAAACATAAAGATTCATTAACTTACTATCTCACACTGTTGAGGTACATTGTAGTCTTTGGTTTAGAGGTCCTCCTTATATATCAAGAAATTATAACGTTTCAAAAACAAGATACCATTATGCATAAATAAACTACTCATAAATGAACTCAATAAGATTTCATGCGATGTAAACGTACAATCTAGCGGCTTGCGAAATAACTCCCGAAATGACCTACTATTAGAAGATTCAATGTTAATAACCAATCTTTAAATGTAACTGATCCATTGATACTAAAGAAGGGAATACCGTTAAAAATATGTGCAAACAGCCAGCGCGAATGACGTGATGGTAAAACTGTTGGTATTAATAGATTTATGAATATCAATAATAATTTGCCTTTTTGAAACATAACCGAAGGACTAATAAGAGAAGAATCAATTGCCATCCAAACAAGCATCCGTTGAGGAAATGAATTACGAATAGTGAAAGACACAACATTGAAACAATCATGTAGATGTAAGTTTTGCAAAACATACTATAAAAAAACAGGAACTTAAGAGGTATCCTGCAATGATACACAAATTGTGACATCAACTAAACATGAAACTTAATCGAAACTACGAAATAAGAGGGGGATTAAAGCCACAACATTACGGTATTACAAGCTATAAATTCCCAGAAAAAAAAGCTAATCTCTCAGTCTTCTACGACGCTTCATTTTTTGGGGAAGAGGGACACGCAGGTCCTGATTAGCAATGGGTTCGCTTTTCCACCATTCCTTATACCTAACACTCACATGACCTCCGTACTGTCTTTGCGGGAGGTATATATATTCATTCCAATCATCATTGCTTTCGAGATTAAGATCTTCAGCTGGGATATCCTGATTATACCCAAACTGCTTAGATACCCGATGCGGAAAGTATTGTTGACTAATATCCAAGCCAACTAACACAGAAACCCTGACACAACGGGCAAATGATTCCAATTCATCATTATTGATTTTTTCAATGGTAGCATCTTCTTTATAAATTGTGTGATCCTTGACATAAGGCCGCCACACAAACTGTTTTCGACATGTACCCGACTCTAAGGTGGCGTAATCAGTACTTTTGTTAACCTGGTTAGCCCATCTGGCCAATCTAGTTTCATCATCTCGAATGTTGCCCACACCATAAGGCCTCACATGCGGAAACCTTTCCAATACCCACACCTGCATGTAGTACATAGGGGAAAATACTTCCTGCAAAACTCTTTCGCTTTTTCCTTGTTGGAGATCCAAAATAGTGTTTTGTAAGACATGCAAGTCCCTATAGAGAGTTGCAAGGACAGCAGGTGCCAGAGCCATTTTCTGGCCTTTTGCTAGAAGAATAGCCAAATTAAAAGTCTCTGGCATGACTGTGTCTCTCACAGATGGAAAGAGATACTTAGATAACCAGAGTGCTAGGAACGCTTCATGTTCAAGAACATTTTGATTTTCCATAAACTCGTTCATCCAAGCATTGAAGCGGGCCTTTTTTGAAGGACTTGCAATCAATTTTTTGTAAGCTTCTTTTAACTGAGATAAAGCTTCACAATCCTGGGGGATCTCGACATGACTGGTGACGGGGCCTCCCAGAACTGAGAGTCCTCCGAGAACCATCATATCTTCGAGAGTAATCGTTATCTCCCCCCATAGAAGTATAAATGTATTAGTTTTGGGCGACCACTTTTCAGCAAACCAAAAAATAAGATTCTTATTTGGGGTATCTTGAGTGTGGAATTTATAATAGCATCATAAATTCCAGCCCTCTTCCATCCAGGACTATGTGCTGCTTTCATGGTCTTAACCCAATTTTCCCACTTTTGGTGTGGGTTACCCCAACCCACGAATTTGATTTTCTCAAGATGTGTATGTAAGGTAGATATGGTGGAGGTAGGTTTAGCAGGACGGGATTGGGGCGTGGCAGTAATGGGGATAATTGGTTGAAGAATCTCACCAAATTGTTGCATGTGATATGCTAGAGTCGCAACATTCATTTCTTCGACACTAGCTTCGATTGACATTCTAGCAAAATCAAAGGCAAGAGACCAGAAAAGGAGAGTATATTTGAATTCTGAGAAGAATAGAATTTGTTATGTTTCTAAAGAACAAGAACCAGTGGTTTAAATAGGAGTTAGGATTTGGATTATGTACTTTACTAAGGTAATAAATGGCCTATTTAGATAATTACATAAAATAGCATTTATGGACTGAAATATTATAAGCATATTACATATGAAATGTTTTATAATAATTACATATTACATGTATCAAGGTTTTTAAGATAGAGATCCTATATAGGATCATTTTCATCTTTATAAGAACGTGATCGTAAGATCAGATCGTGATCTTAAGATCCTATAGTATTATTTTCTTAAGAGGCATTGTTGAATTATGCAAATATGCATATTATTATATATCATATATCATGTATCATGAAACCTGTATGTAAAAATTATGATTATGAAGTATTTAATACAATTAGCATCTTATTTTTCATATTTTATAAAACTTAATGTAACACCCCCAATTCATGGATGCAGCGGAATTCAAACTGGGTGTTACTCGACGGCACAATAGTCACAATAATAGAAAACGAACTCCAATTGAGTCGTTTTAAAAGATTTATCATTCAAATTGTATAAATATCAGAGATTACAAAATGATGTCCCAAATGGTTCCATGTTTACAATGTATAATAAATGAGTTTTTGAATGATAATAAAATTTATAGCCCTCTTGAGTATCCGTGTCCTTCCGTGCCATCCTTGATCGTCATGAACCTGAAATACATGCTTGAGAGGTCAACACAAAGGTTGAGTGATATTCATAGAGTTTGTTTAATGTTTGAACACAATGTGTTGGTAGTAAATCGTTGAACACAATAATCGTAGTGTTTGTAGTTAAATCGTTTGAACACAATATGTGGGTAGTGTGAGCTATAGACTCACACCAATGTTTGGAAAACAAAGATGGGCTACGTTGTTATATGCCCGGAAAGGTTATTAATTCACTAAGCTTATGACACCAAAACGTTAACGTGTACCAATATCGATCGGCAGATTTATCCCGGTAGGTACTTTGCCGTCATACCTAATGTTTCAAATATTAATGCATTTGTTTGAACTTAGTCAATACAAATGGGATTCGTCAATCCCAATAGGCCTATTCACAATATTCGCGCTCACTTGCAAGTAACCCTCGCAAGTGATTAAATGGTTCATAATAAGGGATCTTGGTTTGGCAAGGATGTTACTTAGTGATAATAAAACATAGTCGAATAGCATACAGTAGAAAGCATTGTGTTCGAGTAGAAAAATAATAGCATGTATTTCCCCCAAGGGTTTGTAAAACATTGAAGTAATGTAAAGTGGGGCTATGAACTCACCTTAAGTAAGATAGCAAGTAATGAATGTAACGGTTGTATCGTGAAGGTTTCTACGAGCAACCTATAATCGAATGTTGCGACTTAGGTTCGGAGTAAAGAATATGAAGTAGTGCCTATATATATATCTTGCATTTAGTCCATGATGTGGTATGATGTATAATGTAAGTCTTTGAAAGAAAGATTCATGAAACATGTATGTTTTGGTATATCGTTTACTACCGTTCGGGCCGACATAATTCAGAAGTCATGTTAGTAAGCGTTCGAGGAGCCAGGACACTTTAACTCGTAAATCCACAACTCAACTCGACGGCTTACATAATGAACTTCTCACATGAGGCTCCCTACTATTGTAGTAGTTGATGAAATATATAGATATAAGTTTTGATCCGAAAGGTTACATGTCCGATATTTGAATAAACTTATGAAAGTTTATTTGTACATGAAGATTGTTATTAGGGATAGTTTCATAAGTCTTGTATGACCATTTTTCCTTGTAATATCTCATGGTTCCCTTTTAAGTGAAGTAAATCCAAATTGCTTGTTCAAGTTATCGCCTAATTCATTGTTTCATGTTTACGCCTATGTAAGTTGGTATGGTCATTTCGTCATGGCCTAGTCATGACCTTTGGTCCTTGTTCCAAGGTCATGAGACACAACCTTGGCTCTAGCCATGGTGGTGGTCTTGATTATTGGTCATAATAATTCTTGTTCCTTTTAAAGTATAACCATAACTTAGTGACTTATTATATGTAAATAGCTGTTAAGAAATTGTGAAATATCTTACTCAGAAAGTGTTTTCAAGGCTCGAGCTTCTTTATACCTGAAGGAAAACGTGATTCCGGACAACTTTCATGTTTTAACTTTTTCATGAAACGGACCAGAAATGCCTCTTTTTGCGTGTTTTAGGTTTCTGTAACAGAAAGTTTTGGCAGCTTTGCCGCAAAGTTTTGGTAATTTCAAATCGTCATAACTTTTGACTCGTATACTCGTTTTAGGTGGTTCAAATTGCTACGGTTTCCTTGTTAGGTCCTCTACTACAATATGTAATAATCCAATATCATATTTTTACCATTTTAATCAGGTCTTTCCAAGAAAATCACTAGTTTACTTGTTTTAATAACTTGTTTTAACAATTAATAACAATAACTTGTTTTGCTCACTTTTATACATCATGGACATAACTACAAGACATAATATAGCAAGAATAACATGTAAATAACATGAACATGATTATTTAACAAGAATCAAGTTAGGGTTTGGCTTACAACTTGTGGAGAAACTAACTAGAACCAAGATCAAGACCAAGAACCACTACTTAATCTTCCAAAAATTTTCCAACCATAGCCAAGCTTCCATATCAAAAACCCTATCTTATAATCCCTTGATAAACACTAATCTATCACAAAAACAAGCCTTAGTAAAAATCTTCACTAAGAACACTTGGAAATTTGATGAGTTTTTGTGGTGTTTTATGGTGATTTTATGGTTGAAAGGTGTTAAGGATCAACTAGGAACTATGCCTTGAACTTGTGATGGATTGAATAAGCAAGATCAATGATCAAATTGGTGTATTTTTAAGATGTGGGTCGTTGGTATTGAGAGGGAAAGGAAGAGAAGGCTTAAATAAGGTCTTGAGGAGGTTACATGTATGACTAGTCAACCCTTGGTGACCAAGTTCTACACATGTAATGATCTAAGACCATCAAGCTTGAGATCAAGCCACACAAGGCTGAATTCCCCCCCCTAGGTTGGTTCCTAAACTTGGGGGACAAGGTGTGGACTTTGCTTGGTATTATCCTAAGTATTAGGAAGAGTTTTGACTCCGGGAAATGACAACCGTAAATGATTAGGCCTCAAAACGTAAAACCGGGTGTCGTAAAATTATGGAACTTTAAAGTATTGTTAGACATGTCCATATGTCCCATAATAAAATATAAAATAAGTGGTAGGTTCCATTTGGGTGGTAAAACCCTGCTAAAAACTGGAAACACGGGTCTAAAACGCGTAATACGTAAAACGTACGAATATTGCGTAAAATTTAGAAAAGTAAAATGTTACTTTTCTAATAGGTTATAAATGATTTAAAATGACTTATAATGTCTAGACTGGGCTCAGTCTAGTGTCGGTTGGTGTTAAATGTCTTTTAGACATCAAACCGTAAGCCTAAAAATCAAGGAATGACTTATAAAATCAAGGAATGATTTTTGGTCAAAGGAGGAGGGAAAATTATGTTGACTTTTTCTAATAATTTTGAAAACTCAAAATGTCTTAGAAACTCGTTTTGTGGTCTAACGGTTAATCGCCCATTCGGTTAAGCGTGCTCATGTGAGATTAGTACCGACATGGGTGACCTGCTGGGAAGTCTTTGGTCATGTTTTTCTCAGTCACGATTAATTCTCAAATAAATCATGAGTGTGTCAAACATTTTTCTGATGCGGGGTCACTTAACGCGGTCGAGTTTCATTGTACGTAGAATTTCTGAATGACGTTTTACCCTAAAACGTGTAATTCCTTAATAACTTTCACGAAAATGATCTGACGAATGTCAAACATTTAATTTGCCATGGAAATGATTTATCACTCGAGAATATCAAATAAAAATCAACTTTCGGGAAAGTTTCGGGAAAAATGAATAGTAAAAGTGAATAGTGAAATTTTCCGGAAATGGTAATTAACCTGAAATTGCGAATTGTTACAGTCTCTACCCCTTACGGGGAACTTCGTCCCGAAGTTCTTTGTGTGTCATATGTTGGAGTGGTGTCGATGAAAAGGTGTGGTTACTTATGAGGACTAAAGTCTGGGGTTACTAGTGATGTAGTTTGATTTGTCGTTTCAGTGTATGGTGTAGGATGAGGCTTACTTTTATGTAGGGAAGGTATGGTAATAGTCGAATATCAAAGGAAATTGATATAGCAGTCGAATATTAATAGGAATTGAGATAGTAGTTGTACAGAAATTGATATAGTTGTCAAGTATCAATAGCAATTGATATAACAGTTGAACAACAATAGCAATTTACATAGGAATCCAATAAATGGAATTTGATATAGTAGTGGAATATCAATGGAAATTGGGATAGTAGTCGCAATCATAGTCTAGTAGGTAATCGGTTGTTGTACCTAATGTTTATGTCATGGTTTGAAGCGATGTTGGTGAAAAGATAGGATTTCTTGTGGCGAATATAATGTAGGTATCATGCCATACCCGAGCAATGTAATGTAGGTTGACTTCATACTTATGTTATTTTGGATACAAATAAGCCCACTTGTTTATAATTCTTTATTTACATAGAGAGGCATCCCAAACAATGTAAATAGAGAAATATAAACTTATGGTTCGGTGATTTACAATTTCTTTATTTAAATGAAAAGGCATCCCAATCCATTCAAATAATTACAAATCATCCTACTTAAGAATTCCCAACACAACATTCATACTTAGCCGGAGAGTTACAAGGTAGTGTATTATAAGATGATATTGGCGTTCCAAAAGTACAAGATGAATATTCAATCTTGTAAAGCTGATAAGGGTGCTTGTGGTGTAACTAAGGATGATTTGAGCTTTAAAAGTGCATCAAGATCTGTTAATGAGCTTGTGGTTCCAACGGTTGTGAAGATAATGTTATGATATGTTGATGAACAAAAGTGTGTAGTGTATGCTTAACATTAATACTCTTAGGTATAGATGTTGAGTTTGTTTTGAAAATCTTAAGAGATTTTAAAAGTTTATGATGGAATGGTATCCTAAACAGGATGGTACTTCTACAGGATGAAGAGAATAATTGATAACTATCCCAGGATAGTAGTTCGGATTATCTCATAAATGAAAACTTTCAAGAATGAATTTAGATCATACAAATAAGGTGTTAAGATTTCGCTGAGTGGTAATACACTATCGTGTCTCTAGATTGTTTTAATGTATTCTGGTGGTTTATCGTGTTCATGTAGGAAATCAATCTAAACATAACCCTAGTACAACTACTCTCAGTATTTGAAAATTTTAAGTCGAATATAGTTAGTCAGACTATATTCCACTGTCCCTAGGTTAAATATAGGTGACTAGTCTACATTTAGCCAAGGTTCGATAAAATTTTCAAATACCTAAATTAGGTATACTTGTGATATGTCCGTTGGTTTTGGGAAACTGTTCACTAAACAAAGGCGATGTCAACCCTTAAGTTGCAAGTCCCGTCCATACTAGACTTGTAACGTATGTTTTCATATTCCATTGCATAGAAGGTAGTAAGGGTAGATACGTATGGAAAGGAAGTTTTAAGTAGTTCTAAAATAGAACATACTTGGCCAGGATCACGAACTTTTAATAATGAAGGTTTCATCAGAAAACCTTAATGAATGTAGAGAAAGTTCAGCTTTTGTCGACGATGGATTAGTTTGTCCTTTAGAAATCTCATATTTCTTGTTTGGAAATCGTTAGATTGTGATGGATTTTTGATATCATAAGAAATGATATTGATGAGGTCGTGAAATAATTCCAGAGACCATTGCACAAATCACAATGTCTCGGAAGTAGGTTAGACCATTGTGCAATTCACAATGTCTGGGAAGTAGGTTAGGCCATTGTGTGACTCAAAACATTTGAGAAATGATTAAGACCATTGTATCATACAATGTCTTGGAAAATGAATGAGACCATTGTATCTCACAATGTCTTGGAAAATGAATGAGACCATAGTATCTCACAATGTCTTGGAAAATGAATGAGACCATTGTATCTCACAATGTCTTGAAAAATGAATGAGACCATTGTAATCAGTTACAATGTCTTGGAAAATGAATGTTGGAGTAGGAACATTGATTGGGAGAGTGTGGCCGTGCCGAAATGCCTTAGAATAGGCATACACAGGTATGTTTAGTTCATTGTTTAGATAAATGATTGAAAATAAACCGAGTTTATATATCAATATACTAATATGTTCATGTAGCATAAAATGCCTAGTGTGTATATATCAATATATTTATATGTGTTCATGTAGCATAAAATGCTTAGTGTGTATATATCAATATACTAATATGTGTTCATGTAGCATAAAATGCTTAGTGTGTATATATCAATATACTAATATGTGTGTGAAGCATAACATGCTTACTAAGTCCATAATCGTCTGGAGGATGGAAGACACGGAGAGCGGAAGACTATAAAATGTTTTTGTTTGTGATTGTAGTTATAGTTTAGGTCTCACTTAGACCCGTTTCTCTATAACCATGGCTCTGGTACCAATCTGTAACACCCCCAATTCATGGATGCAGCGGAATTCAAACTGGGTGTTACTCGACGGCACAATAGTCACAATAATAGAAAACGAACTCCAATTGAGTCGTTTTAAAAGATTTATCATTCAAATTGTATAAATATCAGAGATTACAAAATGAGGTCCCAAATGGTTCCATGTTTACAATGTATAATAAATGAGTTTTTGAATGATAATAAAATTTATAGCCCTCTTGAGTATCCGTGTCCTTCCGTGCCATCCTTGATCGTCATGAACCTGAAATACATGCTTGAGAGGTCAACACAAAGGTTGAGTGATATTCATAGAGTTTGTTTAATGTTTGAACACAATGTGTTGGTAGTAAATCGTTGAACACAATAATCGTAGTGTTTGTAGTTAAATCGTTTGAACACAATATGTGGGTAGTGTGAGCTATAGACTCACACCAATGTTTGGAAAACAAAGATGGGCTACGTTGTTATATGCCCGGAAAGGTTATTAATTCACTAAGCTTATGACACCAAAACGTTAACGTGTACCAATATCGATCGGCAGATTTATCCCGGTAGGTACTTTGCCGTCATACCTAATGTTTCAAATATTAATGCATTTGTTTGAACTTAGTCAATACAAATGGGATTCGTCAATCCCAATAGGCCTATTCACAATATTCGCGCTCACTTGCAAGTAACCCTCGCAAGTGATTAAATGGTTCATAATAAGGGATCTTGGTTTGGCAAGGATGTTACTTAGTGATAATAAAACATAGTCGAATAGCATACAGTAGAAAGCATTGTGTTCGAGTAGAAAAATAATAGCATGTATTTCCCCCAAGGGTTTGTAAAACATTGAAGTAATGTAAAGTGGGGCTATGAACTCACCTTAAGTAAGATAGCAAGTAATGAATGTAACGGTTGTATCGTGAAGGTTTCTACGAGCAACCTATAATCGAATGTTGCGACTTAGGTTCGGAGTAAAGAATATGAAGTAGTGCCTATATATATATCTTGCATTTAGTCCATGATGTGGTATGATGTATAATGTAAGTCTTTGAAAGAAAGATTCATGAAACATGTATGTTTTGGTATATCGTTTACTACCGTTCGGGCCGACATAATTCAGAAGTCATGTTAGTAAGCGTTCGAGGAGCCAGGACACTTTAACTCGTAAATCCACAACTCAACTCGACGGCTTACATAATGAACTTCTCACATGAGGCTCCCTACTATTGTAGTAGTTGATGAAATATATAGATATAAGTTTTGATCCGAAAGGTTACATGTCCGATATTTGAATAAACTTATGAAAGTTTATTTGTACATGAAGATTGTTATTAGGGATAGTTTCATAAGTCTTGTATGACCATTTTTCCTTGTAATATCTCATGGTTCCCTTTTAAGTGAAGTAAATCCAAATTGCTTGTTCAAGTTATCGCCTAATTCATTGTTTCATGTTTACGCCTATGTAAGTTGGTATGGTCATTTCGTCATGGCCTAGTCATGACCTTTGGTCCTTGTTCCAAGGTCATGAGACACAACCTTGGCTCTAGCCCTGGTGGTGGTCTTGATTATTGGTCATAATAATTCTTGTTCCTTTTAAAGTATAACCATAACTTAGTGACTTATTATATGTAAATAGCTGTTAAGAAATTGTGAAATATCTTACTCAGAAAGTGTTTTCAAGGCTCGAGCTTCTTTATACCTAAAGGAAAACGTGATTCCGGACAACTTTCATGTTTTAACTTTTTCATGAAACGGACCAGAAATGCCTCTTTTTGCGTGTTTTAGGTTTCTGTAACAGAAAGTTTTGGCAGCTTTGCCGCAAAGTTTTGGTAATTTCAAATCGTCATAACTTTTGACTCGTATACTCGTTTTAGGTGGTTCAAATTGCTACGGTTTCCTTGTTAGGTCCTCTACTACAATATGTAATAATCCAATATCATATTTTTACCATTTTAATCAGGTCTTTCCAAGAAAATCACTAGTTTACTTGTTTTAATAACTTGTTTTAACAATTAATAACAATAACTTGTTTTGCTCACTTTTATACATCATGGACATAACTACAAGACATAATATAGCAAGAATAACATGTAAATAACATGAACATGATTATTTAACAAGAATCAAGTTAGGGTTTGGCTTACAACTTGTGGAGAAACTAACTAGAACCAAGATCAAGACCAAGAACCACTACTTAATCTTCCAAAAATTTTCCAACCATAGCCAAGCTTCCATATCAAAAACCCTATCTTATAATCCCTTGATAAACACTAATCTATCACAAAAACAAGCCTTAGTAAAAATCTTCACTAAGAACACTTGGAAATTTGATGAGTTTTTGTGGTGTTTTATGGTGATTTTATGGTTGAAAGGTGTTAAGGATCAACTAGGAACTATGCCTTGAACTTGTGATGGATTGAATAAGCAAGATCAATGATCAAATTGGTGTATTTTTAAGATGTGGGTCGTTGGTATTGAGAGGGAAAGGAAGAGAAGGCTTAAATAAGGTCTTGAGGAGGTTACATGTATGACTAGTCAACCCTTGGTGACCAAGTTCTACACATGTAATGATCTAAGACCATCAAGCTTGAGATCAAGCCACACAAGGCTGAATTCCCCCCCCTAGGTTGGTTCCTAAACTTGGGGGACAAGGTGTGGACTTTGCTTGGTATTATCCTAAGTATTAGGAAGAGTTTTGACTCCGGGAAATGACAACCGTAAATGATTAGGCCTCAAAACGTAAAACCGGGTGTCGTAAAATTATGGAACTTTAAAGTATTGTTAGACATGTCCATATGTCCCATAATAAAATATAAAATAAGTGGTAGGTTCCATTTGGGTGGTAAAACCCTGCTAAAAACTGGAAACACGGGTCTAAAACGCGTAATACGTAAAACGTACGAATATTGCGTAAAATTTAGAAAAGTAAAATGTTACTTTTCTAATAGGTTATAAATGATTTAAAATGACTTATAATGTCTAGACTGGGCTCAGTCTAGTGTCGGTTGGTGTTAAATGTCTTTTAGACATCAAACCGTAAGCCTAAAAATCAAGGAATGACTTATAAAATCAAGGAATGATTTTTGGTCAAAGGAGGAGGGAAAATTATGTTGACTTTTTCTAATAATTTTGAAAACTCAAAATGTCTTAGAAACTCGTTTTGTGGTCTAACGGTTAATCGCCCATTCGGTTAAGCGTGCTCATGTGAGATTAGTACCGACATGGGTGACCTGCTGGGAAGTCTTTGGTCATGTTTTTCTCAGTCACGATTAATTCTCAAATAAATCATGAGTGTGTCAAACATTTTTCTGATGCGGGGTCACTTAACGCGGTCGAGTTTCATTGTACGTAGAATTTCTGAATGACGTTTTACCCTAAAACGTGTAATTCCTTAATAACTTTCACGAAAATGATCTGACGAATGTCAAACATTTAATTTGCCATGGAAATGATTTATCACTCGAGAATATCAAATAAAAATCAACTTTCGGGAAAGTTTCGGGAAAAATGAATAGTAAAAGTGAATAGTGAAATTTTCCGGAAATGGTAATTAACCTGAAATTGCGAATTGTTACACTTAATACATAAATTTGTAGTTTTTTAGCATGTTGTTCGAGAAAAGTAAGATCGGATTGATCAAGATCTTAAGATCTTATGGTCAAGATCGGGATCCTATCTCGCAAAGATCCTACGTAGAATCGGGATCGTTTTTGCTTTGTAGTATTATAAAACCGCAAGATCCTAGGATCAAGATGAGGATGTTAACAACCATGACATATATAGTGTAACATATAACATGCAACATTAACATATTGTAACATATTACATACTCACTACCTTTTATTTTAAGTGTTCACATCACTATTTTAGTTTGTCTTAAAAATGTTGTACACTTGTAACAAAACATAATAGTTGACAACTTTACATATTTACCCTTTATTACTTTTCATATGATAATATATGCATTTATTGGGGTATTAATTGTATAGACAAAAATGATATTTTGTTAATTTTTAAGGCGGGTTTGGGGTGTGGCAGTAATGGGGATAATTGGTTGGAACTGCCAATTGTTGCATGCGATACATTAGATTCACAACTTTCCTTTCTTTGACATCGGCGTTTATTGGAGTTCTAGCAAAATCAAAAGCTAGAGAACCGGAAAAGAGAGAATATTTTTATTTATTAGAATTAAGAAGAGTAGAATTCCGATGCCTCTAAAGAGCTAGAACTAGTGGTTTAGATGACGAAATTAAGATCTGGATCATACACTTTACTAAGATTTTGATTATATACTTTATAAAGATAATAAATGCCAAAAAAGAAAACTCTCTATACCCTGGCAATCTTGGGCGATTCGTACAACCAACAAAAAAACCTAAATCATTTTTGAATCTTATAATCTTGCTCAACTAATCTGTAACACTACTATTTAGTTTGATACCCATTTTGTTTGAATTCTATTAGGGTTTGTACCAGGTTTTTTTAGGTTTTGTTTTTTAATCGCATTCAATATTGTCTAAGGTTTGGCATAATTGCATATTCATTGTTCATGTAGGGATTCATTATTACAATCATTACAACATGTACGGTGGAATCATGTGAAGATCGGGATTGTATTGTTCTAAACCCTAATTTTTTAAGGGTTTCTATGTAAGTAGAAGTTTTAGACGTTATTAGTTCCTCTTGATTTAGTTTAATTGCATGCTTTTCTGAATGAAAAGCGGGTTTTTGGATTCAAGGAGGGGGGAGGTAAGAAAAAAAAGGATAAAGGCACGAGTTTAGGTAATCAGAACCTGGATGCTCTGATGCCAATTGTAGGATCCCATTCTAATCAACTTAAACACAAAAACGTGGTGACTTGATGGTGTTGTTGTCATGAGATAGAGAGGAAAGGAGAGGAAGAAAGAAAAGATAATAGAGTTTCTATTTCACACACTAAAACACCTACAAGCACATACATACATGTGAGACTTGTGTGCATTATATACCATCCCAACGCCTACCTTATGGGCTTGGTTCTTGGGCTTGACTTAGGATACTTAAACTATTAGACTAAAATGTATAGCCTATTAGCTTAGTTCCTTTAGCCTCGAACCTAGACTCTTACATATTCTATATCAACATTACATAGTTCCTAAACATATAATGACCGTCACTTCTATTACTTTAAGTAATGCTAACATTATTAATTATATTAAGTAATGTTTACGAAATGATTTAACGGTCGTTAATTAAACCGTTAGATGCTTTAATTAATTATAGTGATTATTATTATAGTGTGACGTAGTAAATAGAAATTAACCCGAAAAATATGGCAAGGCCATAAAGTTGGAGGGGGCTGGTTGGAATAAAGGAGAAAAGGAGGAGGTAGAAGCAAAACTTGTTCACCAAGTTTTACTTATAATATATAAGGTTTTTGATGAAGCGAAAAGTGTTACGCTTTCAAGGGGTCATTTAAGTCCTAAGTCGTAATAATATGATCAAATATTGCCTTAAATCGTTCCTTTTGTCATTTTAGGTACTTTTGAGAAGAATTCTGGAAAATGAAGCATTTTGGACGTTTTTGAAGCAAAAAGGTGAAGAAAACGACAAAGTCAAGAAATCCAGCTGGAACAGTACCTCACAGCGTCACCCTTTAGGGGCTGATGACGTCAGCCTTTGTGACAAGAGGAGGAAAATTAAATACACATGACGCGCCAAAAGGTTTTTGGGACTTTACAACGTGACGGCGTCATGCCTTATCTCACAACGTGACGGCCTCAACTATTCATAACGGGACGGCGTCAAGATATTTGGATCGGACATCAAGAAACCCTAAGGCGGCGAGCTGACGGCATCAACCGTTAAAAGGTGACGCCGTCAGCCTTGTAATTCTATATATAGTTTTGGATTTTTCATTCATTAAAAGAGAGGAACTTTTTGGTGGAACACACACATAAACCCTAGCATGATTTTCAGACTTTCTTGAGGGTTTCATACCCTTGTATCTTCCATGTTTGATTAAATATAAGTGATCAATCAATCATTCAATATGTCTATGTGTTGTTTGATCATATCTTATGCTTATATTTCTTTTAACATGCTAGACTAGGTTTATTTGTGTTTGCTTAGATGTTATGAAACCTAGTTATTGATTATTTATAGTTAGGTTTGTTATTAATTGTTGTTGGTGAATGCTCGTTGATGTTATGCTTAAGAAAACTGGCTAATCTCCTATATGGTAACCTGCTTGAATGTCTTAGGAAACATGAATCGGATGTGTACTGCGATTATTTGGTTGTAATTAATGAAGACTTTTCCTTTAGAGTTTACAATTGCACTTGATTCTTATTTGTTTAATGGTAAATGTGTAATAAAACTATGAGAAACACTTGTTAGGGTAATTTTAGCACAAAATTTAAATTTTTTTGCAACATATAGGAGTAAAACTTTGGTCTTAATAAGCGTCTCATGGATAGTAGTTATGTTACTAGCACAAAAACCGTACCACTCAAAAAATTTCCACCCCAAATATGTAACGTTCGCCCCGAGATTTGTTAAGAAAAGCTTTAGTGCGTATGAGTGTACCGGTAGTATTTAGATTCTAGAACTTGCGTTAGTAATTCATTCCAAGACTATAAGTAAGACTACATTCATGTAGTTGGATTACTACATGATAAGAGGCATTAGGATAACCCATGATTTGAGCCTGTAATATAATTACATTGACTTCATTGGTCATGTAATTCCCCTACACCTTTGCGATGTACTCATTTTTAGTACACGATACCCCTAATACAACCCTCCGAGCCTATCTTTTTTGTTTCTAACTTAAAGCATTTTACTTAAAGATAGAATTTGTTTACAATCCATCCCCAAATGTACACCATAATAGCCTTAGCCTTCCTTGTATGCACTCATCTTTAGTGCATTATTGTTATATGTTTAAACCATTTGTTAATTGTCTAATTGATTACATGGTTGCTATGTCAAGTCATATCTTGTACATATTGTTTTGGGACGATTGGGACTCATAGGTAAAGTACTATTGTTATGGAGTTATGGGGAAGAACATCAAATTATTACCCCCATATGTGCGCAAATGTTTTAAAGTACCACAAGTGTTTTGATTATCTGAATTCGAGTCGTTAGTTTTGATTCATGTAAAAGTTCAAGTGTAAGGGGAATGTAATTCCCCTATGTATTATTTTGGATGGTAGGGCAAGAGTGTATGGAAAAAAATAGATAAAAAAAATATATGAAAAAAAGGAAAGAAAAAAAAAGAAAAACATACGGACTACCATCCATTTTCCTTCTTTGTTTATTTTAAGTTTTGGTTATTTTATAGTTAGCATAATTTGAGTCTAGTCTTGGCTTAGCAATGCCGCATTGTACATGTGATTAACTAAGACAATTGACTTGCCACCAGTAAAATATCCCTTTATCCAACAAACCGTGTTTTCCATATCCCTACACCTAACGTTATAACCCTTTTTAAAAGACATCTTTGATAGTTTTCATAGGTGCTTACGCCATGTGGTGGAGGTTTTTGATCCTTTCCAAAGCCTATGGTAATCTATTTTACTATGATAGGTAGTGAGTGATATTTTCCATTTACATTTAGTTATATATAGGTTATAACACATGAGAGATGAGAGTATCCAAACACTATTTGAGAGGTGCTAGTGTATAATGTTCGTGCTTATTTTGATTAAGGTAGAATGATCATTTGTTGTAATTACTTTTATGTTAATGTTAAATGACCCCAAACTTGTATTTTGATTAGAATAAAAGCTCATTTGCTTGAGGACAAGCAAATCTCAAGTGTAAGGGTATTTGATGAAGCGAAAAGTGTTACGCTTTTAAGAGGTCATTTAAGCCCTAAGTCGTAATAATATGATCAAATATTGCCTTAAATCGTTCCTTTTGTCATTTTAGGTACTTTTGAGAAGAATTCTGGAAAAGGAAGCATTTTGTACGTTTTTGGAGCAAAAAGGTGAAGAAAACGACAAAGTCAAGAAATCCAACTGGAATAGTGCCTGACGGCGTCACCCTTTAGGGGCTGACGACATCAGCCTTTGTGATAAGAGGAGGAAAATTAAATACACATGATGCGCCATAAGGTTTTTGGGACTTTACAACTGATACGTGAGGATCGCACCAGGTTTTACCTCTCAAGGGATCTCGAGAAGCTTACAACCCCCACCAGGCAGTGTACCTGATCGTTGTAGTATAGTATAGTGACAAGTACTGGGGGATTGATCGTTCAACTCAGGAATAGTGTCGCTAGGATTAGAAAGTCTACTAAGTTAAGTCTAGAGGTGAGGGATGATTCTTTTTGTATTTTTATATTTTATAAAAGCAAGTAAAATCTCGGGTTTCGGAAGAGTGGGCGGAATTAGTTGCTAGCCAACTAACCCAATTTATCTAAAGATTCAATCAAAATAAAACAACAGAAATGAAAATAAACTAATTAAACTAATGTGGTGTAACAATAACGAGGAAAGTTGTGTTTACTTACGTTTCATTACTCCCTAGATATCTTTTACAGGTTAATTACTTGTTACAATTGCATGGATGACGGGTCATATTCCTTAATACTAGTCGTAGGGCCGTGTACAATATTCCCTAACTCTATAGGACCCTACTTCACTCCTATGTCGAGCCATTGGAAGCTCCTAACATGGGATCATTAGAATTCTCCTACGCATTAAATACAACCAAATATCGTAGTACACCTCCGATCATGTTTCTTAAGACGTTCAAGCAAGTTACCAATGGAAGTCTGCCAGTTTTCTTAAGCCTAACATCGAATACAATCATCCGTAACAATTATAAACAAGCAATCAACCCAGAATCAACATCTAGGTTTCACTACATCTAAGCAAACACAAAAGAAATCTAGCCTAGCATGTTAAATAGAAGACAAGCGTAAGATATAATCAAACAACACATAGACATATTGATTGATTGATTTGAAAGGATACTTATCTCTTATTGAACATGAAAGATTCAAAGGGTTGAAACCCTTGAAAAAGCTGGAAAATTTGACCTAGGGTTTTTTCCCTCAAAGTTGCACACTAATGAATGAAATTTGGAAAACTATATATAGATTTTACAGGGTGACGGCGTCATGTGTTAAGATGTGACGTCGTCAACTCGCTGCCATAATAGAAATCGTATTGCCTAGATCTGATCTTGACGCCCTCATGTGTAAAATTCCTCTGGGCCGTCACTTGTATTTTGACCCTGACGACCTTGGTGACGCTGTCAGGTCCTATAGTTAAAAATCTTCTGGACCATCACGTGTATCTTCCACATCCACCTCTTTTGTAACTCTTGACGCCGTCTTGTAGAGACTCTTGACGCCGTCAGGTACTGTTCCCAGCAAGGAAAATTAAGACTTTGCCATTTTCTTCACTTTTATGCTCTAAAAATGTCCAAAATGCTTCCTTTTCTAGATTTCTCTCCAAAAGTACATAAAATGACAAAAGGAATGATTTAGGGCAATATTTGATCAAATAATCTCGATTTCGGGCTTAAATGACCCCTTAAAAAGGGTTCATTTTTCGCCTCATCAACAACGTGACGCCGTCACGCCTTACCTAACAACGTGACGGCCTCAACTATTCATAACGGGACGTCGTCAAGATATTTGGATCGGACGTTAAGAAACCCTAAGGCGGCGAGTTGATGACGTCAGCCGTTAAAAGGTGACGGCGTCAGCCTTGTAATTCTATATATAGTTTTGGATTTTTTATTCATTAGAAGAGAGGAACTTTTTGGTGGAACACACACATAAACCCTAGCACGATTTTCAGACTTTCTTGAGGGTTTCATACCCTTGTATCTTCCATGTTTGATTAAAGATAAGTGATCCATCAATCATTCAATGTGTCTATGTGTTGTTTGATCATATCTTATGCTTATCTTTCTTTTAACATGCTAGGCTAGGTTTATTTATGTTTGCTTAGATGTAATGAAACCTAGTTATTGATTATTTATTGTTAGGTTTGTTATTAATTGTTGTTGGTGAATGCTCGTCGATGTTAGGCTTAAGAAAACTAGCTAATCTCCTATATGGTAACCTGCTTGAACGTCTTAGGAAACATGAATCGGATCTGTACTACAATTATTTGGTTGTAATTAATGCATAAGCCACTGTTTAGGAGGCCTGTGGTGCTATACTGGGTATTGCTACGGGAAGAGATAAGAGCTTATAGAGATGGGGAGGTTCAACACACCCCATGACTGGTATTAAGGATTGCAACTCGTCACCCACGCAATTGTAACAAACTTATCAATCAATAAAAGATAACTAGGGAGTATTGAAGTCTAAGTAAACACGTTTCTCTCCATATAAGAAGTATCTCAATTTATTTTCTTGTTATTTTATTTTATGTGCATTTGTAGTTAATTGGGTTAGTTGGCTAGCAACTAATTTCGCCCACTCTTCCAAAAACTGAGATATTTTATTTGCTTTCTTTAAAATATAAAAATACAAAAGAATCATCCCTCAATTCTAGATCTAGTTTAATCCATTTCAATCATAACAAACACTATTCCCTAAGTAGAACGATCAATCCCTCGTTACTTGCCACTATACTATACTATAACGGTCAGGTACACTGCCTGGTGAGGATTGCAAGCTTCTCAAGATCCCTTGAGAAGTAAAACCTTTTGCGTAGATGCAATCCACACATCAAGTTGTGATAAGAGTTTTATTAAATATCTATACTACTTATAAAGGAAAAACAGTCAAAGTGAAAAGTTGAGTTTTCAACACTTGGTCATATGAGAATGAAAAATAATGTAATTAATACTCTTATTAAAACACCCCATTACTTAAAAGTACAATGATTTATTCATATTGTACAACCAATTAAAAACATATCTACCAAATTAAATACAACCTATTAAAACACAAGCCTGGTTGACCCGGGACGCTTCAAACCCGGTGGGTTGACCCGGTTTAATTTGACCCATTTTCGACCCAACCTAGCAAGTTGACCCGGTTTAAATCGACCCATTTTTCAACCAGAACGGTTCAACCGGTTGAACCACCCGGGTCGAACCGGGTTTCAAAACATTATGTTTAATTCCCAAATCTTCAAATTTATTATTTTTAATTTATAACCTATAAACTTTTTTTTTATTAATAAACTATCTGTCGCTATAAAATCCCGTTGCTATACACGGGTACTCGTCTAGTTACTTACAAAATCAAATACTAATATACATAAAGATATGAAAATCCATGACAATTTCTTATTCCCTAAAAACTTGATCAACGGCTTCTAGAAACCTATGAGTTTCGATTGGTTTTAAACAAGAAAATAAAACAATGTGTTTTGTTGTTTCATTCATAAATAAGCACTAGCATCTTAGCGTTCTTGTTTAACGTGTTGTGTATACACTCCTTAACTTAGTTTATTTATAATTTTTTCACGAAGATCAAGATGCAAGAAGCGAAGAACAAGAAGCGAAGAACAAGAAGATTATTCATCTTAGTAATTATGTGTTAATCGTATTCACCAAAAGGGATCCCTTTGGGAGGTTATCCGCCACATTTACTCATATTAATAAGTGTTATTAGTTTAATAAAATTCCAACAGTGACATCACGAGCCTTTGTTTGGTGTTACGGGTTACACTAAAAATGTTAAAAATTGACCTAAAACGCTTGTTTCATAAGTTTTCTTTGAGGTAATTTTTAAAACATCCCTAATGGATTATTTTTTGTGAAAAAATCAACCCTTAGGGCGTTTAAAATTTAGTAAAAGAAAACCATAGGTCATGGCTTTTTAAGTTGTCATAACGATGTTATTTTACGTGCTTTAAATAATCGTTTTTTACTAGTTTTAATATAATTACGTGGTTATTTGATTCTTATGACAACTACAAGCACACTTGTCATGACTAATTTGTAAACCTCTTGTTCTTACCATATATTAAAGAGTTAATTGATTACACGGACTAAAATGCTAAATAAAATTGACACCTGACACTTGCGCGATTTATTTTTGTTTGCTGATTGGATGACCTAGTTGCACAAAAAAATTAATTCCCGCTGCTCCGTAATGAATTAGGACTTGAAATATTTATGGTAGATCCACGAGTCAGTAATCTACAACTTTATAGTTTACTATTAAAAGATATGATTTTTTCAAAAATCGACAAAGTCTAGGAAATACTCCATTTATACTCTCACAGAAGCATATGGCCATATGCTGAAATTTTCATATGGCCATATGCTGACCATATGCCCCTTACTTAAAATTCTGACACAACCATATGGCCATGCTGAAATTAGCATATGCTCATATGACACCTATAGAAAATTTTATATAAAACTTATACTTGTTCTAATTCCTGAAAACATACTTTCAATACTCAAAATTAACAAAATTTTCCAAATTTCATAAACATATCATAAACATCATTTCTATACAAAAACATTTACCCCAACCGCCGGGGTAGTAATTTGCAAAATGACGGGTTTTGTGCCTAAACCCGTTCCGATCAATTTTCATAGCATACGACCCTTAATTTACTAATATCATTCCAAACTTACCCAAAACCATTAACTTGACATATTAAACCGTTTTCATGACCATTTGACCAGTTTAATACCCAATTGGGTAATATTACATGTTAATCCAAACGCTCGTTTAAAAACATAACTATGACACTAAAATCCATTCACATGACAAACCATTATACAATCTTGACTCTAACATATCATTACATGAACTTTACACTCAACATTGACCATATAACCTTTTGACAATAAACAGGGCATCAACATTGATCACAAGCTTGGTATTCTACGTAGCTCCTACATTCTTACCAAGGTCTTCTAATAACCGCACATTTCTTTCTTAACCATTAATCCAAGCCATTGCATAAACATGAACCTACAAACATTGTACATTAACCGGTAAGCTTTCGCTTAGTAACATCATTCCTTATTCTAATCCACCTTACACTATCCATTCCTTACTAGTCATAACACTAGTCTTATGCCACTTTCACATAACAATTACATCTAAATCATTCATTAACCTTAGCATAACAAGTCATATAGACACATAATGTAGAGAAATCATTATATCATGACCGGTTTACTTACCTTATTTCCAAGCTAAGCCTAATAATAACAACATCATCATCCTCATCTTCCTTCATCATCATTCTTCACACTATAGCATTAAACCTATTAACACATCACACAATTACTTACTTCCTTATTAAAACACACTATCCAAAAAGGGTTTACCAAAACCCATCATCATCCTTATGAATCCTAGTTTATAATCATCATGAAACCAATATAAGATTTGCTTACTTGTGATGGCTTAATCCTTGGATTAGATGTAACACCCCCAAAATACCGCAGCGGAAGACTGTGTCATTGGGATGCTACTTCAGGGCACAAAGTACAAGATATAGAAAACGAACTCTAAATGAGACGTTTTTGAAAAGTTACCATTCGAATAGATAAAAGTCATAGTTTACAAAACAAAGATCCCAAAGTAGAATAATACATAAGTTTTTAAAGTGTATCGAATGGTAAACGATAAAAGTGAAAGTCTCCAAAAGCATGCCCTAAGACTCTCAGCTCCACACACCTGCTATCGCCTTTCTAACCTGAGATAAACATGCTTAAAGTGTCAACACAAAGGTTGGTGAGTTCATAGAGTTTGTCTTAATACAGTTGAAAAGCCTATAAAGAATGTTCACACAGCAAAGGCATCGTAAATCCACTCAGTTACAAGTCCCGTCATAAGAGACTTGTAACCTGTGTGTTCACAACCCACTGCTACAAAAATAATATGATTAAGATATGTATAAGTTCATAACAACAGTTAAGCAATTAGTAGTGAGTCTACACTTCATCTCCGAAGACCTCACTTAAGTATGTTGCTCACAAGGAAGGTAGTGGCATTGGTTCCACTTCATCTCCGAAACCCAATACATGTGTTATCCAAGGAGACTTTATGTTGCTCAGAAGGAAGGTAGTAGCATTGGTTATACTTCATCTCCGAAACCCAATGCATGTGTTATCCCAAAGAGACTTACAAGTTTAAGTATAACGCCATCAAGTATAATGAAATCAAGTATAATGTAATCAAGTATAATGTTATCAAGTATAAATGTTATGTAAATCTGTACAAGTAAGCAAGTAGTAGCATGTATCTCCCCCAAAGAGTTGATAGAACAATTAAAAGAGTAGGGGCTATGACTCACCTCGAAGTAATAGTACAATTGCAACGGAATGATAAGGACAACAAGGAACGAAATCAACCGCGACCTATGATGAATGAATATGATCTAATTTAGATCGTGAAATGATGTTATGAATGTCCATGCTCATGTTCCTATACCACTCTACTCTTTGGAAAAACACTTGTTATCAAAATATATAATCCAAGAATTTGGAAAAATATTGCTATTAGAAAATATAATAAGCTAGTAACAATATATATACTTATATATATATCGTATGTTTCCATGTTAGTGTTGAAATTCTCGGGTTGCAATCCTTGAAATATCGCCTTGAAATGATGAAGATATACTTGTAATAACTAATACTTCATTAGTTATAAAATTTGGTACTTAATATTATTTCTAGCTTATAAAAGTACTTCGTAGTTTTTGTGCCAATTTTTATTAAAAGCTGTCAAATAAAAATGGTTTTAGCCGATATTCAAACGTGAATATCTTTGTCGTTACTTGTCCGTTTTACTTGTTCTTTATATCCACGGTTACGTCTTAGTATGTAGTAATATATTTTGGAAAGTTCGGCTCCTCCGGGTTACGTCTAAAGCCTCTTTTTGACCGACGAAAAACGTCCAACAGCAACAAATTTCCAGAAAATACTTTTCGTCAACAATCTTGCAAAAATCATAACTTCTTCGTTATTAACTCTTTTTAATCCGTTCTTTCGCCTACGGATTCGTTTTTGAAAGTATTTTCTAAAAATTTTGCCAAAGTTTCCTTGGTGTTTACTGATTTTCCAGGTTTTCACAAAATGGGACAGCATGTCTAAAACATGTTCCAAATCAAGTTTTCAAGGTTTATAACTAATTTCTAACATCACCAAACCTCTTGTAATCACCACATAGCTAATCTAATCCTACCATACACCTTCTTAGGGTGCCATGGACTCCTAACCAAGTTATAATAGCAAGGGAATTCATAAATAAAAAGTTAGGGTTTGTATGTTCCATTTTTGACAAAATAAATGGTGGTATAGCTAGTTGTACATGGTTTTTAGCATGGAACTCATGCAATACAAGTAAATATAAGATGATTCATGTAAAAATAAAGTTGATAACTTACTTGATAAAATGAGATGATTGAATGACTAGAAACCTTGGATTACTTGTGTATTTCTTGTTTGATTCTTGATTAGGCAAGTATAATGAACAACTTTGGTGCTTTAACTTTTCAAAAACCTTCACTTGATCTTGAGTTTGGTGTTTGGTCGTGGATATGGTGAAAGGATGAAGAGGTTTTGCCTTTTTGATTCTCTAAAATTATGTATGTTATGATTTTATGGTTTATGTAATTATGTAGTAACTTATAATGTATAATATGTACACATTAATGCATAAGGTTAGGAAACTTAGTACATTTTGGCCTAGTGAGGACTTATGGGCTGATTTTCAAAGAGAAAAAGGGGGTAGGGGTACTTGGTATTTATTTAGGAAATTAGTATAACGTTAAGTGTTATTACGTGTTATTCGTTAAAATCGGGTACCGGGTTTAATAGCAATAAACGTTCACGAAGTTAACCTGGATGAAATAATGTTATAATAATGATAAAAATATATTAAAAATATGTTGGGTACATTTACTGAGTGATCGGGTGATTATTGTTTAGTTTTCACGTAAACCGTCGTTATATTTATAAGCGTACGTTATAAATAAAATAAATTTCCAAAATACTGGGTAACTGAATGTTATAACTTTTATGATGTTAAAATGGATATAAAAATATGTCGGGACCATTGTGGGAATATTTAGATATATTCGTCGTGTATAAACCGGGTGTTAACGTTTACTATAAATACTTATACGTAAAAACGTTAAATGTACTGAATATAGTAATTTGAAAATCCTGAGAGTGGTATAACATGAAAATGCTGTTATAATGATATGCAGACTATCCCCAGTCCGTATGCAGTGTCCTTAGCACTAATGAAATGAATTCGCACCTAAACCAATCCGGTTACGCGAATTTGAATACCCGTAAACTAAATTTACGATGAAATGAGTAATGCACGTGAATGATGAAAACTTTTCCGGAAATGAATAGTGTTTAGTGAATAGTAAATTTCCCAAATGTTTCTCAGAATATCAAAATGACCTCGAAAATGATGAATAGTAAAACGATGAATAGTGTTTTGATGAATAGTGATTTGTGAATAGTAAAAAGTCGAAGTTTGGGAAAATGACCTGAAATGGTAATTGACGTGAAATGGTGAGTTGTGACAGTCTTCCCCTCTAAAAGGAACTTCGTCCCGAAGTTCAGTTAATGTTAATCAGTTACGTGTGTTTAAGAAAATGTGTCAAAGCTTATGTATGTGGGTTTCCTATCCAACTAGGTACGTTCTCGTGGTCAGACTTGATGAGGCAAACCTTCCCAATCCCGAGCATAGTCCTCAAAAGACCTCCTTTAGGTTAATCATTTAGGTAACCAATTTTCACTTAATCCCACAACCCAATCAAGCAAGAACAGTCATGAGATTAGGCTAAATCGGTTTGAGTGATGACTTTAACTTTTAGCTTGATTTTCGCAACCCAATCAAACAAGAACAGTCACTAGAACCAAGCTAAAAATCAAGGTCTGGATTCAACATCCTTGAAAAAGATCTTTTGAAAGATTGGCTCGACTTTGGAATTGCTTACACTAATCAAATTACTACTGTTAGTATGACTAAGGTTAATGCTGCTAGGTCTCAGATTAGTCAATGTTGTGTATAGGTCCTATATTAAGACTTAAGTGCTACAAAAATACGCTAGTTGTTCAAGAGAATGTACCCGTTGTGCTATCGCGGACATGTTGGGTGATAGGATTTCCTAGGAAGTAAGCTCTGCCAAGTGCGGGTGGAATCTCATTGGCCTCATCTCGTGGCCCTTCAATTGCTGCTGCTAAGTTTGGACGATTGCCTCCTTGGTTAAAATTCCTTTTCAACTTAGGACAGGTGTTCCGAAAGTGATCCGGGCTGTTACACTCATAGCATGTCCTTTGGTTGTTCGTCATATTGCCCACATTTACTAGTTCTCTACACTGGTTTGTAAAATGACTAGACTGTCTGCAAATTGCACACACACGGCAGGGCGCAATCTTTTAGTGATGAAAGTTACATTTCGTACATTTAGGATGCGGGCCTAAATACTCTTTCTGACCAGAACTAGTCGCCGCAAAGGTCCTTGCCCTTTTGTTGTCAGCTATTGTGCCCATTTGCTTGTTTGACTCGCTTGTTCCCTTCCTTTTATCACTGTTCCTCAAGCTTCCATTTCTAACCATCTCATCTGTCAGAGTCCCTGCTCTCATTATTGCACTCTGAATTGTAGAAGGCTCAGTTGTTTTTACAGTCCCACGAATTTCTGGGACAAGGCCATATATGTACCTCTCAATCCTCTTGGACTCAGGGGTAACTAGGTGTGGAACTAGTCTGGCTAATTCATGGAATCGATCTGTATAGGCTGCATGTCCAGCCCCTATCATAGAGTGATGATAGAGTTCATCCTCCAGCTTCTACATCTCGTTGTCCGGGCAGTATTCCTCCTTCAGTAATGCCTTAAAATCATCCCATGTCATACCTACAGCTGCCGCTCTACCCCTAGCTTGAATCTGCGTATTCCACCATGTCAATGCCTTTCCTGATAGTAAGCACATGGAATACTTCACCATTTGATGTGCTGCACAGTTACTAATGTCGATCACCGACTCCATCTTTTCAACCCATCGAGTATACACCAACGCTCCTCCTACACCATCGAAATCAATTGGCTTACATGACGTAAATTCCTTATACGTGCATCCGGTCCTAATGTTGTTGTTGCCATTACCATTCTGGCCTATACCATTGGTGTTGTTAATTCTGCTTTCGTGGTTTGC
The DNA here is from genome assembly GCA_030686995.1 of Artemisia argyi. Taxonomy (NCBI): domain Eukaryota; kingdom Viridiplantae; phylum Streptophyta; class Magnoliopsida; order Asterales; family Asteraceae; genus Artemisia; species Artemisia argyi. The sequence goes on from CM060701.1 coordinate 229,194,759, forward strand.
CAAGTTATTCATATGATCGCCAACTTGAGTGACAATAGTGGGGAGAAAGTTTTCAAGTTGTCGAGCGATGATGGCTTCAAAATCAGTATTTCCACCGTCGTTGTTATCATTGTTTTCAACGCCGTGACCACCTCCTCTACCTCCACGTCCACCAGTTCTTCCACCATCGTTACTTGGGTTACTAGTGTCATGAGCAGCTCCTCTACCTCCTCTACCTCCACGTCCACCAGTCCTTCCACCCCTTGGTGTTGCGCCTCCTCGACCAGAGCTACGAGTCACTCTCTTTGGTGCCATGATTTCCTGAGAGGAAGGACATTTAGTGAACGTCAGAGATGAGGGAAAACCGTTGATTATCCAAAGTCTATACTTAACATCCTCGTATATAATACCGTGCTACCAGTTGTTTCCTAAGTTGTTCCAACACCGATCTACATCTGCATAGTCATATGTCCACGTGTGTCGTGAAGCACTTATAATTATGTTGGCCACCACAATTATAAATGTTTCCTTTCACAAGTGTACATATCACCAGGCACACATATCTCAGTGGTAGACGTTGCTTAAATGGGCATCTAGGGAACGTCACGCTTAGTACAAAGGAACAAAGGATTCTCCCTTAAGTGTTAAAGTTACCGGGAAGTCTAGTTTCTAACGGTTTCTACAAAGTATCTAATAGCGTAGGTCAAAAAATAAATTACCAGCAAGCGTATGTGTATGTAAAGTGCAAGGCGATAGGGAGGAGAGTCTATATGTATGTAGTTATAGTCTAGACTCTAAAACAACCTAGTTCTCTATAACCAAGGCTCTGGTACCAATCTGTAACACCCCCAAAATACCGCAGCGGAAGACTGTGTCATTGGGATGCTACTTCAGGGCACAAAGTACAAGATATAGAAAACGAACTCTAAATGAGACGTTTTTGAAAAGTTACCATTCGAATAGATAAAAGTCATAGTTTACAAAACAAAGATCCCAAAGTAGAATAATACATAAGTTTTTAAAGTGTATCGAATGGTAAACGATAAAAGTGAAAGTCTCCAAAAGCATGCCCTAAGACTCTCAGCTCCACACACCTGCTATCGCCTTTCTAACCTGAGATAAACATGCTTAAAGTGTCAACACAAAGGTTGGTGAGTTCATAGAGTTTGTCTTAATACAGTTGAAAAGCCTATAAAGAATGTTCACACAGCAAAGGCATCGTAAATCCACTCAGTTACAAGTCCCGTCATAAGAGACTTGTAACCTGTGTGTTCACAACCCACTGCTACAAAAATAATATGATTAAGATATGTATAAGTTCATAACAACAGTTAAGCAATTAGTAGTGAGTCTACACTTCATCTCCGAAGACCTCACTTAAGTATGTTGCTCACAAGGAAGGTAGTGGCATTGGTTCCACTTCATCTCCGAAACCCAATACATGTGTTATCCAAGGAGACTTTATGTTGCTCAGAAGGAAGGTAGTAGCATTGGTTATACTTCATCTCCGAAACCCAATGCATGTGTTATCCCAAAGAGACTTACAAGTTTAAGTATAACGCCATCAAGTATAATGAAATCAAGTATAATGTAATCAAGTATAATGTTATCAAGTATAAATGTTATGTAAATCTGTACAAGTAAGCAAGTAGTAGCATGTATCTCCCCCAAAGAGTTGATAGAACAATTAAAAGAGTAGGGGCTATGACTCACCTCGAAGTAATAGTACAATTGCAACGGAATGATAAGGACAACAAGGAACGAAATCAACCGCGACCTATGATGAATGAATATGATCTAATTTAGATCGTGAAATGATGTTATGAATGTCCATGCTCATGTTCCTATACCACTCTACTCTTTGGAAAAACACTTGTTATCAAAATATATAATCCAAGAATTTGGAAAAATATTGCTATTAGAAAATATAATAAGCTAGTAACAATATATATACTTATATATATATCGTATGTTTCCATGTTAGTGTTGAAATCCTCGGGTTGTAATCCTTGAAATATCGCCTTGAAATGATGAAGATATACTTGTAATAACTAATACTTCATTAGTTATAAAATTTGGTACTTAATATTATTTCTAGCTTATAAAAGTACTTCGTAGTTTTTGTGCCAATTTTTATTAAAAGCTGTCAAATAAAAATGGTTTTAGCCGATATTCAAACGTGAATATCTTTGTCGTTACTTGTCCGTTTTACTTGTTCTTTATATCCACGGTTACGTCTTAGTATGTAGTAATATATTTTGGAAAGTTCGGCTCCTCCGGGTTACGTCTAAAGCCTCTTTTTGACCGACGAAAAACGTCCAACAGCAACAAATTTCCAGAAAATACTTTTCGTCAACAATCTTGCAAAAATCATAACTTCTTCGTTATTAACTCTTTTTAATCCGTTCTTTCGCCTACGGATTCGTTTTTGAAAGTATTTTCTAAAAATTTTGCCAAAGTTTCCTTGGTGTTTACTGATTTTCCAGGTTTTCACAAAATGGGACAGCATGTCTAAAACATGTTCCAAATCAAGTTTTCAAGGTTTATAACTAATTTCTAACATCACCAAACCTCTTGTAATCACCACATAGCTAATCTAATCCTACCATACACCTTCTTAGGGTTCCATGGACTCCTAACCAAGTTATAATAGCAAGGGAATTCATAAATAAAAAGTTAGGGTTTGTATGTTCCATTTTTGACAAAATAAATGGTGGTATAGCTAGTTGTACATGGTTTTTAGCATGGAACTCATGCAATACAAGTAAATATAAGATGATTCATGTAAAAATAAAGTTGATAACTTACTTGATAAAATGAGATGATTGAATGACTAGAAACCTTGGATTACTTGTGTATTTCTTGTTTGATTCTTGATTAGGCAAGTATAATGAACAACTTTGGTGCTTTAACTTTTCAAAAACCTTCACTTGATCTTGAGTTTGGTGTTTGGTCGTGGATATGGTGAAAGGATGAAGAGGTTTTGCCTTTTTGATTCTCTAAAATTATGTATGTTATGATTTTATGGTTTATGTAATTATGTAGTAACTTATAATGTATAATATGTACACATTAATGCATAAGGTTAGGAAACTTAGTACATTTTGGCCTAGTGAGGACTTATGGGCTGATTTTCAAAGAGAAAAAGGGGGTAGGGGTACTTGGTATTTATTTAGGAAATTAGTATAACGTTAAGTGTTATTACGTGTTATTCGTTAAAATCAGGTACCGGGTTTAATAGCAATAAACGTTCACGAAGTTAACCTGGATGAAATAATGTTATAATAATGATAAAAATATATTAAAAATATGTTGGGTACATTTACTGAGTGATCGGGTGATTATTGTTTAGTTTTCACGTAAACCGTCGTTATATTTATAAGCGTACGTTATAAATAAAATAAATTTCCAAAATACTGGGTAACTGAATGTTATAACTTTTATGATGTTAAAATGGATATAAAAATATGTCGGGACCATTGTGGGAATATTTAGATATATTCGTCGTGTATAAACCGGGTGTTAACGTTTACTATAAATACTTATACGTAAAAACGTTAAATGTACTGAATATAGTAATTTGAAAATCCTGAGAGTGGTATAACATGAAAATGCTGTTATGATGATATGCAGACTATCCCCAGTCCGTATGCAGTGTCCTTAGCACTAATGAAATGAATTCGCACCTAAACCAATCCGGTTACGCGAATTTGAATACCCGTAAACAAAATTTACGATGAAATGAGTAATGCACGTGAATGATGAAAACTTTTCCGGAAATGAATAGTGTTTAGTGAATAGTAAGTTTCCCAAATGTTTCTCAGAATATCAAAATGACCTCGAAAATGATGAATAGTAAAACGATGAATAGTGTTTTGATGAATAGTGATTTGTGAATAGTAAAAAGTCGAAGTTTGGGAAAATGACCTAAAATGGTAATTGACGTGAAATGGTGAGTTGTGACATTAGAACACCTAAATTCTTCATGGATTCAACATCAAGCTTAACCCTTTCCCTCTTTTTCTTCTCCAAAATCGTCACACACAAAATACCATAAGAAAATGGTAGAAAATGCTAGAACTCTCCACACACTAGATATTTACATGCTCAATGTGACAACCCGTAAAATTCCCGATATGATTTATTCGAAGAACCGACACTTTAATTTGGTTTTAGTATTAATTATGAGATACTAGGCATATTTATGGTCGTTTTGATTGGAATTAATATTTTGAGCGCAATTGTGAAATTCTCGCGACTTAATTCGGCCGTTAACTAGCCTAAACATGTCCCAAATCGTTTAATCATATAAGATAGCCAAAATTAGATAAATGGTCCCCGAAGTTAATATTCGGCTGCGCCCAAGGGTTTGGATTGAATTACATATTCGGTCCCTGTGGGGATATAATCCCCCACACCCCTTTTCTCTCTTCTCATTTTTATCATAACCCTAAAACTAGGGGTGTGCATGGTTCAGTTTGGTTCGGTTTTTGGCTAAAACCGAAACCGAACCGAAATGTTCAGCTTTTATAGAAACCAAAACCGAAACTGTTCGGTTTTTGGCGATTTGGTTTTTTCGGTTTATCATTGGTTTCGGTTTGGTTTTTCCGGTTTCTAACCGTTTATATTTGAGCATTTATACAAAAAACTTGTATTACATTTTTTTGTCAATATAAGCATAATAATGTTTATTGCATAATTGTATAATTACTCCATATAGATGAGACACACACATGCAAGTGAACATAAACATAATATATTGGGTCTGAAACTGCTGCTGAGTAAAACTGCTGCTATAAGTGAAACTGCTGCTAGTGGTAATGATTCTGCTGCTAATGTCAAAGTGCTGCTACGGCTAAATGCTGCTGATAGAATCTACTGCTTAAGGGATAAGGATGTATACGGTTTAGATAAATATAGAATAGATTGTGTAAATATAATATTTATCTAGAATATTCTTATCGTATAGAGAAAGGTATTGTAAACCTAGTAGGATTCCTAAGACTATAAAAGGAGGATCCTAGGGTTAGTTTATGTACGTATTATTATTCACTTCAAGGTTGTAAAACCCTAGCATTGTTGAGTGCTCGTATTAATAATATTGAAGTGTTGAAAGTGAATCATTATTCTTCTTAAGTTAAGCTTTTACATTCCGCATATTAGCTTAAGTGTTTAATCAAGTTAACTTCTATACAAGATCGTTTAAGCTCAACTGGGATCAACAAGTGGTATCAGAGCTTGTGATCTAGAAGTTATTATCAAGAAGATTCTGTTTCTTAAAAGTTTGCTATTCCAAATCTACTGCTAAGATGGGTGATGAAACTCATATGGTGACTGCTTCAAGGGTACCCATGCTGAATCCTTCTGAGTATGAGCTTTGGAAGAGAAGGATCAGACAGTACATTCGCATGATTGATTTCAACATGTGGAATGTTATTGTAAATGGTGATTCTGTACCTGAGAAGAGTGCTGATGGGAAGGAGATACCTATTAAGTCTGCTGAAGCCAACACAGTAAGGAAGATGGAAATCAAAGCACATAGTATTCTCTTAATGGGAATACCTAATGAATTCCAAATGGACTTTGATGACTATGAATCTGGAAAAGAATTGATGGATGCTGTTGAATTCAGGTTTGGAGGGAATGATGCTACTAAGAAATCCAGGAAAAACATGCTGAAGCATCAGTTTGAGAATTTTACTTCTGAAAGTGGAGAGAAGATAATTGACACATACAACAGGCTAAACCAACTTGTTAGTCATCTAAAGCTTGTTGGCTATGTGGTTCCACAAGAAGATGTAAACCTAAAGTTTCTTAGAAGTCTTGCACTTGAATGGAGTATGCACACAGTTGTGTGGAGGAATAAGCCTGATTTTGAAACTATGATGTTGGAATCTCTACAACAATTTAAGAGTGTATGAATCAAAACTATCTACCTCTTCTACTTCATCTTCTGGTACTCAAAATCTTGCCTTTGTATCATCTAAAGGAAAAGGATCTCAAGAATCTCACTCTGCTGCTCATTCTACTGCTTATGGAGTATCTGCTGCTGATGGATCTGCTGCTAGTTCAAATGATAAGATCTCTACTAGTGATATTGCTTTGTGTGCATTCTTGGCTAAGCTCACAACTACTATAAGGTCACAAGTCCTTAATCAAGACTTGGATTACATTGATCCTGATTATCTTGAAGAAATTGATCTTAAATGGCAAATGGCAATGTTAACCTTGAGGGCAAGAAAGTTTTTGAAGAAGACTGGAAAAGAAGTCAAGTATAAAGCTAAGGACAGTCCAGGCTTTGACAAATCAAAGATAGAGTGCTACAATTGCAACAGGAAGGGACATTTTTCCAGAGAGTGTAGAGCTCCAAAGAAGAATGCTGATGCTACAAAGAAGGTAATGAAGAATCAAAGACTGCACTGGTGTCTTGTGATGGACTGGGAGATTATGATTGGAGTGATATGGCTGAAGAAGAACCAAATTTCTCTTTGGTAGCTGTTGCTCAACCCAAGGTGCAGAACTTTGCACTTATGGCCTATGGTTCATCATCAGGCTCTGACTCTGAGGTATCAAATGATTCAGACTTATCTATGTGTTCTTTTAAATCTTGTGCTAACACTATAGAAGAACTTAAGTCTAGGAATGAGAGTTTAAATAGAGAAATTGAACACCTAAAACTTGATAACTTAGGTTACAAAGTAGGTATTCAAAATGTTGAAAGAAGATTAGAATATCTCAAAGAGTGTGAGAAGGAATATGTAGATCAACTTAATCTCAGAGATATAGAAATTTTTAAGAAAAACAGTGAAGTAGAAGTTCTTAAAAATAAGTTAGAAGAAGCAGAAAAAGAAAAAGAGGAAGCTCTTGCTGAAAAAGATAAACATGTAGTAAGAGTACAAAAACAACAATATGCTTCTGATTTGGTTCATAAATCTATTGAGAATAACTTGATGAGAAAAGGTAGTGGAATTGGGTATAATGAAGTGGCTCCTCCAGCCAAAAGTGCTTTTGCTCCACCAGGAAAAGAACTATCCTTCATTAGTGAGCTAAATATTGAAAAACCTGTAGGTGAATGTAGCACAAGTGAAATTGAATCACCTAAGGTTGAGGCTAGAAAATTTCCTGAAGCTCCTATTATAGAAGATTGGTATTCTGATAGTGATAGTGATGAGGAACAGGTTAAACAAGAACAAAGTGTGAAAAAGGAAGAAATTCCTACAAAGTTTAAATCTAAAATTGAACAGGTTTAGTTTGTCAAACCTGTGTTAGGAAATAACTTCTCTAGGAAAATGGTAGAATACAATGAGGTACCTAGAGAACAGATGGAAAGGTTCAATAATAAGCCTAGGGGTAACCAGAGAAACTTCAACAACCTAGTTTCACACAGATTAGGCAATCAGTTTCAATTACAAAAGAAGGCTTGTTATAAGTGTGGTAGCTTTGACCACTTGATTGTTAGATGTCCTGAACACCAAAAGCCTGTTTGGAATCAATACACTAGGGTGAATCACAAATATGTAACTAAACAAACTCACCCACATCCTAACAGTAATATGGTTCCAAGAGCTGTTTTGTTGAGATCTGGTGCTACTAGATCTATTTATGCTGCTAAATCAAATGGTGTTTTCAAAACCACAACTGGTTCTTCTACTGGCTCTACTGCTAGTAAACATTCTGCTGCTAGTATGCACTCTGCTGCTAGTAAGCAACCTGCTGCTAGTACAAAACTTTCTACTTCTGGGCCAAAAGTTTTAACAAATACAGTTGTTGGTAATCACTTTTATGCTGTTAAGGCCTCAGCTTGCTGGACTTGGAAACCAAAAACTAATGTTTCAAATTCTGTTTCCAAGAATAGCAGTGCATCAAGTGATTTAAAGAAATTTGATTATGTTGATGCACAGGGTAGATCCAAGTCAGTAATGGCTTGGGTCGTCAAGAGGAACTAATGTTTCTACTTTTCATGTGCAGGTCAATCTACTGGATGAGCTTAAGGATATGGTTATTGTTGACAGTGGATGTTCTGGACACATGACAGGAGATGAGTCTCAGCTTGAAGACTTTGAGGCTTTTGATGGTGGTTATGTTGCTTTTGGGAATGATCCAAAAGGTGGAAAGATTGTTGGAAGTGGAACTATTAAAACTGGAAATTTGGACTTTGAGAAGGTGTTTCTTGTGAAAGGACTTAAGTTTAACCTCTTTAGTGTCTCACAAATGTGTGACAAAAAGAACTTTGTTCTTTTTACAGACACTGAGTGTATGATCCTTTCTCCTGACTATCAGTTGCCAGATGACAAATCTGTGCTTTTGAAGGTCCCTAGAAATGAGAATATATACAGTGACCATATTAAGAACATTGTTCCTAAGAGGGCTTTGACTTGTCTAATTGCAAAGGCCATTGTTGATGAGTCCAAATTATGGCATAGGAGATTGGGACATCTGAACTACAAGACCATGAACAAATTGGTAAAAGGAAATCTGGTCAGAGGAATGCCTACAAAGACTTTTGAGAATTGTGAAACTTGTGTTACCTGTCAAAAGGGTAAACAACACAGAGTTTCATTCAAGTCCAAAACTATGAACACAAATACTGAGCCATTACATCTATTGCACATGGACTTATTTGGGCCTGTATTTGTCAAAAGCTTGAACAAGAAGTCATATTGTCTTGTTGTCACTGATGATTTTAGCAGGTTTACTTGGGTATTCTTTCTAGCTACTAAAGATGAAACTCTAGAAATACTCAAGGCATTTATTACAAGAGTTGAAAACCTGTATAATCACAAGGTGAAGATAATCAGATGTGACAATGGTACTGAGTTCAAGAACAGTGTAATGAATCAATTCTGTGTGGGGAAAGGAATTCTTAGACAGTATAGTGTAGCAAGAACTCCACAACAGAATGGTGTTGCAGAAAGAAGAAACTGGACACTTATTGAGGCTGCAAGAACAATGTTATCTGATTCAAAACTACCTATTCCTTTTTGGGCTGAAGCTGTGAACACTGCATGCTTTGTGCAGAACAGAAGTAAGGTAGTCAAGCCTCATAATAAGACTCTATATGAGTTATTTCATGGAAAGAAGCCACTGATTGATTTTCTCAAACCATTTGGATGTCCTGTTACAATTTTGAACACTAAGGATCAGCTAGGCAAATTTGATGAAAAAGCTGATGAAGGAAATTTGGTTGGTTACTCTGTAATTAGTAAAGCTTTCAGAGTATATAACAAGAGAACCAAACATGTAGAGGAGAATTTGCATATCAAATTTTCTGAGAACACATCAAATTCTGAAGGGAAAGGACCAGAATGGTTGTTTAATGTTGATATGCTTACCAAAACAATGAACTATGTACCAGTTATTGCCAGTGTTGACAAACCACAAGAAGAATTTGTTTTGGTTGAGAAATTAAAAGTTGGTCCTACCCTATTACCCTTTCAGTCAGATCCAAGTCCTAAAGAAGATGTGGTTTCTCAAGAGAAATCTAAGGAAACTGAAGAAGGTATTGAAATACCTATTGAAGCAGAAAAAAAAACTAATGGAGCTCCCAAAGTAGTTGTTGATGTCTCTCCTTCAAAGCCAGAAGACTCTGCTGCTGACTCAGAAGACTCTACTGCTAGGCCAAAAGCTACAACTACTGCTTCACCACATTCTGCTTCCAAGCCTACTAACTCTACTGCTACTTAAATGTTTCCTAATTTGGACTCTCATGGTAGACCTATTGCTGATTCTATCTATCCTGATGATCCAAATATGCCTCCTCTTGAGAATATTTATTATGACACAGATGATGATGCACTTGATGGTCAGTTATTTGGAGCTGCTGCAGATTTTACTAACTTGGAACTTAATATTCCTGTTAGTCCTACAACTACCACAAGAGTAAACAAGGATCATCCCAAAGATCAAATCTTAAGTGATCCACAATCATCTATTCAAACTAGGAAGATGACTAAAGCACTGAAAGATCTTCAACATCAAAGTTTCTTTGCCAGATCTCTGCATCAAAGAAATAGTCATAAAGATCTTCAAAATTGCCTGTTTGCATGTTTTCTTTCTCAAATTGAACCCAAAAACACTTACAAAGCCTTACAAGAAGCAAGTTGGGTGGAAGCAATGCAAGATGAGCTTCTGCAATTTAAGCTGCAAGAGGTTTAGACTTTGGTTGAATTGCCAAATGGAAAAAGAGTGATTGGCACAAAATGGGTTTTTAAATGCAAAAGAGATGAGAGAGGAATTGTCATAAGGAATAAAGCAAGGTTAGTAGCACAGGGATACACACAACAAGAAGGCCTTGATTATGATGAGGTATTTGCTCCAGTTGCAAGAATAGAAGCAATTAGAATATTCTTGGCTTATGCTTCATACAAAGATTTTGTAGTGTATCAAATGGATGTGAAAAGTGCTTTTCTGTATGGGACCATTACAGAAGAAGTTTATGTGTCTCAACCACCAGGCTTTGAAGACCCTGATCATCCTGACAAACTTTACAAGGTAAATAGAGCAATGTATGGCCTACATCAAGCTCCTAGAGCTTGGTATGACACTTTGTCAACCTACTTGCTAGAATCTGGGTTTAGCAGAGTAAAGATTGATAAAACTTTGTTTCTCAAAAGACAAAAGGATGATATTTTGCTGGTTCAAATTTATGTTGATGACATCATCTTTGGGTCTACAAACAAAGCTATGTGTGTTAGTTTTGAGAAGCTTATGAAGGACAAGTTTGCTATGAGTTCAATGGGAGAACTCACCTTCTTCTTAGGTCTGCAAGTTACACAGAAAGAAAATGGTATATTTATCAGTCAGGATAAGTATGTCAATGATATTTTGAAGAAATTTGGTTTTGAAGATGCTAAATCTGCCAAGACTACCATGGAAACCAATAAACCATTGCTGAAGGATGAATATGGAAAGGAAGTGGATATACACTTGTATAGGTCTATGATTGGCTCATTGATGTATCTTACAGCATCAAGGCCTGATATCATGTTTGCTGTGTGTGCCTATGCAAGATTTCAAGTGTGTCCCAAAGAATCACATCTCAATGCAGTGAAGAGAATTTTTAGATATCTAAGGCATCAACCAAAATTGGGTCTTTGGTATCCTAAGGATTCACCATTTGATTTGGTCTCCTATTCAGATAGTGACTATGCTGGAGCTTCTCTGGATAGAAAGTCTACAACAGGGGGTTGTCAATTTCTAGGAAGCAGATTGGTGTCATGGCAATGTAAGAAGCAAACAGTGGTGGCAAATTCTACAACTGAAGCTGAGTATGTGGCTGCTTTAAGTTGTTGTGGACAAGTTCTATGGATGCAGAATCAATTATTGGATTATGGGTACAATTTCATAAATACCAAAATTCATATTGATAACAACAGCACACTTTGCATAATTAAAAATCCTGTTTTTCATTCTAAAACAAAACATATTGAGATAAGACATCACTTTATCAGGGATTGCTATGAAAAGAAGTTGATCCAAATTGTTAAAGTTCATACTGATAACAATGTTGCTGATCTCCTCACTAAACATTTTGATGTGGGGAGGTTTCAATTTTTAATTGCAAACATTGGTATGATCAATCTTTGAAAAACTTATCTCTTTGTTTTTGTACAAGTGTGTAAAGGAATTGTGCTGCTTGTTACTCTGCTGCTTATCTTAAAGCATATATTTGTGATGAAATGTACTATGCTGCTATTTCTAACTCTACTACTAGTACATATGTTTGTTTGCTTTGTGGTTTTTGGTCTAATATTGTGCAGGAATAAGTCTAACTGATGATTGGCAAAAACATTATTAAGACAACAAAAGAAGCACATTTATCATTCATCAGGTTCAGAAGTTCATACATCAAAAGAGAAATTACAAAAACTACTTCTGAAACATCTAAGATAACTACAAGCACTACTTCCTAGGGCATGGAAGTCCAAGAAAAATCTTTCTTTCTTTCGGAAGAGGAGAGTTTGTCTTCTTTATCTTCTTTGCCTTGGTGGATTTCTTTGGTCGTGGCCTTGATGACTGAGGTCTCTCAGGAGTGGAAGGTGGTTCAGTTGGAGGCTCATCCTCATCTGATGATGTGTAGATGAAAGGGGAAACAAGCTCCCTTGGGGATGGTTGCCTGACAGGGATCCATGCTGGGTCTTCTGATGATTCTGAAGACGATGGAGATTTTAGGGACATCACAGCTTTACCCCTGGATGTGCTTGGGGTTTGATTTAAATGCAGAAGATCTTTGAACACAGGGAGATCATGCTTTCTCTTTTTGGCTTGCTCTTTGGTTCTGCAACCATCATGAGGAGGACGGAAGGGTGGCACATATGTTTCAAAGGGGGATTCATCTTCAGATGATGAATCAGAAGAGATATTGATGATTTCGGGTGTTGATTTCATGATTATTTGATTTGATTTAGATAATTGAAGTTTTGATTTAATTGATTGGCGTTTTGATTACGATTAGGGTTTGATTGTGATAAATTAGGGAAAAGATTTAGTCCGTTTTTATAGGGATTACGAGATATCATCACATTAATTGCTGCGGATACTTGACTTTTTGACCAAGCTTATTTTGTCAACTCTGCTGCTGGAATATTTCACTCTGCTGCTAGTTTTATAACTCTGCTGCTAGTGTTATTGTGCTGCTATGGTTGAAAGTGTGAGGGTGGGATGTGTAACTTCTTCAATCCGTTTAAAACCTAATTGATCTTCCAAATTGGTTTTCTCATGTTTCAAATTGAAGTTATCACAAACCCTAACACTTAATCTCTATCAAAGTCAACAATTCCCAATTTCCCTAAACCCTAACTCATGGAGTGCGTTCGTACCTGGGCAAAGCAACACAACAGTGTGGTAGTTCTTGATGCAGAATCCATTAATGAAGAACTCACAGATATGGTAAAATTTTTTAATGCTACTTCTCTTAGGTATGCACTCACTGTGAATCCTACTATATTTGCTTCCCTCATCAAACAGTTTTGGCTTACTGCTAAAATCAAAACTACAAATGGGGAAAAATATGTTAGTGCTTTAGTAGATGGGCAAAAGGTTCGTGTAACTGAATCATTCATAAGAGCAACTCTTCTCTTAAATGATGAAACAGAGACCACTTGTCTTGCCAATTCTGCTATTTTTGCTGGGTTAAAAGATTTGGGGTATGAGGGGAATCATACAAATTTAAAATTTCAAAAATCTCTCCTCTGTCCTCAATACAAGTTTTTGATACATCTTCTTCTTCATTGTTTGAGTCCTAAAACTTCTGGATGACATGAGTTTAGTACTACTATTGCTTCTGCAATGGTATGCTTAAGCACAGGTCAGCCATTCAATTTTTCAAGAATGATTTTGGAAGGGATGTTTCAAAGTATCAAAGAGTCTGGTTCATATTTGCTTTATCCAAGGTTTATACAACTCTTTGTTCAAAAACAACTTACAAAGTTTAGAGGCCATGTTTCTACCTATGATGCTCCACAATTGGTTTCTAAAACTTTTACCTTTTTGGTTAAACATGGAAAAAGTTTTTCAGGCACAACTACAAATCTTACACCTTACATGGTGCAACTTGTGCAAAGCAATCAGGGTGAAGGATCAGGAAATCCCACTGACTCCCATCACACACCCAATTTTTCTGCATCTGCTACACAACCAAAAATACTCTATATCCGTAGGAAAACCAAAAAGAACACTGATCTTACTCAGGATAGTGTTAGTATGGCTGTACCAGATGAGGCTGTCCTAGGTGAAGGGGAGGACATGTTGGTAAGGGCTGTCACTACTGCTTCTAGCTTAGCAGCAGAGCAGGATAGTGATAACATTAATAAGACCCAAACCAAGGCAACATCTAGAGATGCTGATTCTTCTGAATCACATTCTCAGGATGGTAACCCTAGCTAAATGGCAAATACAGGGGGCTCAGATGATCAAACTAGGTTTGATACTGAGTTTATGTCCCAAGATTCACCTCTCGGACCAGGTTACACAGGTCGAAGTGATGAGGATAGACCAGTGACCAATGAATTGACGGAAAACCTTGTACATGATGACAATGTCCATGATTCACCTCTCGGACCAGGTAGTACAGGTCGAAGTGATGAGACTATTATGAAACTTATTCAGGAATTGACGGTTACTTGTATCAACTTGGAATTGAAATGTACTACATTGGAGGACAAGGTTCTTACTCTTTCATCTGTTGTTGCTGATCAGGACAAAACTATTATCAATTTTCAAAAACAGATTAAGAACTTTCAGAAATCCAGATCTTCAACCTCCTTGAAAAGATTGAAGAAAGTGGGCACTTCTCAGGTTGTTAGTTCTCCTGATGTCTCTATTCACTTGGAAGATGATGCTTCCAAACAGGGGAGGAATGAAGAGGCAATGGGTTCAGGGGAGGCAAATTTGGAAAAGGCTGATAGTGCTCTGGGTTTAAATGATGGAATGGTTTCAGGGGAGGCTCCAGTGATTGGTGATATGGATGTTGAAAGTCCTCAGGATGCTGGAGACTTTGTGGTTGCTGATAAATCAGGGAATGAGGTTGTTATGGAAGAGGTGATTGCTACACAAGACAAGGTGGTAGAACAACTTACAACTTTGGAGCCTGAGCAATTAGTGAAGGCAACAGGGTTGATGGGTGAAACATTGATGAAGTTTGGAGATTTGGAGAAAAACAAAAGTCTTGACTCTGCTGCTCAAGAATCTACTTCTAAGGAAATTACTAACTCTGCTGCTAATGGATCTGCTGATGCACAAGACTCTGCTGATGGGTCTGGTGATAATGCTGCTGCTGAAGCCATGGTATTGCTGAGCAAGAAGACTACTCCATTATCAACTCCTTCACTACCACAACTTACAACAACTACAATCAAATCATCAGCCTCTAGAAAAGTAGAAAAAGGGATTGTTATTAAAGAACCTGCTGCTCAACAAAAGAAGGTTATTTCTTCATCTTCTACTGATAAAGGAAAGGGCAAGCAAGTCGAAACACCAAGGATAATGTATAAGGGGATTGATTTCACTGATGTACCTTTTGATTCTTGGCCTAAGCCATTGCAAGTTGAACATGATACAGCTGCTGCACTTAAAGCACAAGAGTTGATTGATATGGAAGATCAACAGTTAGCTGAGAAAGAGGCTGAAGGTTTAAAGAGATATGATGAATGGATAAATGAGAAGATTAGAATGGCTGCTGATATTGAACTAAATAAGTTAATCAAGATTGAAGAAAATGAAGTTCCAACTTTTAATGTGCAATCTTGGTATAGAGACTTTACTACAAAGAAGAGAAAAGAAAATGCTACTGCTAGAAGAAAGATAAAGATATTTAAATGTCCAACTGTTAAACAACAAAGAAAAGAATATGAAAGGTATCTAAAGAATATGGCTGGATGGACATTGGTATAGTTGAAACCTTATTCTGATAAAGAAGTTTTTGACTTGTATCAACAAGCTAAAAAGAGAACAGATACTTTTTATGCTATGGGATGTGCTGAGGATTTGGAACAAATTGCTCAGATGAACAAGAAGTTGGTACCTGAAAAGGTAGCTGAAGCAGAGCATATTCAAGAAACTGATGTTGTTAAACAACTTGATATTGATGCAGCAAAGACTATTTCTTCTGTGCAAGGTGATAAAAGAAAAGGTGTTATTCATAAGTCAGTTGCAAAGAAGAAGAGAAAGATTGGGGAAGGAAGCAATTCTATGCCTGAAGGAGATATGTTTAAACATGATCTTGATCACATTCCTTCTGAGCATCTTAAAGAACAATTGAAGGTTTACACTATGGTTGGCAAGATGGAAGATCCTGAAGTAGTTGATGCTAAACCATTAGGAGTTAAATATCCTATTATCAAAGTAACTACAGAATATGATACTAACATTGGAGCATTTCATGATGTCCAGAGATCTGATGGTAAGACTCACAGGTTTCTTAGATTTCAACAGATGCTACATTACTTTGATAGAGAGGATGTTGAAGACTTGTGGAAGTTATACAAGGCAAAGTTTGGAGCTGAGAAGTTTGATGGTAAAAAGTATGAGATAGATCAAATTGATCATATCATAACTTCTTCTGATAATGTCATATGGAGAGCTCTTAAACTTATGTTTGAACCTTCAATGAATGATTCTGAATGGACAGAAATAGTAGATTACAAAGTAAGAAGATGGAGACTCTTTCAAGATTCTGGAGTTCATGTGTTAGATATTGGACCAATTACTTTGTATATGCTAGCTGAAATGGATTACCCAGTGGTAAGATACTGGAATATTGTCAATCAGATGGTTAATGGTGATAGATCACTTAAGTTGCAGAAAGACTATGATTCTGATGATCAAGCATTCAATTTGCTGTCAAAGTATAAGAAGATATTTGATCAATTGGATTCTCAAGGTTTGAAGTGTTTGGAAGCATCCTCCAAGTGATTAATTGTGCTTAAAAGAAACTTACTTATTTAGAAATAAATAATAAGTTTAGGGGAGGATTGTTGGGTCTGAAACTGCTGCTGAGTAAAACTGCTGCTATAAGTGAAACTGCTGCTAGTGGTAATGATTCTGCTGCTAATGTCAAAGTGCTGCTACGGTTAAATGCTGCTGATAGAATCTACTGCTGAAGGGATAAGGATGTATACGGTTTAGATAAATATAGAATAGATTGTGTAAATATAATATTTATCTAGAATATTCTTATCGTGTAGAGAAAGGTATTGTAAACCTAGTAGGATTCCTTAGTCTATAAAAGGAGGATCCTAGGGTTAGTTTATGTACGTATTATTATTCACTTCAAGGTTATAAAACCCTAGCATTGTTGAGTGCTCGTATTAATAATATTGAAGTGTTGAAAGTGAATTATTATTCTTCTTAAGTTAAGCTTTTATATTCCGCATATTAGCTTAAGTGTTTAATCAAGTTAACTTCTATACAAGATCGTTTAAGCTCAACTGGGATCAACATAATATATCATCGTTATATATTTATTGATATATTCTCAAGTAAACATTTGACACGACAAACATACATATAAACCTAAACGTTAAGATAAATATATTATAGATCTACCCAAAAAATAATATAAAATGAATATGTATTTATAAATTTGATGTCTTTAGTTATTTATTCATATTATATTAATTATATAATATTATAAAATCGGTTCGGTTTGGTTTTTACGGTTCGGGTTTTGGATGAAAACCGAAACCGAACCGTATATTTTGGTTTTTGAAAAATTAAAAACCGAACCATCGGTTTTTTGTTTCAGTGGATTTTTTTTGGTTTGGTTTTTTTGGTTTTCGGTTTGGTTTCGGTTTTGTTTGCTCACTCCTAACTAAAACACATATTATCTCTTTCTCTCCCACTTGTAGCCGCCGCCTCCTGCAACACCATCACCAACCGTCACCGCCCTCATCGACCTAAAGACAAACACACCACTGTGATCACTACCTCATACTCACCCTTATTTTGTTGTGTGTACGCCTTATTTCGCTACCTCTAACCACCTCCTAATGCCATCATCACCGCCGCTCCATCACCACTTCACATTGACGCCGCCACCACAGTGAACTGCCGCTCGTACAGCCATCTCCATTGTCACCACTTGAAGATCTATGTTATTTGAATAGTTTTTGGGTTATATCATGAGTAGTTTTAGTGTTTTGATTCGTGTTTGACTCGAGTTGTCATCACCTCCGGCTCTTTATCTCTTTTCTTTTCTCTCTCAGTTTGGTATGTTGAATCCACAGTCTATTCCCTTTTGTTATTCACTTTTATTCAAACCGAGTATATGTATATATAACAATTGTCAAACATTTTCGTGGATTGAAAATAAATTAAAACGGATTAAAACAGGTTAATGTTGTTGTGTGGTAAGAAAACTTTGAAATGGGTGTTTGTTTGATTTTTGTACCATATCGAGTCAACTTGGTCGAGACCGAGTTGACTCTATGAGTTGTTATATGGTTCAAGTCATATCACTACAAGGTTTTTCAGTTTTGAGTTGGTAGTTTAATTGTTGTGTTGATATTAGTTTTTGTTTTGGCCTCGTGTCGACCAAGATCACCCAAGAGGGTTGTTGTCTATTTCTATCGTGGTCAACAACAGCACCAAGGGGTGTTGGTTCACAGCTTATATTGATTTATGTATTGTGATTTAGATTTGCTTTACTTGCTCTAAGTTTGTCTCAGTGTAATTTGAACAACCTGGTAATGTTGTCATTTTTAGTTTTTGTCATTGTGGTCGATATTGATGTTTTTGTTGTTGTTTAGCCTCAGACGGCATGGGACACCTACATAGGGTACGTACACTCGATACAGTTAACAACACCATGGGTGTGTTGTGCTCACAATTGTAATAAAGTTTCATTTGAGGTTGATTAAGTTTAATGGTTGGTTTGAGTATAATAAGCTCGCAATAGCTTATTTGGTTGTCTTTAGGAGTCACGGTACAAAAAGAAAATCAACGTAGGGTTATTTCTTTAGTGTTGGTATAAAGGGTGAGGTTGTTTATTAGTTTAGATTTCGGATTGTCAAAAACTGTAATAGGTTGCGTTGTGTTTAACATAGATGGGATTCTAAGCCCACTAAAATTAAGGGTCACGTTTGGTTTTAAATGGGCTCATAAGCCCACCAATATATGTAAAAGGTGTGTCTAGTTAGAATAACAAGTGTGATAGATTACAAATTGTTGTGTCAAATATATTTGACTAACGTGTTTTATTTGTGGTGATACTTATGACGATTGGTATGTTTCGGATTATACTTTAGGATTGTGGCATGGAATTGGATAATACGGACACTTAACAAACTTTTATTGTTTGACTTATACCAATATTATGTGGACAAATGGATCGTTATCGAATTACTATATTAGACATTGGACATATTGGACATTTTGGGGACTTGAGACGATGTAATATGTTCAATTTGAAAATGATTTAGTATATTAGACGCGGACCGAACATAAAATATTCAATAACTCAAAACTAATATAAACGCGAATGATAACGAAACAGGAAATTTATTAAAATATTGAAATGTGAAACATTATATTTGGTAAAGTCACCATAACCGGGGAATGTCGAATAAACGGACGTGCTATGCCGATTTTATAAAATATTCCAAACTAATGTTTTTATTTTATATAAATTTTATTATATAAACCTAAATGACTTTTCTAAGCTGTTTGGGAATGTGGGGAAAATACCAACACTTACCAATTGACCTAATTGTATAGTGTAGCTAGTTGTCATTAATATCTAGATTTGTCTTTGTTGGTTTGAGTCCTTGTCAGTAATTCTCGACTATGTTGTTGTCTCTTTCCTCCTTGGCGTGAGTTGTGTTTTAATTCTATGTTTTCTTACCACACCACACGAAACATTAATACTAAATTGTAATGAGTAATGATATGAATAATCCATGAAAACTACGATATGTTGTCTCTTATAGACTTAATTATTGTGCAAGACGTGTTTTGAGATAACTGTATATGTATTAGGTTGTGTTGATCTCGTACCATTGTGCTTGTACCTCTGAGTACTGTTGTTCCTATCTCCGGATACCATTGTGATTAGCTCTAGATTCCAGTTGTGGTATTGCTTTGCTGTAGCTAAGGTGAGTTCATGGACCCTACTTTTTACTGGTTTTATAAATGTTTTGGGGGAGAGTACATGTAACTACCCATAATTTTCATCAATGTCATTTCCACTACAATACCTATATCAGGTATTTTTACAGGTAAATTTTTGCTTTTATTTCATTCTCATTGCATACATGACTCCCTATACCTGCTCACGTATCCACCTAAGCCAAATATCTTTATATCTACATCATATAAATTCCTAGTATGTCAAGTCTAATAACTAAACATCATTATAATAAGTAATCTATCACTCTAATATACTATATCTATCATAATACTAAAACAAACACTAAATAAGCCCTAAGTGTTTACGGTTATCTCTAAAAACCTAATTTCTTATCTAAACTAGTTTGAAAGTGTTCAAGGCTTATGTGTAAGTTATCTTAGCAACTTTAGGATATCTTAGTCCACCTAAACCCTAGTACAACCCCTTAGAGCTTAGGTACAAGTTTCTTAAGCACAAAACCCTAATTAGGTCATTTAGGTCCCAAAATTAGGTATAAACTTTCCCGATTCTTTAGTACAAGTTACAACCACCTAGTATAATCTTCCTAAGCCTTAATCCTAGTAAATAAACACTCATAGGACCCTAATCTAGGCACTAAAACCTAAGCTAGACCCTAATCACATCTTAAGCTAGATTAAGCCTAAACTAAACCTAAACTAGTTCTAACCTAAACTTTAAGTACCCTAAGCACCTCAAGCACCTCAAGCAACCACCCTAGCACCTTACCTCCTCCTTGTCACAACCTAGCACCCAACCATACACCACCATAGTAGCTTACAAGTAGGTGATGCACCTACTTATCACCACCTCCACCGGCGGCCTAATCACCACCAAACACCACCGCTAGCCTACCTCCTAGCTACTAATAGTCACATAGAAGACCTAAGATTCGAAGGAATCAAGTCTTGAGACCTTTTCGAATTAATTTTCCACCGAGAAAACCCTAACACCCTCGTTAGCCTCATTTTCAATCAGGTAAGCCTTTAAACTAGTTCAATAAGCTTTAGTAAAGTCCTAGGATAGTTATTAGGAGTATTAGATCACCTAGGAACCCTTGCCTAAGCCTTGATCATTTTCTTTCTATGGTTTTCATTTTAAAACCCTAATTTATTTCAAATTCATGTTTACATGATTTAAGCCCTTACCATAAGCTATAAGCTACTTTAGGCAACTTAATTAGGCTAATATTAATAAGACATAAGGTTATAAACTCTTTTGTTTCATAAAAATATAGTTTGTATGGTTTTAGGACTAGTTTTGCCAATATTTCCATGCATAGGGGTATATATGTAAAATTTCTTAAAATAATAACTAGAGGGACTGAAAATATCATTTTTATAAAGTTATAACTATAACGGTCTATTTTTTAAAGTATTAAAACCTAATGTTTAGTATATATACAGTTAATATAAAAAGTTTATAAGTTAAAGGTATAAAATGTAACTTTTGAGAACTAATAAGTACAAGGGTAAATTCTGTCATTTCTTAAAAGTATTAAGTATAAGGACCTACTTTGTAAATTTATATAGTTTAAGGATTAAAATATAAATAGTTATTACCGTTAAGGGCTAGTTTCGTAAAAGTTATTAAGTTAGTGTATATGGTGTCAAATTGTAAAACTTAAGGGTATAAATGAACTATTTTATTATAAAGATAAAAACCTATCTTTTTTACTTATCAACATAACACAATACTAGGGAGCTTCACGTGAGGGGTTATATACCTCTGGATTATGATCGCCCGAACAGTGTTATGTTATATCTATAATCTAAGTACTAAGCAACGTAATACAATACTAGGGAGCTTCATGTGAGGGGTTATATACCTCTGGATTATGTTGGCTCGAACAGTGTTACGTTGAAACTAAATTTAGAAACCCTTTGGGTGATTGCTTAGGAAACCTAAATAGGATAAGTAGGAGTTAACATACACATACCTACACTACCCCCAGGATACGTGAGTAATCAATTTAATATTTGAGTCACTTTTTACATCAATCATAATTCTCTAAGCCTAGTTGAGTTTTCGTAGCCTCGCTTTTTAAATGGTTTACAAACCCTGTGAGGGGGATACATGTTTTAAACCGAATACAAGTTTTTTTCTTTGTTTATTGCACAAGTACCTTCTATGCCACCATTTACTTTACACAACTATCATGAACCATCATCACTTGCGAGTGAACGCGAATATAGTGAGTAGATCTGTTTGGAGTTTGACAACTCCCGTTGGTTTGCCCCAGCCGGGTAGCAATAAGCACTATATTTGAAAACACCTCGAAGGATTAACCTTGGCAAGTTAATCCTTATTACGTCCCGTCATGTAAGGGTCTGTAGTGCCCCATGACCTGGACATGTTAACGTGCGGTGTCCTGAGCTTAGTGCAATAACACTACTTTCATGATAATTGTAAATGCATTAAAATTATCATGAACACTACATTTTCCATGAAGGGTGTAACAACTGAACCCTGTGGAACTTGTATTCACACTACCACTTAAACCTATGACTCTCACTCAACCCTAGTGTTGACTTTTAAGCATGTATCCTAGGTAACTTAGCTCGTTATGGACCTATGGCACAAAGTGGCACTGAACTTGGAGGACTTTCAGACCTGTTATCATTCAAAACACTACATTTCACATAGATTTATGGGACCTCCTCTTTATGAAAACTTTCATATTTTAATGAATGATAACTCATTTTCTAAAACCGTATCTTTTCGAGTCGTTTTCTATTATTGTGAGTGTGATCCATGAAGTAATACCCCAGATCTAGTTCCGTTGCGATTTGTGAAAATTGCGGTGTTACAGTACATGCTCGTTTTATCTAATCATAATATTCATTTGTTTACTGAATTGTTTACTCAAGTTTTGACTATTTGGCTGAAATACTTGACTTTGTTATTTGAAGGTGATATGTGTTTAACTGATAAACTGTTTTGACTGGAACAAAATGTTATTTTATCATTTGCTATGACTTGTTGATTGGCTAAGGTTAGATATATACAAATGATATTGTCTTCAACTAGGGTAGCAATGGATCCTGTTTATGCCTTGCTATAACGTGGTGCCTGGCTAAGGTTAGTTATGCGATAGATATTTATCTTAGACCAGGGTAGCAATGCAACCTGTTTATGCGTTGCTATAACGTGGTTCCTGGCCAAGGTCAGATATACCTAGGGCCCTACTGTGTTTTTCAATATTAGAGAGGGCTCTTTTGACCTATCATATTGATACTAGTTTTTGATTGTTTGTGATTATTGATATATGTGGAATTTGTGATTTAGATCTATCCTATTCCACTGTAGCAAATAACTGTATTATGGTCCAACTGTTCTTACTTTTGATTAAACCTATGAACTCACCAGCGTAATATGTCCTTTTAGCATGTATTTTCATGTTTAAGGCGATAGCTCATTGTTGGAAGGTGTTTGGCAAGGGGCACGTGTAGCCTCTCGTAATTTTCCCCAACGGTTAGTAAATACTTACAAGTTATTACGTTATTTAATTAACCACTTTTACGTATAAATTTTTATTTTATTTTATTAGACTTGATATATAAATCACAACGGTAAAATTTGGAAATTATCTTTTGCTTAGAAACGTTGCTTGCACACAAACCTAGATAGTCTAAATTATCGCGAATATATAATTTAAATGTTTATATTTTTATAATATACATTTCGTATATTTAAGGTACAATATTTATATATTCCCGGAGCCTACGAAAATTCTCGAGATCACTCATTAATATTATTTGATCGTAACCCGACTCTCAAAACACACCAGGTGGGCCCCATTGACTCATTGGGCCTTAAACCCAAATAACAAACCAAACGGACCATTTTATATTTTTGTTTTTCCTTTTCTGCTGGGCCAGACGGAACCCCAAGCCCCAAAGGACTCAAAGCCCAAACGCACCCTTATGAAATTTTTTTCTTTTCTTTCTTTATTTGTGCTAGTCGCGACACTCCCAAACGCACCCTAGTATCTCACGATTTCTACACACAACTTACCTATATTTTTGTTTACCTCGTCTCCCCTAGTGCCATAGAATAAGAATTGATACTAAATACTCACTCTCTCGTTCATTTACTACCTTGAATAAGCCCAAAGTAAAACTACAAACTCACTTTGAAGTGATAAGCCAAAACGTGGCCAAACATTTCTTAGCACCTCTCTATCACACCAATTGCATAAATTTGAACACTATACTCATTATTTGATGTCAGGAATGAATAGGATTCAGTCTTACATATTCTTCTTGTTGCTAGAACTCGATTGGTCATGCTTGTGGTGCCACCCCATGCAAACGAGCCAACACAATCGTTTGTAAACTTCTTGTGCTTATCACCACTCTCAAAACTCACTATATAAGCATTCCATGCAACCCTAACTAATCTCACACCCTCAAACACACCATAATACAATTTACGTGGAGTTTACAAGTCAAGATCGGGACAAGAAGTAGAAAACAAGTACGGGGTGCACAAGTGATCCAAGGAGGAACCAAATAGCTCGTTGTGAACCTTGCTAGGAGTGAACCATAGTACCTTGATCCCACGTACCCACTTCGAACCATACGTACGAGAACTCCACCCCAAGTGGTGAGGTGAGACACGGAGTCCCCTTTGTTATATTTTCATTTCGTTATTTTAGTTTTTACACATTTACTTTGACCCGTTATTTTGAAATATACAAACGTAACCTATATGTTTTATTCGACTTTCTTTATGTTCAATAAGCTAACAATTGAGAGCCATAAAGTTTTAATAGTGATAATAACAATTTGACATTAAACTTGACACGTTTAGAAGTCATTTGGGCACATTCGAAATATTTTCAACACTTAGAATATTTTGAGACTTAGAATATTTTTAGCTATGAAACTGTTTTATGAAATAAGTTGGAACGTTTACTTTGGTCTCGCCATTTAAAAACTCAACACATAACCATGCCTTTTTATTGCTCGACCCCATTGTCACCTTGGTAAACAATTAGAGAACACTTTTCATTCGACCTAACTAGCTCGTTTAACCTATTTACCCGACCCCTTTCTACGCGACCAAAACAATTTTTTGTATAAAACTAAATAAGCCAAGTGGGCTTATTAGCCCGATAAGCTGTCCACTAAGCTTATTCGATAAGCTGGTGCTCTAAGCTGTTTCATAACATTTTTGTACTATAAAAATGAGTCCAAGGTCCGGCCCAAAGGTCTCGTAAGCCCAATGGATCTCAAATTATTAACGGGCCCTTAATATCGGATCGTTAAGCCCAAGAAACGAAATAAGCTTAGAATAAGCTAATAAGCTATCGAACTAAACTTTTCTAAATGTTTTGAGCTTAATGAACTAATAAAATTGTTAAGTTTTGAATTTGGTAAAGTTGGGACCATTTTTGCAAATATACGAGGGATAAGGACTAAAATTGCCAAATTGATAAACTTTAGTGAAAAGTATAAAAACTGTTTTATAAGGGGTATAAACTGTAAATATTGAAACTTAAGGATAATAAATGTATATATTTGATATTTGGACTAAAAATGTAAATATATATAACTTTTGGACTAACGGCGTAAATATTTTCCGTTAAGGGTAAAAAGTGTAAGATTGATAAAACATTAAGGATCGAATTGAAATATTTACTTTTGATAAATAATTCTATATTTATTATATATATTTGATTATATATTAAAACGATAAATAATAAAACGTAACTTATTATACATATATATAATACGAATAAAACTTATATAACGATAATCAAATTTAAACGATATAACAATACGTTAATTATTTCTTGTAAAACGATACGTTTATTTCTGTTATAAAAACTAACTTTATATCAATCATCGATATTTTTACTTACGAGATATAATTATATATAACGTTGTTTTTAAACTTTAGGCACTTAAACAAACACGAGATTTATTCGTAACTAAATAACAAGTAATCGCGATAAAAACCAGATTTAGACTATCAACTGAAACTTGCATTATCTTTTAGGTTGTGTTGTGTGAAGCCGTTTCCTTGCTTTGTTGAGACTACGATACCACTGTACTACTAAGGTGATTTCATAGCCCACTCTTTAACTATTTTCCCGTGGGGAGATACATGCTTAAAACTCGAACACAAGTCTTTTATACCGGGTATTGAAATACCGTCAGGCCAATGTTATTTGCTTAAGTTACCATTGTCAGAAGTCCCTCGATCATGAACCTTAATCACTTGAAGGGTGAACGTAAATAATTGTGGATAGTACTATTAGTGATTGACAATCCTCGTTTGGTTGTTGGAGAAAACACCAGGCGCACTTTATTGTTCTTATAAATAGGTTATTGACAAATACCTATCTTTGAGGGCCTATTACTTACCATCATAATACATACTTATGATTGGCTGTTAATCGTTGAGTATCATGAGCTTAAGGCAATAACAGGAACATTGATTTTTTTTTAACATATTGATTGTATGTGATTACAATACACTCTTAACTTGTGATTCAAACTCTTAAACTCCAACCTATGAATATCACTCAACTTTATGTTGACTTTAGCATGTTTATCTCAGGTAACTAAACAAGATGGATCTGGATGGCACGGAATGGGCAAAAGCATGACAAGAACCATAATAAACTACTTATTTTCCTTCAGAATAAAACACGTTCTTAACTTAATAATGTTTTGTATCCCAGATATTTGGTATTTTGAAATAAATTAAACTTTAATACTTCACTTTGTGTTGTCTACTATGATTGTGACAAAGATCCTTGAAGTAATACCCCGAAAGTCTTCCGCTGACATGTTAAGTCTTCCGCTGTTATTAACGACTTTTGGGGGTGTTACAGCACGGTCATAGACGACTTTGATAACTATTTAGGACCGCTTATTAACATTAGGCCTTATTTCTGCAATATAATATAAACGTTGTAAACTTAATGTATTTGGTAATGAGTTTTATTATAAAACGGGTAAGTTAAGTCGGTTCCTTGTACCTTGTATTATGATACTAATATAGTAGCACCCCAGTGACATGTATGCTTCCTTTGGACATGATTTTGGGGGTGTTACACACAAGTTTGGGCCTATGGCAAGAATGGTCCCTCTAGTCTCTTTCCTTCTACTTTGGCCACATATAAACTTCTAACACATTTAGGATATGGCAACTTAATCCCCTTAAGTCTACTTCCATTCTAGTTGTGCCACATAATACTTTCCATAAATTTATAACACATTCATTCACTATTAGGTTGACTATCGGGTTTGACTAGTCAATCACGTTAAGTCCTTAGTCCATTTTCATCTAGGGTGGGACCTATTTGTATCCGAGAAACAGGTGTTACACTAACTTCCTTAGCTAGAAAACTTCAAGGTATTGAAAAACTAATGCTCGAGGGGAATTTCATGCTAGTGGGTGATGATGGTAATCCAATGACAGTGAAACATGTGGGAACAAGCACTCAACCAAGTACTTTGAGTTTTAATGCTGAAGAGGATAGTGAGGGTGAAATGGAACATGTTTATGACAAAACTGGGACTTTTATGGCTTCTAAGTCACGGATTAGTGGATACGGGACATAGAGCTTTTACGAACGATGGTATAAAACTAAGGATGATGATCCATATGATTCATATGATGTTGATGATGAGTGCAATGCTCATGATCTAACCGAAGATCAATTGGCTTTCTGTGACGCTTGAGATATCAAGTTTCGCGGGCGGAAGAAGTTGTATGTTATGTTTTGAGTCATTTGAGTCAAATGTAATCTAGTTATAGTTGTTACTTCGGTCATTGAAGTAGTTTGCTTGTTATATTAGCATCACCGCCTACGTAACAGTCTGAGATGTGGGATTTCACCCATATCCGTTAAATTTAAACGTTTTTTTTTTAGTAATAAATTTACCGGAAAAACCCTTTAGCAAAAAAAGATAGTAAATGCCCAATTTAGGTAAAAAGAAAAACTAACAATTACATAATAAGCATTTAAGTACTGAATAGGTACAATCATATTGCATATCACATATTTTAAAATAATGTAGATAACATAGCGTAACATATAACATACAACATATTGTAATATATTACATACTCACATATTTTATTTTAAGTGTCCACATTACTATTTTAGTTTGTTAAAAAAAGTTTTACACTTGAAAATGAATAACATAATAGTTTACCACTTTACCTATTTTACCCTTAAATACTTTTTATATTATAACTTATGCATTTAATTGAGGTATTAATTGCATAGGTAAAAATGTTATTCTTTTAATTTGTATCTACATTTATTACACACTAGCAGGTTTCCCACACAATGCTACTGCGGATACCTTGTAATTTAATTTTTTTGGTTGATAATTTATTTTATTTGTACTATTTTTGACAATAGTTTTACTAATTAGTTTTCTTCTTTTAGGGACTATAAGCAATGACAAAAGTTTGATGAAACTTTGGTTAGTTTATATTATTTTATTGGGCAAATTATTAAATAAAGTATTATACTTGCGATGGTTTTGTCTTCAGGGTAGTGAACAACTTTTTTTACTTTTGAGGGTAATTTTCTTTCATATTTATCCTCTTTAAAGTATTTTGCAAAATTTCTGGACATTTTTACCCCTCTTAGCTAATAGATTTTTTTTCCTGAAGGACAAAAATGTCACATAATATCCTAAAGAGGATGATTTGAAAGAAAATTACCTTCGAAAGTAAAAAAAATTGTTCGCTGCCCTTAAAACGAAACCATGGCAAGTATGATACCCTTTTTAATAATTTCCCCATTTTATTTGTTTGTTTTTGTGTTTAGTAGTTTACTTGCTTTGTATAATGTGTGCTTTTAATTATATTTTTTCATTGAAAGAGGGTTTTTTTAAGTACCACTAATTATAAGCTTGCATGACTTGTATTATATATTTTAATAATTGTATTTATCATTAAATGTGTGTTTTAAGAATGCATATTAATTATGCATGCATCACTGAATTGTAAACATTGAATGAATACTTGTATTGTTGAAAATTAAGTTTTTTAAGGTATTTATTGTTAGGAAAGTGTGTTTAAATTAATTGTACATTTAGCTTATATAGATGTATTGCTGAATTTTAAAGCATTAAATACTCGAAAAATGCTAAATGCTTTATAAAATAGTAAGATAAGATATTGTTAAGTAGATAAATTTATTTACGGACACTTAAATTAAAAGGTTTATTTAACGAGTGTCCTTAAAACATTGGTTAAGATGCTTTACCTTTTCAATTTATAAATGCATACAATAGATACTAACTTAAAAATTATCTTAAAGCAAATGCATATATATTATCAAATACATAGCATTATATTACAATTGATCATAAATGCTCTAACATAATGATACTCATTTAAAATTGTAATATAATGCTATGTATTTCAGAATATAAATGTATTTCCTTTAAGATAACTTTTAAGTTCAATTAGTATGTATTATATGCATTCTTCAATTGAAAAGGTAAGTGTGAGTTAAATTATTGCACCTTAAGTAATGTACTAACGTTCTAAGAGCACTCGTTAGAAAAACCTTTTATTTTAAGGATCCGCAAACAAATTTCTCTACTTTATAATCTGTAAGAAATGTAGATACAAATTAACAAAATATCATTTTTCACCTATGCAATTAACACCACAGTTATATGCATATATCATAATATGAAAAGTATTTAAGGGTAAAATAGGTAAAATAGTAAACTAGTATTATGTTTTTGTTGCAAGTGTACAACTTTTTTAAAGATGCGTTTGGTATGCCGCCATGAATCACAATGAGAATGATTTTGATAGTAGTGGTGGGCCCCTCGGTATGAAAGATTCATTCCCTACCCTTTTGAGGTATATGGAATATAGAACATTTCTATCATTCATTACCATAGTGGTGGACCCTTTCATCTTAAACAAACACCTTTAATAATTTTCATAGTCATAGTATGATTCCGATAGTGTGGGATACCAAACGCAAGACTAACTAAAATAGTAATGTGGTCTCTTAAAATAAAACATAGTGAATATGTAACATTTTACGATATGTTAACGTTGCATGTTATATGTTACACTATCGAGTATATTATCCATGTCTTCAGGTATATCAACGAAGAAAACCTCAAAAGTAATATAGCATCTCATGACACAATGCCTATGAATGAACGAAACACATTCTGTTAAGCTACTTGGTTTAGTCTAGTATTTTGACAATAATCTATTGTTTTGCAAATATCTATGCATAGACAGACATATACTTAAATTACAACATATAAATTTCAATGAGTAAAGATCATTTGAGGGCCAAACTTTTTTTACATACCAACAGACTAATCTCCACCCTTCATCTTCCCTCCATCTTTATTTGATCTACTGGATGAGATTAATCCCAACAATTTAAAAAACCCACTTTCATCCTTTTTTTTCAAATATTAATATCTTTCAAACCGTTAATCGTTAAGCGAAAAAAAATATACCATTACGACGAGCATTTAATTATCTTTCTATAGATAGGCTAATTGATATATTTTCGACAAATTTTTTTTTTCGTTTTTTTCACGTTTTTTTTCGTGACCGAAAAAATCATATATGATATTACATATCATATCATATATGATATATGTAATATCATATATGATATTATATGTAATATCATATATGATATTACATATCATATATGATATGCAATATCATATATGATTTTTTTTTCGGCTAGAAAAAAAAACGTGAAAAAATGATTTTTTTTTTCCGAAAGTATATCAAAGTACCCGTCTATAGAAAGATAATTAAATGCCCGTCGCGATGGTGTAATTATTTTCGCTTAACGATTAACGGTTTAAGAGATATTTAAATTATAAAAAATGAGTGAAATAATAAAATCTTTTTAATCTCAACCATTGATTTCCTTTTTAGATGGATGGTGGGGATGAGTCCCTTGGTATGTGAGAAATGTTTGATTTGTAGAATAATTCGACTCAATTTCAATAGAGAAAACTACTAACAGGAAAACTAACTTAATTACCTAGACTTTCGGATATGAATTGTCTATTACGTAACTTCAAGTGCTGATCTCGAACTTTCTGAATTCTCAACACGTTAAAGTTGCTTGTGAGTGTTTGCGACAGCGTTTGATGATCACACACTATCTAGCTCCATGAAAAATAACTCTTTACAAGAACAGAAAAGAATGTACGATGAACCAATATAAGTATACTATTACACAAAACATTTTTTGGCACGCCTTTTTGATACGGTTTGAGAGAAAACCGTACCAAAATATAAAAAACATGTTATTTGATACGGTTCGCAAAGAAACCGTACCTAAAAAGATTTATTTGGTACGGTTTGTGTGTAGTCATTGTTTTTTTATACGGTTATTTGTACCAAATAAAAGTCATTTGCTACGATTTATTTACGAACCGTACCAAATGTTTTTCTTTTTTAATACAGTTTCTTAAGTAACCATAAAATAATAATAATAATAATAATAATAATAATAATAATAATAATAATAATAATAATAATAAAATCGAATATTACCCAAAGCCACATTTAACCTTTCTCTCCCCCACCATAATTACCATAGTTTCGTTGCTCACCAAAGATTATTCTAATGAAAGTTAACAAAATCAAGTAATTAACATCCAACAAAGGCACTGTTTAAGCGTTCGTTTAGTGTCTTAATGAACGAACATGAACAATTTATTTTCTTAATAAACGAACATGAACAAGAAAATTCGTCCGTTTAAGCGTCCGTGTCCGTTTATTTGTCTGGTTAAAATTAAACGAACGGACATGAACAAGACTTCGTTCGTGTTTGTCGGTTAGTTTACATCCCTAGCGAAAATCTTTGAATGGTCGGGAATATATCCTTCGTCTTTATTGCGTCCATAGAATCCGAAGAATAATACCATACTTTGTTTCTCCATCTCCATACAGACTAAACCACAACCTGATAAACACCATGTAGAATCAGTGATATAAACAACTAATACATATAAAGTGTATGACGAAACTGCTAACTTCACGGCTTCAAAAAAGTCGAAGGGTGGAAGTGGTAGTGGGAACAAGAGCCTATATAAGCGTTGGAAGGAGGATTATGATGAAGATGTTGGGATTTTATAATCATATTACCAATTAAAAGATGAGTAAATGTAGCAGAAAAGTGTCCAAAAGGATCCCGTTTGATGTATATGAATTAACACATATAAACACATAAAGTTAACTAGCAGGGTACCCACGCGTTGCGGCGGCGGGTACCCTGTAAATAATATATTTAGCGAGTAACTTTTTTTGATCATATATATTTCGTGGCAATAGCTTTAGCGATAACAATCATTTTACGCTAGAATAACTTTAGATATTAATAAAATTATTTCATTACATTTTATATTGTGTAAACTTTTACACCAAGTCATCACTAATATGATAATTTACATTCCGAAACAACATCACTTTTAACTCTCAACATTTGAAGAAAGTGATATTTCGGCATCACTAATATGATAATTTACGTTCCGAAACAACATCACTTTTAACTCTCAACATTTGAAGAAAGTGATATTTCAAAGAAAAATTTGATAATCTGTTTTATAATATTTGCACAATATTGAATTGCACCACGTTATGAAATAAATTAGCAATTACACACATCTTAAAGTTTATATTATTATCAGTTTTGTTCACTATAAACATTTTTGAACTTTTAATTGACCCATAACACACCTATACTTGTTTTCTTATTAACCTACAAATACTCTTAACCCTAAAAATATTAAATCTCTCTTCTCAGCCACCATGGTCCTTCTACAAAACAAACACAATCTCATCTACACTAATCTTTAACACCGAAAATGCCAGCCCCAAAATTCATGTGTTCTTTAATCCAAACAACAAACACAAACTCGCTCTTGTGATTCTCGTTTCTTGTCTTCAAATCCGAATAAAAACACAATAAGTAACCTTGTATTTCTTATCGTTGACCCATGAAAATAAAGAACAACAACTTCTTGGAATCTTGTTTGTGAGTCGCGAACGGTAGGTGGTTTAGAGTTTTGTTTTTTCAAGATCAGTGAAGGGTTTTGTTGGATCTTTAAAAATCGTTGATTGTTTCGAACACCTAACCCGAGATCTTGTTCTTTTTTTTTTCTTTTTTTTTCGTTTGATTTTTTTGAGAAAGATGGGGGTTTGTTGTGGTTTGTTTAAATCTTGTATGTTTCACTTTTGTTTTTCATTTAAGTCTAGCCGAAAAAAAGATAGGAATGAAACACGATGTGTTTTGTTCTTTCTTTTAATTTTTGGATATTAAACAAAAGAGCTATGCTTCTAAAAGATCTATGGTGATATCTCAAATACTCTTTGTTATTATAATAACTTTTTGAGTGTGTAAAAGAGAAGATCTGTGATTTTATACCTTTCTTTCTTCGAATTTGTATAGGATAAATTGTAAGTTGAGGAGTGATGTGAGGTTCATGGTACATTGTGTTAAAATGTTTGTACATTTTGGTGAAGGGGGTGATTAAATCCTGTGTCTTAATATGGATGGGTTTAATGGAGGGTTGCAACTATTATACATTGTGCTTAAATATTTGTAATTTTTTGTGTAGGGGTGTTTTTAATGCTATTAATGTAGAATTGATGAATTTTGGTCTGAATTTGGGTTCTTGCTATTTTTTGTTGTACACCATGTTTTGGTTGTTGTAATTAAGAAAATTGGTTGCTTTAAAGTGTTGTAAATCATGCATCATATTTTGTAAATCTGAAATTTTTGGTGAGAGAGTGCTTCCTCTATTATATGTAGTATAGATAACCTTTTATCACTTGAATTACTAAGACAAGTGATCTTGTCTTGATCTTCACGTAACCTTTACAGTGACTAAAGTAACTCACCTCTAAGGAATGCACACACTACACGTTATAGAAGAACGGTGTATGCTAGTACGTATCATGAACAAAGCACAAAACTAGCTCAGTTTTGCTTTCTTGATGTTGATCGTTGAAACCCTAAGTGATTAGGGGTGGGACAATCGGTTATGGTATCTAGGGGATAATTAGGGTTTTTATGTTTGCTTTAGGTTATCAAGGATTAGTAAATAATGAACCTAAGGGTTCCTTAGATAGCATAATCTTAACTTAACCTCCAAGCTAAACATTAACCCCTCCTCCCCTTTAATATTCGAGTGACCTACATATAACACCTCTCATGTTTCGAGAGTGTGATATATGACACAAAATAACTAGTCAGTTACTAGTTATTTAAATGTCTATTAGTTAGTTATAACGTCTAACAGTATAATTAACGATCGTTAGTCATTTCGTCATTAACTTAATATACTTAACATATATAATATAAATACATTAATTATATTAATTAAACGTTCTCGAGGTGTATACACGCATGCCCCCAATATGCTCACGTATTTCTGGCCGTATAGTTACTGAGCATAACCAATAGAAGATTCATATGATGATTATGAACATGAAGATTTAACTGCAAAGAAACTGAAATTCTTATTATGTTAGCTTTACCGCCTATGTAGCGGGCTGAGATGTGGGATTCATCTGCATCAATGTACTTAAAACACTTTTTGTAGTAATATATTCACCGGGTGTAAAGGCTCCGCAACCTTCTTGATCAACACATAATTGTCTTATTGATATTCTTGATGCTAAAGGAACATATTTGGGTTTCTTAAGGAAGAATCACAGCTTAGATTGTGTCAGGTATCCACCGGTACTACACAGGTAGAACTAAGGCTACGAACATATACAAGTTAGGAGAGTATAAAAATGTACAAGTCGACTAGGCTTAGCCGACTTGTGGATCGACTATGGTCATCTCTTAGGCCAATCCTAACCTCCTCCGCGACCAAAGAGGGCATATATAATAGGAGGACTCTCATACGTTAGTCGCATATCTAAGGCCTCCAAGAACCCTAGGCACCTTGTGAGACCTCAAAAGAAAGATCCTAAGACAAACTCGGTTGGGACAATCGTGCTTGAAATGGGGCAATGACGGAATGCTCAGGCTCTTAGCCTACGGAAACCCTCCACCACCAGAGACACATATGATGATTATGGTTGTGGATTCTAGTGTAAATTTTAGAATTGTTGATTAAAAATTTGTTGTTGTTGAAAGTATTGTTGATGATGACAAAGTTGCTCGGGTGTGTCGGGCTGCATAGAGCTACTGAACCCGGAAAAGCGAGAATGTGATGATATTGATTGTGCGGATGAAGGTGTCAAAGGTTTTGACGAAGATGACGAGTTTAGTTGTGATATGTTGAGGAGGTTGTTGAAAACGGATCATTATTGTAGAGAGACATTTTTATTTTTTTTGAACATCAGAAAATTTTATTGAAAAATATCTAGCATGAAGCTAGAAAAATAATGAAGGACTACGATGTTTTAATACAAGCAAAACCAGGCTAGCCAAATAGGATTTAAACTCTTATTCCGGTGACAAATCCACAAATGAGATAAGATCTTTATCTCTTCCATTAGAGTGTCTTTGCGTGGCGGCTTCAGATCAAGACAAACTCTATTACGATATCTTCAAATAGTCAAGTGGTTGTGTAAATGACAACATCAAAATAGACCTTTGTTAATGTTTCAAGGGGAATCGAATGGCTTGATAAGGCGAAAAGTATTACGCTTTTAAGGGGTCATTTAAGCCCTAAGTCGTGATAATATGATCAAATATTGCCTTAAATCGTTTCTTTTGTCACTTTTGAGAGGAATTCTGTAAAAGGAAGCATTTTGGACGTTATTGGAGCAAAATAGTGAAGAAAACAACAATGTCAAGAAATTATGCTGGAACAGTACCTGACGACGTCACCCTTTACAGGCTGATGGCATCACCCTTTAATAGAGGTGGGAAATTAATTGCATTTGACGCGCTAGAAGGTTTTTGGAGATCTATAACATGACGGCGTCACGCTTTACCACAAGGCATGATGGCCTATACTTTTCACAAGGGGACGGCGTCAAGCATATTGGATTGGAAGTCAAGGAATCCTAATGATGGCGAGCTGACGACGTCAGCCATCAAAAGGTGACGCCGTCAGACATGTAAATCTATATATATTTTTGGATTTTTCATTCATTAGTGAGAGAACTTTTGGTAGGGAACTTAGGGTAGGAACCCTAGTCGACTTTTGCAGCTATTTTGGGGTTTCAAACCCTCTTTTCTTCCATGTTTAATTGAAGATAAGTGATCCCTTAATCATTCAATATGTCTGTGTATTGTTTGATTATATCGTATGCTTTTCTTTCTTTTAACATGTTAGCTTAGATTACTTGTGTTTGCTTGGATCTAATGAAACCTAGTTATTGATTATTGATTGTTGGTTTGTCATTATTAAATGTTGTGGGTGATTGACTTTCGCGTTAGGCTTAAGAAAACTGGCTAATCTCCTATATGGTAACATGCTTGAACGTCTTAAGAAACATAATCGGATGTGTACTATGAGTTTAATGGTTTTATTAAATGCATAAGTGACTATTAATGATGCCATGGTTATGATACTAAACGTGTCGCCATAGGAAGAGGTAGAAGCTTATAGAGTTGGGGAAGATCGTACACAGCCCCACGACTGGTATTAAGGAATGCAACCCGTCATCTATGCAATTGTGACATACCAATTAATCAATAAAAGATAACTAGGGAGTAGTGAAGTCTAAGTAAACACGCCTTTCCCATATCTGTAGTTTTCTCAATTTATTTTATGTAATTTATTTTATTGTTTTAAGTAGTTATTTGGGTTAGTTGACTAGCAACTAATTCCGCTCACTCTTCCAATACATGAGATATTTTACTTGCTTTCCTAAAAATATAAAAATACAAAAAGAATCATCCCTCACCTCTAGACCTAGTTAGATTAGTTTCAATCCTAACAACACTATTCCCCGAGAGAACAATCAATCCCCCGCTACTTGCCACTTTACTATACTACAACGGTCAGGTATACTGCCTGGTGGGGATTGCAAGCTTCACAAGATCCCTTGAGAAGTAAAATCTTTTGCGTAGACGCAATCCACGCATCAAATTTTTGGCGCCGCTGCCGGGGAATAGTTATTGCTTAGGTTGAAATTTATTTTTATTAGGTCTACTCATTAGGTTCCTTTCTAGTGAGATTTTTATTTATTTTCATATAGGTTTTCTTTAGCCTATCTTATTTCTTTGTGACTTTGTTCGTAAAAACCTGTCCATTGATTACTCCGTTTGCCATTATGGAAAACGCGAATCCACCCCTTACTCTTGCCGAAGTAGCTTTGTTGCGTAGTCAAATCGAGGATGAGATTAGGGAGCTTAGGGAGCTCAATAGGTTAATTGATATTGAGCTTGATCATGCATTAAACGACTTAGCAACCGCCATATACTAAGTTGAGAACCCAAAACCTAATGATCTTGAGATAGTAGAAGTTGTTAAGGGACTTGAGGAAGGGGAGATAGACCCAGAACTAGATGATTATTTCAATTTATATCCCACTAAGGAGGAGATCGCTTACTATAACAACCTTATTAAGAATCCTCAACCCCATTCCGTTAAAATTGACTCTAAGATAAAGAGAGACAGTCCTAGGAATGTGAAGATACCATGTATGATTAGATATAAGTATGTTTAGCAAGCTTACATTGATTTTGAATCCCCAATCAACATCATGTCTTCAAGTGTCTACAACGATATCATGAACACTCGACTTGGACCTAGGAGAGACCCCGATTACCCCGGTGAGATTTGTAATTTTGTCGGTAGAATTAAGGATCTACATATTTTAGTCGGGAACTTCACCTATATCATTGATTTTATGGTTGTAGAAGACTTGGCTAGTGTTATATATTGTAGCAATCTCATGTTGTGTTAGGTAAGCCATTTGTTGAGGTGTCCAAGTTAAAATACGACCGTTTAGAAGTACCAGTTCAATTTTCTAATGAAACTGATAAAATCACATATAGGATGCCTGATGAGGCGAAAAATGATCCGTTTTTAGGGGGTCATTTAAGCCCGGAATTGAATTTATTTAATCAAATATTACCCTAAATCGTTCCTTTTGTGATTTTAGGTACTTTGGAGTGAAATCTGGAAAAGGAAGCAATTCGAACGTTTTTGGAGCATAAAAGTGAAGAAAACGCCAAAGACTTAATTTTCCATGCTGAGAACAGTGTATGACGGCGTCAAGAAGACATTCCTGACGGCGTCAAGAGTAAACACCATGACAACCCAGTACAAACATGAAGGCGTCACAAGTAGAGCGTCAAGAGTTAAATGTGTGACGGCCTGCAAAAGAGGACTACATGACGGCGTCAAATGTAGATCTAGGCAGTCCGAGGATTTATTTGGCGGCGAGATGACGGCGTCACACCTTTGTTCTTAACGCCGTCACCTCCTAATATCTATATATAGTTTTCTAATTTTCATTCATTAAAAAGGAACTTGTGTGGAGAAACCCTAGGGCCGAACCTTGTACGAATTTTACAGCTTTTCAAGGGTTTTCAACCCTTGAATCCTTACATGTGTTATTGAGATAAGTCTTTTCTTAATTCAATCAATATGTCTATGTGTTGGTTGTCTATATCTTGTGCTTGTCTTGATTCCACCATGCTAGGCTAGATTTATCTTGTGTTTGCTTAGATCTAATGAAACCTAGATGTTGATTATGTGTTGATTACTTGTTTATGGTTGTATTGGATGAATGATTTCAATGTTAGGCTTAAGAAAACTGGCAGATCTCCAATTGGTAACATGCTTGAACATCTTAGGAAACATGAACCGATGTGTACTAGGTTTTATTGGTTGTATTTAATGCATGAGTAAATTCTAATGATCCCATGTTAGGAGCTTCTTGCAGGCTCGACATAGGAGTGAAGTAGGAACTCATAGGATTGGGGAAGTAAGTACGCCACCCCATGAATGGTATTAAGGAATACAATCCATCATCCACGCAACTATAATAAGTAATTAATGTGTAAAAGATATCTAGGGAGTAGTGAAATCTAAGTAAACACATTTCTCTCACATATTGCTCACAACTTTAGTTTAATTTAGTTTTATTTTCATTTTAGTATTTTATTTTGATTGCATCTTTAGTATTGGGTTAGTTGATTAGCAACTAATTCCGCCCAAATCCTTCAAACCCGAGATTTTTACTTGCTTTCCTAAAAACATAAAAAATACAAAAAAAATCATCCCTCATCTCTAGATCTAGTATTTCGGTTTTCTAATCCTAGCGACACTATTCCTAGCTGAACGATCAATCCCCCGGTACTTGTCATTATACTATACTACATCGATCAGGTACACTGCCTGGTGGGGGTTGTAAGCTTCTCAAGATCCCTTGAGAGGTAAAGCCTGGTGCAATCTCTACGCATCAAGTTTTTGGCGCTGCTGCCCGGGGAATAGTTATTGTCTAGGTTAGAATCTCTTTTTATTAGGTCTACTTGCTAGATTCCTTTCTAGTAAGATTTTATTTTTATTTTTAGGTTCTCTTTAGTCTATCTTATTTCTTTTTTTCCTTTGTTCGTAAACTATATTGATGGATAACAATAACATTGATCGTTTGATTCCTGTTATTCGTGTTTTTTGTCGTAGGATTTTCCAAATGCCCGCCCCAATCCCTTTAGTGGAAAATGAGAACCCACCTAACCTATCGCCTAACCACCACTTTGACAATAATTCTGAAATGGAGGAGTCTGACCACGATGATGACCATAGGGCTAGTCCTTTTTAATATTCAGACTCCGATGAGGATCTAGATGATGGTGATGTGATTAATGAGGAAAGGATGGAAGATGAAGTGAACCCTCTTAGGTATGTCGACCCTAGAACAAGGATTGAGAGTGATAATTCATTCAATATGCAATTTCCTTGTAAGATTGGATTTAGGATCTTTAATACCTACCTTAACTCATCTCTCCCAATGAATATAATCTCGCGTAATGAATATAATAAAATCATGTTAGATGAGTTAGAATACAATGGAGATAATGTTATTTATAGGGCAATGTCATT
Source organism: Artemisia argyi (assembly GCA_030686995.1). Taxonomy (NCBI): domain Eukaryota; kingdom Viridiplantae; phylum Streptophyta; class Magnoliopsida; order Asterales; family Asteraceae; genus Artemisia; species Artemisia argyi. The sequence goes on from CM060701.1 coordinate 229,234,371, forward strand.
GCATGTGTTTGTAGGAAGCTTTGTTTATCTTGTTGAGTTTATGGTTATGGAGAAACTAGGAGAATTTATTGATAGTAAGTTAACCCAATTTGTGTTTGGAAAACCTTTTAAAAGATTGACCAACCTTGATGAAAAACTTATGGAAGGGTTAATTACATTCTTGGATAGGGATGAAGATTTTGCCTACCAAATGCCCCGTGCAAACCCTAGGTTCAAGGATTTTTCCATGGAGAAGTGTAGTAGGTATCCGCCCATAGAACTGCTAAGTGAGGATGATAAGAGAAAAGGGCTTAAATATACTCATGAAAAGAATAAAAGATACTATCGCGGATGTTTAGAGTTAGGAGATGATTATAAGAAAGATGAGGCGACCATTAGATGGCTAACGCTTGGTTATGTGAGCATAAGCGATACACGGTAACCCATGACCTTGAGTCTAGCTACAAGACTCGTAAATAAAGAAAAGCGCTTCTTGGGAGGTAACCCATATTTTGTGTGATTTTTATTTTGTTTGTTTGTTATTTGCTTCTGTATGCATGCTTTATTTTTATTGTTGGTAGATCATGTTTCAAAACTAAAAAAGTGGAAATACTTTATTTTGTTGTTTGGCCTAGTCTTAACTTCACCCAAAGGTATTTTTGCAAAAGATAAGTGTAAGGGGAAACCCCAAATATGTTTTTAAGAAACAAACCGATCATGATTCTCCACAATATTAAGTGAACATGTATATTCGTATTTGTTAGAGTCAAATGCTTGTATCGAGTCATAATGAAGTTTTGCACGATTTTCCAGGAAGTAGGACCAAGTTTTTCCAGAAATTATCCGGAAACTTAACACAAGAATTTCTGCAGGTCATTTCTGACGGCGTCATGAGCTTGCTCTTGATGGCGTCACGTGTAAAAATCTGGAAATTTTACCAGTTTTGTTTTTCTAACGGAGTTTTAAAGTTTTTGTTGAATTATTAAGTTTTATAATCTCTAGGAAATCTGCAAACATCATTCCACAAGCATTATATCTTATTTTGTTTTCTAGGATTTATTAACTTATGTAGATTGCCGCCGATTTTATGCGAGGTTGCCTTGTCTGTTTTCTCAGGATTTACAGGTTATGTATGACAAGAAGATGATTATTATTCCGGAAGGGAAGTTTTGATTGTTCATTTTCTTGGAGGAAGATCTAACCTGGCCACCTTATTATCCATACCGAGTGAATCAGGGGAGTATTTGATTTCATTCTTTTTACTTTTTCACTTTTACATTCTTTACTTGAACATTGGAGACAATGTTCATCTTAAGTGTAAGGGGAGGGTAAAATGATGATACCTTACAGATACACTTTCACTTGAGTTTGTTTGTTTGATAGTAGATGTGTAATAAAACTATGAGAAATACTTGTTAGTGCAATTTTAGCGCCAAATTTAAAATTTTTTACAACATTTAGGAGTGAAACTTTAGCCATAGCAAGCGTCTCATGGATAGGAGATTGTATGACTAGCACATAACCGTATCATTCAGAAAAATTTTCCACCCAAGTATGTGAGGTTCGCCTTTAGATTTGATAGGAAAAGCATTTACTATTAGTGCTTATGAGTGTACCGGTAGCATTTAGATTCTAGAACTTGCGTTAGTGATGCATCACGAGACCGCTAGTGAGACTACATTCGTGTGGTAGGATTTACTACATGATAAGAGGCATAATGATCACCCTTGTGTTAAACCCCTATTATAATTACTTGACCATTTATGTCATATTACTTGGCTAGTTAAGTCAATTAATTTTTCCCACACCTTAGCGTTGTACTCATTTTTAGTACACGAAACCCCTAGTACACCCCTCCGAGCCTATCTTTTCGTTTCTAACTTTAAGCATTTTACTTAAAGGAAGAATTTGTTACACCCCACTTAAATGTACAACCAAATCGCCTTAGCCTTTCGTGTATGCACTCATCTTTAGTGCATTATTGTTATATGTTAAACCCTAAGTTAACTTTCTAATTGATTACATGGGTTTTTTATTTAATACCGGTCTTGATATTTTTGGGCAGGCGGAAAACATTAATTGAGACCTTTTTTTCTTAGAAAGGGTCTTAATGAAGAGGTCTCTAAACCCAATTATGTAGTAGTGAATTATAGCTGAATAATAACTAGTGGTGATAGAGAAAAACGAAAGGTGATCAAGGCAGTAGGCAGTATCAATGGTGTTGAGTCAATAGCACTTGATGATGGGAAACTTACTGTCACTAGGGTTGTTAATCCTGAAACAGTTGTAGCTTGTTTGGGAAAGTTAGTTGCTACTGAAATAATAGTATTCACTTTTAGCACAATTTTCTGAAATGTACACATAGTTATTGATGATAAGAGTTTTATTATTTCGTTTTTCTCATACTGAAATGTACACATAGTTATTGATGATAAGAGTTTTATTATTTCGTTTTTCTCATACTGAAATTTACACATAGTTATATTATTTAGTTTCATGTTTGGGTAAAAAACTGTAATAAATGCATATATCTGTTTCTTTCTTGTTGTAATTCTGCATTAGTATCAACTTGTGACATCAGAGTTATCATATTTTTATTCACCATATACACATACTTGGAAATTGCCTATTGTATTAAATTTGATATGTCATATTATGGTTTTTGACTTGGTACGGTTACAAGAAGTCATTATACACTTGAACATGCAAGTCATATTAGAAATCAATGGCAACATTGGACAAGAACCGCTGGTATTATTGCGAATTAATATGACTAATATATATCTATATTTGTTTTTATAGCTTTGGGATGATACATGCTGTCTAGAACTGCTGGAGATCGACCAAGTGGCTCTTTTGACGTTGAACTAGTTTTATAGGGTTGTAGTTACTCCTTTAGATATGACGGCTCTTCAATAGTTAAGGTTTTATATTTTTGTGATGATGGCATTTAAACAATTGTAATGGATAACACTTTTGTCTAACTCATATTGTTGCGTTGGTTGATGTTTATATAGAATGGTAAGTTTGCTGAATATTGTTTGTGCATGCTACAATGTTCGGGTCTGCTGCGAAAGATATTGTGGTAGTGTTTGGTTATAGGTTTTTGAAAAGCAAAATGAATTTATTTATTTATTTTTTTAAAAACAGATTTTGGTGCGGTTTATTAAAAAACCGTACCAAAAAAGAAAAATATGATGGCCTGTTTATCAAAGATAATTTGCTACGGTTAGAAAGAAAACTGTACCAAATAATCATTTTCTGGTACGGTTTTAAAATCGTACCAGAAAACATTTTATTTTTTGGTATGCTAACATTTGGTACGGTTTTAAAACCGTATCAAATAGCCTTTAAAACCGTACCTAATGAGATTTTTGTGTAGTAGTAAATTAACAAACATGAGTAAATACGAATTAACAACTTAAGGGTTTTATTCATTGTACTATTTTGTGTACATCTCAATCATTTAAAAAGACGGTTTTGTATCCTGTCGGGCATTTTGTAACCCATTCGCATTTTAACATTTTCATATAAAACTTATTATTACATCAATCTAATATTTTTGCACATAAATTTAACATTTTTGCATAAAAAATTATACTTTTTAAATTTGAGCCTAAGGGATTTTTGGCAAAATGAATAAGAGGAGGCAAACTCAAAACGGATAGTCTGCAAATGTGACAACAGAATAAGGTTATGATACATAACTAACTGAACTCCTGGGCCTAGGTCGGCTTTGTACACCACTACAGTAGATGCATTATCGCTACAAACCCATAAAACTGTATAATACAGATACATTGATCTGAAGAGTGGTGATGAGGCGAAAAATGAACCACTTTTAGGGGGTCATTTAAGCCCGGAATTGAACTTATTTGATCAAATATTGCCCTAAATCGTTCCTTTTGTGATTTTAGGTACTTTGGGAGTGAAATCTGAAAAAGGAAGCAATTCGGACGTTTTTGAAGCATAAAAGTGAAGAAAACGCCAAAGTCTTAATTTTCCTTGCTGGGAACAGTAGGTGACGGCGTCAAGAAGGAATTCCTGACGGCGTCAAGAGCAATTTCCATGACGATCCAGTACAGATTTGACGGTGTCACGAAGTAGGGCGTCAAGAGTAAAATGCATGACGGCCTGGAAATGCACAACACATGACGGCGTCAAAAGTAGATCAAGGCAGTCCGAGAAGAGTTTTGGCGGTGAGGTGACGGCGTCACAGGTTTTGTCTTGACGCCGTCAGACCTTATTTCCTATATATATTTTTCTAATTTTCACATTAAAAAGAGAGAAGTTTTGGAGAAACCCTAAGTACGAACTTGGTGCGAATTTTACAGGTTTTTCAAGGGTTCTAACCCCTTGATACCTTTCATGTGTAATTGAGATAAGTATTCTTTTAATTCAATCAATATGTCTATGTGTTGGTTGTCTATATCTTGTTCTTGTCTTAATTCCATCATGCTAGGCTAGATCTATCTTGTGTTTGCTTGGATCTAATGAAACCTAGATGTTAATTATGTGTTGATTACTTGTTTATAATTGTTTTGGATGAATGAATTTGATGTTAGGCTTAAGAAAACTGTCAGATCTCCAAATGGTAACATGCTTGAACGTCTTAGGAAACATGAACTGATGTGCACTAGGTTTTTATTGGTTGTATTTAATGCATGAGCCACTGTTTATAATCCCTATGGTTGTGCTGGGCATGGCATGGGAGGAGATAAGAGCTCATAGGATTGGGGAGTTAAGTGCGCCACCCCATGAATGGTATTAAGGAATACAATCCGTCATCCATGCAACTATAACAAGTAATTAACGTGTAAAAGATGTCTAGGGAGTAGTGAAATCTAAGTAAACACATTTTCTCCACTTATTGCTCACAACTTTAGTATAATTTAGTTTATTTTCATTTATAGTATTTTATTTTGATTGCATCTAGTATTGGGTTAGTTGACTAGCAACTAATTCCGCCCAAATCCTCCAAACCCGAGATTTTTACTTGCTTTCTAAAAAATATAAAAATACAAAAATAATCATCCTTCACCTTTAGAACTAGTATTTAAGTTTTCTAATCCTAGCGACACTATTCCTAGCTGAATGATCAATCCCCCGGTACTTGTCACTATACTATACTACAACGATCAGGTACACTGCCTGGTGGGGGTTGTAAGCTTCTCAAGATCCCTTGAGAGGTAAAGCCTGGTGCGATTCACACGTATCAAGTGGCTTCCTTGATATGTTAGGACCTTTAAGAGACATGAAATGATGGAGCTTTGGTTACGTGAATCAACCGATATTAATTTATCTATGTGAATGGGCACGTTTTCTATCATGTTAAATTGGGTATCCTTTTCAGTATGAGTGAACTGCAACTGCAATGACAATCAGCAAAATGACTTTTTTCTGCCTAAGGAATAAGAGTATCCTTTTTAGTATGAGTGGACGGAACAAATATAAAAGTACTTAGTAACAGATTTTAACTATTATAGTCTACTTAAGGCACTTATGTGTACCTTTTATTACATAATCACATTTAGCAGAAAAATGTAATCAGATTCATCATATAAACTTAAAGATTCAGTACCCAGAACTTTCGCTGACTCCAACTGTTGACCCCAAATTTCAGATTCTTGTAGCACGAAACTTGCTATCTCATCACCGTTAACGTCCACCTTAGTGTTTGGTTTAGATGTCTTTAAATATACAGAAACTATAACATTTCAAATATCAATACACATAAATATAGCTAATAAATGAACACAATAAGATTTCATGTGAGCGGCTTGCACAGTAACTCCCAAATTGACCCACTAATAGAAGATCTATTTAAAAGCTAATAATCAATATTTAAATGAAACTTTTGTTGTGACACTAAAGTAGAGAAGTCTGTTAAAAAGAAATATGCAAATATGCATACCGGTAAATCTATCGGTATCCATAGTCCATAGACCTATGAGGATAACAAGGGTGAAGGCCCTTTACCCAAAAAACACGGATGACTTCTTTATTTAAAATATAACCAAAGGACTAATGAATGAAGAGCTTGATTTGGCATCTAAATATGCTGTTTAGGAGACGTCTTATGAAAAGTGAACGAAACGACATTAAAAATTAAAACAATGATCAAGATGTAATTTTTGCAAACATAAGTAAATGCAGGAAGTTTAGTGCTATCCTACAATCATCACAAATTGTACCATCAAGGAAACATGAGATTCATTTGAAATGATAAAATAGGAAGGGAAATTAAAGCCACAACTTTACGGCAGTACAAGCTATAAAATCCTAGAAAAAAGAAGCTAAATTAGTATCATTCTTGTACAACGCTTTCTTTTTAGGGGAAGAGGGACACGGTTGTCTTGATGAATAGCAATGGGCTCACTTTTCCACCATTCCTCATACCTGACAGTCACATGGCCTTCAAACTGTCTTGACGGGAGGTATATATACTCATTCTCTAACGGTGTAGCGTAGTCATCCCAAGCATCTTCATTGCTCTCTAGATAAATAACATCTGATGGGATATCTTGATTATACCCAAATTGCTTATATACCCGATGAGGAAAGTAGTTTTGACTAATATCCAACCCAACTAACCTAGAAATCCTAACGCACCGAGCAAATGATTCCACTTCTTCATTACCGATTTTTTCAATCGACCCCTTTCTTTTATAAATTGTGTGGGCAATGAAATGATTTGTATCCTTGACATAAGGCCGCCACACAAAATGTTCCCCACATATACCCGACTCCAGGGTGGCGTAATCAGTACTCTTTTGACCTAACTTAGCCCATCTGGCCAATCTAGTTTCATCATCTCGAATATCAAGCATACCATGATCAGGCCTCACACGTGGAAACCTTTCCAATACCCAAGCCTGGATGTAATACATTGGGGAAGATACTTGCTGCAAAACACTTCTTGTTTCTCCTTGTTGGAGTTCCAAAATTGTGTTTTGTAAGAGGTGCAAATCCCTATAGAGAGTTGCAAGGACAGCAGGTGCTAAAGCCATTTTCCGGCCTCTTGCTAAATGAATAGCCAACACAAAAGTGTCCGGCAGGATCGTGTCTCTCACAGACGGAAAGAGATATTTAGACAACCAAAGTGCTATGAACGCTTCGTGTTCATGAACATTTTGATTGTTCTTAAACTCGGTCATCCAAGCATTGAAGGAGGCCTTTCTTGAAGGACTTGCAATCATTTTTTTGTAAGCATTATTTAACTGACATAAAGCGTTATGATCCTGGGGGGTCTCGACATGACTGGTGACAGAGTCTCCCAGAACTGAGAGTCCTCCCAGAACCATCATATCTTCTAGAGTAATCGTTATTTCCCCCCATGGAAGTATAAATGTATTAGTTTTGGGGGACCACTTTTCAGCAAACCAAAAAATAAGATTCTTATTTTGGGGTATCTTGAGTGTGGAATTTATAATAGCATCATGAATTCCAGCCCTCTTCCACACAGGATTATGTGCTACTTTCATGGTCTTAACCCAATCTTCCCACTTCTGGTGTGGGCTAACCCACCCGATGAATTTGACTTTTTTTAGATTTGTAGCAATAGAGGAAATGCTAGAGGTAGGTTTAGCAGGACGGGCTGGGGGTGGGCCATTAATGGACATAATTGGTTGAAGAAAGTGATCTATTCGTTGCTTGCGACTTGTTGGAGTCACAACTTTCCGACTCGTTAGAGTCACAACTTTCCTTTCTACGACTTCAGCGTCGATCGACATCCCTAGCAAAATCAAAAGCAAAAGACCGAAAAAGGATAGAATTTATTAGATTCAAGGAAGAATAGAACTTGCAATGTGGAGCTAGAACTAGCTAGTGGTTTAAATAGGAGTTTAGAATTTTTGGTTTACATACTTAACTAATTTAATAAATGCCCATCATAATCATACTCATAGTGACATAATATGCATTTAAGGACTACCAACAGTCAACCTTAAGAGGTATAAGCATACTAAATATAACTTGTTTTGAAATAATACTCATAACATAGTGTAACATGTAACATTCTATACTTGACATATTGTATCATATTACATATAATATAATATGACTAACTGTTTTGGACATGAAATTTGAGAAAAATATTAGAAAAAGTGAACAGTGCTAAGGATTTTGTGGAACTATATGTCTAATATATATTAATAACTAATAATGGATATAAGCAAAAAAAATCTTATTAGGATGAAGGTAAGACATTTTTTATGCATACATATAAAAGACTATGAAAAGTTTGAAATACCTAGCATGACAAAATTCAACTTTAATGAACATTCATGACAAGATTGTTTGGTATGGAAAGAAAACATAAATATATAAAAACCAAAACTCTTAATGACATTTTTTTTTAAATGTAAAGATACTCCCACCTGGCCCCACTATACACCTTTTAAAACACATATATTTTATATTTTCTAATTGTTACTTGAACACACAACCTATTGCTAAACTATTATGATATCGCTAGGCTTAGGACCTTTTTGGAAAAACTCTTATTAAATTGTCCAAGTTAGAAAAGTCTTTTGATTGTTATAGTTTTATATATTTGATTACCAATAATCTGGTAATAGATAATTGAGATTTTAATCTAATGCTATGCATATAAATTTGAAATGAGAAATGATAGCTTCTCATAGTTTGTATTCCCACTTATCATTTTACTCATTTGACAAATACAGTTGACATCATGATTTGATCAATGAACTAGATGAGAATATATGCATATAGTTGAATGCAGACATCATACCTTGTTTTTAATATAATGTAATGCATTTAAAGTATTAATAGAATATTATGCCTTGATATTTGTAATATAACGAGTATGGCGGCTCGCGCGTTGCCGCGGTGTTTTTGGCTATCGTGTTTGGTCATATGTTGGATGCCTAAATTGTGTGTGAAAATCCTTATGTAAACGTGAGTGTACTTCTTTTTAGCACCTTTTATACTTATGTTGTGTGCCAAAGCAAGTCGAAGGTATCTTAATGTCTGCATATGGTCGAGAACCTCATCAAAGAAGGAACTGTTACAATTTATTGTTTTGCACTATGATCCGACACACATATACAACTGAATAGATACATGATTAAAATTTAAAAGCTATGTAGCATAAGTACCAATAAATGAAACTTAAATAATATTTCTTAGGAATCAATCTCAATTAGTACACCAAGCATGCCAACTGTTCAGTTCAAAAGAATATGCCTGAATGGAATTGTACAGATCTGGCTCACATAGTTTTAATTTAATTGACATATTTCTTAGGACTTGCTACTTATGACTCCTTAATTGCAGCAAGGAATTGATCCAAACGACACTTAAAGCATGTAGCACAGCCGAATACAAATTCTCCTTAGAAAGTTGATTATTAGATGCATTTTTAGATATTGTGGGTGGACCATTAGAAAGTAAGGCTGCAAAATAAGTAAACATAAATAAGTTTCTTCTGTTTGGTCAATCTACTTTTGCATATGATTAACCGAATATTGGTTGAACCATTATACCCATTAACAATTGGATTCAGTCGGAAAATCGAAATTGCGTCATTAAGAGTGTGAAATAAAGTATGAACTATTACCAACCTTTTTCAGGCTGAAAATCACAATCTTGGCCTCTTACACAGTAATCCTCGTTACCTTTCCATCTATCCATGCTTCCCATGAATCTTCAACCCAAACATGAGATCCTACTATGATATTTGTTGCAGTACCTTGTTGGCCCAAAAATAATAAATAAATAAATAAATAAATAAATAACCCACATACACAGGCAATTGGTATCTATATACATGTCTGAATAAAAGTCTGTCTGATGAGCTCGATAACAACAAACAAAAAGTATTATAACAACCCTTGTATAGATTATTCTTGTAGTAACTTGCCAAGCATGTCATCTAACATATGCTTTATACTGAACTTTCGTCCAAACAAATAAGCCAAACTCTGTTACTGTCTTACATACCGAATATTGCATCACTGATTAAAATTTAACGAAAATACACAAATCCAGTTTATCGACAACAACCAAACTATCAATATCTGGTCAAGACGTAGAAGACTTTTTAATAAGCTAGAAATCAGCAAGTAGCAAAGTAGTATGAATAGGTAATATACATAATCAGATACTATAACAGCAACTGTAACACCCTCAAAATTTGATACAGCGGAAGACCCAACAAGCTTTCGGGGTGCTACGGGGATTGGTATCCAACACAAGACATAATAGAACGAGATAAAGTAAACATAATAAAAACGCAACCAAAACGGGGTTTTAAGGTTTACATTTATCCCAACATCATTCAGAGTCAGGCCCAAAATAACATAACAATAGGTCCATAATTAATTATCAGAGTTTAGAAAAATAGATCCATAAACCATGAGCCTTAGCCAAGCCTTCCATTCCAAGCATCCATATCATCACTTAATTACCTGAGAAAACGTGCTAAAAGTCAGCTTTCGCTGGTGAGATCATAGGTTTAAATTCATCTAACAATATAGTGGACATATACGCAAAACGCTTACTAGCTAGACTAAGGATTCACTAAAAGCCTGCGGATACCCTCCGCTCCAATCCTAACACACGGATACCCTTCGTTCCAACATAGATATTCGGGTAACCCCCGCAATACCAATAAATACTCGGATAACCTCCAAAGTATCAATAACCTATAGGTGCACGCTACAGTATCTAAATAAGCCAACCTTGAATAGTACACATGAACCGTGTGACTAAAGCTGACAATAACAAATAAGCCAACCTTGAATAGTACACATAAAATGTGACTAAAGCTGACAATACATCCTAGTCCATACGCATAGCAAGTTTTAGAAAGAATATAGAAGCGATAAATAGTCCAAATAAAATAATTTGCACGTTTCTCACCCCAAGTATTGAAAACGTAGTTCAAGATTAAAAAGTGGGGCTATGACTCACCTCAAGTCCAGAAAATAGCAAGAAGAAGTCGGTAGAAATAAGATGTATAGTAACTCACAAAACAGCAACTACGGACTTGGCACGACCTAACAATATTAACTCGTTCATAAATCATTTCCTCAAATTCAAAATATTCCCAAACCCGGATGAAAATCCGTTTTATAACCGAAATTCCATTTCGTATTAGTTTGGTGTATTTACGTTTGGTATCCATACGGGTGGTGGGTCGGCACAAAATAAACCAAAAAGGTCACACAAAGAATAATAAAATGAACTATAGATCTAATATTAGCCCAATATATTATTTAAATAAATCGCCGAAGTTTATTAAATCCGTCGATTTAATAATCCTCATATTTATTTACATAACATACCGTTCCAAGATTACACCCAATCCTAAAGCACATAGCACGTAAACACTATAGGGTATATATCGTAGTTTAATAAATTCCTCATATACATCGTCAAATTGGCCAGATTTCCCGATATATATAGTAATTTATTACCCTAAAACATATACCACATCCTATGGGCGTCGTGGGATACGATGCCCATTAATATTCTCATTTTATATCGTCAAATAACTCGATCTAGAATGAGTCACTTGATATATAAAATGTTTATATTAATCGTCATATATCCGTGACAACACAAAAGTCACAATATAAAGCTCACTTGGACTTTAAAGAACCACAATTCGTATAACTCGATAAGTTTCTAATTTATAAACCAAATCACATTTTTAATTATTAGTTACCCGACTTATATTTCGCCATTATTTACATAATTATTATTTATAACAATAGTCCGACATTTATTACACTATTTGCATAGCATAATAACTATCGTTATATTATTATAATGTTTACTCGTGATCATTTTATTATTAATATACGCATTTATATATATATATATATATATATATATATATATATATATATATATATATATATATATATATATATATATATATATGTATATACGTTTAACACGTCTATATACGTATATAAACGATTATATTCTTAAAAATATTATTACGAGTATTATTTTTATTATCGACTTTTAAATATTTATCGAGTCATAGAATTTGGTCACATGTCCGAGTCATGACCCTCGGCTCATAGTCCAAGTCCAAATAATAAAATCATGTCACAATAATAAATCAACTCCGTCCATACAATCCCATATCCACGTGCTACAACATGAGGGTCCGACTACGGCACCCAAACTAACCTATCTCCGTCATCTAATTGACCGTCTCGCAATCGGTCCCCAATTCCATACTCGTCAACACAACTCCAAATATACTCACAATCAAGAAATACCGCATCGCATCCGAATAATATACCAATGCCCATATCACAATCACAACAAAAATAAATAATAATGACAAGTAACATATATTGTCCGAAAACCAAGTAGCAACGGGTTGAGTTACCAAGTCAACCCGGGTCAATCATAAGCTCAAAACATGAAATGGAGCCACACCCGAGACTAATGAGTCTCGGCTAGCTCCTTGAGCTCAATCGAACCAAAACAGCCCCTTGGGGGTGTTCGGCCAAAAATACCAACGACCACACGGGTCGACCAAACATAACCGAGAGCAACCAACAAGATCCAAAGATCACAATACATCAAATGGCCAAGAAAATCGACCAAATACTACCCAAACCGAGAGCATAACCCTCGGCCGGTTCGACCCATCGGAAACATTCACACCCGGATACCAAACTTCCATTTAAACATTATTTAACAAAACCTATTTGATTCATGTCTCAAAATCCATGAAAACTCGAAAAGATAATGAAAACCGTGACCTATAGTCACGATTCGAACACAAACACGAGTCAAAAACTCGGCCTACCTTCAAAACCAAAGCCAAAATGAATAGATCTTCAAGAAATAATAAAAAGTGGTGATGAACTCGTGGGGATTAAAATCGAAATCGGTGTTAGAGTGGGAGTTAGAGCGCGTGGTTAGTACCAATAGATAGATCTCGAAAAGATGGTGAAGATGGTGGTGTTGTTTTTATGGTGAGGGCGGCGGTGGCGGCGCTATGGTGGATTTAAGGGGCGGCGGTGGTGTTATAAAGAAAGAAGAGAGAGAGAGAGATAAGGTTGGTGATGGGTGTGTTGTTATGTTATCACAGGGACGATTTCATGTATTTACTCTTTTAAAAAATCCTTTTTGTAACAATAATAATAATACTTGTGTGGTGAGTAGGGGATTTAGTAGCCCGGTGTCAATACACGGACCAAACCCGAAACTTAAATAACCAAATGTCTTTCTCAAACCAAACCCGTTCCAAAAAAATAATATCCGATCCAATAATAAAATGAAATTAAAATTGTTAGGTTAACCTAGTGCCAGAGTCAACGTAGTACCAGTGAGAATTTAAGAATACATCACCGAGCATAATATCAAAATGAATTATGAAAATAATTCACAAATTCCATAACATCATTAAATATAATTATCCACAAAAATAGGTCTTACAAGTTCGTTGTGAATAAAAATTCCAAATAAAAATTATAACGAACTTTAACGTAATGCGGGTTTTCAAAATAACTCCCTAAATTGCCGGTTGTCACATCCTCCCAGTCTCAGAAGAAACCCGTCCCGGGTTTCACTCGGAAAAATTTATCTACGAAGTGAAAAGCTTCAGATATCTCTTCCGGAACTCGTCCTCACGTTCCCACGTAAATTCTGGTCCATGTCGAGAATTCCAACGGACCTTGACGAGCGGAATGCGACTTCGCTTGAGTCGTTTAACTTCACGATCTAAAATCTCAATTGGCTCTTCCACGAAATTCAATTTCTCATCAACACGAATATCCTTCATTGGAATAATAGGCATCTCATCAGAAAGACATTTCTTCAAATTACTAACGTGAAACACGTCGTGAACTTTACTCAGTTCATGTGGTAATTCCAACCTATAAGCCACGGGCCCAATTCTTTCTAAGATAAGAAATGGTCCAATGTAGCGTGGGTTGAGTTTTCCACGTTTCCCGAAACGTATCACACCCTTCCAAGGCGAGACTTTCAGCATCACTTTGTCTCCAACCTGGAACTCTAGGGGTTTACGTCTCTGATCGGTGTAACTTTTCTGCCTATCTCTGGCTGCTTGCAAACGATCACGAATCTGAGCTACTTTCTCTGTAGTTTCCAAGATAAGTTCAGGGCCTGTGAGTTGGCTATCTCCAACTTCTGCCCAACCAATAGGCGAACGACACTTTCTGCCATACAAAGCTTCGAATGGTGCAGCTTTAAGACTTGTGTGGTAGCTATTATTATAGGAGAATTCCGCAAGGGGCAAGTACTTCTCCCAGCCTTTACCAAAGTCTATGATGCATGCACGAAGCATATCCTCTAACGTTTGAATGGTCCTCTCACTTTGACCATCGGTTTGGGGATGATACGCAATACTCATATCAAGTCTCGTCCCCAAAGCCGTTTGAAGTGATCGCCACAAAGCTGACGTAAAACGGCTATCGCGATCCGAAATAATAGATATCGGGACTCCATGACGCGAAATAATTTCCTTCACATATAACCTCGCAAGCTTATCCACACTATCATCTTCACTTATTGCTAGGAAATGAGCAGACTTTGTCAGACGATCCACAATTACCCAGATAGCGTCACAACCGCTAGCTGTCCTCGGTAATTTGGTAATGAAGTCCATAGTAATCCGCTCCCATTTCCAGACTGGAAGTTCTGGTTGCGTTAGTAATCCTGACGGTCTCTGGTGTTCGGCTTTAACCTTAGCACATGTCAAGCACTTACTAACGTACGATGCTATATCTGCCTTCATGTTTGGCCACCAATAGAACTTCTTAAGATCCTGGTACATCTTATCAGACCCAGGATGAATAGAATACCTTGACTTATGCGACTCATGCATAATTAACTCCCTAATCTCTCCATATAAAGGTACCCAAATCCGATCTCCAAAACATAACAATCCATCAGGACGCTTAACAAATCCTTTCTCATTCTCAGCCATCCCAAATATATTCTCGGCAGATCTGTTTTCTGCTTTCAACGCTTCCGTTTGAGATTCAAGTATTTGAGATGGTAACGGCGATACGATAGTCATTCCCAATGACCTAACTCGTAACGGTGGTATTCTTTCCTTTCGACTAAGAGCATCAGCAACAACGTTTGCTTTACCAGGATGGTAGCGAATTTCACAATCATAATCGCTTAGCAACTCAATCCAACGTCGCTGTCTCATATTGAGCTCTTTTTTATTCAAGATGTGTTGTAGACTTTTATGGTCAGTGAACACAACACACTTTGTTCCATACAAGTAATGTCTCCATATCCTTAAGGCGAAAACCACAGCACCTAACTCCAAATCATGGGTGGTGTAGTTTTTCTCATGCTTTTTGAGCTGTCGGGAAGCATAAGCTATCACCTTCTCTCGTTGCATTAACACGGCTCCCAATCCTTTATGTGAGGCATCACAATAGACGACGAAATCCTCGTTACCTTCCGGTAACGCTAAGATAGGAGCACTACACAACATCTTCTTAAGCAATTGAAATGCTTCCTCTTCTTTATCTCCCCATTCATACGTAACACTCTTTTGAGTCAATTTGGTCAATGGTTTAGCTATCTTCGAGAATCCCTCAATGAATCTTCGGTAATAACCAGCTAAACCCAAAAATTGACGAACTTCGGTTGGGGTTGTGGGTGCAGCCCAATCTTTTATCGCCTCAATCTTAGCAGGATCCACATGGACTCCTTGTCTATCAATCACATGACCCAAAAATTGTACCGTCGGAATCCAGAATTCGCATTTCGAAAACTTGGCATAGAGTTTCTCCTTCCTGAGCAATTCTAAGATGAGTCTTAGATGCTCCTCATGCTCCTTCTCACTCTTTGAATAAACCAGAATGTCATCGATGAATACAATCACGAACTTATCTAAGTAAGGCTTACACACCCGATTCATGAGATCCATGAATATCGCCGGTGCGTTAGTCAACCCAAACGGCATCACCTGAAACTCGTAATGCCCGTAACGGGTTCTGAAAGCCGTTTTCGGAATATCTTCCTTGCGAACTCGAAGTTGATGATATCCCGATCTCAAATCGATCTTCGAATACACACTCGATCCTTGGAGTTGATCGAACAAGTCATCGATCCTAGGTAACGGGTATCTATTCTTCACCGTTAACTTGTTCAACTCTCGGTAATCAATGCACATACGGAACGATCCATCCTTCTTCTTCACAAATAAGACTGGGGCTCCCCAAGGTGAAGAACTTGGTCTTATGAATCTTTTTTCGGCTAACTCCGCCAATTGTTTTGACAACTCTTCTAGCTCGGTAGGTGCAAGACGATAAGGCGCTCGTGCTACAGGTGCAGCACCAGGTATCAACTCAATCTGAAACTCCACTTGTCTAGTCGGCGGGATTCCTGGAAAATCATCGGGAAACACATCAGGAAAATCATGAACTATAGGCATATCTCCAATGCGCCTTTCCTTTTTCTTAGTCCCTCCTTTCTCAGAAATTTGAGCTAAGAAAAGGTAACATCCTTTCTCCATTAACTTTGGTAACTTAGTACAAGAAATGACTGCTAATCGGGATGGGCTCCTCGAATCCTTTCGATCTCCTAATATATTTAGGATCTCCTTTCCGTAAGGTACACGCACGATCTTCTCGTCGCAAAGTATGTGAGCACGATACTTCGACAACCAATCCATACCAATGATGACATCAAAACTTCCTAACGTGACGGGTAGAAGATCTATGTTGAAAGGGTGGTTCAAGAAATTCAGCGTGCAACCGCGAATGATGGTATTAATCCTTTCTATATTCCCATTAGCTAACTCAATATCATATCCAATTCCTAAGGCCACCGGGGGTTTCTCTAGTAAGGGTGCAAACGTAGTGAACACAAAACTCCTATCGGCACCAGTATCAAATAGTATGGAAGCATAATGATTATTGAGAAGGAACGTACCAGTAACGACGTTTGGATCTTCTCCTCTCTCGTTCCCGAGTGCATACACTCTTCCCTGAGCAGCTCCAGCTTCCACACGTTGGTCCCCATTATCTTGTCGTCCACGGTTTCCTCCAGCTTCACGGTTTCCATGATTGTACCCTTTACCACCCGAGCCTTGATTTCCACGGTTCCACGATTCTCCACACTCATTCCTATAGTGTCCCTTCTTTCCACACCCATAACAAGTAACATCTGCCTTGTTTCTCATCTCAGGAGCAGCCTGAACCATGGCAAGAGGTCGAGCTCTACAGTCCTTAGCTGTGTGTCCTTTCTTTGAGCAGTTCTGGCATTTCACACTACACCATCCAGTATGATGCTGGTGGTAACGACCACACTCGGGTGCATCACCGTTCTGATTCTTCTTATCTCCATTCCCAATAGCATAAGCCTTAGCTTGTCTCTTGCTTCGGTGATCATTACCCTTAGAGTGATGGTCTCTCTTTCTCTTTCCATTCTTCTCCTTATCAGCTCCTTCCAATTCCAACGAGTCCATAAGTTGTTGAGCAATTGTGATTGCCTCATGGATGTTTGCAGGCCTAGCAGAAATCACATCATTCCTTGTAGCTACAGGCAACCCATCAGTATACCTCTCTATCTTTTGAGTCTCGGTTTTCACCATATCTGGGCAAAGCAAGGCTAATTCCTGGTAACGACGATTGTAAGTCGTCATGTCATTACCTTTAACCTTGTGGTTCCAAAACTCAATCTCTAGCTTCTTGACCTCATTCCTTGGGCAATAAGTCTGAATCAGCAGAGACTTAAATTGCTCCCAAGTCATGGCATAAGCTACATCACTCCCAACTGAATTTCGGTAATTGTTCCACCAAGTTAAAGCTTCATCCTTGAAAGAAAAAGAAGCAAACTTTACCTTTGCATTCTCCGCACAACCACTGACATTAAACACTGACTCAGTCTTCTCAATCCACCTAACCAAGTAAACCACTCCTTCAGTTCCACCAAACTCAATAGGTCTACAAATCTTAAACTCCTTGTAGTGACATCCGTTAGCACGAACAGGTGGAAAAGTTCCAGCAGAATTGTTGGAATGATTTGACTCAGCTAGTAGTTCAGCAACTCTTTGCTCCACAAGTTGATTGATCATTGCTTGATCCACAGTAGGTGCATTAAGTGGAACATGATCATTGTCTCCCTGAACATCAACATTTTGATTCCTGTTGTTGCGGTTAGTAGTGTCCAGGTTGTCAGGAGTAGGGGTTTCAACATTTCGAGTAGGTCGGCGTCCTCGGCGACCAGGAGTAGTCACTGCAGGACCAGTTCTGGTAGCTCTAACAGGGTTTCGTCGTGGTGCCATTGATTTGTAACATCATACAAGTTCATGAGTCTCCAATAGAACTTATCAATATGCTCAACAAACGAAATTCAACGAAGAAGTCATGGAAAGAATAGCAACAATACACCATGAAACATCAATAAAACGGATAGGGACTCAATTTCCATAACACCCAAAATCACATAATATCATATACTAATAACCATCAACCATACAATAGCGATCTAACATCGTTCCAACTACCGGATAACACAAAACGTACTAATCGTTCCAAAAGAGACGAATACTGAACAAAATACATCAAAATATGGTAACTAGCTTTTCTAACCGAACACTCCTCGGTTAAGAAAGCAACAAGACAACATAACCCAATCAACTAGCCACGCTGCTGGCGGAGGTTCCTCAACTCCTGCCTCAAGCCATCAAGATCCCTCCATAACGATCCTAGCTCCACGCTATGGGTGTCTCGGTCTCTCTGGCATTCCTTTGCCATAGCTTGCGGTCGGCCTCTCGAGCAGTAACAAAACCTCGCTGCAAACTATCGATATGCTCGTGGACCTCCATCAAAACTCTCCTCATCTCAGTAGTCCTGCCCACAACCACAGTCATATCAACTCTCAGATCCGCTATGAACTCTCCAATAACTCTCTCAAGTCGATCAGATACACGTGCAACTCTCTCACTAAGCTCAGTAATCCGAGCCCATAACCTGCCAATCTCACCTAACTCTGCATGCTCAGCAGAAACCTCAGAAGATGCATCCGACCCATCGGGACTACCAGGTGGCAACTCAACTAAAAACGGATGATCAGGTGAATCAGGCTCAATCGGATGTACAGGTGAATCAGGCTCCTCAGCCTGAGTTGGTGGTACTAACACATCATCATCATCAGGCATCTCATCCTCCTGAGGGTCATCCTCCTCCTCAGGGTCATCATCATCACCCTGCTCAGCCTCCTGAGGGTCATCCTCCTCCTCAGGGTCATCAGCCTCATCCTCACCCTCGTACTCCTCCTCCTCCTCGGAAGAGTACCTCATCAATCGTCGTCTCCTAACAGGTGAACCATGTGGAGATGTAGTAGGTGATCTAGGACGACGACGCAATGATGTGGGTGGCTCTTCAGACAGAAGAGAGTGAGCATCAATCTGTAAAGGTGATGGAGTAGGGCGTACCGACATGCGTGCCGTAGCTCGGTGGGCAAAGCGTGGGGCCACACGAGCCAAAGCCTGATGAAGAGTAAGCTGCCTCGATGTACCAGGGAGCCCTAGAGAAGATGAGGGTCCCTGCGTAGATGCAGCAGGTGGTGCTGAAGTAGAAGCTGTCTGCGGCACAGTAGCTGAAAGCATGGCCATCTGGTAAGGATCATCAGATGCCATAGTGAACTATGCAGGTAAAACCGGTGCAGTAAGAATATCCTCGACAACATCGGGCATATGGGAGGCCATGGTCTGTGACAACGGCGTAGGGTAGGTGTAAGTGTTTCAAAACAACTAAATCACAACTCATAATACCATACCAAAAATCCTCATCAAATAGTTCAACATATAATCTCAATAAAAAGAGTTTCAAACACCGCATTACTAAAATGTTTATAAAACATTTAGACCATATAATTCCTTGAAACGCCATCTTATACTAAATCCATAAACCTCAAATCATCTCAAGAAATCCCAAATCTAACAATCATCTCGAATATCTCATAATACCTCAAATAATAGAAAATGCATCGGCTTGGCGGGCTGGCGGGCAGTGGTCAAGGATCATTTTCTATAAAAATTCGGTTATAGTTTAGGCGTTTATTTACCTAGTTCTCTATAACCTTGGCTCTGATACCAATCTGTAACACCCCCAAAATTTGATACAGCGGAAGACTCAACAAGCTTTCGGGGTGCTACGGGGATTGGTATCCAACACAAGACATAATAGAATGAGATAAAGTAAACATAATAACAACGCAACCAAAACGGGGTTTTAAGGTTTACATTTATCCCAACATCATTCAGAGTCAAGCCCAAAATAACATAACAATAGGTCCATAATTAATTATCAGAGTATAGAAAAATAGATCCATAAACCATGAGCCTTAGCCAAGCCTTCCATTCCAAGCATCCATATCATCACTTAATTACCTGAGAAAACGTGCTAAAAGTCAGCTTTCGCTGGTGAGATCATAGGTTTAAATTCATCTAACAATATAGTGGACATATACGCAAAACGCTTGCTAGCTAGACTAAGGATTCACTAAAAGCCTGCGGATACCCTCCGCTCCAATCCTAACACACGGATACCCTCCGTTCCAACATAGATATTCGGGTAACCCCCGCAATACCAATAAATACTCGGATAACCTCCAAAGTATCAATAACCTATAGGTGCACGCTACAGTATCTAAATAAGCCAACCTTAAATAGTACACACGAACCGTGTGACTAAAGCTGACAATAACAAATAAGCCAACCTTGAATAGTACACATAAAATGTGACTAAAGCTGACAATACATCCTAGTCCATACGCATAGCAAATTTTAGAAAGAATATAGAAGCGATAAATAGTCCACATAAAATAATTTGCACGTTTCTCACCCCAAGTATTGAAAACATAGTTCAAGATTAAAAAGTGGGGCTATGACTCACCTCAAGTCCAGAAAATAGCAAGAAGAAGTCGGTAGAAATAAGATGTATAGTAACTCACAAAACAGCAACTACGGACTTGGCACGACCTAACAATATTAACTCGTTCAGAAATCATTTCCTCAAATTCAAAATATTCCCAAACCCGGATGAAAATCCGTTTTATTACCGAAATTCCATTTCGTATTAGTTTGGTGTATTTACGTTTGGTATCCATACGGGTGGTGGGTCGGCACAAAATAAACCAAAAAGGTCACACAAAGAATAATAAAATGAACTATAGATCTAATATTAGCCCAATATATTATTTAAATAAATCCCCGAAGTTTATTAAATCCGTCGATTTAATAATCCTCATATTTATTTACGTAACATATCGTTCCAAGATTACACCCAATCCTAAAGCACATAGCACGTAAACACTATAGGGTATATATCGTAGTTTAATAAATTCCTCTTATACGTCGTCAAATTGGCCAGATTTCCCGATATATATAGTAATTTATTACCCTAAAACATATACCACATCCTATGGGCGTCGTGGGATACGATGCCCATTAATATTCTCATTTTATATCGTCAAATAACACGATCTAGAATGAGTCACTTGATATATAAAATGTTTATATTAATCGTCATATATCCGTGACAACACAAAAGTCACAATATAAAGCTCACTTGGACTTTAAAGAACCACAATTCGTATAACTCGATAAGTTTCTAATTTATAAACCAAATCACATTTTTAATTATTAGTTACCCGACTTATATTTCGCCATTATTTATATAATTATTATTTATAACAATAGTCCGACATTTATTACACTATTTGCATAGCATAATAACTATCGTTATATTATTATAATGTTTACTCGTGATCATTTTATTATTAATATACGCATTTATATATATATATATATATATATATATATATATATATATATATATATATATATATATATATATATATATATATATATATATATATACGTTTAACACGTCTATATACGTATATAAATGATTATATTCTTAATAATATTATTACGAGTATTATTTTTATTATCGACTTTTAAATATTTATCGAGTCATAGAATTTGGTCACATGTCCGAGTAATGACCCTCGGCTCATAGTCCAAGTCCAAATAATAAAATCAAGTCACAATAATAAATCAACTCCGTCCATACAATCCCATATCCACGTGCTACAACATGAGGGTCCGACTACGGCACCCAAACTAACCTATCTCCGTCATCTAATTGACCGTCTCGCAATCGGTCCCCAATTCCATACTCGTCAACACAACTCCAAATATACCCACAATCAAGAAATACCGCATCGCGTCCGAATAATATACCAATGCCCATATCACAATCACAACAAAAATAAATTATAATGACAAGTAACATATATTGTCCGAAAACCAAGTAGCAACGGGTTGAGTTACCAAGTCAACCCGGGTCAATCATAAGCTCAAAACATGAAATGGAGCCACACCCGAGACTAATGAGTCTCGGCTAGCTCCTTGAGCTCAATCGAACCAAAACAGCCCCTTGGGGGTGTTCGGCCAAAAAATACCAACGACCACACGGGTCGACCAAACATAACCGAGAGCAACCAACAAGATCCAAAGATCACAATACATCAAATGGCCAAGAAAATCGACCAAATACTACCCAAACCGAGAGCATAACCCTCGGCCGGTTCGACCCATCGGAAACATTCACACCCGGATACCAAACTTCCATTTAACCATTATTTAACAAAACCCATTTGATTCATGTCTCAAAATCCATGAAAACTCGAAAAGATAATGAAAACTGTGACCCATAGTCACGATTCGAACACAAACACGAATCAAAAACTCGGCCTACCTTCAAAACCAAAGCCAAAACGAATAGATCTTCAAGAAATAATAAAAAGTGGTGATGAACTCGTGGGGATTAAAATCGAAATCGGTGTTAGAGTGGGAGTTAGAGCGCGTGGTTGGTACCAATAGATAGATCTCGAAAAGATGGTGAAGATGGTGGTGTTGTTTTTATGGTGAGGGCGGCGGTGGCGGCGCTATGGTGGATTTAGGGGGCGGCGGTGGTGTTATAAAGAAAGAAGAGAGAGAGAGAGATAAGGTTGGTGATGGGTGTGTTGTTATGTTATTACAGGGACGATTTCATGTATTTACTCTTTTCAAAAATCCTTTTTGTAACAATAATAATAATACTTGTGTGGTGAGTAGGGGATTTAGTAGCCCGGTGTCAATACACGGACCAAACCCGAAACTTAAATAACCAAATGTCTTTCTCAAACCAAACCCGTTCCAAAATAATAATATCCGATCCAATAATAAAATGAAATTAAAATTGTTAGGTTAACCTAGTGCCAGAGTCAACGTAGTACCAGTGAGAATTTAAGAATACATCACCGAGCATAATATCAAAATGAATTATGAAAATAATTCACAAATTCCATAACATCATTAAATATAATTATCCACAAAAATAGGTCTTACAAGTTCATTGTGAATAAAAATTCCAAATAAAAATTATAACGAACTTTAACGTAATGCGGGTTTTCAAAATAGCTCCCTAAATTGCCGGTTGCCACAGCAACTTTCTGGGTAAATCGACTCTTTTGACCAATCTCAGACCAAGCATATCACCAACACTATCCATAATCGTAACTTACAAACATTGGCAATGAAATTCGTTTATAATTCTAAAAAAAAGAACTTTTTTTCCCAGGTTTAACCAACCAACCTATTGTGACAGTAACAACTTTCTGTGCAAAACGGTTATTTCCAATCAATTTTGAAAAAAAAATGTGTCAAAACATTGAAGACATCTTAAAGCGAATAATACCACATCGAAAGACCTCATAAGTTTATACGATACTCCTTGAATACCCATTACTATAAGTAGCAATATCATAGATAAATTTGTAACTTACAAATGCTGGTGGCTGGTGGCAAGATTAACTGTTGAATGAATTGGTTCATAGCTTTCACGACAGATGATTACAGTCGAGTATCAGGAGCAGATGGGCTGATGACATCTTGGAAGCTTCGATCTCAGCACAGTAATTGAATTCTCTAGTAACCTGATAGACATTTAAGAATTAAGTCATTTATATTTCTATGGAAAAAATATTAAGTCAAAGGACTCAAACAGTTGTGGATCAAAGATTTTATCTAGGATAAACACTACCATAACAAACATTAGTGCATTATATTTCTTTTAAAACAAATGCAAGGCGAAAGAAATGAGTAGAGATTACTTGCATCACTAATATTCCAACCTAGTGTAAAACGGCACCTCACCAGAATTCAAAATAAGGCCTGCACATTTCACTCGACACACAATATTAAATGTAAGTGCCAGTTTTTCTAGTTTATGTTGTAACTTCTGGAATGTAGAAGTATGTATATGTGTTTGAGAGAGTAATGACGGTAACTAATTGCTAGAGTAAAAGAAGCGGCAAAAAACATTGATCCTACAAAACCTACTTATTTCAATCCAAGAATGCTACTTACCAGTTTGCAGAACTCCATTTATTATACCATTAGTTTTCAGCTGACAAACCACATATCGTGCAGCTCCAACTTCGGTTCCCGGAAGTTTGTGGAAAAAGGTGGGTTGTTGTTTGTTTTCTTTGACAGCAACTGCAATATAAAATGATAACTTAAGTTAGGCTTAAGTACCAAAACAGTAAATGTGATATACTCAAATCCACAGCATGTAAAGTTTTCTGGGAAACGATAATTAACTGCAAAGCCGCAACCGGCATTCATCAATCCACGGCAACAAAAGCCATTTCACTAAACCTGTGTACGTAAGAAAAAATACATATTTACCTTATACCATTTTAAAAAATCATTCTAAGAAATGCTATCCTGATACTCTCAAAAAGTATAGTAAATTTTCAAATGGTCGCTCATACGTGTCCTGCATACCCAGCTTGGTTTTGATAACTGGTGCACTCGACCTTACGCCATAGCCTCAATTGCATGGTTGAGATTTTGGAATAAGAGAAGAAATTAAAAAAAAAATAATAAAGAAAAGAAAAGGTGACAGCCAAAAGCTTTGTACTCTGATGGGGGACCTAGACAAAGAGCTTACTGTATCATACACATGGCATATAATTGATTATTGTTGATTCTACACACCATTTGAACAAATCAACAATAGATGACAATACATCATATTGATTACTAATGCAGCCATATGACTGATCAGTTCCAAAACATATCCATATCGAAATTTAAAAAACAAACCATCTCATAATCATATCAAATTTTCTGCTAGAAGTTCAGCAGTTCATTTAATCCTAGCTCGAAAATAAGCTACTTTGGTAACAAAAGTCAAAAGCGGTCACAATACGGTATACCAACTTTGACAATACGGTATATCTATCCTTACATTTCGATTTTATAGATTGAAAGTAAAACATAACAACCTTTCTGTAAAAATGAAGCTAAGATAGAAAGTACATAATAGTAGAATACAAACCTGGCAACGGCGATAAAGCTAAACTGTTGGGCTGAATCAAGACTCAAATGGCATATAAAGACTCGAATGATTTGTAAATCTGAGGCTCAGATCTGTTGTTCCTTGGGTGACTTGACATGCCCGCCATGGTTGCACCTAGTTAATGTTTCTAGTTGCCTTGCCAAGATACGGGAACATGTCAGCCATGCTCATGCAAGAGTGAGATTGCAGCAATATTCATCATCGCCTACGAAACCATAATTAGGAATCAGGTATGTATGCATAATTGGGATAACCGTTGTTTTGTTTCTAAGAAAGTATAATTATATAACTTAAACATACGCTGGGCTGTGTGGGTAATTTTTTTCTGTCAACCCAAATGGCATGTAAAGACTCAAATGATCTGTCAACATAAAATGCAATCTTCCAAAGGCACAACCCTAATATAACAACCCTAATCTACTTGCATAAACCACCACAATTCAACAATAACAATAATCACAATTTAGGCAACCTAAACCCTAAATCCAACACCAGAAAGTAACAAATGCCCACAAAAAAGTGAAAAAAACACAATAAGAATTCTAACCTATAATAGATTCTGCAACACAATTTGATGAAACAATAACCTTGGTAACGTTTTTTTGATTTTTTTTTCTTTTTCTTTTTTTATCAGAAAAATACCAATCTAACAAAGGGCAAATGTTATCCACAACGCATGACCATAGCATGTCAAATTGACAGCGAGTATCAGGCTCAGAATAAAGCTTAATAATCAAAAAAGGTGGTCGTCCGCCATGGCTGCAAACATAACAGTTTACCTAGCCAAGACACGGACGCACGCAACCTTATTCAAGGTTTCTTGCATTCATCACAGCCTAGCCATATAAGGTGTGCACATTTTTCGGCACACTTGTTGCGAACGAAAGGTTATCCACAACCCGTGAGCCTAGCATATGAAATTCATATCAAGCATGAGGCTGATAGTAAAGCTTAAGAATAAAAAAAGGTTGTCGTCCGCCATGGCTGCAAACATAATAGTTTACCTAGCCAAGACACGGACACACCCAACTTTTAGTCAACGCTGCCTGCAAAGGTTATTCACAAACCGTGAGCCTAGCATATGAAATTCATAGGAATTCGGCATGTGCCATATTCTTTAGAAATGCCATGTTAGGGCCAAACCAACTTGCCACAACCTGACAACAACACTCAAACTAACATCAGTAGTCCCATATCATAAACCCTCATCAGAAACCCGCAACCAGAAAACACCCAGGAAAATCAAAAACACAATCCATACCTGTAGGATCCCAAAACCCCCCCAAAATTCATACTTGCAGGATCCAAATTAGGTCATGAATTAGGCAAAATTAAACCATAACAAAAAATTAAAACCCATAAAATTTAAAAGCCCTAAAAAACCCCAAATTAACATAACCCTAATTTAAACAAAAAAACGAAATAATTTAATTAGAACATACTGAAATAAAAATTAACATATAATCAAAATAAAACCATGAAAAATCTAATTTTTTTACGCAAATCAGTAATTAGGCATAAACCCATATCATAAACTATAAAACACAAAAATATCAAAATCACAAAACCTAAAATTGATAATAAAAAACAACAGAAACCCCCAATTTTTTTTAAACCCTAATTTTACCTTCGTTATGTTTCTGGGATTTGAAGATCCTTCATCGCATATCAAGTCCAACGAAATCTTGTGTCCCGATCTATAAATCTGATTAACTTTCTTTGGAGAGATAGATGAACCGATATTTTTTTTTTCGGATTTCGCAGACATAGATGAGGCATTAATTTTTTTTGGGGTGGATCTTTGTTTTCTGGTTTGTGGAAGAAAGATCAAGAAGAGTTTTTGTTATTTGTGAGTGAGTGTGAAAATGTGTTGTGTGAGGGGAGATATTCCCAAGTTTTTTTCTAAACCCGACCCGTCAAAAATGGTTTCTACAGTATATATGTGAGGGGAGTTACAGTAGGCCAAAAAGGGCAAAAAGGGAGGGGCAACAAAGCCCGATAAATGTATGTATGTTATAATTTATGTATTTGAATATATGTAATGCATTTATATTTGATCTTTGCAATTGTCCAACCCATAAAAGGCTTTTTGATTTTTCTATATTTATTGCTTCATCAAATTTCCCATGAAAATTCGAAGTTGTAATCTAATGTCATGTATTTGACTTTCTATGGTCCTCAAAAGCTTTTCATTTTGCATAGGGCTTTTCCCATGAAAATTGAAACACTTTTCCTTTTGGAATGTCTTAGAGATCAAACATTTATTTTCTCGTAAACTTTTAAGATTGAGATTAGAAGTTGTTAATTAACAAAACTTTTAATTCGGTGCACAAACTACTTGATACTATTGCGCAAGCTCCATATGTACTACTTCTAATGAAAAAAAAAGTCTAGTTTTAAATATTCAATGCTACTTAAATTTAGCCATTGTTTTGAATTAAAAATAACTTGTAACCAAAAACATATTAATAGAAAAATCATATATGATCTTCTATAAAAATCAAGTTCACAAATGGAAGGCATGGATTGACGTAAATGAAATAAAGGGTTGAGAAATTAATTTTACTAAAACTTAAAGTCTTCAAAATGAAGATCCTAAATGTTTTAGTACATTCAAAAACATAAATGAAGATCCCAAATTATGTATTTTGAATACATGTAATGTACTTCCTTTAATTTTGAATTTCCTTTTATTGTATTTATTTTTATATTTGATCTTTGCAATAGTCTGACCCCTCTTTGATTTTTCTACTTTTATTATTTTACCAATTATCTGGCCAAAATGCTCATCAAATTTGAAGTTGTAATCTATTGTCTTGTATTTGACTTTCTATGGTCCTCAAAAGCTCTTCATTTTGTATACACTTGCTCGCTTTGTCCCATGAAAATTGAAACACTTTTCCTTTTTGGATGTCTTAGAGATCAAACATTCCCTTTAAAATTGAGATTAGGAGTTGTTAATTAACAAAACTTTTAATTAGGTCGATCCATATACTACTTAATACTATAGTGTAAGTTGCATTTACTACTTTTAATGATATTGGTTTTGAAGAAGTCACGTATTAAATTCACAATACTAGAATTTAATCATTGTTTTGTATTTAAAATAATTTGTAATCAAAAATATATTAATAGAAAATCCATATATGATTTTCTATAAAAATCAAGTTCACAAGTGGAAGGCCTAGATTGACGTAAATGAAATTAAGGGTTGAGAAATTAAATTTACTAAAACTTAAAGTCTCCTAAATGAAGATCCTAATGTTTAAGTGCATATGAAAACATAAATGAAGATCCAAAATTAGGTATTTGAACGAGTTTAGTAATAGACCGCGCTTCATTGCGATTTAAAAGCACGTGTTACCGCTCCTTATAAGCAAGAAAAAAACACCCAAAATGGGGTTCTCAATAATGCTCGTCATAGGATTTTTTTTCCGAGTCTGGTTATGTCTATATCACCAGAGTATAACTGAGCATGTTTTTGTAGAATTTTACATGGTTCATCTTATGGTATAAAAAATCTAATGTGACTAGGATTTTGCTATAACACATACCTGTAATGCAGAACGTCACCTAGTGCTCCAAGCATTAGCAAAAACAACTTTGTAAAATTAACACCATTTTCCGGTGCAAAAGCCAATTTCCGGCCTCTTGCTAAAAGAATAGCCAACTCAAAAGTCTCTAACAGTAGGACTGTGTTGTTCATAGACGGAAAGAGATACTTAGACAACCAAAGTGCTATGCACGGCTTGTGTTCATGAACGTCTTGATTGTTCTTAAACTCGGTCTTCCAAGCAAGGACCTCTAGTCATATGTGTTTGTAAGCTTTAATTAAATTTAATAAAGCGTAGTCACGGTCCTGGAGGCTCTCGACATGACTAGTGACAGGGTCTCCCAAAACAAAAACCCCTCCTAGAACCATCATATCTCCAAGATTGATAGTATCCCCCCCCCCCCTCTATATTGATATAACCATCAAAACGGAAAACACTACACAGCTAAAAGAATGTCAGAATTACATATCCTGGTACGTTGACATGACAATGGGATGTAATACAATCACTCTTTCTTTGGTTTTTTGAAGGTTTAATGGGACGTAATAACAATTTATAGTATTTCAACTAATGTATTGATTAAGGCAAACTTACTTATTTGTACATACTAAGTCATTGTAATTGCATAGCATGTGTATATTTTCCATGTATTGAGGCATATCAACGAAAAAAACCACAAACAATATAGCATCTAATCACACAACACCTATCAGAACGTGCGAAATACTTTTGTGTTGGCAAGCTAATTAATAAAGTAAGCTACTTGGTTTAGTTGATCTAATCTTAATTCAGAAACCACTTTGCAAATCACTCAGCATGGACAGACATATGCTCAAAATACAACATATAAATTTCAATAAAGAAAATAACCAACAAGCAAACTAACTTACTTAGACTTCGAGATTTGAGTTGCCATATATATTGGCTTCAAGTGATGTTCTTGGATATCCTGATTTCTCAAATCTCAACACATTAAAGTTGTTTGCTTGTGTTTGTACAGTTTGATGATTACACATTATCAAGCTTCATGATGAAAATCTCTCTGCAAGAGCTGAAAAGAGTGTGTGACGAACCAATATAAGTAAATTAACCATGAATAAACGTATATAAACAAATTAACGGTTTTAGTCACTCTACTATTTTGCGTACACCTCAATCATTAAAAGACAGCTTTGTGTCCCATCTCAGATTCTCAGATAACTAATTAGATATATAATAAAATAGTGGCAGAACTAGAACTTTTTTTTTGGGGGGGGGGGGGGGGGGGGGGAATAGGAGATTTACTTGTAACCTCAACTAAATTACCCCTAAAACCTATAATATTTACACTAGATGCCACAATTTTTTTTTTTATTTTTTTTTGGGGTGGGGGGAGGCGGAACCCTCACCTACCCCTACGTAGGTCCGCCCTTGTAATTAATGAAGTACTCAATCAGATTTCATACGATGTGAACAATCTTTACACTAGATTTCATGCGAATAAGAGATTTATTTGTAACCTCAACTAAATTACCCCTAAAACCTATAATATTTACACTAGATGCCGCATTTTTTTTTTGGGGGGGGGGGGTGGTGTGACAACTGGCAAATTGGGGAGCCGTTTTAAAAACCCGCGTTACTTTAAAATTTATAATTTTGGAATATTTAAAAAGTTTATTGTGACGAGATATTTTATGAACGTTGGAATGTGATTTTTAATTGTACGTTATTTATGGAATTGGATTATTTATTAATGATTTGGTTCGAATCATTCGTGATGATTTATTTTTGAGATCATTATTTAGCACTACATTGACTCCGGCACTAGGATAACCTAACAAATTTAAATATTTTGAATTTACTGATTTGGGTTATATATTTATGGAACGTATCTTGGAATTTTAAATTATTGGGAACGAGTTTGGTTCGAGAATGTTGAGATATTTTGAAAGGTTTTCGGGTTTGGTCATATTGTTTATTTAACTGGCCATCTACTCCCTACCCCATTATTATTATTATTATAAAAGAAAGAAAAGAATACAAATAAAAGGAGTGACTACATATTGGCCCTTGTGGAACCTGCCAAATACAAACACAATCTCATCACCTTCATCTTTTTATCTCATCTCTCTCTCTACACTAACCCTAGCCGCCGACCACTCCGGCAGCCGCCACCACTACACCACCACTCCCACGCTTACACCACCACCACCATCTTAACCCTCACTTCATCCTCTTTCTTTTGGTATACATCACGCGCGCCCCAAACACCCCTAACATCCCGTTTGGTTAATCACGCCGCTTAATACACCATCACCACCACTTGTGTTATAAAGATTCTTGAGTTTGGAACTATTAAAAGGTAGGTAACATCGTTTTTACACCTCATGTGCCTCGAAGTGGTCACAAATCCGTGGAAACATGGATGGATTTAATGGGTTTTTATGAAATCTTGATTAAAAATGATGGGGAAACAATATTTTTGTTATAAGAATGGGTTTGGTATCCGGGTTGGTGGAATTCATGTGGAGCTCGAGTGAACCGTGAGCCGTAGCTCACGGCTTGATTTTGGTTCGAGCCGTTTGGCCTTCGTTGATGGGTCTTGATATTAGTAATATTGTAAGCGAGGGTTTGGATTATTGGAGTTGGTTTTGGTTTGGATTTGATTGACCCCTTTTGATGTTGTTTTTGTTCTTGTGTGCCGTGACCCAAGAGGGTCCGTTTGGCAGTTTTGAGTGTGCTCGCATGAGCCTAAGCCGAGACCAAGATGGTCTTGGGGATGAGTCCTCATGACTCGTGGTGTAGCCGAGACCCAAGTGGGTCTCACGGCACGGGTTGACTTGGTAAAACTGACCCGGAACATGCATATCATTTGGATGACTTTCTTGTTGTTGTTTCAGGTTGTTGTTGTTGTGTTTTACTTTGGCCACTGATGTTCTTCTTGTTATTATTTTGATGGGTTGCTGTTGATATAACTGTTTTTGCAGCTACTATTGTTGTTATTATTATTAGCTTACACTATTGTTGTTGCTTGTGACTGTATGGAGTGAAAAGGAGGCCGAGACTCTCGTGGTCTCGGTATTGGTTTCGGATATTTATTTTGTGGAATGGTGTTGACGAAGTGGTATTGGGGACCGATTGTGAGACGGTCAATTAGATGACGGAGATAGGTTAGTCGGGTGCCGTAATCGGACCCTAATGTTGTAGCACGTGGAATTGGGATTGATTTGGACGGAGTTGTTATTTATTCATGACTTGATTATTATTTGTGGACTTGGACTATGAGCCGAGAATAATGACTCGGACATGTGACCAAATTCTTATGACTCGATAAATATTTAAAATCAAACATTAAAAATAATACTCGTAATAATATTATTCATAATATAATTGTTTATATACGTATATAGACGTGATAAACGTACGTGTATATATATATATATATATATATATATATATATATATATATATATATATAAATGCGTATATTAATAATAAAACGATCACGAGTAAATGTTATAATAATATAACGATAATTATTATATTATGCGAATAGTGCAATAAATGTCGGAGTATTATTATAAATAATAACTATAAATAATGTCAAGAACTAATACGTCGGGTAAGTAATAAATAAAAACATGATGACTTTTATAAATTTGGTAAACTATCGAGTTATACGAGTTGTGGTTACTTAAGTCCAAGTGGACTTTATTGTATGACTTTTGTGTTGTCATGGATATATGACGATTAATATAAACATTTTCTATAACTAACTAACTTACTTAATCGACGGGTTAAATCGAGTTATTTGGCTATATAAAATGAGTATATTAATGGGCATCGTATCCCACGACGCCCATAGGTTATGGTACGTGTATTAGGATAATAAATTTACTATATAACTCGTGGAGTTGGCTAAATTGACGAATTTGGCCAATTTGACGATATATATAGGGAATTTATTGGACTACGATATATACCATATAGTATTCTTTGTGCTATGTGCTTTAGGTTGGGTATAATCTTGGAACGATATATTACGTAAATAAATATAGAGGATTACCAAATCGACGGATTTGATAAACTTCGATGATTTATTTAAATAATATGTTGGGCTAATATTAGACCTATAGATGGTTTATTATTTCGTTCGTTGTGGCTTCTTGGTTTGAGTTGTGTCGACCCTCCACCTATATGGATACCAAACGTCGAATTTCAAATTAATATGAAGATAATTTGAGAAATGGATATTTTTGGAAAGTTAAATGGAATATGTTCGGGAATGGGAATATTTGATTTTGAGGAAATGATTTCTGAACGAATTTGATATTGTTAGGAAATGCCGAGTCTGTAGTTGCCGTTACTTGAGTTTGCTTACGTCTTTCATCTATCGATTACTTTTGAGGATTTTCTGGACTTGAGGTGAGTCATAGCCCCACTTTTTACTCTTGAACTTTGTTTTCAATACTTGGGGTGAGAAACGTGCAAATGTTTTATGTGGACTATTATCGCTTTATTTATTTTAAAACTTGCTATGCTTATAGAACTAGGTAGGTTTTAGCGCATGTCGTATCCTTACGAATGCAGCGCATGTCGTATCCTTACGAATGCAAGAACATGACGTATCCTTACGAATGTTGGGCATGTCGCATCCTTGCGAATGCATATTGATTTGATTTGGTTATAGAGCGAGGCCTAGTCAATAACTAGGTAAGCTATACAACGAGGCCTAGACTAGATCTAGGTAAGTTGAGCATGTCGTA
Source organism: Artemisia argyi (assembly GCA_030686995.1). Taxonomy (NCBI): domain Eukaryota; kingdom Viridiplantae; phylum Streptophyta; class Magnoliopsida; order Asterales; family Asteraceae; genus Artemisia; species Artemisia argyi. The sequence goes on from CM060701.1 coordinate 229,268,052, forward strand.
TCCTTACGAATGCAAGAACATGTCGTATCCTTACGAATGTTGGGCATGTCGCATCCTTGCGAATGCATATTGATTTGATTGGTTTTGGACTATAGTGTGCACCTATAGGGTTGATTCGATTTGGTTGGATTATTTTGGTTGGATGATTGAGGCCTAGTCTAGCTAGCAAGCGTTTTGCATATATGTGCACTATATTGATTATGAATTTAAACCTATGATCTCACCAGCGAAAGCTGACTTTTAGCACGTTTTCTCAGGTTATTTAAGTGATGCCCTTGGATGCTTGGATTGGAGGCTTGGCAATGGCACCTGGTTGATGGATCTATTTTCTAAAACTCTGATAAATTATTGTGGACCTACGTTTATTTCTTTTGGGCCTTACTTTGGACAGTTTTTGGGATAAATGTAAACTTTAAAACCCGTTTTGGTTGTGTTTTTCTTATGTTCACTTTCTCTCGTTCTTGCATGACTTTGAATGGATACCAATCCCCGTAGCACCCCGAAAGCTTGTTAAGTCTTCCGCTGTATCAATTTTTTGGGGGTGTTACAGATTGGTATCAGAGCCAGGTTATAGAGAACTAGGTAAATAGACACCTAAACTATAACCGATTTTTATAGAAAACGATCCTCGACCATTGCCCGCCAGCCCGCCAAGCCGAAGCATCATTGTTATTATTGAGGTATGTTGAGATGATTATTAGATATGGGATTCTTGAGATGATTTGAGGATTTGAGATTTATTGATTTAGTGATATGATAGCGTTTTGAGGAATTATATGGCGTTTTGAGGAATTATATGGCTTAATTGTTTTATGAATGATTTTAGTAATGCGGTATTTTAAATCTTTCTTGGTATATATGATTGGGAATTATATGATTATTTTTGATATGGTATTTTGAGTTCGCGGTTTAGTTGTTTTGAAATACTTACACCTACCCTACGCCATTGTCAAAAATCATAGCCTCCTTTGCATGTGTTATTATTAAGAATTGTTATTGCTAGTACGCGTCACCCCTCGTAGATCACTATGGCCCTTGATGACCCATACGTGATGGTCATGCGTTCAGCCATTACTTTATCGTCCCCTTTGTCGCCCTAAGTCACCGATTTTATCGCCTCGTGGTTCACCTGCTCAGAGATGACGATTGATGGAGTACCCCTCCGACGAGGAGTATGAGGAGGAGTACGAGGGTGAGCAGAATGATAACCCTCAAGATGAGAAAGAGAATGATGATCCTCAGGAGGAGATGCCTGATGATGATGGGTCGCCAGCACATTCAGATCATTCTGCGAAGCCCGATTCCCCGATACATCCGTTAGAGCCGGTTTCACTTGATCACTCGTTTTTGTTTGATTCACCACCTGGTAGTCCCGTGGCATCGGACGCGCCATCTGAGATATCTGCTGAGTATGCAGAGTTGGGTGAGACTGGTAGGATGTGGACTCGGATTACTGCACAGGGCGAGAGGATCTCACGGATGTCTGACCAACTTGAGATGATTATTGCTGAGTTTATTGCTGAGTTCATTGCTGAGTTTATTGCTGAGTTCATTGCTGAGTTTGTTGCTGAGTTCATTGCTGAGTTGAGAGTTGATTTGACTACTGTCATGGGCAGGACGACAGCGATTAGGAGAGGTATGATGGAGATACATGAGCAGATAGAGAGTCTGCAGAGAGGTTTCCTCACGGCTCGCGAGGGAGATCGCAAACTGTGGCAGAGGAACACAGAGTTAGAAAAGGAGGTTGCGAACCTCAAGAGGGACAGAGATACACATAGTGTTGAGCTGGGATCGTTATTGAGGAATTTGGATGGTTTGGGATCGGAGTTGAGGAGTCTACGCCAGCATCATGGCTAGATCGATTTGGAATTGTGTTGTTGTTGTGTTGCTTCCTATGCCAGGGAGTACTTGGTTAGGAGAGCTGGTTATTCTATCTCTTAAGTCATGTTATTCAGATTTTATGTTCGTCTCGTAGGGAACGATTAGTATTTATTATGTCCTTTGGTATTTTGGAACGAAGTATCGATCGCTACTTGTATGGACAATGGTGATTTCGTATGATATTCAACGGTTTTTGGCGTACATGGAGAATTGTGTTCCTATTTGCGTGGTTGATATTGTGTTTGGTATTATGTTCGTATTTCGACTTTCACCAATCGGATTCTTGTTGGACGTTATGGTACGTGTTATTGGAGACTTATGAACCTTGTATTGTGATTTCGAATAATGGCTGTACGACGAAACCCTGTCAGATCTACCCGAACTGGAACTGCCGCGACAACCCCTGGTCGCCGAGGGCGCCATCCTACTCGAAATGTTGAAACCCCTACTCCTGATAACCTGGACACCACCAATCGCAACAACAGGTATCAAAATGTTGATGTTCAGGGAGACAATGATAATGTTCCACTTAACGCACCTACTGTGGATCAAGCAATGATCAATCAACTTGTGGAGCAACGAGTTGCTGAGCTACTAGCTGAGTCAAATCATTCCAACAATTCTGCTGGAACATTTCCACCTGTTCGTGCTAATGGATGTAACTGCAAGGAGTTTAAAATTTGTGGACCCATTGAGTTTTGTGGAACTGAAGGAGTGGTCTACTTGGTCAGGTGGATAGAGAAGACTGAGTCAGTGTTTAATGTCAGTGGTTGTGCGGAGAATGCGAAGGTAAAGTTTGCTTCTTTTACTTTCAAGAATGAAGCTTTAACTTGGTGGAACAATTACCGTAATTCGGTTGGGAGTGATGTGGCTTATGCTATGACTTGGGAGCAATTTAAGTCTTTGATGATTCAGACTTACTGCCCAAGGAATGAGATTAAGAAGCTGAAGATTGAGTTCTGGAACCATAAGGTGAAAGGTACCGATATGGCAACTTACAATCGCCGTTATAGAGAGTTAGCCTTACTTTGCCCCGATATGGTTAGGACTGAGACACAAAGGATTGAGAGGTATACCGATGGGTTGCCGGTAGCTACAAGGAACGATGTGATTTCTGCTAAGCCTGCAAACATTCATGAGGCTATCACTATTGCTCAACAATTGATGGATTCGTTGGTATTGGAAGAAGCTGAGAAAGACAAGAATGGAAAGAGGAAGAGGGATAATCAGTCTAAGGGTAATGATCGTCGAAACAAGCGAGAAACGACTACTAGAGCTTATGCTATGGGAGATGGAGATAAAAGGAACCAAAATGGTGATGCACCCAAGTGTGGACGTTGCCACCAAAATCATTCTGGATGGTGTAGTGTAATATGTCAGAACTGCTCAAAGAAAGGACACACATCTAAGGATTGTAGGGTTCGACCTCTTGCTATGGTTCAAGCTACTCCTGAAGTGAGAAGTAAGGCGGATGTTACTTGTTTTGGGTGTGGAAAGAAAGGACACTATAGGAGTGAGTGTAGAGAATCGTGGAACCAAGGAAATCAAGGATCGGGTGGTAATGGGTACAATAATGGAAACCGTGGAGCTGGAGGAAACCGTGGACGACAAGATAATGAGGGCAACGTGTGGAAGCTGGAACTGCTCATGGAAGAGTGTATGCACTTGGGAACGAGAGAGGAGAATATCCGAATGTCGTTACTGGTACGTTCCTTCTCAATAATCGTTATGCTTCCATACTATTTGATACTGGTGCCGATAAGAGTTTTGTGTCCACTAAGTTTGCACCCTTACTAGAGAAACCCCCGATGGCTTTAGGAATTGGTTATGATGTAGAGTTAGCTAATGGAGATATAGAGAGGATTAGGACTATCATTCGCGGTTGCACGTTAAACTTTCTGAATCGTCCTTTCAACATAGATCTTCTACCCGTCACGCTAGGAAGTTTTGATGTCATTATTGGTATGGATTGGTTGTCGAAGTATCGTGCTCATATACTTTGCGATGAGAAGATCGTGCGTGTGCCTTACGGTAAAGAGATTCTGAACATACCAGGAGATTGAAAAGAATTGAGAGGCCCATCTAGATTAGCGGTCATATCTTGCACTAAATTACCGAAGCTAATGGAAAAAGGATGTTGCCTTTTCTTAGCTCAAATTTCTGAGAAAGGAGGGGAGGAGAAGAAGGAAAGCTGCATTGGAGATGTGCCTATAGTTCGTGATTTTTCGGATGTGTTTCCCGATGAATTGCAGGGAATTCCGCCTACTAGACAAGTAGAGTTTCAGATTGATTTGATACCTGGTGCCGCACCCGTGGCACAAGTGCCTTATCATCTTGCACCTACTGAATTGGAAGAGTTGTCGAAACAATTAGCGGAGTTAACCGAAAAGGGATTTATAAGACCAAGTTCTTCGCCTTGGGGAGCCCCGGTCTTATTTGTGAAGAAGAAGGATGGATCGTTTCGTATGTGTATTGATTATCGAGAGTTGAACAAGTTAACGGTGAAAAATAGATACCCGTTACCGAGGATCGACAATTTGTTCGATCAGCTTCAAGGATCGAGTGTGTATTCAAAGATCGATTTGAGATCGGGATATCATCAGCTTCGAGTTCGCGAGGAAGATATTCCGAAAATGGCTTTCAGAACCCGTTACGGGCATTACGAGTTTCAGGTGATGCCGTTTGGGTTGACTAACGCACCGGCGGTATTCATGGACCTCATGAATCGGGTGTGTAAGCCTTACTTAGATAAATTCGTGATTGTGTTCATCGACGATATTCTAATTTATTCGAAGAGTGAGAAAGAGCATGAGGGGCATCTAAGGCTTATCTTAGAATTGCTCAGGAAAGAGAAGCTGTATGCCAAGTTCTCCAAATGTGAATTTTGGATTCCGACGGTACAATTTCTGGGTCATGTGATTGATAGACAAGGAGTTCATGTAGATCCTGCTAAGATTGAAGCGATTAAAAGTTGGGCTGCACCGACAACCCCAACAGAAGTTCGTCAATTTTTGGGATTAGCCGGTTATTACCGAAGATTCATTGAGGGATTTTCGAAGATAGCAAAACCGTTGACCAAATTGACTCAAAAGAGTGTTAAATATGAATGGGGAGATAAGGAAGAGGAAGCATTTCAATTACTTAAGGAGATGTTGTGTAGTGCTCCTATTTTAGCGTTACCTGAAGGTAACGAGGACTTCGTCATCTATTGTGATGCTTCTCATAAAGGTTTAGGAGCTATGTTAATGCAACGAGAGAAAGTGATAGCTTATGCTTCCCGATAGCTCAAGAAGCACGAGAAGAACTACACCACCCATGATTTGGAGTTAGGTGCTGTGGTTTTTGCCTTAAGGATATGGAGACATTACTTGTATGGAACCAAGTGTGTAGTGTTTACTGACCACAAAAGTCTGCAACACATTTTGAACCAAAAAGAGCTTAACATGAGACAACGACGTTGGATTGAGTTGCTAAGCGATTATGATTGTGAAATTCGTTACCATCCTGGTAAAGCAAACGTTGTTGCTGATGCTCTTATTCGAAAGGAGAGAATTCCACCGTTACGAGTTAAGTCATTAGGAATGACTATCGTATCGCCATTACCGTCTCAAATATTAGAAGCTCAAACGGAAGCGTTGAAAGCAGAAAATCGACCTGCTGAGAACATATTTGGGATGGCAAAAAATGAGAAGGAATTTGTTAAGCGTTCTGATGGAGTATTAAGTTTTGGAGAGCGAAGTTGGGTACCTTTGTATGGAGGAATTCAAGAGTTGATTATGCACGAGTCGCATAAGTCAAGATACTCTATTCATCCTGGGTCTGACAAGATGTACCAGGATTTGAAAAAGTTATATTGGTGGCGAAATATGAAGCCAGATATAGCATTGTACGTTAGTAAGTTTTTGACTTGCTCTAAGGTTAAGGCCGAACATCAACGACCGTCATGACTATTGACGCAGCCAGAACTCCCGGTTTGGAAATGGGAGCGGATTACAATGGACTTTATTAACAAATTACCAAAGACAACTAGCGGTTGTGACGCTATATGGGTAATTGTGGATCGATTGACTAAGTCTGCTCATTTCCTGGCGATTAGTGAAGATGATAGTGTTGATAAACTTGCGAGGTTGTATGTGAAGGAGATTGTTTCTCGTCATGGAGTTCCGATATCGATTATTTCTGATCGCGACAGCCGCTTTACGTCAGCATTGTGGCGATCACTTCAAACCGCTTTGGGGACGAGACTTGATATGAGTACTGCATATCATCCCCAAACCGATGGTCAAAGTGAGAGAACTATTCAGACTTTGGAGGATATGCTTCGTGCATGCATAATAGACTTTGGTAAAGGCTGGGAGAAATATCTACCCCTTGCGGAGTTCTCCAATAACAATAGCTACCACACAAGTCTTAAAGCTGCACCGTTTGAAGCTTTATATGGTCGTAAATGTCGTTCACCTATTGGTTGGGCTAAAGTTGGAGATAGCCAACTCACAGGCCCTGAGCTTATTTTGGAGACTACTGAGAAAGTAACGCAAATTCGAGATCGATTGCAAGCAGCTAGAGATAGGCAGAAAGGTTACGCCGATCAGAGACGTAAACCCCTAGAATTCCAGGTTGGAGACAAAGTGATGCTGAAAGTCTCGCCTTGGAAGGGTGTGATACGTTTTGGGAAACGTGGGAAACTTAATCCCCGCTACATTGGACCATTTCTTATTTTGGAAAGAATTGGGTCCGTGGCTTATCGGTTGGAATTACCACCGGAATTGAGTAAAGTTCATGATGTGTTTCATGTTAGCAATTTGAAGAAGTGTCTTTTGGACGAAACGCCGGTTACACCAATTAAGGATATTCGTGTGGATGAGAGTTGGAATTTTATGGAAGAGCCGATTGAGATATTGGATAGAGAGATTAAACGACTTAAGAGAAGTCGTATTCCGCTCATCAAAGTTCGTTGGAATTCGAGGCATGGACCGGAATTCACGTGGGAACGTGAGGATGAGTTTCGAAAGAGATATCCGAAGCTTTTTACTTCGTAGATTGTTTGTTCCGAGTGAAACCCGGGACGGGTTTCTTCTGAGGCTGGGAGGATGTGACAATTGGCAAATTGGGGAGCCGTTTTGAAAACCCGCATTACTTTAAAATTTATAATTTTGGAATATTTAAAAAGTTTATTGTGACGAGATATTTTATGAACGTTGGAATGTGATTTTTAAATGTACGTTATTTATGGAATTGGATTATTTATTAATGATTTGGTTCGAATCATTCGTGATGATTTATTTTTGAGATCATTATTTGGCACTACATTGACTCCGGCACTAGGATAACCTAACAAATTTAAATATTTTGAATTTACTGATTTGGGTTATATATTTATGGAACGTATCTTGGAATTTTAAATTATTGGGAAAGAGTTTGGTTCGAGAATGTTGAGATATTTTGAAAGGTTTTCGGGTTTGGTCATATTGTTTATTTAACTGGCCATCTACTCCCTACCCCATTATTATTATTATTCTAAAAGAAAGAAAAGAATAAAAATAAAAGGAGTGACTACATATTGGCCCTTGTGGAACCTGCCAAATACAAACACAATCTCATCACCTTCATCTTTTTATCTCATCTCTCTCTCTACACTAACCCTAGCTGCCGCCCACTCCGGCAGCCGCCACCACTACACCACCACTCCCACGCTTACACCACCACCACCATCTTAACCCTCACTTCATCCTCTTTCTTTTGGTATACATCACGCACGCCCCAAACACCCATAACATCCCGTTTGGTTAATCACGCCGCCTAATACACCATCACCACCACTTGTGTTATAAAGATTCTTGAGTTTGGAACTATTAAAAGGTAGGTAACATTGTTTTTACACCTCGTGTGCCTCGAAGTGGTCACAAGTCCGTGGAAACATGGATGGATTTAATGGGTTTTTATGAAATCTTGATTAAAAATGATGGGGAAACAATATTTTTGTTATAAGAATGGGTTTGGTATCCGGGTTGGTGGAATTCATGTGGAGGTCGAGTGAACCGTGAGCCGTAGCTCACGGCTTGATTTTGGTTCGAGCCGTATGGCTTTCGTTGATGGGTCTTGATATTAGTAATATTGTTAGCGAGGGTTTGGATTATCGGAGTTGGTTTTGGTTCGGATTTGATTGACCCCTTTTGATGTTGTTGTTGTTCTTGTGTGCCGTGACCCAAGAGGGTCCGTTTGGCAGTTTTGAGTGTGCTCGCATGAGCCTAAGCCGAGACCAAGATGGTCTTGGGGATGAGTCCTCATGACTCGTGGTGTAGCCGAGACCCAAGTGGGTCTCTCGGCACGGGTTGACTTGGTAAAATTGACCCGAAACATGCATATTATTTGGATGACTTTCTTGTTGTTGTTTCAGGTTGTTGTTGTTGTGTTTTACTTTGGCCACTGATGTTCTTCTTGTTATTATTGTGATGGGTTGCTGTTGATATAACTGTTTTTGCAGCTACTATTGTTGTTATTATTATTAGCTTACACTATTGTTGTTGCTTGTGACTGTATGGAGTGAAAAGGAGGCCGAGACTCTCGTGGTCTCGGTATTGGTTTCGGATATTTATTTTGTGGAGTGGTGTTGACGAAGTGGTATTGGGGACCGATTGTGAGACGGTCAATTAGATGACGGAGATAGGTTAGTCGGGTGCCGTAGTCGGACCCTAATGTTGTAGCACGTGGAATTGGGATTGATTTGGACGGAGTTGTTATTTATTCATGACTTGATTATTATTTGTGGACTTGGACTATGAGCCGAGAGTAATGACTCGGACATGTGACCAAATTCTTATGACTCGATAAATATTTAAAATCAAATATTAAAAATAATACTCGTAATAATATTATTGATAATATAATCATTTATATAGGTATATAGACGTGATAAACGTACATATATATATATATATATATATATATATATATATATATATATATATATATATATATATATATATATATATATATAAATGCGTATATTAATAATAAAACGATCATGAGTAAATGTTATAATAATATAACGATAATTATTATACTATGCGAATAGTGCAATAAATGTCGGAGTATTATTATAAATAATAACTATAAATAATCTCAAGAACTAATACGTCGGGTAAGTAATAAATAAAAACATGATGACTTTTATAAATTTGGTAAAATATCGAGTTATACGAGTTGTGGTTACTTAAGTCCAAGTGGACTTTATTGTGTGACTTTTGTGTTGTCACGGATATATGACGATTAATATAAACATTTTCTATAACTAACTAACTTATTTAATCGACGGGTTAAATCGAGTTATTTGGCTATATAAAATGAGTATGTTAATGGGTATCGTATCCCACGACGCCCATAGGTTGTGGTACGTGTATTAGGATAATAAATTTACTATATAACTCGTGGAGTTGGCTAAATTGACGAATTTGACCAATTTGACGATATATATATTGGGAATTTATTGGACTACGATATATACCATATAGTATTCTTTGTGCTATGTGCTTTAGGTTGGGTATAATCTTGGAACGATATATTACGTAAATAAATATGGGGGACTACCAAATCGACGGATTTGATAAACTTTGATGATTTATTTAAATAATATGTTGGGCTAATATTAGACCTATAGATGGTTTATTATTTCGTTCGTTGTGGCTTCTTGGTTTGAGTTGTGTCGACCCTCTACCCATATGGATACCAAACATCGAATTTCAAATTAATATGAAGATAATTTGAGAAATGGATGTTTTTGGAAAGTTTAATGGAATACGTTTGGGAATCGGAATATTTGATTTTGAGGAAATGATTTCTGAACGAGTTTGATATTGTTAGGAAGTGCCGAGTCTGTAGTTGCCATTACTTGAGTTTGCTTACGTCTTTAATCTATCGATTACTTTTGAGGATTTTCTGGACTTGAGGTGAGTCATAGCCACACTTTTTACTCTTGAACTTTGTTTTCAATACTTGGGGTGAGAAACGTGCAAATGTTTTATGTGGACTATTATCGCTTTATTTATTTTAAAACTTGCTATGCTTATAGAACTAGGTAGGTTTTAGCGCATGTCGTATCCTTACGAATGCAGCGCATGTCGTATCCTTACGAATGCAAGCGCATGTCGTATCCTTACAAATGTTGGGCATGTCGCATCCTTGCGAATGCATATTGATTTGATTTGGTTATAGAGCGAGGCCTAGTCAAGAACTAGGTAAGCTATACAACGAGGCCTAGACTAGATCTAGGTAAGTTGTGCATGTCGTATCCTTACGAATGCAGCGCATGTCGTATCCTTACGAATGCAAGAACATGTCGTATCCTTACGAATGTTGGGCATGTCGCATCCTTGCGAATGCATATTGATTTAATTGGTTTTGGACTATAGTGTGCACCTATAGGGTTGATTCGATTTGGTTGGATTATTTTGGTTGGATGATTGAGGCCTAGTCTAGCTAGCAAGCGTTTTGCGTATATGTGCACTATATTGATTATGAATTTAAACCTATGATCTCACCAGCGAAAGCTGACTTTTAACACGTTTTCTCAGGTTAATTAAGTGATGCCCTTGGATGCTTGGATTGGAGGCTTGGCAATGGCACCTGGTTTATGGATCTATTTTCTAAAACTCTGATAAATTATTGTGGACCTACGTTTATTTCTTTTGGGCCTTACTTTGGACAGTTCTTGGGATAAATGTAAACTTTAAAACCCGTTTTGGTTGTGTTTTTCTTATATTTACTTTATCTTGTTCTTTGATGACTTTGAATGGATACCAATCCCCGTAGCACCCCGAAAGCTTGTTGAGTCTTCCGCTGTATCAATTTTTTGGGGGTGTTAAGGGAGGGGGGGAGGCGGGACCCTCCCCTACCCCTACGTAGGTCCGCCCTTGTAATTAATGAAGTACTCAATCAGATTTCATGCGATGTGAACAATCTATAGGCTTTGTACAATAACTAAGGAACTGGCCTACTACTAGAAGATTTGAAATTGAATATTCAGTCTTTCAATGAAACCTATTCATCGACAGTAAAGTAGAGAAGACGTTAAAAAGAAATATGCAAACATGCATAACGGTAAATCTGTGTGGAATCCATATCCCATAGATCTTACGAGTATAACAATAATAATTTCTTTATTTGAAATCTAACAAAAGGACTAATGAAAGAAGAGTCTAATTTGGAATCTAAACAAGCTGTTTAGGAGATGATCATGAAAACTGAACAAAACAAGATTGAAAACTTGAAACAGTGATTAAGATGTAATTTTTGAAAACATAATTAGTAGGAAGTTAAGATCAGCTATCCTACAAACATTACAAATTCCATCATCAACGAAACATGAAATTTATATGAAACTGTAAAACCGGATGGGAATTTAAAGCCACAACATTACAGCAGTACAAGCTATAAAATACAAGAAAAATACGCTAATATCTCACTCTTTTCCTACGCTTTAAATTTGGTGGAAGAGGGACACGATGATCCTGAGTAGCAATGGGCTCACTTTTCCACCATTCCTCATACCAATGAATCCTAGTTTAAGTCTAACCCTAACTCTATAAAAGTAAGTACAGATAAATCGTTATACATAGACTAATTATACTTTATCTCACTAAGAATTGCTACTATATCATAACACGGGTGTTTGTCTAAGCTTATATTCTGGGATTAGGCTTATAATATTTCAAAATCAGCTTATGACTCTTACAAATGATAAGCTCATAAGCTCTTGAATAGTTTTTGGGTTAACTTATCATAGTTAGTGAGGTAAATTACAAAAAAGTACATGAACAACTAAAATTGCTATGGTAATATGAGGATATAAAAGTATTTCCTATAACACCCATTAAATACGCTCACCCCTCAAATAAGCCACTAAATTTGGGCTTATCAAATCCCCCTTGTGCAAGCCCCCTAAATATGCCTAAAGAAAAATTTCAAAATAAGCCGGAAACATGCGCTTATGAAATAAGCTTAACAAACACTCAGATATTTGACCTCAAAGTCAGCATTGATTCTGTTTAGAGTGAAGATAATATTAAGAGATGATCATAGGGTAATTTAGAAGCCTAAAACAAACCAGAGCATTATTGGCAAAAAGATGAAGTCGCTTGTGATTATATTTCCCTGATGATGAAGATCGGGAAAAAAAAATGGGGGAAGTTCAAAGATGTTTAGAATGGTTTTTGGGATTTGATAAATAAAAGTACCGAAGGAGTTAAAAGCAAGTTTAAATTATGGGTTAGCAAGTTTCCATTCGGACGGGCCTAACTATATATATAATATTCGTCTGACACACAAAAACAAAGAAAAAACCAAAAACAAAACCCTCAGTAAAAAAAACGCACTTTCACCGCTGAAGTAAAATCATCAACTCACGTGATTTGTAACTGTAATTCGCGATGGGCTCAGAAGAATCTCCTGTGGAATGGCCTTCGAACAAAGTTCGAGAAACTTTTATAAAGTTTTTTGAAGAAAAAAAGGAACATGTTTACTGGAAAGCAAGTCCTGTTGTTCCTGTTAATGATGAATCTCTTCTCTTTGTTAATGCTGGTATATATCATCCATAATATTGTTGGTATTTGTTTATGTTTAGTGTTTTTAAGGTATATGAATCGTGTAATTTAGTTTATGGCTGTGTTTGAGGACCGGTTTTTGGAGTTTTTACTAGGGTTTATTGGTTAGCTTTTAGTGTTTAGACTTTATAATATGATTTGTTTGGCTACGAATGTTTATTTTTTGGATTGTGGCTAGCTGCTCTAACCAAACAATGCTTAACTTTTTTATAAATCGCTACACTGGGTAACTTTTATAAAACAAACAACTGCGTACTCTAGCTTAAACATAACCTATGTTGTCGTTGTAGGGTGTGTAACTGTTCAAAGCCCAAATGTGAACAGAATTTGAAAAGAACAGTGGATTCGAACTTTTGGATTAGTAATTGAAAGTTGATTTACTGCCAAAACGACGTCTTGTATAAAAAATATTGAGAGCCAATCCTTTTAAATGGTATGTAACTGCAGTTGTAGGTGAAAAGTGTGTAAAAAAGACTTAAAACTACACATGTAGCTACTACCAATTAATAGCACATGCTATATAGTACAAGATACAGCTAATTTTCTAGTAGCTGCAGCTTACGCGTGTTATGTTTCAGTTAAGGACTTAAGGGGGTGTTTACGTAAGCTTGTTTTAAGTGCTCAATAGCTTATTGAATCTTGGAAAAGCAATTAAGCATGTTATGGGAAGGAAATAAGTTAATTAGCAGAATCCCTCGATTATTGGGGATTTAAAGAAAGGGATAATTACCAAAATAGATCAGTCGCCCAAAGCACATTCTTTGAATAGATGTTTTTAAATCACTTTCCTCCAGGGCAACTTGGCGACTGAGCAACATTCATATATGTGCGACATGTGTCGAATATTTTATTAATATAGTATAAAATCTAGAATCTTTTGGAATGTATAGTACAGATTCTAGAATCTTTTAAGGACACGTGTCGCACATATATGAAGGTTGCTCATTTTTTAAGTTGCCCTGATCTAATTTTGGAAAGTGAAATTTGAAAGTCTACAAAGTGCCTAGTCAAAAAGTCAACGATGTATTTTGGTAATTATCCCTTTTTGAAAACACATAAGCTTACCCAAACATTCACTAATTAAATGTGTCAAGTATACATATCCCACACAAAGATCTTTTTCCAATGATAGCATATGTTTTTAAGTAAAAACCAAAGGCTTAAACTCTAAAACATTTGAAGGTTTGAACGCTTCAGATGTATATATTGTCTTACATTGTTCGGTTGCAATGCTAACATAATTCAATGCTACAGGGATGAATCAATACAAGCCTATATTTCTAGGAACCGTCGATCCGCAGACTTCTTTAAGCAAACTCACTCGTGCATGCAACTCACAAAAATGCATACGAGTGGGTGGAAAACATAATGATCTTGACGATGTCGGTAAAGACACATATCACCACACATTCTTTGAAATGCTTGGAAATTGGTCGTTTAGTGATTATTTTAAAACCGAAGCAATTGGATGGGCTTGGGAGCTTCTTACTACAGTAAGTCATAATTCCACTTTTCCCCTACATCTTCAACTCTGATTAGTATTTGTAATTTGGTCAACTGGTAATTATTTTATGATGTTCAGGTTTATAAACTACCGACTGATCGAATATATGTTACTTACTTTGGTGGTGATGAAAAACTTGGTCTTCAAGCGGATAATGAAGCTAGAGATATATGGCTTAAATATCTCCCGGCTAAACGTGTGTTGCCTTTTGGTTGTAAAGTGAGTTTATTCACCGTTTTTTTATTGAGACATTCTATCTTATCAGCTACCCTTTTTAAATACACTATGGAGCATATAATGGTTTGCTGATCTTAATTATACACCTGTTTTATTTGAGCAGGACAACTTCTGGGAGATGGGTGATGAGGGACCATGTGGGCCCAGCAGCGAGATACACTTCGACAGAGTTGGGGGACGTGATGCTGCAGAACTTGTTAATAAGGATGACCCAACATTGATCGAGATATGGAATATTGTGTTCATTCAAGTATGATTTAAATGCTTATTTTATGTTTTAAGCATTTACAAATTTTGTGTCTAGTGATCTCACGTTATATCTTGATGTCTATTTTGCAGTTTAACAGGGACGATGGCTCATTAGATTCTTTGCCTAATAAACATGTGGACACTGGCATGGGTCTCGAAAGATTGACTTCAATTCTTCAAAATAAGTTGAGCAATTATGATACTGATGTGTTTGTACCTGTATTTGAAGCTATATTTGAAACTATAGAGAAGGTTAGGTTTGTATATATTCAATATATCTTACTACTGAATAACTTTTTACTAGATATGCGTACTAATTACTCACAAATTTTATGAAGGTTGATGATGCTAGACGATATAGAGGGAAAATTGGGTTGGAAGACGAGGGTAAAGTTGACACGGCATACAGGGTTATTGCTGATCACATTAGAACTCTTTCATTTGCAATTGCAGATGGTTCACGTCCAGGTTAATCATCAAAACTAGTTTACTGCAATTCCTTGTTTTTCTTACCTTGGATTAAGAAATTTGGTTGTATTCCCCCAAAATTTCATGTATTTGTAGTATTATATTTTCAGGCAATAAAGACCGTGAATATGTCTTGAGGCGCATTCTTCGCCGAGCTGTATACTACGGAACAGAAGTTTTGAAAGCAAAACATGGATTTCTCAATGGGTAAATGTGCATAATCTTGCATAATTATATTACATCATGTTGCAATTAGTATTTATCGATCACAGTTTAGACGGATCATTCCTGTTTATGTTGGAATTAGGCTGGTAAAGGTTGTGGTGGATATGATGGGCAATGTTTATCCTGAGCTGAAACAACAAGAGGCGCACATCAAGAGGATCATAGCAGAGGAAGAAGAAAGTTTTGTAAAAACATTGTCGCGTGTAAGTTTGATCATATTGAAGCTTACATGCCTAATTTGTGTGTATCTTTCGTATCTAACAATGTTGTTCCGATGTCGTCTTCCTTTTTCTTTTTTTAACCTGAAATGCAACACGAAATCCTCTCATCTATATTTTTAGGGAAAAAGGAAGTTTGATAAGGCTGCTAAAGTTGTTAAAGCTCACGGGAAGGATATATTAAGTGGACAGGCAAGTTAACTACAATTTATATCTGATTTTCCAATGCTATTAGTCTTTCTTTTTCCTAAATTATTATCTTAAGTGGAAAATATCATTATATAATTCTCTTAGTATCAAGTTTTACTTGTAGTACTATCTAATATCATTGTTCTATTGTATGCAGGATGCCTTCATTTTGTATGGTACTTACGGATATCCATTGGATCTGATCCAAGTGAGTATCACGGATTTCTTTCCTTATCTTTATAAACTTTATAATATACAACACTTTGTATTTTACATATTATACGTCACTCAACAGGTGATGGCAAAAGAAGAAGAGTTAATTGTTGATGTTGACGGTTTTAATAATGCTAAGAATGAGGAGAAAGAAAGATCCAAGAACTCCAAGAGCTCCAAGAACAAGGTTAATAGTTTTTTTTTTTTTTTTTTTTTTTTTTTTTTTTTTTTTTTTTTTTGTTTTTTTTATTATTATTATTATTATTAATCTTAGTCACATGTTAAAAAAGATTATAATATCTGACGCGGTACAATTAAAAAGGTACACTGCCAATTTATGCAAAAGAAATCTTATTTCTATATCAATTATCTCAACTGACTGTCCTTATATAACATGTTATCAATCCTGTGATCTGCTATATATGTGTGTACCAAATTTAGCCCAGGTTAATTCTGTTTGTTAGTGAAACGGCTTAAGAGCACCGGGTACCGTTGGTGTCATGGCTCCAAACCGTGGGCTTTTTTGCTGCCACATCAGCAAAAAGCTCCAAGGCACCAGAAATCCCACGGCATCACATTTCAGGGGTATCCGTTGGCACCAGAATTTCTGGTGCCATCGGCCAATTTTTTTTTTTTTTTTTTTTTTTTTTTTTTTTTTTATTTTTTTTTTGTTTTGTTTTTACTTAAATTAAAATATACACAATATAAACTTAAATAAACTTCATTAATATTAAAAACATACATTACATATTAAAAAAACACACGATACATTTAAAAAAATTGCATAAAATTAAAAACCTAATACATAAATAAAAGCTTAATCCTCTTCGGGATATTTTTCCTGGATTCGAGCTTGTTGTGCCCTCACGATCCTTGCGTTGACCGGATCCATACTGCTTGTATCCATTTGTAGCACCCGCATCTCCTCGGCAATCTTTTGTGATTCATATAAAGTAACTCTCGCGAGTGACTCTCGCTCAAGAACATCCATCTTTGCCTTGCGGTCTAACTCGTATTGTTGTTGTAACATTTCTTGAAACAATGCCGGGTTTGAACCGGAACTACCGGTCGAGTTTGACGAACGTTGACTCTTAGCAACCCGGTACATGCCGTCTGGCCATGGCAAATCGTCGGGTCCAAAATGCTGGGGCTCCTCGTTCGTAGGCCGAAGACGATTACGTCTTGTCAAAGTCGAGTCGGGATTTTTCCACTTATGCTTGTCTTTCAAAAACTCCCAAGCGCTTGTGTGTCTAAAATCATAACCCGTTGTTTTTTTAAACAATATGTGACAACGGGCCATAACATCTTTATCACCTTCCCCACTAATAACCGCCGTTTCATCAACAACTGAATTAAACTTCTTGATATCTTTGTTCATCGGAGTCCACTTTCCCGTCAACATGTTTTTGGTACGAATAGTATAGTTGAGCCTCTTTGCTTCCGTGTTGTATGCATCGAGCACTTTGTACCAAAATGTATCCCTTTGTTGATCCGCACCCGTTTTTGGATCCTCGGATACTTGGATGTAACACTCCGTCAAAAGATATTCTTCGTCTTGGCTCCAAAAAGTTTGTGGTTGTCGGGACGGGACCACATCTTCATCGACCTCCTTTTCTTTTTCTTTGTTGCTTTTCTTATTCTTCGCCTTTGATTTTGGCTTCTTTGCCATCGTCTTTGCCCTCGATTTTTTTGAGGTCGGTGTCGGAATAATTTCTTCACTTGAAACCGATTTTTCTTCGTCATCTTCTTCGTCTACTAGATGAAACGAAGCATGGTCCGAATTCGGTTGTGAAGGGATACCTTGGGTTGTTTGTTGAGTTTGTGTAAATTGATATTGGTTTTGTTGTTGTTGTAATTTCCATTGGCTAAACAATGCTAAATCTTTGGGATTCATAAATGAGGTTTGGAAGGTGGGAAAGTAACCAGGATTCGAAGACGATCCCGGATTGTTACCGGGGTTTGAAGACGATCCCGGCATTTGGTTCGTCGGATCGTTTAGCATGTTGTTGATCCATGGTTGATTTGGATTCATTTTGGATGAAAATAGTTATTAGAAGTAGAGATTTAATAGATTGGAAGTGTGTGGGAACCGGGAAGTTTGAAAAAAATTGGGTATTTATAAGGTTTTTTTTTTTTGAATTAAATTAGTTTGATTGGGTATTTTGGACAAAAAAACGGCATTATAGCCGTTACTTTCAAACGGCTCTTTTTTTAGAACCTCAAATCAGCAGGAAAAAAAAAATTGTCGACGGCGCTGAGCCGTGGGTACGGCGCGAGCACCGACGGCGCCACCACCCATGGGCGGAGATAAGGGGGGGGGGGGGGGGGTCCGGGGGGTCATGTGACCCCCGGCGAAAAAAATTTTAGTGTAAATTTTTGAAATTTTTCGGGTATTTTTGTAATTTGCCCCCCCCCCCCCCCCCCCCGCAACGTACCAATTTTTAGTGTAGTTTCTAAAATTTCACATATTTTGGCCCCTCGACAAAAAAGTTCTGGCTCCGCCCCTGCCACTACCAGTACGGTGCGCCGTCGGTTTTGTTGGGCTGGTGGTGACAGCGCGAGCGATGGCTCAGCCGTACCCCATGCTCTAAGCAAATGGAATGCATGCTTTGGGCATCATTGATTTAATTTCAATATTAATGTATTTGCTTACATTTGTTTGCAGGAACCTGGTATAAATTATGTATCCGAAGCAGTAGACATGGCCAAGCCTTTTACTGCACTCAAGTTGAGCTGAAAATGCACCTGTCCTTAAAACAGTCAATACGAGGAAAAGAAGAGAGTATAGAAGATATTTTATAGTATAGTTCATTTATGCTAATTTATGTAGTTGAAACTATTAATATATATGTCATGGCACGTGATAGGAAATGGCGGATTATAAATTAAGTATATAGTTAAATCAACTACGGTTAACTTTATACATTTTTTTAGAGTTTTTGGTTTGAAAGGTACCCTGATTTCCTATCATTCCAAACAATGAAACGAAGTAAAATAACCAGATCGTAAATGGATGTTCATGAAAAACAATTTGTTGTTTTGACTTTACAGGTCAAGATTTGTAAAACTTCAGTAATCAAATCAAATTCTGAAGGATACAACTTTGACAAGTGCATCACACCAGATTACATTCTACAAGTACTACTAATGAACAGTGAACTTTTGATGGCGTTATGTGCAAAAAAGGCCTATCTAGATTTGAATTTGAACAATTAAAGTTGACTTTGACTTTGTTTTTTGAGAGATAAATGACCTGAATTATGATGTCCAAGACTGCATATATAAACACACATATGTTCTATGATATTAATTCATGATCAGCTCAGCGAATTAATGAAAATCAATAGTTTGACTCAAAAGTCAAAGTTTTTGATATTTAATGATTCATCCCGATTTAGAACATATTTATGTTTATGTAAACTTGTTTGAAAATCAATGTAAACTTGTGGCGCCTGGTACATATAGGTGTGTACTAGGCGCCACAGTCTGACATTTCATTATACCCAACAATACACTGACCTCTCAACATAATAATGCTCCGACGAAGATGACTTATGTTTGCACTTATTATATTTATCTGTTTCAAACATCCTAAACGTCCAAATTCCAAGCTCACGCAGATTCTCAGTTCTAATACAATCGAGAAGACTAAAATCTTTCTGACGTGTCATCTTACAAATACTGTCTGTGATATCTCCTATGAAACGCCCATAATGTTTATTACAGTATTATTTTTATCATTATTTTTATACTGAAGTGCCTTTTTCCGGGGGAATGGGTAAAATCGGCGGTAAATGGTTTTGACCATTTCGGATTAAAGTTGCCCATTCCACCTGAAAATAGAGCCTCCCTGTTCATATTTTATTTTCCGGAAAAGTGCCGTAAACCAACACATAATTCTTCAAACTTAAATCATAACTGATATATTTCATATAAAAGATATTCAAAGTGTTGTTACACTCTTACAAACTCCATAGATCCATTAAAACCAAAAGTGGGTGTGTTAAACCCGTTTTCAAACACCCAAAATTTTTGCACTACATTTGCTAGTGTGACATTTTACGTAAATCATTTCTAGCAAACCTTGACACAACTTCAAAAGACGCTGGGGCGTAACTAGTTGTATCAAGAGGAAGATAGATAGTGCTCGTTACGAACTCGAGCATCACCGTTAGAAAACCCATAAGCCCCTTTCTGTTAACCTTTATGTTGACATAAATAATGTATGAAAACGTTATTTATATTTTTCGATATCTCTATATTTTGACGATCACAAAATGTAAACTCGTCAATCGTTTGATTACTACGTAAACAAGTATTAAGTTAGTCTATATCATTATATCCAACTTAATCACTTAAGGTATGGATAAATATGTGCTTAATACATCTCATGATCAAAGGGGTATTTAATTAACTAATACAAAGTTTATTTAATTATATAATCTTATTATATATTTTTGAAAAACACTTTTGGTAATAAGGAAAAATGTTTTAATCATACTAAATATATGATTTCAAATATTTAACCAAAATCAGTTAGTTTTTCACCAAATAAACTTTCCCCACTAAAAGACAAGTTTTCTGGCCGTTACAGTTGGGCGGCCCCCTTAATTATAAGGGGCGGTCCCCTTAATTTTAAGGGGGCCGGCCATGCTTTAAGGGGACCGGCCAGGCTCCCCTGTCAGAAACTGTCAGATTTCTTCCCCTATAAATACCACCTTGATTCTGGAATTTTTCCTCACCTTTTGCACGAAATTTTCAGATCTACAATCATCTAAAACTCATCAAAAACCCTTTGATCATTTGTATATTAATCCTTGTTTCAAGTGATTCAATCCCTCATCATCCATTCTCATTATAAGTGCAAAAGAAGAACTCTCTACAACCAAGTTCAAGAAGTGTTGAAGAGTTGTTGTGTATAGTGTATATATATTCATTTGTGAATATTGTGTTGTGCTTGTTATTATTTGTTCAGAAGATATAGAAGTTGTGTAGATAGTAGAAGTTGATTAGTAGTGAAGTAGGATAGTTGTGAAGATTGGTGTGTAGAAGAAGGTGTGTAGAAGATCGGTGTGTAAAAGCTTGGTGTGAAGAAGATTGGTGTGTAGATTGGTGTGAAGATTGGTGTGTAGATTGGTGTGAAGATTGGTGTGTAGATTGGTGTGTAGATTGGTGTGTATATTGGTGTGTATATTGGTGTGTACGGTTTTCTCCGCCATAAGGGAGTTTGTTGACATAGTGAAGAAAACTCTCGAGTAGGTGACTCGGGGAGTGGAGTAGGAACAAGGAAGGTGTCCTTGTAGCCGAACCACTATAAATCCTTGTGTTGTGGTTTGATCTTTCTAACTCTTCTCATTACTTATTTATTTACCTTTACTATATTAGTTTTGTTAGTTAGTTATTATACAATTGTTCATATAGTGCAAGTATTGAATTCACATAAACCAGAATCGAAGTTTTTTAAAACAAACTTGTGCTTATAAATTTTAAAAGGACGTAAAACTATTCAACCCCCCTTCTAGTTTTCCACAATTGGTATCAGGAGCCACGTCTAGCAAGATTTTTAAAATATATTGTATTTTAAAACTTGTAACGATCTATGGAATCTGAAAAATATTTAGAAGGGCAATCTATGCAAAGACCACCACTATTTGAAAGTGATGGATTTTTATATTGGAAAAATCGATTCGAAACTTATGTGAAATCAAAAGATCTAGATCTTTGGCATGTTATTACCAATGGTGATTTTTTACCTATTCAAAATAACCCCGAAACTAAGAAAGATGAAATCGTACCTTTTGAAAAACAAAATGATGATTTAAAAAGAAAACTTGCTAAAAATAATGAAGCAAAAATTGTTATTTATAATGCGCTACCACGTAAAGAGTACGAAAGGATCTTTATGTGTGAAACCGCAAAAGAAATTTGGAACTCTTTATTAATAACTCACCAAGGTAATAATCAAGTCAAAGATAACAAAATAGATCTACTTGTTCAACAATATGAGCAATTCACGATTCCGGAAGAGGAATCAATTGATAATGCTTTTGCTAAATTTAACACTATCATCACAAGTTTAAAAGCACTTGATGAGAATTTCTCTAGTAAGAATTTTGTTAGGAAATTTCTTAGAGCTCTTCACCCAAAATGGCGAGCTAAAGTGACGGCTATTGAAGAATCAAAGAATTTGTCAACACTACAACTTGATGAATTAATTGGAAATCTAAAAGTCTACGAAGCAATTATAAAGAAGGACTCTGAAATGGTTAAAGGAAAACGTGAGCAAAGCAAGTCAATCGCCTTGAAAGCTAGAAAGGAATCCAACAACGAAGATAGCTCATCTTCCGAAAGCGATGACGAAGAATATGCCATGGCCGTAAGAGACTTCAAGAAATTCTTCAAAAGGCGAGGGAAATTCGTTAGACAACCACACGATGAAAGAAGAACATCTCAAAAGAATAATGATGACAAGTATAGCAAGAATGAGAGAAAGTGTTTCAAGTGTGGTGATCCGAATCACCTCATTGGAAAATGTCCAATGATGACAAGAGATCAAAATCAAAGAGCATTCGTTGGAGGTGCTTGGAGTGATAGTGATGAAGATGAGAATGAAACAACAAAGGATGAAAAGTGTCTCATGGCCAAATCATCAAGTGAGGTACGTTCCGAATCCGAATACTTTAGTGATGAAAATCTATCATTAGATGAAAAAGATTTAGATAGTGAATACAATAGATTATGTAAAATAGGACAAGTAGTTATGGCTAAAAATAGATCACTAAAATACATGAACAACCAACTAGAAAATGAAGTGCTTGAACTAAAAATTAAATTACATCAACTTGAAAAAGGAAAAGAAATTGTTGAAGAATGTAAAACATGTCAAGAGCTTAAAAGTGAAAACAACATACTTAAGGATGAAATTTGCAAACTTGATAAATTTGAAAATAGTAGTAACTCACTTAGTAAAATTATAAGTATTCAAAGAATATCAGGAGATAAAACCGGACTAGGATTTAACTCAACTGAATCTTCAACAAGTGGAGCTAAAAACGTTAAATTTGAAAATGAACCAAAACCTTCAATACTTAATCCTAAACATTTACTCATAAAAAATAAAATAATACCTATCGCTAGTAATGAAGAAATAAAACCATTTTATAAACCATCTTTAAAAACCGAAGTTGGATCATCTAAATCTAAAACAAGATCTAAAACTCCACCACCTAGGAAACCAAATAATTCTTATCCTAGACCTAAAACACCTCAACCAAGAACAAACCATAATAGACGAAACTTTAACTATAATCAACAAATGTGGAACTTCAATCCGTGGGGAGTGTTTCCACCTTATATGCATCCAAGTCAAATACAAAACATGTTCGGACCAAATAACTTTGGACAAATGAAACAATGGGCACCAACGTAAATAATATTCGCCATCCAAACATGGAACTTTTCATTGTCACCTCTCGTCCGATTTACTTCTTGAAGACCTTGAAGATTAACGCATTAAAGACAAAAGGTACACATTTCCTTTTAAGTTCCTTGTCTAGAAATGCATGCTTAGTTTAGTGTGTTATATTTATGTGATTTTACTTGATTTATTAATCTCTATTTTTTTTAACTATATTATATCTAAATATACATATATATATATATATATATATATATATATATATATATATATATATATATATATATATATATATATATATTTATATACTTAGCTATAGTTAGGATCTT
The DNA here is from genome assembly GCA_030686995.1 of Artemisia argyi. NCBI lineage: Eukaryota > Viridiplantae > Streptophyta > Magnoliopsida > Asterales > Asteraceae > Artemisia > Artemisia argyi. The sequence goes on from CM060701.1 coordinate 229,291,580, forward strand.
ATAACCTAGGAAATTCATTTGTTGATTTTCTAGAACTAGAGATTGTTCGTTTACGAACATTTCTTTTCCCCATTTGCCTTATTGAACTTTAATGTTCAATCAACACTCATGCTGATGAAGTGAGATGAGTCGAAAAATCTATGGATGAAACAAACTCCCGGCTTCCGTTGCATACGTCTCCCTCCTATGTTCTCGTCTTATAAGCCCATACTATATAAAATATATATATATATATATATATATATATATATATATATATATATATATATATATATATATATATATATATATATATATATATATATATATATATATATATATATACTTATAAACCTTCCACAACTTTCTCGTTTGCTTGACAACTTGATGAATTTCATCCGAAACGATCAAGAAAATTTTATTGACAAAATGTCAAGTAAAAAAAAAAATGTCAAGTAATTCCTCTCGTGCGTATATTCTTCAACGTATTTTTGATTAAATATAAATCTAGTATATATTTATATAAATATTTTCTTGTTCGTTCCAGAAACCAAAACTTGAAAAATTAAAATTTTAAGGGCGGCCCCCTTAATGTTTAAGGGGACCGGCAGCAAATACAAGGGCGGCCCCCTTAATGTTTAAGGGGACTGGCCCTCTGAGAGCTCAAGCCCGTTTTTCCCTTTCTTCCTTTTGCCAAACACTCCACTTTTTCATCGCTTTCTTTCCCTGCTTCTGCTGTGACGAATTTCAAAACCCAAAAACACCCAAAATCACTTCCAAATCACATAATTCGGGTTAATTCGCAAAGGGCAAATTCATCTAACACAATCACCATTACTTATTGTAAGTTTTTCATAACACATTTCATCTAATTTCATCTTATTTGATCATACTCATGATTATGCATGTTTTATAAAATTCGTCAAATTTCATAATTTCTTTCGAATTAAGCCTTAAAACTCCATAACCAAATGCTTCCCCTAGGATTAGGATGATTAATCAACACTAGAAACTAGTTATTATAAACTATCATGTCTAAAATTTTTGAAAAATTTCATACACTCCTTTTCAAAAAAATTTAGTAAACTCATTGTTGAATAATGATTTGAAAACGTGTTAAAACTAATCACATTATACTTTTGTAACTTGTAAAACTTGAAATTACATTTTTCGACTAAGAAAAAGTATATTGGTTCACAATATAGGGGTGTTTGGATTATGTCCAAATAATATCAAAACATAGTCATTATAATTTTTATAAAACTTTATTAAAATTATAAACCTTAAAATTGTTTATCGAACTCGTCAAGATATATAATTCATATGTATATTGACGCACTTGAGTTATAAGTCACTAGTTAAGGAAGCGTTTGGTTTATTACTTAAAATGACATTTTTTAGTAAAAATACTAACCATCTTTTACAAAAACAAATTACATGCATAAGAAACTCGCAAGAAATAGCTAGTTTTACAATCTAATGTAAATCTAGCAAATTTCATGATATATATATAGATGTTCAAAGGGCGTTTGGATTTGTCCATAACCACCCATTAAACTTCGTAAAATATATCTAGAACGAGTTAAAAACAACATTAAGGAACATGGTAATCTACTTCTTAGAATTAGTAACGAAGTATGTTTACGTTCCAACATAAGCCTTAACAATAAACATGTACTTTTATCTTTCTTTATATTTATTTTGGTCTTTTTAAATTGTTGATGTGTTTAGGTGAAAATGCCCAAAGCAACTACCGAAGATCTTTCTCACACTAAAAACTACATTCCCAAAGTTTCTCAACTCCCTACCACATCTCCTTCCATTGGACTTATCTATCGTCAAATTGAAGATAGAAATATTCATGAGGGACGTGTAGTAGATCTTGCTTTTGCTCAATCCGACTACATAAATCGCTTGTTTACAAGCATCAACTTCAATTGTCTTTATGAAATAAATGAACCTATTATTCCTCGCTTCATTATGGATTTCTATAGCCAAGTCACCGTCCAAACCAATGATCTTGGTTTCATCACCATCTCTTTCATGATTCAAAATGAATTTATCACCCTAACTCTCGAACAATTTGGTCATATCCTCCAAATTCCATTTAGAGGTCAAGCCGTTTTCTCAAACGAGTGGGACCTCGAATCTCTTAATCGCTATCGACCAACCTTCGGTCCATATCTCGACGAAATTCCTCATCCCGACGAAATTCGTCAAGTCCTTGGTATAGATCGTGCCACCACAAGTCGAAAAATAAAATCCAAAAATGTTCAAATTTCTCCATACCAACTTCTCCTCAAAGAATTAAGCCCTCACATGAAGCGTTGGGAAGAACTCATTCGTGAGAATGCGTTTGGTACTGGAGGTCACCGGGACCATCTCCCGGCTAGCCTTGCTCACATGTTGTATTGTATAGCTGTCGAAAAGCCGTACAATTTGGCCTACTTCTTTATCAAACGGATTGAGTGTGCTAGAAAAACTCCCAAAGCCAACCTTCCATATGGAATGTTCCTTACTCGTATCTATCGTCATGTTATCGAGTACTACCCCGATCTTGACAATAGTATCTATGAGTCCATCTACCCCACTCTACGTACTCTCGCTCTAAAACAAGCTCGACGAACTCGAAGTGACAAGGGTAAACCTCGTCGTCATAGCTATCATGGATCATCCTCAAGGCAAGATGATGACGATGAGGAGGAAAACATCCATGATGCTAGTACCCCTTCATTTTCTGAGTTCGTTGACAATTTAGAGGATCTTGACTATCCCAACTATTCTACTCCATCTCCAAGTGATCAAACTGAAGAAGTGCTTCATGAACGAACTACCGAGATGCTTAGAAGACAAAAGAGCTTGCACGAAGAGGTTAGAGGTGGCTTCAAATCTATTGGGAAGACTTTGAAGGGTATCTTCGGGAAGAAAAAGAAATGATATGGTCGGATTATGTTTGTTATTTGAATATGTGTTTGGGATGATAACTTGATTGTCTTTGATATTTTTATGCATGTTTCTCTTGATCTATATATATGTTTGCATGATTAGTTAATGGTTATATAACTATATGACATGTATGCTTTCTAATAAACCAAAACAAATGTGAAATGTCCAAATTGAGCTTGCTGCACATTCAAACCAGAACATAACATCTTTCCAGAAAATTTTTGAAAATTTTTGGTTTCTGGGTCGTCAGATGGGCGGCCCCCTTAAATCATAAAGGGCGGCCCCCTTAAAATTAAGGGGACCGGCCACCATTTAAGGGGACCGGCCATCTGAAACAGTTTTTACACTGTTTTCTTTTGCATCATGTGATCCTTTTTGCTAGTCCCAGCTATCATTACTCTTAAAAACCAAACTGATTTTGGAATATAACATTACAATTTCAAAATAATTCCACTTCTAAACATGTTTTCCCACTATATAATCCCCATGCATGTTTAATTCATAATTCATCATCCTCATCATTCATAAACCATCATCATGTCATCACCAAGAACCACCCATTCTAACAATGCCAAGAAACAAAAACTTGTCATTATACCACCCAAACAACTCTTCATTGATCTTACAAATGAAGACAACACCACCCCATCACCACAACCTCAATGTTCATCTCCTAGTGCACCAAATGCACCCTCCAAAACACCCTCAACAAATGGACACTCTACTTCCTCCATACCATCCACTTCATCCATTAATGACTACATAAACACCCACTTATCTTCTCCACCAATGGTTCAACCATCACAACCTACCAATGAACACTCCACCCTTGCATTAACCCTCTCATTATCACCATTAACACCTCTTGATGCACATTTCTCATCATCCCCTATCAATCCACCAACCTATATGTCACAACTCACCATTTCAGGTTATTTCGGGAACTTTGGAAAAACACTATTCATAAATCACTATTCATCAAAAACACTATTCATTGTTTTACTATTCATCATTTTCGAGGTCATTTTGATATTCTGAGAAAATTTTGGGAAATTTACTATTCACTAAACACTATTCATTTCCGGAAAAGTTTTCATCATTCACTTGCATTACTCATTTCATTGTAAATTTAGTTTACGGGTATTCAAATTCGCGTAACCGGATTGGTTTAGGTGCGAATTCATTTCATTAGTGTTAAGAACACTGCATACGGACTGGAGATAGTCTGCATATCATCATAACAGCATTTTCATGTTATACCACTCTCAGGATTTTCAAATTATCATATTTGATACATTTAACGTTTTTACGTATAAGTATTTATAGTAAACGTTAGCACCCGGTTTATACACGACGAATATATCTAAATAGTCCCACAATGGTCCCGACATATTTTTATATCCATTTTAATATCATAAAAGTTATAACATTCAGTTACCCAGTATTTTAGAAATTTATTTTATTTATAACGTACGCGTATGGATATAACGACAGTTTTCGTGAAAACTAAACAATAATCACCCGATCACTCAGTAAATGTACCCAACATATTTTTAATATGTTTTTAACATTATTATAACTTTATTTCATCCCGGTTAACTTCGTGAACATTTATTTCTAATAAAACCGGTACCCGATTGTAACTAAAAACACAAACTAGCACAAATTCATACAAGGTTTTCTAATTAAATCACAAGCACCCTACCCCCCCCCCCCCCCCTTCACCCTTGAAAAAAACCGGCCATGAGACACCCCTTTTAACCTCAAGCATTAACTTTCCTAATACTTAACTAATAAACACATAAAACCTAACTTTACTAAAAACCTAGAATCATAAATCACTTTTTAGCTAAGATCACTTTTCATCTCATCTTTTCCTTTCTTCCTCTTCATCCCCATGACCCAAAAAATAATACCAAGATCAAGTGATCATTTTTCATAAGTAAAAACACTAAACTTGTTCCTTTTACTTGCCTAATCAAGAATCAATCAAGAAAAACACAAGAAATCCAAGCATAATCATCATCTAATCATCTCATTTTATCAAGTAAGTAATCAACTTTATTTTTTTTCATGGATCATCTTATATTTACATGTATTTCATGAGTATCATGCTAAAAACCATGTACAACTAGCTATACCACCATTTATTTTGTCTAAAATGAAACATACAAACCCTAACTTTTTAGTTATGAATCCCCTTGCTAAAATAACTTGGTTAGGAGTCCATGGCACCCTAAGAAGGTGTATGGTAGGATTAGATTAGCTATGTGGTGATTACAAGAGGTTTGGTGATGGTAGAAATTAGTTTTAAACCTTGAAAACTTGATTTGGAACCTATTTTAGACATGCTGTCCCGTTTTGTAAAAATCTGGAAAATCAGTAAACACCAAGGGAACTTTGGCAAAATTTTTAGAAAATACTTTCAAAAACGAATCCGTAGGCGAAAGAACGGATTAAAAAGAGTTTATAACGAAGGAGTTATGATTTTTGCAAGATTGGAGACGAAAAGTATTTTTCTGAAAATGTTTGCTGTTGGACGTTTTTCATTGGACAAAAAGAGACTTTAGACGTAACCCGGAGGAGCCGAGCTTTCCAAAATATATTACTATATACTAAGACGTAACCGTGGACATAAAGAACAAGTAAAACGGACAAGTAACGACAAAGATATTCACGTTTGAATATCGGCTAAAACCATTTCTATTTGACAGCTTTTAATAGAGTTTGGCACAAAAACTACGAAGTACATTTATAAGCTAGAAGTAATATTAAGTACCAAGTTTTATAACTAATGTAGTATTAGTTATTACGAGTATATTTTCATCATTTCAAGGATTACAACCCGAGTATTTCAACGCTAACATGGAAACTTACGATATATATATATATATAATATATATATTACAACTAGCTTATTATATTTTCTAATAGCAATATTTTTCCAAATTCTTGGATTATATATTTTTGACAACACAAGTGTTTTTCCAAAGACTAGAGTGGTATAGAAACATGAGCATGGACATTCATAACATCATTTGGTGATCTAAATGAGATCATTCATCATTCATTTTAGGTTGCGGCAGATAACCGTGCATTGTTGTCCTTAATATTCCGTTGCATTGTACTATTACTTCGAGGTGAGTCATAGCCCCTACTCTTTTAATTGATTCTATCAACTCTTTGGGGGAGATACATGCTACTACTTGCTTACTTGTACAAATACACATAACATTTATACTTGGAAACATTATACTTGATTACATTATACTTGATGTCATACATACGTGATTGTGTTATACTTAACTGTGTTATACTAAACTGTGATGGATACATACATACATACTTCCAATGGCCCCAGATTAAGTTTCTGGGCACAACCATGGAGACATACATACATATTTCCAATGGCCCCAGATTAAGTTTCTGGGCACAACCATGGAGACAAACATACTTAAGTGAGGTCTTCGGAGATGAAGTGTAGACTCACTACTAATTGCTTAACTGTTGTTATGAACTTATACATATCTAAATCATATTATTTTGTAGCAGTGGGTTGTGAACACACAGGTTACAAGTCTCTCATGACGGGACTTGTAACTGAGTGGATTTACGATGCCTTTGTTGTGTGAACATCCTTATAGGCTTTTCAACTGTACTAAGACAAACTCTATGAACTCACCAACCTTTGTGTTGACACTTTTAAGCATGTTTATCTCAGGTTAGAAAGGCGATAGCAGGTTAGTGGAGCTGAGAGTCTTAGGGCATGCTTTTGGAGACTTTCACTTTTATCGTTTACCATTCGATACACTTTAAAAACTTATGTATCATACTACTTTGGGATCTTTGTTTTGTAAACTATGACTTTTATCTATTCGAATGGTAACTTTTCAAAAACGTCTCATTTAGAGGGCGTTTTCTATATCTTGTTCTTTGTGCCCTGAAGTAGCATCCCTATGACACAGTCTTCCGCTGCGGTATTTTGGGGGTGTTACAGATTGGTACCAGAGCCTTGGTTATAGAGAACTAGGTTGTTTTAGAGTCTAGACTATAACTACATACATGTAGACTCTCCTCCCTATCGCCTTGCACTTTACATACACTTACGCTTGCTGGTAATTTATTTATTTTTAGACCCACGCTATTAGATACTTTGTAGAAACCGTTAGAAACTAGACTTCCCAGTGACTTTAACACTTAAGGGAGAATCCTTTGTTCCTTTGTACTAAGCGTGACATTCCCTAGATGCCCATTTAAGCAACGTCTACCACTGAGATATGTGTGCATGGTGATATGTACACTTGTAAAAGGAAACATTTATAATTGTGGTGGCCAACATAATTATAAGTGCTTCACGACACACGTGGACATATGACTATGCAGATGTAGATCGGTGTTGGCACAACTTAGGAAACAACTGGTAGCACGGTATTATATATGAGGATGTGAAGTATAGACTTTGGATAATCAACGGTTTTCCCTCATCTCTGACGTTCACTAAATGTCCTTCCTCTCAGGAAATCATGGCACCAAAGAGAGTGACTCGTAGCTCTGGTCGAGGAGGCGCAACACCAAGGGGTGAAAGGACTGGTGGACGTGGAGGTAGAGGAGCTGCTAATGACACTAGTAACCCAAGTAACGATGGTGGAAGAACTGGTGGACGTGGAGGTAGAGGAGGTGGTCACGGAGTTGAAAACAATGATAACAACGACGGTGGAAATACTGATTTTGAAGCCATCATCGCTCGACAACTTGAAAACTTTCTCCCCACTATTGTCACTCAAGTTGGCGATCATATGAATAACTTGGCAAACCACGAAAGCGGAATTAACAACACCAATGGTATAGGCCAGAATGGTAATGGCAACAACATCATTAGAACTGGATGTACTTATAAGGAATTTACGTCATGCAAGCCAATTGATTTCGATGGAGTAGGAGGCGCGTTGGTGTATACTCGATGGGTTGAAAAGATGGAGTCGGTGATCGACATTAGTAACTGTGCAGCACATCAAATGGTGAAGTATTCCATGTGCTTACTATCAGGAAAGGCATTGACATGGTGGAATACGCAGATTCAAGCTAGGGGTAGAGCGGCAGCTGTAGGTATGACATGGGACGATTTTAAGGCATTACTGAAGGAGGAATACTGCCCGGACAACGAGATGCAAAAGCTGGAGGATGAACTCTATCATCTCTCTATGATAGGGGCTGGTCATGCAGCCTACACAGATCGATTCCATGAATTAGCCAGACTAGTTCCACACCTAGTTACCCCTGAGTCTAAGAGGATTGAGAGGTACATATATGGCCTTGTCCCAGAAATTCGTGGGACTGTGAAAACAACTGAGCCTTCTACAATTCAGAGTGCAATATTGAGAGCAGGGACTCTGACAGACGAGATGGTTAGAAATGGAAGCTTGAGGAACAGTGAGAAAAGGAAGGGAACAAGCGAGTCGAACAAGCAGATGGGCGCGATAGCTGACAACAAAAGGGCAAGGACCTTTGCGGCGACTAATTCGGGTCAGAGAGAGTATTTAGGCCAGCATCCTAAATGTACGAAATGTAACTTTCATCACCAAAAGACTGTGCCCTGCCGTATGTGTGCTAATTGCAGACAGTCTGGTCATTATGCAAACCAGTGTAGAGAACCAGTGAACCAAAAGACATGCTATGAGTGTAACAGCCCGGATCACTTTCGGAACAACTGTCCTAAGTTGAAAAGGAATTTTAACCAAGGAGGCAATCGTCCAAACTTAGCAGCAGCAATTGAAGGGCCACGAGATGAGGCCAATGAGATTCCACCCGCACTTGGCAGAGCTTACTTCCTAGGAAATCCTATCACCCAACATGTCCGCGATAGCACAACGGGTACATTCTCTTGAACAACTATCGTATTTTAGTAGCACTTAAGTCTTAATATAGGACTTATACACAACATTGACTAATCTGAGACCTAGCAGCATTAACCTTAGTCATACTAACGGTAGTAATTTGATTAGTGTAAGCAATTCCAAAGTCGAGCCAATCTTTCAAAAGATCTTTTTCAAGGATGTTGAATCCAGACCTTGATTTTTAGCTTGGTTCTAGTGACTGTTCTTGTTTAATTGGGTTGCGAAAATCAAGCTAAAAGTTAAAGTCATCACTCAAACCGATTTAGCCTAATTTCATGATTGTTCTTGTTTGATTGGGTTGTGGGATTAAGTGAAAATTGGTTACCTAAATGATTAACCTAAAAGAGGTCTTTTGAGGACTATGCTCGGGATTGGGAAGGTTTGCCTCATCAAGTCTGACCACGAGAACATACCTAGTTGGATAGGAAACCCGCATACATAAGCTTTGACACTTTTTCTTAAACACACATTTAACTGATTAACATTAACTGAACTTCGGGACGAAGTTCTTTTTAGAGGGGAAGACTGTCACAACTCACCATTTCAGGTCATTTCGGGAACTTTGGAAAAACACTATTCATAAATCACTATTCATCAAAACACTATTCATTGTTTTACTATTCATCATTTTCGAGGTCATTTTGATATTCTGAGAAAATTTTGGGAAATTTACTATTCACTAAACACTATTCATTTCCGGAAAAGTTTTCATCATTCACTTGCATTACTCATTTCATTGTAAATTTAGTTTACGGGTATTCATATTCGCGTAACCGGATTGGTTTAGGTGCGAATTCATTTCATTAGTGTTAAGAACACTGCATACGGACTGGAGATAGTCTGCATATCATCATAACAGCATTTTCATGTTATACCACTCTCAGGATTTTCAAATTATCATATTTGATACATTTAACGTTTTTACGTATAAGTATTTATAGTAAACGTTAACACCCGGTTTATACACGACGAATATATCTAAATAGTCCCACAATGGTCCCGACATATTTTTATATCCATTTTAACATCATAAAAGTTATAACATTCAGTTACCCAGTATTTTGGAAATTTATTTTATTTATAACGTACGCGTATGGATATAACGACAGTTTTCGTGAAAACTAAACAATAATCACCCGATCACTCAGTAAATGTACCCAACATATTTTTAATATGTTTTTAACATTATTATAACTTTATTTCATCCCGGTTAACTTCGTGAACATTTATTTCTGATAAAACCGGTACCCGATTGTAACTAAAAACACAAACTAGCACAAATTCATACAAGGTTTTCTAATTAAATCACAAGCACCCTACCCCCCCCCCCCCCCCCCCTTCACCCTTGAAAAAAACCGGCCATGAGACACCCCTTTTAACCTCAAGCATTAACTTTCCTAATACTTAACTAATAAACACATAAAACCTAACTTTACTAAAAACCTAGAATCATAAATCACTTTTTAGCTAAGATCACTTTTCATCTCATCTTTTCCTTTCTTCCTCTTCATCCCCACGACCCAAAAAATAATACCAAGATCAAGTGATCATTTTTCATAAGTAAAAACACTAAACTTGTTCCTTTTACTTGCCTAATCAAGAATCAATCAAGAAAAACACAAGAAATCCAAGCATAATCATCATCTAATCATCTCATTTTATCAAGTAAGTAATCAACTTTTTTTTTTTCATGGATCATCTTATATTTACATGTATTTCATGAGTATCATGCTAAAAACCATGTACAACTAGCTATACCACCATTTATTTTGTCTAAAATGAAACATACAAACCCTAACTTTTTAGTTATGAATCCCCTTGCTAAAATAACTTGGTTAGGAGTCCATGGCACCCTAAGAAGGTGTATGGTAGGATTAGATTAGCTATGTGGTGATTACAAGAGGTTTGGTGATGGTAGAAATTAGTTTTAAACCTTGGAAACTTGATTTGGAACCTATTTTAGACATGCTGTCCCGTTTTGTAAAAATCTGGAAAATCAGTAAACACCAAGGGAACTTTGGCAAAATTTTTAGAAAATACTTTCAAAAACGAATCCGTAGGCGAAAGAACGGATTAAAAAGAGTTTATAACGAAGGAGTTATGATTTTTGCAAGATTGTAGACGAAAAGTATTTTTCTGAAAATGTTTGCTGTTGGACGTTTTTCATTGGACAAAAAGAGACTTTAGACGTAACCCGGAGGAGCCGAGCTTTCCAAAATATATTACTATATACTAAGACGTAACCGTGGACATAAAGAACAAGTAAAACGGACAAGTAACGACAAAGATATTCACGTTTGAATATCGGCTAAAACCATTTCTATTTGACAGCTTTTAATAGAGTTTGGCACAAAAACTACGAAGTACATTTATAAGCTAGAAGTAATATTAAGTACCAAGTTTTATAACTAATGTAGTATTAGTTATTACGAGTATATTTTCATCATTTCAAGGATTACAACCCGAGTATTTCAACGCTAACATGGAAACTTACGATATATATATATATAATATATATATATATATTACAACTAGCTTATTATATTTTCTAATAGCAATATTTTTCCAAATTCTTGGATTATATATTTTTGACAACACAAGTGTTTTTCCAAAGACTAGAGTGGTATAGAAACATGAGCATGGACATTCATAACATCATTTGGTGATCTAAATGAGATCATTCATCATTCATTTTAGGTTGCGGCAGATAACCGTGCATTGTTGTCCTTAACATTCCGTTGCATTGTACTATTACTTCGAGGTGAGTCATAGCCCCTACTCTTTTAATTGATTCTATCAACTCTTTGGGGGAGATACATGCTACTACTTGCTTACTTGTACAAATACACATAACATTTATACTTGGAAACATTATACTTGATTACATTATACTTGATGTCATACATACGTGATTGTGTTATACTTAACTGTGTTATACTAAACTGTGATGGATACATACATACATACTTCCAATGGCCCCAGATTAAGTTTCTGGGCACAACCATGGAGACATACATACATATTTCCAATGGCCCCAGATTAAGTTTCTGGGCACAACCATGGAGACAAACATACTTAAGTGAGGTCTTCGGAGATGAAGTGTAGACTCACTACTAATTGCTTAACTGTTGTTATGAACTTATACATATCTAAATCATATTATTTTGTAGCAGTGGGTTGTGAACACACAGGTTACAAGTCTCTCATGACGGGACTTGTAACTGAGTGGATTTACGATGCCTTTGTTGTGTGAACATCCTTATAGGCTTTTCAACTGTACTAAGACAAACTCTATGAACTCACCAACCTTTGTGTTGACACTTTTAAGCATGTTTATCTCAGGTTAGAAAGGCGATAGCAGGTTAGTGGAGCTGAGAGTCTTAGGGCATGCTTTTGGAGACTTTCACTTTTATCGTTTACCATTCGATACACTTTAAAAACTTATGTATCATACTACTTTGGGATCTTTGTTTTGTAAACTATGACTTTTATCTATTCGAATGGTAACTTTTCAAAAACGTCTCATTTAGAGGGCGTTTTCTATATCTTGTTCTTTGTGCCCTGAAGTAGCATCCCTATGACACAGTCTTCCGCTGCGGTATTTTGGGGGTGTTACACTATAACCCCGTCCCATGGAGCTTACTTGAAGCTCATGGTGACACTTGCCTTTGTTGCATCCACAACCGAACAATTGTGTTCGGACTAAGAGATGAAATGCAATACATGTTTTCTCATATTGAGAACTTGTTGCATCCACCAACAACAAACACAACCCCTCCACCACCATCAACAAACACTCCTCCTCCATCACCATCTCCATGTTCACCATCCATTCCTCCCAATTAAACATGCTTGGTGACTCACAAATAAAAGTACCTTAAACCATTTTGGATGGCAAGCTCTAGAGAGGACTTTCATGTTTAAGCTTTGGTTTATTTGTTATGTGATGATTGTAAGCCTTTAGGGCCTTTGTTTGTAGCATTACTTGTTGATGTAATGCTTGATGTATTATTTTCACTTGATTAATGATATGGTTATGTTTAGTCAATATTTTTTTTGCATGCTATATACATATATATGTTGCTTGCTACTAAATATTTTTGCAAGATATCCATTTCTCGATTCCTTTTGGCCTCAAAACGAGGGGGAGCTTACATCAAGGGGGAGCTTCCATTTACACGGGATAACCTTTTTGATGCTCACAAAAAGGGGGAGAAGTGATATAAACTCACTCTAATACTTGTATATAGACTAATTTTCGACTAATGAGTTTAAATTTTGTAATCATCAAAATGGGGGAGATTGTTGACATAAATAATGTATGAAAACGTTATTTATATTTTTCGATATCTCTATATTTCGACGATCACAAAATGTAAACTCGTCAATCGTTTGATTACTACGTAAACAAGTATTAAGTTAGTCTATATCATTATATCCAACTTAATCACTTAAGGTATGGATAAATAAGTGCTTAATACATCTCATGATCAAAGGGGTATTTAATTAACTAATACAAAGTTTATTTAATTATATAATCTTATTATATATTTTTGAAAAACACTTTTGGTAATAAGGAAAAATGTTTTAATCATACTGAATATATGATTTCAAATATTTAACCAAAATCAGTTAGTTTTTCACCAAATAAACTTTCCCCACTAAAAGACAAGTTTTCTGGCCGTTACAGTTGGGCGGCCCCCTTAATTATAAGGGGCGGTCCCCTTAATTTTAAGGGGCCGGCCATGCTTTAAGGGGACCGGCCAGGCTCCCCTGTCAGAAACTGTCAGATTTCTTCCCCTATAAATACCACCTTGATTCTGGAATTTTTCCTCACCTTTTGCACGAAATTTTCAGATCTACAATCATCTAAAACTCATCAAAAACCCTTTGATCATTTGTATATTAATCCTTGTTTCAAGTGATTCAATCCCTCATCATCCATTCTCATTATAAGTGCAAAAGAAGAACTCTCTACAACCAAGTTCAAGAAGTGTTGAAGAGTTGTTGTGTATAGTGTATATATATTCATTTGTGAATATTGTGTTGTGCTTGTTATTATTTGTTCAGAAGATATAGAAGTTGTGTAGATAGTAGAAGTTGATTAGTAGTGAAGTAGGATAGTTGTGAAGATTGGTGTGTAGAAGAAGGTGTGTAGAAGATCGGTGTGTAAAAGCTTGGTGTGAAGAAGATTGGTGTGTAGATTGGTGTGAAGATTGGTGTGTAGATTGGTGTGAAGATTGGTGTGTAGATTGGTGTGTAGATTGGTGTGTATATTGGTGTGTATATTGGTGTGTACGGTTTTCTCCGCCATAAGGGAGTTTGTTGACATAGTGAAGAAAACTCTCGAGTAGGTGACTCGGGGAGTGGAGTAGGAACAAGGAAGGTGTCCTTGTAGCCGAACCACTATAAATCCTTGTGTTGTGGTTTGATCTTTCTAACTCTTCTCATTACTTATTTATTTACCTTTACTATATTAGTTTTGTTAGTTAGTTATTATACAATTGTTCATATAGTGCAAGTATTGAATTCACATAAACCAGAATCGAAGTTTTTTAAAACAAACTTGTGCTTATAAATTTTAAAAGGACGTAAAACTATTCAACCCCCCCTTCTAGTTTTCCACACTTTAGATCACCGCTTGGCTAACTCACCTATAAACATGTCATATAGAGGAACGTAAGCATAAGCTTAGTGAGTAAACGAAAACATAAAAGACTATAAACATGATATGAACTATATCGATGCTATTTAACATGTACTATGGGGTGCTTGCAAGCATAATTCATCACATTGAGCTATAAGTGCTTAACAAGCACAATACTTTACCTTGAACTACATGTGCTTAACAAGCACGATACTTTACTTTCAACTATAAGCGCTTTTATAAGGAGTAAGAAGAAGAATCCTTCTTTTAATGACTTCTTTGATATGATAGCGTAACCTGATACTATAATCAAGGTTGACATTTAAGATCACATGGCATGTGAAGGGACAACATGATCCACCAGATCGATGAAGTGACGACGAGATTAAATAACCTAAGCATAGAACCTATTATAAGAGCGCGCGCTCACAAACAAGAAAAAAAAAAAAAAAAAAAAGTAAGATAAAATTTTGGTGCAATGACAAAAGAATAAATAAATTAACAATCAGTAAGCGAATAAGCATTTCTACCGTAACAACTTAACCAACTAGGGTGTACTAATTAGGAGTCTTGCACTCAGAGTAAATACGTTTTCCCATTGTTTTTCACAACCTCTTCACTTTATTTGCATTTGGTTTAAAATGAAATCCTCAATCAATTATTAAGTTCGTTAGTAATACAATAAATTACCAAAAACAATTTTCTTAATCTTAGACCATTTCGTCATAAACTACGTGTTCCCTAGTCTTGAAAGTAAAAGAAAGAAGAGAAAAGACAAAAATGAACAAAAAGGAACAAAAGAATAGGAGAAGAATGCAATTTAAATTTCTATACTTCTCGAGTTGAGAGAAAAAAAAAAAGAAAAGAAAAAGAGAATGATGATTTTACAATTATACCATCTATTGCATATTAAATTTATGTTTTATTTTAGGGCATTTAAGTTATTAATAATAAATAAATAAATAAATAAATAAACCCTAATATAATTTCCCTCAAATCATCTCACTTTCGGGAAGAAAGTTTTGGAGAGAAATTAACCAAATTTCAAGTCCTTTTCTTTCTCTTCTTTATTGAAGAAATTCAAAAACACAAATTTATTTTACTTTCTTGCCACTTCTTTTCTTTTATTTTAAAATAAAACTCGCGAACGCTAGCAGTACTATTTATGTGAGATCAAAAAAATTTCGGTATTCGCCTATACTGCACTAAAATGATTAGGTACACTGCTTAAACATTGTAAAGATTGCTTTGAAAGTCTCGCATCAAAATCAAAAATTGCATTACTATAACCATATTACAATAGTTCTTTTTTTTTTAACAACATATTACAATAATTTAATATGGTAATAATATAACTTTATTACTGTAATCATATATTTTTACAATGTATTCTCGTTATAGATACCATGATTTCTAGTTTAATATTTTGTGTTACATAAATATTTCAACTTCAAAATGGAGAAAACAATTGTGCATTTAATTTTCATTTACATGTTAGTTACAAATTTCATGACTTGTATGGCAGGCTTTGATAAATGGTGCCCGGAGCCGCGGTGCCGTAAGACATTTTTTCAGCTATCACTTGCATCTTTTATATATTACTAGTAGGGTACCCACGCGTTGCAACGGTGGGTACCCTAAAATAAATATTAACGACACCAAATATCTAGTGGCATGTGTGCATGTCCTTCACGGATAAATAATCAATATATCAAATACTTAACGATATTTTATAAAGTGCAATAATTAAATAACATACATTTATTGATGAGACTACAAATTCATATGATAAAGTCTTTTACAATATATGTATAGACACCATATTAAAAATCCTACACACATTTATATTTTACTCTACACGAAGAACTTCTCGATACACAACGTTTGACATGTACACACCATCTTGATCAAATTTTTGGAAGCTTAATATTTTGGAAGCATAATTAGATTGTATATTATGGTTAAATAGTTGTATATTTTGGTGATGGGGTGTTTTTAATAGTGTATTAATTGTATGGGTTAAATAGTTTTTTATAGTTTTATTTATGCTTTAAATACTTGTAAATTATGCTTATTTATTTGTATTTACTTAAAAATATATTTTTGGTAATCTTAAAAAATTAATATGAGAGAAGGTCAAAGATGTATTATAAGTAGTATAGATAAATTTGAAAACAAATCCATGAAGGTAAATCAATTATTTTATTTGTTTGCTAGTCTATCTAACATTTTCTATTAACTTGGTTGTTCAGGTAAAGGTCCCGGTGTTCATTCTTATGTTCCAGTGCTAACTTCTGGAACTTGTTGGTGTTCAAAGGAGGTTTGTCTCGTAGAGTGCAAAAAAGCTCAGCCCCCAAACACAGTATTACAATGTGTAAAGTGTGAATGCAATAGATGTTTATGTTGTGCTACTCCAAGATAAATCATATCTATCTATCTATACTATCTAATAAAATAAGGTTTTGTACAAGTGCCCTGAAGCACGAGCATTAAAAAAACTCATTAATTGTGTGACTAAAATTCTTTAATTAGAAGACAATGTACAACACTTTTCAGCATTAAAAAAGAGGAGAAACCAAGTAAAAAGACAATAAGGTCCTTTTGCACAAGTCCTTTAAGCATTAGCATTAAAAAAACTCATTAATTGTGTGACAAATTCCTTAATTAGAGCAATTGTACAAGCACCCCAATGCATTCTTTTTTCTAAAAGTCAATTAAGACTCCTATTTGAGTTATTTTTGTAAGGTATTCAATGGTACGCTCCTCCTCCTTAAGTCAAATACTGTTTCAATATTTTGTTAAATGCACGGTTTTATTATCTTAAAATAACTTTGACTAAAAATCATAAGCTTTGAAGCCAAATACGTTTCAATCAAAGACAATAACACCCAATCTTCCTGTACACGATTTCAAACCAACCAAAAATAAATAATATCATTTGTTTTTGAGCTTATCATGAATTACAATGAAGATATATTTTTGATTCAATCAGTTTCAAAATCACCATGGATGATCTTGAATTCCACCCAATAATTTCAATAAGTTTCAATTGTATTTGAATCGATTTGATTTATATTAATGCTTTTCGAATTGGGTTTCGAATTATTAGTTGCAAAATTACAATTATATTGTTTTAATTCAAATATATTATATAATTCGATTGATTATCTTATTATTTGTGCTATTAAAGAAAACCCTAAAATTTTAATCTCTGGATAGTCACCTTCATCAGTTACTTGACTATGTTTAAATTTATTTTTGCTTATAATTTTGGTGATTTCTTGCAGGTTACACTTGGAATCGTTTTATTAATCTATACAGTGGGTTTAGAGGTCCATCACAAAGTGTAGTTTAATGTCAATGGTAATTCTCTCATGTCTCTAATCATTGTTCTCAATTTCAAATTTTTATGTTATGGATTTTTTGTTGTTATGATTTTGTATGATTACAATTGAATTTTGTTTAATAAATTTGGTATTAGTTAATTTTTTTTTTTAAAATATGGTTAGATGTAGATTTTGATACTTTTGAGTTCTGATTCACTTTTACTTGAAAGCCACATAGAAGATGTTCGATGAAATGCTTAAGTGGAAGAAAAATATGGAAAAGGTAATCATCTAAGCATTGATGTAGTCGTTTTATCATTTAAGCATTGTTTCAACATTTTATTCATTTTCGGCTTAGTTTAAGCCTTTCAAGAGAAAAAATCCATTTTCGAGTTTAGAATCTGTAACACCCCCAAAATTTGGTACAACGGAAGACTAATCAAGCTTTCGGGGTGCTACGTGGATTGGTATTCATCACAAGTCATAAAAGAACGAGATAAAGTAAACATAAGTAAAACAAAACCAAACGGGGTTTTTAGAGTTTACATTCATCCCAAATTATTCAAAGTAAGGCCCAAATAGAGTAAACATAGGTCCACAAATACATATCAGAGTTTTGAGAAAATAGATCCTTAAACCAGGTTGCCAAGCCAAGCCTTCCAAACCATGCATCCATAGTCATCACTTAATTACCTGAGAAAACGCGCTAAAAGTCAGCTTTCGCTGGTGAGATCATAGGTTTAAATTGTTAATTCAATCAACTGGACATATACGCAAAATGCTTGCTAGCTAGACTAGGCCTCAAATTACTAAACCAAACCTATAGGTGCACACTATAGTCCAAAGCCAAATTAAATCAATATGCATTCGCAAGGATGCCACATGCCCAACATTCGTAAGGATACGACATGCGCTATAACCTACCTACTTCTATTAGCATAGCAAGTTTTAAATAAACAGCGATAGTAGTCCACATAAAACAATTTGCACGTTTCTCACCCCAAGTATTGAAAACAAAGTTCGAAAGTAAAAGTGGGGTTATGACTCACCTCAAGTCCAGATGCTCAAAAACCGGTAGAATCAAGAAGTATAGCAACTCAAATGACGGCAACTATGGACTCGGCACTTCCTAACAATATAAACTCTTCTCAGAATCATTTTCTCAAAAATCAAATATTCCCAATCCCGAACGTATTTCTTTTTATTTTCCAAAATCCATTTCTCGTATTAGTTTTGACGTTTGGTATCCGTGTGGGTGGAAGGTCGACTCAACACAAGCAAGGAAACACATCAAAAGAAATAAGAATAACGATCTACATGTCTAATGTTGGCCCAATATATTATTTAAATAGATCGTCGAAGTTTATCGAGTTCGTCAACTCGCTAATCCGCCACAACTTATTTACCTAATATAGTATTCCAAAATCATACCAAGTTCTAAATCACATAGCACGTAGAACACTATATGGTAAGTTTTAAAGTCTAATAAGTTTCCTAAATATATCGTCAAACTTACCAAATTCGTCAATTTGGTAAACCTCACGGGATATTTAGCAGCTCATTATCCCCGTACTCCTACCACAACCTATGGGCGTCCTATGGGCGTCTTAGGATACAATACCCGTTAATAAGCCCCTTTTATATAACTACGTAAGTCCCCTTTAATCCGTCGATTAAATAAGTTATATAGTTATATGAAACGAGTCTATTAACGTCACACATCCGTGACAAGCACAAAAGTCAACAATTTATAAATGGTCAATCTTGGATTTAAGTGCCCTCGAATACTTTATAAATCGCAAAGTTTCATTTTATTTCCAAAAGCTTGCTTCATTTCGTACAAACAATTTGCGTTTATTTATATTTCCATTTATAACTATTAAATCATAATAATGTTTCCGACGATATTATACTATTTTCATAGTCTAATATATATCGTTAACATTATTATTTTTATTACTCGTGATCTCCTATTTATTATATACGCATTTATATAAATATATATACGTTTTCACATTTATATATTTATATAAATGTGTATATCGATATATTAGTTATTAAGAGTTTTATTAATCGTATAATTATTAATTAGTTCGAGTTACAGAGTACGAGTCATATGTCCGAGTCATCACTTCTCGGCTCATTGTCCAAATCCAAAAGTCAAGGCGTTTTGCCGAAGTCAATCATTGACTAGAAAGTCAATGTGACCTCGACTCGCACGACCAAGATTCCAAAGTAATATATTCAATCTCAATCAAAAGTAATCCATTTCCTTCACCAAGTCCCATAATCACAAACTTCAACAATAAGATCCGACTATGGCACCTTTCTAACCTATCTCCGTCATTCTAAGTGATCGTCTCACAATCGGTCCCCATTTCAAACTTCGTCAACACAACTTCAATAACATTATATCCATTACCTTCGCGGCTCCAAAGTAATGACAACAACCTCAATATTTAATAAAAATAACAATATACTATATCAACCACAATAACCATAGTCACAACAAGAAGAACATCGATGGCCAAGGATCCCGGGTCAAACTCACCGATTCCAACTCGAGCCGAAAGACCCACTTGGGTCTCGGCCAAGTCTTACGAGCCACAAGCCAAACCCCGAGACCACTAGGGTCTCGGTTAGGCTCGACTGAGCACCAAAACCAAACTAAACGGACCTTTGGGGTCACGATACCACAAACAAACAACCATACCCAAGATTTTCAACCAAACATTAATCAAAACAAAAACATATAATTGAATGCTCTCGACACCGTTATTACAAAACCAAAAGTTCTCCACAAAACCTCATAAGCTCAAAAATAACATCAAGCCGAGAGCCTAGTGTAACACCCCCAAATTTGGGATACGCAGCGGAATTAAAGCTGGGTATTACTCGATGGCACAACAGTTATAATAATAGAAAACGGTCTCTAAATTAGCCGTTTTGAAATATTTATTATTCAATTATCAGAGTTTACAAAATGAGGTCCTAATAGTTTTACAATTTGTTAAATACTTTATCAAAGAATAATAAAATTTTAGCCCTCCTTCCGTATCCATGCTCTTCCTTGCCATCCTTATTTGTTATGTACCTGAGATAAACATGCTAAAAAGTCAACATAACGGTTGAGTGAATTCATAGTGTTTATAAAATAATAAGTTGAACACAAGGTAAGAGATAGTAAATCAGTAATGTCACAGTTCAGTAGATATTGCTCTAAGCCTCATAACGCGCAAACCTTAATAATAAGCATCATAGTAAAGAGTTATGATGTAGATTAACAATAAGCATCATAGTAAAGAGTTATGATGTAGATTACTGACATAATTAAATGAAAGTAATAATGCCCTCCAGTAGGAGTTTATCGTTTTCCTATGTAAACGAGGGTCTTTATCAGAAATGGCAACAATGACAACTTAGGCAATATCAATTAGGATAGCATACAGAAAAATACTTGTGTTAGGTTTTGTAGCATGTATGTCCCCACAAGTTTGAAAAACGTATTAAAAATAGTGGGACTATGAACTCACCTGGGTAATAAAGCAGTTTGAATGGAAAACAACTTAAATAAAGTTGATAAACGTCTCCGACACGAAACCTGAGTTGATTATGTCAAGTTTTAGTATTCGTATTTACTTATATATGAGTTTAATATTTGTAAGCGTAAAGATTTTGTTAAGGATTATTTATTTAGTTATGATAACATGAAGTCTCTTCAAAAGTTAGTTGATAAATAGATTTTATCTTATTTCCTTTTTATGGTTTGTTATTCGATATCGATATATTACATATATATATATGTTTTAAAACAAGTCCCGAATTGTTATAATGTTGAAATATTTCTTATATAAGTTTAATAAAAATTCGTTCCTGACATATAACTATTATATATATGCGTTTTATAAAATAATCTGAGTCATTTAAATGTGTTAAAACATATTCCCGAATCATTATATAATGAAAATATATTTTTGGAATTTTTATAAAAATATTACACTTTTTACCCTTGTAATTTCTAAAATGACACTTTATGCCCACAACTATAGCTCGTAGGCAAAAACAGCCCTTGTACATATAAGTTTGAAGAAATTACACTTTTGGCCCAAGAAAACTCTATCTTGTAATAATTACAAAATATACCCTTTAGTTTTCAAAGAAGTAGTTATAAAAAGTATTTTTAGTGTATATTATCGGAACAAAAACGAACTCAGTTTTAGACAAATCCGTACGAGGTTTTTATAACGTTATTGATCTTTTCAAATATTTGTCAGGTGGACTATCCAACGGTTCAAACTAGAGGTCATGAGCTCTTATGGTTTGCTCGTAATAACTTTCTAAAGTTGGGTGTTTAGAAACTATTTTTAACGTTAAAATATACAAGTGTTTTTATTTATTTTCAGCTAGTGATAGACCAGAAAAAGAGTTGAACAAAATCATGACCGCTTGATCTATTTCTTACTTTCTTGGTTCTACTTAATCTATGCCAGAAGGTCTTTCTTTTCCCTCCAAGTTTAGGTTCTTAGGTACACGTTTGATAGGGTGAATAAATACACGAAGTTGGTACCCTGAGAACTATATCGACCCAAAACAGAATACAGAAACACGTTTATTTCTCGAATTTAAAGTTTATGAGCTGACTCTTTATGTATCCTAGCATGTTTATACATGCACCTAGGGTATCTATTATGATTTTGAAGATCTCTTACCTTAGTAAACTATGTCGAAAACATTTTATTTAAGAGTTTGCTTGGTCTAATGACTCGCGACAATGGAAACATGACATGTACATCTTATGGCCAGGTCTTGGGGCAAATTGAAGTGTGCTAGGTGGTGTTTAAAAGAGCTTATTGGCTGGGCTTATAAGCCTCAGCTTATGGTAGAAAAATGAGGAAAAAGTGAGACGTTTAAGAAAGATTTTTGGAAATTTAAATGTCGGGTTTAAAAATAGCCCGCACCTACAGCTCTTGTCGTGCGTTTTTAGGACCCGTGCACCTGAGTTTCTAAAGAAACCATCGTTCCGGACAACTTTCATGTTTTAACTTTTTGATGAATCGGACTAGAAATGCCTCGTTTTGTGTGTTCTATGTTTCTGTCACAGAATGTTTCTAACAGCTTTTAGGGAAGGTTTTCGTAATTTCATTTGGCCATATCTTTTGACTCGTGTACTCGTTTTGGGTGATTTAAAAGCCTAGATTCTTGTTTTTATTTCTACTAAATGATTGTTATGTTTATATATGCTCACAAAATTTAGAGTATAATAGAGAGGGTGTCTATTTGCTCGTTGTATTAGAAAGAAACAGAAACATGTTACCAGGTTGTTTGTTTTAGCTTCGACAGGAAAAGAAAGAAAGTCTTTTGACCTATGACATGTACTAAAGTTTTATTACCAGTAAGTTTAAGTCTAGTATAAAAGAGTTGAAAAAGAGTGAGGGTACTTACTTGATTTAGGTTCGATTATATGGAGGTTTTTGGACATGAGGACTTGGAAACTTGTACACTACTACTCCTTTCTATCTTGGGCTGCTACTACTCTTCCTTGGCTTCTCCTAGACCTCAACTATCAGTAGCTATTTGATGGTGTGTGAGTTTGGTGTATTTCGAATTATAATGAAGTAGAAATGAAGAATGTGGTTTGAATTACATAGGCTAGAGTTTTAGGAAACAAGATGAGGTGTATGAAAGATGTTCCTAAGCTGGTTAGGTAATTCGAATGGATTAAAGGAAGACACACATGTGTATACTTGTTCATGTTATAGCCATATGATTAGGATTTGTATGTTGTATTTGTTTTATGGTTCAAAAAGAGTATCACATGGAGGGTTTTAGTATATAGAAAGGTGGTATAATTCTAACCATGCAAACATACTAATCTTTAACTTAGGTAAAAATTTCTAGGGAGACATGATGATGCATTCTTTTCCCTGGTTTGCCCATTGTAACAAAGGGAGTAATAATATGGCGTGGTAAGTTTGTAGCCATGAAATCTAACTAACCATGGAATATTTCAAGAACAAGAAGATGTGGTTCGACCCTACACCAAAGGTTTTGCCTACTTAATTTGACCACAAGTAAAATCTAAGGGACATGTTGATGTGGAAACTTATGGAGCCTAGGAGATGTCGTGTGGTGTAGGAAGTTTTACAAGTAATAAGCTAAAACTATTTTGATCTTGGTTCGAATGGTTTAAAAGGTGGCTATGTGTCGCAAGTTTTGGCCAAGGGTAGAAGAAGGTGACAAGGTGAAGAGTTGTGGTGACATGGGTTCTTGGAGTCCCAGTTTTATAAATTATGGAAATGAATGCTAGGAGACATGGTGATGAATAAGGTGCTAGCAAGGAGTGGTGAGCAAATGATTTATATGGTAAAATATATGTTACGTACATTGCTACCTAGTTCTAATGACAAATCATGAGATGTTTTCTAATTGTATAATCTTGTATATATATAACCTTATATAAAATTTACAAATGCATGTGGCCACGTATTTAGCATTGATACAAAAGGAAATTTTATCTTGTAATCTTAAAATGGTTTAGATGCTAGTATGTAGTTTGATCCTGGTAATTACTAGTGTTAATCTTTTAAATCACAAAACTTAAAATCGTGTGACATAAAAATAAAGAGTTTATAAAAATGTTAAAAGTTATCAACATACTCAATTTTTATATTTAAAATGGGTCGTGGGTAATCGGAGTGTTTAAATGTTATTTAAACTAAAAATTGATAGTGATAATAAATAAAAGTTAATTGTTAATTTAATAACCAAAAAAGTTTGGTTAAAACTCTAAATGGCTAATGTTTACTTTGAACGTTTAATAATTATATATTAACGTAAAATTGTAACGTGGTAAATATAAATTGAAAACTTTGATACTTGACATATAAAAATATTTATTCAAAACAAAACTAAGCGAATGAGTTTATTTAGAATATGTGTTACGTTATGATAATGCTTAAATAAAAAAAAATCAGACGTGAAAAATGGTTAAGTATTAATTTAATTTAAGTGGAAATTTACCGGTGGTTACAGTCTCACCCCCTTAACGGATTCCCATCCCGGGATTCAATCTGTATTAGGTGTTGAAGCGATGAGGAAGAAATGTAGTTTTACTTATGAAAACTTTATATGTTAGAATTTATTGCTTTACATGTGAAAACATTATTCTGATGTTCATATACTCTTAAGAAAATTTTATTTTAAATGAAGATTGTTATTTATAAGATTTATCCTATTTCAGTAATCATTTTTTTTTATCATGGTTTCTGATTACTTGTTTTGTAAAAATCAAATTTTTGACGTCGAAAACTGTCTTTTAATAAGGAAAATTTCGGATGAGAATTTGATGAATGTAAGAAAAATTTTAAACTTTTGTAGATGATGAATCCGTTTGTTCCTTAGTAAAAATTTTGAAAATTTTAAACGATCATGAACAGTGATTCCCAATGGTCGTGAACAGTGATTCAACGGTCGTGAATAGTGTTCCAACGGCTAGTTTTCTCTTATAATACCCCATTTCAATCCTCATTCTTTCATACTAATCTCTTCACCTATATTCCTTACAAAATGCCACATCCTTTTACTATTGTCGCGCTTATGTATACTGTTGCCGCTGCTATTTACTTTGCCTATGTCCCGGAGGAAGACTATGTATTCTTGGCTATGGTCCTATTGGTTCTCGTACCCCTAGTGGTCCTAGCTATCGGAGTGGATAAAATATGGGGGTAGGAATGTCGAAGTAATCTTTATTTGTATTTTCTTGTAATCGCTTATGAATTTTGTAATAAGACTTATTTGTTTCTATGCCTATGACTATTTCCTTTAATACCGCGTTTATAGTTTGTTTATGTTTTCCGTACAGAGTATTCAAGATTTTATATCCAGTCGTGATTCTTGCTCTCGTAGGCGTAGTGATGTTCTTTATTAGCCTAGTGGATCAACCTATTGGTGATTCTATTATTTACTTAGTGATATTTGTAACCTTAGCCCTACCGATGCTAATTATTTCATTATGTATTAATATTCATGGATTCTAATGAAATTTTATATTAGTTGTATTTTATGAATTTTAGTTATCCTCAGATTTATACTCATGCTATTTCAGATACAAATAAGCCCACTTATTTATAATTCATTATTTACATAGCGAGGCGTCCCAAAACAATGTAAATAAAGAAATATAAACTTATGGTTCAGTGATTCATAATTTCTTTATTTAAATAAAAAGGCATCCCAATTCATTTAAATAAAGACATTACAAATCATCCTACTTAAGAATTTCTGACTTAACATTTGTAACCAATCGATGAATTAAGTATTTTGAGAGTACGGAGAGAGTATTTACACTCATTTTTGAATATGGGAGTGAGATAATCAAGGTGAGTTGACATAGTTTCATATTTTTAATGTAAACAGGGTAAGAATTTTGCAAACCACAATGTCTTATGAAGATTTCGTAAATTTTGAAAATATTGAAGTAGATACATGCTCAGGGAGATAGGATTAAAACGTAATGCCTTAAAATAGGCATCTGCAGATATGTTTATTTGTATAAAGTGGTCAGAAGTATATACCAGTTTACTAAAGTTTTTGAGTAACATAATTACCTAGGAGTCACATAATCATCTGGAGGCTGGAAGGCATAGACAACGAAAGGCTATAAAACATTTTTGTGAAAAAGTGGTTATAGTTCGGATCTCAATTAGACCCGTTTCTCTATAACTATAGCTCTGATACCAATCTGTAACACCCCCAAATTTGGGATACGCATCGGAATTAAAGCTGGGTGTTACTCGATGGCACAACAGTTATAATAATAGAAAACGGTCTCTAAATTAGCCGTTTTGAAATATTTATTATTCAATTATCAGAGTTTACAAAATGAGGTCCCAATAGTTTTACAATTTGTTAAATACTTTATCAAAGAATAATAAAATTTTAGCCCTCCTTCCGTATCCATGCCATCCTTGTTTGTTATGTACCTGAGATAAACATGCTAAAAAGTCAACACAATGGTTGAGTGAATTCATAGTGTTTATAAAATAATAAGTTGAACACAAGGTAAGAGATAGTAAATCAGTAATGTCACAGTTCAGTAGATATTGCTCTAAGCCTCATAACGCGCAAACCTTAACAATAAGCATCATAGTAAAGAGTTATGATGTAGATTAACAATAAGCATCATAGTAAAGAGTTATGATGTAGATTACTGACATAATTAAATGAAAGTAATAATGCCGTCCGGTAGGAGTTTATCGTTTTCCTATGTAAACAAGGGTCTTTATCAGAAATGGCAACAATGACAACTTAGGCAATATCAATTAGGATAGCATACAGAAAAATACTTGTGTTCAGTTTTGTAGCATGTATGTCCCCACAAGTTTCAAAAACGTATTAAAAATAGTGGGACTATGAACTCACCTGGGTAATAAAGCAGTCTGAATGGAAAACAACTTAAATAAAGTTGATAAACGTCTCCGACACGAAACCTGAGTTGATTATGTCAATTTTTAGTATTCGTATTTACTTATATATGAGTTTAATATTTGTTAGCGTAAAGATTTGTTAAGGATTATTTATTTAGTTATGATAACATGAAGTCTCTTCAAAAGTTAGTTGATAAATAGATTTTATCTTATCTCCTTTTTATAGTTTGTTATTCGATATCGATATATTACATATATATATGTTTTAAAACAAGTCCCGAATTGTTATAACGTTGAAATATTTCTTATATAAGTTTAATAAAAATTCGTTCCTGACATATAACTATTATATATATGCGTTTTATAAAATAATCTGAGTCGTTTAAATGTGTTAAAACATATTCCCGAATCATTATATAATGAAAATATATTTTTGGAATTTTTTTAAAAATATTACACTTTTTACCCTTGTAATTTCTAAAATGACACTTTATGCCCACAACTATAGCTCGTAGGCAAAAACAGCCCTTGTACATATAAGTTTGAAGAAATTACACTTTTGGTCCAAGAAAACTCTATCTTGTAATAATTACAAAATATACCCTTTAGTTTTCAAAGAAGTAGTTATAAAAAGTATTTTTAGTGTATATTATCGGAACAAAAACGAACTCAGTTTTAGACAAATCCGTACGAGGTTTTTATAACGTTATTGATCTTTTCAAATATTTGTCAGGTGGACTATCCAACGGTTCAAACTAGAGGTCATGAGCTCTTATGGTTTGCTCATAATAACTTTCTAAAGTTGGGTGTTTAGAAACTATTTTTAACGTTAAAATATACAAGTGTTTTTATTTATTTTCAGCTAGTGATAGACCAGAAAAAGAGTTGAACAAAATCATGACCGCTTGATCTTTTTCTTACTTTCTTGATTCTACTAAATCTATGCCAGAAGGTCTTTCTTTTCCCTCCAAGTTTAGGTTCTTAGGTACACGTTTGATAGGGTGAATAAATACACGAAGTTGGTACCCTGAGACCTATATCGACCCAAAACAGAATACAGAAACACGTTTATTTCTCGAATTTAAAGTTTATGAGCTGACTCTTTATGTATCCTAGCATGTTTATACATGCACCTAGGGTATCTATTATGATTTTGAAGATCTCTTACCTTAGTAAAATATGTCGAAAACATTTTATTTAAGAGTTTGCTTGGTCTAATGACTCGCGACAATGGAAACATGACATGTACATCTTATGGCCAGGTCTTGGGGCAAATTGAAGTGTGCTAGGTGGTGTTTAAAAGAGCTTATTGGCCGGGCTTATAAGCCTCAGTTTATGGTAGAAAAATGAGGGAAAAGAAAGACGTTTAAGAAAAGATTTTTGGAAATTTAAATGTCGGGTTTAAAAATAGTCCGCACCTACAGCTCTTGTCGTGCGTTTTTAGGACCCGTGCACCTGAGTTTTTAAAGGAAATGTCGTTCCGGACAACTTTCATGCTTTAACTTTTTGATGAATCGGACTAGAAATGCCTCGTTTAGTGTGTTCTATGTTTCTGTCACAGAATGTTTCTAACAGCTTTTAGGGAAGGTTTTCGTAATTTCATTTGGCCATATCTTTTGACTCGTGTACTCGTTTTGGGTGATTTAAAAGCCTAGATTTTCGTTTTTATTTCTCCTAAATGATTGTTAAGTTTATATATGCTCACAAAATTTAGAGTATAATAGAGAGGGTGTCTATTTGCTCGTTGTATCAGAAAGAAACAGAAACATGTTACCAGGTTGTTTGTTTTAGCTTCGACAGGAAAAGAAAGAAAGGCTTTTGACCTATGACATGTACTAAGGTTTTATTACCAGTAAGTTTAAGTCTAGTATAAAAGAGTTGAAAAAGAGTGGGGGTACTTACTTGATTTAGGTTCGATTATATGGAGGTTTTTGGACATGAGGACTTGGAAACTTGTACACTACTACTCCTTTCTATCTTGGGCTGCTACTACTCTTCCTTGGCTTCTCCTAGACCTCAACTATCAGTAGCTATTTGATGGTGTGTGATTTTGGTGTATTTCGAATTATAATGAAGTAGAAATGAAGAATGTGGTTTGAATTATATAGGCTAGAGTTTTAGGAAACAAGATGAGGTGTATGAAAGATGTTCCTAAGCTGGTTAGGTAATTCGAATGGGTTAAAGGAAGACACACATGTGTATACTTGTTCATGTTATAGCCATATGATTAGGATTTGTATGTTGTATTTGTTTTATGGTTCGAAAAGAGTATCACATGGAGGATTTTAGTATATAGAAAGGTGGTATAATTCTAACCATGCAAACATACTAATCTTTAACTTAGGTAAAAATTTCTAGGGAGACATGATGATGCATTCTATTCCCTGGTTTGCCCATTGTAACAAAGGGAGTAATAATATGGTGTGGTAAGTTTGTAGCCATGAAATCTAACTAACCATGGAATATTTCTAGAACAAGAAGATGTGGTTCGACCCTACACCAAAGGTTTTGCCTACTTAATTTGACCACAAGTAAAATCTAAGGGACATGTTGATGTGGAAACTTATGGAGCCTAGGAGATGTCGTGTGGTGTAGGAAGTTTTACAAGTAATATAGGCTAAAACTATTTTGATCTTGGTTCGAATGGTTTAAAAGGTGGCTATGTGTCGCAAGTTTTGGCCAAGGGTAGAAGAAGGTGACAAGGTGAAGAGTTGTGGTGACATGGGTTCTTGGAGTCCCAGTTTTATAAATTATGGAAATGAATGCTAGGAGACATGGTGATGAATAAGGTGCTAGCAAGGAGTGGTGAGCAAATGATTTATATGGTAAAATATATGTTACGTACATTGCTACCTAGTTCTAATGACAAATCATGAGATGTTTTCTAATTGTATAATCTTGTATATATATAACCTTATATAAAATTTACAAATGCATGTGGCCACGTATTGAGCATTGATACAAAAGGAAATTTTATTTTGTAATCTTAAAATGGTTTAGATGCTAGTATGTAGTTTGATCCTGGTAATTACTAGTGTTAATCTTTTAAATCACAAAACTTAAAATCGGGTGACATAAAAATATAGAGTTTATAAAAATGTTAAAAGTTATCAACATACTCAATTTTTATATTTAAAATGGGTCGTGGGTAATCGGAGTGTTTAAATGTTATTTAAACTAAAAATTTATAGTGATAATAAATAAAAGTTAATTGTTAATTTAATAACCGAAAAAGTTTCGTTAAAACTCTAAATGGCTAACGTTTAGTTTGAACGTTTAATAATTATATATTAACGTAAAATTGTAACGTGGTAAATATTAATTGAAAACTTTGATACTTGACATATAAAAATATTTATTCAAAACAAAACTAAGTGAATGAGTTTATTTAGAATATGAGTTACGTTATGATAATGTTTAAATAAAAAAAATTAGACGTGAAAAATGGTTAAGTATTAATTTAATTTAAGTGGAAATTTACCGGTGGTTACACCTAGGCTCTCGGTTTCCAGTCGACACCCACAAAAAGTAAAGACCCGGATACCAAACTTGTTTATAATCACTTTTTATTAACACAGTCACATTTTTCCCACGTATTCTTGTTAAACCCGAAACAAATGAGTTGACTCGTGAGTCGGTTGTCACGAATCGAAGCAATACCGAGTCACTAAGGGCGCGTGACTCGGTCATACCTACCTTTCTTCAATGTACACAAAGCGTGGTGACGAATAAACCAAAGAGGCTGGCGCGTATGATTGGATTTGAGGTCAAACAAGGGTATTTGAGCGCGTGTATGGGTGGATCTAATAGAAGAGATGATGGGGATTTGTTTGCTGGTGGTCGTGAGTGGTAGAGGGTGGCGGTGCGGCGGCTACAGTGGCCGAAAATGGGGCGGCTAGGGTTTTTATTGAAGATGATGATGATGATGATGATGATGATGATGATGATAATATTGTGTTGGGAGAGAGAGAGAGAGAGAGAGAGAGAGAGAGAGAGAGAGAGAGAGAGTAGAGATGGTGTTTGTTTATGTTTGTGTATGGCGTGTGTGTGATTAACAACCAAAACCAAAATCGGCCTTGGGCCACTTTTTATCAAACCTTTTATTTATTTATTTTTTTGTTAATAATAATAATAATAATGGTATGGGTAATTGTTTAGTCACGAAACACGAGGACCAAACCCGGAAACCTTTCAAAATAACACGACACCTTCAACTCAACTTGTTCCCATAATAATTAAAATTTCTCGATACGTTCAAATGTTATATAGACCAGACCGTAAGTCAATATTAAATCGTGTTAGGTTATATCTAGTGCCGGAGTCAACGTAGTGCCTCGAAGACGTTTCAAAAATACACATGATATAAACTCCATATCAAAGCAATAATTTGAATTATATTCCACATAAAGTTCAAAATTGACAACCACGGTTTATATTCCACAAATTCGTTACGAATAAAAATTCTAAATATTTAATTAAAATTAAACTTTAATGTAATGCGGGTTTTTAATGTCTCCCTAATTTTCCAGTTGTCACATCCTCCCAGCCTCATAAGAAACCCGTCCCGGGTTTCACTCGGAACATTCCATCTACGAGGTAAAAATCTTAGGATATCTCTTCCGAAACTCATCCTCACGTTCCCACGTAAATTCCGGTCCATGACGGAAATTCCAACAAACCTTGATGAGTGGAATACAACTGCGCTTGAGTCGCTTAATCTCTCGATCCAAAATCTCAATCGGCTCTTCCACGAAGTTCAAACTCTCATCAACGCGAATATCCTTCATCGGTATAACCGGTGTTTCATCAGAAAGGCACTTCTTCAAATTACTCACATGAAACACATCGTGAATCAATTTATGTGGTTGCTCCAACCGATAAGCTACGGGCCCAATTCTCTCCAGAATTAGAAATGGTCCAATGTAGTGGGGGTTGAGTTTCCCACATTTCCCGAAACATATCACTCCTTTCCTAGGCGAGACTTTCAACATCACTCTGTCTCCAACCTGGAACTCAAGAGGTTTACGAATCTGATCGGTGTAACTTTTCTGTCTATCCCGAGCTGCTTGCAACCGATCACAAATTTGAGTAACTTTCTCAGTAGTTTCCAAAATAAGCTCGGGGCCTGTGAGTAGGCTATCTCCAACCTCAGCCCAACCAATTGGCGAATGACATTTACAGCCATAGAAAGCTTCAAAAGGTGCAGCTTTAATACTCGTATGATAACTGTTGTTGTAGGAAAATTCCGCAAGGGGTAGATATTTCTCCCAGCCTTTACCAAAGTCTATTATACAGGCACGAAGCATATCCTCCAAAGTCTGTATAGTCCTCTCACTCTGACCGTCGGTTTGGGGATGATATGCAGTACTCATATCAAGTCTCGTCCCCAAAACGGTTTGGAGTGATCGCCACAAAGCTGACGTGAAGCGACTGCTGCGATCCGAAATAAGCGATATTGGAACACCATGATGCGAAATGATTTCTTTCACATACAACCTAGCAAGTTTGTCGATACTATCATCTTCGCTAATTGCTAAGAAATGAGCAAACTTAGTCAATCGGTCCACAATTACCCAAATAGCGTCACAACCGCTAGTTATTTTCGATAACTTGGTAATAAAGTCCATCGTAATCCGCTCCCACTTCCAAACTGGGAGTTCTGGTTACGTCAATAACCCTGACGGTCTCTGGTGTTCTGCTTTAACTTTCGAACAGGTCAAACACTTACTGACGTACAATGCTATATCTACCTTCATGTTTGGCCACCAATACAATTTCTTCAAATCCTGGTACATCTTATCAGACCCAGGATGAATAGAATACCTTGACTTATGCGACTCATGCATAATCAATTCACGAATTCCTCCATACAATGGTACCCAACTTCGGTCTCCAAAACATAATATTCCATCAGAACGCTTAACAAATCCATTCTCATTTTCCGCCATCCCAAAGATATCCTCAGCAGGTCGGTTTTCTGCTTTCAACGCTCCCGTTTGAGCTTCTAATATCTGAGATGGTAACAGCGATACGATATTCATTCCCAATGACCTAACTCGTAACGGTGGTATTCTCTCTTTCAGACTAAGAGCCTCAGCAATGACATTTGCTTTGCCAGGATGATAGCGGATTTCGCAATCATATTCGCTTAGCAGCTCAATCCAACGTCGCTGTCTCATGTTTAGCTCTTTTTGATTCAAGATGTGCTGTAGACTTTTATGGTCAGTGTACACAACACACTTGGTTCCATACAGGTAATGCCTCCACATCCTTAAGGCAAAAACCATAGCACCTAACTCTAAATCATGGGTGGTGTAGTTCTTCTCATGCTTCTTAAGTTTTCGGGAAGCATAAGCTATCACCTTCTCTCGTTGCATCAACACAGCTCCCAAACCTTTATGAGAAGCGTCACAGTAAACAACAAAGTCTTCGCTACCTTCAGGTAATGCCAAGATAGGAGCACTACACAACATCTCCTTAAGTAATTGAAATGCTTCCTCTTCCTTATCTCCCCATTCGTATTTAACATTCTTCTGAGTCAATTTGGTCAACGGCTTCGCTATTTTCGAAAATCCCTTAATGAACCTTCGATAGTAACCGGCTAAACCCAAAAATTAATGAACTTCAGTTGGGGTCGTCGGAGCAGCCCAATCTTTAATAGCTTCAATCTTAGCGGGGCCTACATGAACTCCTTGACTATCAATCACATGACCCAAGAATTATACCGTCGGGATCCAAAACTCACATTTGGAAAATTTGGCATACAGCTTCTCTTGCCTGAGCAATTCTAAGATAAGTATTAGATGCTCCTCATGCTCCTTCTTACTCTTCGAATAGATCAGAATATGGTTGACACTGGTACAAAAAGTGCTATTGGTCACGCCAAAAATGTGTGACGATATGCATATAGTCACGCACGTTTTTTTCGTCATGTGTGACAAAAGGTCCCGCCACCATAGGTGGCATATGGTCACATTGTTGAGTTCGTGGCCTTTTCCATCGAAAAAGAGTGACCAAAACCCCGAATATATGTGACAAATTAGGCACAAGTTTTGTTGGATTAGTCATTATCAGTGACCGTAAACACCTTATAGTCACACGAATGTTTTTTGAGAGTGACTACTATTCATCCTTTGGCCACATAAATATATAATATATGTGACATTTGAGATGATATATTCAAGTAAATGTGTATTTTGTGTGACTATTTCCCGTCCTGTGGCCACATGAATATACAATAAATGTGAAGTTTGTGATGATTTAGTCACACAATGGGTGTTATTTTTTTCGAGTTAGTCACATACAATTTAACACAAAGTGGCCAAAAGTGTAAATAAGTGTGACCATATGCTGTTTAATGTGAAGAAATGTGTATTTTGTGTGACTATTGATCATCCAATGGCCACATGAATTTTATGTTTGTGTGGCCTTTTGTTATATTTAGTCACACAAAGCATGTTTGTTTTGGGTATTTAGTCACATACCATTAATCAAACAGTGGCCAAAGTGTTAATAAGTGTGACCATATGCTGTTTAAAGTGAAGAAATGTGTATTTTGTATGACTATTGATCATCCAATGGCCACATGAATTTTATGTTTGTGTGGCCTTTTGTAATATTTAGTCACACAAAGCATGTTTGTTTTGGATATTTAGTCACATACCATTAAGCAAACAGTGGCCAAAAGTGTAAATAAGTGTGACCATATGTTGTTTAAGAAATGTGTATTTTGTGTGACTATTGATCATCCAATGGACACGTGAAATTTATGTTTGTGTGGCCTTTTGTAATATTTAGTCACACAAAGCATGTTTGTTTTAGGTATTTAGTCACATACCATTAATAAAACAGTGGCCAAAAGTGTTAATAAGTGTGACCATATGCTGTTTAAAGTGAAGAAATGTGTATTTTGTGTGACTATTGATCATCCAATGGCCACGTGAATTTTATGTTTGTGTGGCCTTCGGTAATATTTAGTCACCCAACGACTAAAGCAAACAGTGAGCAAAAGTGTTAATAAGTGTGACTATATGCATCTTTTAGTCACATTTAAAAAATCAATATATATCAAAACAATTCAAATATATATATCAAAACAAATTCAAATACAATAAAATTGGAATGTATATAACTGAACAAAATATAAAATTGGACATCCTTTTATACACTAAGGAGTCCTAGTCGGCTTACAATAGTTTCTTTATAAGTATCTATAATCTTTTCCATAAGCAAGTAGCAACTTCGAGCGGTCTTAATCTCTGAGCAGTACCAACTTTAACTAGCAGTAGTAACTTTTGTACTAGCAGTAGTAAATACTTGGCCACATTTTTTTTGAAGTTCATGAGCTGCACTAAATCCATCTAAGCAATATTAACACAAACATGATCAGCAGTAATTCAAACAACATCATGAAGACTTTTAATCCAAAACAATGAACATACTAATAAAATTTGCAGTTAAACTTACAAGTTTTTCTCCCATTGATCTAATCTCATCATCTGGATATAAAAGCCTTGAAAATGTAGGCTGCTGCATATCAACACATCAGGATGAGAGCAGGACTAGAACATGTCAAAGGTCACAACATAACACAACTAGATGAGCCACTAGTTCAACTATCTGCACAAACATGATAGGAGAGTTAATACTAGTACCACGTTAGTACTGCTAGAGCAGAGTTACTACTGCTAGTATGTATATATATATATATATATATATATATATATATATATATATATATATATATATATATATATATATAAATAACAGAATGTATATAAATGAAGCAAATATATATATATATATAATTGTAGTGTTATATATAATCAAATTCTCAACTATCATAAGTTAAAACCTGTTGACTCTTTCGCCGCCTTAGCTTGCTTTTGCAAGGTTTCACTAGAGACCAAATGTTTTCGCTTCGTTGGTACTAATTTTAGTCCTGTATTTTGTTAACTAATATTTGGTATCATAGTTGGTGGTGTAACCTGTAGAATCGGTTTGTCGTGGCTCAAGCGTTTTCGTATGTCCGATAGTTTTAACAGGTTCCTATATGTATATATAAAACACGGTACATTAGTCATGTACGTAAAACTAAAAAAATCAAAGGTGGATGTTTTATTACTTACCACTGTTTCCATTACTGGTACGTTTTTCAAAGTTTCAATGGCCATTGGAGTGGTCACCTGCAATATAAATTAAGAAATACAATGGTGTTATCATTAGAAAATGAAATTGTTAACAACATAAAAAGTGGCTTACATCTGAGTGTAATGCCAGTTTCTCTCTGCAAAAAAAAAATATGGGAAATGTAAGAAACTAAGGCACTAATAACGCTGCATAATATAAGATCTGCCAACCATGAAACCGTAAAAATATACATTGGTTGGCTTTGGTGACTGAGATGGAGCATACCCACGCCTCGAAAATGAAGTGTGCCAGAAAATCCATCTGAGGGAATTTTTAGCCAGGCATCCCATGTATCATCCTCACCCGTGAAAATGGCATGTAGCCCCTGCAAGAAACAAGTAACGTGATTAATGCTAACATAAAAGACGACAACATTAGATGTCCCAAATATAAGTTTAGCCTCAAAAACAAACATACGGGTTGCATATCGACTCGGGTAACAAATAATATACAATTGGTTGCAATTTTATGCAGTGCCAAACGTGGAACGAATAAATGTCAAACACATTACCAAGCAAGCAAATCACTAACATTTGGTACAAATGAAACAGTTTGACAAAAAGCAACCATATTTGAGTTAATTTCCAATATAACAGATGCTATGTTAATCTTTTGATAGATAACTTACGCAAATACGATAAGCAAACTCCAACTGTTCAGCAACATCCTCCCGGAGTGGAAACCAATCAAGACTCCCTTTACGAGCAAAACAGTGGCCTCTTAGAACACGTCAATTGTCTCCATTCCAATAAATAGGAAAACTATGTCGTCTTAATAAATCTACCTGCAACGATTACCACCACACGAATTTATAATCAAAAACATGTTTTAGGCTAGTTTAATCCACGAAAATCAATGTAAATCATTTTATATTCGATTACACATTTAAGAAAATATAAATTAAATATGTGTTTGAGCATACCCATGAACAGAGTAGGATAGGTGAGATGAGGGTGATGGTGGCTCGACTGTGATGCTGGTGGTTATCTCGAACCAAACAACCGAAGCAAACAAAGTTTCCCATACAGTTCCCTTGTCTTGATGACGGTGACAGCGTGGAGGAGCGATGGTTGGTGGAACCACGGCGAGATAAGACGGTGAAGTGTGGCGGTGGTGTGAGTCGGTTCTAGAGAGAAGGAGAAGAGATG
Source organism: Artemisia argyi (assembly GCA_030686995.1). Taxonomy (NCBI): domain Eukaryota; kingdom Viridiplantae; phylum Streptophyta; class Magnoliopsida; order Asterales; family Asteraceae; genus Artemisia; species Artemisia argyi. Next base: position 229,329,134 of record CM060701.1, read on the forward strand.
AATAGAGAGAAGATAGATCTGACTAGTGTAAGTGTTAGTGTTTTGATTTTGGGGAAAAAAAGGAGGGATCTTGAGCGGGAGATTGAAATTTTTGGGGAAAAATTAGGGGCCGGATCTGACTAGTGTAAGTTTTAGTGTTTTGATTTTGGGGAAAATTGAGCTTGAAATGTTTAATGAGTTGAGCTCAATATTATATAAGTTCGACTCGAGTTATTGTTGAGTTCTCGAGCTTGTAAGTAATATAAAATAGTTTTTTTTTTTTTTTTTTTTTTTTTTTTTTTAAGTGTAGTAAGTGTAAATATTTATTTATGAATGTATCAAGCTTTTCGAGCTGAAGTCGAACCGAATTCAATTCTTAGGTTATACTATATTTCAATTTTAATTTGTGTCATAAAACACATCTTTACAGATAAATCGAGCTTTTCGAGTCAAGCTCAAGCCGAGTTCAAACTTTCTCGATCCCGGATAACATGATCGAGAGGGTGATGGAGGCTTGACTGTGATAGTGGTGGATGCATGTGGTGGTTATCTCGAACCAAACAACCGAAGCAAACAAACTCTCCCATATAGTTCCCTTGTCTTGATGACGGTGATGGCGTGTAGGATCGATGGTTGGTGGAACCACGGCGAGATAAGGCTGTGAAGTTTGGCGGTGGTGTGAGTCGGTTCTAGAGAGAAGGAGAATAGATGAATAGATAGAAGATAGATCTGACTAGTGTAAGTACTAATGAGTATAGTACTAATGAGTCAATGAGTTTGGCGGTGGTGTAACTCATCCTAAAAATCCTGCAAAACATTCATTGTGACTCGATACACGCATTTGACTCAAACAAGTACTAATGAATTAAGGTAGGCATGCATGCAACTTCATGTATCCGAATCCGATTTTACAAGGAAACTGCATGTTAAAGAGAGTGAGACTATTAAGAAAATGACATTATAGCTAGTAGGATCTTACGATCCCGATCCGATCATACGATCATGATCTTGCAAAGACGAAAACGATCATGGGTAGGATCTGATCCCGATCTTGAAACTTTTAATACTTTTAGTTTTTATACTTTTAATCATATTAAACTTATCTATACATCTTATAATGCATCTTTGACTCTCTCTCTTCCAATTTTTTAAGATTTTCATTTATACATTTTAAGTAAATACAATAAATTAAGCTATATGTACAATCAATTTAAGCATTAGAACCTACACACATTGACTGGTCAAACACTTATAAGTAATATATATAACATTTAAAACACCTTTTCAATTAATATATAATATTTACAAAGCTTATCAAACACACTTCACACACTCCAACATATACTTAATACTCTATCTGACAATCACACACAGCTACCTTGTGCTTTCTTTCTCTCTCTCACTACTACAACCTAAGTTTGACCCTAAGTTAGATCGGAAGCATATGGTAACATACGTAGATCGCTTCTATATTGACCCTAAGTTTGACAGATGATTTGGTTTATCTGATTATTTAGTTGTTTTTTTTGGTTTATCTGATTATTTCATTGTTTGTGTTTATTTAATTAGTGTTATTTAGTGTTAGGGTTTCTGTATGATCTGTATATTTGTGTTTTTTATTGTTAGGGTTTATGGTTGTTTTTTAGTTTTAGTGCGATGGAAGAAGTATCAAAGATGTAAGAAGTATCAATGATGGATGAAAAGACACCACTTTCAAGTATGAACATAAACTTGTTCTGGTGTTGTTCATCCATTCTTGATACATCTTTCCTCTTTGCCAAAATACAGAAACAATGAAAATATTTTATCTTAGGATTAGGTTGAAGTACCATAAACATTTGTAGATTGTTTGTATCACTCTGTTTGCTTTATATATATGTATGATGTATTTTTGATATAAGAATTATGTTGCATTTGTATTGAGAGTATAATGAAGATAAGTGGCGGATGTGTGTGCGAATATTTAGGCTAAAACATCCAATAACACTAATTAGAGATTCAAGGCTGAATAATATGTTGTTGTTGGCTAGGGTAGAAAGGATGGTAGTTCATTGCATTGTTATTATAAGTTTAATATGATTTCATTCATGCACGATTAGCTCTCTAATGTCGTAGAATCTACTTAATTAATATGTATGTTCGTCACATCTAAGGGAGCAATATAAATGATAGTAAGAATCTATTTTCTAATAACTTATAGCTCAATGTTAGGGCAAATCTATCTAAAGTTGTAGAATGGTTCCATTACTTAATTTGGAAAACCTCTACTACCGTTATTAGACGGTGTCCAAAAAACAAAGCAATGGAACCTTTCTGCAACTTTCGATAGATCTGGCCTGATCATTGAGACGTCTTCAATGCGATGCTGATATAGTGTGTATTGTTCATGACAGGCCACATTCCTTCATCATCGCATTCAAGATGAGTGATGTTACTTAGACTCTATTCTTTACTTAACATTTCTAGATTGTTTGTATCACTCTGTTTGCATTCAAATCTTTTTTATGATCTAAATGAGTCTGTAATTTCAACATACCTTTCCATTCTCAATTCCCATACAGTTCCTTTTATTTTTTCAACGATCTAGCAATGCGGCTGGTGCAGTCCTTTGCTCAAAGGGAGTTGAAACGATAAAAGGAGCTGTAGCGAGAATTTAGAAGGGTTACGTATGTTGTTTCAACATACCTGTCCATTTTGAGTTCACATACAGTTCCTTTTGTTTTTTCAACAATCTAGCAATGCGGCTGATGCAGTCCTTTGCTCAAAGGGAGTTGAAACGACAAAAGGAGCTGTATCGGGAACTTAGAAGGGTTACGTATATTGGTTTATTGCATTCTGGCATGTTGGTAGGTTAGCGATGCAAGGCTGAATAATATGTTGTTGGCTAGGGTAGAAAGGATGGTAGTTCATTGCATTGTTAATATAAATTTAATATGATTTCATTCATGCACGATTAGCTCTCTAATGTCGTAGAATCTACATAATTAATATGTATGTTCGTCACATCTAAGGGAGCAATATAAACAATATTAAGAATCTGTTTTCTAATAACTCAAAGCTCAATAATTAGGGAAAATCTATCTAGCGTTGTAGAAGGTTCCGTTGCTTAATTTGGAAAACGTCTACTTCCATTTATGGCGTTGATCTTGATCACAAGCTTTGGCTTTTTGAATAATGTACCTTGATTTTAAACTTTTGTCCTGACAATGAAGAATACATTCTTGAAAGAGCCAAAGCTTGTGATCAAGATCTACGCCACAAATGGAAGTAGACGGTGTCCAAAAAACAAAGCAATGGAACCTTTCTTCAACGTTAGATAGATCTGTCCTGATCATTGAGACATCTTCAATGCGATGATGATATAATGTGTATTGTTCATGACAGGCCACACTCCTTCATCATCGCATTCAAGATGAGTGATGTTACTTAGACTCTATTCTTTACATAACATTTCTAGATTGTTTGTATCACTCTGTTTGCATTCCATTCTTTTTTATGATCTAAATGAGTCTGGAATTTCAACATACCTTTCCATTCTGAGTGCCCAAACATTTCCTTTTGTTTTTTCAACAATCTAGCAATGCGGCTGGTGCAGTCCTTTGCTCAAAGGGAGTTGAAACGACAAAAGGAGATGTTGTGGGTACTCAAAAGGAGATGAGTTCCAAGAAAAAAGGTTGTTTCAAACACACCCTGAGTTGCAACAGTATCTTTTATTTCATTTACACAACTATTATTTTTGTTAATTTTAATATGTATATATATATATATATATATATATATATATATATATTTTGCAGAAATCATTAACATTGACAGCAGTGACTCAAGTGACTCAAGTTCATTTCACATATCAAGCAGTTCTGAAGGTCCTCCAAATACATGGGCAGACTACTTTCCAAAGGGATATTCTTGATCAGGCACAAAAAAGGAAGATGCTAGGAAGGTTAAAACTCCAAAAAAGACTGCCAAAGAGCTTTTTGATGAGAGGGTTCAGGTGCTAGGCCTGCCCAATGCTAAGAGTTGTGAAGACAAGGGTATAAAACCATGGGAACCAAAAATGCCCAAAGTTGTTCAAAAGGGAAGGGTAAAAAGAAAATGTATTAGTTGAGTTAGGAAGTAATTTGAATAAACCTGTGTAATCCTTTTGTACTACTTTATTTGACTTTATGAATAAACATGTTGTTATTGCTCAATTTTCTCATTAATGAACTGAATATGAATCGGTTAATTTTTGTGGCATTTTATTTTTATCCCTAGCAGCATTAAGTTCTGAGTTACTAGCATTCACCCAAATTCCAATCCAAACCCGGAGTTGCCCAAATTCACTTGGACTCTTTGACTTTTTCAAATGACAATCAAGTTTGACAATCTTTGTTTGACTTTTAACAAAGCATCATAACATAGTCAACAAAGCAACATAACATAATTAATCAATAAAAAGATAACTTGATCATATAGTAATCGATAACTTGATTAACAAAGAAACATAAGATAAGTTTTCTTTGAACACAAAAACATTAAACTTCAAAGAAATAACATAATAATGATTAATATCATCTTACATCAGGGTTAATTCAATGAAAATTATACAAACTATTTTGAATGCCTTTGTAAATATCAACAATGTTTCCACGGATTTGTTCTATTTCTTGATTCCGAACATTAACTTTGTTCTGATGCACCAGTATGGTCTCTTGGTCTTTTTTGTTTTGTTCTTCCAACCGCGCGATTAGTTTGTTGTAAAGTTCAACCAACTGTCGTTCAGTACCATATTGGCCTCCAGAATGGCATTTGTCCCAACACTCTTGGGTTAGGCCGTGGATTTTATATTTTTCTGGCATTGGAGGAGGAGGAGGAGGAGGAGGAGAAGTATCCCTTGAACGTTTTGTTTTCTTTGAAGCAGGATTTGAAGATGATGAAGCCATTGCAGTTCCAAACAAAAATTGAATACGTAATGAAAAGATGAAAGAAGTTGGTTGTAATTCCTTTGTATTTATAGGCACACAAGAGTCGCAATGTCACAACGTTTAAGTGTCACAACGGTTTACAAAGTGTCACAACAGTTTACAGTTACTTTTTTACAGTTACACCGGTTCACAGTAATTTATGCCTAGCAGCATTAAGTTATGCCTAGCAGCATTAAGTTATTCCTAGCAGCATTAAGTTCTTTATTAATCAGGTCATAACAGTGTTGAAGTAAGTTTGCTAATTCAGGGAGTAAACACTGTCACAAACACAAATAATAACTAGATTAATACCATTATGTTTATTGTTACTATATTTTCTAACATTTGAAACCACTTACAATGCTTATTACCATTTAAAGTTTAAAAATAAAATTATAGAATGTTTAGGAGCGCGCATTTAATGTGCAAAATTAAAATGATTACAATTAGGCACGAGTAATTAGTGCATTTCACATGCTAATGTGACGTTCAACTTGGTAAATTGCAATAATCTTTAATGTTGAGACTTTCAAAATTCCCTAGGCGTATAGTATGTTGCATCCCTTTTTAAGGCCATCACTTAGCTTTTCAACACACACTTTTTAAAACAATCTAAGATAGAAGTTATGGCTGGAAACAAGAAAAGGTGCATTTAATCAAAGAAGAAGCGTTCAAAGTAAGTACACTAATTAAACTTATGTACACGTAAACATTCAAAGTTTGTAAAGATGTTATGTACATGTTGACTTGGTTTTTTTTTTCTAGTAGAAGTTAGTTAATCCATAATAATTTTGGTGTATTAAGCTGTTATAAATTTATAAAACTGGTTATCAATTGGTAGCTTTAGGTAATCAATTATGAAATTGTGTTAGTTTACCTACGTAGTAGTTTCAATGTTTTATTCCTTATATTTGTTATCTTCCTAGTACATAAGATCCGTGAAAAACCTAGCTTTACTCACCCAGCATTCAAAACTTACATCATATATAATATACCAAAAGGATAATCTTTAATGTTAGAATTAATGTAACATTATTATATCCAAAATTTTCGGCCCCCCAATCATGACGGTCAAAAGGATAATCTGTAAATTTATCAAAAGGATAATCTGTATAAATTTATCAAAATGATAATCTTTAATGTTAGAATGTTACATTATATATATACATCATATAAGAATACCAAATTAAAAGGATAATCTGTAAATTTATCATCTAATGCTTATTTGATTTCAGGAAACCAGAGAAGGTGTTTAACATTGAAGAGTCGTATGAGTCGTGGAGTTCTCGAAGAAACAAGGCAAGACGCAAAGCAAGTTTGCTTCAAATTAAGAAAGATGAGAAGGAATACAAGCGATCAAAGCCGCGGGTTGGTTCAGTGGAAGAGGATGCGGCTGATGTTGGTGGATTTTTGAGTGAGGAAGAGAGATTCGATTCCATTGACTACGATAATGTGCATTTGTCGTTTGATCCAGAGAAATCTCCGAAATTTAATTGTTAAACTTTTAATATGTATGAACTGCTTTATTTTTCTTTTTTTATGGATACAAATGTTTTTTTTTTTGGTTTATTATTATATGAAGTTTAACTTTCTTGCTTCATTAAAGCTTGATTAAGCTTGATTTTTTATCTATTCATTAAGCTTGATTTATGCCTAGCAACATTAATTTATGCCTAGCAGCATTAACTTACGCCTAGCAACATTGTAATGGGGCAAATGAAGAGTCATGATCGACTAATAGTCTGAACTCAATTCATGCAGGTAATATCAAATTAGACTCAAACTAGAGAGACTATAAAATTCATATCTAACCCCTCAAAATTACATAAGTTATCCGAAATGTGTGACTATATGTATCGAATTGTGACTACACTTAAATAATGTGTGACAAAAATATGACTATGATTTAGACACCTAAATAAATACTTCATGTGACCATATATAACATCTTGAATTTAGTCACACAAACACTCAATGTGACTAATATCATGGTTAATGATAACCGAATTCACATTTTACTATAAATAATAGTCACATAAATATCACAATGTGACTATTTTGAATGCATGTATTGCACATATAATACCCTTATAATGTGGCAATAAACATAATTTAGATACACATTTGTGATATGGTGTGACTATTGTAAAGCCTACAGTCACATGATCATGCTACAATTAAATGTGACTATACACATTAGGTTGTGGCAAGCAAACACACACTAAACTTTAGACACACATATTTACTTACGTGACCATATGTATCGAATTTTCGTTATACTTAATCATGTTTCTATGGTTTTGTGTGACCATATATGACATTTGGTCACACTCTTCAAGTGTGTGACATATATATTTGTCACTATTAAATGCATATCGTGACTAACGCTTCAAACTTACTTTTCGGTTGTCACACATTTCAAACGCTATGTGGCTAAATATTCAGCAAAGAATAGCAGTCACGTTTAAATAATGTGTGACAAACTTGACTATATAATTTAGTCACATACACAATTACTTCATGTGACCATATATCTATTTTGGTCACACTCTTCAATTGTGTGAAATATATTTGTCACATATGTATATCTGTAGTGTGACTAATGCTTAAAGCTGATTTGTATCGGTCACACGTCCCAAATTAAACGTGACTAAATGATCGAAAAATATTTACCAGCTACCCTCTAGTCACATAAATACACAAATGTGTGACATATATCTTCCGAAATGGTCACACAAGTCGGATCGAGTGTGGCTGTTTATTTTATTTTCATACATTTAGTCACGTAAATATGTTACAGTGTGACCGTTTGAAATCGACCATGTGTGACGAAAGGCCATTTTTGTACCAGTGTGATAAACACGATTACAAACTTGTCCAAGTAAGGCTTACACACCCGATTCATGAGATCCATGAATACTGCCGGTGCATTAGTCAACCCAAACGGCATCACTTGGAACTCGTAATGCCCGCAACGGGTTCTGAAAGCCGTTTTCGGAATATCTTCCTCGCGCACTCTAAGTTGATGATACCCCGATCTCAGATCGATCTTCAAACACACACTCGATCCTTGAAGCTGATCGAATAAGTCGTCGATCCTTGGTAACGGGTATCTATTCTTCACAGTTTACTTGTTCAGCTCTCGGTAGTCAATACATATGCGAAACGATCCATCCTTCTTCTTCACGAATAAAACTGGGGCTCCCCAAGGTGAAGAACTTGGTCGTATAAATCCCTTCTCTGCTAACTCCGCCAATTGTTTCAACAACTCTTCTAGTTCAGTCAGTGCGAGTCGATAAGGTGCCCGTGCCACAGGTGCAGCACCAGGTATCAACTCAATCTGAAATTCCACTTGTCTAGCGGGCGGGATTCCCGGCAAATCATTGGGGAATACATCTGGAAAGTTACGAACTATCGACACATATCCAATGCCCTTTTCTTTCTTCTCCTTCCCTCATTTCTTAGAAATTTTAGCTAAGAAAAGGCAACATCCTTTTTCCATTAGCTGCGGTAGCTTAGTGCAAGAAATGACTGCTAATCTGGATGGGCTCCTCAAACCTTTTCGATCGCCTTGTATATTTAAAATATCCTTGCCATAAGGCGCACGCACAATTTTCTCATCGCAAAGTATACGAGCACGATACTTAGACAACCAATCCATACCAATGATGACATCGAAACTTCCTAATGTGACGGGTAGAAGATCTATGTTGAAAATGTGATTCAAGAAATTTAACGTGCAACCGCGGATGATAGTTTTAATCCTTTCTATGTTTCCGTTAGCTAACTCTACATCATAACCAATTCCTAAGGCCATCGGGAGTTTTTCTAGTAAGGGCGCAAAAGTAGTGGACACAAAACTCCTATCGGCACCAGTATCAAATAGTATGGAAGCATAACGATTATTGAGAAGGAACGTACCAGTAATGACGTTCGGGTCTTCTCTTCTCTCGTTCCTAATTGCATACACTCTCCTATGAGCAGCTTCTGCTTCCACACGCTGGTTGTCATTGTCATGTCGTCCATGGTTTCCTCCAGCTCGACGGTTTCCATGATTGTACTCATTACCACCCGATCCTTGATTACCTCGGTTCCACGATTCCCTGCACTCATTCCTATAGTGCCCTTTCTTCCCACATCCAAAACAAGTAACATTCGCCTTACTCATAGTTTTAGGAGTAGCTTGGACCATAGCAAGTGGTCGAGCTCTACAATCCTTGGCTATGTGCCCAATCTTCGAGCAGTTCTTACACATCATAGTACATCGTCCAGAATGATTCTTGTAACAATGGCCACACTTGGGCGCATCTCCATTGTGATTCCTCTTATCTCCATCCCCAATAGCATAAACCATGGCAACAGTTTGTCGCTTGTTTCGGTGATCATTACCGTTAGAGTGATGGTCTCTCTTCCTCTTTCCATTCTTATCCCTCTCAGCCTCTTCCAGTTCTAACAAATCCATCAATTGTTGAGCGATCGTGATAGCCTCATGAACATTTACAGGCCCAGCAGCAATCACATCGTTCCTTGTAGCCACATGCAACCCATCGGTATACTGCTCAATCTTTTGAGTCTCAGTTTGAACCATATCTGGGCAAAGCAAGGCTAACTCCTGGTAACGACGATTGTAAGTTGTCATGTCAGTACCCTTCACTTTGTGATTCTAAAACTCAATCTCCAATTTCTTAACCTCATTCCTTGGGCAATAAGTCTGAATCAGCAAGGACTTGAACTTAGGGCTGGCAATTTTAACACGAAACCTGTTAACACGACACGACATGACCTATTCTTAACAGGTTTCGTGTTTGACATTAACAAGTTTTGTGTCTTAACAGTTAAGACCTGTTAATATTCGTGTCTTAACAGGTCAGACCTATTAAGACCTGTTCAGATTATAGTATATATATACAAGTAACCCTAATCACACACCAAATACTGTCCGCCCCCACTTAATTTTTTTCTCTAGTACGCCTCTATTTTATACTCCGCCCTCTTCATCTCTTTTAAACAAACACATCAAAGGTATCAAGATCTTTCAAGGATCTAAGGTATGTTTGTTTTCTTCTTGGTAAAATCTCATTTTTCTAAAATCTCTTTTTGAAAATGAGGTAGATCTTCAAGAAAATGAATCGATGATTACTTATCTCTTTTGGTTTTTGTCTTTGGACGAAACTTTGAATACCAAAAAAGGTAAAACCGAGATGTAATCATTTTTGTTGTTTTTGTGTGTTATTTATGATCGAAACAAAGAAAATAGTATAACAAAAGTGTTATACATTTGTCTAGCAGTTTCGTATATATTAGAAATATGGGCTTCAAGTAGATCGATGATGTTTAGTGTTCACTCACAAAAAATGTATAACTATTTGAAACAAGAGTGAACATACTGAGATCTTGTATGTTTTCATTTAAGTTCGAGTCTTGATCAATGATGAATGTTTTTTTCGATTGTTGACCTTCAAAGGCTTGATGTTAACTTGAATAACATGAAATAGTAAATCTGAGATCTAAAGGTATATCATGTACTTGATACTTTGAGTCTTGTTTAGATGTAGATGAGAGTTGGATTTGATTTTGATTATGGACAGGCTGATGATGTTTAGCCTCTTCATCTCGTCTTCTTTTTTGTTTAATTTTCCTATTAAGGATTAGTATTATTACTTGGACTGATGATGGTATACACTGAAGTCAATAGAGTCTTGGTATGCTAATATGCATGTTAACAGGTTTGTTAACAGGTCTTAACAGGTGCACCTGTTAATTTTCATCTCATGTTCGTGTTTGAGAAAAATGACACAATTAGTTAACAGGTCGTGTTCGTGTTTGACCTTAAGAGGTTCGTGTCTTAATAGGTTCGTGTGACCTGTTATGCCAGCCCTACTTGAATTGCTCCCAAGTCATGGCATAGGCCACTTCACTCCCAACCGAATTTCTATAATTATTCCACCAAGTTAATGATTCATCCTTAAAAGTTAAAGAAGCAAACTTTACCTTTGCATTCTCCGTACAATTGCTGACAGTGAACACTGACTCAGTTTTCTCTATCCACCTGACCAAGTAGACCACTCCTTCAGTTCCACCAAACTCAAGGGGTCCACAGATTCGGAATTCCTTGTAGTTACATCCAGTAGTACGAACAGGTGGAAAAGTTCCAGCTGAGTTGTTGGAGTGATTTGACTAAGCTAGTAGTTCAGCAACACGTTGTTCCACAAGTTGATTGATCATAGCTTGATCCACGGTAGGTGCATTCGGTGGAATATGATCATTCTCCGTGAACATCAACATTTTGATTCCTGTTGTTGCGATTGGTGGTGTCCAGGTTCTCGGGAGTAGGGGTCTCAACATTTCATGTAGGACGGCGTCCTCGGCGACCAGGGGTAGTCACTGCAGGACCAGTTCGGGTAGCTCTGATAGGGTTTCGTCGTGGGGCCATTGATCTGAAACACAATACAAGGTTCATAAGTCTCCGATAGTATTTATCATATGCTCAACAAGAATTGGATAGATGAAGCCAAGACATCGGTAGAATATCAACAATACACCACAAGACATCAATCAAGCAAATAGGAACGTAATTTCCATAACATCCAAAATCACATAACATCATACAAAATAACCATCATCCATACAAATTACGATCAAGACATCGTTCCAACTACCAAAGGCATAAACGATACTAATCGTTCCAAACAAGATGAACATACAACTGAAATACATCAAAGATAAGATAACTAGCCTTTCTAACCAAGCACTCCTTAGTTTAGAAAGCAACATAACAACATAATCCAACTATCTAGCCACTCTGCTGGCGTAGACTCCTCAGCTCCGATCTCAAACCATCCAACTCTCTCCATAACGATCCCAACTCGACACTGTGAGTATCACTATCCCTCTTGAGGTCTGCAACCTCCTTCTCTAACTCCGTGTTCCTTTGCTAAAGCTTGCGATCTGCCTCGCGAGCCGTGATGAACCCTCTCTACAGACTCTCTATCTTCTTATGTATCTCCATCATACCTCTCCTAATCTCGGTAGTCCTCCCCTCACCAGTAACCAAATCAACCCTCAACTCACCAATAAACTCAACATTCACTCTATCAATCCGATCTGCCATCTGCGAGATCCTCTCGCCCTGTGTAGTAAGCCGAGCCCTACCAGTCTTACCCAAATCTGCAGGCTCAGCAGATATCTCAGATGGCGCATCCAATGCCACGGGACTACCAGTTGGAGAATAAAAAAAAAGGGTGATCAGGTGAAACCGGCACTAACTGATGTATCGGAGAATCAGGCTCTGCAGAATGAGCTGAATGTTCTGGTGAACCATCATCATCAAGCATCTCCTCCTTCTGAGGATCATCCTCCTCCTCACCCTCCTGTGGGTCATCATCCCTCTGCTCACCCTCTTGAGGGTCCTCAGACTCCTTCTCACTCTTGTACTCCTCCTCCTCATCTGAGGGGTACTCCATCAATTATCGTCTCTGAATAGGTGAACCATGTGGTGATAGGGTAGGTGATCTAGGACGACAACGGAATGATGTGGGTGGTGCATCTGATAGAAGAGCGTAAGCATCAAAGTGCATGGGTGGTGACGAAGGGCGCACAGACATGCGTGCCGTAGCTCGGTGGGCAAAATGTGGAGCCACACGAGCTAAAGCCTGATGAAGTGTGAGCTGTCTCGAAGTACCAGGAAGCCTCAAAGAAGATGAGGGTCCCTGAGAAGTAGGTGAAGCAGGTGGTGCAGAAGTAACTGCTGTTGGTGATGAAGTAGCTGAATGTATGGCAATCCTGTAAGGATCATCAGGAGCCATGGTATCTGTGCAGGGCGGTATGGTTCAGCAAGAAGATCCTCAAAAACATCGAACATATGGTTGGCCATGGTCTGTGACAACGGCGTAGGGTAGGAGTAAGTGTTTCAAAACAACTAAACCGCGAAACTTAAAATATCGTATCAAAATCATCATAAAATCCCAATCATATAATTCCAAGTAAGATTTTTCAAATACCGCATTACTAAAACATTTCCAAAACAAATAAGTCATATAATTCCCCAAAACACCATCATATCACGAAATCAACATATCCATAATTCTTAAATCATCTCAAAATCTCATATCCAATCATTATCTCATAATACCTCAATATAATCAAAGATGCTTCGGCTTGGCGGGCTGGCGGGCATTGGTCAAGGATCGTTTTCTATAAAAATCGGTTATAGTTTAGGTGTTTATTACTGTTAGGATTAAAAGTGACGATCATTATTGAGTCAAATAGTTAGTTAAACATATTCATGTAATGGTTAGTGAAATGCTAGTTTATTAAGGTTATGTAAAAGCCTTAATGGCTTGGCCCAAAAGAAGGCCCAAGAGAAAGCCCATGGAGGCAAATGTAAAAGGTATAAATACCCTCCTAAGCTTGTTAGGAAGGGTGGGAGTTCATGCTAATCAAATGTTTTATTTCACACATAATGCTCTCCACATCTCTCTCTCTCCCTACTTTCTCTCTCTAACTCTTCCATCTCTCTCTAACATCATATTCTTAGGTGATAAAGATAGATCTATGGTCTTACAAGTGGTATCAGAGCCTAGGGATAATCTTAGGTTGTTTTAGATTGTTTTTGGGTGACAAATCGTGTTTTTGGGTGAAAAATCTCGAATCGGTTACTGTTCATCGGCGTTTTTCCGAGTTAGAAAATTTGTTATCGAGTTAAAATTTTTTTTATCGAGTTATAATTTTTTTTTCCGAGTTTAATTTTTTTTTGCGCGTTATAAAAGTTTTTTAGCAAGTTAGAAAAGTATTTTAGCGAGTTAGAAAAGTTTTTTAGCGAGTTATAAATTTTTTTTTATCGAGTTAAAATTTTATTCCGAGTTACAAATTTTTTCCGAGTTAAAATATTTTTACCGAGTTAGCTAAAACACCTTATCGTTTATCGAGTAAGGATTTCACTTGGGTTTTTCTAAACGAAACTCTGCCAAAATTTCTCTAGCTTTACCGAGTTACCAATCTTATCGAGTTTTTTGCGCGGGAAAATTTGAGTAAAATTTATTTTTGAGAGGTGACTAAACGTTCAATTTTTACGCGAAATTCAAATTTTGGTATAACGTTGAAAATTTTGGCCCGAAATTCAAATTTTTAGGACAAAATTCAAATTTTTTCAGTAAAATTTGGTGTAAAATTTTTTAAAACTCAAAATTTTCTGGTAACCTTAGAAGTGCCTTTCATAGTGATTTTCAAATTTTGGGAGAGAAAATTTTCAAAATATTTTGGGAGGGAAAATTCAAAATCACTAAAATTTATCATTTACGCTTTTCAAACTTCGCCAAAAAATATCTAATCTTCAATAACAACCTTTGTTATCTTCAACGATCCAAGATCAAATTTATCACACATCATTTTACAATGGAAATGAGAATGCAAATCCAAGAGAGAGATTCAAAGAAAGTGTTTACAGTGTTCAAGTCATAGGTAGAGAAGGTCATCAATATTTATGGTTATGACTCAAGGTTCGATCAGGCATTTGAATACTTCATCCGAGTCCGATATCACAATTTCAAAGACAAACTCAACCGAAGCGTGAATCAACTTGAAATGCTACTTAATGAAGACGAACATGATAGAGTAACTAAAAGGAAGCTTTTAAAGTGATCCAAACTCAATTTCAGAGTATCTTTAACCCTTGGATAATGAACCAGTCAGAGTTTATCGATGCATTTTACCAAAAATTTTGGGTAAGCTATTCGACCTTTAGAACTAAATACATAAATCAAATGGGTGACCTCGAAAAGATACTTGATGCTGAGAAAGATGAGTTAAATGAAATTGAGAAGCTGAAACGGGAAAGAAAGCAAATTGAAAAAGATATGCAGTTAAAAGAAACAGAGGTGATTGAAAGAGAGACAGACAAAGATTTTCAAACAGAAGAGGAAACGGTCAATGAGGGTGATGCATTAGATGATAGTTTGGTTTTCACGGGAAGTGATTCATCTTCAGAACAGCAGGTTGAAAGCAGTAGTCCTAGCTATGATTCAGATACGGATGGTACACAAAGGAATGAAGCTGTTTGGGACACTAAAGATGATCATATCAGACCTTCATCAGACACAGAGATATTGGCTACGGTACAACATTCACATGCTCATGATAATGTTGATATATTTGATAATATGTTTGTTCATGATCAGACACATCCTGAGCATCCTGAGTCTATTAGTGACACATATGTGGTGGAAAAAAATGATAGTAATATCACTTTTGCTACTCCAGATATGGATCCTAATAGAGGTGAGCCTGCCCAGGATGGATCTTCTTATAAACAAGATCGTGCCTTATTTGCTTCATTAATGAATAATTTCAAACATGAACTTGAAAAGTGCAAAGAGGACAATCGTAAAGCTAAGCAAACGAATGTCTTATTGACAAAAGAGCTTGAGAGATTTAAAGAAATGGAAAAAGGTTTTCAAAATGTAACAAAAAGAAAAGCTGAACTTGAATTTGAAAACTCAAACCTTAAATCTCAAGCTCGAAAGTTTGAAATGAATGGAGAGTCTGTCAAACCACTTTTAAAAAGAAATGAAGAACTTGAAGTTGGTTATAGAGAAGCTGTTTTGGATAAAAAAATGTTCCATTCAAAAACTGGATGAACAAATGGTTCTTAACAATAGAAAGGTTCAAGCGCTTTTAAAAGAGAACAGTGATTTAAAAAGAGAAAATTCAAAACTTCAGAAAACCACATCAAATTTTGAGATTGTAAATACAAAACTTGAGAATGAAAATCAAGAATTTTTTAAACGAACAAACTTCGAAAATTGGGACAGACTTCTCAGACTGTCAACATGTTACCTACAAAAGATGATGAAATTTCTAAACAAACATCTGGAATTGGTTTTGAGAATAGCGCTCATGTGGAAAAAGAAAAACCTTGTTTTTTAAACAAAGTGCTAAAGTTGACACCTATTTTGTATAAAGCTGAAGATATGGGAAAAGAATTGCCAGCTGATCTTTTGTTTGAGTCACAAGATATTTTAAAATCTGAAGAGGAAAAACGTTTGAAAGTAAAACAAACAAAAAACCCACTCTCGTACCACGGTTTTGTGTATGGTTGTACACAATTGACTGATATACCAAAAGAACCTTTCAAAAGAAAAGACACAAATGTGAAAAGATTTTTCAAAGAAGCTCAACTTGCTACTTATGATGCTAATTTATGGCAAACTAAAGCAAGGAAACAGTTTTGTGGTCTAAAACACCACATTTAGCAAACGTTAAAGGTCATTTGGTTTAAGCAAGAAAACATCACATACAACGCTTTCTCTAATCCTCTTTCATCAGATTTACGCCTTAAGTTCGATGTCAAAAAGATTTTGAAAGATGAGATTGAACCTTGTGTGAAAGATATCAACTTATGTTTTGAGTAATTTGAAAAACATCTTGTAACTGAAATGAGAGAAGATCTAAAGTACGTTCACTCTCTTGAAGACGAATTTGATGAAAAATGCTTAATTCTGGACATTCAAAAAGAAATTTTCACAAATCAAATAGAGTCATTCAGGTCAGTATCTGTCAGCCATGAGTATGAGAACGAGAATTTTGAACAAACATCTTCCTTGAAATATGAAAATATTTCTCTCAAAAAGAAAATCACCGAGCTTTCAAAAGAAGCAGCTGATGTCCAAGATGAATTGTCAAAAAGAACTGCTCAGTTTGAGAAACATCTTGCAAAACTCGAAGCACAAAGTATCTCTTTCCAACTTAAACTACAAGAGAAGAATGAGAAAATGTCTTCTGAAAAATCTTCGACATCAGTGCTTAAAGAAAAAGAAAATATTTTGGAAGAAAATTGTGATGATACCAATATCAAGTTTGATTTTGACGAACGTGATACAAAAAATCTTGTATTGGAACATGCTGTGGCATCATTACAAAAAGAAAATGAGCATTTGAAAAAGACTTACAAAAACTTGTTTGATTCAATCAAGCGGTCAAGAGTTCAGAATCAAACTTCAAACATATCTGACTCTCAGATCACACAAAATCATCTTTTTGAAAAAGAAATTTTTTTGCTTCAAAAGAAAATTGTTGAATTGGAAAAAACGATTGCACAACAAACCAAGGATTTTGATGATGCCAAAAATGATTTTTCAATCGAAACAGACAAATATGAAAAATATTTTGCACATCTTGAAAATCAAAATGCTTCTTTGCAAGAAAAACTGGCATCATCAGATCATCTGTCTCTTCAAAAAGAATACAATGATTTGAGAACGTCATACAATGCCTTAAAAGCAAAGTTTGATGATCTTAACCGGTCAAAAGGAAAATCTCAAGTTTCAAACGAGTCTAAACCACAAGTAAGTGTTTCAGAAAAGGTTTACACGGGTGAATCCTCAAAACCATTTTCAAAAAGGGTTTCTCAGTTTACCACTTATTCTTTGCAAAAAGGAAGGAAGTTTTCAAAGAGATCAATTTTTTTTGAAACATTTACTCCTCAAAAGGTTTCAAATGCAAGTGCTCATAAAGAAAAGAATCAAGGTTTTCAAACTCCATACTCTCGTTTTACTCCGGTAAAGCTAGTGTGGAAACCAAAGCAAAGCCGTTCAAAACGTTTGAAATATTCATACTCCGAAAAGCTTCCGCTACAACAAAGGAATGGCTATGCTTGGAAAAATCCAAATTCTGGAAGGTTTCCATTCATCTCAATAACGAATTTTCAAAATGAAACGCCGAGTTTCAACAATGGATGGAAAACTTCTTCTTCAAGTTTTAAAACTCCAAGAGAGACATCGGGTTTCTCAAACAACTTTCAAAAGCAAAAGAGTTTTAAATCACCGTTGATTCCACGAGCTTTATTTCAAAATGAAACACCCGTTTTTAGTCCTCGTTGGAATTCAACTTCTTTGTCTTGGATTGATGCAACTTTCAAATGGATTTCAAAATATGGTAAACCCATTGGCGCCGTGCTTAAATGGGTTCCTAAAGTTGTTGTCAAATCCAAAAACATTATGACTTCTTAATATTTCAGCTAAGGACTCGTTTTTTAAAGAAAGGAAAATGCTTAAATCAAAACAAAGGTTTTACATATTCTTTGAGCACTTATCCTAGAAACATAATGGCTTATGCATACATAATAGTGTATAACCCGCGATTTTCAAAAAAAGGACCCTGTTGTACATTTCTGTGCGACAATCCTAAGAAGAAGACTTCTCACCAAAATTGCTTATCAAAGTCTTCTTAATTTTTTGAGCAAAATTTTGAAAAAATGTTTCTAAAGGTTTTCAAAACTTTTCACGATATTACTCCCTCAAATCCTTCAAAGCAAATATTTACTCAAAATGTTCTATTTTTTGAGGGGGAGTAATAAAATGATGTTCCAAAATGATCATGCTTAAAGGAAACTTATACAGAATTAACAAACAAACATCCGTTTCTCCCATAAGGTATCCAAAAACAAAGGTTTTAATCAATCGGTATCAAAAATACCATGGATATGCTATTTTTGAGGAGGAGAAATGTGATCGTCTTGAATCTCAAAAGAGCTCGACTCAGAAAGTACCAATGAATTGACGAAGCTTAAAATGTCAGTAATCGAAAAGTCTTGTCCTGGACGGGAAATAATTTCAAGATAGTTTAACTAGTGATGTAAGCGTGTCTCGAATAGGACTTGTCTGAGTAAAATGTACCATCTCGAGAGACTTTCTTTGGACTTGACCAGGACGGGTAATAACTTCAAGCTAGTCTAACTAGTGATGTAAGTGTGTCTCGAATCGGTCATGTTCATTGAAAGTGGATCAATTCAAAAAGTGCAAACTCCTCACGCATGTACAAATCCATGAGAACATGTGAAGGGGGAGTCCTTCAGGAAATGCAAAACTCTCGAAGTGTTAACAAAGTATGTTTTATTATCATAAACACTTTGAGATATTTTCACAAATGGTTTGATGGCAACAATAGGATAGTCATGGAGTTATAAGTTGACTAAGGTTAAGAAAAACCGTCCTATGATCCGCCAGAGCCGGAGGGATCTACCCAAGGACAATTCCAATAGATTAGAATTAGAAGTCCTTAGGTATGATTGAAAAAAGGAGAAAATGAGAATGGAGAAAGAAGGGGTTGAAGAATTAAAAAGAAAAGTTATGAAAAAGTGTGAAAAGATATAGCCCTCCATATGTTCAACCTTAGAGCAGACACCGGGTTCAATTCATATGCTACTGGTTGTTGCTAAGGTGACCCCGGTATTGAAGATAAAGACGTCATGGACCCAGTGACGCACTGCACTTAACCTTCTAGCCACTCAAGTTCTCTTAAAAGAGCTTGTTTCATTCTCACGGGGAACCGGTGTAATCTATCAACTTATCTCTTAGAGATGGTTGATATTAAAACAGGAGACCTCTCCCTAATCTCCGCATAGGAAACCAAATGTGCCCTTATCGAGTCTAGAGCCCCGAGATTCATCATAAGATCTCTTAGGATACACTTCCAATTGCATACACTTGTGTTCGCCAAAAAGGACACAAGGTGTGAGATTCTTTTATGAGATCTACGTATCTTGCCTTATCTATCATGATGGTTACTGTGTCCCAAAATGGTCTACAGTCGTGGGGTGATCTCCAGCGACTCACCTGAATCATTGATGTACTTAGGTAGATCTTGTAAGCCCTCTCGGGGGTATCTGGTTCAGGAACAACCTTGGCAAGGGTTAGAGAGAGTTTTCACACTATGCTGTTAATGATCTCTAATTCCGAACCTGTAAGTACCGGATGCTTTATTGCTAACTGTTTTATGCAGGTACTAATGAATGTTCCTTGGAGAAAGACCGTTACCATCACTCAAAGATCCACATGCTCATACCCTGCAAAGCTCTCTTAAAGATCAATGCAAAGCAAAGTTCTGAACGTTTCTAAGTCAAAGTCAAAGAATCTACAAACTAAAGAAACAAAGATTAAAGTCAAAGAAAAGAGAACTTCACAAATAATTCAATGTCAAACAAAGTATGAGCATGTTAGAAAAGACGTAAAGACACCCATATTTGAAGATGTTGATCAAAGGCAGGAAAGATCACAAAGCATGATTGGAACAAAGGAACTACCAAAACTATTACACAACAAGACTCAAAGTTCAAAGAGAACAAGCTTCAAAGATCAAATATCAAGGTCACAAAAGAGAGATCTTAATGATCACAATTAGGGGGAGATTGTTAGCATTAGAAGTGTTGATCATTTATGTAATCAAAGAGAGATCTCAATGATCGTCCCTTAGGGGGAGATTGTTTATATTAAAAGTGACAATCATTATTGAGTCAAATAGTTAGTTAAATATATTCATGTAATGGTTAGCGAAATGCTAGTTTATTAAGGTTATGTAAAAGCCTTAATGGCTTGGCCCATAAGAAGGCCCAAGAGAAAGCCCATGGAGGCAAATGTAAAAGATATAAATACCCTCCTAAGCTTGTTAGGAAGGGTGGGAGTTCATGCTAATCAAATGTTTTATTTCACACATAGTGCTCTCCATCTCTCTCTCTACTTTCTCTCTCTAGCTCTTCCATCTCTCTCTAACATCATATTCTTAGGTGATAAAGATAGATCTATGGTCCTACAATTACCTAGTTCTCTATAACCTTGGCTCTGATACCAATCTGTAACACCCCCAAAATTTGGTACAACTGAAGACTAATCAAGCTTTCGGAGTGCTATGTGGATTGGTATTCATCACAAGTAAAAAAAGAACGAGATAAAGTAAACATAAGTAAAACATAACAAAACGGGGTTTTTAGAGTTTACATTCATACCAAATTATTCAAAGTAAGGCCCAAATAAAGTAAACATAGGTCCATAAATACATATTAGAGTTTTGAGAAAATAGATCTTTAAACCAGGTTACCAAACCAAGCCTTCCAAACCATGCATCCAAAGTCATCACTTAATTACCTGAGAAAACGCGCTAAAAGTCAGCTTACGCTGGTGAGATCATAGGTTTAAATTCTTAATTCAATCAAGTGGACATATACGCAAAATGCTTGCTAGCTAGACTAGGCCTCAAATCACTAAACCAAACCTATAGGTGCACACTATAGTCCAAAGATAAATCAAATCAATATGCATTAGCAAGGATGCGACATGCCCAACATTCGTAAGGATACGACATGTTCATGCATTCGTAAGGATACGACATGTGCTATAAGCTACCTAGTTATATAAGCATACCAAGTTTTAAATAAACAGCGATAATAGTCCACATAAAACAATTTGCACGTTTCTCACCCCAAGTATTGAAAACAAAGTTCAAAAGTAAAAGTGGGGTTATGACTCACCTCAAGTCCAGATATAGCTCAAAAACCGGTAGAATCAAGAAGTATAGCAACTCAAATGACGGAAACTACGGACTCGGCACTTCCTAACAATATAAACTCTTCTCAGAATCATTTTCTCCAAAATCAAATATTCCCAATCCCGAACGTATTTCTTTTTATTTTCCAAAATCCATTTCTCGTATTAGTTTTGACGTTTGGTATCCGTGTGGGTGGAAGGTAGACTCAACACAAGCTAGGAAACACATCAAAAGAAATAATAATAACGATCTACAGGTCTAATGTTGGCCCAATATATTATTTAAATAGATCGTTGAAGTTTATTGAGTTCGTCAACTCGCTAATCCTCCACAACTTATTTACCTAATATATTATTCCAAAATCATACCAAGTTCTAAATCACATAGCACGTAGAACACTATATGGTAAGTTTTAAAGTCTAATAAGTTTCCTAAATATATCGTCAAACTTACCAAATTCGTCAATTTGGTAAACCTCACGAGATATTTAGTATCTCATTATCCCCGTACTCCTACCACAACCTATGGGCGTCGTAGGATACAATACCCGTTAATAAGCCCCTTTTATATAACTACGTAAGTCCCCTTTAATCCGTCGATTAAATAAGTTATATAGTTATATGAAACGAGTCTATTAACGTCACACATCCGTGACAAGCACAAAAGTCAACAATTTATATAGAGTCAATCTTGGATTTAAGTGCCCTCGAATACTTTATAACTCGCAAAGTTTCATTTTATTTCCAAAAGCTTGCTTCATTTCGTACAAACAATTTGCGTTTATTTATATTTCCATTTATAACTATTAAATCATAATAATTTTTCCGATGATATTATACTATTTTCATAGTGTAATATATATATTGTTAACGTTATTATTTTTATTACTCGTGATCTCCTATTTATTATATACGCATTTATATAAATATATATACATTTTCACATTTATATATTTATATAAATGTTTATATCGATATATAAGTTATTACGAGTTTTATTAATCGTATAATTATTAATTAGTTCGAGTTACAGAGTACGAGTCACATGTCCGAGTCTTCACTTCTCGGCTCATTGTCCAAATCCCAAAGTCAAGGCGTTTTGCCGAAGTCAATCATTGACTAGAAAGTCAGCGTGACCTCGACTCGTACGACCAAGAGTCCAAACTAATATAATCAAACTCAATCAAAAGTAATCCATCTCCGTCACCAAGTCCCATAATCACAAACTTCAACAATAAGGTCCGACTACGGCACCTTTCTAACCTATCTCCGTCATTCTAAGTGACCGTCTCACAATCGTTCCCCATTTAACACTTCGTCAACACAACTTCAATAACATTATATCCATTACCTTCGCGGCTCCAAAGTAACTACAACAACCTCAATATTTAATAAAAATTACAATATACTATACCAACCACAATAACCATAGTCACAACAAGAAGAACATCGATGGCCAAGGATCTCGGGTCAAACTCACCGATTCCAACCCGAGCCGAAAGACCCACTTAGGTCTCGGCCAAGACTTAGGAGCCACAAGCCCAACCCTAAGACCACGAGGGTCTCGGTTAGGCTCGACTAAGCACCAAAACCAAACTAAACGGACCCTTGGGGTCACGATACCACAAACAAACAACCATACCCAAGATTCTCAACCAAACATTAATCAAAAGAAAAACATATAATTGAATGCTCTCGACACCATTATTACGAGACCAAAAGTTCTTCACAAAACCTCATAAGCTCAAAAATAACATCAAGCCGAGAGCCTAGGCTCTCGGTTTCCAGTCGACACCCACAAAAAGTAAAGACCCGGATACCAAACTTGTTTATAATCACTTTTTATTAACACAATCATGTTTTTCCCACGTATTCTTGTTAAACCTGAAACAAATGAGTTGACTCGTGAGTCGGTTGTCACAAATCGAAGCTATACTGAGTCACCAAGGGCGCGTGACTCGGTCATACCTACCTTTCTTCAATGTACACAAAGGGTGGTGATGAATAAACCAAAGAGGGTGGTGCGTATGATTGGATTTGAGGTCAAACAAGGGTATTTGAGCGCGTGTATAGGTGGATCTAATAGAAGAGATGATGGGGATTTGTTTGGTGGTGGTCGTGAGTGGTAGAGGGTGGCGGTGCGGCAGCTACAATAGCCGTAAATGGGGCGGCTAGGGTTTTATTGAAGATGATGATGATGATATTGTGTTGGGAGAGAGAGAGAGACTAGATATGGTGTTTGTTTGTGTTTGTGTGTGGTGTGTGTGTGATTAAAAACCAAAACCAAAACCGGCCTTAGGCCACTTTTTATCAAACCTTTTATTTATTTATTTTTTTGTTAATAATAATAATAATAATGGTATGGGTAATTTTTTAGTCACGAAACATGAGGACCAAACCCGGAAACCTTTCAAAATAACACGACACCTTCAACTCAACTTGTTCCCCTAATAATTAAAATTTCTCAATACGTTCAAATGTTATCCAGACCAGACCGTAAGTCAATATTAAATCGTGTTAGGTTATATCTAGTGTCGGAGTCAACGTAGTGCCTCGAAGACGTTTCAAACAATACACATGATATAAACTCCATATCAAAGCAATAATTTGAATTATATTCCACATAAAGTTTAAAATTGACAACCACGGTTTATATTCCACAAATTCGTTACGAATAAAAATTCTAAATATTTAATTAAAATTAAACTTTAACGTAATGTCGGTTTTTAAAGTCTCTCTAATTTTCCAGTTGTCACATCCTCCCAGCCTCAGAAGAAGCCCGTCCCGGGTTTCACTTGGAACATCCTATCTACGAGGTAAAAAGCTTAGGATATCTCTTCCGAAACTCATCCTCATGTTCCCATGTAAATTCCGGTCCATGACGGGAATTCTAACGAACCTTGATGAGCGGAATACGACTGTGCTTGAGTCGCTTAATCTCTCAATCCAAAATCTCAATCGGCTCTTCCACGAAGTTCAAACTCTCATCAATGCGAATATCCTTTATCGGTATAACCGATGTTTCATCATAAAGGCACTTCTTCAAATTACTCACATGAAACACATCGTGAACCTTACTCAATTCTTGTGGTAGCTCCAACCGATAAGCTACAGATCCAATTCTCTCCAGAATTAGAAATGGTCCAATGTAGCGGGGGTTAAGTTTCCCACGTTTCCCGAAACGTGTCACTCCTTTCCAAGGCGCGACTTTCAGCATCACTCTGTCTCCAACCTGGAACTCAAGAGGTTTACGAATCTGATCGGCGTAGCTTTTCTATCTATCCCGAGCTGCTTGCAACCGATCACGAATTTGAGTCACTTTCTCACTAGTTTCGAAAATAAGCTTGGGGTCTGTGAGTTGGCTATCTCTAACCTCAGTGCAACCAATCGGCGAACGACATTTACGGCCAGAAAAAGCTTTAAAAGGTGCAGCTTTAATACTCGTATTGTTAGCATTAAAAATTATGTTAGAAAGTGATGGTCATTCTCATTTATTGTAACGTTGTAATGTGTCGTAGTTTTTGTTATTAGAATAGTCAATGGGCCTTGGTCTTGGTAAGCTAGTATGTCATGTGTTAAGTAATGTATGCCTTTATATGTATAAGGAAACCAAGCCCATGGAAAAGCCTTTTAGGGCATCATGTATGTGACTATTTAAACACCTCAAAGCTCATTTGAGGTGTGTGCTTGAGTGTGTATTATGTGTGTTTCTTTCAATAAAGTTCTCAATTTTCATCTCTTTCTCTCTATACATACGCCATACATATATACATATCAAGTCACCACCTTACTTCATATTGTGCTTACATTGTGTGATAAAGTTGTGATATTTATGGTCCAACAAGTGGTATCAATCGCCTAACAATGTTTTAGGAGTGTCGGGAGTTTGTTTGGTTCGTTTTTTTAGCTATCTTCACGAGTTTTTCTCAAAAAGTTTCTCACTTTTCTTGTTTTTCTTGGTTTTTGACACTTTTTGATTACAAACTAGTGTTATAAACCTTTTCTAACAAGAAAGTTTCAATCTTTTTGAAAGTTTCAAGCTTAGAAAATTCGGATTTGGTTTTTGTACTTGTTTTCTAGAACACAAAAAACTTTCATAAAAATCATCAAGTTTACAACTTTCTTCAAGTTTTGGTGTTTTTAAGCCTATAAGTACAAGAATCTTGGATTACAAACTTCATTTGGGTGTGCTTTTTACCAAATCAAAATCTGCCAAAATTTGTACTAAGTTTCGAGATCACACTTGTACTTATTTTCGAAAATACAAAAATTTCGAGAACACAAGACCCTAAACTTTCGAGATCACACCTCATTGCTCCAGAAGTGTTACCGTTGCTTACTCGGTGTTTCCCTTGCTTGTATAAGTGAGAAAAACACTTCGACTCATGGTACACTCTCTAAATTGTATAGTTTAGAAAGTTTTGGTGCCTATTCTCGAAATTTCTGAAAACTTTCGAGAATACTCAAAGTTTCGAGAACACATATTTTCGAAAATCCTCAAAGTTTCGCAAACACTGCAAAGTTTCGAGATTACTCAAACTTTCGAGAATACTCAAAGTTTCGCAAACACTGGAATGTTTCGAGATTACTCAAACTTTCGAGAATACTCAAAGTTTCGCGAACACTGCAAAGTTTCGAGAATACTCAAACTTTTGAGAACACACAAAAGTTTCGAGAATTTTGACAAAAGTGAGGTTTTTGACGATCAAACTTCAAACGGCCATAACTTTTGAAACGTAACTCCGTTTTCGACGAATCAGTTGTCAAAACAACCATGAGACCGAGGAGAACGACACGCTGAATGATTTATCAATTCAAGCGAAGTTTCGAGACCCAAAAACGCTTCGGGAAGAAGTTATTGAGGTTTTAAGGTTTTCGGTCAAATTTTTCACCACAAAAACTTGCATCAACTTACTCTAAACACAACTCCAATTTCATTGGAACAATCCAAGAATCAACTTTATCCATCTACACTTCATCAATGGCAACTCAGCAAGACATTCATGCAGCCGGTGCTGAAAATCGACCTCCAATGTTTGAAAAAGGTGGATATCTTCCATGGACAAGCCGCATGCTTCGTTACGTAAAAACAAAGACTGATGGTAAATTAATGATCAACTCCATTACAAATGGTCCATTTAAGCCAAGAGAAGTTCAAGTTGAAGGTAATCCAAATACATCACCTCCTTCTCTACCATTCGTGCGTGAACAAACAGAAGCAGACTACACGGATGAAGACAAGAAGCAGATCGCCGCTGATGATATGGCAATGCATTTAATTCAACTTGGATTACCATGCGAGATCTTTGCTGCGGTCGACAGCTGTGAAACTGCTTTTGATATGTGGGAACGAGTTAGAAGGATATGTCATGGAACAGAGATTGGGCAACAAGACGTTGAGAACAAACTTCTAACTGAATGGGAGAACTTTACATCCACTAAAGGTGAACAGATTGAATCCTACTACACAAGGTTTTGCACTTTAATGAATGAGTTAATTAGAAACAAGCTAACACCACGAACAATTGCAACAAATATCAAATTCATCAACAACCTTCCAGAAGAATGGGGTCGTTATGTTACAATTGTCAACCAAACAAAGGATTTACATAAGGTGAATTATGATCAACTCTATGATTTTCTGAAGCAAAACCAAGCTGAGGCTAATGAAGTAAGGAAAGAAAGATTGGCAAATAATCATGATCCTCTCGCATTAATTGCTACTACACCAACACCGTTACCAGTTAACACACAACAACCATCATCATCTTCCACTTACAACTACATGCAACCATCATGCATTCAACAACCAACACCGGTCTACCAACAACAGTTCTACCCATAGCAATAAAAACATGTTATTCCACAACAACAATACCCATAGTTCCAAGAACCAGAATTCACTGACAATGATTAAGCTACTGCAGCCTTGACACAAGCGTTTGCTTTTCTGACAAAGCCATTCCAAGGACGTTATTGTACACCAACAAACAAAAACCAAAGGATTTCATCCAACACTCGCAACAAGCAAATTGCTCAGCTGAGTTTTAATATGGGCAATGGAGGCCAAATGGTTGGAGTTTATGGGAATCAGCAGGGATATGCTACTGGATTTAATATGGGTAATCAAAATATGCAAAATGCAAGTCAGTATGTAGGGAATCAGATGAATCAGTATGGTCAGTATGCAGGGAATCAGATTGGTCAGTTTGTTGGAAATCAGAGGGGTCAGAATGTTGGTAATCAGGCAATGGGTAATCAGAATCGGAATGTTGCAGCTCCAGTTGTTGGGAATCTGGGAAATGTGAATCAGGGTAATCTGGTAAAGTGTTTCAACTGTCATGGTGTAGGTCATATGGCAAGGAACTGTCCTACTAAGCCGAACAAAAGAGACACAGCGTATTTGCAGAAAGCATTGCTGTTGGCACAAAAGAATGAAGCAGGGTTTCAGTTGAACGCAGAGGAAAATGATTTTATGGCTCTTATGGATGACATGGAAGACAGAGAGGATATCGATGCGAACTGCATATTCATGGCGAATCTTCAGGAAGCTAAGTATGACACGGATTCTGACACACTTCCTGTTTATGACACCAATGCACCATCTTAGGAATCCAACTTCAACACATGTCACAATAATGATATATTTGATATGTCTCCTCATGAGGAACAGCATTCCGAGAAGCTAGCATCCAATTATGATACATATCTAGACATACCAAGTAGTAGCAATACTCCTTCAGCAACTCCAGATGTGAATCATAATGGAGGCTTCATTTCATAGCATGCTGAGAATGATGAGGAAACACATGCTTTGTTTGAATCATTATTGAACAATTGTCACATTGAAATTGATAATGTGAAAAAGGGCAATCGCGATGTTAAGGCCGCGAATGTAAAATTGAACGTTGAGCTTGAGAGTTACAAGGAAAACGTTAACGCTTTTGAATTTCATAACAAAAGATTGTCATAATTAGAAACTGGTTATCAAAATTCCGTTTCAAGGGAAAATCTTTTGCAAATCAAGTTTGATACACTTGATATTAATTCATTCAAGAAAATAAAAGCTTTAAACGCAGAAATTTCTGATTTTCAAACCCAACTATCTAAACAAAAATCAGCTTATTCCAATCTTGAAAAAGAAAGGGATGAGTTGAAAAAGGAATTTGCAAAGAAAAAGGATAAACTTTTGGAAGAAATTGTAGAGTCAGAACACATGATTGCACATTTAGAAGAATTAGTGGTTAAGTTGGGTCAGTCAAGTCAAACAATAAAAATGATTTCAAATCAAACTAATCCGATTTACCATACGAAACATAAAATGGCTCTCGGTCACAACACCCCTTGTAATCTCAAGAAAGCTCAGCATGAACATAATGCTTTGTATAATGGTAATGTGATTTACACCAAACGATGGAACTTGTCGAAGAGAGCATAAATAAAATGAAACATAAGGATTTGAAACCCATTGATTACAACAAATTGAAAAAACTTTCGGGAATTACTTTTGTTCCACAAACAAAACCATCTGTGTTTTCCATAAAACGACCATTCGCGAAATTCTTTTCTAAAAAGGTAGTTGTTTCCAAATCCCTTTCAAAAATAGAACAAATGTCTTCTAATAACACTTTTAGTACAAGTGAGGCTGGAGACATTCTTGATGACGTTAAAAAGAGAATTCAAGTACTTCAAAATATTGTTAAATCTAAAACTACTATCAGTATTAACGACTGGCATTCTAGTTTTCATATCGAACAGAAAAAGGTGTTTGAAAACAAAATTATTATCCCACTGAATAACATCAGTGCGAGGGTAACCCATTTTGAAAAAGCTTTCTTAAAAGAAATGGCCGACTTTGTAAAGGAACACAAATCCCTGGTAAACGAAGCTAATGAAACTCGTGAAAACATGAATATTTTTGATAGGTTAAATGATTCTCTCTTCGAAGCTTTTCTGTCTACTGATATTGTGTCCATTATTTTGCAAACATATTCTGTTCAAAACGATGAATGACTGAGAGCTGAGACCTCCGAAATTGTCTCCAAATAAGAAAATGCTCTTATAAAGCTTTAAAAAGAAAATATGTCATGTTTCAAACAACTTGATCGGAAAAAAGAATAATGCAAATATGACAAATTGTCGTTTGAGCGTGCCTTCAGGAACATGAAAGAGCAAAATGGTCTTTTGAGGGCTCAGCTTGAAAGTCAAAAAGGGAAGGGTGCGGAAACTAAGTTTGCAAAACTGATGCGTGTGGGATTGCACTAGGCTTTACCTCTCGTGGGATCTCGAGAAGCTTACAACCCCCACCAGGCAGTGTACTTGATCGATGTAGTATAGTATAATGACAAGTACCGGGGGATTGATCGTTCAACTCAGGAATAGTGTCGCTAGGATTAGAAAACCTAAAAACTAGGTCTAGAGGTGAGGGATGATTCTTTTTGTATTTTTTATATTTTATAAAAGCAATTAAAAATCTCGGGTTTTGGAAGAGTAGGCGGAATTAGTTGCTAGTCAACTAACCCAATAACTAAGATGCAATCAAATTAAAATAACAAAAATGAAAATAAAGCTAATTAAACTAATGTGGAGTGAACAATATATGGGAAAATTGTGTTTACTTAGATTTCACTACTCCCTAGATATCTTTTACAGGTTAATTACTTGTTACAGTTGCGTGGATGATGGGTTGTATTCCTTAATACCATTCATGGGGTGGCGTACTTACTTCCCCAATCCTATAAGCTCCTACTTCACTCCTATGTCGAGCCGGCTAAGAAGCTCCTGACATGGGATCACTAGAATTCGCTCATGCATTAAATACAACCAATAAAACCTAGTACACATCGGTTCATGTTTCTTAAGACGTTCAAGCAAGTTACACAATGGAGATCTGCCAGTTTTCTTAAGCCTAACATTGAAATCATTCATCCATTACAACTATAAGCAAGCAATCAACCTATAATCAATATCTAGGTTTCATTACATCTAAGCAAACACACAAAAGATCTAGCATAGCATGTTAAAATCAAGACAAGCATAAGATATATTCAAACAACACATAGACATATTGAATGAAATAAAAGGAGACTTATCTCAATTGAACATGAAAGGTTTCAAGGGGTGAAAACCCTTGAAAGTACTGTTACAAACGACCTAGGGTTTATTAGGTTCGGCCCTAGAATTCTCCACACAAGTTCCTCCTTTAATGAATGAAAATTAGAAAAGTATTTATAGATTTTGTGAGGTGACGGCGTCAAGAGAAAAAATCTGACGCCGTCATCTCGCCGCCAATAAACTTCTCGGACTGCCTAGATCCAAGGTTGACGCCGTCATGAGTAATCTTGCTTCAGGCCGTCACCAAAATTTACTATTGACGCCCTTGGCTTGACGCCGTCATATCTGTATTGGACCATCACCAACTTGTGCTCTTGCCGCCGTCAGAAAATTCTTCTTGACGCCGTCAGGTACTGTTCACAGCAAGGAAAATTAAGACTTTGCCGTTTTCTTCACTTTTATGCTCCAAAAACGTCCAAAATGCTTCCTTTTCCAGAATTCACTCCCAAAGTACCTAAAATCACAAAAGGAACGATTTAGGGCAATATTTGATCAAATAAATTCAATTTCGGGCTTAAATGACCCCCTAAAAATGGTTCATTTTTCGCCTCATCATATACCCTTACACTTGAGATTTGCTTGTCCTCAAGCAAATTCGCTTTTATTCTAATCAAAATACAAGTTAGGGGTCATTTAACACTAATATAAAAGTAATTACAACAAATAATCATTCCACTAAAGACCAAAGATAAGCACGGAGGTCTTATACTAGCACCTCACAAATAGTGTTTAGATACTCACATCTCTAGGGTGTAATAAAGTTTATATAACAAAATGGAAATGGAAAACATCTCTCACTACCTGTCATAGCAAATAGATTACCATAGGCTTGGTAAAGGATCAAACCTCCACCACATGGCGTAAGCACCTAGGATAAACTATCAAAGAGGTCTTTTAAAAGGGTTGTAACGTTAGGTGTAGGGATATGGAATACACGGTTTTGTTGGATATAGGCAATCTTTACTGGTGGCGAGTTAATCATCTTGGTTAATTACATGTACAGTATGGCATTGCTAAGCCAAGACTAGACTCGGCTTAACCTAATAAATGAAAAATAACGAAAACATAGAATGAAACGGGATGGTAGTCCGTATGTTTTTTCTTTTTCTTTTTTTTTCTTCTTTTATATATATACATATATATATATATATATATATATATATATATATATATATATATATATATATATATATATATATATATATATATGTATATATATTTTTTTTTTTGCATAAACTCTTACCCTACCATCCAAAATAATACATCATAGGGAATGAATATTCCCCTTACACTTGAATTTTTACATACTTTACAATAAACTAATGTAATGACTCGAATTAAGATAATCAAAACACTTGGAGTACTTTTAAGATTAATGCACATATGGGGGTAATAATATGATGTTCTTCCCCATTACTCCATAAAATAAGTACTTTACCCATGAGTCCCAATCGTCCCAAAACAATATGTACAAGGATATGACTCGACTTAGCAACCATGTAATCAATTAGATAATTAACTAAGGGTTTAAACATGAAACAATAATGCACTAAAGATGAGTGCATACACGGAAGGCTAAGGCGATTTGGTTGTACATTTAAGTGGGATGTAACAAATTCTTCCTTTAAGTAAGATGCTTAAAGTTAGAAATGAAAAGATAGGCTCGGAGGGGTGTACTAGGGGTTTCGTGTACTAAAAATTAGTACAACGCTAAGGGTGTGGGAAAAATTAATTGACTTAACTAGCCAAGTAATATGACTTAAGTGGTCAAGTAATTATGATACAGGTTTAACACAAGAGTGATCCTAATGCCTCTTATCATGTAGTAAATCCTACTACACGAATGTAGTCTCACTAGCGGTCTCGGGATGCATCACTAACGCAAGTTCTAGAATCTAAATGCTACCGGTACACACATAAGCACTAATAATGAGTGCGTCTCCTATCAAATCTAAAGGCGAACCTCACATATTTGGGTGGAAATTTTTTTTAAGTGGTACGGTTTTGTGCTAGTCATACAACCTCCTATCCATGAGACGCTTGCTAAGGCTAAAGTTTCACTCTTAAATGTTGTAAAAGAATTTAAATTTGGCGCTAAAATTACACTAACAAGTATTTCTCATAGTTTTATTACACATCTACCATCAAACAAACAAACTCAAGCGAAAGTGTATACTATAAGGTATCATCATTTTACCCTCCCCTTACACTTAGGATGAACATTGTCCCCAATGTTCAATTAAAGAATGTAAAAGTAATATAGGTAAAAGAATGAAATCAAATACTCCCCTGATTCGCTCGGTATGGATAGTATGGTAACAAGGTTAGATCTTCCTCCAAGAAAATGAACAATCAAAGCTTCCCTTCCAGAATATAAATCATCTTCTTGTCAAACATAACCTGTTAAACCTGAGAAAACAAACAAGGCAACCTCGCGTAAAATCGGCAGCAATCTATATATGCTAACAAATCCTAGAAAACAAAGTAAGATATAATGCTTGTGGAATGATGTTTGCAGATTTCCTGGAGATTATAAAACTAAAGATTCAACAAAAACTTTAAGATTCCGTTAGAAAAACAAAACTGGTAAAATTTCCAGATTTTTACACGTGACGCCGTTAGGAATTTCTTCCTGACGCCGTCAGAAGTGGCCTGCAGAAATTCTTATGTTAAGTTTCCGAAAAATTTCTGGAAAAACTTTGTCCTACTTCCTGGAAAATCCTGCAAAACATCATTATGACTCGATACAAGCATTTGACTCTAACAAATACGAATATACATGTTTACTTTATATTGTGGAGAATCATGATCAAGTTTGTTTCTTAAAAACGTATTTGGGGTTTCCCCTTACACTTATCTTTTGCGAAATACCTTTGGATGAAGTTAAGACTAAGCCAAACAACAAAATAAAGTATTTTCACTATTTAGTTTGAAACATGATTTACCAACAATAAAAATAAAGCATGCATACGGAAACAAATAACAATCAAACAAAATAAAAATCACACAAAACATGGGTTGCCTCCCAAGAAGCGCTTTTCTTTATTTACGAGTCTTGTAGCTAGACTCAAGGTCATGGGTTACTACGTGACCTCATTGTTGGTTTCATTCTCTAGGTCATCTCCTATAGCAGTTTTGTATTCCGGACCTAGTTGCAAGCATTCTTTGTAGAAACCAAGTATCCTATTCATCACATACTCTACTCCTCTACGTCTATCCTCATCATTCCTATAGTAAACCGCTTGCTTTTGTTCCTTTTCTATGTTCGATAAAAGACGGTATTGTTCAATCTTATAAGGCATTTGGTAAGCAATCTCATCACTCTTGTCCTTGAATCTAACTGTGCCTAGAGTCGGATCATAACTCATCTTAGTGGCTTTAACGAATGGTTTTCCGAACACTACTTGACTTAGGCAAGCATCTATCACCGGGCGAATATCCTCTACTATCATGAAATCGATCTCGTAGGTGAAATTTCCGATAATCACATGTAATCTTTTCACTCTACCTACAAAATTACTTATCAAATTTTTGTTGGGCATCATCTGATAACCAAGTTGTTTCTTCATTACCCAATTATAATAATTCCTAGTCATGATGTTTATAGGAGACCTAGGATCGATATAGGCTTTCCATACATGCATATGCCCAATGTTGCATGGTATGTTGATGTTAGAGGGATCACCTACTTTAATAAGGGGTGAACCAAGGATATATGGTGTCTCAGGATCATCGAATAAATCCTTATGATATTCCCGTTCTTCCTTGGTGGGCAACTTATCAAAGTACTCTTCTACGTTTCCTACTTCCTCTAACTTTTCTTCCTTATTAACCTCAACTTCCTTAATTTCATCCTTAGTCTCGGTTTCTACTCCAACTTCATCCTTGTCACTTTCTTATATATCTTCATCTTTTGGCTTAATGGTGACAACATTGACAAAGTGGACGTGTTTGGATGATGAGGGGTCCTTAGTTTGGATTCCGCTATTGGTGTCCCTAGTGTCCTTCCTAGGTGTAGTTAATGCTTGGTTGTTGAGGGCTTTCAACAAATTGTCAATCTTATTGGTCATCTCCGTTTGTTGTTGATTGAATTCGGTTTCAAACCTAGCTATGCGAGCTTCTTGAGATGACATAAACTTGGACATCAATCCTTCAAGATTGTTGGTACTACCATAGTTGTTAGAAGGATTGTTGTTGAAAGTACGGTTGGAGGGTGGACCGTTTGGTTGGTAACGATTAGGCGGATTGGAAGAATTGTTTTGGTTTTGTTTCCACCTAAGGTTTGGGTGATTTTTCCAAGAAGGGTTGTAGGAATCACGATACGGGTTTGGCTCAGGTTTGAAAGTGTACCACTTATCTCCGGCTTCGTCGGTACGCGAGGATGCGTAGTCCGCAAAAGCTGTTCCGGGGAGTTCCACGCAATCACGAGTGTCATGGGGACCACTACATAATTCGAATGAAGAAGTGATTTTGTTCACTTGGCTTGAAGGCTTAGGAGCTTCGTAAGATTGCATGAGAAACTTGAATCGACCTTCAAGTTCCATGATCCTACGGTCGGGAGTGCTAGAATTGTTCGAAGGAAAAGATATTGCCTTGACCGTTTTGTTCAAATCACGGGGATCATTCCAACTTTCGTTGTCATAGAGAGCAAGATCTTCTATGAGTTCCCATGATTCTTCCGCACTAAGATCACGTAGCTTGCCACCGGCCGATTGGTCAATGGTTCGCCTTGTGGAGAGATCGATATGGTCATAGAAGATTTGGACTTAGAGCCAAAGATCTATGCCATGATGAGGGACTTTTTGGAGTAAGTCCTTGAAACGAGTCCATGCTTCATATAGAGTTTCACCTTGACGTTGTTGAAACATCAAGATATCATTTCTAAGCTTAGTAGTTCTCCCCGGTGGGAAAAATTGAGCAAGGAAACGAGTGGTAAGATCATCCCATGAGGTGATGGATCCCGCAGGTAAATGTTCAAGCCATTGACTAGCTTGATCACGTAGAGAGAATTGGAATAGGCGTAATCGGGTCGACTCTCTAGTTGTAGCATCAAGGTCTATAGAATCTACGATTTTAAGGAATCCTTGAGATGTTGATTAGGATCTTCGGAACGAAGTCCATGGAATGCACATCTGCTTTGCACCAACCGGATGGTGTCGGATCGCAAGGGAGACACATTGGCTCCTTGGGTGAGCTCAATGGTGTTTCGATAGCCTTGGTGGCTAGGACGGGAATACTCTCCTAAGGTTCGGGGCCTAGGAGGTTGGTTTGCTAGTGGTGGGTTTTGTGGGTGGTCTTGAATTGGTGAGTTGATGGGTTCAAAGATGTTACCACCTTCCATAATGTCGGATGGCAAAGAGTTACGAACAAAAACACGAAGAAATAAGATAGACTAAAGAAAACCTAAAAATAAAAATAAAATCTTACTAGAAAGGAATCTAGCAAGTAGACCTAATAAAAAGAAATCCTGACCTAGACAATAACTATTCCCCGGGCTGCGGCGCCAAAAACTTGATGCATGTGGGATTGCACCAGGCTTTACCTCTCGAGGGATCTCGAGAAGCTTACAACCCCCACCAGGCAGTGTACCTGATCGATGTAGTATAGTATAATGACAAGTACCGGGGTATTGATCGTTCAACTCAGGAATAGTGTCGCTAGGATTAGAAAACCTAAAAACTAGGTCTAGAGGTGAGGGATGACTCTTTTTGTAGTTTTTATATTTTATAAAAGCAATTAAAAATCTCGGGTTTTGGAAGAGTGGGCGGAATTAGTTGCTAGGTTTCATTACATCTAAGCAAACACACAAAAGATCTAGCCTAGCATGTTAAAATCAAGACAAGCATAAGATATATTCAAATAACACAGACATATTGAATGAATTAAAAGGAGACTTATCTCAATTAAATATGAAAGGTTTCAAGGGGTGAAAACCCTTGAAAATACTGTTACAAACGACTTAGGGTTTATTAGGTTCGGCCCTAGAATTCTCCACACAAGTTCCTCCTTTAATGAATGAAAATTAGAAAAGTATTTATAGATTTTGTGAGGTGACGGCGTCAAGAGGAAAAATTTGACGCCGTCATCTCGCCGTCAATAAACTTCTCGGACTGCCTAGATCCAAAGTTGACGCCGTCATGTGTAATCTTGCTTCAGGCCGTCACCAAAATTTACTCTTGACGCCGTCATATCTGTACTGGACCGTCACCAACTTGTGCTCTTGACGCCGTCAGAAAATTCTTCTTGACGCCGTCAGGTACTGTTCACAGCAAGGAAAATTAAGACTTTGCCGTTTTCTTCACTTTTATGCTCCAAAAATGTCCAAAATGCTTCCTTTTCCAGAATTCACTCCCAAAGTACCTAAAATCACAAAAGGAGTGATTTAGGGCAATATTTGATCAAATAAATTCAATTCCGGGCTTAAATGACCCCCTAAAAACGGTTCATTTTTCGCCTCATCAAAAACCATCGACTTCGGAGAAACGAAATGTTTCAAACACGGTTCAAAAACCAAAAATGTCAATTTCACGGTTTGCTCCAAAATTCGATGAGAAAAAGGACTTGACAAAACCAGTCACTCCAACACCCTTGCCCAAGAATAGTGAAAATGATAAGATTGTTGAAAAAGGAAAAGCGGTTGTCGAAACACCAAAAGTGATAGCACCTGGTCTTTTTAGGATTAGTCCCACTAGTGCATCTGCCTCCACATCTAAGACAAATGCGTGCAAAAAGGATAATTCTAAAGAGTCTAGTGATGCTAAAAAAGACAACAATATAAATCCTAATGCATGTGCCTTACCTTCTAAAGGATTAGAAAGCACCTCTAGGAGCAGCAGACTAAAGCCTAGGAGCAATACAAGGAACAATAGAGTCTCGCCTGTCTCTAAGAGTAGTAGCAAGAATAAAGTTGAAGAAGTAAAAGAACACCCTAGGAATTTATCGCTATCAATAGAAAGTTTAGTTGCACGCTTTAGGTCTACCACTAGTAGTCGAATGCCTAGGAACTACCTTAAGTATTGTATGTGGATTCCAACAGGTAGAGAGTTCACTCTTCAGGATGGCAAATTGGAAGTTGTTCAAAATAAACATGTAGCAACCTTTGATAAGTGTGATTCAGAGTTTACTCCTAACCCCATGGAACCAAATTCAGAACGGTTTCCAAATACAAACTCTTCTGTTCTTGGCAGGTTATCGAAATATGTCTTTGGATCGTCGACTCGGGTTGCTCCAAGCACATGACCGGGAATTTAAAGCTGCTGATCAATTTCGTCTAGAAATTCATGGGAACTGTATGCTTTGGAAATGATCATTTAGCAGCTATTCAGGGTTATGGAGATCTTCGGTTTGGGAATTTTTTAATCACTCAAGTTTACTGCATCGAAGGGTTGGGACACAATTTGTTTTCAGTTGGGCAGTTTTGTGACGCAGATTTAGAAGTGGCATTCCGGAGAAACACGGTTTTTATTAGAAATTTGGTTGGTGATGATCTCTTAACTGGTAATCGTGGCACAAACTTGTACGCTATCGACATCAACCAAATGGCTTCTAATCAAAACAGATTAGGACCCGCACCAAACATACAGACTTCTGGATACATCAGTTCAGGACTCGTGCCTCAAGGACATTCCGCTGCAGAACAAGAACAAGAACTGTATACATCAGTTCACGGACAAACCTACAGAACAAGAACTGGAAAATTTCTTCGAGTTAATGTTTGATGAATACTATGGTGGAACTTCTACAAATGCATCTCAACAACATTCCGCTGCACCCGCTCATAACCATCAACCACCACCACCACCACAAGATGCATCTACAACAATCGAAGATGAAGCACCAACTACCTCAACATCATCTACATCTACTCCAGTAACCCCATCCAATTGAACACGTTATTGGTGAACCTTCAAAGCCAGTTCAAACAAGGAGATAACTTGCCACCGATCTCGAATTGTGCATTTTGCTCAATCAGCCTCAAAGAACCAAAGAACATTCGGGAAGCAATGGCAGAAAACCCTTGGATTAAAGCAATGCAGGATGAAATCACTAGAACAAAAACTGGATTTGGCTACACCCAATATGTGTGACGAAATACATATAGTCACACACGATTTTTCAAGTGTGTGTGACTAAAGGTCGAGTGACCATAGGGTACCTATGGTCACATGTTCAAGTTCTTTTTAGTCTCGATTACAAAACAGTAACCAAAACCTAAATATGTGTGACTAATTTGGTACAAATTTCGTTGGATTAAGCAGTATTACTGACCATAAACACTGTATAGTCACACAAAACATTTTATTTTTATATATTTAGTCACATACAATTAAGCATAAAGTGTCCAAAAGTGTGAATATGTGTGACCATATGGTGTTTAAAGTGAAGAAATATGTGTTTTGTGTGACTATTGATCATCCAATGGCCATATGAATTGTATGTTTGTGTGGCCTTTTGCAACATTTAGTCACACAAAGCATGTTACTTTTGGGTATTTAGTCACATAAAATTAAGCATAAAGTGGCCAAAAGTGTGAATATGTGTGACCATATGGTGTTTAAAGTGAAGAAATGTGTGTTTTGTGTGACTATTGATAATCCAATGGCCACAGGAATTGTATGTTTGTGTGGCCTTTTGCAACATTTAGTCACACAAAGCATGTTACTTTTGGGTATTTAGTCACATACAATTAAGCATAAAGTGGCCAAAAGTGTGAATATGGTTGACCATATGGTGTTTAAAGTAAAGGAATGTGTGTTTTGTGTGACTATTGATCATCCAATGGCCACATGAATTGTATGTTTGTGTGGCCTTTTGCAAGATTTAGTCACACAAAGCATGTTACTTTTGGGTATTTAGTCACATACAATTAAGCATAAAGTGGCCAAAAGTGTGAATATGTGTGACCATATGGTGTTTAAAGTGATGGAATGTGTGTTTTGTGTGACTATTGATCATCCAATGGCCACATGAATTGTATGTTTGTGTGGCCTTTTGCAACATTTAGTCATACAAAGCATGTTACTTTTGGGTATTTAGTCACATACAATTAAGCATAAAGTGGCCAAAAGTGTGAATATGTGTGACCATATGGTGTTTAAAGTGAACAAATGTGTGTTTTGTGTGACTATTGATCATCCAATGGCCACATGAATTGTATGTTTGTGTGGCCTTTTGCAACATTTAGTCACACAAAGCATGTTTCTTTTGGGTATTTAGTCACATAAAATTAAGCATAAAGTGGCCAAAAGTGTGAATATGTGTGACCATATGGTGTTTAAAGTGAAGAAATGTGTGTTTTGTGTGACTATTGATCATCCAATGGCCACATGAATTGTATGTTTGTGTGGCCTTTTGCAACATTTAGTCACACAAAGCATGTTACTTTTGGGGTATTTAGTCACATAAAATTAAGCATAAAGTGGCCAAAAGTGTGAATATGTGTGACCATATGCTGTTTCAAGTTAAAAAATATGTGTTTTGTGTGACTATTGATCATCCAATGGCCACATGAATTGTATGTTTGTGTGGCCTTTTGCAACATTTAGTCACACAAAGCATGTTACTTTTGGGTATTTAGTCACAGACAATTAAGCATAAAGTGGCCAAAAGTGTGAATATGGGTGACCATATGGTGTTTAAAGTGAACAAATGTGTGTTTTGTGTGACTATTGATCATCCAATGGCCACATGAATTGTATGTTTGTGTGGCCTTTTGCAACATTTAGTCACACAAAGCATGTTTCTTTTGGGTATTTAGTCACATAAAATTAAGCATAAAGTGGCCAAAAGTGTGAATGTGTGTGACCATATGGCGTTTAAAGTGAAGAAATGTGTGTGTTGTGTGACTATTGATCATCCATTGGCCACATGAATTGTATGTTTGTGTGGCCTTTTGCAACATTTAGTCACACAAAGCATGTTACTTTTGGGTATTTAGTCACATAAAATTAAGCATAAAGTGGCAAAAAGTGTGAATATGTGTGACCATATGCTGTTTCAAGTGAAAAAATGTGTGTTTTATGTGACTATTGTTCATCCAATGGTCACATGCATTTTTTGTTTGTGTAGCCATTTGTATTATTTAGTCACACAAAGCATGAAGCAAACAGTGACCAAAAGTGTAATAAATGTGACTATATGCATCTTTTAGTCACATATAAGAAATCAATATATATGAAAACAAATTCAAATATATATAAAATATCAAAACGAATTCAAATACAATAAAATTGGAATGTATATAAAATTGTAATGTCGTACATAATAAAATTTTCAAGAATTTAATGACTTCTGAGTCTTGATCTTCTTAGCAGCTTCCTTTTGCATGCCATTAATAGAGACATAAATGTTTTTGCGCGTCATTGTTAATTTAGGTGCAGTTTTGTTCTCAGTAATCTTTTGTATGGTACTTGGTGGTGTAGCCTGTAGGAAACAAAAGCCGGGTGTATCAAACACTGATTTAAATATGAAGAATTATATATATGTAAGTTGATAAATTAAACACATGCATGTATGTACCTGTTCATCAAAAATCACTTGATCCTTTGGCCATGCCCAAAAACCACCACATGCAGCCTAAACTGTTTTGAAACCGTTACTTCCTACATCCGGGATGCATGCTGTATCCACTAAAGATTTATCAACAGACACTCTGTAGCAATCCTTTGGGAG
Organism: Artemisia argyi; assembly: GCA_030686995.1. Lineage (NCBI taxonomy): Eukaryota > Viridiplantae > Streptophyta > Magnoliopsida > Asterales > Asteraceae > Artemisia > Artemisia argyi. The sequence continues at coordinate 229,370,157 of CM060701.1, forward strand.
TGGTTTGTTATGAAGCATTTGTTTTCCTTCACTCTTGTATACAGTACCCAACGCTATAATAGTTGTTTTCTTTGTATGCCACAGTTTGCACTTAATTTCCTAAAAAAATGATTTGTTGCATGTACATATGTATCAGAAATTAATTAAACAAAAGAATATATGAACATGTTTAAATACATACTTGTATTGGAGAATCATGTTCTTGTGATTGGGAATTTTGACGTGAAGAATCCTTTCGTTTGAGTCTATTCGGTTTCTTAGATGAGACAGATTTAACAGGTTCATGTATATATAAACACGGTAAATAAGACATGTATGTGGAATTCTAAAATAACAAGGGGATGTTTTATTACTTACACTTATTACCATTTCCTTTTCCAAATTTGCAAGTCCATTAGACTTCTGAATGGTCGCAACTTTCTAACATCTAGCAACACGTGTTTTGGCATCCTCATCAGCACTGCTATTTATAACATTAATGTTCACCGGAGTTACCTGCATTATAATCTGTTATTTGGTAATATAATTTCACATTTGTAACCAAAAAAAGCAACATAAAAAATGTCTTACTTCTGTTGGTGTCGATGGAGTTGACGTTGACTGCAACGTCTGCCCCTTTTGGGCAGCCAATTGATTCATCAAATCCTGGATTACCTTATCTTTTTCTTGATGTTGACGTCTCTCATTTTCAAGTTCACTTTGAAGTAACACCACTCTTTCATCAGATGCTTGTCTGATTCGAGGCAGATCAAAATACCTCTTGTAGGTTACTCCACCTCCAACTCCTCTCGCATATCCTCCCTTTTCCTTACCTAATACAACTGTCATGTCATCAGTGCCATGATCAATCTTCAAGGTTCCTTTTTTGATCTTGTCCTCCATTTCTTTCTGCACACACCATATGGGAAATAGGTTATTATATGTTGATCCCACTTTCAACAATGAACATAATACAAACTTTGCAGTAAAACTTACTATTTTTTCTCCCACAATCCTAATCTCATCATCGTGATATTCTCCATCTTTCTTCTCCCTTCCTTTCAACCACAGCGTACCGCGCGATGGTTCTTCATCTGGTTTAATTTCTTTTCTCTCGATCTTATAACCATCAAATACATACACATGTAAGATAAACCAATATAAACGATACTAAGATGCTATTAAATGCAAATGTGCAAATGTTTAATGTTACCATTTTATCTATCACATTGGCGTATCCACCTCGTCCCATTGTATGCTGAGAAACACACTTAGAACGCGCCAGTTTAGCTGCAGCTGATTTCACCTTGTAACACAAAATCATAAGGCGTGAATATGTATTAATGTTGACATTATAGAACTAATATATATGTGAAAGAAAGTGAAACTTGAATAAAAATGACTAATTAACACCATGTATTCCTCCGTAGCCGTGTACTTTACAAAATTGATCCAATCTTCGGCTTTTATAATTGCACTGTACTTCACCAGTACTTCATTTAGTTTTGAAGGTGTATTTTGGTTTGGCAATATGTAGTTTTGTGCCAATTTCCTTCTGAAATTCCTTAGAAGTTGACCAAGACGATTCATTATCAGCTTTCTTACTGTCAATTCAATAGCAAAAAATCGCTGCAAAGAGTAACACAATGTTGTTAATTAGTTGCACATAATTTAAATGCAGAGATAAACTTATTAACACCTTGTACCTACAACAAGAAACCCACTACTATCACACACACGACATACACTCAAACAAGAACAAACATATCGACATAATAGACACTCACACAAACACAACTTGTATACTAAACAAGTATCGATCCTTCTTTTATTTTATAGTTTATCCATGTTCTTATTCGTATTCTAGATACCACATACATGTTCAAATGACCAGATTCACAACCGTATACCACAACATATCAAATGCTTCCAACACTGAAATAAGGGACATATATGTATTATGGATTCTTGATTTCATGGTACGTATAGATTTAATTCTATATTAATGGGTTGAAAAAAAGTATATGTGTACCGTGATTTCGTCCCACATTTAATCCCTTGCTTCTGAATCAACTTTCTTCCACGATAGAATCCTGACACCTATATGCTCACGAACCAAGTCACCCAAAAAACTCGAAAACAATGCTCTGTTTTTTCCTGTTAACCTATTCAGAGCATCAAAGGTTACACTGACCTTTACTCCATCGGGTTTTCCATATTCCCGGTGAAACTTAGCTAACCTAATTATCCCCCTCTTAACTATATTCCTATTTGAATGGTTGTTTTCATCATCCTCACCATCTATAGAATAAACCTCTGATTCATATCCTAACTGTTTATCATTTAAATCATCATTTTCATGATCATTTTCATGATCAGAATGAAACATATTATCTATACTTTCCATGATTCGTCAGAAGTAATGTATAAAAGAGAATTAGTAAACTTAGTTGGTAAAGAATGGTGTAAAAATTAAAGGGTTTGATGGTATGGTCGAACCCTAATTTTTTGGAGTGAAAATAGGCCTCATGATGGGGCAGTTTTTGAAATAAGGAAACCATAATTTCCTAATTTTTTTTTTAAATTTTTGGCTGAAATTTTGGCTCCACATTTAAGAATTAAAAATTTTGGCTCCAATGTTATAATTAAGAGTTTAAATATTTAATTTTGGCTGCAATTTTAATATTTAAACCTAAATATTTATTTCAAACCCGGTGTCCCAAACAGACTGCAGACACACTAAAATCACCACACGTCGCATAAAAATGAACAAACAAAAGCAAAAATTTGACTTAAAGCAACTAATTAAGAAACTATAACTCATAAGCAGTCCCAGATAAACAATTAAGCACAAAAAAAAAAGCAAATCCAACCAAGGACTGCTGATACAACAACCAGCCAAACACCCCCTTAAAAGGGCCGTTGTGATTTTAAAACTAAATAATGGTTATACAAGCTGAGAGTTTGAAAGTTAAATGTTCTAGTAACTATATTAATCACTGAAAAGTATATTTTAACTAAAAATAAGCACTAACAATAAACTTGTTCGGGAACCATACCAGTAAACAACAACATACCCTGTTATATTATCAAGCAGCTTCTATGTTCAAAATGGAACCCTATACCTGCAAGCACATATAACAAAACCATAAGAACAAGTAAGTATCAACTTAACATAGGTGTTCGGGATCGATTACAAAAACATAAGAACAAGTAATTACCTGCAACCACATAATACTCTAAAAGCTTTTTCAGCCAATAGGTGTATATTCAGTGTGTGAGTCTTTTGCATCGGCTTTCTCAGCCATGGTTAACTATCGGATGTTCTTTTTTCTTCAAGAATCATACAACACTAGACTTATGTTTAAATCAGGGCTACAAATTAGCCGATTAAGATTAAGCTTGACTCTAAGACTCATCTAGCTTGAATTACCCAATAAATATCGCTTTGTTTGCAGCCCTAGTTACATGTATATTAGCGCTTAAAACTTACACACGAATCGAAATGCTCAAACAAAATACAGTTGCATTCTTATATTTTCAACCTTGCCTCAAACACCAAAATCACTGAAGCTTGCCTCAAACGATCTCGCATAGAGTTTGTGCTCGTATAGCTTGAATACTAGGTTGGAGCCCTAAGTTAAATTGACCTAAACGCACACTAACTGAATACTAACTATTGCTAACATATTCAAACACCACAACATTTTCCAAAATGCAAAAAAACATCTAAAATAAACTGAAACAAACTATCAAAGGCATTTCTTTTTAATCTAATAATATTGATAGCATTAACAACTGATCAAAAGACATAAAACATGTAAATTAAACCATTGATTCCATTAATATTCCATTTGAAGTGTTCATACATACAAAACATGGAAATTTAACAAAAGACATAAAACATAAACATATAAAACCAAACAAAAGAAACTTCACATCCCATGGAGACAACCCTTCAACCTGTCATGGCCTCAATCTGTTCTTCCTTGGTCTGGACATCCTCCTCAGCATCAGCAATGAGATCATTCAGGCTTTGCAGCTTAGCATTGGCATTCTCCCTGTCATGCCTAAGATCATGCAGAGTGTCAAAGAGGTCTTCCTCTCCAAGAGCTTCCAACTCATCTATTAAAGCATTAAGCTGCCCAATCTCATTCTTCAATGTGGTGACCTCTTCACGCATCCTGTTTATAAAGCCACGGATACTGGAGATTTGCTGACCCTTGAAGAAACTCATGTAACCATCAACAGAGGTCTCCCCGCTAAACTCAACAAGGTTATCAATCACACGCCTAACCACTTGGTTTGGTCCTGATGGTGCTGCCATTGATAATGAATTTGGGTAAAATAAGGATTGATTGAAATGATATTAAAAATTGATGAAGAAGAGTGGTAGGGATGGTGATGTGGGAATTAGGGTTTATATAGGGGATTTTTGTGGTGGAGATTAGCGGTGTGAAAGTGGTGTGGTTAATACGCGTTGGAACCATCATGATGATTTGACGATTAAGTTGCTGGAGGCGGGTTATTTCAGAAAAATGAGGGGAGAGACTCCTTATGATGATGAGAACTCATAAATCCTGTGTATGACAAGTCATAATGTTTAAAAAAAGTCAAACTAATTCCTCCTTATTTTAAACTATCACTATAAATTAGGGTTGTTGATCGGTTCGGTTCTCGGGTTTGTTTGTTTACTTTGGTTTTGTCAAATCGGCTATATTTTGATTCGGGTCATTAAACACAAAAATGTTTAAAACCATAATAAATAAACGAAAACGCAAAAAAATGACCAAACCAGAAGAAAGTAAGAAAAAGTATGAAACGGAGGAAAACGTCTAAAATAGATGAAAACGGCTATAAACGGACAAAAACAGAAAGAAAAAAAAAAACGTGTTGAAACGGACTCAAACATGAAATAACGGGGCGAGAACGTGTAAAAAAGGAAAAACATATGAAAAGGGAGAAAACCCTATGAGAAGGGGGAAAACGTGTATAAACAGACTAAATCATGAAATAACGAGCGAAAACGTGTTAACACTGACGAAGACATGTAAACCCGTAAGAAAACATAAAAAAACTGACTAAAAAGGACAAAGACGTAAGAAAACGGATGAAAACGTATGAAAACATATGAAAAGGGACAAAACCCTATGAGAAGGGGAAAACGTGTATAAACATAGTAAATGCATGAAATAATGGGTGAAAATGTGTAAACACTGAGGAAAACATGTAAACCCGTAAGAAAACGTATAAAAACTGAGTAAAAAAGACAAAGACGTAAGAAAACGGATGAAAACGTATCAAAACATATGAAAAAGGACAAAATCCTATGAGAAGGGGAAAAACGTGTATAAACATAGTAAATCATGAAATAACGGGCGAAAATGAGTAAACACTGAGGAAAACATGTAAAACCGGAAGAAAACGTATAAAACCTGAGTAAAAAGGACAAAGACGTATGAAAATGGACGAAAACGCACAAGGGTCAGGTTACCGTGCCAAACTTATCTTTACATATACCAAGCCGTAGCAACCCATGCATGACCGGTGATAATGGCTAATTCACATGGTCGGTCATGGATATTAGGTTATAACAGGTCACATACATTAATAGTATATATAATTCACATGGTGGGTAATGGATATAATGTTATAACTGGGTTACCGTGCCCAACTTATCTATACACCTACCAATTGTCATGTTACGACATGATTCAATCAATAGTATATATAATATTATATTATGAAAAACCCGAACAAATTTGAAATTTAAAGCCTAATTTATGTTTCTTAAGTCATAGATGACTAAAAATAATTTTAGAAAAAATAATTTTATTTTTTTTACTTTTATTTTATTTGTTATGAATTAAAAACAAATTTAAAGTAATTAAATTATTAAAAATATTAAACTGACGAATAAAGCACAAGAAAAATTTGCAATAATTACTTAAAGTATTGAAGTTTGAAGGAACAATAAAAGTGAGAAAACAGCTTATATAAATAAGCTGCAATAAGCTTAAAAGGATAAATAAGCTAAAAGGGTAAACGGTTTGGTTAAATAAATACTATGTAGGAGTATAACCAAAAAAGTCCCAAGGGCAAGTGGTAAGGGTGTGGTTTGTTGAGGCGTTCAAAAGGTTGAAGCTGGTGAGGTCTAGGGTTCGAGCCTATGGTTCCCCTTGATTTCCCAGCTTCCCTTTTTATGGTTTTAACAAAACTTTTTGATAAGATATGTATAATCAACTTTCCCTCCAATATGCTTGTCAAATATTTTGGTAAATTCCCTCCAATATGACATGAGAAATACTCAATTTAAGATTAAGCATTTGTTTAACAACATTGCATAAAACATAAGAAATTACAACAAATTCAAATTCATAAAACATGTACAATCATTGCATAATACTAGTATTGTTAGATTACATGTTTCTACTTAATTACATGTTCCTGGTAAAGTACCCCCATCAATGTGTGATTCACAACACACATCCAAAATAAGTTATATACTAAAGATGGGATATGCAAAAAAATTATCAAATGTACTTCCAGAACATGAACAATAAAATCCAGAATTGAGTTAGCAAAGATGAAAAACGGGATAGACATTGTCTTGAAAATCATTTCCATTAACATCAACCTTCAAATGTATAAACTTGAATCTGATCATTTTTTCAAAGTCGAAAGAGCATTCCTTGGCAAACATCCTCCACCTTCCAAACACACTAACAGTTCCAGGCATCTCCGGATCCTCATTCTCGCACTCCATTGTCATGAAAACTGAACATCACGATGTTTCATGAGCACCTTACGGTATGGGTGGATAGGATGGTAGAGCAGGAATTCTTCCGGGATTTCCTGCAGTAGTTTCTAGTAAGTAAATATTTTATTTAAACGACTTGAACAAATGTAAACAATATTTATGAATGGATATATACGTACAAGTTTCCCTGGTAGTAGAATTGCTGAAAATCTTTTGTAGAATGAATGCCCTTCACCAAAGTGGTCTCGATGTGAAGGCCATTGGCAAATATGTTTCATTCAGTTGTCATCTACAAAGAATTGTTTTTAATTTTTATTAATAAATAAATGACTGACTATAATAATTTGGAGTATGAAAGTATATCATAACTTTTTACCTCTTTCAGTCTCTAACAAACCAGGCTGAACCATTAGCAAATTGGTGGCACCAAGGAAATGCGCATCTGTACTTAGACTACCGTCACTTTTGAAGCCGGTAAGCAATAACTATGTAGCGCGTTTCCTTGTGAAGATGATTGTCATTCCAGTTTCTAAACCCAACACTTCTTCAATGTGGTTCCATCCATCCATGTCCAACTCATACACAACGGCTCCTCCTGCTTGAACAATATTGACATCCACGGCAAAGTTGATCCCATTTCCGTGGATTCTGATTTGGCGTCTACAAATTAAACAATGCAGCAGGTAGTGTCTACAAATAATTTTTAATACTAACCTTATTAGTACATAAAAATTAAACATTTATTGAGTTATGAAATCACACATTTGACGTAAGATTAATTAATTATCAATATCTAATACCTGGATCTCATCATAGAAGTAAAAAACACAAGACTTGAACCTTGATAACCAACCGACATTCATGTTGTACCCACCATATTCTGTTCCGTCCTGATTGTATCCTGTGACATAGAAGCAGTCGTCACCTTCCTCAACAAAATGCAATGCCCTCCATCTTTCACCGGTTAACCGTATGGGGCCGTCAGTTTCAGTCTGCAATGCAACTCTGAAACGAACCCTCTATGCACTTGTGATGTAGATTGTCCTCCTTCCATGGAAACATGATGTCACGTACACGGCTGGTAGTTCCTGAATATATTTCAACAATGTATTTCACATTTACTAAATGAACATTTATGGTATATAAATTCATTAAGGCCTATGTGTGCGATTACCTGCGACTCTGGATACGTGTTTGGGTTTAACCAGACAACAAATTCAGCCATGTTTCTACACAAAAACAGAGCATATGTTAAGGCAACCTATACATTTCCATCCTGACTTGCTAATCAACAGAGCATATGTTAAGGCAACCTATACATTTCCATCCTGACTTGCTAATCAACATTTACTAATGAAACTCAAATGGATTAACTCGCAAATAGTTTAACATTCGACCTTTAAAGTAATTCTATATATACAAACCAAACCCGACCGAAGCCCACTCATTCCTACATGCAATTACAACCGAACCCGACCGAAACCAACTCATTCCTAAAGGTAATACATTGTTTATACTTGGCAAATATAAGTCAAATGATTATCAATTTTATACCAATTTTATACCATTCCTACTTAATTATTTGTGAGTCAAATAACCAATTTTATACCACAACTTCAACCCATTCAATATGTACAATTAGCCCCTAAAGAATCAACAATCTCTCATAAGTTATCTCATAACTAATCAACACAGTTACTATACTTGTCAAATATAACTAACATACTCTTAGATTCTAATTTTCTAGGCTTTAAACTGTTTTTTTATAGGCAACCCTACATGCAGGTTCTTATCATTCAAATATTGATTAAAACCATTTCACAAAAATGAGTTTAAACTTCATTAACATGAATAAAGTAGTAAATCAGACCAATAAGTATAATGTAAACTCATGGACACATTATTAACAACTATGTATATATAAATTACTTCAAGCAAGATGCAAAACAAGGGAAATTAAAAAATTGACTTCGATGTTGATCAAAAATCGAAAAAACCTAACATGTGGTAGTTGAGATGAGTTGGGGATGATGGTTAGTTTGCCGACGTACTTGTGTGTTTTTGTGAATAGTAATGATGTGGTAACCAAATGGCCGGATTTTATTTTTAAGTGACATATATTGGAGATACAATGGCATCATGGCTTCATATACTATACACGCAAAAAAAATTTGGTCTAACTGGTAGATGTATTTTGTTAAAAGATAATAATAAGAATAAATATTAAAAAATAATATATAAAAAAAATATTAATAAATATTTTTTTTATTCAAAATCGGACGTTCACAAACTACAATGATTAAACATAAAACATGTTAATTAAACATTACTACTTGATAATTAAACTATGATACGTAAACATAAAACATCTAAATTAAACTACGAATCAAGAAAACGAATCATCCGACACATAGCCCTTGTGACTTGAAGCACTCGAATCGTCGTCACTCGATGGCACACGGGGCAATCCATTTTGTATTCGCCATGCACAATGACGGTTTCTCCGAGCCTGTTTAACTCTTAAGTACTCCTCACGAGCTCTTCTCTCACGTTCTTCCTCTGCTTCAACACGTAACACTTCTTGCATATCTTGGTCATACAGTTCTTCATCAGTCAACGCACGTGCATTGGTTTGGTTTTGTGCTGGAAAGTTTGCCGGTGGATTGTAGTGGGGTGGATTGTTTGCCGGTGGATTGATTGCCGGTGGAAAAAGAAATTCCGGTGGAGTGTTCTGTGGTGAATTGTCATATTGGAATACGGGAAACAGATCTTGTGGTGGATTGTTTTGTGGTAGATTTTCGTATGGGAATACAGGGAAAAGATCTTCGTGTCGGGTGTTGTAAACTGACTCATTATCTGGTGAATCGTTGTGAGACATTGTTTTGAACTTAATAATTTGTGAATTACGTTTTTGTATGTGAATTGTGGCTGCATTGTGATAACCTAGTGATGGCTATTTATAAGGGCATTGTTTGGATTTGAAATCTGAATTTACCTCTCTCTTGTTAGAAATTTGAAATTTAAACGTTTGAAATTTAAACGTTTATAGACATGTTTTAAATGAGGTTTTCAAATTTGAATTTACCCAGCTCATATCTTGTTATAAATTTTCAATTAAAAATCGGACGTTCACAAAATGCAAATTTATTTTTCTTAAGTCATAAATGACTAAAAATAATTTCATTTTTTTGACTTTTATTTTATTTTTTATGAATTAAACACTAATTTAAAGTGATTAAATAATTAAAAATATTAGACTTATGAAGAATACACAAGAAAAAATTTGCAATAAATACTTAAAGTATTGAAGTTTGAAGGATAAATAAAATTGAGAAAAACAGATTATTTAAATAAGCTGTAATAAGCTTATTTAAGTAATGAGAAACAAGCTAAAAGGCTAATAAGGTGGTTAAAAGAATTAAAGACGAAGGGTATAACGAAAAAGTCCCAAGGGCAGAGATGGTGTTGTGGTTTGTGGTTGAGTTTGAGGTGTAGTTGAGGTCAGGGGTTCGAGTCCTAGTTCACCCCTTTTTGCAATTTTTTTTTCCTTTTTTTTTAAACTTGTTTTTAACCTTTGCTACTAGTTGTTAATCGTGGCTAAAGATATTTTCCCTCCAATATTTTTGTGAAATTTTGTAAAATTTCTTAAAAAAATTGAATGTATTCCCCCCAAAGTTTGCATCAATCCCATTCCAAACTAATAAAAAAAAATAAGAACTCCTCCTATCACATCCACAAATCCCTCTCATATCACCACAAATCCGGCAACCACCACAACTCTCCTGTCATAGACCCACGACTCCCGTCACCACTGGTAAGTATTGTTATGTTCCTTTTGTATACATCGTTATAACAAAATATATAAGTAACCATGTTAAGCGTGTTAGGTAATTCATTATTCCTCCTGGACCCAAACACCCCTTTAACAACTGTTTCATTAGACTTCATGGACATATTAGCATAATTCAACACCAAATTCCATCTTTTAGAAGTCCTAATCATTATTTGGAATGTCTTTTTAAATTTTAAGCTCATCAACTGCTTATTCATGGAACAAGAATTTAGATAGTGAATTGGTAATTCCTCATTGACCCAAACATACCTTTAGGAACTGTTTCATTAGACTTCATCAATTGCAGTTTGATGTTGTCTTCTATAATCAATAACTTGGACTTTCTTTTTAACTTGGCTACAGGGACTACATTTATAAACATGGACAAGTCTTGGATGGGAAGTAATAGGACCAGCAAAGCTTATGTTGATGGAGTAGCAGCCTTTCTTGATTATGCAGTAGACAACTTGCTAATGATGGGGAACATCGACCCACGAGTTAATAAACGACATCTTTTACTGCCATGTCCGTGTACAAATTGTTTAAACCACATAGAGCGTAAAGTGGATAAAGTGCAGTTCCATTTATTCAGTAATGGGATTGATCTAACCTACATAAACTGGACTAAACATGGAGAGAAGGCTGACCCATCAATAAGTGACCCAAAACCTGTTAACGATACAATAGAGTTTGTTGACGACACGGATTTTGTTTCAGATATTCCAACAGATGGCCCAGCAACAGTAGAAATGGTTAATGCTACAAAAGATAATTTTGAATCTGAGGATGACCTTGTCAAATTTCAAGAACTATTATTAGATGCAGAGAAGCCTCTTTACGAAGGATGTCCCGACTTCACAAAGATGTCCGCAATAGTTAAACTACTCAACTTGAAGGGTAAGTATGGATGTTCTGATAAGTTCTTTACTGATTTACTAGGATTGTTAAAAAACATGCTACCTTCTGGTAACGAAATGGTGGAAAAAACTTATCAAGCCAAAAAAATTATGAAGTTGATGGGTTCAGGATACAAAAAGATACATGTATGTATCAACAACTGTATGATTTACTGGAAGGACAGTGACAAGGATTTGACTGCGTGTCGAACTTGTGGGACATCAAGATGGAAGGTGGATAATAAGACACATAAAGTGTACGAAAACATTCCAGCAAAGGTAATGTGGTACTTTCCCATTATACCTAGACTGAAATGACTATTTAAGATAGAAAGTATTTCAGAAAATTTAAGATGGCACGCGACACGAAGGATAACCGATGGTGTGTTACGTCACCCCGCAGATTCACAGGCATGGCGTACCATAGATGAAAAATTCCCCGAAATTACTGAAGATCCAAGAAATTTACGGCTAGGAATATCGGCTGATGGTGTTGACGTCCACACGGGAAATAGGCATCACAGTGTATGGCCAGTTTTAACTGTCATATACAACCTTCCTCCATGGTTGTGTATGAAAAGAAATTTTATCAATCTTTCAATATTAATATCGGGATACCCGGGAAATGATATCGATGTTTTTTTAGAACCGTTGGTTGATGATCTGCAAACCTTATTCGATAAAGGGGTTGATACAACCTGTCGTTGTGTTATGGACAATAAATGATTACCCTCCACTTGGTACACTATGTGGCTACCCGTACAGTGGATTCAAAGGTTGTGTGGGTATGTGGGAAAGATACAAACTGTGTTCAACTTCCTACATCATCCAAACAAAGCTATGTTGGTCACAGACGATATCTACCATATGACCATCCTTTCAGAAGGCAAAGGAAGGCGTTTAATGGACAACCAGAATTTCTCCTGGCTCCAAATCCAATGACCGGGGAACAAATATACAACGAGGTACAACATATTGAAAATAAGTGGGGAAAAGGAAAAGGACCAAACAATAATGCATCAGGAAACCAAGAAGATACGAGAGGCGGAGGTGGGAAGATTAAAAAGAAGAATAGAAACACAACAGAAGAAGAGGGGAGTTCAAGCAAAGTAAACGGACAAAACGATGTGTATTGGAAGAAATTCAACATTTGGTACCGAAAACTTCGGTATTGGAGGCATCATTCTGTTCCACATTGTATTGATTTTATGCATGTAGAAAAGAATGTTGCTGAGAGCCTCGTTGGAACTTTGCTACATGTTCCAGGAAAGACGAAAGATGGACTTAATGCTCGATTGGATTTGGCTGTGTTCGGGGTAAAATAAGAGTTGTTTGCTATGCAAGGACAAGACAGTACAACACTACCTCCAGCAGGTTACACATTAACTAATGCTGAAAAAGACATTTTTTTGTGAAACATTACAGAACATCAGGGTACCACAAGGCTATTGTTCAAATTTCTCTAGTTTGGTCAGCCTAAAGGATAGGAAGCTCATTGGCCTAAAATCGCATGACTATCACATGCTAATGCAAGATTTCCTGCCCATTACAATACGTTCAATCATGCACCCACCCACACGATATGCCATTATCAGGTTTTGCTTTTTCTTTAAATCGATATGTAAGAAAGAAATAATATCGCAAGAACTAGATAATATGCAAACAGAACTGGTAGTAACACTTTGCCTACTCGATAAGTTCTTTCCCCCGTCGTTTTTTGATATTATGATACACTTGACTGTGCACCTAACTAGGGAGGTAAAATTATGTGGTCCAATATGCTTTCGGTGGATGTATCCATTCGAAAGATGTATGAAGGTTATTAAAGGACATGTGAGAAACAGGAATAGACCAGAGGGATGCATTGCTGAGGAGACTATTGCGGAAGAAACAATAGAGTTTTTTAGCGAATATCATAAATCCATGAAAACTATTGGTATCCCACATGATAAACATGAAACTGATGAAAATGGGGAAGGAAACCCATTGTCGGCTGGCAAATCAAGTGAATTTTCTGCGGAACTCTTTCAGAAAGCACATTTGTATGTATTACAGAATACAGATGAAATTGTACCGTATATCGAGTAAGTGTTACTTAACACATGTCTATTTCTTTAATTACTTAAAATGATCTACGAAATATAATAATCAAACACATTGTTTCAGGCGACACAAGCAAGTTTTGAAAAGAGAAAACCCGGGTATGCGAATAGCATTACTGGAGAATGAGCACAGTAAATCTTTTGCTAATTGGTTACACAAAGAGGTAATTAATCTTATGTTATTTATAATTGAGTTTTTATTTTTTATTTTTTTTTATTTTTATATTTTTGTGCAAATATGAATATTTTATTACTCTTCCCAAAATATACATCATAACAAAATTACTTGTAATGAAATTCAGGTTGAGAGAGAGTTGCAAATCGACAAAGAAAGTGTATCCGAAACTGTAAGGTGGATATCATATGGACCACGCGCCAGCTTAGTGAAATACGATGCATATGACATCAATGGGTATACATTTCGTACGAAATCTCATGAAGGCAAAGTTTACCAGAACAGTGGGGTTCGTGTTGAGGCATTAGATCTGCACATATCTAAAGACGTTGCAACCACAAGACAAGCCTTTTATTATGGGGTTTTGCAAGAGATATGGGAACTAGATTACCGTTACAGGCAAATTCCTCTTTTCAAATGTGAGTGGGTTAATCACAGAGGTGGTGTGAAACGCGATACTATTCTTGGGTATACGTTGGTTGACCTGAATAATTTAGGCCACAAGATTGATCCGTTCATATTAGCCTCACAAGAACGACAAGTGTTTTATGTTCAAGAGCAGGTAGATAAAAAATTGTCTATTGTGTTTAAGACACCTCCCAAGAATTACAAAGATAAGTATGACGAATTCGATGAGGAATTTAGTACCGTCATTCACCAGGACAATGATAACATATTGCCATGTGTGGATCGACGTGACTTGGGTCATGAATCACGAAATGACTACTATCGAACCGACTGTGGAGGTGTTGTTATACGAAAATCCAAGTGAACCATTATATGTAATAAGAGCTTGGGAATTGTTGTGTTATGTTAGGGATGTATGTAATATTGCCTTTGGCTCACTTTCTTAATAAATTTACCTTAAAGATAACAAAAATTGTTTTACATGTTATTTATGTATATTTTGTGTGGCCTTTGGTAACATTTAGTCACACAAAACATGCTTTTGGGGTGTCTTTAGTCACATACAACTAACCATAAAGAGACCAAAACTGTGAATAAGTGTGACCATATGATGTTTAAAAAGAAGTAATGTGTATTTTGTGTGACTATTGATCATCCAATGGCCACATGAATTTTGTTTTTGTGTGGCCTTTGGTAGCATTTAGTCACACAAAGCATGCTTTTGGGGGTGTATTTAGTCACATACAAGTACACATAAAGTGACCAAAGGTGTGAATAAGTGTGACCATATGATGTTTAAAGTGAAGGAATGTGTATCTTGTGTGGCTATTGATCATCCAATGGCCACATGAATTTCGTTTTTGTGTTGCCTTTGGTAGCATTTAGTCATACAAAGCATGATTTTGGGAGTGTATTTAGTCACATACAACTAACCATCAAGTGACCAAAAGTGTTAATAAGTGTGACCATATGGTGTTGAAAGTGAAGGAATGTATGGTTTGTGTGACTATAGATCATCCAATTGCCACATAAATTTGGTTTCTGTGTGGCCTTTACTAACATTTAGTCACACAAAGCATGATTTTGGGAGTGTATTTAGTCACATACAACTAACCATCAAGTGACCAAAAGTGTTAATAAATGTGACCATATGGTGTTGAAAGTGAAGGAATGTATGGTTTGTGTGACTATAGATCATCCAATTGCCACATAAATTTGGTTTTTGTGCGGCCGTTACTAACATTTAGTCACACAAAGCATGATTTTGGGAGTGTATTTAGTCACATACAACTAACCATCAAGTGACCAAAAGTGTTAATAAGTGTGACCATATGGTGTTGAAAGTGAAGGAATGTATGGTTTGTGTAACTATAGATCATCCAATTGCCACATAAATTTTGTTTTTGTGTGGCCTTTACTAACGTTTAGTCACACAAAGCATGATTTTGAGAGTGTATTTAGTCACATACAACTAAACATCAAGTGACCAAAAGTGTTAATAAGTGTGACCATATGGTGTTGAAAGTGAAGGAATGTATGGTTTGTGTGACTATAGATCATCCAATTGCCACATAAATTTGGTTTTTGTGTGGCCTTTACTAACATTTAGTCACACAAAGCATGATTTTGGGAGTATATTTAGTCACATACAACTAACCATCAAGTGACCAAAAGTGTTAATAAGTGTGACCATATGGTGTTGAAAGTGAAGGAATGTATGGTTTGTGTGACTATAGATCATCCAATTGCCACATAAATTTGGTTTTTGTGTGGCCTTTACTAACATTTAGTCACACAAAGCATGTTTTTGGGAGTGTATTTAGTCACATACAACTAACCATCAAGTGACCAAAAGTGTTAATAAGTGTGACCATATGCTGTTTAAAGTGAAGAAATGTGTATTTTGTGTGACTATTGATCATCCACTTGCCACATGAATTTGGTTTTTGTGTGGCCTTTGGTAACATTTAGTCACACAAAGCATGTTTTTGGGAGTGAATTTTAGTCACATACAACTAACCATCAAGTGACCAAAAGTGTTAATAAGTGTGACCATATGGTGTTGAAAGTGAATGAATGTATGGTTTGTGTGACTATAGATCATCCAATTGCCACATAAATTTGGTTTTTGTGTGGCCTTTACTAACATTTAGTCACACAAAGCATGTTCATGGGAGTGAATTTAGTCACATACAACTAACCATCAAGTGACCAAAAGTGTTAATAAGTGTGACCATATGCTGTTTAAGGTGAAGGAATGTCTATTTTGTGTGACTATTGATCATCCACTTGCCACATGAATTTGGTTTTTGTGTGGCCTTTGGTAACGTTTAGTCACACAAAGCATGTTTTTGGGAGTGTATTTAGTCACATACAACTAACCATCAAGTGACCAAAAGTGTTAATAAGTGTGACCATATGCTCTTTAAAGTGAATGAATGTGTATTTTGTGTAACTATTGATCATCCACTTGCCACATGAATTTGGTTTTTGTGTGGCCTTTGTTAACATTTAGGCACACAAATCATGTTTTGGCCACACTTAAATAATGTGTGACAAACTGTTTAGTGTGACTATATGTACTCGATTTTGGCTACACTTAAATAATGTGTGACAAACTGTTTTGTGTGACTGTATATGGCATTTGGTCATACTATTAGAAGCAAATGTGACTATAAGTTTAGTGTGACCATATATGGCATCAAGGTTACTTGTATTTATCACACGTTCCAAAAGCATATGTGACTAAATGATCTGGAACAAAATCACCAGTTACCTTTAGTCACATAATGGTCGATTGTGTGGCAATAGAGGTCTTATGGTCACACATTCGAAATGCTCATGTGTGACTAATTCGTAAGTGCTGTCAATTTTCCTACGTATAGCCACACAAATATTTGAATGTGTGGCTGTTCCAAATCGAGCATGTGTGACCATAGGTCGTTTTTGTACTAGTGAATTCTTCAATACCAGTTACATGGTAGTTGGGAACTTGTTGAACGACCACTTGATAAACGTGTTCTTGATCTCAAGTGGTTGTGGAAGAACAAACTAGATGAGGAAATGACTGTAATTCGCAACAAAGCTCGTCTCGTGGCTAAAGGTTATCTGCAAGAAGAAGGGATAGATTTCGAAGAATCATTCGCTCCTGTAGCTAGACTTGAAGCGGTCCGGATTTTCTTAGCCTATGCCGCTCACAAAAAAACATCACAGTCTATCAGATGGACATTAAGACAGCTTTCTTGAATGGAACTCTGAAAGAAGAAGTGTATGTGAGTCAGCCAGAGGGATTCATCGACAAAGATCATCCAGACTACGTCTACAGGCTTAAGAAAGCCGTTTATGGTTTAAAACAAGTTCCAAGGGCATGGTATGACAAACTATCATCTTTCTTGCTCAAAAACAATTTCACCAAAGGAACGGTTGATGACACCTTGTTTATCAAAAAATTCAAAGATGACATTTTGATCGTTCAAATTTACGTGGACGACATTATTTTTGGATCAACCAATCCTAACCATTCAAAACATTTTGAAAATCTCATGAAAAGCAAATTTGAAATGTCCATGATGGGGGAACTAAAATTCTTTCTTGGTTTACAAATACATCAATCCCCTCGTGGTATTTTTATCAATCAAGCTAAATATGCAATAGAGATTTTGAAAAAACATGGAATGGAAAATTGTGATTCTGTTGGTACACCAATGGTCACTTCACCAAAAATAGGTGCTGATTTGTTTGGGAAACCAATCGATCTGAAGAAATATCCGAGCATGATCGGTTCTCTCATGTACCTAACTGCTAGTGGACCCGATATTTATTTTGTTTTTTGTTTATTAGCACGGTTTCAGGCAAAACCTACCGAACTTCACCTCAAAGAGGTTAAACGGATCTTTCGGTACCTACGAAGCACCATTAACATGGAACTTTGGTATCCGAAGGATTCGGGGTTTAATCTAACAGCATTTTCAGATGCAGACCATGTTGGTGATCAAGTTACAGCAAATAGTACATCAAGTGGAGCACAATTTTTGGGTGAAAAGCTTGTAAGATGGTCGTCACGGAAACAGGATTGTACTGCACTATCAACCGCCGAAGCCGAGTATGTGTCTCTATCTACGTGTTGTACCCAAGTTCTTTGGATGCGGACACAGCTCACAGATTATGGCTTTACTTTTGACAGAATACCTATGTATTGTGACTCAAAAAGTGCCATAGCCATCTCATGCAATCCTGTACACCACTCAAAGACGAAACATATCAAAGTCCGCTACCATTTCATCAAAGAACATGTAGAAGAGGGTACTGTTGAACTATTTTTCGTTAAGACTGATTACCAACTAGCCGATCTATTTACTAAAGCCCTTCCAAAAGAACGGTTTGACTATTTAGTTCGACGAATTGGCATGCGAAGCCTAACTCCTGAGGAGCTAGAACGTCTTCTCGAATCTTCTTGAAAAATGTTTTCAAAATCGCTTCACTGTAAATATTTTTGAAAAACAAAATACAAAATTTGAAAAACCAACAAAAACAAAATACAAAAATAGAAAATTTCAAAAAATACAAAAATAATATAAAATCAAAAAATCCAAAAATATTCTTCTCACGACATGTCTCTCATATAAATCAATATTTTGTACATTTCTAGAAATGTCATTCAACAATGATACGGACATGTACAGATGCTTGAATGGGAGTTCTTTAACATGTCGTTTCTCAAAAGTTTCTTCACTATGGCTTTCGTATACTTCAGTACATAACCCGGACCCGAAAGACGACTTCTGATTATTTTCAAATCAAGGACTCATACGTTCAAAGATGAAATCATTTTCAACAAGTTCGAGTATAAACAAACGAAAAAGATTTCAATCATAAACTCGTTTTCAAAACCAAATTCTTGAGCACTTTTTCAAGATTGGTCAAAAGATTTCTCAAAATCTCTAAAAATTAGTGCTCAAGATAACTCCCTCCAAACCCTTAAATTATTTTAAAATGAGCTATCATTAAGGGGGAGTAGAAAAACAAAAATGTTCCAAATTCATGCAAAATGAAATCTGTCTATCTCTCCAAAAAGCTTTCTCTTAATCAGTTGATATAAAAAATATCACGATATGCTATTTTTGAGGGGGAGAAGACATGATTAAAATGTGATCAAAGATGTTTAAAGATTGTGACTAAATCTCAAAAGAGCTCGACTTAGAAAGTACCGATGAATTGATGAAGCTTAAAATGTCAGTAATCGAAAATACTTGTCCTGGACGGGTAATAATTTCAAGCTAGTCTAACTAGTGATGTAAGCGTGTCTCGAATAGGACTTGTCTGAGTAGAATGTACTGTATCGAGAGACTTTCCTTGGACTTGACCAGGACGGGTAATAATTTCAAGATAGTCTAACTAGTGATGTAAGCGTGTCTCGAATCGGTCATGTTCACCGAAAGTGGATCAATTCAAAAGTGCAAACTCCTCCCACATGTGCAAATTTCTTAAAAATCCATGAGCACATGTGAAGCGGGAGTCCTTCAAAGGAAAATGCAAAAATCTTGAAGTGTTAACACTGTGTTTTATTATCATAAACACTTTGAGAGATTTTCACAAAAAAGGTTTTATGGCATGTGATCAATAAATCTAGGATAATCATGGTGTAATAAGGTGATTATGGTTAGGTTTATGTCCAATGATCCGCCAGAGCCGGAGGGATCTACCCAAGGAACATTCCAATAGATTAGAATTCGAAATCCTTAGGTATGATTGAAAAAAGGAGAAAATGAGAAAGGAGAAAGAAGGGGTTGAAGAATTAAAAAGAAAAGTTATGAAAAAGGGTGAAAAGAAATAGCCCTCCATATGTTCAACCTTAGGGTAGACACCGGGTTCAATTCGTATGCTACTGGTCTTTGCTAAGGTGACATCGGTATTGAAGATAAAGATGTCATGGACCCAGTGACGCACTGCACTTAACCTTCTAGCCACTCAAGTTCTCTTAAAAGAGCTTGTTTCATTCTCACGGGGAACCGGTGTAATCTATCGACCTGTCTCTTAGGGATGGTTGATATTGAAACAGGAGAGCTCTCCCTAATTTCCACATAGGAAACCAAATGTGCACTTATAGAGTCTAGAGCCCCGAGATTCATCAAAAGATCTCATAGGAACATGTTGAGGCAACATGATCAAGATCTATTTATATTTTAATGATGACAAACAAACCATCAAAACATATAAAATAACAAACGTTAGCTAAAAATCGCCGGAGCCTATGTCTGCTCCTGGCGCGCTGCCCGCGCGTCAACGCGCGGGTAACGTGTTAGGAGTCTGTAAAGGTTCCAAGCGAATTTTGAAAGTCGGCTTTCCCCTTACCCGACAAATGTGGATCTTTCAATACAGGTATGAATATGTTATGTGCTTAATTGAGAACACTCGAAATGAGTTTTGGGATTAGAGAGATCCAACTTTTAAAGCACCCATTTATGGAAAAACGCCAACTCATGTTTTCTAGCTATCGCCTCTAGCCAAGGCTTTTCTAAACTTAGGGAGCTTATTTATTTCACGTAACATCATGTGAAAGCATTCATATGCTCATATCCCGTGCTTACGTCTTCTCTAATTACGTAACGGGTTTACTCCCTTATTGGTCAAACTAAGTCAAAGGTCACTTTGCGTAAACGCATCCTTTCCCACTTGGGTTATGTTTTACATTAAGGCAAAGCACTTAACTTGTTTGAGCCAAAGTATTAGTTGATAACGTCGAGTCGTGAAAAGTCACGAGATATGAAATTATGGATTCTCGACGTTGTGTTACTTGAACTAATAAGTAACTTATGATTTTCTCAACTTATAATCTTAATTGTCTTTTCTTCTTAATGACAATTAGATTATTTCTTCTTAATTACTTTCTTAATTATCTTCTTCAAACCAAATACCACTTACCTCAAAACCATTAAACCCAAAACCACAAAATCTCCCACTATCCTTCCCAAATATCCTTTCCAACATTCCCTTACACCACTTATACAAAAGTGTACTCTTGTCCTCTATACACTTTTGATCTAAGCCATCCAATTCAAATACAACCCATCTCAACCATCTACTCTCTTACAACATCACATCTCTTACACATCCCTTACACATCTCTTATATTCCTTACACATCCCCAATCTCAACCATCCAATTCAAATTAAACACATCTCAACCACCCATCCAATCTCCTCTCTATTATACCACATGTGTTTAATCTCAACCCTCCATTTCAAACGCAAATCAATCTCAACCCTTGGATTACCCTTCCTCTCCAAGCCAAAGGATACTATGATCTCAACCATCCATTTCAGACCAAAACCATCTCAACCATCTAATCTCTTACAACACATCTTAACCTTCTATTTCAAACAGAAACAATCTCAACCCTCCATCAAACCTTTCCCCCCAAGCAAAGGTATATTACTTTGGAATATTCTTTCTAACTCAACCATGGTTCACCTCTTCCAACCATGGTTAGTTCTCAACATTCAACCCTTACCCAACCTTGGTTAACCTAACCTACATACAACCTAACCCAACTATGGTTACTTCTCCTTACCCAACCATGGTTATCTCTTAACCTCACCAAGGATGGAACATTCCCTTGTGTAAACTTCTTAACCTAACCATGGTTCATGCTCTATACACTTAACCCTTCTATACCTAACCATGGTTAAACCTCTAAACCTTTACCCTAATCATAGTTACATCTTAACCCTTCCCTTGAGGATTAATCCATGGCATACTCTCTTCTCTATTATGCCATGTGAGGAATACCTTTTATACCCCTACCAAATTACCCTTTCTTCTCTTCTACCCTTGGTATTTGGTTTTCTTATAAACACTTCACAAATGACTTTTCAAATTGGCTATTTGAGTTGGTAAACCTTAGATTGATTAATGTTAAGGTTTAGTGTGAAGTACAATTGGGGGTTTAGCAAGGATTGATACTTAAAGGATCAAAACCCAAAGTTTTGGGAAAATCCTTACAGACGCCTGGCGCGCTGCCCACGCGTTGACGCGTGGGTGACGCGCCGGCCTCGGTAAAATTTTACCACTTTGGGTCTTGGACTATCAATATCACTCTTGCCTCTTGTATTCCTCACCCCTTGCCATTATTCTTTCTCTCTACATTCTTTCTCTCTAATCCTCTAATTCTATATCAAGTGTTCTTAATCTTTCACACTAACATCTATTGAAAGAACACTTCTTCTTTGCAAGGGAAGAATCACAAGAACCTAATCCACTCTTGTGATTGTGTCGAGGGTCTTCTTATCTTTACCCTTTCTACTACAATCGAGTCTCTAGGTTAGGTTAGGACTTGGTTGAACAAACATTCAATCTCTTATTCAATTGTTTGTAAGGGAAGTCTTGTGTCTTTGTGACCAAGCCTAGATCATTGGGGATCTAGTTGGGGTTTGATACTTCCGTGGGAAGTTTTGGTAGTGGTCTTGGTGACCCATAGGTTAAGTCGAATCGCGAGATTCTTGAGGGTGGTTTCCGAGGGCGGAATACAGTGGGAGTAACTCCTTCTTTGTGAGCATCAATATTGTTGAATATTAGTGGAGTGAATTGTAACGGTTTGTAGTCCACCGAAAGGATTATACTAGTGAATAGTATCGGAGTCGCAGATTCGCAACTGGATGTACGGATGGTATAAACCCCCCATCCCGAACCAGTATATATCGTTGTGTTCTTTACTAGCTTTATATACTTTGGTTGTGCTCGTGGTTGTTTGGATTGATTATACAACCACTTGGTTCTCTTTGTGGCTTAAAGTTTTTAAACGTCTTAAAATCCCAAGAAACCGTATTCACCCCCCCCCCCCCTCTACGGTTCTACAGAACACATGATATTTCTACACTGGTTGTTCATCATTAAGGACGCCAGATGTAAACTTAAGAGTCCTACGCAGATCTTAGCAATCTGCCGAGAACATTTATGAGAGAATTCACACAAGTGTTTCTCAATGATTGAATGGAATTCCTGCCAGGGTCAACATCAACCAGCCCTGACAGCAAGTGACTTCAGTAATTCTTTATGGGTTACGCTTAGTGTTAGCGGTGGTTTCAAAACGGTCTACAGTCGTGGAGTGATCCCCAGCGACTCACCCATTCGTTGAGCTACTTAGTAGGTCTCGTAAGCTCCCTCGGGAGTATCCGAAATGGGAACGGCCTTGGTAAGGGTTAGAAGGAGTCTTCACACTATGCTGTTGACAATCTCTAATTCCTTTCCTGTAAGTACCGATTAATTTATTGCTAACTATTTACTTGCAGCATCATATCACCTTCATGGCGACAGATTCCACATGCTCATAATTGCATCACGAAGTCAAAGTAAGTTCTCACAAAGATCTAAGGAACACAAAGTTCAAAGAAAGATTCTACGCCAAAAAGAAGAATCTACAAAGTAAAAAGACAAAGATCAAAGTGAAAGAACGGGAACAACAAATGTATGTATGACAAAGACTAAAGACGTATGAGCATGTTGGAATGCTAGACAACCACCTATTCTAGACAACCACCACAGACACAGAAGTGACGAAAGGCGGATTGCTCCACATCACAAAAGAACAAAGAACGATGAAAAGTCAGTCATCAAAGATCACAAAGCATGAAGGAACAAAGACTAAGGACTATTCTACTACGACACACAATGGTCAACAACAAAGAACAAAGAAGACCTAATCACATGGAGCATCATTCGAATGACCACCCCTTAGGGGGAGATTGTTAGCATTAAAAATTATGTTAGAAAGTGATGGTCATTCTCATTTATTGTAACGTTGTAATGTGTTGTAGTTTTTGTTATTAGAATAGTCAATGGGCCTTGGTCTTGGTAAGCTAGTATGTCATGTGTTAAGAAATGTAAGCCTTTATATGTAAAAGGAAACCAGGCCCAAGACCAAGCCCATGGAAAAGCCTTTTAGGGCATCATGTATGTGACTATTTAAACACCTCAAAGCTCATTTGAGGTGTGTGCTTGAGTGTGTATTGTGTGTGTTTCTTTCAATAAAGTTCTCCATTTTCATCTCTTTCTCTCTTTACATAAGCCATACATATATACATATCAAGTCACCACCTTACTTTATATTGTGCTTACATTGTGTGATAAAGTTGTGATATTTATGGTCCAACACGTATGATAGCTGTTGTTGTAGGAGAATTCCGCAAGGGGTAGATATTTCTCTCAGCCTTTACCAAAGTCTATTATGCAGGCACGAAGCATATCCTCCAAAGTCTGTATAGTCTTCTCACTCTAACCGTCGGTTTGGGGATGATATGCAGTACTCATATCAAGTCTCGTCCCCAAAGCGGTTTTGAGTGATCGCCACAAAGCTGACGTGAAGCGACTATCGCGATACAAAATAATCGATATTGGAACACCATGACGCGAAATGATTTCTTTCACATACAACCTAGCAAGTTTTTCGATACTATCATCTTCGCTAATCGCTAAGAAATGAGCAGACTTAGTCAATTGGTGCACAATTACCCAGATAGCGTCACAACCGCTAGTTATTTTCGGTAACTTGGTAATAAAGTCCATCGTAATCCGCTCCCACTTCCAAACTGGGAGTTCTGGCTGCGTCAATAACCCTGACGGTCACTGGTGTTCTGCTTTAACTTTCGAAAAAGTCAAACACTTGCTATCGTACAATGCTCTATCTGCCTTCATGTTTGGCCACCAATACAATTTCTTCAGATCCTGGTACATCTTATCAGACCCAGGATGAATAGAATACCTTGACTTATGCGACTCATGCATAATCAATTCACGAATTCCTCCATACAATGGTACCCAAATTCAGTCTCCAAAACATAATATTCCATCAGAACGCTTAACAAATCCATTCTCATTTTCTGCCATCCCAAAGATATTCTCAGCAGGTCAGTTTTCTGCTTTCAACGCTCCTGTTTGAGCTTCTAATATCTGAGATGGTAACGGCGATACGATAGTCATTTCCAATGACCTAACTCGAACGGTGGTATTCTCTCCTTCCGACTAAGAGCATCAGCAACGACATTTGCTTTGCCGGGATGATAGCGGATTTCACAATCATAATCGCTTAGCAGCTCAATCCAACGTTGTTATCTCATGTTTAGCTCTTTTTGATTCAAGATGTGCTATAGACTTTTATTATCTGTGTACACAACACACTTGGTTCCATACAGGTAATGCCTCCATATCCTTAAGGCAAAAACCACAACACCTAACTCCAAATCATGGGTGGTGTAGTTCTTCTCATGCTTCTTGTGTTTTCAGGAAGCATAAGCTATATCACCTTCTCTTGTCGCATCAACACAGCTCCCAAACCTTTATGAGAAGCGTCATAGTAAACAACAAAGTCTTCACTATCTTCAGGTAATGCCAAGATAGGAGCACTACACAACATCTCCTTAAGTAATTGAAATGCTTCCTCTTCCTTATCTCCCCACTTGTATTTAACATTCTTCTGAGTCAATTTGGTCAACGGCTTCGCTATTTTCGAAAATCCCTCAATGAACCTTCGATAGTAACCGGCTAAACCCAAAAATTGACGAACTTCAGTTGGGGTCGTCGGAGCGGCCCAATCTTTAAGAGCTTCAATATTAGCGGGATCTACATGAACTCCTTGACTATCAATCACAAGACCCAATAATTGAACCATCGGGATCCAAAACTCACATTTGGAAAATTTGGCATACAGCTTCTCTTGCCTGAGCAATTCTAAGATAAGTCTTAGATGCTCCTCATGCTCCTTCTTACCCTTCGAATAGATCAGAATATCATCGATAAACACGATTACAAACTTGTCCAAGTAAGGCTTACACACCTGATTCATGAGATCCATGAATACTGCCGGCGCGTTAGTCAACACAAGCGGCATCACTTGGAACTTGTAATGCCCGTAACGGGTTCTGAAAGCTGTTTTCGGAATATCTTCCTTGCGCACTCTAAGTTGATGATACCTGATAAGGCGAAAAGTGTACTGCTTTTGGGGGGTCATTTAAGCCTGAATTCGTAATTAGTTGATCAATTATTGCTCTAAATCATTTCGTTTGTCATTTTAGGTACTTTTGAGAGAGAATTTACAAAAGGAAGCATTTTGGATGTTTTTGGAGCAATTTAGTGAAGAAAACGACAAAGTCTCAAAATCCTTGCTGGGAACAGTACCTGACGGCGTCAAGACCATACAAGTGACAGCGTCAAGCTTGGCAAAAGAGGTGGATGTGAATAATACACATGACAACCCAGAACAATTTCAAGGCATTTTGGCCTGACGATGTCACCAAGGTCGTCAGGGTCAAAATACATGTGACGACCCATAGTAAAATTACACATGACGGCGTCAGAAATGGATCTAGGCAATACGAATTTTATCTTGGCGGCGAGTTGACGGTGTCACAAGCTATAATGTAACGCCATCAAGGTGTAAAATCTATATATAGTTTTCTAATTTTCATTCATTAAGTGTGGAACTTTTGGAGAGCTTCTTTGTGAAAACCCTAGACGAAATTTCTATAAAAATAAGGGTTTCAACCCTTGTTTCATCCATGTTCAATTGAAGATAAGTTTTCCAATAATCATTCAATATGTCTATGTGTTGTTTGATTCTATCTTATGCTTTTCTTCTTTTTAACATGCTAGGCTAGGTTTTTATTGTGTTTGCTTAGATGTAATGAAACCTAGATGTTGATTATTGGTTGATGATTTGTTTATAATTGTTGTGGATGATTGTATTCGATGTTAGGCTTAAGAAAACTGGCAGAATTCCAATTAGTAACTTGCTTAAACATCTTAAGAAACATGATCGGAGGTGTACTACGATTTTTGGTTGTATTTAATGCATAAGCGAATTCTAGTGATCCCATGTTAGGAGCTTTTAGTCGGCTCGACATAGGTGTGAAGTAGGAGCTTATAGAGTTAGGGAAGTTCGTACACGACCCTACGACTAGTATCAATGAATATAACCCATCATCCATGCAATTGTAACAAGTTAATCAACCAGTAAAAGATATCTAGGGATAGTGAAATCTAAGTAAACACATTTTCTCTATTATTGTTTACACCAAAAATTAGTTTTAGTTTATTTTATTTTATTTTGATTGCATCTTTAGTTAATTGGGTTAGTTGACTAGCAACTAAATCCGCCTACTCCTTCAAAACCTGAGATTTTACTTGCTTTTATAAAAATATAAAAATACAAAAAGAATCATCCCTCACCTTTAGACCTAGTTTAGTAGACTTTTTAATCCTAGCGAACACTATTCCTGAGTTGAACGATCAATCCCCCGGTACTTGTCACTATACTATACTACAACGAACAGGTACACTGCCTGGTGGGGATTGCAAGCTTCTCAAGATCCCTTGAGAGGTAAAACCTTTTGCGAGGGTGCAATTCCACGCATCAAGTTTTTGGTGCCGCAGCCCGGGGAATAGTTATTGTCTAGGTTAGAATTTCTTTTTATTAGGTCTACTTGCTAGAATCCTTTCTAGTAAGATTTTTATTTTATTTTTATAGATTTCTTTAATCTATCTTATTTCTTCGTTCCTTTGTTCGTAACCTTTACCATCCGCCATCATGGAAGGTGGTAATCTCTTTGATCCCATCAACCCACCACAACAAAACCATCCACAAAACCCACCACTACCAAACCAACCTCCTAGACCCCGAACTTTTGGAGAGTACTCCCGTCCTAGCCACCAAGGCTATCAAAACACCATTGAGCTCACTCAAGGAGTCAATGTGTCTCCCTTGCGATCCGACACCATCCGATTGGTGCAAAGCGGATGTGCATTCCATGGACTTCGTTCCGAAGATCCTAATCAACATCTCAAGGATTTCCTTAAAATCGTTGACTCCATAGACCTTGATGTTGTAACTCGAGAGACGACCCGATTGCGTCTCTTCCAATTCTCTCTACGTGACGAATCTAGTCAATGGCTTGAGTGTTTACCCATGGGATCCATCACCTCTTGGGATGATCTCACCACTCATTTCCTTGCTCAATTTTTCCCACCGGGGAGAACTACTAAGCTTAGAAATGATATCTTGATGTTCCAACAATGTCAAGGTGAAACTCTCTATGAAGCATGGACTCATTTCATGGACTTACTCCAAAAAGTCCCTCATCATGGCATAGATCCTTGGCTCCAAATTCAAATCTTTTATGATAAAGTTAATTATCAAACGAGAAGGGCCATAGATTACGCTGTCAATGGTAGACTAAACAGACTTAACATTAATCAGTGTTGGGAGGTTATTGAGGGTTTAGCAAAATATGAAGAAGAAGTGATACGCGGGATTGCGCCCTCGCAACAGGTTTTACCTCTCAAGGGATCTTGAGAAGCTTGCAATCCCCGCCAGGCAGTGTACCTGATCGTTGTAGTATAGTATAGTGACAAGTAGCGGGGGATTGATCGTTCAACTCAGGAATAGTGTTCGTTAGGATTAGAAAGCCTACTAAACTAGGTCTAGAGGTGAGGGATGATTCTTTTGGTATTTTTATATTTTTATGAAAAGCAGGTAAAATCTCGGGTTTTGAAGGAGTGGGTGGAATTAGTTGGTAGTCAACTAACCCAATTAACTACAGATGCAATCAAAATAAAATAAAAAGAAATGAAAATAAACTAATGTAATTATGTGGTGTAAACAATAATGAGAAAAGATCTGTTTACTTAGATTTCATTACTCCCTAGATATCTTTTACGGGTTGATTAGCTTGTTACAATTGCATGGATGACGGGTTATATTCTTTAATACTAGTCGTAGGGCTATGTACAATATTCCCTAACTCTATAAGCTCCTACTTTACTCCTATGCCGAGCCGACTAAAAGCTCCTAACATAGGATCACTAGAATTCACTTATGCATTAAATACAACAAAAAACCGTAGTACACCTCCGATCATGTTTCTTAAGACGTTCAAGCAAGTTACCAATGGAAGTCTGCCAGTTTTCTTAAGCCAAACATCGAATACAATCATCCACAACAATTATAAACAAACCATCAACCAATAATCAACATCTAGGTTTCACTACATCTAAGCAAACACAATAAAAACCTAGCCTATCATGTTAAAAGAAAGACAAGCATAAGATAGAATCACATAACACATAGACATATCGTATGATTATTGGAAAACTTATCTTTAATTAAGCATGGATGGAACAAGGGTTGAAACCCTTATTTTTGCATAAAATTCGTCTAGGGTTTAAGCTCTCCAAAGTTCTCCTAAAGTTCCACCCCCTTTACAATGAAAAATTAGAAAAATATATATAGAGAATACATCCTGACGGCGTCACGTTGTAGCTTCTGATGCCGTCAACTCGCCGCCAAATTGAGGGTCGTATTGCCTAGATCCAGTCTTGATGCCTTCATGTAGAAATTGAGCTCCGGGCCGTCACTTGCAAAATGACCCTGACGGCCTTGGTGACACCGTCAGGTCAATTATACTAAAAATATTTTGGGCCGTCACGTGTATTTTCCACTTCCACCTCTTTTGCCAAGCTTGACACCGTCATGTGTGAAGTCTTGACGTCGCCAGGTACTGTTCCCAGCAAGGATTTTGAGACTTTGCCATTTTCTTCACTTTTATGCTCCAAAAACGTCCAAAATGCTTCCTTTTCCAGATTTCTTCTCAAAAGTACTTAAAATGACAAAAGGAACGATTCAGGGCAGTAATTGATCAAATTATCACGAATTTGGGCTTAAATGACCCCTTTAAAGCGGTACACTTTTCGCCTTATCAAATACCCTTACACTTGAGATTTGCTTGTCCTCAAGCAAATGCGCTTTTATTCTAATCAAAATACAAGTTAGGGGTCATTTAGCACTAATATAAAAGTAATTACAACAAATAATCGTTCCACTAAAAACCAAAAACAAGCACGGAGGTCATACACTAGCACCTCACAAATAGTGTTTAGATAATCACATCTCTTGGGTGTAATAAAGTATATATCACAATATGGAAATGGAAAACATCTCTCACTACCTGTCATAGCAAATAGATTACCATAGGCTTGGGAAAGGATCAAACCTCCACCACTTGGCGTAAGCACCTCGGATAAACTATCAAAGAGATCTTTTAAAGGGTTATAACTTTAGGTGTAGGGATATGGAAAACACGGTTTTGTTGGATAAAGGCAATATTTACTAGTGGCGAGTTAATCATCTTGGTCAATTACATGTATAATGTGGCATTGCTAAGCCAAGACTCAACTCGACTTAAGCTAATCATAAACTAACAAAACATAAAATAAATATAAAACGAAACGGGATGGTAGTCCGTATGTTTTTCTCTTTTCTTTTTCTTTTTTTTTCTTTTTTTTCTTGACTTTTTCTATTTTTTTTTTCATACACTCTTGCCCTACCATCCAAAATAATACATCATAGGGAATTTGCATTCCCCTTACACTTGAACTTTTACATACTTTACAATCAACTATTCTAATGACTCAAATTAAGATAATCAAAATACTTGGAGTACTTTTTAAGATTAACGCACATATGGGGGTAATAAATGATGTTCTTCCCCATGACTCCATAACAATAGTACTTTACCTATGAGTCCCAATCGTCCCAAAATAATATGTACAAGATATGACTCGACTTAGCAACCATGTAATCAATTAGACAATTAACTAAGGATTTAAACAAATAACAATAATGCACTAAAGATGAGTGCATACACGGAAGGCTAAGGCGATTTGGTTGCACATTTGGGGTGGATTGTAAACAAATTCTTCCTTTAAGTAAAATGTTTAAAGTTAGAAACGAAAAGATAGGCTCGAAGGGGTATACTAGGGGTATCGTATACTAAAAATGAGTACATAGCAAAGGTGTGGGAGAATTAATTGACTTTACTAGTCAAGTAATTATGACTTTATTGGTCAAGTAATTATGATACGGGTTTAAACACAAGGGTGATCCTAATGCCTCTTATCATGTATTAAATCCTAACTACACGAATGTAGTCTCACTAGCGGTCTCGGGGATGCATCACTAACGCAAGTTCTAGAATCTAAGTACTACCAGTACACTCATAAGCACTAATGATGAATGCGTTTCCTAACAAATCTAAAGGCGAACCTCACATATTTGGGTGGAAAATTTTTTGAGTGGTACGGTTTTTGTGCTAGTCATACAACTCCTATCCATGAGACGCTTATTAAGGCTAAAGCTTCACTCCTAAATGTTCTTAAAAAATTTAAATTTTGCGCTAAAATTGCCCTAACAAGTATTTCTCTTAGTTTTATTACAGATCTACTATTGAACAAACAAACTCAAGTGTAATTGTATTCTCTAAGGTATCATCATTTCCCTCCCCTTACACTTAGGCTGAATATTGTCCCCAATGTTCAATAAAAAGGATGTAAAAATAATGAAGGTAAAAGAATGAAACAAATACTCCCCTGATTCGTTCGGTGTGGATAATGTGGTAACATGGTTAGATCTTCCTCCAAGAAAATGAACGTTGAAAGCTTCCCTCCAAAAATATAAATCATCTTCTTGTCCAATATAACCTGTTAAACCTGAGAAAACAATCAAGGCAAACCTCGCGTAAAATCGGCGGCAATCTATAATATAAGGATATAATGCTTGTGGAATAAATGTTTGCAGATTTCCTGGAGTTTGTAAAACTAAAGAATTAACAAAAACTTTAAAACTCTGGTAGAAAAACAAAACTAGAAAAAATTTTCAGATTTTTTACACCTGACGTCATCAGGTTATAACCCTGACGCCGTCAGAATGCTCCTGCAGAAATTTCATGTTAAGTTTTTGGAAAATTTCAGGAAAAACTTATGCCTTAATTCCTGGAAAATCCTGCAAAACATCATCATGACTCGATACAAGCATTTGACTCAAACAATAACTAATGTACATGTTCGTTTAATATTGTTGTGGTTCATGTTCAATTTCGTTCTTAGAAACAAATTTGGATCTCCCTTACACTTATCTTTTGCAAAATACCTTTATAGGTAATTAAGACGAAGTTAAAAACAAAATAAAGCATTTTCACAATTTACTTTGAAACATGATTTACCAACAATAAAAATAAAACACGCATACGGAAACAAATAAAATCAAACAAATAAAAATCAAACACACAAAACATGGGTTGCCTCCCAAGAAGTGCTTTTCTTTATTTACGAGTCTTGTAGCTAGACTCAAGGTCACGGGCAATTACGTGACCTCGTCATTGGTCACATTCTCTAGGTCATCTTCCAAATCTATATCGGGGTCGCTTTAATAATGCAGGTATTTTGGGTCTTCAAACTCAAAGAAATCTTCCTGATACTTGGAACAAAGCTTACTGACATCCTTAAAGAACCCACATGATAAATCAAAGGTGTTTTTACATCCTCTCCGAACATCATCATCACATAAAACAAATTGAGACCCTAGCTTATCAAGTCCGTCACAATCTACCCCTTCAAAATCTTTCATCTTATACGGCATTTGGTATAAGATTCTCCTAATTCCATCTGTGAAAGTCATGATTCCATTCCGGTTATCAACCATTAAGCTAGTGATTTCACAAAAGGGTGCCTCGAAAACAACTTGTGATAACCTCGGGTCGATATAATCCTCAATATTGTCAACAATCGTAAAGTCCATTGTGAATGTCATATTTCCTACGAATACTTGAACTTCATGATCTCTACCAACAACATTTTAGCCTTTATAAATCATTCCCCATCTGCAAATATTGTTGTAGTGGAATAAGGACATAACATTCTTGGGTAGATATATGTCAATGTAGACATTATAAAAATACTTGTGACCTATCATACAAGGTATTTTGAGGTTATTCGGATCACGTCGCTTTATTTTTTTCGACCTTCCACCCCGTAATCCATTTGTATCACAATCTAATGATGGTCGGTATTCATACACTTCCTCATTACCCTTACGAAAAATTACTTTCCTGACGCCATTGGTAAATAGTGCACTACTATCGCTCTTATCTAGGATCACCCCTGTTTCTATTACAAATGGTTTCCCGAAGACGAGGTTAGTTAATGTTGGATTAGTGACCGAGTCTATGTCATCGATCACGGTTAGATCAATGTTATAGATGAATCCTTCAATCATAACTGATAACCTTTTCATTATCCTGATGTTATCGAGTCCTTTACACGTGATTTGTTTAGGGAAGGCTTCATTGTAAAGGGAGAGAGGGATTAAGTATTGGTTATGAGCTTCTTCCTAGTGGTGCAAGAAATCTTAAAAACTTCAGACTCGCTTTCCTTAATCCTATCACTACACCCTATAGCAATATCTACCACGTTTTCCTCGAGTTTCTCCATAATAGATTCACCAAAAATCACAGGATTTTCTGTGTGCCCTTTTGATTTTTCTTTCGACTCATCCCATTCGCTTGACTCTTGTATGACGGAGTCTTCGAATAAGTCAGCAAGGCTCTTGGCCACTTTGTGGTCTTTCTCTAGGGTCTCACCTTCAACTCCATGACCCTAATTCCCAGTTGGTTGTTGGCTCTAGTCAGGTGTAGGAGCAAGTATCATGGTGATGGCGTTTACAAAGTGGATTGGTCCCGAGGGGTTAACATGGTCCCTAGCTTCCTTCACCTTTGGTGACAGATGTTTAAAGAGTTTACTAGGGCTTTTTATTTTCACAGGGGAGATTGGCTGATTCATGATGGTGACTGATTTAACTTCTTCAGCCTGAGTCGATTTACTAGCAGCGTGCTCTTTAATAGCGATTAACAGATTACTAATCTTGTTATTCATATCGACTTGATGTTGTCTAAATCGGGTTTCAAGCATGGAAAGCTGTAATTCTTGAGAGAGAATGAACTTTCACAATGCATCTTCATAGCTTTGCTTAGGAGTGTTCTGCGGTGGAAAATGCTCGGACCATGCGAGTGGAGGAGAATCATCGAAGGATACGCTCCGAGTTTGGTATCCCCTG
This sequence comes from Artemisia argyi, assembly GCA_030686995.1. Classification (NCBI taxonomy): domain Eukaryota; kingdom Viridiplantae; phylum Streptophyta; class Magnoliopsida; order Asterales; family Asteraceae; genus Artemisia; species Artemisia argyi. The sequence continues at coordinate 229,404,242 of CM060701.1, forward strand.
AAATTTGGCTTATCCTTCCATGCATCATAGGCCTCGCCAAAGTTTCGAGGACCTCGATTAGTGGCAACCCCTCTATCCTCCGCTTTATCAGCACGTGAGGATGTGAATTCCTTAAAAGCATGTTTTGGAAGTTCCATGCAATTATGAATTTCATGAGGACCATTACACAATTTGTACGAAGAAGTGATTTTGTTCACTTGGCTTGAAGGCTTAGGAGCTTGGTAGGATTTCATGAGAAACTTGATTTGGTCCTCAAGTTCCATGATCCTACGGTCGGGAGTGCTAGAATTGTTCGAAGACAAAGATATTGCCTTGACCGTTTTGTTCAAATCACGGGGATCATTCCAACTTTCATTGTCATAGAGAGCAAGATCTTCTATGAGTTCCCATGATTCTTCCGCATTTAGATCACGTAGCTTGCCACCGGCCGATTGGTCAATGGTTTGCCTTGTGGAGAGAAAGATATGGTCATAGAAGATTTGGGCTTGGAGCCAAAGAACTATGCCATGATGAGGGACTTTTTGGAGTAAGTCCTTGAAACGAGTCCATGTTTCATAGAGAGTTTCACCTTGACGTTGTTGGAACATCAAGATGTCATTTCTAAGCTTGGTAACTCTCCCCGGTGGGAAAAATTGAGCAAGGAAACGAGAAGTGAGATCATCCCAATAGGTGATGGATCCCGCGGGTAAACGTTCAAGCCATTGACTAGCTTGGTCACGTAGAGAGAATTGGAATAGACGTAATCGGGTCGTCTCTCTAGTTGCAACATCAAGGTCTATGGAATATACGATTTTTAGGAAATCCTTGAGATGTTGATTAGGATCTTCGGAACGAAGTCCATGGAATGCACATCAGCTTTGCACCAACCGGATGGTATCGGATCACAAGGGAGACACATTGGCTCCTTGAGTGAGCTCAATGGTGTTTCGATAGCCTTGGTAGCTAGGACGGGAATACTCTCCTAAAGTTCGGGGTTTAGGAGTTTGGTTTGGTTGTGGTAGGTTTTGTCGGTGGTTTTGTGGTGGGTTGATGGGTTCAAAGATATTACCACCTTCCATGATGTCGGATGGTAATGGTTACGAACAAAGGAACAAAGATATGAGATAGACTAAGGAAAACCTAAAAATAAAAATAAAAATCTTACTAGAAAGGAATCTAGCAAGTAGACCTAATAAAAATAAATTCTAACCTAGACAATAACTATTCCCCAAGATGCAGCGCCAAAAACTTGATACGCGGGATTGCGCCCTCGCAACAGGTTTTACCTCTCAAGGGATCTTGAGAAGCTTGCAATCCCCGCCAGGCAGTGTACCTGATTGTTGTAGTATAGTATAGTGATAAGTACCGGGGGATTGATCGTTCAACTCAGGAATAGTGTTTGCTAGGATTAGAAAGCCTACTAAACTAGGTCTAGAGGTGAGGGATGATTCTTTTTGTATTTTTATATTTTTATGAAAAGTAGGTAAAATCTCGGGTTTTAAAGGAGTGGGCGGAATTAGTTGCTAGTCAACTAACCCAATTAACTACATATGCAATCAAAATAAAATAAAAAGAAATGAAAATAAACTAATGTAATTACGTGGTGATAAGGCGAAAAATGAACCGTTTTTAGGGGGTCATTTAAGCCGGAATTGGAATTTATTTGATCAAATATCGCCCTAAATCGTTCCTTTTGTGATTTTAGGTACTTTGGGAGTGAATTCTGGAAAAGGAAGCATTTTGGACCTTTTTGGAGCATAAAAGTGAAGAAAACGGCAAAGTTTTAATTTTCCTTGCTGGGAACAGTACCTGACGGCGTCAAGAAGGATTTTTTGACGGCGTCAAGAGCAAAATGGATGACGGCCCAGAGAAAACATGACGGCGTCAGCACAAGGGCGTCAAGAGTAATTTTGGTGACGGCCCAGAGTAGAAACATACATGACGGCGTCAGCTTTGGATCTAGGCAGTCCGAGAACTTTATTGGCGGCGAGATGACGGCGTCAGATTTTTCCTCTTGACGCCGTCACCTCACAAAATCTATATATACTTTTCTAATTTTCATTCATTAAAGAAGGAACTTGTGTGGAGAATATTAGGGCCGAACTTTATAAACCCTAGCGCGTTTGTAACAGTATTTTCAAGGGTTTTCACCCCTTGAAACCCTTCATGTTCAATTGAGATAAGTTTTCCTTCAATTCATTCAATATATCTATGTGTTGTTTTAATATATCTTACGCTTGTCTTGATTTTAACATGCTAGGCTAGATCTTATGTGTGTTTGCTTAGATGTAATGAAACCTAGATGTTGATTATAGGTTGATTGCTTGTTTATAGTTGTAATGGATGAATGATTTCAAACTTAGGCTTAAGAAAACTGGCAGATCTCCATTGTGTAACTTGCTTGAACGTCTTAAGAAACATGAACTGATGTGTACTAGGTTTTTATGGTTGTATTTAATGCATGAGCGAATTCTAGTGATCCCATGTTAGGAGTTTCTTAGCCGGCTCGACATAGGAGTGAAGTAGGAGCTTATAGGATTGGGGAAGTAAGTACGCCACCCCATGAATGGTATTAAGGAATACAACCCGTCATCCACGCAACTGTAACAAGTAATTAACCTGTAAAAGATATCTAAGGAGTAGTGAAATCTAAGTAAACACAATTCTCCCATATATTGCTCACACCTCTAGTTAATTTAGTTTATTTTCATTTTTGTCATTTTATTTTGATTGCATCTTAGTTATTGGGTTAGTTGACTAGAAACTAATTCCACCCACTCTTCAAAAACCCGAGATTTTTAATTGCTTTTATAAAATATAAAAATACAAAAAGAATCATCCCTCACCTCTAGACCTAGTTTTTAGGCTTTCTAATCCTAGCGACACTATTCCTGAGTTGAACGATCAATCCCCCGGTACTTGTCAATATACTATACTACAACGATCAGGTACACTGCTTGGTGGGGGTTGTAAGCTTCTCGAGATCCCTCGAGAGGTAAAGCCTGGTGCAATTCCCACGCATCAAGTTTTTGGCGCCGTTGCCGGGGAATAGTTATTGTCTAGGTTAGAATTTCTTTTTATTAGGTCTACTTGCTAGATTCCTTTCTAGTAAGATTTTATTTTTATTTTTTAGGTTTTCTTTAGTCTATCTTATTTCTTCGTGCTTTTGTTTGTAACTTCTTACCATCCGACATCATGGAAGGTGGTAACATCTTTGAACCCATCAACCCACCACAACAAGACCACCCACAAAACCCACCACTAGCAAACCAACCTCCTAGGCCCCGAACCCTAGGAGAGTATTCCCGACCTAGCCACCAAGGCTATCGAAACACCATTGGGCTCACCCAAGGAGCCAATGTGTCTCCCTTGCGATCCGACACCATCCGGTTGGTGCAAAGCGGATGTGCATTCCATTGACTTCGTTCCGAAGATCCTAATCAACATCTTAAGGATTTCTTAAAAATCGTAGATTCCATAGACCTTAATGTTGAAACTAGAGAGTCGACCCGATTACGTAAAGAAGAAAAGAACTTGCAGTTTCACAACATCTTCGTTGGAAGTTTGCAAGTCACGCTCCCTAATTTGCACGAAGCTAAGAAACGTTCCTTTGGTTTTAAACCGACATTGGAAAAGATTTTGTAGATTAATAAATGATTAATTGAAAGAAAAAAAGGATATTAGACAAAGACCAAGCAAATCAAGCAACAATAATAGATAAACAATTTGAAAAATACTTCAGTGCCTCTTTAAAACGGTCTTATATGTGAAATCATTGTAAGGATATTAGATTAACCGCGAAGATGTAAGGCATTGTGGTCGCACGGAAAGGAAATGAGATACGTGAATTTGTTGATTGGATATCAAAAATTAGGGACATGAAGATAGATGTGCAAACGATGGAGAGGTTGCGATCATTTTACTGATGAGATCCTTATTGACAAGTCCACCTATTATGTGACATCTATTGTTATTTTACTTATCCAAACCTTTTGAGTCACGTAACTGATCCAAACTACTTCCAAGAAAAGGCCATACTTTCTCCCACCAATTTATCAACATACTAAAGTAATTATATCGTTTAGAAAACAATTAATATGGTGAAGACAACATGTTTACCATGGTCAGCAAAAAAAATGTTTGTACAAACACCGGATGCACATTTTCTCACCAGAATATTTACGAGCGTTGATAAAAGTGAACGTGGTATCGACATAGATGAGTCCATTTTCTCACCAGAATTTATCAATGGATTGAAGTTCTCCGGTGTTCCAAATCACATACTTGCTTTAAAAGTGGGAGTCCCGATTATGTTGTTGAGAAATATAGATCAAGCAAATGGATTATGTAATGGGACAAGACTGCAAGTTCTTGAATTAACAAGAACTTCTATTCATGCACAAATCATTACCAGAACAAACTTTGGACAAAAGGTTATCATACCGAGGTTGAGAATTACCCCATTCGATAAACGTTTACAACTTAAGATTGTCAGCAAACAATTTCCTCTGTCAGTTTCATTTGCAATGACAATTAATAGAAGCCAGGGTCAATCGCTTTCAATAGTTGGTTTGTACCTAGCACGTCCTGTTTTCACACAAGGACAACTATACTGTGTTGTCTCAAGAGTTAAAAGCAAAAGTGATTTGAAGGTTGCCGTTTGTGATCAGGATGGAAATATGTCTAAAACTACTACAAATGTCGTCTATAAAGAAGTACTTCAAGGTCTATGAACATGGTTCAAGAGGTATGTACAATATACATATCACATGTTTTTTTACCATATTTTAAATTATAATTGATATGAATCACAACCTACTTTTACTTACATTTTCTATGTAATATTAGGTGTACACGGAATGGAAATTTGCTATTAAATTGATTAGCGCTCACATACGTCATTTGCTATTCATGACAGTCAAATTTGGAGGCGACAATGGCATGGACGTTTATTATTTTAATTCTTACAAACTCAATTGATTATCGAATAATTCACGTATTATCTCATTGTTTATTTCATATATTAATGGAACATGTTTACCTTCGTTGTTTTCTTATTATCTCATTTTCATATTTCTTAAAAAAAAAACCCCGCGAATATGTGGGTTGTAGGAGTGATTAAGTGATTTTGAATATAAGGGTAAGATATTCAACTACAATAGCTTGATGGAAAGTGATTTACAAGGTATGTCATGTCTCTTTTATCTTCATGCATCAATACATGGTAACCACCTAAAATGAAACGGGTAATAGGAGTAATTAAGTGATTTTGAATATAAGCGTAAGATATTCAACTGCAATAGCTTGATGGAAAGTGATTTAGAAGGTATGCCATGTATCTTTTATCTTTAAAATCAATACATGGTAAATGTCACAACTCGTAAATTCTGGTCTTTTTCCGAACTTTCAACATTTACTATTCATCAGTTACTATTCATCGATCACTATTCATCATTTTACTATTCATCATTTTTGAGGTCAGTTTGATATTCTGAGAAGCGTTTAAAAATTTTACTATTCATAAAACACTATTCACCTCCGGAGAAAAATTGTCATTTATACGTGGGTTGCGTCATTTTTGTAAACGTACGATTATCAACCTAATAAACGTTATCTTATGAGCTATTATTTTGAATAATTGATCCGACAATCCCAACTATGGTCCTAACACATTTTTATACTCATAATAATAATATAAAAATTATATTATTAATTTACTCGATATTTTGGAAATTTATTTAATTTATATCGTACACCTAATTTAATTACGACAGTTTTCGTAGAAACTAAACAATAATCACCCGAACACTCAATATTTATACCCAACATATTTTCACAATTTTTATAACTTTATTATGTCCCAATTAACTTCATCATATTTTACTTCAACTCGTCACGGTTTATTTTTAGTTAACTCGGTACCCGATAACACCCAATACACAACTTAAACTAAACTAATACATACAATTGTGAGACAAGATCATTTAATTTCCACCAAACACTCTTTTTTCTTCCATGAATGCCCCCCCCCCCCCTAAGTCTCCATAATTTATGGATCTTGTCTTTTAAAAATATCTACAACTAATTTCTTTACTTCATTTTCTCATTCATACATTTTTATTAATCAACACCAACTAGCAAACTCTCTCTTTTCTTTCCTTTGGTGTGGTGATCGGCCAAGAAGAGAACAACAAGAAGAAACCATTAATTTTCCAAGATCAAGTGTTAATCAAGCTCCTTTAGTGTTCCTTGTTGGGGTTTTGTGGTAAAACCCTAGGTTATTAATCAATTTCTCATCAAAAACTCATCCAATCATCAAGTTGCGGTTAGAGATCGAACCTCAATTTTGTATATCCACGTTTGTCATCGTAGCTATTCGCACCAGGTGAGTCATAGCCCCACTTTTACTCTTTACACTTGTTTTAACTCTTTGGGGGAGATACATGCTCAACTACTTGTTTTTACTTGCACAAATATTTAAAACATTTATACTTGATTACTTTTATACTTGATAACACTTATACTTGATTTTATACATACGTGATTGTGTTATACTTAACTGTGTTATACTTACTTGATACTTGAAACGTTTAAACTTTTATGCTTTGGGAAACGACACCCAGTAATCTGTCAAAGGAGAGGTATGGATAGTACTATTATGGGGAAACACCCCCCACCCAAGTCCAAAACAGATGCGACGTTGGGTGACAGGTACTATTTGGGATGGTGGTTCCCCGCCTTTGTGTCTATACTTGACCTTGGGTGAATATAATCCTGAGAAACTATATATTGTAGCAGTGGGTTGTAAACACACAGGTTACAAGGCTCTTATGGCGGGACTTGTAACTGAGTGGATTTACGATACCTTTGCTGGGAAACTTTCATACTTATGCATAAACTTTATTTGTTAAACAAACTCTATGAACTCACCAACCTCGTGTTGACACTTTAGCATGTATTTTCAGGTTTTAATCTTATGGCACGCTACTGGAGGTTTTGGCAGGGCATGGCATGGTCATAGAAGACTCTGATTATAAATTTGGGGACCGTTTTAAACTACTTTTAAGGGCCTACTTCCGCACTACTTTTAACAATGTAAATTTAACAGTTTTGATTAAACTATTTTATTCTAAATGATTCAAGTGAAAACTATTTTTGAACTTGTGTTGTAATACCAATTGAGTTACACCCCAGCTACACGTACGCTTCCGCTGGACCCGATCTTGGGGGTGTGACAGTAAACACCTAAAATGAAATGGGTTGTAGGAGTGATTAAGTGATTTTGAATATAAGCGTAAGATATTTAACTGCAATGAAACAGGTTGTTTGAGTGCTTAAGTGATTTTGAATATAAGCGTAAGATATTTAGCTGTAATGAAACGGGTTGTAGGAGTGATTAAGTGAGGGTTGTAGGAGTGATTAAGTGATTTTGAATATAAGCGTAAGATATTCAACTGCAATAACTTGATGGAAAGTGATTTAGAAGGTATTCCATGTCTCTTTTAAGATCTACCATCGTATTTAGGGGTGTGAATATGTGCAAAGTGATTAAATGATTTAGATATAATTTACCTAAATGTATTTGAATACTTTATGTTTAATTATAATTTTATTGCAGATCTATTTTGTTATAAGGGTCAAGAATCAGAACAACTATAAAGCTCAAGAATCAAATAATAAGATCTACCATCGTATTTAGGGGTGTGTACATGTGCAGAGAGATTAAATAATTTAGAATAAAAGCGTAAGATATTTAACTATAATGAAATGGGTTGTAGGAGTGATTAAGTGATTTTGAATTTAAACATAAGATATTTAACTATAATAAAATGGGTTGTAGGAGTGATTAAGTGATTTTGAATATAAGCGTAAGATATTCAACTGCAATAGCTTGATGGAAAGTGATTTAGAAGGTATGCCATGTCTCTTTTATCTTCAAAATCAATACGTGGTAGTCATTTAAAATTAAACGGGTTGTAAGAGATGGTAAAAACCTAAAATGAAATAGGTTGTAGGAGTGATTAAGTGATTTTGAATATAAGCGTAAGATATTTAACTGCAATGTAACAGGTTGTAGGAGTGCTTAAGTGATTTTGAATATAAGCGTAAGATATTTAACTATAATAAAACGGGTTATAGGAGTGATTTAGTGATTTTTAATATAAACGTAAGATATTGAACTGCAATAGCTTGATGGAAAGTGATTTAGAAGGTATGACATGTATCTTTTATCTTCATGCATCAATACATAGTAAACACCTAAAATGAAACAGATTGTAGGTGATGGTAAACACCTAAAATGAAATGGGTTGTAGGAGTGATTAAATGATTTTGAATATAAGCGTAAGATATTTAACTACAATGAAATAGGTTCTAGGAGTGCTTAAGTGATTTTGAATATAAACGTAAGATATTTAATTGTAATGAAACAGGTTATAGGAGTGATTAAGTGATTTTGAATATAAGCGTAAGATATTCAACTGCAATAGCTTGATGGAAAGTGATTTAGAAGGCATTCCATGTCTCTTTTAAGATCTACCATCGTATTTAGAGGTGTGTATATGTGCAGAGTGATTAAATGATTTAGATATAATTTACCTAAATGTATTTGAATACTTTATGTTTAGTTATAATTTTATTGTAGATGTGTTTTGTTGTAAGGGTAAAGAATCAGAACAACTATAAATACCAAGAATCAAATAATAGGATCTACCATCGTATTTAGGGGTGTGTATACGTGCAGAGTGATTACATGATTTAGAATATTGGCGTAAGATATTTAACTGTAATGAAACATGTTGTAGGAGTACTTAAGTGATTTTGAATATAAGTGTAAGATATTTAACTGTAATGAAATGGGTTGTAGGAGTGATTAAGTGATTTTGAATATAAACGTAAGATATGTTATGAATCACAAACTACTTTTACTTACATTTTCTATGGACTATTAGGTGTGCACGGAATGGACATTTGCTATTAAATTGATTAGCGCTCGCATACTTCATTTTCTATTCAAGACTGTCAAATTTGGAGACGACAACGCATGAACGTTTATTATTTTAATTGTTACAAACACAATTGATTATCGAATAATTCACGTATTATCTCATTATTTTTTTCATATATTAATGAAATGTTTACGTTCATTGTTTTCTTATTATCTCATTTTCATATTTCTTTAAAAACTCCGTGAATCCACGGGTTTTTAAGCTAATACTACATATAAAGAGTGTATGGTCAAACATTGAAAAGTGAAATCTTGAAAGTCAAAGGAGATATAAGTGAATAATGTAATTAATACTCTTATTAAAACACCCCATAACTTAAAAATACAATAATTTATTTACATTGTACAACTAATTAAAAGGATATATATCAAATTAAAAACAACCAATTAAAACACCTCTTACTAAAAAGTACAATAAAATTTTCACAGTGTATAATTTAAACAAGCTACAACATAATATAAAATATAAAATAATTTAACACACTAATTAATGTTATTTTTAAAACACCCTAAAATGAAAAGTATATATTATTATACGCATTATACAAATTATTAAAACACGCAAAGCTTCATACAAACTAACATGTTGATGGTACATATAGTTTTGAAAAATGGACTGGACCAACGGGTTCAACCGGGAACCGGTGTCGCCACCGTTTCGGCTAACCAATAAAAACCATACGAAAACATATATTTCAAAAGAAAACTATTAATACACATCGAAAACCGGGTTGACCCGGGATGCTTGAAACCCGGCGGGTTGACCCAGTTTAATTTGACCCATTTTCGAACCAACCCGTCGGGTTGACTCGGTTTAAATCAACCCGTTTTTCGACCGAAACGGTTCAACCGGTTGAACCACCCGGGTGGAACCAGGTTTCAAAACATTATGTTTAATCCCCAAATCTTCAAACTTTTATTATTTTTCATTTATAACCCATAAATTTTTTATATCACTAAACTATATGTCGCTATAAAATCTTGTTGCTATGCATGGGTAGTCATCTAGTCTTATCTTATATAACTATATAAAGCTGTTAAATGTTGAAATTTCAACAAAGGACAATGACTAATAGGTGATGGATCCCGCGGGTAAACGTTCAAGCCATTGACTAGCTTGGTCACGTAGAGAGAATTGGAATAGACGTAATCGGGTCGTCTCTCTAGTTGCAACATCAAGGTCTATGGAATCTACGATTTTTAGGAAATCCTTGAGATGTTGATTAGGATCTTCGGAACGAAGTCCATGGAATGCACATTAGCTTTGCACCAACCGGATGGTATCGGATCGCAAGGGAGACACATTGGCTCCTTGAGTGAGCTCAATGGTGTTTTGATAGCCTTGGTAGCTAGGACGGGAATACTCTCCTAAAGTTCGGGGTTTACGAGGTTGGTTTGGTTGTGGTAGGTTTTGTCGGTGGTTTTGTGGTGGGTTGATGGGTTCAAAGATATTACCACCTTCCATGATGTCGGATGGTAATGGTTACGAACAAAGGAACAAAGATATGAGATAGACTAAGGAAAACCTAAAAATAAAAATAAAAATCTTACTAGAAAGGAATCTAGCAAGTAGACCTAATAAAAATAAATTCTAACCTAGACAATAACTATTCCCCAGGATGCGGCGCCAAAAACTTGATACGCGGGATTGCGCCCTCGCAACAGGTTTTACCTCTTAAGGGATCTTGAGAAGCTTGCAATCCCCGCCAGGCAGTGTACCTGATCGTTGTAGTATAGTATAGTGATAAGTACCGGGGGATTGATCGTTCAACTCAGGAATAGTGTTTGCTAGGATTAGAAAGCCTACTAAACTAGGTCTAGAAGTGAGGGATGATTCTTTTTGTATTTTTATATTTTTATGAAAAGTAGGTAAAATCTCGGGTTTTAAAGGAGTGGGCGGAATTAGTTGCTAGTCAACTAACCCAATTAACTACATATGCAATCAAAATAAAATAAAAAGAAATGAAAATAAACTAATGTAATTACGTGGTGATAAGGCGAAAAATGAACCGTTTTTAGGGGGTCATTTATGCCGGAATTGGAATTTATTTGATCAAATATCGCCCTAAATCGTTCCTTTTGTGATTTTAGGTACTTTGGGAGTGAATTCTGGAAAAGGAAGCATTTTGGACGTTTTTGGAGCATAAAAGTGAAGAAAACGGCAAAGTCTTAATTTTCTTTGCTGGGAACAGTACCTGACGACGTCAAGAAGGATTTTTTTACGGCGTCAAGAGCAAAATGGATGACGGCCCAGAGAAAACATGACGGCGTCAGCACAAGGGCGTTGTAGGACCTTAGATATCACAACTTTATCACACCAATAGAAGATTAGAAGAATAAAGATGGTGACTTGGTGACTTATATGTATTTCGTGTATATGTAGAAAGAGATGGAAATATGAGAGCTTTTATTACTAAAACACACACAAATACACACACAAGCACACACCTCAAATGAGCCTTTGAGGTGTTTAAATAGTTCTTAACATGAGATGCCCTATGGGCTTTCTATGGGCTTGGGCTTGGACTTGGTTACATGGATTGGATAACTAGGCTTATGAAACATAGCATATAACATATTAGCTTGCCAAGTCCAAGGCCCAATGACTAAACTATTACTAATCTTAACAAACGACACAAAGTTACAATATGAGAATGACCATCACTTCATAATACATATTTTTAATGCTAACAATCTCCCCCTAAGGGTTGGTCATTCGAATGATGCTCCACGTGAGTGGGTCTTCCGTGTTCTTTGTCTTTAACTTTGTGTGTCGTTGTAGAGTAGTCTTTAGTCTTTGTTCCTTCATACTTTGTGATCTTTGATAACTGATTTTCATCGTTCTTTGTTCCTTTGCGATGTGGAGTTATCTGCCTTTCGTCACTTCTGCGTCTGTGGTGGTTGTTTGCCATTCCAACATGCTCATACATCTTTGGACTTTGATATTCATATGCACGTAGTTCCCTTTCTTTCACTTTGATCCATAGTCTTTATACTTTGCAGATTCTTCTTTTTGGCGTAGAATCTTTCTTTGAACTTTGCGTTGTATAGATCTTTGAGGGAGCTTTCTTTAACTTCCAGATGTATGTATGAGCATGTGGAATCTGTCGCCATGGAGATGAAGTGTCCCTGCATATAAACAGTTAGCAATAAAACATCCGGTACTTACGGATAAGAATTAGAGATCGTCAACAGCATAGTGTGAAGACTCCTTCTAACCCTTACCAAGGCCGTTCCCAAGTCAGATACTCTCGAGAGAGCTTACAAGACCTACTTAGTAGCTCAATGACTGGGTGAGTCGCTGGGGATCACTCCACGACTGTAGACCGTTTGAAACCACCGCGAACACTAAGCGTAACCCATAAAGAATTACCGAAGTGACCTGCTGTCAGGGCTGCTTGATGTTGACCCTGGCAGGAATTTCCATTCAATCATTGAGAATCACGAAAGTGAATCCTCTCATAAATGTTCTGGCAGATTGCTAAGATCTGCGTAGGACTCTTAAGTTTACATCTGGCGTCCTTAATGATGAACAACCAGTGTAGAAATATCATGTGTTCCTATGAGATCTTTTGATGAATCTCGGGGCTCTAGACTCGATAAGTGCACATTTGGTTTCCTATGCGGAGATTAGGGAGAGGTCTCCTGCTTCAATATCAACCATCTCTAAGAGACTGATCGATAGATTATGCCGGTTCCCTGTGAGAATGAAACAAGCTCTTTTAAGAGAACTTGAGTGGTTAAGAAGGTTTAGTGCAGTGCGTCACTGGGTCCATGACGTCTTTGTCTTCAATACCGGTGTCACCTTAGTAACAACCAGTAGCATATGAGTTGAACCCGGTGTCTGCCCTAAGGTTGAACATATGGAGGGCTATTTCTTTTCACCCTTTTTCATAACTTTTCTTTTTAATTCTTCAACCCCTTCTTTCTCCTTTCTCATTTTCTCCTTTTTTAATCATACCTAAGGACTTCTAATTCTAATCTATTGGAATTGTCCTTGGGTAGATCCCTCCGGCTCTGGCGGATCATAGGACGGTTTTCCCTAAACTTAGTCACCTTATAACTCCATGACTATCCTATTGTTGATCACATGCCATAAAACCTTTTGTGAAAATCTCTCAAAGTGCTTATGATAAGAAAACACATTTTGTTGACACTTCGAGAGTTTTGCATTTCTTTTGAAGGACTCCCCCTTCACATGTGCTCATGAATTTTTTAGAAATTTGCACATGCGAGAGGAGTTTGCACTTTTTGAATTGATCCACTTTCAGCGAACATGACCGATTCGAGACACGCTTACATCACTAGTTAGACTAGCTTGAAGTTATTACCCGTCCTGGTCAAGTCCAACGAAAGTCTCTCGATATGGTACACTCTACTCAGACAAGTCCTATTCAAGACACGCTTACATCACTAGTTAGACTAGCTTGAAATTATAACCCGTCCAGGACAAGTCCTTTCGATTACAGACATTTTAAGCTTCGTCAATTCATTGGTACATTCTGAGTCGAGCTCTTTCGAGATTCAGTTACAAACTTTAAACATCTTTGATCACATTTTAATCATGTCTTCTCCCCCTCAAAAATAGCATAACGTGATATTTTTGATATCAAATGATTAAGAAAAAGCTTTAGGAGAGAAAGACAGATTTGATTTTGCATGAAGTCGGAACATTTTAGTTGTTTATACTCCCCCTTAATGATAGCATATTTAAAATTAATTAAGGGTTTTGAGGGAGTTATCTTGAGCACTAATTTTGAGAAATCTTTTGAACAATCTTGAAAAAGTGCTCAAGAATTTTGTTGGAAAACGAGTTTATGCTTGAAATCTTTTTCGTTTGTTTAGACTCGAACTTTTTTGAAAAAGAGTTCGTCATTGAACGTACGAGTCCTTGATTTGAAAAATAATCAGAAGTCATCATTGAAGTCCGGGTTTCGTACTGAAGTATACGAAAGCCATTGTGAAGAAAATTTTGAGAAACGACATGTTTTAGAAAAACATTTTAAAGAACTCCCGCTCAAGCATCTGTACATATCCGTATCATTGTTGAATGACATTTCTAGAAACGTACAGAATATTGATTTATACGAGAGACATGTCGTGAGAAGAATATTTTTGGATTTTTTGATTTTATATTGTTTTTGTATTTTTTGAAAATTTTATATTTTTGTATTTTGTTTTTGTTGGTTTTTCAAATTTTGTATTTTGTTTTTTCAAAAATATTTACAGCGAAGCGATTTTGAAAACTTTTTCAAGAAGATTCGAGAAGACGTTCTAGCTCCTCAGGAGTTAGGCTTCGCATGCCAATTCGTCGAACTAAATAGTCAAACCTATCTTTTGGAAGGGCTTTAGTAAATAGATCGGCGAGTTGATAATCAGTCTTAACGAAAAATAATTCAACAGTACCCTCTTCCACGTGTTCTTTGATGAAATGGTAGCGGACTTTGATATGCTTCGTCTTAGAGTGATGTACGGGATTGCACGAGATGGCTATGGCACTTTTTGAGTCACAATACATAGGTATTCTGTCAAAAGTAAAGCCATAATCTGTGAGCTGTGTCCGCATCCAAAGAATTTGGGCACAACACGCAGATAGAGACACATACTCGGCTTCGGCAGTTGATAGTGCAGTACAATCCTGTTTCTTTGAAGACCAGCTTACAAGCTTTTCACCCAAAAATTGTGCTCCACCTGATGTACTCTTTGCTGTAACTTGATCACCAGCATGGTCTGCATCTGAAAATGCTGTTAGATTGAACTCCGAATCCTTCGGATACCAAAGTCCCATGTTAATGGTGCTTCGTAGGTACCGAAAGATCCGTTTAACCTCTTTGAGGTGAAGTTCGGTAGGCTTTGCCTGAAACCGTGCTAATAAACAAACAGCAGATTGAATATCGGGTCGACTAGCAGTTAGGTACATGAGAGAACCGATCATGCTCCGATATTTCTTCGGATCGATGGGTTTCCCAAACAAATCAGCACCTATTTTTGGTGAAGAGACCATTGGTGTACCAACAGAATCACAGTTTTCCATACCATGTTTTTTCAGAATCTCTATTGTATATTTAGCTTGATTGATAAAAATACCACGAGGGGATTGATGGATTTGTAAACCAAGAAAGAATTTTAGTTCCCCCATCATGGACATTTCAAATTTACTTTTCATGAGATTTTCAAAATGTTTTGAATGGTTAGGATTGGTTGATCCAAAAATAATGTCGTCCACGTAAATTTGAACGATCAAAATGTCATCTTTGAACTTTTTGATAAACAAGGTGTCATCAACCGTTCCTTTTGTGAAATTGTTATTGAGTAAGAAAGATGATAGTTCGTCATACCACGCTCTTGGAGCTTGTTTTAAACCATAAATTGCTTTCTTAAGCTTGTAGACGTAGTCTGGATGATCTTTGTCAAT
This sequence comes from Artemisia argyi, assembly GCA_030686995.1. Lineage (NCBI taxonomy): Eukaryota > Viridiplantae > Streptophyta > Magnoliopsida > Asterales > Asteraceae > Artemisia > Artemisia argyi. The sequence continues at coordinate 229,419,643 of CM060701.1, forward strand.
GAATCCCTCTGGCTGACTCACATACACTTCTTCTTTCAGAGTTCCATTCAAGAAAGCTGTCTTAATATCCATCTGATAGACTGTGATGTTTTTGTGAGCTGCATAGGCTAAGAAAATCCGGACTGCTTCAAGTCTAGCTACAGGCGCGAATGATTCTTCGAAATCTATCCCTTCTTCTTGTGAATATCCTTTAGCCACGAGACGAGCTTTGTTGCGAATGACAGTCATTTCCTCATCCAGTTTGTTCTTCCACAACCACTTGAGATCAAGAACTCGTTTATCAAGTGGTCGTTCAACAAGTTCCCAACTGTCATGTAACAGGTATTGAAGAAATTCCTCCTGCATTGCTTCAATCCATGGGTTTTCTGCCATTGCTTCCCGAATGTTCTTAGGTACTTTGGTGCTTATTGAGCAAATGTAAATGCACAATTCGAGATCGGTGGCAAGTTGTCTCCTCGTCTGAACTGGCATCGAAGGATCACCAATAATATGTACTAACGGATGGTCTTTTGTCCATTGAAACGTAGAAGGGTACCTTGGGTGTAACGAATGTGTGTTAGATGGTTCTTGTAACCTTGAAGAAGATTCAGCAGAGTCTGTTGCAAACGGATTTTCAAATACTTCTTCTTCTTCTTCTAACGTAACATCGTTTGAATAATTTGTTGGTTCTTCTTGAAAATTTGTGTTTTGGTTTTGCTCATCAACTCTTGGTAGTTCAGTTTCAAGTACTGGAGATGCTTGAGTAGATGTAGATGATGTTGATGTAGTTGGTGCTTCAGCTTCGATTGTTGTAGATGCATCTTGTGGTGGTGGTGGTGGTTGATGGTTGTGAGCGGGTGCAGCGGAATGTTGTTGAGATGCATTGGTCGAAGGTCCACCATAATATTCATCAAACATTAACTCGAAGAAATTTTCCAGTTCTTGTTCTGAAGGTTTATCCGTGTTTGTTGACTGAGCTCCTTGAGGTACGAGTCCTGAACTGATGTGTCCAGAAGTCTGTTGGTTTGGTGCGGGTCCTAATCCGTTTTGATTAGAAGCCATCGGATTAAGCGCGGGTTCTAGAGCGTATCTCTCAGAAGCCATCTGTGAAATCTCGTCAAACTTCACATTCATCGTCTCCATTATCTTTTTCGTTCTTCTGTTATACACCCTGAATGCCCTCGAGTTTTCTGAATATCCAATGAAGATTCCAATATCACCCTTAGCTTTTAACTTTCCTAGATCTTCTCTATCATTCGTCGGATAGCACAAAGCGCCAAACACGTGAAGGTAAGAGATGTCAGGTTTACGGTTGTTGACTAGCTCATATGGGGTTTTATTGAATCTCGGATGGACTAGGGATCGGTTTTGAGTAAAACAAGCAGTGGCTACAGCATCAGCCCATAAGAATAGTGGTGCACTAGAAAAAATCAGCATTGTGCGAGCAGCTTCGACAAGAGTTCGGTTTCTTCTTTCAACTACCCCATTCTGCTGTGGAGTTCTAACAACTGATGTTTGATGTGTAATTCCAACATCTTCGAGGTAAGTTCTTAACTCCTGATTTGTGAATTCTGTGCCATTATCTGTTCTTATAATCCTTACTGGAGCTTGAAGTAGAACTTGAATACGCTTCAGAAAGGTGATGATGATGCCTGGTGCTTCGTCTTTTGATCTCAAGAACTTTACCCAAGTATATCTTGAATAATCATCAACAATAACGAGAATATACTTCTTCCCATTAATGTTTTCAACTCTCATTGGGCCACATAAGTCCATGTGCAAGATATGTAACCTTGCTTCCGAACTAGGTACGGTTTTGGGTTTATATGATGCTCTTTTGCTTTTTCCTTGTTCGCATGATGGACATAGGTGTTCCTTGGTGTATTTGAACTTAGGAAGTCCGGTGACGATGTTGTCTTTGGCTAACTTGTTGATGGTGTCGAAATTGAGATGGGATAAGCGTCTATGCCACAGCCAGGACTTAGTTTCGGTTGCCCTTGTCATAAGACAAATTGGTGATGTAGAAGCCATTTGGTTGATGTCGATAGCATACAAATTTGTACCACGATTACCAGTTAAGAGATCATCACCAACCAAATTTCTAATAAAAACCGTGTTTCTCCTGAATGCAACTTCTAAATCTGCATCACAAAACTGCCCGACTGAAAACAAGTTGTGTCCCAACCCTTCGACGTAGTAAACTCGAGTGATTAAAAAATTCCCAAACTGAAGATCTCCATAACCCTGAATAGCTGCTACATGATCATTACCAAAGCGTACAGTTCCCATAAATTTCCAAATGAAGTTGATCAGCAGCTTTAAATTCCCGGTCATGTGCTTGGAGCAACCCGAGTCGACGATCCAAAGACATATTTCGATAACCTGCCAAGAACAGAAGAGTTTGTATTTGGAAACCGTTCTGAATTTGGTTCCATGGGGTTAGGAGTAAAATCTAAATCACACTCATAGACAGTTGCTACTTGTTTAGCTTGAGCTATTTCTAATTTGCCGTCCTGAAGAGTGAACTCTCTACCCGTCGGAATCCACATACAAAACTTAAGATAGTTCCTAGGCATTCAACTAATAGTGGTAGTCCTAAATCGTGCAACTAATCTTTCTATAGATCTGGATCTAGCACTAGGTCTTTTTGGAACATCCTTCTGTTCAGGCGTAACATTCACATTCTTAGAAACACATTCATCATGAACATCATTAATTAAACATTTCTTGCATATTAAACAAACAGAGTCATTACATGCATTAGAAATAGTACGTTCGACATTACATTCAGATGAAACATGTCTCTTATTACAAAGCGATAAATTCCTAGGGTGTTCTTCTACTTCTTCAACTTTATTCTTGCTACTACTCTTAGAGACAGGCGAGACTCTATTGTTCCTTGTATTGCTCTTAGGCTTTAGTCTGCTGCTCCTAGAGGTGCTTTCTAATCCTGTAGAAGGTAAGGCACACACATTAGGATTTATATTGTTGTCCTTTTTAGCATTCCTAGATTCTTTAGAATTAGCCTTAATGCACTTATCATTTGTCTTAGATGTTGAGGCAAACGCACTAGTGGGACTAATCCTGAAAAGGCCAGGTGCTAACACTTTAGGTGTTTCGACAACTGCTTTTCCTTTATCAACAATCTTTTCATTTTCACTTTTCTTGGGGAAGGGTGTTGGAGTGACTGGTTTTGTCAAATCCTTTTTATCATCGACTTTTGGAGCAAACCGTGAAATTAACATTTTAGGTTTTTGAACTGTGTTTGAAACATTTGGTTTCTCCGAAGTCAATGGTTTTGCAAACTTAGTTTCCTCACCCTTTCCTTTTTGACTTTCAAGCTGAGTCCTCAAAAGATCATTTTGCTCTTTTATGTACTTTAAGGCACGCTCATACGACAATTTGTCATACTTGCATTCTTCCTTTTTTCGATCAAGTTGTTTAAAATATGACACATTTTCTTTTTCAAGCTTTATAAGAGCATTTTCATATTTTGAAACAATTTTGGAGGTCTCAGCTCTTAGTCGTTCATCGTCTTGAACAGAATATGTTTGTAAAATGATGGACATGATGTCAGTGGTCATAACAGCTTCGAAAAGAGAATCATTTAGGTTTTCCAAAACATTCATGTTTTCACGAGCATCATTAGCTTCGTTTACCAGGGATTTGTGGTCCTTGACAAATTCGGCCGTTTCTTTTAAGAAAACAAGTTCAACATTTTTTACACTCGCGCTGATGTTATTCAGTGGAATAGTAATTTCGTTTTGAAACACCTTTTGCTGTTCGATGTGAAAACTAGAATGCCAGTTGTTAATATCGATGGAAGTTTTGGATTTAACAATGTTTTGAAGTTCTTGAATTCTCATTTTAACGTCATCGAGAATGTTTCTAGCCTCACTTGTTTTAAAAGTGTTGTTAGAGGACATTTGTTCTAATTTTGAAAGAGATTTGGAAACAACTTTCTTTTTAGACAAGAATTTCGCAAATGGTCGTTTAATGGAAAACACAGACGGTTCTGTTTGTGGAACAAAAGTGATTCCCGAAAGTTTGTTCAATTTGTTGTAATCAATGGGTTTCAAATCCTTTTGTTTCATTTTATTAATGCTCTCTTCGACATGTTCAATTGTTAGCACAGAATCCCGAACGACGGGAGGATCATGTTTGGTATAAATCACATTACCATTGTACAAAACATTCTGTTCTTGCTGAGCTTTCTTGAGATTACAAGGGGTGTTGTTACCAAGAGCCATTTTATGTTTCGTATGGTAAATCGGATTAATCTGATTTGAAATCATTTTCATTGTTTGACTCGACTGACCCGACTTAACCACTAATTCCTCTAAATGAGCAATCATGTGTTCTGACTCTACGATTTCTTCCAAAAGTTTGTCTTCTTTCTTAGCAAAATCCTTTTTCAACTCATCCATTTCTTTTTCAAGATTGGAATAAGCTGTTTTTTGTTTAGAAAGTTGGTTTTGTAAATCAGAAATTTCCGTGTTTAAAGATTTTATCTTTTTGAAAGAATTAACATCAAGTGTGTCAAACTTGAGTTGCAATTTTTGTTTCTCTGAAACGGAATTTTGATAACCAGTTTCTAATTCAGACAATCTTTTGTTATGAAATTCAAAAGCTTTAACGGTTGATTTGTAACTCTCAAGCTCAGCGGTCAATTTAACATTCGCGGCCTTAACATCGCGATTGACCTTTTTCACTTTCTCAATTTCAATACCACAGTTATTTAATAATGATTCAAATAAAGCACGTGTTTCCTCATCATTCTCAGCATGCGGTGAAACGAAGCCTCCATTATGATTCACATCTGGAGTTGCTGAAGGAGTATTGCTACTACTTGGCGTGTCCAGGTATGTATCATAATTAGGTGCTGGCTTCTCAGAATGCTGTTCCTCATGAGGAGACATATCAAATATATCATTATTGTGACATGTGTTGAAGTGTGATACCTCAGAGACTGCATTGACGTCATAAACAGGAAGTGTGTCAGAATCCGTGTCATACTTAGCTTCCTGAAGGTTCGCCATGAATATGCAGTTCGCATCGATATCCTCTCTATCTTCCATGTCATCCATAAGAGCCATAAAGTCATTCTCCTCTGCATTCAACTGAAACCCTGCCTCTGCCTTTTGTGCCAACATCACTGCTTTCTGCAGGTACGCTAGATCTTTCTTGTTTGGCTTAGTAGGACAGTTCCTTGCCATATGACCTACACCCTGGCAGTTGAAACACTTTACCGGATTACCCTGATTCACATTTCCCAAATTCCCAACTACTGGAGCTGCAACATTTCTATTCTGATTACCCATTGCCTGATTACCAACATTCTGACCCCTCTGATTTCCAACAAGCTGACCCAACTGATTCCCTGCATTCTGACCATACTGATTCCCTGCAAACTGACCTGCATTCTGATTTCCTGCATACTGACCTGCATTCTGCATATTCTGATATCCCTGCGGATTCCCATAAACTCCAACCATTTGGCCTCCGTTGCCCATATTGAAACTCGGCTGAGCGATCTGCCTGTTACGAGTATTCGATGAAATCCTTTGGTTGTTGTTTGTTGGTGTAGAATAGCGTCCTTGGAATGCCTTTGTCAGAAAAGCAAACGCTTGAGTCAATGCTGCAGCAGCTTCATCATTGTCAGTGAATTCTGGTTCTTGGAATTGTGGGTATGTCTGTTGTGGAATAACTTCTTGTTGTTGTGGGTAGAATTGTTGTTGGTAGACCGGTGTTGGTTGTTGAATGCATGATGGTTGCATGTAGTTGTGAATGGATGATGATGGTTGTTGAGTGTTCACTTGTAATGGTGTTGGTGTATTAGCAATTAGTGCGAGAGGATCATGATTCTTTGCCAATCTTTCTTTCCTAACTTCATTAGCCTCAGCTTGGTTTTGCTTCAGAAAGTCATAGAGTTGATCATAATTCACCTGATGTAAGTCCTTTGTCTGATTAACAATTGTAACATAACGACCCCATTCTTCTGGAAGGTTATTGACGAATTTGATGTTTGTTGCAATTGTTCGAGGTGTCAACTTGTTTCTGATTAACTCATTCATCAACGTGCAAAACCTTGTGTAGTATGACTCAATCTGTTCACCTTTAGTGGATGTGAAGTTCTCCCATTCAGTAAGAAGTTTGTTCTCAACGTCTTGTTGTCCAATCTCTGTTCCATGACAAATCCTTCTAACACGTTCCCACATAGCATGAGCAGTTTCACAACTGTCGACCGCAGCAAAGATCTCCCGAGGTAATCCAAGTTGGATTAGATGCATTGCCATATCATCAGCTTTGATCTGCGCCTTGTCTTCATCAGTGTAATCTTCTTCTGTTTGTAGACGCATGTATGGTTCAGTAGGATTTGTTGAGTTTGGATCACCGACAACTTGAACTTGTCTTGGCTGAAATGGACCATTCTTAATGGAGTTGAGCATGAGGTTACCATCAGTCTTAGTTTTGATGTAACGAAGCATGCGGCTTGTCCATGGGAGATATCCACCTTTTTCAAGCATAGGAGGTCGGTTTTCCGCACCTGCTGCATGAATATCTTGCTGAGACGCCATTGATGAAGTGTAGATGGATAAAGTTGATTCTTGGATCGTTCCAACGAAATAGGAGTAGAGTTTAGAGTGAGTTGATGCAAGTTTTTATGGTGAAAATTTTGACTAAAAACCTTAAAACCTCAATAACTTCTTCTCGGAGCGTTTTTAGGCCTCGAAACTTCGCCTAAATCGATAAATCATTTAGCGTGTCGTTCTCCTCTGTCTGACGGTCGTTTTGACAGCTGATTCGTCGAAAACGGAGTTACGGTTCAAAAGTTATGGCCGTTTGAAGTTCAGTCGTCAAAAACCTGACTTTAGTCAAAAAATTGTCGAAACTTTGCTGTGTTCTCGAAGATAAAAGTTCTCGAAAGTCTCTGAAGTTCTCGATAAATTCTGATGTTCTCGAAAATCTCTGAAGTTCTCGAAAAAATTGAAAATTCTCGATAAATTCCAAGATCTCGATAATATCTGAAGTTCTCGAAAATCTCTGAAGTTCTCGATAAATCTGATGTTCTCGAAAATCTCTGAAGTTCTCGATAAATCTGATGTTCTCGAAAATCTCTGAAAAGTTCTCGATAAACTCTGAAGTTCTCGAAAAACTTGAAAAGTTCTCGATAAACTCTGAAGTTCTCGAAAAATCTGATGTTCTCGAAAATCTCTGAAAAGTTCTCGATAAACTCTGAAGTTCTCGAAAAACTTGAAAAGTTCTCGATAAACTCTGAAGTTCTCGAAAAATTTGATGTTCTCGAAAATCTCTGAAAAGTTCTCGATAAACTCTGAAGTTCTCGAAAAACTTGAAAAGTTCTCGATAAACTCTGAAGTTCTCGAAAAACTTGTGATTTTCTCGAAAACCCAGTTTCACAAGAGATTTCGAAATTGTACAATTTCGAAACTTAGCCCGAAAGTCGAAGTAATTTCTTTCTTATACAAGAGAGAAAATACCGAGTATCCAACGGAATCGTCTGAAGATACTTGAAGAGAAGTTCTCGATAAAAGGTAACAAAAATCGTATGACTTAAAGCACACCGAAATCAAGTTTTTAATCCAAGATTCTTGTACTTCTAAGCTAAAAAACACCAAAACTTGAAGAAAGTTCCAAACTTGATGATTTTTATCAAACTTTTTAAGATCTCGAAAACAAGTACAAAAACAAAGTCGAATTTTTTAAGCTAGAAATTTTCAAAAAGATTAAAACTTTCTTGTTAGGTAAGGTTTATAACACTAGTTTGTAATCAAAAAAGTGTTAAAAACCAAGAAAAAACAAGAAAAGTAGGAATTTTTCTAAAAAATTCGTGTATAAAGCTTAAAAAAACGAAACACACAAACTCAAAACCCTCCTAAATCATTGTTAGGCGATTGATACCACTTGTAGGACCTTAGATATCACAACTTTATCACACCAATAGAAGATTAGAAGAAGAAAGATGGTGACTTGGTGACTTATATGTATTTCGTGTATATGTAGAAAGAGATGGAAATATGAGAGCTTTTATTACTAAAACACACACAAATACACACACAAGCACACACCTCAAATGAGCCTTTGAGGTGTTTAAATAGTTCTTAACATGAGATGCCCTATGGGCTTTCTATGGGCTTGGGCTTGGACTTGGTTACATGGATTGGATAACTAGGCTTATGAAACATAGCATATAACATATTAGCTTGCCAAGTCCAAGGCCCAATGACTAAACTATTACTAATCTTAACAAACGACACAAAGTTACAATATGAGAATGACCATCACTTCATAATACATATTTTTAATGCTAACAGGCGTCAAGAGTAATTTTGGTGACGGCCCAGAGTAGAAACATACATGACGGCGTCAGCTTTGGATCTAGGCAGTCCGAGAACTTTATTGGCGGCGAGATGACGGCGTCAGATTTTTCCTCTTGACGCCGTCACCTCACAAAATCTATATATAGTTTTCTAATTTTCATTCATTAAAGAAGGAACTTGTGTGGAGAATATTAGGGCCGAACTTTATAAACCCTAGCGCGTTTGTAACAGTATTTTCAAGGGTTTTCACCCCTTGAAACCCTTCATGTTCAATTGAGATAAGTTTTCCTTCAATTCATTCAATATGTCTATGTGTTGTTTGAATATATCTTATGCTTGTCTTGATTTTAACATGCTAGGCTAGATCTTATGTGTGTTTGCTTAGATGTAATGAAACCTAGATGTTGATTATAGGTTGATTGCTTGTTTATAGTTGTAATGGATGAATGATTTCAATGTTAGGCTTAAGAAAACTGGCAGATCTCCATTGTGTAACTTGCTTGAACGTCTTAAGTGTAACACCCCCAAAAGTCGTTAATAACAGCGGAAGACTTAACATGTCAGCGGAAGACTTTCGGGGTATTACTTCAAGGATCTTTGTCACAATTATAGTAGACAACACATAGTGAAGTATTAAAGTTTAACTTATTTCAAAATACCAAATATCTGGGATACAAGACATTATTAAGTTAAGAACGTGTTTTATTCTGAAGGAAAATAAGTAGTTTATTATGGTTCTTGTCATGCTTTTGCCCACTCCGTGCCATCCAGATCCGTCTTGTTTAGTTACCTGAGATAAACATCCTAAAGTCAACATAAAGTTGAGTGATATTCATAGGTTTGAGTTTAAGAGTTTGAATCACAAGTTAAGAATGTATTGTAATCACATACAATCAATATGTTAAAAAAATCAATGTTCCTGTTATTGCCTTAAGCTCATGATACTCAACGATTAACAGCCAATCATAAATGCGGATTATGATAGTAAGTAATAGGCCCCCAAAGATAGGTATTTGTCAATAACCTATTTATAAGAACAATAAAGTGCGCCTGGTGTTTTCTCCAACAACCAAACGAGGATTGTCAATCACTAATAGTACTATTCACAATTATTTACGTTCACCCTTCAAGTGATTAAGGTTCATGATCGAGGGACTTCTAACAATAGTAACTTAAGCAAATAACATTGGCCTGACGGTATTTCAATACCCAGTATAAAAGACTTGTGTTCGAGTTTTAAGCATGTATCTCCCCCACGGGAAAATAGTTAAAGAGTAGGCTATGAACTCACCTTAGTAGTACAGTGGTATCGTAGTCTCAATAAAGCAAGGAAACGGCTTCACACAACACAACCTAAAAGATAATTCAAGTTTCAGTTGATAGTCTAAATCTGGTTTTATCGCGAATACATGTTATTTAGTTACGAACGAATCTCGTGTTTGTTTAAGTGTCTAAAGTTCAAAAACAAAGTTATATATACATATAACTCGTAAGTAAAATGATCGATGATTGATATAAAGTTAGTTTTTATAACGGAAATAAAATAAACGTATCGTTTTACAAGAAATAAATAATGTATCGTTATATCGTTTAATTATAATTACGAATATATATCGTATATATATATATAAGTTTATGTTTATATAAGTCTTATATTAATTATATGTTTATATATGTAAAAGGTTAATATTATTTTTATAAAATAATATTTACTGAAAATTCCTTTAAGTTTCCAAAATTTACATTTTTAACCCTAACGATATATATATTACACCGTTAGTCCAAAAATATATATAATTTACATTTTAGGTCCAAAAGCATCAATATTTACATTTTTCAACTCCAAATATCATTTTTAACAGTTTAGAACACAAAGTTTTCTGTTTTGACAGCTTCTACCCACAGTTTACCATTTTGACACTTTTAGTCCCTCGGTTAAGAAATTTTTGCAAAGTTAGTCCAAATTTCACCAAACTTCGAATTTAGCTTTTATACTTTTTCAATATGCTCAGAATACTCAAAGTAACTTAATTCAACTGCTTATTAGCTTATAAAGTGCTTATTTTGATAAATGGGCCTTAACGAGACTATTACAAGGCCCGTTAATAATTTGAGATCCAATGGGCTTACGAGACCTTTGGGCCTGACCTTGGACTCATTTTTATAGTACAAAAATGTTGCAAACAAGCTTGTGTGACCAGCTTATCACATAAGCTCAAAATTAGCTTAACGGGCTAACAAGCCCACTTGGCTTATTTAGTTTCATACGAAAACTGTTTTAGGCAGGTTCAAAAAGGGGTCTCGTATTCTGCTTATATAAGTTCATGGGGTCGAATGAAAAGTGTTTACTAATTGTTTACTAAGTTAATAATGAGGTCGAACGATAAAAAGTGTAGGTCGTGTGTTTACATTTCGAATTAACGAGGCCAAGTTCATGTATGAAACTCATTATGAAAACTGCTCAACACTTAGAAATATTCTAAGTGTTGAGACTTTATTCGGAAAGTTCAATGGGTCTCAAAAGGGGTCGAATAATTTTGAGTATCCGTTATTTTTAGACTCGAAACTCTTTACATCTCGTTTGACAACGTTCCAAATAATTAGTATCTCCAAAAATAATAATATGTTACGTTCGTATATTAAGAAATAATCGAGGCAAAGTGTTTGTACAAAATTAATATTGAAACTGTTTTCCAACACTTAGAATTATTCTAAGTGTTGTGATTTTATGTGAAAGGGTCAAGGTGACTATTAAACGTGACATTTTCTCATGATTATTATGATCGAATCTTTATACCACTAGTTAGACAACATGTCAAAGTTTTAATATGTCGAATAAAAAGAGTAGGTTGTGTTTTTATATTTCGAATAAATGAATCAAAATGAACGAGGAAAAATCAAAAATAACGAAATGAAAAAATATATAACAAGGGTGCTCCAAGAGCTCACCTCACCACTTGGGGTGGAGTTCTCGTAGTGTATGGTTCGAATTGGTACTTGGGATCAATGGTACAATGGTTCACTCCTAGCAAGGTTCACAATGAGCTATTTGGTTCCTCCTTGGATCACTTGTGCACCTCGTACTCCTCGCCAACTTCTTGTCCCAATCTTGACTTGGTAAACTTCACGTAAACTTTGTGTATTGTATGTTTATGTGTGTGTGATCATCTCTGGTTGCATGGATCGTTATATAGGCTTGTGAGGGGATTGTGAGATGTTGAGACAAGGGGAAGAAACCAAAGAGTGTGGGTGTTGTCTCGTTAGACATGGGAGGCACCTTTCCTCCATCCAATCGAAACTTGGCAACAAAAGGAATGTGTCATAAGATCTCTGTTCCTCCTGACATTCTACTGTACCCTTGTGTTTAGTTTTAGATGCTATTGGGAGTCATGGGAGGTGTTAGAATATGAATGACACGTTTTTGGCTTCACCATGTCCATGGTTTTTAACATATGCTTTGTGTGGTTTTCAGGCAGCAAATGAGCGAGTGAGTGAGTGATATTTATCACTTATGAATGTTAGCTAGGTGATAAAACAAGTTGTGAAGTAATTTAGCAAGGTCATGAGTTAAAAACAAAAGTAACGGGGGTGTTTTGGGTGGTGTCGAGGCTGCGTCGAGTCAAAGAAAGGAAAAAAAATTAAAAGTGAAATTGGGTTGGGCCAACTAGCCTGGTGGACTGCTTTCGTTCGGTCCAGCAAGAAAAGAAAAGAAAATTAAAAAAGGGTCTGTTTGGCTTATTAGTTGGGTTTAAGGCCCAATGAGTCAACGGGGCCCACCTGGTGTGTTTTGAGAGTCGGGTTACGATCAATTAATATTACTGAGTAGTCTCGAGAATTTTCGTAAGCTTCCGGAATATATAAATATTGTATGGTATTTAATTGAAACGTATATTATAAAAATATAAACGTTTAAATATATATTCGCGATAATTAGACTATCTAGGTTTGTGTGCAAGCAACGTTTCTAAGCAAAAGATAATTCACATTTTACCGTTGTGATTTATATATCAAGTCCAATATATATAAAAAAAAAAATTGTCATACGTAAAAGTGGGTATTTAAATAGCGTAATAACTTGTAAGTATTTACTAACCGTTGGGGAAAATTACGAGAGGCTACAGTACATACACCTTACAGTGAATTCCGTCCCGGAATTCGAGTTTAGGAGGGTTGCCAAGGGTGTCTAAGAGAAGAGGTGTGGGTACTTGGTGCGAATCTGGTCCTCGCGTTCCCAAGTATACTCTGGTCCTCGTTTAGAGTTCCAACGAACTTTTATGATAGGGATACGGTTTTGTTTCAGTTGTTTGACTTCTCTATCCATGATTTCTACCGGTTCCTCGGTAAAAACGAGTTTGTCATCAAGTTGTAACTCTTTCAATGGAATGACCAGAGATTCATCGGATAAACACTTCTTGAGGTTTGACACATGAAAAGTGTTGTGAATTCGGCTAAGTTCCTCGGGTAGTTCAAGTTTATATGCCATGGGTCCAATTCTTTCTAGGATTTTGAATGGACCGATGTATCTTGGGTTTAACTTTCCCCTCTTTCCGAATCGTATCATTCCTTTCCATGGTGATACTTTTAACATAACCTTATCTCCGATCTGAAAATCCATGGGTTTTCTTTTTAGGTCGGCGTAACTTTTCTGTCGGTCTCTAGCGGTTTGTAAACGTTGTTTGATTTTGATGATTTTCTCGGTTGTCTCATGAACTAGATCCGGTCCCGTGAGTTGTACTTCTCCGACTTCTGCCCAGCAAACGGGTGATCTACACTTTCTACCGTAAAGTGCTTCGAATGGTGCTGCCTTGATACTGGTATGATAACTGTTGTTGTATGAGAATTCTGCCAATGGTAAGTGTTTGTCCCAACATTTTCCGAAGTCTATGACACAAGCGTGTAGCATATCTTCTAAGGTTTGTATAGTTCTCTCACTTTGACCATCGGTTTGTGGGTGATAAGCTGTGCTCATATCCAGCTTTGTTCCTAAAGCTTTTTGCAATGATTTCTAAAAATGAGACGTGAAACAACTGTCACGATCTGATATAATAGAAATCGGCACTCCATGTCGTGACACAATTTCTTTCAGATATATCTGAGCAAGTGTGTTCATTTCATCAGTTTCTTTGATTGGTAGGAAATGAGCTGACTTGGTGAGACGATCAACGATAACCCATATCGTATCGTAGCCAGTAGAGGTTTTGGGTAGTTTGGTTATGAATTCCATTGTAATACGTTCCCATTTCCACATGGGAAGTTCAGGTTGGGTGAGTAATCCGGAGGGTTTCTGGTATTCTGCTTTTACTCTCGAACATGTTAGACATTTACTGACGTATTCAGCGATGTCGGCTTTCATGTTCGGCCACCAATATAGTTTCTTAAGATCCTGGTACATCTTTTCGGAACCTGGGTGAATGGAGTATTTTGATTTGTGAGACTCATGCATGATGAGGTTACGAATACCTCCGAAGAGAGGAATCCAGCTTCTTTCCTTGAAACAAAGCATTCCATTTGATCTTTCACAAATCTGTTTTCGTTTTCCGGCATACCAAAAATCTTTTCAATTGGTTGATTTTCTTTCTTGAGAGCTTCGCTCTGGGCGATAATGATTTGTGTTGGGAGGGGTGAACAAATAGTCATGCCTAACGATCTAACCCTGAGAGGTTTTAGTCTTTCTTTCCGGCTTAATGCATCTGCTACTACATTAGCCTTTCCTGGGTGATAACGGATTTCACAATCATAATCGCTAAGCAATTCTAACCAATGGCGTTGTCTCATGATTAAATCCTTTTGATCTAGGATTTGTTGGAGACTTTTGTGATCTGTAAACATGATACACTTGGTGCCGTATAGATAGTGTCTCCATAACTTGAGAGCGAATACTATTGCTCCTAGTTCTAGATCATGGGTTGTGTAATTTTCCTCATGTTTCTTCAGTTGACGTGAGGCATAAGCTATTACCTTATCTCGTTGTATCAAAACTGCACCTAAACCATGGTACGAAGCGTCACAATATAGCACGAAATCTTTGCTTCCTTCGGGTAACGCTAGTATTGGAGCTTCACAAAGCTTTTGTTTTAACAGTTGGAAGGCTGATTCTGCTTCTTGTCCCCAGACGTACTTTTCGTTCTTTTGGGTCAACTTGGTCAATGGTTTTGAGATTTTAGAGAAACCTTCAATAAATCTTTGGTAGTAACCTGCAAGACCTAAAAATTGACGTACTTCTGTGGGAGTTGTAGGTGATGACCATTCTTTAACTGCCTCTATTTTTGCAGGATCCACGTGGATACCTTGACTATTGATTACGTGTCCCAAAAATTGCACAGTGGGAATCCAAAAGTCGCATTTTGAGAATTTTGCGTACAACTTTTCCTTCCTAAGTAACTCTAGGATTGTTCTCAAATGATTGGCATGTTCCTCTTTGTTACAAGAGTAGATCAGAATGTCGTCTATGAATACTATCATGAATTTGTCTAAATATGGCTTGCATACTCGGTTCATTAGGTCCATAAATACTGCGGGTGCGTTCGTTAGACCAAATGGCATTACCTGAAATTCATAGTGTCCATAACGGGTTTTGAAGGCTGTCTTGGGAATATCTTCTTCCCGAACTCTCAATTGATGGTATCCCGACCTTAGATCAATCTTCGAGTATACACTCGATCCTTGTAATTGATCAAACAAATCGTCGATTCTAGGTAAAGGATATCGGTTCTTTATAGTGAGTTTGTTTAACTCTTGGTAATCTATGCACATTCGGAATGATCCATCTTTCTTTTTAACAAATAGGACTGGGGCTCCCCAAGGTGATGAACTTGGTCTAATGAAACCTTTATCGGATAATTCCTTTAGTTGTTCCGATAGTTCCTTCATTTCGGAAGGTGCCAACCTGTAAGGTGCTTTTGCTACTGGTGCTGCTCCAGGCACTAGTTCAATTTGGAACTCTACTTGACGGGTCGGTGGAAGACCGGGTAGATCTTCAGGAAATTCTTCGGGGAATTCCTTAACGATAGGTACGTCTTTAAGTTGTTTCTCGGTTAACTTACTTTCCGTCACCTGAACCATGAATACATGACATCCTTCGTTCATGTATTTTATCATTCTGAGGCATGAGATGATTCCGTATCGGTTTTTATTCTTGTCGCCATGGATAACGAGGGTTTCATTCTTAAAAGGAATGTGTATGGCTTTCTCGTCACAATGAATCTTAGCATGATGTTTGGATAACCAATCCATTCCGATGATAGCATCAAAACTACCGAGTTGGACAGGCATCAGGTCAATAGGAAAAGATTCTCCTACGAGAGTTAAGGTACAATCTTTTAAAACAGAGTTGGTGCTAATCAAGTTCCCATTGGCCATTTCTATCTCGTATGTGGTGTTTAGCTTAGAAGGGTTAGAGTTAATGAAAGGGGCAAACGTATCTGACACGAAGCTCTTATCTGCTCCAGAATCAAATAATACTCTAGCATTATGATGATTTAATAAGAACGTACCCGTGACGACGTCGGGGTTTTGTGGTTCGTTTTCATTTCCCATCACGTATGCTCTCGCTCGTGCAGTGTTCTGACCATTTCCTTTTGGACAGCGGTTCTTGAAGTGTCCTTTTTCTCCGCATGTGTAACATGTTGGTGCTATTGGTTGTAGGTTGCTGCCGGTAGCAGGGGTCCTACAATCTTTTGTGGCATGACCTATCCTTTGGCATTTATGGCATTTTACTGTACAAGCACCATTGTGATGAAGCTTGCATCGGTTGCACTGCGGCTTAATACCTTGGTATCCATTGCCATTAGTTGCCGTAAATACCTTAGGAGGTTCTTGTCGTTGGTTCTGCTGTTGACGATGCGGGTTCTTGTTCTGGTGTTGTTGTTGGTTGATCCTGTTGTTGTTGTTGCTGTTGTTGTGGTGATGGTTGTTGTTGCGATGGCCGTTGTGGTAGTGATTGTGGTTTTGATGGTGGGTGGTTCTCCTGTCATCGAGCTTTCTTTTGAGTTCGTTGCACTTGATTTCGCGGTCTAGGAGTTTTTGTGCTAACTCCATTGCGACTTCTAGTGACGGTGGGTTGGATGCTGTGACGTCTCCTTCAATACTCCGGGGAAGACCTTCAATATACTTCTCCAGAGTTTTCTCTAAATCTGGTACGATAGAAGGACATAATGCCATCAGCTCGTGTCTCCTGTTGTAAGCCCTAAGATCGATTCCTTTGACTGCAAGGATATGGAATTCGTCCTCCAGTTTCCTTATTTCGGATCGAGGACAGTACTTCTTTAGGATCTTGGCTTTGAATTCCGTCCAAGAGAGTTGGTACGCTGCTTCTGTACCTAAAGTTTGAGTTGTAGCGGTCCACCATGACAAAGCGTCATCCATTAAGGTTCCTGTGGCAAATGTGACCCTGTTGTTTTCTGAGCATCCACTCCTTTGGAATACCGTTTCGCATCTCTCGAACCAATAGGCGAGTTTAGTTATCCCTTCAGTACCCATGAAGTAAGTCGGCTGACAAGTCATAAAATCTTTATAGGTACATTGGCGAGGTGCGGGAGCAATGTTTCTTGCCGGTTGTGCGTTAGCATTTGCTTGTTCGGCTAAGGCTACATTGATTCCATTGGTGATTGCTTGTTGGATTTCTTCCGGGGTCATGGTTGTTGCTGAGGTAGCAGTCGCGGTTCTCTTAGGTGCCATAATCCTAAAAATGAGAATATATGTTCAGAATTTTCATAATAACCATCTTGTGTTAGACTATTTAGTAACATCAATAGGTTCAAAGTTATAATAGTGTCACATATATCACGATGCAATATACGATATCATAACACTTATGAAAATAAAGCAAACATAACATCATTGATTAGATTGTCGTTTTGAGTTTACATCACTTATTTATTCTTGTTGACATATCTCTAGGACATTCAAATACAAGTTATTACTGTGATGTGGGTGGGGCTACGTCGACAATCTATGGCATTCTAGGGTTTTCCTTGGTTATCATCAAGACGACGTTCTAGTTCCTGAATTTTGGCGGCCATGGTTTCTATGATTTGGTCTCGGTCTCTCTCCCTAGCTTGTGTTTCTTGTTGTGCACGTTGCAGAGACACGACTTGGGCTCTTGTGGTGTCGAGAGCTTGATCGATGTCACACATGATGTCCTTGTTTACGGTGTTAGCAGAACAAAGTAATCCGATGAATTCCATAGCTTCACCGAATTGGGTATTTAGTTGTTCCATCATGGTTCCCATCTCTAGGTGTCCCATCACAAGTTGTTCTAACTCAGCTGACATGACTTCTATCAGTTCATTAGGGATGTTGTTCACCAAGGTGGCTATTGTAACACCCCGAAATTTGAATAAGCAGCGGAAGTCTAATCGGGGTCATTACAGTTTAGTACACAGTCATACTCAAAGAAAACAATTCAAAAGATTGCCAATATCATTCCATGAAAACTCAAATATTCAGAGTTACAAACATTTTTCCAAAATGTTAAGTGTTTCACAAAAGTGGTGATGAGTTTGTAAAGAATGATATAATTATTGAAATCAAAGGGAGGTCCTGTGCCCTTTTGCCAGCTCCGTGCCGCCATGCTTGCTAATTTCCTGAGATAAACATGCTTAAAAAGTCAACACAAAGGTTGAGTGAATCCATAGTAGTTTAAATTGTAATAGTGTGAACACAAGTCAAGCATTTGAAATAAACAAGCCAAGATAGACAGGTCTTGACTAAGTCGGGTGTAATATTGCTCCTAAGCCTCACGAAACGCAAGCCTTAACTTTGATTTGACATATCATAAAGATAATAACAACCATCTACACCACAGTGGATGTAAATGACAGGGGCCCTCGGTGACAGGAAATGTGCCAAATTTCCATAATACCTCGAATATAGCACACCTCCTGCCAAGTGATCACCTTGACAGAGGTGGGCTGCCATCCAATAGATCTATCAACTATATTCGCGCTCACTCGCAAGTGATTAAGGTTCGTGATATGAGGGACTTGTAGCACAGGTGTCAACTTAGGCAATATCAGGTGATAATAGCATACAGAAAAATACTTGTGTTCGATTTATAGCATGTATCTCCCCACGGGGTTTAAAAAACAATTAAAATGTGGGACCATGAACTCACCTGAAAGGTGCGTGTGAATCACAATGGTGCTCAAAAGTGATGGTGTATTGCTATGGATAGCAATGAAATTCCTCCGACTTGCGACCTAAAATATATTGTAACCTGTGTTTTAGATTCGTGTCATAAATGACGTGTAATATATCACGTGTAAGGTGATATCCGTTTCGGGTGTCTTAAAATATATTCCAAATAACTTTACGTAGTTATTTGTTAGCGTTGATATGAATCGGTGTTTGATTAAATATTATCTCGTTATGAAAATAATATTGAAAAATATTTATGATTAAATATTTTTAAGAAAGTCATATATATTAAAGTTTAAGAAATATATAATTATAAAAGTATATGAAATAAATAAATTATAAGAATAGGTCTTGTCACATTTTATCCCATAACTTTATTAAAATTACACCTTTTACCCTTTGGTTAATAATAATTACAATATGGTCTTTTTTTCCCTTTTTACATATTGTTCCCTAAACTTTAGAAAATTATGGTTTATACCCCTTAATTAATATCAAATCGATAGGTTTCAAAATAGTCCGAAAGTTTTCACAATTTGTCACTTTTAGTCCCTCAACGTGGGACTTTTGCAAACATAGTCCAAAATCTAGTTTTTGAAAAAGTTAACTTTTATTTGATAAAAGTTACCACTTTTACTCCTTTTTACTTGTAAAACTTGGTTCTATGAAATCAGTTACCACTCGAACTAATAAGTTTTATATCCGAAAATTTATAAAGATTTTGGGTTGGGCTCGTTAGCCCGGTAAGGCTGTAACACCCCCAAAATACCGCAGCGGAAGACTGTGTCACTGGGGTGCTACTTCATAATACAAAGTACAAGTTATAGAAAACGAACTCTAAATGAGACGTTTTGAAAAGTTACCATTCGATTAATGAATTCAAAGTTACAAACATGAGATTCCAAAGTATGATACATAAATGTATACAAAATGTTTTGAATGGTAGATGATAAAAGCGTAAGTCTTCAGAATATGCAGCTTGACTCTAAGTTCCACGCACTAGCTATCGCCTTACTAACCTGAGATAAACATGCTAAAGTGTCAACACAATGGTTGGTGAGTTCATAGAGTTTGTCTTAAAATAGTTGAAAAACCTTAAAAGAATGTTCACACAGCAAAGGCATCGTGAATCCACTCAGTTACAAGTCCCGCCATAAGAGACTTGTAACCTGTGTGTTCACAACCCACTGCTACAATATAGTATGATAAAGACATGTATAAGTTCATCAAGACAATTAAGCAATTAGTAGTGAGTCTCTACTTCATCTCCGAAGACCTCACTTGGGAGCCAATTCCCAAAGACAACTGGGAGCCACTTCCCAAAGAAAACTGGGAGCCACTTCCCAAAGATATAAGTTTACTGGGAGCCACTTCCCAAAGATAAAAGACAGTCATGTATGTATGAAATCAAGTATAATGCCATCAAGTATAAGACAATCAAGTATAAAACAATCAAGTATAAATGTTTTGAGTATTTGTACAAGTAAGCAAGTAGTTGAGCATGTATCCCCCCCAAGAGTTAAAACAAGTACGAAAAGAGTAGGGGCTATGACTCACCTTAAGTCTATGTAATGAGAAATGAAAGTGGTAGTCGAATCGCAAAAGTCTCTAAGAGCAGCCTATAATAGAACGTTGCGACTTAGGTTTGGAGTAACATCTAAGAATACGAAGAATTGCCTATATATGTCTTGCATAATGTTCATGATGTAGTACTTAGTATATAGTGTAAGTCTTTGAATATAAATGGTTTATGAAACATGTATAGGTTGTATATCTCTTACTACCGTTCGGGCCGACATAATTCAGAAGTCATGGAGTAAACGTTCGAGGAGCCAGGACACTTTAATTCGTAAATCCACAACTCATCTCGACGGCTTACTTAATGAACTCCTCACATGAGGCTCCCTACTATTGTAGTATTTGATAACATATATATAAGTTTTGATCCGAAAAGTTACATGTCCGATAATTGAATAAACTTAGGAAAGTCTATTTGTACATGAAGATTGTTATTAGGGTAAGTTTATATGGTCTTTGGTCATAGCTTCGCCGTGACCTTGGTCATTGTACCATGGTCTTGAGACTCAACCTTGGCTTTAGCCATGGTTGTGGTCTTGGCTTTAGGTCATTAGACCTCTTGGTCTTAGTAAATCATGACTATAATATAGTGACTTTGGTCTAAAATGGGCTGTTAAGAATTTGAAGAAAATTATCACTCGGAAAGCGTTTTCAGGGTTCGAGCTTCTTTATTCCTGAACGAAAACGTCGTTCCGGACAATTTTCGTGTTTTAACTTTTTGATGAATCGGACCAGAAGTGGGACTTTCAAAACCAAAATTTGATCAGAATGCTATTTAGGCAGTTTTGCCGTTTTGGTTTCGCTAACTTCAAATGGTCATAACTTTTGACTCGTGTACTCGTTTTGGGTGATTCAAATTGCTATGTTTTCCTTGTTAAGTCCTATTTAACAGTAAGTGAGTGTCAAATATCAAAGTTATACTATTGTGGTCGTGGTTTTCCATAAAAATCACTAGTTTGCTTGTTTACTTGTCATAAGTTAACATATGTATACCAATACTTGTTTTATCCATTTTTAAACATCATGAACACAATAACAAGAACATATATAGTATGAAAGGAACACAAAGAGCATGAAAATGATAATTAAGCAAGGAGTATGTTAGGGTTTGCTTACAACTTTTGGCTTTCTAAAGAAAGGAAGTCAAGTATGAAACTAGGACACTAAACCTAAGCTTGTAAACCCTTCACCATAACTCTTGTAACCCTTGCTAGCCTTGATATAACCCTTGTGAAAACCCATTAACTTCAGCCCTAGTACCCTTATGTAGCTCTTAATTTAACCATGGAATCACCAAACAAACTCTTGATTCATGTAGAGACTAACTAGGCCTTCAACTTTGGTGTGTAACTTGAAGATTGAAATCAAAATAAGAGTGTTTGTGTTTGTTTTTTGTTGTGAACGACTTCAAGAGGGGTAGGAGGGTTATATAGGGCCTTGAGGAGGTGCTAGGAATGTGTTAGGAAGTTGCCTAAACTTGGAGGCCAAGATGTACACTTGTAATGATCTAATGAACCCTTGGTGACCAAGTTTGCTTAATATACAAGTATCCTAAAGTCCAAGGCTTATCACCAAGCCACCAAGGCTTGGTGAATCATCATATACACGTTCATATGATGGGATGAGTGACTAGGTACTTAAACTTGGTATTAACTAGCTTACGGAGTGAGTTTTGGTCCCGGTAATCACTAACGGTAAGTTATTAAGTCACGAATCTTAAAATCGGGTATTCTAAAAATATGAAACTTATAAATATGCTAGAACTTATCAATATACTCCATAATAAAATATAAAATGAGTGGTAGGTTCTATCGGGTGCTAAAACCCTGCTAAAAACTGGAAACACGGGTCTAAAACGCGTAATTCGCGTAAAACGCTGAACTGAAAAACGTAAAATTCCAAAACTTTTGGAATTGTCCTAAAATGAGAGAAAGTCATATTTCTATTGTTTATAATGTTTTATGGACATATCGGGATGCTGGAATGACGTTTAAACCTAAAAGTAAATCTCGGACACGGCTTTGTGATTTTTGCAGAAATGATCCGACGAGCGTCAAACTCTCGGATTATCGTTAAAATAGTTTAACTTACGAGAATATGAAATAAAAATTTCTGAGATGAATAGTGAAAAGTGAATAGTAAAAAGTGAATAGTAAAATTTTCGGGAATAAAAGTTAACCTGAAATTGCGAATTGTTACAGTCTCTACCCCTTAAGAAGAACTTCGTCCCGAATTTTAGTTGATGTTAACTACTTATGGTGTGTCTAAGAGAATTCGGGATCTCTAAAATAGTGGTGTTCACTCTGATTCGTCTAAGGTTCTGGTTTAAGGAGTTGTATCGGCTACAATTAAGCCCACTTATTTATAACACATTACTTACATAAAGAAGCGTCCAAATTTATGTAAGTAAGGTCTCATAAACTTATGGTTCGGTGATTTACAATTTCTTTATTTAACTGAAGAGGCGTCCCAATCCATTTAAATAAGGAGATTCTAAATCATCCTACTTAAGAATTTCTGACACAAAATCCGCCTTCTGAGGCCGATAGTAAGATAATCAAGTCATCAAATCCCTAAAGCTAAGCAATAATATTATTTAACTCAAATCTTGTGTCTAATCAAACAAGAACTGTCACAAGATCAAGTTAACTAATTAGTTATTACTGAGCTCCATGTTTTTAATGACTCGACGAATCTCTAGGGCTCCTTATAATACTAAAGTCACATCATCTAACAGCGTGGAACTAAACCAACAACTACCAAAAAGCGCATGTGTATGTAGTATGTGTAAGGCAAATAAAGAGGAAGGTCCCAACGTATATAGCAGTTATAGTCTAGGCACTAAATGCAACCTAGTTCTCTATAACCAAGGCTCTGGTACCAATCTGTAACACCCCCAAAATACCGCAGCGGAAGACTGTGTCACTGGGGTGCTACTTCATAATACAAAGTACAAGTTATAGAAAACGAACTCTAAATGAGACGTTTTGAAAAGTTACCATTCGATTAATGAATTCAAAGTTACAAACATGAGATTCCAAAGTATGATACATAAATGTATACAAAATGTTTTGAATGGTAGATGATAAAAGCGTAAGTCTTCAGAATATGCAGCTTGACTCTAAGTTCCACGCACTAGCTATCGCCTTACTAACCTGAGATAAACATGCTAAAGTGTCAACACAATGGTTGGTGAGTTCATAGAGTTTGTCTTAAAATAGTTGAAAAACCTTAAAAGAATGTTCACACAGCAAAGGCATCGTGAATCCACTCAGTTACAAGTCCCGCCATAAGAGACTTGTAACCTGTGTGTTCACAACCCACTGCTACAATATAGTATGATAAAGACATGTATAAGTTCATCAAGACAATTAAGCAATTAGTAGTGAGTCTCTACTTCATCTCCGAAGACCTCACTTGGGAGCCAATTCCCAAAGACAACTGGGAGCCACTTCCCAAAGAAAACTGGGAGCCACTTCCCAAAGATATAAGTTTACTGGGAGCCACTTCCCAAAGATAAAAGACAGTCATGTATGTATGAAATCAAGTATAATGCCATCAAGTATAAGACAATCATGTATAAAACAATCAAGTATAAATGTTTTGAGTATTTGTACAAGTAAGCAAGTAGTTGAGCATGTATCCCCCCCAAGAGTTAAAACAAGTACGAAAAGAGTAGGGGCTATGACTCACCTTAAGTCTATGTAATGAGAAATGAAAGTGGTAGTCGAATCGCAAAAGTCTCTAAGAGCAGCCTATAATAGAACGTTGCGACTTAGGTTTGGAGTAACATCTAAGAATACGAAGAATTGCCTATATATGTCTTGCATAATGTTCATGATGTAGTACTTAGTATATAGTGTAAGTCTTTGAATATAAATGGTTTATGAAACATGTATAGGTTGTATATCTCTTACTACCGTTCGGGCCGACATAATTCAGAAGTCATGGAGTAAACGTTCGAGGAGCCAGGACACTTTAATTCATAAATCCACAACTCATCTCGACGGCTTACTTAATGAACTCCTCACATGAGGCTCCCTACTATTGTAGTATTTGATAACATATATATAAGTTTTGATCCGAAAAGTTACATGTCCGATAATTGAATAAACTTAGGAAAGTCTATTTGTACATGAAGATTGTTATTAGGGTAAGTTTATATGGTCTTTGGTCATAGCTTCGCCGTGACCTTGGTCATTGTACCATGGTCTTGAGACTCAACCTTGGCTTTAGCCATGGTTGTGGTCTTGGCTTTAGGTCATTAGACCTCTTGGTCTTAGTAAATCATGACTATAATATAGTGACTTTGGTCTAAAATGGGCTGTTAAGAATTTGAAGAAAATTATCACTCGGAAAGCGTTTTCAGGGTTCGAGCTTCTTTATTCCTGAACGAAAACGTCGTTCCGGACAACTTTCGTGTTTTAACTTTTTGATGAATCGGACCAGAAGTGGGACTTTCAAAACCAAAATTTGATCAGAATGCTATTTAGGCAGTTTTGCCGTTTTGGTTTCGCTAACTTCAAATGGTCATAACTTTTGACTCGTGTACTCGTTTTGGGTGATTCAAATTGCTATGTTTTACTTGTTAAGTCCTATTTAACAGTAAGTAAGTGTCAAATATCAAAGTTATACTATTGTGGTCGTGGTTTTCCATAAAAATCACTAGTTTGCTTGTTTACTTGTCATAAGTTAACATATGTATACCAATACTTGTTTTATCCATTTTTAAACATCATGAACACAATAACAAGAACATATATAGTATGAAAGGAACACAAAGAGCATGAAAATGATAATTAAGCAAGGAGTATGTTAGGGTTTGCTTACAACTTTTGGCTTTCTAAAGAAAGGAAGTCAAGTATGAAACTAGGACACTAAACCTAAGCTTGTAAACCCTTCACCATAACTCTTGTAACCCTTGCTAGCCTTGATATAACCCTTGTTAAAACCCATTAACTTCAGCCCTAGTACCCTTATGTAGCTCTTAATTTAACCATGGAATCACCAAACAAACTCTTGATTCATGTAGAGACTAACTAGGCCTTCAACTTTGGTGTGTAACTTGAAGATTGAAATCAAAATAAGAGTGTTTGTGTTTGTTTTGTGTTGTGAACGACTTCAAGAGGGGTAGGAGGGTTATATAGGGCCTTGAGGAGGTGCTAGGAATGTGTTAGGAAGTTGCCTAAACTTGGAGGCCAAGATGTACACTTGTAATGATCTAATGAACCCTTGGTGACCAAGTTTGCTTAATATACAAGTATCCTAAAGTCCAAGGCTTATCACCAAGCCACCAAGGCTTGGTGAATCATCATATACACGTTCATATGATGGGATGAGTGACTAGGTACTTAAACTTGGTATTATCTAGCTTACGGAGTGAGTTTTGGTCCCGGTAATCGCTAACGGTAAGTTATTAAGTCACGAAACTTAAAATCGGGTATCCTAAAAATATGAAACTTATAAATATGCTAGAACTTATCAATATACTCCATAATAAAATATAAAATGAGTGGTAGGTTCTATCGGGTGCTAAAACCCTGCTAAAAACTGGAAACACGGGTCTAAAACGCGTAATTCGCGTAAAACGCTGAACTGAAAAACGTAAAATTCCAAAACTTTTGGAATTGTCCTAAAATGAGAGAAAATCATATTTCTATTGTTTATAATGTTTTATGGACATATCGGGATGCTGGAATGACGTTTAAACCTAAAAGTAAATCTCGGACACGGCTTTGTGATTTTTGCAGAAATGATCCGACGAGCGTCAAACTCTCGGATTATCGTTAAAATAGTTTAACTTACGAGAATATGAAATAAAAATTTCTGAGATGAATAGTGAAAAGTGAATAGTAAAAAGTGAATAGTAAAATTTTCGGGAATAAAAGTTAACCTGAAATTGCGAATTGTTACAAAGGCCCATATGGGTGTTTTCTTGTTTTTAAAATCTTGTTCGACTAGTATAGGTTTGTGTTTAATTTTTGTGGTTCGAAGATGTACAAGCTTTGCATGTTTCGTGTTCTTGGTTGAGTTCGAGCCAAATAATGGGAGGGTCGAAGAAAATACGTACGTTATACGTGTAGAAACAAAATGGCGAGGGTTTTTCTAGTGGTGTCGAGTCATGTGGTGAAATGATGGTGTAGTGAAAATAACAAATTTATCATATGTGTGTCGAATGAATATGCATGCTACGATTTGTAAGTAAAGAAAGAAAAGAGTGGTGATCGACTTACAACACCAAAATGGTGGTGAAGAGTTCGTGTGTACGAGGCAAGTGAACGAGCAACGTAGTACTCTCTTCCCGTCTTAGTAATCCTTTAACCCAAAAGCTATCCAACTCGTACAAACCCAACTCCTTAGCTCGCTTTCTCCTTTGTTCTTCTCGACCACAATACAATGTGAGACACTAGATTGCCTTGAAACTTGGATGTTTTTGAGTGTGTGTGAAAATTAGCATTAAATGAGGTTTTTATAGGAGCTCTTGGGTGGTTCGTGTGTTCCTAGAGACGCAACACAACTCTTGTGGTCTCTACTTCACTCGACAACTTTGTCAAGTGACTCATGGAATTGTCACATCGAGTAGCAAGGAGAAGGGACAACAATGTATTTCTTGATTAGGTTAGGCTATAATAGGTGCTTAAACAAAGATTATTAGGCTCATGGGTGCAACTATGTTGGGGGTAGTGAAGACATACGATCCAAGGGGTAACCATTCGTGGGTGGTCATCGTGTTTGTCCAATGGGTTGACGGCTCAAAGATAGTTCTTTGTCTCATGAAGCAAAGCCAAAAGAAAGAATGGTACATGGTTGTCGACTTCAGAGGAAACAAAGGAAATGAGGCATGTGAAAAACATACCGATTTGGTTGTGGTGTAGTCGAGCATTGCAAACAAAAGAGAGGAAACATTAGTCCGAAATTCAGTGGGCTTGTGCATGGTTTGGTCCAAAAAGAAATAAGAAAACTTGTGTGATGGGCTTATGTTGACCAACGGCCCAAAGTAAACAAAACATAAGCCGTGTGGGCTTGGTGGTGGTGATCCGGCCCATGATATCGGGGTGTCGGTGATCGTAAAACGTGTGTAATATAATTCGGTGTTGGTTCGTGATAACCGTAGGTGTATAAACGGTGTCATCGTTTGTATTTATATACTTATAGGTATATATATATTAATAATAGTGATTTGTGGAAGTTAATATATATATATATATATATATATATATATATATATATATATATATATATATATATATATATATACATATGATATAAATATATATATTTAGGAAAAATCTCGGTGTTCAATTTGGGTGTCGGGTCGCAAGTGGAGTTATCGGTGTTAACCTCGTTGGGTGATATCCAAGAGTGACATTCGGGTGATATCGGGTGACAAAACTTAATCGGATGCTAAGCAAACGGTGATCAAAACATTTGGGTGCTCAAACAAACAGTGTACATAACAATCGGGTGTTCAAACAAACAGTGTCTCATGTGAAAAGTTTTAAATTTGCCCGCAAAAATGGCTTAGTTAAGAGTAATGTTGACAATTAGCATTAATAAATGACCTGGGATTTTACGGTGTATTACAGTACCCACCCGTTAGATTGGATTCGTCCCGGAATCCAAAGTTGAATCGGTGCTCAGGGTTGTCTCATCAAATAGTTGTGGGTATTTGGCACGCATTTGATCCTCGCGCTCCCATGTGTACTCGGGTCCTCTTTTAGAGTTCCATCTGACCTTAACAATGGGAATGCGACTATGCTTAAGTCGTTTGACCTCCCTATCCATAATCTCAATGGGTTCCTCAATAAAGTTCAACTTATCATCGATTCTAATCTCTTTCAGTGGTATTACAAGTGTTTCATCGGACAAACACTTTTTCAAATTTGACACGTGGAAGGTGTTGTGTACTCTACTGAGTTCCTCAGGTAGTTCCAATTTGTATGCCACGGGACCGATCCTTTCAGTGATCTCGAAGGGTCCAACGTATCTTGGGTTTAATTTCCCGCGTTTTCCAAACCTAATCATTCCTTTCCAAGGTGATACCTTGAGCATGACCTTGTCTCCAACTTGAAACTCTATTGGTTTTCTTCGCACATCGGCATAACTCTTTTGCCGATCCCTAGCGGCTTGTAATCGTTGCCTAATTTTCACTATTTTCTCAGTGGTTTCAAGTATTAACTCGGGACCTGAGAGTTGTACATCTCCAATCTCAGCCCAACAAACTGGTGATCTACACTTTCTTCCATAAAGTGCTTCAAACGGTGCAGCCTTAATGCTAGTGTGATAACTGTTGTTATATGAAAATTCTGCTAACGGCAGGTGTCTATCCCAGCCTTTTCCAAAATCAATTACACATGCCCTAAGCATGTCTTCTAAGGTTTGTATTGTCCTTTCACTTTGACCATCAGTCTGTGGATGGTAAGCTGTACTCATATCTAACTTAGTTCCCAAGGCTTTCTGTAAAGATCGCCAAAAGTTAGACGTGAAACGGCTGTCTCAGTCGGAGATAATGGAAATCGGTACTCCATGCCGGGAAACTATCTCCTTAAGGTACACACGTGCAAGAACATCCATATCATCAGTCTCTTTGATAGGTAAGAAGTGCGCTGACTTCGTGAGACGATCAAAAATAACCCATATTGTGTCCAACCCACTCGATGTTTTGAGTAATTTCGTAATGAAATCCATTGTAATCCTTTCCCATTTCCACATTGGTAGCTCGGGTTGAACCAAAAGACCAGATGGTTTTTGGTGTTCAGCCTTTACTCTCGAGCAGGTCAAACACTTACCAACATACTCTGCAATGTCAGCTTTCATGTTTGGCCACCAATACAACTTCTTTAGATCTTGATACATCTTGTCTGAACCCGGATGAATGGAATATTTAGACTTATGAGACTCGTGCATGATGAGATCTCGTATTCCTCCATACAATGGAATCCAACTTCTGTCCTTGAAACACAGCCTTCCATCTGGTTTCTTGACAAATCCATTCGTGCTTTCGGGCATACCGTAAATCTTCTCGTGCGGTCTATTCTCTTCCTTAAGAGCCTCAGTTTGAACTTCAAGAATTTGAGACGGCAGTGGTGATCTAATCGTCATACCCAATGACTTAACTCTGAGGGGTCTAAGTCGTTCCTTTCGACTCAAGGCATCCGCTACAACGTTTGCCTTCCCCGGGTGATAACGGATCTCGCAATCATAGTCACTTAGCAACTCTAACCATCGACGTTGCCTCATGTTCAACTCCTTTTGATCTAAAATGTGTTGAAGACTCTTGTGATCGGTGAAAACCGTACACTTGGTTCCATATAGGTAGTGTCTCCAGATCTTCAGAGCGAATACCACCGCTCCTAATTCTATATCATGAGTAGTGTAGTTCTCCTCGTGGGGTTTAAGTTGTCTAGAAGCATAAGCAATTACTTTGAGTCTTTGCATCAATACGGCACCCAAACCTTGGATTGATGCATCACAATATACCACGAAGTCCTCACTTCCTTCGGGTAGTGCTAATATCGGTGCTTCACAAAGTTTCTGCTTCAAAAACTAAAATGCCGATTTTTGCTCATCTCCCCATTCAAACTTCTTCTTCTTCTGTGTTAACTCAGTCAAAGGTTTAGCAATCCTTGAAAAACCTTCAATAAATCTCCGATAGTATCCGGCAAGACCTAAAAATTGGCATATCTCGGTAGGACTCGTAGGCGACGCCCAATTTTTAACAGCTTCGATCTTGGCGGGATCAACATGAATACCCTTACTATCAATAACATGCCCGAGAAATTGTACCTTCTCAATCCAAAAATCACACTTGGAAAATTTGGCGTATAATTTCTCTTCTCTGAGCAGTGTTAATATCGTTTTCAAGTGTTCTGCGTGCTCCTCCTTACTACGTGAATAAATAAGGATATCATCGATGAATACAATCACAAACTTATCCAAATAGGGTTTGCACACTCGGTTCATTAAGTCCATAAATGCAGCGGGTGCATTTGTTAGACCGAATGGCATTACTTGGAATTCGTAGTGACCGTATCTTGTCCTGAAAGCTGTCTTAGGGATGTCTTCTTCCCTAACTCTCAGTTGATGATAACCTGATCTCAAATCAATCTTCGAGTAGACACTCGATCCTTGCAGTTGATCAAACAAATCGTCAATCCTTGGCAACGGATATCGATTCTTAACCGTCAGCTTGTTCAACTCACGATAATCGATACACATCCTGAAGGTTCCATCCTTCTTCTTCACAAACAACACCGGGGCTCCCCACGGTGATGAACTAGGGCGAATAAATCCTTTATCCGACAATTCCTCCAATTGCCCGGATAACTCCTTCATTTCCGACGGTGCTAGCCTATAGGGTGCTCGTGCTACGGGTGCGGCTCCTGGCATCAAGTCAATTTGAAATTCCCCTTGACGAGTCGGCGGAAGGCCAGGCAAGTCCTCAGGGAAAACTTCTGGAAAGTTCCTGACTACTGGAACATCCTCGAGTCGCTTCTCTTCCGACTTCTTCTCGGTGACTTGAGCTAAAAATACTTGACATCCTCGTTCGATGTACTTCACAACCTTGACGCAAGAAATGACGTTCAAACGTGTCTTACTTCGCTCTCCGCGAACAACCAGGGTCTCATTATTTAGTGGGATGTGAACGACCTTTTCGTCACAAATAATCTTAGCGCGGTTCTCGGATAACCAATCCATTCCTACAACTACGTCGAAACTACCGAGTCTAATAGGCATAAGGTCAATGTCAAATGGGGTGTCTAATAGTCGTAGGGTGCAACCTCGGAGTATAGTGTTAGTGCTTACTAGTTTTCCATCAGCTAGTTCAATCTCATACGTGGTGTCTAGTCGGGTGGGTGCAATATTAAGTAGGGGTGCAAGTGAAACAGATACGAAACTTTGATCGGCTCCGGAATCAAATAAAACTTTAACGAGGCGGTCATTTAGAAAGAACGTACCCGTGACTACGTTCGGATCTTGTTGGACATTTCCATCTCCCAGCACGTATGCTCTCCCACGTGCATTGTTATCCTTGTTAGGGCACTGCCTCCTGTAGTGTTCTTTCTCCCCACAAGCATGGCATACTACAGCCACGGGTTGCAAATTGGCTCCTGTCGCCTTGCAATCTTGTGTCTTATGTCCAACCCTTGAACACTTCCCGCACTTAGCATAGCAGGGTCCATTGTGATGCATCTTACACTTGTCACAGTATGGAAGAGGTCCAGCATACCTAGCATCCTTAACTGGTGTAGCGACATAAGCTCTGACAGCTTCCTGTCGTCGGTTCTGTTAGTTTTGGTGGGTGTTTCTGTCATGGTGGTAGTTACGGTTGGGGTTTCGGTTGTTGTTGTTGTTGCTGTTGTGGTTGTTGTTGTTGTTGTTTGTCCTTCGATCATCAAACTTCCTTTTGAGATCATTGTTTCCCTGAGCAGAGTTACGCTTAATCTCCCGGTCTAGCAGTCTTTGGGCAATGGACATTGCTTCTTCCAAAGATTGAGGCTTAGACGAGGTGACGTTTCCCTCAATGCTCTTGGGTAATCCTTCCATGTACCTTTCCAACAACTTTTCCAAGTCAGGAACCTTAGAAGGGCAAAGTGTAGCAAGTTCCTGAAATCTCCTGTCGTAAGCCCTGAGATCATTTCCTTTCACAACCAAAGTGTGAAACTCATCTTCCAACTTTTTGATCTCACCTCTAGGGCAAAACTTCTTCAACATCTTCTCCTTAAAATCAGCCCAGGTAATCTGATAGGCCTCCTCCACACCTATCTTCTGAGCAGTTGCATTCTACCAAGACAACGCGTCTTCCAACAATGTTCCAGTAGCAAACGAGACTCGGTTTTCCGCGGCACAACCGCTCCTCACAAACACAGTCTCAGTTCGCTCAAACCATCGAGCAAGCTCTGTTACTCCTTCAGTTCCTTTGAAGTGAGATGGTTTGCAAGCAACGAAGTCCTTATAGGTGCACTTCCGAGTCGCAGCAGACTCGCTCTCAGCAGTGGCTCGGTTGTTGCTACTAGTTCGTGCCATTGCAGCAGCCTGCTCTTCTAAAGCTACAGCAACACTGTCAGCAACCAACTTTCTTATAGCAGCTTGGGTCATAGCGGGTGACGAGGTAGCAGTAGTGGTTTTCCTTGGGGCCATAACTCTATAAAATCGTAAGTGTATAAGTACAAATCCCAAACATCAATAACAAGAGAAATAGTGTATCCAACTCATAATAGTCGAGATCATCACAAAACACATATCACAACCACACCATAAATACATACATCAACATAACCATATCATTCATAAATAAACATCACGACATGTAACAACACACATGGAAATTATAATGAATCTCAATATGGAAGCATAATAAAAAGAAAGATCAGACAACTAGAACATCATAAATCAATATCAATACGTTACAATCGTAACCAACATAAAGTTTTAATAATTTTTGAATTCATTGTTACAAAACAATAAGATACAACAATTATTAATGCTACAGGCGGCAAGTTAAGATGTCTCTGTAAGTAATGACATGTCATAGATCTATGAAGGTCCAGGTGCGCCTCCTGATCTCCTCTCTAGCTCTCTGATGATCCGGATCATCCCCAACATCTCCATATCTCTGGATCTCTCACGGGCCTAAATCTCCTCAATAGTAGTCGAAAGTGCATGGATGGTAGAACTAGATGTAGCTAACTCCTGTGCCTGATGCTCCATCATCTCCTGTGTAATGGCCGCAACCGCTCTCAAATCGTCAATCTCGTGCCTCTGAATATCTAATCGGTGACCAAACTCAGTGATAGTAGCCTGTGCCTCCTCAATCTCTGTACCCATCATCTCAAATACCATCTCTAAAGCTGTCCTATGTACCACGAGGTTCGTGGCCTCCTCCTGCATACACTCTATCCTCTCCAAGGATATATCCTCTATAACACTCAACAGCTCATCAAGCTGAATCTCATGTCTAACCAATCTAGCAGCCAAAAGAGGGATAGTATGGTGTATCGGCTCTCCTGTGACCGGTAACACCGCTGAAGAGCCATCTCTAAGCTCAGCAGCCCTAGGTGATCCCTCAGCTAATCTCCATCTACGTATGTAGTCTAACAAAAACAACCATCGACGAGCATCAACCAATCTATGAATGCCAGGTGAGGTGGGTGTCTCGGTGGGGGCAGGTGATGGTACAGGCGATGTAGCAGGTGATGGAATCGGTACAGTGGTAGTCTGAGAGTATAAAACTGTAGGTGGTGGCATGGGTGGTAAAGCCTCAGAGGTAGGAGGTGCGGTGTAAGTAGGCAACATGTAAGGATGTGGCTCAGGTGGGGGTGATACAGGTGATGGTGGAGGTGCTGGTGATGCCACAGGTGTCAAATCTGGCATAAAAACAGGTGGTAATGCAGATATAGGTGATGATACAGGTGTAGGTATAGGTGCAGATACAGGTGGTGTAATAGCAGAAGCAGGCAAAAAGCAGACTCGTTTCCGAGCCGTGCATTTGCGGGTATAGTCTCCCTCATGGTATCGAAACAACTCGCCAAAAGGCTCAGGCTCATAGGGCTCAAGAATCCTCACTCGCTTGCGACGACGAATCGGTGCAGGCGGGGATGATGGTGGAACAGAAGCAGCAGTGTCAGAAGTATCGGAGTCAGAAGACTCGTCATCAGCATCTGAACCGGTGTGGTGACTAGCAGGTGGTGTAGGACGATCATCAGCCGTAAGAAACTGCTGAGATGTCAGGTACTGATCATAAAGGTACTGTCCCTGTGTCATAGGTCCACAAACAGGACGAAAGAGAGGCTGAATAGCAAAAGAATCAATGGGTGTAGAAGCAACCTCACCCTCCTTAAAGGGCTCAGTGTCAGCAGAGGGGTGTCCAGATGGAATAGGTGATGGTATAGTAGGTGATACAGGTTGGGTGTCATGGTCAGAATCATGGGTGTCATAATCAGATAAGTCAATAGTAGGGTGAGTGGATGATGCTGGTACGACATCATCACTGTCGGACAAAATAATAACCGGGGGCGACATGGTACTGTAATATCCCAAAAATAGCAGTGATATAAGTCATTTAGTCTACATAATGCTACATGCACAGTGGTCATAGTGTCATAGTGAGCTAAATGCAATGGGTGCTAAAAATCAAACCTTAAAACATAGCGTTGGCAAGCGCTGGCACGGAGGGCACTTTGGTGATAAATAGTTTGTTTAAAATCTGGTGAGGTTATAGTCCAATGTTTTGAAAAATCATTTGGTTCTCTATAACCATGGCTCTGATGCCAATCTGTAACACCCCGAAATTTAAATAAGCAGCGGAAGTCTAATCGGGGTCATTACAGTTTAGTACACAGTCATACTCATAGAAAACAATTCAAAAGATTGCCAATATCATTCCATGAAAACTCAAATATTCAGAGTTACAAACATTTTTCCAAAATGTTAAGTGTTTCACAAAAGTGGTGATGAGTTTGTAAAGAATGATATAATTATTGAAATCAAAGGGAGGTCCTGTGCCCTTTTGCCAGCTCCGTGCCGCCACGCTTGCTAATTTCCTGAGATAAACATGCTTAAAAAGTCAACACAAAGGTTGAGTGAATCCATAGTAGTTTAAATTGTAATAGTGTGAACACAAGTCAAGCATTTGAAATAAACAAGCCAAGATAGACAGGTCTTGACTAAGTCGGGTGTAATATTGCTCCTAAGCCTCACGAAACGCAAGCCTTAACTTTGATTTGACATATCATAAAGATAATAACAACCATCTATACCACAGTGGATGTAAATGACAGGGGCCCTCGGTGACAGGAAATGTGCCAAATTTCCATAATACCTCGAATATAGCACACCTCCTGCCAAGTGATCACCTTGACAGAGGTGGGCTGCCATCCAATAGATCTATCAACTATATTCGCGCTCACTCGCAAGTGATTAAGGTTCGTGATATGAGGGACTTGTAGCACAGGTGTCAACTTAGGCAATATCAGGTGATAATAGCATACAGAAAAATACTTGTGTTCGATTTATAGCATGTATCTCCCCACGGGGTTTAAAAAACAATTAAAATGTGGGACCATGAACTCACCTGAAAGGTGCGTGTGAATCACAATGGTGCTCAAAAGTGATGGTGTATTGCTATGGATAGCAATGAAATTCCTCCGACTTGCGACCTAAAATATATTGTAACCTGTGTTTTAGATTCGTGTCATAAATGACGTGTAATATATCACGTGTAAGGTGATATCCGTTTCGGGTGTCTTAAAATATATTCCAAATAACTTTACGTAGTTATTTGTTAGCGTTGATATGAATCGGTGTTTGATTAAATATTATCTCGTTATGAAAATAATATTGAAAAATATTTATGATTAAATATTTTTAAGAAAGTCATATATATTAAAGTTTAAGAAATATATAATTATAAAAGTATATGAAATAAATAAATTATAAGAATAGGTCTTGTCACATTTTATCCCTTAACTTTATTAAAATTACACCTTTTACCCTTTGGTTAATAATAATTACAATATGGTCTTTTTTTCCCTTTTTACATATTGTTCCCTAAACTTTAGAAAATTACGGTTTATACCCCTTAATTAATATCAAATCGATAGGTTCCAAAATAGTCCGAAAGTTTTCACAATTTGTCACTTTTAGTCCCTCAACGTGGGACTTTTGCAAACATAGTCCAAAATCTAGTTTTTGAAAAAGTTAACTTTTATTTTATAAAAGTTACCACTTTTACTCCTTTTTACTTGTAAAACTTGGTTCTATGAAATCAGTTACCACTCGAACTAATAAGTTTTATATCCGAAAATTTATAAAGATTTTGGGTTGGGCTCGTTAGCCCGGTAAGGCCCATATGGGTGTTTTCTTGTTTTTAAAATCTTGTTCGACTAGTATAGGTTTGTGTTTAATTTTTGTGGTTCGAAGATGTACAAGCTTTGCATGTTTCGTGTTCTTGGTTGAGTTCGAGCCAAATAATGGGAGGGTCGAAGAAAATACGTACGTTATACGTGTAGAAACAAAATGGCGAGGGTTTTTCTAGTGGTGTCGAGTCATGTGGTGAAATGATGGTGTAGTGAAAATAACAAATTTATCATATGTGTGTCGAATGAATATGCATGCTACGATTTGTAAGTAAAGAAAGAAAAGAGTGGTGATCGACTTACAACACCAAAATGGTGGTGAAGAGTTCGTGTGTACGAGGCAAGTGAACGAGCAACGTAGTACTCTCTTCCCGTCTTAGTAATCCTTTAAACCAAAAGCTATCCAACTCGTACAAACCCAACTCCTTAGCTCGCTTTCTCCTTTGTTCTTCTCGACCACAATACAATGTGAGACACTAGATTGCCTTGAAACTTGGATGTTTTTGAGTGTGTGTGAAAATTAGCATTAAATGAGGTTTTTATAGGAGCTCTTGGGTGGTTCGTGTGTTCCTAGAGACGCAACACAACTCTTGTGGTCTCTACTTCACTCGACAACTTTGTCAAGTGACTCATGGAATTGTCACATCGAGTAGCAAGGAGAAGGGACAACAATGTATTTCTTGATTAGGTTAGGCTATAATAGGTGCTTAAACAAAGATTATTAGGCTCATGGGTGCAACTATGTTGGGGGTAGTGAAGACATACGATCCAAGGGGTAACCATTCGTGGGTGGTCATCGTGTTTGTCCAATGGGTTGACGGCTCAAAGATAGTTCTTTGTCTCATGAAGCAAAGCCAAAAGAAAGAATGGTACATGGTTGTCGACTTCCGAGGAAACAAAGGAAATGAGGCATGTGAAAAACATACCGATTTGGTTGTGGTGTAGTCGAGCATTGCAAACAAAAGAGAGGAAACATTAGTCCAAAATTCAGTGGGCTTGTGCATGGTTCGGTCCAAAAAGAAATAAGAAAACTTGTGTGATGGGCTTATGTTGACCAACGGCCCAAAGTAAACAAAACATAAGCCGTGTGGGCTTGGTGGTGGTGATCCGGCCCATGATATCGGGGTGTCGGTGATCGTAAAACGTGTGTAATATAATTCGGTGTTGGTTCGTGATAACCGTAGGTGTATAAACGGTGTCATCGTTTGTATTTATATACTTATAGGTATATATATATTAATAATAGTGATTTGTGGAAGTTAATATATATATATATATATATATATATATATATATATATATATATATATATATATATATATATATATATACATATGATATAAATATATATATTTAGGAAAAATCTCGGTGTTCAATTTGGGTGTCGGGTCGCAAGTGGAGTTATCGGTGTTAACCTCGTTGGGTGATATCCAAGAGTGACATTCGGGTGATATCGGGTGACAAAACTTAATCGGGTGCTAAGCAAACGGTGATCAAAACATTTGGGTGCTCAAACAAACAGTGTACATAACAATCGGGTGTTCAAACAAACAGTGTCTCATGTGAAAAGTTTTAAATTTGCCCGCAAAAATGGCTTAGTTAAGAGTAATGTTGACAATTAGCATTAATAAATGACCTGGGATTTTACGGTGTATTACAGCTATGGCGTCTAACCTGTCTTCATGTCTTACTAACCTAGCTGCCAAGAGTGGTATGGTATGGTGAATGGGTTCTCCAGTGACTGGAAGGATCTTGGATGCAGCAAATGATGATCTTTCACCAAGTTCTCTGTTGGTGGGAGTACCTTCATGAGATCTCCAATACTTAAGGATTGGTAGTAGGAATGACCATTTGCGAGCATTGACCCGCTTACGAGCCTTATGGTTGGTTCTTGCATAATAGTAAGGATCTGAGGAGGTAGGACGAATCTGGTAATTCCTTGGTTGATAAGGCAGAGGAGCACTGTGAGTTTTCACAGGTTGTGGACTGTTGATTGTCACTGGTACAGTAGTAGTCTGCTGATAAAATATACTAGGTAGTATCACTGGTTCTGCAGCTGGAGCAATTTCCTTTTTCCATTCAGTACCATCCCAGATGTCTTTTTCTTCAGCATATGAAAGAGCTTTTCCAGCAGTGGCTGGTTCATAAGGCTGGAATGGAGAAGTTTGCTTACTGCGTCTGATTGGACCAGATGATGCTTGAGGTGAAGTAAAGGATTGCTGACTTTCCTTATTCTTGTCTGTTGTAGGTGATACAGTCTTAGGAGTTGGAGCAAGAGTTGATACAATAGGTGTAGAGCTCTCAGTTTCCGAATCCGATAACAAAACAATGAAGTTGGGTTTGGAAGACATGGTACTGTAATAATCCCGATTAGTAAATATAGTTATTAGCATAATCATAACATGTAAGCATATATCAAGTTATATAAGTAAGAAATAATGAGAAGTAACTTTTCTACCAGATGTTGGAATGTAGGCACGGAGGGCATGAAGTGGTATTTTGTAAAAATGGTCCAGTTAAAGTGTAGTTATAGTCCAATGTTTAAAAACATCTGGTTCTCTATAACCGTGGCTCTGAATACCAATCTGTAACACCCCCAAAAGTCGTTAATAACAGCGGAAGACTTAACATGTCAGCGGAAGACTTTCGGGGTATTACTTCAAGGATCTTTGTCACAATTATAGTAGACAACACAAAGTGAAGTATTAAAGTTTAACTTATTTCAAAATACCAAATATCTGGGATACAAGACATTATTAAGTTAAGAACGTGTTTTATTCTAAAGGAAAATAAGTAGTTTATTATGGTTCTTGTCATGCTTTTGCCCACTCCGTGCCATCCAGATCCGTCTTGTTTAGTTACCTGAGATAAACATGCTAAAGTCAACATAAAGTTGAGTGATATTCATAGGTTTGAGTTTAAGAGTTTGAATCACAAGTTAAGAATGTATTGTAAACACATACAATCAATATGTTAAAAAAATCAATGTTCCTGTTATTGCCTTAAGCTCATGATACTCAACGATTAACAGCCAATCATAAATGTGGATTATGATAGTAAGTAATAGACCCCCAAAGATAGGTATTTGTCAATAACCTATTTATAAGAACAATAAAGTGCGCCTGGTGTTTTCTCCAACAACCAAACGAGGATTGTCAATCACTAATAGTACTATTCACAATTATTTACGTTCACCCTTCAAGTGATTAAGGTTCATGATCGAGGGACTTCTGACAATAGTAACTTAAGCAAATAACATTGGCCTGACGGTATTTCAATACCCGGTATAAAAGACTTGTGTTCGAGTTTTAAGCATGTATCTCCCCCACGGGAAAATAGTTAAAGAGTGGGCTATGAACTCACCTTAGTAGTACAGTGGTATCGTAGTCTCAATAAAGCAAGGAAACGGCTTCACACAACACAACCTAAAAGATAATGCAAGTTTCAGTTGATAGTCTAAATCTGGTTTTATCGCGAATACTTGTTATTTAGTTACGAACGAATCTCGTGTTTGTTTAAGTGTCTAAAGTTCAAAAACAAAGTTATATATACATATAACTCGTAAGTAAAATGATTGATGATTGATATAAACTTAGTTTTTATAACGGAAATAAAATAAACGTATCGTTTTACAAGAAATAAATAATGTATCGTTATATCGTTTAATTATAATTACGAATATATATCGTATATATATATAAGTTTATGTTTATATAAGTCTTATATTAATTATATGTTTATATATGTAAAAGGTTAATATTATTTTTATAAAATAATATTTACTGAAAATTCCTTTAAGTTTCCAAAATTTACATTTTTAACCCTAACGATATATATATTACACCGTTAGTCCAAAAATATATATAATTTACATTTTAGGTCCAAAAGCATCAATATTTACATTTTTCAACTCCAAATATCATTTTTAACAGTTTAGAACACAAAGTTTTCTGTTTTGACAGCTTCTACCCATAGTTTACCATTTTGACACTTTTAGTCCCTCGGTTAAGAAATTTTTGCAAAGTTAGTCCAAATTTCACCAAACTTGGAATTTAGCTTTTATACTTTTTCAATATGCTCAGAATACTCAAAGTAACTTAATTCAACTGCTTATTAGCTTATAAAGGGCTTATTTTGATAAATGGGCCTTAACGAGACTATTACAAGGCCCGTTAATAATTTGAGATCCAATGGGCTTACGAGACCTTTGGGCCTGACCTTGGACTCATTTTTATAGTACAAAAATGTTGCAAACAAGCTTGTGTGACCAGCTTATCACATAAGCTCAAAATTAGCTTAACGGGCTAACAAGCCCACTTGGCTTATTTAGTTTCATACGAAAACTGTTTTAGGCAGGTTCAAAAAGGGGTCTCGTATTCTGCTTATATAAGTTCATGGGGTCGAATGAAAAGTGTTTACTAATTGTTTACTAAGTTAATAATGAGGTCGAACTATAAAAAGTGTGGGTCGTGTGTTTACATTTCGAATTAATGAGGCCAAGTTCATGTATGAAACTCATTATGAAAACTGCTCAACACTTAGAAATATTCTAAGTGTTGAGACTTTATTCGGAAAGTTAAATGGGTCTCAAAAGGGGTCGAATACTTTTGAGTATCCGTTATTTTTAGACTCGAAACTCTTTACATCTCGTTTGAGAACGTTCCAAATAATTAGTATCTCCAAAAATAATAATATGTTACGTTCGTATATTAAGAAATAATCGAGGCAAAGTGTTTGTACAAAATTAATATTGAAACTGTTTTCCAACACTTAGAATTATTCTAAGTGTTGTGATTTTATGTGAAAGGGTCAAGGTGACTATTAAACGTGACATTTTTTCATGATTATTATGATCGAATCTTTATACCACTAGTTAGACAACATGTCAAAGTTTTAATATGTCGAATAAAAAGAGTAGGTTGTGTTTTTATATTTTGAATAAATGAATCAAAATGAACGAGGAAAAATCAAAAATAACGAAATGAAAAAAATATATAACAAGGGTGCTCCAAGAGCTCACCTCACCACTTGGGGTGGAGTTCTCGTAGCGTATGGTTCGAATTGGTACGTGGGATCAATGGTACAATGGTTCACTCCTAGCAAGGTTCACAACGAGCTATTTGGTTCCTCCTTGGATCACTTGTGCACCTTGTACTCCTCGCCAACTTCTTGTCCCAATCTTGACTTGGTAAACTTCACGTAAACTTTGTGTATTGTATGTTTATGTGTGTGTGATCATCTCTGGTTGCATGGATCGTTATATAGGCTTGTGAGGGGATTGTGAGATGTTGAGACAAGGGGAAGAAACCAAAGAGTGTGTGTGTTGTCTCGTTAGACATGGGAGGCACCTTTCCTCCATCCAATCGAAACTTGGCAACAAAAGGAATGTGTCATAAGATCTCTGTTCCTCCTGACATTCTACTGTACCCTTGTGTTTAGTTTTAGATGCTATTGGGAGTCATGGGAGGTGTTAGAATATGAATGACACGTTTTTGGCTTCACCATGTCCATGGTTTTTAACATATGCTTTGTGTGGTTTTCAGGCAGCAAATGAGCGAGTGAGTGAGTGATATTTATCACTTATGAATGTTAGCTAGGTGATAAAACAAGTTGTGAAGTAATTTAGCAAGGTCATGAGTTAAAAACAAAAGTAACGGGGGTGTTTTGGGTGGTGTCGAGGCTGCGTCGAGTCAAAGAAAGGAAGAAAAAAAAATTAAAAGTGAAATTGGGTTGGGCCAACTAGCCTGGTGGGCTGCTTTCGTTCGGTCCAACAAGAAAAGAAAAAAAAATTAAAAAAGGGTATGTTTGGCTTATTAGTTGGGTTTAAGGCCCAATGAGTCAACGGGGCCCACCTGGTGTGTTTTGAGAGTCGGGTTACGATCAATTAATATTAATGAGTAGTCTCGAGAATTTTCGTAAGCTTCCGGAATATATAAATATTGTATGGTATTTAATTGAAACGTATATTATAAAAATATAAACGTTTAAATATATATTCGCGATAATTAGACTATCTAGGTTTGTGTGCAAGCAACGTTTCTAAGCAAAAGATAATTCACATTTTACCGTTGTGATTTATATATCAAGTCCAATCTATACTACATATAATGTAAAAATGGTCAATGTGGAATGTTGAGTTTTCAACAATAGTCAAATGAGAGAGAAAGTGGAATATAATTAATAATTTTATTAAAACACCCCAATACTTAAAATTACAATTATTTATTCACATTGTACAACCAAATTAAAGCATATCTACCAAATTAAATACAACCAATTCAAACACAAATCGGGTTGACCCGGGACGCTTCAAACCCGGCAGGTTGACCCAGCTTAATTTGACCCGTTTTTGACCCAACCTAGCAAGTTGACCCAGTTTAAATACAACCAATTCAAAGACAAATCGGGTTGACCCGGGACGCTTCAAACCCGACGGGTTGACCCAGTTTAATTTGACCCGTTTTTTACCCAACCTAGCAAGTTGACCCGGTTTAAATCGACCTACTTTTCGACCGGAACGGGTCAACCGGTTGAACCACCCGGGTCGAACCGGGTTTCAAAACATTATCCATTACTTAAAAGTACAATGATTTATTCACATTGTACAACTAATTAAAAACATATCTACCAAATTAAATACAACCAATTAAAATACAAACCGGGTTGGCCCGGGACGCTTCAAACCCGTTTTCCGATCGGAACGGTTCAACCAGTTGAACCACCCGGGTCGAACCAGGTTTAAAACATTATGTTTAATTCCCAAATTTTCAAACTTTTATTATTTTTCGTATAACCTATAAACTTTTTTTTTATCAATAAACTATATGTCACTATAAAATCTCGTTGCTTGCGGGTTGCCCCCTCATTGCTTGCGTTTGAAAATAGGATGCCTGATTATTCTTTTAAGGAATCTCGATCCGGAAAATGGATTATATAATGACACGAGGTTGATATGTAAACGTTTTGACCCTAATGTCATCAACGCCGAGATTGCTGTCGGGCAACACGCTGGAGTTAGAGTGCTCTTGCCAAGAATTCCTCTTGCTCCATTTGAAGAAGACATGTTCCCTTTCAAACTAAAGAGAACACAATTCCCTATTCGCCTTAGCTTTGCGATGACTATTAATAAAGCTCAAGGCCAAACAATTCCAAATGTGGGTGTCTATTTGCCTGACTCTGTTTTCTCCCATGGCCAGCTTTATGTGGCATTGTCTAGAGGGATTTCCCGTAGAACAACAAAGGTATTGGTTAATCCAGTCAAAGAGTTCTGTCAAGCAGGAATCTACACCTCGAATGTCATTTATCAAGAAGTTTTACGCGAAGAGTAACGTGTGTTGTTAGTTTTTATTTCATAACTGATGTAATGTTTTACTTTCAATTTCATTAAATGTTTTTATATGTTGTTTGATAGATGTTAAGAATATTTTTTATATATTTTAGTTATCGTGTAGTACAACCGTTTGCAATTACATTCTGATCGGTTCACGTTCTATTTTGAACTCTACACAAAACACTCACCACAATATCACAAATCGTTAATTATCTGCCGCTAGAAATTCCGTTGCTATGCACGGGTACTCGCCTAGTATATATAAAAAAAAAATTGTCATACGTAAAAGTGGGTATTTAAATAACGTAATAACTTGTAAGTATTTACTAACCGTTGGGGAAAATTACGAGAGGCTACATTAAGAAACATGAACCGATGTGTACTAGGTTTTTATGGTTGTATTTAATGCATGAGCGAATTCTAGTGATTCCATGTTAGGAGTTTCTTAGCCGGCTCGACATAGGAGTGAAGTAGGAGCTTATAGGATTGGGGAAGTAAGTACGCCACCCCATGAATAGTATTAAGGAATACAACCCGTCATCCACGCAACTGTAACAAGTAATTAACCTGTAAAAGATATCTAGGGAGTAGTGAAATCTAAGTAAACACAATTCTCCCAATATATTGCTCACACCTCTAGTTAATTTAGTTTATTTTCATTTTTGTCATTTTATTTTGATTGCATCTTAGTTATTGGGTTAGTTGACTAGAAACTAATTCCGCCCACTCTTCAAAAACCCGAGATTTTTAATTGCTTTTATAAAATATAAAAATACAAAAAGAATCATCCCTCACCTCTAGACCTAGTTTTTAGGCTTTCTAATCCTAGCGACACTTTTTCTGAGTTGAACGATCAATCCCCCGGTACTTGTCAATATACTATACTACAACGATCAGGTACACTGCTTGGTGGGGGTTGTAAGCTTCTCGAGATCCCTCGAGAGGTAAAGCCTGGTGCAATTCCCACGCATCAAGTTTTTGGCGCCGTTGCCAGGGAATAGTTATTGTCTAGGTTAGAATTTTTTTTTAGGTCTACTTGCTAGATTCCTTTCTAGTAAGATTTTATTTTTATTTTTTAGGTTTTCTTTAGTCTATCTTATTTCTTCGTGCTTTTGTTTGTAACTTCTTACCATCCGACATCATGGAAGGTGGTAACATCTTTGAACCCATCAACCCACCACAACAAGACCACCCACAAAACCCACCACTAGCAAACCAACCTCCTAGGCCCCGAACCCTAGGAGAGTATTCCCGACCTAGCCACCAAGGCTATCGAAACACCATTGGGCTCACCCAAGGAGCCAATGTGTCTCCCTTGCGATCCGACACCATCCGGTTG
Organism: Artemisia argyi; assembly: GCA_030686995.1. NCBI lineage: Eukaryota > Viridiplantae > Streptophyta > Magnoliopsida > Asterales > Asteraceae > Artemisia > Artemisia argyi. Next base: position 229,464,202 of record CM060701.1, read on the forward strand.
GTGCAAAGCGGATGTGCATTCCATTGACTTCGTTCCGAAGATCCTAATCAACATCTTAAGGATTTCTTAGAAATTGTAGATTCCATAGACCTTAATGTTGAAACTAGAGAGTCGACCCGATTACGCAAAGAAGAAAAGAACTTGCAGTTTCACAACATCTTCGTTGGAAGTTTGCAAGTCACGCTCCCTAATTTGCACGAAGCTAAGAAACGTTCCTTTGGTTTTAAACCGACATTGGAAAAGATTTTGTAGATTAATAAATGATTAATTGAAAGAAAAAAGGATATTAGACAAAGACCAAGCAAATCAAGCAACAATAATAGATAAACAATTTGAAAAATACTTCAGTGCCTCTTTAAAACGGTCTTATATGTGAAATCATTGTAAGGATATTAGATTAACCGCGAAGATGTAAGGCATTGTGGTCGCACGGAAAGGAAATGAGATACGTGAATTTGTTGATTGGATATCAAAAATTAGGGACATGAAGATAGATGTGCAAACGATGGAGAGGTTGCGATCATTTTACTGATGAGATCCTTATTGACAAGTCCACCTATTATGTGACATCTATTGTTATTTTACTTATCCAAACCTTTTGAGTCACGTAACTGATCCAAACTACTTCCAAGAAAAGGCCATACTTTCTCCCACAAATTTATCAACATACTAAAGTAATTATATCGTTTAGAAAACAATTAATATGGTGAAGACAACATGTTTACCATGGTCAGCAAAAAAAATGTTTGTACAAACACCGGATGCACATTTTCTCACTAGAATATTTACGAGCGTCGATAAAAGTGAACGTGGTATCGACATAGATGAGTCCATTTTCTCACCAGAATTTATCAATGGATTGAAGTTCTCCGGTGTTCCAAATCACATACTTGCTTTAAAAGTGGGAGTCCCGATTATGTTGTTGAGAAATATAGATCAAGCAAATGGATTATGTAATGGGACAAGACTGCAAGTTCTTGAATTAACAAGAACTTCTATTCATGCACAAATCATTACCAGAACAAACTTTGGACAAAAGGTTATCATACCGAGGTTGAGAATTACCCCATTCGATAAACGTTTACAACTTAAGATTGTCAGCAAACAATTTCCTCTGTCAGTTTCATTTGCAATGACAATTAATAGAAGCCAGGGTCAATCGCTTTCAATAGTTGGTTTGTACCTAGCACGTCCTGTTTTCACACATGGACAACTATACTGTGTTGTCTCAAGAGTTAAAAGCAAAAGTGATTTGAAGGTTGCCGTTTGTGATCAGGATGGAAATATGTCTAAAACTACTACAAATGTCGTCTATAAAGAAGTACTTCAAGGTCTATGAACATGGTTCAAGAGGTATGTACAATATACATATCACATGTTTTTTTACCATATTTTAAATTATAATTGATATGAATCACAACCTACTTTTACTTACATTTTTTATGTAATATTAGGTGTACACGGAATGGAAATTTGCTATTAAATTGATTAGCGCTCACATACGTCATTTGCTATTCATGACCGTCAAATTTGGAGGCGACAATGGCATGGACGTTTATTATTTTAATTCTTACAAACTCAATTGATTATCGAATAATTCACGTATTATCTCATTGTTTATTTCATATATTAATGGAACATGTTTACCTTCGTTGTTTTCTTATTATCTCATTTTCATATTTCTTAAAAAAAAAACCCCGCGAATATGTGGGTTGTAGGAGTGATTAAGTGATTTTGAATATAAGGGTAAGATATTCAACTACAATAGCTTGATGGAAAGTGATTTACAAGGTATGTCATGTCTCTTTTATCTTCATGCATCAATACATGGTAACCACCTAAAATGAAACGGGTAATAGGAGTAATTAAGTGATTTTGAATATAAGCGTAAGATATTCAACTGCAATAGCTTGATGGAAAGTGATTTAGAAGGTATGCCATGTATCTTTTATCTTTAAAATCAATACATGGTAAACACATAAAATGAAATGGGTTGTAGGAGTGATTAAGTGATTTTGAATATAAGCGTAAGATATTTAACTGCAATGAAACAGGTTGTTTGAGTGCTTAAGTGATTTTGAATATAAGCGTAAGATATTTAGCTGTAATGAAACGGGTTGTAGGAGTGATTAAGTGAGGGTTGTAGGAGTGATTAAGTGATTTTGAATATAAGCGTAAGATATTCAACTGCAATAACTTGATGGAAAGTGATTTTGAAGGTATTCCATGTCTCTTTTAAGATCTACCATCGTATTTAGGGGTGTGAATATGTGCAAAGTGATTAAATGATTTAGATATAATTTACCTAAATGTATTTGAATACTTTATGTTTAATTATAATTTTATTGCAGATCTATTTTGTTATAAGGGTCAAGAATCAGAACAACTATAAAGCTCAAGAATCAAATAATAAGATCTACCATCGTATTTAGGGGTGTGTACATGTGCAGAGAGATTAAATAATTTAGAATAAAAGCGTAAGATATTTAACTATAATGAAATGGGTTGTAGGAGTGATTAAGTGATTTCGAATATAAACATAAGATATTTAACTATAATAAAACGGGTTGTAGGAGTGATTAAGTGATTTTGAATATAAGCGTAAGATATTCAACTGCAATAGCTTGATGGAAAGTGATTTAGAAGGTATGCCATGTCTCTTTTATCTTCAAAATCAATACGTGGTAGTCATTTAAAATTAAACGGGTTGTAGGAGATGCTAAAAACCTAAAATGAAATAGGTTGTAGGAGTGATTAAGTGATTTTGAATATAAGCGTAAGATATTTAACTGCAATGTAACAGGTTGTAGGAGTGCTTAAGTGATTTTGAATATAAGCGTAAGATATTTAACTGTAATAAAACGGGTTATAGGAGTGATTTAGTGATTTTGAATATAAACGTAAGATATTGAACTGCAATAGCTTGATGGAAAGTGATTTAGAAGGTATGACATGTATCTTTTATCTTCATGCATCAATACATAGTAAACACCTAAAATGAAACAGATTCTAGGAGATGGTAAACACCTAAAATGAAATGGGTTGTAGGAGTGATTAAATGATTTTGAATATAAGCGTAAGATATTTAACTACAATGAAATAGGTTCTAGGAGTGCTTAAGTGATTTTGAATATAAACGTAAGATATTTAATTGTAATGAAACAGGTTATAGGAGTGATTAAGTGATTTTGAATATAAGCGTAAGATATTCAACTGCAATAGCTTGATGGAAAGTGATTTAGAAGGCATTCCATGTCTCTTTTAAGATCTACCATCGTATTTAGAGGTGTGTATATGTGCAGAGTGATTAAATGATTTAGATATAATTTACCTAAATGTATTTGAATACTTTATGTTTAGTTATAATTTTATTGTAGATGTGTTTTGTTGTAAGGGTAAAGAATCAGAACAACTATAAATACCAAGAATCAAATAATAGGATCTACCATCGTATTTAGGGGTGTGTATACGTGCAGAGTGATTACATGATTTAGAATATTGGCGTAAGATATTTAACTGTAATGAAACATGTTGCAGGAGTGCTTAAGTGATTTTGAATATAAGTGTAAGATATTTAACTGTAATGAAATGGGTTGTAGGAGTGATTAAGTGATTTTGAATATAAACGTAAGATATGTTATGAATCACAAACTACTTTTACTTACATTTTCTATGGACTATTAGGTGTGCACGGAATGGACATTTGCTATTAAATTGATTAGCGCTCGCATACTTCATTTGCTATTCAAGACTGTCAAATTTGGAGACGACAACGCATGAACGTTTATTATTTTAATTGTTACAAACACAATTGATTATCGAATAATTCACGTATTATCTCATTATTTCTTTCATATATTAATGAAATGTTTACGTTCATTGTTTTCTTATTATCTCATTTTCATATTTCTTTAAAAACTCCGTGAATCCACGGGTTTTTAAGCTAATACTACATATAAAGAGTGTATGGTCAAACATTGAAAAGTGAAATCTTGAAAGTCAAAGGAGATATAAGTGAATAATGTAATTAATACTCTTATTAAAACACCCCATAACTTAAAAATACAATAATTTATTTACATTGTACAACTAATTAAAAGGGTATATATCAAATTAAAAACAACCAATTAAAACACCTCTTACTAAAAAGTACAATAAAATTTTCACAGTGTATAATTTAAACAAGCTACAACATAATATAAAATATAAAATAATTTAACACACTAATTAATGTTATTTTTAAAACACCCTGAAATGAAAAGTATATATTATTATACGCATTATACAAATTATTAAAACACGCAAAGCTTCATACAAACTAACATGTTGATGGTACATATAGTTTTGAAAAATGGACTGGACCAACGAGTTCAACCGGGAACCGGTGTCGCCACCGTTTCGGCTAACCAATAAAAACCATACGAAAACATATATTTCAAAAGAAAACTATTAATACACATCGAAAACCGGGTTGACCCGGGATGCTTGAAACCCGGCGGGTTGACCCAGTTTAATTTGACCCATTTTCGAACCAACCCGTCGGGTTGACTCGGTTTAAATCAACCCGTTTTTCGACCGAAACGGTTCAACCGGTTGAACCACCCGGGTGGAACCAGGTTTCAAAACATTATGTTTAATCCCCAAATCTTCAAACTTTTATTATTTTTCATTTATAACCCATAAATTTTTTATATCACTAAACTATATGTCGCTATAAAATCTTGTTGCTATGCATGGGTAGTCATCTAGTCTTATCTTATATAACTATATAAAGCTGTTAAATGTTGAAATTTCAACAAAGGACAATGACTAATATGCCATCTATTAAACTTTTGATTATTGTCTTCTTTAATAGGTCTATAAATATTTGTTAATTTCTCAACATGAAAGGAAAATATTATAACCATAAATATCATTCCAGATTCGTAGAAAATGAAATGATGCGGATCGATAATCAAATGGCCAAGAACATAAAAAAAGAACTGAGAACAACTCAAAGAAGAAAAGACCCGTAGGTTTTCTTGTATTATTATCAAACTCAAAAGGAGAAAATAACCCATACTTATAGGAAGAGTAGAATCAACCTAAATAAAGATTAGACACTACTTTCCTATTTCTAAACACGCTATTGATTAGAAATATAATTTCCTAATCAAAGTTTATTATTACACAAGAAACATAAATAAAAAGGAAGCAAATAACTTTATTAAAATGCTAGATATGCAGCCATGTTGACACCGTGATCCAATGCCCCTGCATCATCCTCCCCGCCTTGAAAAGTACTCGCCCTCGAGTCCATTTCGTCATCGCTAGTACCAACATAGGGCGACAAATCAGCTACATTGAAGGTTGCTGAAACATTATAGTGACCAGGTAGCTCAAGTTTATAGGCATTGTCATTAATTTTCTTAAGAACTCGAAAAGGTCCATCAGCCCGCTGCGTCAACTTCCCAAAACGTCCAGATGGGAAACGTTCTTTTCGTAAATGAAGCCAAACAAGATCACCTTCTTTGTATAAAACCTGCTTTCGATGTTTGTTGGCTCGAGTCTGGTAGTGTAGATTATGTTTAGTAATGTGATCACGCACCTTTTGATGGAGTTCTTTGATGTGTTTGGAGTGATCTTCCCCCTCAATGCTAACATGATCGACAAGTGGGATTGGTGTCAAGTCAAGCGGAGTAAACGGATTTCGCCCATAAACTATTATGAACGGACTCATTCTAGTTGTGCGATTAGTTGAACGATTATATGCAAATTCAGCTTGAGCAAGTGTAAGATCCCATTTCTTGGGGTTGTCACCAATGAGACTGCGCAACAGATTTCCCAAGCTTCGATTGGTTACTTCCGTCTGACCATCAGTTTGTGGGTGGTGGGAGCTACTAAATTGCAACTTCGAACCCATACGTTTCCAAAGTGTGCACCAAAAATGGCTAACGAATTTTACATCACGATCTGATGTTATAGTCTTTGGAATACCATGAAGTTTCACAATTTCAGAAAAATACAACCTTGCAATTTGGCTTGCGTCATATGTTTTAGAACAAGGTACGAAATGAGCCATTTTAGAAAACCGGTCAACAACTACCATAATTGAATCTTTCTGTCTTTGAGTTCGAGGTAAACCCAAAACAAAATCCAAACTAACGTCGTCCCAAGGAGCCTCGGGAACAGGTAATGGAGTGTACAAACCCGCGCTAGTGTGGTGGGCTTTGGCGACATGACACACACAACATCGTGCAATGATTCGGGAAACATCTCGCTCCATTTTGGGCCAATAGAATTGACCACGGATTAAGTCCAAAGTCTTGTCTCTGCCAAAGTGACCCGCAAGACCCCCCGCATGGCTTTCAAAAATAATTAAATCCCGTAATGAAGTTAAAGGAACACATAAACTTGAACCCTTAAAAAGGTATCCATCATGGTTTGAATAATCTTGAAAAGGTCCATTGTTATAGTGACTCCAAATATTTCTAAAGTCTGGATCATCTTGGTATAATGCTCGAAAAGTATCAAACCCACATACCTGAATTTTCATTTCTGAAGTGAGAACATGGCATCGACTTAGTGCATCAACAACGGTATTTGACGCACCAGCCTTATGCCAGATGACGAAGGAATACGCTTGCAGCATCTCAACCCATTTGGCATGACGAGGTCTGAGCTTATGTTGTCCATTAATATACTTGAGAGCTTCATGATCAAAATATAGAATAAACTCGCTAGATAATAAGTAATGACGCCAATACTCCAAACTTCACACAATGGCATAAAATTCCTTATCATATGTAGAATATTTACGACGAGCTTCATTAAACTTTTCGCTAAAAAAAGCGATTGGTCGCTGATTTTGGCTTAATACACCGCCGATACCGAGTCCAGAAGCATCACATTCAACTTGAAACACCTCGTCAAAGTTCGGAAAAACTAAGACATGAGCTTGTGTAACCCACCATTTCAATTCATCAAAAGCATCTCCTGCTTCTTTAGTCCAACAAAATTTTACAGCTTTCATACACTCCGTCAGAGGGGCAATGATGCTACTAAAGTCACGAATGAAACGCCAGTAAAAAGATGCTAACCCGTGAAAGCTACGAATATCTTGAATCGTAGTGGGTGTAGGCCAACTAGTAATCGCTTCAATCTTTGTTTCATCCATTTGTATTCCTTCACCAGAAACTACGTAGCCAAGAAATATAACTTCATTAGTAAGAAAATGACACTTCTTCCCATTTGCATATAATTTTTGTTCCCGCAAAACACCAAAAACTTGTCGAAGGTGTGACAAATGTTGTTCCATATCCCTACTAAAAACCAAAATGTCATCAAAATAAACGACAACAAAACGACCTATAAAGGGTTTAAAAACATGATTCATAAGACGCATGAAAGTGCTAGGTGCATTTGATAAACCGAAAGGCATCACCAGCCACTCATATAACCCATCACGTGTCTTAAAAGCGGTTTTCCATTCATCTCCGGGACGCATACGAATCTGATGGTACCCACTTCGCAAATCAATCTTCGAAAAAAATGTTGACCCATGTAATTGATCAAGCAAGTCATCGAATCGAGGGATGGGAAATTGATACTTAGTAGTTATCCTATTGATAGCTCTACTGTCGATGCACATACGAAATGTGCCACCATGTTTTGGAACTAACAAAGCGGGTACAGCGCACGGGCTCATGCTCTCACGTATTAGTCCTTTCCTAAGTAAATCATTGACTTGTCGATGTAACTCTTCAAATTCTTTCGAGTTCATGCGATAGGCTAGTTTGTTTGGAATAGTCGAGCCTGGTAAGAAATCGATACAATGTTGTATCTCTCTCAGTAGGGGTAATCCAGGTGGTATATCATCAGGAAAAACGTCCTAAAATTCTTCAATCAAAGGCTGAATGGGACCTGGAACAGTTGGTTGAAGGTCGTTTGCTTCTGTTACTACCAGAGCATAGGGGTGATCTTTGTGAATCCCATGAACTCAGACTTGGTAAGAATGAAAACATCAGTAGCATTTTCTCTTGTGTCAAGTGGTGCCAACACTATATTTACTCCATCTTTTTTGAAACTGTATGTATTTAGAAATCCGTCGTGTTTGGTTCTTCGATCATATTGCCAAGGCCTTCCCAACAAAATGTGACAAGCATCCATGGGAATCACTTCACACCATACCTCGTCCTTATATTTTTTCCCAATCGAAAAGTGAACTAAACAACGTTTACTAACCTTAATGGCGTTTCCTTTCTTTAGCCAGGTAAGTTGATATGGCTCTGGATCATCTTCCACATCGAGACCTAGTTTCTCGACCATGCTAGTTGCCATCATATTTTCACAACTACCACCATCGATGATGACGCTACACACCTTCCCTTTAGTAGTACATTTGGTTCGAAATATGTTATTTCGCAGCCATGATGTATCATCAACAATTTTGGACACTGCTACGTTAAGAACACGTTGTGCTACCAAGGATTCACCACGATCAGCATATACAACCTCATCTTCATCGTCATTTTCTTCCTCCCCATTATCGGTGTCGTATACATGCGTTGTTTCTTGAACTAAAGTCACCAGTTGTTTGTTTGGGCAGTCCCTTGCGAGATGGCCTATTCCTTGGCATTTAAAACATCGAATGACACGTTGGGTTTTTGAAGTACTTGGAGTGTCAGGTTTTGTTGTAGATAATTTGACAGGTGCTGCTGGTGTCAAACGAGACGAAGTGGGGAATCGAATTCCCGTGGATCGCCCCTTGTTCTTTAACTGTTTCTCAACTTTAAGTGCCAAACGACACACATCCGCGTATGTCAAATATTGTTGTAGATGTACCACGTCAGCAATATCTGCCTCAAGAGAACCCAAAAACCGAGCAATTACCTGTTCTTCTTCTTCGTACACATCGCACCTCATACGAAGTCGATCAAATTCAGCAATAAAATCCTCAACAGAGGACGAAGTGCGTTGAGAAAAATTATGATATTCTAGGAAGGCTTCTTGTCTATGATTAATGGGAAGAAATTTTGCTCGCAACAATTTCTTCATCTTGTCCCATGTCTCCACTTTGGATTTTCCCTCTCTCAATCGATGATTTTTCACATGCTCCCACCATAGCGACGCTGATTTACGCAGATTAATAGCAACAAGTTTCACCTTCAGCTTCTCAGGAATATCCCGTAGGTCAAAAATCCTTTCCACTGTGCTCAACCAATCAATAAAATCATCCGGATGTGCCTTTCCCACAAACTCTGGAATCTCTAACTTCATTCCAAAGTTGCGCAAAGGGTCATCACGGTTCCTCCCACGAAGATTCTGATGACGTGCACCAAAAGGGTTCTCTTCATCATACCAGTCACATGGGTTTGATAAAGTGTCATCATCATGAATCTCGTGTTGTATCTCGAGGTCTCTAATTCTTTGTTGCAGGCGTTCGATCTCAATATCGCGTGGGTCTCTCTAGTCAACATCGCTGCCTCGGTCGGCGGTTCTGCGAGCATTACGAGGAGGTCTACCATGCCCGACCATTTGGATACCAAAGGCTCTGAATACCAAATGATTCGGATCGATAATCAAATGGCCAAGAACATAAAAAAAGAACTGAGTACTCAAAGAAGAAAAGACCCATAGGTTTTCTTGTATTATTATCAAACTCAAAAGATGTCCTCGAGAAAATAACCCATATTTATAAGAAGAGTAGAATCAACCTAAATAAAGATTAGACACTACTTTCCTATTTCTAAACACGCTATTGATTAGAAATATAATTTCCTAATCAAAGTTTATTATTACATAAGAAACATAAATAAAAAGGAAGCAAATAACTTTATTAAAATGCTAGATATGCAGCCATGTTGACACCGTGATACAATGCCCTTGCATCATGAAATTAAAACACTTATTATATATCTACAAGCTCGACGCATATCAAGATTTACCGTCAACGTCGCTAATACTTTTCGTCGTTGCCAACCACCGATAACATTGTCATAACTCATGAACCGAACAAATGGAGCACATCTATAATTAAATAGTAGGTATAAGTTATTTTACACTTAATACAATTATAAATATATAATCTTCTTTATATATACATCACCATGAATTTTTTAGCAACACTATCAATAACTTATTGTCACGAAAAATGTATAACCGAAAAACAATTGCTCGTGAAAAAATTTAGTTACACGAATACAAAGCGTCACAACACGCGGCTACCCGGCTAAAATAGATAATATTCCCACAAAACATCCATATTTCAAGTTTCAGGGCAGACCTTCTTGTTTCCAATTTTCATTTTTGACCAATGCATAATGTCCTTGTTCTTTTATTTCTACACAAGCATCTTCATTAGAAAATATTGATATGAATTTAATGGAGATAATGACATATAAATGTATCTTAGTTGTCACTCTATCATCGAATTAAATATTTTGCTATTCTATGTATCTTTTTTGCATTTTGTTTCACTTGTGTGTATTTTGTGACTTTTTTGCCCTTCAATTTATTAACAGTTCTATTACCCGGGAGGGGCAAAAAGTATCACAAAATACACACAAGTTACGCAAAATTCAAGTTGAGTACATAGAATAGCAAAAAATTTAATTCAATACATATAAAAGGATAGTATGACAAGTAAGATACATTTATACGCCATTATCCCAATTTAATATGTCAAAAGTCCATAAAACAATCTTCTGTGGTCTCGCTATTCAACAAGGCTTTAGCATAAACCATCTCTAAAAGAGAGATGCATTCATGCTATAGAGAGGCGATTTGCTTTTGATATTTTGTCTCGTTGAGATGATTCATGCTAAAAGAAGGATGGTTTTTGCAAATATGGACAAACCCGCTGGACGGATTTGGCAATTTACTTTACGCTGTGTTCTCGAGTTTGGGTTAAGAAAGAAAATAAAAATGAAACATAAGATGGTGTGTTCTCGAGTATTACTTAAGAAAGAAAAGAAAATGAAATGGAAGAAAACTAGGTGTTATTTTGATGATTTTGGAAAGAAAGTGTTTCCTCCCATTTTTGGAAGGAAAGTGTTTTCTTTACTTTTCTTTAATGAAATAGCTCGAGAACAAAGTGTAACTGTAACAATAACTTGAAACTATTTTTAGTTCTGAGGTGCAACAAACACATGAAATCAACCTTCAATTTCCTACAGAAGTTCAACATGTAAACTGAAACTTCACATTTAAGACCAAAATGAATTTTTAATCACACCTACTGTTACCGTGATAGTGTCACGATTAATCAATCAATTGATTAGTATTCAGTAACTAAACAAGATTAAAGTACTAACATTGGTCAATAAAGATTAAAACTTGTTTTACGGCTTCAAAGATAACCCCGGTTAATGAATTGAAATACAGATAGCTTAAATAATTTTACAGCATAACATGGTTTAGGAAAAAACGCTTACACAACTCTTGTTGGACTCTACTATCATTAATATAACACATTGAATCACTTCGATCGCAGGCCAATAACGACATCTTTTTTGGTTGTTTAAGTAATGCTGCAAAGGTAGGTCTAGGTTCGATCTTGTCACATATACACCTTGATGGTTTTATTAGTTAATATATGGCTAACATGAAAGGAGTAGAGTCTTACACTCTTGTGTCCATTTCAAAGAATTTGAGATGAGTTCTTGCACTCTTTTGACCCTTCACATGGAAAAAACATCAGCATTGCGTTTCTTGTATATTTTAATTCGCTCTGCTCCCAACTTATAACTGTTTGAAAAAACTTTCAATGTTCCAAAAATTCATTCTGTGATTAACTTTTTACGGAGTACTATTTAAGCATGTTCAGTTTCATTAAGGATACAGTTTGACTTTCTAAAGAAGTCAACTGTATAATAACTTACTGAACCCCATGAACTAACTTATCTAACTTCATTTCTGAATTAATTTAAAGTAGTGTTGTTCAATAATAACAAACAAGTTACAATCTTATGTCACTTTTTAGCAACTTCATATTGAAACAACTATACTATTGATGACCAACGATCCTTCAAATCAACTTTATAAGAAGCCTTTAAATATCCAAATCAGCTTTGATGTATCTGTAACCTGAGACCTTAATGTCGACAACGTATCTTGACAACACACTAAAGGTGTAAGAAATGGCAATTAATAAAGATTTAACCAGAACAAAGCAATTGAGCCCGAAGATTGAACATCAGTTGTTTTGGTTCAATAAAGTGCTGATTGACAATGAATCATGCAGCTGGCTAAATTACCTTGACCAGAGGCAATTACTTCATGCTCGTCAGACCTCCTAACTGCAGGAAATAGTTCGATTGTCATTGTCATGCTCAAATTAAAGAATGAATGATTAATAAAGCTGAGAAAGTGCCTATTAAAGTAGTTCATGTATGAATGGCTACATGAAGCAGATGTTTCATCATTATAGGCAGACCACACAATTCAAGAAGCCATCTAGACCCAATAATACGGAGACCTTCAACCAAAAAATGCTCTGTGGAAGATGACTTATGCCTATTCCCATTATCTTCAACTCTTTTAAACATTCTAAATGTCCAATTTCTTCAGGCAATTCTCAACTCGAATACAATGAGAGTTCTATATGTTCTAGACGTTATACTATCCGTCAATATTCTCAGGTACCTTCTCAAGAAGACAAGACTTGATTTCAATATATTTCAGGTGTTTCATCATACAAATACTATCTGAAAGATCTTTAATAATTGTAGACTGCAAACTTAGCTCCTCTAGACATTTAACTGCTCGAGATCCTTGGGCGCATCTGGATCAAATACCCCTTCAAGTGTAAGCCTTTTAAAAAATTGTAAACCACAAATGATATATGAAACCATTCGAAGTTTATGTAAGCCTCTATTCGGCCTAAAGAAATAAGCCTTTCAATATTTCCAAAATATGAACCTGGATCTTCTTTATAAAAACAGTAAAACAAAACCACAGAACAATCATTATCGCACTCGCACACGTCTATGAAATTTCGACTTGTTAATGTATTTAGTTTTGGTAGTTGCAACTTCAATTGAAAAAAGTAAAAACACTTTAGATATGTTGTCCAGCATGATCCAATGTAAAATCAGTGAAGTTGTTGAAAGTCCTCATATCAAAATCCTACTTTTCATCAAGAACAGAGTTTGACTTTTTGAAAAAAGTCAACTTTTAGCTAAACTCCATGAACTGAAATTATTTAAAATCAAACACCTTTCAACATGCAAAATGTAGCCTTACAAGAATAACCGACACCTGAGATCAATCAATCGATTACGATATGATACATTAAAAAAAAGTCAAACTAATGAATGCTTTTCTGCTATAGAGTAAAATAAAGATGATCAACGGGGTTCTTGCGGGTGTCTTCACCTATAAAACTCAGAAACACATGTAACTGATAATCTACTTCGAGTTCATTGATAATTTACAATCTGCAATCAGGCGAAAGCTACCTTCCATTCATATAAAAGTTAACCACATATCTGAGATTGATAACTTCATATGTCAAATATCAACCCTTGACAGGAAATTAAACATTTTGGCTATAACGTTTCTTGTCCATTGGTTCTGAAAGGATTACTACTTGTAATTAAACACAATGTTGCAAAAATGAAAGTATAAAGTATTTTGACCCTTCAAATTTAAGACACACAGTTACTACTGATCAATTCCCTTAACACCAGTTACTACTTAACTTTTTCACCTTAAACAATATCCATCCTAATTTAGAACAAATTTATACAAATTGAAACATGGTTATAATAACTTTATCTCTTAAACAATCTACCATGGTTATATTCTAACTCGTATCAACATTCTACCATTTTCATCAAGATAGCAGTTTGACTTTCTGAAGAAGTCAATCTGTAAGCTGAACATCATGCATTAACTTATTAATACAAACCTTGAATCTTACAAGCTTCAAAATCATGTTCGGATATTTTAATAGTACTGAAACACGTTCATTAACTTCCATAAAAGGCAGTCAAACCCCACCATTTTACTTGTATCTTTACACCATTTTTACCCCTAGTGCTACATGAAACAAGAAGTAATGTGAATTATATGTTAGCTTCTTCCGTGTTCCCGGCTTCAAGTTATGTCGGAAATGATTGGCAGTGAAGTAACTTCGTATTCCTGAAACATGTTTTGTAGCTTTTCTCAATACCAGTAAACACTTTACGGAGTATAATATATGTTGTTCAATAGTTTGACTCAAAAGTCAACTTTTTAACAATTTCAACCCATTGTAGAAGATATTTATGCAAATCAAAAAATTTCTTGTATTTAATTATAATATGAGCATTTCTAATATCATATCAGGTATCATTATTGTAATAATGAACAGATTTTGACTTAATGAAGAAGTCATAGTTAATAACTATACCTTGATTCAAGATTAACCTTCAACTTCAGTATGTCTTGTGATTGTGTTAACCGAAAACAAATAAAACCAAAATGCAGTACAAACGAAAAAAGAAAAAAAACCAAGACGAACTAATGTATGATAGTTTCTAGTCTAAGCTAGATATGTGTTTTTTCATTGACTCTGAGAAAAAATTTACCTCTAGCTTGATCAGGACACTCAGACGATCAGACCCATGAAATAAAATGAATATTCTATTCTTCTTAGCAAAAGTAACATCAAAAGGACAAGACTCTATAACAACAAGAACAACTGGTGCACCACCTGCAGACAAGGTGAATGAATACTCTTGCTTACTGAACCATATATTGATAACCTTTTAAAAATAAGGTGAGGTACATAATTTACATCCGACACAAATAATTGCAATCTTCATCAAACATAAGACAATTTATAGAGAAGGGAGAAAGTACCTGTTAAAAAAGTTCTTAACGCAGTGACTTCTTTGGGCCTTTGGAGATGTTCAATATCATCACTCGACCAGGGTACAGCGGACTTCTGCTTTTGGTGCCTGTGATATTCACGGATTTATATGTAGCAGAATGTTTTATTATCAGAGGTTTTTTTCTTGGATGTAAAACCATATGACTCAAGAAGCTCTCTAGACCCAAAAATACGCAGACCTTTCATCCTAAAAATACTCTCTGGAAGATGACTAATGCCTGTTCGAGTGATACTTAACTCTTTTAAACATTCTAACCGTCCAATTTCCTCAGGCAATTCCGCAACTTGAATACAATCACGGAGGTCGAGAGTTACGAGCTTTGGACATTCAGCAGGAATCTGAAGATCGACCAAATTTTTACACTCCCCGACTCTTAGCGTCTCAAGATTTGGAGTAACCCCGAGGTGAAGGGTCCTCAACTTTAAACCACAAAGGTAAAGAGATCTGAGTTTTGGACTTTTAGCAGGCATGTGTAATTTTTCCAATCTATAACAATGATAGATAAGTAACTCCTTTAGATTTGGAGTAACCTGGAAATGAACTTCTACCAAATTATTACACTCTATAAGAATTAGTGTCTCAAGATTGGGAGCCACACTAAGGTCAAGGGTCCTCAAATAAAGTGCAGAGTTGAACTTTAGGAACCTGAGCTTTAAAAAAGGCTGTGAAAGGCAACAAAAAATGGACAGATAAATGTTAATTGACTAACAAAAGAGGGAAAGATAAAACTAGCAATTAATGAATCAACCATTAATTATTCTACGTACCTTTTCTTCTCCATCTTTCCAAAGTTTAACCATATTGCCCCAAGTCATTTCAAGTCCAACAAGCTTATTTGGTTGAAATGTTTTCGGTAAACTTGAAAAAGGATAATTAAACCAGCTCAGAAATCGTAAGGCATTTGGAAGGTGTAGACTATCTTCATCAAACTTCCATTTGCCATTGAATCCATATGTATCCACATAAAGAAATCTAAGTTCCTTCATGTTTGCGAGACCCTTTATTAAATTTTCAAAATTGAATTCCTCAGCATCATATGCAATCAGTTGTATACATTGTGTTGCTTGGGTACCCTGTAGGTAATTCAAATAGCAGTAGAGACCATGAGATTTGTTTCATTACCAAAACAAAATGTGAAGTTAATTTCTGGAACTGAATTGAAATGAAAAATGTTTAGGTTAGGGTTTCTAATTTTTATAAAATTTGGGGATTTTTTGTTTTTTTCTATTAATAAATTAGAGGAATTACAAAACAAAATGTGAAGTTAATTTCTCGAATTGAAAAGAAAAATGTTTAGGGTTAGGGTTACTAATTTTAATAAAAATTTGGGTCTTTTTGTTTTTTCTAGTAAATAAGAGGAATTTGATGAATGGTTTGTGTAATTTGAGTGTGAATTAAAAAAGTGGAAAGAGGGGAGTGACTGAAGGTGGTGGTTGATAGGTGGTCGTGGTTTTTAGGGGTGGTGGTTGGGTGACGGTGGGATGGTGGATGGGTAGTGAGAAAGAAAAAGAAAAGGGTACGTATTTGACTATTTGTGTATATAATAAGATATAGAGTAAATGGTAAAAATTGTCTTTTGTGATTTGTCAAGATTGCAAAAATTGTTCACCGTCTTTTACAAGTGCAGTGGCCTTCTTATGAAGAAAACTTGAGATTGATTTCGTCCTTTATATATGAAAAATACTAGAATAAGACAATTTTTGCAATCTTGGCAAACGAAGGAGGCTGCTTGCATTTATGAAATTTTCAAACCGCATGGACGCTTTTTGCAATACACTCTAATAGAATATATGAAAAGACAAACATACTTCATTTTTAACGGTCAATGTAAGTTAGCGTTAGTAAATTTGGACCAAACTTGTATCGAGTGTTTCATTGTAGGACCACAAGGGCCATTGAGTTCAAAAGAATGTTTAATGATGTAATGAAACAAAATTTTATTTTTGTACAATGATTAAATTAAACTTTTAGAAAAGTATAATGACTTTTACTTTAACAAAAATAACTTGATACTTACCGAACCATTAGCCAATATATCTTTAATTTCCTCTCTAATCCATAACCGGCTACGCATTTCAGGTTTATTGGGGTTCTCACGACGAACAATATCCTTGCCCATTTCTTCTATATGGTCATGCATCCCCAACTCATCATCTCCAGAAATATTTATAAGAGATCTCTGCTTAAGAACTTCTAAGCCAACTTTAGGAAAAAAGCCACAGCTTTCAAGCACAATGACCGCATCCTCTTCCTTCCAACCTTTCAGAAAGCATGCTACATCTAGAAACATTTCTTTGTGATCATCCTCAAGACCATCATAACTGAGTTCCAATTTTTCCATAGTTGCCTTCAATGGGATTTTTTTAAGTCTTGCTAGGGTATCTTTCCAATAAGGCACGTTTTGACCACAAAGAAGTGAACCCAAAACTTTGATTGTTAATGGAAGACCATCAGCGTATTGTACAACTTCTTCTGAAAGCTCTTCATACCCTACAACCGGAATATCTCTATTAAATGCATACTTACTCAAGAGGCAAATCGCTTCCGCGGGCGATAACAGGCTGATGTCATTAATGAACTTCACTTGGTGGGCTACCAGAACTTGCTGATCTCGTGTGGTAATGATAACTCTGCTTCCCGATTTGAACCATTCATGCTTGCCTGCTAACACCTCAAGTTGTTCTATATCATCAACATCATCTAGAACAATAAGAACCTTCCTCCCACGCAACAAATTTTTCATCATGTTTGTTCCTTCATGAACACTATTTACAGTGATGTCTTTATTACTTAACACACTGCAAAGAATTTGTTGTTGCAACTGTTTCAAACCCAAAGAGGATTTTGAAACATCCTTTACATTTTCAACAAAGGCTTTACCGTCAAAATGAATGAATATTTGATCAAAAACTACTTTTGCCAAAGTTGTCTTCCCCCCACCTCCCATCCCCCATATCCCAATCATGCGGACATCATCAGCATCAAGTTCTAAAGATGAAAGGACAGCTTCTCTTCATGTCTTCATGCCTACTAAATTTTCGTCAACACTTGAACTACTAGAACATATCTTTTTGAAAATAACGTCAACAATTTCCTCGATCAATATGGATTCATCCCTGTAACATTCATGAAGATCTAAATAATTAGCTCTCAATTAGTTTGATATAATATTAATTCATATAGCAAAGAAATTACCCTTCCAACTCTGACCCAGCAAGTTTGCCTGCTTCGTTCAAAGCATCCCTCCATTTCGTAGCAGCCTCTTCATTTTCATGTTTTTTAAAAGCTTCTCCAACCGCCCCACTTTGGTTGCGGATTTCCCTGGGCTCCACGTGATAAAAGACTGGGTAAGCAATCCGCTCATCACTAGTCTTCTGACATTCCATAATCTTAACAAGCTCATCTAAGCACCAACGCGAAGATGCATAGTCCTTAGAAAACACAATAATGAAGAATCTCGACTCCTCAATAGATT
The DNA here is from genome assembly GCA_030686995.1 of Artemisia argyi. Lineage (NCBI taxonomy): Eukaryota > Viridiplantae > Streptophyta > Magnoliopsida > Asterales > Asteraceae > Artemisia > Artemisia argyi. The sequence goes on from CM060701.1 coordinate 229,482,535, forward strand.
TGATGAGCTGCTTGTCGATCATTTTCCCTTTTTCAATTTTCTTATCATCCTTGTAAGTTTGAATCCCTCGCTGCACAAGAGCTTTATAAAGATGACTAACAAAGTTGTTACGAGTTTCACCTCTAAAGCTTAAAAAGACATCATACTTGAAGCTCTTTTGAGTGGATGAAGTTGAAGTTGAAGCCATTGAAGTTACTGTTGAAGGATTGTATGGATGAGATGAATAACCTTTAATTTCTAGAGCAATGATCAAAAATACAATAGTAATGTGAAGGCAACTGTGTTTTTGTGGAAATAATATTTTGAATAACGTGGAGACATAAAAACCACTTATTTGGTCAACAAAAATAATGTTTCATATTCGAACAAAAGTTGCAATTTTTATCCTTGTATTGTTGAGATTAGCAAATATGATTAAATAGCTAAATCTTAGTAATTCATTTTTTTATCACAAAATTAAAACTTTTTTATCAAAAGAAAATATCTTAAAAACAATTTATGGTTACGCAAAAAAAAAAAAAAAAAAAAAAAAAAAAAAAAAAAACTTTCCTTTTTTTCGAGGTCCATTTTGATTACTTATAGAAAGATTATTTGTTATAGCGGAAATGTAAGTCAAGAAAAAGAAGATTAATTTATCATGACATGAGCGTGGTCATTTCTTTGTTTGTAAATGATATAATTACCTAAATTTTAATGAATAACATTTTAAACTAGTTGCACATCTATTTATTTAAACTTCAAGTTGCACATCTATATATTTATTTTATTCAAACCAATAAATTGTGAGCACTTATTGGTGTATTATTTGATTTGTGCCTGTGAGTGAGATATGTTTGTATAAACTACAGTAATTATATTTTTCCTTAGGTGGTGATCATAAAAGATAAAAATAGGTGAGTTTGGTGGTGTGATGAATAGTGATGTGAAGCTCGGCAAACATGTCTCTTACACATCAAAATACAACTTGTCATAGTTACTAACACCCTACAAGTAGCAGCAAATCCATTCGACCCTCCTAAAACATTCGATTCAACACTTGTGAAGGTTCTAAACATGCAAATCATTCCTAAGTGAATTCTAATGCTATTGCAATCATTTAATTAGACTGAAACACACAGGATCAAAAATGCCCAAATCGGAAGGTGTATAACCCTAAAATCACTTGCAATTTTAAGCATTTGATTAGATGACAACTAGAAATGGATTGTATACTTACAACTTTGAAAAATCGAAAGTTGAAAATGCTTAGTCGGAATCGAGAGTGTTTTCCGGTTATGAGCGTGTGTGATTAATGGTTTTTGAAAGTGATAAATGAAAAAATCTGAGTTAGTGGAAATATATAGGTGAAGGTTTGAACATTTGACACATTTAGTCCCCTAACCTGAGTTAAATTTAATGCGCAATCCTATTTTCTAAGTTTAAGTCTTTTGTGCACTTTTACACCCTAAAGGTTTGCACCTTTTTCATGTGAAGCCCAAACTTGGTTAAATGATTAATTTTGCAGAAAATTCATTTTCTGCCCCCTCGAATTAGCATTAAATTTTGTGTTAAAGAAATTTACACAATTTTAATTTGAGAGATCAACTCCGGTGATGATGAAACAATTCAACTTTAAAAGACTTTTGAGAAAATGCAAGCTTCATGATTTATCACGGTTTTTCTCCCCCTCAAAACATGTTCCATTTTAAGACATAAAAAATCTTTTTGGATTTAATTTGTTTTTTAGTTGTATATTGTTTTTAGAAAATAGTGGAAAGAATGAACAAATAAAAATCTTTTTGGATTTTATATGTTTTTTTTAACGATTAATTAATACTAGTATAAATTTGATCCCGCTAAATTTCCCTGTCCCTGTTGATTAAGAAATATCTTGAGAATTTAAAATCCTAGAACATCGATCAAAGAACTTTTGTTGAGAATTTAAAATTTTCTCTGTCACTAAAATTCTCTCCAACTAAAACAGTAATGCTAAATGCAAACATATAACTTTAACTTTTAACGGCATGCTCACTCGACAGAACTCAAATAAGAAACAATAGATATGTCTTCTAATTATGTATACTCAAATGGCGGAACTTGAAACTTTTTTTTAGAAGGGCCAAAATAAATGACAAAGTGATATACAAAAGCTTAAACGTATGCATTATTTATTTATTTATTTATTTTTTGTTAATAACACCTATTACTTTAATACATAGATATATTTAGCGGGATGGCTAAGGGTATTTTTTTTTTTTTTTTTTTTTTTTTTTTTACCACACCCAATGGGTGTCAAGAATGGGCCTAATGAATAATAACTAACGAGTGTTAGTTAACGGCCATTATCTATTAACAGTCGTTAACTAACGACATTTATCTTTTCTTTAACATTAAAAAAATCAACATATTTGATTGTTCCTTAATGTAACATATCCGTTGTGCAAGTCCTTCATGACCAACTTGGCAATATGACGTTAACATAAAGGACAATTTTCATAACAAAATTTAAAAAATTTACAAAAATGAAGTAAACTAAAGTCAACTATGGATTTGGAAAGTCAAGCTATGTGTTTTTTATATCTTTGCAAAACAATTGTGCGTTACCTGTTAAGAAACTACTCCGTAAAAGTTACCCATGAATAAATAAATAAATATAGTCAGTAACATTTTAAAAAAGTTAGTCTTATGTGGCTAAAAACAGATACTACTAGTAACTTTTAATTCCAGTGTATTAATTTCTACTTCCAGCACTACTATACTAAACCAATAAACTAAATTTTAACACTCCGTACTAAGCACTAAGCAGCCAAAATTCAACATACATAAACTTACTGCTTTGTGGCCAAAGTGTGAAGGCCAAAACTTGAAGACAACTTATTTATCTCATGGATCATCTTCTTGACCCGGTTTGGACCGAGTTAATATCTGACACCATAAACACATAAAATCAACCTTCAATTTCTTTAAGCAATCCGACAAAAAAGAACAATATGAATATTACTTAATCTAAGACTGTTAACTTAACAGTTTAGTGAAAATTTTACATCATTGTACGGCATTTCGGTAACACACCGTTTGCAGTTCTGCATGATACTAAATTTCATGTATCAGTAGCATGTTTCATATATGTTTCAAACTTTCAATGTTTATACTTACACAACCTTTGACCTTTAAAAGTCAACTTTGAGTCCATGTGGTGATACTATTCTCACTAAACTGTTGTCAAAATTTTACATTCTATATTTTGTAGCCCAGCTGTAAGAAACATAAAGGCAACATTACAAAAACAAATAAGTAATGTACAAATTTAACTTATTTTCTTACCACCCTAATAACCCGTTGTGCCACATGGAAAAATTAAGTAATGTTGTTTTTATTTGATAACTGCATCCCTTGTTCCCGACTTCAGATTCTATCGGAAAGTGGATTTTCGCAGATCACTATCAGTGACGTAGCTTCGTATTCCTGATCAAACATGTTTAATTTTTCAGTAGTAAGCACTATAATAGACAATATATCATGTGCTTCCATAGAGAATGAAATCCAATGAAAAGTCAATAGTTTGACTCAAAAGTCAATCTTTCACTGATTTCAACCCATTATAGACTATATTTTTGCAAATGTAAACTTTTCTTGAATTTATTTATAACATGATCATAACTAGTGTTAGAGACTTGATTCAAGAGTATATAACTAGTGTTAGAGACTTGGTTCCTTGGCGTATCTCCTTATACTTTGATTTTAAACGGCTAGCTGAAACCAAACCATTGAAGGCGGAGATTAAACTTCAAGTTCAGTATGTTAAATATAAATTATATTGTAATTTCAAAAAAAAAAAAAAAAAAAAAAAAAAAAAAAAAAAAAAAAAGAGTTTCTTTGATGATAGTTTTTGGTCAAAGTTAGATGTGTTTTTTTTTCAGACATAGAGAAAAAATTACCTCCAGCTTGATCAGCACACTCAGATGATCAGACCCATGAAATAGAATGAATCTTTTCTATTATTCTTTACCAAAAGTAACATCAATACGACCAGAAGCTATAACAAGAACAACTGGTGCACCACCTGTAGACACGGTGAATGTTTCATCATCAGATCATCACTTGACCATGGTACACGGGACTTCTGCTTTTGGTGCCTGTGCTATTCACGGATTTATATGTAGCAGAATGTTTTATAATAAGAGGTTTTTATCTCGGATGTAAAACCACATGACTCAAGAAGCCATCTAGACCTGAAAATACGCAGACCTTTCATCCTAAAAATACTCTCTGGAAGATGACTAATGCCTGTTCCAGTGATATCCAACTCTTTTAAACATTCTAACCATCCAATTTCCTCAGGCAATTCCGCAACTTGAATACTATTACTAAGGTCGAGCTTTGGACATTCAGCAGGAATCTGAAGTTCGACCAAATCACGACACCCTTTGAGACTTACCGTCTCAAGATTTGGAGTAACCCCAAGGTGAAGGGTCCTCAACTTTAAATTATAAAGGACGAGATTTACGAGCTTTGGACGTTCAGCGGGCATACGAAGTTCAACGATTATCAATACAGTGGTTGAGTCTTAGTGTCTCAATATTCGGAGTAATCCCAAGGTGAAGAGTCGTCAACTTTAAATTATAAAGGTCGAGAGTTACTAGCTTTGGACATTCAGCGGCAAGTTCGACCATATCAGTACAATTCTTGACTCTTAGCGTATTAAGATTTGGAGTAACCCCGAGGTGAAGGGTCCTCAACTTTAAATTATAAAGGTCGAGAGTTACGAGCTTTGGACATTCAGCGGCAATTTCGACCATATCAGTACAATTCTCGACTCTTAGCGTATCAAGATTTGGAGTAACCCCGAGGTGAAGGGTCCTCAAGTTTAAATTATAAAGGTCGATAGTTACGAGCTTTGGACATTCAGCCAGCATAAGAAGTTCGACCATATCAGTACACTTCTTAACTCTTAGCGTCTCAAGATTCGGAGTAATCCCTAGGTGTAGGTTCCTCAACTTTGAATTATTGAGGTCGAGAGATCCGAGTTTTGGACTTTCAGCAGGCATGTGTAATATTTCCAAACTCTTACAATCACGGATACATAACTCCTTTAGATTTGGAGTAACCTGGAAATGAACTTCTACCAAATCATGACAATCTTCAAGATATAGTGTCTCAAGATTCGGAGCCACACTAAGGTCAAGGGTCCTCAAATAATGTGAACGGGTAAACTTTAGGAACCTGAGCTTTAAACAAGCCTGTCATAAATAAGCAAAAAAAATGGAAAGATAAATGGTATTAATTGGTGTAATGCGTAACAAAAGAGGGAAAGATAAAACTAGCAATTAATGAATCAACCATTAATTATTCTACGTACCTTTTCTTCTCCATCTTTCCAAAGTTGAACCATATAGCTGAAATTCATTTCAAGTCCAACAAGATTATTTGGTTGAAATGATTTTGGTAAACTTGAAAAAGGATAATCATCCCAACTCAGAAATCGTAAGGCATTTGGAAGGTGTAGACTATCTTTCCATTTGCTAACTTCGTCTGCACTTACATATCCGCCACCATACACGTGAAGAAATCTAAGTTCCTTCATGTTTGCGAGACCGTTCTTTAAAATTTCAAAATTCAATCCATGTGCATATGCATTCAGTGTTATACATTCTGTTGCTTGGGTACCCTGTACGTAATTCAAAAAGCAGAGACCATGAGATTTGTTTCATTACAAAAGAAAATGTGAAGTTAATTTCTAAATGAAATGTTTAGGTTAGGGTTTCTACATTTTATAAAAAAATTGGGTATTTTTGTTTTTTCTATTAAATTATAGGAATTGGATGAATGAGTTGTGTTATTTGAGTGTGAATTAAGTAGTTATTTATGAAGTAAAAAAGTAGAAAGAAGGGAGTGACTGATAGGTGGTCGTGGTTTTTAGGGGATGGTAAATGGGTTTGATGATTGTTGGTGGGATTTTGAATTTTCATAGTGAGATAAGAATGGCTTATTGTCATGAAAGCTATTTGTGTAAGTATATACAGTAATAAGATATAGAGTAAATTATTGTAGAAATCGTCTTTTGTGATTTGTTAAGATTGCAAAATTGTTCGCGGTCTTTCATAAGTGCAGTGGCTCCAAGTGAAGAAAACTTGAGTTTGATTTGATCCTTTATATATGAAATACTATAGATGATTTTTGCAATCTTGGCAAACCAAGGAGGCGCATGCATTTATGAAATGTTCAAGCCGCATGGACGTTTTTTGCAATACACTCTAATAAAATATATCAAAAAACAAACATACTTCACTTTTAACAATTAATGTAAGTTAGCGTTAGTAAATTTGGACCAAACTTGTATCGAGTGTTTCATTTTAGGACCACAAGGCTAATCGGCGATTACAAGGTGCACGGCCTTTCACCTTGTTGATTTTTACAAGGTAATCGGTTTTGTAATCGGTGATTACTAAGTAATCGGCCTTGTAATCGGTTATTAATCGCTACAAGGCTTTCAGCCGCCTCACTACAGACTCACGATTTTTGCAAGATTGGCCATTGGGTTCAAAAGAATGTTTAATGATGTAATGAAACAAAATTTTATTTTTGTACAATGATTAAATTAAACTTTTAGAAAAGTATACTGACTTATAGTTTAACAAAAATAACTTGATACTTCCCGAGCCATTACCCAATATATCTTCAATTTCCTCCCTAATCCATAACCGGCTATGCCTTTCAGGTTTATTGGGGTTCTCACGACGAACAATATTCTTGCCCATTTCTTCTATATGGTCGTGCATCCCCAACCTATCACCTCTAGAAATATTTATAAGAGATCTCTGCTTAAGAACTCCTAAGCCAACTTTAGCAAAAAAAGCCACAGCTTTCAAGCACTATGACCGCATCCTCTTCCTTCCAACCTTTCAGAAAGCATGCAACATCTAGAAACATTTCTTTGTGATCATCCTCAAGACCATCATAACTGAGTTCCAATTTTTCCATAGTTGCCTTCAATGGGATTTTTTTTAGTCTTGCTAGGGTATCTTTCCAATAAGGCACGTTTTGACCACAAAGAAGTGAACCCAAAACTTTGATTGTTAATGGAAGACAATTAGCGTACTGTACAACTTCTTCTGAAAGCTCTTCATACCCTACAACCGGAATATCTCTATTAAATGCATACTTACCCAAGAGACAAATCGCTTCCGCGGGCGATAATAGGCTGATGTCATTAATGAACTTCACTTGGTGGGCTACCAGAACCTGCTGATCTCGTGTGGTAATGATAACTCTGCTTCCCGATTTGAACCAGTCATGCTTGCCTGCTAACACCTCAAGTTGTTCTATATCATCAACATCATCTAGAACAATAAGAACTTCCTCCCACGCAACAAATTTTTCATCATGTTTGTTCCTTCATGAACACTATTTACAGTGATGTCTTTATTACTTAACACACTGCAAAGAATTTGTTGTTGCAACTGTTTCAAACACAAAGAGGATTTTGAAACATCCTTTACATTTTCAACAAAGGCTTTACCGTCAAAATGAATGAATATTCGATCAAAAACTACTTTTGCCAAAGTTGTCTTCCCCCCACCTCCCATCCCCCATATCCCAATCATGCGGACATCATCAGCATCAAGTTCTAAAGATGAAAGGACAGTTTCTCTTCGTGTCTCCATGCCTACTAAATTTTCGTCAACACTTGAACTACTAGAACATATCTTTTTGAAAATAACGTCAACAATTTTCTCGATCAATATGGATTCATCCCTGTAACATTCATAAAGATCTAAATAATTAGCTCTCAATTAGTTTGATATAATATTAATTCATATAGCAAAGAAATTACCCTTTCAACTCTGACCCAGCAAGTTTGCCTGCATCGTTCAAAGCGTCCCTCCATTTCGTAGCAGCCTCGTCATTTTCATGTTTTTTAAAAGCTTCTCCAACCGCCCCACTTTGGTTGCGGATTTCCGTGGGTTCCACATGATAAAAGACTGGGTAAGCAATCCGCTCATCACTAGTCTTCTGAAATTCCATAATCTTGACAAGCTCATTTAAGCACCAACGCGAAGATGCATAGTCCTTAGAAAACACAATAATGAAGAATCTTGACTCCTCAATAGATTTGCTGAGCTGCTTGTCGATTGTTTTCCCTTTTTCAATTTTCTTATCATCCTTGTAAGTTTGAATCCCTTGCTGCACAAGAGCTTTATAAAGATGACTAACAAAGTTGTTACGAGTTTCACCTCTAAAGCTTAAAAAGACATCATACTTGAAGCTCTTTTGAGTGGATGAAGTTGAAGTTGAAGCCATTGAAGTTACTGTTGAAGGATTGTATGAACAGCTGGATGAGATGAATAACCTTTAATTTCTAGAGCAATGATCAACAAGACAATAGTAATGTGAAGGCAACTGTGTTTTTGTGGAAATAAAATTTTGAGTAACGTGGAGACATAAAAACCACTTATTTGGTCAAATGAAATAATGTTTTCATATTCACACAAAAGTTGCAATTTTTATCCTCCTATTGTTGAGATTAGCAAATATGATTAAATAGCTAAATCTTAGTAAATCATTTTTTTATCACAAAATTAAAACCCTTCTTTTCAAAAGAAAATATATCAAAAACAATTTATGGTTATGCAAGAGAATTAAAAATAAATAAATAAATAAATTGCCTTTTTTTTCGAGGTCCATTTGATTACTTGTAGAAAGATTACTTGTTATAGCAGAAATGTAAGTCAAGAAAAAGATGATTAATTTATCAAGACATGAGCGTGGTCATTTCTTTGTTTGTAAATGATATCATTACCTAAATTTTAGTGAATAACATTTTAAACTAGTTGCACATCTATTTATTTAAACTTCAAGTTGCACATCTATATATTTATTTTATTCCAACCAATAAATTGTGAGCTCTTGTTGGTGTATTATTTGATTTGTGCCTGTGAGTGAGATATGTCTGTATAAACTACAGTAATTATATTTTTCCTTAGGTAGTGATCATAAAAGATAAAAATAGGTGAGTTTGGTGGTGTGATGAATAGTGATGTGAAGCTTAGCAAACATGTCTCTTACACATCAAAATACAACTTGTCATAGTTACTAACACCCTACAAGTAGCAGCAAATCATTCCTATTAAACCCAAAAACATTCGATTCAACACTTGTGAAGTTTCTAAACATGAAAATCATTCCTAAGTGAATTCTAATGCTATTGCAATCTTTTAATTAGACTGAAACACACAGGATCAAAAATGCCCAAATCGAAAGTTGTAAAACCCGTGAAATTTTAAGCATTTCATTAGATGACAACAAGAAATGGATTGTAAACTTACAACTTTGAAAAATCGAAGGTTGAAAATGCTTAGTCGGAATCGAGAGTGTTTTCCGGTTATGAGCGTGTATGTGAATATGTGATGGTTTTTGAAAATGATAAATGAAAAAATCTGAGTTAGTGGATATTTATAGGTGAATGTTTGAATATTTGACACATTTAGTCCCCTAACCTGAGTTAAGTTTAATGCGCAGTCCTATTTCCTAAGTTTAAGTCTTTTGTGCACGTTTAGACCCTTAAGGTTTGCACCTTTTTCATATGAAGCCCAAACTTGGTGAAATGATGAATTTTGCAGAAAAGTCATTTTCTCCCCCCTCGAATTAGCATTATATTTTGTGTTAAAGAAATTTGCACAATTTTAATTCGAGAGATCAACTCCGGTGATGATGAAACAATTCAACTTTAAAAGACTTTTGAGAAAATGCAAGCTTCATGATTTATCACGGTTTTTCTCCCCCTCAAAACATGTTCCATTTTAAGACATAAAAAATCTTTTTGGATTTAATTTGTTTTGTAGTTGTATTTTGTTTTTAGAAAATAGTGGAAAGAATGAACAAATAAAAATCCTTTTGGATTTTATACGTTTTATATTTTTATGTTTTGTTATTCATGAAAAATATTTACAAGATGCAATGTTTGACTGGTTTTCAAGAAAGTTTTCAAGTTTTTTCAGATTTTTTGAGTCAAACATCGCATACCAATTCGATAGAATAGATCAGCATACCGTTTTGGAGGAATGGCTTTTGTGAACAAATCCGCCAATTGGTATTTAGTATCCACAAAATATATTTCTATTGTACCCTTCACGACGTGTTCGTTGATGAATTGATAACGGAGAGCAATATGCTTAGACCTTGAGTGCTGAACAAGGTTGCAGGAGATTGTGACGGCACTTTTCGAGTCACAATACATGTAAATGATATTCGTGGTTTGTGGATATGAAATTGAACAAACCTCATGCGCCATTTTTTTGGAACGATTATTTGTTCATTTACACTAATTAATAGTATAAATTTGATTCCGCTAAATTTCCCTATCCTTATTAATTAAGAAATATCTTGAGAATTTAAATTCCTAGAACATCGATCAAAGAACTTTTGTTGAGAATTTAAGGATGCGTTTAGTTGGAGAGAAATTCTCTATTTTTTCAAGAAATTTTTCATAAGAAAATAAAAAAATTGAAAACGTGTTTAGTCGCACTTTTTTCCAACAATTTAAAAAAAAATGAAAATTTCATTTTCTAAATTTTAACTAAGAAATTGAAAAGCTCATTCTACCATTCTCACTTTTTTCTATCTCATTTTTTTTCTCAACTCCAACAAAAACACATACATCATTATACCCCTAATCTCACGTGTCATCCTCCACCACTGACCATCGCCGCCACCACCCTCCGTCGCCACCACCGTTGCAATTTGAGGTAATCTTCTTATCATTTTTAAAAAAGAAAAATATAACTCCAACTAAACGGATTTTCAAAATTCTCAACTCTTCTTTAGAGAAGAAAAATAATTCCATTCTCAATGAATTTAGAAATGCAAAAAGAGAAAAAAATTTCTACAACTAAACGGCACCTAAATTTTTCCCTGTCACTAAAATTCTCTCCAACTAAAACAGTAATGCTAAAAGCAAACATATAAATTTAACTTTTAACGGCATGCTCACTCGGTAGAACTCAAACAAGAAACAATAGATATGTCTTCTAATTATGTATACTCAAATGGTGGAACTTGAAACTTTTTCTTAGAAGGGCCAAAATAAATGTCAAAGCGATATACAAAAGGTTAAACGTATACATTTTTTATTTTATTTATTTATTTATTTATTTTTGGTAATAACACCTATTACTTTAATATATAGATAGATTTAGCAGGATGGCTAAGAGCCTTTTTTTTTTTTTTTTTTTTTTTTTTTTTTTTTTTTTTTTCGCTACTGCCACACTCAATGAGTGTCAAGAATTGGCCTAATGAATACTAACTAACGAGCGTTAGTTAACGGCCGTTATTTATTAACGGTCGTTAACTAACGACCATTATCTTTTCTTTAACATTAAAAAAATCAACACAGATTTTACGTGATTGGTCTTTCATGCAACAGATCCGTTGCGTAAGTCCTTCATGACTAACTTTGCAATATGACGTTAACATAAGGACAATTTTCATAACAAAATTACAAAAAAAAAAATACAAAAATAACCCTTGGTGTTATCGATTCGTTACAGAGTTAGGCCCTCGCGGTCAGGACCGCTCACAACGGAAATCAATAATTTTGTATTCAAAAGTCCCGTCGCGAAGCGCGGGCTTTCACACCTCGTGTAGTTACATCTATAAGAAATACACGCAATGAATGATACCGCAAATTAGTTTAAAGCTCAACTTAACTATCGTTACGTTTTTTTTTTTTTTTTGAATTCATCAACAGGATTCTAAAGTTGCTAAAAACAGCATATGAAAGATATCGAACAATACATTATGATTCAGAATCAAACATGTTAACAAGTTACTGAGTGGCTACCGTTTTCCAAAATGATGTAAACTAAAGTCAACTATGGATTTGGAAGGTCAGGCTCTGTGTTTTCTATATCTTTGCAAAACAATTCTGTTACCTGTTAAGAAACTACTCCGTAAAAGTTACCCATGAATAAATAAATAATTATAGTCAGTAACATTTAAAAAAAGTTAGTCTTATAATTACGGTGGCTAAAAACAGATACTACTAGTAAATTTTAATTCCAGTGTATTAATTTCTACTTCCAGCACTACTATACTAAACCAATAAACTAAATTTTAATACTCCGTACTAAGCACTAAGCAGCCAAAATTCAACATACATAAACTTACTGCTTTGTGGCCAAAGTGTGAAGGCCAAAACTTGAAGACAACTTATTTATCTCATGGATCATCTTCTTGACCCGGTTTGGACCGAGTTAATATCCGACACCATAAACACATAAAATCAACCTTCAATTTCTTTAAGCAATCCGACAAAAAAGAACAATTGAATATTACTTAATCTAAGACTATGTTAACTTAACAGTTTAGTGAAAATTTTACATCATTGTACGGCATTTCGGTAACTCACCGTTTGCAGTTCTGCATGATACTAAATTTCATGTATCAGTAGCATGTTTCATATATGTTTCAAACTTTCAATGTTTATACTTACACAACCTTTGACCTTTAAAAGTCAACTTTGAGTCCATGTGGTGATACTATTCTCACTAAACTGTTGTCAAAATTTTACATTCTATATTTTGTAGCCCAGCTGTAAGAAACATAAAGGCAACATTACAAAAACAAATAAGTAATGTACAAATTTAACTTATTTTCTTACCACCCTAATAACCCGTTGTGCCACATGTAAAAAAAAGTAATGTTGTTTTTATTTGATAACTGCATCCCTTGTTCCCGACTTCAGATTCTATCGGAAAGTGGATTTTCGCAGATCACTATCAGTGACGTAGCTTCGTATTCCTGATCAAACATGTTTAATTTTTCAGTAGTAAGCACTATAATAGACAATATATCATGTGCTTCCATAGAGAATGAAATCCATTGAAAAGTCAATAGTTTGACTCAAAAGTCAATCTTTCACTGATTTCAACCCATTATAGACTATATTTTTGCAAATGTAAACTTTTCTTGAATTTATTTATAACATGATCATGTAAATGTTTCATTGTTTTAACCATGAACATAGTGAATTCAAAGTGAATAACTATACCTTGATTCAAGAGTATATAGCTAGTATTAGAGACTTGGTTCCTTGGCGTATCTCTTTGTACTTTGATTTTAAACGGCTAGCTGAAACCAAACCATTGAAGGTGGAGATTAAACTTCAAGTTCAGTATGTTAAATATAAATTATATATTGTAGTTCCAAAAAAAAAAAAAGGAGTTTCTTTGATAGTTTTTGGTCTAAGTAAGATGTGTGTTTTTTCAGACTTAGAGAAAAAATTACCTCTAGCTTGATCAGCACACTCAGATGATCAGACCCATGAAATAGAATGAATCTTTTCTATTATTCTTTACGAAAAGTAACATCAATACGACCAGAAGCTATAACAAGAACAACTGGTGCACCACCTGCAGACACGGTGAATGTTTCATCATCAGATCATCACTTGACCATGGTACACGGGACTTCTGCTTTTGGTGCCTGTGCTATTCACGGATTTATATGTAGCAGAATGTTTTATAATAAGAGGTTTTTATCTCGGATGTAAAACCACATGACTCAAGAAGCCATCTAGACCTGAAAATACGCAGACCTTTCATCCTAAAAATACTCTCTGGAAGATGACTAATGCCTGTTCCAGTGATATCCAACTCTTTTAAACATTCTAACCATCCAATTTCCTCAGGCAATTCCGCAACTTGAATACTATTACTGAGGTCGAGCTTTGGACATTCAGCAGGAATCTGAAGTTCGACCAAATCACGACACCCTTTGAGACTTACCGTCTCAAGATTTGGAGTAACCCCAAGGTGAAGGGTCCTCAACTTTAAATTATAAAGGACGAGATTTACGAGCTTTGGACGTTCAGCAGGCATACGAAGTTCAACGATTATCAATACAGTGGTTGAGTCTTAGTGTCTCAATATTCGGAGTAATCCCAAGGTGAAGAGTCGTCAACTTTAAATTATAAAGATCGAGAGTTACTAGCTTTGGACATTCAGCGGCAAGTTCGACCATATCAGTACAATTCTTGACTCTTAGCGTATCAAGATTTGGAGTAACCCCGAGGTGAAGGGTCCTCAACTTCTTTAAATTATAAAGGTCGAGAGATCTGGGTTTTGGACATTCAGCAGGCATGTGTAATTTTTCCAATCTACTACATTTATGGATATTTAACTCCTTTAGATTTGGAGTAACCTGGAAATGAACTTCTACCAAATCATGACAATCTTGAAGATATAGTGTCTCAAGATTCGGAGTAATCCCTAGGTGTAGGTTCCTCAACTTTGAATTATTGAGGTCGAGAGATCCGAGTTTTGGACTATCAGCAGACAAGTGTAATATTTCCAAACTCTTACAATCATGGATACATAACTCCTTTAGATTTGGAGTAACCTGGAAATGAACTTCTACCAAATCATGACAATCTTGAAGATATAGTGTCTCAAGATTCGGAGCCACACTAAGGTCGTGAATGGGTAAACTTTAGGAACCTGAGCTTTAAACAAGCCTGTCATAAATAAGCAAAAAAAAAATGGAAAGATAAATGTTATTAATTGGTGTAATGAGTAACAAAAGAGGGAAAGATAAAAGTAGCAATTAATGAATCAACCATTAATTATTCTACGTACCTTTTCTTCTCCATCTTTCCAAAGTTTAACCATATTGCTGAAATTCATTTCAAGTCCAACAAGATTATTTGGTTGAAATGTTTTCGGTAAACTAGAAAAAGGATAATCAAACCATCTCAGAAATCGTAAGGCATTTGGAAGGTGTAGACTATCTTCATCTAAGTTCCTACATGTTGCAGTTGTAGCATAACACAATTGAAGAAATCTAAGTTCCTTCATGTTTGCGAGACCGTTCAGTAAAATTTCAAAATTCAATCCACCACCTACAAACAGTGTTATACATTGTGTTGCTTGGGTAGCCTGTAATTCAAATACAGATTTGTTTCATTACAAAATAAGATGTGAAGTTAATTTCTGGAATTGAAATGAAATGTTTACGTCAGGGTTTCTAATTTTTATAAAAAATTTGGTATTTTTGTTTTTTCAATTAAATTAGAGGAATTGGATGAATGGATTGTGTTATTTGAGTGTGAATTAAGTAGTTATTTATGAAGTTAAAAAGTAGAAAGAAGGGAGTGACTGATAGGTGTTCGTGGTTTTTAGGGGTGGTTGTTGGGTGACGGTGGGATGGTAAATGGGTTTGATGATTGTTGGTAGGATTATCATAGTGAGATAAGAATGAAGAAGAAGTATATTTGACTAGTGATGTTGAATGGCTTGTTGTCATGAAAGCTATTTGTGTAAAAGTATATAATAAGATATAGAGTAAATTGTAGAAATCGTCTTTTGTGATTTGTTAAGATTGAAAAAATTGTTCACCGTCTTTCATATGTGCAGTGGCTCCAAGTGAAGAAAACTTGAGTTTATTTTGGTCCTTTATATATGAAATACTATAGACGATTTTTGCAATCTTGGCAAACCAAGGAGGCTGCCTGCATTTATGAAATTTTCAAACCGCATGGACGTTTTTTGCAATACATTCTAATAGAATATATGAAAAGACAAACATACTTCACTTTTAACTGTCAATGTAAGTTAGCTTTAGTAAATTTGGACCAAACTTGTAACGAGTGTTTCATTGTAGGACCGAATACAAGTATACTTACTTTTAGTTTAACAAAAATAACTTGATACTTACCAAGCCATTAGCCAATATATCTTTAATTTCCTCCTTAATCCATAACCGGCTATGTCTATCAGGTTTATTGTAGTTCATACGACGAACAATATCCTTGCCCATTTCTTCTATATGGTCGTGCATACCCAAGCGCCAACCTTCAGAAATTGTTATGAGAGATCTCTGCTCAAGAACTCTTAAGCCATTTCTAGCGTGAAATCCACAACTTTCAAGTGCTATAATTGCATCTTCTTTTGACCAATCTTTGAGTAAGCATGCAACATCTAAGAATATTTGTTTATAGTCATCTTCTAGATTCTTATAGCTTAATTCCAACTTTTTCAATGTTTCCTCCAAAGGAATTGTTTTTAGTCTTTCTAGGGTATCTATCCATTCATGCTTATTTTGACCATATAGCTTGGCACCCAAAACTTTGATCGTTAGGGGAAGACCACCCGCATATGTTACAACCTGTCTTGATAGCTCTTCATACCCTTCAATCAGAATATCCCTTTTAAATGCATTCTTACTCAAGAGACAAATCGCTTCCGCATGCGATAAGATGTTGATGTCAATGAACTTCACTTTGTGGGGTGACATGACTTGCTTATCTCGTGTGGTAATGATAACTCTGCTTCCAAATTTATACAGTTGTTAGGTTCTCCTGCTAACGCCTCAAGTTGATCTCTATCATCAACATCATCTAGAATAACAAGAACCTTTCTCCCACGCAACAAAGTTTTCATCATGTTTGTTCCTTTATGAACACTTCTTACAGTGATGTTTTCGTCACTTAGCACACTGCGAAGAATTTGTTGTTGCAACTTATTCAAACCATACAAAGAGGATTTTGAAACTTCCCTTACATTTTCAACAAATACTTTACTGATGCGTGGGAATCGCAACAGGCTTTACCTCTCGAGGGATCTCGAGAAGCTTACAACCCCCACCAAGCAGTGTACCTGATCGTTGTAGTATAGTATAGTGACAAGTACCGGGGGATTGATCGTTCAGCTTAGGAATAGTGTCGCTAGGATTAGAAAACCTAATTACTAGTTCTAAAGGTGAGGGATGATTATTTTTGTATTTTTATGAAAGCAAGTAAAATCTCGGGTTTTGGAAGAGTGGGCGGAATTAGTTGCTATTCAACTAACCCAAAACTAATATATAATCAAAATAAAATACTGAAAATGAAATTAAACTAAATTATACTAAGGTTGTGAGCAGTAATTGGAGAAATTGTGTTTACTTAGACTTCACTACTCCCTAGATATCTTTTACACGTTAATTACTTGTTATAACTGTATGGATGACGGATTGTATTCCTTAATACTATTCGTGGGGTGGCATACATAACTCCCCAACTCTATGAGCTCTTATCTCCTCCTACACCATGACCCAGCACAACTATAGGGATTGTAAACAGTGGCTCATGCATTAAATACAACCAATAAAGACCTAGTACGCCTCAGTTCATGTTTCTTAAGACGTTCAAGCATGTTACCATTTGGAGATCTGCCAGTTTTCTTAAGCCTAACATATAAAATCATTCATCCAAAACAAGAATAAACAAGTAATCAACACATAATCAACATCTAGGTTTCATTAGATCTAAGCAAACACAAAAGAGATCTAGCCTAGCATAATGGAATTGAGACAAGAACAAGATATAAACAACCAACACATAGACATATTGATTGAACTAGCAGGGTACCCGCGCGTTGCAACGGCGGGTACCCTGAAATTAAATTTTCCGGTGAATCATGTATTTTAGTTTATTATGTTTTTTTGACAATAGATTTACGGATATCAAGAATTTCGTTTAGGCCGTGCTCGTTCGGGTTCGAGCCTGTTTGGCCCGCACCCATTCGGGCTCAAGCCCATTAGGCCCGTTGCCCGTTCGGGCCTGAATATTTGTATAATGTGCTTTATTATTTGTATTAGTGACGTTTAATGTAGGAATTGTGTTTAATTTGGTTGTACAATATGCTTGATAATTTGTATTTGTGATGTAAGGGGTGCTTTAATAATTGTATTAATTGTATTTATTGATCAATAAAATAATTGACTACATTAAATATCATTAATGTGGTTTTTTTTTTAATATGTGCATTAAAGTGGTGTATATTATGTTTCTTGTCTTGTAAGTCTGAAAATTATGTGTATTAAAGTGGTGTACATGCATCTTTCCTATTAAAGAAATGTTTTTGGTCTTAAACATTTTAAGACTTCTAAATATAGATGTCCTTAATACATTATAAGGTAGTATAGATTAGAAGAACACTTATCTCAATTACAATGCAAGGTATCAAGGGTTTGGAACCCTTGAAAAACCTGTAAAAGATGCACCAAATTCTTCTTTAGGGTTTCACCAAAACTTCCCTCTTTTAATGAAAAAACTAGAAAACTATATATAGGAAAACCGAGGTGACGGCGTCAAGAGTAAGGGTGTGACGCCGTCATCTCGCCGCCAAATACTTCCTCGGACGGCCTTGATCTACTTATGACGGCCTATGTGACGCCGTCAGCAACCACGGTATTTTATTCTTTGGGTCTTGACGCCGTCAAGAGCAATCTGTGACGCCTTCATGCACTGTTCCAGCATAGAAATTTGAGACTTTGCCATTTTCTTCACTTTTATGCTCCAAATACGTCCAAAATGGCTTCTTTTCCAGAATTCACTCTCCAAGTACCTAAAATCACAAAAGGAACGATTTAGGGCAATATTTGACCAAATAAAGTCGGATTCGGGCTTAAATGACCCCTTAAAAACGGATCATTTTTCGCCTCATCATATACCCTTACACTTGAGATTTGCTTGTCCTCAAGCAAATGAGCTTTTATTCTACTCAAAAGACAAGTTAGGGGTCATTTAACACTAATATAAAAGTAATTACAACAAATAATCGTTCCACTAAAGACCAATAGACAAGCACGGAGGTCATACACAAGCACCTCACAAATAGTGTTTAGATACTCATATCTCTCGGGTGTAATAAAGTAATATAACATTATGGAAATGGAAGATATCTCTCACTACCTGTCATTGCAAAACAGATTACCATAGGCTTGGGAAAGGATCAAACCTCCACCACATGGCGTAAGCACCTAGGATAAACTATCAAAGAGGTCTTTTAAAGGGTTGTAACGTTAGGTATAGGGATATGAATTACACGGTTTTGTTGGATAAAGGAAGTTTTACTGGTGGCGAGTTAACAATCTTGGTTAATTACATGTACAATATGGCGTTGCTAAGCCAAGACTAGACTCGACTTAAGCTAATAAATGAAAAATAACAAAAACATAAAATGAACATAGAATGAAAATGGGATGGTAGTCCGTATGTTTTTTCTATCTTTTTTTCTTTTTCTATATTTTTTTTCTTTTTCTTGATTTTTTCGATTTTTTTTTTTTTTTTTTTTTTTTTTTTTGCATACACTCTTACCCTACCATCCAAAATAATACATCATAGGGAATGAACATTCCCCTTACACTTGAATCTTTACATACTTTACATTCAACTATTCTAATGACTCGAATTAAGAAAATCAAAACACTTGGAGCACTTTTAAGATTAACGTACATATGGGGGTAATAATATGATGTTCTTCCCCATTACTCCATAAAATAAGTACTTACCCATGAGTCCCAATCGTCCCAAAACAATATGTATAAAGATATGACTCGACTTAGCAACCATGTAATCAATTAGAAAGTTAACTTAGGGTTTAACAAATAACAATAATGCACTAAAAATGAGCGCATACATGGAAGGCTAAGGAGATTTGGTTGTACATTTAAATGGGGTGTAACAAATTCTTCCTTTAAGTAAGATGCTTAAAGTTAGAAATGAAAAGATAGGCTCGGAGGGGTGTACTAGGGGTTTCGTGTACTAAAAATGAGTACAACGCTAAGGTTGTGGGAAAAATTAGTTGACTTAACTAGCCAAGTAATATGACTTAAATGGTCAAGTAATTAGGATACGGGTTTAACACAAGGGTGATCCTAATGCCTCTTATCATGTAGTAAATCCTACCACACGAATGTAGTCTCACTAGCGGTCTCAGGATGCATCACTAACTCAAGTTCTAGAATCTAAATGCTACGGGTACACTCATAAGCACTAATAATGAATGCTTTTCCTATCAAATCTAAAGGCGAACCTCACATTTTTGGGTGGAAAATTTTTCTGAATATACGGTTATGTGCTAGTCATACAACCTCCTATCCATGAGACGCTTGCTATGGCTAAAGTTTCACTCCTAAATGTTGTAAAAAATTTTAAATTTGGCGCTAAAATTACACTAACAAGTATTTCTCATAGTTTTATTACACATCTACTATCAAACAAAACAAACTCAAGCGAAAGTGCATATGTAAGGTATCATCTTTTTACCCTCCCCTTACACTTAAGATGAACATTGTCCCCAATGTTCAAGTAAAGAATGTAAAAGTGAAAAAGTAAAGAGAATGAAATCAAATACTCCCCTGATTCGCTCGGTATGGATTATAGGTTGGCCAGGTTAGATCTTCCTCCAAGAAAACGAACAATCAAAGCTTCCCTTCCAGAATATAAATCATCTTCTTGTCGAACATAACCTGTAAATCCTGACAACAATAGACAAGACAACCTCGCGTAAAATCGGCGGCATCCTATATAAGTTACTAAATCCTAGAAAACAAGATAAGATATAATGCTTGTGGAATGAAGTTTGCAGATTTCCTGGAGATTATAAAACTTAATAATTCACAAAAACCATAAGACTCCGTTAGAAAAACAAAACCAGTAAAATTTCCAGATTTTTAACTCCTGACGCCGTCAAGAGTAATACTCTGACGCCGTCAGAATGGACCTGCAGAAATTCTTATGTTAAGTTTCCGGAAAATTTCTGGAAAAACTTGGTCCTACTTCCTGGAAAATCCTGCAAAACTTCATTATGACTCAATACAAGCATTTGACTCTAACAATTACGAATATACATGTTCATTTAATATTATGGAGAATCATGATCGGTTTGTTTCTTAAAAACATATTTGGGGTTTCCCCTTACACTTATCTCTTTGCAAAAATACCTTTAGGTTGGAGTTAAGACTAGGCCTAACAACATAGTAAAGTATTTCCACATTTTAATTGAGAAACATGATCAACCAACAATAAAAATAAAACATGCATACGGAAGCAAATAACAATCAAACAAATAAAATCACACAAAACATGGGTTGCCTCCCAAGAAGCGCTTTTCTTTATTTACGAGTCTTGTAGCTAGACTCAAAGTCATGGGCTATCACATGATTCGGGTGAGTTCCTCGTTGAGGACATCTTTGGGATCAAACTTAGGTTTCAACTTTCTATCGGTTTCCTTAGTATGGTATGACCTTTCAAACTTTTCTCCGTCCAGATCATACAAGGTCATTCTAATATGCCATGACCCGTCACCTTCTTTAGGTGGCTTGTCTCACCTCCATTTACACTTATCTCCCTCTCTTTTCCATTTATTCCTTTCTATGTTGATGGGCATTACGCTTAATAGCTCAATCATCTTCCTAAAGACTAAGGGGTCCTCAAAGGGGTCTAGCTCCTCATCTCTAGCTATGAGTTGTTCTACCGAATGTGTCTTTTCAACAAAGTCTTTCTCTAGATAGAATGGGCATTGAGGTCCTATAAAGTTCCTTTCTATCCAAGGCCCATATCTAGACGGTCTCCTATTCATCTCTACCCAATACGATGTTGGTTCATCATCACAATCATAACTATGCTTCTTAACATCATACATCGACCAAGTATCGCCTTCACCTACCGTTATCTTTGATTCCTTGCAATCTATCATGGCACTAGCGGTTGCTAAAAATCCTCTTCCTACCAATAATGGGCATGTAGTGTCACTAACCATGTCTAGGACGTGAAAATCCGCTAATATAGTTAACTTTCCTACGTGAACAACTACATCCTTAATCATTCCAACCGGGCGTGCAATACTCCCATCCGCTAGCCCTATCAATACCTCCGTTTCCTCTAACTTTCCTAGCTTAAGAGCGGTGAATAAGGATAAGGGAATCAAGTTGAGGCTTGACCCTAAATCAGCTAATGTGTCGAAAGCTTCGGATCTTCCTATCTTACAAGGCAAAACAAATATACCCGGGTCATCAAGCTTTTTAGGCAACTTATTTTGAACGAAGGCGGTCCCATTTTTGCCTAGCTTACACTTCTCATATTTTTCTAGGAGGGCACTATAGTAGGGTGCACGCGCTAAGACATCAATGACGGGGCGTTCAAGGTGAAGTTCTTTGAATTCATCGTCAAGGTCTTGCGTAAGAGGTGTTTCAACAATGCTTTTGACCGGCTCTATAGTGGGTGTTTTATTTGATTGGTCCTTTTGGGGAACTTGGTTTTGTTTGAAACACGTGCTCATTGATTTAACCGAGTAATATTGTGGACACGAAGTGGGTGACGAAACTGATGATATGGAATTAACGGTTAGTTTCGGATTCTTGACCGTGTCACTCGGGAGTGCTCCCATTTCTCGGTCATTGAGAACTTTCAACAATGCATCAATTCTAGTGGTCATCTCGCTTTGCTTTTGTTTGAAATCGGCTTCAAACTTAGATATGCGAGCTTCTTGAGATGCCATGAACTTTGACATCAATCCTTCAAGATTGTTGGTACTACCATCGTTGTTAGAAGGATTGTTGTTGAAAGTACGGTTGGATGGTGGACCGTTTGGTTGGTAACGATTAGGCGGATTGGAAGAATTGGGTTGATTTTGTTTCCACCTAAGGTTTGGGTGATTTTTCCAAGAGGGGTTGTATGAATCACCATAAGTGTTTGGCTCAGGCTTGAAAGTGTACCACTTATCTCCCGCTTCGTCGGTACGCGTGGACGCGTAGTCCGCAAAAGCTGTTCCGGGGAGTTCCACACAATCACGAGTGTCATGGGGACCACTACATAATTCGCATGAAGAAGTGATTTTGTTCACTTGGCTTGAATGCTTCGGAGCTTCGTAAGATTTCATGAGAAACTTGACTTGGTCCTTAAGTTCCATGATCCTACGGTCGGGAGTGCTAGAATTGTTCGAAGGCAAAGATATTGCCTTGACCGTTTTGTTCAAATCACGGGGATCATTCCAACTTTCATTGTCATATAAGGCAAGATCTTCTATGAGTTCCCATGATTGTTCCGCACTAAGATCACGTAGCATACCACCGGCCGATTGGTCAATGGTTCGCCTTGTGGAGATGTCGATATGGTCATAGAAGATTTGGACTTGGAGCCAAAGATCTATGCCATGATGAGGGACTTTTTGGAGTAAGTCCTTGAAACGAGTCCATGCTTCATAAAGAGATTCATTTTGACGTTGTTGGAACATCAAGATGTCATTCCTAAGCTTAGTAGTTCTCCCCGGTGGGAAAAATTGAGCAAGGAAACGAGTGGTGAAATCATCCCATGTGGTGATGGATCCCACGGGTAAACGCTCAAGCCATTGACTAGCTTGATCCCGTAGAGAGAATTGGAATAGGCGTAAACGGGTAGTCTCTCTAGTTTCAACACCTAGGTCTATGGAATCTACGATTTTGAGGAAGTCTTTAAGGTGTTGGTTTGGATCTTCGGAACGAAGTCCATGGAATGCACATCCGCTTTGCACCAACCGGATGGTGTCGGATCGCAAGGGGGTCACATTGTCTCCGGTGAGCTCAATGGTGTTTCGGTAGCCTTGGTGGCTAGGTCGGGAATACTCTCCTAAGGTTCGGTGCCTAAGGGGTTCTAATGGTGGGTTTTGTTGTGGTGGGATGATGGGTTCAAAGATGTTACCACCTTCCATGATGTCGGATGGTAAAGAGTTACGAACAAAGGCACGAAGAAATAAGATAGACTAAAGAAAACCTAAAAATAAAAATAAAAATCTTACTAGAAAGGAATCTAGCAAGTAGACCTAATAAAAAGAAATCCTAACCTAGACAATAACTATTCCCCGGGCTGCGGCGCCAAAAACTTGATGCGTGGGAATCGCAACAGGCTTTACCTCTCGAGGGATCTCGAGAAGCTTACAACCCCCACCAGGCAGTGTACCTGATCGTTGTAGTATAGTATAGTGACAAGTACCGGGGGATTGATCGTTCAGCTTAGGAATAGTGTCGCTAGGATTAGAAAACCTAATTACTAGTTCTAAAGGTGAGGGATGATAATTTTTGTATTTTTGTATTTTTATGAAAGCAAGTAAAATCTCGGGTTTTGGAAGAGTGGGTGGAATTAGTTGCTATTCAACTAACCCAAAACTAATATATAATCAAAATAAAATACTGAAAATGAAATTAAACTAAATTATACTAAGGTTGTGAGCAGTAATTGGAGAAATTGTGTTTACTTAGACTTCACTACTCCCTAGATATCTTTTACACGTTAATTACTTGTTATAATTGTATGGATGACGGATTGTATTCCTTAATACCATTCGTGGGGTGGCATACATAACTCCCCAACTCTATGAGCTCTTATCTCCTCCTACACCATGACCCAGCACAACTATAGGGATTGTAAACAGTGGCTCATGCATTAAATACAACCAATAAAGACCTAGTACGCCTCAGTTCATGTTTCTTAAGACGTTCAAGCATGTTACCATTTGGAGATCTGCCAGTTTTCTTAAGCCTAACATATAAAATCATTCATCCAAAACAAGAAAAAACAAGTAATCAACACATAATCAACATCTAGGTTTCATTAGATCTAAGCAAACACAAAAGAGATCTAGCCTAGCATAATGGAATTGAGACAAGAACAAGATATAAAAAACCAACACATAGACATATTGATTGAATTAGAAGAACACTTATCTCAATTACAATGCAAGGTATCAAGGGTTTGGAACCCTTGAAAAACCTGTAAAAGATGCACCAAATTCGTCTTTAGGGTTTCACCAAAACTTCCCTCTTTTAATGAAAAAACTAGAAAACTATATATAGGAAGACCGAGGTGACGGCGTCAAGAGTAAGGGTGTGACGCCGTCATCTCGCCGCCAAATACTTCCTCGGACGGCCTTGATCTACTTATGACGGCCTATGTGACGCCGTCAGCAACCACGATATTTTATTCTTTGGGTCTTGACGCCGTCAAGAGCAATCTGTGACGCCTTCATGCACTGTTCCAGCATAGAAATTTGAGACTTTGCCGTTTTCTTCACTTTTATGCTCCAAATACGTCCAAAATGGCTTCTTTTCCAGAATTCACTCTCCAAGAACCTAAAATCACAAAAGGAACGATTTAGGGCAATATTTGATCAAATAAAGTCGGATTCGGGCTTAAATGACCCCCTAAAAACGGATCATTTTTCGCCTCATCATTTACCGTCGAACTGAATGGATATTCGATCAAAAACAGCTCTTGTTCTAGAGGGCCAAAGGGGAAAAGAAAAGGTTCGTAAACGAACAATTTCTTGTTCTAGAAAATCAACGAATGAATTTTCTAGGTTATATATTCTTATTAGTTATTAGGTGTGTGTGTGTATATATTCTTATATGTATGTATGTATGTATGTATGTATGTATGTATGTATGTATGTATGTATGTATGTATGTATGTATGTATGTATATGTATATGTATAATAGCTATGAGAAACTACAAAACAAGCCTTAACATATATAAACTAGATACTAAACTAAGCTTGCAATCTTGACATGAAAATTTAAAGAAATGTGTACATTTTTGTCTTGAATAGGCTTTTCTTCAAAGTCTTCAAAAGATTTTATGAACTTGCAAAGGCGCATAAGTTACCAAGTTTACCGAAGTACGACAAATTTATCTCGTTGGTCCTCATTGCCTCATTTGACCTAAGTTGCTTGGCCCGAACATGTTATATATTTGACTTGGGTGTATATATGGTGGAATCATTCCCCAAGGATTGAAGTTCCACATTTGATGATTGTTGTGAAAGTTTCGTCTATTTTGGTTTACTCTAGGTTGAGGAGTTTTGGACCTAGGATGAGGACTACCTGGTTTTCTAGGTGGTGGAGTTTTAGACCTAATTTTTGGTTTAAAAGGCTCGGCCTCGGATTTTAAAGATGATTTGCGAAAACTTTTAATTTCTTCATCACTAGCAATAGGTACTAGTCTATCTTTTAAAAGTATGTACTTTGGTTTTGACTCTAATGGTTTTAATTCACTAGTTTCACTTTCGAATTTTACACTTTTTGTTTCACTAGTTGACGCTCCGGTTGAATTATATCCTAAGCCGTGTTTTATCTCCGGATATTCTTTGAGTACTAATTAATTTTTTAAGTGATTGACTACTATTTTTGAATTTGTTTAGTTTAGTAATTTCTTCCTTAAGTTTTTCATTCTTACTTTTAACAATTAGACATCCTTTACATTCTACAAGAGTTTCTTTACCTTTTTCTAGGTTGTGTAGTTTAATTTTTAATTCAAGTATTTCATCTTTTAATTGATTGTTAGTGTGTTTTAGTAGTTTATTTTTAGCCATGACTTTTTGTCCTAGTTTGCATAATCTACTATATTCGCTACCTAAGTCTTTTTAATCTAAAGATAAATTTTCATCACTATAGTATTCGGTTTCGGAACGTACCTCATAGGATGCCCTTGCCATGAGACACTTTTCTTCTTTTGTTGTATCTTTTTCATCATTGTCACTATCTGTTAGGAATACAAATATTCCTGTAAAAGTCTCGGTCACCTAATTGATGTAATAGCATTTTAGTTAGCTCGTAGTTAGTTAATTATATGTATTAGCTAGTTTAGTTTAAGTAACACCGTGGAAGAAGGACGGGTCTTTACCCACTGTATGCCTGATCCACAGCCCGGGTGTGGGCGTTTGTAGAAAACTATATATACCCCTCTCCACATGTGGAGAGGGTTGGTGCTTCTCTCATTCTCAATCTAATCTTACATTTTTTCTCTCATTTTCTCTCTCTAAAATCTCTTCTTCTTTATTCTTGAATCAATCTAACCACAAGTAACCATACTAGTTAATATTATGTTTATCTTACAATTGGTATCAGAGCCATGGTTACACCTTGGGATTGTTTATTTTCGGATTTCTAGTTTGGTTCTTCTAGTTTCTTTTGGTTTGAATAGTAATCTTTGGAGTTACCATAGTTTGAATGTATTTGTGAGTTTACTTGGGATACTTTTGCTCTTTTATGCTTAGAAGTCATTTATGAGTGGTTGAATAGTAATATTGGGTGCATTCGAATATTTTTTTTGGTTTGACTCTTCATTGCGGTTTACTTATTCCTTGAGTATAAGACAAATAACAAAGAAAGTGACTGTTTTGTCATTTGGTCATTTGGTCTTGCGTTTGAAAGTTGCGGTTATCCTCTGTCAGATTTATGCTGCGGTTCCATTTATTTATTTATTGTGGTTAGCTCAGTTTTGTCTGCGGCTACTCAAGCTTGCGGTTAATGAGTTTGCGGTTAGCAATAAGTTGCGGTTAAGTCTTTCCTTTGCGGTTAACTGTTGGTACTGTGTTTAATTCATAATTGCGTTTTGCTCTAATCAACGAGTACCTCTGTTTCAAAAGTTGCGATTAACTGAATTTGCTGGGTTTGCGATTAGCTGTGTTCAGTATTTACTGGTAGTGATTAGCTCGTGGTAGTGAGATCAGTCAATAACTTCATCAGTCCATTACATAAATCTACCTCAATCATCATCTACAACATATAATCTAATCCCAAGAACAACAAATCGAATCTAAAAAGATAAACCGAGTGCTTAAAAGTAAGTTTGGATCTCAGTTTTTATCTTTGTGAAATATTAGATTCGCTCATACAACAGAGCCACAAGAGATAAATCATCATTGATCTTGTTGAAGATACACATTTTTTTTATCCGAAAACAATTAAAGATAATACAAAACATTAAGTTTCATCTTTTCTTTTATTTCGGTTTACATAAACAAATTGATGGAAACACTACAAATCAAACCTACCTGTCACCTTTATATTGGATCGTGAAGACCACTCTTGATTCGTGTGATTCGTGGGTTTTTGAGTTGTTTGGATTAACTGTGACGAGATGGACACAAAGATGGCTCCAGTGTTTGTATGTTATTCTGATTTAATCTAAAACCAAGTTGGAAGAATTTTTTATTGCTGTGTATCTATTGAACTTGGTGACTGCGTATTTTAGATAGAAAGATTAGGGTTGTGTGGGATTAGTGTGTCTTTAATAGCTGTTATCAGGTTTAGTAATTGTGGGGGCTAGAGGTACGATTGGGCCGAGTACGTTTTGGGTTTAGTATTTCAACTGGGCCGTGTATTGAGCTCCTGTGTATTGGGCTGCTGCTGTTTGGTTCACGTTGGACTGCTATGACATGCAAGGGACGAATCTGCGTATTACATAGATTCAATTTACATGGACGCGTAGGATTCTTTTGTTTGTCGAGTTTGCATAAGTATTAGTGGTGAGAGTTTTAGGATAGTTGTGGATGCGGCATTGGTTGATATGTTGATTAATGTAAGTTTGTGTAGAATTATTCGGCTCTATTGGATATAATTTTTGGTCACGGTTTTGAGTGTGGTTTATTAATTCGATATTGGTTAATGGTTTTTTTTTTGGGGCAACCGTTTTACTTGAGCTTCAAGAACTCGTGATTGTGAATTATTTTAGGTTGAGTTATTTTCGGGCTTTTTAGTTATCTACGGGGTTTATTCAGATTTCAATCATACAACCATCACGTTCCTCAAACAATCATCTAATCATTTGCCAATCCAATAGTTTCTCGGTGTCTCACGGTTTTGTCTTGATTTTGTAAAATCCCGCGAAAGATTCTATTTTTCGGTTTAAATCATTGACTTGTAAAATCCCGTGCGTGCTCAAATCATGTCGAATTCTTCAGACTCAGTCATATCTGAGATTCCCAAACTGTATGACGTAATCAACGATCATAAGATTTCCAACATAGTACAACAGACTACTGGTTTTGAATCTGAAACTACTAATATGGAATCTTTGTGCTCTAATTCACAAGTGAATGAGTTGCTTCAGCCACGGCAAGTGCTTCAGAATGCAAATGAAAGTTGCATAGAATGTTTTCGACAACTTCATTCACATCTCTCGGTACTTTTAGAGGGAACTGGATTCAAGATGGGATTCGAACGCGCATTTGCAACACTCTTTGGTCAAGATGTTCAGACTTTCACATGCACAATGATTCTTAACTTAGATCAACTACAACAACAACTTGACCAAGGAAAATTTTTCAAAATGGAATCCATGGCTGCCCTTTGTGTGATCCACAAACAACTCCAAGTGTTCTGTGATTCGAAATTCACTCTGGAGTATGACCATTACAGTGAGATGACGAAAAAGTGCTTTGCGGATCACACAGGAATTGAGGTTGACACGTTCAGAGATACACTCATCCAACTCATGGGTGATGTTAAGGCGTTCATTGAGGAAAGAGCACAGCACAGACATTTGAATGACGACAAAGTGAAGGCAACTTTGGTGCAATCATGTGATGGTATTAATGACTCGGGTAAAGCTTTGGATGTTGGGTCAGTTGTCACGATGCGCAAAGGATCAGAGACTGATAAGCTTGACACTACCAGCAGTTCAGTGACTCCAGTCACCCATGGCATGGATGTAGATCCTAGACCGGTTAATGAACAAATGTCATGTGTTGAGGTACCTATAACTGTTCAACAAAGTGTGCTCTCTAATGAACGACAGCATACTGATCAAATCAAACTCAATTATGACACAAATTTGTTGGAAAAGACTGATAGCAATACCACGTCTAATTCAACAAATATGAGTCATAAAGGGGGAGAAAGTGATCAGGATGCTGAACGTGATGAATTGTTAAGTTCTGTGTTGACGACTGATGCTTTTAAATCAAATGATATGGTTGATAAAGAAGTTTTTAATGAACTTGCAAAAAGATTTTTACAGCTTGAAAAACATTGTATTTCTCTTGAAATTGCAATGCAACAAAAGGAAGAAAGTCTTCAGATTAACCAACCGTGTAAAGTTCCGGAACTTCCTGATTTCCGTGAATTCTTTATGATTAATGATTTGAAAGCTCAGCTAGAAACAAAGAACTTGACAATCAAAAACCTGAAAAAACGTATTACTGAGTTATGTGATATGTGTAATGAAGTCAAAGCTAAACATGAATGCGCTGTTATTGAACTAGAACAAAATGTGGCTAATTTACTTGTGAAAAATGAGACTTTGAAACATCAGTGTAATGAATTGTGTGAATCTATCAAAGATACTAAAACTAAGACTTTAGAACAGATAACCTCTTTGATTGCAAAAAATGATGAATTCAAAGCTCAACTTCAGGAAAAGGGTTTCACTGTAACAGCATTAAAGAACGAGCTAAGAAAAGCAACAGGGAATAGTGTGAACACTAAGTTTGCAAAACCATCAATCTTGGGAAACCAGTTTTTCAATCGAATAGAAACCAATCAGTTGTTAGACAATTGACTGCGTGTAGATCTGAGAGACCAAAATATTCATAAACACGGTTTGCCTCCCAAGTTGATGCGGAACAAGTTTTGACAAAACCAGTCACTACACATTATTGGCCCAAGATTATTGCTTCTAGTTCTTCTAAGCCTCTACAAGTAGTTACTCCTACACCCAGCTCCTCTAGGATTAGTTCGAAAACAGTGTTGAAACCTAGCACTAAGGCTCAATACACTTATGTTATAAATGACCTGCACAAGAACTATGATCTAGAAAAGGCTAGGAAAAGGGCACTACTTCATAAGGATGGAATCTTAGGTTCTCAACCTTGTATGATCCCTCGTAGGATATTGAGGTACAACGCTAAGGTTCAACCTGTTAAGTCTAGGAATTACAGTAAGTCATCTACAATGCATAAGAAGCAAAACAAACCTAATACTTCTCCTAGGTGGACACAAACTGCTAAATCTTTGGAGACTAGGAATATCGTTAAGCCTTCCACTATGCATAAGAAGCTTAGTAATCCTAGACCTTGCTATAAGTGGATTCCAACTGGTAGAATTTTTAAGGACATTGGACTTAAGTGGATACCTACCGGAAAGGTGCTTACTGATGGCAATGCCATGGTTGACCATGAAACCCCCAAGGGTTTGGATACTGTTGTCACTAACCTATATATGTGCAATCAAGTTTGTGATGTTAGTGCAGGTAGTCCTTACTCAGTTGCAGGTACATCAACCATTCACTATATGAGAAAACTCAAAGTCTGGAGACCTAAAGTAATCATTTCCCCAGCTTCAGGAGTTCTAGAATGTCGATGCTGATGTATGTGCATAATGACGTCTGAATTCTTCAGTTCAGGCCTCGTTCTTCAACGGCTATGACGTCTAAATACATCAGTTCAGGCCTCGTTCTTCAATGACTATGATGTTTGAACACCTCAGTTCAAGCCTCGGTCCTTATTGTCATCATTATGGTGTCTGCTGATAACACTTCAGGCCCCGTTCATCAAAGAAAAGAAAAGTGTACGCTTGAGTGCGCTTTATCTTCTTAAGTTGTGACATGTTCTTGCTTCTGACCATTCTCATCAACAAACTTCATATTTGTTCCACGCTTGTTCAGTCATCAAGTGGATTACATTCATCAGATGTTATTTGTTATTATTCACTCGATCAAAAATGGCATCTTCAAATGCAATTTTTGAGGGGGAGAAGTGTGGATAGTGGATCAACCTCGTATGCTATTTTTGAGGGGGAGAAGTGTGATTAAACTACATGTATTTCTATTCACTTGCTCAATCAAAAATCGCATCCTCATATGCAATATTTGAGGGGGAGAAGTGTGAATAAAATACAAAAATACATGTTGATTGATGCGTGAAATGACTCTCCTCTCCTCCAACACCTAATGTTCCACTAACTAAGGAAGACTAATTGTGACTACGGAGTTGAGTGGCTATCACATATTTGAGATTGAAGTTTGACTTTCACAGAGACGTGTTCTTAGTTTATCTTGAAGTCGGGGTTGGTTGGATGAATAACTTTCAACGATAACTTGCTCGTGCTTAAGATTTAAGTTGACGACTTGGTTTATCTAGTTACCAGCAGTCGAGGTGGATGGTTGAAGACCTGGTTAACTATCACTTTAAGGAGTTACGTTGTAGTACTCAGTGTCACACGCCGCTGTCGTTGTGGATAATCGCAAGAGGTGATAATGTCTCATGCTTTGGTTGGGTAGTGAGTACTTAGAGATTTGCTTGGAGCATAAATTCTCTACACCGTTCTTCCAACGTTAGTGCAAGCTTAAGACACAATAGCGGGGAATTCTACTTCAGTTTCAAGTTTAGTATATCGGTTTTTCTCCATACATGGTCATTTACTATTAGCCAGTAGAAGTGAAAAGAGGTTTACTTAGGGGTTGATCCACAGTGAATTGTTGAAGAGAATTGTTATCGACATCTACTCATGGGGTAGTGATTTGTATGTTGCTTCCAGTTGATATGTTTATGTACACACAGTTATGATAATTCCGAGTGATCGTCATCATCATGGAGGGAGAAATGTGTACATCGGGGCTTTTATCAAAGAACTGGAAACATTCTAAGTGAGTTGAAAATGTCGAATTGTCGTTCCCCAAACAAACCTGTGAAGAAGCTACAGATTATCAGTCTTTGATCCACTTTACGTTGTGGATGACATGATAAGAGACTGAAGACATTTTGGGCAGAATTGAGAGATACTTCTTCAACATGCATCAATGTTATTTCAAATGGGTCGTCAGTTTGGAAGGGAGCAAGTACACTTATGGGCTTACTAATTGGGAGGGAGGATTAACCCAATTAGTGAGCATTTCTATAGTAGTTGATTCTCACTAAGATATATTTTAGCTTATTTGGTTCTTCTCAATATTTCAAGTAGATGTGCTTAAAAGTTGTTGCTGATTCTGATGTATCAAAACCAGCAAGGGGGAAGGAGACATGCATCCGAATGCATAATGAGTACACGTGATGAACACAATACTTCTTCTTAATTGAAGTTATGCCGGGAAGACATATGTCATAACCGCAGAGAATATCAGTGTATTAACTTGTGGCGTTTGGTGTATCATTCCAACTATGTGGGGGAAGTGTTCTCTTGACACTTGTGGTATGTATTACTTCAGCTTTCAGTGGGAAGAAATATGAGAAGAACAATTGGAGAGTGAGATGATATTGCTTATCGACATCTTCATATGAGTTGATACGATTTATGGTAAAGTGCTTCTAGTTAATGCTTCATGTACACAATGTTATGCTGATTCCGATGAGATCGCAACCATCAGGGGAGAGATTTGTGTACATCAAGGACGCACAACAGGTTCACATGATCGGGTTTAATCATATATTCCGGAGGTGATATCCGCAGAGATGATCAGTGCTTCAACCTGTTACTTTGGTGTCACCATTTCTTCTTGTGTTGGATACATGCGTACAATATGAATTGAGTTGGTATGTGTAAGATAAATGGAAAGCATTTGATGAAATGAAGATGTTGATATCTCAACTCCCCTGAATAGACGACTGCTCCAAACCAGAAAGTAATGTGTACATTGGGGACGTACAACAGGGTCATGTGATCGGGCTTCATCATACATTCCGGGATTGATAACCGCAGAGATGATCCATGGTTCACCCTGTTACTTCGGTGTTATCGTTCTCTTTGGGTTCTCGAGCTTCATACAATGAGACTTTTTGCATCACTTCAACCTCTTGGGGGAAGTGGTCTCATGTAGGTGATTGTCGGTTTGGGGGGAAGCTACCAAAGCTCCACAATGAGGAGGCAATAAAAACTATCAGAAATTTGGTGGGTGTCTATCGATTAACTCAGTTGTGAGATTCTAGTGATTTGTTAACTACTTGTATTTGGTGAATTGTTGTGACTTAAGTCGTCTCCATTAGTCTGATTGTAATTTGACGTTGTGAGTTAATCTTTACGACTTGACTTATTACGATCGGATCTATTGTAACTTGACTTGTCGCGACTTGACACTTAATGCTAATTGTTACTTATCCAAGATCTCTCTCTAAGTCTAACTCGCATATTAGATCTTTCGGTTTCTTTTGTTGACTTTAGTAAAATCCCGGGAGAGAATCGATCTCTCGGTTTAAGTCACAAGAGTAGTAAAATCCCGTTTAAGATTATATCATGGCATCTACGGATTCAGACAATTATTCAGGAGCCTCGAAAGCTTTGGTGGTGAAAGTTTAAGAGATGTTGACTACTAATTTCTACTACAAGCCGAACTTAATCCTCATTTCGGTATTCATGTCAACATCCTCTTAAACTTAATTGTATCCTTTGTACATATATTATACCTAAATGTAAATAGATATATAAAACCAACAAAAACTCATAAAAAATCAGAAAATTAGAAAATACCAAAAATAGTTTTTTTAAGGCATGTCTTCTGGCATCGATAACATTTACGGTCCTAGAAATGTCATTCAATAATGACACGGGTCTTTAAATGAAGTTCGAACAGAAGTTCAAAAGGTTTTTCAAAACATGCCTAAATGGCTTGCAGTCATTTCAGGCTGTAACCCGGAATTAAAAATATGGCTTGTAGTCATTTCAGGCTACAACCCGGTCTTCAAAAATATGGCTTGCTATTACTTCAGATAGCAACCCGTTTTTCAAAATGGGGAAAACACGTCGCCAAAAAGACGGTTGTTCCTTTTACCAGGTGAAGTTCACCTGGGCATGGGTTACTTTACATCCGTGCACCCTCGATCTAATGTACGTTTCAGTGCATTATTTCTTGATAAAGAAGAGAAGTCTTCTTTTTATCGCCAAATACTTTCCCTTCTATGATTTTTCCGGAAAGTATTTGTGCAAAACTTGGTGGTACCATGAAATTTTGATTGAAAATCAAATTGAACCCAAAAGTTTGATAAAATTTTCACTCAATCAATGACGTTAATAGTTTATGAGAATATTTATGCTTTAACATCCGTCATTGATTGAGGGGGAGAGTGATTTCTCAAAATTTTAGTTATCATCAAAACTCCCCACTTTGTACAAAACAAAAGCAAGATTTGTGATGGTTATGTGTCAGAATGAGTAAATTTTCTAAGAGTTTTCGTTAAAACTTCGAATCTTTTGCAAACTCTTCAAATCTGACACATAACAACCTCCCTCACAGATTGAGGGGGAGCTAGAAAAAGTTCCTTTTATCAGAAAATATTAAAATTGACCGCATTTCTCTCCTAAACATTTTCTAAATTATTTAAATCAATTGAGATCAAAAATCTCGAAAGATTTGAAATTTTTGATCGGGGGAGAAAATGTGATTTAAATATGAAATCTGATAATCAAAAGTGATCTTTTGTACTCAATAATAGGCTCCCGCATATGTGCTAAACACTTTCGAATATCGATGCACATATTGAGGGGGAGCAAAAGGCGTTTGTGGAAGTAATACCTAAGACCGACCATTTATCTTTTTGCACGGAGTTATAAGGTTGATTAAGGTTAGGTATAATTTCCCATGATCCACCAGAACCGGAAGGATCTTCCCAGGGACAATCCATAGATAGATTAGAAGTCCTTAGGAATGATTATGAAAAAAGGAGTAAAGTGAGAAAGGGAAGAGTGCGGACTGAGATAGAGCTAGGACTGGAACAAACCCAACAAGGTTCTAGTGATGAAGTCTCGGTAAGCACTGAAGGGGTTGGAGAATGAAAAAGAAATGAAATGAGAAAGGGTGAAAAGAAATAACCCTCCAAATATTCAACCTTAGGGCAGAAACCGGGTTCAATTCATAATCTACTGGCGGTTACTAAGGTAACACAGGTATTGAAGACAAGACGTCATGGACCCAGTGACGCACTGCACCAAACTTCCCAACCACTCAAGTTCTCTTAAAAGAACTTGTTTCATTCTCACGGGGAACCCTGTGCAATGTATTGACCGCTCATTGCGAGCTATGTTGATACCTAAAACAGGAGACGCCTCCCCAGTCTCCAGGAGCGGATCAAAACGCACTATTGAGTCTAGAGCCATGAGATCATCCATAAATCTCGATAGGGCACATTCCAAATATGCTTATTGTTTCACACAATGTGGAAAATAAGATAAAATATTTAGAGTCCTACGCATTATCCTTGTGGTATTGCCAGAACATCCGAGTGATATGAAAATATTCACAATGAAGATGGAAATCCTTCTAGAGCGAACATCATTCAAGCTCTTGGTAGGTGACATGTGAGATCCATCTTGGATCAATGATCAAGTGACAACTGGAAAGCAACGATGGTGCGATTCAAATTTGAATCAAACTTGTTCCAGGATATGGATTGACGGATACTTTTGCTAAAACCTCTCAATGTGCTCACCAACTAATCTTTTGAGCACATTGATTGTGAACAATATCTTTCAAACAAAAGTATTTCTGATGGAAATGTGATTCTAAATACAAAACTCTCGTTGTGTCTAAAAAAATGTTTATCATATGACACACGAGTGATTTTTATAAATCAATTTCTCATCAATCCGTGAATATCTATTCACCGATTCACTCTATCGTGCTGTCTGCTTTGAGACGTTCCGGTATGAGAACATGCTTAGTATGAAGATTCCAAAGTGGATTCTTTGGAAAATTCATTACTACAAGCTGGAAATTCCTGTCAAGGAGAGTCTTCTTTAAAAGAGACTCTACCTGATCACAGGTCGGTTTTCACAAAACCGGAGGGTAGTCTGTCCTAGCAGAACGAATGACAAAGCCATATTCGTTCTCTATCTTTATTGCTAACTGTTCTATTTCAGGAACACATAAAAAGATGGCGTTGATGGCTCCAGTTTCCAGCTGAATCGGGTCAATCCATACCTCATGCTCACACATCCTCCACACTATCAATGAAGATGTGAGACTTGCTACAACAAATGTTAAGAGACTACTAACAACGTTTCCGCAACTCTGATGAAAAAGTCTCCTGATCCACAACTCCAATGCAACGTCTCCAGATACAGAAGGGTGTGAGCATGATGGTCCTTAGTCACTACATCACATGAAGGCAATACTACTATGGATGAGCTTGGAGATTTACTTTGGCTGATGATCTCAAAGGAAGCTCAAAGATCACATATCTCAAAGGAATCCAAATCACAAGTTCATTTGCTTGAAGTACAAAGTGTGAAGTAAAGTGAAGAATCAGATCCTACGAGCTAAAGTGACGAAAGAATGCTTAAAGACCAAAGAGCTTAATTTCAAAGGTGACCTCGCTTAGGGGGAGATTGTTAGGAATACAAATATTCCTGTAAAAGTCTCGGTCACCTAATTGATGTAATAGCATTTTAGTTAGCTCGTAGTTAGTTAATTATATGTATTAGTTAGTTTAGTTTAAGTAACACCGTGGAAGAAGGACGGGTCTTTACCCACTGTATGCCTGATCCACAGCCCGGGTGTGGGCGTTTGTAGAAAACTATATATACCCCTCTCCACATGTGGAGAGGGTTGGTGCTTCTCTCATTCTCAATCTAATCTTACATTTTTTCTCTCATCTCTCTCTCTCTCTAGGAACACCCAACTCATTTTCTCTCTCTAAAATCTCTTCTTCTTTATTCTTGAATCAATCTAACCACAAGTAACCATACTAGTTAATATTATGTTTATCTTACACTATCACTCCATGCTCCTCCTACAAAGGCCTTGTTGTTTTGACTTCTTGACAATTTCGGACATTCTCCAATAAAATGGCTTGGATCTCCACACTTGAAGCATTTTCTTACATTCTTGCTATTTTTGTCGTCTTTGTTTCTTTGGGATGTTTTTCTTTCATCATATGGTTGTATAACATATCTTCCTCGTCTTTTGAAGAATTTCTTGAAGTCTCTTACGTCCATGGCATACTCTTCATCGTCACTTTCGGAGGTTGAGCATTCTTCTTCACTAGAGTCCTTTTTAGCTTTCAACGCAATTGATTTGGTTTGCTCCCTTTTTCCTTTGACCATTTCAGAGTCTTTCTTTATTATCACTTCATACACTTTCAAGTTTCCAATTAACTCATCAAGTTGTAGAGTTGATAGATTCTTTGACTCCTCAATAGCCGTCACTTTAGCACGCCACTTCAGATGGAGAGCCCTAGGAAATTTCCTTACAAAAATCTTGCTAGAAAAGTTCTCATCAAGTGCTTTTAAACTTGTGATGATTGTGTTAAATCTAGCAAAAGCATTATCTATTGATTCCTCTTCCGGAATAGTAGATTATTCATATTGTTGTACAAGAAGCTCTATTTTATTATCTTTGACTTGACTATTACCTTGGTGAGTGATTAGTAAATGTAACAACTGTGGTTTTGGCAGGTCAGTTTGACTAATAGTCTTGACTCGGTTGACGTTTGTTTGGTGTGTCTTAGGTGTTTGAAGTGGTATAGGTGAGTTTTAGCACTAAATTCATTTGCGTAAATGGTTTTTATTGTGATTTGGAAAGTTTGGAATTTGGAAAAGTTCATTTTGATCACCTTTGTGGTGTAGAAATGACTTGTGTAGTTTTGGTGTTTTGTGTTTTTGCGTAACGAGTCTTCATTCAAGTGTTTGAGCGTTAGTGGGTTACGAGGAGTTTGTTTTTATGAGTTACGTTTCAAAAAGAGTGTGAAATTCTATTTTTGGAAACTTTGTTTTGAAAATGATAATTTTTCCGGTTGTCGTAAAAGTTAAGGTTTATCGCGTAAGACGCTAGGATTAGCTACGGGTGTTTATAAAATATGAAAAGTATGAGGTTTTGAGTGTAATAATTAAGTTTAATAAAAAAAATATAAAATATGTATGGGTATACATAAAATTCGGCTAGAAGGGGATAAGGGGGAAAAAGGAAACCCAATTTGAGTCCAAATATGACTCTTAGGCCCAAGGAATCCTAGTTCAACCCAAACAAGCCAACTCTTACCCTTGTAACCATATAGAACGACCCAAACCCCCTATTTTCTGCAATTTGAGTCGATCACAAGGGCAAGAGAAGAGGGGAAAAATTAGGGTTGATAGTTTTGAAGCTAAAATCAAGAATCAAGGTAAAATCTTTAAACCCTATGTTCAATTGTTTGATTAATTAATATAATTCATGTAATATTAAGTATGATGGATCTAGGTTTTGTAAACGTTTGTAAATTAATTAATTAAAACTTGTTAGGATCATTGGATGATGATAGTATGGTAATTGGTTAAGGGAATTGAGTGTAAAACACGTTAGATTATGTGTTAGGGTTTGGACAGAAAACTATGGCTGTAAAGATGTGAGTGTAAATAATAGATGGTGAAGCGTTAGGTCACGAATTTTAGGTCTAAATTCAATTTTAATGAAAGAGCTTTCCAAAAAGTCCAGCCACGATTGATTTCAAGGTCGGGAAGTTGGTCTTTTGATTTTTCTTTGTTAAGGTGTCAAAGCTGTCAAACCGGGACAGATTTTGGGTAAAATTTTGAGGGTGAGTTGTGGTTGTAAAAGTGCTATTTTGACTAGCCCTTCTGGAACAGTTAAGTATTAGGTTATATTAGACTACCACGAAAAGGATTCGCGATAAAAACTTGTGGAAGTATTTTATGTTAATTGAAACTTTTTGGTGTGCGTTCAGATCCGAATTTGAGTAGTTGACAAGTTTGATTTTCTTTTGAGTACTTGTGTGTGTTATTGGTCCATGGCCTTCTGGGATTAGCTTCTATTCTTATGAAAGAAAATGGTAAATTTTTGGTGTGAGTTGTTGAGCTTTATTTGTCGTGATATTATGTGGGCGAATGTACCCAAAAATTCCGCGTTTTCTGATTTTAAGAGTGCAAGGGATTTAGTGAGTGTTAAGTC
Organism: Artemisia argyi; assembly: GCA_030686995.1. NCBI lineage: Eukaryota > Viridiplantae > Streptophyta > Magnoliopsida > Asterales > Asteraceae > Artemisia > Artemisia argyi. The sequence goes on from CM060701.1 coordinate 229,521,954, forward strand.
ATGGTAGTGGTTAGTATGGTGTCTAGGAGATCCATGGTGGGTCATATGAGTCTTAGATATCCATCATATGTGTATTACATGGGTTGTAGCTTTTAGCTTGACCTTGTGTAACCAAGACTTATTTGTGTTGTGTAGATTGTGATTTGTTTTGTGGAAGCTGCAAGGTTTGAGGTGAGTTCATAGTCCCATATTTTTAACTTGTTTTAAACTTGGGATGGGAATGATGCTTGTATTAAATTGTTTAAGTTACTGCGATTATGTGTATGTCAAAAGAGCTTGGACTTATAATGTTATCGTATGTATGCTATATGTGAATGATATGTTATGTGATGTTATTGTGTGGTCCAATTGGGGGGGGGGGGGGAGTATCCAATTGGAGAGTAATACTCCTACTCGTACCAGATTATGTGGATTGGATAATGTGATGATAATGCTGTGTGATCCAATTGGGGGGGAGTATCCAATTGGAGAGTAATACTCCTACTCGTTACTAGTTTATGTGTTCCAATTAGGAGGATGCTTATCCTGTTGCTCGCGCATGCGACCTAATTGTAGTTTATTGTGGGATCGGAGGACACGAGCCGTCCTGATGTAATCATTGTGGGATCGGAGGACACGAGCCGTCCTGATGTTGCCTTATGTGTGTTCTTGCCTTTGTGTGTGATTATTGACTTGCAAATACATGTAGCTATATGATAACTGTAATTTATTTGTCCAGCTATGTTTTTATAATCACAGTGAACTGGTTGCCTTGTGAGTATATGTGTGTCTAAACCTATGAATCTCACCAACATTATGTTGACGTTTTAAGCATCATTATCAGGTGAGCTTTCTAAGGATTAGATAGAAGGATGTGATTAGGCGAGACCTTAGTTGCATTGGAAGTGGTTTATCTGTGAGTTTGGAGTTTATCATGTCGTTTCTTTTCGGGTATTGTTATGACACTTTGTGTCTATACCCTGCCATTTTATTGCATGTAATTATTCTCTATATAGACACCATGTGTTGTGATGATATCCATGAAGTTACACCCTCGCGTTTCCGCCTTGGCGAGGTGTGACAGTAAAGAATTCCAAATTTCTTTTGCGGTTTTACACATAAAAATTATTTCATATTCTTTGCATGGTAACACATTATAAATCACCATTTTAGCCTCATTATTTTTAGCAAGTTTCTTTTTTAAATCATCGTTTTGTTTTTCAAAAGGTACAATTTCATCCCTTTTAGTTTCGGGATTATTTTGTATAGGAGGAAAATCACCATTGGTAATAACATGCCAAAGATCTAGATCCTTTGATTTCATATAAGTTTTGAATCGAATTTTCCAATAAAGAAAACCATCACTTTCAAATAGTGGTGATCTTTGCATAGATTGCCCTTCTAAATATTTTTCAGATTCCATAGATCGTTTCAAGTTTTAAAATAGAGTTTATTTTAAAAAAATCTTGTTTAACGAAGCTCTGATGCCAATTGTGGAAAACTAGAAGGGGGTTGATTAGTTTTACGTTGATTTAGATTATAAAAACTTTGTTTTCAAAAACTTCGATTCTTTTTTATGTGAAATTCAACACTTGCAGTATATGAACAATTTAATCTAACTAACTAAGCAAATGTAATGTAAATATGAAAGTAATGAAAGGATAGAGTTAGAAAGATCAAACCACAACGTAAAGATTTATAGTGGTTCGGCTACGAAGCTCCTCTACACCCTACTCCACTCTCCGAGTCTCTTACATGAGAGTTTTCTTCACTATGTCAACAAACTCTCTTGTGGCGGAGAAACCTTACACAACTTTTGCTTACATCAATTTACGACACTAAGCTAAATGTCGAATTCTAATTATAGCTAGAACCAATCTCACAACTTCTTCATGATTTGTCACAACTTGTACACACCACTACTACTTCACGACTTCACACTACTTCACTACTTCTTCTTAACACCACTACTTCTACTATACTTAATAATAAACCCACCTAAATCTACTTATTACAAACACTACACAACTTTACAATAGATTTACACGAACTACACAACTAAATTTCAATACTTCTTGATTTGAAATAGAAAGGAGTATTCTTCTCTTGCACTTTGAATGATGAGGGATTGAATCACTTGAATAAACTTATGATCAAAGGATTTAGAAAGATGTTTGGAAAGGATTAGCACAGAAAGTATTAGTGCAAAAGGTGAGGAAAAATTGCAGGAATGAACCAATATTTATAGGCAAAAGAACCTGGCCACAAGAGCGTGTCGGCCCTCTTAAAATTAACGGATCCTCCCCTTATAATTAAGGGTGCCACCCTCCTGTAACTGCCACTTCTTTTGTCTTTTTCTGGTGAAAGTTTATTCGGTGAAAAACTAACTGATTTTGGTTAAAAATTTGAATTCATATATTTATTATGAATTAAACATTTTCCTTTAGTTACCAAAAGTGTTTTTCTAAATATATAAAATGTTTATATCATTTTATATAATTTGTAGTGTTTAAATAAAAATTCCTTTGATCATAAAATGTATTAGGCAATTGTTTATTCATACCTTAAGTGATTTAGTTGCATGGAATGATATTTTTAAATAAATACTTGTTTACGTAATGATTTTATGTTTAATGATTTGACATTTTGTGATCGTCAAAACGTAGGTATATCGAGAAATATTAATAACGTTTTTATGCATTATTTATATCAACAATCTCCCCCTTTTTTTATGATTACAAAATCTAAACTCATTAAAACAAAAATTAATATGTATACAAGTATTTAATGTGTTTATATCATTTCTCCCCATTTTTGATAGCATCAAAAAGGTTATCCTGACGATGTAAGAGCTCCCCCTCGACGTGTACTCTCCCTCGTTTAAAGGTTATAAGACAAATCGAGATATTGAATGCCTGCAAAAATATTTAGAACACACACAATATATGATGCATGAAACAAATATATATATATATATATATATATATATATATATATATATATATATATATATATATATATATATATATATATATATATATATATATATATATATATATATATAGGTTAAAAATAAAAAGTCCCTTATATTAAAAAGTGTAGGAAGGATTGTGAGGGCGACATGTGTCACCCCCATGCCACATCATATGACACATGTCACCCCACCCCCCCCTCCCCTCGCAAAAAAAATTTCCCGCCAAAAAAAAAAATTTTTTGTGCAAAAAAATTTTTTTACCGCCAAATTTTTTAGTGCATCACAGTTATAAAGTTACTGCATCACAATTATAAAAGTTACTGCATCACAGTTTTAAATTTTAGTGCATTAAGGTTATAAGTGACTGCAGCATAGTTGATGTACTAAACTATTAACTATGATGCAGTAACTTATAATAAAGATGCACCAAAACTTAAAAAAGAATCGTATTTTAATTGTGATGCAGTTACATACATATATGATGCAGAAAACTTATGATAATGCAATTTCTTATAACTATAATGCAGTAACTTTATAACCATGATGCAGTAACATTAAAACCATGAATGCAGTAACCGTGATGCAGTAAAATCATAATTGTGATGCAGTAACTTTATAACTGTGATGCAGTAAATTTATAACAGTGATGTAGTAAAATTTTTTGGCGGGAAAAAAAAATTTTTGCCCAAATTTTTTTTTTTTCGTGGGGGTGGGGGGTGGGGTGACACGTGTCATATGATGTGGCATGGGGGTGACACATGTCACTCCCACAATCCTTCCTACACTTTTTATTATAAGGGCCTTTTTAAAATAACCTCACTCATATATATATATATATATATATATATATATATATATGTGTGTGTGTGTGTGTGTGTGTGTGTGTAACAAGCAATTAGAGAATGAAAAGATCATTTCTACTAAAAGAAAATATGGTTACAAGCAAAATTCTTCCAAGATGCATAAATAAGTCATCCAATACACTAATGCCCTAAGGGCTTACAAGCATACATACTAAAGCAAACAAACAACCAAAGCTTCAATATAAATGTTTTTCCTAGAGCTTGCCATCAAAATGGTTGAAATAATTTTATTTTCCAATCATGAAACATGCTTAGTTTGGAGAAACCAATGTTGTAGGTGGAGATGATGGTTTTGTTGGAGGTGTGTTTGATGTTGGTGGTGGTGGAGGTGTGGATGTTGTTGGTGGAGGTTGGGGAAACAAGCTTTCAATATATGAAAACATGTAGTGTATTTCATCTCGTAGCCCAAAGATGATGTTGCGGTTATGGATGCAACAAAGACAAGTATCACCATGAGCTTCAAGTAGGCACCATGGGTTGGGATTGAAGTTTGGTAGGTTGATTGGTGATGATGAAAAGTGTGCATCAAGAGGTTTTATGAGTGATAATGAAAGGGTGATGTCTAATGATGCATTTTCAATAGGTGGTGGTGGTGGTGGTACTCTTGGTGGAGGTGACAAGTGGGTGTTGATATAGTCATTGATGGATGATGATGATGATGATGATGGTATGGAGGAGGTAGAGGTTCCATGAGTTGATGGTGTTTTGGAAGGTGCATTAGGAGCACTAGGAGATGAACATTAAGGTGGTGGCGATGGAGTGGTGTTATCTTCATTAGTAAGATCAATGAAGAGTTGTTTTGGTGGTATGATGACAAGTTTTTGTTTCTTGACTTCGTTAGAGATGGTGGTTTTTTGTGATAACATGGTAAGTTGGTTGAGTTTGATGAATGTAATGATGATGGATTGTGAATGAAAGGTGTATGGGGGATTTTATAGCATGAAAACATGTTTAAAAATGGAATTAATTTGAAAATACATGGTTAGATTCCAAATTCAGTTTAGTTTTTAGGGAAATGGTAGCTAGGACTTGCAAAAAGGGTCACAAGTTGCAAAAGAATATAGTGTAAAAACTGTTCCAAATGGCCGGTCCCCTTAATTCATGGCCGACCCCATTAATTTTAAGGGGGCCGCCCTTTATAATTATGGGGGACGCCCATCTGGTGAATTTCCAGGAGACCAAATTTCAAATTTTTTCTAAAAATGGTTTATTTTTGTTTTGTGTTTGCAGAAAGCTCTATTGGAACATTTCATATTAGTTTTGGTCTATTAGAAAAGCACGTAATTCATATATATAACCATATACTAATCATGCAAACATATATTAAATTCAAAGAGAAATACATGCATATTAGTAGAACAAGAAATAATAATAAGTCACCAAAGTTATAGTTCTAAAGTACCATAATCCATAGCAAGACATAAACATTTCTGAATACACATCGGAAAATATGGCACATAAGCAACAATTATTCAAATAACATGTAATACTAATTGTTCAACAAACATAAGCATCTAAAGCTAATATCATGCTCCTCATCACTTCTTTTTCTTTCAGAACAATCCTCCAATCGTCTTGGCAATAGACTTGAAGCCTCCTCGCATCTCCACACTATTTCACTACTTCTTCTTCACACCACTACTTCTACTATACTTAATAACAAACCCACCTAAATCTACTTATTACAAATACTACACAACTTTACAATAGATTTACACGAAAACTACACAACTAATCTTCAATACTTCTTGATTTGAAATAGAATGAGTATTCTTCTCTTGCACTTTGAATGATGAGGCATTGAATCACTTGAAACAAAGACTAATAAACTTATGATCAAAGGATTTAGAAAGATGTTTGGAAATGATTGGGACAGAAAGTTTTAGTGCAAAAGGTGAGGAAAAATTGCAGAAATGAACCAGTATTTATAGGCAAAAGAACCTGGCCACATGAGCATGCCAGCACCCTTAAAATTAAAGGGGCCGCCCTCCTGTAACGGCCACTTCTTTTGTCTTTTTTTGTTGAAAGTTTATTTGGTGAAAAACTAACTGATTTTGGTTAAAATTTTGAATTCATATATTTATTATGAATTAAAAAATTTCCTTTAGTTACCAAAAGTGTTTTTCTAAATATATAAAATGTTTATATCATTTTATATAATTTGTAGTGTTTAAATAAAAATCCCTTTGATCATAAAATGTATTAGGCAATTGTTTATTCATGCCTTAAGTGATTTATTTGGATGGAATTATGTTTTGTAACTAAATACTTGTTTACGTAATGATTTTACATTAAATGATTTGACATTTTGTGATCGTCAAAACGTAGGGATATCGAGAAATATCAATAACGTTTTTATGCATTATTTATATCAACAAATAATAGTCACATGAATATTTCACAATGTGACTATTTTGAATGTATTGGTCACATATAATACCCTTATAATGTGGCCATAAACATCATTTAGATACACATTTGTGATATGGTGTGACTATTGTAAAGCCTATAGTAACATGATCGTGCTTCAATTTTATGTGACTATACACATTAGGTTTTGGCAAGCAAACACACCCTAAAGTTTAGACACGCATATTAACTTACGTGACCATTTGTATCGAATTTTGGTTACACATAATCATGTATGTCTATGATTTAGTGTGACCATATATATGACATTTGGTCACACTGTTCAAGTGTGTGACATATAGTTGTCACTTTTAAATGCATATCGTGACTAATGTTTCAAACTTATTTTTCTGTTGTCACACATTTCAAATCATATGTGGCTAAATATTCAGCAAACAATAGTAGTCACGTTTAAATAATGTGTGGCAAACTTGACTATATGATTTAGCCACATACACAATTACTTCATGTGACCATATATGGATTTTGGTCACATTGTTCAATTGTGTGACATATATTTGTCATATATGTATATATATAGTGTAACTAATGTCTCAAACTCATTTGTATCTGTCACACATCCCAAATTATAAGTGACTAAATAATCCAATTCTTTTTTCTGTTACCTCTAGTTACAAAAATATTGAAATGTGTGACAATAGAATTCCGAAATGGTTACACAAGTCGGATCAAGTGTGGCTGTTTATTTTATTCTAGTACATTTAGTCACGTACATATGTTACCATGTGACAGTTCCAAATACACTATGTGTGACGAAAATTCATATCTGTACTAGTGGAACCATCCCGATCACCCCACGAGATAGCATCATATAATCCGGCCATGTAATCATTGCTAATGTCATCTTGATGCTCTTTTATCAAGTCAATCCTTGATTGCTCAACGCTACAGTATGATGATACAACATACTCCCTCCGTCCCAAATTTATTGTCCACTATTGACCTTTTTAGTCTTTATTCTTCAACTTTGACCTTAAATATTTTTATAAGTGTTATGTAATATTTGATGCAAAATATATAAATGAATTGAGTTTTAACTGTACTTTTCAATGGTATAATTTTTCATCAAATATTATATAATAATAGTCAAAGTTGAACCAGTTTGACTTTGAAAATTCAAACTGGACAATAATTTTGAGACGGAGGGAGTATTGTTGAAAAAGTCTGCCGCTTCTCATCTGTAGGCTATATTGATTGAAACGATCGTATAGCTCATATGCATAGTACATTTTTATTGACATTTTTTTGGGTGGGTCGGACGATGAACCTCTGCTTAATAATGTACGGCCCAAATGGTACCCATCTTCGCCGTAGATAAAAATCGATGGAAATTGGAGTGGCATATAAGAAGGGTTTAACTTGTTTTATTCGCTGCAACTGGCGATTTGTTGTTCAATGACGACATCAAAATTAGTCTCCACGTCTGGTCCACCATCAAAGACAATTGAACCAATAGAATCTCCCCTAAGAAAATCATATTGGCTTGAACCAACAACACCAAATAAACAGGCTTTGAATCGTGGAATATTAGCTTCAGCCATTTTATCCCTTGTTGTTCTAAATAATTGGACCAATTCATTGTGCTTGTCAAGAAGTTCAATCAAGTTTTCTACAATGTCTGCACGCAAGCCATAGAAAGTTTTCTAAACGATTTGCAACTTCATTCTCCGTGTCATAGATATAAAGCTGCAGAAATTGTGGTTGCGCACCTGGTTTTAGACACATGCTTCATATGCGATGGTAAAGTTGGCTGGATATCTTGAATACATAAGGACCACAGCCCATGTTTATAAAGTTGTATATTTCAGCACCTAGGAATGTCATTGCAAACATCTGATTGTATGCACGAATATTTTCCATAAAGTGACGATCAGTGAAAAGTTCCATTATATAGTTTGGGTATTCGTCGCGACCATTTTCCTTAACTCTGCCACCATTGCAACATTTATGATACTCTAGGCGGCTTTTGCGACTATGAATAAGCCTTTCATCATACAAGAAACGGGCATTGCAATGCTGGCAGGTTTGGTCACAGCGGCCCATATATATGTATGTATCCAGAGGGCCTGGTTTGCAAACACAAAAATGAAAGCGTGAAGAAAAAAAACCTATGAAAAATAAACATGGCTAGTTTATTTTACATACCAAATATGACATACTAAGGTTGTAGCATACCTTGCCTACATCTTGTACGCAGACGTTGGTGCCTCGTTGATGAAGAATGCATTCTAACTGGAAGGAATAAATAAAAGAAAACCTAGTAAGTAAGAGGAAACTCATTAAGAATAGTGTTTCCAAAAAAAGGCAATAAAACTTTGGGGCCGGCATTGTTGTTCATTCATTTATAGAGTTACACGATCGTTAGCTGTTGATGTATTGCATCTGCTACTACCTTCATTAGATGAAGGACCAGAACCATGTAAATTAGTTGTTACAGTTAAAAAATGGTTGTTGTGGCTAGTGTTTTCACTCATAATTGGTGGTCGATTGTCATCCATTATAACAAAATCTTCTTTACCTGTATCAAAGCCATACGACATTGTTATTAATAAAAGGAATTAAATATTTACTAGTAAGTGAAGCGGAAAATTCATTGCAAATTACATAGGAATTATGCGTCGTTGTTTGTGAATGTTTGATCTTCATAACAAAGGTCATATACTTCCGTTTTCCTTTGTCTACTGAAGCTCTAGTCTGCGCATGACATGGAAGATGACCATCTAAGTTGACCGTATTTATGTCCTGTGTCACTTGAATTCTACATTCATTTGAAATGTAATAACAAAAATCTTATTTAAAAGACAAACGTCTCTGTGAAAACGTAGAGGGGGGGGGGGTGAATATGTTACCGTTTAAAATCTTAAAACCTTTTGTATCAAATTTCCAATCAAGCTTGCCATAATATGTAAAATGCTAATAATAGTCTTATGACTAATATAAAGTGTATAGTAAAACAAGTTGTCACATAAGTATAAACATCAAGCCATAACACAAACAATAATATGGTGCATGTATAAAAGTAAAGAAAGTGCAAACTAGACACAATGATTTATAGTGGTTCGGTCACGGAGCTCCTCTCCGTCCTACTCCACTCCCCGAGTGTCTAACTCAAGAGTTACTTCATTAAATCAACAAGCTCCCTTCTCGGTGGAGAAAACCTTACAAACATCGCTAACACTTTTTCTGGTACAAAGCTAAGTACCGAGTTCTAGTTTGAGGTAGAACCAACCTAACGTCGCCTATACAATATTTCCGACACTAAGCTAGATGTCGAGTTATTTTACAAGGGTATAACCACTCCCGTTATGTTTTATGGCCCAACATACAAATCTTGTGTTTTATGGCACAAACACATAAGCCATCTAATCTAGTTTGGTGAATAGATTGTGATGATACAATGATTTTTACAATGATGATCCATGACACAAATGTCTAATGGATATGAATGACTAATCTAAATGAACTTCCATTGATAGGAAGCCTTCAATGGATGAAGATCACAAGTTCTCTGAGCTTGTTGTGATAGATCTTCACATATGTATGCTTGTAGTGGATGATGACTCAAGATCCTTGAGCTTGCTTCACAGGATCATTTCGGGAGTATGCTTTCAACATAATGAAAGTTAGAAGCATTATGATCATGATAATGAGAGTGATTAATTTATGTTACTAATGATCTAAATGTATGAAAACATAGTAGAGAGAATGTGTGTTGAAGTGGTGGTAAAATGGGTGGATAATGGACTAGTATTTATAGCCAAAAAGTTTAGTACACCAAGGAAACTAAAATTTGGTTTCGCGGGGTTTCGCCCTTGTTACCATTTGGTTCCACGGGCAAACTAGACACAATGATTTATAGTGGTTCGGTCATGGAGCTCCTCTCCATCCTACTCCACTCCCCGAGTGCCTAATTCGAGAGTTACTTCACTAAATCAACAAGCTCCCTTCTCGGTGGAGAAAACCTTACAAACATCGCTGACACTTTTTCTGGTACAAAGCTAAGTACCGAGTTCTAGTTTGAGGAAGAACCAACCTAACTTCGCCTATACAATATTTCCGACACTAAGCTAGATGTCGAGTAATTTTACAAGGGTATAACCACTCCTGTTATGTTTTATGGCCCAACATACAAATCTTGTGTTTTATGGCACAAACACATAAACCATCTAATCTAGTTTGGTGAATAGATTGTGATGATACAATGATGTTTACAATGATGATCCATGACACAAATGTCTAATGGATAGGAATGACTAATCTAAATGAACTTCCATTGATAGGAAGCCTTCAATGGATGAAGATCACAAGTTCTCTGAGCTTGTTGTGATAGATCTTCACATATGTATGCTTGTGGTGGATGATGACTCAAAATCCTTGAGCTTGCTTCACAGGATCATTTCGGGAGTATGCTTACAACATAATGAAAGTTAGAAGCATTATGATCATGATAATGAGAGTGATTAATTTATGTTACTAATGATCTAAATGTATGAAAACATAGTAGAGAGAATGTGTGTTGAAGTGGTAGTAAAATGGGTGGATAATGGACTAGTATTTATAGCCAAAAAGTTTAGTACACCAAGGAAACTAAAATTTGGTTTCGCTGGGTTTCGCCCTTGTTACCATTTGGTTCCACGGGCAAACTAGACACAATGATTTATAGTGGTTCGGTCACGGAGCTCCTCTCCGCCCTACTCCAGTCCCCGAGTGCCTAACTCGAGAGTTACTTCACTAAATCAACAAGCTCCCTTCTCGGTGGAGAAAACCTTACAAACATCGCTAACACTTTTTCTTGTACAAAGCTAAGTACCGAGTTCAAGTTTGAGGTAGAACCAACCTAACGTCGCCTATACAATATTTCCGACACTAAGCTAGATGTCGAGTTATTTTACAAGGGTATAACCACTCCCGTTATGTTTTATGGCCCAACATATAAATCTTGTGTTTTATGGCACAAACACATAAACCATCTAATCTAGTTTGGTGAATAGATTGTGATGATACAAAGATGTTTACAAATGTCTAATGGATAGGAATGACTAATCTAAATGAACTTCCATTGATAGGAAGCCTTCAATGGATGAAGATCACAAGTTCTCTGAGCTTGTTGTGATAGATCTTCACATATGTATGCTTGTGGTGGTTGATGACTCAAGATCCTTAAGCTTGCTTCACAGGATCATTTCGGGAGTATGCTTACAACATAATGAAAGTTAGAAGCATTATGATCATGATAATGAAAGTGATTAATTTATGTTACTAATGATCTAAATGTATGAAAACATAGTAGAGAGAATGTGTGTTGAAGTGGTGGTAAAATGGGTGGATAATGGACTAGTATTTATAGCCAAAAAGTTTAGTACACCAAGGAAACTAAAATTTGGTTTCGGGGGGTTTCGCCCTTGTTACCATTTGGTTCCACGGGTGTTTGACAAAAAATCATCAAAATCTTCAACCAAATCTAACCAAAAGATACACCAAATATTTCCATGATTATAGAGTGCAAATCTAAACAAAATATTCTATCATATCTTCTAAAGATTTCTAGAGTGACAATCTAACTAAGATATTCACCAAAATCTTTCAAAGATCCTAAAGAGATTTGATGATCCATGGAATGATGTAAAAATTCATTTTCATTTTAGATTAAAATGTTTATGAAAGTAAACTTGTAAATGTATATACTAGCTAGTTAATATATGTTTAACAAGTTATACCATGTTAGTTTATGTGTTACTAAAAATGTTGAACTTCTTATGCTATTATAGGACTTAAGTTATTATGTCATTAACATCATTTTTAGAAGTATGTATACACATTTATCTTAGTTAGACACCTAAAGTGCACTTTGTCACATAATGTGGCACTAGTGCACTTTGACAACTAAAATACTTAAAGACTCAAAAAGTATTTTAAACATTCTAAATAGTTTGTTAAGGGGTTTGATCATAATTCCATATAACAAACATGTACGAACCTGTGTTGTAGCATACGAGAACTCGAAACATTGAGAGATGTTGAATGTATGTTGAAACAAAATATGATTACGAGTAATTTATACATTTTACGTTATGTATCAAGTTACATGCTTGTCATCAATCAAAACAAACGAGACTGTATAGATTAAATATCATGATATTTGCACAAACAATCTCCCCCTTTTTGATGGTGACAAAATATGTAAACATGATAGATAGTAAAATGTAAAAAGTTACTTGTGTCCGTATTACCTTCTACATTACCTTCTCCATTTACACTCTTCTCCCCCTTTTGTTGAAACAAAAAGGTTGTGTCCTTGGAGTTTTATACTTCATTTCTCCCCGAAAAGGTGAGCTTGCATCATCCCTAGTGAAGTTAAATTGTCTACTCTAATCCCCTATATTTATTGCATCCCCTATGTTATTGCCCTTGTTCAGTAGCGGTGCCATGGATCAAATTAAGAGGCATAACCTACATCAAGGTTAGTTATGCCATAAAAAAATTGTAAAAATATAAGATGAAGAAAATACACATAGCATATGATACTCGTGGTAATCTATATTAAACAATCTCCTCCTCTTTATCGAAACACAATGGTGTGTCGAAGAATGAAATGATTATGAATGCGTGCATGCTCCCCCGTGATAGAGGCATCAAGTTATGATTAGAAAGCTACAAAACAAATATTAGTGCAAAACTATATTCGTCCTTGGACGATTATGTGATATACAACAATATGTGTATAAGATGCATTCTATAAATGCTTGACAGAACCTACCCTTGATCTAGGGCGTCAAGATGAACCTACAAAACAAAAATTAGTACGATAGAAGCTTTGTCTTTAGACAAATGTGTCATATAAAACCAAGTGTATAGACGATGCAATATGAGTGCTTGATGGATATTCCTCCTTGTTCGAGGATGTCAAGAAGCACCTACAATAAAAGAAGGAAAATAATCGATGCAAACTTCATCCTTAGATGAGTATGGTCTATACAATCGAGCGTATATGATGATGAACCTACAATGAAAGGATTAGTGCAATATATTTCATCTTTTTTTGAGAAAGAAAAATAGGATGTATATATATGATGCACTTTATCAATGATATAATCACAAGCCACTCAAGACAGAGAACCATGATCATTTACTAAAACATGATATAAGGTGTAATCTTTTAATAATAAATACAAACAGTTAGAAGAAAAATATGAAGTGAAGCTGAAATATTAAGTGTTAGAGTGGGTAGTGCTAGTGTTGATGTTGTTTTACTAGTATTATTCATAGGAGGTTGCGATGATAACTCCATAGATGACTTAAGATAGATTAAAGTGAGTTTTTCGCTAATCCAATGTGGTAATGATTAATGAAAGTGGTGATGGAAGGTGGTGGTGATAATGTAGACAACTATTAAAGAATTAGAAACACGTATGTATAGCAAATGCTATAACAAATATAAAAATAGAGAATGTGGACTCATGCAATCCTTACAACTTGAGGGATAAGAAAAGAATGTGACTCTCGTAATGCATAAGGGTTATGATTTGAATGATATTATTGATGCTAACAAGAATGAAATTCATTCATTGATTGACACTAATTCTAAAAAAATGACCTATTCTAGGTGACAATGGGAGAGAGAGAGAGAGAGAGAGAGAGAGAGAGAGAGAGTGTGTGTGTGTGTGTGTGTGTGTGTGTGTGTGTGTGTGTGTGTGTGTGTGTGTATTAACATGGTTTTGACCGACATGATCTTTTATGACATTATCATCTATCAAAGATGATGTATCATGCCATAGTATATGCTTGACTGGAATTAAAAGGAAGTGAGGATAATGAGCACATAGGAACAGAAATACCATATGAAAAAAATAAAAATACTAAATACATATATGAGGATGAGAATAACATCATATGATAGAAGAGTGTTGGTTGGACCAATGTGTTGAGAAAGTGTTGGGAATAAATGTTTTGATTAATACATCATTTGCACTGACAATGACGTGCCTGATATGTGTCAAGGAAGAAAAGGATGAGAGCATATGATGGTGTTCTAGACAATGACGTTGTGAGGTCCTAGTTTAAGAAAAAACCTAGACTCCATTTAAATTAGTTGTTGGTTGTGGAGATGAAGTACTTTGTCAAACACATGATGTGTTTTTCACTTGATGGGGTGTTGGTTCAAATCAGTGACGCTGGGTTAAAAAGACTTGAAACACTTGTGGTTTTGTGAACCAATTTTAACTAAATAGTGTGTACCTATGTGTTGGTATTTTAGGGTGTAAGAAACATGAGTAGGTGTTCTTTAATACATTTTGACAAAAGATAGTTATGTGAATGAATTTCTCTCAACCTTAATCAGTGGACATCCAACATATTGTGTAATGCATCGTATAAAGAATGATGATAAAGTGTTTAGGAGGTTGAAGGTTAATGAAAGCGAGGAGATTAGTAATGTTTTTGCGAATGTTGGTTAGCATACAAAGAACTTCATCCTTGAAGTCACGTAGCACTTCTCTATCAATGCAAGATGATAGCATGATGAGGCATGTGGTTTTCTCATAGGAGGTGGAAAGGATTATAGTATTGTTATAGCTAAATAGTAATGGAGGTAATTTTTGGAAAGCGGAAGCAATAATGAGATTTGGAAAGAGGTCGATTGAAAGATACACAAATGCAAAGCCAAGCCTCTAATGAAACATATAATATCATAAAATAATATTAAATAATGAAACAGAAACATATAATATCATAAAATAATCAGTAACATTGAATAATGAAACAAAAACATAAAATATAGGATTTTATAAGATACCCAAAAAAAAGTTGTATACATCAAAATCATTTAAACACAAATCATACAAATGTAAAAATTAAATCCATTTAATTCATACTTTTGTGGAAATATACAAACATCTCAACGCGATTACAAAATTCAAAAACTAAATATTTTTTCCCCGATAGCCACATCCTCGTCAGAAACAACACAATATCTTTTTTTATACTCCATTTTGACATTCTTAACCCTTCAATTCATAATTTTGTGGAAAATATTGATTCGTCGTGAAAACCAATTATTATAATTATAGTATAGTATCGAAGTGATCCGCGTAAAATACAGATCACCCGAGTCGTTTTCCAACGAAGGCGAATGGAATCGAGAATATCGATTCGTGAAATCGTGAATTGTAAAGTGAGAAAATTAGAAATATAGCAATCAAATAGTTCACGTAATCACAAACAAGAATGAAATATGCAAAGATTACAAGCTAATTATGCACCGAAATGAAAAACGTAAAAACAGAAACGCAACCGTAAAATTTAAAACGTAACGTATGACGAAAAATGATCCTACGAACTTGGAAATATTTTCTAAAAATTTTAAACTAATAAAAAGAATTTTAAGAAAAAGAAAAATATTTTTTAGAATTTTCTTTTATTTTCTAGAATTAATTTCCTAATTTTGTAATTAAAAATGAATTAAAAATTAAGAAAAATAGAAAAATAACTTGAAAAAATGAAAATTAAATTCTAAAAATTCTAAAATATTATAAAAGAAATTATAAAAATATTTTTGTATTTTTCAGAACCTTTTTTTTTATGGATTTTTGGTATTTAAAGACTATTTAAAAATTGAAAATAATCAAAAGAAAATAGGAAAAATAGTTAAAAGCTTTGGAAAAATCTGGAAAATTTCCAGAAAATCAAAAATAATAAAAGAAACTTAGAATAAAAATTTGGAATGAAGAACAGCTTATCAAGAGCTTTTTCTGGTTAAAATAGCTTATCACAAGTGCTTATTTATAAGCACTTGTGATTAGAACTTGGTGAAACTTTAAAATCAGGCTAAGTATGATACTAAAACTCAGATATAACAGATTTTGACCAATTACAAGCTCATTATCACACAAAAACTCAGAAATCAGACAATAAGCTATGAAATGAGTACAATGAGATAAGTAGAATAAGTATTAGCCAACACAGAAGCTAAGTGACCAATCACAAAGCTAATACAACTCAAAAGATACACAATTCACTAAATAAAACACAGAAACAAGCTCAAGTTCTAACAAGCAGGCCTACAATTTACAACAGATTTCAGATTCAGACTATGAACTACAATGGCTATATAAGCTAATGTAAAAAGCTGCTATAGATAAGCTAATGATACCTACAATTACTCTACTAGTAAGGAATCACAAATCTACCAAGAACATGAAATCCTAATCATTTTAACCTATTTGAATCAGTCCTTGAAAACAGATACTCACAAGTGGTGCAGGGGATATAACAAGCTTATCAGCCAACTTCCTAGAGCTTATTAAGTAAACAAATAAGCTCTAATTTTGAAAATTCTTTTTAAACTTGATTTATATACTGCCAAACTACTAAATTCCAAAAACCAAATGGATTTCCAATTACAAACTAATGTTACAGCTACTCTCAAAGTTAAGACCAGAGACTGATTTCAAACTTGATTTGACTTTTTTATTTGTACCACAAGGTTTGACCAAAATCAATTTTAACTAATCCTAACCAAGTCTAAATGAAATTTTAAGCTGAAATTATACAAAATTAAGCTATATTTAACTAAAATGAAACTATCATTAAACTACTACTAACTGATTCTAAAAGTTCTAACAGTTAAGTGCAATAGCAATTACTTTGACTGTCTTGTGGAACAATTAACTATCTAAATGAACTAAATCTCTATTACTATGCTAGTGAAGTATAAATGAAACAGTAAATCAATCATAACATCAACAACATTACTCAGTAATCTTAAAATCCAAACACTCCCTTACTATCAGATTATACTACACCATACTGATCCAATCAATTAGTAACAAAATAATGCTTACTACAATGTTCTAATAACAAATAGAGATGAAATGAACAATTAACTACTACTGATAACTACTCCAACACAGATCAACCAAATCTACTAATCTATCAAATTGACTAAACTGAGCTATGCTATAGCTTAAGACTGCAATGCAAAAGATCAATCAAATTAAACTACTCAGATTATACTAACAGATATATCAATAACCAAATCAGCAAAATATAAACCACACAAGTATACAGCAAATCTACTCTATAAAATTAAGTGGGACTTTGAAAATAGAAAGTACTTACAAAGCCACTCCTCCTCAGCCACAATTGAGGAGGATTCACTATGCTTGCCTATCTTTATGATAGGCAAAGACCATCCCTGTTTGTCTTATGCTATCACTATACCTCAACAATCTTTGAATCCAAACACCTTTTGATGAAACAGTACCATATGGACCAATAGCTTTCAAATCTTGATTGCACAAAATATAAACTGAATGTAGTTCAATTTAAATCTAAAACTAATTTTGAAACTATTTTTTTTACTTTATTTTTTATTTTTTATATTTTTGTTTTATATGAAAAATTAAGTCTGAGTTAACAATGCTAAAACAAATAAACTATTTAATAAAGCTTAAATCAATGAAAGTAGTAACTGAGATTAACAATGATTAAGTCTGATAAACTAAAACAATAAAAATAAACTGAGATTGATTTTTATAAAACTAAATTTTATTAAGAACTTGAACTGAATTACATCAAACTAAACTAGAATACAATCAAAAGAAATTTAAGCAGAGCTTCGCTACCCTAATCTTACACACCAAATAAGCTTCCCTAAGCCTCTATTTATAGTGGTGGATGGAAGGATCTAGTAAGGAGGGGGTCACGGATTGCTAGCTTGGCAATCCGTGTGCTGTGCTTCTTTTGTGATCTTCTGAGCCCTTGGATCAATCTTCAATAATCTCCCAATTATAATAGCCCTTTGATCAATCATTGTGACGTGTGGGAGCCAATGAGATGATGCCACATAGCCAAGCATGTGCTAGTTTGATTCTGACATTCCCTGACACGTCTGACAAGCTTCTAGAAGCGAGTGATTGGACTAAAACACCCTTAATCTCAGTTAATTTGTACGGTTAGTTTTCTAGGGTTCATGTAAAATCTGGGAAAAGGTAATTGGGGATGAATAAGGCGGGGTGTTTGATTTGTGTGTGTTTTTTTTATTTAATAAGTGTTGACCGAATTTGTTGACCGAGGGGTTATGGAGTGGGCTTGGGTTAAGGTTGGGCAATCATGGGCTTGGTGCAAGAGTAAAATGGATTGAACTTTAATTAATCATGGATCAGGCTATGAATTGTAATAAACTTGGACCATGAAACTTATAAGGACCAAAAATTGCTAATCCAAAATATAAAGGACCAATTGTGTAAACTTCCAAACTCCAA
Organism: Artemisia argyi; assembly: GCA_030686995.1. Lineage (NCBI taxonomy): Eukaryota > Viridiplantae > Streptophyta > Magnoliopsida > Asterales > Asteraceae > Artemisia > Artemisia argyi. Next base: position 229,540,460 of record CM060701.1, read on the forward strand.
GGGCTGATTTTGACATTCTTCAAAAATATAATCCAGGGACTATACTTGCCAAGTCTGAGTAAATAGAGGACTGAAACTGATTCTTGGATTCCCGGTTTTGACTTTTTGACCATCTTCAACTCTCGTGCTCGGTTTTACCGGTTATTGTGTGATTTCCGTCATTTTGTAAAATATCCGTACCTGCATATCACAAACACAAAAACACATGTTTTCTTGGCATTTTTTAGCTCAAATAGTCGTTTTGGGTAGATAATTGGCCATAAAATGGTGAGTAAATAAGCACTCACCAAATATACAAACATCTCAACGCGAATACAAAATTCAAAAACTAAAAATTTTTTCCCCGATAGCCACATCCTCGTCAGAAACAACACAATATCTTTTTTTGTACTCCATTTTGACCTTCTTAACCCTAATTTTATATAAATCATTAGACATTTTGAGAATCTCAAATTCATTATCACCACCATCCTGCAAGCTGTGAAAAAGGAAAAAATATAAACTATTAAGAATGATATGATATATCATGTATGTATATTAGAAAAAATATTTTTAATTTTTTTATACATCTGGTTTCGTTGAATTTCTTTGTTGGTGATCAACCTTGTTTTAATATCATAATATAAATCCAACATAACACCAGTTGCATGTAAATCATAATTTTAGTAAAGTTCAATCATCTAATCTGAAAGTAATATATAATTGAATGATATATTAATTAATCATTTTAATGACTTACAACAACATCTACCATGTTCTACCATGATAAAAGTCAAGTCACACAAATATGTGTGTGGAATTGTGACATATCTATATAAATCAACAACAAAAAAATCAACATAATAATATTTTAAATAAAATTATTATTAGCTTATTACCTCAAATCTTGTAGCATAAATCCTAAACATAATTTAGGATCATTTTTTGGATCTAAAACCTTGTTAATAAACTTTGTGAAAACAGAACAAAACTTATACATGGACTAATAATCAATACCAAATATAACTCAAATATTTGCACTAACCAGATATGCCAGCAGCATCAAAAATAGAAATAATGAACATAGTTTTGCCTGAAGAAAATGAAGGCAAAAAGATTAGAAGACAGATGGAAGATGAGAACCTACATTGGGCGAGTATATATAGGTTCAGGATTAGGGTTTCGCAACTGTGTCCCAAAAGATAACGTGTAATTCAAATATAGAAAAGATATCGGAGAGGATGACCATCGTTTTTAAAACCTTCTAGAACGTGCCTCTCAGACCGCCAAAGACTCCGCGACACCAAAGTTTCAGAAAATGCACCCGGTTCTCAAAGGGTTTTTTAATCGCGTTTTCGACACGTCTATGTTTGGGGAGGCTCCTCAAAAAAACACTTTTAATGTAGCGACATTCTCTCGATTGGAAAACCAATTAACCAATGAGAGGGCTCGATTTCAAAATGGAGCCCTCTCATTGGTTAATCGAATCCCTCGATTTGGCCAAAAGTGAGTTCTCATATGATATAAAAGATGATCTTATATCACTTATAACAATTTCTAAAGTTTAGTGTTAAAATGATCATCTCCAGCCTCATATGAAAATCCGACCATTTTTCATCAAGAACACAGTTTGACTATATAATAAGTCAACTGTGTTTATTGAGCTCCATGAATTAAGGTTATAAGTACTAGTACGCATCCAAGTTGGGGCTATACCTTAAGTTAGCGCATATTTAAAAATGTACTACTGTATCATTACAAACAATCATACTTTGGGAGTGTGCTAGACAATATTAACATTGACCAAAATGGGATAAAGCTAAAATCACGTGAAAATTGATAACCTTGGAGAATGAGTCGACACAACTAGTCTGTCTTAACCAAGTTGATCTACTCAAGAACTCAAGGTTCTGATTTTGTTAAAGAGTATAATTATCCATTAAAAGCGTTCATCGTAGATGTTAATTAAAGAGAACATGAGATCAACCTCTAGTTATAAAAAAGAATGGTGAAAGATCAATGACACGCTCAACCAAGACAAATTGTTTTCCAAATGTTACATTCAACATTTTGTTGGCAAACATGAAGGCAATGGTACATAAAATATGACCTAGCTGGAATTTACTGAACTTCTAAGAAAGTCAACTATGTTACCTGAACTTCTTAACAGTGTGATTTGACATGATATAATAGTTATAATATCAGAATTTTCGGAACGGAATTTACCAAAATATAAGTTCTAATGCTATCAATACGAAGTTATCTAGTCAATCTTCCTAGTGGACGTGTATATGAATTGTCTACTTTGCATTAATATCACCTTATCCGTTCTGTCTGTCTTTACCCCTAGTGCTAAATGGAACAAAAAGTAATGTCGATTTATATGTTAGCTTCTTCCATTGTACGTTCCCGGCTTCAAATTCTGTTGAAAATGGATTTTCACATATGATTGGCTGTGAAATAACTTCGTATTCCTGAAACATGTTTGGTAGATTTTCTAAGTACCACTAAACACTTAATAATATTTGTTCTTTAATAGTTTGACTTAAAAGTCAGCTTTCTAATAATTTCTACCCATTGTGGAAGATATTTATGCAAATCAAAACTTTTCTTGAATTTATTTATAATACAAGCATCTTTAAAATCATGTCAGGTCTCATTATTGTAATAATGAAAAGATTTTGACTTTATGAAGAAGTCAAAGTTAAAAACTACATCTTGTTGTAGGGTAAAATTTATAGATACTCTGTATACTAACCGAAACAACTCATTATGTTTTCTCAATTCATAAACCACTCATTATGCTCTAAAAAATCTTACACGTTAGTCCCTATGGTTGCAGAATCTTGCAGCGTCAATCCTTTCATTTTTTATATGTATGATAATGCAAGAAAAACGGATAAAAATGTATAAAACGAACGAAAACATATAAAAATGAAAAAAAAAAGTATGAAAACGGATAAAAACAGACGAAAACAAATAAAAACGAATGAAAACATATAAAAAGTGGACGAAAACATATAAAAACAGACGAAAACGTATAAAAATGGGCGAAAACATATAAAACGCATAAAAATGTAAGAAAACGTAAAAAAATGACGAAAATGTATAAAAACGGATGAAAATGTATAAAACCCAGGAAAAAAACATATGAAAACATTTACAAACTTATGCAAACGTATAAAAATGAATAATAACATGTAAAAGCGGATACAAGCATATGAAAATGTAAGAAAAATAGACGGAACCGTATAAAAATGGACGAAAACATATAAAAACAAACGAAGCCGTATAAAAACGGATAAAATGTATAAATTGTAAGATAAACATATGAAAACGTATAAAAATTGACGAAACGGACAAAAACGTATAAAAAAAATAAAGTGGCTCCTCTTGTTTATTGAACCACTATTGATAACCTTTTAAAAATAAAGTGAGGAACATCATTTACATCCAAAACGGAAATAAATGCAATCTTCATCAAACATAAGACAATTTATAGAGAAGGGAGAAAGTACATGTTAAAAAAAGTTCTTAATTCAGTGACTTCTTTGGGCCTTTTGGAGCTATTCACAGTACAGGGAACTTATGCTTTTGGTGTTTGTGCTATTCACAGCTTTATATGTAGCAGAATGTTTTATAATTAGAGGTTTTTATCTCGGATGTAAAACCACATGACTCAAGAATCTGTCTAGACCCAACAATACGCAGACCTTTCATCCTAAAAATACTCTCTGGAAGATGACTAATGCTTGTTCCGGTGATGTCCAACTCTTTTAAACATTCTAACCGTCCAATTTCCTCAGGCAATTCGGCAACTTGAATACAAAGTGTGAGGTTGAGTTTAACGAGCTTTGGACATTCAACAGGAATCTGAAGTTCGGTCATAACAGTACACAAGTAGAGACTTAGCGTCTCAAGATTTGGAGTAACTCCGAGGTGAAAGGTCCTCAACCTTAACTTGTAAAGGCTGACAGCAACGAGCTTTGGACATTCAGTGGGCATACGAAGTTCAACCAAATCACTGTAATGAAAGTTGCTTGCTCCGATGCTTAGTGTCTCAAGATTTGGAGTAATCCGGAGTTGAATGACCCTCAACCTTAAATTATGGAGGTTGAGATTAACGAGCTTTGGATGTTCAGCAGGCATGTACAAAATTTTCATTCTTCTACAATTACTGATACTTAACTTCTTTAGATTTGGAGCAACCTGGAAATGAACTTCTACCAAATTATAACAATCTTGAAGAATTAGTGTCTCAAGATTCGGAGCCACACTAAGGTCAAGGGTCCTCAATCTGTGTAAATTGACGAGCATCAGGAACCTGAGCTTTAAACAAGCCTGTCATAAGCAACAAAATTGGAAAGATAAATGTTAATTGCGGCTGCAATGACTAGCAAAAGAGGGAAAGATAAACTACCAATTAATCAACCATTATTCTACCTTTTTTGCTTGAAATGTTTTCGTCAAACTTGAAAAAGGATAAAGAATCCAGTTCAAAAATCGTAAGGCATTTGGAAGGTGTAGAGTTTTTTCATCAAAGTTCCAGTTGCTAACTTCGTCTTCCTTTGCATTTTCCACATAAACGTGAAGAAATCTAAGTTCCTTCATGTATGTAAGACCGTTCATTAAAATTTCTGGATTCAATCCATGTGCATCCAGTGTTATACATTTTGTTGCTTGGGTACCCTGTAATTCAAATAGCAAAGAACATGAGATTTGTTTCAATCATCTAGAACAAATGTTAATTTGAGTGTGAATTAGTTATTTATGAAATGTTTAGGTTAGGGTTTCTAATTTTTATAAAATTTAGGTCTTTTTTCTATTAAATTAAAGGAATTGGTAGAATGGTTTGTGTTATTTGAGTGTGAATTAGTTATTTACAGTATGAAGTTTGAGATTTGACATTCTAAATTTTTGGGTATTGTTTAAATTGAAGGATAAACACCCATTTACAAATAAAGTTTTCCAGGTCAAATAAATAAATAAATAATAATAATAATAATAATAATAATAATAATAATAATAATAATAATAATAATAATAATAATAATAATAATAATAATAATAATAATAATAATAATAATAAAAGCTGAAAGAGGGGAGTGAGTGAAGGTCGGGGTTTCTAGCCTTCTAGGGGTGCTGGTTGGGTGATGGTGGGACACTTGGATAATGGATGGGTTTGATGATTGTTTGAGGATTACAATTACATACTGAGATAAGACTAACGATAGAAGTGAGAAAATGTGTGTGGTTTAAGTGAGAAAGAAAAAGTGTTTTTTGACTAGTGATGTTAAATGACTTGTTGTCATGGAAGCTATTTTGTGTATATACTCCATAAGATAGAGTAAATTGCAAAATTCGTCTTTGTGGTTTGTTAAGATTGCAAAAATTTTCTCTGGTCTTTCTTAAGTGCAGCGGCCTCCCTGTGAAAAAAACATGAGATTGACCATAGACAATTTTTGCAATCTTGGCAAACGACAAGGAGGCGGCCTGCATTTATGAAGTTTCAAACTGCATGGACATTTTTTTGAAATTTTCTCTAATAAAATATATGAAAAGACAAGCATACTTCATTTTTAACAGTCAATATAAGTAAGTGTTAGTAAATTTGGACCAAACTTGTAACGAGTGTTTCATTTTAGGACCATATACGAGATTATTGAAACTATCGCACTAAAAGGGAACACCCGACAAATCACGACGACAAAAATGTATCTATAATAAAACCCCAAGGGCCAGTGCGTTCAGAAGAATGTTTAATGATGTAATAAAACAAACTTCTATTTTTGTAAAATCACTAAATTGAGCTTTTAGAAAGGTATATTGACTTTTTAGTTTAACAACCCAAATAACGTGATACTTACCGAGCAATTAGCCAATATATCTTCAATTTCCTCCCCAATCCATAAACGGCTATGCAACTTAGGTTCATTGGGGTTCAGACGACGAACAATATTCATGCCCATTTCTTGTATATGGTCATGCATCCCCAACGCTCCCCCGTTTTCCATACTATTTATAAGAGATCTCTGCTCAAGAACTCTTAAGCCAGCTTCAGCAAAAAATCCACAGCTTTCGAGCGCTTTAATTGCAGTATCTTTATGCCAACCTTTCATTAAGCATGCAACATCTAGAAATATTTCCTTGTAATCCTCCTCAAGACCATTATAGCTGAGTTCCAATTTTTCCATAGTTGCCTTTAATGGAATTTTTTTTAGTCTTTGTAGGGTATCTATCCATTGAGTCACATTTTGACCACAAAGAAGTGAACCCAAAACTTTAATGGTTAATGGAAGACCATCGGCGTATTGTACAACTTCTTTTGAAAGCTCTTCATACCCTTCAATCGGAAAATCTCTTTTAAATGCAAACTTACTCAACAGACAAATCGCTTCCGCGGGCGATAACAGGCTGATGTCATTAATGAACTTCACTTGGTGGGCTACCAGAACTTGATGATCTCGTGTGGTAATGATAACTCTGCTTCCCGATTTGAACCAGTCATGCTTGCCTGCTAACAACTCAAGTTGTTCTATATCATCAACATCATCTAGAACAATAAGAACCTTCCTCCCACGCAACAAAGTTTTCATCATGTTTGTTCCTTCATGAACACTATTTACAGTGATGTCTTTATTACTTAACACACTGCAAAGAATTTGTTGTTGCAACTGTTTCAAACCCAAAGAGGATTTTGAAACATCCTTTACATTTTCAACAAAGGCTTTACCGTCAAAATGAATGAATATTCGATCAAAAGCTATTTTTGCCAAAGTTGTCTTCCCCCCACCTCCCATCCCCCATATCCCAATCATGCGGACATCATCAGTATCAAGTTCTAAAGATGAAAGGACAGCTTCTCTTCGTGTAACCATGCCTACTAAATTTTCTTCAACACTCGAACTACTAGAACATATCTTTTTGAAAATAACGTCAACAATTTCCTCGATCAATATGGATTCATCCCTGTAACATTCATGAAGATCTAAATAATTAGCTCTCAGTTAGATTGATATAATATTAATTCATATAGCAAAGAAATTACCCTTTCAACTCTGACCCAGCAAGTTTGCCAGCATTGATCAAAGCATCCCTCCATTCCGTAGCAGCCTCGTCATTTTCATGTTTTTTAAAAGCTTCTCCAACCGCCCCACTTTGGTTGCGGATTTCCCTGGGTTCCACATGATAAAAGACTGGGTAAGCAATCCGCTCATCACCAGTATGCTCACTTGTCTTCTGACATTCCATAATCTTGACAAGCTCATCTAAGCACCAACGCGAAGATGCATAGTCCTTAGAAAACACAATGATGAAGAATCTTGAGTCCTCAATAGATTTGATAAGCTGCTTGTCGATTGTTTTCCCTTTTTCAATTTTCTTATCATCCTTGTATGTTTGAATCCCTCGTTGCACAAGAGCTTTATAAAGATGACTAACAAAGGTGTTACGAGTATCTTCACCTCTGAAGCTTAAAAAGACATCATACTTGAAGCTCTTTTGAGTGGATGAAGTTGAAGTTGAAGCCATTGAAGTTACTGTTGAAGGATTGTATGAACAGCTGGATGAGATGAATAACCTTTAACTTCCAGAGCAATGGTCAACTAAACAATCGTAATGTGCAGGCAACTGTGTTTTTGTGGAAATAATATTTTGAATAACGTGGAGACATAAAAACCAGTTATTTGGTCAAATGAAATAATGTTTCATACTGATCAAACAAAAATTGCATTTATGATCCTTCTTGTATTCAAGTTGAGATAAACAATGATCACAAAAAGAGAACTCAAAATTAAAACTCAAATTATAAAATGAGTAAATTACACCGTTCGTCACTGTCGTTTAGGGTAAATTTCACTCTCAGTCCCTTTTTATTTTTCTTGCATCGTTGGCCCCTGTGGTTTTTCAATTGCACACCGGTGGTCCTTATCATTAACTGGCGTTATCTTTTCTGTTAGCAAGTGGCAACGTTAGTCCATTAACCAAACAAGCGTTTGCAACGTTAGTCCTTTTACTAACGGCCGTTTTTTTTTTCCGAAATTTTTTTCCCAATTTTTTTTTCTGAAAAAAAAGTAAAAAAGAAAAGTAATTTCAGAAAAAAAATATATTTTTCTAAAAAAATTATTTGAAGAAAAAAATTTATAAAAAAAAATTCTTTTTTTTTTCGAAAAAAATTTTAAATTTTTTTTTCCTGAAAAATAAAATGGTAAGAAAAATAATTTTTAAAAGAAAAAAAAATTCTAACCATTATCAAAACCCTTTTAACAAACACAACTCTTTTGATTTTCAATGAAGTCCCGAAGCTACGGGCAGCGTTCTTTACTTACTCTTGATTGAATTGGGAATACAGAAATGAAGAAACGGCTTCAAGATCCCTCGTAGGGTCTCGGGTAGGTTAAGGTTTTGTTGTTTTCTTGTAACCGAATCAGAAGCAAGATCAAAGCACTATTGTTTTGATTTTTCTTTTAAGTGTTCGGATATTAGAAAAAGCTAGGCTTCAACAAAAAATGATCGATGATGATTTAATCTTTTCGTGGTTTGTTCTGATGTTAGAGGTTAAACATTTTGTAACACACGGAAAAAATAAACTGAGATCTATTAATTATTTTTCTTATCAGTTACGAGTATTGAGTTGAGATGGTGGGTTTGAGATATAGGATTGTGAAGCTGTTGGATGTTCGTTGTTCTTGATAAAATAGGCTGTTAAGAATTTCATTTGATGTTTGGATTTTGATTTTTCATTTTCGTCTTTGACTTTCTTTCATATCTTTTGGACATACTGCTATCGAAATTATTTTTTTAGAAATTTTTTTCGAAAAAAAAAATAGAATTTTTTTTTTTTTATAAATTTTTTTCTTGAAATAAATTTTTTAGAAAATTGTTTTTCTTTCTTTTTATTTTTCAGAAAAAAAAAATGGAAAGAAAATATTTTCGGAAAAAAAATAAAACGGCCGTTAGTAAAAGGACTAACGTTGCAAACGCTTGTTTGGTTAATGGACTAACGTTGCCACTTGCTAACGGAAAAGATAACGCCAATTAATGATAAGGACCACCGGTGTGCAATTGAAAAACCACAAGGACCAACGATGCAAGAAAAAAAATAGGGACTGAGAGTGAAATTTACCCTAAACCACAGGGACGAACGGTGTAATTTACTCTTATAAAATATTTCAAAAACGATTTATCTAAAAAGAAAACCTGACTTATTGCAAAATATATATTTGATCAAGGTCCAAATGATTTTATTTGTTATAGCAGATTGTAAGACAAGAAAAAGATGATTAATTTACCAAGACATAATCAAGCGTGGCTATTTCTTTGTTTCTTAAATGATATCATCACCTAAATTTTAATGGATAACATTTTAAACTAGCTTCTCAGAATCATTAATCATGTTAATTGTATCTATGTTATTCACATGAATCTTAACTACTACACAAACAAACCATATAATCCGCATTGAGGCCGGAGGACTATTACTTTTAAACTTCAAGTTGCACATCTATTTATTTATTTTATTCCAACCAATAAATTATTATATATATATATTTATTTATTTATTTTAAACTGCAAGTTGCATATCTACTTATTTTATTACAAGCCAGAGATGAAATTTTAATTTGTGGTGTTAATTTTTAGAAGGAGGAAAAAAAAATTCTTAATAGCATTCGGACAAAAAAAAATGTATCTATGTTATTCACATGAATCTTAACTACTACACAAACAAACCATATAATCCGCATGGAGGCCGGAGGACTATTACTTTTACACTTCAAGTTGCACATCTATTTATTTATTTTATTCCAACCAATAAATTATTATATATTTATTTATTTATTTATTTTAAACTGCAAGTTGCATATCTACTTATTTTTATTACAGGCCAGAGATGAAATTTTAATTTGTGGTGTTAATTTTTGGAAGGAAAAAAAAAAAAAAAAAAAAAAAAAAACTCAAAATTTTCTTAATAGCATTCGGACAAAAAAAAAAAAAGTGTTTCTAAAACTTGCTTAGATGATTACTTAATAAGTGAAAAAATAGACTCAATTTATGTTAAACTCAATCTTTTCATTAAACTCGCAATTTTTGTTTACATTTTTTTCTTATACGAAGAGTATAATTTTTAAACCGGTCACTTTTAATCCCGATTCCGCTACTAATGATAACAGTTAGTCAAGATTAATTAGCTACTACGATTTCTTTACGTATAAACAACCACAACTAAACTGGAACATCACTACTCTCGCTAAGTCAACAACCTGCGTGTTTGGTTTTACTATTTACTTAATTCACTCGTATAATGGTGAAGGGACATAGTGTATTTTTATCATTTAAGAATTGCTATAAAAGTAAATATAAACAAGCAACAGGAAACAATAGATCGTATAAAAGCAAGCAAATTAACATAACGTAATTGGTGATCGATATATGTGAAAAATAATATTTATAAAAGAATACCTGTGTGATTGCTGTCTTTATTATCGTCGCCTTTCCAAAAGCAAGTGTTGAAACTTTTGATGATATGAAAGTTGTAAAGAAAAATGGGTTTAAGAGAGTAACATATATACATATAAATGGCCATGTATAAAATATAATTTCTTTTAAAATTTGATGGCTGTACAAAGGAGGCAAGGACCTACATGTTTGTTTCGGTTGAAAAAGTCCTCGTGTAAGCTTTTTTATTGTATGTAAGTAGGGGTGGAAACGAGCCGAGCCGCTCGTGAAAAGCTCGGGATCGGATCGGTAAAAAGCTCGAACGAGTTGAGCCTAAACGAGCTCGAGCCCGAGCTCGAGCCTAAATCTAGGCTCATTTAATAATCGAGCTCGAGCCCGAGCTCTATACAAAAAGCTCGTTTAGGCTCGCGAGCCTAAACGAGCCCTAGAAATATATACAAATATATACGTAGCTAAAGGCCCAGTTTTTGTTAAAATTTGGTTTAAGGCCCAAACATCAAATCCACCAACCCACCCTAAGCATAAGTACTAACCCTAAAAGAGTTGCCCTGATTTTACTCATACACGGTCGCCCCCATCATACCTTTTCTATCCAACACAACATAACACTCCTGTAAAGCTGCTACTATCTTCATCTCATTCCACAAAACAAGCAATAAACCCACGAACTGTGTAAGAAACGTACGAATTAAAACACAAATAAGCATGTTTCTTCTGGCTTCAAGATCTTTTAAAAAAAATCTAGGGTAGGTTTATTCCTTTTATTTGTTTCATGTTTAAGATCTGTGATGGGTGTATATTGGATCTTTGAGGATCTATAATCTTGTAAATAACACATTGAGATCTTTGTATTCGAATGATGTTTGTATTTTTCTTTGTGCTACCATGTATTGCCAATTGCGGAGTGAAAGTGAGTTGATTTATGGATTTGTTGTGCAAATATTATCTTAGATTTTTTTTTTTTTTTTTTTTTTTTTTTTTTTTTTGCAAATATTATCTTGTCTTATAACCAAGTTGTCGTTGGTTATAAACCAAAATTAACGAGCATAAAACCAAAATCTTAGTTGGCTGCGAAAAACAAAACGTGGAACACAGATAATCACAAGGCATCTTTTGATTTCATTTTAATATCTATCTTGTTATGCTAAAAAATAAAAATAAAAAAATGTACTGTATGTGTCGTTAATGGTGAGAATTCCAAAAGAAAATACTAACTAGCTCGTTAACGAGCTCAACACAAGTAAACGAGCTCTAGATAAACGAGCTCAAGAAGCCAAGCTTAGGTGCATCACAAACGAGCCGAGCCCGAGCCGAGCTCGAGCCTTATATATCATACTACGAGCCGAGCTCGAGCTTGAATCTTAAGGCTCGAACCGAGCCGAGCTCGAGCTCGAGCTTTCTAAAATATAAACGAGCCGAGCTCGAGCTCTGGCAGGCTCGGGCTCGGCTCGGCTCGTTTCCACCCCTATATGTAAGTGATTGGCACAATCCAAATATGTATTGAGACGCTCAACTCTATCTGATAGGTATTTGTATTTTAATTGATTACTAGACGAGTACCCGTGCATAGCAACGGGATTTTATAGCGACAAATAGTTTATTGATAAAAAAAAGTTTATAGGTTATAAACGAAAAATAATAAAAGTTTGAAGATTTGGGAATTAAACATAATGTTTTGAAACCCGGTTCGACCAGGGTGGTTCAACCGGTTGAACCATTCCGGTCGAAAAATGGGTCGATTTAAACCGGGTCAACTTGCTAAGTTGGGTCGAAAACGGGTCAAATTAAACTGGGTCAACCCGCCGGGTTTGAAGCGTCCCGGGTCAACCCGGTTTGTGTTTTAATTGGTTGTATTTAATTTGGTAGATATGTTTTTAATTGGTTGTACAATGTGAATAAATCATTGTACTTTTTTAAGTAATGGATAATGTTTTGAAACCCGGTTCAACCGGTTGAACCGTTCCGGTCGAAAAATGGGTCGAGTTAAACTGGGTCAACTTGCTAGGTTGAGTCGAAAACGGGTCAAATTAAACTGGGTCAACCCGCCAGGTTTGAAGCGTCCCGGGTCAACCCGATTTGTGTTTGATTGGTTGTATTTAATTTGGTAGATATGCTTTAATTTGGTTGTACAATGTGAATAAATAATTGTACTTCTAAGTATTGAGGTATTTTAATAAAAGTATTAATTACATTTCACTTTCTCTCTCATTTGACCGTTGTTGAAAACTCAACATTTCACTTGAAAACTCAATATTTCACTTTTGACCATTTTTACATTATAGATAGTATAGATATAGAATGTCCTAATAAAATTTTAAAGTGTGTCAATCACTTCCCTTTATTCTATTGTTGAGTCAATTTCATTTTTTGTCCTTGTTGTTTGGCCAATAATTTGGTTGCCATCTAAATTGCGAACATCCTTATTTTAAACTTAAAGCCACATATTCATTTTTTGACGAAAGTTAAATGACTAAAATACCCATTATTTTCTTCCATTTTAACTTTCAAATATTTTTATCAATTTATTTATTTATCATGAATAAGAACTTAGATTGAAAAAAAAAAAAAAAAAAAAAAAAAAAAAAAAAAAAAAGGGTAATTTACTTTTAAAAGAAAACCACTCCCACTTTCACACACAAATCAATAACAAAACCACAAACACATCATCCAAAAACTATTCCAGATTTAGCAAAGATTAACAAAAATACAAATACCACAAAACCCCCGTTATATTTCACACGAAAAGACCAAAACAATAAATTTAAAAACCCTAAACTCATTTCATATTCACCCACCTATTTTCTTTACCTAAAAACGCAGTCACATAAAAATCTATCTCATGTCTTCTCCTTTATGATTTTAAACCCAACACAAAAACACAAGATCTTCTTTGTTTCTTTTATGTGTTATTCAAAATATAAAAGCACCCTTTTTGGTTGTTTTAATATCGAATCACACACCCTCTCTCGGTTATTATGATTATCGGCTTCGAGATCTTTGATAAAGTCTAGGGTCTGTTGTTTTATTTGTTTATTGTGTTGATTCGGTTATTTATGAACAATTATTTGACCTTCGATTTGCCCAACACAAATAGAAACTTGTTTCAGGGCTTTAAAGTTTTATAAAGGCACTGTGTGAGAGAGAAATGACTTTCCAGTTTAGAAAAAATGGTGAGGGACATTCGAGAGTTTTTGAACGTGAGAGAGATAGGCACATAGGAAACAAAGGGCAATATAATGGTAAGCTATTAGGAACCAATTATACCGGGGGAAAACGGAACTCGTCGGCTTCGTTTATGTTCTTCAACTTTCCAAACGAGTGGGGAATGGGGAAACTTTGGATGATATTCAAGAACTACGGTACGGTGTTTGATATGTTCATGGTTCAAAAACGACTTCGCAATGGTCAAAGATACGGTTTTGTTAGATTCAAGTTCGTGATGATGTGGAGGGCTTGTTACAGAGGCTTCATCACATTAGAGTTGGCCAAGAGTGGTTGAAGGTATCCATTGCGTTTGACAGGAGACAGGGGGGCAGTAAACCCCATCAAGCCAATAATGTGGATGGCAACGGTAATAAAAGAACAATGGATGACACAAATCGACATGGTGGTAGATGGAATATGCGGGATAATCGAAGATTTGTGGACGTGATACATGAGAAAAATGGGAACGCTAAGGAGGAGGGGTACAAAGCTGGAAAAGAAGATAAAAAGGACGAGGTCAGAATCGTGGAGGTAAACGATGACGAAGTGGATGCTAGTTTCTTTAATAGATGTCTGATAATGGAGACCAAAAAACTTTGTTATCTCCCCAAATTATCTGGATTTTGTGAAGAACAGGGGCTAAGTAATGTTGAGGTTAAATTTCTAGGAGGTTTGGAAGTTATGATGGCTTTTGAAAATGAGGAAACGACAATGAACATACTGAAGAATAACGACCATGGGATTCGAAGATGGATACACAAAGTGAGGAGATGGAGCAGCTGGTACAACCCTTCAGGTAGATTGAGGTGGGTCAACATCATTGGAGTACCGATATCATACTGGGCTGAATCCGTTTTCAAAAGAATTGCAGGGGTACATGGTACCATTGTGGAGACTGAAAATTGCAGACTTAATGGCAATCAAAATGTCATCGTTGGTAGGGTACATATACATTCCATAGCAAAAGACTTGATTAATGAATCTCTTAACTTACAATTTAGAGGGAAGACCTTCAAAGTAAAAGTGATTAAAGAGATAAGGGATATAACATCAGTAGATACGGAGGAGGAGGATAAGTACCAGGAACAACACGATCCGGAGAAGAGTGATGATAGAAAAGATATGGATATTTCATATATGGAGGGGAGTGACAGTGGGGATGATTCTGATGGGGAGGCCAATAGTTCTAGCGAAGAGGAGGGGAAGTGTAACGGCGACGGTAATGACGGCGGGCCACGGCAAGCAGACGGAGATGGCCGGAAGTTTGTGGATGATGAAGAGTCTAGGGTGTCTAAGGGAACTAGGGTCAACGATACTTTCGAGGATGAAGATGGGAGGCTCAAAAAATCAGCTGTTGTGGGAGAAGTCAAATCATTTAGGGGTTACATGTGTGACATGGGGAAGGATAATGCGGCTGATGTGGGAGAAGTCAAATCAGTTAGGGTTCACATGTGTGACATGGGGAAGGAGAATGTTAATTCTAAGGTAGGTCCCAATAGCATGCATGACATGGTAAGCAATTATGAAAATGAGAAATATGGTAATACGTATGACAAGTTAGATAAAGTGGATTTGTTAAAGGGTGACAACAATTATGGGCTTGGTGGAGAAAAGATTGGGCCTTGTAATGAGGTAGATATAAATGATAAAAGAACTGGGCCAAATGATGAGATTAAGAGTACACAAAATATTGGGCTCAAAAACAATTTATCTAATCAGTTGGAAGCGAATCAGATGGAGGAGCAATGTGTGGATAGTAATAATGAGAAGTATGGTACCAAAGTGGATAATGGTAATAAAGGGAGTGACGAATGGAACATTTCTTCTAAAAAAAAATTGATAGTGGGGACATCAAATCAAGAAAAAAAGGAAAACAATTATAATGGATGGCTTGGATGATTTAAGTAATGAAAATGAGTTCTCGGTAGGTGCGGCCAAGGGTAATACGAGTAGTGACCAGAAAAAGAATGGTAGAAGACGTGTCAAAAAGGTGAAGAAAGTGGCAAGACATATAGGAGAAGGTGGGTCACGAGATGATAATCCAAGAATCTCAAGTGCGAACAAAGAATGCCATAAGGAGGGTGAGGATAACACGGGGGTTTTCATGTTTAAGGGATCGGGTCGAGCTGAGTCTGATAACAAGAGTTGCAACATTAGCATGGAGCAGGTCAAGGAGATTGGCGAGTTGATTGGGGTGTCTTGGGTTAGGGCGGAAGAAGAGAAGGTGAACAATGGCATGAACAGTAAGGTTAACGATGGAGGCAACGTAGCAGATGGGCTGGAACAACTGAGTTGAATACGGCACGTCTTCGTTCGTCATAGTTTTATTTATGAAGATCATTTCTTTAAATATCCGCGGTATTGGAGACGATGGTAAGAAAGGGTGGGTTAGTTCAATAATTAGAGAGGAGCGCCCGAAAATCATAGGATTGCAAGAAACTAAAAGTGGGATTGTAGACAATAGGTGGGTGGAGGAATTATGGGGTGGTAGAGGGTGTGGTTTTGCTCAATTACCAGCCAATGGTAATTCGGGAGGTATATTACTAATGTGGGATACAAATGTATTTGTGCGTAAAGAAGTAATGGGGGATGAAAGGTTCGTAGCGGTCAAAGGTGAATGGAAGGGCAAGACGGGTGAGGTGTTTCTAGTGTGTATTTATGGGCCCATGTTGGGACTCAAAAGACTTCTCTTTGGAATAGGCTTTCGGGGTTAATGAATAGACTAGGAGGTGCTTGGTGTATTTTTGGGGATTTAAATGTTATTAGGAGGATTGATGACCGGGTAAATTCTCAAGTCAACTTTAAAGAGATGCGTGAATTTAATGAATTCATTAACGACACAAATCTAGTTGAGATACCAATGGGAGGGAGGAAATACACTCGGGTTAGCGATGACGGGCTGAAATTTAGTAAGTTGGATCGTTTCTTAATGAATGAAGATTTTCTTAATAGATGATGTAACCTTTCCGTGGTTGCCTTGGATCGGAAGCTTTCTGACCATTGCCCGATTGTTTTAAAAGATGTGGACGTGGATTTTGGCCCGAAGCCATTTTGCTTTTTTGACATTTGGTTAGAGGAAAAGGATGTCGGGCAAGTAGTGAAAAGCGCGTGGAATAAAGAAGTTAGGAGTAGTCGTCCGGATTGTAGGTTCAGAGATAAGCTTAAGAATGTCAAAGAGGATCTTAAGAAATGGAGCAAAGAGAGATTTGGGTCGGTAAAAGAAAAAATAAAAGGACATAGAAAAGAAGCTATGAGATGGGAGTTATAAGCGTAAAATAGGGAGTTAAGTGAGAATGAGAGATCGATTTGGTTGGAGGAGAGGAGGTTATGGGTCGAAAAAGAAAAAGAGTTGAGTAGTATGGCGAGACAAAAAGCTAGAATAAAATGGGATGTGGAGGGCGACGAAAATTCAAAATTTTTCCACTCATATATTAAGAGACGAAATAATAAAAATAATATTAGAGGGCTTATGGTTAACGGGATGTGGTGTGAGGATCCTACATTGATTAAATCAAAAATGATGAGACATTACAAGAGTTTATTCTCGGAAGGGGGGAGGTTCGACCTATATTTTGTTGCAATAAAGTTGAAAAGATATCTGAGGAAGAAGCGGAGTTATTGGAGAAGGAAATTAGCGAAAATGAAGTGTGGGATGCGGTCCGGGGGTGTGGGGGGGATAAAGCTCCGGGGCCGGATGGTTTTAATTTTAAGTTTATTAGGAAATTTTGGGAGATAATAAAAAAGGAGATACTGGAGGCGGTTAAATGGTTTTGGGACAAAATGGAGGTGTCGAGAGGATGCAATGCGTCTTTTGTGACCATTATTCCTAAGGTGGTTGATCCAATTGGGCTAGGAGATTTTTGTCCTATTAGTCTAATTGGGTGTTATTATAAGATAATTGCTAAATTGTTAGCCGAGAGGGTTAAAAAAGTGGTTGGCAAGGTGGTAGGAGATGTACATAATGCTTTTATAAAGGGTAGGTTCATTCTTGACGGAGTGTTAATTGATTGGCTAAAAAGATCAAAAAGAAAAGGGTTGATTTTTAAAGTAGACTTTGAGAAAGCGTATGATAGTTTAAATTGGAGGTTCTTGCTAGATATAATGAAAAGAATGGGGTTTGGTGCGAAATGGTGCAAATGGATCGAAAGTAGCTTATCATCTTCTACGATGTCTATATTAGTTAACGGGTCTCCAACGGAAGAATTTAAATTAGAAAGGGGAGTTAGGCAAGGAGATCCGTTATCGCCATTTCTTTTTTATGAGTATTTGCACACTCATCAATCCCCCACACTAAACTATTGCTAGTCCCTAGCAATCTTTTGAGAAAAATTAATGGATTTGAAACTCTTTACCAAAAGCCATCACTTCTGGAGTAGCCAGGTGTAAGAACTGTGGCACACCTGATAACCGTGTGATTTTGAGCAAACCACCAGCTGTCAACGGATTTGATAAGTCTTTACCAGGAGCCGTTTGCTCCTGGACTAGCCAGCATCTTGATGGACCTAGTCGACATCTTGGTGAGCTGATTACCAATTATGGTTTTTCCACGGCCTTTACCACAAGCCATAATCTTGTGGGCTAGCCAACTTATTTGTTTTTGGGGAGTTGAAGAACCGTACAATTTTGGGCAAATTGCAAGCCGTAAACGGATTTGAGATGTCTTTACCGAGAGCCGTTTGCTCCTGGACTAGCCAATCCCTTTTGTCGTTAGACAAGGCGGATTGATTACCAAAAAATTTTGAGCTCCAGTGAAAAATTTTTGAAAAAATTTTGGTCAAAAACGGGGGTATTATAGTAAAATGTGATAAAATTCGCTAGAATAGCGAATACCCCCCCCCCCCCCCACACACACACTAATCATGAATATTGTCCTCAATATTCAAAGTCCCGGCTATTATGCCGATTCTTTGAACGTAAAAGGGCAACATTACAAGCTAAGCGTGGAAAACACCATTTGTATTTTCACTTCTGTAATCATAGCATGGGGGACTCCCCCACACTTAGGGTGAAAACCCTATAAGCATGCTCTGTTTTTGTTTACCGAGTCGCTAGCGTGACTTGACCCCGAATTCATTTGTCCTTGGGGAAGCATGATGTGGAAGAAACAATCTCAATCGGACTTTCATTCAAAATGTTTGGACAAACATATGAAGCACGTGAAAGTTCCACTCCGATGAGATAAGTATCCGGCTCAAGATAATGATACATGAAAATGCCGGGATCAAAGATAGTGTCCTCACTCCCGAAGGAGTGAAGAAGAGAGGAAGGAACCTCGAGAACAGGCTCATTAGCCTAAGTTTGGATTTCAAGGGCTAAGCTCAAAAACATCCCGGGAGGGTGGGTGGGAATTTGCAAATCCTCATGATTAAGGATATCTCCCCCCGGGATATCATACTCTGGAGGAGTAATGATAAGGTGATCAATGATGGGCTCAGAAGATATTTCATCAACATCACTGATGTCTCCATGAGATAAAGACTTTTCATCAGTGGGTGAATCATTAAGCCCGATATTGAGATAGGAATTGAGTGATGGATCATCATCATTCAATAAGCTTTCAAGGAACAGAATATCCCCCTCAGAATCAAGATAGTTATCATCAACTTCATACGAAGCTGAACTATCTAGAGCAAGGAATGCTTCGACTTCCTCCATATCATCTTTGAAATCAAAGAGATCATCATCACTTCCCGATGGAAGTGGATTGGAGTGAGTAAGTTCATCGGCGAACTCCTCGAGAAGAAAGTCAACATTAGAGTGGGGAAAGGATGCATCAACATACTCAATGTCTCCATAGGATAAACAATTGTAACACCCCAACCCGATAAGGGTAGAAATATTACATTACAGTGACATATCAGAACAAACACAAGCATATGATTCATACATACAAAGAAATTCAGGGTTACAAATGAAAATCTGAAACTACAAGGTTACAAAACCATAAATACTATGTCTAATAAAGTGAAACTTCATCTAATCGTCTCTAGTCCAAAGCATAGTCTTCTAAGTCCAGTCACGCTCTCTTCCCATAACCCAACTTCCTACTAAAACCTGCCGCAGGAAAAGGAAATGCGGCTGAGCTTAAAAAGCCCAGTGAACAGATACATATACAAAGCAATGATAATAAAACAGAACTGAAATATAGTGCATTGGGGAAATAGAATAAGGAATAGACAAAAGAGTAATAGAATAGAAAGAAGAAAGGATAGTCATCTACCACGAGCCCAGAAACATATCATATCATATAAGCCGTCAATACCATAATTCTTCATAATCATATAGAGGGGAGTCCTCTCAGATAATCAGATAATATGAGGGGTGTCCTCATTCTTCAAATGGGTGGAGTAGCGAACTCCCAGAAATTGTGAAAGGCATGTATAGCACACAGTACCAGTCACCAGACATATATCATAATCATAATCATAGTTAAATCCACTAAACAGAACAGATCTAGGATGCATCCATACGCCCCCGCAGAAATCATAGTGGCCATAACAAACCATATCATAAAGCGCGCATATCATATAACAGAAAAGGGGACGGCGTAGCCAAATCACTAGGGCCACACACTAGTCATGCCAGTGGTGCATCACAGACACGCCTATGGTACCTCCATAGGTAGGGAAACAGAAATGGCTCGGGTATCAAACTAAGAGTCAGGTCTCATATCATACAAAAGGTCATATAGCAAAGGTTTATCTCAAGGTCATGTCTCAAGGTCATCTCAAAATCATAATATCAGAAGTCATCTCAATGGTTCAGAATATCCGAGGTTCATTCCCAAAGGTTCATTTCAAAAGATTCGTTATTAAGTTTCGTAAGTTCAAAATAAAATGTGAAAGAGTTAAGAGAAAATAGATTTAAAACTTTAATAGTTATTTACCCATTTCATCTCAAAGATCTCCCTCTTTAAACATTCTTCATAAAAGCCAATTAATCCTTCCTTTAAAATGGTTTCGTTTCAAAATCATAGAGTGTCATTTCAAAACAGTTTCCTTCCATAACATCAAGTTATATTTTCAAAAAGTTTTCATGTCAAATCATCATAAAAGATGAACCAGAGATATCGGATATTCAAGGGTCAGAAATCATAGCAACGAAATCAGATCAGAAGCTAACAAATCAAAGTTTATCAGAAATTAGAGGAAGTTCACAACAGAAGGAAACATAGCAATGGCTTTGGGAATCTTAACTGAATCATAGCTCAAAGTCATAAGAAGAATATAGGAGCCTTTACTGAAAAGGCAGAGTATCCGTACCTTATTACGAAAGCACAAATAGAAACAAGCACAGAATAAGGAATAGCTCAAGATCTCTCCTTCTTCACACCTAGAGGAGAAGAGGGGGAAATCATAATTCATTCTTAATTACATGTCTTTCCACTTAAGGTAACTTTCCACTTTTAGCAGGTTTCCATAATTAGTAAGTTTCCACTTTTAGAAAGTTTCCATTTTTAGAAAGTTGAATCATTATTAATGGTAACAAGATATCTTTTAACATAATTACACTTTTGGTCCTTGGGGTTTCATAACTTTGCATTTATATCCTTTACTTTCCAAAATTACACTTTAAACCTTTTAGTATTCAAAGTTACACATTAAACCCTTAACTTATCCATTTTACATAATGAGCACTTATTTTAAGATGTTATACGAATGGATACTCAAACTTTTATAATTTACACTTTAAGTCCCTCAAGTTATAAAAGTTACATATTTAACCCTTTAATTTACAGTTTCAACTTTTAATTATCAATAATTACATATTAAGCCATTAACTTACCAAATTAGCACAAAACCCCTTGAATACTTTTAATTACTCAAAACAGCTCCAAGTTTCTGAAAATTACATTTTTAGTCCCTCTCCTTTAGTTATTTTCAAAACAAACCCTAATTAAGTTTAAAAATACATTTTAATCCATTTAAATGTAAAACTTACACTTAGCACCCTCATCATATATTTTTGTCGAATAGTATACAGCCCAAATTAAGTTCCAGAATTAACCCTTAAGTTATAAAGTTTACAAAACTCACCCAAAACCTTTTTGCCAAATCGTATAATGCAAAAATAAAGGAATTAGAAACCCTAATCCTTCTAATCGATTCCCAATCATTAACTCATCATTACATATCATTAATTATCACCTTTTGCCAGCCCTAAACCAAAACCTTAGATCCCACGATTTCATTTTCTTCTTTTTCTTTTATTATAGCCGATTATTTACATGGTTCCAAAATAATTGTTTTACGCCTTAACAATTCGAACCAACATTTTTCCCAGGTTATTATGATGGTATAGAGTCTAAATAAAATAGGTTTCAAGCCTCAAAAATTCGGATTCATTTATTTAGGTTTTGTATACGTTTTTAGGGTTTTATTTACGAATATGATATAGAGCATGCATGGATCGATTCAACAATTTTATTTGATGTTTATAGGATGTAAGGGACCTGAGAAAAATATCAAACCAAGGCTTGAACGTGTGGAGAGGGCTGTATGATTTGTTGTGTACGCGTATGGACAAAAACGAACCCAAAATGCTCTCGACTTCACCAACGATCTTCCAACCTTGTAAACATTTTTCGTGGGTCTTATATGATGTAAGTATCACAGGAAAAATGAGAAATAATTTTTATAGAGGTCGAATGAATCAAAACGAATTTACCTTGTTTATAGGGCTCGACAAAAGGAAAATTGTGCCACGATCGAACCAAGCTTCAACAATTCAAAAGGGTATTTTTCTTGGCTTCTTAGGATGATGATAGATCACAGAAAATTTCTTAGGAGTGTTGTGAATGTCGAATGGAGGCTGTGAGAATTTGTTTGTGTGTTTTATTAAATCGGCAAATTAGGGTTTTTGGAGAAAAAGATTTGGGTTGACTTTTTAAAAGGGAAAACCGTGTGATGAGGGGGTTTATGGACCAGAAATTTCGTGATTATAGGTGGGAGAATATTGGGTGATAATTATCTTCCATATTTAGATAATATATATCTTTTAAAATCAATTTAAATCAAAATATAACACATATTAAGTCATTCGGCCCTATGAGGGGTATTTTGGTAATTTTCCACTTGTATAAATGTTAGATGAAATTGTTAAAAATATTTGGTATCATAACTTATGCATTGTTAGGAGTTTGGGATTTATTTGGATACTTAATAAGCTTTTAAATAATTTTTAAACTTGTAGGGGCAATTTGGTCATTTCACATGTTCTTAGATTTTAGGTGTTACAACTTCTTCCCCTCTAAAAGAAAAATTTCGTCCTCGAAATTTGAAATCGCAAAGTTAGACGAAGTCGTAGTAAACCGTAACAGGTCGTCACAACCATTCTCACGCTCGGGGAGGTTCTTCCAAAAGATCTTTGGACCCAAATGGTTTCTCATGACTCGTAACTATTGTCAAAATAGTTTCAGATTTCTCAGAAGGGCATATCATATTGAATTTGAATCAAAAGGATAATGTACCAAACATAACGGATGATAAACGAATTCTCCAAGAAGAGGTATAAAAATACATAGGCTTTTCATCGAATTGAATCGGTGAATCAGATGAGAATACATTGAATTGTAGTAGACATGAGGTGATATAAGGTTTAACTCTCCAGCTTCACAGATAGTCTCGGCTTTTAGGTAACTTTCCAAAGGTATTCTCATAAACAAACAGGTCTCATTTCCTCAAAGTCCACAATCACATATTTTACTCTTGGCAGATCATAATGAACAACTTCAACGAATGCGAAACGTATACGGGCAGAAAGCATATGGTTAGATATCATCAACGGCAGAAATTTCATAATGGAACCTAAGATTCTTATCAGAAGTTGCAAGATCAGCAAAACACGTGTCGAGAGTCCAAACGTATCGAATCGTATATCAAGGTCAGCAGATCAATCGTATAGGTAGAATGAACCTAAAGTCTCACTCTATCGCGGATAGTCGCCAACGGAAGGAAATCCAAGGCTTCTCTAAAGCACTCCTCAAGATATCCTATGCCCACAACAAGTGCACTTTATATGACGTTAGTATTATCACGTTGATCAGGCGTCATAATACTAGCCTCACATAACATGCCCTCATGGTGGTCATCCTCTATCTCAAGTCGTGAGTCAAAACCACTTATCTTAATCCACCTAGTACTACTACAGTCTCAAAGGTCACCAGAATCAAACAACATAACTAAGAGAACGAAATTACTCGAAGAGTAACAGAAATCCGAGAATGTCATTCAAAATTAAGGTACGTCATCAATAGCGTCAATCCTTTACAGCATCATCTCGTTTAAACACACTGTCCGCTTCAGAATCCGTCCACTCAAATACGAATTTCAAAATTTCTTACAAGTTGGGGTAGTCTGTTTACTCTTGTCTATCTTACCTCATGATTAAAAGAATTTAAAACTCGAGTCGAGTTCCTCCGGTCTTCAGCAGCTCCTCTTGGTAGTGTGGTATCTTAGCGGCAGTCTCTGACGCGCTTACTGTGCATCCCTCCATCTGCAGGTCCGCTTCTGCTCTCAATTCATCTTAGTACAACTAAAATGAATAGAGAAACAAGACTGCGTGTCTTCGACAGGTCTTCTAACATAGCTCCAGGTTTTAAGGTACATGATGTTGTTGTTGACTCCAGGTTGTGTGTTGAATGGTTCGTCTTCTTTGGTCTGGTTGTCTTGATGCCCAAGCTGAAATCTTCACGTGTTGCATGATGTATGATTGAGCACTATCCCAGTTCCTCTCTTCTTCTTGTATGCTTCTTCCATGATAATGCTTGTCACAACCATCTCCTCCTACTCTTCCACCTGGTTTCTACCTCCGATAACGGTCTTCGATCTTGGTCCCTCTTGTGAAAGCTCTGTCTCCACATTATACAGGGTAGTGTCGTCTACTATGAATTCTGAACGTCAATCAAATTTCTCTTCCAGAACAAAAAGGTCATCTCACCAATAATCTCTATGTTCTTCTTTCGTTTCCGATCTTACTACTAAGTCATACAATGACCATTATCCTAGTAGTCGTGCAAAACTCTAATTTTCAACCTCCTAAGCAGTCAGAGGTTTAGCTAGTACCATTTGCGTAACTAATCATTATTACAGGTGTCTATAAATTTGGATGGTGATTCTAACATTCACTCCCAAAAGGGAAAACTTCACGCTTAAATTTGAGCAAACATGTGATCGTTCCTGAGTTGGAGAAATTAAACATACTGGTGGGTTAATCAGAAATCTTCTTCCGAAAACTTAAAATTTTCAATCATTCTCAAAGTGAGGTTCATTCTTTGATGCATGAAAATATTCTAAAAGACTTCAATACTTGAAAATCTAAGGAGGTATTTGTAATTGGTGTCAGAAATCAGGATAATCATGAGAAAAATCAAAATTCGGGCTTCCATAGCCAAAATGTTTGACAGACTAAAAAGGAAGAAGAATCAAGATAGGCACATATCAAAATAATTCCCAAAATTCTCTCAAGCCTTATTATTTCACATTCGGAAAAAGCCCATGGTTT
Source organism: Artemisia argyi (assembly GCA_030686995.1). Taxonomy (NCBI): domain Eukaryota; kingdom Viridiplantae; phylum Streptophyta; class Magnoliopsida; order Asterales; family Asteraceae; genus Artemisia; species Artemisia argyi. The sequence goes on from CM060701.1 coordinate 229,565,600, forward strand.
AACACAATCCATACATCATCATCGTTCAAAAGAAACCTAAACAAATAATACAAACACGCATGGCTTGAGCTCCATTTCCCTGTCTAGATAGAGTTACTTGCGGTGGATTCCAAATCTGAGTCTGCTTCCTCTTCTTCGCTGAGCCAACCGTTTCTGTTCCCCTCTGGTTGTAGCTGTGGTCGTCTTGCAAAATCATTGTCATGATTCCTCTCTACAGCCCGCACTCTTCCTCCTACTTCCACAAACTGGGGACACTTTCCCTGGTACCTTGTCACGATGCCATTCCTGTCAGTGACCTCTGTTTCATACACATGTACCTCTTTTCCAAACATCTTTACCACAGTCAAATTTTCTTCAATTAGGCATGGCCACATGCCTGCTGGGACCCATATTCTCCAGCTTGTCCTCTTCCAGTTACCAATTCGTCTTTGGCCAGTCGGCAAAACCATCGTCCGACGGTAGTTGCTGTTTGTTGGAGGTGCCATGCTGAAGATGACACAAACGATAATAAGTACTAGCATCTAATAAACGTCTCAATTACTCATAACTTCAGAAAAATTTAAACACGTATAATGCCAGCGCCTGACGATCTTGGAAAAATGATTGAAGGGGTATAGATAATTCATTAGAAGGAAGAAACAAGTAACAGATTGTATCAGATATATCGTCTTCATGGGAAATATGGGAATGTCCGAAAAGATCAAAATGGTTAGCAGAAGATTCAGAGGTTAGAGTCGGAGTCTGGAGACAAGGATCAATTTGTGTCAGGAAGTCACCGAGCAAGTCTCAATGCTCTCAAGGTTTCAAACCTTAGGTGGTGCAAAACATACGTTTTGAATTTCTAAGAGTAATTCCAACAGGCTTAAATCAAAAGAAAAACATGGATCAGAGTGATGCGGAAACGAATATACGTAAGCAGATGTATTATAGTCTACCCATTCCTCACTGGTTAGAAATTTAGTTTCTATAGGGAAAATCCTAAGGCAATTCCTCAAAGGTTGTCCTACGAGCGCCTACAGTGGAAACTTAGTGGTCCTAACTTACACAGGTCAAGGGTAATTGTATTACGAATCGCAGCCTGTCTCTGATACCATAATTGTAACACCCCAACCCGATAAGGGTAGAAGTATTACATTACAGTGACATATCAGAACAAACACAAGCATATGATTCATACACACAAAGAAATTCAGGGTTACAAATGAAAATCTGAAACTACAAGGTTACAAAACCATAAATACTATGTCTAATAAAGTGAAACTTCATCTAATCGTCTCTAGTCCAAAGCATAGTCTTCTAAGTCCAGTCACGCTCTCTTCCCATAACCCAACTTCCTACTAAAACCTGCCGCAGGAAAAGGAAATGCGGCTGAGCTTAAAAAGCCCAGTGAACAGATACATATACAAAGCAATGATAATAAAACAGAACTGAAATATAGTGCATTGGGGAAATAGAATAAGGAATAGACAAAAGAGTAATAGAATAGAAAGAAGAAAGGATAGTCATCTACCACGAGCCCAGAAACATATCATATCATATAAGCCGTCAATACCATAATTCTTCATAATCATATAGAGGGGAGTCCTCTCAGATAATCAGATAATATGAGGGGTGTCCTCATTCTTCAAATGGGTGGAGTAGCGAACTCCCAGAAATTGTGAAAGGCATGTATAGCACACAGTACCAGTCACCAGACATATATCATAATCATAATCATAGTTAAATCCACTAAACAGAACAGATCTAGGATGCATCCATACGCCCCCGCAGAAATCATAGTGGCCATAACAAACCATATCATAAAGCGCGCATATCATATAACAGAAAAGGGGACGGCGTAGCCAAATCACTAGGGCCACACACTAGTCATGCCAGTGGTGCATCACAGACACGCCTATGGTACCTCCATAGGTAGGGAAACAGAAATGGCTCGGGTATCAAACTAAGAGTCAGGTCTCATATCATACAAAAGGTCATATAGCAAAGGTTTATCTCAAGGTCATGTCTCAAGGTCATCTCAAAATCATAATATCAGAAGTCATCTCAATGGTTCAGAATATCCGAGGTTCATTCCCAAAGGTTCATTTCAAAAGATTCGTTATTAAGTTTCGTAAGTTCAAAATAAAATGTGAAAGAGTTAAGAGAAAATAGATTTAAAACTTTAATAGTTATTTACCCATTTCATCTCAAAGATCTCCCTCTTTAAACATTCTTCATAAAAGCCAATTAATCCTTCCTTTAAAATGGTTTCGTTTCAAAATCATAGAGTGTCATTTCAAAACAGTTTCCTTCCATAACATCAAGTTATATTTTCAAAAAGTTTTCATGTCAAATCATCATAAAAGATGAACCAGAGATATCGGATATTCAAGGGTCAGAAATCATAGCAACGAAATCAGATCAGAAGCTAACAAATCAAAGTTTATCATAAATTAGAGGAAGTTCACAACAGAAGGAAACATAGCAATGGCTTTGGGAATCTTAACTGAATCATAGCTCAAAGTCATAAGAAGAATATAGGAGCCTTTACTGAAAAGGCAGAGTATCCGTACCTTATTACGAAAGCACAAATAGAAACAAGCACAGAATAAGGAATAGCTCAAGATCTCTCCTTCTTCACACCTAGAGGAGAAGAGGGGGAAATCATAATTCATTCTTAATTACATGTCTTTCCACTTAAGGTAACTTTCCACTTTTAGCAGGTTTCCATAATTAGTAAGTTTCCACTTTTAGAAAGTTTCCATTTTTAGAAAGTTGAATCATTATTAATGGTAACAAGATATCTTTTAACATAATTACACTTTTGGTCCTTGGGGTTTCATAACTTTGCATTTATATCCTTTACTTTCCAAAATTACACTTTAAACCTTTTAGTATTCAAAGTTACACATTAAACCCTTAACTTATCCATTTTACATAATGAGCACTTATTTTAAGATGTTATACGAATGGATACTCAAACTTTTATAATTTACACTTTAAGTCCCTCAAGTTATAAAAGTTACATATTTAACCCTTTAATTTACAGTTTCAACTTTTAATTATCAATAATTACATATTAAGCCATTAACTTACCAAATTAGCACAAAACCCCTTGAATACTTTTAATTACTCAAAACAGCTCCAAGTTTCTGAAAATTACATTTTTAGTCCCTCTCCTTTAGTTATTTTCAAAACAAACCCTAATTAAGTTTAAAAATACATTTTAATCCATTTAAATGTAAAACTTACACTTAGCACCCTCATCATATATTTTTGTCGAATATTATACAGCCCAAATTAAGTTCCAGAATTAACCCTTAAGTTATAAAGTTTACAAAACTCACCCAAAACCTTTTTGCCAAATCGTATAATACAAAAATAAAGGAATTAGAAACCCTAATCCTTCTAATCGATTCCCAATCATTAAATCATCATTACATATCATTAATTATCACCTTTTTCCAGCCCTAAACCAAAACCCTAGATCCCACGATTTCATTTTCTTCTTTTTCTTTTATTATAGCCGATTATTTACATGGTTCCAAAATAATTGTTTTAGGCCTTAACAATTCGAACCAACATTTTTACCAGGTTATTATGATGGTATAGAGTCTAAATAAAATAGGTTTCAAGCCTCAAAAATTCGGATTCATTTATTTAGGTTTTGTATACGTTTTTAGGGTTTTATTTACGAATATGATATAGAACATGCATGGATCGATTCAACCATTTTATTTGATGTTTATAGGATGTAAGGGACCTGAGAAAAATATCAAACCAAGGCTTGAACGTGTGGAGAGGGCTGTATGATTTGTTGTGTACGCGTATGGACAAAAACGAACCCAAAATGCTCACGACTTTACCAACGATCTTCCAACCTTGTAAACATTTTTCGTGGGTCTTATATGATGTAAGTATCACAGGAAAAATGAGAAATAATTTTTATAGAGGTCGAATGAATCAAAACGAATTTACCTTGTTTATAGGGCTCGACAAAAGGAAAATTGTGCCACGATCGAACCAAGCTTCAACAATTCAAAAGGGTATTTTTCTTGGCTTCTTAGGATGATGATAGATCACAGAAAAGTGCTTAGGTGTGTTGTGAATGTCGAATGGAGGCTGTGAGAATTTGTTTGTGTGTTTTATTAAATCGGCAAATTAGGGTTTTTGGAGAAAAAGATTTGGGTTGACTTTTTAAAAGGGAAAACCATGTGATGAGGGGGTTTATGGACCAGAAATTTCGTGATTATAGGTGGGAGAATATTGGGTGATAATTATCTTCCATATTTAGATAATATATATCTTTTAAAATCAATTTAAATCAAAATATAACACATATTAAGTCATTCGGCCCTATGAGGGGTATTTTGGTAATTTTCCACTTGTATAAATGTTAGATGAAATTGTTAAAAATATTTGGTATCATAACTTATGCATTGTTAGGAGTTTGGGATTTATTTGGATACTTAATAAGCTTTTAAATAATTTTTAAACTTGTAGGGGCAATTTGGTCATTTCACATGTTCTTAGATTTTAGGTGTTACAACAATCATCACTGGAATCAGAGACAGTCTTAATTTGATCATTTGGATTATCAGGGGATGAAGGAATATCACACACTTGGTCAAAAGTCCCCTGTGACTCTCTCGGGATTGGGACAAGGATCTCAACACTAGACTTTATTAATTCGTCCGATTCCTTATTAGGAACAGTGCTAAGATGCTCATCCCCCATGCTCAGAGAGTGAGTGTGAACTTCGGGTGTGATAAGAGCAGACTGAGGGAGATAAGAAAGACTAGCACACATAGATTTTATACTTTTCATGTGTTCTTCTGCTAGCAATTCTTGCATACTCTTATCTCCCTGTGCTTCCACGGAAGGAATCTCAACTGATGAACTGGATGAATCTTTGTAATATTCCTTCATTTGAATAGAATTCTCATCATCATCGTCATCATGAATGAAACGGAACAAAGAGCTAGATTTGGCTGCTTTTTCTCTTGCAATGGATTCCCTCACAGATTTTTCATATGCATCTTGGGAATTTATTCAAGCAGCCCGCTCTTCAGCAAGCAATTCTTCCATGGATTTCTCACGAGAGCTTTGAAACGATGAAGTAGCCAACTCCTCCTTAAGTTCTTTTAAAATATCAAGAGCCTTTAGTAAAAGGTCTTGCTCGGTTTCTTGAGGAGTTGTGTGAATCATATCGTACTGTGGAGGTGGGTCTGAAAATGAATAGTCGTAATTGTTACAAGGAAATGGATTCCTTGTTTGACAATCCGAGCTAGAGTGTGGACCTCCACAGTAATCACAACAGTAAAACTGATGTGGATGTGGGTGATAAGTGCTAGAGTTATAATCGTTACCAGGAAACTGCTCATAGACAAGCGTGTTTCCCGATTGACAATCATAACTGTAGTGTGAACCACCACAGTACTCACAACAGTAAGACTGCTGAGACTGATGGTGTGGTAACTGATGGAATGAATCAGTCGTGTCATGGTAGGAATAGGGATTCTGGTTATAGACAGACCCGTTTCCTGATCCTACCATGCCACAGCTGGGGCAATTGCCACCATTATAAGGATTACCACACCAATGGCAAACCAGAAGGTGTGGGTGAGACATAGAAAGAATCAAATGTGTATAGAGGGTGAGGAAATGAGAATCAAAAGGGTAGGAGGGTGAAGAAGGATATTTTTGGTGTTTTTGAAAATCATTTTGTACAAATGAGAAGAAAAATGTTTTTGTGTTTTTTGTGTTCGTTGAAAACTTGATTTAAAAAGTTTTCAGGAATGGTTTTGTTTTGATAATGGGAAAATATGAACAAAGGATGGATAAATGTACAATGGAACGAATTCCAAAGACACTAATCAGAAAAACCGTTTAGATACGCACACAACCTCCCCGGCAGCGGCGCCAAAAATTGATTGGGTCCAAACGGTCAACCTAAATTGACCAGGGAATGGTCAACAAAGTCAAACAGCTTAGAATCAATCTCCGTGGATAGTATAGTGTTTCCCCGGGTCGTTATGTCCCGACGAGGTGTGAATTGTAAACAAACGGCTTGTGTGATCGGGTGAATTTGGACAGGAAAAGGTTTTGCGTGATTAGAACTAAGGAATATACTAGAAAATAGCTTAAACAAGCTATATGAATAAGACTGTGAATTTAGAAAAACCAGAAACGATTAAAACCTAAAAACGTGTACGTTACGTTTAAATAAAACGTAAACGTACGAAATAAAAAGTGAAAAGTGAAATCTGAAAACACCCAGGGGGTGAAAATGACTTTTTTACAAACTAAAAGGTAAAAGAAAATTTTTAGAAAAAGAAAATTAATTTTAATACTAATTAATTATTTAATATTAATTAATTACTAATTATTACTTATTATTAATATTTAAAACACTTAAATATAATACAATATTAATTAAATACTAAAAAGGTGAAAATAAAATTTCTAAAATTATAAAATAACTAAAAACAAGTTTTAAAAATAAAAATAAGTGTTTTTGTCTTTTTGTGGATTTTCAATTAATTAATTACTAATTAATTACTAATTACCTAATTAAACTATTTTAAATTAAGAAAAATAGCAAATGAACAGTAAAAATTCTAATAAAATTTCTAAAATTATTTTATAACATATAAAAGCTATTAACAAATATAAAAACTAGATTTTACTTAATAAAAACTAATTATGCTATTTAAAACTAATTATTAATTAATTTTTAATAAAACTAAGATTAATTATAATAAATACTAAATGAAAAGATAAAAATCTGAAAAAAATATTATAACTACTTTAATATATGAGGAATTTAATAAAAATATAAAATAGCTAAGTACTTAATTAAAATTTAAAAATGAAAATTAAAATTAAATTACATTAAATAGAAACTATCACTTTTCTTAAATTTGTCTTTTTCTGATTTTTCTTTTACAAAACTACTAAAATACTTAAAATATGGAATTTTTGTAAAAACAACTAGCTTGGAACTCAAAAATAAGCACTGTGCATCCAAATAAGCCAAACAGTTTGACTTTTGTTGACTAATCAAGGGAAATAAGCTAAACCAGCTTGTGTGGGACCCACAATGGGTAAATCTGGTGTAAATAAGTTAGATACACTTATTTAAGCAAGAAAAAGCACAATTAGTCCACAGAATAAGCCAATAAGCTGAATTAAGCTGTTGGAAAATTTGGTTCGAACCTGAAAATGGGACAGCATAGATGGGCTAGATTAGGTGGGCCCCAGGGCTTCCAAGGTCAAACAAAGGGTCAACAGATGGAGCCTGGTAGGAGGAGGGTGGAAGGGACCAAAATTGAAGGGCTGTGGACCACAAGGGTGGCCAGAAAACCACCACCAAGTGGTGGTGGTGGGTTCAATAACTGTTGCAGCAGGGGGTGGCTGCCCTGCAGCTATGTTTGGGGCAAAGTGGGCCCCACTAGAAAAATGGTAAAAATGAAATGAATGTAGGATCCTAAAGTTCAGCTGGGGAAGATTAACTAGTAACAATTTCAAATCCTAATTATAAACACAAAAATCTAGAAAAATCATGCAAGATTTGGAATTTCTACCCTAGGCACTTTTGACTTTTTGATATTAACTTGAAAAATTGACTTTTGTGAGATTTAGTTCACTCCTAATGATTGTGTATGCAATGTTATGTTAAGATGAAGCTAATCCATGTTATGTTAGCTAGATATGTACCCATGATCATGATGATTCACCCTAACTGCTAACAGATTCACACATATGTAAGATTACAATGAGATTTGACTTTCTGCCCCTTAGGACTTGCATGTGAGACTTGTTTTGACCTAACCTTGCCTAATGTACTATATCTACTCTGAAACAACAACAAAACATCAACTAGAAGAGGTGGTATGGTACTAATCCAAACACCCCTTAAACACTTGACTATTTCATGAAATGTGAAGCAAATCAACAATCTAACCCAAGACACTGGATTTTAAGGGCTTGTAATGATTTATGATGCTAATGGGAATACAGAAACAACAACAACAACAATGAAACACCATGATTCAATGACAAGATACCTTTGACAGTTTAATAAGAAATGAGACTACTATTAGATTCTAATGAGCAAACATGTGAATTTAAACAAGATTTAGGCTAACAGATACTTAAAGATTACAACTTAACAGAAATCCATGTACATTAAGAACATCTACAGTAGAATAACAAAAATAAGAACTTGGCTCACATTTGGATTCATGCTGAGAATGGAGATACTAGGTACCAAGTTCACAAACCTAAGACTCCCCATGGAGTTTTAAACCCATTGCAATCCAAGTAATGCCCTGCTCTGCTTTCTTCTTCTTCTTCCTTGATTTTTTTTTTTTTTTAATTTTTTTTCTATTTTATTTTTTTGAGTTTTCAACTGAAGTTAAGTGAGAATGTTTCTTAAAACTTGCAAAAGCTTATTGACAACCCAAATTGCATCCAAAGTTACAAAAACAAGCAGCTTTCAATAAAAATGAAATTTTGACTAAATATGATAACACTGAATTTTAACACAAAGCTTGGTATTACTGATAAATAAACTTGAAATTATATTATAAAAGGTGATTACAATAGCTTTAAACTGAAAATTACAACTAATACCGAGGTTACAAAGAAAACGACATTTAAAATTACACTAAAACTATTCTACTTAGCTAACTACTCTTTCTCCTCTCTTTCTTCTTGATTTATATGCTTTGAAAAAGGATCCTGGCACTTTCCCACTTGTTTTCTGAGTCGTTGGATGAGTGAAAACCATCCTAGCCGTTTGATTCACTTTTGGCGGGAAATGCCAAATTGGCAGTTGGGGTTTGCTTGGAGTGATTTGTGAGTTATAATTGGTTTTGGAGGGTTGTGTTTGGAGGGGGGGACAAGGACTGGGAAGGTGAGGAGGGGGTTGAGTGTGGCAGAGGTTTAGCAGGGTTCAAGTGGGAAGAAGATGGTGGTCAAAAGTTTGTTTGACCGTTTTTTTATTTAAAACGGTTTGTGTTTTTGGGCTTGGTGGTGGGCTGAGGGTGTTTTGGATTTGATGCGTGGGAATCGCACCTTGCTTTACCTCTCGAGGGATCTCGCGAGGCTTACAACCCCCACCAGGCAGTGTACCTGATCGTTGTAGTATAGTATAGTGACAAGTACCGGGGGATTGATCGTTCAGCTTAGGAATAGTGTCGCTAGGATTAGAAAGCCTAATTAATAGTTCTAGAGATGAAAGATGATTATTTTTGTGTTTTTATATTTTTATGAAAGCAAGTAAAATCTCGGGTTTTGGAAGAGTGGGCGGCATTAGTTGCTATTCAACTAACCCAAAAACTATTATATAATTAATTAAACTAATGAAAATGAAATTAAACTAATATTAAACTAAGGTTGTGAGCAGTGGTTGGAGAAATTGTGTTTACTTAGACTTCATTACTCCCTAGATAACTTTTACATGTCAATTACTTGTTACACTTGTATGGATGACGGATTGTATTCCTTAATACCATTCGTGGGGTGGCATACATAACTCCCCAACTCTATGAGCTCTTATCTCATCCTACACCATGACCCAGCACAACTATAGGGATTGTAAACAGTGGCTCATGCATTAAATACAACCAATAAAGACCTAGTACGCCTCGGTTCATGTTTCTTAAGACGTTCAAGCATGTTACCATTTGGAGATCTGCCAGTTTTCTTAAGCCTAACATATAATATCATTCATCCAAAACAAGAATAGACAAGTAATCAACACATAATCAACATCTAGGTTTCATTAGATCTAAGCAAACACAAAGTAAATCTAGCCTAGCATAGTAGAATTAAGATAAGAACAAAAGATAAACAACCAACACATAGACATATTGATTGAACTAAGAGTATACTTATCTCAATTACAATGCAAGGTCTCAAGGGTTTGGAACCCTTGAAAAACCTGTAAAAGAGGCACCAAAATCGTCTTTAGGGTTTCACCAAAACTTCTCCTCCTTTTTATGAAAAAACTAGAAAACTATATATAGGAAAAACGTTCTGACGGCGTCAAGAGTTAAGTCTGACGCCGTCACCTCGCCGCCATATACTTCCTCGGACGCCCTAGATCCACTTGTGACGGCCTATGTGACGCCGTCACCACCTTCGGTATTTTATTCTTGGCCACTTTGACGCCGTCACCTATCCATCTGACGCCGTCACCAGCTACGATATTTTATTCTCCATGTCTGACGCCGTCAAGAAGGAAGTCTTGACGCCGTCACCTTGTATCTTCAGCATGGATTTTTGGTACTTTGTCGTTTTCTTCACTTTATGCTCCAAAAACGTCCAAAATAGCCTCTTTTCCAGAATTCACTCTCCAAACACCTAAAATCACAAAAGGAACGATTTAGGGCAATATTTGATCAAATAAAGTCGGATTCGGGCTTAAATGACCCCCTAAAAACGGATCATTTTTCGCCTCATCAGGATTGTTGGGTAATAAAATGGATCCGTTTGGTTTGTTTCATAAATTACAAGGACCACTTTGTAAATCTGATTTTTTTTAGGGGCTGAAAATGTAATTTTCACAAAGTTGTCATAAGGACCAAAATTGCATAATTTAAATAACCAAAATCCATTTTTGCAATTTTTGTATTTTTCAAAATTCCCGGGGACTAAAAATGATAATTTTCAAAGTCCGGGGACTAAAATTGCCATTTTTATGAAAATCTTTTATCCAAGGACCAAATTTGAACATTTTTGAATTTCCAAGGACTAAAAATGATTTTTCATCCAAAAATATCCCACCAGGGACCTTTTCTGCCAAAATCTGTAACTCCAGGGACCTTTTATGCCAATTTTGGATTTTAAGGGACCATTTGTGTAATTTTCCCAAACATTTCACCCAAAGTCTAAATTTGATAATTTTTTACTTTTAAAAACTTTGGGTTGACTTTTCTTTCATTTAAAACCTTTATGGACTAGTTTTGCCAAATTTTGAAACTTGAGGGACTGAAACTGCCAATTTTGCAAACTTTGTTCGTTTTTCATTTGTTTTTAAACATTTTGCATCTAAGACATATAAAACATACTTTTGAAATATTTTTAGTATTTTGATGCATTACAGAGTGTTTTTGGATGTTTTGGCAGTTCAGATACGATAAAAATGATGAGTATTTGCACACTCATCACTTTTCATTTTGGCGGCGGAAGGTTTAAATGCCTTAGTTAACGAAGCAGTAGAAAAAGCTATTTTTAAAGGTTTCGGTATTGGTAAGGATAGTGTGGTATTGTCTCATTTACAATATGCGGATGATACTATTTTTGTAGGTGAATGGAGTAAGGAAAACGCAAAATCCCTAATGTGTATACTTAAATGCTTTGAGAAGGTGTCTGGGCTTCGGGTCAATATGATCAAAAGCAAGATTTATGGCATTGGGGTGAGTGATGGGGAGATTAATGACATGGCGAGATGGATGAAATGTGGTGTTGGGGAATTTCCATTTACTTATTTGGGGTTACCTATTGGCGAGAATATGTGTAGGAGCGGAGCATGGAATTGCATTGTTGACAAATTCAAAAAACGTTTGGAGGATTGGAAAGCAAAATCGATGTCTTTTGGGGGCCGTCTAACTTTGGTTAAATCGGTAGGTAGCTTACCAGTGTACTATTTTTCGATGTTCCGTGTGCCTTTGAGTGTGTTGAAACAACTTGAGAGTATCCGTAAAAAAAAAATTTTGGGGGGGAGTGGGTGAGGGTAAAAAAATTAGCTTGGGTTAAATGGGATGTGCTACTAGCATCACATAGGGACGGGGGATTAAATATTGGATCTTTAAGGGGTAAAAACTTAGCGCTTTTAGGGAAATGGTGGTGGAGGTTCAAAAAAGAGGGTGGGTCGTTGTGGGTTAGGATTATAAAAAGTATATATGGTAGTAGTGGTGGGATTGGTAACATTCGGGGGTTGGGGGAGGGTTCGGCGGTGGTGGCGTTTGGTGTAATATTATTAAAATAGGTGAGGAGATGGGAGGGTTGGGCATTGATTTTTCAACGTCTTTTGTAGGTATGGTGGGGAATGGTCGGGATATTGGGTTTTGGGTAGATAAATGGGTTGGGGATATGAGATTGTGTGATAGATTTCCTAGGTTATATCATTTAGATAGTAGAAAGGAGGATAGAGTAGCGGAGAAAGGTAGATGGGTTGATAATGAGTGGCGATGGGAGTGGGTTTGGGTTAGGGATCTTAGAGGTAGAGTTATGGGGGAGTACAATGAGCTGCTAGGTATTTTACAAAATGTTGTTGTTTCAAAGGATTGTTGTGATCGATGGAGGTGGGCGTTACAGGATGACGAGAACTTCACAGTCAAGGCTTTATCGAGAGTTGTGGAGGATAAAATTTTGCGTATTGAGAGCGGCGCCCTTGCGACTTTATGGAATAGTTGGGTGCCTAAGAAGGTAAACATATTCATTTGGAGAGTTTTGAAAGGGAGACTTTCGGTGCGAGAGGAGCTTGATAGACGAGGCATTGATTTAGATTCATTACTTTGTCCGTGTTGTAATAACGCGGTGGAGTCATGCAATCATAGTTTCATCTTTTGTAACTTTGCTATGAGCATTTGGGAAAAGGTTTTTAATTGGTGGAGAGTTGGGAATGTTAACGTGTTCTCCATTGGGGAATTATTTTCTTCTTGTGGGAATGTCGTTATTCCTAATCGCGTTATACGGTTGTGGCAAGCGGTGATTTGGACTTCCGGATATTACATTTGGAAAGCAAGAAATGAGAGAGTTTTTAAAGGGAAAGTCACGAGCATTAATAAAATATTTCAAGACATTCAATTAAAAAGTTAAGATTGGATCGGGAGGAGAGCAAAAAGGAAATGTGTGATTGAATGACAACAGTGGTTTAAGGATCCCATAAAATGTGGCGTCCTTCAGTGATGGTTTTATTTAGTTCCGAGATTGTTATTGGCTTGTGTCTGAGTTGCTAATGGTCTGAGATTGTTGTTCTGTTTTGGTATTGCTCCTCACTTATGGCTAATACTGGTCTATATCTGATTGTTGCTGTTCCTTTTGGTTTGTTTTGCTGCAAAAAATTTTGTTGGTGGTCCTCTTTGGATGCTCTAATTTAGTATCTACTTTATTAGGTAGGATGGTGTAACCCATAGTTTCTTTCCTGGTCATTGTTTTCTTTTTGAGTCTTAGGGGCTGTTTATTTTCTACTTAATGGCTGTTTGGTAATAAATCCTTATCCTAGCAGGTTCAAAATTATGTTTCTTTCTTGATTAATGTAAAAGGATTTCCTAGATACGGATGGGTAAAAAAACACCACCCTTTCCCACTCAGAAACGTCAATTTATTTATAAAGTCTATTTTACCCTACCTTTTTTCTTCTCTCCCTGACATCACCTAACCTTTCTTCTCTCAATTTTCACCAAACCATTCTTCTCTTCATAATCAACCATTCATAGTTCCACATGTTCATAGATACAACATTGCTCTGCCGCTTCTTTTACAGCGCCGCTCCAGCGTTGCCTCCATGTTGTAGGTATGTCGTCCTCTTCACACCACCGGTCCGACCCTTCCTTCACCACCTCCGTTCATTGTATTCTAAGAACCTATAGATCTGAACACGAAATGGGGTTGTATTCCAAAATTGATGTATGTTAATGTAATTAGATGCAAGTAAGAATTGGGGGTTTTTGGTTTGAGGATTGTGATTGATAAATGGGGTCTAAGGAGGAATTAAAGGGTTTATTACATAAATTGTGATTGATGTATTGGAGTTTATCTGAGTTTGTAATCAAAGTATTGATTTCTTGTTTATGTAAATACTTAAAGAGTTCTATCTCTCATCTTTTTGGAATTAAAGGTTTAAGAACAAAGTACTCTGTTATCTCCTTTTCATTATTATTTTTTTTTAGAACAATATTATCTCCTTTTCATTCGATCTATATTATATATCCATGATGGGTGAAATAGTCATTTACTAATATTATAAGTTTCAGTAAGCATAAAAAGAAACAACATTTGTTCTCACACTTTTTGTTACCAACCAGTGACACTTGTACAATAAGAGAGCATATCCAAAAAGAAAGAAAAAAATAAATAGCACCTTAGGCTGTGTTTGATTTTTTCTTTTTGCCTCTTAACAGGCTCTGAATGGCCAAAATGTCTGAATCGGTCAGACATTTGGTCGTTCAGACCGTTTGTTTTTTTTTTCCCGTTCAGACGCGTTCAGATGCAGTAAGATCTTAATGGTTTAGACTTGAGAGGGGTGTCTGAATGCGTCTTGTTGCCTCTTGCTGACACAAATAAAAACCAAAAAAAAAAAAATAGTACGAGCAAGCAAATGTGCGGTTCAAACATGAGTTTTTTTTCCCGTTCAGATGCGGTCAGATTCAGACATTTACGCATCAGATTCAGATTCAGATTCAGATGTGCGGTTCAGATTCAGATTCAGACCCTCTTAACAAACAAACACCACCTTAGTCTCTTTGTTTTGTTATCTTTATTTTGTACTTTTATTTAAGACTTGTCTTGGGGGCCTTTTAAGTCAAGTATCTCGTTGTAAGTGGGCTCACCTTTTTCTTGTATGTTTGTTTCGTTTGGTTCTAATATATAACGGCCTTTAAAAAAAAAAAAAAAAAAAAAAAATTAAATACATGATGATGTATGCTACAGCCATTTACCACTGCACTTGTTTATAAAGTAATATATTTGTATTTTTCATACATATTTAAATACTTCTTACAACTTTCCATGTAACTTCAGGTTCTTGACTTTTTATGGGTGTTAGGTGTGTGTACGTATCCATTATCCAAATGGATGCATATTTAAACATAAACCATTATAATTATTAAGAGAATAGTAGAGTAGTTGTAGAAATAGTCAAATAGGCTATTAGACATTTCGTATTTGATTAGCATGATTAATTAATTAATAGTTTAATACTACATGGAAATTTCTTACCTTTATTTCAGTTGCTACATAAATTTTCCCGGTCTCTACACTTATATATCATTTAACTTTACTATTCTATGTTCCAATTGATAAAGGAATATCTTGACAGAATGACAGTTCCTAGTCGATCCATCGTAGAACTTTTGATTTAACATCAAATATAACTTTAATATTGACAAAATAATATTTGAAAAATCTAATACCAAAAAAAAAAAAAAAAAAAAAAAAAAAAAATCTTCCAACTTTATGTTTTCAGCAAAAGCACTAAGACCATGTGTAATGGCATATCATGAGACTGCATCCCACTGCCCATGTGGCACGAAATGGACGCGTTCTTATTGTTACGGAGACTTGAAATAGACGCGTCCTCGTGGCATAAAATAAAGAACTCGGTCACTTATGCGACCGAGTTGAAAAGCAAAATGGACAAATATTTGTGTGAGGGTGTTTATTAAATATTAATTGATTCTTTTAGGTATGTTTTTATGGTGTTTTCGGTTTCATTATTAAACTAAGTTGGTCATGAAATTGTCCTGAAGAAAAAAAGCTGACATGACAGCGGTGTTGTTGGTCTTTTGATGGTCGCCATTACACTTAGCTTAATTGATAAGACTATGAAACTCTTTTTATTGAATTCCAAAAATGACCTGTTGCACCCAACTAGGATCCGACTCCACAAATACATAAAACTATAAAAGTATTAAACCAACCATTGACACTGATAGTGACGCAAAATTAATCAACTGATTAGTATTTAGTATATTAATTAAACAAGACTAAAATGCTGATTAGTATGAACAATTATTTGACCTTCAATTTGGCCAACAAAAATAGCAACTTGTTTTAGGGGTTTAAAGTTTTATAACATGTATATTTAAATACGTGATGATGCATGCTACAGCCATTTACTACCGCACTTGCTTATAAAGTATTATATTTTTATTTTTCATATATATTTAAGTATTTATTACAACTTTCCATGTAACTTCATGTTCTTGATTTTTTATGGGTGTTAGGTGTATGTACGTATCCATTATCCAAATGGATGTATATTTAAACATAAACCATTATAATTAGTAAGAGAATAGTAGAGTAGTTGCAGAAATAGTCTAATAGCTTAGGCTATTAGACATTTCATATTTGATTATCACAATTAATTAATTAATACTACATGGAAATTTCTTATCTTTATTTCAGTTGCTACATATATTTTCCCGGTCTTTACACTATATAATAACTTTGACTTTACTATTCTATGTCCTTATTGATAAAGCAATATCTTGGCAGTTCCTAGCTAGTCGATCCATCGAAGAACTTTTGATTTAACATCAAATATAACTTCAATATTGATAATTGATAAAATAAAATCTGAAAAACTAATAAAAAAAGGGGGAAAAAACGAAATCTTCTAATTTTATGTTTTCAACAAAAGCACTAATTAATTGATGGAGTATGAAACACTTTTTATGGTGCAAACTGCAGAGAAATAAGAATTGAATAACATTTTGTCCATTATAAGGGGTGTTTGGGTACGTTTAATTATGGTCAAATCACCTATAAATGTATTTAACTTGTTACTTTTTTACATTGTATGCAACTTTTTTTTTTTTTTTTTTTTTTTTTTTTTTTTTTCGTTCTGTCAATGAACTTGCAAAAACCGTTCATTGCGTGTATCAAGTGACTTGTTTGGTCAGTTGCCGGTTGCAACACCCATTTACGGTTATATATATTTTCCACGTGTAAAAGTATTTACACGCTGTAATGGGCATATTGCATTCTAAAAAACACAATGGCCTGTTACACCCAATTAGGATCCGGCTCAACAAATACATAAAAGTATAAAACAACCACTGTTACATTGACATTGACGCAATAATTCAATCAACTGATAAGTATTTAGTAATTAAGCAAGATTAAAGTGCTATTTTATCTTATGAACAATTATTTGACCTTCAATTTGCCCAACAAAAATAGAAACTTGTTTTAGGGGTTTTAAAGTTTTAATTAGCCTCTGTTTTAGAAATGAAGGTATTAGTGTATGACGTAGTAGGTCCTTCATCTATGTAATAAGTGTGTGTCTTGTTCGCTTGAACACAAACCAATATAGATCATAGATGTACTGATTGTTTGGCCTAGTATGGCATTCTTAATTAGAAGCTATTTTTTTTTGGGTCTAAGATTTCATAAGAACAATGTAAATATTCAGAAATAAAATATTCGTATGCATTATATGGAAAAGCATCAAATATTCATATGAAAAACATGGGATTATATGTATATTTTGAAATCGTGCGGTTCTTCGGTTCCGGACCGAAACGAACCGAGAACCGAAACTTGCAATATATAAGAACCGAGAACCGGACCGCGGTTCTAAAATGCGGTTCGGGTTGAGTCGGTTCCAGTTCGGTTATCGGTTCCGATTCAGTTCTCGGTCCATTTGCTCACCCCTAGTACCAAGGACTTACGCGTTTGTTTGTTTCAGTTGACGCAAAAAGTCCACATCTAAGCTTTTATTGTATTGAGTCAATTTCATTTTGGTCGTTGTGGTTTGGCCAATAATTTGGTCGCCATCCGAATTGCGAACATTCTTATTCTAAACTTTAAGTTGCATATTCAGTCCTTCGCGAAAGTTAAATGATTAAAATACCCCTTATCTTCTTCCACTTTCTTTTCCAGATATTGTTTACATAACAAAGATCAATTTTAGCCACTTTAACTTTTTTAGATTAACTTACAAACGTACTTTCATAATTTTTTTTTCAAAAATTAAGCTCTCTTAAATCGTTAATCGTTAAGTGAAAAAAAATATACCACCACGACGAGCATTAAATTATCTTTCTATAGGCGGACACTTTGAAATACTTTCGACAAACTTTTTTTTTCTTTGTATGTTTCACTTTTTTTTTCCTGTTGTTGTTGAAAGTTGCATGTGAAATCACATGTGATTAAACACTAATTTGAATATTCGAATATCTAAACATATACTAAAATGAACATAACTTTTTTATAATATTTCAAAAGTTTCACCGTTTTTTCTTTAGAAACTAGATATTCAAACTTTCCGACCATATATAACACTATATTTCGAATTATATATTAACCAGTTAATTCATCAGAGTTGAATTGAACACATAAAATCATATGTGATTTTAATCACACGTGTTCCAATCACATTTGAGTTTTAACACATAAAATACACGTGTTGTTATAACATATGATTATAGAAGTTCATGAATGAAGTGCTATAATATATAATTCAAATACAGTGTGTGATGTATTGTTGAAAATCCATAAATGTGTGTTTTTCACTGCAAAAAATGGGAAAAGTTTTGCTTTATAAACAAATACTCATGTTAGTTTTAGTACATATGTTTAGTATTTGAATTTCAATGTTAATGTTAGATCACATGTGATATGTCATGTGACTTTCAATGCCG
Source organism: Artemisia argyi (assembly GCA_030686995.1). NCBI lineage: Eukaryota > Viridiplantae > Streptophyta > Magnoliopsida > Asterales > Asteraceae > Artemisia > Artemisia argyi. Next base: position 229,583,959 of record CM060701.1, read on the forward strand.
AAAATAAAAGATGAAAAAAACGACAAAATAAAAGTTTTTCGAAAGTATATCAAAATGTCCATCTATATGAACATAATTAAACTCCGTAGTACTTGTATAATTTGTTTCGTCTAACGATAAACCGTTTATAAGATATTTAAATTATAAGATATTTAAATTATAAAAAAAATATGTGTAATTGCATTTTTAATTTAAATATTTACTAATCACTCTCTTTTTTTCTCAATAGAAAAATAAATTGCTGAAATTTGTCATTTGGTATATGATGATGTATAGTCTATATATGGGCCACGGGCCCAAATATTAAACATTACTAAGACCCAAAGCCACCATATGTGGGCCATTATAACTTGGGCCGCATTAATAATGGAGTGAGCTCACGCAAGCCCAACCAAACTATATACGGAATAGATAGAGATCTTCTATCTAGGGTATGGATATCCTTGGATAAGCACCATGTGTGAGAAACGTAAGGAGCACGAACCCTACAAGGATTCTGCGCCTATATAAGGAATGACATAATTCTCATTAAAGGTACGATTCAAAAACCCTAAAACTCTTTACGAGAACCCTAAATCGATTACTTACTCTCACGCCGGAGTCTAATCGTGGGAGACAATCCCACGATAAGCCTAACGGTGCTGTTTATTTTCTTAGTGCGCAGGTTTCGAGCATTAAGAAGCGAATTGGTACGAGAGCAAGAGCCCATAATCAGGAACGCCCAACTTTTGTATCAACAAGTGGCGCCATCCGTGGGACCCCTACTAAGAACTAAGGAACTAAAATGACGAAGAATAAGAATTCAAGCCAGCGGAGTCCGCAATTGGAAAAAACACGTGACCCTCAGAGGAAGAATCAACAACCCCTAGACAAACTGTTGGGACAACCAGCGCACCTGGTCACTAAGAGGCGGGTACAACCCAACCTCTTCTAGTGGTAGAACTGCCTATAAGGACTACCCAAACTGCAGTGGTCCCAAGCGTTGAGGAACTCCAGCGCACCCTCTTCACTACTCCTCACCAAACCGTACCTACAGTGGACAACACTATACCACCAGGCGCGCCCAACCGAGATAGGGCGCCCAATACTAAGGCAAATATTCTTGCAGCAACTGAGGACACACCTGACCTAACATTGGGAAATTTTGTATCCCAAAATTATGAAACCCTAACTGCTCTCATGCAAGAAGAAGCAAGAAGAAGGTCGAGTGCGAGTCTTCAAGCCCGGCTCAATTTTGGTCCTGAACGCGAACCATCACCACCGCGCCACCCACGAGGAAGACGCGCAGATAACGAAAAACGTACTACTATCCACGATAGGCTGGGTACGACATCTGATTCACAATACTCAGAGGAATATGAAGGCAGCGAAAGGCGCACTAATGTTCACTCCAGACTTGGCAGCCGAGGGATACAAGACCGATTAGGATATCAGCATTCACCAAGCCAAGGGTCCTCCAAATCTGGGAGCAGGAGAATTCACGACAGATTAGGGAAAAGAATATCCCCAAGTGAAAGCCCCTCAAGCTCCTCCTATGAAGGAAGCCGGCGCAAGCGCCGAAAAAGAAACTACTCTCCCTCCAGCGACTCCTCAGACAACGAGGAAAGGGAAACAGGACACTGGAAATCAAGAGGAACACGTCGCGAAGAAGAAAATGAGGACATATCTCTTCCATGGCGACGCCAGAAAATTGATGCGTTTACACGACGCATCAGCGATTACTCCGACCACAAAAGGAGGCGCATGCCCACTAACGTGAAAACATATGATGGAACAGGTGATCTGGATGATCATCTAAAGGTTTTCGAATCAGCAGCTACTATCAAAAACTGGCCGCAACCTGTGTGGTGCCATATGTTTAATTCTACATTGGTAGGGAATGCGCACACATGGTTTAGCAAACTCCCACGACGGAGCATCGGGGGGTTTGAAGAATTACGGAAAGCATTCCGTCTCAACTTTACCCAAAGAAATAAGTGCGCTAAAAACCCTGTCTAACTAGCCAGAGTAAAACAACGCCAAGGGGAATCAACCAGTGCTTTTATGGAACGCTTCAAGGATGAATGCATACAGGTCAAAGCGTGTCCCGAAATTCTAAAAATTTCAGGGTTCATAAATGGGATTAACAACCCAGAACTTATCCGGAAGCTAAATGACAAAGTTCCCCAAACTTTCGATGAGCTAACAAAGCGCACAAGATCCTTCATACAAGGAGAAGCAGCCGCTGCGGACAACAAAAAGGGTTACTCGAATTATAGGCAACCAGAACACCCTAAGAGACAATCCAATGATCAGAATAACAACCGCAGCAGGAATTACCACAGTGGAAGAGACAATGACAAATATACCCCTCTCACAAAAACTCCGAGGGAGATATTTGTAACAGAAGGTGCAAATTTCCCAAAACCTCCACCAATGCGTACCGCAGAGGAAAAGCACGTGGGGAATGGATACTGCGAATACCATGGTCAAAAAGGCCATATAACTAACGAGTGCGTCCATCTACGACAACTAATTGAAAAGTTAGTAAGGGAAGGCAGAATGGACCACCTTGTAAAAAACATCAAAGAGGGAAAGGACAAACAAAGGAATGGGGGCAAGAAAGAACCTCCCAAAGAAAAAGCTGACACCATATACATGATACAGTCATGACAACGTAAGATAAAACAAAAAGTCAGCCAAAAATTCTCTCCAGAAAAAGAGATATCCTTCCCTACTCTAGATGCGGACAACGCAGTAGTAGAACCCCTAACTATTGAAATACATACGGGGGGACATGATATCTACCGCATGTACGTTGACGGAGGAGCATCCGCTGATATCCTATACGATCATTGTTTCAAAAGACTGCGACCTGAAATCCAAAGTCAATTGATACCAGCAACAACGTCGCTGACTGGATTCACAGGAGAGAAGATTCGGCCTATGGGGCAATTACGCTTGCTAGTGGTCGTGGGAGATGAGCAACACTCAATAGCAAAATGGATAAATTTCATGGTAATAAAGTCTCCTTCACCATACAATGGCATCATTGGGAGACTTGGAATATCATCCATGCGCGCTGTGCCATCCACAGCGCATGGGATGCTCAAATTTCCAGTAGAGGGAGGAGTTGTTGCCCTCTATAACACAACAGTACCACCAAAAGAATGCAACGCAGTAACCACTGAGGAGGGAATATTCCAGAACAGCGCACAGAAAAAATACCAAACCTAAAGGTCGCTATTCACCCCGATTACCCGGACCAACAAGTTTCGATTGGAGGATCTTTATCCGATAAAGGTAAAGCAGCCGTGTGCGCACTCCCGCAAAAGAACCTAGATATCTTTGCATGGGAACCAAAACACATGACAGGAGTGCCACGCTCTATCACAGAGCATAAACTACAAATCCGACAAGGATACCCCCCAATACGACAGAAGAAGCGCGGCCAGGCCCCAGATCGTGCAAAAGCTATCCTGGAAGAAGTACACAAACTCGTAGACGCAGGCATCATGCGCGAAGTGTACTATCACGACTGGCTCTCTAACCCAGTAATGGTAAAGAAGAGCGATGGCAGTTGGAGAATGTGCGTGGACTTCACAGACCTTAACAAAGCATGTCCACAGGACTGCTATCCACTGCCAGAAATAGACTGGAAGGTAGAATCCCTGTGCGGATACCCTTTCAAATGCTTCCTAGATGCATACAAAGGGTATCATCAAATCCAGATGGCAGTCGAAGATGAAGAAAAAATAGCTTTCCACACCAGTCAAGGAGTTTACTACTACATAAAAATGCCTTTTGGCTTAAAAAACGCAGGCGCAACATACCAACGATTGGTGGACACGGCTTTCGAGAAACAAGTAGGTCGAAACTTGGAAGTCTACGTGGACGACCTTGTCATCAAAAGCCACACAGAGGATGAATTGGTGCGCGATATCGAGGAAATGTTCAAAACATTGGGACAAATAAACATGAAGTTAAACCCCAAAAATTGCACCTTTGGTGCAACTGAAGGCATGTTCCTCGGATACTTAATAGAACTTGATGGAATTAAGCCTTGCCCAGAAAAAACCAAAGCTGTTATTGATCTTCCCTCACCGCGCACACTCAAAGAAGTCCAGTCGTTAAACGGAAAACTAGTAGGGCTAAACCGTTTCCTATCTAAGTCAGCAGACAAATCACTCCATCTCTTCAAAACACTCACGAAGTGTACTAAAAAGGGAGATTTTCGCTGGACTGAGGATTGAGGAAGCAGAAAAAGCTTTCCAACAGCTAAAACAACACCTAGCATCACTCCCCAAACTTGTCGCACCGCGACCAGGGGAAGAGCTAATCATGTACTTATCTGCAACCCACGGATCAGTTAGCGCAGTGCTATTGACAGATAGAAACTCCATCCAGACACCCATATACTTCGTTAGCAAAGCATTGAAGAAGACAGAGACTAACTACAGCGCCATGGAGAAGCTGGTCCTAGCCTTAGTGTTCGCAGCTAAAAGGCTACGCAGATACTTTCAAGCGCATCCAATAGCTGTAATAACAGACCAGCCAATCAAACAAGTTATCTCTAAACGTGACGCATCAGGACGGCTACAAAAATGCAGTGTCTTGTTAAGCGAGTATAACATCTCATATAGACCGCGCACTGCAATCAAGGGACAGATATTTGCCCATTTTATTGCTGAGAAGCCAGATACGGATAGCCCAACCTCAACAACCAAAATAGATCTGCAAGAACCCTGGATTCTGTTCACAGATGGATCCTCATGTGTGGATGGATCAGGCGCAGGCCTTATTCTTACAAATCCAGAAGGCATGGAATTCACCTATGCACTGCGCTTCGAATTCACAGCCACAAACAATGAGGTGGAATACGAAGCCCTACTTGCTGGACTGCGTATTGCAATCCAGATGGGTGTACGCAACCTGGAAGCAAACGTAGATTCTCGGCTAGTCGCCAACCATGTGTTAGGTAAGTATGAAGCCAAAGACGAGCATATGATCCAATACCTGGATAAGACCAAGTCCTTAATCAAGAACTTTGATAAGTTCACAATAAAACAAGTGCCTAGAGGGGACAACAGGAAGGCTGATGCGCTCAGCAAAATTGCATCCACAAGCTTTGCGCACCTATCAAAACAGGTATTGGTAGAAACCTTACAAAACAAGTCAATCTTGGAGATGGAAGTATCCACAGTGATAGAAGAACAAGATCCTACATGGATGACACCTATCATTGAATTCATTAACAAGGGAGTCCTGCCACAAGACCATAAGGATGCTCGAAGAGTGCGGCGCACAGTGCAGCGATTTGAACTACAAGACAACATACTTTATCGACGCTCTTTCTTGCAACCATGGCTCAGATGTGTTTGACCTCTTCAAGCAGACTATGTACTCCGAGAAATCCACGCTGGATCATGTAGCATGCACTCAGGGCCGCGATCTGTGGTAGCAAGCGCTCTACGGTCGGGGTATTATTGGCCAACTATGCACCGCGACGCACGCGATTTGATAATGAAATGCAACAATTGTCAAGTACACAGGCCAATTCCGCGCCGACCGCAACAAGAGCTAACACCCATCACCTCACCATGGCCATTCTACAAATGGGGCATTGACATCGCATGACCTTTTCCAGTCGCAGCAGGAGGGCTAAAATTCCTCATCGTAGCCATAGATTACTTCACGAAGTGGATTGAAGTAAAGGCGGTGGTAAGCATCACGGGCAACCAAGTCAAACGCTTTGTATGGGACAACATTGTCTGTCGCTTCGGACTACATGGAGAGATTATATCAGACAATGGGAAGCAGTTCTGCGACAACCCATTCAAAGACTGGTGCGCGCAATTGAACATCACGCAACACTTCGCTTCAGTAAAACACCCACAAACCAATGGTTTAGTTGAGCGCGCAAATCACAGTCTAGGTGAAGGAATAAAAGTGCGCCTTGACAGACACAAAGGAAGGTGGGTGGACGAGCTCTCACATGTCTTATGGGCGCATCGCACAATAATCAAAACCAGTACTGGCGACACGCCATTCTCCCTTGTCTACGGAACGGAAGCCGTCATACCAGCTGAGATAGGAATGCCAACCATACGAACAACAGAGGTAAAAAATGACGAGGAGCGGTGCATAGACTTGGATTTACTGGAAGAAAGACGTGAACGCGCAACTATACGCGAAGCAAAGGCCAAGGCAAAAATGAAGAAGTATTATGATGCAAAAGTCAAACACACTTCCTTCAGACCAGGAGACTTTGTATACCGCGCCAATGACGCAAGCCATGCAGAAGACACAGGCAAGCTCGGACCCAAATGGGAAGGACCCTACGAGGTCACTGATGCGCTAGGCAGTGGCGCATACAGGTTGCGCGACATGAAAGGTCACGACCTAGCACGCACCTGGAATATTTGCAATCTCAAAAGATGTTATCTTTAGGACAGGCTACGGCCCATACACAGACAACTTTGCACTCTAGAATGTGCCCAATAAGTGTTTGTTTTTCTTTTCTTTCTTAGGAATTATTTTTTACTTTTTCAATAAACTTGCAAGTATCAATAAAAAGTTATGGTTTCTAGCTAACTCCATAGCGCATTTTACTTTATTGCGTACAATCCTATATAGGTCAATATTGTTATCTTATATTTTTGCCTACATGGCGTGCATGCACTAATTAAGACCCACAAAGGCATAAAAGATGAGTAAACCTACTAATTCACTCGTTGAGTAAGAGGGTTGCAAACCCATCAACATTGGATCACGCATCCTTGCTAAGCGCCTTACTTTTGAGACGTTGAGGTAAGTTTTCTGTGTGCGCCCCATGAAGGGTACGCAAATATTAAGTACACCGTACAAAGCTTAGCAAATAACGAGCCAAGATTCTTGGTCAAATAATAAAACTTCGCAAAACATTAATGCAAGTATATTTTTTAAGTCACGCACTTAATTTATAAAAGAGTATCTTATTCAATATTTTTACACAAAATTACAAACAAAAGATACACTTTGTAATTTACACAATACATATACAAAAAACAGCCTACACGCTATGGCGATGCTCAGGGCTATCCTCCGGTGCAACGGAACTTCCTGCCTCTTGAAGCTTCCTCAACAGCAACACATCTTTAGGCGATACAGTCGCTACACTCACAGGAACCCCATCAGACCTGGGAATGTGTGCAGCGCCAACACCGCATAGGACAGCTTTGCCCTTAATCCCTTTTTTATGAGCAGCTCTCTGTGCGTGGCGCTCTAATACCTCCTTCAAAGGTACCTCCTTTTCAAGAGCAAAGGGGTTCAGCATATGGCGAGGTTGCACAAACACTGGAACCTGCAGCTGCGACTCGTCGGGCTTAAGGAAGTAGTCCGGCTGCGCCTCGGCATCCTCCAAAATATGACGTTCCAGGGTCAACCCTCCATAATTACCTTTATGGGGTTGTCTTGGTCGCGCTCCAACTGCGCAATGTGAGGCAGCTCGAGAAGTTTCATCCCCTCCATGGCCTGCACCAACTCGTCATACGCACTCGCGTTATAGCCAGGCACCTCAGTCAAGGCCTTGTTCAACAACTTGGCCTCATGGAGATCTTCTATAGCTTGCGACCTCCCACGCTCCACAGCGCATTGCACCACCTTTCCAAAGGCCCCCAACACCTCTTTGGACTCCAAGGTGCCCATAGCAGCTAGGCGCAACGCATGGCTGATCAACCACCTACATCAACAAGGACAACTTGTGTTAAAGAAAAAACATAACAACAAAATATGATAAAACATAAAAAGCTGAAAAGGACGTACCTGCGCTCAGCAATGGTCGACATCAGATGTGGGTATAACTCCTCATCATAATCTATGCTCAGGCCACGTAGCTTACCCTCCTGCACCAGGACAATCTCCTCCATGTGCTCCTTGAACTTAGTAATGTTCGCGAAGTGCTCCTCCTTCTTCTCCTCCAGATACCTTACTGCCAAAGTAAGGTTGGCCTTGAACTGATGAAGTTTTCCGCGCGCCTGCTCCAGCTCAGCCATCGCGGTCAACTTCTCATTGGTGACCTTCTCAGTGTACACTCTGAAGGACCCCACTTCCGCCTGCGCTTCAGCCAGCTGCGCACGGAGCACAGTTATCTCCTTATCTTTTTGGGCGAGAGTGCTGCTCTCCCCGACGTACCTCGTCTTCAACTGAGCCACCAGCTCAGTCTGAAGTGCAGCAGTAGCAGTCAACTCATTCATCAGTTGCTGTGCAGATACGCCCTCATCAACCTTCATTTCCCCCTCCTTGTTTTTATTCTGCGGAGGGGACACCGTCTCCACGAAGGCTCCATCACCCTTCGTGGCATCATCACTACAAAACATGAAGGAAACAGTTAGTACATATTACGACAAGTAATAAAAATATAAATGACGCATGAGGAATACGACTTACATAAACGGAGAGGTCTTAGCAGCCTCCTTATCCGCACCAGGAGCGGATGTCTCCTCCTCCGTAGACGACTCTTCATCTCCGATGATATAGCGTCTCCTCTTGGAGGTACCACTGCTACCAGCCTCTCCCTTGCGCTTCAGCTCCCGCGCTACCTCATCAGGTTTCAACACTTCCTCAGGCTTCAATATTTCCACGCTATCAGATGATTCAGCGTGCGCCTCCTCCTCCTGCACCATCTCCACATCTGGCGCCACGCTCTGAACGGGCATTACTTGGAGAGGCGGCGTATCTTCGTGGCCAACATCCCCCAGCATAGTCAGATGACCCTGGGTCGCTTCCAGAAGTAGCTGCTCGTTCTCCCTCAGAGGGCACACTCCCACAGTCACCTGCTTTGGCTTCTCCAGCTTCACCACAGCAAATAGATCCATCTTTGCGCACACACAAACAAACAGCAAAAGAAGGGATTAGTTACTAAACGTGCGCATATAGAAATAACTTACATGATTAGAAGCAGACGGGACGAACACCCACCCCGGCCTTCCTCATCAATGAAGGTTGGCACCTCGTCAACACCACCAAAGTAATTGCGACTCAACCCCACATGCACCAAAAACTCCTCCGGATAAGGGTTAATGGGAATGCGGTTGGCATCAAGGGTCTGCGCATCGGTCAAACTATAGGAACCGGGTGCGGGGCGCCCATCCCTTGGCAACGTGTCTTGAGTATAAAACTCAAAGGGTGATGGAAACACTACGTCATCAGCCCAGAAAAAGTACTCCCTCCAATGCCTCAGGGAGTCTACCTTCTCAGTATAACACTGAAGCGCCCCCGCGCGCTTCCCAAAGGACACCCATCCATGCGACCACGTTGTGTGGTAGAAGGCACGGAACAAGGCAATGGTCGGATCTATCGCAAGTAAACGACAGTTTACCTCAAAAATTCGACACCTTAGCCGCACCTATACAGTGCAACTGTGAGATGTGAAGACGATAGTGATTGAGCAAATCGCTCAGGAATATAGATATCGGTACGCGGTAATTCGCGTACTCGAAAAAATGCGTGTATAGTCCTATTTTCCCTTCGGGGAAATTGGCTATACACGCATCAACGTCTGGAGCCTCTGGATGCACATCTAGAGGAATGAAGTAGTCAGACGAAAACTGACGCACATCATCCTCACTCATCGCAGAGCGAAAATCCTCTAATTGGGCAACCATTTTCATAAATTTACTAAGATATGCACACAAATTTACCTAATAAAACAGTTACTTTCTTTGCAAAAAAACGCTTTGAAGAAGTGTGCAAGGGTGAGTATGTGTTTTTACTGTGTGTTTTGGGTAAAATGGGGGCGGTGACTCTTATATAAGGAGACCAAAAACCCTAGATGACGCCCACGTGGATCCCACTCACAAAACGTGTGGCTAGAAACCGAAACGGTACATGCACTTTTTCCCATTTTCCGAGGGACACGTGGACACAACCCCCGATTTTTGAGGCATTTCTTTGAAATATCTATGACTAGGTACATTATACTCAATATTGGGCGGCAATATTTCAAAGTTTTCCCGCCACGCTTACCGCCGTTGTGACTAGTCTAGCATCCGCGGCTACGAGCCGCGCACACTAGACTAGGGGGACATGATGACGTATAGTCTATATATGAGCCACGAGCCCAAATATTAAACATTACTAAGACCCAAAGCCACCATATGTGGGCCATTATAACTTGTGTCGCATTAATAATGGAGTGGGCTCACGCAAGCCCAACCAAACTATATACGGAAAAGATAGAGATCTTCTATCTATGGAATGGATATCCTTAACTCGGATAAGCACCATGTGTGCGAAACGTAAGGAGCACGAACCTTACAAGGATTCTGCGCCTATATAAGGAATGACATAATTCTCATTAAAGGTACGATTCAAAAACCCTTAAACTCTTTACGAGAACCCTAAATCGATTACTTACTCTCATGCCGGAGTCTAATCGTGGGAGACAATCCCACGATAAGCTTAACGGTGCTGTTTATTTTCTTAGTGCGCATGTTTCGAGCATTAAGAAGCGAATTGGTACGAAAGCAAGAGCCCATAATCAGGAACGCCCAACTTTTGTATTAACAGTATATGATAAAAGTTTCTTCGTTTTAAATAGAATATACATAATGATTAATTAGATATTTGAAGCAAAACTAATTAACAATTTCGTGATCAAAAACAACATTTGTTAATCGTTTTATTTCGAGTTGCATAACTTTGAGGAACTACCTATTACAAAAAGACATAAAATTGAAGGTATATGTCAAAGTAGCCAATTGTTACAAAAAATATGAAATGCAGACAAGTAAAATAACACATTCCTCAATATATGATTTCAAGAATTTCATTAAAAAAATATGAAGTCTAGTCATGATATACATGAGTAACTAATCAACAAAAGATAAGTGCGAATATTACTTGTCTAAAAAAATCCTTAATCAGGACAAGAGACCGTCCAGAAGAGCTGTTTTATATTATTCGTGGTTGTATTCTTCCATCAATCAATAACGTCCAGACAGCCCCTTTGATACAATCATATTTATTTTCCTTTAAAAATAGCAAAATATATTAACATAAAGCTATAGTTGTCACCAACTGGTCAATACTAAAGATAGAAATAGAAGCAAAAGATAAGCCAACTTATCTCTTCAACAATGCCTATCCTTTCATTTTCCACTAATAACTACTCCCTCCGTCCCATATTAAGTGTCAATAATGAAATTTTTGGATGTCCCAAATTAAATGTCCACTTGTACCTTTCAACCAATAAGATGAGACTTTAGTGAGTAAAAATAATATTTGATTGGTTGAGAGTTTAGTTAATGGAATCTCCTAAAATTTTGTGCATTATGAAAGTCGACACTTAATATGAGACATAGGGAGTATCTTAGAGCACAAGGTACTCAACGCTCTAACACCACTTTTTCGGTATCACATCACCATCTCCACTTTAACATCAACACTCAAAAAACACTAGGTACCATAACATTTTAACACCCAAATAAACTAAATTTTATTAATTCAAATTAAATTACAGTACTTAAAAAAAAAATAAAAATAAAAAGCGTATGAAACAAATTACTAGTTTTTTTTTTTTTTTTTTTTTTTTTTTTTTTTTTTTTTTTTTTTAATTCTTGTTTTTGACGATATTTCTTCATTATTTCACATTTTTGCATTCGATGAGCATTTTTTGTTCTTGTGGCAAATTCGGGTCAGTTGGAGTATTTAGAAACATCAATTGATTCATTTTTAGTATTCCCTCATCTTTCTTCCTTGACAACTCGTACGACGCCACCACGGCCTCTGGTGAGATCAATGGGCATGGGCGCGTCCCATTTGGGGTCTTTTCTCAAGATATCTTTTGCGTCTTCTAGAGAAATCACTCTTTCTCATTTTACTTCTTGACGATATGCATTCCTAGCAGGGTTCATAAAATCAAGCTCGTTTTCCCCACTACGAGCACCCATACGGTGGTAACGTTTCCAAATTTGCATTGAACTTTTGGCAATTATGGTTCAACGTATGCCACTTACTTGTTATCATGACCTTCTTACGCGTTTTGAGATTTTCTTTCGGTTGAACTCGTAGAGAACCTTGTCCCAAACAAATCTTTGATTTGGTCGGCTCCAGACTTTTTTGTCCTCGGAAACGGCAACGTAACACGCGGCTAATAACGTGTGACAACCGGCAATTTAGGGAGTTATTTTGAAAACCGGCATTACGTTAAAGTTCGTTTATAATTTTTATTTGGACTTTTTATTCATAACGAACTTGTAAGACCTATTTTATGGATAATTATGTTTTTATGACGTTATGGAATTCGTGAATTATTTTAATAATTCATTTTGATATTATGCTCGGTGATGTATTTTTAAATTCTCACTTAGTACTACGTTGACTCTGGCACTAGGAAACTTAAAAGTTTAAAAAGTTACGAGTTTTAATACGTTGGACATTTAATAACGTATTTATTATAAATTTCGGTGGAATATATATATAGCCCGTCTAATGGTGAAAAATAACAAGTTTCGGGGACGTACAATATTTTTATCGTAAGTTTTCACTTACGTGAGGGGACGTTTTTATTAATTAAACTTGGGAGTAAAAGGTTTGGTGTGCAAATAATAAGAAAACTTAGTTGAGGGACCTAAAGTGAAAATACCCTATTAAAAACCCTAACCCTAACCCATATTTATCATTTTCACTCAATCTCACCCACTCCCTCTCCTCTCTTCTTCCTCACCGCCGGCCACACCCAAAATCCGGCCACCACCGCCGTTATCCACTGTACACCGCCACTCCAAAATACTCCCCACATTCTTCTTGTTACGTTGTGGTGATTCACGCGCCCAAAAACCATCCCCCTTGCGTCGTTCTACCACCACCGACGCCACCCACATCACCTTCACCATCTTTCTTGGTTTATTATTGTAGATCCACGGGTAAGTGTGCACGAGGTGCATCGTTTTTGTTGAAAAACTTACCCAAACCCACGAATTTTTATTAATATGGATCGGATTTGGAGAAAATGGATAAAAGTGATAATGGGTTTTGCTAAAAACATGTTAAATCTTGGTTTGGTATCCGGGTTTTGATGTTTGGTTGGGTTTTGATGCGTGGTCGACCCCTAGGCGAGGCCCCCTCCTCGATTTTTTATTGATTTCGGGTCGATGTGGTCATTTTGACCCGTTTTTCTGGATGGTTGACCATTTTTGGTCATAGTGATTATTTGACATATTTGATTTGGCCCATGGTTTGGTTATTTTGGTGTTGGTCGACTCTTGTAGGAGCCGAAGACCCAAAATGGGTCGAATGGGGTCATTTGGGTCGAGCTCGTGTGAGTTAGCCGCGACCGTAGTGGTCTCGGGTGGGACCCACGTGGCTCTTGGTATATGATTTGACTTTAGTTGACTTAATACTTGACCCGTGTACGGTTAATTTTTGAGAACCGTGGTTGATGTCGAAATATATATATTTCGGCTAATTTTTATTTGTTATGGTTATTTGTGTATATATTGATTGGTTATCATCATTATTTCGGCTTATTGGATTTTTAAGCGGATGACGAGTTATTTTGGACTCGTGGTATATATTGAAGAATTGTTGACGAAAAATGGTTTTGGGGACCGATTGTGAGACGGTCACTTAGATTGACGGAGATAGGTTAGTCGGGTGTCGTAGTCGGACCCCATTTGTTGTAGCACGTGGATTGAGATTATGTTGGACGGAGATACTTTTGTATTTATGACATTTGCTTATTACTTTGGACTTGGACAATGAGCCGAGAGCCATGACTCGGACATGTGACCATTTCGTATGACTCGATAACTATTTACAAATAAAACGTAAATAATAAAACTCGTAATAATAGTTATTGATAATATAAACGTTTATATGAATATATAGACGTGAATAACGGATATATAATTATATAAGCGCGTATATTAATAATAATAATAATCACGAGTCATATTATAAATAATACGACTAGATATATATTATGCTACGAAAGTGGCGTAATATTATTGAACGTATTATTATTATAAAAATGTGTTATAAAACGAGAAACTCTCGACAATTACTAAATATTAAACAAAATGCCATTTTATATATATATAACGAGTAAACTTATCGAGTTATGCGGAGTCGTTGTCATTCGAGTTCAGGTAAGTTTTATTTGTGACTTTCGTGTTGTCACGGATATATGACGATTAATATAAACGTTTTCTATAACTAAATAACCACTTAACCATAGGGTTGAACCGGGTTATTTGGCTATATGAAATGAATATATTAATGGGCATCGTATCCTACGACGCCCATAGGTTGTGGTATATGTAAAGGGTAATAAATTGCGTGTATATATATCGGGGAATCTGGCCAATTTGACGATGTATATGAGGAATTTATTAAATTACGATATATACCATATAGTATTTATGTGCTATGTGCTTTAGGATTGGGTGTAATCTTGGAACGGTATGTTACGTAAATAAATACGAGGATTATCAAATCGACGGATTTAATAAACTTCGGCGATTTATTTAAATAATATATTGGGCTAATATTAGATCTATAGTTCATTTTATTATTCTTTGTGTGACCTTTTTGGTTTGTTTTGTGTCGACCCACCACCCGTATGGATACCAAACGCAAATACAACAAACTAATACGAAATGGATTTTCGGAAATAAAACGGATTTCGTCCGGGTTTGGGAATATTTTGAATTTGAGGAAATGATTTCTGAACGAGTTAATATTGTTAGGTCGTGCCGAGTCCGTAGTTGCTGTTTCGTGAGTTACTATACATCTTATTTCTACCGACTTCTTCTTGCTATTTTCTGGACTTGAGGTGAGTCATAGCCCCACTTTTTACTCTTGAACTATGTTTTCAATACTTGGGGTGAGAAACGTGCAAATTATTTTATGTGGACTATTATCGCTTTTATATTCTTTCTAAAACTTGCTATGCGTATGGACTAGGATGTATTGTCAGCTTTAGTCACATAATTTGTGTGTACTATTCAAGGTTGGCTTATTTGGTTATTTGGAATTGTCGGCTTTAGTCACACGGTTCGTGTGTACTATTCAAGGTTGGCTTATTTAGATACTGTAGCGTGCACCTATAGGTTATTGATACTTTGGAGGTTATCCGAGTATTTATTTGGTATTGCGGGGGTTACCCGAATATCTATGTTGGAACGGAGGGTATCCGTGTGTTAGGATTGGAGCGGAGGGTATCCGCAGGCTTTTAGTGAATCCTTAATCTAGCTAGCAAGCGTTTTGCGTATATGTCCACTATATTGTTAGATGAATTTAAACCTATGATCTCACCAGCGAAAGCTGACTTTTAGCACGTTTTCTCAGGTAATTAAGTGATGATATGGATTCTTGGAATGGAAGGCTTGGCTAAGGCTCATGGTTTATGGATCTATTTTTCTAAACTCTGATAATTAATTTTGGACCTACTGTTATGATATTTTGGGCCTGACTCTGAATGATGTTGGGATAAATGTAAACTTTAAAACCCCGTTTTGGTTGCGTTTTTATTATGTTTACTTTATCTCGTTCTATTATGTCTTGTGTTGGATACCAATCCCCGTAGCACCCCGAAAGCTTGTTGAGTCTTCCGCTGTATCAAATTTTGGGGGTGTTACATAACGTTTCCTCAGACGATAACCAACGAACACACGCACCTAATTCGGCTTCATTATGGTTTTGGGGTTCGCTTGTGGGTTCAGCTAATAACGTTTCCTCACGAACTATTAGTCTAATTTACCCTATTATCTAGTAGCTTTAAAGGTTGGTAATGGATTTTTTTATGTACAAAAAAACCAGAACGAAAAAATAATATCGTTTTTTTAAACGTTTTTGCATGAATGTAACTATTTGCAATAAAAAACTAAGGATCATTAATCTACTAAGTTTATCACAATGGCTTTTCGACTATGAATGGACTAATCAAATAATTAACATGTTAAAAATTAGTAATATAGCAATTTGTTACGTGGGAACAATGGTTATAGCACTGGGAGTGTGAACGTGATCTTTTTATGTGGAAAAACAAAGTAATGTGATAGAGACACAAAAGACTCTTTTGTAAAAACAAATAATAAAAAAAAAGACCATAAGATTGCTTACGCGTAGACAGCTATTTGTAATTTATCTTATTACAATTTAATACCATATTTAAGACTTGTTAAATATAATCATTCACCATTAATCCATTATAGTGGTTAATGTTTCTCTATCATTTCAATATTTTAATACTTATTATAAACATTCCATGTATTTATTCGTTTTTCCAATTTTCCTTGACTTATATGGCAGCTATGTTCTAGATGCATGCACATATAAGTTGAAATCAATGTATTATACAGTTATACTTGATGTTGGAATATATGTGTATTGTATAAAACTAGTCGGGGACCCCGATGCGCAGCCAGATGTTCTTGGGAGACATTATATGAATATTACATAGCTAATAGTGTCAAAATCCGTTATTGAGCAATGTAATATAGTAGGGTATCGTCGCTGCACGAGATAGGATTTGTTTATCATTTCATATATCATAAAAGATAGAAGTGGGCTAAACAAACGTCCAAAACCGAACCGAACTGACAAAAACCGAACCGACCCGAGAACTGATTTCGTGAAAAACATGAACCCAAACCGAATCGAATATGGTCGGTTCTGTTCGATTTAGGTGTGTTTTTTTCGAGTTTGGGTCGAACCGAACCGACCTGACTCCACCCGAAACCGAAAATAGGATAATCATGAAACCAAGACCGAACCGAAAGGCTGTCGGCTCAGCTTGGCTCAGTTTTCAGTCGGTTTTATCGGTCCGGTTCGGTTTTCGGGTCGTCCATGCTTAGCCCTACATAGAACTATATATATTTAATGTTTTATGTAGTAGTTTGATATGTATCATATTACAGTATATGATAATGGGTTAATAGAAAAACTAGAAAAATACAAAAAGGATGCTAAATTTATAAATTTTTTACAAAAGGATGTGACATTCATTTATAAGTAGATGTGAATTTAAAAAGAATAGAGAAAATTTTCAGATGGGTCTCGGAGGGGTGCAATAGGTGTCGTCGCACAAGGCCTCCACTTAAAAGATGCCACATTATTACATTAGTTTTGCATATAAATACGTATAGTATTAAACGTATATTAGTCATATAATTCAAGTTTATATGCAATATAATTGAAGTTTATATGCAATTTTCTTTAGTTTACAAGTGTAATAGGGCATATTTGTTGTTATTCTCTAGGGCCACTGAAAACCACAAGACATCCTTGAGAATTGATGAAGATGATTTTTATTAATGACAAGTTATTTATGTAAAAGTTTTTTCGTAAAAATTTAATGGTTGTAGCATTTTCCAAAATATATATCAAAAGTTCATAAACGTACATGGTTTTTACTTGCATAAAAAATCATAGATTAGAGAAACTGAATTGTAACCGGGGGCGGAGCTAGTATTTTTAGTTAAAGGTGGCCGGCCTGCTTAACACAAAAAGTCATAGTGATAAATATCGCTTCAAAAATTACTCTATAGTATTGTTGGGACATCTCTTTGATAGGGTATATCATCAACACGAGAGAATTTTACTCCTGGGTTGACACGGGCTACGACAGGTTGCCTCCGGTACTGAGTTGGAATCTCATAAGTGGCATAGACTTTCTCGATGTAGTTGAAAGGGGTCAGCATATTTCAATTGAGCTTCGTAGATAAAGGTAACTACCTAACAATGCAAATTCCAAGAAATAATCTTAATTGAGGTGATATTGACGTGGTCAATTAAGGGACACCTCCTATGGGCAATTTAAGGCAAGGGCTAGATAAGCTAACCCAGCCTGAACTACTCATGCAATACACACAATTCCCAATTCAACTACACCAAATCTCGGGCGTTAAAACGGAGAATAACCTAGTGCGAGAACTAACCTAGATATGCAATTCCAACACGGGCGTCACAACTAGCTTAGGTTTACTAAATGATCAATATATAAACCTACTTTAAAGCAGATATAGACTAATAGGATATATTTGGTTAATCAAATTTATAAATGAATTACCAATTCGATTCCCTAAATAGGATTAGATCTAGGTGGCAAAGATTAAAAACTACTCCCTCCGTCTCAAAATTATTGTCCGGTTTGAATTGTCAAAGTTAAACTGGTTTAACTTTGACCATAAATATATATTTTTTATTATATAATATTTGATGACAAAATTATACCATTGAAAAGTACACTTAAAACTTAATTCATTTATATATTATGCATCAAATATTATATAATACCCACAAAAATATTTAAGGTCAAAGTTGAACAAGAAAGACTAAAAACGTCAATAGTGGACAATAAAAATTGGACGGAAGTATTAAACCTTGTATTGCATAATGAATAATGATTACAATGTTGAGTGTATATATAATACACAATGGGCCTAAATACGTACATGCCATGCTAAACAATGAATGGGCTTTAGCCCTTACAAATAATCTGTCTAACATCCCCCCGCAGTTTGAGCGGGAGGTACACAAACGCTCAAGCTGGAACGAAACTCATCAAATAACGCCGTAGGTAAACCTTTCGTAAAGATATCTGCATACTGATAGCGAGAAGGGACATGAAGAACACGAACATGACCCGTAGCAACCAAATCACGAACAAAGTGAATGTCGATCTCAATGTGCTTCGTGCGTTGATGTTGCACGGGATTAGACGAAAGGTAGACCGCACTTACATTGTCACAATAAACAATAGTAGTCGTAGATAGCGGCGTATGAAGCTCTCGTAACAGATTGCGTAACCAGCAAGTTTCCGCAACCGCATTGGCAACACCCCGATATTCAGCCTCGGCACTAGACCGAGAGAGAGTAATCTGGCGCTTGGAGGACCAGGATAGAAGATTGTTACCAAGAAAAACACAATAACCAGAGGTAGACCGACGTGTAGTCGGACACCCAGCCCAATCTGCATCAGAATAAGCAACCAGGGAAGATGTCGAAGATGAATAAAGCTGCAAACCATAAGTCAATGTACCACGAACATACCGCAAGATCCGCTTGAGAGCAGAAAAATGAGGCTCCCGAGGATCATGCATAAAGAGACAAACCTGTTGAACCGCATAAGATATATCGGGCCTCGTGAAGGTCAAATACTGTAGAGCCCCTGCAAGACTACGATACAAAGTAGGATCCGAAATAGGAGTACCATCAGCAGAAAGCTTGGAATCCGTGTCAACTGGAGTACGGCATGGATTACAAGTAAGCATGCCAGCACGCTCAAGAACCTCAGTCGCATACTTCTGTTGAGATAAAAACATGCCAGAAGTATTACGAGTCACAGAAATACCCAAAAAATAATTAAGATGCCCCAAATCAGTCATAGAGAACTCAGTATGTAGAGAAGCAATAATACGTTGTAGAAAAGCTGTAGAAGATGCAGTCAACACAATATCATCAACATATAGCAGTAAATAAGCAATGTCTGATCCCTGTCTGTAAATGAAAAGAGAAGAGTCACATCGACTATGATGAAAACCAATCCGAGCAACATAGGCTGCAAACCGCTGAAACCACGCCCGAGGGGCTTGTTTCAACCCATATAGTGATCGCTGCAATAAACAAACATGATCAGGATATCTCGGATCTCGAAAACCAGGAGGCTGGTGCATATAAACAGTCTCAGATAACGAGCCATGCAAAAAGGCATTCTTGACATCAAGCTGGTGAATCGGCCAATGACGAGAAATAGCAAGACTGAGCACAGTACGTATAGTAGCCGGTTTAACCACCGGACTAAAAGTCTCATCCACATCAATACCTGCAAGTTGAGTGCTACCATTCGCGACAAGGCGAGCCTTGTAGCGATTAAGGCTACCATCTGCATTGTACTTATGCCGAAAAAGCCATAAAGCACGAACAATGTTCGTCCCCAAAGGCCGAGGCACAAGAATCCAGGTACCATTTTTAATTAACGCATTATATTCATCAAGCATAGCACGATACCAATTAGGGTTTTTAAACGCTTGTGGATACGACTTTGGAAGTGGGGAAATGGTGGACACATGAAGAGTGTAACGTTGAGGAGGACGATTTTTACCGACACGGAAGCGAGTGACCATGTGATGAGTCGAAGCAGGATTCGGGTTGGGTTGCGAAGCAACATTGGTTGTAGTTTGTTGTACAGGAGTGGGGGTAGTGGAGGATGTATGGGTTCGGCCAGATTGCAAAGTAGATTGAGGGGAATGGGTAGCTTGTGGGCCGGGTGTATTGGGGAAGCCACGAATTGGAGAATCGGGTACAACAGGAGCCGAAGCTACTGAATTAGGAGTTGTGGTGGGTTGTGTATGGGTGAGGATGTGTTGTTGTATGAAGTTAGGGGACGAGTCTAAAAACGTGTATGAGGGTGAGGCATTAGGAGTCATGGACCCGTACGGAAAAACCGTCTCATCAAATGTCACGTGACGAGATAAGATGATTTTATCTGTATTCAAGTCGAGACACCGATACCCGCGGTGATTGGTAGGATAGCCAAGGAATATTGATGGAGTGGCTCGGGGTTCAAGCTTATGATGTGTATGAACATGAGGGTAGCAAAGACACCCAAAAACACGAAGATCTGCATAATTAGGTGTGGTCTTAAAAAGGCGGGTGTGAGGGATCTCATTTTGAATGGCAGTGGATGGCAAAATGTTTAAAAGGTAGGCGGCCATATGAAGTGCTTCAACCCAAAAGGTTGGTGGTAGGTGTGCTTGAAATAGTAAGGTGCGGATGAGGTTGTTAATGGTACGTATCATTCGTTCCGATTTGCCATTTTGTTGAGACGTTTTTGGACAGGAAAAATGAATAGTGATGCCATTGGATGCAAATAATTGGTGTAGGGCATTGTTATCAAACTCACCCCCATGGTCACATTGCAAGGATTTGATGTCACAATTAAATTGATTTTTAACATAAGCGCGAAAATGAATAAATTTTGACAACGCATCTGATTTATTGCGTAATAGATACACCCATAAATAATGTGAAAAATGATCAAGAAACAAGACATAATATTTAATACCCGAAACACTCGAAAGTGGAGATGTCCATAAGTCAGAATGAATAATATCAAAAGGAGACTTAACAACTGTTTCAGAAAGCGAAAAAGGAAGTCGCACGTGCTTGCCAAGCTGGCAAGCATGGCAAAGCACGGGAGACTTAGTCTTATTACATGAAATTAAATTATTATTAACTAAAGAACGTAGCACGTCACTTCCAGGATGACCAAGTCGTTGATGCCACGTTTGCTGACCGACCAGAAAAGCTTGAGGATAGGATGGAGACGTGACCGGGTAGAGATCACCCGTGCTATCACATCGGAGAAGAATTTGACGGGTCCAGAAATCCTTCACAGAAAAACCAAACTCATCAAATTCAATGGTGCATTTATTTTCACGAACAAATTGGCGAACGGAAATTAAATTTTTGACAATATTGGGTGTAATTAGAACATTATTTAAGTGAAGGGTACGATGTGGAGTTGGTAAAGTGCTATGGCCTGTATTAGTAACGAGAATAGAATTCCCGTCACCAACGAGAACAGATGGATAAATACGAGAGTTAAAAATAGTATCAAGATTACTAGCACAAGAGTTAAGATGAGAAGACGCACCCGTATCCATGTTCCAGTTTGCAGTAGCGGGATCCTGTAGTGTCATAGTGTTAAAAGCATGTGGTAGCACCGTCTCTTGACTAGTAGAAGCGGACTGATTTCCAGGGCCATGAACCGCCGTCGCAAATAAAGCTTGTTGCTATGGAGAGAGTAAAGTTTGAGCCTGTTGGGCCTGGGTTGTATGAAAACCAGGGGGAGCCTGACGGGCCTGCTGTTGTGTCGTGGACTGAGAGCCCAGGAGAGGCATACGATGGCCTGTTGTTGAGGAATGCAACCCAAACTGGGCCAAAAGAGCCTGTTGGGCTTGGAGCAGACTGAGTAGCTGTTGTTGAGCATTTAAGTCCAACCCAGGAGTATTAAAAGTGGTGGTCAGGTTATGCATGGTAGGGGTACGCATGTTTCCAGGGACCATATTGTTGCGAGTTCCACTATTGTTGCGAGATGTATCGTGTAGATACCTACAGTTAGCACCCCAACGACAATAACCTCGACCAAAGTTCCTACATACCTCGGTATTGGCTCGACTACCATTGTTACGAGTGTCCCGTTCACGAGTTGTACGTCCATCATTGGCTCGACTATTAGTGGTTTAAGCCAATAAAACTTGAGGAGAGCTCGAAGTAGTGTTAGGAGACTGTGTAGATGGCTTCGACCTGATCCGCAGCTCTTCAGTCATGACCATGGAGCGCACAGTAGCGAGATCAGGAAACGGATCTTTATGAGCAATGATCATAGCAAGGTGTTGATATTTGTCACTTAAGCCATTTATAGCATAAGTGACAACATCATCATCACTCATAGTCGATCCTAGATCAGTGAGCAACGTGAGGATCGAGTCGATTTTCGAGAAGTAAGCATCTGCTGTTTGCTCCCCCATTTGGATCACGCGTAACTCGCCTTTTAAAGCAACCACGCGTGTTCGCTTGTTATCTTGAAAGATGGTTTCAATGGTTTCCCAAGCGGCTTGAGCCGTTTTAGGGTTTGCTTTGATCAACCGTTTTCGAAGGGTTGAAGAAAGAGTGAGAAAAATCCACGACTTGACAATTGAATCAGCCGTGAGCCACTCGTCCGTTGGTGGTGTTGATGTAGACGCATCAGCAGAGGTTCCTTCGATGTGCTTTAGGACACCGAAGTTGGTGCAATGGCCTTTGAAAAAGTAACACCACGATGAATAGTTTGATTCATCGAGATCTAGTTTCTCGGGTACAAGAGCGTTAATGTTGTGGACAGCGTATAGTTTTTCGACAAGGGTTAGACCCGTGGGTGGTGGAGTTGTTTCTGAGATGGTCATAATGATGCGGTGATGAGCAAAAGAGGATGAAGTTGCTAGGGTTTTGTTGGGGAAGAAGAGTCGACTGTTAAGTCGATTGCCTGTGATTAGGGTTTGTTTTTAGGGTTTGTTAGGATCGGTTTAAAGGCCTGATACCATATTAAACCTTGTATTGCATAATGAATAATGATTACAATGTTGAGTGTATATATAATACACAATGGGCCTAAATACGTACATGCCATGCTAAACAATGAATGGGCTTTAGCCCTTACAAATAATCTGTCTAACAGGAAGGAGTATAATACTAAGGCAAAAAAATCAGAATATTCAACATTGATATGAATTAAACGGTAAACACATTTATTTGCATAATCATTAATCAAGTATTGAGATCATTCTACACAATTACCACATAAAAACTTAAAAAATCATGAACAATTAATCACTAATCAAAGATAGAAGATAAATCACGACATGAGAATCAAAGTAATGGTTAAACAAGCAAACCATAATCAAGAAGCGCTGTGGAGTGATTGGCCCATCAATATTCGACCAGATTTTGTTGAATATTATCCCTATTGTTTTCATATACACGTCGTGAGCTACCTCTGGAAAAGGTAAAAACACATTCTCGTTTAGACATATCATTAGACACTTATTGTGCAAAACCATGAAAGACAGCTTTAATTACTACCATGAAAATTGAAGCTTTATATCCGTGGGATTGAATGTGATTACCAAATATTGTCCCCGATGTAGACGGTTTGAAATTGCAAGCTACTTGTCTTTTCACCCATATTTTTCCCATTATACAACACCTTCACTTTAACCATTAACCTTCTTCTTCCTCCTCCTCCTCCACTTTCACCACCGCACTTTTGCCTGCCAAATCACTATCGAACCCCCGTTCTTCTGCAAAACAAAAATTATTAACCATAAATCAACAATCATGACAGAATCAATTGGGAGATAGAGTAAGAAATATTTGTGTTTCTATTTCAAAACTGATGTGATAAAATTATTTGAGGATTGTTTGTGGGGACGGTTTAATTGAGAGAAAAAGGAGTAACATAGTAAGTTGTCAATCCGCCAACACAACCCATTGCCTTATCAGTAACATGTGTAATTGTACAAACACCCTGTTAGTCAAAACCTAACTGAAAAGTTCAAAAGTATAGAAAAAGTTAGTTAGAAGTGAACATTTTTCTGCGAATGCGCGCGTCCTCAGCCTTGAGAAAAAACTGCTTGTCATCGATATGCTAGACATGGCCATTGAAGCCCCTCTAACAAATGGATTGAAGTGAGGCTCTTTTTAACCAAAATTGAAGGATACACACAATAAAGATTAAAGTAAACAATTTGAGAAGAAGATAGAAACTAACGGGAATCAGGTTTTGTTCTTTTTAATGCACGTTCACTAAATTTAGACCCATTTGATACTTTTGGACCCATTTCCCGTTTAGATTAAATCATAGTTTCCCCATTTGACAAAAAGTAACTATACTCAAATCAACCAATCTCTACATTAATGGGTCAAAATGTCAACCTCCCTGACACAAACAGATCAAACGCTGTTAATTTTCCTTTTTTTTTTACATGTGCGCTTCTGCGAATCATAAAAGTTTCTAATTGTTGTATAATAATGTTCTTTTGAATGGATTGTGCAAATCATAAAAGATACCTAATAAAAACAGAGAAAAAGCACAATGAGACAAAATAATACTCCGTAGCAAACTACAATAAAAAAAAATCAAATTATTTTGAATGGATTGTGCAACGATAAACAGTTTATAAAATATTTAAATTATAAAAAAAATATGTATAATTGAATTTTTAATTTAAAATTTACTAATCTCTGTCTTTTTTTTCTCAATAGAAAAATAAATTGCTGAAATTTGTCATTTGGTATATTTTTTTTTTTGAAAGGTGAATTTCAACTTAGAAACGACCACCTTCGCAGAAAGCGAAGGCCCCATCGCCACCCCGCCAGACTATGTTGTCTAAACAAGTTTACCTTGCTGGAGAAACAGCCAGATGAAAACCGGGCCATGCTCAAGATTTGAACCCCCGCAACGGGTGGCTTGAAGGTTCAAATCTATCATTGCAATATATCTCCGGAACAATATGGTCTACAAGTGGACCACAAGTGAGGACTTCCCGGGTGGTCACCCACCCGGTACTACTCCCACTTGTGGCTCGCTTAACAAGTTAAGCCCCACCCACTAGACCACAAGTCCTTTGATTTGTCATTTGGTATATGATAAAAGTTTCTTCGTTTTAAAATGAATATACATAATGATTAATTAGATATTTGAAGCAAAACTAATTAACAATTTCGTGATCAAAAACAACATTTGTTAATCGTTTTATTTCTAGTTGCATAACTTTGAGGAACTACCTATTACAGAAAGACATAAAGTTGAAGGTATATGTCAAAGTAGCCAATTGATACAAAAAATGATGAAATGCAGAGACAAGTAAAATAACACATTCCTCAATATATGATTTCAAGAATTTCATTAAAAAAAATATGAAGTCTAGTCATGATGTACATGAGTAACTAAGCAACAAAAGATAAGACATAATATTATTTGTCTAAAAAAATCCTTAATTAGGACAAGAGACCACCTTTCAAAAAAAAATTAGGACAAGAGACCGTCCAGACGAGCTGTTTTATATTATTCGTTGTTGTATTCTTCCATCAATCAATAATGTCCAGACATCCCCTTATTCAATCACATTTATTTTCCTTTAAAAATAGCAAAATATGTTAACATAAAGCTATAGTTGCCACCAACTGGTCAATACTAAAGATAAAAATAGAAGCAAAAGATAAGCCAACTTATCTCGTCAACAATGCCTAGCCTTTCATTTTCCACTAATAACTATCTTAGAACACAAGGTACTCCAACACTCTAACACCACTTTTTCAGTATCACATCACATCTCCACTTTAACATCAACACCCAAAAAACACTAGGTACCATAACATTTTAACACCCAAATAAACTAAATTTCATTACTTCAAATTAAATTACAATACTAAAAAAAAAAAAAAAAAAACATATGAAACTTAAAAATTAAAACAAATACTAAATTTAATTAATACTATACGAAAGTAGTTTTTTTTTTTTTTTTTTTTTTTTTTTTTTTTTTTTTTTTTTACGATATTTCTTCATTATTTCACCTTTTTGCATTCGATGAGCATTTTTTGTTATTGTGGCAAATTCAGGTCAGTTGGAGTATTTAGAAACTTCAATTGTTTCATTTTTAGTATGCCAACATCTTTCTTCCTTGACACCTCGTACGACGCCACCACGGCCTCCGGTGAGATCAATGGGCGTGGGCGCGTCCCATTTGGGGTCTTTTCTCAAGATATCTTTCGCGTCTTCTTGAGAAATCACACTTTCTCCTTTTACTTCTTGACGATATGCATTCCTAACAAGGTTCATAAAATCAAGCTCGTTTTCCCCACTACGAGCACCCATACGGTGGTAACGTTTCCAAATTTGCATTGAACTTTTGGAAATTATGGTTCAACGTATGCCACTTACTTGTTATCATGACCTTCTTACGCGTTTTGAGATTTTCTTTCGGTTGAACTCGTAGAGAACCTTGTCCCAAACAAATCTTTGATTTGGTCGGCTCCAGACTTTTTTGTCCTCGGAAAAAGCAACGTAACACGCGG
Source organism: Artemisia argyi (assembly GCA_030686995.1). Taxonomy (NCBI): domain Eukaryota; kingdom Viridiplantae; phylum Streptophyta; class Magnoliopsida; order Asterales; family Asteraceae; genus Artemisia; species Artemisia argyi. Next base: position 229,610,539 of record CM060701.1, read on the forward strand.
CTAATAACGTTTCCTCAGACGATAACCAACAAACACACGCACCTAATTCGGCTTCATTTTGGTTTTGGGGTTCGCTTGTGGGTTCGGCTAATAACGTTTCCTCACGAACTATTAGTCTAATTTACCCTATTATCTAGTAGCTTTAAAGGTTGGTAATGGATTTTTTTATGTACAAAAAAACCAAAACCAAAAAATAATATCATTGTTTTAAACGTTTTTGCATGAATGAAACTATTTGCAATAAAAACCTAAGGATCATTAATCTACTAAGTTTATCACAATGGCTTTTCGACTATGAATGGACTAATCATATAATTAACATGTTAAAAATTAGTAATATAGCAATTTGTTACGTGAGAACAATGGTTATAGCACTGGGAGTGTGAACGTGATCTTTTTATGTGGAAAAACAAAGTAATGTGATAGAGACACAAAAGACTCTTTTGTAAAAACAAATAATAATAATAATAATAAAAGACCATAAGATTACTTACGCGTAGACAGCTATTTGTAATTTGTCTTATTACAATTTAATACCATATTTAAGACTTGTTAAATATAATCATTCACCGTTAATCCATTATAGTGGTTAATGTTTCTCTATCATTTCAATATTTTAATACTTATTTTGAACATTCCATGTATTCATTCGTTTTTTCTTGACTTATATGTTATCTATGTTCTAGATGCATGCACATATAAGTTGATATCAATGTATTGTACAGTTATACTTGATGCTCGAATATATGTGTATTGTATAAAACTAGTCAGGGACCCCGATGTGCAGCCAGATGTTCTCAGGAGACATTATATGAATATAATATTACATAGCTAACAGTGTCAAAATCCGTTATTGAGCAATGTAGTATAGTAGGGTATCGGCGCTGCACGAGATAGGATTTGTTTATCATTTCATATATCATAAAACATAGAAGTGGGATGAGCAAAGGTCCAAAACCGAACCGACCTGATAAAAACCGAACTGACCCTGAGAACCGATTTTGTGAAAAACATGAACCCAAACTGAATCGAATATGGTCGGTTTGGTTCGATTTAGGTGTTTTTGTCGGGTTTGGGTCGAACCGACCCGACTCGACCCGAAACCAAAAATAGGATAAACATGAAACCAAGACCGAACCGAAAGGCTTTCGGCTCGGCTCGGTTTTCAGTCAGTTTTGTTGGTCCGGTTCAGTTTTTGGGTCGTTCATGCTTAGCCCTACATAGAACTATATATATTTAATGTTTTATGTAGTAGTTTGATACGTATCATATTACAGTATATGATAATGGGTTAATAGAAAAACGAGATTACAAAAAGGATGCTAAATTTATAAATTTCTTACAAAAGGATCTGACATGCATTTATAAGTAGATGTGAATTTAAAAAAAAAGAGAGAAAATTGTCAGAGGGTCTCGAAATGGTGTATAATAGGTGCCGTTGTACAGGGCGTCCACCTAAAAGATGCCATATTATTACATTAGTTTTGCATATAAATACGTATAGTATTAAACATATATGAGTCATATAATTCAAGTTTATATGCAATATAATTGAAATTTATATGCAATTTTCTTTAGTTTACAAGTGTAACAGAGCCTATTTGTTGTTATTCCCTAGGGCCACTGAAAACTACTGTACAAGACAGCCTTGAGAATTGATGAAGTTGATTTTTATTAATCACAAGTTATTTATGTAAAAGTTTTTCCGAAAAAAATTTAATGGTTGTAGCATTTTCGAAAATACATATCAAAAGTTGATAAACGTACATGGTTTTTACTTGCATAAAATATCATGGAATAGAGAAACTGAATTGTGACGAGGGCGGAGCTAGTATTTTTAGTTAAGGGTGGCCGGCCTGCTTAACGCAAAAAGTCATAGTGATAAATATCGCTTCAATAATTAATCTATAGTATTGTTTTTTATTTTTCAAGTTGTTCATTTATAAATTTTGTAGACATGTCTATAGAATAAGGGGGGCTGAATGAAAAAAGCTAGTAGAAAAGTGGCTTGTAATTTCTAAGGGTGATGGCAATGGTCTCGAGATGCACGCGGTATGAAGCCATATCGAGCGGCAACACCGTTGCCTGTGTCGCGGTATGGCTTCGGTATGAATGTTTGCGGCAATATTTCTCGAGTCGGCATGTTCAAAAGTTAACGTTGGAACATTAATTGTGGGGATAAAAAAAAGAAAAAAGAAAAAAAAAGAAAAAAAAAGGTGAGGTATGTGATAATGGTTGCCACTAAAAAAGTATAATGAGGTATGAGATGAGGTGGAACGATATTATTGTTAGGTGGTGAGGTATGGTTCAGGTATGGGATCATGACTGTCACCACACTAAAACTAATGAATGAAGTTGGTTGATTAGAGGTGGCTCAGCACCTACTAGTCACCCTACTAGCTCCGCCACTAATTGCAACGTAATGAAATATATATGCTATGTAAACAGAAGATCGAGTCTACCCTACATCTATCAACACTTGATAATTTGAGTAACAATTCTCTTTCAAACATCATTCTTACTACTACAATACATGTGTGAGTGGCAAAAGTGGGTGGTTAACAACTTGCATCCTAATATATGGTAGTCTAATGGTTATTATCTTTTTAGGCTTTTGCTATTTGTAGCTCTAATGACTATGTTTAAGGAACTTAACATGCATAAGTGATGAGAAAATTTTACAACTCCTTTAGGCAGTGTATCTAATCAGTGTAGTGTAGTATGAGTAAATACTGAGAGTTGATCGAACTCACAAAGAATAGCGATGTAGGTTAGAGATGTAAATCCAAGAGACCTAGTGGGAAGGATATTCTTTTAGTATTTTTATTGTATATTTTAAAGCAATTAAAACAATTGATTGAGATGGTGATTTGGACTAATTAAACTAATCAAAGGTAAAGACAACAAACTAGTGGTTTAAACAAGGATAAGGGGGCTCACCTAGACAAAATGTGCCTTAAAAAAGATGATTCAAACACAAAGTTGATTAATGGTTGCTAATTGGCTCGGGCAACTGTCACCACCTTCGCTTAATAAAGCCATATTATCCACCTTTTCGCAAGTTTCAACCACGGTTGTTGTTGGGACATCTCTTTGTTGGAACCAGAGTTTTACTCTTTTATCAAGTCTCGGTCATTTGATGTAATAGGTTGCTTAGGCTTGTATGTTTATTTAATGTTAAGGCTTATGAAGCAAGCCCATGGGCCTTAAGCCCATTTCGTTTAAGAAAGAAAGGGAGGAAGGGAGTGTTGCCCTAATCCTCCCCTATAAATACTTTGTAACCTCTCATTTGAGAGGTGTTGGTTATTTCACTATCTTAATCAAACTCTTGCTTTTCTTATTCTCTCCTTTCATATAATCAACCATCTCTCCTTCTCATCATTTTTCTATCATTCTTATACTTGTGTTTACATAAAGTGTGACCTATCAAGTGGTATCATTCGCCGGAAGAAGGTGTAGTTATTGTTTTTTCATTGATTTTGATCTTAAACTTGTTTTTTTTTGAAATCGAATTTTAGTAAAATTTTTTGTACTTTCTTGTTTGTTTTTTGGTTTTTATCACATCTTTGCTTACAAACTTGTGTTAAAAATCAAAACAAACCAAAAAGTTCCAAACTTTTATCAAAAAATTCGATTTGGAGATTTGTACTATTTATCTAAATCTTTTTCATTTTTGAAAAAGTTAATAAAGTTTTCAACTTTCTTAAAGATCTCATCATTTCATACTTAAAAGTACAAGAATCTTGAAATAAAAACGAGTTTTAGGATTGCTTTCTTTGAAAAACAAAATTTACCTAGTTATCGAAATCTTTACTTGGTACCATTTCGAGATCCCTTCCAAGTGCACTACCTCGACTTCGTTTGTGTGGACTCGGTATTTTCTTTCTTGTATAAGAAAGTTAAGTACTTCGACTTTTGGAAAAGTTTTCGAAATTGTATAATTTCGAAAACTGTGTATCGCAATCTTGTGGTTATCGCAAAATCTAAAGTTTTTCGATAATCTGAAGTTTCTCGATAATCTAAAGTTTCTCGATAATCTGAAGTTTCTCGATAATCTAAAGTTTCTCGATAATCTGAAGTTTCTCGATAATCTGAAGTTTCTCGATAATCTAAAGTTTCTCGATAATCTGAAGTTTCTCGATAATCTAAAGTTTCTCGATAATCTGAAGTTTCTCGATAATCTGAAGTTTCTCGATAATCTAAAGTTTCTCGATAATCTGAAGTTTCTCGATAATCTAAAGTTTCTCGATAATCTGAAGTTTCTCGATAATCTGAAGTTTCTCGATAATGTTTCGCAATCATTGAAGTTGTGCTAAGTTTTTTCGATAATTGGTTAATTCTACACTTTCTACAAGATCCATAATTACACAAGTATCTTTCTAAAATTTTCTTTCTAAATCTCTCCTTACTATCTTCTTAAATTTACCAAAAAAAAAAAAAAAAAAAAAAAAAAAAAAAGAGTTTTTTGGCGGGAAAATTTGAGTAAAATTTAATTTTTACAGGAGAATAAACGTTAAATTTTTACGCGAAATTCAAATTTTGGTTTAACAGTGAAAATTTTGGCCCAAAATTCAAATTTTTAGGCCAAAATTCAAATTTTTTCGGTGAAATTTGGCGGCAAAATTTTTTAAACTCAAATTTTTCCTGTGACATTTGAATGACATTTTATAGTGATTTTCAAAATTTTGGAACAGAAAATTTTTCAAATTAATTTTGGAGGGAAAATCTGATTTCACTATTTCGACCTTGAGTGTGACATTTTCTTTGATTATTTCGATTAAGTCGCAACAATCAAGGGGGAGAGTAATGTTATCAACAATGTCTCAATCACATTCTTCCAACTACCTTTCTCATGAATATTCTCATCAGCAACAGTCATCAGCAATAGGACATTCTTCCAACTACGTTCCTCACCAACATTCTCATCAGCAACAGTCATCAGCAACAGGACATTCTTCCAACTACCTTCCTCACCAATATTCTCATCAGCAACAGTCATCAGCAACAGGACCTTCTTCCAACTACCTTTCTCATGAATATTCTCATCAGCAACAGTCGTCAGCAATAGGACATTCTTCCAACTACGTTCCTCACCAATATTCTCATCAGCAACAGTATCATCTACAACATAGTCACAGCTCCCTCATTCGCCATGTTCTGCTCTTTGGCAATGAATCAAGGCCTCCGATGTTGCTACCAGGAACGTATACTGTTTGGAAACGGAGATTTTTACAATGGCTCACAGATTGTCCTGCTGCAGATCTCATGCTTAAATCCATTCAAGATGGTCCATACAAAATGATATTTCTTGCTGACTCAACTGGGATTATCAGAATACAAACTGATGAAGATTTGAATGCAACTGAACTTGCTCAGTACGATGCTGACCAACAGGCAGTATGGTTCATAACAGTGGCACTTCCCAACTCAATTTACATGTATATGGACTTTCAAGCCAGTGCTTATGAAATGTGGAAATATCTTGAAGCTATGCATCGTACAGAAGAACTTCATCACATCAGAATGATGCAAAATATTGAATCCTGTTTAAGCATGAATCCTCTGAAGACCATTCTCCCTGCTCCAGCTGTTGACCATGGATCCTTAATTTACACTCCAAATGGTCTCTTCTTCAATCCTCCGAATGCACCTGAGCCTTTCTTCATTCCACAATACCATCCTGCAACACTACATAATAATGTGCAATCTCTTCTGCAAAATCTAGTGAAGATTAGTCAAGTATCTTCCAAGAAAGGCAATGGCGCTATGACTTCAACTTCTGAATGCTTAAACACAATGAAAGATTCTGATGATGAAGAAGATCTTATCGAACCGAGCATGGCATTTTTGGCATATACAGAAAATATTGCAGATGTGGAAGATCATGATTATGATTCAACCTCACTCTCTGACGATAATGTTGAATACAATGCCACACTTAGTCAAATGGAAGTTGAAGGGGGTAATCTCAATGCAGTTTTGCAAAGTGTCATGGGAGATATTCCATCTGATGATGAATATGCAGATTTGGTAGCCAATACAGCAGATGTCATGTTAATGTCACATCATGATTATGTTCAAGAACCTGCTACTTCTAATATCATGATCCAATATGATTCATCTCCGCAGCAGACTTCAACTCAACTTGTTCCATATGACAACAATGATGCAGTGTACTATTCAAAAACCAATGAAGATGACGATGAGGATTTCAAAATTCTGAATCAAGAACTCGCACTTATTACTCGTGCCCTCAGCAAAATCTCCAACAAGACAAACAACCGTCTTCATTCTTCTTCTAACATAAGGAATCAAGCTGTTGTGCATGGTGAAAGAGTTGATAGACAAGGAAGGAATGCTGAAAGGACTATTGGGAATACTGCAGATATCGTTAATGTAGGCAATGAGGTTAAAATATTGGAAGATAATTTGGGTATCATGGATGATACAGACCCAGTATACGACACAAATGCTTCTGATGACTCTAGAGACCCATTTGAGAGAAAGATGACTGAAGCTGAGAAAAGAGCCATCAATTCTACAGAAAATTGCTTAGCTCATTTTGAATCAGTTAAGACTCAATGCAAGATTCTCTCAGATGCATGGTTTCCTACGGGGGGTAACTTTAATGCATTCTTCGGAACTGAAATGGATCGTCTAACCTTCCAAAGGAAACTCCGAGAAAACATTGTTCAAATTGAAAAGCAAATTGAACAGGGAAGCGATTGCATGGCAGGATTTAGAGCGCTCAAGGCACAGTTCAAAGTGTTCATGGCATTGCATTTTAAAGCTCTCATACACTATAAATATGAAAGCAATGTATGGAGAGAGAACATCACAAGTATGGAGGTTGAAGATTTTAGAGATCAACTTGTTTCACGCCTAAACCGCTTAGAATTTATGCTGAATGAAAGATCACTTCATCTGAGTGCTATCAAAGAACATAAGTTGCAGATTCAAGAAGAGCAAGTTCATAAAGATGATTCATTGAAAGCTAATGTGGTTGTCATGGAAAGCAAAGGGACAGAATCAGAAGTACAGGATGACAACAGCAGATTGGGGAATGATAAAGATGCAGATTATGCAGAGATCAGACCCTTCCGTGACTCAGAGCCCAACTTTGACAAAGGACAGATGGACAAGGAAGATTTCATACCCATCTATGACAAAGAACCGAACTTTGACAAAGAGCAAACGGTTGAGGTACAATCTACTGTTGTTCATATTATGCCTACAAATGAGAAACAACAATCTGAGCAACCTAACTTCAGTAATGAAGGAGAGGTTGACCAGGATGTTGTACAAGGTCTTGACAAACGTTCTGAGTCTGTGTCTTTACAGTCTTTACATGATAATCTAATGACTGAAACATCAAATCAAACTCTTGAGTCTGAAAACCTTCTTCTCAAAAAGACCATTGCCCAGTGTCATAAAAATTTTTCAAAACTAGAGGCACATTGCATCTCACTTGAACTTCAAATGCAAAATGAATCTCTAAATTTGGGCAACAATGGTCAATTTTTGAATGAACAAAGAAAACGTGTGGATACATTAGTTAAAGAAAATGAGCTTTTAAAAGGTCAAATTCAAGAAAAGGTGTTTGCACATGCTGCATTACAAAACAAATTAAGAAGACTGACTGGCCAGAGTGTGGATACTAAGTTTGCAAAACCATCAATCTTGGGGAAACCGCCTTCTCAAACAATCAGAAAACAAGCAGTAGTTAGACAACCAACTGCATTTAAATCTGAACGACCTAAATTTTCAAAATCTCGGTTTGCCTCCCAAGTTGCTGAGAAAAACAATTTGACAAAACCAGTCACTCCACATTCTTGGCCAAAGGAAACTGCATCTGTGTCTGCTAAATCTCAACACGTGATTATACCTGGCTCATCTAGGATTAGTTCTACCACAGTGTCTAAAACGAGCATTAAAAGTAAAGAGTCTTATGACACATATGACATGTACAAGAACTATGATCTAGAAAAGGCTAGGAAAAAGGCGCTACTTCAAAAGGATGGAATTCTAGGTTCAAAACCTCATATGATGCCTTCCACTGTAGTACAGGACACTGCTTGTAGTAGCACACCAAAACCTAGGAGTTCTCAACAAACTAATAGGAATTGGCTAGCATCTAAGAGTAGTTGCGTAAATAATCATGTTGTTTGTGCCTTAAAATATCTTCAAAAAGGAAATTCACTTGAAAAGGCACAATCGACCAAGACAAACAAACCCGTTGAACCAAAAGTCATAAGTCAGAAACCTAAGAAGTGGATCAACATAGGACGTAGTTTTTCTCTAAGAAGTGATGCTCCCACATTTCATTCAACTGCATCTAAAAGGAAAACATCTCCTAGATCTAACATTAGGTGGGTACCCACGGGTAGAATTTTCAAATCAATTGGTCTTAGGTGGATTCCTACAGGAAAGATTTTAGACATTTGCACCAAAACTAATGTGATCTCCACAACTTCTACCTCTGAGACTAGAATGAAAACCATCGGTATTGTGTGTTCGAGTGTCAAGAAGATAATTGACACTACATCTTTATGCTTCTAACATCTGGAACCCAGTTACTCTTGGGGATCCTTGTTCTCTGTTTTTCTTGTCTCTTCTTTCTTTCTATGCAGATTCAACAGGAATGGCTTCGGAACAACTCAGTTTCGGACCCGAGCTTAATGGAATGGCTTCTGAGCACAACAGCTTAGGACCCGCATCCAACCGTCTAAACTTTCCGGATTCTTCGGCTGAACCATTGTTACTCTCTCGCAAAGAATTGGAAACCTTGTTTGTTCCATTGTTCGATGATACGATTGAAAACCGTCCTTCTGAGGTCTCACCAATTTCCGCTGCACACCTTGATCACCATCAAGTACCTGACACACCTCAACAAACAACAACAACTGTTGATAAAGACGGTCCTCCAATTGCATCTCCAAAAACAGTCGGACAAACCGCTTCCAACTCCAGACAATCAGCTGAAGATCCATTACAACTATCAGTACCACAACTTGCAGATTATGATGGAAATACTTTCTTCAATCCATTTGCACCGACTCCAACTGTTCCTGATATAGTGGAGTCGTGTTCTCGCACTTAGGATCCGTCTGATATGCATACGTTCTACCAACATCACCCTTCGACACATCATTGGATTTAAATGGATTTGTAAAACAAGGTGCACGCAGAAGGCACATTGATTCGCAACAAATCTTCTTTAGTTACAAAGGGATACAGTCAATGAAGCAGGATTGTAAATCACTGTCATCAACAAAAGCTTAGTATGTAGCCATGTCTGCTGTCTGTGCTCAAGTTATTCGGATGAGAACTTAGCTCACGGACTACGGCCATGTATTTGACTAGATCTCAATGTACTGCGACTCAAAGTGGGCTTTTGCAATCTCTTGCAACACCATTCATCATTCCAAAGCCCAACAAAGTGCTCTCCGCTACCATTTCATCTCAGAGCATGTCGATAAGGGTATAATTGAATTAAAGTTTGTGGGTACTAAATACCAGTTGGCGGACTTGTTTACAAAGGCATTACCTCCTTCAAGGTTTGTTAATTTAGTTCACCATATTGGTATGCGGTGTTTGACTCCAGATGATTTGCAAAATTTTCTTAAAACCTAAAAGAGTCAAACATCAAATTCTTTTTGTAAATATTTTATCATTAAGAAAATACAAAATCTACAAAAAGAATCTTCTTTCTCTTGTACAAACTTCTAATCTTCAAAACTATGTTCCTCCATTAAAACAAATTTTGCTTTACACTGTCAAAATGGAACATGTTTTGAGGGGGAGAAAATGTTTCACAAAATCATGAAGTTTGCACACATAACTTTTATTCTTCAAGGATAAAATGTTTCTTCATCATTCGGATTAAAACTCATTTTTTCAAAAACTTCTATGATCTCTCGAATTAAATTATACAAAAAGGTTTCACAAAATATATGCTAATTCGAGGGGGAGAAAGGAAATTCTTTCTGCAATGATTCCAAGTTAACCTTGTTTGGACTTCAAATGGTAAAGTAATTAACCTTTAATTAGTAAAGGTCACAAAAGTCTTAAACTTAGGTAAAAGGACCTTGCATGGAAAATAAAACAGGCTCTAATCAATGTTTTCACATATGTTCTCAAAAGTTGCACCCATGATTAAAACCTCAACAAATCAGACTAACGATTTTTTCCTCGATCTTATCCACAATTGTGAGTTTCAAATTTCTTTATAGTTGTTGTCTAATCATTCCCTAAATGTTTCAAGTGTTTTCAACGGTCAAAAAGGCATAATTAGAAACTAGGGTTATCAATCAGGGCTTTCAATTTTATGTGTTTAGTCTAATTAACTAGTTTATATAGCTTTAGAGAACACTAAAGAATGCTCGATTGGTGTAGTTGCTCGATTAGGAACAACATAGGTTTAGAATAACGTGATTTAGGGTCTTAGATGTCGATGTCTTTGCTGCTACCAGGGCATTTGTTTGTTCAATATTCCTGCATTTTGATGCTAACATGTGTGCATAGACTCAAATCATAACCCCAAACCATTATCATAATTGGAAAATCTCGAGTGATAGAATGAATTAATCTGTGATCTTGTGTGTTAATTTGAGAATTCTGAGCATTTTTGGTAGATTTAGAATGAGTTTCTTGATTCATCTGTATACTTGTTTGTGCCTAATGCATTTTCTCTGTGTGCGAGTACATGTCATCCCATTGAAAGTCAAAATTTCAACATTCGACAAAATGGTTCTTATGGAACATATTTTGAGGTCAAAGGGTTAAATGTGTTTAAAGGCTAAACTGGTAAATGGATTCAAAATGGTGAGAAACAAATTTTTCCAAACTCCACACTATTGTTTTACACCGGTAAAGCAAGTGTGAAGACCAAAGCAAAGTTGTTCTAAAACCTTTCATCTGGAATGCTTTGGCTACAATAAAGAATGACTCTGATTTGGGCATCCCAAATACCGGAAGTTTTCCTTTCATCACAAAAACAAAACTTCAAAAAGAACCCATGAGGTTCAACTTTAGATGGAAATCTTCTTCTTCAGATTTTAAAACTCAAAAGTGAGACTCCGGGTCTCAAACAACTTTTCAATAGAAAAAGAGTTTTAAATTTCCATTGATTCGACGAGTGTTTTATCAAATGAAACAAAGATTTTTCAATCCTCGTTGAAATTCAACATTTTTTCGGATTGACACAACCTACAAATGGATTTCAAATTTTGGTAAACAAAGGTTTTTAGTTCTCAAGGTTATTGTCTAATTTGATTTTCAAGCATTCTTTGTTGTACAATACTTGATTGTGTTTTCTAAACCTTGAGCAGAATCGTCTCACGAATTTTTCATAAAGTATTTTTTAATACGATTCAATATTCTGCTCAAGAAGACTATCTCTCAAATAAACTTCATTATTTGAGGGGGAGTATTTTGTTAAAAGAAAGCTAATTTTGTATTAAAACAACGACTTGTGCACACATTTCAGTGTACAACTCGGGTTTCAAAGAAAGGAAAGTGCCTTGCTAAACCATTCTTTAAAACCAAACGCGCACTTATCCTTAAATACAAGAAGAAGTTTTCATGCAAAGCTTATCTAAAACTTCTTAATCTTGAGCAAAATTTACTCAAAATTTTTCAAAAGGTTTTTTCAAAACTTTTCAAAATTTTGCTCAAGATTTTTCAAAACATTTACTCCCCAATTCGCTACAAAGTTTAAAAATGTCAAAACACATGCTCGTTTTGAGGGGGAGTATTCGTAATCAAAATGCTTTGTCAAAATCATGTTTTGATGGTTTGTGCACACATAACAGTGTACAACCCGTGCTTGTAAAGAAAGGACCCTGAGGTACGCATCAGTGCCTCAATCCTTATATAAGGAGCGAAGGCTTCTTACTTTTGAGTAGAATTAATCAAACCTTTTCTGATTTTTCATAATTCTGCTCAAAAGACAAGTATTTCACCTCAATGAGTATTCACTTGTTGAGGGGGAGCACTTGAAAACTCATCGTTCTCAAAAATCCAAAGTTCTTGTTGATTTCTCCCCAAAAGACTCAAAAAGCATATTTTAATCAAATGTTTCTCAAAAACAACATCTTATATGCTATTTTTGAGGGGGAGAAAAGAAAAGTGATTAAAATATGAAAGTTCAAAGTTGCTAAAAGTTGTATCGTGTGCGAGCTAGACTCAGATTGACCCAAGAATTGACGAAACAAAAGTTAGTAATCTCGAAAAGACTTATCCTCGACGGGTAATGACATCAAGTTAGTTACTAGAGCTAGTTGTCACCTAAAAGCTGACAATGGAACTCTTTAACTAGCCACGTAAGCGTGTCTCGAAAAGGATTTGTCTTAGTAGAAATGTACCGTTTCGAGAAACTTTCTGTGGACTCGACCAGGCCGGGTAATAACTTCAAGCTAGTCTAACTAGTGATGTAAGCGTGTCTCGAATCGGTCTTGTTCACTTAAAGTGGATCAATTCAAAAGTGCTTGCTCCTCCCGCATGTGCAAAATTATGAAAGACTTATGAGCACATGTGCAGGGGGAGCCCTTCATAAGAAAACACAAAACTCTCAAAGTGTTAAACCAAATGTTTGATAAACACAAACACTTTGAGAGATTTTCAAAGGTTTCAATGGCAGTTATAGGATAGTCAAGGAGTTATAAGGTGACTAAGGTTAGGAAATAACCGTCCTATGATCCGCCTAAGCCGGAGGGATCTACCCAAGGACATCACCAATAGTTAGAACTAGAAGTCCTTAGGTATGATACGAAAAAAGGAGTAAAGAATGAAAGGAGAAAGAAGGGGTTGAAGAATTAAAAAGAAAAGTAAAGAAAAGGGTGAAAAGAAATAGCCCTCCATATGTTCAACCTTAGGGCAGACACCGGGTTCAATTCATATGCTACTGGTTGTTGCTAAGGCGCACCGGTATTGAAGATAAAGTCGTCATGGACCCAGTGACGCAATGCACTAAACCTTCTTAACCACTCAAGTTCTCTTAAAAGAGCTTGTTTCATTCTCACGGGGAACCGGTGTAATCTATCGACTTATCTCTTAGAGATGGTTGATATTGAAGCAGGAGACCCCTCCCTAGTCTCCGCATAGGAAACCTAAGTGTGCACTTATCGAGTCTAGAGCCATGAGATACATCCAAGATCTCTTAGGAACACTTAGTATTTCTACAACTGGTGTTCAACATCAATGGACACCAGCTGTAAATTATCGAGTCCTTCGCAGATCTTAGCAATCTGCCGAGAACGTTTATGAGAGAATTGCATAAGTATTTCTCAATGATTGAACGGAAACTCCTGTCAGGATCATCTTCTAACAGCCTTGACAGGTCACTTCGGTAACTCCTCGTGAGTTACGCTTAGTGTTTGCGGTGGTTTCTTTTACGGTCTACAGTCGTGGAGTGATCCCCAACGACTCACCCAGTCATTGAGCTACCTAGTAGGTCTCGTAAGCTCCTTCGGGAGTATCTGATATGGGAACGGCCTTGATAAGGATTAGAAGGAGTCTTCACACTATGCTGTTGACGATCTCTAATTCCTTATCTGTAAGTACCGGTTGTTTATTGCTAACTGTTTTCTTTCAGGGACAAATCATTTCCATAGAGACGGATTCCACATGCTCGTACATGCATCTTGAAGTCATCTAAAAGCTCCCTCAAGGATCTGTGCAACACATAGTTCAAAGAAAGATTCTACGCCAAAAAGAAGAATCTACAGAGTATAAAGACTAAAGATCTTATGTCTAAGAAAGGGAACTACGTGCATGTATAAGTCAAAGTTCAAAGATGTATGAGCATGTTGGAATGGCAGACTACCACCACAGACACAGAAGTGACGAACGGCAGACAACTTCATAACATGTTCACTACACTATCACCAAAGAAGAAAGACTCAGAGCTTAGTACATTCTTCTAACAACATTTTGAAAGATGTCTAAAGTTATTCAAGTCTAAAGTCAAAGACAGAGATGATGACGTCTAGCAACCGTGATGACCGACCCTTAGGGGGAGATTGTTGGAACCATACTTTTGTATTTTATTCAAGTCTCGGTCATTACATTTTGTAATAAGATCATCACAACCACATCAACAAAGAACAAAGAACGATGAATGATTTTGAAGACGTCTAGAGCTTTGAAAGTCAAAGATTAAGACGAAGACGTCAAGCAACCTTGATGACCGACCCTTAGGGGGAGATTGTTGGAACCAGAGTTTTACTCTTTTATCAAGTCTCGGTCATTTGATGTAATAGGTTGCTTAGGCTTGTATGTTTATTTAATGTTAAGGCTTATGAAGCAAGCCCATGGGCCTTAAGCCCATTTCGTTTAAGAAAGAAAGGGAGGAAGGGAGTGTTGCCCTAATCCTCCCCTATAAATACTTTGTAACCTCTCATTTGAGAGGTGTTGGTTATTTCACTATCTTAATCAAACTCTTGCTTTTCTTATTCTCTCCTTTCATATAATCAACCATCTCTCCTTCTCATCATTTTTCTATCATTCTTATACTTGTGTTTACATAAAGTGTGACCTATCACTCTTTGATAAGGTATATCATCAACACGAGAGAATTTTACTCCTGGGTTGACACGGGATACAACAGGTTACCTCCGGTACCGAGTTGGAATCTCATAGGTGGCATAGACTTTCTCTATTCCGTTGAAAGGGGTCAGCATATTTCAATTGAGCTTCGTAGATAAAGGCAACTACCTAACAATGCAAATTCCAAGAAATAATCTTAATTGAGGTGATCTTGACGTGGTTAATTAAGGGACACCTCCTATGGGAAATTTAAGGCAAGGGCTAGATAAGCTAACCCAGCCTGAACTACTCATGCAATACACACAATTCCCAATTAACTACACCAAATCTCAGGCTTTAAAACGGAGAATAACCTAGCGCAAGAACTAACCTAGATATGCAATTCCAACACGGGTGTCACAACTAGCTTAGGTTTACTAAATGATCAATATATAAACCTACTTTAAAGCAGATATAGACTAATAGGATATATTTGGTTAATCAAATTTATAAATGAATTACCAATTCAATTCCCTAAATAGGATTAGATCTCGGTGGCAAAGATTAAAAACTAAAACACTAAGGCAAAAAAATCAGAATATTCAACATTGATATGAATTAAACGGTAAACACATTTCTTTGCATAATCGTTAATCAAGTATTGAGATCATTCTACACAATTACCACATAAAAATGTAAAAAATCATGATGAACAATTAATCACTAATCAAATATAGAAGATAAATCACGACATGAGAATCAAAGTAATGGTTAAACAAGCAAACCATAATCCATAAGCGCTTTTGAGTGATTGGCCCATCAATATTCGATCGTGATTGGCCCATCAATATTCGACCAGATTTCGTTGAATATTATCCCTATTGTTTTCATAAACACGTCGTGAGCTACCTCCGGAAAAGGTAAAAACACATTCTCGTTTAGACATATCATTAGACACTTATTGTGCAAAACCGTGAAAGATAGCTTTAATTACTACCATGAAAATTGAAGCCTTATATCCGTGGGATTGAATGTGATTACCAAATATTGTCCCCAATGTAGACGGTTTGAAATTGCAAGCTACTTGTGTTTTCACCCATATTTTTCCCATTATACAACACCTTCACTTTAACCATTAACCTTCTTCTTCTTCCTCCTCCTCCACTTTCACCACCGCACTTTTGCCTGCCAAATCACTATCGAACCCCCGTTCTTCTACAAAACAAAACTTATTAACCATAAATCAACAATCATGACAGAATCAATTGGGAGATAGAGTAAGAAATATTTGTGTTTCTATTTGAAAACTGATGTGCTAAAATTATTTGAGGATTGTTTGTGGTGACGGTTTAATTGAGAGAAAAAGGAGTAACATAGTAAGTTGTCAATCCGCCAACACAACCCATTGCCTTATCAGTAACGTGTGTAATTGTACAAACACCCTGTTAGTCAAAACCCTAACTGAAAAGTTCAAAAGTATAGAAAAAGTTAATTAGAAGTGAACATTTTTCTGCGAATGCGCGCGTCCTCAGCCTTGAGAAAAAACTGCATGTCATCGATATGCTAGACATGGCCATTGAAGCCCCTCTAACAAATGGATTGAAGTGAGGCTCTTTTTAACCAAAATTGAAAGATATACACAATAAAGATTAAAGTAAACAAATTGAGAAGAAGATAGAAACTAACGGGAATTAGGTTTTGTTCTTTTTAATGCACGTTCACTAAATTTAGACCCATTTGATACTTTTGGACCCATTTCCCGTTTAGATTAAATCATAGTTTCCCCATTTGACAAAAAGTAACTATACTCAAATCAACCAATCTCTACATTAATGGGTCAAAATGTCTACCTCCCTGACACAATCAGATCAAACGCTGTTAGTTTTCCTTCTTTTTTTTACATGTGCGCTTCTGCAAATCATAAAAGTTTATAATTGTTGTATAATAATGTTCTTTTGAATGGATTGTGCAAATCATACAAGATACCTAATAAAAACAAAGAAGAAGCATAATGAGACAAAATAATACTACAATAAAAAAAAATCAAATTATTTTGAATGGATTGTGCAAAAGAAAATTTTGACATATGGTGTTTTGTGACTAATATGGACCAAAAGAAACCTGATAAAAGTTGAAGAAACCTGATGCGAACATTATAAGAGAATCTGAAAGCAAAGTCAAATGATTATCAAAACGCATATGAAATAAAAATATCATCACCATCTAATGACAATAAATACATCGACAAAATTATGTTTTTATTATTATTTTTTTCATTATGGCTGCGTTTGATTCAGTTAGGGTAGCTTGGTGAATAGGATTTTGGTTTGAGAAGACTGATGGGGTATGGGTTGGGTAAGAAAAGGTGTGGGGCGAAAAAAGGGGGACTTCCGACATAAGCTTCGCAAGTTTCCTAATTTCCTTAAGTAGTGTATATTTAAAAACAATTATGCGAAATGACCAATCTAGACACTCTAAAATTTGAGCATTCACTTTTTAAAGGGGTATTTAATGTCTTTTTCAAGTGCTGTATATTAGATAGATAGATAGATAGACAGATAGACAGATTAAGCATGATTAAAGTGCTATTTTATCTTAAAAACAAATTATTTGACCTTCAATTTACCCAACAAAAATAGAAACTTGTTTTAGGGGTTTAAAGTTTTAACAAGCCTCTGTTTTAGAAATGAAGGTATTAGTGTATGACATAGTAGGTCCCTTGTCTATTTCCTTTTATTTATTTCTCACCTTTTTATACAGTTTATCAACTTGTTTAAACTTTCCAATGAGTATATAGCTTTAAGCCTTTAAGGGACCAAACATGTAAAAAATAGTATTTGATTTAGTCAATTAAGTAATAAACACAAACACACACACAAATATTTAATAATTTGCTACAAAGATATTACAAATTGCAAAGTCTAATCAATAAAGACAGTGTACGTTCTAAAAATATTCCAAATTTTGCACTAGTTAATCTTATAATTTATCTCTAATTGTTTACTCATTAAACTTATAAAACAGTGCTTGTCAGCTTATGGGGTATTTGATCCACATTTCTTCCTCAAACCAATAATTGTGTATAGCATGTTTGATTTGAATATGTGATTCTCCTACAGATTATTTGAAGATAGATATATCATCTTTATTTTCCATGCTAGTTGTCGAGAATAACAAGAGGTTAAGTCTATGGTCATAGAAATAAGCAGAGCATAACATGGGCATGTAGCAGGGCTTTCAGCCGTGTTTAGGTGAAAAATTGATGCACTTAGCCCAGTTTTAACAAACATAATTGAAACAATACAAAGAGAAATACTTTACTCATTCCACCTATATTCTTACACCCTTTTTACCCGTCGTTTTATTTGATAACTTCAACCCTTTTTACAGCTTCACGCTCTGTCCGAAGATGGACTTCCCAAAATCATTCTCTGATGACTTCATATTCTTGAAAGAGATCATTAGCTTGTATTAGTACGAATGAACACTATAGAATATATGTTCGTTTATAGTTATCCTTACAAAAACTCAGCGAACTTGATGAAAGTCAATAGTTTGACTCAGAAGTCAAATGTATTCAGATTTGAGGAATTTAACCCAGTGTAGATGATGTTCATGCAAGTAAAATATTCGATATTATGTTAGAACACTTATACAAATTTATGGAACTTATTATATCATGGATCATCTCCAACATCATGTCTAATCTAATTATATCTATCATGAACAAGGTTTGACTTTCTGAAAAAAGTCAACTGTGATAACTGTTTATTGAATGTTTTGATCTTTTAAAGTACTTGAACTTTTGAACAAAAAGTTTAGTATAATTCTGATATGAAATCATGAATAACAGCATAATTGAAAACAAAACAAACTCTTTAAGATAGTGATGTGAATTTATATAAGCCAAATAGTTTTTATAAAGTTGTTCAAAAAATCGCGTTATGTCCTTGTGTGCCAATTTCTTCCCGGTCACCAAAACTCCTGAATGTAGGAAACCATTTAAATTTTAGGAACCAAACATGAATTTCAACCACATTCAATTATTTGATATAGTTTTACTGAACCGAACATGCCCTCCAAAAGTATACAACTCTTCACACATTTCCGTATTAATTCCCAACTTTCTTCTTTACCTTCAGTATCACATTCCACCTGCATAATTTCAATCTTAAGGCTTTTCGAAAATTCAAAATAATATTTTTAATTTATTTACATTTGCCACGTAAATGTAGTCATAGGGCACTATTTGAACATTAATAAACTACAGAGTAATTTTTATATCCTGGTTATGTTAAAACATTTAAAACTGTATTATCTACAAATGAAATACGTTTGGAGATTAAAAAATGTTTAAATATGTTTTGAAGTTTTTACATTTAAATTCATCTTTAAGCATTTTAGGAAATGCTAAGCTCAATGGCACTTAAGATGCTCTCGGGGTACCTATTAAAACAAACCATCAATTCATATGAAAGAGGAACTTATCCGCTCAATTTCCACTATATTTGAAATGGCTACTTTTAATCAGTATCAATTCAAATGAAGTTAAATTCGTAAGAAAATGCAGAGAAATTACCTGATACGTACAATAGTTGCCATTTGGCTCCTTTGGGACTTCTAAGCTTCTCAAAATACACTTGGAGCATAGTAGAACATCTGTTATTGACTGCTATACATAACAGAAGGACGTGCATCTTGAGTGTTGTATCACGGATGTAAAACCATACGACTCAAGTCGCCACCTAGTCCCAAAAATACGCAAACCTTCCAACCGAAAAATGCTCAGTGGAAGACGACTTATGCCTGTACCTTCTATATTTAATTCCTTTAAACATTCTAACCGTCCGATTTCTTCAGGCAATTTCTCAACTAGAAAACAATATGGGAGATGAAAGTACTTTAAATGGCTCATCCCACATATGCTCTCTGGAATATCTCGTAAAGATATACACTCTGTTAGGTATAGCTCCTCTAAACACTCTAATTGGACAAAATCCTCTGGTAACTTCTCAATAAGCCAACACGATTTAAGTTCAAGAAGTTTTAGATGTTTCAACATACATATGTTGTTTGGAAGATGTTTAATCCCTGCAGACAAAAAAATTAGCTCCTCTAGACATTCTAACTGGTCAAGGCCCTTGGGAGCCTGTGTAATACAGCCTTCAAGTTTCAGCTTTCTTAAACTTTGTAAACCACTAATGCTTCCTGAAAAACTCTCAAGGTTTGTGCAAGCACAAAGACCAAAAGAAAGAAGCTTTTCCAGATTTCCAAGAGGTAAAACTGAGCCTTCTTCATAAAAACATGTAAACCTTAACTTTGGCATATCGTTGTCAGTGTGTGATGGGCATGTACCTATGGACTCCGCAGTGAGATGTAACTCAGATAAAGAACCAACCGTAACATTTACAGGTTCTTTATTGAACATAAAAGATTTAAATCTCCTGCAACCACTTAAGTCTATGTGAAAAAGCTTTTTTAGACATCCAACTGGAGCATTAACTTCTACCAAATCATAACAATTTTTAAGATCTAACCTTTCAAGATTTGGAATATTCCCAAAGTCGATGGTCTTCAATGCTACAATGTTGAGGTCGAGAATTACGAGCTTTGAACATTCACTGGGAATCTCAAGTTCGACCATGTAAGTACAGTTGTTGAGTCTTAGCGTCTCAAGATTTGGAGTAATCCCGAGGCGAAGGGTCGTCAACTTTAAATTATTGAGTTCGAGATTTACGAGATTTGGACATTCAGCCGGAATATGAAGTTCGACCATATCAGTACAGTTGTGGAGACTTAGCGTCTTAAGATCCGGAGTAATCCCAAGGTCAAGGATCATCAACTTTAAATCACTGAGTTCGAGATTAACGAGCTTTGGACATTCCGCAGGAAGCTTAAGTTCGACCATATCAATACAGTTGTTGACTTTTAGCGTCTCAAGATTCGGAGCAATCCCGAAGCGAAGGGTCGTCAACTTCAAATTACTGAGTACAAGATTTACGAGCATCGGACATTCCGCGGGAATCTGAAGTTCGACCATATCAGTACACTCGTTGACTTTTAGCGTCTCAAGATTCGGAGTAATCCCAAGGTCAAGGGTCGTCAACTTTAAATCACTAACTTCGAGATTAACGAGCATTGGACATTCTGCAGAAAGCTTAAGTTCGGCCATATCAATACAGTTGTTGACTTTTAGCGTCTCAAGATTCGGAGTAATCCCGAGGCGAAGGGTCGTCAACTTTAAATTACTGAGGTCGAGATTAACGAGTTTTGGACATTCAGCGGGCATACAAAGTTCGACCATATCAGTACATTCGCAGAGTCTTAGCTTCTCAAGATTCGGAGTAATCCCGAGGCGAAGGGTCGTCAACTTTAAATTACTGAGGTCGAGATTAACGAGTTTTGGACATTCAGCGGGCATACGAAGTTCGACCATATCAGTACATTCGCAGAGTCTTAGCTTCTCAAGATTTGGAGTAATCCCAAGGTGAAGGGTACTCAACTTTAAACTACTGAGGTCGAGATTAACGAGCTTTGGACATTCAGCGGGCATACGAAGTTCGACCATATCAGTACATTTGCAGAGTCTTAGCTTCTCAAGATTTGGAGTAATCCCAAGGTGAAGGGTCCTCAACTTTAAACTACTGAGGTCGAGATTAACGAGCTTTGGACATTCAGCGGGCATATGTAATTTTTCCAATCTATTACAACCATAGATACGTAATTCCTTTAGATTTGGAATAACCAGGAAATGAACTTCTACCAAGTTATAGCAATATTCAAGAATTAGTGTCGTAAGATTCGGAGCCACACTAAGGTCAAGGGTCCTCAACGACCATGAATGTGTGAACTTTAGGAACCTGAGCTTTAAACAAGCCTGTCATAAGCAACAAAAAAGGGAAAGATAAATGTTGGTTAATTATATATGACAGACAAACAGGTGATATACCATCATAATGAATCATGTAAAACTCCAATCAGCCATTATTCTACCTTTTCTTCACCATCTTTCCAAAGTTGAATCATTTTGCTGGACTCCATTTCAAGTCCAACAAGATTTTTTGCTTGAAATGTTTTAGGTAAACTTGAAAAAGGATAACAAACCCATCTTAGAAACCGTAAGGCATTTGGAAGGTGTAGACTATCTTCATCAAAGCTCCAGTTCCTAACTACGTCTTCACTTGCATATGCAGTATACACTTCAAGAAATCTAAGTTTGATCATGTTTGCGAGACCGTTCATTAAAAATTCAAAATTCACTCCATATGCATATCCATTCAGTGTTATACATTTTGTTTCTTGGGTACCCTGTAATTCAAATAGCAGTGACCATGAGATTTGTTTCATTACAAAGAAAATGTGTTAACTATTATAACTCAAGGTTAATGCACTAGAAGGTTAATCTACTTTTTAAAAATATCTACTTTAGTCATGGGCGGAGATGGGGGGGGGGGGGGGGTTCACAAGGGGCACATGCCCATAGTGAAAAAAATTATAGTGTAAAATTTCTAATATATATATATATACTGAGGATTTTCTTTTTTTCGTGCGGATGAATGTGGACCACTCATTTCCAGATCTAATCTTGACTTTTGTAAAAAAGTCAAGATTTAACGCTAACTTCACAGTACCAATTGACCATTAAAATGATTTTTTTTTTTTTTTTCCTTTTTAAGCGATCCTTATTATTATTGTCTTCTTTACTTTTTTTTATTTTTTCAGATTTTTCTAAGCACTTTTTTTTTTTTTTTTTTTTTTTTTTTTTGATTATGAGTTCTACCGTGATATTACTGTGATATTAACGATTTTACTTAAAAAGTTACTTTGATATTTAGTAAAAAACTTAATATCACTGCTTTTTTATTACGATATTAAGAAAGGTTACTGTGATATAAAAAAAATTAACTTTGATATTAAGAAAGCATGATTATTACGGTGATATTAACAAAATCCATAATATCATTATAAAATAAACAATGATATTATAAGACATACAATAATATTAAGTTTTTATACATGTAAAACTAACAGTCATATAAAAAAGAAACGGGGATATTAGTAAAAAAAATTAATATCATCATATATAAAAAAGTG
Organism: Artemisia argyi; assembly: GCA_030686995.1. Taxonomy (NCBI): domain Eukaryota; kingdom Viridiplantae; phylum Streptophyta; class Magnoliopsida; order Asterales; family Asteraceae; genus Artemisia; species Artemisia argyi. The sequence goes on from CM060701.1 coordinate 229,633,159, forward strand.
ATATTAGTCAAAAAAATCTGAAAAAATTTCAAAGGATAGTATAAGTAAAATAAATAAGAATCGCTGAAAAAAAAATTCAAAAAAAAATGTCTTACATATAAAAAGGTACTATGATATTAACGATTTTATTAAAAAGTCATGATATTTATGATATTGCCACTCCGCCTTTTTCAGAAGGTTAACTAGATGGACGGCTGAGATTCATCCAATCCGCACTAAAATCCAAAAATGTACCTTATACCTTCCTTATATATATATATATATATATATATATATATATATATATATATATATATATATATATATATATATATATATATAGTGTAACTTTCAAACGAGAACCATTTTAACTGCGAGAACTGAGAGAACCACCAAAAACATACATGTACGCCTTCAATAATTGTATTTTTGCACATATGTTTTAAAAACAACACATATGTTTTAAAAAAAAACATAGTTGTTCTAAAGAATTTGATAAGAAATTGGAAATACAAAATTTTTCTTTGAAGGTGTGCATGTATGTTCTTATAAGACGTGCAACGACAATATTGCGGTCGTGTGTAAGTTTTTTGTGAAAAAAGAGGATGAGTTCATAATGATATTGAAGAACATAGGTGGATGCTTACGATTATTGATGATTTGCATGTATTTTTATTTTATTTTAAAAGACGTGCATGTATGTTTTTTGTGGTTCTCTCAGTTCGCGCAGATAAAATGGTTCTCGTAAGAAAGTCTCCCTATATATATATATATATATATATATATATATATATATATATATATATATATATATATATATATATATATATATATATATATATATATATATTCGTAATTTGTCTTCTCTAAGAACCAATTTGTAGTGTAATTTTTAAATTTTATTAGTGTGCCCCTCGAGCAAAACTTTCTGGCTCTTCCCCTGAATTTAGTCATTGAACTTATAGTTTATTAAAAAATGTCATTATACTAGAATAGCTATTTATTTTGTTTATCAAACTTTAAAAAAGGGTGCAATTACATCATTAAGATAACTTGAGGTGTGCTTGGTTCAAACTCAGAAAATAGAAAGGGAAAAGCAATGATAATGGTGGGGAAAGAAAAGCATTCCAATTTATTGGGTAATGGCCTATTACCTACTATTGGGTAATGGGTCATTGCATTATACTCTAACAAGCACATTTTTTTCATTATTTTTCCAATCCTCACCCCCTATAACCCCCTACCGAGCATGCCCTTACTACCTGCTAGACTTTATCTCCAATTATTTAGACTTTTTGATCCAGTAAGTTTATAACACGTAAGGGTGATCACGGTCCAAAAACCGGACCGAAGACCGAGTTAGGGAAAAACTATAGACCGAGACCGGACCGAATGTAGCCAGTCCAGTCTGGTCCGGTCGGTCCTTCGGTCGGTCCAGTCCAAATAGGCTAAATGTCCGGTTTGTAAGCCGGACCGGATTGGTCCGTACCGAGACCGAAATAATGAAAAACCCTGGACCGAGACCGGACCATGGGTCCTTCAGTCGGTCCGGTCTAAACGGTCAGATTGCTCACCCTTAATAACAGGTATCCAAGTGAAAAGGTTAAAATGTTTTTTTTTTTTTTTTTTTTTTTTTTTTTTTTTTTTTTGTTTGTTTTGTTTTTGTTTTTTTTTTTAATTAAATAAGTAAATAATTAAAGTATAGTATGTAAGGAAAAAAAAGAGAAAAATAAATAAATAAATAAATAAAAGAAAGAGAATGAAATTTAAGGTATAAAGAATGAAGAAAAAAGAAGAATGTTTAATAATGTAATAAATTAAAATTAATATTTTTACAATGACTAAATTGAACTTTTAGAAAAGTATTTTTTTTGGAAGGCAAACTTTTAGAAAATTATATTGAGTTTTTAGTTAAACAACCCAAATAAATTGATACTTACTGAGTTATTAGCCATTATATCTACAATTTCCTCCGTTATCCATAATCGGCTATGCCTTTTAGGTTCATTGGGGTTCAGACGACGAACAATATTCATGGCCATTTCTTCAATATGGTCATGCATCCCCAACTCCCCATATTTAGAAATAGTTATGAGAGATTTCTGCTCAAGAACTCTTAAACCATTTCTAGCGTGAAATCCACAGCATTCAAGTGCTATGATTGCTTCGTCTTTATCCCACCATCTGAGTACGCATGCAACATCTAGGAATATTTCCTTGTAGTCATCCTCTAGACTGTTATAGCTTAATTCCAATTTTTCCAAGGTTTCCTTCAAAGGAATTGTTTTTAGTCTTTCAATGGCATCTTTCCATTCAAGCTCATCCTTACCACATAGAAATGAACCTAAAACTTTGATTGATAAAGGAAGACCTCCAGCATACCAGACAACTTGTTCCGAAAGCTCTTTGTAACTTTGAATTTGAATCTCTTTCCCAAATGCATACCTACTAAATAGAGAAATCGCTTCCTTGACTGATAACAAACTGACACCATAAATCAAATTCACTTTGTGTGCTACAAGCACTTGCTCGTCTCTTGTTGTAATGATAATTCTACTACCCGGCTTAAACCAATTAGAGTGACCAGCTAATGCCTCAAGCTGATCGATATGGTCGATATCATCTAGAACAAGAAGAACCTTCCTAGCACACATCATCTTCTTCATCATACTTTTCCCGTCAGAAACACTACTTACAGTGATATCTTGACCTTTAAAAATATCCGAAAGGACCTGTTTTTGCAATTTTCTCTGACCAAACAACGAGCCTTTTGAAACTTCCCTAACATTCTCAACAAAGCTTGTGCCTTCAAACAGAAAGGATATTTTATCATATACAGCTCTGGCCAAAGTCGTCTTCCCTGCACCCCCCATCCCTTTGATCCCAATCGTGCGAACATCATCAACAGCGGTTTCTAAACGTGAAACAACATCGTTTATCCGGGTCTCCATGCCTATTAATTTTCCATCAACATCCGAGCTGATGAAACACAGTTCTAGTGATACCTCTTCAACAATCATTTGGATGAACTTAGCTTCATGCCTTTATAGGAGTAATCACATAGTGATATTAATATATCATGTCAAAACGTTTGAAAAAAATTCAATATGTTAGTTACTATTTTGCTATGCAATAATACATTTAGTATATATCCATTTTAAACATTGATAGGGTTGGTGGAGTGTAAGTTTTTTACGGGTCACAGATAGGCTCGGTAAAGGGTAATCTGTGTACGGGTCAAAACAGGTACGTCTACCCGCAGATACCTTATCAAAATTCTTTAAAGATGATTAATACAACTATCTACAGATTTCTTAATAAAATGACTAAAGAGGTTATTTGCATATATTTTAGTTACAACTTGATGAGATTCGACCCAATATACTCATTCCCGCTAACCGAAATATTTACCAATTTCACCCGTTTTGTGATGAAACATGACCCAACTCACCCAATCTTAGATTAACAATAAATTTCATGAAATAATATTGCAGAAATAATGACAAATTTAGCCATCAAGAGTGTTCTTCAACTGCCACCCTGTCAAACTGGCTGCTTCTTTCAAAACATCTCTCCATTTCCCAGCAGCCTCTTCCTTTTCCTGTTTTTTAAAAGCTTCTCCAACTTGCCCACTTTGTTTGCGGACTTCAGTGGGCTCCACATCGTAGAAGACAGGGTAAGCTGTGTGGTCGGTCATCTTCTGGCATTCCATAATCTGGACAAGTTCATCTAAGCACCATGATGAAGAAGCATAGTTCTTGGAAAAGACAATAATGTAAAATTTTGAGTCTTCAATGGCTTGGATAAGCTCATCACTGATGGTTTTCCCTTTTCTGATTTTCTTGTCATCTTTGTAAGTTTCAATGCCTTTTTGCTCAAGAGCATGATAAAGATGATCAACGAAATTCTTACGTGTGTCTTCGCCTCTAAAGCTTAAAAAGACATCATATTTGAAGCTCTTTTGAATAGATGGAGTTGAAGAAGATGCCATCAACCATATGCTTGTACGTATGATCAAAGTGATAGTTTATATTTAGAGGACAATGGTTCTAAAGGCGTTTTGCTTACAATTACAAGATGGAGAAAAAAAGGATCCGTATTTTATATAGAATAAAAAGACCGTAATTGCTTATGCATTGATTAGATGTTGTAAATTTTCCCTTGAAAAGTACAATGGAATCAGGCGGATGACACAAGTCCCTTCTTGTTTATAACCTAAGTATTGGTTTCTTCCTAAAGTTTAATTGTTCAGTCGTCAAGAATATTGTCTCATATGATTGTTTTAATAAGTAAAAAATGAAACTTTGATACAAACTAACCCCAACTATTCAGATTTGTTTGTCAAATAAGTGGTTTCATTTTGATAAGTCCGTCCCCGGGCCTGTTGAAAATTTAAACAGGTTTTGGTTACTTCATCGGAGGTTAAAAAAAAACAACCTTAAAAGGGTGCGAGTGTGAACCCAAATCATTTAACAAAAGAGATAACTCATGGGGTTCAAGTATCAATCAAGGGTAATATATATCTAACTTGACATTACTTTAATAAGCATAGTGGCCAAAGTGCAAATAAGTAAACCTTTTATTTAAAACCTTGTGGCCGAAGTGCGAAGAAACAAAACTTAAACAAAGTAAACCACTTTTTAACCGGGTTACGATTCTGACCCATTTTTTTACCAAAAACAAACCACATTTTGGGGGATTTCGAATTCCTTGGGATAGTGTTGTAATAAAACGAGGTTCCATTTAAGTATATCTTATGAACAATTATTTGACCTTCAAGTTTGCCCAATAACGATTGAAACAGGGCTTCAAAGTTTACATCTGTTAATGAATTTGGAAACATGCCATAAGAGGTCCTTCATCTCTTTCCTTTTATTTATTTCTCACACCTTTTATTATACATCAAGTTCATGTTTTCAGATGTGGGTAGCTTTTAAAACTTTTTTATGACAGTACATTACTTATGAAACCATACTAATTTTATTTATTTTAAACAGGACACTTGGGAGATGTTGATTTCGACTTAAAATGAAAAAAAAAAAAACTGAATTAATTAAGTTAAATGAAAACTGTTTGTTTGTGAATTAGAGAAAGATGTCGGAAAATATTAAGTAATAAAACTGAGGTTGTCTGCATTAAGTCATCTCTTAATTAAACATGATGACTTTCATAAAGGATGCAATTTGACTTTTCTGTACGTCCTAAAACGATACGATTTTATGATTATTTCATCACACATGTTAGAGGAACAAAGCTTGGTGTCACGTCCTTGTACGGTTATCATCTTCCGCAATTTTATGATAAAAGTACAAACCTTTTAGACTCTAGTATCATAGCAGTATCACGACATATCACTTGCGTGGTCAATGGTGATATGGTTTTAGTTATAAGCAACGGTTTGTGTTAGCTCAGTTTTACCATGTCAAAACTGTTTTCCAAAATTTACATTCTACAATTTGTAGCCCAACCAAGAAAAACACCATATGACTACTCAATGGCTTTCATAATTATAAAAAGTTCATGCTTTGATAATTTCTTATCACTAAAATATGTTTGTCGATACAGTTCCTGTAAATCTCAGTGACATTTGACCAAAGCCAATAGTTTGACTAAAAAAGTCAAATTTTATAATGTTTATGCTTAAAGGTTTGATCCAAATTTAGAGCTTCTTTATGTAATATGATCTTACATCACTTATAACTTTTTTTTTTATTGTTAATATGATCAACTCCAGCCTCATATAAAAATCTGACCTGTTTTTCATCAAGAACACAGTTTGACTATCTAATAAGTCAACTGTGAATATTGAGCTCCATGAATTAAGGTAATGAGTACTGGTACGCATCTTCATTAAAGAACACATGACAAATATATAATGTTCGTTAGAATACCATCAAACTTATAATCGATCTGATTACATGATATAATACCAAGTTTGTATTTTGTTTTATTCAACTGATTTGTTCTCATATTGTTAATCAAAATGAAACTCAAAATTTTGACCTTTTACAACATAAACGTCCCACATGCATGTATTCAATTAGACGTGTCAATGACGTCCCTCACGTTGACTTTACACAACTGCACATGTTATTTTAGTTGACTAAATAAGGAAGCCTAGCTTGTAGAGTATCTTGCACAACTAGTAAACCACAAACAGGGACGGAACTAGGACACAAAACGACCAGGTGCACTTAAAATAAACTAAACAATACTACAAGCACAAGTTTTAGGGACCAGATGCATTTAAGGAAAATCGAGGTTTTTTTTAACAAAATTAACACTACGCAACAAAAATCCATGGGTGTCCCGGGACCCCCGGGACACCCCCTGGTTCCGTCACTGACCACAAACATGACACTATATATATCCAACCATGTATATGCTATTTGTTCATTTAAAACTTCTTTTCCCCAAGTGCTTCAACTAGTATTGTTCAAAATGATGGTATACTAATCTTGTGCATGCATTCACATATTCTTAACAATTATTGTTGTTCTTAGCATTGGTATAACAAGGTGTTTGTTGTAGCGGTACAATGATTGTATATAGATTTTGGGTGTTTTTTTAATTGATGTATATAATGTTTTCAGCAAAAGATCGTGATAATGATGCAGCCCAAGTGTGGAAAATGCCGAACTAAAGCGATGATAACTGCTGCCAAATCATTAGGTAAAGCAATGAAATTAGTCTCTCTTACATTCTTTTGTTTCTATTTTCTTGATTTACAGATATGTTTCATTTATAAATGTATCTAACTTGTCATGTTTTCCATTTGTATGTATCGAATGAAATCTTTTGCAACTTCATGTATTAAAGTACACCAGAGTGATGAAAAATCGTACACCAATGTGATGAAAAAAGGCAATTCAATACATTAAAGTGACGAAAAAACATAATTTAAAACATGAAGTTGCAAAAAAATTTATTCGCTACATGATAACGAGAAACGTATAGTTAGATACAATTACTAATGATTATCCCAATCTTTAATAAAAACTTGTGGATTTGTACGTAGGTGTGAATTCAGTGGAGCTACAAGGGGAAAACAAGAATCAAATGGTGGTGATCGGGGATGGGGTAGATGCGGCTGCATTGACAAGCTCGGTTCGGAAGAAGGTCAAGAATGCATCATTGGAAATGGTTCAACAGTTGTAACCTCTTTTCGCGAGTGATTCAAATTGTTTAAACTGATAATCTAGTTACATAATTCAAGAGTGTTAATGTGAATATAAAGTTTACTATCAATAACAATTTCATTGTATGTTTTTCTGTTAACAAATTAATGGTAAAATTCAATTCCCGTCCTTAGTTTTCAATCAACTAGACCTTGTCAATCATTTCATTTTCAATTAGTACGATTGTAGATTTTCATGAAAATGATGTGTTTAGTAAATAATAAGATCGTGTCTAGACATTTATGGTGAGAAGAAATGATAATTCATGTTTTTGCTTCTTACAACCTAATGTCACATGAACTCAGGGACAGGACTTGGGGGTGTCCGGGGGGTCCCAGGACACCCATGAATTTTTGTCTCGTAATGTTAATTTTGTTATAAAACCTCTATTTTTCTATAAATGCACCTGGTCCCAAAAAGTTGTGCATGTAGTCATGTTTGATTGTCTTCTGGTTCCGTCCCTGCATGAACTTGTACCCCAGCTTTACTATTGCATGATAAACTAGCTAGATCATTTGAAGGAGTCAAGCAGTTTAGCACGAAGCATATATAGAAGAAATCAAAACGTTTTCTTATTTTTAGATCGCAAATAGAGGTAGGAATTTACGTATCAATTGGATCGAATAGATCTATGATCCAATCTCTGATAAAATGCCGATTGTAATTTTTCAGTCTAGCCTCTTGCTAGTTGTTGTTTCTTTTTAATAATATTCGTCGTTCACGAAAACAAAAAGAAAAATAACACAAAGGAATATAATGGGTAAATTATTGATTTAAGTTTTTTGTTTATAATCAACTTGCTTTTGTTCACTTATATATAGAACTTTGAAAGCATAGATCAGAAATATCTTTGCGGTTTTTATTACACTCGTTAGAAATTTCATAGAAACTATAAAGAGTTAAGGGCAAAATACCTATTAATGTACTATACTTGTCATAAATATTATTTTCGTGTACTGAACAATATTTTTTCCTTATATAGGTACTGAACTTTTCATTTTTTGGTCTTTTTGATGTACTTTATGACATTTTTGCCCTTGGATTTTTAATAATTTGAGGGGCAAAAATGTCACAAAGTACATCAAAAAGACCAAAAAATGAAAGTTCAGTGCCCATATAAGAAAAAAAAATTGTTCGGTACATGAAAGTAACATTTGTGGCAAGTATGATGCATTTTTAAAGATTTTGCCCAAGAGTTAATGACTTTTATCCAAGTTCAGAAAAAAAAAATTTACTTTTATCGTAGCTATTAAAAACGTTCATAACCAACAACCATATGAATACGGCATATAACCAAAAAATGTCGTTTGTTTACACCAATACTTCTTTGAGAAGGCTCAGAGAACCGTGTATATTTGTAATACTTTAGTTGGCCGCTGTGTCAATGGTGGAGCCTAATAGCTTATATACGTACCTCAAGAAAAAGAAATTATGATTCAAGTAGATTTTTTGCTCCCATACAATTGTGACTTTGGTTCTAGGTTATAACAAAGTCATTAACTCAGAATTTCATACAGTTAGAGTGTTTGTGAAGATAAACAGTAACATGAAAAATACATTAATGTATTCTTTTCAAAGATTAATTATTTATTAGATTGAATCAAAAGAATTACAATGTGTGTTGCGCCATACACACTTAATTTTAAATTTAAATATATACAATTTCGAGTAAACTGTATTGTTCACCAAATAGTAAATTCTTGTCTTTTTTGATAATTTACACAGATACTGCATGAGGTTTTACTGCCATTGCAAATAGGCCCCTGAGTATTAACGGATGTATCAGAACTCAGTTCTCGGAGACCAAATGTGTAACATTTATTTTTTTTCTTTGTACCCAAACAATCCCTGAGGTGTAATTTTGTTGCAACACAGGTCCCAAAGGGCTATCAATGTAATTGGAATTAGTAAGGGTACACATGGTTCGTTTTGGATCGATTTTAAGCTAACAAGAAACCGAAATAAAAATTTTGACTTTTGCTTTCTAAAAACAGTTCAGTTTCGGTTTTATCTGGGTTTGGTGTTTGGTTTCTTTTCGTTTTTTCGGTTCCAGTTTGGTTTATTGACGTTTGGTCCTTCCAAGGTCGAATTTTTGATGCATCATAAATTAACATTCCAAGCTACAACAATAAAGAAACACAAATTAATATCAATAAGAAGCTCATGACATTAAAGAAAATACTATAAAATGATTGTTTATGTTTCATAAATTGATACAGTAATAACAATAAAAAGAAACTAATTACCATAAAAATAAAGCGTATAAGATATTGTTTATGCATTCTAAGTGACACCTTCTAAAGCAATATCTATTAGAGTGTTTTAAGATTATATGTATTTTGTCGGATCAGTTTTTTTCGGTTTGGTTTTTATGCTAAAACCAAACCGAGTCATAAACTTTAGTTTTTCCAAAATACAAAACGAACCATCGGTTTTTCAATTGGATTTGGTTTTTCGGCTTTGATATCTTTGTTTATTTGGGTATAATTTCGGTTTTTCAGTTTTCTGCACACCCGTAGAAATTAATTCTCAGGGCCATACGTGCAATCTAAATTCACATAAACTATCCCTTTAGACTAACTTTCATTGCAAAAACCATCCCTATATGAGTTACATAAACAATCCTATTCTATTTAATAGTCATTACGAAATCCATCCCTAAGGATCAACCATGTAGCAGATATTTGCATAAATGGTCCTTTACTCCTTGTAGTTTAGGCGATCTTGCAAAAAATCATCCCTAAGCCTTTACTTTTCATGAAAATAAACATCGTTCGTTTAGCTTGAATTATGTAATTCATCCACAAATACTACCTTTGCAACAAGAATTAACATAAATTATCTCTAACATTTTGAAAATCATCTGTAAGTTTATTTAGAAATTATTTGTCTATGCTTAAAACTGTTAGTCTGTATTTTGTATCGGGCTAAGGCCCATATTCTAGATTAGTTTTTGTAACACTATATGTGTACTATTATTCTACATTAATGAGATACGAAAACATTATTATCCTACATGGTATCAAGTCACAGATCCACCTTTTATCCATAAACCCTAAAATCAGTTTAGTTGACTGGTAACAAAGCCATACGAACAATCGATGTAATACTCCGTAAAATCCCAGGTCATTTATTAATGCTAATTATCGATACTATTCTAAACTAAGCCATTTTTGCGGCTAATTTGAAATTTTTTTATATGAGACACCGTTTGTTTGACACCTGATTATTTTGATCACCGTTTGTTTGACACCCGATTATGTTTTGTCACCTGATATCACCCGATTGTCACTCTTGGATGTCACCCAATGAGGTTAACACCGGTAACTCCCACTTGCAACCTGACACCCTAATTGGACACCGATATATTATTAGTGTATATATATATATATATATATATATATATATATATATATATATATATATATATATATATATATATATATATATATATATATATATATAAGAGTGTATATATATACGTATGACGACACCGTTTATATTTTCATGGTTTTCACGAACCGACACCGATACCGAAACTAAAGTACGAAAACACTAGTCACCGACACCCTATTTTTGTTTGGGCCGCATGTCACCTAAGCCCAAGTTTCCTTTGCTTTCTTCCTTTTTACCCTACTGATGGGCCGAACACAACCACAAGCCCACCACACCATTTTCATTCTTTTGGGCCGAGTTTTGCACAAGCCCCATATGGCTTTGGCTTTTCTTGCGATGCATACTACCAAAGTAGAAACCAACTCTTTTGCAAATTTGAATATACACACGCATGTTTCCTCCTTGGTTCCCTACAACTCGACACAAACATACCACCTTCCATTGACTTTGTACCATGCGACAAGGAGCCACCCATTGTAGCCATCGAACCCTTGGATAAAAACGTTACACACTAAGTACCCTTTAACCACTAGATCATGTGTTACTTAAACTCCTAACACAAACATTAAACTAAGTTATATATATACCACATGCCTAAAACTCTCTAAGCCCTAGCATTTAAAATATGAATGTAGCCTTCAAACTCTTGCAACCCGATTTGACAACACCCTTGGAAGCTAGACAACTTTGTCGAGAGAGGAGTGACCACACGGTTGGTGTTGTGTCTCTAGGGACATTCAAACTACCCAAAACTACCCTATATAAGTCACATTTAATGCAAGATTTCACACACTCTCAAGTTTCACCAAAATTCTCAAATTACAAACACTCTATTTCTTTCTTTCTTGTTGCTGTCGAGAGGGATCTAGGCGCACACAAGCAAGGTTTTGGGTTTGAACGAGTTGGGTAACTCATTTGGAGCAAGGGTCACCACGAAGAGGATACCACATTTGCTTGTTCACTTTTCTCGTACACACGACATCATCACCACCACTTTGGTGTTGTAAGTTAATCATCACCCTTTTCAATTCGTACATCATTCCATGCATGCATAACACATTCAATTATCACACGACACACACTATTTTCTAAGTATAAACATGCGTTACACTTATAACTATATATAACACATTGTAACACCCCCAAAATTTGGTACAGCGGAAGACTCAACAAGCTTTCGGGGTGCTACAGGGATTGGTATCCAACACAAGACATAATAGAACGAGATAAAGTAAACATAATACAAACGTAACCAAAATGGGGTTTTAAAGTTTACATTTGTCCCAAATCATTTGGAGTCAGGCCCAAAAGAAATAACAGTAGGTCCACAATTTAATATCAGAGTTTAGAAAAATAGATCCATAAACCAGGTGCCTTAGCCGAGCCTTCCAATACATGCATCCATATCATCACTTAATTACCTGAGAAAACGTGCTAAAAGTCAGCTTTCGCTGGTGAGATCATAGGTTTAAATTTATCAACAATATAGTGGACAAATACGCAAAACGCTTGCTAGCTAGACTAAGGATTTACTAAAAGCCTATGGATACCCTCCGCTCCCACAAAACACACGGATACCCTCCGTTCTAACATAGATATTCGGGTAACCCCCGCAATACCATAAATACTCGGATAACCTCCGAAGTATTAATAACCTATAGGTGCACACTACAGTATCTAAATAAGCCAACCTTGAATAGTACACACAAAACCGTGTGACTAAAGCTGACAATTCCAAATAAGCCAACCTTGAATAGTACACATAAAATATATGTGACTAAAGCTGACAATATATCCTAGTCCATACGCATAGCAAGTTTTAGAAAGAATATAGAAGCGATAATAGTCCACATAAATAATTTGCACGTTTCTCACCCCAAGTATTGAAAACATAGTTCAAGAGTAAAAGTGGGGCTATGACTCACCTCAAGTCCAGAAATCAGCAAGAAGAATTCGGTAGAAGTAAGATGTATAATAACTCACAAGACGGCAACTACGGACTCGGCACGACCTAACAATATCAACTCGTTTAGAAATCATTTCCTCAAATTCAAATATTCCCAAACCCGGACGTATTCCGTTTTATTTCCCGAAAATCCATTTCGTTTTAGTTTGGAGTTTTTACGTTTGGTATCCATACGGGTGATGGATCGACACAAACAAACCAAAAAGGTCACACAAAAGAATAATAAAATAAACTATAGATCTAATATTAGCCCAATATATTATTTAAATAAATCGTCGAAGTTTATCAAATCCGTCGATTTGAGAATCCCCATATTTATTTACATAACATACCGTTCCAAGATTACACCCAATCCTAAAGCACATAGCACACAAATACTATATGGTATATATCGTAGTTTAATAAACTCCTTATATACATCGTTAAATTGGCCAGATTTCCCGATATATATATATATATATATATATATATATATATATATATATATATATATATATATATATATATAGGAATTTATTATCCTTTACATATACCACAACCTATGGGCATCGTAGGATACGATGCCCATTAATATACTCATTTCGTATAGCCAAATAACTCGGTTTAACCTGTCGGTTAAGTAAGTTATTTAGTTATAGAAAATGTTTATATTAATCATCATATATCCGTGACAACACAAAAGTCACAAACAGCAACTCACCTGGACTCAAGTGACCACGACTCCGCATAACTCGATAGCTTTCCTCGTTATATATTTATAAGATAATATTTCATTTAATATTTAGTAATCGTTGAGAATTTCTCAATCTTTATAATATTTATTTATAATAATACTACCAATAATATTACGCTAATCTCGTAGCATAATATATTTAGTCGTATTATTTATAATACGACTCGTGATTTTATTATTATTAATATACGCATTTATACAATTATATATACGTTATTCACGTCTATATATTTATATAAACGTTTATATTACCAATAATATTATTACGAGTTTTATTATTTGCGTTTTAAGTTGTAAATAATTATCGAGTCATACGAAATGGTCACATGTCCGAGTCATGACTCTCGGCTCATTGTCCAAGTCCAAAAATAATATGTAAAAGTCATAATAATCAATACATCTCCGTCCAATCAATCCCAATCTAGGTGCTACAACAATAGGGTCCGACTACGGCACCCGACTAACCTATCTCCGTCAATCTAAGTGACCGTCTCACAATCGGTCCCCAATACCACTTTTCGTCAACACAACTTCAAATTATACCACGAGTCCATAATACTCGTCAACCGCTTCAAAATCAAATAAGCCACAATAATGACAATAACCAACAATTATAAATAATAACCATACAAATAAATTTAGCCGAAATATATATATATTGCCATCTCAAACGGTTCTCAAAAATAACCGTATTCGGGTCAAGTTACCAAGTCAACCCGAGTCAAAATCATTTACCAAGTGTTACGTGGGTCCCACCCGAGATCACAAGGGTCACGGCTAGCTCACAAGAGCTCGACCCAAAAAATCAAACCGACCCTACAGGGTCGTCGGCTCCAACACAAATCGACCAACACAAACAAACAATCAAGAATCCAACCAAACCAATAAATCACTAGGACCAAATGAGGTCGACAACCAAGAAATCGGGTCGAAATGATAACCACGACTCGGAACCATCAAAAAGTCGAGGGTGAGGCCCTCGGCTATGGGTCGACCACGCAAAGACAAGCAACCAAACATCACAACCCGGATACCAAACCAAGATTTAACCATGTTTTAACAAAACCCATTATTATTTCGTCATTTTCCATCCAAATCCGCCCCAAAACATAAAGAAAATCTTGGGTTTGACTCGTTTTTCAACAAACCCGATGCACCCCGTGCATACTTACCCGTGGATCTACAAGATTCAACCAAGAAAAGTGATGGTGGTGAGGTGTACGGCATCGGTGATGCACGAACGAGGTGGGGGTGGTTGTTTTTGGGCGCGTGAATCACAATACAAGAACAAGGGAGGTGTGGGGAGTGTTTTGGGTGTGGTGGTGTATGGTGGTGCGCGGCGGTGATGGCCGGATAAGGGTGGTCGGCGGTTAGGAGAGGAGAGGAGAGGAGTGGGTGAAATTTTGAGGATGAAAATGTTATTATGAGGGTTAGGGTTAGGGTTTAATAAGAGTATTTTACACTTTGGTCCCTCTACTTAGTCTCCTTTATATTTTGCACATTAAACCTTTTTACCACCAACTAAATTTTATAAAAACGTCCCCATACGTAAGTAAAGACTTACTAAAAATATTAAACGTTCCCAAAACTTGTTATATACACCATTTGACGGACTAAATATATTATTCCACCGAAACTCATAATAAATACGTTACTAAAAGTCCAACGTATTAAAACTCATAAATTTTTAAACTTTTCAGTTTCCTAGTGCCGGAGTCAACGTAGTACCAAGTGAGAATTTAAAAAAATACAACACCAAGTATAATTCCATAACAAATCATTAAATAAATCTCGAATCCCATAACGATATAAAATATAATTAACCATAAAATAGGTCTTACAAGTTCGTTACGAATAAAATTCCAAATAAAAATTATAAATGAACTTTAACGTAATGCGGGTTTTCAAAATGGCTCCCTAAACTGCCGGTTGTCACACACATGCCTTGACACCCTTGAGGAAAGGCCTTGTCATTTCATTTTTACGCGTACAATACATATATTTTCTTCAACACTCTAATTCACCGACTCACACTTAATCAAACTATCAAAACATGCAAACCCTACACGATCTTATACTACTTAAACGAAGCCAAAACTAAATCCTAGTCGAGTATTATTTCTAGAAAAATGAAACCCACTTTGGGCCTTAACCGGGCTAACGAGCCCAACAGGTTTTCCTTATGGAATTTCGATTTGAAAACTTAAGATTTTCGAATGATATTTGATTTATAAAAACTAATTTTTATAAATCTTAGAAGATAAAAATGGTAACTTTTATAAAAATAAAAGTTAACTTTTCAAAAACTAGATTTTGGACTATTTTTGCAAAAGTCCCACGATAAGGGACTAAAAGTGACAAAATCACAAACTTTTGGACCACTTTGTAAACTGTCGAATATTTGAATAAAACGAAGGGTCGAAACTGTAATTTTTCCAAAGATCGAGGTGTAAAAGTGCAAAAGTTATAACAAAGACTAAAATGTAATTATTTTTGACCAAGGGGTAGAAAGTGTAACTTTATTAAAGTTAAAGGTCAAATATGACAAAGGTACTTTATTAATTAATTATTTTGTATAATTTGATTTTTATAAATAAATATGTATATACTTTGTAACTTAATAAATATATAACTTTACTAAAAATATATAATTATAAATATTTTTAACGATATTATTTTCACAAATGAATTAACATGTATTGAACACCGGTTCGTAACAACGATACAAATAACTACGTAAAGTTATTTTGGAATATATTAAGACACCCGAACGGATATCACCGTACACGAGACATATCACATGTCAATTACGAAACGAATCTAAAACACCGATGACAATGTATTATTTAGGTCGCAAGTCGGAGGAATTTCATTGCTAGTCGTAGCAGTACACCATCACCTTTGAGTACCGTTGTGATTCACCCACACCTTTCAGGTGAGTTCATGGTCCCACATTTTTAATTGTTTTTAAACTCCGTGGGGAGATACATGCTATAAATCGAACACAAGTATTTTTCTGTATGTTGTTATCACCTGATATTGCCTAAGTTGACACCTGTGCTACAAGTCCCTCATATCACGAACCTTAATCACTTGCGAGTGAGCGCGAATATAGTTGATAGATCTATTGGAATGGCAGCCCACCTCTGTCAAGGTGATCACTTGGCGGGAGGTGTGCTATATTCGAGGTATTATGGAAATTTGGCACATTTCCTGTCACCGAGGGCCCCTTGTCATTTACATCCTCTGTGGTGTATATGATCGTTATTATCTTTATGATATGTCAAATCGATGTTAAGGCTTGTGTTTCGTGAGGCTTAGGAGCAATATTACACCAGATTAGTCAAGACCTGTCTATCTTGGCTTGTTTATTTCAAATGCTTGACTTGTGTTCACACTATTACTATTTAAACTACTATGGATTCACTCAACCTTTGTGTTGACTTTTTAAGCATGTTTATCTCAGGAAATTAGCAAGCATGGTGGCACGGAGCTGGCAAAAGGGCACACAGGACCTCCCTTTTTATTTCAATAATTATATCATTCTTTACAAACTCATCACTTCTTTGCGAAACAATTAACATTTTGGAAAAATGTTTGTAACTCTAACTATTTGAGTTTTCATGGAATGACATTGACTATCTTTTGAATTGTTTTCTATGAGTATAACTGTGTACTAAACTGTAATGACCCCGATTAGACTTCCGCTGCTTATCAAATTTTCGGGGTGTTACTGTTGGGATCAAAGTTTTACTATTTTATCAAGTCTCGGTCATTTGTAATAATAGGTTGCTTAAGTTATTATTTACTTTCATTTATCTTATGTTTACAAGGATACTAGACTTAAGTTATCTAGCCCATGGGCCTTAAGCCCACACGAATTACATGAAGGAAAGGAGTAGGAATGTTGCCCTAGCTCCTTACCTATAAATACTAGTCTTAGGTCTCTTGTAAACTTGGTTGTTTATTTGATATCTTAAGGAAACTCTTGCTCTCATTTTTCTCTTAATCAAATATTCACCAAACTCCTTATATCTATCTCATTCTTGTTTGTGTGAAATCAATATGGTGACCTAACAAGTGGTATCATTCGCCATATGAAGGTGTAGCTTTTGTTTTTCATTGATTTCAATCTTAAACTTGTTATTTAAATCATTTTTTTTGCTAAAATTTTAGTACTTTCTTCCTTGTTTCTTGATTTTTATCACATATTTGCTTACAAACTTGTGCTACAAATCAAAGCAAACAAAAAGTTCCAAACTTTTATCCAAAAATACGATTTGGGTTCTTGTACTTGTTTTCGAAATCTTTTATAGTTTTGAAAAAGTTTGTCAAGTTTATAACTTTCTTCAAGATTTCATCATTTTACAACTTGAAGTACAAAAATCTTGCACTAAAAACTCATTTTTGGATTGCTTTCCTTGAAAAACAAATTTTTTGCAAAATTTCGAAATCACCTCATTAACCAAGTTTCGAAATCGTGGTATTGTGCTTCTTTTTGCCTCACGTATTGTGGACTCAGTCTTTTCTCTCTTGTATAAGGAAGAAAAGTACTTCGACTTTTGGTAATCTTTCGAAATTGTATAATTTCGAAAGTGTGTTTGTGACATTGTGTTCTCGAAAATTTGATTAATTTTCGAAATCACAAGGTTTTCGAAAACATCTTTGGTTTTTTGAAATCTCACGTTTTTTTGAAAATATCCTAAGTTTCGAGAACCCTTTCTTTCGAAATCTCTGTATAACAAATTTCGCAATCACAAAGGTCAGTGACAAAGTTTCGCAATCAATTAAAGAGCATCTTTTCGCAATCATCTACTTGGGCAAACTTTTCGAGATTTGCCAAACCTATACCTTCTACAAGATCCATCTTTTCACACAAGATCCATCTTTTCACACAAGTGTTTCAATATGTCTCAACCACCGTACTACAACTTTAATCATCCTCAGCAATATCAGAATCAACAGTATCATCAGCAACAGCAACAGTATCAACAATCACCACAATATTATGAACAACCGCTTTACTCACAACAACATAATTTCATGCAACAACATCAGATGGTTCCAATATAACAATCCTATCCTATGTCCCCACAACAAAGCCAACTTCCACCAAAACCTACTCACTGGTTTGACAGGATGTGTGAAGTCATTTCAACTCAACAATCCAGACACGAAGCATGCTCTCCTGACACCCCACCAATGCTAACACCGGGTAATTATATTCAATGGGCAAGTCGATTCTTAAGGTTTATTGAACTCAAGAAACCCAATGGTAAGTACATGAAACAAGTTATCCTTGAAGGACCGTTTCCTTGGCCTATTAACTACGTTGGCGGTGACCCATCGGCTGATCCTCCAGTAGCTCCAACTGCTGTGCATGTTCCTGAGTCTCAACTCACTACTGAACAAAATTATCATCGTGAAGCCGATGACTATGCTATGTCTTACATACTTCAAGGGATACCAAACATCATATTCAGAAGTGTTGATGCTCAAACAACTGCAAAAGCTATGTGGGAACACGTCCATCTACTGATGCAAGGCACACAACTGAACAAGGAAGACATGGAATCTAAACTTTACTTGGAATACACTAATATCATGATCGAACCAGGGGAATCTCTTGAGTCTTACTTTCATCGTTTCACTAATGTCGTCAATGATTTAGAGAGACATGATATACCTCTTCCAAGAATCGCTGTCAATACAAAGTTTGTTAGTAGTCTGGGTCCTGAGTGGAAAAAGTATGTGACATTTGTGAGACAAGCTAAGAATCTTCACAGAGATCCATATGGTTTGTTGTACGACTATCTCAAGCACTATAAGTCTAAAGTTGAAAAAGATAAACTCGTCCGAGGAGGATATACATCACCACCTACTTCTAATCCCCTTGCACACGTTGCTCAAACTCATGCTTCATAGCCTCCGATGTCTAATCATGCTTATGATCAGGAACAGAATTATTTCAGTCACCAGCAACCTCCTACTTCTCAACACGCTTCTACTAAACTTGCTCTATATGACAACAATGATAGCATGTATTACTCTAATCAGATTGAAGATGATGATGATGACGTCAATATGTTGAATCAAGGACTTGCTCTTGTTGCTCGTGCTTTTAGCAAATTCTCTAACAAAACCAACAACCGTCTTCGTTCTTCATCAAATACAAGAAACCAATCTGTCATTCAAGATGGTCGAGTTGAGATTCAGAACCGTAATTCAGGACGTTCAGGTGGGTATACTAGAAATTCTGGGTATGGACAAAGAGTCAACAACAATGGGGGATTCAGAAACAATCCAGGTGCTCCTCAGCGAAGTAATGACAATGCTTCTAGTAACAACACAGTCTCTGGGAATGCGATATGGTGCTACAACTGCAACGAAAAAGGTCATATTGCAACTGCATGCCCTCACCCAAGAAAAGGCAGTCAGTTTCACAAGCAGGCATTACTTATGGCTCTCAAAGATGAAAAGGAAGGAACTTTCAATGCTCATGAGAACAGTTTCTTTGCTAATGCTTACAATGATGATGATATGGAAGATCTTGAAGCCAATGCAGATGTGATGCTTATGGCCAACATGCAGGAACATCAGTTGAATGATTCAGGCCCAATGTTCTCCACTGATGGCTTGTCTCAGGTAAATGACCTAACCACAAGCTCCATAGAATTTAATGCATCACCCTCTGTTTCTGAATCAGATCAAGCGCAATTTGTTCCTTCTGAACCATTTTTCTCTTCTCAAGAGGATGAACAATTAGACACAGTTGTTATATTTGATGATGACACTGTCGTCTCATTTGATGATCCTATTGAGCAAGACGAAAATGACTTTTTTGAACAACATGAACCTCCTTCTGATCCAGCTCCTGACTGTACAGTTACGGCCAAACAACTTCTTTCTTATCACATAACAGACGAGCAAACTAAAGTTTTGAAAGAAAATGCTGATTTAAAAAAGGACATTGAATGTTATAAAAAACAACTTTCAAAATGCAGTTCATCGTGAAAAAAGCTTTGAAAAGTCATTTCAGGATTCATATGTCAAAGAACAATATCTTCAAAAGCAAATATATGACATAGTTGAGTCAAACGGTAAATTGGTTTCCAAACTGGCAAATGAAAAACATGATCTTCAAAAACAAGTTATTCAACTCCAACAGGAACTTTCAAAAATACAAAAAGAGGTGATAACTTGCAAACAGGAATTTTATGAATATATAGTGCAAAAACGAGAAAAAGAAAATTATTTACTTGATGATAATCTTGCTCTCGAACATCAAATTAAAGCTTTTCAAAATATCGTTTATAAACATGGGGAATCTGTAACTACAATTCAAAAGTTTACTCTAAAACCAAGACCAGATAAAGGTTTTGGCCTCGGCGATTACAGATCCTCTTTTCTTCGCACTGCATTCAAAACAAATCCTAAGCTGTACAGTATGGACCAATTGATGGATAATAATGTTGTGCGTGTTATTGTACATAATATTGAGGAAGAATACAAACTAGAAGAGAAGAGTCGATAAAAAATGAGTCAAGTTGAATATTGCAAACCATATGATTACTCAAAAGCTCCACACATTTCAAAATCTTTTGTTCCGTCAAGAGAAATACCTGAGAAATCATGGTATGTTACTGAGTCTTATGTTTCATCTTCCGATGGAGCTCCTGTCAAACCTGTGGCACAAGTAAATGGTCCATTACCATCTTCTGGTCATGTGACACCATTACCTACACACTGTAAAATTTTAGACTATTTTCAAACATTCATGAAAGGCATCAATAATTTGGAAAACGTTATTGAACATCATTCTCAAATTAAAATTATCACTTTTCAATCAGCTTACGAGCGGGAAAAGCGAGACATTTTTCAAAAACAAATTCTGCCTTTAGTTCAAAATTTGCGTTATTGTGCTACTCGTTGGGAACAGGAACTCCAAAAAGAAGTTAATGATATGAAAGAAATTTTCGCTCTTTATGAAAATGCAATTTTGGTTCAACAACGCAAAAACCGATTTTTGAAAACAGATTCTGATCGACTCTTGGAAAAACTTCTTCATGCTGATATTCATAGTTTTCTCATGAATGAACTCTATTATTCCAGCAATGCTGAATTATTTGCAGAATACTGTGCTGAACTTGTTTTGTTGAAGACACAAAATGAAACATTGAAACATCAATATGAAACGTTGCGTCAAAACAGTGATGATGTGATAAACAAACTTTCAAACGAAATTTCTCAACTCAAACAAAAGATTGATTGGTGTCAAGCTCAAAATATTGAAACAGAATTGCAACTACGTACCAAGATTGAGTCTCACAAAAACAAATGTCTTCTACTTAAAAATGAAATTGCGGAGTTAAAATTTGAAAACGCCGAATGGCAACAAAACCGCGATGACATTCGTTATTGCAATGGTTTACTTGAGTCTGACATTCAGGACAAAAAACACATCATCATTGATTTGAAAGAGAAAATTAAGCTACTTCAAAAAGGAAAATTCATTGACACCACTGTGATAGCACCAGGAATGTTTCAAATAGACAGAACAGATAAGGGTAAGCATACTAAGAGTTCTAATGTTAGCTCTTCCACTTCCACAGGTCTAGTTTCCCCTAAGAGCGTTAGCAGCCCAAAGCCAAAAAGCGTTAAGAAGACTAAAAAGAGTAGGCTCTCGCAACGTAAAAGAGGAACACTAGAAGTACAAGAAGTAGAAGCTCACCTTAGGAACTCGAATAAAACTCATGTTGCATCTGATTTAGATTCTAATCTGGCAAATTGTAATCCAAATCTTAATGTAACGAATGCTGAACCTTCTAATGTTTTGAATATTAATGCATCTTGTGTGTTTTTTCGTAAAAGTGTGTTATCTGGTAATCATACCAAATGTGTAGCTAATAATCTCTTACATCGCAAAAAGAAACGTAGATCCGGCTCTTCTTCTAGGTCCACTAATGCCTCTAAGTCTACCTTAAGAAAAACGCCTACTACAGTTTCAAATGATGTTGTAGTCAACCCAAAAGCAGCAATCAACAATTCTAGGAACACGCCAAAAGCTAGTGCATTCACTAAGAACAAAGCAAAAACTAGTTAGAACTGGCAACGTTGGTTACAATACAAACCAAATTTTAAATGGATTCCTAAACTGTTAAATATTTGTGTCTCTAACCAACAGGAACCCACAATTTCCTCGGGTTCCACCCTTACTTCTGTTCCATCTCTGTCGTCTTCTTTTGATGCAGGTGGTTCAGATCATTCTCTAGATTGTTCATAGCGGTTGCACCCGACACATGACAGGCAATCTCAAATTGTTAAAAAACTGTCTCAAAGTTTATTGGAACTGTCAGATTCGGGAATGATCAATACGCTTTAATCATGGGTTATGGAGACTACATGCATGGGAATATTGAAATTAGCAGAGTTTATTATGTTGAAGGCTTGGGTCACAACCTCTTTTCAGTCGGTCAATTTTGTGATGGAGATTTAGAAGTAGCATTTCGCGAGAAAACCTGTTTTGTTCGTGATCAACAAGGCAATGATTTGATTTCTGGTAAACGTGGCACTAACCTTTACATAATTTCAATGTCTGACATGATCGCTTCATCTCCAATCTGTCTTCTATCCAAAGCTGAAACGACTAAATCCTGGTTATGGCACAAATGCATTTCTCATTTGAATTTCAAAATGATGACTGATCTCGCTCGTCACAAATTAGTTGAAGGCTTTCCAAGATTCCGTTATGCCAAAGATCATCTATGTCCAGCCTGTGAACAAGGAAAAAGTACTCGTGCTCATTTTCCCTCAAAACCTGAACACAGTACTAATCATGTTTTACAATTGCTTCATATGGATTTGTGTGGTCCGATGCGTGTTCAAACAATCAACGGTAAACGCTACATATTAGTAATTGTTGATGATTACTCTCGCTGGACTTGGGTATATTTTCTTCGAAGTAAAGATCAAGCTCCTCAAATGATCATCACCTTTCTCACCAAAATACAAGTTCAGCTACGCAACACTGTCAGAATTGTGAGAACTGACAATGGCACATAATTTAAGAATCAGACTCTAAGGTCGTATTTTGAGAAAGTGGGAATTGAACATCAAACATCTATTCCATGCACTCCCGAACAGAATGGAGTAGTCGAAAGACGCAACAGAACGTTAGTGGAAGCTGCTCGAACGATGTTAATCAACGCTAAATTACCAGATTATTTATGGACAGAAGCTGTTTCAATCGCATGTTACACTCAAAACCGTTGCATGATCACAAAACGCCATAACAAAACCCCATATCAGATTGTTCACAAAAGGAAACCAAACATCAGTCACTTTCATGTATTCGGAGCTTTATGCTACCCAGTCAATGATCGTGATGATCTAGGTAAACTTAAAGCAAAGGCAGACATCGGTATATTTATAGGATAATACTGTGAAAATTCAAAAGGCTATCGGATATGGAATCGTCGTACTAGGGAAATTCAAGAAACCATTCATGCTAATTTCGAAGAACTCACTCAAATGGCTTCTGAGCAACACGGCTTAGGACCCACAACCAACCGTCTTAACTTTCCGGTATCTTCGGCTGAACCATTGTCACTTTCTCATAAAGAAGTGGAAACCTTGTTTGCTCCATAGTTTGATGATATGCCTGTTAACCGTCCATCTGAGGCCACACCAAATTCCGCTGCACAGCTTGATCAACATCAAGTACCTGATACACCTCAACAAACAACAACTACTGTTGGAAGAGACAGTCCTCCAGTCATATCACCTACAACAACAGAACAAACCGGGTCTAACTCACGACAATCAGCTGGAGATTCCATACCTTCATCAGTACCACAACCCGCAGAGCATGACCCAGAACCATTTTTTAACCCATTTTCAAACGCTCAACCTGTCCCCGACATTGCTGAGTCATCTTCACGCAATTTGGGTCCTGCTCACTTGCGAGATACTTATCAACTTCATCCTTCGACACACAAATGGACTAGAGATCACCCCTTAGTTCAAATTATTGGCCATCCAGATGCACCTATCATGACAAGACAACGCCTTCACACAGACGGTGAAACTTGCATTTATGCACTCACAGTTTGTAAAACCGTACCTAAAAACGTCAAGGAAGCAATGACTTATGAAAACTGGATTGAGTCTATGCAAGAAGAATTCGAAACCTTTCAAAGATTAGAAGTCTGGGAATTGGTTGAAAAACCAGAAGGCATCATTGTCATTGGTTTAAAGTGGATCTGGAAAAACAAACTGGATGCAGAAGGCACTGTCACACACAACAAATCACGCTTGGTAGCAAAAGGTTACTCTCAAGAAGAAGGAATCGATTTTGAAGAATCATTTGCTCCAGTAGCCAGACTTGAAGCTGTACGGATATTCTTAGCATTTGCTGCTCATCGAAATATGATTGTTTACTAAATGGATGTGAAAACGTCTTTTCTGAATGGTCAACTCCGAGAAGTGGTTTATGTCAGTCAACCTGAAGGATTCGTTGATCCAGAATGTCCTAATCATGTCTACAAGCTTAAGAAGTCTCTCTACGGTCTAAAGCAATCCCCCAGGGCGTGGTATGATAAGCTTTCTAAATTCCTGTTGGCTAATGATTTTACTCTAGGTTCGGTGGATCCAACACTGTTTACAAAAACATACGGGATGGACTTATTAATCGTTTAAATTTATGTCGATGACATTATTTTTGCTTCAACAAACAAAAATTACTCAATGGGTTTTGTAAAATTAATGACAGATAATTTTGAAATGTCCATGATGGGTGAACTTACGTTCTTTTTAGGACTACAAGTTCATCAATCACCCCGTGGAATTTTTCTAAATCAGTCCAAATTTGCTCTTGAGATTTTAAAGAAACATGGAATGCAAAGTAGTGATACTATGAATACACCGATGGCCAATTCCACTAAACTAGATGCTGATATACATGGGACTCCGGTTGACCCTACCAAATACCGAAGTATTATTGGGTCCCTCATGTATCTCACATCTAGTAGACCTGATATTGTATTTGCTGTCTTTATGTGTTCTCGCTATCAGTCTAATCCAACTGAAAAACACCTCAATGAGGCAAAAAGAATCCTTCGATACATAAAGTGAACCATCCACTTGGGGATCTGGTATTCGAAGGATTCTGGTTTTGAACTAATAGCTTTTTCAGACGCTGACCATGCAGGATGCTTAGACTCGCGAAAAAGTACATCAGATGGCCTATAGTTTCTTGGAGATAAACTTGTGTCTTGGCAATCAAAGAAGCAGGACTGCACATCACTGTCATCTACAGAATCTGAATACGTAGCTATGTCTGCTTGTTGTGCTCAAGTCATTTGGATGAGATCACAACTTAAAGACTATGGCTACCTATTCAACAAGATTCCGATTTACTGCGATTCTAAGAGTGCCATTGCAATCTCCTGCAACACAGTTCATCATTGCAAATCCAAACACATTGATCTCCGTTATCATTTCATCAAAAAGCATGTCGAGAAGGGCACAGTTGAATTATATTTTGTGGGTACTGAGTACCAATTGGCGGACTTACTTATAAAACCCTTAGCTCCATCAAGGTTTGCAAGTTTAGTTCACCAAATTGGTATGCGATGTTTGACACCATTTGATCTGCAAAAGTTTTTAAAACAAAAGTAAAGTGTCAAACATCAACAATTTAATTATCTTTGTAAAATAAATTTTTTCTTCATTTTTCTAAACATCAAAAACACAAAAAAAAAAAAAAAAAAAAAAAAAAAAAAAAAAAAAAAAAAAAAAGAAAGAAAACTGCACGTATATCGCTCTCTTTCAACACCTTGTTATTTTACAAGTGTTGAGGGGGAGATTCGCCTAAATTTTATTAATTTATTCAAAAACGGTATACTTGCATATTATCTTTGATGCGTTGTTTCGGGATTTCATATGCTATTTTAAAATCTCGTTTCCTTTTCTCATAATGGTGTCGTAAGGTAGTATATTTTATAAAGTTGACATTGTTTCATTCCTAATGCATCTTAATTTAGGACTTATCATGAATTAATTGTAGTTAAGGGACCAAATGTGACACTTTTCAAAAGCTTCAAAAATAACACAAAACTCACACCCCCGTTTCTAAAACCTCACAACTATTTTTCTAAAACCTCATACTCTTTCAAATCCACGGCTCAAATTCAAACGAGAAATCCGTGCTACCAATCTCCAATCCGTAAGTTTCCACGCGTTCTTTAAACAATTTCAAACTATGGTTTTCGTTTAATCACTTAACTAACGGTTAGATTTCACGAATTTTCATTTTGAAAAGCTAGGGTTTATGATGTTTCGAAAATTATCAATTCATGTTTGGGAGGTTAATTTTTAATAGGGGTTTTGTGCTATAACATGTTTCTAACACTCCTATAACGTTTAATCTCTCTGAAATACATGGTTGTGTGATTCTCGATACTTAGGGTTTTGGTACGAATTGGGTTTTGTTGAGTTGTTAATGTTTTGGTTATTTTTCTTGGTGGGATATGGTCTCATGTGTGTTTGAATCATGTTTATGCCTCTTAATTTGAACAATTTCCATATATACTTGATTCTCGACAACTAGGGTTTATTCGTTCATATTGGGTCTTTCTCGTTGTGTGAATATACGGTTTGATACTTGTGCCTAATTGGTTTATATGCATGATAAATGATCCTTGATACAACGTCCATTAAGTGGATTCATGATTTCGTGTTTTTATCGAAATCGTGTTCTTACATTGTTTCGAGATCATCGTATATGTGATTATACCATTATTCTTATTATCGTTTTCCATCATTTACGACAGGTTACATCATTTGGATCACATAATTTCAATAAGAAACGTACGTTGGCCAATATTTGAAATTCTTGTATAAGAATTTTTCGAGAACCTGTTCTTTCGCAATTACCAGCTTTGGTGAATT
Source organism: Artemisia argyi (assembly GCA_030686995.1). Lineage (NCBI taxonomy): Eukaryota > Viridiplantae > Streptophyta > Magnoliopsida > Asterales > Asteraceae > Artemisia > Artemisia argyi. The sequence continues at coordinate 229,660,361 of CM060701.1, forward strand.
TTTCAAAAACACACCTATCAAAGGTTTTCGAAAAAAAAATCTCGAGGTTTTGTATTTTTTTCGAAAAATTCACCTTGATTTCTTTTCGAAAATGGTTGAACGTGTGTTTGCGAAATATTCTCATAACTGGTCATTTTTCGAGATTACATCTGAAGCCAAAAAATTTCGCAATCACATATTGAATTTTTTCGAAAATACTTTCAAGACGTCTATTCTCGATAAACTATTTATCGAAAACACTCCTGAAAATGTTTTCGAAAAACTTCATTATGTGTGTTTGCGAAAATCTTCTTTTGTGACTGTTTTTTTATCGAGAACAGGCTATGTGTAATGTTTCGAGATGATGAGCTCTTTATGTTTTCGATATATTGACAGTTTCATAATTGTGTTATCTTGTAATTTCGAAAACATGTTATATGTTATAATGTGATAATGGGTTCTTGTCAACGTATAATGTGATGTAATGTATAATGTGATGTATAATTCTTTGTGCATGTGTAATCACTTATGTGATTCATAATTACAATAGACTTTCTAAGTATACGTCACTTATCAATATACATGCAATAATCAAACCATACGTGCTTACATGATTCTAAATGCTTATCTATAATCAAACCTTGCAATTGTGCTAACTCGTAACAAATCTCGATGTTTGGTTTATGATAATGTTTTTCAGAATAACATGGCTGAACACAACGACAATGTCCCTGAACAAACTCTTCCACTTCTCACCATGGATGATATCACTCCCACTAACTACAACGTTATGATTGGCAACAACAATCCACGAGTTGATTTCGAAAAATTGAGAATTACTGAGAACTCGTGCAAAATTGTTAAAGATATTCTATTTGCACATCCATGCAAACATCTGCTCGACAGATCTACTTCAGCTCCTCTGTTTTACCTTCATCAGTTCTGGCTTACTGCTAAGGCGAATTTGGTTGATGAGTCTTTCAAAGTTATGTTGGATCGACAAGTCTACAATGTAGATCACGATGTCCTCCGTACAGTCTTCCACATGCCTCAAACTGACAATGAATTTGCTCCAATATTGCCTGAACTGGATCTTCTTGATTTCTTCATTGAGTTAGGATATGATGTTGATGATGACTTACCTCTGGTCAAACATTCCAGATTCAATGCCAAGAATATACCTCAGCCTTGGAGAACATTATGTCTGTTGGTTGTAAGATCTATATCAGGAAGAAAAAGTGGTCACGAACATCCTAGGCTTGAACATTTACAAACATTGTGGGGAATGGTGACTTTGACACCTATTGACTTTGCAGTTCCAATCATGAACGATATAGTCTACAGCATCCAAACCAAACGTGTAAAGACTATGATCCCGTTTACAAGATTTACCAAGCTTCTCATTGAATATTTCTGCAAAGACACTCCAGAATTCATCAAAATGATGGCAGACCCTAATGAGCCGAAGCACCTCTTCGAGGACGACTTCACCACCTCCTTCATCAAGACGACCACTTCCTCTACCAAGATCAAAGGAATGAGGCTTCCCGAATATCTTCTTGATGACAATATCAAGAAAAGTTTGAACTACAAATTCTATGATAATGCTTACAAAGGGGTACATGAAGAAGCTACTATACAGACTCGCAGCAAAGGAAGTATGTTATCTGGGAGTACTACAAGCACCACTAGCTCACCTCAGACTAAGTCAAAGGATACTCCCAAGACAAAACCATCTGCCAAACCCAAAACTTCTGCCAAACCTAAACCTACACCCAAACCTAAGCCTGCAGCCAAGCCAAAGAAGAAGGTAACACCAAAGTTTGCTCTTTAAGATGAACCTACACCTCCACCCTCTGAAAGCGACTTTGAGTTCGACACAGAATCTGAAAAAGAAGAACAAGACTTTGAACGAAGAGTTAGAGTAACAGAAGAAGCATTTCCTTCAACGAAGATCGCTATACAACATAGTCTTGAAACATTTGCAGAAGAGTCTAGAAAGAGAAAAGGGATCACGATTAATGAGCCAAATGATGATGAAGAAGACGAACCAATCGTTGAACAGTTGGTCGACAAACGAAAGTTGAAAAGTATAATTGTCGACACACGAGTTGAAGAAAAGCAACTTCTCAAAGAACAAAGGAAAGCAGCACTCCAAAGCCGACTTGAGTCTCACCCTTCACCACCACCACATGTCGATCAATCAGAACATGAAGGAGCTACAAGCAGCATGATTCCTCCTATCGTTTCCACTACTTTAGAATCAACTTCACAACTTGATGACACAGTTAAAGACACAGGAGACATCACTATGACTGAGACTGCAAATGTAGAAGAGAATGTTGGCGGACAGGAGAACATTGCCACGGATCAGGAACATGAATACCTCATTACTCCAGAGTTTCTTGCACGGGAAGCAGAGGAAGCAGAGGAACGAAGAAGAAAAGAAAATGAAGAGAAGAATGCTTTCGACACCAACATATTTCTCAAATCATCTTCGCAATCAAAGTAGACTTCCTCAGTACAACCTCCACCTCCTTAAGACTCTCCACCAAAGGATCTGAATCCTCCTGCTTCTTCTTCAAACTCTCACAACGAGTCATCATCTGAATCATCACATGAGCATTCATCTCCCACACCTTCTGAAACCGCATCAAAGCAACACTCAATCAATGAACCATCTAAACCAGATGATCTTCAAGATCAAGTCAACAAACTTACTACCATGGTTACCGGTCTTGCCAAACAAGTTGAAGATTTTCAGGAGTCAAAGCAGCTGATCGATAAGTTCTTGAACTCTTATTACACAGGATTTATTAAGACTGTCACACTAGATTATCTTACTGAAAATCTAGTTGAGATTGTCACTCCTGAAGTTGCAAACCTCATTGAACCTATCAAGGACAATTTGGATCACAGAATTAGAAGTGTCGTTAAGAAAATGTTGGCATCCACACCATTCACGTTTCACACTGCAAAAGCTTCTACTGCAACTCCAACCGTCCCTGAATTATCCTTCGATGACCTGCTTGCTCAACTCTACGACAAAGTTGCCTACAAAACCACACAGACTACTGAACAAAAGGCACTTGTTGATGCTATATCTGCCAACTTGTCGAAAGAGTCATGCAAAGATGCAGCTGGAACCCTGAAAAGGTCAAGGAAAGATGACGACCCGGACCCGAACTCAAAAGGTAAGAAACACAAGTCTGGAACCGATCTCTCATCTTCTCAACAACCACGAAAGGACTCCACTCCTCCTGGAAATCAACAACACACCTCAGCTACCGGTCAAGGTCCAACTGAAGAGGAAGAAACTTTCATGGAACCAACTGATGACTACCAAGGTCAACCTGACACCGATTATCGTGCCCCACCTATTCCCGATTCTCAAGCTGGACCATCGTCAACATCAAAGGCTAAAGACAAGGATGCTACATCTAAGTCTAAGAAATCAAAGAAAAGAAGACGTCATTCATGGCTCGACAATGATGACACACCTCAAAATAACTGGTTGACAGAATTGGTTCAAGCTCAACCTCCTCTCGAAGATGAAGAACCCCTTCCTGGTAACACTCTACAATTTACTCAAGTCATAATGAAGGATCCTCAGATTGATAAACTTACAAAGACAGAGCTCAGAAGAATCAATAGGGATGCACAGGAATTCCTTAAGTCCAGATCGGGAAACAAAACGGAATACGAGTATCACATGCAGAATATAGCTAGTGCAATGTCTGGCACGTTTGACTGGCTAAATCCTGAAGTGAATATCGACCTCAGTTCCAAAAACCACGAAAAGCCTTACTTCACTGACTGGACGAAACCATTACATTTGACAGGATTTCCAGATAAACCCAAGTTACCTTACAGCTTCTTCTTCAACAAAGATCTTCGTAACATCCAACTCACCCAAGAGATATCCAAGAAGAAATATGCTTCCTCACTCACAATCTCAGTACCAGCAGCAAGATACGAAGTTCCAGCAATTGAAGAGTCTACTCCAGTATTCAGCAACTCTATCGTAGCTTACGACAGAGATGCTTTACACGGGATTCAACACTGGCCAGAACGTCGTCGTCTCGGTTATACTAGCAGATTAGGAGAGAAATCATTGGAAAATGTGAAGCATAAATCTAAGATCATTGCTATCTTGGAGATTCAAGAGTCGAAACGATTTAACTACATGTTCATGCGTGAGATTGTGGTTAAACGACAAGATGAAAAGAAGTACAAATTCTCCGAAGCAGACTTTCCAGACCTTAATCTCAATGACATCGAAGACATGTATCTCGAAAAGGTTCAAGGAAGAATGCGTGGATTCGAAAGAGAAACTCAGTACAACTTCATGACATCACTACTTCTATTCATCCGACGATTGATAGTTCAAGAAAGAGTGGAAGATCTTCAGCTTGGAGTGGAAAGTTACCAACAGAAGATCAATTTGACAAAGCCGCACTTCCGATTTGTTGGAATCTATCAAACATCACAGTTTACTCTCATCCAAGAACCTTCATTTGGTTTCACCTACATCAACAGCAAAAAACTTCTAAGCTTCATGCGGTTCGATGAGATACACAAGTTCTGTGATGTTACGCTAAAGACCGTTCATGGGCTTGTCAAAAGGTTGAATGATGATCGCAGAAAGATAGCTAAAGGTGAACCACCAAGATGGAAATCCAACTCAAGAAGACAAGTTCGTAACTTTGTCCTAAAGATCGAAGAAAGGTTATTTCGGCGGGAACAGATCAGATGACTGGAAAGCTATATCGGTGTCAGATCATCATTTCCTATCCGCCTCTTCGAAAGACCCGAACCAAAGTTCACTGACTTTGATGCTCCACTTCCTGATGAAGATTAAATTGGTACATTTGGACATTAACTTTTCAATATTAATTGTTTCATTTGATTGAATTGTTTTCATTATGGCTTGTGCACACATAACAGTGTACAACCCGTTCTTGTAAAGAAAGGACCCTGAGGTACGCATCAGTGCCTCAATCCTAATATAAGGAGCGAAGGCTTCTTACTTTTGAGTAGAGTTAATCAAACATTTTCTGATTTTCATAACTCTGCTCAAAAGACAAGTATTTCACCTCAATAAGAATTCACCTGTTGAGGGGGAGCACTTGAAACAAAATCATTGTTCTTGAAATCAAAAGTTCTTGTTGAAATTCTCCCCATACGACTCAAAAGGCATATTTTAATCAAAAAGATTGTCAAAAATATCATCTTATATGCTATTTTTGAGGGGGAGAAAAAGTGAATGTGATTAAAATATGAAAGTTCAAAGTTATTTAAAAGTCAAATCTCATGCGAGCTAGACTCAGATTCACCTAAGAATTGACGAAACATAAAAGTTAGTAATCTCAAAAAGACTTATCCTCGACGGGTAATAACATCAAGTTAGTTACTAGAGCTAGTTGTCACCTAAAAGCTGACAATGGAACTCTCTAACTAGCCACGTAAGCGTGTCTCGAAAAGGATTTGTCTTAGTAGAAATGTACCGTTTCGAGAAACTTTCTGTGGACTTGACCAGGCCAGGTAATAACTTCAAGCTAGTCTAACTAGTGATGTAAGCGTGTCTCGAATCGGTCTTGTTCACTGAAAGTGGATCAATTCAAAAAGCGCTTGCTCCTCCCGCATGTGCAAATTTATTAAATACTTATGAGCACATGTGAAGGTGGATCCCTTCAAAAGTAAACACAAAACTCTCAAAGTGTTAAACAAATATTTGATAATCACAAACACTTTAAGAGATTTTCAAAGGTTTCTTGGCTACTGTCGGATAATTTTGGAGATATAAGGTGATTAAGATAGGAAATACAGTCCTATGATCTGCCAGAGCCGGAGGGATCTACCCAAGGACATCACCAATAGCTAGTATTAGAAGTCCTTAGGTATGATATGACAAAAGGAGTAAAGAATGAAAGGGGAAAGAAGGAGTTGAATAATTAAAAAGAAATGTAAAGAAAAGGGTGAAAAGAAATAGCCCTCCATATGTTCAACCTTAGGGCAGACACCGGGTTCAATTCACATGCTACTGGTTGTTGCTAAGGCGACACCGGTATTGAAGATAAAGTCGTCATGGACCCAGTGACGCACTGCACTAAACCTTCTTAACCACTCAAGTTCTCTTAAAAGAGCTTGTTTCATTCTCACGGGGAACCAGTGTAATCTATCGACTTATCTCTTAGAGATGGTTGATATTGAAGCAGGAGACCCCTCCCTAGTCTCCGCATAGGAAACCTAAGTGTGCACTTTTCGAGTCTAGAGCCATGAGATACATCAAAGATCTCTTAGGAACACTTAGTATTTCTACGACTGGTGTTCTACATCAATGGACACCAGCTATAAATTATCGAGTCCTTCGCAAATCTTAGCAATCTGCCGAGAACGTTTATGAGAGAATTTACATAAGTATTTCTCAATGATTGAACGAAAATCCTGCCAGGGTCAACATCAAACAGCCCTGACAGTAGGTCACTTCGGTAACTCCTCGTGAGTTACGCTTAGTGTTTGCGGTGGTTTCTTAGCGGTCTACAGTCGTGGAGTGATCCCCAGCGACTCACCCAGTCATTGAGCTACTTAGTAGGTCTCGTAAGCTCCCTCGGGAGTATCTGACATGGGAACGGCCTTGATAAGGATTAGAAGGAGTCTTCACACTATGCTGTTGACAATCTCTAGTTCCTTATCTGTAAGTACCGGATGTTTTATTGCTAATTGTTTACATGCAGGGTTACATCATCTCCATGGCGACGGATTCCACATGCTCATACATACATCTTGAAGTCATCAAAAGCTCCCTCAAAGATCAAAGCAACACAAAGTTCAAAGAAAGATTCTACGCCAAAAAGAAGAATCTACAAAGTATAAAGACCAAAGATCTTAAGTGAATGAAAGGGACTACGTGCATGTATAAGTCAGAATTCAAAGATGTATGAGCATGTTGGAATGGCGAACTACCACCACAGACGCGGAAGTGACGAAAGGCAGACAACTTCATTATTTGATCACTATCACAACAACAATGAACAAAGCACAAAAAACGATGAATGATTATTATCTCAAGATAATTGAAAGACGTCTAAAGCTATGAAAGTCAAAGATGAAGAAATGACAAAGACGTCAAGCAACCGTGATGACCGACCCTTAGGGGGAGATTGTTGGGATCAAAGTTTTACTATTTTATCAAGTCTCGGTCATTTGTAATAATAGGTTGCTTAAGTTATTATTTACTTTCATTTATGTTATGTTTACAAGGATATTAGACTTAAGTTATCTAGCCCATGGGCCTTAAGCCCACATGAATTACATGAAGGAAAGGAGTAAGAATGTTGCCCTAACTCCTTACCTATAAATACTAGTCTTAGGTCTCTTGTAAACTTGGTTGTTTATTTGATATCTTAAGGAAACTCTTGCTCTCATTTTTCTCTTAATCAAATATTCACCCAACTCCTTATATCTATCTCATTCTTGTTTGTGTGAAATCAATATGTGACCTAACAGTTACAGATTGGCATCAGAGCCATGGTTATAGAGAACCAAATGATTTTTCAAAACTTTGGACTATAACCTCACCGGATTTTAAACAAACTATTTATCACCAAAGTGCCCTCCGTGCCAGCGCTTGCCAACGTCATGTTTTAAGGTTTGATTTTTAGCACCCATTGCATTTAGCTCACTATGACACTATGATCACTGTGCATGTAGCATTATGTAGACTAAATGACTTATATTACTGCTATTTTTAGGATATTACAGTACCATGTTGCCCTCGGTTATTATTTTGTCCGACAGTGATGACGTCGTGCCGGCATCATCCACCCATCCTACCATTGACCTATCTGACTATGACACCCGAGACACCCATGATTCTGACCATGACACCCAACCTGTATCACCTGCCATACCATCTCCTGTTTCATCTGGAGACCCATCTGCTGACACTGAGCCCTTTGAGGAGGGTGAGGTTGCTTCTACACCTATTGATTCTTTTGCTATTCAGCTTCTTTTTCGTCCTGTCTGTGGACCTATGACACAGGGGCAGTACCTTTATGATCAGTACCTGACGTCTCAGCAGTTTCTTGCGGCTGATGACCGTCCTACACCACCTGCTAGTCACCACACCGGTTCAGATGCTGATGACGAGTCTTCTAACTCCGATACTTCTGACACTGCTGCTTCTATTCCACCACCATCCCCGCCTGCACCGATTCGTCGGCGCAAGCGAGTGAGGATTCTTGAGCCCTATGAGCCTGAGCCTTTCGGAGAGTTGTTTCGATATCATGAGGGAGACTTTACCCGCAAATGCATGGCTCGGAAACGAGTCTGTATTTTGCCTGCTTCTACTGTTACACCACCTGTACCTACACCTGTACCATCACCTACATCTGTACTACCACCTGTTTATATGCCAGAGCTAACACCTGTGGCATCACCAGCACCTCCACCATCACCCGTATCACCCCCATCTGAGCAACATCCGTACATGCTACCTACTTACACCGCACCCTACACCTCTGAGGTTTTGCCACCCATGCCACCGCCTACAGTTTTCTACTCTCAGACTACTACCGTACCGATACCATCACCTACTTCATCACCTGTTCCATCACCATCACCTGTTCCCACTGAGACCCCCACCTCACCCGACATTCATAGATTGGTTGATGCTCGTCGATGGTCGTTTTTGTTGGATTACATTCATAGATGGAGATTGGTTGAGGGATCGCCTAGGGCTGCTGAGCTTGGAGATGGCTCTTCAGCGGTGTTACCGGTCACTAGGGAGCCGATACACCATACTATCCCTCTTTTGGCTGCCAGATTAGTTAGACATGAGGATCGTCTTGATGAGCTGTTGGGAGTTATTGAGGATATATCCTTGGAGAGGATTGAGTGTATGCAGGAGGAGGTCGAGAACCTCGTGGTACATAGGACAGCTTTAGAGATGGTATTTGAGATGATGGGGACAGAGATCGAGGAGGCACAGGCTACCATCACTGAGTTTGGTCATCGACTAGATGTTCAGAGGCATGAGATAGAGGATTTGAGAGCGATAGCGGTCATCACGCAGAAGATGCTAGAGCATCATACACAGGAGTTGGCCGCATCTAGTTCTACCATCCACACTCTTTCAGCCACTATTGAGGAGATTCAGGCCCGTGAGAGATCCAGGGATTTGGAGATGTTAGAGATGATCAGGATCATCAGAGAGCTGGAGAGGAGATCAGGAGGCGCACCTGGACCTTCATAGATCTATGACATATCATTACATTCAGAGACATCTTAACTTGCCACCTGTGGCATTAATAATGTTGTATCTTATTGTTTTGTAACAATGAATTCAAAATTATTAAAACTTTATGTTGGTTATGATTGTACTGTATTGATATTGATTTATGATGTTCTAGTTGTCTGATCTTTTATTATGCTCCCATATTGAGATTCATTATAATTTCCATGTGTGTTGTTACATGTCGTGATGATTATTTATAAATGATATGGTTTATGTTGATGTATGTATTCATGGTGTGGTTGTGATATGTACTTTGTGATGATCTCGACTATTATGAGTTTGGTTGCATTATTTCTCTTGTTATTGATTGATGTTTGGGGTTTGTATTTATACACTTGCGATTTTATAGAGTTATGGCCCCAAGGAAAACCGCTACTGCTACCTCGTCACCCGCTATGACCCAGGCTGCTATCAGAAAGTTGGTTGCCGACAGTGTTGCTGCAGCTTTAGAAGAGCAGGCTGCTGCAATGGCACGAACTAGTAGCAATAACCGAGCCACTGCTGAAAGCGAGTCCGCTGCGACTCGGAAGTGTACCTATAAGGACTTCATAGCTTATAAACCATCTCACTTCAAAGGGACTGAAGGAGTGACAGAGCTTGCGCGATGGTTTGAGCGAACTGAGACTGTGTTTGTAAGGAGCGGTTGTGCCGCTGAAAGCAGAGTCTCATTTGCTACTGGAACATTGTTGGAAGACGCGTTGTCTTGGTGGAATGCAACTGCTCAGAAGATAGGTGTGGAAGAGGCCTATCAGATCACCTGGGCTGACTTTAAGGAGAAGATGTTGAAGAATTTCTGCCCTAGAGGCAAGATCAAGAAGCTAGAAGATGAGTTTCACACGTTGGTTGTGAAAGGAAATGATCTCAGGGCTTATGATAGGAGATTTCAGGAGCTTGCCACACTTTGCCCTTCAAAGATTCCCGACTTGGAAAAGTTGTTGGAAAGCTACATTGAGGGATTACCCAGGAGCATTGAGGGAAACGTTACCTCGTCAAAGCCTCAATCTTTGGAAGAAGCAATGACTATTGCCCAAAGACTGCTAGACCGGGAGATTAAGCGTAACTCTACTCAGGGGAACAACGATCACAAAAGGAAGTTTGATGATCGGAAGACAAACAACAACAACAACAACAACAACAACCGTAACCCCAACCGTAACTATCACCATGACATAAACACCCACCACAATCAACAGAACCGATGACAGGAAGCTGCCAGAGCTTATGTCGCCGCACCAGTTAAGGATGCTAGGTATGCTGGACCTCTTCCATTCTGTAACAAGTGTAAGATGTATCACACTAGACCATGCTATGCTAATTGTGGGAAATGTTCATGGACTGGACATAAGACACAAGATTGCAAGGCTACAGGAGCTAACTTGCAACCCGTAGCTGTAGTATTCCATGCTTGTAGAGAGAAAGGACACTACAGGCATCAGTGCCCTAATAAGGATAACAATGCACGTGGGAGAGCATATGTGCTGGGAGACGGAAATGTCCAGCAAGATCCGAACGTAGTCACGGGTACGTTCTTTCTAAACAACCACCTCGTTAAAGTTTTATTTGATTCCGGAGCCGATCAAAGTTTCGTATCTATTTCCCTTGCACCCCTACTTAATATTACACCGACCAAACTAGACACCACATATTAGATTGAACTAGCTGATGGAAAGCTAGTAAGTACTAACACTATACTCCGAGGTTGCACCCTACGACTACTAGACACCCCATTTGTCATTGACCTTATGCCTATTAGACTTGGTAGTTTCGACGTCGTTGTAGGAATGGATTGGTTATCCGAGAACCGCGCTAAGATCATTTGTGACGAAAAGGTCGTTCACATCCCTCTGAATGACAAAACCCTGATTGTTCACGGAGAGCGAAGTAAGACACGTCTGAACATCGTTTCTTGCGTCAAAGTTGGGAAGTACATCGAACGAGGATGTCAAGTCTTTTTGGCTCAAGTCACCGAGAAGAAGTCTGAAGAGAAGCGACTCGAGGATGTGCCAGTAGTCGGAAACTTTCCAAAAGTCTTTCCTGAGGACTTTGATGAGGCGAAAAATGATCCGTTTTTAGGGGGTCATTTAAGCCCGAATCCGACTTTATTTGATCAAATATTGCCCTAAATCGTTCCTTTTGTGATTTTAGGTGTTTGGAGAGTGAATTCTGGAAAAGAGGCTATTTTGGACGTTTTTGGAGCATAAAGTGAAGAAAACGACAAAGTACCAAAAATCCAAGCTGGAAATACAAGGTGACGGCGTCAAGGGTTTACTCTTGACGGCGTCAGACAAGATGAATATTTTACCGTAGCTGGTGACGGCGTCAGATGGAGAGATGACGGCGTCAAAGTGGCCAAGATTAATTTACCGTAGGTGGTGACGGCGTCACCAAGGCCGTCACAAGTGGATCTAGGGCGTCCGAGGAAGTGTATGGCGGCTAGTTGACGGCGTCAGATTTTACTCTTGACGCTGTCAGGACGATTTTCCTATATATAGTTTTCTAGTTTTTTCATTAAAAAGGGAGAAGTTTTGGTGAAACCCTAGAGACGATTTTGGTGCCTCTTTTACAGGTTTTTCAAGGGTTCCAAACCCTTGAGACCTTGCCTTGTAATTGAGATAAGTATACTCTTAATTCAATCAATATGTCTATGTGTTGGTTGTTTATCTTTTGTTCTTATCTTAATTCTACTATGCTAGGCTAGATTTCTTTTGTGTTTGCTTAGATCTAATGAAACCTAGATGTTGATTATGTGTTAATTACTTGTCTATTCTTGTTCTTGGATGAATGATATTATATGTTAGGCTTAAGAAAATTGGCAGATCTCCAAATGGTAACATGCTTGAACGTCTTAAGAAACATGAACCGAGGCGTACTAGGTCTTTATTGGTTGTATTTAATGCATGAGCCACTGTTTACAATCCCTATAGTTGTGTTGGGTCATGGTGTAGGAGGAGATAAGAGCTCATAGAGTTGGGGAGTTATGTATGCCACCCCACGAATGGTATTAAGGAATACAATCCGTCATCCATACAAGTGTAACAAGTAATTGACATGTAAAAGATATCTAGGGAGTAATGAAGTCTAAGTAAACACAATTTCTCCAAATACTGCTCACAACCTTAGTTTAATATTAGCTTAATTTCATTTTCATTAGTTTAATTAGTTATAAAGTAGTTTTTGGGTTAGTTGAATAACAACTAATTCCGCCCACTCTTCCAAAACCCGAGATTTTACTTGCTTTCATAAAATATAAAAACACAAAAATAATCATCTTTCATCTCTAGAACTATTAATTAGGCTTTCTAATCCTAGCGACACTATTCCTAAGCTGAACGATCAATCCCCCGGTACTTGTCACTATACTATACTACAACGATCAGGTACACTGCCTGGTGGGGGTTGTAAGCCTCGCGAGATCCCTCGAGAGGTAAAGCAAGGTGCGATTCCCACGCATCAAGTTTTTGGCGCCGCAGCCCGGGGAATAGTTATTGTCTAGGTTAGGATTTCTTTTTATTAGGTCTACTTGCTAGATTCCTTTCTAGTAAGATTTTTATTTTTATTTTTTAGGTCTTCTTTAAGTCTATCTTAATTCTTCGTGCCTTTGTTCGTAACTCTTCACCCTCCACCATCATGGCAACCAACGAATTCTCTAACCTTAGGATCACTAGGAGTCGTAGCACCACTAAAGACCTCGTCTTGCCTTATGCAGAACCCGAAAGGGAAATGTGTAGGCTAAGACGAACTCACTCAACACCTGAACCATCCAGCATTGCTATCGACTTTGATGCACCTCTCTCTGAAGAAAATTCAGAAAATCACGTCACAACCCCAAGCTCCCACAATGAGACGAATACTCCTATAACACCTCCTCCTAAGCGTCTCAAGGATTACTCTTCCCCAACTCCTCGTGGGTTTTCCAATGCCATTGTCTATCCAAACGAACATACCAACGAGGTCTTGCATGCAAATGATATTTGGCTCGTCAAAAATGTGTGTAAGTTTCACGGACTTGATGAGGAAAATCCAATCCAACACATCAAGGACTTCCTAAAAATAGTGGATACTATCGATACGGGTGGGGCTACTAGAAACACATCCCGACTACGATTCTTCCCTTTCACCTTATACGAAAAAGCCCAAGAATGGTATAACAAACTCCCTTCCGAATCTATTTTCACATGGGAGCAACTCATATCCAAGTTCTATGAGAAGTTCTTTCCACCTGGAAAAACCTCAGCATTTAGGGATAGGATCCTTCGTTTCCAAAAGGGGAAGGATGAACCCTTCCATAAAGCGTGGACCAGATTCAAAGATTTAATAAGACAAGTTCCACACCATGGTATTGAACTTTGGCTCTTGGTCCAAATCTTCTACGAAAATATCTCCTCTAATGACCGAAACGGAATCAACCAATCTAGGAAAGGAAGATTGGCCAATCTTAGTGCCGAGGAAGGGTGGGACAGAATTGAAGAATATGCCCAAGACCAGGATGACACTTGGGATGAACCTGAGTCGACTGACGGCATTTCTGAAACCATCTCGGATCGATTAAGCAAAGTTCACAAAAGAATGGATTGCCTAGCTGGATCGCAACCACCTAAAATGCTGTCAAACCCTTACTTGATCTGCGATTACTGTGGAGGTCCGCATGAGGTGGAGGAATGCGGAGGAGCAGCCACAACTGAACATGCATGCTTGTCAGGAGGAGACATTTATGCTGATCCCTCCCTTGTACCTTTCTACCAAAATGATGATTATACCCTCTGGGGAAACCTGGTAAGGAAAAGAGAAGGGGAGGGGGGCCCTGAATTCAAGATCAGGAGCAATTTCGAAGATGACCTTGGTCACTTCACTCATGAAAAAGACTTGCAAATGAAAGGGCTTAACGAGCTTTTCGACGAACAGCAGGAGGATGTCGGAGAATTTTTCAGCAAGCTTAACTCAGCCCTAGATAACCTCCAACCACCGTTTGAAAGAAGAAAAGACCCCATGCTCGCGATAACCACACGGGCCGGAACGACAACCAAGGACCCTCCTTACCCAAACTCATCCCCCGTCACACTCGATTCGGACAAACCTGGGGAAGAGGAGCAGGATGTCGGCATTGGCACCCCGGACCAACCACCCGTGACAACCCCCTCCCCATCAGCCCTTCCTAACCCACCTGTGAGGATACCATACCCATCCCGACTAAGGAACCAGAAAACTGAGAATGAAAACAAGAGGTTCTTGTCATACCCAAAAGACTCAGTTGTCACCATACCTCTCCTGGATGCTTTCTATCACATGCCGAAGTATAGCACATACTTCAAAAAGCTGCTCGCTAACAGGAAGAAGCTCGAGGGTCTTGTAACCCTGGGGGAAGAATGCTCAGTGGTGACCCATCGAGGGCTACCAAAGAAGGTAGACGATCCAGGCAGCTTCACCCTGCCATGCTCTATAGGACCTCTATCAATCAAGAACGCTCTTGCCGATTTGGGATCAAGTATCAATCTCATGCCTCTCTCTATGTTCCGTAAACTAGGATATTCCGGATTGAAGCCTACCCGTATGAACATCCAACTAGCCGATAGATCAGTCAAATACCCCGAGGGGATATGTGAGAACGTGCTAGTCAAGGTTGGGAAATTCAAATTCCCGGTCGACTTCGTAATCCTGGATATGGAGGAGGACGACGTGGTACCTATCATTTTAGGTAGACCATTTCTTGCTACCGCTCGTGCAGTCATCGATGTCTACGATGGCAAATTGACCTTGCGAGTAGGAGACGATAGCACAACCTTCGACATTAAGGATTCTATGGACCTCTCCCTCGAGGCATCCAACCGGCTCTACTTTATTGGGGAAGTAGATGAGCTTACAGATGTCATTGATGATTGCATCGATGAACAAATCGATGAAGGCTGGCTACGGGACGAGAGTTTTCTGCCTTTGCTAGAGGTGGAAAAGACAGAGGAGGTTAATGCAGTCTCCTTCTATCCCAGGCAAGAAGCAACGGAGCATCTCGAGCTCCGAAAGCCCGAGAACAAGCTCAAACCTTCTATTATCGAGCCCCCTGACGTTGATCTTAAAGAGCTCCCTAATCATTTGGAATATGCCTTTCTTCAGGGAGAGAACCAACTCCCGATAATCATAAACTCTTCCTTGGAAAAGGAACAAAAAGTTAAACTCTTAGAGGTCCTGAAGAAATACAAGGGGGTGCTCGCATGGAGTGTGGCCGACATTAAGGGGATTGACTCAACTTTTTGCACACATAAGATTCTTATGGAGGAAGATTATAAACCTACTGTGCAACCCCAGAGGCGAGTAAACCCTAACATTAAGGAAGTAGTGAAGAAAGAAGTGATCAAACTCTTGGATGCAGGACTGATTTACCCAATCTCGGATAGCCCATGGGTCAGTCCTGTGCAGGTTGTACCTAAAAAGGGTGGAATGACTGTAGTAAAAAATGACAAGGGTGAGATGGTGCCCCAGAGGACTGTCACTGGATGGCGGGTATGCATTGACTATCGGAAGCTCAACGATGCCACGAGGAAAGATCACTTTCCCTTACCATTCATTGATCAGATGTAAGAAAGATTATCTGGACACGAGTACTATTGCTTCTTGGATGGATTTTCAGGATATTTTCAAATCCCCATAGCACCTGAGGACCAAGAAAAGACCACGTTCACTTGCCCTTATGGAACGTTTACTTACAAAAGGATGCCTTTTGGGCTGTGTAATGCCCCCGCCACTTTCCAATGTTGCATGACCGCAATCTTTCACGAACTAATGGAAGACAGCATGGAGGTATTCATGGATGACTTTTCAGTCTTCGGAAACTCCTTCGACCGCTGTCTTGCTAATTTAGAAAAGATGCTTAAACGTTGTGAGGAAACCAACTTGGTGTTGAACTGGGAAAAGTGTCATTTCATGGTAAAGGAAGGGATTGTGTTGGGGCATAAGATTTCAGGAAGCGGGATAGAGGTGGACCAAGCTAAAGTTGAAGCTATATCTAAGTTACCATACCCCACGACTGTTAAGGCAATACGCAGCTTTTTGGGGCACGCCGGATTTTATCAGAGATTCATCAAGGACTTCTCCAAAATTGCCCGGCCAATGACTCAATTGCTTGTGAAGGATGCTCCATTCGATTTTTCCCAAGAATGCAAAGATGCTTTCGACCTCCTAAAAAGGGAACTCACTCAAGCTCCAATCATGATCACACCCAACTGGGAGTTACCATTTGAAATAATGTGTGACGCCAGCGACTTCGCTGTCGGGGCTGTATTAGGTCAGCGACATGACAAGCTTTTCCAACCTATTTACTACGCTAGCAAAACCATGAATCCCGCCCAAGAGAACTACTCCACCACCGAAAAAGAATTATTAGCCGTAGTGTTTGCATTCGACAAATTCCGACAATATCTTGTCCTTTCAAAGACAGTCGTCTTCACTGACCACTCAGCTCTTAGATATCTGTTTGTGAAGCAGGACGCCAAGCCACGACTGATTCGGTGGATCTTGTTGCTGCAAGAATTTGATGTTGAGATTCGCGATAAGAGGGGGGCAGAGAATCTAGCCGCTGATCATCTATCTCGTCTTGAAAACCCCCTGGATGAACACGATAGAAGTGAGATTAAAGATTCGTTTCCTGACGAACAACTAATGTCTATCCTTGATTCGGAACCATGGTACGCCGACTTTGCCAATTACTTCGCAAGTAGATGTAGGCTTGTTCCTGAACACCTGACTAAATACGAGAGGAAGAGGTTCTTTTCCCAGCTAAAATACTACTTCTGGGATGAACCATTTTTATTCCTAAGGTGTCCTGACCACATTGTAAGGCGTTGTGTTTCGGAGAATGAGGCAGTAAAAATCATGAGGGAATGTCACTCCGGTCCCTCTGGAGGGCATCATGGGATAAATGTTACTGCCCGAAAGATTCTCGATGCAGGATTCTATTGGCCCACAATTTTCCGTGATGTAAAAGATATGGTACAAGCGTGTGATGCATGTCAACGGGCTGGAAATATATCACGTAGGGATGAGGCACCTCAGAACTTTATACAAGTTTGTGAGGTATTCGATGTTTGGGGAATTGACTTTATGGGACCCTTTCCGTCCTCAGGGGGAAACGAGTACATCTTAGTCGCCATTGACTATGTTTCGAAATGGGTTGAAGCACAAGCCCTTAGGACTAATGATGCTAGAGTGGTCATTCATTTCCTGAAAAAGCTTTTCGCAAGATTCGGGATTCCGAAAGCTCTCATCAGCGATAGGGGGACACATTTTTGCAACGCACAAATGGAAAAGGTAATGAAGAGGTATGGAGTACCCCACCGATTCTCCACCGCCTATCATCCACAAACCAATGGCCAAGTCGAAAACACCAATAGAGCTATTAAAAGAATACTTGAAAAAACGGTTAGTCAAAACAGAAAAGACTGGTCATTCAAACTCGACGAAGCCTTATGGGCATTCCGAACTGCCTACAAAACACCTATTGGAACGACCCCGTTTCGCATGGTGTATGGTAAGGCATGTCATTTACCGGTAGAATTAGAACACAAGGCTTATTGGGCGCTTAAGGCATGCAACTTAGATTACACAACTGCAGGGAATAATAGGTTTTTGTAATTACACGAGCTTGATGAGCTTAGATTAGAAGCCTACGAATCATCCATCACATATAAAGAGAGAGCTAAAAGATGGCATGATCAAAGAATTAAGAAACCCAAAGAATTTTCAGATGGAGACAAGGTCCTATTATACAATTCTCGGTTGAGATTATTTCTGGGAAAACTTAAGTCTAGATGGTACGGGCCGTTCACGGTGAAGAATTCCTCTAAATTTGGAGCAGTAGTGCTAGTTGATGATGAGGGTAGGGAATTCACGGTTAACATACAACGTGTAAAACATTACCAGGAAAATAACAATGAAATGATTAATGAGGAGGATGTGATGTTTGATGATGAAGTCACGTAGTAACCCACGACTTTGAGTCTAGCTACAAGACTCGTAAATAAAGAAAAGCGCTTCTTGGGAGGCAACCCATGTTTTGTGTGATTTTAATTGTTTGATTGTTATTTGCTTCAGTATGCATGTTTTATTTTTATTGTTGGTTGATCATGTTTCTCAATTAAAATGTGAAATACTTTATTATGTTGTTTGGCATAGTCCTAACTTCAACCTAAAGGTATTTTTGCAAAAGATAAGTGTAAGGGGAAACCCCAAATATGTTTTTAAGAAACAAACCGATCATGATTCTCCACAATATTTAATGAACATGTATATTCGTATTTGTTAGAGTCAAATGCTTGTATCGAGTCATAATGAAGTTTTGCAGGATTTTCCAGGAAGTAGGACAAGGTTTTTCCAGAAATTTTCCGGAAACTTAACATAAAGATTTCTGCAGGTCCATTCTGACGGCGTCAGGCAATTGCTCTTGACGGCGTCAGGAGTCAAAAATCTGGAAATTTTACCCGTTTTGTTTTTCTAACGGAGTCTTATGGTTTTTGTGAATTATTAAGTTTTATAATCTCCAGGAAATCTGCAAACTTCATTCCACAAGCATTATATCTTACTTTGTTTTCTAGGATTTAGTAACTTATATAGGATGCCGCCGATTTTACGCGAGGTTGCCTTGTCTACTTTTGTCAGGATTTACAGGTTATTTAAGACAAGAAGATGATTTATATTCTGGAAGGGAAGCTTTGATTGCTCATTTTCTTGGAGGAAGATTTAACCTGGCCAACCTAAAATCCATACTGAGCGAATCAGGGGAGTATTTGATTTCATTCTCTTTACTTTTTCACTTTTACATTCTTTACTTGAACATTGGGGACAATGTTCATCCTAAGTGTAAGGGGAGGGTAAAAAGATGATACCTTACATATGCACTTTCGCTTGAGTTTGTTTTGTTTGATAGTAGATGAGTAATAAAACTATGAGAAATACTTGTTAGTGTAATTTTAGCGCCAAATTTAAAAATTTTTACAACATTTAGGAGTGAAACTTTAGCTATAGCAAGCGTCTCATGGATAGGAGGTTGTATGACTAGCACATAACCGTATATTCAGAAAAATTTTCCACCCAAAAATGTGAGGTTCGCCTTTAGATTTGATAGGAAAAGCATTTATTATTGGTGCTTATGAGTGTACCGGTAGCATTTAGATTCTAGAACTTGCGTTAGTGATGCATCCCGAGACCGCTAGTGAGACTACATTCGTGTGGTAGGATTTACTACATGATAAGAGGCATTAGGATCACCCTTGTGTTAAACCCGTATTATAATTACTTGACCATTTAAGTCATATTACTTGGCTAGTTAAGTCAACTAATTTTTCCCACACCCTTAGCGTTGTACTCATTTTTAGTACACGATACCCCTAGTACACCCCTCCGAGCCTATCTTTTCGTTTCTAACTTTAAGCATCTTACTTAAAGGAAGAATTTGTTACACCCCACTTAAATGTACACCCAAATCGCCTTAGCCTTCCGTGTATGCGCTCATTTTTAGTGCATTATTGTTATTTGTTAAACCCTAAGTTAACTTTCTAATTGATTACATGGTTGCTAAGTCGAGTCATACCCTTGTACATATTGTTTTGGGATGATTGGGACTCATGGGTAAGTACTTATTTTATGGAGTAATGGGGAAGAACATCATATTATTACCCCCATATGTACGTTAATCTTAAAAGTGCTCCAAGTGTTTTGATTTTCTTAATTCGAGTCATTAGAATAATTAAATGTAAAGTATGTAAAGATTCAAGTGTAAGGGGATTGCTCAAACCCCTATGATGTATTATTTTGGATGGTAGGGTAAGAGTGTATGCAAAAAAGAAAAAAAAAAGAAAAAAAAAATCGAAAAAAAATATTAAAAAAAAAATAGAAAAGAAAAAGAGAAAAACATACGGACTACCATCCCGTTTTCATTCTATGTTCATTTTATGTTTTTGTTATTTTTCATTTATTAGCTTAAGTCGAGTCTAGTCTTGGCTTAGCAACGCCATCTTGTATATGTAATTTACTAAGATTGTTAACTCGCCACCAGTAAAATTCCCCTTTATCCAACAAAACCGTGTAATTCATATCCCTACACCTAACGTTATAACCCTTTTAAAAGACCTCTTTGATAGTTTATTCTAGGTGCTTACGCCATGTGGTGGAGGTTTGATCCTTTCCCAAGCCTATGGTAATCTATTTTGCTATGACAGGTAGTGAGAGATATCTTCCATTTCCATAATGTTATATTACTTTATTACACCCGAGAGATGTGAGTATCTAAACACTATTTGTGAGGTGCTTGTGTATGACCTCCGTGCTTGTCTATTGGTCTTTAGTGGAACGATTATTTGTTGTAATTACTTTTATATTAGTGTTAAATGACCCCTAACTTGTCTTTTGAGTAGAATAAAAGCTCATTTGCTTGAGGACAAGCAAATCTCAAGTGTAAGGGTATATGATGAGGCGAAAAATGATCCGTTTTTAGGGGGTCATTTAAGCCCGAATCCGACTTTATTTGATCAAATATTGCCCTAAATCGTTCCTTTTGTGATTTTAGGTGTTTGGAGAGTGAATTCTGGAAAAGAGGCTATTTTGGACGTTTTTGGAGCATAAAGTGAAGAAAACGACAAAGTACCAAAAATCCAAGCTGGAAATACAAGGTGACGGCGTCAAGGGTTTACTCTTGACGGCGTCAGACAAGATGAATATTTTACCGTAGCTGGTGACGGCGTCAGATGGAGAGATGACGGCGTCAAAGTGGCCAATATTAATTTACCGTAGGTGGTGATGGCGTCACCAAGGCCGTCACAAGTGGATCTAGGGCGTCCGAGGAAGTGTATGGCGGCTAGTTGACGGCGTCAGATTTTACTCTTGACGCCGTCAGGACGATTTTCCTATATATAGTTTTCTAGTTTTTTCATTAAAAAGGGAGAAGTTTTGGTGAAACCCTAAAGACGATTTTGGTGCCTCTTTTACAGGTTTTTCAAGGGTTCCAAACCCTTGAGACCTTGCATTGTAATTGAGATAAGTATACTCTTAATTCAATCAATATGTCTATGTGTTGGTTGTTTATCTTTTGTTCTTATCTTAATTCTACTATGCTAGGCTAGATTTCTTTTGTGTTTGCTTAGATCTAATGAAACCTAGATGTTGATTATGTGTTAATTACTTGTCTATTCTTGTTCTTGGATGAATGATATTATATGTTAGGCTTAAGAAAACTGGCAGATCTCCAAATGGTAACATGCTTGAACGTCTTAAGAAACATGAACCGAGGCGTACTAGGTCTTTATTGGTTGTATTTAATGCATGAGCCACTGTTTACAATCCCTATAGTTGTGCTGGGTCATGGTGTAGGAGGAGATAAGAGCTCATAGAGTTGGGGAGTTATGTATGCCACCCCACGAATGGTATTAAGGAATACAATCCGTCATCCATACAAGTGTAACAAGTAATTGACATGTAAAAGATATCTAGGGAGTAATGAAGTCTAAGTAAACACAATTTCTCCAAATACTGCTCACAACCTTAGTTTAATATTAGCTTAATTTCATTTTCATTAGTTTAATTAGTTATAAAGTAGTTTTTGGGTTAGTTGAATAACAACTAATTCCGCCCACTCTTCCAAAACCCGAGATTTTACTTGCTTTCATAAAATATAAAAACACAAAAATAATCATCTTTCATCTCTAGAACTATTAATTAGGCTTTCTAATCCTAGCGACACTATTCCTAAGCTGAACGATCAATCCCCCGGTACTTGTCACTATACTATACTACAACGATCAGGTACACTGCCTGGTGGGGGTTGTAAGCCTCGCGAGATCCCTCGAGAGGTAAAGCAAGGTACGATTCCCACGCATCAGACTTTCATGGCCTTCCGCCGACTCGTCAAGTGGAATTTCAAATTGACTTGATGCCAGGAGCAGCACCCGTAGCACGAGTACCCTATAGGCTAGTGATGAGTGTGTAAATACTCATCATTTTTGTCTTATATGAACTGCCAAAACGTCCAAAAACACTCAGTAATGCATCAAAATACTAAAAATATTCCAAAATTGTGTTTTATACGTTTTATATGCAAAATGTTTAAAAACAAATGAAAAACGAACAAAGTTTGCATAATTGGCAGTTTCAGTCCCTCAAGTTTCAAAAATTGACAAAACTAGTCCCTGAAGTTTTAAAACGAAAGAAAAGTCAACCCAAGGCATTTAAAAGTGAAATATGATCAAAAACGATCCTTGGGTAAAAAGTTTGAGAAAATTACACACTTGGTCCCTCAGAATCCAAAATTTACATAAAAGGTCCCTGAAGTTTGGTGAATTTACAGAAATAGTCCCCGGGTGTTTAAAAAATGAAAAATATCCAAAATACCCCTTGTACTATTTACACATGACAAACATGGTCCATTTCAAGTACTTTGGTGAAATTACATAATCAGTCCCTGAAGTTTGGCGAATTGGCAAAAATAGTCCCCGGGAATTTCAAAAGTGAAATTTATCAAAAATGCCCTGGTACTATTCACATGTGATAACTTAAACCCTTATTTAAACTTTGGGAATGTCACAATTTCAGACCATCAACTTTTACTTAATTACAATTTTGGTCCTTGTGATTTGTTAATAAATAACCAAACGGATCCTTTTATTACCCTTAACCAAAAACAAAACCAACTAGCCCACCCATGTTACTAAACCTAAGCCCAACCTCAGCCCACTAAATTAAACCCAGTCCACTCCCTGGTTTGACCTCGGTCAACGACCAGTCAAACAAAACCAAACCCACCAAATACCATCTTCCCCCCTCAAAACCACTCCCCCCTCACCTGCAATACCACCTCCACCATCACCACTTGCCTCTGCCACCCCATCCCTTATCCCAATTACACCTCCCAAGGGCAATTAATGCCACCCCCCTCCTAGGCTACCCTAATCAGACCCAATTGGCTCAAAAAGGCCTTTCCCGCCAAAATTGGAAAGAGGGCAAGAGGGTGCAAAAAGTCATGCTAGTTGCTGGGATGTGACCAGTGGGACCTACAAGACTCATTAGGGTGCTATAAGGAGCAAGAGGAGCAGAAGTGAATGGGGAGTTAGTTAATTAGATTAGTTAGTTTAGTGTAATGTCGAAATAGTAAAATTTCCATTTCCATTGTAATTGTAATCTTTCTAGTGTCTTATTAAGTTAATTCAGTGTATGTTAAACATTCTCAAGTAACCAATTTAAGTTTCTCAGTTGATTTAATCTTTGTGCAAGTTTTACTCAAATTCTCATTATTAGCTTAATATTGATGTTTATTGTTATTATGGATTGAAATAACTCATATAAGCCCTGACATAGCTTATTATAGTTATTTGAAACCTAAATTATCAGTTTCAATTAGAAAAAGAAAATACAAAAAGAAATCAAGAAAGTAGAAAAATAAATAAGAAAATCTGTGTTTGTACTGATGAAGGCATGGAGCATGTTACTTATGGATGAATATGGTTTGTAGTACCTCAGGTGAGGTGTTAGGTTAGTGACTTGTTCTTGGTTCTTGGTTTGCTCACCTCAGTCAATACCCATTGTAAGTAAGTTCTATTTCCATTTTGGCATTCCACTGTTCCTAAGTTTATTTGCTATTTTCATTTGATTTTATATGCTTAGTTGGTGTTTGATAGTCCATTAATTACTTAGTTTAGTTTAAATGCTCATTAGAATTCAAGTTTGATCAAAATCTCTTTTCTACTGCCTAAATTAGTGTATTGTTGAATCTTGGGTTTTTGTTGTTACTTTTGATGCTTGCATACCTAAATTGTTCTAATTTATGATAATTTGAGCTTGTGCTTCTGTTTTATGGTTTGGATTAGCTTAATGGTTTGAAAAGTTTCGATTTCATAATTTTAAGGGGTGTTTGGTTTAGGCAGTTCCTACATGTTCCAATAAGCTTTTGTTGTTGCCTTTAGTTTAGAAACATTACTATAGGTCAAGTTAGGTTAGATACAGCATAAAATTACATCATTCTCTCATAAAAAGTCAAATCAAAAAGAAATCCCACCACCACAGTTAACTGTGGTGGTTTTTGGGTTCCATAGCCCCTCATTTCCTTATATAAGTTGTTCTTTTAACTTAATTTGCTTTTAACTTAACCTATAAACATGTTTTCAGTAGTATAGAAGCAATCAAAGTTGAAAAAAGTCAAGTTTTAAGTTTTTTTTACAAAATAGTCAAATATGCATGTTCAGGTTTTTCTCAAAACTCAAAGAATTGTTTTGATTTTTGTAGTGGGACTCAAGGGTTGAAGTTTGTTCCTAATCATAACCCCCCAGCTCATGTTTTGAATCCTACCACTTCCATATTTTTGGGATTTTTCCCTTGGGCCCCACATTGAGCCAAAGTGAGCTGCAGGGCAACAAGCTGCCCTGTGCAGCAGCTCAGCCCTCCAACACCACCACTTTGTGGTGGCTTTCCTACCACCTCAGTGGGCCCCAGGCCATGACCCTTGCATCTCCCAACCCCCCTCCTACCAGGGCTTCTAGTTTGACCAATGGGTTGACCTAGAAATACCTGGGACCCACCTGGTTGAGCCTTGCATGTTTGTCCCACTTCTGAGTGCTCTTGGATTAGCTTATTTTTGCTTTTCTAGCTTATTCTCTTTGTTTTCTCTTTTCTTTGGCTTATTTAGATTTCATTTAGCTTAGATTAAGTTTATTTCATAATTAGTTTTGAGTTTGTAGCTTATTATAGCTTATTTAGTTTTAAAAATCAAATTTTAAGTTAAATAAGCACTGTTAAGCAAATAAGCTTGTACAGGGCTTATTTAGCTTTTGTAAAAAATTTTCCTTTTTTAAAGTTGCTTATAATTAGCTGTTATTTAGTTTTGTAAAATAAAAATTAAAAATAAAAAATAAAATTGCAAAAAGTGGGGTGTGGGATTCGAACTTGGGACCTCAGGCTTAGTATAACATGCATATTCACCACACCCCCTTCCAACTGCTCTGGGGCACCAGTTCCGTTGGAAGAGGGGTGCCTCTCATATTTATATAGTCTATAGTGTAGTTAGCTTATTAATATGTATTAGCTTATTTAACTGCTTATTTTTAATCCTTTTTAGCTTTTCCAATTTTTTACAAGTTTCTGTCAGTATTGAGTTCTTATAGAAAAATTTTCATATTTTTATAAATTAGTTTAATATTTATTATAATTAAAATAGTTTAAATTAGGTTTAAATAATAATTAGTATTTAATTATATAAATAGCTTATTTATTAGCACTTAGGAAATTTTATATTTTTATAAAGTTTCTATTATATTAATGTAGTTGTAGAAAAAGTTTTATAATTGTAACTTTCCATTTAGTAATTATTAGAATTAATTTTAGTTTTATTAATTATTAATTAATAATTAGTTTAAAATAGCATTATTAGTTTTTATTAAGTGAAACCTTGTTTTTATATTTTTTTATAGCTTTTATATGTTATAAAGTAATTTTAGAAATTTTATTAGAATTTTTACTGTTCATTTAGTATTTTTCTTAATTTAAAATAGTTTAATTAGTTAATTAATGTTTAATTAGTAATTATTTAATAGAAAATTCATAAAAAGACAAAAACACTTATTTTTAATTTTAAAATTAGTTTTTAGTTATTTTATAATTTTAGGAATTTTATTTTCATTTTTCTAGTATTTAATTAGTATTAAATTATATTTAAGTGTTTTAATTATTAATAATTAGTAATAATTAGTATTTAATTAATATTAAATAATTAATTAGGGTTAAAATTTATTTTAATTTTCTAAAAATTTTCTTTTACCCTTAGGTTTGTAAAAAAGTCATTTTCACCCCCTGGGTGTTTTCAGATTTCCGTTTTTACTTTTTATTTCGTACGCTTACGTTTTATTTAAACGTGAACGTACGCGTTTTAAGTTTTAAACGTTTCTGATTTTCCTTACTTTCCAGTATTGTTAATATAGTGTATTTAAGCTGTTTTCTTTCATATTCCAGTAGTGTAATCATCACCACTCATTTATATCCATTTTCATCCAAATTCACCCGATCACGAAACCGTTTTAATACCATCCACACCTCGTCGGGACATAACGACCCGGGGAAACCCTATACTTCCACGGAGCATTGATTCTAGGTTGTCTTTGACTTGTTGACCTTGGTCAATAATAATTAGACGGTTTAGGCTCAATCAATTTTTGGCGCCGCTGCCGGGGAGGTTGTGCGCATATTCTACACGGTTTTGCAGATTAGTGAATCTGGATATACATTCATTGTATATTTACCATTCCTTGTTCATATTTTCTTATTTTAAAAACAAAACTGTTTCTAAAAACTTTGTAAAATTAGTTTTCAACAAACACAAAAACACAAAAAAAAATTTCTTTCTAATAAAATGTTTTCCAAAAACACCAAAAATATCCATCTTTACCCTCTCACCTTTTTGATTCTCCATTTCTTACCCTCTAAAACCTTTTGATTCTTTCTATGTCTCATCCACACTTTCTGATTTGTCAGTGGTGTGGTAATCCTTATAATGGTGGCAATTGCCCCAGTTGTGGCATGGTAGAGTCAGGAAACGGGTCTGTCTATAACCAGAATCCCTATTCCTACCATGACACAACTGATTCATTCCATCAGTTACCACACCATGAGACTCAGCAGTTTTACTGTTGTGAGTACTGTGGTGGTTCACATTACAGTTCTGATTGTCAATCAGGAAACACGCTTATCTATGAGCAGTTTCCTGATAACAATGATAACTCAAGCACATACAACCCACAACCACATCAGTTACACTGTTGTGATTACTGTGGAGGTCCACACTTTAGCTCTGATTGTCAAACGAGGAATCCATTTCCTTGTAACAATTATGACTCTTCGTATCAAGACCAACCTCCACAGTGTCAAACTATCCTAGCAACTCCTCAAATCCAGCAAGACTTTTTAGAAGTTCTTGAGAAATTTAAAGAACTTAAGGAGGAGTTAGCTAATATTTCACTCCGCCAAACTCCAAGTTCTTCTTGTGCATATTGTGGGGGTCCTCATAATGATTTTCAATGTCAACCTTACGGTTTTGACACATCCACATCCCCACAATTTCCTTTCATTCCAAATTCTCGTGGGAAAACAATGGCAGAATTACTTGCTGAAGAACGAGAATCTGGAAAAAGCATGGAAGAATTATTGGCTGAGCAACGAGCAGCTAAATTTCGTGCTAATATTCGCAATACTGCTCTATTTGATGACTATGATGACAGTGATGATGAAGATAACATTGTTATTATTCAAAAAGATTCATCAAAGTCATCAGTTGATATCCCAGCAATTGAGATTCCATCTCAAACAACTGCTGTCACACCCGAGGTTTCCACTCACTCTCCGAACATGGGGGATGAGCATCTTGACACTGTTCCTTCAAAGGAATCGGACGAATTCATAAACTCTAGTGTCGAGATCCTTATCCCAATCCCAGGAGAGTCACAGGGAACTTTGGATCATGTGTGTGATCTACCTTCTCACCCTGAAAATCCAAAAGATCATTTTGAGACCTTCTCCGATTTTAATGATAATTACACATCTTATGGAGAAGTTGAGTATGAGGAGGCACCATTTCCTCATTCGGATGTTGACCCTCTTATTGAGGAAGTCACAAACGAACTTACTCACATCAATCCACTTCCTTTGGGAAATGATGATGGTCTCCTTGATTTTGAAGCCGATGTGGGAGAAACTGAAAATCTTTTAAACTCTAATCCCGACATCGAGCTTAGTACTTCCCATGCTGATGAAAATTCTTTATCTTCTGGAGACATCAGTCATGTGGAAGGTTTGCCTTCTGAGCTAGTTAGCTTAGAAGAAGAGAATGATGAGATTGACACTGAAATCAAGGATGAAGCACTTCGTGCAACATTATTGAAAGTCAATCTCCTCATTTCTAAAATCGAGGCTTTCAATATGAAACCTATTTCATCTCCTATCCCCATAAAGGATAGTGACATTCTCTCCGATGACCCTATACCGGAATTTGAAGCCTTTACTTTTGATCCTTTGGGAGAGAATATTAGTGGCAATACCACTTCTCATTCTCATAATTCTCTCCCCGATTATGAATCATTTACCTTCGATGAGTTCTCCTGTGAACTCACGCACATCAATCCTGAATATGATTCATTCACATTTGATGAGTTCTCCTGTGAACTCACTCATGTCATGACTCCTCCGGAGTTTGTTATCCCGGGGGGAGATGCTCTCAATCATGAGAATTTGCAAATTCCCACCCACCCTCCCGGGATGTTTACGAGCTTAACCTTTGAAATCCAAAATCAGGCTAATGAGCCTGCCTTCGAGGAAGAAGATCTTATCATGATTTTCATCATGGTTTTCTTCCTTTTCTTCACCTACAGGGTGACTTCTCCTGTTCTTCACTCCTTCGGGAATGAAGACATTATCTTTGATCCCGGCATTTTCATGTATCATTATCTTGAGCCGGGACTATGTCTCATCGGTGTGGAACTTTCACGTGCTTCAAATGTTTATCCAAACATTTTGAATGAAAGTTTTTCCACATCCTGCTTCCCCAAGGACTAATGAATTCGGGGTCGAGTCAAGCTAGCGACTCGGCAAACAAAAACAAAGCATGTTTATAGGGTTTTCACCCTAAGTGTGGGGGAGTCCCCCATGCTATGATTACAGAAGTGAAAATACAAATGATGTTTTCCACGCTTAGCTTGTAATGTTGCCCTTTTACGTTCAAAATGTCGGCATAATAGCCGGGACTTTGAATATTGAGGACAATATTCATGATTAGTGTGGGGGGTATTCGCTATTCTAGCGAATTTTATCACATTTTACTATCTAATACCCCCGTTTTTGACCAAAAATTTTTAAAAATTTTTTCACTTGAGCTCAAAATTTTTTGTGGTAATCAATCCGCCTTGTCTAAACGACAAAAGGGATTGGCTAGTCCAGGAGCAAACGGCTCTTGGTAAAGACATCTCAAATCCGTTGACAGCTTGCAATTTGCCCAAAATTGCATGGTTCCTCAACTCCCCGAAAACAAATGAGTTGGCTAGCCCGCAAGATTATGGCTTGTGGTAAAGGCCGTGGAAAAACCATAATTGGTAATCAGCTCACCAAGATGTTGACTATTCCATCAAGAGCTGGCTAGTCCAGAAGCAAACGGCTTTTGGTAAAGACTAATCAAATCCGTTGACAGCTGGTGGTTTGCTCAAAATCACACGGTTATCAGGTGTGCCACAGTTCTTACACCTGGCTACTCCAGAAGTGATGGCTTTTGGTAAAGAGTTTAAAATCCATTAGTTTTCTCAAAAGATTGCTAGGGACTAGCAATAGTTTAGTGTATGATTCTGAGGATGTCTCAAAACTTCAAAAAGCTTTGTCAGAGCTTATCTAAGCTTATGAGATCATATAACAACAACAACTAATCAACATACAACAACTTGAGATTTTTGTACTTTCTTCAAGTTCTAATTTAGGTTTAGAAAATATTTTTATAAATTTTTAGTTTAATTTAGATCATTTGTCATTTTTAGTTTAATTAAATTAGATTTTAATTTAGAATTTAAATAGTTTAATTAATTAAATAATAGTTTAATATTATTTTAATCACTTTTATAATTTCTTTTTTATTTTTAATTTTAAGTTTTGAAAAGTGTCATAAGCACCCCCTGTAGTTTCATAATTACCTAAAACCCACTTTTCCAGTCCGATACGTGATCTTAATTGTCAATTTGTGCATATATCTGGTATCTGATTATTGTGAATATTATATCTGTTTGTCAATACCAAAATAACAGTAGCAATATCATTCCTACATCATCTGGCTACTGTCCTCAGTGCCACTTTCTCATAAACGATTCCAAAAGCACCATTTCAATCTCGCTGGGACTTTCACGACCCGGGGAAGCACCGTCGGAAATGAAGGAGTTATCTGGGCAATTGCAGGAATTGTCAGATAAAGGATTTATTCGCCCAAGTTCATCACCGTGGGGAGCCCCGGTGTTGTTTGTAAAGAAGAAGGATGGAACCTTCAGGATGTGTATCGATTATCGTGAGTTGAACAAACTTACGGTGAAGAATCGATATCCGTTGCCAAGGATTGACGATTTGTTTGATCAACTGCAAGGATCGAGTGTCTACTCGAAGATTGATTTAAGATCGGGTTATCACCAACTGAGAGTTAGGGAAGAAGACATCCCTAAGACGGCTTTCAGGACAAGATACGGTCACTACGAATTCCAAGTAATGCCATTCGGTCTAACAAATGCACCCGCTGTATTTATGGACTTAATGAACCGAGTGTGCAAACCCTATTTGGATAAGTTTGTGATTGTATTCATCGATGATATCATTATTTATTCACGTAGTAAGGAAGAGCACGCAGAACACTTAAAGGCTATACTAACATTGCTCAGAGAAGAGAAATTGTACGCCAAATTTTCAAAGTGTGATTTTTGGATTGAGAAGGTGCAATTTCTTGGGCATGTTATCGATAGTAAAGGTATTCATGTTGATCCCGCCAAGATCGAAGCTGTTAAAAATTGGGCGTCACCGACGAGTCCTACCGAGATACGCCAATTTTTAGGTCTTGCTGGATACTATCGGAGATTTATTGAAGGTTTTTCAAGGATTGCTAAACCTTTGACTGAGTTAACACAGAAGAAGAAGAATTTTGACTAGGGAGAGGAGCAAGAATCGGCATTTCAGTTCTTGAAGCAGAAGCTTTGTGAAGCACCGATATTGGCATTACCCGAAGGAAGTGAGGACTTCGTGGTATATTGTGACGCATCAATCCAAGGTTTGGGTGTCGTATTGATGCAGAGACTTAAAGTAATCGCTTACGCTTCTAGACAACTTAAACCCCACGAGGAGAACTACACTACTCATGATCTAGAATTAGGAGCGGTAGTATTCGCTCTTAAGATCTGGAGACACTACCTATATGGAACCAAGTGTACGGTTTTCACCGCTCACAAGAGTCTTCAGCACATTTTAGATCAAAAGGAGTTGAACATGAGGCAACGTCGATGGCTAGAGTTACTAAGTGACTATGATTGTGAGATTCGTTATCACCCGGGGAAGGCAAAGATGCCTTGAGTCGAAAGGAACGACTTAGACCCCTCAGAGTTAGATCATTGGGTATGACAATTAGATCACCACTGCCATCTCAAATTCTTGAAGTTCAAGCTGAGGCCCTTAAGGAAGAGAATAGACCGTACGAGAAGATTTATGGCATGCCAGAAAGCACGAATGGATTTGTCAAGAAACCAGATGGAAGGCTGTGTTTCAAGGACAGAAGTTAGATTCCATTGTATGGAGGAATACGAGACCTCATCATGCATGAGTCTCATAAGTCTAAATATTCCATTCATCCTGGTTCGGACAAGATGTATCACGATCTAAAGAAGTTGTATTGGTGGCCAAACATGAAAGCTGGCATTGCAGAGTATGTCGGTAAGTGTTTGACCTGCTCAAGAGTAAAGGTTGAACATCAAAAACCATCCGGTCTTTTGATTCAACCCAAGCTACCAATGTGGAAATGGGAAAGGATTACAATGGACTTCATTACGAAATTACCCAAGACATCGAGTGGGTTGGACATTATTTGGGTTATTGTCGATCGTCTCACGAAGTCAGCGCACTTCTTAACAATCAAAGAGACTGATGATATGGACGTTCTTGCACGTTTGTACCTAAAGGAGATAGTTTCCCGGCATGGAGTGCCGATTTCGATTATCTCCGACCGAGACAGCCGTTTCACGTCTAACTTTTGGCGATCTTTACAGAAAGCCTTGGGAACTAAGTTAGATATGAGTACCGCTTACCATCCACAGACTGATGGTCAAAGTGAAAGGACTATACAGACCCTAGAGGACATGCTTAGGGCATGTGTGATCGATTTTGGAAAAGGCTGGGATAAACACCTACCGTTAGCAGAGTTCTCATAACAACAGTTATCACGCTAGCATTAAGGCTGCACCGTTTGAAGCACTTTATGGAAGAAAGTGTAGATCACCAGTTTGTTGGGCTGAGATTGGAGATGTACAACTCTCAGGTCCCGAGTTGATTCTTGAAACCACTGAGAAAATAGTAAAGATTAGGCAACGATTACAAGTCGCTAGGGATCGGCAAAAGAGTTATGCCGATGTGCGAAGGAAACCAATAGAGTTTCAAGTTGGAGACAAGGTCATGCTTAAGGTATCACCTTGGAAAGGGATGATTAGGTTTGGAAAACGGGGAAAGCTAAACCCGAGATACGTTGGACCTTCGAGATCATTGAAAGGATCGGTCCCGTGGCTTACAAACTTGAATTACCTGAGGAACTCAGTAGAGTACACAACACCTTCCACGTGTCAAATTTGAAAAAGTGTTTATCGGATGAAACCCTTGTGATTCCGTTGAAGGAGATCAGAATCGACGATAAGTTGAACTTTATTGAGGAACCCGTTGAGATTATGGATAGGGAGGTCAAATGACTTAAGTATAGTCGCATTCCCATTGTTAAGGTCAGATGGAACTCTAAGAGAGGACCCGAGTTCACCTGGGATCGCGAGGATCAAATGCGTGCTAAATACCCACAACTATTTGATGAGACAACCCCGAGCACCGATTCAACTTTGGATTCCGGGACGAATCCAATCTAACGGGTGGGTACTGTAATACTCCGTAAAATCCCAGGTCATTTATTAATGCTAATTATCGACACTATTCTAAACTAAGCCATTTTTGCGGGCTAATTTGAAATTTTTTTATATGAGACACCGTTTGTTTGACACTCGATTATTTTGATCACCGTTTGTTTGACACCCGATTATTTTGATCACCGTTTGTTTGACACCCGATTATGTTTTGTCATCTGATATCACCCGATTGTCACTCTTGGATGTCACCCAATGAGGTTAATACCGGTAACTCCCACTTGCGACCTAACACCCTAATTGGACACCGATATATTATTAATATATATATATAAGGATATATATATTGACTATTACAAATTATCATCACTATATATATATATATATATATATATATATATATATATATATATATATATATATATATATATATAAGAGTATATATATACGTATGACGACACCGTTTATATTTTCATGGTTTTCACGAACCGACACCGATACCGAAACTAAAGTACGAAAACACTAGTCACCGACACCCTATTTTTGTTTGGGCCGCATGTCACCTAAGCCCAAGTTTCCTTTGCTTTCTTCCTTTTTACCCTACTGATGGGCCGAACACAACCACAAGCCCACCACACCATTTTCATTCTTTTGGGCCGAGTTTTGCACAAGCCCATATGGCTTTGGCTTTTCTTGCGATGCATACTACCAAAGCAGAAACCAACTCTTTTGCAAATTTGAATATACACACGCATGTTTCCTCCTTGGTTCCCTACAACTCGACACAAACATACCACCTTCCATTGACTTTGTACCATGCGACAAGGAGCCACCCATTGTAGCCGTCGAACCCTTGGATAAAAACGTTACACACTAAGTACCCTTTAACCACTAGATCATGTGTTACTTAAACTCCTAACACAAACATTAAACTAAGTTATATATATACCACATGCCTAAAACTCTCTAAGCCCTAGCATTTAAAATATGAATGTAGCCTTCAAACTCTTGCAACCCGATTTGACAACACCCTTGGAAGCTAGACAACTTTGTCGAGAGAGGAGTGACCACACGGTTGGTGTTGTGTCTCTAGGGACATTCGAACTACCCAAAACTACCCTATATAAGTCACATTTAATGCAAGATTTCACACACTCTCAAGTTTCACCAAAATTCTCAAATCACAGACACTCTATTTCTTTCTTTCTTGTTGCTGTCGAGAGGGATCTAGGCGCACACAAGCAAGGTTTTGGGTTTGAACGAGTTGGGTAACTCATTTGGAGCAAGGGTCACCACGAAGAGGATACCACATTTGCTTGTTCACTTGTCTCGTACACACGACATCATCACCACCACTTTGGTGTTGTAAGTTAATCATCACCCTTTTCAATTCGTACATCATTCCATGCATGCATATCACATTCAATTATCACATGACACACACTATTTTCTAAGTATAAACATGCGTTACACTTATAACTATATATAACACATGCCTCGACACCCTTGAGGAAAGGCATTGTCATTTCATTTTTACGCGTACAATACATATATTTTCTTCGACACTCTAATTCACCGACTCACACTTAATCAAACTATCAAAACATGCAAACCCTACACGATCTTATACTACTTAAACGAAGCCAAAACTAAATCTTAGTCGAGTATTATTTCTAGACAAATGAAACCCACTTTGGGCCTTAACCGGGCTAACGAGCCCACCAGGTTTTCCTTATGGAATTTCGATTTGAAAACTTAAGATTTTCGAATGATATTTGATTTATAAAAACTAATGTTTATAAATCTTAGAAGATAAAAATGGTAACTTTTATAAAAATAAAAGTTAACTTTTCAAAAACTAGATTTTGGACTATTTTTGCAAAAGTCCCACGATAAGGGACTAAAAGTGACAAAATCACAAACTTTCAGACCACTTTGTAAACTGTCGAATATTTGAATAAAACGAAGGGTAGAAACTGTAATTTTTCCAAAGATCGAGGTGTAAAAGTGCAAAAGTTAAAACAAGGACTAAAATGTAATTATTTTTGACCAAGGGGTAGAAAGTGTAACTTTATTAAAGTTAAAGGTCAAATATGACAAAGGTACTTTATTAATTAATTATTTTGTATAATTTGATTTTTATAAATAAATATGTATATACTTTGTAACTTAATAAATATATAACTTTACTAAAAATATATAATTATAAATATTTTTAACGATATTATTTTCACAAATGAATTAACATTTATTGAACACCGGTTCGTAACAACGATACAAATAACTACGTAAAGTTATTTTGGAATATATTAAGACACCCGAACGGATATCACCGTACACGAGACATATCACATGTCAATTACAAAACGAATCTAAAACACCGATGACAATGTATTATTTAGGTCGCAAGTCGGAAGAATTTCATTGCTAGTCGTAGCAGTACACCGTCACCTTTGAGCACCATTGTGATTCACCCATACCTTTTAGGTGAGTTCATGGTCCTACATTTTTAATTGTTTTTAAACTCCGTGGGGAGATACATGCTATAAATCGAACACAAGTATTTTTTTTTTATGTTGTTATCACCTGATATTGCCTAAATTGACACATATGCTACAAGTCCCTCATATCACAAACCTTAATCACTTGCGAGTGAGCGCGAATATAGTTGATAGATCTATTGGAATGGCAGCCCACCTCTGTCAAGGTGATCACTTGGCGGGAGGTGTGCTATATTCGAGGTATTATGGAAATTTGGCACATTTCCTGTCACCGAGGGCCCCTTGTCATTTACATCCTCTGTGGTGTAGATGATCGTTATTATCTTTATGATATGTCAAATCGATGTTAAGGCTTGCGTTTTGTGAGGCTTAGGAGCAATATTACACCAGATTAGTCAAGACCTGTCTATCTTGGCTTGTTTATTTCAAATGCTTGACTTGTGTTCACACTATTACTATTTAAACTACTATGGATTCACTCAACCTTTGTGTTGACTTTTTAAGCATGTTTATCTCAGGAAATTAGCAAGCATGGCGGCACGGAGCTGGCAAAAGGGCACACAGGACCTCCCTTTTTATTTCAATAATTATATCATTCTTTACAAACTCATCACTTCTTTGCGAAACAATTAACATTTTGGAAAAATGTTTGTAACTCTGATTATTTGAGTTTACATGGAATGATATTGACTATCTTTTGAATTGTTTTCTATAAGTATAACTGTGTACTAAACTGTAATGACCCCGATTAGACTTCCGCTGCTTATCAAATTTTCGGGGTGTTACAATCGACTAACAAACAAAAAATAAAACAATTATAATTTTTTTGAACAATAAAACAAAAAATAAAACTAGCCAAGGAGTTCATCGGCAAACCACAACAATCAACGCTAGCTTCCAAACAAAATAAGTTAAAATATACCAATCAAAGTCCATGTGTCCTGTTCTTCAACTAAAAAAAAAAAAAAAAAAAAAAAAAAAAAAAAAAAAAGTGGCGATTGAGATTTTCTGCTTGTATTCTTCAAATAATAAAATAAAAGTGACGGCTGAGAATTTTGCTTCCTGTGGTCCACCGAAAATAATAAAAGGACAATATGTGGTGGTTAAGGTATGACGGTGTGACATAGAGGCAGCGGTTTATGGCGGCCGATTAGGTCTCGGCATCAAAATGCTCATGATACCAGGTTAGACTATGAAAACCCCGTAGGTGTAACTTTATTAATGACCATAATTTATAATGATGAAACCGTAGATACCCTAAACCCACAAATTGGGCTTGGGCCTATTTATTCTCTAATTAGAGGATAAATAGGCCCAAGTCCCCACTCCACAGGCCACCACTCCATAGGCTACCACTTCGAGTGTTGGAACCTCGAAAGGTACGGCTAGCTCTAATACCAATGTAGGATAACAATGTTTTCATATCTCATTAATTTAGAATAATAATACATATATAGTGTTACAAAGACTAATCTAGAATATGGGCCTTAGCCCGATACAAAATACAGACTAACAAAAACATGTTATGAATAAAAACTAAAAACCGATACAAATGAGATCTTATATGTAAAACCCTGCACTACGCTGCAGGAAGAAAATCCTCGTTGAAATAACAATTTGTTTCTTTCTAATCAGAAAGACTTTAACAAAAGTTGAAGTTTGTAAGTGAAATCTTGACTCTTTGATTAGATCACGAAGTTTTGCAAGTTCAAGTTGAGAGTAAATGCTTTACTTAAATGTTTCAATGACTTGCAAGAGATGTCTTTACTTCGACCAACATTCTCTTTATATAGGCTAACATACAAGGATATCTTTTGAGGTCCTTTCGATGTGTCAAGCATTCAATGGACAAATACAATTTTCATCTAATGTTTCTATTCTTTGGAAGAACTAAACCATAATTTTGTGAATAATGTTGACAACCGTTCACAAGAATTTGTCTTTTTCTCTACTTTTCCATTGTACCTATCCCTTTCATTCTGTTCTATTGAAAAAGTATTGCCTAAGTGCCCAAGTGATATTTTGAGTTACACTCATGGTTCAGTCAGAGAGCTGATAGGATCATCAAGTAATTGTCAAACCTTGATGATCTCTTTCTCTTTAGCCTCTGGTTCCCATAGTCACTTACCTAAGCACATCATGTAGTGAGCGTATCTTCAACCAATATTTAATTCCTTGAAGTTAACCTTGCTGAAGTTGCTAATTGTTTTCATTATCATCGAGTCGTTGATACTTAGTATAATTTATAATTAAATTTAGTTAGAGACCATTGGGCATACATAGACTATATATGGACTAAATTGGTCCAACATAAACTATATACTAGACGGTGAAAACCTAAAAAACTTGTTCAACTAATTTTGTGTGTTCTATTTTGATGAAGGGAAAAGAGGGAGGGTGTCGGATTACATGGGAAACGATAACCAAAAATATGTTTTTGCAACTTCTTTGCTAACTTACGGAATAAAGATTTGTGTTTTGTGGATAAGTGTTTTGATATAAAACGTTTTGAATGTTATTTTTGTTTTTATTCTTTTGTATAAAACACTGTGCGGAAAACATAAGTGTTTTCTTTCAACTAAACGTAATCTAACATGCTCAACTTTACCAAAAAAAAAAAAAAAAAAACCTCGAAAGGTGTGAAAAGTGTTACTCTCTCCGTCCCACATTAAATGTCCTGTTTGACTTTTCAAAGTATTTTTTTTCACAACTTTGACTTTAAATATGTATGTTTATATTATATAATACTTGACACAAAATATATGAATAGATTGAGTATTAAATATATTTTCACGTATAAATTTCATCAAATACTATATTACACAAGCAAAAATATTTAAGGTTAAAGATATGAAAAAAAGACTTTGAAAATCACGACATTTAATATAAGACAGAGGGAGTAGTTAATTATCCAATAC
Source organism: Artemisia argyi (assembly GCA_030686995.1). Classification (NCBI taxonomy): domain Eukaryota; kingdom Viridiplantae; phylum Streptophyta; class Magnoliopsida; order Asterales; family Asteraceae; genus Artemisia; species Artemisia argyi. The sequence goes on from CM060701.1 coordinate 229,698,690, forward strand.
TCCGTATATTAAAAGGGCAGTTTTATTTCAAAAAAGGGCAGTTTTTCCGTTACACAAAAAACGCCTTTCTATGCGTTGGACCCCGTAATACCACTGTTCAAACACTGTTCATCTGTTAAGATACTGTAGCAATTCCGTTCTCCGTTTTCTTGCCCAATATCCGCCCTCTTCTAGCATCTTCCAGTCTCCTCCACTCGCTCTCCCATCTAAATTTCTTCCTCTCCCAAATATCCATCAAATCACACTAAATGATCAAGTCACAAATATTCTCCCATCTGGGTTCTGCCACAATTCCCCAGGTAAACAAGCCCTTTTCGTATCTTTTCTTAATTTTCAATTTTGATTATTCTTTTTGATGAATCAATATTTTGTTAATTTTTCTTGAGCATTGGCTAATAATTTAACTTGGTGGCATTTTTTTGTATGATTTTTGCTTTTATCCAATGAGTACTTATAGTTTTGATTTTCAATGATTATATAAGAACATTCTTTTCGTTGTAGCGAAACACAAGTGTTTAGGATTAGGGGTGAGATAGTTAGTTTATGATAATCAGCGTAGTGAATTCAAGTGATAGTGTGGCTATCGGCTTATTGATAAGCACATAAGCAGTATTTAACTAATAGGTTGATGTCTTATCTACCAAAGAGCAGTCCCAAACACCCCTTAATCTGTTATTCTGATAATTCGTTTTGGACACAACAAATACCTAAAAACTTTTCGTAAATCACATTATTATGTTTTCTGTCAAATGCGTGTCTTCTCATAAAATCATAAAATAGAGAGGGTGGGAGATAAAGGTTTATTTAAAGGTCAAAATGGTTTGGTTGAAGCAACATTCAAACGCACTTACATCATGCATCAGAGTAATGGTGTTTAAGCTACAACTTTTGTGACTTTTTGCTCAAGTATCAATTGTAAAACAATGGTCCAATAGGTAATACGTATATGAATCTGAGATTTACTTTTTACCTTGATAGTCTGCAACTTCAGTTGAGAGTGAATGAGAGTTGTGTGTATTTAGCTAAATACAACACAAGAACTCCCAAGCAGATTACAGGTCGTCACAAAGTTAGAATATCCTGATCAACAAGAGGTTTTACTTATCGCTAAATAGGGAGAATTTCTTGGCTTACCATCTTAACATTATGAGTGTCTGTACTAATTCAAGGACATGACGTGAAGACAACTTAGTTGCAGCTGCAAATGCTGTTATTTTTCACCTCCTTATACGCGTATATGTCAAATTCATGGTTTTGCACTTTCACACTTATTAATTAGAGGGGTCGATTTTGACCCATTAACTTATAAATTGGTATTGGCTTGTGTTTAATCACAAAGTAGGCCCGACGGGTTCACCTAAAATCTATTTTTAAGCATACAACCCCAAAAAAAATTTAATTCAAGGATTCAAAGTATTAGTGTAATATACATGTTTTCTGTAATCATAATCAACAAAATAATTATCAAAACCAAAATTGGAATACAGAGTGTTTTGTGGGTCAAGTTGTACTAAATTTACCCATTTTGTTTAATACCAAACTATGCAACTCACTTTATAAAGGACTTACTTACAGTTTTGTTCGAAATGTGAATATACATGTTTCAGTGGGGTGTTTGGATTAACTTATATACTGATTACAAATGTGTTTTTGATGTGGTTTCTGGAAAAATATCGAACTGAAAATGGGGGCAGTGCAATTTGTTTGTTTTCAAAAGATATTGTAATATTTTCATAAGCTTTAACTTTCCATGTTGCTGTACCAATTGTAATTCCATTGATTATTGTTTTGCTTGCATATTCATAAGTGCACAACTGCTCTTTTCTAAAGCATTATCTCCATATACATTTACATTTACCAAGTTGAAGAAAATGATGTATCCCGATGTTCGATGATGGATGGCTGTTTATTTATAGCAAAGACTTTTTGGCCTTTTTGTTTAACTGTTATTTTTGGCCCATTTTGCAGGAAGAGGAAGTCAATATTAGTGTGATATCGCTGCAATCTGGACGTCGCCAGGTTGACCACGCAAACCCTGGAGTTGTCAACCTCCTTTCACAACCAATTCACTGAGTAATTGGGGCCTGGAACAAAGTCATATACGTCCATCGGATTCTCATTTAAAGTGCTTTCCATTGCAACTTTTAATCTCATTGCAGAATCGTGAATGGCACAGTCATTGTGACTATCAAATTAATGATCTTGACTAACAAACCAGAGGTATGTATCTGATAAATTTTGATTTAATATTAAACGTATATACTTTTTAACTGCCATAAAAATCGACCCCCTTTGCGATTGCTGTTTGTTTTAGCCATTTGGACAGCAAGTATACAAGTTTAGCTTCTTTTTAAAATAGTACAGTAAAAATTATATGCATTTTTTTTTGTTTGTTGTTGTTGCTGTTTTTTTTTTTTTTTTTTTTTTTTTTTTTTTTGCAAGATTATGATATTGTCATATACAGACCTGGAACATGCTATTTTGGAGGTCATAAGGTACGCTTTAAAAATCAGGGCTACCATTAGTTATTTAATGATCCTGTTTTACGTTAGTCACATCAAATGCCCGCCATTAGATAGGTTGTTGATAATGATTTCAGAAAGTGAAAGAAAAATAAAAAATAAAAATTGCAAATTTTTTAATTTTTTTGAATGGGCTGAACATGAAAGATTTCACAAGCTGACCCTTTTTAGCATTTCCTCAACTCCTACCGATTACTACCTTAAGTGTGTAAAAAAATGCAGACTTTGGAACGCATTAGTGCAAATATTCACAAGATGTTTAAGCTACCATTTTATAAACAATCTCACAAAATACCATTGTAATACAAAGAGGGATCTAATAAGGGTGTTTGAAACAGCTTATATCAATGCTTATCTAGCATGTGTAAATATACGAACCTCTGTCGTACATGACCAAATGGTTTTAGACAATGATATACCAGGTGCAGCAGATGCAGGTTTGTTCAAACCATTGTATTTTAACAGAATGATGTTACACTTAAATTCCTGGGCCATACGCCTTTCTTAATAATGGGGTAATTCAAGACATGATGTACTTGACCATGATCCGTTAGTATTTAACCTACTTTTGAGATAAAAACAAATCTCAAATGGTCCCATTTTTAAGTTAACGGGTCAAAAGTTACAGCCCTAACTATGAATAAACAAGAGCTAAATGATGATTTATGCACATCTGAGGTATACACATAATTGCTTGCTGAAAAGATTGCACTAATTGCTGTGAAAAAAAAAAACTGAAGGTTTAGCAAACAAAAGAAGTTTAGAATTTACAATGAAATTAATTCTAACGTGTCTTTCATTGTTTATTTTGCAGGGACATGTGCTGATAAGAAAGAGTAATATTTATATTCTCTTCAATAGAATAACAGTTTTAAATGTTAACTTTCAAAGTTGAGCATGCGAGTGATTTCGATGACAAACTACAGAAACCAGGAAGAAAATTTAAATGAACAAGAGTGGCGAGACCATGTTGTTTTGTGGATTATTTTCAGGTGATAACAGGGACGAGTTGACAAGAAACATTTAGCTGAAAGGCAAGTTCACATACTTATTAGTTTCACTTGCACAAACATTTACTTTAGAGGTGGTGAGATGACTGGGTTGTGCCAGTTGGGTAACATGTCAAAAGGGGGTTGGGTCATAATGGGTCATTTGGATTCTTTTTTTTTCCTTGACAAAACTGAGATAATGAAATCTCATATCATAATTTGTTTTTTGTAGGCCGTCGTTACAATGTATAATTTCCAGTAATACCGCTGCATCTCGCCTCCTGGATGGACCTTAGGTTGGACATAGGCTAATAGAAAAGGTGATATGGAGCATGATGGGGGCTTAAACAACGGAGCAAGAAGATTGTTGAAGATATAGAAGTTCATCACCAGTTCACCACATTGCTGCAAGAAAACCCCAACAGTTGCTGATTTACTACCTGGAACACCTTACAATCACCACATTGCCTTAATCATAGCATCCCGCAGCAACGCGCGGGTTATCCCGCTCGTTGTTGCTAAAGTAGATATTAATTCTTATTGTTTATGCTAAAAGTCATAAAAAATAACTCGAAAAATATGTTAAAATTAAAACATAATTACCAATCAACTTCGTGTTTTTCACTAAAATGACCCGTAGATAGAAAGAGTTGATCATACCGTATCCGATAATTATTAGAGAGTGACTAACGATCTGTGTTTGGTGACCCAGATTATAGGGGCTACAGTTGTTTTTTTTTTTTTTTTTTTTTTTTTTTTTTTTTTTTTTTCACAAAATAATCTATTATCCAAAAAGTAGTATTGTTTGGCTGCCAAGATTGAGAAAGATTATAGGAAAAATGATCTCTAAAATTAAAAGTTCATCCAACCAGCTTTTCAGAAAAGACTAGATTATTTTTTGTTTAATTACCATTTTAACCTTCAAAATACCCACATTTATTATAAATCATAATAAAACCCTACTTTAATATGAAATGCACATCGTGGGTGATAATTTTACATCATTTTAACGTTGTTTGTATTTTTAGATGGATTTTCATGCAATGCTACATATTTATGATTAATAGCAATAATTTTATTTACTATTGTTATTCATATTGGGTTTATTATTTGTATGTCCAATTACATCATTTTACACTTTTAATCTAAAATTACAGCTAGTTTGCCAAACACTACTAAAAAAAGCTATATTTTTAATTATTTTCAGCACCAGCATCAGCACGAGCACCATCACCAACATTTTTTGCCAAACACACCCTTTGTATATTGGTTTAACATAGATTTGGATTATTAATTGTTAACAATAATTTTAAAAGGTTCTTATTACCTGAGAGCGTTTCATAAAATTGGACCCAATCGGAAAAACAAATATTTCAATAATGAATAATCCAACTATTTTCCAAATTAAGCCCAATAAAAACATTCCAAATCCCAAATTTCATAAAAACCAAGAATAAGTGGCTGCTTATAGATAGTTTACTCAACTGTTGCTGACGTGTCACTTTCTCAGCATCATATCATATTTTAAACTCTCTCATCACTTCATTCAGTTTCATTTATTTTAACATTCATGCATTTAATGTCAGTGCCTAATCTTCCTTGTCTGTACAGTAATCTGAGACTGTATAATGACATATTTACAGCAGTGAGTGAAACTTCTGAAGTTGTTTTTGTTCCGGGTGATCCGGAGATTACATGGCAGATTGTTGTTGAAACAAAATTACTTTTTTATACATTTTTTTAAGGATTTTGGTTTGAATTATAGCCAAATATCCTATCATCCCACACAATGAAATTAAGTAAATAAAATGACCTTCCCGAGTTTGATGTTCAGACACATTATTTGCCAGTTTGACTTTCAGGTCAAAAAATATATATATAACGAAAGTCACAATTGATAGAATAAATTCTGAAGGATAAGAGTTTGATAAGTTCATAGGACTTGCTATCAAATGAAGTGCCAAAATGCAAAGCGTATCTAATAAGAAATATAAATTATAAAACATATTATTGAGTTTAAGATTACTTGCGTTACATACTTACATCAGTGCAACTGATTGGTTCATTGGGACGTTCTTAATCTGTGAAATAGTTCAAATGCAGAATTGTCATAAAAATTTCAAGATTCTAATAGAGTAAAGCCGATTAGTACAAATAGAGAAAAACTACCTGTTAAGATAGTTCTTTATGTATTGGGCCTTTGGGTGCCATTGTTATTAATGGCTATATGGCGCAGACCATTTCATTATCAAAATCAGAATCTTCATCAGACATTCTTCGTCTTTTGTGTGTCAAACCACATGACTCGAGAAGCCATCAATCCCCAATATTACGTAGCCTCTCAAACCATATAGGCTATGCCGAAGATGACTTATACGTGAACCTAGTATGTTTAAGTCTTTCAAACATTCTAAACGGCCAATTTCTTCAGGTAATTTCTCAACTTGAATACAATGAGTAAGTTCTAAACATTTCAGACGTTTCATCTCATAAATGCTGTTTGTAAAATCTTGTAGAAGTGTACACTCGGATAAAATTAGACTTTCTAAAATTCCAATCTTCCAATATCCACAGGTAACTCGACAATTTCCTACTGTTTAAAACAAGTAAAATTACTGTTTAAAACCTTGGTGCCACAGTATAAAAATCGATTTGAACCCTCTACGCATATAAACCTTTACATGAACTAGTTTGATAATAACCCATTTGGGTTGTTTTCTTAATCATGTTATCAGTTGACACATCAACTGATGCAGTTGCCTAATCAAGAATCAGAATCTGACTTTTCTTTAGTAGTATTTGGCCAAGGCAAACCAGTTTTCGTTGACCCATACTCAAGTTCTCTCCACTTTCGGTTACTACAGAAGTTTTTATAAAATTGGGTTGTCACATCCCCGATTAAATCAAGTTCAAAGGCTGTCTGCCTAAATTTCCTTACAATTGAGTGACTAACTGACATACAATCTTAAAATATGCGGGTAAACTACAAAGGTATGGAACGTTTGTGGCCAAAGTGTGAGAATGAAAACTTCACGTTTCTCACGGGTCATCTTCCTAAACCTGTTACAACTCAAAGTATGATCCGAATCCATAAAGGAATTCAACCAAGCTCCATTTTCGGTTAAATTTCATGTAGTAGCAATAGTATTGTTTCATTCATGTTTAATGTTCATATTTACACAACCTTTGACCTGTTAAAGTCAACTTTGAGTCCATGTGGTGATACTATTCTCACTAAACTGTTATCAAAATTTTACATTCTGTCCAAATGTAAGAAACATAATGCAACAGTAAAAAAGGAGTCATACCAATTTATATGTTAGCTCCTTTGTTCCCGGCTTCAAATTGTGTCGGAAAATGCGTTTTCGCATATGATTGGCAGTGAAGTAACTTCTTATTCCTGAAACATGTTTAGTAGCTCTTCTCAGTACCAGTCAACACTTTATAATATATGTTCTTCAATAGTTTGACTTAAAAGTCAGCTTTTTAATAATTTCAACCCATTGTAGAAGATATTTATGCAAATAAAAACTTTTCTTGAATTTATTTATAATACGAGCCTCTTTAATATCATGTCAAGTCTCATTATTTTAATAATGAACAGATTTTGACTTTATGAGGAAGTCAAAGTTAAGAACTATACGATGATTCAAGAGTATAGAACTAGTATTGCAGACTTGATTCCTTTGACATATATCCTTGTACTTTGACTTTAAACAGCTAGCTGAAACCAAACTATTGAGGGCGGAGATTAACCTTCAACTTCAGTATGTCATGTAATTGTGTAAACCGAACACAAATAAAACCAAAATGCAGTAGAAATGAAAAAAGAAAAAAACCAAGACAAACTAATGTATGATAGTTTTTGGTCTAAGTTAGATGTGTGTGTTTTCATCGACTATGAGAAAAAATTACCTGCAGCTTGATCAGCACACGATTATATGATCAGACCCATGAAATAGAACGAATCTTTCTTACTGAACAAAAGTAACATCAATACGACCAGAAGCTGTTACAGAAAGAACAACTGGTGCACCACGTGCAGACAAAGTGAATCCTCTTGCTTACTGAACCATATATTGATAACCTTTTAAAAATAAACTGTGGAACATCATTTACATCCGACACAGAAATAATTGCAATCTTCATCAAATATAAGACAATTTATAGAGAAGGGAGAAAGTACCTGTCAAAAAAGTTATTAATGCAGCGACTTCTTTGGGCCTTTGGAGCTGTTCAAAATCATCACTCGACCACGGTACAGGGGACTTCTGCTTTTGGTGCCTGTGATATTCACGGATTTATATGTAGCAGAATGTTTTAAAATAAGAGGTTTTTATCTTGGATGTAAAACCACATGACTCAAGAAGCTCTCTAGACCCACAAATACACAGACCTTTCATCCTAAAAATACTCTCTGGAAGATGACTAATGCCTGTTCCAGTGATATCCAACTCTTTTAAACATTCTAACCGTCCAATTTCCTCAGGCAATTCCGCAACTTTAAAACAATAACTGAGGTCGAGATTAACGAGCTTTGGACATTCAGCCGGAATCTGAAGTTCGACCAAATCAGTACAATTCCCGACTCTTAGCGTCTCAAGATTTGGAGTAACCCCGAGGTGAAGGGTCCTCAACTTTAAACTATCAAAGTAGATAGTTACGAGCTTTGGACATTCAGCGGGCATACGAAGTTCGACCAAATCACGACAATACTCGACTCTTAGCCACTCAAGATTTGGAGTAACCCCGAGGTGAAGGGTCCTCAACTTTAAATTATAAAGGTTGAGAGTTACGAGCTTTGGACATTCAGCAGGCATGTGTAACTTTTCCAATCTACGACAATCATGGATATGTAACTCCTTTAGATTTGGAGTAACCTCGAAATGAACTTCTACCAAATTATGACAATCTTCAAGAAATAGTGTCTCAAGATTCGGAGCCACACTAAGGTCAAGGGTCCTTAAATCTAATAAACCTTTTAACTTTAGGAACCTGAGCTTTAAAAGAGGCTGTCAAAAGCAACAAAAAAGTGGAAAGATAAATGTTAGTAATTGGTGTAATGAGTAACAAAAGTGGGAAAGATAAAACTACCATTTAATGAATCAATTCTACCTTTTCTTCTCCATCTTTCCAAAGTTGAACCATATTGCTGCGTCCCATTTCAAGTCCAACAAGATTATTTGGTTGAAATGTTTTTGGTAAACTTGAAAAAGGATACCAACTCCATTTCAGAAATCGTAAGGCATTTGGAAGGTGTAGACTATCTTCATCAAGGTACCAGTTGCTAGCTTCGTCTATGTTCCATTTTAGAAATCGTAAGGCATTTGGAAGGTGTAGACTATCTTCATCAAACTTCCACTTGCTAAAATTGAAATTCAATCCAAATTCACTCACATGAAGAAATCTAAGTTCCTTCATGTTTGCGAGACCGTTCATTAAAATTTCAAAATTCAATCCATCTGTATCCAGTGTTATACATTGTGTTGCTTGGGTACCCTGTAATTCAAATAGGAGTAGAGATGATGAGATTTGTTTCATTACCAAAAAAAAATTGGGTATTTTTGTTTTTTTCTATTAAATTAGAGGAATTAGATGAATGGTTTGTGTTATTTGAGTGTGAATTAAAAAAGTGGAAAGAGGGGAGTGACTGAAGGTGGCGGTAAATAGGTGGTCGTGGTTTTTAGGGGTGGTGGTTTTGTGACGTGGGATGGGTTTGATGATTGTTGGTGGGATTATCGTAGTGAGATAAAAATGAAGATAAAAAATGAGAAAATCTATGCGGTTTAAGTGAGAAAGAAAAAGAAAAAGTGTATTTGATCGGTCTTTCATGTGCAGTGGCCTACTGTGAAGAAAACTTGAGATTGATTTGGTCCTTTATATCTGAAATGCTACAGACGATTTTTGCAATCTTGGCAAACCAAGAAGGCCGCCCTGCATTTATAAAATGTTCAAACCGCATGGACGTTTTTTGCAATACACTCTAATAAAATATATCAAAAGACAAACATACTTCACTTTTAACAGTTAATGTAAGTTAGCGTTAGCAAATTTGGACCAAACTTGTATCGAGTGTTTTCATTGTAGGACCACAAGGGCCATTGGGTTCAAAAGAATGTTAATGATGTAATGAAACAAAATTTTATTTTTGTACAATGATTAAATTAAACTTTCAGAAAAGTATACTAATTTTTAGTTTAACAAAAATAACTTGATACTTACCAAGCCATTAGCCAATATATCTTTAATTTCCTCCCTAATCCATAGCCGGCTATGCATTTCAGGTTTATTGGGGTTCTCACGACGAACAATATTCTTGCCCATTTCTTCTATATGGTCATGCATCCCCAGCTTCTCATCTTCAGAAATAGTTATAAGAGATCTCTGCTCAAGAACTTTTAAACCAACTTCAGCAAAAAATCCACAACTTACAAGAGAGCTGATTACGTCTCTTTTATACCAACCTTTGAGTAAGCATGCAACATCTAGGAATATTTCCTTGTAATGCGGCTCAAGACCATTATAACTGATTTCCAATTTTTCCATAGTTTTCTCCAGCGGAATTTTTTTTAGTTTATTTAGGGTATCTTCCCATTCAGGCACATTTAGTCCACGAAGAAATGAACCCAAAACTTTGATCGTTAACGGAAGACCATCAGCGTATTGTACAACTTGTTTTGAAAGCTCTTCATACCCTTTAATCAGAGTATCTCTTTCAAATGCATGCTTACTTAAGAGACAAATCGCTTCTGCGGGCGATAACAGACTGATGTCATTAATGAATTTCACTTGGTGGGCTACCAGAACTTGCTGATCTCGTGTGGTAATGATAACCCTGCTTCCCAATTTAAACCAGTCAGGTTCACCTGCTAACGCCTCAAGTTGTTCAATGTTATCAACGTCATCTAGAACAACAAGAACCTTTTTACGACGCATCATCTGAACCATCTTGTTTTTACCGCCAGAAACACTACTAACAGTGATGTCTTGATCGCTGAAAATATCATTGAGGATTTGTTTTTGCAGCTCCTTTAAACCGGATAACGAGTTTTTTGAAACCTCCCTTACATTTTCAACAAAGCTGCTTCCTTCAAACTGATGGGATATTTGGTTAAAAATAGTTGTGGCCAAAGTGGTTTTCCCACCACCTCCCATCCCCCATATCCCAATCATTCGGACACCAGGAGCATCAAGTTCTAAAGACGAAAGCAAAGCTTCAATTCGTATCTCCATGCCTACTAACTTTCCGTCAATACTCAAATTGGTGGAACTTATCTTGACGAAAATATCGTCAACAATTGTCTGGATCAATATGGATTCATCCCTGTAACAATGAAGAAGATCTAACTAATAACTAATTATGAAGAAGATCTAACATTAATTCATATAGCAAACCAATTACGAATAATTACCCATTAGCAGTCTTCTTCGACTCCCACCCAGCCAGATCGGCTGCTTCGTTCAAAGCCTCCCTCCATTTCCCAGCAGCTTCTTTATTTCCATGTTTTTTAAAAGCTTCTTTAACCGCCCCACTTTGTTTGCGGATTTCCGTGGGCTCCACATCATAAAAGACTGGGTAAGCAGTCTGCTCACTCCCCTTCTGGCACTCCATAATCTTGACAAGCTCATCTAAGCACCAAGATGAGCCAGCATAATCCTTAGAGAACACAATGATGAAGAATCTTGAGTCTTCAATGGATTTGATAAGCTGGGTGTCGATCGTTTCCCCTTTTTCAATGTTCTTATCATCCTTGTAAGTTTGAATCCCATGTTGCACTAGAGCTTTATAAAGATGACTAACAAAGTTGTTACGGGTGTCTTCACCTCTGAAACTTAAAAAAACATCATACTTAAAGCTCTTTAGAACGGATGAAGTTGAAGTAGATGCCATTGAAGTTACTGTTGAAGGATTGTATGAAGCAGCAGATGAGATGAATAACCTTTTTAGAGCAATGAACAACAAGACAATCGTAATGTGAAGGCAACTGTGTTTTTGTGGAAATAAAATTTTGAGTAACGTGGAGACATAAAAACCACTTATTTGGTCAAATGAAATAATGTTTTCATATTCACACAAAAGTTGCAATTTTTATCCTCCTATTGTTGAGACTAGTTATAATGCCCGCGCAAGCGCGGATTTTTTTTTTTTAAATTTTGAATCATATGTTTTTATTTATTAAAAAAACAAATAATTTAATATTTGTTTTGTTTGATTTATGATGTTTAATTATAGTTTTTTATTATTAAAGATAATTATTTAAAAATTTTAATCCTATTGTTAATTACATCTTATCTATATTTTTTGTATTTATCTTCTACTTGTGTTATGGATAAATATAAAATGTTACCTAATAAGAAAATAATATATTTTTTTTTAAATAATATTATTACTAAATAAGGTATGGTTTAGTTTTTTTGAAATGGAAAAGTCCCCACTTGGGGTTTTGTTTTATTATATAAAAGATTAGCAAATATGATTTAATAGCTAAATCTTAGTAATTCATTTTTTTATCACAAAATTAAAACCCTTCTTTTCAAAAGAAAATATCTCAAAAACGATTTATGGTTACGCAAAAAAGATAAAAAAAATATTTTTATTTTTTTTAATCAAGACGGTCATTTCTTTGTTTCTTAAATGATATCGTTACCTAAATTTTAATGAATACGGAGTAACATTTTAAACTAGTTGCACATCTATTTATTTAAACTTCAAGTTGCACATCTGTTTATTTAAACTTCAAGTTGCACATCTATATATTTATTTTATTCCAACCAATAAATTGTGAGCACTTGTTGGTGTATTATTTGATTTGTGCCTGTGAGTGAGATATGTTTGTATAAACTACAGTAATTATATTTTTCCTTAGGTGGTGATCATAAAAGATAAAAATACAACTTGACATAGTTACTAACACCCTACAAGTAGCAGCAAATCCATTCGACCCTCCTAAAACATTCGATTCAATACTTGTGAAGTTTCTAAACATGCAAATCATTCCTAAGTGAATTCTAATGCTATTGCAATCATTTAATTAGACTGAAACACACAGGATCAAAAATACCCAAATCGGAAGGTGTAAAACCCTAAAATCACTTGAAATTTTAAGCATTTGATTAGATGACAACAAGAAATGGATTGTAAACTTACAAGTTTGAAAAATCGAAGGTTGAAAATGCTTAGTCGGAATCGAGAGTGTTTTCCGGTTACGAGCTTGTGTGATGGTTTTTGAAAGTGATAAATGAAAAAATCTGAGTTAGTGGATATTTATATGTGAAAGTTTGAACATTTGACACAGTTAGTCCCCTAACCTGAGAGTTAAATTTAATTCGCAGCCCTATTTCCTAAGTTTAAGTCTTTTGTGCACTTTTAGACCCTCAAGGTTTGCACCTTTTTCATATGAAGCCCAAACTTGGTAAAATGATGAATTTTGCAGAAAAGTCATTTTCTCCCCCCTCGAATTAGCATTATATTTTGTGTTAAAGAAATTTGCACAATTTTAATTCGAGAGATCAACTCCGATGATGATGAAACAATTCAACTTTAAAAGACTTTTGAGAAAATGCAAGCTTCATGATTTATCACGGTTTTTCTCCCCCTCAAAACATGTTCCATTTTAAGACATAAAAAAATCTTTTTGGATTTAATTTGTTTTGTAGTTGTATTTTGTTTTTAGAAAATAGTGGAAAGAATGAACAAATAAAAATCTTTCTGGATTTTATATGTTTTTTTTGAACGATTATTTGTTCATTTACTCTAATTAATATAAATTTGACTCCGCTAAATTTCCCTATCCCTATTGATTAAGAAATATCTTGAGAATTTAAAATCCTAGAACATCGATCAAAGAACTTTTGTTGAGAATTTAAAATTTTCCCTGTCACTAAAATTCTCTCCAACTAAAACAAATGCTAAAAGCAAACATATAACTTTAACTTTTAAGGGCGTGCTTACTCGGTAGAACTCAAACAAGAAACAATAGATATGTCTTCTGATTATGTATGCTCAAATGGTGGAACTTGAAACTTTTTTTTAGAAAGGCCAAAATAAATGACAAAGCGATATACAAAAGTTTAAACGTGTACATTTTTTTTGTTGTTGTAATAACACCTATTACTTTACTACATAGATACATTTAGCAGGATGGCTAAGGGCTTTTTTTTTTGGCTACTGCCACACCCAATGGGTGTCAAGAATAGGCCTAATGAATAGTAACTAACGACCGTTATCTTTTCTTTAACACTAAAAAAAATCAACACAGATTTTACGTGATTGGTCCTTAATGTTACAAATCCGTTGCATAAGTCCTTCATGACTAATATGACGTTAACATAAGGACAATTTTCATAACAAAATTAAAAAAAATTACAAATATAACCCTTGGGTTATCGATTCGTTACAGAGTTAGACCCTCGCGGTCAGGACCGCTCGCAATGGAAATCAATAATTTTGTATTCAAAAGTCCCGCAGCGAAGCGTGGACTTTCACACCTCGTGTAGTTACATCTATACGAAATACAAGCAATGAATGATACCGCAAATTAGTTTAAAGTTCAACTTAACTATCGTTACATCTTTTTTTTTTTTTTTTTTTTTTTTTTTTTTTTTTTTTTTTTTTTTGAATTCATCAACTGGACTCTAAAGTTGCTAAAAACCGCATATGAAAGATATCGAACAATACATTGTGATTCAGAATCAAACATGTTAACAAGTTACCGAGTGGGCCACCGTTATCAAAATGAAGTAAACTAAAGTCAACTATGGATTTGGAAGGTCAAGCTATGTGTTTTTTTATATCTTTGCAAAACAATTGTGTTACCTGTTAAGAAACTACTCCATAAAAGTTACCCATGAATAAATCTTTTATATAATACAACAAAACCCCTATTGGGAATTTTCTATTTCAAAAAAATGCATTCATACCTTATTTAGTAATAATTTTATTTTAAAAAAAAAGTTATTTTCTTATTAAGTACAGTAATATTTTATATTTATCCATAACACAAGTAGAAGATAAATACAAAAAGTATATAAGATGCAATTAATAATAGGATTAAAATTTTTAAATAATTATCTTTAATAATAAAAAAACTATAATTAAACATCATAAATCAAACAAAACAAAGATTAAATTTTTTGTTTTTTAATAAATAAAAATATATGATTAAAATTTTTTTAAAAAAACCCGCGCGTGCGCGGGCATTATAACTAGTAAATAAATATAGCATTAACATTTTAAAAAAATTAAGTCTTATTATAATTACGGTGGCTGAAACAAATACTACTAGTAAATTTTAATTCCAGTGTATTAATTTCTACTTCCAGCACTACTATGCTAAACCAATAAACTAAATTTTAATACTCCTTACTAAAGCTCTAAGCAGCCAAAATTCAACATTTATAAACTTACTGCTTTGTGGCCACAAAGTGTGAAAGCCAAAACTTGAAGACAACTTATTTATCTCATGCATCATCTTCTTGACCCGGTCTGGACCCAGTTAATATCCGACACCATAAGCACATAAAATCAACCTTCAATTTCTTTAAGCAATCTGACAAAAAAGAACAAACAATATGAACATTAATTAATCTAAGACTATGTTAACTTAACTGTTTAGCGAAAATTTTACATCATTGTACGGCATTTCGGTAACACACCGTTTTCAGTTGGGAAAATTGTCTAAAAATACATTCAACTTGCCACTTTTTACTATTATATGCACTGAACTTTTTTTTTCCTTATTGTATACACAAACTTTGTTAATCTTACTATTGTATCAATAATACGCCTGTTTTATGACGTGGCAGTGATTAAGCACACTAATTATTGATACAATAGTAAGCTTAACAAAGTTTGTGTATTGATACAATAGTAAGATTAACAAAGTTTGTGTATACAATAGGAAAAAAAAGTTCAATGCATACAATAGTAAAAATTGGCAAATTGAATGTATTTTTAGACAATTTTTCCTTTTCAGTTCTACATGATACAAAATTTAATGTATCAGTAGCATGTTTCATATATGTTTCAAACTTTCATGTTTCATATACTTACACAACCTTTGACCTTTAAAAGTCAACTTTGAGTCCATGTAGTGATACTATTTCTCACTAAACTGTTATCAAAATTCTACATTCTATATTTTGTAGCCCTACAGTAAGAAACACAAGGCAACAGTACAAAAACAAATAAGTAATGTACTAATTTAAATTATTTTCTTACCGCCCTTATAACCTGTCGTCCCACATGGAAAAATAAGTAATGTTGTTTTATTTGATAACTGCATCCCTTGTTCCCGACTTCATATTCTGTCGGAAAATGGATTTTCGCAGATCATTCTTGGTGAAGTAGCTTCGTATTCCTGAAACATGTTTAGTAGCTTTTTCAGTACCAGTAACACTATATTATATGTGCTTCCATAATCCATAGAGAATGATATCCATTGAAAAGTCAATAGTTTGACTCAAAAGTCAATCTTTCACTTTTTTTTTACCCATTGTAAACTATAAATATGCAAATGTAAACTTTTCTTGAATTTATTTAATACATGATCATGTCAAATTTCATTGTTTTAACCATGAACATACTTTGACTTAATGAAGAAGTCAAAGTGAATAACTAACCTTGATTCAAGAGAATATAACTAGTATTAGAGACTTGGTTCCATGATGTACTTCTTGTACCTTGATTTAAAACGACTAGCTGAAACCAAACCATTGAGGGCATAGATTAAACTTCAAGTTCAGTATGTCAAATAAATAATAAATTGCAGTTCAAAAGAAAAAAAAAATTACTTCCAGCTTGATCAGCACACTCAGAGGATCAGACCATGAAATTGAATGAATCTTTCTATTCTTCTATTTAGCTAATTGCCAAGTAGATTCTTGAACAAACAGTTGCTCAAAGAAGTATATGCAACTTCCAAGTGGCTACATATAATCATATGCAACTTCTAAGGGGGGGGGGGGGGGGGGGGGGAGTGCTTCACTCACCCTCTCTTCCTTCACTCACTCCCAACCAATCGAAATGCGCCACATCATTCCCCACTTTTTCTCTCACTCACTCATATTTTTAGAGGCGCCACTTCACTCACCCTTCACTCACTTCTTTTTTTTTTTCTTTTTTGTTTTTTAAATTCCATTAAAATTATAAAAAACTAAAATTTCATTAAAATTAAAAAAACATTACATAATATTATTAAAAAACATAAAATAACTAAAGTTCCATGAGTCTGACTAATTAAAATCACAAGCTACACGACCACCCGTATTTAGCGCATATCTCGCGTTTTCATGCGATGACGAATTCCTTAAAAGTCAGGTCCGGGATATTGTCGTGCGGGTCCATAACGAACTTCATGTCACGATTGTAGACCTCCCCATCAATAAACTTGAAATATTCTTCGTCTTTTTTCTTTTGAACCTCCAACTGCGCCTGCATTAAACTTTTCTTTTCGGCCGTGTAACTTGCAAGGGTATCACGCAACGAGCTTCGGCTTGAATCTCCAGAATTCAATTTTTTTTGCATTTCGATTCACGTGATGGAGTTGGGTTCTCGTTGAGGTTCGGTAAGTCACACTCGAAATCTTCCACGTTTATTGGAGTCTCGTTTGTTGGCGTTTGAACGCTACTTGACTCCGACGACTTTCTTTTCTTGCTCGATCCCGTGGATTCTTGAGTCTGACTAACCACCGGTTGTTCTTGCCACTTTGGTTGATCTTTGAGAATGTGCCACGCTTTAGAATGCGCGAAAGTTTTCTTATATTGTTTTTCAAAATCACGATTGGCTCTCTCAAGGACTTGAATATCGTTGCACCCACTATCTCTCAAGCGGTTCTACATATTTATAAAACAATATACAATAAAAAACAATATAAAACAAATACAATAAAAACAATATACAATAAAAAACATAAAAAATCATAAATATAAAAATATACCGCTTGTGTGTAGTAACCGTTGAACGTATGATAACGTTCAAAATTAACATATTTTTAGTCGCGTTATTGTTTGATTTATGAGTGGAAATTGGTCATATTTGTATATATTTGTTACTTAATCGTGGAAAAGTGTTTATACATGCCAATATAGCCAAAAACAAGTAAAAATGATTAAAAGATGAAGAAATGAAGTGGACATGCATTTTTGGAGAGTTTCAAGAGGATCAATGATGTGTGGGAATCGCAACAGGCTTTACCTCTCAAGGGATCTTGAGAAGCTTACAACCCCACCAGGCAGTGTACCTGATCGTTGTAGTATAGTATAGTGACAAGTACCGGGGGATTGATCGTTCAGCTTAGAAATAGTGTCGCTAGGATTAGAAAGCCTAAATACTAGTTCTAAAGGTGAGGGATGATTATTTTTGTGTTTTTATATTTTATGGAAAGCAATTAAAAATCTCGGGTTTGAAGGATTTGGGCGGAATTAGTTGCTATTCAACTAACCCAATACTAAGATGCAATCAAAATAAAATACTAGAAATGAAAATAAACTAATTTATACTAAGGTTGTGAGCAGTAATTGGAGAAAATGTGTTTACTTAGATTTCACTACTCCCTAGACATCTTTTACACGTTAATTACTTGTTATAATTGCATGGATGACGGATCGTATTCCTTAATACCATTCATGGGGTGGCACACATAACTCCCCAATTCTATGAGCTCTTATCTCCTCCTACACCATGCCCAGCACAACTATAGGGATTGTAAACAGTGGCTCATGCATTAAATACAACCAATAAAGACCTAGTGCGCGTTGGTTCATGTTTCTTAAGACGTTCAAGCATGTTACTAATTGGAGATCTGCCAGTTTTCTTAAGCCTAACATATAAATCATTCATCCAAAACAAGAATAAACAAGTAATCAACACATAATTAACATCTAGGTTTCATTAGATCTAAGCAAACACAAGATAGATCTAGCCTAGCATGATGGAATTAAGACAAGAACATGATATAGACAACCAACACATAGACATATTGATTGAATTAGAAGAACACTTATCTTGATTAAACATGCAAGGTATCAAGGGGTTGGAACCCTTGAAAAACCTGTAAAGTTACACCAAAATCGTACTTAGGGTTTCTCCCAAAACTTCTTTTTTTAATGTGAAAAATTAGAAAACTATATATAGGAAAAGGGTTCTGACGGCGTCAAGACCAATTAGGTGACGCCGTCACCTCGCCGCCAAAACAATTCTCGGACTGCCTAGATCTACATTTGACGCCGTCAAGTACAAATCATTTCCAGGCCGTCATGACTTTTACTCTTGACGCCCTACCTTCATGACACCGTCAAATCTCTTCTGGATCGTCATGGAATTTTACTCTTGACGCCATCAGGAAACTACTCTTGACGCCGTCACCTACTGTTCCCAGCAAGGAAAATTAAGACTTTGGTGTTTTCTTCACTTTTATGCTCCAAAAACGTCCTAATTGCTTCCTTTTCCAGATTTCACTCCCAAAGTACCTAAAATCACAAAAGGAACGATTTAGGGCAATATTTGATCAAATAAATTCGGATTCGGGCTTAAATGACCCCCTAAAAACGGATCATTTTTCGCCTCATCATATACCCTTACACTTGAGATTTGCTTGTCCTCTAGCAAATGCGCTTTTATTCTAGTCAAAATACAAGTTAGGGGTCATTTAACACTAATATAAAAGTAATTACAACAAATAATCGTTCCACTAAAAACCAATAAACAAGCACGGAGGTCATACACAAGCACCTCACAAATAGTGTTTAGATACTCACATCTCTCGGGTGTAATAAAGTGTAAATTACAATATGGAAACGGAAGATATCTCTCACTACATGTCATAGCAAAATAGATTACCATAGGCTTGGGAAAGGATCAAACCTCCACCACATGGCGTAAGCACCTAGGATAAACTATCAAAGAGGTCTTTTAAAGGGTTGTAACGTTAGGTGTAGGGATATGAAATACACGGTTTTGTTGGATAAAGGAAGTTTTACTGGTGGCGAGTTAACAATCTTGGTTAATTACATGTACAATATGGCGTTGCTAAGCCAAGACTAGACTCGACTTAAGCTAATAAATGAAAAATAACAAAAACATAAAAATGAACATAGAATGAAAAGGGATGGTAGTCCGTATGTTTTTCTTTTTCTTTTTTTTTCTTTTTCTATTATTTTATTTATTTATTTATTTTTTTTTTTGATTTTTTATTTTATTTATTTATTTTATTTTATTTTATTTTTTTATTTTTTGTGTGCATACACTCTTACCCTACCATCCAAAATAATACATCATAGGGAATGAACATTTCCCTTACACTTGAATCTTTACATACTTTACAATTAACTAATCTAGTGACTCGAATTAAGAAAATCAAAACACTTGGAGCACTTTTAAGATTAACGTACATATGGGGGTAATATGTGATGTTCTTCCCCATTACTCCATAAATAAGTACTTACCCATGAGTCCCAATCGTCCCAAAACAATATGTACAAGGATATGACTCGACTTAGCAACCATGTAATCAATTAGATAGTTAACTTAGGGTTTAACAAATAACAATAATGCACTAAAAATGAGCGCATACACGGAAGGCTAAGGCGATTTGGTTGTACATTTAAGTGGGGTGTAACAAATTCTTCCTTTAAGTAAAATGCTTAAAGTTAGAAACGAAAAGATAGGCTCGGAGGGGTGTACTAGGGGTTTCGTGTACTAAAAATGAGTACAACGCTAAGGGTGTGGGAAAAATTAGTTGACTTAACTAGCCAAGTAATATGACTTAAATGGTCAAGTAATTATAATACGGGTTTAACACAAGGGTAATCCTAATGCCTCTTATCATGTAGTAAATCCTACCACACGAATGTAGTCTCACTAGCGGTCTCGGGATGCATCACTAACGCAAGTTCTAGAATCTAAATGCTACCGGTACACTCATAAGCACTAATAATGAATGATTTTCCTATCAAATCTAAAGGCGAACCTCACATATTTGGGTGGAAAATTTTTCTGAATATACGGTTATGTGCTAGTCATACAATCTCCTATCCATGAGACGCTTGCTATGGCTAAAGTTTCACTCCTAAATGTTGTAAAAAATTTTAAATTTGGCGCTAAAATTACACTAACAAGTATTTCTCATAGTTTTATTACACATCTACCATTAAACAAAACAAACTCAAGCGAAAGTGCATATGTAAGGTATCATCTTTTTACCCTCCCCTTACACTTAAGATGAACATTGTCCCCAATGTTCAAGTAAAGAATGTAAAAGTTAAAAAGTAAAAAGAATGAAATCAAATACTCCCCTGATTCGCTCGGTATAGATAATAAGGTGGCCAGGTTAAATCTTCCTCCAAGAAAATGAACAATCAAAGCTTCCCTTCCAGAGTATAAATCATCTTCTTGTCATACATAACCTGTAAAACCTGACAAAATAGACAAGACAACCTCGCGTAAAATCGGCGGCATCCTATATAAGTTACTAAATCCTAGAAAACAAGATAAGATATAATGCTTGTGGAATGAAGTTTGCAGATCTCCTGGAGATTATAAAACTTAATAATTCACAAAAACCATAAGACTCCGTTAGAAAAACAAAACCGGTAAAATTTCCAGATTTTTACTCCTGACGCCGTCAAGAGTAAACTCCTGACGCCGTCAGAATTGACCTGCAGAAATTCTTATGTTAAGTTTCCGGAAAATTTCTGGAAAAACTTGGTCCTACTTCCTGGAAAATCCGCAAAACTTCATTATGACTCAATACAAGCATTTGACTCTAACAAATACAAATATACATGCTCATTTAATATTGTGGAGAATCATGATCGGTTTGTTTCTTGAAAACATATTTGGGGTTTCCCCTTACACTTATCTTTTGCAAAAATACTTTTAGGTGGAGTTAAGACCAGGCCAAACAACAAAGTAAAGTATTTCCACTATTTAGTTTAGAAACATGATCTACCAACAATAAAAATAAAGCATGCATACGGAAGCAAATAACAAACAAACAAAAATAAAATCACACAAAACATGGGTTGCCTCCCAAGAAGCGCTTTTCTTTATTTACGAGTCTTGTAGCTAGACTCAAGGTCATGGGTTACTACGTGACTTCATCATTGGTTCCATTCTCTAGGTCGTCTTTTAAACCAGTATCGCTTTCATAGTGCAAGTACTTCGGGTCTTCGAACTCGAAAACATCTTGTCGATACTTAGAACCAAGCTTACTAACATTCTTAAAGAATCCACATGATAAATCAGAAATGTTTTTACACCCTCTCCTAACATCTTCATCACACAAGATAAGTTGGGAGCTCATCTTATCAAGCCCGTCACAATCGATTTCCTTAAGGTCTTTTCTCTTGTATGGCGTTTGGTATGAAATCCTCCTAATCCCATCAGTGAAGGTCATGATTCCGTTCAAGTTATCCACTATCAAATTAGTGATTTCACAGAAAGGTGCTCCCAAAACTACTTGTGATAACCTGGGGTCGACATAGTCTTCTATGTTATCCACAATCGTGAATTCCATAGTGAATGTCATATTTCCTACGAACACCTGGATTTCATGATCCTTACCAACCACTTTCTCTCCCTTGTAAATCATCCCCCATCTGCAGATATTGTTATAATGGAACAATGACATAAAATTCTTTGGCAGGAATACATTAATGTAGATGTTATCGAAGTACTTATGACCGATCATGCAGGGGATTTTGAGATTATTCAGATCACGCCGTCTTATCTTCCCCGACTCTCCATCCTTTGACCCATAAAGATTCCCCTCAAGAGAGGGACGATACTCGTACACCTCCTCATTATCCCTACGAAAAATTACCTTCCTAACACCATTGGTGAGTAATACACTACCATCTTTCTCATCAAGGATTGCTCCCGATTCATTGATAAATGGTATCCCAAGGACAAGGTTGGTTAATGTTTGATTGGTGAGAGGGTCCACGTCATCAACCACGGTGAGGTCAGTATTGTAAACGAGCTCTCCAATCCTAATTGATAAATTTTCTATTACTCTCTTGCACGCAATGTGTTCTGGGAAGGTTTCGTGGTATAGGGAAAGGGGGATTATGTTGACTAGGAAGCTAGGATCTATATGACTATCGGTTAAGAGCTTTTCCTTAATGGTACAGGGGATCTTGAAAACTTTAGGGTTACTTTCCTTAGTCTTATTGCTACTCCCACTAATAACATCCTCCATTTTTCTCTCGGGTTCTTCTATAATAGATTTCCCCAAAATGGTTGGATTTCTCTCATGCTCTTCCGATTTCTCTTTCCCTTCATCCGGTTTGCCAGATTCTTGCGCGGTGTATTGCTCGGGTGAGTTGGTAGGTTTTCTTGCCGAATCATGGTCAACCCTTGAGGTCTCATCTTTAGCTGTCCGACTGAATTTGTTAGTTTGTTGTTGGTGTTAGAAATGAAGCTGAGCGATATTTACGTGAATTGGAGTAGACAACTAATATGCATATAATGCAGGGACTACTAATGTCATATTGTAATAGTTGTCTTATGTTTGCCCTATATATACCCCTCAAGTCTTCACTTGAGAGGGGTGAGTGTGTAACCATTTTCTCTTAATAATAATATCTTTGTTCACCTCTCCCTCTCTCTACTTTCTCTCTCTAAAACTAGTCATGGATTTCATATTCTTTGATCAACCTCGACCTCCCGAACCACATGAATCATGTATATTTTCGGTCCTACAATTGGCATCAGAGCCTCGTTGTGTTATCTTATGATTTTTTGTGGTTCGTGTATCTTTTTGAAGCTGTCTTTACCTCATATTTTTCAGACCTGGAATTTTTTTTTCCTATTTATTTTGGTAAACAGTTTTCTTTATTGAAGCTGTCTCACAAATGTTGCTTGAATATTAAAATTTTCTATCATTTAAAGTGGTAACAGTTTTCATTAAAGTCTTTTGTATCCGTAATATGGTCAAAAAGTCTATTACTTTCTTATAAAGGTTACAAGACTGTTTCTTGTGCCTCTTTTAGTCCAAGATATCAGATTTCTGTGTACATCATCTTTCATGACTTTTTGTATACCGTGAATAGTGGTAAAAAAAAAAGGTTGAAACTCATTAGAAAATTCATCGGAAACTTGGCAAAAAGGGTGGACGGAATCTTTGGTCGGAATAATCGCCGGAAAAAATCGGAATTTCTTGTATAAGAAATTCTCGATGTACGTGTTATCGAGAACACACCAGTTTTGAGAACACAATACCCTAAATTATCGAGAACGTTAAACTATTCTCGATAAGTTAAAAAATTCTCGATAAGTCTTGTTTTCGATAAGGTGTATATTCTCGATATGTTGAAAATTTTTGAAAAGTTACAAAAATTATCGAAAAGTTGAGAAAAAATTTTTCGAAAAGTTCTGGAAAAATTTTCGAAAAGATAGACAGAATGAAGATTATGGAGAGACCTTGACCACAAAACCATACTCGTTGAACCTCAGCTTATATACATCTTCAGTCCACATGTTTAAGGAAAAAGATAAGTAATCGACAAAGGATCTTAGCCGATCTACGACCAAATCCAACACTAACCTCAATCCCATCCTCCACTTAAATCAAACAACAACAACACCAATTCTATATCCCATCTCCTAATAACCACATGACTCGAGGATTAAAAGAAAATACAAGCAGATCTCAGCTTTATTCCTTCGTGATATTTAAAGATATATGAAACCGTTTGAAGGTCATTACATACGAAAGAAATAAACTCATCACAGGTCTGATGTAAAGCTTCGCTTCATTCTCTATACGAACAATAAGCAAAGACAAATGACTATAAAGTCATTATCTTTCTTGGTTCGTTCAAACCACAACAACACAAATTAACACCTACCTGAGACCCCTTATTGAAAGGATCTTGAAGCCGAATCAAAATCATGAAGCCATGCCTGTGGCGTACTCAAACTGAAGCGAACAAAAGGGACACATTTTGATTGTGTTATTCGGTTGTGGTAATTATTCCGAGCTCTATTTGTGTTGTGTTTGTTATTTGATGGAGATGAATCAGTTGTGATGAAGTTGAGATGAGATTGTTTGGATTTGGTAGAAAGGATATGAGTTATGGTGAGAGAAAAGTTAGTGATAGGGGCGGATTATTTGAGGATGTGTGTGATTAGGTTTAGTAAATTGTGTAATTAGGGATTGAGAGGTTATAACTATTGGGTTGTGGATCGGGCCATGATCTGTGCTTAGATCGGGCTTCATTTTTTTACTCAATGACTTTGTTCCATTAACACAACTTTGTCTTGGGCTGTTGACTTCTTTTGAACTGAATCAGTATATCATTATTGGATTGGGCCATATAACGCATGATTGTTGATTGGACTTAGAAATTGTCATCCGCATGTTTTTGTTCTGATACAAAATTATTGGATACAATTTTCATAGTGGTATATTGAGTGGTATTTTGGTATTGCAAAATTTCACGGGGATACATATTCCATGGCTAAATTTTAAACGTTATCGAAATGTGACTACGGAGATTATTTGTTTATTACTTATTTGAGCGTGAAGTGACGTTTTCACGGGTGCGTGCACTTAGTATCTCAAAGTCTAGGGGTTGGTTGGATGCAAGACTTTTGAAGATCCTTGTTTGAGCATTTATGGAATAGTGATTAAGACTTGGACATCTAGCTATGTGTGAGATCTATAAACGCATAAGTTGGTTCTTAATGCTCACAATAGCTATCACTTTAAGGAGTTACGTTGTAGTGCTCAGTGTCACAAAAGGTTGTGGATTGTTCAAGAGGCGGATATACAATAAAGGATGGATGGTTGGGTATATGCCACTACCTATATTGTAAGGAGTGACGTTGTTGTGCTCAATAGGTTCTTAATCACACATTTGTACAAGTGTAAGTCACAAGTCTGGGAATTTTACTTCATTCTCAAGTTTGTCATATCAGGTTGTCTCCATACGTGGTCACTTACTATTAGCCAGTGGAAGTGAAAAGAGGTTTGATAAGAGGTTGATCTGAGGAGAATTGTAGAGAGAGTAGTTGTCGACATCAACTCATGGGGTATTGATTTGTATGTTGCTTATAGTTGATATTTCTATGTACACATATTTATGATGATTCCGAAAGATCTTCATCATCCTGGAGGGAGAAATGTGTACATCGGCCCTTTTATTGAAGATCTGGAAGCATTCTAAGTGAGTTGAAGATGTCGATATGATGCTCCCTAAACAAACCTGTGAAGAAGTTACAGTTTATCAGTCTATTATCCACTTTTCGCTGTGCATGACAAGATAAGAGACTGAAGATAATTTGGGCAAAATTCAGAGACACTTCTTCTACAAGCATCAATGTTATATCAAACGGGTTGTCTATTTGGGAGGGAGCATGTAAAAGAAAAGGGCTTACTAATTGGGAGGGAGAAATAACCCAATTAGATTAGTACATGATTCGTTTGCAAGTAAAGAAAGATTGTTGGGGATATTTATGAAGATAAAGAGCTATGAAGTCTTCCTCAGCATTGCTGCGCTTACTTTGATTGTTTTATTTTACTTGTTAGGAATCATTGTAACCAATTCACGTATATCTCTAGCTGGAGGGAGATTGTTAGAAATGAAGCTGAGCGATATTTACGTGAATTGGAGTAGACAACTAATATGCATATAATGCAGGGACTACTAATGTCATATTGTGATAGTTGTCTTATGTTTGCCCTATATATACCCCTCAAGTCTTCACTTGAGAGGGGTGAGTGTGTAACCATTTTCTCTTAATAATAATATCTTTGTTCACCTCTCCCTCTCTCTACTTTCTCTCTCTAAAACTAGTCATGGATTTCATATTCTTTGATCAACCTCGACCTCCCGAACCACATGAATCATGTATATTTTCGGTCCTACAGTTGGGTTGGGTTGGGTGTTGAAGCAGATATTGTGGTGATGGTGTTTACAAAGTGGATTGGTCCTAGGGGTTGACAGGTTCTTTTCCTTTAGGAGATAGATGTTTGAATAACTTGCTAGGACTTTTTATTTTCACAGGGGAGGTTGGTGGACTCATGATGGTAGCAGATTTAACCTCATCAACGTGAATGGGCTTATTATCAACATGCTCTTTGATAGCATTCAACAGATTACAAATCTTGTTGTTCACATCAGCCTGCTGTTCTCTAAATTTGGCCTCGAGCGTAGCGAGCTGTAATTCTTGAGATAGAATGAATTTTTTTAAAGTATCTTTACAGCTTTGCCAAGGAATGCCTTGTGATGGAAAATGCTCGGACCAAGTGAGTGGTGAGGAGTCATTGAAGGATACGCTTCGCGTTTGGTACCCTCTGAAATTAGGTTTATCCTTCCATGCCTCATAGGCCTCGCCAGAAGTTCGAGGACCCTGACCTACGTGTGATGATGTGAATCCGTTATAAGCGCGTTTTGGAAGTTCCATGCAGTTATGAGTCTCATGAGGGCCATTGCATAGTTTGCATGTAGAAGCGATTCTGCTTACTTGGCTTGAAGGTTTTTGAGCTTCGTAAGATTTCATGAGAGACTTGACTCGACCTTCAAGTTCCATGATCCTACGGTCGGGAGTGCTAGAATTGTTTGAAGGCAAAGATATTGCCTTGACTGTTTTGTTCAAATCACGGGGATCATTCCAACTTTCGTTGTCATAGAGAGCAAGATCTTCTATGAGTTCCCATGATTGTTCCGCACTAAGATCACGTAGCTTACCACCGGCCGATTGGTCAATGGCTCACCTCGTGGAGATGTCCATATGGTCATAAAAGATTTGGACTTGGAGCCAAAGATCTATGCCATGATGAGGGACTTTTTGGAGTAAGTCCTTGAAACGAGTCCATGCTTCATAAAGAGATTCATTTTGACGTTGTTGGAACATCAAGATGTCATTTCTAAGCTTAGTAGTTCTCCCCTGTGGGAAAAATTGAGCAAGGAAACGAGTGGTGAGATCATCCCATTTTGTGATGGATCCCGCGGGTAAACGCTCAAGCCATTGACTAGCTTGATCCCGTAGAGAGAATTGGAATAGGCGTAAACGGGTAGTCTCTCTAGTTTCAACACCTAGGTCTACGGAATCTACGATTTTGAGAAAGTCCTTAAGATGTTGGTTTGGATCTTCGGAACGAAGTCCATGGAATGCACATCCGCTTTGCACCAACCGGATGGTGTCGGATCGCAAGGGGGTCACATTGGCTCCGGTGAGCTCAATGGTGTTTCGGTAGCCTTGGTGGCTAGGTCGGGAATACTCTCCTAAGGTTCGGGGCCTAAGGGGTTCTAGTGGTGGGTTTTGTTGTGGTGGGATGACGGGTTCAAAGATGTTACCACCTTCCATGATGTCGGATGGTAAAGAGTTACGAACAAAAGCACAAAGAAATGAGATAGACTAAAGAAAACCTAAAAAAAATAAAAATAAAATCTTACTAGAAAGGAATCTAGCAAGTAGACCTAATAAAAAGAAATTCTAACCTAGACAATAACTATTCCCCGGGCTGCGGCGCCAAAAACTTGATGCGTGGGAATCGCAACAGGCTTTACCTCTCAAGGGATCTTGAGAAGCTTACAACCCCCACAAGGCAGTGTACCTGATCGTTGTAGTATAGTATAGTGACAAGTACCGGGGGATTGATCGTTCAGCTTAGGAATAGTGGCGCTAGGATTAGAAAGCCTAAATACTAGTTCTAAAGGTGAGGGATGATTATTTTTGTGTTTTTATATTTTATGGAAAGCAATTAAAAATCTCGGGTTTGAAGGATTTGGGCGGAATTAGTTGCTATTCAACTAACCCAATACTAAGATGCAATCAAAATAAAATACTAGAAATGAAAATAAACTAATTTATACTAAGGTTGTGAGCAGTAATTGGAGAAAATGTGTTTACTTAGATTTCACTACTCCCTAGACATCTTTTACACGTTAATTACTTGTTATAATTGCATGGATGACGGATCGTATTCCTTAATACCATTCATGGGGTGGCACACATAACTCCCCAATTATATGAGCTCTTATCTCCTCCTACACCATGCCCAGCACAACTATAGGGATTGTAAACAGTGGCTCATGCATTAAATACAACCAATAAAGACCTAGTGCGCGTTGGTTCATGTTTCTTAAGACGTTCAAGCATGTTACCAATTGGAGATCTGCCAGTTTTCTTAAGCCTAACATATAAATCATTCATCCAAAACAAGAATAAACAAGTAATCAACACATAATTAACATCTAGGTTTCATTAGATCTAAGCAAACACAAGATAGATCTAGCCTAGCATGATGGAATTAAGACAAGAACATGATATAGACAACCAACACATAGACATATTGATTGAATTAGAAGAACACTTATCTTGATTAAACAAGCAAGGTATCAAGGGGTTGGAACCCTTGAAAAACCTGTAAAGTTACACCAAAATCGTACTTAGGGTTTCTCCCAAAACTTCTTTTTTTAATGTGAAAAATTAGAAAACTATATATAGGAAAAGGGTTCTGACGGCGTCAAGACCAATTAGGTGACGCCGTCACCTCGCCGCCAAAACAATTCTCGGACTGCCTAGATCTACATTTGACGCCGTCAAGTACAAATCATTTCCAGGCCGTCATGACTTTTACTCTTGACGCCCTACCTTCATGACACCGTCAAATCTCTTCTGGATCGTCATGGAATTTTACTCTTGACGCCGTCAGGAAACTACTCTTGACGCCGTCACCTACTGTTCCCAACAAGGAAAATTAAGACTTTGGCGTTTTCTTCACTTTGATGCTCCAAAAACGTCCGAATTGCTTCCTTTTCCAGATTTCACTCCCAAAGTACCTAAAATCACAAAAGGAACGATTTAGGGCAATATTTGATCAAATAAATTCGGATTCGGGCTTAAATGACCCCCTAAAAACGGATCATTTTTCGCCTCATCAATCAAGGAAGAAAGAAACGTTGCATGGACAAAAGGATTTGATAAAGACAAGTTTACTACACGAAATTATCAAGTTCTAATGGACAAAGTCATGCCACGAAGAAAAATATTCCATGCAACGTAAAACGACGAAGAAAAGACATAGAAACATGTTCAGACTAAATCCAACCGATCGGTTGCAACCCGCAACCGGATTGGCTGGAAACGTTCCAAGATTGACCATCCGATCGGATGGCGAGAAACCGATCGGATGGGGTAAACTGAAGTTACAAGTTTTGCATTTATTGGTGAATTTACTCCCCATAATCATGTGTGGCTGATCATTTCTGCTTATTAACTGAGGATGGACGTTTTTACTTGAAGGATAAGTGTCATTAAGCTATATATAATGAGCACTTAGGGCCTAGAGTTACTTGTACCCCCATTATCTAACTTAGTATTACACCAAATCTTGTTAGTTTATCTTATATTGCCTGAAAGTTTACTAAGTGTTGTAAAAACGTCCAGAACGTGTTGAGTTAGAGTCTCAAGCATTGGTTCGAGTGTGGAGTTGTTTACTTACATTGGTGAGCAATTGGAGGAGTGTGGTTGCTATAGTTCCACAAGTTTATTCATTGTAATTCTCAAGACTAGGTACACCTTGATACTTATAATGAACAATTGTTACTTTAAGTTTTATGAAAGTTTTCTTATTTACTTGTGTTTTAATATGATTGTTATGGAGTAATTTGTGATATACTTGTGTATATGATGTGATTGGTTAATGGAGTATTATTTTATGAAAAAGGTGATGCATGAAAACATATCTATTTTATGAGTTTATTGATATAACATCTTTTCTTGCTTAATTTGTCGGTAAAAACAATTTCTTGAAAAATAGGTCCGAAAGGATTTTCAACTTATTTTTATTCCAAAATATTAATGCACCAAATTAGTATGGAATAGGATGCTTGACAACCATCTTATTTACTTGTTAAAATAGATTTGAGACGATTTCATCACGAAAAAGGACCGAAAGGATTCGTAGGAATTCATAAGAAAAGAATTGATTTTCTAAACAACCATGTGTTTATATGATTGTCATACTAATTTGATATGTCCGAAAGGAGTCATTTAGGTGATAGAATTCTTAGTAGTAGTGAAAACATGACATACATCATAAATTGTATAACTACTCATTTTTAATTGCGCATCATAACAAGTTTTACACCAAACTTCGTACTCAAATTGTTACGATACTCCTAATTACCAATCAAGGAATTATACACAAGTATATGTTTAGTTTTTATTGAGTTTCTTGTAAATTAAGATTTTACATAAATTTGGATTGACAACCCTTATTTAACAAACGTTTTTCTTATTACTAAAACCACCAAATCCCTTGGGACGATCTCGACTTACCCACCTTTATTACACCGGACGAGTATACTTGCTCGTATGTGCTAGATAATAATCGGATAATTCGTGTTTATAAATTTTAAAACTTGTACTAATAAAATGCACATCAAGTTTTTGGCGCCGCTGCCGAGGATTTGATTAATTTTCTTAGTTTTTAGTAATAAAATTGTTTGTAATTCGTGAAATTTTAAAGTTTTTAAAGTAAAAAGTAAAAAAAAAAAAGTTGGTTTTGACCAACCGAATCGGATGGATAACCATCCAATCGGTTGGTGGTCTCGGTAAATTTTATAGGATTCTGTTTTTAGTAATTAATTTTTATTTTTCTGTTTTTGGTTAATTAGTTTTAATAATTATATAATTAATGTTAGTTTTTAATAGTTTTAAGTTGCAATTATTAGACATTTTAATGTTTTAGTAGTTTTAATTTCAATTAATGATTTAGTATTTTTAAAGAGACCTTAGTTAATGCTTTCATTGTTTTTAATTTCATAATTAAAGTTTTATTAAATATTAGTTTTATAAAAAAAAAAAATTATTTAGTGTAAAAAACTCCAACCGATCCGGTTGTGGGTTCCAACCGATCGGTTGGAGGTGGTCATTTGTGCCAACCGATTCGGATGGGTTTCAAACCGATCGGTTGGGCGTCTCGGTAAAATTTTAGACATTTTTAATTTTTAGTTTATTTTTTATTCTTAGTATTTTATTTAGTTAATTTACTTGTTCTTATTTCATATTAAGAGTTATTTGATTATGACTAACCCTCATGCTAATGATTTGGATTTTTTTTTTATGGTTATGTTATAGTTAGTAAGTGCTTAAGTTGAAATGGAGAGTTTGAGTCAGATTTCTGCGTATTTGAAAGACTTGGAAGATATGTTCAAGGATTCCGGGGATTCCTTGAAAAAGTTGGAGAGTATGTTGGAAAAAGCCAAGTTGGATTTAGAAGGAGAAGAGGTTGTTGGTGACAATGTTTCTTATTTGCCACATGAAATGTGTTACCCAAAGAAGGAGAAGGAGAGAAAAGTTGTTGTTTTCACTAGAGCACCACCTAAGAAATATGATGCTCCACACATGAGGTATTCTACACCTTGTGCGGTGGAAGGAGTTAAAGCGTTGGATGCGGAATTGAATATGGAATATGGAGACAATTACATTTCGGAAGAAATGCTTGACAAACTTGGTTTTGTTAGGCTTGATTATGGAAGTTATGGTAAGAAGGAAGTGAAAGGAGTTAAAGTGAATGTTCATGGTCACATCTTTAAAGTTGATTTTGTTGTTTTGGAGTATACTAATGAAGATGAACCGGAAGTGATTTTTGGTAGAGATTTTTTAGTGAATACCAAGTGTAGTTTAGATTTTGCACTTGGGGAGTTGAGAATTAACATAAGTGATTTGGAAGAAGGGAAGAGTGTGAATGATATGCTTGTTGATGTTTGTGAAGGAATGGAAATGATGAAGGAAGGAAGGGATGAAGTTTGTAAGATGGGTAAAGCTAACCGAAACAAAACACCATTGAACAAATTAACCCAACCCTCCACCCAAAAAGAAAACAAATCATCATCATCATCATCCAAAACACCACCTAATTCACCAAAAAGTACCAAACCTTTAACCAAAGAGCAAAAACAAGCTATTTTGGAAAATCTTGAAGCAAAAATTAGTGAATTGATGGAAAACAAACCGGTCATTGAGGTGTTGAGGAATTATATGGAGTATAGGAAGAAATTAGATGGAGTTATGTTGGCAAAGTCTAAGTTGGAGGATAATAGTTTTGATAAAGTAGAGGAGAGAAGGATAATTGAGAATGGGCTCCCAAAGATAATGAATGATCCCGGAAATTTTGTTTTACCGGTTAAAATTAATGGGACAACTCTTTTATATGCATTAGCCGATACGGGTTCTAGTGTGAGTATTATGCCTTATCTATTGTATCATAAGTTAGGATTAAGAGACCCTACACCTAACAATTCTAAACTCACTATGGCGGATAATTCTAAGGCAAAAGCAATGGGAGAAGTAAGAAATGTGAGAATTCAAATTGGTTATCAAGCATTCTTGGCGGATTTTCTTGTGTTGGATGTTGCGGTTGATAAGGAACTACCTTTGTTGTTAGGTAGACCATTTTTAAGAACTTGTGGAGCTATAATAGATATGGGAAGAGGTACCATGACAATTGATGATGGAGTTCTTAAGAATACTTACTATCCAAAGCCTAGAGGGGGTAGTAATGGAGATGATAATGATGAGGACCAAGAGGAGGATTACCTTGGTTGCTTTGAAGTAGGAAGGGATGAAGATGGTAGACCTAAGTTTGGTCCATGCACACCTAGTTTATTTGATATTGAAGATGAAATGGAAAGAGCTCTAGCAATGGAGGCTTTCTTTAATCCATTTAAAAATATTTTTGTGTTTAACAAGTTGACAAATTTTCTTGGATCTTTACCGGTCCAATTGAAGAACTTGGAATGGGGTTCCGAAGGTCATAGCATTTACAAAAGAGAAGAAGGAGCTGGTGATTGGCATTGCAAATTTGATATCACATGTCCTAGCGGAAGGAACTTTGCACGAACTTTCAAAACTCAAAAGACTACTAGGAAGTTGGCAAACAAGTATCGTGGAGAAGACATTGGTAGGAATGAATATTTCTATGGATGAAGAAGAATGATCACAAGAATAAAGCACATCTTGTGCTAGTTTGTTTGTTTCGTACTTTTATTTTTCATGCATTTTATTTCATGTTTTTAGGTTTTATGCATTTCATGTTTGAATGAGACTATTTATTTAGCTATCTATCTATTTATTTATCTATTTATCTTTTTATTTAGTTTAAGTTTTTAGAGGTTAAGTTATGTTTTTAGTTTTAAGTTTAGAAGTAGATGACCAAAAATTTTGGTAGACAAAGTGTGTTTGGAATACATACAAGATTATAAGTTTGAGAAAAGAAAAAGCTACTAGCACTTGTGTCAAGTTTAGTAGTGGAGAAAAAACTTTGAAAAATCAATTTCATACCAAACCGAACGGATGGATTCACAACTGATCGGATGGAGTTGAATATATAAACCAAAATTTTCAAAAACTTAAGAAAAACACATACACACAATCCACCAAGAATTGGGGTTAAAAATTCGACCATAAGAAGTTGTTAGAAGGTTGCAGGAGTGATAATTAATTATCAAGGGCATCAAGTCAAGTAAGTTATATCATTAATTTTGTTCAATTAAGTTTTAATTCGGATGATTGAAATTAGGTCACGAATTGGGTATTTTTGAGTTAGTTCGAATTGAGATGTAATATTTTGGGGATAAGTGATTAGATGATAGGAGAAGGTATTGCAAAAAGAATTAGATCAATTGGTTAAGTTTTGAGTAAGAATTCATTGATTGAATTTTCGGATTGAATTGGGTATAATCTTTAGAGCTAGTTTATTTGCAATTGATGAATCCCAGAAGTTATATGATTGATAATTAGTGATGTTAGGTTATTGCATTGTTGATTAGAGCACTAATTGGAAGATTTTAGTAGATGATGTTCTTGGTTTTTATAGAATCATTAGGTTGATGATTGGAATTGTTAAGAATCATTGATAGGAGAGTTTGAATGTTAGAAGTACTCAAGAATGGGAGATTACAAGTTAGAAAGAAGTTTGGATTGATTGGGAAACGTTTAGGATGGATTGAGGATGAATGTAGTATGCAGAAAACTCCAACCGAATCGGTTGTGAGTTGCAGCCGATCGGTTAGGAGTGTGCCAAAGTTGCATCCGATTCGGTTGGACCTCAAACCGATCGGATGGACGCCTCGGAAATTTTTTTGAAATTTTTGAAAATGTGTTTTCTAGTTTCTAAATTGATTGGTATTAATTCTTATACTTATATACTAACATAATTTGAGATTTCTTTCAGGGAAATGTTGCAAGATTGGGACGAAATCCAATTGTTAACAAGTATTTGAAAAGGAACGAGAGGAAGAGGATTACTTTCAGTTTGAAACCGGAGTCTAATAAAAATGTCAAGTTTTCTCATGTGCAAAACAAAGATGAGAAGAATGCATATAGGGAACGTCTTTCAAAACTTCAAGTGACGAAGATTGCTAAGCATAGGTTGATTGATTGGGAATTGCTTGAGGAGTATGAATGTGAGGATCAATTGAGGAGCATGATGACTATGATTTATGTGTATCCTGGTGATGGAGATAGGTTTGAAGATTATTCTTGGGAAAGAGCTTTTAGTATTCATGAGACCGTTTACAAAGAATGGTGTTTGGAGTTCTTTTCTACGTTCTACTTTGATAGAAAGGTAAATGATGTTCTGTGACAACTGGCAAATTAGGGAGCCATTTTGAAAACCCGCATTACTTTAAAATTGATAATTTTGGAATATTTGAAAAGTTTATTGTGACGAGATTTTGTGAACGTTGGAATGTGATTTTTAAATCGTACGTTATTTATGGAATTTGATTATTAATTAATGGTTTGGTTTGGATCATTCGTGATGATTTATTTTTGAGATCATTATTTGGCACTACATTGACTCCGGCACTAGATTAACCTAAAAATTTTAATTATTTTAAATATTGGTTCGGATATTTATATTTTTGGAACGTATCGCGAGATTTTTGATTAATTGGAATGAGTTTGGTTTGAGAGAGTTGATTTGTTATATAAGGTTTCGGGTTTGGTCCGTGGATTTTACACCGAGTTACTTAACCCACTCTACCCTTAATAATAATAATATTATTATTATTATTATTAAAAATCATTTTTTTTATGAGTAAATACAAAAATCGTCCCTTGTGTGAACCTGGACCAAAGCAAACACACCATCACCCTCACCAACACAACTCTCTCTCTCTCTCTCTCTCTCTCTCTCTCTCTCTCTCTCTCTCTCTCTCTCTCTCTCTCTCTCTCTCTCTCTCTTTAATACAACACCACCGCCGCCCCTAAAACCCCCATTAACGCCACCACCACCATCCCCCTAAACAAAATAACACCACCATCATCACCACCTCATCCCGATCTATCTATTGGTATAAACCACGCGCTCTAAAACCTTCATTTACACCACGTACGAATTACTACCACCACCTTAACACCATTTTTCTAATATTTTCTTGTTGGGTTTTTAAAGAAATCAAGTTTGGAGCCTTTTTAAAGGTGAGTGGCTACGAATTTCATGTCGTGTGCCTCGATTCATGGTTAAATCCGTGTCCACACAGGTTTTTTTTATGGGTTTCGAAATAAAAGTGATGGGGAATTAATAGTTTTGTCATAAAAATCCGTTTGGTATCTTGGGTGTGGATTTTGACTCGAGTTGGTGCTCGATTTGCGATGTGGGTCGCGTTTGGTTTTGGTTTTTGGCTCGATTGGAGCTTGACCGAGACCTATGGTCTCGGTGTGACCATTTTCTTGGCTCGTTGGGAGTCTAAGAGGACCCTTGGTCCGATTTGATTCGATTCTTGGTTGTTTTGGTTACCAAATTGATGTTGTGGTTGTCTTGGTGTGCCGCGACCCTATAGGGTCCGTTTGGCAGTTTTGGAATGGCTCGAGTGAGCTATGTCGTGGCCTTGTGGCCTTGGTATTGAGTCCTTGTGACTCGTGGTTCTAGCTGAGACCCAAGTGGGTCGTTTGGCTCGGGTTTGGCGTGGTAAACCAAACCATATGATATGCATCTTTGATTGTTTCTTGTTGTTGATTTTATTGTTATTATTATTATTGTGGCATACTTTTGGACCAAAGCATTAGGATGGGTCGAGACCCTTTGTGGACTCGACATGGTATACTTTTGATTGATTATGGAGTTGTGTTGACGAGTATGGATTTGGGGACCGATTGTGAGACGGTCAATTAGATGACGGAGATAGGTTAGTCGGGTGCCGTAGTCGGACCCTAATGTTGTAGCACGTGGATTTGGGATTGATTTGGACGGAGTTGATTTATTTATTATGACTTGGTTATTATTATTTGTGGACTTGGACTATGAGCCGAGAGTAATGACTCGGACACGTGACCAAATTCTTATGACTCGATAAATATTTAAAATCAAACATTAATAATAATACTCGTAATAATATTAGTGATAATATAATCGTTTATATAGGTATATAGACGTGATAAACGTATGTATATATGTAACACGCCCAAAATTTGGTACAGCGGAAGACTCAACAAGCTTTCGGGGTGCTACGGGGATTGGTATCCATTCAAAGTCATGAAAGAACGAGATAAAGTAAATATAAGAAAAACACAACCAAAACGGGTTTTAAAGTTTACATTTATCCCAAGAATTATCCAAAGTAAGGCCCAATAGAAATAAACGTAGGTCCACAATAATTTATCAGAGTTTTAGAAAATAGATCCATAACCGGGTGCCATAGCCAAGCCTCCAATCCAAGCATCCAAAGGGCATCACTTAATTACCTGAGAAAACGTGTTAAAAGTCAGCTTTCGCTGGTGAGATCATAGGTTTAAATTCATAATTCAATATAGTGGACATACACGCAAAACGCTTGCTAGCTAGACTAGGCCTCAATCATCCGACCAAAATAATCCAACCAGAATAATCCAACCAAATCAAATCAACCCTATAGGTGCACGCTATAGCTCAAATCAATCCAATCAATAGCTTACCTAGCTCAAGTCTAGGCCTCGCTCTATAATCAATCCAATAGCTTACCTAGTTCGGGACTAGGCCTCGCTCAACAACCAATCAATAGCTTACCTAGTTCGGGACTAGGCCTCGCTCTATAACCAAATCGATAGCTTACCTAGCTCATGTCTAGGCCTCGCTCAATAACCAAATCAATAGCTTACCTAGTTCGGGACTAGGCCTCGCTTTATCCTACCTAGTTCTATAAGCATAGCAAGTTTTGAAATCAAAAAGAAATAATAGTCCACATAAAACAATTTGCACGTTTCTCACCCCAAGTATTGAAAACAAAGTTCAAGAGAAAAAGTGGGGCTATGACTCACCTCAAGTCCAGCAAATCCTCAAAAGAAATCGATAGAAGAAAGACGTAAGCAAACTCAAGCAACTCACGTAACGGCAACTACAGACTCGGCACTTCCTAACAATATCAAGCTCGTTCAGAAATCATTTCCTCAAAAATCAAATATTCCCATTCCCGAACGTATTCCATTTTTACTTTCCAAAAATATCCATTTCTCGAATTAGCTTCATATATTAATTTGAAATTCGACGTTTGGTATCCATATGGGTGAAGGGTCGACACAACTCAAACCAAGAAGTCACAACGAAAAGGAACAATAAAACAATCTATAGGTCTAATATTAGTCCAATATATTATTTAAATAAATCATCGAAGCCTATCAAATCCGTCGATTTAGTAATCTCCCATATTTATTTACGTAATATATCATTCCAAGATTATACCCAACCTAAAGCACATAGCACAAAGTATACTATTTGGTATATATCGTAGTCCAATAAATTCCCTATATATATCGTCAAATCGGCCAAATTCCACGAGATACATAGTAATTTATTATCCTAATACATGTACCACAACCTATGGGCGTCGTGGGATACGATGCCCATTAATATACTCATTTTATATAGCCAAATAACTCGATCTAATCCGTCGATTAAATAAGTTACTTAGTTATAGAAAATGTTTATATTAATCGTCATATATCCGTGACAACACAAAAGTCACATAATAAAGCCCACTTGAACTTTAAGTAACCACAACTCGTATAACTCGATAAGTTTTTCTAAATTTATAAAAAGTCATGTTTTTAATTATTACTTACCCGACGTATTAGTTCTCGGCATTGTTTATAGTTATTATCTATAATAATACTTCGACATTTATTGCACTATTTGCATAGTATAATAATTATCGTTATATTATTATAACGTTTACTCGTGATCGTTTTATTACTAATATACGCATATATATATATATATATATATATATATATATGTACGTTTATCACGTCTATATACGTATATAAACGATTATATTATCAATAATATTATTACGAGTATTGTTTTTAATGTTTAATTTTAAATATTTATTGAGTCATAAGAATCAGCAAAGACTTAAATTGCTCCCAAGTCATAGCACAAGCCACATCACTCCCAACCGAATTACGGTAATTGTTCCACCAAGTTAAAGCTTCATCCTTGAAAGTAAAAGAAGCAAACTTTACCTTCGCATTCTCCGCACAACCACTAACATTAAACACTGACTCAGTCTTCTCTATCCACCTGACTAAGTAGACCACTCCTTCGGTTCCACCAAACTCAATGGGTCCACAAATTTTAAACTCCTTGTAGTTACATCCATTAGTACGAACAGGTGGAAATGTTTCAGCAGAATTGTTGGAATGATTTGACTCAGCTAGTAGCTCAGCAACTCGTTGCTCCACAAGTTGATTGATCATTGCTTGATCCACTGTAGGTGCATTAAGTGGAACATGATCATTGTCTCCCTGAACATCAACATTTTGATTCCTGTTGTTGCGGTTAGTAGTTTCCAGGTTATCAGGAGTAGGGGTTTCAACATTTCGAGTAGGACGGCGTCCTCGACAACCAGGGGTAGTCGTTGCAGGACCAGTTCTGGTAGCTCTAACAGGGTTTCGTCATCGGGCCATTGATCTGAAACATCATACAAGGTTCGTGAGTCTCCGATAGAACTTATCATATGCTCAACAAGAATTAAATCAACGAAGCCAAGTCATGGAAAGAATATCAACAATACACCACAGGACATCAATAAGGCGAATAGGAACTCAATTTCCACAATATCCAAAAACCACATAATACCATATAATAATAACCATCAACCATACAATAGAGATCCAACATCGTTCCAACTACCGAAAAACACAAAAGATAAATAATCGTTCTAAACGAGACGAATACTGAACGGAAAATACATCAAAATATGATAACTAGCTTTTCTAACCGAACACTCCTCGGTGTAGAAAGCAACAAGACAACATAACTCAAACATCTAGCCACGCTGCTGGCGGAGGCTTCTCAACTCCTGCCTCAAGCCATCAAGCTCTCTCCATAGTGATCCTAACTCCACACTATGGGTGTCGCTGTCTCTCTTGAGGTCAGCCACCTCTTTCTCTAGCTCAGTATTCCTCTGCAATAACTTGCGGTCGGCCTCTCGAGCTGTGACAAAACCTCGCTGTAAACCCTCAATATGCTCATGAATCTCCATCAAACCTCTCCTCATCTCAGTCGTCCTGCCCACAACCATAGTCATATCAACTCTCAGCTCAGCGATAAACTCTCCAATAACAATCTCAAGTCGGTCAGATATCCGCGAGATCCTCTCGCCCTGTGCAGTAATCTGAGCCCACATCCTACCAGTCTCACCTAACTCTGCATGCTCAGCAGAAACCTCAGAAGGTGCATCCGACTCAACGGGACTACTAGGTGGTAACTCAAACAAAAATGGATGATCAGGTGAAACAGGCTCTATCGGATGTATAGGTGAATCAGGCTCCTCAGCCTGAGCTGGCGGCACAAACAAACCATCATCATCAGGCATCTCCTCCTCCTGAGGGTCATCCTCCTCCTCAGGGTCATCATCACCCTGCTCAGCCTCCTGAGGGTCATCAGCCTCATCCTCACCCTCGTACTCCTCCTCCTCATCGAAAGAGTATGTCATCAATCGTCGTCTCCTAACAGGTGAACCATGTGGAGATGTGGTAGGTGATCTAGGACAACGACATAATGATGCAGGTGGTGCATCTGACAGGAGAGTGTGAGCATCCAAAAGTAAAGGTGGTGAAGTAGGGCATACCGACATACGTGCCGTAGCTTGGTGGGCAAAACGTGGAGCCACACGAGCCAAATCCTGATGAAGAGTAAGCTGCCTCGATGTACCAGGGAGCCCTAGAGAAGATGAGGGTCCCTGCATAGATGCAGCAGGTGGTGCAGAAGTAGAAGCTGTCGGTGACACAATAGCTGAATGCATGGCAATCCTGTAAGGATCATCATGAGCCATAGTGATCTGTGCTGGGTGTACAGGTGCAGTAAGAATATCCTCAACAACGTCAAACGTACGGGAGGCCATAGTTTGTGACAACGGCCTAGGGTAGGTGTAAGGGTTTCAAAACAACTAAACCGCGAACTCAAAATACCATATCAAAAATCATCATATAATTAATCATATATATCAAGAAAGATTTAAAATAACGCATTACTAAAATCATTCATAAAACAATTAAGCCATATAATTCCTCAAAACGCCATCATATCGCTAAATCAATAAATCTCAAATCCTTAAATCATCTCACGAATCCCATATCTAATAATCATCTCAATATACCTCAATAATAACAATGATGCTTCGGCTTGGCGGGCTTGCGGGCAATGGTCGAGGATCGTTTTCTATAAAAATCGGTTATAGTTTAGGTGTCTATTTACCTAGTTCTCTATAACCTTGGCTCTGATACCAATCTGTAACACCCCCAAAATTTGGTACAGCGGAAGACTCCACAAGCTTTCGGGGTGTTACGGGGATTGGTATCCAACACAAGACATAAAAGAACGAGATAAAGTAAACAAGAGAAAAATTCAACCACTCGGGTTTTAAAGTTTACATTTATCCCAAAATCAATCAAAGTCAGGCCCAAAAGAAATAAAGATAGGTCCACAATTATTTATAAGAGTTTCAGAAAATAGATCCATAAACCAGGTGCCATTGCCAAGCCTCCAATCCAAGCATCCAAGGGCATCACTTAATTACCTGAGAAAACGCGCTAAAAGTCAGTTTTCGCTGGTGAGATCATAGGTTTAAGTTCATTATTCAATATAGTGGACATATACGCAAAACGCTTGCTAGCTAGACTAGGCCTCAATCATCCAACCAAAACAAACCAACCAAATCTAACCAAACCTATAGGTGCACGCTATAGCTCAAATCAATCCAATCAATAGCTTACCTAGCTCATGTCTAGGCCTCGCTCTATAGTCAATCCAATAGCTTACCTAGTTCGGGACTAGGCCTCGCTCAACAATCAATCAATAGCTTACCTAGTTCGAGACTAGGCCTCGCTCTATAACCAAATCAATAGCTTACCTAGTCCGGGACTAGGCCTCGCTCTATAACCAAATCAATAGCTTATCTAGTTCGGGACTAGACCTCGCTCAATCCTACCTAGTTCTATAAGCATAGCAAGTTTTAAATAAACAAAGCGGTAATAGTCCACATAAAACATTTGCACGTTTCTCACCCCAAGTATTGAAAACAAAGTTCAAAAGTAAAAGTGGGGCTATGACTCACCTCAAGTCCAGTAAATCCTCAAAAGAAATCGATAGATGAAAGACGTAAGCAAACTCAAGTAACGGCAACTACAGACTCGGCACTTCCTAACAATATCAAACTCGTTCAGTGTCATAATTCGTAATTTCAGGTCCTTTTCAGATGTCGAAATTTCATTATTCATCTCGAAAAGTTACTATTCATCAGTTACTATTCACCGATCACTATTCATCATTTTACTATTCATCATTTTTGGTGTCAGTTTGAGATTCCGAGAAGCGTTCAGAAAATTTACTATTCACATGACACTATTCATTTCCGAAGAGAAACCACTATTCATGTACTTTATTCATTTCATCGTAAATTTAGTTTACGGGTAATTAAATTCGCGTAACCGGTCAGGTTAAGCTGCGAATTCGAGAAATCATCAGAAGGGACACTTCATACGGTCTAGAAATAACTTACATATCATCATAATAACATTTGCATACTATTCCACTCGTAGGATAATCAAATTAATACTTTTGATATATCTGACTATTTACGTATGTTTATTTTTTTAAATAAACGTTAACACGCGACCAATAATGTGACTAACACGTCCGACACTCCCGACTACGATCCTAGTATAATTTCATACTCATAATAATGATATAAAAATTATAATATTAATTTACCCGGTGTTTTGGAAATTTATTTAATTAATATCGTACGCCTAATTTAATCACGACGGTTTTCGTAAAAACTGAACAATAATCATCCAAACACTCAATATTTATGCCCAACATATTTTTACAATTTTTATGACTTTATTATGTCCCGGTTAACTCCGTTAAAATTTATTTTTAGTTAACTCGGTACCCGGTATTCCCTAAAACTATTAATATATACACAATAATACAATATTACCCACTTTCTTACACAAAATACCATTTTTTCTTCTTTTTTTTTTCACAAAATGCAGCCCCCCTCCATGCTAATATCTTATACATCTTGATATTTTTACCATCTCATTAATGTTGTCAAATAATTGATTCAATATATATAATATATATACTAAAACATCTCTTTTCACCTCATTTTCAAGATCTACAAACAAGAAAACATTTTCTTTTTCTCTCTTGGTGTGGTGCTCGGCTTCAACACAAGAACAAGCAAGAAAGTATTAATTTTCCAAGATCTAGTAATTATATAGTATAGTTTGTACTCCTTTTAGGGTTTTGTAATACAAACTCAAAGTTTACATAGGTTTTCATCATCAAAATCTCATTAATCTTTCAAGTAAGTGTATGAAATTCATCTTTATAATTTTACCAAGTTTTTACAAGATTCATATGATATATATACTAGATCTACATGCATATGTTATTTATACCACTCCATTTTATACATATCTAACTTTTGAGCCCTAGAAATAGATTATAGTTAGATCCTTGTTAGATCCACTTGATTTATGATGTTTAGGAACCCATGACACCCTAAGAAGGTGTATGGTAAGATTAGACTAGATTTGTGGTGATTGAAAGTGATTTGGTTGAAGTTGGAACTAGATTGGAACCCTAGAAATGGTTTTTGAAACAATATATATACCTACTGTCCATATTTTTAAAACGTGGGAAACTCAGTAGGTGATGGGTAATTTTTGACCAAAGATTTAGAAAATACTTTCAAAAACGAAGCCGTGGGCGAAAGAACGGATTAAAACGAGCTTATAACGAAGGAGTTATGATTTTTACAAGTTTATTGACGAAAACTATTTTTCTGAAAATTACATGCTGTTGGACGATTTTCGACGGACAAATAGAGGCATTAGACGTAACCTAGAGGAGCCGA
Organism: Artemisia argyi; assembly: GCA_030686995.1. NCBI lineage: Eukaryota > Viridiplantae > Streptophyta > Magnoliopsida > Asterales > Asteraceae > Artemisia > Artemisia argyi. The sequence continues at coordinate 229,742,566 of CM060701.1, forward strand.
GCTATCGAAAATATATTAATACATACTAAGACGAATCCGTGGATATAAAGAACGAGGAAAATGAACTTAAAACGACAAAGTTATACACGTTTTAAAATCGTCAAAACTATATATATAATTATAGTCACTAATAGAAATAATAAAACTACGTACTAAATACTATATTTTCTAGATTTCTTGTTCAAGAATTATATTGTTAACGAACGAAGTACGTACGACCCAAGGCTTATTTATGCGACTACTAGACGTTATTTCAAGGTTTTTAAGGCGATGAATATAATACTAACATTTTATATACGATATATTACGACAAGTTTCTATAATTCTAGTTGGACTTATTTTTCCTAAGTATGGAAATTACCTACTTTGACAATAACAAGTATTTTCAAGTTACGAGTGGTATAGGTATCATGTGCATGAATATTCATTACATCATTTCATAATCTAAAGTAGATCATATTCATTCATTTAGGTTGCGGCTAGTGTTCGCGCCTTGTTGTCCCGATCATTTCATCACATTGTACTATCACTTCAGGTGAGTTTTCATAGCCCCGTTTTCAATTACATATTTGATTTCAAATCCCACGGGGGAGAATACATTGCATTACTTATTTTTCTGTACATGCCAAAGTATTAAATTCCTTACATTGCTTAAGTTGCCTTATTACCACGTCATGACAAGTCCCCTTTATTATCATGGACCGTTAATTAATCTACAAGCGAGAGTGAGTGAATAGATCTATTGAGGGTGACTCCTCCATTCGTGTTTGGGTTGCTCCAACGGGTACGAATGCATTTCATGTCTAATATATTAGAGTGTCTGGTAAACACTCATTTGGGGCCAAGTAACGTCTAGCTTCGGGGTCATGAGCTTAAGAGCCAATGTAGCATTTTGACATTTTTGTCGGTTTACTTTATACTTGTGGCTCATGTACATACGATTTAACTTACAAAACTATGATTATTCACCAACATTATTGTTGACCGTTTTTGCAATGTATTTTCAGGTAACTAAGACATATTCCTCATGACATGCATGGAGTCATTTCATTGAGTATCAAGGATGACGCGTCTCATTTTGGATTTTCATGCACTTATGAACTATCGTTTGATTGTACTAAACTTATTTCCTTAAACTTTCCAACTCTTTTGGGACCTATGTTTTATAACTTTGAATATTTTGAATGAATCAAACGATGTATTTTCAAAACGACACTTTAGGTCGTTCAATATAACTGTAACTGTGGTGCTATGACATTCACCCCCAGGTATTCCATTTCGCTGCCATTCAGGTATTTTGGGGGTGTGACAGATTGGCATCAGAGCTAAGGTTATAGCGAACTAGGATGTATCTTGGACCCTAGACTATAACCACATCATCATAGCATCTCATCATTTCATCATAGGTGCATATTCATTATACATGTTGTTTCGTGCACACATTATGTGAGTTATTTATACCCATACTCATATATAATTATATTGACCTGGTTCACAAGTGACATGTCTTCAGATACCCACCCTGTCATCCTTTTATCGGATTTCGACATTGGAGATGCCTTGTCATCTTCCACTACCATTGTACTACTAGTTGCACTTACACTGCCATTGACACCATTGAGTTGTTATAGGAACAGGGTTTTCCTATCATCCAGCCCATACATAGAATGCCGTTTGGTAGAGTATTCAGACTCAATCTTAATGGACCTATTAGGATGCTTATTGCAAGGAAGATAGTATGTTTCCTTTCCTTCACTAATAGGGCGCTTACTACGCAGGTACTACCACCACTATCAGCTACTTATTACACTATTGGTCGTCCCATAGTGCGTACTTCAGTTTTACCTCTTAGATGTCGCGAGATAGCGCGAAAGAGGGTAGTATTCCATTCACTAGGATCTCATCGTCAACAACTTTGTTCTCATCGTCTAAAGCACCACCAACACCATCACATCTCAGAGACCTTACACCCATATATGACAGGCTGCTTGAGAAGCAACCACTATTTGACATACCATTACCATCTACCACACGTTACACCACCTTATAGGTTTGAGGTTGGTGAGAGTTTGAGAGCCTCTACTGCTTGACAGCCTACTACTCTTCATCGTTAAACGATGATCTCTAATTATTTGAGATTACCTACGAGTGTTTGCACAATACACTCTGAATAATACCACAAGCCTCACAAACACAATAAGAATTGCAACAAATCGCCCAAGGGTGGCATCTATTACAAGGACTCTATATTATCTTAGATATGATCGACTCATACATCCAAAACACAATAAACCAACAAGATGCCTTGAACGGTATTATACCATCATAATGGAACTCATCACAACTCTCCCTTCATTATCAAGTTTGATTACACCACATTCTAAGCCGATGATTACATCATTAGTTGCTCTAGCAACACTCCACCGACCAATGTGGTCACATTAGTAGTTTTGACATATAATTACAACTTTGGGAAGATGCAAGTAAGACAATAGGAGTAATAAAGATGAAGATGTCTTTACGATTAAATGGTCATGTTGACCAAGATAAAAGTGACTGCCCTAGTTTTCGTGTTTCGGAGATAATAACAATTCAAGTAAGTCAAAGTCAAATTAATTTTTTGTACAAACAAAAAGATTTCTTGCAAACCTTACGAAGTACGACAAATTATTGATTTTCAATGGTTGGATTAAAACTCATTTTTGTTTAAGCAACAATCTTCTTGAACTCCTTTTTTTCCAAAGACATATATAAATGAGATATTGTTTTTATCAAAATACAAAATATTTCGTAGTCACATCTTTTACATAACTATATTCATTACAAACTTCAAATAAAGTCACTCCAAGATACATTTATGACCAAATTTCACAATGTTTCACTCAAATAAATGTTGTTAATTTTAGAAACCATATCTCCAAGAAGGAACACGCATAACTCATGAACGAATCTCGAAAGCAACCACTATTCCTACTTACTATTTGACCTTAGATGCGAAAGAAACCCCTCTACTAGAGATTGCCAATACTGATACACCATGCCTTAACACCACTATTTGAAATTACAACTTTTTCGCTCATTCCATATTATAAGACCCTCACGCTAGTATAAGTTCGTTGAATTAAAAGATCAATGTAGAATTGCTCAACAAAAAAATTATATATTTTTCGGAGATCGATATAGCTTAGTCACAATGGGACAAGACCTCATTTTTATGAAAGGATATCGAGAAGTTTCACCTGACCATAAGGCATTTTGCTTGCTTTCATGGAAAAACCAAACATCATTCGATGTGGTACCTACTTGACTCAGATCACCCGTACAACAATTTCCATTCTTTATACATTTTAGTCATGCCTAGAGGGATTACTCATTTGAACCTGCTAACTTTACCTAGTATAAATTCTCGAATACTTCAAATCATTGGCACCAAATTTCTGCCCTATATCCTTTCACACACAGACTATCCCCTTCAGTTGATTGTAGATGCCTTAAAGACACGTTCATTTTTCACGGCCTTAATATCGCTACCATGTTCTCGACCACTTCATAATCATAAACCACTGCCCTGTTATGAACTAAGATGTTTACATTCTTTAAATAAGTGGATTAGTATACTATTACCATACCATAAGATTCACCCATGTATCCAATAAACCATTCAACGAATTGTACTTCAAACTATTTTACTATCATATGGGGAAATTGTTTTACAGAATTTTTAAAATAAGCTATTTTATTGCTACCCAATAAATTGATTTTTCCGTTATTGCACCAAGTATTTACTATTATTACGCGAAACAATTTTCATGTTACTTGAAAGGAAATGACTAGAATACCATTTTTCAAAACAAAACGTTGAACACCATCTAAAACTTTTGAGAAAATAATAATAATAATGCTAATTTGACTAACTCAAGCATTGCATCATTAGTCCTCAATTATACATAGCCTGATCACCTATGTATAATTCAGGAAGGATTATGCTATGAAGAAAATAATTACTTTTTAGGGATTATTAATAACAATCTTCATTCAAAAGCGTTGTAAACAAATAAACTTTTTCATAAACATCTCTTTTTGACAAACCCTCCCTGGATACTTACCCCACTTGTCACTTACTCAGCCATTAAGTTGGATTTTTTTTCCATTGATTTCCCTAGGAGAGACTTCCCATATCAATTACTAGGAGGATTCCTCGATACAAGAAAAACAATTAAAGGATTACAGAACTACTAACCTAGACTAGAAGTATACACTAAGGCAATTTATAACTCAACAACAATTCTAAGATGCCACGAGACCATCCGAACCACCATCTCTGACCTAGTTGTCCAATTCTATCATTCAAAAGTACTAGCTAGATTGAGTTGTAGGATCGAACACACTGTGAAGGTACGCTAAGAAACACTATAGAAATAAACAAGCCTCTTAACCGATACTATAAAGCATTCCAATTAAACATGGCCTCATCCATACGCAAACTTCCCTGCAGTGAGAGTTCGCAAAGAATAATTGATTCGAATTATGGATATCGATTTAGATTCCCTCAAGGCATTGTGTTCTCAAGAAATTCTAGATAACCTCACCTATACATCAAGAGAGGCATCAGGCCCAAGCATATCTCCCCAGCTTTATGTGGAAATAAAATAGACATTCATCGACATAGTATCAATGGATACCCTCATTTTGCCAACATGGTGACAATTTCAACGATAAACCATTTCAGGACTTAAGTTGGTTGAATACTTAGGCTTGTAGTTTTGCCAGATACCCGCCAATAGGCATCTTCCAATATCAGGAACCGAACGTTAGACATCTATGCATTTATGCGAACATTTCCTATCCTACTATTTTATCCTTGTTAGTATTTTTACTTTTAAATGAAGTTGATTTCAAAATTGTATTTATACAAATCGCATATCTCGTAGAAAATAATTTTGAATTGCCTATTTTGAACAAATACGATCCTTTTTAGCCAATATTTAGCAGAACCATTGTACAATGACAAATATTTAAACATCAAACTTTGGTAAACAATCCTACTCACAACATGTTTAAAAATCGCGTCACATTTCGTAACTATTGAATTCTGAATCATCAAGAAAGATATTATTTAGTAAACCATTTGTTCCATTTCCTAAATTTGTTTATTCAGAAAAAAAAAGATTTCGACCAAAAACTCAAAATCGCGAGATAAATTTTGAAAACAAATCACCATACTACATCGCTTATGCATTTAGGGCTTTGTGATTTGACAATAAGGAATATTGGAATACGTGATGAAGAAAATTAGGAGGGACACCATACAGCAATTACACACGTCGGTGATGGAGACCAAACACAATAGGCAAAGAAAGACATAGGTCGTAGCATCTATTAGACCAAAACACAAGGAATCAAAATTATTACCCATGTTTTATCTTCTTCGTATAACGTCCTTTTCGAAGGGCATAACGTTGTAGAATTAGTCACTAGATTCATTGTACCCATTTCAATTATTCCTGATAAAGGTGATCGAATCACCTCAGACTTCTAGCAGCCATTTTAAGATTTCCTTTAGAACCTCATCTGGATGTAAACACCGTCTATCATCCTCAGACCAATGGTCAAATCGAGGGGACAATTCAAACATAGGAAAGGTATGCTTAAAGAGTGAGCGATTGACTCTAGAAATGGTTGGACTAACCATTTATCATAAATCAGATTCGGTCGCAACGATAGTTAACGCACGAGCGTAGAGACTACACCATTTGAGGCACTCCATGGTTGAAGTACCAATTACCCATTTACAGACTGAAATCGGAAAGTTAAATTCACTGGTCTAGAACTAAACTATGGAACAACAAAGGAAATTTCACAAGTCAAGAACCAGTTGCAAGCAACGAGAAACTGGTAGAAGTTAGGTTGGTGCATGACGCACATCATGCGGGTTGGGTATCCATGAACAGCAAACCATCTAGATTCAAGTGGGAGAACGAACTAAGATGAAAGCTTTGCCTTGGAGAGTCATGATACGAATTTGGTAACACGAGAGATTGAACCTCTAGTATATTGGACCATTTAAGATTCAATTTAGAATCGACCAGCTGACACATAAAATTTGAGTTTTGACAGAGTTCAGCAACATATATTACTCATATTACATTGTAAACCTCAAGAAGCGCTGATCATCTATTGACGGACCGAACGCGGAAAAAGCCAAACTCCCTATTCCTGTAAGCACTCATGAAATAACCAGGAATTTCCTGCAAATCAAGAATCAGTTACAAGTCAATAAGTTGTAAACCCTTAGAATTTCAAGTTGGTGGTAGGGTCACTTTAAAAATTCTGCCTAGGAAAGGCATGATACCATTCAGAAAAATCCGGGAAATTAAATTCGATGTACACTGGACCATTAATATTTCAGACAGAGTAGGCTAGTAACCCTCAGACTTGAGCCTTGTTGGAAAGTAGCAAGATTACACAAACATGTTTCACAATTTCAAATCCCGAGAAACGACTTTCAGATTAGTGACTCATGATTCCATTGAAAGGAATCCAACCCAATGACAAACCTAAACCTGGTAGGAGAACCAGTAGAAATCATGGACCGTGAGGTCGAACGGTTGAAGCAAAGACGAATTCCTATCGTGAAAATTCGCTGGAATTCTCGAAGAGGTCCCGAATTTATTTGGGAACGGGAAGACCAAATGCAACTCAAGTATCCACGTCTTTTTACCGAATATACTTCAGAGACCAACAAAAACTGAACTTCGGGACGAAGTTCCTTTTAGAGGGGAAGACTGTCACAATTCTTAATTTCAGGTCCTTGTTCAGATGTCGAAATTTCATTATTCATCTCGGGAAGTTACTATTCATCAGTTACTATTCACCGATCACTATTCATCATTTTACTATTCATCATTTTTGGTGTCAGTTTGAGATTCCGAGAAGCGTTCAGAAAATTTACTATTCACATGACACTATTTATTTCCGAAGAGAAACCACTATTCATGTACTTTATTCATTTCATCGTAAATTTAGTTTACGGGTAATTAAATTCGCGTAACCGGTCAGGTTAAGCTGCGAATTTGAGAAATCATCAGAAGGGACATTTCATACGGTCTAGAAATAACTTACATATCATCATAATAACATTTGGATACTATTCCACTCGTAGGATAATCAAATTAATACTTTTGATATATTTGACTATTTACGTATGTTTATTTTTTTAAATAAACGTTAACACGCGACCAATAATGTGACTAACGCGTCCGACACTCCTGACTACGATCCTAGTATAATTTCATACTCATAATAATGATATAAAAATTATAATATTAATTTACCCGGTGTTTTGGAAAATTATTTAATTAATATCGTACGCCTAATTTAATCACGACGGTTTTCATAAAAACTGAACAATAATCATCCAAACACTCAATATTTATGCCCAACATATTTTTACAATTTTTATGACTTTATTATGTCCCGGTTAACTCCGTTAAAATTTATTTTTAGTTAACTCGGTACCCGGTATTCCCTAAAACTATTAATATATACACAATAATACAATATTACCCACTTTCTTACACAAAATACCACGAGTATCCACTCGTGTGTCTCGATTTGTACCCAAACCGTGGGTATACGAAATCTTTCTTGTTGGGTTTTGATTAAAACAAGTGGGAAATGATGATTTGGTAATAAAAATGAAGTTTGGTATCTTGGGTTTTTGTTTTTGACACGATTTGGTGCTCGACTTTTGATGTTGGGTCGCGTTTAGTTTTGAGTTAAGCTCGTTGGAGCTTGGCCGAGACCCTATGGTATCGGTGTGGCTATATTTTGACTCGTTTGGAAGTCTAAGAGGACCCTTGGTCCGAATGGTTTGATTCTTGGTCGTTTTGGTTAACCGATTTGGTGATTGTTGATGTTTGTTGTGCCGCGAACCATGATGGTCCGTTTGGCAGTTTTGGATCAGCTCAAGTGAGCCTATGTCGTGGCCTAGTGGCCTTGGTTTTGAGTCTTTGTGACTCATGGTTCTAGCCGAGACCCAAGTGGGACATTTGGCTCGGGTTTGGCGTGGTAAACTGATGCGTGGGAATCGCAACAGGCTTTACCTCTCGAGGGATCTCGAGAAGCTTACAACCCCCACCAGGCAGTGTACCTGATCGTTGTAGTATAGTATAATGACAAGTACCGGGGGATTGATCGTTCAGCTTAGGAATAGTGTCGCTAGGATCAGAAAACCTAATTACTAGTTCTAAAGGTGAGGGATGATTATTTTTGTATTTTTATATTTTTATGAAAGCAAGAAAAATCTCGGGTTTTGGAAGAATGGGCGGAATTAGTTGCTAATCAACTAACCCAATACTAAGATGCAATCAAAATAAAATAATAATAATGAAAATAAACTAATTAAACTAAAGTTGTGAGCAGTAATTGGAGAAAATGTGTTTACTTAGATTTCACTACTCCCTAGATATCTTTTACACATTAATTACTTGTTATAATTGCATGGATGATGGATTGTATTCCTTAATACCATTCATGGGGTGGCATACATAACTCCCCAATTCTATGAGCTCTTATCTCCTCCTACACCATGCCCAGCACAACTATAGGGATTGTAAACAGTGGCTCATGCATTAAATACAACCAATAAAGACCTAGTACGCCTCGGTTCATGTTTTCTTAAGACGTTCAAGCATGTTACTATTTGGAGATCTGCCAGTTTTCTTAAGCCTAACATATAAATCATTCATCCAAGACAAGAATAAACAAGTAATCAACACATAATCAATATCTAGGTTTCATTAGATCTAAGCAAACACAAAAGAGATCTAGCCTAGCATAATGGAATTGAGACAAGAACAAGATATAGACAACCAACACATAGACATATTGATTGAATTAGAAGAACACTTATCTCAATTACAATGCAAGGTATCAAGGGTTTGGAACCCTTGAAAAACCTGTAAAAGTTGCACCAAAATAGTCTTTAGGGTTTCTCCCCAAAAACTTCTCTCTTTAAATGTGAAAAACTAGAAAACTATATATAGGAAAATAGGGATGACGGCGTCAAGAACAAAGGTGTGACGACGTCATCTCGCCGCCAAATACTTCCTCGGACGGCCTTGATCTACTTCTGACGCCGTCAAGGCCTAGGCCGTTACACAAATTACTCTTGACGCCCTGTGTGTGACGCCGTCATCAACTACGGATTTTTATTCTTGAGGTTTGACGCCGTCATGGGATTACTCTTGACGCCTTCATGTACTGTTCCCAGCATGGAAAATTGAGACTTTGCCGTTTTCTTCACTTTTATGCTCCAAAAACGTCCAAAATGGCTTCTTTTCCAGAATTCACTCTCCAAGTACCTAAAATCACAAAAGGAACAATTTAGGGCAATATTTGATCAAATAAAGTCGGATTCGGGCTTAAATGACCCCCTAAAAACGGATCATTTTTCGCCTCATCATATACCCTTACACTTGAGATTTGCTTGTCCTCAAGCAAATGCGCTTTTATTCTACTCAAAAGACAAGTTAGGGGTCATTTAACACTAATATAAAAGTAATTACAACAAATAATCGTTCCACTAAAGACCAATAGACAAGCACGGAGGTCATACACTATGGCGTTGCTAAGCCAAGTCTAGACTCGACTTAAGCTAATAAATGAGAAATAACAAAAACATAAAATGAACATAGAATGAAACGGGATGGTAGTCCGTATGTTTTTTCTCTTTTTCCTTTTTCTATTTTTTTTTTCTTTTTCTTGATTTTTTCGAATTTTTTTTTTTTTTTTTTTTTTTTTTTTTTTTTTTTTTTTTTTTTTTTTTTTTTGTGCATACACTCTTACCCTACCATCCAAAATAATACATCATAGGGAATGAACGTTCCCCTTACACTTGAATCTTTACATACTTTACATTTAACTAAACTAATGACTCGAATTAAGAAAATCAAAACACTTGGAGCACTTTTAAGATTAACGTACATATGGGGGTAATAATATTATGTTCTTCCCCATTACTCCATAAAATAAGTACTTACCCATGAGTCCCAATCGTCCCAAAACAATATGTACAAGGATATGACTCGACTTAGCAACCATGTAATCAATTAGAAAGTTAACTTAGGGTTTAACAAATAACAATAATGCACTAAAAATGAGCGCATACACGGAAGGCTAAGGCGATTTGGGTGTACATTTAAGTGGGGTGTAACAAATTCTTCCTTTAAGTAAAATGCTTAAAGTCAGAAACGAAAAGATAGGCTCGGAGGGGTGTACTAGGGGTATCGTGTACTAAAAATGAGTACAACGCTAAGGGTGTGGGAAAAATTAGTTGACTTAACTAGTCAAGTAATATGACTTAAATGGTCAAGTAATTATGATACGGGTTTAACACAAGGGTAATCCTAATGCCTCTTATCATGTAGTAAATCCTACCACACGAATGTAGTCTCACTAGCGGTCTCGGGATGCATCACTAACGCAAGTTCTAGAATCTAAATGCTACCGGTACACTCATAAGCACTAATAATGAATGCTTTTCCTATCAAATCTAAAGGCGAACCTCACATATTTGGGTGGAAAATTTTTCTGAATATACGGTTATGTGCTAGTCATACAATCTCCTATCCAAGAGACGCTTGCTATGGCTAAAGTTTCACTCCTAAATGTTGTAAAAAATTTTAAATTTGGCGCTAAAATTACACTAACAAGTATTTCTCATAGTTTTATTACACATCTACTATCAAACAAAACAAACTCAAGCGAAAGTGCATATGTAAGGTATCATCTTTTTACCCTCCCCTTACACTTAAGATGAACATTGTCCCCAATGTTCAAGTAAAGAATGTAAAAGTGAGAAAGTAAAGAGAATGAAATCAAATAATCCCCTGATTCGCTCGGTATAGATTATAGGATGGCCAGGTTAGATCTTCCTCCAAGAAAACGAACAATCAAGGCTTCCCTTCCAGAATATAAATCATCTCCTTGTCGAACATAACCTGTAAATCCTGACAAAAATAGACAAGACAACCATGCGTAAAATCGGCGGCATCCTATATAAGTTACTAAATCCTAGAAAACAAAGTAAGATATAATGCTTGTGGAATGAAGTTTGCAGATCTCCTGGAGATTATAAAACTTAATAATTCACAAAAACCATAAGACTCCGTTAGAAAAACAAAACCGGTAAAATTTCCAGATTTTAACTCCTGACGCCGTCAAGAGTAAACCTCTGACGCCATCAGAATGGACCTGCAGAAATTCTTATGTTAAGTTTCCGGAAAATTTCTGGAAAAACTTGGTCCTACTTCCTGGAAAATCCTGCAAAACTTCATTATGACTCAATACAAGCATTTGACTCTAACAAATACGAATATACATGTTCATTTAATATTGTGGAGAATCATGATCGGTTTGTTTCTTGAAAACATATTTGGGGTTTCCCCTTACACTTATCTTTTGCAAAAATACTTTTAGGTTGGAGTTAAGACTAGGCCAAACAACATAGTAAAGTATTTCCACATTTTAATTGAGAAACATGATCAACCAACAATAAAAATAAAACATGCATACGGAAGCAAATAACAATCAAACAAATAAAATCACACAAAACATGGGTTGCCTCCCAAGAAGCGCTTTTCTTTATTTACGAGTCTTGTAGTTAGACTCAAGGTCATGGGTTACTACGTGATCTCATCATTGGTTCCACTCTCCGATTGTAGATATTCCTTGTAGAAACCAATCACCTTATTCTCAACCACCCCCATAATCATTTGCGCAAATTCTTCATCGACTTTATACTTTGGTCCAATGGCCAAGCAATCTTTGTAGTAAAGACTCCTTTTTTCCCATACATAGTCCATGCCCTTTTTCTTATCCTTCTCATCAATATCCTCAAAAGCACCAACGTTGTCCCTATCAAAACGAGATATAAAGCGAAATTCTTTCATCCTATTAGGCATCCTATAAGTGATACTATCGGTGTTACTTGCAAACCGGATCGTGCCTTCTACCTCATCATATTCTAACTTAGACTCCTCAACAAATGATTTGCCAAACACAACATTGGATAATCGACAATCAATAACATTAGCAAGATCCTCCACAATCATAAAGTCGGTGACAAAAGTGAAATTACCAACAAAGACACGTAAACCTTTAACTCTCCCGACAAAGTTACAAACTCCACCGGGGTACTTGGGATCCCTTCTAGGTTCAAGTCTTGTTTTCACTATATCATTATAAACCGTTGAGGACATAATGTTGATTGGAGATTTGAAGTCAATGTAAGCATTGCTAATGTGCCTATATCCAATCATACATGGTATCTTAGCATTTTTAGGATCGCCTCTCTTGATCTTAGGTTCAATTATGGTGAAAGGAGATCGCGGGTTATCAATAAGATTATTATAATATGCAATCTCCTCCTTAGTGGGGTATAGAATAAAGTAGTCGTTAAGCTTCGGATCCATTTCCTCCTCTTCTAGTCCCTCAACAACATTCACAAAGTCATTAGGCATAAGGTCCTTATTTGAATACAAGGCGGTTGCTAGGTCACTAAATGTATGTTCGAGTTCAATCTTAATCAACCTATTAAGCTCTCTAAGCTCCCTAATCTCACTCTCAATTCGTTCACGTAACACAGCCACTTCTCTAGGGGAAAGGGGAGGATTCGCGTTTTCCATAATGGTCAACGGAATAGTCAATGAGTTTATTTACTAACAAAGGCACAAAGAAATGAGATAGACTAAAGAAAACCTAAAAAAAAAAAAAAAAAAAATCTTACTAGAAAGGAACCTAGCAAGTAGACCTAATAAAAAGAAATTCTAACCTAGACAATAACTATTCCCCGGGCTGCGGCGCCAAAAACTTGATGCGTGGGAATCGCAACAGGCTTTACCTCTCGAGGGATCTCGAGAAGCTTACAACCCCCACCAGGCAGTGTACCTGATCGTTGTAGTATAGTATAATGACAAGTACCGGGGGATTGATCGTTCGGCTTAGGAATAGTGTCGCTAGGATCAGAAAACCTAATTACTAGTTCTAAAGGTGAGGGATGATTATTTTTGTATTTTTATATTTTTATGAAAGCAAGTAAAATCTCGGGTTTTGGAAGAATGGGCGGAATTAGTTGCTAATCAACTAACCCAATACTAAGATGCAATCAAAATAAAATAATAATAATGAAAATAAACTAATTAAACTAAAGTTGTGAGCAGTAATTGGAGAAAATGTGTTTACTTAGATTTCACTACTCCCTAGATATCTTTTACACGTTAATTACTTGTTATAATTGCATGGATGACGGATTGTATTCCTTAATACCATTCATGGGGTGGCATACATAACTCCCCAATTCTATGAGCTCTTATCTCCTCCTACACCATGCCCAGCACAACTATAGGGATTGTAAACAGTGGCTCATGCATTAAATACAACCAATAAAGACCTAGTACGCCTCGGTTCATGTTTCTTAAGACGTTCAAGCATGTTACCATTTGGAGATCTGCCAGTTTTCTTAAGCCTAACATATAAATCATTCATCCAAGACAAGAATAAACAAGTAATCAACACATAATCAATATCTAGGTTTCATTAGATCTAAGCAAACACAAAAGAGATCTAGCCTAGCATAATGGAATTGAGACAAGAACAAGATATAGACAACCAACACATAGACATATTGATTGAATTAGAAGAACACTTATCTCAATTACAATGCAAGGTATCAAGGGTTTGGAACCCTTGAAAAACCTGTAAAAGTTGCACCAAAATCGTCTTTAGGGTTTCTCCCCAAAAACTTCTCTCTTTAAATGTGAAAAACTAGAAAACTATATATAGGAAAATAGGGATGACGGCGTCAAGAACAAAGGTGTGACGTCGTCATCTCGCCGCCAAATACTTCCTCGGACGGCCTTGATCTACTTCTGACGCCGTCAAGGCCTAGGCCGTCACACAAATTACTCTTGACGCCCTGTGTGTGACGCCGTCATCAACTACGGATTTTTATTCTTGAGGTTTGACGCCGTCATGGGATTACTCTTGACGCCTTCATGCACTGTTCCCAGCATGGAAAATTGAGACTTTGCCGTTTTCTTCACTTTTATGCTCCAAAAACATCCAAAATGGCTTCTTTTCCAGAATTCACTCTCCAAGTACCTAAAATCACAAAAGGAACGATTTAGGGCAATATTTGATCAAATAAAGTCGGATTCGGGCTTAAATGACCCCCTAAAAACGGATCATTTTTCGCCTCATCATAAACCAAACCATATAATGTGCATATATGATGATTACTTGTGGTTGTTTCATTTTTGTTTTTATTATTGTGGCATTATTTTTGGACCGAAGCTTTTGGATGGGTCGAGACCCTTTTGTGGTCGCGACAATGGTATACTTTGGATTGTAATTTGGAGTTGTGTTGACGAAGTGATTTGTGGACCGATTGTGAGACGGTCACTTAGAATGACGGAGATAGGATTAGTCGGGTGCCGTAGTCGGACCCTCATGTTGTAGCACGTGGATTGGGATTGATTTGGACGGAGTTGGTTTATTTATTTTGACTTGGTTATTATTTTGGACTTGGACTATGAGCCGAGAGTGATGACTCGGACATGTGACCAAATTCTTATGACTCGATAAATATTTAAAATCAAACATTAAAAACAATACTCGTAATAATATTATTGATAATATAATCGTTTATATACGTATATAGACGTGATAAACGTACATATATATATATATATATATATATATATATATATATATATATATATATATATATATATATATATATATATATATATATATATATATATATATATATATATATATGCGTATATTAGTAATAAAACGATCACGAGTAAACGTTATAATAATATAACGATAATTATTATACTATGCAAATAGTGCAATAAATGTCGAAGTATTATTATAGATAATAACTATAAACAATGCCGAGAACTAATACGTCGGGTAAGTAATAATTAAAAACATGACTTTTTATAAATTTAGAAAAACTTATCGAGTTATACGAGTTGTGGTTACTTAAAGTTCAAGTGGGCTTTAGTATGTGACTTTTGTGTTGTCACGAATATATGACGATTAATATAAACATTTTCTATAACTAAGTAACTTATTTAATCGACGGATTAGATCGAGTTATTTGGCTATATAAAATGAGTATATTAATGGGCATCGTATCCCACGACGCCCATAGGTTGTGGTACATGTATTAGGATAATAAATTACTATGTATCTCGTGGAATTTGGCCGATTTGACGATATATATAGGGAATTTATTGGACTACGATATATACCAAATAGTATACTTTGTGCTATGTGCTTTAGGTTGGGTATAATCTTGGAACGATATATTACGTAAATAAATATGGGAGATTACTAAATCGACGGATTTAATAAGCTTTGATGATTTATTTAAATAATATATTGGACTAATATTAGACCTATTGATTGTTTTATTGTTCCTTTTCGTTGTGACTTCTTGGTTTGAGTTGTGTCGACCCTTCACCTATATGGATACCAAACGTCGAATTTCAAATTAATATATGAAGCTAATTCGAGAAATGGATATTTTTGGAAAGTAAAAATGGAATACGTTCGGGAATGGGAATATTTGATTTTTGAGGAAATGATTTCTGAACGAGCTTGATATTGTTAGGAAGTGCCGAGTCTGTAGTTGTCGTTACGTGAGTTGCTTGAGTTTGCTTACGTCTTTCTTCTATCGATTTATTTTGAGGATTTGCTGGACTTGAGGTGAGTCATAGCCCCACTTTTTCTCTTGAACTTTGTTTTCAATACTTGGGGTGAGAAACGTGCAAATTGTTTTATGTGGACTATTATCGCTTTTTGATTTCAAAACTTGCTATGCTTATAGAACTAGGTAGGATAAAGCGAGGCCTAGTCCCGAACTAGGTAAGCTATTGATTTGGTTATTGAGCGAGGCCTAGACATGAGCTAGGTAAGCTATTGATTTGGTTATAGAGCGAGGCCTAGTCCCGAACTAGGTAAGCTATTGATTGGTTGTTGAGCGAGGCCTAGTCCCGAACTAGGTAAGCTATTGGATTGATTATAGAGCGAGGCCTATACTTGAGCTAGGTAAGCTATTGATTGGATTGATTTGAGCTATAGCGTGCACCTATAGGGTTGATTTGATTTGGTTGGATTATTCTAGTTGGATTATTTTGGTCGGATGATTGAGGCCTAGTCTAGCTAGCAAGCGTTTTGCGTGTATGTCCACTATATTGAATTATGAATTTAAACCTATGATCTCACCAGCGAAAGCTGACTTTTAGCACGTTTTCTCAGGTAATTAAGTGATGCCCTTTGGATGCTTGGATTGGAGGCTTGGCTATGGCACCCGGTTATGGATCTATTTTCTAAAACTCTGATAAATTATTGTGGACCTACATTTATTTCTATTGGGCCTTACTTTGGATAATTCTTGGGATAAATGTAAACTTTAAAACCCGTTTTGGTTGTGTTTTTCTTATGTTTACTTTATCTCGTTCTTTCATGACTTTGAATGGATACCAATCCCCGTAGCACCCCGAAAGCTTGTTGAGTCTTCCGCTGTACCAAATTTTGGGGGTGTTACAGATTGGTATCAAAGCCAAGGTTATAGAGAACTAGGTAAATAGACACCTAAACTATAACCGATTTTTATAGAAAACGATCCTCGACCATTGCTCGCCAGCCCGCCAAGCCGAAGCATCATTTTTATTGAGGTATATTGAGATGATTATTAGATATGGGATTCTTGAGATGATTTGAGGATTTGAGGTTTATTGATTTAGTGATATGATGGCGTTTTGAGGAATTATATGCGTTTTGGGGAATTATATGCGTTTTGAGGAATTATATGGCTTAATTGTTTTACAAATGATTTTAGTAATGCGGTATTTTAAATCTTTCTTGATATATATGATTTGGAATTATATGATGATTTTTGATATGGTATTTTGAGTTCGCGGTTTAGTTGTTTTGAAACACTTACACCTACCCTACGCCGTTGTCACAGACTATGGCCTTTCGTATGTTTGACGTTATTGAAGATATTCTTACTACACCTGTACGCTCAGCACAGATCACCATGGATCCTGATGATCTTTACAGGGTTGCCATGCATTCAGCTACTGTGTCACCGACAGCTTCTACTTCAGCACCGCCTGCTGCATCTACGCAAGGACCCTCATCTTCTCTAGGGCTCCCTGGTACATCGACGCAATTTACTCTTCATCAGGCTTTGGCTCGTGTGGCTCCACGTTTTGCCCACCGAGCTACGGCACGTATGTCGGTACGCCCTACTTCACCACCTTTACAGTTGGATGCTCACTCTCTCCTGTCAGATGCACCACCTGCATCATTGCGTCGTCGTCCTAGATCACCTACCCCTTCACCACATGGTTCACCTGTTAGGAGACGACGATTGATGATGTACTCTTCCGATGAGGAGGAGGTGGAGTACAAGGGTGAGGATGAGGCTGATGACCCTCAGGAGGCCGAGCAGGGTGATGATGATGACCCTGAGGAGGAGGATGACCCTCAGGAGGAGGAGATGCCTGATGATGATGATTTGTTAGTGCCGCCAGCTCAGGCTGAGGAGCCTGATTCACCTATACATCCGATAGAGCCTGTTTCACCTGATCATCCATTTTTGTTTGAGTTGCCACCTGGTAGTCCCGTTGAGTTGGATGCACCTTCTGAGGTTTCTGCTGAGCATGCAGAGTTAGGTGAGACTGGTAGGATGTGGGCTCAGATTACTGATCTTGGTGAGAGAGTTACACGTATGTCTGAGCGGATTGATAGGGTGACCGTTGAGTTCATTGGGGAGTTGAGGATTGACATGGTTACGGCTGAGAGGAGAGTTACTGAGATGAGGAGAGGTTTGATGGAGATTCACGAGCATATTGAGGGTTTTATTACCGCTCGAGAGGCCGACCGCAAGTTATGGCAGAGGAATGCCGAGCTGAAGAAGGAGGTGGCTGACCTCAAGAGAGACAGCGACACCCATGGTGTGGAGTTAGGATCACTATGGAGAGAGCTTGATGGCTTGAGGCAGGAGTTGAGGAACCTTCGCCAGCAGCGTGGCTAGATGTTTGAGTTATGTTGTCTTGTTGCTTTCTACACCGAGGAGTGTTCGGTTAGAAAAGCTAGTTATCCTATTTTGATGTATTTTCCGTTGATTATTCGTCTCGTTTGGAACGATTATTATCTTTTTTGTTTTTCGGTAGTTGGAACGATGTTGGATCTTTATTGTATGGTTGATGGTTATTATTATATGGTATTATGTGGGTTTTGGATATTGTGGAAATTGAGTTCCTATTCGCCTTATTGATGTCTTGTGGTGTATTGTTGATATTCTTTCCATGACTTGGCTTCGTTGATTTAATTCTTGTTGAGCATATGATAAGTTCTATCGGAGACTCATGAACTTGTATGATGTTTCAGATCAATGGCCCCACGACGAAACCCTATTAGAGCTACCAGAACTGGTCCTGCAACAACTACCCCTGGTCGTCGAGGATGCCGTCCTACTCGAAATGTTGAGACCCCTACTCTTGATAACCTGGACACTACTAACCGCAACAACAGGAATCAAAATGTTGATGTTCAGGGAGACAATGATCATGTTCCACTTAATGCACCTACTGTGGACCAAGCAATGATCAATCAACTTGTGGAGCAACGAGTTGCTGAGCTACTAGCTGAGTCAAATCATTCCAACAATTCTGCTGGAACATTTCCACCTGTTCGTGCTAATGGATGTAACTACAAGGAGTTTAAAATTTGTGGACCCATTGAGTTTGGTGGAACTGAAGGAGTGGTCTACTTGGTCAGGTGGATAGAGAAGACTGAGTCAGTGTTTAATGTCAGTGGTTGTGCGGAGAGTGCGAAGGTAAAGTTTGCTTCTTTTACTTTCAAGGATGAAGCTTTAACTTGGTGGAACAATTACCGAAATTCGGTTGGGAGTGATGTGGCTTATGCTATGACTTGGGAGCAATTTAAGTCTTTGCTGATTCAGACTTACTGCCCAAGGAATGAGATTAAGAAGCTGGAGATTGAGTTCTGGAACCATAAGGTGAAAGGTACCGATATGGCAACTTACAATCGCCGTTATCGAGAGTTAGCCTTACTTTGTCCCGATATGGTTAGGACTGAGACTCAAAGGATTGAGAGGTATACCGATGGGTTGCCGGTAGCTACAAGGAACGATGTGATTTCTGCTAAGCCTGCAAACATTCATGAGGCTATCACGATCGCTCAACAATTGATGGACTCGTTGGTATTGGAAGAAGCTAAGAAAGACAAGAATGGAAAGAGGAAGAGGGATAATCACTCTAAGGGTAATGATCGTCGAAACAAGCGACAAACAACTACTAGAGCCTATGCTATGGGAGATGGAGACAAGAAGAACTAAAATGGAGATGCACCCAAGTGTAACCGATGTTATAAGAATCATTCTGGAAGATGTAATATGATGTGCAAGAACTGCTCTAGGATGGGACACATAGCTAAGGATTGTAGAGCTCGACCACTTTCTATGGTTCAAGCTACTCTTGAAAATATGAGTAAGGCAAATGTTACTTGTTATGGATGTGGAAAGAAGGGACATTATAGGAATGAGTGTAGGGAATCGTGGAACCGAGGAAATCAAGGATCGGGTGGTAATGGGTACAATCATGGAAACCGTGGAGCTGGAGAAAACCGTGGATGACAAGATAATGGGGACCAACGTGTGGAAGCTGGAGCTGCTCATGGGAGAGTGTATGCACTTGGAAACGAGAGAGGAGAAGATCCGAACGTCGTTACTTGTACGTTCCTTCTCAATAATCGTTATGCTTCCATACTATTTGATACTGGTGCCGATAAGAGTTTTGTGTCCACTAAGTTTGCACCTTTACTAGAGAAACCCCCGATGGCCTTAGGAATTGGTTATGATGTAGAGTTAGCTAATTGGAACATAGAGAGGATTAGGACTATCATTCGCGGTTGCACGTTAAACTTTCTGAATCGTCCTTTCAACATAGATCTTTGTGACAACCGGCAGTTTAGGGAGCAATTTTAAAAATCCGCATTTCGATATAAGTTCGTTTATAATTTTTATTTGAAATTTTCATTTCACAACGAACTTGTAAGACCTATTTTATGGAAATTTTATTTAATGACGTTATGGTATTCGTGAATTATGTTCATAATTCGTTTTTGATTATGTGATCGGTGATGTATATTTGAAATCTCACTTGGCACTACGTTGACTTTGGCACTAGGATTACCTAACATAATTTTATGATTCGTCTTAACGAGCCGTTATTATTTTAATTAATTACGAGAGGCTCTCGTGTGTTATGAAAGTTTTAAAAATTGAGTTCGGGTTCGGGCCTCGTGTTTTTACATCTACCCGTGCTACCCGCTCACCCGTAATAATATATCTATTATTACTATTATTATTATTACACTTATTATTATTATTATTATTATTACATTTACCATTTAATAAAAAAAAAAAAAAAAAAAAAAGAATGAAAAGATAATAAGGGTCCGTTTGGTCGGTTTCACCACACACACACAAACACTCACAAATTTCTTATCTCTCTCTCACCACCTCACTCTCTTCTTCCCCTCACCACTTCTAACCCTAGCCGCCGCCCCTTCGGCCGGCCACCACCGTCACACCACCACTCCCACACCAAAAATAACACCACCATATTAACCATCTCGTCGAGATCTTTCTTTTGAGCTATAACACGCGCTCTAACTCCCACATTAACATCAAATCCGAATCAAATAATCACAAGTTCATCACCATTTTCTTGTTATTTCTTGAGTACTCTTCGATTTAGGATTATTTTGGAAGGTATGTCGAGTTTTAACTCGATTCATGGGTTCGAATCGTGACCAAGGGTCACGAGTTGATGAGAATCAAGTGGGTTTTCATTTAAAAACATAATATGTTTATGGGTTTTGGTTGAAAATACGTTTTCTACAAGGTTTGGTATCCGGGTTTCATGGTTTGGTCGCGGTTGACTCGAAACCGAGAGCAAACTCTCGGCTTAATTTTGGTTCGAAGCCAAGGTTGGCTTTGGTTCTTGGTGATGTTTGATCGATTGTTGTTGTCGAGGGTGTTGTGAACCTCGACTCAATGCTAGCCGAGACCTAGTGGTCTCGGGGTTCTCTTGTACCCTTCGGCCATACCAAGACCCTCAGGGGGGTTCTCGTTGAAATGTGGTCCGAGCCTTGGGCTCGTATGATTATATGGTTCGACTCTTTGAGTCGCGGCTCTTAGCCGAGTACCATTTTGGTTTCGATTTGACCATTTGGGTCGAATGGGTTATGTGGTTGTTTGATTAGCTCTAGTGAGCTATTGCATAACTTGTGTTGGTTCGAGTCTAAAGGACTCGCAATGCGGAGCCGAGACTCAAGAGAGTCGAGGGCTCGGGTCGGCTTGGTAAACCGACCCACACGTTAACTTTGTTAATGTCATTAAATGTATAAATGTGAACTAAGTGTTATATTATTTTTGGTTATAATTGTCGTTGGTATATATTGCCGTTGTGGTATTATTTCTCGGCCGAACACGTTGGTCGAAATGGATATTGTATATTGGTTATGATTCGATATTGAGAAGTTGTTGTCGATTGGGATATGATATGAGGACCGGTTATGAGACGGTCGTTAGATGACGGAGATAGGTTAGTCGGGTACCGTAGTCGGACCTTATTGTTGTAGCCCGTGGTTGAGATTGTGATTGGACGGAGTTTATTGTTTGTGACTTTGGTTTATTATTGGACTTGGACAATGAGCCGAGAGTCATGACTCGGACATATGACCATTTCGTGTAACTCAATAAACATTAAAAGTAAAACGAGAATAATAAAACTCGTAATAATAATTATTAGTAATATGAACGTTTATACGAAAGTATATACGTGAATAACGTATATATAACTATATAAACGCGTATATTAATAATAATAATAATCACGAGTCGTATTATAAATAATACGATTAGATACATATTAGGCTACGAAAGTGGCGTAATATTAATTAAACGTATTATTATTATTAGAAATTGTGTTATAAACGGGAAACTCCCGACAAGTATGAAATGTTTAATAAAAAGTCGTTTTGGATATATAATGAATAAACTTATTGAGTTAGGTGAAATTGTCGTCACTCGGGTCCAGGTAAGTTATTTGCGACATTCGTGTTGTCTCGGATATATGACGACTAATATAGACGTTTTCTATAAGTAAATAACCACCCAACCGTAAGGTTGAGCCGGGTTGTTTGGTTATATGAAACGAATATATTAGTGGGCATCGTATCCTACGACGCCCATAGGTTGTAGTATATGTAAAGGGTAATAGATTGCGAGTGTATATATCGGGAAATCTGGCCAATTTGACGATATATACGAGGAGTTTATTAAACTATGATATATACTATATAGTAATTACGTGCTATGTGCTTTATTTGTGCTTTAGATTAGGTGTAATCTTGGAACGGTATATTACGTAAATAAATATGAGGATTATCAAATCGACGGATTTGATAAACTTTGGCGATTTATTTAAATGATATATTGGGCTAATATTAGATCTATAGTTTGTTATATGTTCTATGTGCGATCTTGTTGGTTTGTTTTGAGTCGACCCACCACCCGTATGGATACCAAACGCAAATACACCAAACTAATACGAAATGGATTTTCGGTAATAAAACAGATTCTCGTCCGAGTTTGGGAATATTATATATTTGAGGAAATGATTTCTGAAAGAGTTAATATTGTTAGGTCGTGCCAAGTCCGTAGTTGCTGTTTCGTGAGTTAACATACATCTTATTGCTACCTACCTCGTCTTGCTATATTTCTGGACTTGAGGTGAGTCATAGCCCCACTTTTTACTCTTGAACTATGTTTTCAACGATTGGGGTGAGAAACGTGCAAATTATTTTACGTGGACTATTATCGCTTTTATATGCTTTCTAAACTTGCTATGCGTATGGACTAGGATCTATAGTCAGCTTTAGTCACTTCTTATGTGTACTATTCAAGGTTGGCTTATTTGTTATTGTCAGCTTTAGTCACACGGTTAGTGTGTACTATTCAAGGTTGACTTATTAGATACTGTAGTGTGCACCTATAGGTTATTAATACGTCGGAGGTTATCCGAGTATTTATTGGTATTGCGGGGGTTACCCGAATACTTATGTGGTTACGGAAGGGTATCCGTGTGTTTTGGTTATTACGGAAGGGTTTCCGTGTGTTATGTTGAGAGCGGAGGGTATCCGCAGGCTTTGAGCGAATCCTTAGTCTAGCTAGCAAGCGTTTTTGCGTACATGTCCACTATATTATTAGTTGAATTTAAACCTATGATCTCACCAGCGAAAGCTGACTTTTAGCACGTTTTCTCAGGTAATTAAGTGTTGAGGTGCATGCTTGGATTGGAAGGCTCGGCTTTGGCACACGGTTATGGATCTATATTTTCTAAACTCTGATAATTAAATTTGGACCTATTGTTATTTTATTTTGGGCCTAACTCTGAATGATGTTGGGATAAATGTAAACCTTAAAACCCCGTATTTGGTTGTGTTTTTACTATGGTTGCTTTATCTCGTTCTATATTGTCTTGTGTTGGATACCAATCCCCGTAGCACCCCGAAAGCTTGTTGAGTCTTCCGCTGTATCAAATTTTGGGGGTGTTACAGATTGGTATCAGAGCCAAGGTTATAGAGAACTAGGTAAATAAACGCCTAAACTATAACCGTATTTTTATAGAAAATGATCCTTGACTACCGCCCGCCAGCCCGCCAAGCCGAAGCATCTTCTATTATTTGAGGTATTATGAGATATTTGAGATGATTTGAGGTTTATGGATTTTAGTATTAAGATGGCGTTCTTGAGGATTTATATGGTCTATATGTTTTATAAACATTTTTAGAAATGCGGTGTTTGAAATTCTTTTATTAAGATTATATGGTACTATTTGATGTGCATATTTGGTACGATTTCATGAGTTGTGATTTAAGTTGTTTTGAAACACTTACACCTACCCTACGCCGTTGTCACAGACTATGGCCTCCCATGTGCCTGATGTCGTCGAGGACATCCTTACTGCACCAGTTTTACCTGCACAGTTCACTATGGCATCTGATGACCCCTACCAGATGGCCATGTCTACAGCTATTGTGTCACAGGCAGCTTCTACTTCAGCACTACCTGCTGCATCTACGCAGGGACCCTCATCTTCTCTAGGGCTCCCTGGTACATCGAGGCAGCTTACTCTTCATCAGGCTTTGGCTCGTGTGGCACCACGCTTTGCCCACCGAGCTACAGCACGCATGTCGGTACGCCCTACTCCATCACCTTTACAGATTGATGCTCATTCTCTTCTGTCTGAGGCGCCACCCACATCATTGCGTCGTCGTCCTAGATCACCTACTATATCTTCACATGGTTCACCTAGTAGGAGACGATGAGTGATGAGGTACTCTTCCGATGAGGAGGAGGAGTACGAGGGTGAGGATGAGGCTGATGACCCTGAGCGGGAGGATGACCCTCAGGAGGCTGAGCATGGTGATAATGATGACCCTGAGGAGGAGGATGACCCTCAGGAGGATGAGATGCCTGATGATGAGGATGAGTTAGCACCACCAGCTCAGGCTGAGGAGCCTGATTCACCTGTGCACCCGATTGAGCCCGATTCACCTGATCATCCGTTCTTGTTTGATTTGCCACCTGGTAGTCCCGTTGAGTCGGATGCATCGTCTGAGGTTTCTGCTGAGCATGCAGAGTTGGGTGAGGTTGGCAGGTTGTGGGCTCGGATTACTGAGCTTAGTGACAGAGTTGCACACGTATCTGATCGACTTGAGAGAGTTATTGGAGAGTTTTTAGCAGATTTGAGAGTTGATTTGACTGTCGCTGTGGGCAGGGCTACTGAGCTGAGGAGAGTTTTGATGGATGTCCATGAGCATATCGATAGTTTGCAGCGAGGATTCGTTACTGCTCGTGAGGCCGACCGCAAGCTTTGGCAAAGGAATGCCGAGCTAGAGAAGGAGGTGGCTGACCTCAAGAGAGACCGAGACACCCATAGCTTGGAGTTAGGATCGTTATGGAGGGATCTTGATGGCTTGAGGCAGGAGTTGAGGATTCTCCGTCAGCCCCGTGGCTAGTTACTTGAGTTATATTATCTTGTTGCTTTCTTAGCCGAGGAGTGTTCGGTTAGAAAAGCTAGTTATCATATTTTGATGTATTTTGTTTGGTATTCATCTCTTTTGGAACGATTAGTATGTTTGGTGTTATCCGTTGGTTGGAACGATGTTAGATCGCTATTGTATGATTGATGGTTGTTAGTATATGATATTATGTGATTTTGGGTGTTATGGAAATTGAGTCCTTATTCGCTTATTATTACATAGCGTGTCGTTGCCATCCTTGCTATGACTTGATTTCATTGAGATGTTTTGTTGAGCATGTCGATAAGTTCTAATGGAGATTCATGAACTTGTGTGATGTTACAGATCAATGGCACCCCGTCGAAACCCTGTTAGGTCTACCAGGACTGGTCCTGCTGTGACTACTCCTACACTTGCTCGTCGAGGTCGTCGACCTACTCGAAATGTTGAAACCCCTACTCCTGACAACTTGGACACCACTAACCGTAACAACAGGAATCAAAATGTTGATGTGCAGGGAGACAATGGTCATGTTCCACTTAATGCACCTACTGTGGAGTAAGCAATGATCAACCAACTCGTGGAGCAAAGAGTTGCTGAACTACTCGCTGAGTCAAATCATTCCAACAATTCTGCTGGAACTTTTCCACCTGTTCGTGCTAATGGATGTCATTATAAGGAATTCAAGATTTGTGGACCCATTGAGTTTGGTGGAAATGAAGGAGTGGTTTACTTAGTTAGGTGGATTGAGAAGACTGAGTCAGTGTTTAATGTCAGTGGTTGTGCGGAGAATGCGAAGGTAAAGTTTGCTTCTTTTACTTTCAAGGATGAAGCTTTGACATGGTGGAACAACTACCGAAATGCAGTTGGGAGTGATATAGCATATGCTATGACCTGGGAGCAATTTAAGTCCTTGTTGATTCAGACTTATTGCCCAAGGAATGAGGTCAAGAAGCTAGAGATTGAGTTTTGGAATCACAAGGTGAAAGGTAATGATATGGCGACTTACAATCGTCGTTACCAGGAGTTAGCCTTGTTGTGCCCTGACATGGTGAAAACCGAGACTCAAAAGATTGAGAGGTATACTGATGGATTGCCTGTAGCTACGAGGAATGATGTAATTTCTGCTAGGCCTGCAAACATCCATGAGGCAATCACAATTGCTCAACAACTTATGGATTCGTTGGAATTAGAAGAAGCTGATAAGGAGAAGAATGGAAAGAGAAAGAGAGACCGTCACTCTAAGAGTAATGACCACCGAAGCAAGAGACAAGCTAAGGCTTATGCTATTGGGAATGGAGACAAGAAGAATCAGAACGGTGACGCACCCAAGTGTGATCGTTGCCATCAGCATCACACTGGATGGTGTAGTGTGAAATGCCAGAATTGCTCAAAGAAAGGACATACAGCTAGGGACTGTAGAGCTCGACCTCTTGCAATGGTTCAAGCTGCTCCTGAGATGAGAAACAAGGCAGATGTTACTTGTTATGGATGTGGAAAGAAGGGACACTATAGGAATGAGTGTAGAGAATCGCGGAACCGCGGGAATCAAGGCTCGGGTGGTAATGGGTACAATTATGGAAACCGTGGAGCTGGAGGAAATCGTGGACGACAAGATAATGGGGACCAACGTGTGGAAGCTGGAGCTGCTCAAGGAAGAGTGTATGCGCTCGGGAACGAGAGAGGAGAAGATCCGAACGTCGTTACTGGTACGTTCCTTCTCAATAATCGTTATGCTTCCATACTGTTTGATACTGGTGCCGATAGGAGTTTTGTGTCCACTACATTTGCACCCTTACTAGAGAAACCCCCGATGGCCTTAGGAATTGGATATGATATTGAGTTAGCTAATGGAAACCTAGAAAGGATTAATACCATCATTCGCGGTTGTACACTAAATTTCTTGAACCACCCTTTCAACATAGATCTTCTACCCGTCACGTTAGGAAGTTTTGATGTAATCATTGGCATGGATTGGTTGTCGAAGTATCGTGCTCACATACTTTGCGACGAGAAGATCGTGCGTGTACCATACGGAAAGGAGGTCCTAAATATACTAGGAGACCGAAAGGATTCTAGGAGCCCATCCCGATTAGCGGTGATTTCTTGCACTAAGTTACCGAGGCTAATAGAGAAGGGATGTTATCTTTTCTTAGCTCAAATTTCTGAGAAGGGAGAGACGAAGAAAAAGGAAAGGTGTATTGGAGATGTGCCTATAGTTCGTGATTTTCCTGATGTATTTCCCGATGATTTGCCGGGAATCCCACCGACTAGACAAGTGGAGTTTCAGATTGAGTTGATACCCGGTGCTGCACCTGTAGCACGAGCACCTTATCGTCTTGCACCTACCGAACTGGAAGAGTTGTCGAAACAATTGGCGGAGTTAGCCGGAAAGGGATTCATAAGACCAAGTTCTTCACCTTGGGGAGCCCCAGTCTTGTTTGTGAAGAAGAAGGATGGATCGTTTCGTATGTGTATTGACTATAGAGAGTTGAATAAGTTAACGGTGAAGAATCGATACCCGTTACCTAGGATCGATGATTTGTTCGATCAACTCCAAGGATCAAGTGTGTATTCGAAGATCGATTTGAGATCGGGATATCATCAACTCCGAGTTCGTGAGGAGGATATTCCGAAAACGGCTTTCAGAACCCGTTACGGGCATTATGAGTTTCAGGTGATGCCGTTTGGGTTGACTAACGCACCAGCAATATTCATGGATCTCATGAATCGTGTGTGTAAGCCATACTTGGATAAGTTCGTGATTGTATTCATCGATGACATTCTGATTTATTCAAAGAGTGAGAAAGAACATGAGGAGCATTTAAGACTCATTTTGGAATTACTCAGGAAGGAGAAACTTTATGCCAAGTTTTCGAAATGTGAATTTTGGATTCCGACTGTACAATTTTTGGGTCACGTGATTGATAGACAAGGAGTCCACGTGGATCCTGCAAAAATTGAAGCAATAAAAGATTGGGCTGCACCTACAACCCCAACCGAAGTTCGTCAATTTTTGGGTTTAGCTGGCTATTACCGAAGATTCATCGAGGGATTTTCGAAGATAGCTAAACCATTGACCAAATTGACTCAAAAGAGTGTTACGTATGAATGGGGAGATAAAGAAGAGGAAGCGTTTCAATTGCTTAAGAAAATGTTGTGTAGCGCTCCTATCTTAGCGTTACCAGAAGGTAACGAGGATTTCGTCGTCTATTGTGACGCCTCACATAAAGGCTTAGGAGCCGTGTTAATGCAACGAGAGAAGGTGATAGCTTATGCTTCCCGACAGCTCAAAAAGCATGAGAAAAACTACACTACCCATGATTTGGAACTCGGTGCTGTGGTTTTTGCTTTAAGAATATGGAGACATTACTTGTACGGAACCAAGTGTGTTGTATTTACTGACCATAAAAGTCTACAACACATCTTGAATCAAAAAGAGCTCAACATGAGACAACGACGTTGGATCGAGTTGCTAAGCGATTATGATTGTGAAATTCGCTACCATCCTGGTAAAGCAAACGTTGTTGCTGATGCTCTTAGTCGAAAGGAAAGGATACCACCATTACGAGTTAAGTCATTGGGAATGACTATCGTATCGCCATTACCATCTCAGATACTCGAAGCTCAAACGGAAGCATTGAAAGCAGAAAATAGATCTGCCGAGAACATATTTGGGATGGCTGATAATGAGAAAGGATTTGTTAAGCGTTCGGATGGATTATTATGTTTTGGAGATCGGATTTGGGTACCGTTACATGGAGAAATTCGAGAATTGATTATGCATGAGTCGCATAAGTCAAAGTACTCCATTCACCCTGGTTCCGATAAGATGTACCAAGATCTTAAGAAGTTCTATTGGTGGCCAAACATGAAGGCAGAAATAGCGTCGTACGTCAGTAAGTGCTTGACATGCGCCAAGGTTAAGGCTGAACACCAGAGACCGTCAGGACTACTAACGCAACCAGAACTTCCAGTCTGGAAATGGGAGCGGATTACTATGGACTTCATTACCAAATTACCGAGGACAGCTAGCGGTTGTGACGCTATCTGGGTAATTGTGGACCGTCTGACAAAGTCTGCTCATTTCTTAGCTATTAGCGAAGATGATAGTGTGGATAAGCTTGCGAGGTTATATGTGAAGGAAATTATTTCGCGTCATGGAGTCCCGATATCTATTATTTCGGATCGTGATAGTCGTTTTGCGTCAGCTTTGTGGCGATCACTACAAACGGCTTTGGGGACGAGGCTTGATATGAGTACGGCATATCATCCCCAAAACGATGGTCAAAGTGAGAGGACCATTCAGACGCTAGAGGATATGCTTCGTGCATGCATCATAGACTTTGGTAAAGGCTGGGAGAAGTATTTGCCCCTTGCGGAATTCTCCTATAATAACAGCTACCACACAAGTCTTAAGGCTGCACCATTCGAAGCTTTGTATGGCAGAAAGCGTCGTTCGCCTATTGGTTGGGCAGAAGTTGGAGATAGCCAACTTACAGGCCCTGAGCTTATTTTAGAAACTACCGAGAAAGTAGCCCAGATTCGTGATCGGTTGCAAGCCGCCAGGGATAGGCAGAAGAGCTACGCCGATCAGAGACGTAAACCTTTAGAGTTCCAGGTTGGAGACAAAGTAATGCTGAAGGTCTCGCCTTGGAAAGGTGTAATACGTTTCGGGAAACGTGGTAAACTCAACCCGCGCTACATTGGACCATTCTTGATCTTAGAAAGAATTGGGCCCGTGGCTTATAGGTTGGAATTACCGTCTGAACTGAGCAAAGTTCATGATGTGTTTCACGTGAGTAATTTGAAGAAGTGTCTTTCTGATGAAATGCCCGTCATTCCAATGAGGGACATTCGTATTGATGAGAAATTGAATTTCGTGGAGGAGCCGATCGAGATTTTAGATCGTGAAGTTAAACGACTCAAGAGGAGTCGCATTCCGCTCGTCAAGGTTCGTTGGAACTCCCGACATGGACCGGAATTTACGTGGGAATGTGAGGACGAGTTCAGGAAGAGATATCCGAAGCTTTTCACTTCGTAGATGGACATTTTTCCGAGTGAAACCCGGGACGGGTTTCCTTCTGAGACGGGGAGGATGTGACAACCGGCAGTTTAGGGAGCAATTTTAAAAATCCGCATTTCGATATAAGTTCGTTTATAATTTTTATTTGAAATTTTCATTTCACAACGAACTTGTAAGACCTATTTTATGGAAATTTTATTTAATGACGTTATGGTATTCGTGAATTATGTTCATAATTCGTTTTTGATTATGTGATCGGTGATGTATATTTGAAATCTCACTTGGCACTACGTTGACTTTGGCACTAGGATTACCTAACATAATTTTATGATTCGTCTTAACGAGCCGTTATTATTTTAATTAATTACGAGAGGCTCTCGTGTGTTATGAAAGTTTTAAAAATTGAGTTCGGGTTCGGGCCTCGTGTTTTTACATCTACCCGTGCTACCCGCTCACCCGTAATAATATATCTATTATTACTATTATTATTATTACACTTATTATTATTATTATTACATTTACCATTTAATAAAAAAAAAAAAAAAAAAAAAAAAAAAAGAATGAAAAGATAATAAGGGTCCGTTTGGTCGGTTTCACCACACACACACAAACACTCACAAATTTCTTATCTCTCTCTCACCACCTCACTCTCTTCTTCCCCTCACCACTTCTAACCCTAGCCGCCGCCCCTTCGGCCGGCCACCACCGTCACACCACCACTCCCACACCAAAAATAACACCACCATATTAACCATCTCGTCGAGATCTTTCTTTTGAGCTATAACACGCGCTCTAACTCCCACATTAACATCAAATCCGAATCAAATAATCACAAGTTCATCACCATTTTCTTGTTATTTCTTGAGTACTCTTCGATTTAGGATTATTTTGGAAGGTATGTCGAGTTTTAACTCGATTCATGGGTTCGAATCGTGACCAAGGGTCACGAGTTGATGAGAATCAAGTGGGTTTTCATTTAAAAACATAATATGTTTATGGGTTTTGGTTGAAAATACGTTTTCTACAAGGTTTGGTATCCGGGTTTCATGGTTTGGTCGCGGTTGACTCGAAACCGAGAGCAAACTCTCGGCTTAATTTTGGTTCGAAGCCAAGGTTGGCTTTGGTTCTTGGTGATGTTTGATCGATTGTTGTTGTCGAGGGTGTTGTGAACCTCGACTCAATGCTAGCCGAGACCTAGTGGTCTCGGGGTTCTCTTGTACCCTTCGGCCATACCAAGACCCTCAGGGGGGTTCTCGTTGAAATGTGGTCCGAGCCTTGGGCTCGTATGATTATATGGTTCGACTCTTTGAGTCGCGGCTCTTAGCCGAGTACCATTTTGGTTTCGATTTGACCATTTGGGTCGAATGGGTTATGTGGTTGTTTGATTAGCTCTAGTGAGCTATTGCATAACTTGTGTTGGTTCGAGTCTAAAGGACTCGCAATGCGGAGCCGAGACTCAAGAGAGTCGAGGGCTCGGGTCGGCTTGGTAAACCGACCCACACGTTAACTTTGTTAATGTCATTAAATGTATAAATGTGAACTAAGTGTTATATTATTTTTGGTTATAATTGTCGTTGGTATATATTGCCGTTGTGGTATTATTTCTCGGCCGAACACGTTGGTCGAAATGGATATTGTATATTAGTTATGATTCGATATTGAGAAGTTGTTGTCGATTGGGATATGATATGAGGACCGGTTATGAGACGGTCGTTAGATGACGGAGATAGGTTAGTCGGGTACCGTAGTCGGACCTTATTGTTGTAGCCCGTGGTTGAGATTGTGATTGGACGGAGTTTATTGTTTGTGACTTTGGTTTATTATTGGACTTGGACAATGAGCCGAGAGTCATGACTCGGACATATGACCATTTCGTGTAACTCAATAAACATTAAAAGTAAAACGAGAATAATAAAACTCGTAATAATAATTATTAGTAATATGAACGTTTATACGAAAGTATATACGTGAATAACGTATATATAACTATATAAACGCGTATATTAATAATAATAATAATCACGAGTCGTATTATAAATAATACGATTAGATACATATTAGGCTACGAAAGTGGCGTAATATTAATTAAACGTATTATTATTATTAGAAATTGTGTTATAAACGGGAAACTCCCGACAAGTATGAAATGTTTAATAAAAAGTCATTTTGGATATATAATGAATAAACTTATTGAGTTAGGCGAAATTGTCGTCACTCGGGTCCAGGTAAGTTATTTGCGACATTCGTGTTGTCTCGGATATATGACGACTAATATAGACGTTTTCTATAAGTAAATAACCACCCAACTGTAAGGTTGAGCCGGGTTGTTTGGTTATATGAAACGAATATATTAGTGGGCATCGTATCCTACGACGCCCATAGGTTGTAGTATATGTAAAGGGTAATAGATTGCGAGTGTATATATCGGGAAATCTGGCCAATTTGACGATATATACGAGGAGTTTATTAAACTATGATATATACTATATAGTAATTACGTGCTATGTGCTTTATTTGTGCTTTAGATTGGGTGTAATCTTGGAACGGTATATTACGTAAATAAATATGAGGATTATCAAATCGACGGATTTGATAAACTTTGGCGATTTATTTAAATGATATATTGGGCTAATGTTAGATCTATAGTTTGTTATATGTTCTATGTGCGATCTTGTTGGTTTGTTTTGAGTCGACCCACCTCCCGTATGGATACCAAACGCAAATACACCAAACTAATACGAAATGGATTTTCGGTAATAAAACGGATTCTCGTCCGAGTTTGGGAATATTATATATTTGAGGAAATGATTTCTGAAAGAGTTAATATTGTTAGGTCGTGCCAAGTCCGTAGTTGCTGTTTCGTGAGTTAACATACATCTTATTGCTACCTACCTCGTCTTGCTATATTTCTGGACTTGAGGTGAGTCATAGCCCCACTTTTTACTCTTGAACTATGTTTTCAACGATTGGGGTGAGAAACGTGCAAATTATTTTACGTGGACTATTATCGCTTTTATATGCTTTCTAAACTTGCTATGCGTATGGACTAGGATCTATAGTCAGCTTTAGTCACTTCTTATGTGTACTATTCAAGGTTGGCTTATTTGTTATTGTCAGCTTTAGTCACACGGTTAGTGTTTACTATTCAAGGTTGACTTATTAGATACTGTAGTGTGCACCTATAGGTTATTAATACGTCGGAGGTTCTCCGAGTATTTATTGGTATTGCGGGGGTTACCCGAATACTTATGTGGTTACGGAAGGGTATCCGTGTGTTTTGGTTATTACGGAAGGGTTTCCGTGTGTTATGTTGAGAGCGGAGGGTATCCGCAGGCTTTGAGCGAATCCTTAGTCTAGCTAGCAAGCGTTTTTGCGTACATGTCCACTATATTATTAGTTGAATTTAAACCTATGATCTCACCAGCGAAAGCTGACTTTTAGCACGTTTTCTCAGGTAATTAAGTGTTGAGGTGCATGCTTGGATTGGAAGGCTCGGCTGTGGCACACGGTTATGGATCTATATTTTCTAAACTCTGATAATTAAATTTGGACCTATTGTTATTTTATTTTGGGCCTAACTCTGAATGATGTTGGGATAAATGTAAACCTTAAAACCCCGTATTTGGTTGTGTTTTTACTATGGTTGCTTTATCTCGTTCTATATTGTCTTGTGTTGGATACCAATCCCCGTAGCACCCCGAAAGCTTGTTGAGTCTTCCGCTGTATCAAATTATGGATTGGTTGTCGAAGTATCGTGCTCATATACTTTGCGATGAGAAGATCGTACGTGTGCCTTATGGCAAGGAGATTCTGAACATACCAGGAGATTGAAAGGAATTGAGAGGCCCATCTAGATTAGCGGTCATATCTTGCACTAAATTGCCGAAGCTAATGGAAAAAGGATGTTGCCTTTTCTTAGCTCAAATTTCTGAGAAAGGAGGGAAGGAGAAGAAGGAAAGGTGCATTGGAGATGTGCCTATAGTTCGTGATTTTTCGGATGTGTTTACCGATGAATTGCCGGGAATTCCGCCTACTAGACAAGTAGAGTTTCAGATTGAGTTGATACCTGGTGCTGCACCCGTGGCACGAGCTCCTTATCGTCTTGCACCTACTGAACTGGAAGAGTTGTCGAAGCAACTAGCAGAGTTAGCCGAAAAGGGATTTATAAGACCAAGTTCTTCGCCTTGGGGAGCCCCGGTCTTATTTGTGAAGAAGAAGGATGGATCGTTTCGCATGTGTATTGATTATCGAGAGTTGAACAAGTTAACGGTGAAGAATAGATACCCATTACCGAGGATCGACGATTTGTTCGATCAGCTTCAAGGATCGAGTGTGTATTGGAAGATCGATTTGAGATCGGGATATCATCAGCTTCGAGTTCGCGAGGAAGATATTCCAAAAACGGCTTTCAGAACCCGTTACGGGCATTACGAGTTTCAAGTGATGCCGTTTGGGTTGACTAACGCACCGGCGGTATTCATGGATCTCATGAATCGGGTGTGTAAGCCTTACTTAGATAAGTTTGTGATTGTGTTCATCAATGAAATTCTAATTTATTCGAAGAGTGAGAAAGAGCATGAGGAGCATCTGAGGCTTATCTTAGAATTGCTCAGGAAGGAGAAACTGTATGCCAAGTTTTCTAAATGTGAATTTTGGATTCCGACGGTACAATTTCTAGGTCATGTGATTGATAGACAAGGAGTTCATGTAGATCCTGCTAAGATTGAAGCAATTAAAGATTGGGCTGCACCAACGACCCCGACTGAAGTTCGTCAATTTTTGGGTTTAGCCGGTTATTACCGAAGATTCATTGAGGGATTTTCGAAGATAGCAAAACCGTTGACCAAATTGACTCAAAAGAGTGTTAAGTACGAATGGGGAGATAAGGAAGAGGAAGCATTTCAATTACTTAAGGAGATGTTGTGTAGTGCTCCTATCTTAGCGTTACCTGAGGGTAATGAGGACTTTGTCGTCTATTGTGAAGCTTCACATAAAGGTTTAGGAGCTGTGTTAATGCAACGAGAGAAAGTGATAGCTTATGCTTCCCGACAGCTCAAGAAGCACGAGAAGAACTACACCACCCATGATTTGGAGTTAGGTGCTGTGGTTTTTGCTTTAAGGATATGGAGACATTACTTGTATGGAACCAAGTGTGTAGTGTTTACTGACCACAAAAGTCTGCAACACATTTTGAACCAAAAAGAGCTTAACATGAGACAGCGACGTTGGATTGAGTTGCTAAGCGATTATGATTGTGAAATTCGCTACCATCCTGGTAAAGCAAACGTTGTTGCTGATGCTCTTAGTCGAAAGGAGAGAATACCACCGTTACGAGTTAAGTCATTAGGAATGACTATCGTATCGCCATTACCATCTCAAATATTAGAAGCTCAAACGGAAGCGTTGAAAGCAGAAAATCGACCTGCTGAGAACATATTTGGGATGGCAGAAAATGAGAAGGGATTTGTTAAGCGTTTTGATGGAGTATCATGTTTTGGAGACCGAAGTTGGATACCATTGTATGGAGGAATTCGAGAGTTGATTATGCATGAGTCGCATAAGTCAAGATACTCTATTCATCCTGGGTCCGACAAGTTGTACCAGGATTTGAAAAAGTTATATTGGTGGCCAAATATGAAGGCAGATATAGCGTTGTATGTTAGTAAGTGCTTGACATGTTCTAAGGTTAAAGCCGAACATCAAAGACCGTCAGGATTATTGACGCAGCCAGAACTCCCGGTTTGGAAATGGGAGCAGATCACAATGGATTTTATTACCAAATTACCAAAGACAGCTAGCGGTTGTGACGCTATATGGGTAATTGTGGATCGATTGACTAAGTCTGCTCATTCCTGGCGATTAGTGAAGATGATAGTGTTGACAAACTTGCGAGGTTGTATGTGAAGGAGATAGTTTCTCGTCATGGAGTTCCGATATCGATTATTTCTGATCGCGACAGCCGCTTTACGTCAGTGTTGTGGCGATCACAACAAACCGCTTTGGGGACGAGACTTGATATGAGTACTGCATATCACCCCCAAACCGATGGTCAAAGTGAGAGAACCATTCAGACTTTGGAGGATATGCTTCGTGCATGTATAATAGACTTTGGTAAAGGCTGGGAGAAATATCTACCCCTTGCGGAGTTCTCCTATAACAATAGCTACCACACAAGTCTTAAAGCTGCACCATTTGAAGCTTTATATGGTCGTAAATGTCATTCACCTATTGGTTGGGCTGAAGTTGGAGATAGCCAACTCACAGGCCCTGAGCTTATTTTGGAGACTACTGAGAAAGTAACGCAAATTCGAGATCGATTGCAAGCAGCTAGAGATAGGCAGAAAAGTTACACCGATCAGAGACGTAAACCCCTAGAATTCCAGGTTGGAGACAAAGTGATGCTGAAAGTCTCGCCTTGGAAGGGTGTGATACGTTTTGGGAAATGTGGGAAACTTAATCCCCGCTACATTGGACCATTTCTTAATTTGGAAAGAATTGGGCCCGTGGCTTATCGGTTGGAATTACCACCGGAATTGAGTAAAGTACATGATGTGTTTCATGTTAGCAATTTGAAGAAGTGTCTTTCGGATGAAACGCCGGTTATACCAATTAAGGATATTCGTGTGGATGAAAGTTTGAATTTTGTGGAAGAGCCGATTGAGATACTAGATAGAGAGATTAAACGACTTAAGAGAAGTCGTATTCCGCTCATCAAAGTTCGTTGGAATTCGCGGCATGGACCGGAATTCACGTGGGAACATGAGGATGAGTTTTGAAAGAGATATCTGAAGCTTTTTACTCCGTAGATGGTTTGTTCCGAGAGAAACCCGGGACGGGTTTCTTCTGAGGCTGGGAGAATGTGACAACTGGCAAATTAGGGAGCCGTTTTGAAAACCCGCATTACTTTAAAAATTATAATTTTGGAATATTTGAAAAGTTTATTGTGACAAGATATTTTATGAACGTTGGAATGCGATTTTTATCATACGTTATTTATGGAATTTGATTATTTATTAATGGTTTGGTTTGGTTCATTCGTGATGATTTATTTTTGAGATCATTATTTTGGCACTACATTGACTCCGGCACTAGGATAACCTAACAATTTTAATTATTTTAAAATTGGTTCGGATATTTATATATTTGGAACGTATCGCGAGGTTTTGATTATTTTGGAACAATTTCGGTTCGAGAGAGTTGATTCGTTTTAAAAGGTTTCGGGTTTGGTCCGTGTATTTTACACCGGGTTACTTAACCCACTTCACCCCTTAACATTATTATTATTATTAATAAAATATCTTTTTTTTAAGAGTAAATTAAAATCGTCCTTGTGAAAACCGGATAACACAAACACAACCAACCTTCACCCTCACTAACACAATACTCTCTCTCTCTTTTCTTTAACACACCACCGCCACCCCTAAATCGGCCACCATAGCCACCACCGCCATTCTTACACCAAAAACAACACCACCATCTTAACCCTCTCGTCCCGATCTATCTTTTGATACTATTCACGCGCGATTTGGACCATCTTATCACCACGTACGCACCATCACCGCCCTCTAAACACCATCTTTCTTATATTTGCTTGTTGGATTTTTGAAGAAACATATTCTTGGAGCATTTGGAAGGTGAGTGACCACGAGTTTCCACTCGTGTGTCTCGATTTGTACCCAAACCGTGGGTATACGAAATCTTTCTTGTTGGGTTTTGATTAAAACAAGTGGGAAATGATGATTTGGTAATAAAAATGAAGTTTGGTATCTTGGGTTTTGGTTTTTGACGCGATTTGGTGCTTGACTTTTGATGTTGGGTCGCATTTGGTTTTGAGTTAAGCTCGTTGGAGCTTGGCCGAGACCCTATGGTCTCGGTGTGGCTATATTTTGACTCGTTTGGGAGTCTAAGAGGACCCTTGGGCCGAATGGTTTGATTCTTGGTCGTTTTGGTTAACCGATTTGGTGATTGTTGATGTTTGTTGTGCCGCGAACCATGATGGTCCGTTTGGCAGTTTTGGATTGGCTCAAGTGAGCCTATGTCGTGGCCCAGTGGCCTTGGTTTTGAGTCTTTGTGACTCATGGTTCTAGCCGAGACCCAAGTGGCACATTTGGCTCGGGTTTGGCGTGGTAAACCAAACCATATAATGTGCATATATGATGATTACTTGTGGTTGTTTCATTTTTGTTATTATTACTGTGGCATTATTTTTGGACCGATGCTTTTGGATGGGTCGAGACCCTTTTGTGGTCGCGACAATGGTATACTTTGGATTGTAATTTGGAGTTGTGTTGACGAAGTGATTTGGGGACCGATTGTGAGACGGTCACTTAGAATGACGGAGATAGGATTAGTCGGGTGCCGTAGTCGGACCCTCATGTTGTAGCACGTGGATTGGGATTGATTTGGACGGAGTTGATTTATTTATTTTGACTTGGTTATTATTTTGGACTTGGACTATGAGCCGAGAGTGATGACTCAGACATGTGACCAAATTCTTATGACTCGATAACTGCCCAAGGAATGAGGTTAAGAAGCTGGAGATTGAGTTCTGGAATCTTAAGGTGAAAGGTACCGATATGGCAACTTACAATCGCCGTTATCGAGAGTTAGCCTTGCTTTGTCCCGATATGATTAGGACTGAGACTCAAAGGATTGAGAGGTATACCGATGGGTTGCCGGTAGCTACAAGGAACGATGTGATTTCTTCTAAGCCTGAAAACATTCATGAGGCTATCACTATCGCTCAACAATTGATGGACTCGTTGGTATTGGAAGAAGCTGAGAAAGACAAGAATGGAAAGAGGAAGAGGGATAATCATTCTAAGGGTAATGATCATCGAAACAAGCGACAAACAACTACTAGAGCTTATGCTGTGGGAG
Source organism: Artemisia argyi (assembly GCA_030686995.1). Lineage (NCBI taxonomy): Eukaryota > Viridiplantae > Streptophyta > Magnoliopsida > Asterales > Asteraceae > Artemisia > Artemisia argyi. The sequence continues at coordinate 229,781,675 of CM060701.1, forward strand.
ATGGAGACAAGAAGAACTACAATGGAGATGCACCCAAGTGTAACCGATGTTATAAGAATCATTCTGGACGATGTACTGTGATGTGCAAGAATTGCTCTAAGATGGGACATATAGCTAAGGATTGTAGAGCTCTACCACTTGCTATGGTTCAAGCTACTCCTCAAACTATGAGTAAGGCAAATGTTACTTGTTATGGATGTGGAAAGAAGGGACATTATAGGAATGAGTGTAGGGAATCGTGGAACCGAGGAAATCAAGGATCGGGTGGTAATGGGTACAATTATGGAAACCGTGGAGCTGGAGGAAACCGTGGACGACAAGATAATGGGGACCAACGTGTGGAAGCTGGAGTTGCTCATGGAAGAGTGTATGCACTTGGGAACGAGAGAGGAGAAGATCCGAACGTCGTTACTAGTACGTTCCTTCTCAATAATCGTTATGCTTCCATACTATTTGATACTGGTGCCGATAAGAGTTTTGTGTCCACTAAGTTTGCACCCTTACTAGAGAAACCCCCGATGGCCTTAGGAATTGGTTATGACGTAGAGTTAGCTAATGGGAACATAGAGAGGATTAGGACTATCATTCGCGTTTGTACGTTAAATTTTCTGAACCGTCCTTTCAACATAGATCTTCTACCCGTCACGTTAGGAAGTTTTGATGTCATCATTGGTATGGATTGGTTGTCGAAGTATCGTGCTCATATACTTTGCGATGAGAAGATCGTGCGTGTGCCTTACGGCAAGGAGATTCTGAACATACTAGGAGATTGAAAGGAATTGAGAGGCCCATCTAGATTAGCAGATATATCATGCACTAAATTACCGAAGCTAATGGAGAAAGGGTGTTGCCTTTTCTTAGCTCAAATCTCTGAGAAATGAGGGAAGGAGAAGAAGGAAAGATGCATTGGAGATGTGCCTATAGTTCGTGATTTTTCGGATGTGTTTCCCGATGATTTGCCGAGAATCCCGCCTACTAGACAAGTAGAGTTTCAGATAGAGTTGATACCTGGTGCTGCACCCGTGGCACGAGCGCCTTATCGTCTTGCACCTACTGAACTGGAAGAGTTGTCGAAACAATTAGCGAAGTTAGCCGAAAAGGGATTTATAAGACCAAGTTCTTTGCCTTGGGGAGCCCCGGTCTTATTCGTGAAAAAGAAGGATGGATCGTTTTGTATGTGTATTGATTATCGAGAGTTGAGCAAGTTAACAGTGAAGAATAGATACCCGTTACCGAGGACCGACGATTTATTCGATCAGCTTCAAGGATCGAGTGTGTATTCAAAGATCGATTTGAGATCGGGATATCATCAACTTTGAGTTCGCGAGGAAGATATTCCGAAAACGGCTTTCAGAACCCGTTACGGGCATTACGAGTTTCAGGTGATGCCGTTTGGGTTGACTAACGCACCGGCGGTATTCATGGATCTCATGAATCGGGTGTGTAAGCCTTACTTAGATAAGTTCGTGATTGTGTTCATCGATGACATTCTAATTTATTCGAAGAGTGAGAAAGAGCATGAGGAGCATCTGAGGCTTATCTTAGAATTGCTCAGGAAGGAGAAACTGTATGCCAAGTTTTCTAAATGTGAATTTTGGATTCCGACGGTACAATTTCTAGGTCATGTGATTGATAGACAAGGAGTTCATGTAGATCCTGCTAAGATTGAAGCAATTAAAGATTGGGCTGCACCAACGACCCCGACTGAAGTTCGTCAATTTTTGGGTTTAGCCGGTTATTACCGAAGATTCATTGAGGGATTTTCGAAGATAGCAAAACCGTTGACCAAATTGACTCAAAAGAGTGTTAAGTACGAATGGGGAGATAAGGAAGAGGAAGCATTTCAATTACTTAAGGAGATGTTGTGTAGTGCTCCTATCTTAGCGTTACCTGAGGGTAATGAGGACTTTGTCGTCTATTGTGACGCTTCTCATCAGGGTTTAGGAGCTGTATTTATGCAATGAGAGAAGGTGATAGCTTATGCTTCCCGACAGCTCAAGAAGCACGAGAAGAACTATACCACCCATGATTTGGAGTTAGGTGCTGTGGTTTTTGCCTTAAGGATATGGAGACATTATCTGTATGGTACCAAATGTGTTGTATTCACGGATCACAAAAGTCTACAACACATTTTGAATCAAAAAGAGCTCAACATGAGACAACGACGTTGGATTGAGTTGCTAAGCGATTATGATTGTGAAATTCGTTACCATCCTGGTAAAGCAAACGTTGTTGCTGATGCTCTTAGCCGAAAGGAGAGAATACCACCGTTACGAGTTAAGTCATTAGGAATGACTATCGTATCGCCGTTACCGTCTCAAATATTAGAAGCTCAAACGGAAGCGTTGAAAGCAGAAAATTGACCTGCTGAGAACATATTTGGGATGGCAGAAAATGAGAAAGGATTTGTTAAGCGTTCTGATGGATTATTATGTTTGGGAAACCGAAGTTGGGTACCATTGTATGGAGGAATTCGAGAGTTGATTATGCATGAGTCGCATAAGTCAAGATACTATATTCATCCTGGGTCTGACAAGATGTACCAGGATTAGAAAAAGTTATATTGGTGGCCGAATATGAAGACAGATATAGCATTGTATGTTAGTAAGTGTTTGACTTGCTCTAAGGTTAAGGCCGAACATCAAAGACCGTCAGGACTATTGACGCAGCCAGAACTCCCAGTGTATGGAGGATCACGATGGACTTTATTACCAAATTACCAAAGACAGCTAGCGGTTGTGACGCTATCTGGGTAATTGTGGATCGTTTGACTAAGTCTGCGCATTTCTTGGCGATTAGTGAAGATGATAGTGTTGATAAACTTGCGAGGTTGTATGTGAAGGAGATCGTTTCTCATCATGGAGTGCCGATATCGATTATTTCTAATCGTGACAGCCGCTTTACGTTAGCGTTGTGGCGATCACTTCAAACCGCTTTGGGGACGAGACTTGATATGAGTACTACATATCACCCCCAAACCGATGGTCAAAGTGAGAGAACTATCCAGACTTTGGAGGATATGCTTCGTGCATGCATAATAGACTTTGGTAAAGGCTGGGAGAAGTATCTACCCCTTGCGGAGTTTTCTTACAATAATAGCTACCACACAAGTCTAAAAGCTGCACCATTTGAAGCTTTATATGGTCGTAGATGTCGTTCGCCGATTGGTTGGGCTGAAGTTGGAGATAGCCAACTCACAGGCCCCGAACTTATTTTGGAGACTACTGAGAAAGTGACGCAAATTCGAGATCGATTACAAGCAGCTAGGGATAGACAGAAAAGTTACGCCGATCAGAGACGTAAACCCCTAGAGTTTCAGGTTGGAGACAAAGTGATGCTGAAAGTCTCGCCTTGGAAGGGTGTGATACATTTTGGGAAACGTGGGAAACTTAACCCCCGCTACATTGGACCATTTCTCATTTTGGAAAGAATTGGGCCCGTGGCTTATCGGTTGGAATTACCACAGGAATTGAGTAAAGTTCATGATGTGTTTCATGTTAGCAATTTGAAGAAGTGTCTTTCAGATGAAACGCCGGTTATACCGATTAAAGATATTCGTGTGGATGAAAGTTTGAATTTTGTAGAGGAACCGATTGAGATATTGGATAGAGAGATTAAACGACTTAAGAGAAGTCGTATTCCGCTCATCAAAGTTCGTTGGAATTCGCGGCATGGACCGGAATTCACGTGGGAACGTGAGGATGAGTTTCGAAAGATATATCCGAAGCTTTTTACTTCGTAGATGGTTTGTTACGAGTGAAACCCGGGACGGGTTTCTTCTGAGGCTGGGAGGATGTGACAACTGGCAAATTAGGGAGCCATTTTGAAAACCCGCATTACTTTAAAATTGATAATTTTGGAATATTTGAAAAGTTTATTGTGACGAGATTTTGTGAACGTTGGAATGTGATTTTTAAATCGTACGTTATTTATGGAATTTGATTATTAATTAATGGTTTAATTTGGATCATTCGTGATGATTTATTTTTGAGATCATTATTTGGCACTACATTGACTCCGGCACTAGGTTAACCTAACAATTTTAATTATTTTAAATATTGGTTCGGATATTTATATTTTTGGAACGTATCGCGAGATTTTTGATTAATTGGAATGAGTTCGGTTCGAGAGAGTTGATTTGTTATAAAAGGTTTCGGGTTTGGTCCGTGTATTTTACACCGAGTTACTTAACCCACACTACCCTTAATAATAATAATATTATTATTATTAATAAAAATCATTTTTTTTATGAGTAAATACAAAAATCGTCCCTTGTGTGAACCTTGACCAAAGCAAACACACCATCACCCTCACCAACACAACTCTCTCTCTCTCTCTCTCTCTCTCTCTCTCTCTCTCTCTCTTTTAATACAACACCACTGCCGCCCCTAAAACCCCCATTAACGCCACCACCACCATCCCCCTAAACAAAATAACACCACCATCATCACCACCTCATCCCAATCTATCTATTGGTATAAACCACGCGCTCTAAAACCTTCATTTACACCACGTACGAATTACTACCACCACCTTAACACCATTTTTCTTATATTTTCTTGTTGGGTTTTTAAAGAAATCAAGTTTGGAGCCTTTTTGAAGGTGAGTGGCCACGAATTTCATGTCGTGTGCCTCGATTCATGGTTAAATCAGTGTCCACACGGGTTGTTTTTTATGGGTTTCGAAATAAAAGTGATGGGGAATTAATATTTTTTTCATAAAAATCCGTTTGGTATCTTGGGTGTGGATTTTGACTAGAGTTGGTGCTCGATTTGCGATGTGGGTCGCGTTTGGTTTTGGTTTTTGGCTCGATTGGAGCTTGACCGAGACCTATGGTCTCGGTGTGACCATTTTCTTGGCTCGTTGGGAGTCTAAGAGGACCCTTGGTCCGATTTGATTCGATTCTTGGTTGTTTTGGTTACCAAATTGATGTTGTGGTTGTCTTGGTGTACCGCGACCCTATAGGGTCCGTTTGGCAGTTTTGGAACGGCTCGAGTGAGCTATGTCGTGGCCTTGTGGCCTTGGTATTGAGTCCTTGTGACTCGTGGTTCTAGCCGAGACCCAAGTGGGTCGTTTGGCTCGGGTTTGGCGTGGTAAACCAAACCATATGATATGCATCTTTGATTGTTTCTTGTTGTTGATTTTATTGTTGTTATTATTATTATTGTGGCATACTTTTGGACCGAAGCATTTGGATGGGTCGAGACCCTTTGTGGACTCGACATGGTATACTTTTGATTGATTATGGAGTTGTGTTGACGAGTATGGATTTGGGGACCGATTGTGAGACGGTCAATTAGATGACGGAGATAGGTTAGTCGGGTGCCGTAGTCGGACCCTAATGTTGTAGCACGTGGATTTGGGATTGATTTGGACGGAGTTGATTTATTTATTATGACTTGGTTATTATTATTTGTGGACTTGGACTATGAGCCGAGAGTAATGACTCGGACATGTGACCAAATTCTTATGACTCGATAAATATTTAAAATCAAACATTAATAATAATACTCGTAATAATATTATTGATAATATAATCGTTTATATACGTATATAGACGTGATAAACGTATGTATATATATATATATATATATATATATATATATATATATATATATATATATATATATATATATATATATATATATATATATATGAATATATTAATGATAAAATGATCACGAGTATACGTTATAATAATATAACGATAACTATTGGACTATTCTAATAGTGCGATAAATGTCGGGGAGTATTATTATAAATAAATAACTATAAATAATGTCGAGAACTAATACGTCGGGTAAGTAATAATTAAAAACATGACTTTTTATAAATTTGGAAAACTTATCGAGTTATACGGAGTTGTGGTTACTTAAGTCCAAGTGGACTTTATTATGTGACTTTTGTGTTATCACGGATATATGACGATTAATATATCCATTTTCTATAACTACGTAACTTATTTAATCGACGGGTTAAATAGGGTTTATTTAGCTATAGAAAATGAGTATACTAATGGGCATCGTATCCTACGACGCCCATAGGTTGTGGTACGTGTATTAGGATAATAAATTACTAAATACCTCGTGGAATTGGCTAAATTGACGAATTTGGCAAATTGGACGATATATATAGGGAATTTATTGGACTACGATATTTACCATATAGTATTCTTTGTGCTATGTGATTTAGGTTGGGTATAATCTTGGAACGATGTATTACGTAAATAAATATGAGGATTACCAAATCGACGGATTTGATAAACTTCGATGATTTATTTAAATAATATATTGGGCTAATGTTAGACCTATAGATGGTTTATTATTTCTTTTCGTTGTGGCTTCTTGGTTTGAGTTGTGTCGACCCTCCACCCATATGGATACCAAATGTCAAACTTCAAAAATTAATATGAAGATAATTCGAGAAATGGATATTTTTGGAAAGTTAAATGGAATACGTTCGGGAATGGGAATATTTGATTTTGAGGAAATGATTCTGAACGAGTTTGATATTGTTAGGAAGTGCCGAGTCTGTAGTTGTCGTTACTTGAGTTTGCTTACGTCTTTCATCTATCGATTTCTTTTGAGGATTTACTGGACTTGAGGTGAGTCATAGCCCCACTTTTACTTTTGAATTTTGTTTTCAATACTTGGGGTGAGAAACGTGCAAATATTTTATGTGGACTATTACCGCTTTGTTTATTTAAAACTTGCTATGCTTATAGAACTAGGTAGGATTGAGCGAGGCCTAGTCCCGAACTAGGTAAGCTATTGATTTGGTTATAGAGCGAGGCCTAGTCCCGAACTAGGTAAGCTACTAATTTGGTTATAGAGCGAGGCCTAGTCCCGAACTAGGTAAGCTATTGATTGATTGTTGAGCGAGGCCTAGTCCCGAACTAGGTAAGCTATTGGATTGATTATAGAGCGAGGCCTAGACATGAGCTAGGTAAGCTATTGATTGGATTGATTTGAGCTATAGCGTGCACCTATAGGTTTGGTTAGATTTGGTTGGTTTGTTTTGGTTGGATGATTGAGGCCTAGTCTAGCTAGCAAGCGTTTTGCGTATATATCCACTATATTGAATAATGAACTTAAACCTATGATCTCACCAGCGAAAGCTGACTTTTAGCGCGTTTTCTCAGGTAATTAAGTGATGCCCTTGGATGCTTGGATTGGAGGCTTGGCAATGGCACCTGGTTTATGGATCTATTTTCTGAAACTCTGATAAATAATTGTGGACCTATCTTTATTTCTTTTGGGCCTGACTTTGATTGATTTTGGGATAAATGTAAACTTTAAAACCCGAGTGGTTGAATTTTTCTCTTGTTTACTTTATCTCGTTCTTTTATGTCTTGTGTTGGATACCAATCCCCGTAGCACCCCGAAAGCTTGTTGAGTCTTCCGCTGTACCAAATTTTGGGGGTGTTACATGTTCTTGGGGATGTTTGTGTTTGGTTTAGATTGTGTGGTCGCGAACATGCTTTATCTTTGCCAAAATTTGCAGTTGCACTTGGTTTATATGAGGAGAGTGAGATTCAACATAGGTTGTTTGGGCCACATTTTGTGAGTTTAGCTAGAGGTAATGATCAATACACGGGTATTGATGAATATTGGAATAGAATTGGTGATCCAACTTGTCTAAGGAGAAATTCTTCTAGGATTAGGAATCCATTGTTCAAGGTTTTACAAAAGTTGATTTCTTGGGGATTGATACATAGGAGCAGTGGACAAGACAAATGTAGTCAACCGGACTTATGGGTGATGAAGTTGTTGGAGGAAGACAAGAATGGGAATGTGGCATGGATTATTTCCGAGTATCTTTCTAAGAGAGCACCGGGGATTAAGAAACAAAGTGATGTTTGTGGAGGTCATTATGTGACCACGTTGGCTAAAAATCTTGGGTATTTTAATGATGATGAGTTGAGGAAGTGTAGAGTGAGATTGGAGAGTGAGATATGGGACGCTTTTAGTTTTGGGAAAGCATTGGATAGGATTAACAAGACTTTGGGACCTTGGATCGAACCAAGTGTGGGGGCACAATCCGGAGCTTATGCGGGAGCGCCATCACAACCTCAAATGGGGAGTTTTCCGGGTAATACCCAAAGTGGTTTTGATTCAGGATAGGGTGATTGGAACCATGAATTAAATGCTATTGAGTGTAGGGATGTTTGGAGAGATTCAATGCAAATGAGGAATAATTACAACTATGATTATTCCATGCCTATGATGCAACATTTGGCACAAGATGCCAATTATGAGGTACCTCCCTACAACCCACCAAATGTTCCACCATACCCTTTACCATATTCTCCATATCCTGGACCATACCCCTATACTTATCCTGGTTATTCACCATTTCCCGAGCCATATCCTCCATACGGTAGACTTCCCGAGTATGGTAGTTCAGGTGTTAATGTGGGTGGACCAAGTTTTAATCCTGGAGGATCGAGTTATGATGTTGGAGGTTCGTCGTCAAGAGCTGGAAAGAAGAAGAGACGAGTGGTGGACGAGGACGATGAAGAAGATGTTGATGAGGATGAAGAGGAAAGCGAGGACGAGTTCGTTCGTTCCGATGTGAGTTATTGATGGTGACGTTTGATCACATGGATTATGGTTGGTTTTAAAAACAATTATGTGTCGAACAATTTCTATTTCTATTATCTTTAACTATTTCTTGTAGGATTTATAACGTAACTTAATTTTCTATTTATTTGGTTTAGATATGTTTTTGTTTGTGTTTGTTTGGTTGTTTCGTATATTTTGCAGTTTTCTTGCAGGAGTTTTATTACGGAAGCATATAGTTGATCAACGTTTGGAGTCGGTAAACTCATTTGCTTATGATGATTAAATATGCATGTTGCGTATTTAACTCCGGTATTTTCTAAATTTTTCATTTCCTTTACTTTGAAGTTATTTTTTTTATTACATTGAGGACAATGCAAAAACTTAAGTGTGGGGGAAGGAAGAAAATAGAAAAATTGCATAATTTTTAATTTGTTTTAATTTTTAATATTTTTTTAAATTTTCGTTTTAGAGTAGTGAACTTTAGTAACTAGTAGTAGTTCGCCATTCATATTTTAGTTAAAATAAGGTTGATTTCATGGTAAATAATATTGATATTTTTGGAGAATAAATTCAAGTTTTAAAGAGCAATTCGTTTCGGAATTGATAACATTTGCTAGCACAATTTTATACCCTTATTACTTTAAATTGTGAGGATTAGTTTTTTTTTATGAGAATAGTATTCCTTATACTATTTACATATTTCATGATGAGTGTGCCGGTGGTTGTGTTAATTCTAGAACTTGTACTTGTTATGCATTACGGTTAAAATCATTTTCGAACGATAAGGATATATTCATATGATAAGAGGCAAACTTAGGAATAAAACCAAATGGCCATCCGTTTACAAAATAATTTTTGCTAACCACATTGGTTAGTTACCCTCGTATTTGGAACCCATTTTTTAGCGTTTATCTTTAGCGCTAGATACCCTTAGTTTCACCCTCTGAGCCATCCTTTTCATTTTGTTAAATCCAGAAAAATACAAAAAGATTTTACACTTTAAACCTTAGCCTAACCCTTGTCAAAGTCTAAATGGTGGATTGCTAGTTGCTTGGTTGATTTTTGATGATTATTAGTTAGCCACACTTCACAATTCATGTGTGTGTCATTCCAACAAAGATGAAGGTGCGTAACTTCGTGTTTTGTATTTTTTGTGGTGTATGCTTATGCGAAGTGTGGGGGAGATGTTACTTTAAGTAAATATATATATATATATATATATATATATATATATATATATATATATATATATATATATATATATATATATAAAATAAGTCATCGCAACCATAAGGTGACAAATATAACCAATGTGTTATATTATGAATAAAGAAAGTCATGAGATATGTTGTTAGCCGATGTGCTAAGTTTGAAGAATATTTTTATGGTGAATCGATGTATCAACATGTGAAAGTTCGAAGAGGAGAAAGATTGTAACTATTATCATTTTTGGGTTTGTGGATTATTTGAGATTAGCAACTATGAGACTTAGACTTTGATTTTATTTTTCTTTTAAAACCAATTTCATAAATATTCCCATGCCTTATCCTTACCTTTTTGACTTAGTGTAATTATTCTTGCCATTTTGGTTGATCTTTGAGAATGTGCCACGCTTTAGAATGCGCGAAAGTTTTCTTATATTGTTTTTCAAAATCACGATTGGCTCTCTCAAGGACTTGAATATCGTTGCACCCACTATCTCTCAAGCGGTTCTACATATTTATAAAACAATATACAATAAAAAACAATATAAAACAAATACAATAAAAACAATATACAATAAAAAACATAAAAAATCATAAATATAAAAATATACCGCTTGTGTGTAGTAACCGTTGAACGCATGATAACGTTCAAAATTAACATATTTTTAGTCGCGTTATTGTTTGATTTATGAGTGGAAATTGGTCATATTTGTATATATTTGTTACTTAATCGTGGAAAAGTGTTTATACATGCCAATATAGCCAAAAGCAGGTAAAAATGATTAAAAGATGAAGAAATGAAGTGGACATGCATTTTTGGAGAGTTTCAAGAGGATCAAGGAAGGAAGAAACGTTGCATGGACAAAAGGATTTGATAAAGACAAGTTTACTACACGAAATTATCAAGTTCTAATGGACAAAGTCATGTCACGAAGAAAAATATTGCATGCAATGTAAAACGACAAAGAAAAGACATAGAAACATGTTCAGACTAAATCCAACCGATCGGTTGCAACCCGCAACCGGATCGGCTGGAAACGTGCCAAGATTGACCATCCGATCGGATGGCGAGAAACCGATCGGATGGGATAAACTGAAGTTACAAGTTTTGCATTTATTGGCGAATTTACTCCCCATAATCATGTGTGGCTGATCATTTCTGCTTATTAACTGAGGATGGACATTTTTACTTGAAGGATAAGTGTCATTAAGCTATATAATGATCACTTAGGGCCTAGAGTTACTTGTACCACCATTATCTAACTTAGTATTACACCAAATCTTGTTAGTTTATCTTATATTGCCTGAAAGTTTACTAAGTGTTGTAAAAACGTCCAGAACGTGTTGAGTTAGAGTCTCAAGCATTGGTTCGAGTGTGGAGTTGTTTACTTACATTGGTGAGCAATTGGAGGAGTGTGGTTGCTATAGTTCCACAAGTTTATTCATTGTAATTCTCAAGACTAGGTACACCTTGATACTTATAATGAACAATTGTTACTTTAAGTTTTATGAAAGTTTTCTTATTTACTTGTGTTTTAATATGATTGTTATGGAGTAATTTGTGATATAATTGTGTATATGATGTGATTGGTTAATGGAGTATTATTTTATGAAAAAGGTGATGCATGAAAACATATCTATTTTATGAGTTTGTTGATATAACATCTTTTCTTGCTTAATTTGTCGGTAAAAACAATTTCTTGAAAAATAGGTCCGAAAGGATTTTCAACTTGTTTTTATTCGAATATATTAATGCACCAAATTAGTATGGAATAGGATGCTTGACAACCATCTTATTTACTTGTTAAAATAGATTTGAGACGATTTCATCACAAAAAAGGACCGAAAGGATTCGTAGGAATTCATAAGAAAAGAATTGATTTTCTAAACAACCATGTGTTTATAGGATTGTCATACTAATTTGATATGTCCGAAAGGAGTCATTTAGGTGATAGAATTCTTAGTAGTAGTGAAAACATGACACACATCACAGATTGTATAACTACTCATTTTTAGTTGTGCATCATAACAAGTTTTACACCAAACTTCGTACTCAAATTGTTACGATACTCCTAATTACCAATCAAGGAATTATACACAAGTATATGTTTAGTTTTTATTGAGTTTCTTTTAAATTAAGATTTTACATAAATTTGGATTGACAACCCTTATTTAACAAACGTTTTTCTTATTACTAAAACCACCAAATCCCTTGGGACGATCTCGATTTACCCACCTTTATTACACCGGACGAGTATACTTGCTCGTATGTGCTAGATAATAATCGGATAATTCGTGTTTATAAATTTTTAAACTTGTACTAATAAAACGCACATCAACGTAGCAATCAAAGTATGCATAGGAGTCCATTTCGAGTTCAATTGATGTATTGTGCGTTCGGTTCTCGGGACAAGCGTTCTAAAATGCTTTAGAACTCGCTTCCAAAATCCTAGCTTTGGTTGACGGTCGCCAATTTCTTTGTCCACCGAAATTTTAATCCAAGACTTAGCTAACGCCTCCTCCTCATCGGGCGTCCAAGGCTTACTTGGTTTTTTTTTTTTCTTTTGAACATGCGCTTCGACCTCTTCCTCCTCTTCGACCTCGTCATCAATTGGTTGTGTCTCGGGTACCACGTCAACATTGTCGAAATATTCATCATCATCAGTATCAGCACGAATGGGTAATGGTTCACTAACCCGTTCACGCCTTTTTTGTTGGGTAAAGCGCGGCTCATACGGGTTGAAAGTAGGAATTGGCGGTGGGGATTGTTGGGTATAGTTCGGGTCAAACGGATCGAAGTTAGTGGGAATTTGCGGCAGGGGTTGTTGGGAGTAAAAAAATGGTGGAGATTGAGGATACATTTCAGGGCGGTAATGTTGTGCTTGAGAAAATGATTCGAAACCGGGTTGTGATTGAATTCGAGGACGAATTGTGCCTCTCGATCCACGACTACCTCTTCTAGGATCTCTATTTTTGTTGCCACGCTCCATATTTTTTTTGCTCTTTGTATGTTTTTTTTCTTTCTCTCGTATGCTTTTTTTTGGCTCTCGGTATATGTTTTTTTTTGCGCTTTCCACCCTCAAACAAACACTCTTTAAATACAAAAAAAAAAAAAAAAAAAAAAAAAAAAAAAAAAAAAAAGCTGTTGCAACGGCTATATTTTACCCAACGTTCCTTTTTCAATTTTCTTCCCGTGCGTGAGTTCTTCACTCAACGGGGTCTCCCCGTGCGGTAAGGAATACCCAGCGGCGGTGTTCCCGTGCCTTATGGATACCGCACCGCAGCATACCGTACCCACTCCCAGTCCTTTTAGAATTTGCTAACTGTTTGACTTACTTTGAAGCTATTTTTTTTTAGTACTTGGCAGCCAAAGTGCAAATAATAAAACTTTATGTTTGAAATCTTGTGGCCAAAGTGTGAAAACCAAGACTTGATAATTTTCTCCCGGGTCTTTGAGCCTTGTAACATTTTCAGTTCTTATTACATTTGCCAGTTAATCGTTTTCAGTTAACATTTATGATAGATGAATCAGTTTTATGAAGAAGAAAAGAAGCTCACTGAATCAGATGTACCGTGTACGTCAATAAGTTGACTATAAAGTCAAACACTTTGATTGTTTTTATGGTATCGTACTAATTTACAAGCTCTGTATGTAAATTAAAACTTATTAACGATATGTAAATCACTTGTAAAACTTTTGGGATTTTTATTTATAAAATGATCATCTCCCATATGATGTCAAATCCAACCATATTCATTCAAGTACAGTTTCGTGTAAACTGAACTCCATAAATTTACTTATCTAACTACAGTACAATTCTAAATTGTAACCAATCCTTCAATTCTATTAGATAATATCGACAGCCTATTTCGATACCACACTAGATCTTGACCAATAAGATGATATAGCAGTGAAGTAGATATTTGTGGCAAACAGATTTTGTCGAAAACTATACATCAACGGTTATGCACATGTACTTGGCAAACAGATTTATACAAATATTTTTTTAACATGATTTTATCCAAACTCGTATCAATATTCTACCATTTTCATCAAGATAGCAGTTTGACTTTCTGAAGAAGTCAACTCTGTAAGCTGAACATCATGCACTAACTTATCAACTCAAACCTTGAGTGTTACAAGCTTCAAATCATGTTCCGGTATTTTGTTAGTACTGAAAAACGTTCAGTAACTTCCATAAAAACCAGTCGAACCCCACATTATTCATTAAGAAAAAAGTTAGAAAAAACTTCATGTATTTACTGTTTAAGTTTTTTCAAATGGGTTTTTTCTAACTTTTTTGATGAAGTTTAGTAGTTTACACAAACAATTATGAACATAAAAATGGTAGAATATATTGAATGCTTTACTTTTGAAGAGTAAAATAAAGATGATCAACGGAGTTCTTGCGGGTGTCTTCACTAATTTATTTTGTTTTCTTCCCAATTCATTTCTCTTCTTTCAAAAATATAACTCGGGAACGCAGTGTAAAACACATTATACTTAAAGGATCATATTAAGTATTAACTCTAATCTTTGTTTCGGATAATTATAAAGATCGATTGCAAAGATAATGGTTCGAAAAGTTATTGTTTGGCAGAAACTATGGAATTAGGGGGATAAACCAAAGTCCATCACTGTTTTTAACGTTTAATATTTGCTTTTACTTACACTTCAATCGTTATAAAATTACATAATCTGGCTATGGATATGCTTTTTTCCACATGTAACTGATAATCTATGTAAAACCTGAAGATTTGTCTTGCCTAAATTTCCCATACAATTTGAAATTTCCATAAGTTCATGAAATAAACCCAACTACATGAATATAATATAAGTTTGAAACCTAAATACTTGAATTCTACAAGTGCTCGAATCTATTACCTAAGTTATGTATTTTTGACACATTTGTTCCTAACTTAAAATAATTCTCACGTCTAAATGATTTCTATGGGGTCCGAAATTATTTAAAGTACGTACACAACTTTGCTACTAAATTATACGTATAGATACATGATAAGTTTAAAGTGAGGATTTGGTCATTGACTCTTCCACTTTGCTCGGTTGTTTTCCCATAAGACTCTCCTTTCCCTTCTCATTATTCTTCAACAATTTACACATTCAAATCTCACACACTTAACACTAATAACAAAAGTGACGGCATCTCATTCTCTTCCAAGAAATGAAAGTACGAAGCATAGGAGAGGGTTGTGATCGGACTACTTGGTGGTTCAAACATTAGAATGAATCGTTGTGGGCGTTTTGGATTTCATGGTCGTGTGATACTATCGTCATTGGTCCTTGTTTTCTTTGATCCGTTTCATCACCATTCCGAGGTATTCGATTTCGTTTGTTTACATACAGAAGTTTACATCATTAGCTGATCTAAAACATGTAAAAACTTAATATTTTGTTTCGTTGAATATGAGAGTACGAGTCTAAATGAGTCGCATGAAATAATAAACGTATAAGACATGAAACTTAATTCTTCGTTTCATTAACAACATAATTAAAACGAATGGACATGTAAGTATACGAATAATATTTATGGTTGCTCACATGAAATGATGAAGAATGGAATATTACATATGTCGATCTTGTATTTATCTTGGACCCTTCGAATCTACTTGTATATTATACGTCTAGGACCTGATTATGTAAGCTTCTATTATGATCATTATATACAACAAAAATCTGGAAATTAAACTTAAAGAAGTTAAGTTGGGCATACATAATTGTTGACGTGAATAAGAATTTGGTTTGGTGTGATTTTTATGTAATGCATGCATGCATGACTCTATACTTACATGTTAAGCACCATATTAATATTCGAATATTAAGTGAAGGCTACATGAAATCACAATTCACCATATGTGGAAACAATAAAATATGAGCATGTAATTGTATATGAAATAAAGAACACCATCAGTAAACTTTTTGAAATATATGCATGGATGGTAATATAAGGACAATTGTATCTTATTATTCTGACGTGTGTATGTTTGGCGAATTCGAGATCGATGAAGAGTTTCAATCATATTATTCGAATTAAGAAAAATGGCTTTCTAAAATTTGCTAAGTCATAAGTTGGTCATTAATGGAGTTATTTACACTTCAAACCTTAACCTTTGAAATAATTACACTTTTAGCCCTAAACTATTATAAATTGCCATAATTAAACCATAATCTATAATAATGATCATGTTGAGTATAGTAATCTAACTAAGTATTAATTGAAATCATTAATGGTTAATTACGCTAATTCGGTAAACTTACTAATTATGAAAAGTTACTTAATTTGGAAGGTCACTAAATATTGAAACCTACTAAAAATAACAAGTTACTAAAAGTGGAAAGTTTCTAAAAATAGAAAGAAACCTAAAATGAGTAATATGATTTAAAATGAGCTTATATATATAATAAGACGATCATTAATTCGTGTAGATTCGCTGAAGAATGAGTAACATCTTATCTTTGTGTCTTCTGGTGTGTTTTGCATTTGCGGTATGAGGTACAGATATTCTTCCCTTTTTAGTAGGGACTTCTCTTGACTTTCTTGATCCTTGATACTACTATGATTCCCTTTCGATATGCCATTGCTATGATCCCTTTGTTATGATCTTTTGATATGAGCTTTTGATATGATCCTTCTGATATGACCTTTGATATGATTCAGTTCAGTTTGCTATGTTTTGTTGGATATGATATGATATGATTCGATATGATATGATATGATTTATTCTGTTCTGATGCCCGAGTTTTTATTCTACTCATGGAGGTACCATGGGCGTGTCATTGAAGCACCAATGGCATGACACTTTCTGTGGAGGTGTGATTGATCCACAGCGTCCCCATTTGATATAATTATGATATGAGATCTCTTGGACATTATATGTGTGTATACTTGTCATATGAGCAGGAGTATATATATGATTTGTTTTGTAGGAGGGTGCATATGGATGCATCCTATGTATTTTGTTCTGTGTAGGGTGAATGTGAGTGTGTGCTTTACACTTCTTCACGTTTGGGAGCTCGCGACTCCATTTGGTACTAAGAGGTCTCCCATCTTTGTGCATGTAGGAATTGACGGATATGTGAGTATGTGATTTGAGATCTATTCAAGTGTCTCGGGTAGGTCGGCTCGTGGCTTTCTTATGTTTCGTATGTCTATTCGAGCGTCTCGTTTAGACAAGCCTTTGTTGATACGTGCTCTTTGATTCTTATCACTATCTGATTATACTTACACTTGATCTCTTTATGATGCTTCATTCAATTAACTTATGATATTTGTTCAGTTGATTGTTGATCTCTTATTCATTTGACAGACGATATTCATTTCAGCAGGAGTTTATGATTTCCTTTTTCTATACTTATATATGTTTCGATAATTCGTTTTGTTATATATCTGTTCACTGGGCTTTTAAAGCTCAGCCGCATTTCTTTTCCTGCGGCAGGTTTTAGGTTGGAAGCTAGGTTGAGTGAAGAGTGCATAGGAGCTCTTAGTGGACCACCCTGATGATTAGACACCCATCTACTCTGGATTAGACTTGGATTTAGATTCAGTTAGATTTAGGTGGACTTATATTTGAGTTGTGGATTTCATCTTGTATATAGTTAGCATTTCATTTGTTATCCTAGATTATCATGTAACTTTATGTTTATAAGTCTTCCGCTTGCGTTTGTATGTTCTGATTTGGCACCATAATGTGACATTTTGACCCATGTAGGGTAAGGGTGTTACAATTATGGTATCAGAGCTTAGGCTGCGACTTGTAGTACATAAGTTATGGCCTGTGATTCGTTCGTATGTCGTTCGTTTAGATGCCTTTTCATTCGTTCAGAAAATTCGCATATGTATGAATCTGAGGTGTTCGACACATTCTACGGCTATCCTTTGCTTTTGATAAGCATTTTGAGATTCCTTCTACATTATTGATTTGTGCTCTACCTATTCTATCTCTATGATAATCTTGTGACCTTCCATCATGAATATTCGATTTGTCCGATGCGTTCTGGAGATATTTGAAGATGATTTTTGTTTTGCTAATTTGTTTACGTTGGAGATATCTGATTCGATAATTATTCTGGATATGGACTTGTAGACTGAGCATTGTGATGCTAACAACTATCATATTTCATTTGTCATCCTTGGCAATGTGAGAAACTCGAAATTCTACACCATGGTTCCCAGCCTGATAATCATTTATGATCACCTTCGTTTTGAAAACTCGTGCGTTAATCCGTCGCGGTTGTGAAGATACTTCACCTAGAGAGTTATTCGGATTGTTTGGAATGTTCGCCGTGTATCCTTGTTGTGTTTATGTTTATTCGGGGAGAAGAATGATGGTAAAATGAAGTTGTGGATTGATTTCTGGAAGCTGAATCGTGTCATGTTCTGTGTTAAGAGTGAGGTGTTCTTAGAAATTCCTTTTCGTATTCGTATGATCTTTTATGAGTGTTGTGATGCCAATTGTATTGGCTACTACTCCGACTATTCCTATGAAATTTGATAAATCGTGTCTTTCATGAATATTTGACAAACTGTCATAGTATGACATATTAACATGTTCAGAGACGAAAGAGAAACACAAGGATCATCTTCGTTTTTGGTTTTGACGTTTCTACGTCAGGAGAAGCCTTTGTGATATTTTCGAAGAGTAACTTTTGCGGGATGAAGAATGAGAGAAGAAGTTTGAGAAGCTGATGAGAGGTTTTGTTTCTACTCAGGAGGAAGGAGATTTAGCTATGTTCTTTAGTAACACGGAAGGATTTCTGGTCATGCATCTATACATCTAGAACCGTAGGAAGTGAACGATCTGACGCGTGAAGAGTGGAAGGCATGAAGAAGCTAAGGAGCAAGGCAGTAAAGATTAACTATGTTAGGAGACGGAAGGAAGCAGTTTGAAGTGAAGCGTACGGTTCTATCAACTCTATTCATCTTAGTTGTACTAATATATATAGAGTTGTTGGATCGTGTACACCTTGAACTTGTGTTAATATTGATACTTTGAGTAATACTATCAAGTATGCGGAATCTACTCAATAGCACTTAGAAGATTGTTTGTGTGTATGACAGTTTGTATATGAACAAGAACAATGTATAAACAAACTTTAAGCTCCAATATTATTAAAGATAATAATACGAGTGATCTATGATATCACTAGGTTTTACAACTTGAAGCTCTAGAAAACGTATATCTAAGTAATCATCTAGGATCTCCTTTTATAGAACAAGGAGTCCTCTTGTACAAGATAAGTATAATACTAATAGAATAAGATATACACAAAATCTTTTCTATGTTTATCAATTACGCGTTTCTCTAACAGCTAACAAGTGAGCAGTGGTAATATTTGTTCTTGCAGTGGTAATGAGTTTCCACTGCAAGTACAATCTTCTTGCAGTTGTAAATTCTTCACTCACCGTGGTAACTGATAGAATAATTCCCAACAATCCTCCCCTAAACTTATGATTTATTGGTAAATCAATAAGTTTCTTCAAGTATACAATAAACCTGAGGATATGGGAATTCTTCCAAACACTTATCTTGTTTTTCTTAATCTTTTATCTGCTCTTACACTTTGATCATATATCCTTTGCAGCAAATCATCTATGACTTCAGTTCTTTCCCAACATCTAAGCTTCACAGTTCTCATTACATCCAATACTCCAGCTCTCAATGGATATTCTTTCTCAACCAACATAAAGACATCAACTCCATCTTGAGTAGAAACATGATGCACAAAACTTGAATCATAGAATTTCCACAAAGTTCTTTGATCATGAGCTTCAAATCTCCAATATCTATCACTTGGGTCAGGTTCATATAGTCTTCTGAAGTGAACCCATAATTCCTTAGCTTTGACATCAACAAGTTCTTCCTTCTTAGCTTGATTTTGAACTATTTTCCACAAAGTATCCAGATCTTCTCTATCACAAGATCTAATAACATCTTCAAAATCTCTACAAATATTTGTGACACTTCCAGTTCTGATAATCTTCCAAGCTGAACCAAAACTATTAGAAAAGATTTCCCATCCAACTAGTGGATATTTTGCTTGTAGAGGTTCAATATTAAGCACATCAGTTTCTATGAACAACATGTTTGTAACTTGTTCTTCAGTCAACTTGCTAGGACCTTCTTCTTCTTGAGATGGTTTCTGAGTCTTCAACTTCTTTGCTTCTTTTGATTCAAGACTCACTCCAGTCCTTTTTGTCTTCATAGATAATGGTTCTTGATTCATTGGAATGAATTTACTATCTTGTCTTTTGATTCTATAGTAAATACCTTCAATTTGATCATGTGACATTCCTTTGAATTGACTCATCTTCATATTACCAACATGACAACAATAAATCTTCATCTCAGAAATAATTTGTGCCTTTGTAAGTTTCCTTGGCACCTTTTGACCTTTTCTTGTATCTCCAATAATTTGATCAAGAGCCTGCTGATTCTTCATGAGAATGAAATCTTTGAGTTGAGCAGACCTTTGTTCTTCATTCAAACTTGTATTAGCAATCAATTCAATAGCCTTCTTCCTAATTATTTGATCATTGTTAATCAAATAATCAATTTCTTCTTCTGTAGGCACATATGAAAATTCTGGAGGTTTCTCATACATAATTGTTGGAGAGATACTTGAAATAGGTTCTGCTACAACAGCTTCAAGTTTATCCAATCTTGTTGCTTCCATGAAACTAGCAACTTCATCTTCCTTGATCTTTTTAATTCTTTCATACTCTTCAGCTTGTTGTTGTTCAGCTAACTTATGATCATAGTCAATCTGAGCTTGTTCAAACTCAGAAATCTTTCTTGTCACTTGATCTGAAGCAATTTCAATAGCCTTTCCTTTAATTAAGCTTCTACTGACAGCTTCTTCCTCTGCAGTGGTAATACCTTGACTAGCAGTGGGAATATTATCACTTGCAGTGGTAAGTTGTTGATCAGTGGAAACTAGTTCTGCCTCAGTGGAAATTGGTTGAGCAGTTCCAACTAAATCATCAAAATTAAAACCTGCATCAGCATCCATATCTTCAAAATCCAATTTCCTCCCCTCAGACTTAGCATCATCATCTTTTACATGATCATCATCAGAATCAGGAAGCTCAGTAAACTCTTTATCAAAATTTTTACTCCTCTCCTTAAGTTCTGCATCTGGTTTCCTCCCCTGTTTGGAAGAAGTTCCCAAATCATAACCAGATCCTGTAGAAATACCATCATGAGTGGATGATGGAGAAGAAACCACAACTTGAACTTGTCTTTTCTTCTTGAGATCCACAACTTCAGCCTGCAACTTTTGAATCTCAGTCTTCAATTGATTCAACTCTGTGGCATGTTGTACTTTGGTCAATGCCAGATCTTTCTCCAGAGTTTGAACCTGTTTGGTTAATTTGGTACATAATCCCATCAATTCAGTTAGTGTCACACTGCCTTCATCACTTCCAACTGTGTTACCTGTTGGGAGAGGTGAATCATAAGGCATTGATTCAGGCTCTTCTCTAGTTGGACTAGATTGAAGCCTTGAACCACCACTGCTTGTTCCTAAACCATAAGGATCAGCAACATGCAATGTTGTCATGGAAGGAGTTGGCTGTTTTTGCCTCCTTTCATATGTGTGAGTTATAGCAGGAAAATGTTGAATTTGTGGAACAGAAATAGTGGGTGTGTGATGGGATACAACTGGGATTGTTGCATCTTCACCCTGTAGTTGTGAAATCTTTGCAAGCATGTTTGGTAAAAGAGGATGAGTCACTCCATCCCAAAGATCTGAAGCCTTACTCATGTTTTGAAATACTTTTGGCTTAAGATATGGAGTGTCATAAATCCTATTATGATTTTGCAGTTGAAATTCATTTAACACTGCTTGCACAAACCTTGGATACATCAAAAATTTGTATGAACTTGTTACATTGCCTTTCATGTTATTAAATATAAACTTTGAAAAATTGAAAGTCCTATCAGAAACCAAGCAAACTAAAGGGTAAGCCATGGTTGATCCAAATTGTTCATAAGAAGTTTTCTTAGGACTTAGGCAATGCAACAGAGTGTGTATCAAAAATCTCCAATGGGGACAAAAACATCCTTTCTTAAAGGTTACTTTTTGATCAGATGTGTCATACCCCATCAGACCAATGTAGTGGAATATGTCTGAATTAGGTAATGTGATGATACCATTGAGATCATCTAATTGGAGAATTCTCCTCAAAGATGACTCAGTAACATCAATAGTTACCCCATCAACTGTGGCTCTAAGAGCTTCCACAGGTTCATGTATGTCTCCCTGTTCAAGTGTGATGGACTCTGCAGAGTTCCAAAACTGTTTGATTTGAGAAACAAAGATTGTGGGATTCATAGTTAAGGCATACCTTATATGAGTTGAGTTGAGAAAATCCACAATCTGATGAAAAGTAGGTCCACTCTTGACGTTTGACTTTTGTAGATAAGCCACTTGGTTGTGTTCGTCTGCAAACTTGAGAGTCACCATGATTTTGTGATTTTAGAGAAGAAAGTGTTAGTAATCGTGAGTAAAAAGCAAGCCGTACAAAATCAATTTATATTAGTAGGGTTTTGAGAAAAACGCGGATAAAGAATTATCTATAGAAAGATGTATCTTTTGAAGAAATACAATTTGGTAAGTAGATAATTCCCAAAAATTTAACCCTATTAATAAGGAAAGACAGTTATTTTTGGTAACGGCTAGTAAAAATACGATTACTGACACACAGTTGTAACGGCTAGTTCATCAGTGGTAAAATTTACACTTTCAGTGGAAACAATGAACTTGCAGTGGTAAAGATCAACAAAATTTCAAAGAGCAGTGGTAAGTAAAATATGTAAAATGTGCTGCTCTTATCATAGTTTTTAGCAAACTATCAGCTATCAACGGATTTGATAAGTCTTTACCATGAGCCGTTTGCTTATGGACTAGCTGATTCTTATGTGGGTTAGACATGGTGAATCAATAACCATTTGTTGTGTGTCAATATTACACACCTTATTACTCCAATGATATGTAACATCACAAAATAAATCTCATCTTAACTCACAAACATTAACCCAAGTAACTTTTTAACTGAGTTACTATACACAAAATATCTTCTCAAAAGTCAAACCACAGTTACTCCTCAAACCAACCAAAACAGATGGAAGTAAATAATCTTCATTAATTATTGTAACACCTAACCTTGGCTTATTTAACCTCCTCCAAACACAACATCTCAGTCACCAACAATCTTTCAACCCTAATATCCCACAACAAAATCTCAAAAACCAATTTTCATTCAAAAATCATGTCATCAAACCCTGAGTCCTCTAATCAACACTCTTCTGTTCCAACATCAGAAGAAGAGGTACCACCATATCCATGGGGACATGAAGGTTCTGATTTTGAGAGAGAAATAAAGAACCGATGGGATGTGGAAGACAAGAAATGGAATGCATACATAGAGGGTGAATCAAGCCATAATGCAAATCCTGCTGAGCTTGTCTCTCCCTTCATCTGGACATCTGATGAAGAATCTTCAGAGGAAGATAATGAAGAACCAACCTTTCTTCCTCCTTCCACACCAGAGAGATCTCAACCAAGATCAAGTATGAGAGATCCATCTCTCCCAACATCATCAAACTTGATGGTGGATCTTCCTGCTCCAGAACCTTGTCTTCTGCATCAAGAACATATTGGACAGAGCAATAAAGCTCAAATCACACATAAGGGAAAGGAGAAGCAGAAGTAAATGATTGATGAATGTTGCCAAGGACCAAAGTTTGTGAGTGTTTTCTTGACTTTGGTACTTGTGCATCTTCACAGTCTTCCTTCTCTTCTTTTTCCATTTTCAGCTTCAGCTTCTTCATTGTACTTGTCATAGCCTCAAGTATTATGTAATAATTGATAGAAGCTAGTAGTACACAAGTAGCCAAATGTATTAGGAATGATCTTTGTAATCCAACTGGAACCTTGAATGTAAGCTGTATCTTGTGTCTTGAAATGAAAAGATTTTCATAATTGGCATAATATGTAAGACCCTCAGCATTATTTTGTTTGCAATAGAGACTAAATATAGCTCATTAGACCACTTCCTTGGCTATTTCACTTGGTGACTGTAACACACATCTTGCAATAACATGAACATTTGCAGAACAGACATATATCAAACAACTTGAAACCATATTGGTTCAACACAGAAAATATCATCAAGTCATTCATAGAAAACATTAATCTTTGACTGTCCCTGCACACATCATAAACAAATTAGTACCTTTTGGGGACCCAAGCCACAAATGACTTGGATCTGCCTCGTGTATCAATATAATTATATCTATCAAAGGTCATTGATACACCATTGGGATTGTTTGATGTTCCTTTTGGTTTCCATTCCCAACGAGCTGAGGCCTTAACAGCTTTTCCCAAGTTTACCCTTTTCTTTTGAACATCAGTGGAAACAATTGGTCTTGCAGTGGAAACTGCTGGATTAGAAAATTTTGGTCTCCACATTTGGTTCTTGTGATCATTCTTTTCAAAATAAGTCTTTTTCCCTGTTTGGTAAGATTTAACAAAAGAAGTAACAGGGGACTTAGGATAAACTCTGTTATTACTTCTGGCAGTGGTAACTGCTGGTCTAGCAGTGGAAACATGTTTAATGCCAGTGTTAAGCATAACAGACCTGGGAACCATTTTGCTTAGGGGATTTGGGTGAGTCATTTTATTAGAATTTGATCCATTCACCCTTGTAAAAACTTCCCTTCTTCCCATGTGGTAGGTACAGTCTTTAGCTAAATGGTCAAAGCTACCACATATGTGACAAGCCTTATTGTAAAACACAAAGTCACTACCAAACTGTCTAGTTTTAACATGATTCCAACTTCTCATGTTACCTCTAGGAGTTTTAGGCCTATCCCTGTACATTTCAGCATACCTAGTAGTAGACCTAGTGAAATTAGACTGTGTTTTAGGCTTCTCTTTAACTTCATCAGGAATGCTTTTACTCTCCTCAACTTTAACATTTTCAGTAACACTAGTTTTAGACTCAACATTCAAACATTCATCTTTAAGAGATGAGTCACTAGCACTATCAAAAGTCTCAACCTCAACCTGAACCTTTTCAGTTTCAACTGGTTTAACAAATTTTGGTCCATAGGTCATGGGTGGATACTGAAACTCTTCTAAGCCTGTGTGAGCTAGATCAATGCCAGGTGGTGCTGGAACACCTCTTAGAGGTGGTGGAACAGATTTGTATCCAAGACCTGATTTAGCTTTGCTCACAATTTGGGCTTCCCAAATTTTGTCAATGCTCTTGGATTGATGATCTAGTGTTTTCTTAGTAATCTCAATATTCTCACTAGCCTTTGTAACTTTCTCAATCTCTTCCCTAAGAGCTTTATTTACTTCAAGATAATAATCTAAATCCCTTTTTAAAACAGCAATATCATCACTGAATTTAGATTCATTAGCCCTATAATGCTCTATCTGTTTTTCTAAAACACCTAGACCTCTCTTATGATTTGCTAAGTTATGATTAGTATGGTGTAACTCTAGCATCAGTTCATCATATTGTTTTTGTAAACTATTATACTCTTTTAAGGCCTTACAGTTTTTAGAACAAGCATTATCAGTATATACCTCAGAGTCAGAGAAAGCCATGAGTGCATGCTCAGTGGCCAGCATTGCAGTTTCTTGATCATCTTCTCCATTCTGACCCATAAAGCTCCAATCAAAGCTTACACCATCAATAGCCAATAGCACCTTTGGCTCTTCTGTTGTAGGTTCTTTGGCCTTTTCCTTCTTGTACCAAGTTGACTTATTGTCAGATTTCCTTGGTTTTCTGCATTCTCTAGCAAAGTGCCCCTTCTTGTGACAGTTATAGCACTCCACCTTCTTTTTATCAAAACCTACAGTCTCATCTCCACTTATATGAATCTTTCTCCCTGTCTTCTTCCAGAACTTCTTTGATCTTAAGCTGAGCAATGCTACCTGCCATTTGATGTCCATCTCCTCCATGTCATCTTCATCAATTTGATCCAAGTCCTCATGATTGAGGATTGAACCACCCACATGGCTGGATATAAAGGCATAGAAAGTAGCATCACTTAGTCCTGCAATCTGCCTTTTAGAGCTCCTAGTGGAAACATTACCATTACCAGTGGAAACAATCATGTTACCACTGTCATCATCACTGTCACTTTCATCATCAGAACTGTCATTACCTGATGATGATATGAGTGCAACTCCTGCAGAACTTGTCTTTAACTTGCCAGCTTTCTTAAGTCTTTGTTCAATAACTTTGAAGTTATTGTACACATCATTAAGCTTCATTGTCTCAAGATCTGACTTATCCTCCCATACAGCAACATTTGTATCAAACTCAGCAGGTAAACTTCTTAAAAATTTAAGATTGAGGTCTTCCTTTTCTACCTCAATTCCAAAAGCAGTCAGCTGAGTTACAATCTTTTGTAGCCTTGTGAATATGCTATCAAGAGATTCATTGCTTGATGAGCCAAAATTCTCATAGGTCTGCTTCAGTAAAGTCTTTTGAGTTTTCTTGGTATAGTCATTACCACCAAATACTTCACATATCTCATCAAAGAGAGTCTTTGCATCCTTGTATTTGGTAAAAGCCAGAACTTGTTCTCTGGGTAGGGCCATCAATAGCAAACCTCTAGCCTTTAAATCATTCTTCAGTTGGTTTCTTTCATCATTTGTAACTAGACCAGCATTTACTTTTGTTACTGGCTTGCCACCAACTGTCTCAACAGTTGAACCAGGTTTGAATGAATTTCCACACATTATGATCTCCCATAATGTGTAGTCTTGAACCATAAAGAATTGTTCAATCATAAGCCTCCACATCTCAAAGTCATTAATTTTAAGCTTGGGAAGCTTTGTAGCAATATTAGATTGACTTGTTTCTGTCTCCATTGTATCTTTTGAATCTGCCATTGGATCTTCTAAATCAAAATATCAAAGCCTTGCTCTGATACCACTTGTTGGATCGTGTACACCTTGAACTTGTGTTAATATTGATACTTTGAGTAATACTATCAAGTATGCGGAATCTACTCAATAGCACTTAGAAGATTGTTTGTGTGTATGACAGTTTGTATATGAACAAGAACAATGTATAAACAAACTTTAAGCTCCAATATTATTAAAGATAATAATACGAGTGATCTATGATATCACTAGGTTTTACAACTTGAAGCTCTAGAAAACGTATATCTAAGTAATCATCTAGGATCTCCTTTTATAGAACAAGGAGTCCTCTTGTACAAGATAAGTATAATACTAATAGAATAAGATATACACAAAATCTTTTCTATGTTTATCAATTACGCGTTTCTCTAACAGCTAACAAGTGAGCAGTGGTAATATTTGTTCTTGCAGTGGTAATGAGTTTCCACTGCAAGTACAATCTTCTTGCAGTTGTAACTTCTTCACTCACCGTGGTAACTGATAGAATAATTCCCAACAAGAGTCTTGAATCAGGAGCTGGACGGGATGTTATGAAGACGTTGGTGACTACATCGGTGATTTCTATGCACAGGAGGAAGGACAACACGAGTGGAGTACAGTGGAGCATTGACTAGGACGACTTACTTGGAAGATCGGCAAAGATTTTTTTTCGGCAAAAGATTATTCAAGCTACATGGCGCACCTGCGGTGATCGTGAGAAGGAGTCGCGTTTTGCAGCACACTTTCAGAAGAGGAACAGAAGCCATCGGGATTTGACTCGTGATTTTAGTACGATTTCTCATCTTCAGGTGGATGGACAGACATAATAACTATTTGGACTTGGAAGATGTGTTAAGTGGGAAATTGACAAGTGTTTAGTTCGGTTGTGTTTGCTCACTAGGAAAGATGGCATACAAGCGACATGAGTTTCATTTAGGATTTTGTATGGATAAAGATGTGGAATACCTTTTTGTTGGAATAAGTTCGGAGAGCTACTTACTGAAGGTTTAGAGTCGATTACAGCAACTAATGGATTAGTTATTATTCTGGATGAGGAATTTGAAATTTAGACTCGGAGTTGTGGTTCCGTATGATTATTCTGCAAAGAAGAGTTAGACGTCTCGACATTTGAGGAAGTTTTGGTTCGCGACGCGTTAGATCTTGCTTTCATTCTTATCTGTACGATTATTCTACCTGTTCTGTTATTCCTTCTTATACGTTTTGATATTCTGATTTGTGATCATCTGTACGAATATATTCCCATCTCTTTATGAGGCTCTTGATACGTTTGATAATTCGATTTATGTTCTCTGACTTTGGCAAGTTCTTTTATTTGTTCAGAATTTGGTAGGAATTGATGAAGATTTATCGGTTAGCATTATCTCCGTTTTGCCTCATAGGAATTTCCGTTCGTGTATCTCCTTGTAGGATTCTAGCTATCATCAATCATATGTCATCTAAGGGTGTTCAGTATTTGGTTTGACACCGAACAAACCGAAATATAAACCGGACCAAAACCGAATAAAACCGGACCAAAAAATTTAATTGGTGTATGGTTTGGTTTAAAACCAAACCGAAGTATTTTAATTGGTGTTTGGTTTGGTTTTGGGTTTGACAAATACATAACCAAACCAAACCGAAAAAACCGAATATATATCTCACAAAAAAGTTTAAATTATATATATACAGATTTTATATGTTTATCTTCCTAACAAAAATCCTAAAAATTTAAAATATCTTATAAACTAACCACTCCTTAAATCAATGATGTTTGAAGATGGAATATTCAAGCATAAGACTCTTGTTGACCTTTGTCGAAGAACATTTATCTTATTTTGCTTTCATTTATTTCCGTTAAACTATGAAACCTTTTGATTTCTTAAACTTTTGTTTTGTTGATTTACTTAAACACTTTGTGAGACCTTTTGATTTGGTAATTTTATTTGAACGTACTTTTAGGTTTTTATTTGTGACATTTAGAAGTTTACTTGAACTTGGTTTTCTTGGTTTAAACCGAAACCAAACCGAATTCTAAATTGGTGTATGGTTTGGTTTTATCCGTTTTATAATTGGTTTGGTTTGGTTGTGGTTTTAACTTTTAGAATTTTCAAACCGATTAACCCGAATCGTACAACCCATGAAACCGAAAACCAAACCGATGAACACCCCTAATGCCATCTGCCATCTGCCATCTGCCATCTGCCATCTGCCATCTGGAACGCATTTGTTTCGCATTCGATTGAATCAGTTTGTTACTATTTGTGTTCTGTGGAGAGCCTGGGGCTACCTTTGTTGTCGGGATCGAGTCATGAGAAATTTTCTGTTTGTGAAGATTATGTTGGAAGGACCTCCCGAGCATGAGGTTATTTGTTGTCGTTCTTTTTGTGAGTTGCTGCGTCTCCATCTAACTTTTGCGACTTCAATTTTCGAGGACGAAATTTCCTTTTTAGAGGGGAAGAATTGTAAAACCCGAAGATTCGTCTTGCCTAAACTTCCCATACAATTTGAAATTTCCATAAGTTCGTGAAATAAACCCAACTACATTAATATAATATAAGTTTGAAACCTAAATACTTGAATTCTACAAGGCTCGAATCTATAACCTAAGTTATGTATTTTTGACACATTTGTTCCTAACTTAAAATAATTCTCACGTCTAAATGATTTCTATGGGGTCCGAAATTATTTAAAGTACGTACACAACTTTGCTACTAAATTATACGTATAGATACATGATAAGTTTAAAGTGAGGA
The DNA here is from genome assembly GCA_030686995.1 of Artemisia argyi. Taxonomy (NCBI): domain Eukaryota; kingdom Viridiplantae; phylum Streptophyta; class Magnoliopsida; order Asterales; family Asteraceae; genus Artemisia; species Artemisia argyi. The sequence continues at coordinate 229,811,142 of CM060701.1, forward strand.
TTTGGTCATTGACTCTTCCACATTGCTCGGTTGTTTTCCCATAAGACTCTCCTTTCCCTTCTCATTATTCTTCAACAGTTTACACATTCAAATCTCACACACTTAACACTAATAACAAAAGTGACGGCATCTCATTCTCTTCCAAGAAATGAAAGTACGAAGCATAGGAGAGGGTTGTGATCGGACTACTTGGTGGTTCAAACATTAGAATGAATCGTTGTGGGCGTTTTGGATTTCATGGTCGTGTGATACTATCGTCATTGGTTCTTGTTTTCTTTGATCCGTTTCATCACCATTCCGAGGTATTCGATTTCGTTTGTTTACATACAGAAGTTTACATCATTAGCTGATCTAAAACATGTAAAACTTAATATTTTGTTTCGTTGAATATGAGAGTACGAGACGAAATGAGTCGCATGAAATAATAAACGTATAAGACATGAAACTTAATTCTTCGTTTCATTAACAACATAATTAAAACGAATGGACATGTAAGTATACGAATAATATTTACGGTTGCTCACATGAAATGATGAAGAATGGAATATTACATATGTCGATCTTGTATTTATCTTGGACCCTTCGAATCTACTTGTATATTATACGTCTAGGACCTGATTATGTAAGCTTCTATTATGATCATTATATACAACAAAAATCTGGAAATTAATCTTAAAGAAGTTAAGTTGGGCATACATAATTGTTGACGTGAATAAGAATTTGGTTTCGTGTGATTTTTATGTAATGCATGCATGCATGACTCTATACTTACATGTTAAGCACCATATTAATATTCGAATATTAAGTGAAGGCTACATGAAGTCACAATTCACCATATGTGGAAACAATAAAATATGAGCATGTAATTGTATATGAAATAAAGAACACCATCAGTAAACTTTTTGAAATATATGCATGGATGGTAATATATGGACAATTGTATCTTATTATTTTGACGTGTTGTATGTTTGGCGAATTCGAGATCGATGAAGAGTTTCAATCATATTATTCGAATTAAGAAAAATGGCTTTCTAAAATTTGCTAAGTCATAAGTTGGTCATTAATGGAGTTATTTACACTTCAAACCTTAACCTTTGAAATAATTACACTTTTAGCCCTAAACTATTATAAATTGCCATAATTAAACCATAATCTATAATAATGATCATGTTGAGTATAGTAATCTAACTAAGTATTAATTGAAATCATTAATGGTTAATTACGCTAATTCGGTAAACTTACTAATCATGAAAAGTTACTTAATTTGGAAGGTCACTAAATATTGAAACCTACTAAAAATAACAAGTTACTAAAAGTGGAAAGTTTCTAAAAATAGAAAGAAACCTAAAATGAGTAATCTGATTTAAAATGAGCTTATATATAATAAGACGATCATTAATTTATGTAGATTCGCTGAAGAAGGAGTAACATCTTATCTTTGTATCTTCTGGTGTGTTTTGCATTTGCGGTTTGAGGTACAGATATTCTTCCCTTTTCAGTAAGGACTTCTCATGACTTTCTTGATCCTTGACACTACTATGATTCTCTTTCGATATGCCATTGCTATGATCCCTTTGTTATGATCTTTTGATATGAGCTTCTGATATGATCCTTCTGATATGAGCTTTGATATGATTCAATTCAGTTTGCTATGTTCTGTTGGATATGATATGATATGATTCGATATGATATGATATGATATGATTTGTTCTGTTCTGATGCCCGAGTTTTTATTCTACTCATGGAGGTACCATGGGCGTGTCATTGAAGCACCAATGGCATGACACTTTGTTGACATAAATAATGTCTTAAAACATTGTTAGCATATTAACAATGTCTCTATGTTTTGATAATTACAAAGCATAAACTCATTAATCTAAAACTTATGACGTAAACAAGTTTTTAGTGCTTAATATTTGTCTTTGCTTCCATATCACTTAAGGTATGAATAAACAAAGGGTTTATTACATTTCATGATCAAAAGAAATTTTTCTAATCACTAGAATTTTTATAAAATGTATTAAACATCTTATATCTTTTACAAAATTACTTTTGGAATTAAAAGAATATGTTTAATTCATAATAAATATATGATTTCAAATTTCCAACCAAAAATGGCAAATTCTATCCAGAAAAATATTCCCCACTAAAAGACAAGAAAAACCAACGTTCTGAAATGGGCGGCCCCCTTAATTCCTTAGGCGGCCCCCTTAATCATTAAGGGGACCGGCCACTAATTAAGGGGACCGGCCACGCTCCAGAACAGTGTTTTTCTCCCCTATAAATACTGGATCAGTTCACACTTTTTCCTCACCTTTTGCACTTCTAAACTTTCTGATCTAGATCTATTTCTCTATTCTCTCATCCTTTGATCATAAGTGTATATATTCTTTGTTTCAAAGTGATCCAATTTCCATCCTCTCAAGTGCAAGAGAAGAATACTTCTATCTTCCTAGACAAGAAGTATTACAACTTGTTGTGATCTCCACATCCAAGTTGTTGGTGTATCATCAAGATTATTTACATATTCTTTGTGAAGATTGTTGTGAATATTTGCTTGTAGATAGTTGTGGTAGATATAGATTGTGTGATTAGTTGATAGCTTGGTGTGAAGAAGAAAAGCTAGGAAATCTATTGGTGTGAAGAAGATAGAGTTGAAGTAGTTAGTTGTGAAGTAGATTGATTTGAAGAAGATGTGTAGAAGTTGTGACTTAGGTGTGAAGGTGTTGTGGTGTGATTATTGGTGTGTAAATTGGTGTGTAAGGTTTTCTCCGCCATAAGGGAGCTTGTTGATATAGTGAAGAAAACTCTCGAGTTAGGTGCTCGGGGAGTGGAGTAGGGCAAGGAAGGTGTCCTTGTAGCCGAACCACTATAAATCTCTTGTCTCGCGGTTCGATCTTTCCATCTCTTACTTATCTCATTACTTATCATTGTTATATATTTCGTATTGATATTTGTTTGTATTGTGCAATACTTGAGATCACATATTATCGAATCTAAGTTTTAAAAATTAAGTAAACACTAAAACTCTTTTTACAACTAATTAAAAAGACGTAAAACTATTCAACCCCCCTTCTAGTTTTCCACAATTGGTATCAAGAGCCACGTCTAGCAAGAATTTTAAAATATATTGTATTTTAAAACTTGTATCGATCTATAGAATCTGAAAAATATTTAGAAGGACAATCTATGCAAAGACCACCACTATTTGAAAGTGATGGATTTTTGTATTGGAAAAATAGATTCGAAACCTATGTGAAATCAAAAGATCTTGATCTTTGGCATATTATTACCTTTGGTGATTTTCCCCCTATTCAATATAATGTTGAAACTAAAATGAATAAAATTGTAGCTTTTGAAAAACAAAATGATGATTGGAAAAAGAAACTAGCAAAAAATAATGAGGCTAAAATGGTTATTTATAATGCGTTACCACGCAAAGAATATGAAAGAATTTTTATGTGTAAAACCGCAAAAGAAATTTGGGATTCTTTACTAATCACTCACCAAGGTAATAGTCAAGTTAAAGATAACAAAATAGATCTTCTTGTACAACAATATGAATAATTTACGATTCCGGAAGAGGAATCAATTGATAATGCTTTTGCTAAATTTAACACCATTATCACAAGTTTAAAAGCACTTGATGAGACATTTTCTAGTAAAAATTGTGTTAGGAAATTTCTTAGGGCATTGCATCCGAAATGGCGAGCTAAAGTCACGGCTATTGAAGAATCAAAGAATTTGATGACATTGTCACTAGATGAGCTTATTGGCAACTTGAAGGTCCATGAAGAAATTATAAGAAAAGATTTGGAAACGGTTAAAGTCAAGAAAGAACAAGTCAAATCCGTTGCTCTAAAAGCCAAAAAGGAACTTTGTGATGATAGTGACTCAAGTGACGAGAGTGAAGATGAAGAATATGCAATGGCCGTAAGAGAATTCAAGAAATTCTTCAAGAGACGAGGAAGATTCACTAGATCATCACATGACGATAGAAAATCGTTCCAAAGAAATAGAAGTGAAAATTACGCGAAAAGAAAATGCTTTAGATGTGGAAGTCCAAATCATCTCGTTGGTGAATGTCTAAAGCCGCCGAGTTATGATAATCAAGGTGCATTTGTTAGTAGAACATGGAGTGATAGTGACAAAGAAGAAGTGGAAAAACCAAGAGAAGAAAAGTGTTTCATGGCAAAAACAACCGACGAAATATGCCTTGGAATTGACTTGGAGCCTGACGAATGGATCAAGGATAGTGGATGCTCGAGGCACATGACAGGGAACCGAAAGCTATTCTCTACATATAAGGCATACAACGGAGGTAACGTTATTTTTGGTAGTGACTTGCGTGGAAAAATTATTGGAAAAGGTACGATTTCTCAAGACTCACTTACTATTGAAAATGTTGAACATGTAAATAATTTAACATATAACTTACTTAGTGTAGGCCAAATATGCGATAATAAATGTAGAGTTATCTTTTCCGAAGAAGATAGCGAAATAGTTAAGAATGGAAAAATTATAGGTAGAGGTATTAGGAAAGGAGGTGTATATGTTATGAAACTAGGAAATAAACCTGAAGATAGGATATGCCTAACGACCCTAGACGAAAACTCCACATTGTGGCATAGGAGATTAGGACATGCTAACATGCAACAAATACAATCTTTGGCCTCTAAGGAATTAGTTAGAAACTTGCCTAATCTAAAATATGACAAACATTTTTGTGATGCATGTAAAATTGGAAAACAAGCTCATGTTAGTCACAAAGCTAAGAATATAGTATCCACTACTAGGTGCCTAGAATTATTACATATGGATCTTTTTGGTCCATCCGCTGTGCGGAGCTATGGAGGAAACAAATATACCTTAGTAATAGTAGATGACTACTCACGATACACGTGGACTAGGTTTTTAAGTTACAAAACCCAAGCCTTTGAAAAATTCGAAATATTTAGTAAAATGATTCAAAATAAATTAGGATGCTCAATAGTTGCCATTAGGACGGACCATGGTAGGGAATTTGATAACGAAGTACAATTCGGAAAATATTGTGAGTTAAATGGAATATCTCACAATTTCTCCGCTCCTCGTACTCCTCAATCAAATGGGGTAGTAGAAAGAAAAAATAGGTCACTACAAGAAATGAGTAGAACTATGTTAAATGAACAATCCATTCCACAAAAATTTTGGTGTCACGCCGTAGATACATCGACTTATATTTTAAATAGGGTATCAATTAGAAGAATTCTAGGAAAAACTCCTTATGAGTTATTAAGAAATAGAAAACCAAACTTAAGCTACTTTAGGGTATTTGGAAGTAAATGCTATATCTTAAACACTAAGGACTACCTCACTAAGTTTGATCCAAAATCATATGAAGGAATATTTTTAGGATACTCACAAAATAGTAAAGCATATATAATACTTAACAAACACTCCATGAAAGTAGAGGAATCACTAAATGTAACATTTGATGAAACACCACCACCTCCTAAAACGCTACCTTTAGAAGATGACGATTTAGTCGAAGATGAAGCCATTGAGGTTAGTAAAACAAAACCCATAGGAAATGATAATGAAGACATTCACTTAGAAAATAACGAAACCGTTAATATTAAAGAATCTAGATCACATCCATTAGATAATATAATAGGACATCTTAACCAAAGAACCCTTAGGTCACAAGCCCAAGATAAAAACAACTTCTTTTGTTTCCTCTCAGCAATAGAACCTAAGAATATTAGCGAGGCTTTAAAGGATGAAAGTTGGATTATAGCTATGCAAGAAGAATTAAATCAATTTAAGACAAATGATGTTTGGGAACTAGTCCCAAATCCAAAGGATATGACTATCATAGGAACCAAATGGGTATATAGGAACAAGTTAGACGAGAATGGAATAGTTACTAGGAATAAAGCTAGGTTAGTTGCCCAAGGTTATAATCAACAAGAAGGAATTGATTATGATGAAACTTATGCCCCCGTAGCTAGACTAGAATCAATTAGGATATTACTTGCCTATGCTTGCGCCCTAGATTTTAAGTTATTCCAAATGGATGTGAAAAGTGCATTCCTTAACGGTTTTATCAATGAGGAGGTATATGTGGCACAACCTCCAGGATTCATTGACTTCGCGAAACCTGATTATGTTTATAAGTTAAAGAAAGCTTTGTATGGACTCAAACAAGCTCCCAAAGCTTGGTATGATCGATTAAAATCTTTTCTTATTAAACATGATTATTCCATGGGAATGGTAGATAACACTCTTTTCACTAAAAGGAAAGACCCTAATCTCATCATTGTTCAAATATATGTTGATGACATTATATTTGGATCGACTTGTCAAGACATGTGTGATGAATTTGCCAAAATCATGCATGATGAGTTTGAGATGAGTATGATGGGTGAACTTAACTTCTTCCTAGGATTACAAATAAAACAATTAGAAGATGGAATATTATTTAACCAATCTAAGTACATTAAGGAAATGCTTAAGAAATTTGGCCTAGAAGACTCAAAACCCATGAAAACACCCATGTCTACGGAGGTAAAGCTCACAAAGGACGATGAAGGTGAGTCCGTAGATAACACCAAGTATAGAGGAATGATAGGTAGTTTACTATACTTGACGGCAAGTAGACCCGATATCATGTTTAGTGTCTGCCTTTGTGCCCGCTTTCAAGAGGATCCCAAAACCTCTCACCTAGAAGCGGTTAAGCGTATCTTCCGATACGTTAAAGGCACTATACACTTAGGATTATGGTATCCTAAGGAATCCGGCATAGAAACCATTGTCTATGCGGATTCGGATCATGCGGGAGACTACGTAGATAGAAAGAGCACTAGCGGTATTTGCACGTTTATGGGATGTTGTCTAACGTCTTGGTTTTCGAAGAAGCAAACCGCTCTTGCTATTTCTACAACCGAAGCCGAATATGTAAGCGCCGGAAAGGCATGTCAACAAGCACTATGGATGAAACAAGCTCTCGTAGACTATCGCATTAGGTTAGAAAATGTCCCCATTATGTGCGATAACAAAGGTGCGATAGATTTAAGTAAAAATCCGGTGCAACACTCTAGGACTAAACACATAGAAATATGTCACCATTTTCTTAGGGATAATGTACAAAAAGGAAATATATCTATAGAAAAGGTTGCATCGGAAGACAACATTGCGGATATATTCACAAAACCCCTTAAGCGTGAATTATTCAAGCACTTGCGTTTAGGATTAGGAATGATGGAACAAGTTGACTAAATTATATTGAATTAATTCAAATTTATACTTGCATGAAATTTATTTTTTTTTCTTCCATTTCACCTTTTCTGAGTCTAGGAATCTATTTCGCACAAAACTAAAGATTGAGAAAATTTATTTTCTTTGCATAAACCTTTTTGTAAAACTCAATCAATTTTCTCTAAATATTATTCTCACAATCTAGGAATCACATGAAGATCATTTTCCTTGCATTGTTGACTAATTCTAAAAACATTGTATTTTAAAATCATGCATAAACTCTCACACAAATTGTCAAGGTATAAAATTTAATATATGTCTTTGACATTCATGATCGAGCAAAAATTGAATCAAGGAGATCATTTGGATTGTTTCTTAGGATCGTTATTTCTTTTTGCTTCTAGGAGTCGAAACAATCACAACTCCACATTTGTTGCATATAGACACTCACTAGGATAAATTCACTAATAATGGTATCATCTTGATCCATCACTAGTTTTTCACTCACTAATTGCATTTGCCTTTAATCTAAGATAGGTGTCTTAGGAAGCTTAAGTGTGCTTGCCTTTACTTACCTCCTATTGCTTATTATGTGTTGATTATTTGCTCTTTTGCCTATGTGTTTTTGCATGCATGCTATATCTTGATTAGCTTAGATTCTGTATTGCCTAAGAGAATTGAACTTGCTTGAATTCTAATCCAAACACATAACCTTTCTGCAAATTTTCTACCAAAAACCCAATTCTGGCAACATGGAAATCACCAGATGGACGGCCCCCTTAATTTTGTAAGGCGGCCCCCTTAATCATTAAGGGGACCGCCCCCTAATTAAGGGGACCGGCCATCTGATGGTCGGGTTTACAGAATCTTTTCTGCTTTTTAGCCCATTTCAACCTACATTTCCCAATCTTCACCAACACAATTTGTCCTAATCTCCCAAACAAACTTTATCCATCCATAAACACACAAATCTTACACTATAAATAACCACAATCCTCAAAACTCTTTACTCATCCCTTCATGGCTTCTCCAAACAAACCCAAATCAAAAGCCTCAAGGCTTGCAAGAATGACGGAAAAACCCGTTTGGCGAAGAAAAAGCCCTCGAAACAAATCCATCATAACCAATGAGATTGGAAGTCACTCAACACCTCCAACTTCTTACTTCCCAAACTTTACCTCAAACCCACAAGGTCATTCATTTGATCCTCTTTACAAACCATACAACATTGGCCAACCATCTTCCTTCAAGCCAAACTACACATCTCAACCTCCAACCACTTATAATGATCCATACAAGTTTGATCAACTATCAAACTACAATTCCAACTACACAAATCCAACACATCCATACCAAACCTATGATCCTCTTCACATTGCCATGGAAAAGCAAAAGTTCCGTGATGAAATAAACCAAATCCATGATCTTAGTGATCTTCTTGCTATGCATCTTGCACAACGCAACAAAGGGCAACCTCCATCATCACCCTATGCAAATTGCCTTCCACACTCTCTCAATTTGGATCAAGTTACCAACCACACTCACTTTTGCCCTTGTTGCATATTCCTTCAAAAACAAATCCTCTACTTGAGTGAAGATATTTCTTGGATTGAATATCTTCTCACTCGTAATCATCCAATACCACCCTTAACACGATACAACATCGTGAGATCCACCTCTTCCGCTCCATACTCCACCCCATATCCCTCTCCATCTAACAACTAAGCTTCATGCTTATGTTATCCTTCAAGCAAATAAAACAATCAACCATGAGTTGCAAGCAAGTCCAAGTGCTCTTTCTAGGCAATATAGGACTATGTCTTTTCATTTGTTTTATTATGATTAATATGCCTTAAGCATATTAAATGTTGTAATGCTTTCTATGATGCTTGAATGAATCTATTTTTATAACTATTGCTTTGCATGTATATTTGCCTTGCTCTCTTCTAATATTTTGTGTAGCCAAGATTTCCATAGCTCATCTCCTTGGTGCTCTCAAATGAGGGGGAGTATACATCAAGGGGGAGCTTTAACCTTTTTGATTTTACAAAAAGGGGGAGAAGAGAATGTTAAACTCTAAATTCTTGTCTAAAAATTATTTTTTAGACCTAATGAGTTTAAGGTTTTGTAATCATCAAAAAGGGGGAGATTGTTGACATAAATAATGTCTTAAAACATTGTTAGCATATTAACAATGTCTCTATGTTTTGATAATTACAAAGCATAAACTCATTAATCTAAAACTTATGACGTAAACAAGTTTTTAGTGCTTAATATTTGTCTTTGCTTCCATATCACTTAAGATATGAATAAACAAAGGGTTTATTACATTTCATGATCAAAGGAAATTTTTCTAATCACTAGAATTTTTATAAAATGTATTAAACATCTTATATCTTTTACAAAATTACTTTTGGAATTAAAAGAATATGTTTTATGTTTAATTCATAATAAATATATGATTTCAAATTTCCAACCAAAAATGGCAAATTCTATCCAAAAAAATATTCCACACTAAAAGACAAGAAAAACCAATGTTTTGAAATGGGCGGCCCCCTTAATTCCTTAGGCGGCCCCCTTAATCATTAAGGGGACCGGCCACTAATTAAGGGGACCGGCCACGCTCCAGAACAGTGTTTTTCTCCCCTATAAATACTGGATCAGTTCACACTTTTTCCTCACCTTTTGCACTTCTAAACTTTCTGATCTAGATCTATTTCTCTATTCTCTCATCCTTTGATCATAAGTGTATATATTCTTTGTTTCAAAGTGATCCAATTTCCATCCTCTCAAGTGCAAGAGAAGAATACTTCTATCTTCCTAGACAAGAAGTATTACAACTTGTTGTGATCTCCACATCCAAGTTGTTGGTGTATCATCAAGATTATTTACATATTCTTTGTGAAGATTGTTGTGAATATTTGCTTGTAGATAGTTGTGGTAGATATAGATTGTGTGATTAGTTGATAGCTTGGTGTGAAGAAGAAAAGCTAGGAAATCTATTGGTGTGAAGAAGATAGAGTTGAAGTAGTTAGTTGTGAAGTAGATTGATTTGAAGAAGGTGTGTAGAAGTTGTGACTTAGGTGTGAAGGTGTTGTGGTGTGATTATTGGTGTGTAAATTGGTGTGTAAGGTTTTCTCCGCCATAAGGGAGCTTGTTGATATAGTGAAGAAAACTCTCGAGTTAGGTGCTCGGGGAGTGGAGTAGGGCAAGGAAGGTGTCCTTGTAGCCGAACCACTATAAATCTCTTGTCTCGCGGTTCGATCTTTCCATCTCTTACTTATCTCATTACTTATCATTGTTATATATTTCGTATTGATATTTGTTTGTATTGTGCAATACTTGAGATCACATATTATCGAATCTAAGTTTTAAAAATTAAGTAAACACTAAAACTCTTTTTACAACTAATTAAAAAGAAGTAAAACTATTCAACCCCCCTTCTAGTTTTCTACACACTTTCTGTGGAGGTGTGATTGATCCACGGCGTCCCCATTTGATATGATTATGATATGAGATCTCTTGGCCATTATATGTGTGTATACTTGTCATATGAGCAGGTGTATATATATGATTTGTTTTGTAGGAGGGGGCGTATGGATGCATCCTATGTATTTTGTTCTGTGTAGGGTGAATGTGAGTGTGTGCTTTACACTTCTTCACGTTTGGGAGCTCGCGACTCCATTTGGTACTAAGAGGTCTCCCCTCTTTGTGCATGTAGGAATTGACGGATATGTGAGTATGTGATTTGAGATCTATTCGAGTGTCTCGGGTAGGTCGGCTCGTGGTTTTCTTATGTTTCGTATGTCTATTCGAGCGTCTCGTTTAGACAAGCCTTTGTTGATACGTGCTCTTTGATTCTTATCACTATCTGATTATGCTTACACTTGATCTCTTTATGATGCTTCATTCAGTTAACTTATGATATTTGTTCAGTTGATTGTTGATCTCTTATTCATTTGACAGATGATATTCATTTCAGCAGGAGTTTATGATTTCCTTTTTCTATACTTATATACGTTTCGATAATTCGTTTTGTTATATATCTGTTCACTGGGCTTTTTAAGCTCAGCCGCATTTCTTTTCCTGCGGCAGGTTTTAGGTTGGAAGCTGGGTTGAGTGAAGAGTGCATAGGAGCTCTTAGTGGACCACCCTGATGATTAGACACCCATCTACTCTGGATTAGACATGGATTTGGATTCAGTTAGATTTAGGTGGACTTATATTTCAGTTGTGGATTTTATCTTGTATATAGTTAGCATTTCATTTGTTATCCTAGATTATCATGTAACTTTATGTTTATAAGTCTTCCGCTTGCGTTTGTATGTTCTGATTTGGCACCATAATGTGACATTTTGACCCATGTAGGGTAAGGGTGTTACAATCTACTTCGACTTCAATGGTAACTCATGTAAGATAACAAAATAGTTTTATTGATTGAAGGCGTTACAATGAGACAACATATGTATTTACACAAAATACTATACTCACATATTTTCTCTATTTCAAAAACTCATGCCAAGTGCAACTGTATTCATAAACGTATTGACTTTCTGAAGAAGTCGACTCAGTAAGTTGAACATCATGCATTAACTTATTAACTCAAACCTTGAATGTTACAAGCTTCAAAATCATGTTCCGATATTTCGTTAGTACTGAAAAACGTTCAGTAACGTCAATAAAAGCCAATCAAACTCCACTATATTCATTAAGAAAAACGTTAGAAAAAACTTCATGTATTTAGTTATAAAATGATTATTGTCAATATCTTTATCAAACCCCACCATATTCATTATGAATGCAGTTTGACTTTCTTAAGAAGTCAACCTTGTGACACGAAGTCCAAAAATCAAATTATCTATCTTAAAGTACTATAGTAATGATGTTGTAAATAATTAAAAGTACTACAGTAATGTTTACAGAAAACAAAATCAATCCTACTATTAACAGCTTCATGTTGATACAACTACATCCTGTCCATGACCCTTTAAATCTGTTGAACTAAAAAGCCTTTGACCTATATTTTCTGTAACTACACTAGAGCTTGACCTGTAAGACGATACAACAGGGAAGTTGAGATTGAAATCCAAAAAGTAATTAAGCCCGATGCAAGGCCTCGTGATCAAACAACAAGTTTATTATGCAAACAATCAACAATGTGAACAAAAATAACATGTTAACACACATTTCTATGTGTCGACATCTGAAATTTTCTCAATCTCTTTTCATGTTAAACAATATCCATCCTAATTTAGAACATATTTATACAAATTGAAACATGATTATGATAAGTTTAATTCTTGAACAATCTACCATGATTTTATTCAAACTCGTATCAACATTCTACCATTTTCATCAAGATAGCAGTTTGACTTTCTGGAGAAGTCAAATCTGTAAGCTGAGCATCATGCATTAACTTATTAACTCACACATTGAATGTTACGAGCTTCAAAATCATGTTCTGATATTTCGTTAGTACTGAAAAACGTTCAGTTACTTCCATAATAGTCACTCGAACCCCACAATATTCATTAAGAAAAAAGTTGGAAAAAACTTCCTGTATTTAGTTATAAAATGTTTTGACGATATTCTTTAGAGATGTTAAAAATGATTGCACCACATGAGTAAAGAGAGCATGAATGCATGATCCTTCGGTTCAATGGAGTGACAGGATGAATGTTTGTGGTGTCGAGCCTGGCTCTGAGCTGAGGGATGTCGTGGCGCAGCCATAACGCCTGCCATGTCATCGTGGCACGAGCTGCGTGTTACGGCACCTTGTGCTCTAATTTAGAACATATCAAAACCCCCTTGTAAAATGACAATAAACACACCTTAAATTTCAAATTCAAAAACATTGAAGTTATCTCATCAAAAATCACAAAATCAGTTCCATCCTCATTGATTACAATTGGCTTAAAACTCAGCTTATTGTCATTTTGTTCCTCAATATTACTCACTACTTTAGCATATGACAAATTAGGAGTTTTAACAGCACTGTTTTCATGAATATTGGCAGAATTACTTTCAGTGTTCTCAATATTAGGTTCATCACTCATCTGTTTTCCAACACTATTTATATTATTCAGCTTATCAGCACTTACAGTCGGAGTTACAGGGTTAGAAGCAGAGTTATATCCCCATTGCCAAACACTCCCTGGGTAACCTCATCCACTTTATTTCCTCCATTAAGCATCTCATTATTACCAGAATCCTTACTTTCCAGATCATTACCACAGCCATTTGTACTCTTATTCTGACAGTACGATCACCATTCTTCATCCCTTCACCACCCAGCTCATCTTCCCCCAATACTTTGTTCATACCTGTTAAATGTTACGTATAAACATTAATAAGTAAATGACTAGTATCGAACCCGAGACCTCGAGATTGCACACAATACAAACGAGAATTAAAGATTAATAAATATTAATAGTTATGTATATTTATTAATAACACAAGTTTAAGGACTAGTGATCGTTAGTTATTAATTGTATGGACTAACTATCACGAATTGGTAAGGAAAAGGACTAGAATGAAACTTGGTGGCAAGAAGGATCCGGAACACCCTTCTTGGGTGTATGGCCGGTCGATCACAAGCCCCAGGGGGCAACCAATTGCCCTAACTTGCTCCCAAAGTTTCCTCTAGTATATATACAAGGCCAAAGGTATCTCATTCATTATCTTTTGTGCACACACTATACCCTAAAGGTGTCTTTTCCTCTTGCTTGTTTCCAGCCGATCGAACATCCCTAAACACTTAGGGTTTTTCGATTTTGTTTTTCAAAAAACAATACTTGTGTTTAATCTTGCAATTACTTTAATTCGGGATTAGTTTGTGTGTACAAGAACGAGGTAATAACTCACTATAGTTATTATCAAGAGATCGATAAACAAAACGGTAAGAGGTTTATCATTGATCTAATTACATAAAGTTCAAGATTTGCTTACTTGATTCTTGTTCAGGCTAGAATCACCACGGTACGTTCCTATTATGTTTTGGTTAATATTTATGTGTTATACTTGATCCTTGCTTCCGCATATACGTGTACTTTGGTTGTCATATTCTAACAGTGGCATCACGAGCCATGTATAACATGTAATTGATTACTAAAACATAATAAAAATCGGATCTTTAATTATTTTAGATACATGTTTGATCTAGGGTTTTTCTTAAAAAAAATTTTGAAAAATTCGAAACCCTAACCCTAATTTATGGGGGGGTCGATTTCCATGAAACCCTAATTAGGGTTTGTGGGTTTTTGATTAACTTGTAATCACTAGAAACCCTAGGTCATTAACTGGTTATTTGAACTCATCTTGTGACCTATGTGGTAATTGTTATGCTTTAATCCGTGACAAAACATGCATGTTAGTCATGGATCTATTAATTGTTTTTTATTTATGTCACATGTTTAGATAGATCTAAAATTGGGGAAGACCTCAATATATATTAAAATCAATTTATGTGCTATGTGGTATGTGATTGACTTTGGCCTACGCAATTGACATGTCAATATATGTGACTCCACCTCCATCAAGAGGGGAAGGCCCTAGTTGATTATATGCATATAAAAACCTAGAATTGATTTTGTTAGGATCTTTTCTAATCAAGATTGCATGTGGCTACGTGTTTCACCTTTATAATTGTTATGGTTATTGGTTGTTTTGATTTGTCTTTAAATTACTTGTTTTATTGTTTTTTAACTGTTGGACATGATTGTAAGCAATAAAAGGGTAATTTTTTATAAAGAAAATAATATGGACTAATAATGGTGAAACTTTAAGTGATAAAGATTGAATCTTGCGGTGTCTTATGTGCCAACAACGGTTCGCTTCGCACGGTAATTCGCTCCAAGGCGAGACTGTGGAGTTTGTTAGACTCCTTAGACCGTTTTGAGCATCTAGGGTTAAACAATAACAATGATAATAAACATGTACACGCGGTGGAATTAAACAAATCAAAGTTATTGACACAAGGTTTTTCCATAATCACCTCCAATTATTATTTGATCAGAATAATAACTTGTTACCTAAGTGTAACGAGGATCTAAGACACCTCAGACCTTGAAGGATACGAACTAATACTAACTAACTCTAGTCTAGGCGTTTATAATTTACGCCCTATACACACACCTTTAACTAGACGTCTACATATTGAAAGACTTAATCATAAAACTCTAACCCTTGATCTCTTTATATAATAGAGATTTAGGGTTTACAAAATACTACGGAGGACTAATAAATAAATCTTCTTTTGCAAGCAAGTCCTTCTCCATCTTTTGTAGAATTCCTTCTTGTCATATTAAGTCCCTCTTGTTTCATTCTTGGTCGTTTTGTCTCATCAAATTAATAATCCCAACAATCTTCCCCTATTTGATGATGACAAAACAAACACGGTCTTGTACGACCTTCCCTAGACAAAGTAGAAAAGTTGAGATGTATCCATCTCCCTGAATGAAACAAATCTTGTCTTCCCCTTAATCCATGCCATACCACTCCAAAATCTCTTCCCCTTTTTGTTATCAACAAATAGGGAATGTATGTAATATAATCTTCCCCTTGAGTGGTGCATGTAGATGGTTAAACATTTAATCAATCAGCTTCCCCTGAAACTAATATTTTTACCATCTTCTTGAATCTTCAATTCTGTAGGCTCTATGTAATGATTACTTATGAAGAAAACTTGATATACCAAACTTGAAACCAAAGTAAAATATCCCAAACTCGTTACTTAAGCTTGCACTATTGTTGATTGAAGAACGATATAGAGAATTTGGTGTTGCTGAAACAAATCTCTAAATCTCTTGAAATTATCCACAACGACTTTGTTCGTGTGACACTGAGTACTACAATGTATCTCCTTTAAGTAATAGTTAACTAGGTCTTCGTCCATCCACCCCTTGACCTATGAAAACTAGATAAACCAAGTCCCAATCATATGCCATATATCCAAGCAAGTCACCAATCAATAGTAAGAATCTTGATGATGAAATAAGTAAACTCCTTTGTGAACCTCACTTCAATCTCAAATAAGAGATAAACAATTTTCCTTCGTAACCAATTAATCAAGAATCCAAATACGAGCCTTTAAACAGATTTTGCTTAAGAACAGATGGATCATGAACAGGGGAATTCAAATACTCTTTTCCTGCTACAAAGAATGTATCTACTGATGCATGAACCCCATCAGTAGTCTTGTCAGCAGCAATGGCACTAGATGGTTGTTTCTCCTGAAGAGTATCATCAGCTTCGGCCATAAGAATGTCATCACCACTTGACATCTTAGAAGATTCAGCAGCTTTCTTTGCCAAATATTGTCGTCTACTTCTTCTGCTGAAATGAATTGTTGGCTTAGGTTGAGATACTTCAGCAGCTTTGCGATAAGAAACATGTGACTGTCTAGCAACTTCAGCCAAAATTTCAAGAGAGTCCAAATTTCCTTCCTGAGGTACTTTAGCAGTCTCCATTATCACCTTGCTTTTCTTCTGCTGAGTCAATTGTGCCTCCAAATCCTGAACTTTTCTTTTCAACATCTCAATCTCACTACCAAGAGTAGACTTGGTATCAGCAAGCTCCTTTTGGAGATCATTAGTCTTTCTCATATAACTGCAAAGCAAATCATATACAGAAGTGAGAGTAACAGGGTCCTCTGCTCCACCAACAGATTGCTCAGTGGTAAATGGAGCTTCATTGAACCTAGCAGGAGAAACAAACTTGTGTACAACATTGGGAGAGCTTTCATCAACTGGCTCTCTCACTGGACTAAGTGTAGGTAATCTAGTGATCTCAGGCTCAAGAGACTGAATTGTATCTTCAATCTCAGGAGTTTGCTCAACAGGAGCAACCTGAGAAGGTGAATTAACAGGACTAGGTGACATATGGGCAGGGGAAGGTGGTGGTAGGTAAGAAGAAACAGGTAATGGTTCAGCAGTTGTAGCTGGCTCTTCCTCATTTACCACTGAAGGATTACCATCAACAGCAACATCAGAAGATGATGGATTACCATCATCAGCAGCATTTTGAGTAGGCAAATTGCCAGCATCATCAACCCCAACTACATTATCATTGCCATATGGCAACATATCATCTAACAGAGGGCGATGTTCCCCATCATAGTTTGTTTTCATTTAGGCAAACAACTTAGAACCAAGACTCTTAATAGGTACATGAATCCTATCTTCAGTGGTTATGTCTAAAATTATTTGTAAAAACCTAGGGTACATTAAGAACTTATGATGTTGTTTCTCAATATTTTCTAGCATATTTTCAAAAATGAACTTTGAGAAATTATAAGTTAGACCCTTAGAGAGACAGACAATACCACAACCCAATTGTAGAGAGAATTGATCCCATCCACCACACTTGTTGCTTATACATTGGAGTAGCAAATGCACCAAATACCTCCACTTTGGACAAAGCTGATTCTTCTGCCACTTAGTTGTGTCAGTGCTTTGATATCCAGCTTCCCTCAGCCCAGCAAGTATCTCTTCAGTGTTGGAGTGGTAAACACCATTCTCATCATCCAACTGAAGCTTTGTCCTGATCAAACCTTCTGTCACCACATACTCAACACCTTCAATTTCAGCCACAATCTCTGTGTCAGATCTCTTCTCAGCAGATGCCCAAAATTGCTTCACCATTGATTCATATATCACATTGGGACAGTGTGTCAAAGCATAATGAATCTTTGAACGCTGTAGAATTACTAAAAGAATGATGGGTTTAAATGGAGTGATAAGAGAATAATTTAGTTTAGGAAGAGATATGCGAAGTAGGTTATAATTGGAAGTTCCCCAATCGTGGTCAAAATTATCGGAACTAACTGTTGACCAAGTCTGACGTGTAATGTGAAATCCTCCAAATTCAAAATTACCCTTCAGCAGAAATGAAAGTCAAATCTGCTGATGAATGGTCAATCCGCAGAAGCCAAGCAAGAGTAAAAATATCTTCGGTGAATATCTTGATTTTTACTATGCCACCCAACTCGCATTAATTATCATAACGCCTAAACTTTGCTTATTTAATAACCCCAAATTACACTTCTCAGATATCAAATTAACCCCAAATCATCTCAAAACCCTAATTTCTCAATCATCCCCAATTCATCCTCATATAATGTCTTCCAAGCCCGAAATTATAGACTTAACCTCCTCCTCTTCCTTCTCATCCGATGATCTTCCATCATATCCATTAGAAATAGATGATTTTGATTATGCACGTGAATTGGAAAGGCAATGGAATGCCTTGGAGATGGGGGAACCAAGTAATGCCCCCATTCCTGCTGAGAGACAATATGTCTCTCCCTTCATTTTCACATCTGATGAAGACTCTTTAGAGGATGAAGACGAAGATCCCTCATTTCTTCCTCCTTCCACACCAGAGAGACCCCAACCAAGCCCTAGGAAGAGAAATCCATCTCTTCCAACATCACGAAGTGTGGTGTTGGGTCTTCCTGCTCCAGGACCTAGTTCTTCATACCATGGATGCAGGGGAAAGGGCAAGAAGACAGATGTCATGGGTAAGGGGAAAGGGAAAATGGTGTAGGTGATGATGGGATGTTGCCAGGGACCAAAGTTATAAACCTTGGTTCTTGAGCATCTGCATCGTCGTTTTCATCATTCTTCCTCCTCTTCTTTTTCCATTTTCACCTTCAGCTTCTTCATCATACTGGTTATGCATCAATCAGCTTTTGTAATAGATGATAGAAGCTTGACTAATTAGACTAGACTTGTATAGGGTTGCATCTTGTAATTTCATTTGAAGTTGTTTGTAAGCTGCAATATGTTCTCAGAATGAATGAAAAACAAATCATTTGCTAATTTTGATCTCTTTATATCTTTAATCAGTAGAAATCAATCTCAGCATCCATTAGACTTCAGAAGAAACAAATCTCATCATCCATATTAACATATCATGGTGAAAATCAACAACAACTTGCAGTGGCATCCTGCAAAATAGACACAGACTAGCAAACAAACCAAACAAGCTTACAATACATTAGTTGGTTAGTGTTAAAAACTCAAAAAGTATACAAATTATACAAATTTTACAATCACAATCCTCCCCTGAGGCATATGCCTAGCCCTGAGGCTTATGCCTCCCCTCAAACTTTGCATTCAAGGGTTAAGCATACCAATATGGACCACTAAATGTTGAAACCTAGGTCCATCAAAAGCTTTAGTTAACAAATCTGCCACATTATCATCTGTGTGAATTTTGACCACTTTAATTAAATGTTTCTCATAAGCATCCCTGATAAAGTGGTGCCTGATTTCAATATGTTTGGTTCTATTATGAAAAACTGGATTTTTAACAATGCAAATGGTACTTTGATTGTCAATGAAAATGGTGGTATTCATGAAATTATACCCATAATCCAGCAATTGATTATGAATCCATAAAACCTGTCCACAACAATTGGCAGCAGCAACATACTCTGCTTTAGTAGTAGAGGTAGCAACAATGGTCTGTTTCTTGCATTGCCAAGAAATCAGTCTTCTTCCAAGGAATTGGCAACCTCCAGTTGTGGATCTCCTATCCATATTGGCACCAGCATAGTCACTGTCACTATATGCTGCCAGCTGAAATGGAGATTCTTTTGGGTACCAAAGACCTAATTTGGGTTGGCCTTTCAGGTACTTAAAGATCTTTTTGACAGCATTCAAGTGAGAGGTAAGTGGAGTGACTTGGTGTCTTGAACAAGCACTCATAGCAAATGTAATATCAGGTCTAGAAGTAGTCAAATACATCAAAGAACCAATCATGGACCTGTACAAATGAACATTCACAGGAAGATCAGGTTCAAGATTGTTCTTTGGTTTGGGAGCTTCATAGGGAGTAGTGGCAGTCTTGATATTCTCCATATCAAACTTTGTCAACATATCCTTTACATACTTATCCTGACTAATAAAAATACCATCAGGTTTCTGCTGAACCTGTAAACCCAAAAAGAAAGTGAGCTCCCCCATGGCACTCATTTGAAATTCACCCTTCATCAAATCCTCAAACTCTCTACACCATGCTTCTTTTGTGAAACGAAATATAATGTCATCCACATAAACCTGCACCAGATTGATATCCCTGGAGTCTTTCTTAAGGAAGAGAGTCTTGTCAATGGCACCTCTTCTGTAACCATGCTTCAGCAGAAATGTAGAAAGCCTAGCATACCAAGCTCTGGGTGCCTGATGAAGTCCATAGAGAGCTTTGACAACCTTATACTCATAATCAGGATGATCAGGGTCTTCAAATCCCTTGGGTTGAGTCACATAAACCTCCTCTTTAATCTCACCATAAAGGAAAGCACCTTTGACATCCATCTGATAAACCATAAAGCCCATATATGATGCATAGGCCAAGAATATCCTGATTGCCTCAACTCTGGCCACTGGTGCAAAGACCTCATCATAGTCTATGCCTTCCTCTTGCCTAAACCCCTGAGCCACTAACCTTGCTTTGTTTTTCACCACAATACCCCTTGCATCTCTTTTATTCTTCAAAATCCATTTTGTCCCAATGGCATATTTACCATCAGGGAGAGGGACCAATATCCAAACATGCTGATTCTTAAATTGCAGCATCTCTTCTTGCATTGCTTCAAGCCAACTTGAATCAGCCAGTGCTTGAGGAACACTGGTTGGCTCTATCTGAGAAAGAAAGCATGCAAACAGACAATGTTTGAAGTCTGTGTGATTGTCCCTCTTTTGATTGTAGACATAGGAAATGAAAGCAACTTCACCATATTTAGTGTTCTTGACAGTGCTTCTAGTTCGAACAGGTGCTTGAGGATCTCCAATAATCTTTGATAGGGGATGAACATTATTGATCCTCTTTGTTGCTGTGGGGTTGACATTAATTGTGGCAACAAGGTTGTTGACAGTAGGCCCAAACTCAGTATCATAAGAAGCTGAGTTAAAGAGACCAGGCTTGGGCTGATAATTACCAAGATCAGAAGGACTTGGAAATCTTGTAAATGGCTTCTCAAAGTCTATAGATTCTTCAGTAGAAATGGGAGATTGTGCAGCAGGACTATCAGCAGCTTTGATCACATCAGTAGGAATAGGAGAGCCTTCAGTAGAACTGTCAGCAGCATCCTTGTTTCCACTGACTGCTTGTGCTGATTGTTGAAGTATGGCATCAGTCTCTTGTGCAACCTTTTCACTGAGTCTCTGAGCTTCCTGAGTGGCTGCATGTTCTTGCTTCTTAAGTCTAGCAAGATCCTCTGCATAATGTGACTCATCTTCTTGTTCAGCAGCAGAATGATTACCTACAAAATGGTTAGGTGGAAAAGAAGGTACAACAATGGTATGTTCATCTTTCTCAGAGTCACTATCTGAGTCATCATCCATGGAACCTACAGGGTTAGAAATTGGATCTTTGTTACCTGCATTTGGATTAGAAACATGTCTAGTGTACCCCAAATAATCAGTCAAAAAGAAAATCGTTGGTGTAACCCTTAAACCCTAAGTCGACACCTCTCTGGCGATTTCTTTTAACCCTAACAAACCTATATCGGTTTTCAACTTTCAACCAGATTCTTGTGTTTTTTGCAAAGATTTGTTAGTTTAATTGATTACCATTTGTGTTTATCATTGGACTAATCTTATTTTCTGCTTCAATCACATAATTTTTTGGTTTTAAGTCTGATCGTATCTTAGGGTTTATTAGAATCGTTTTTTATTGATCCGACCTTAGGGATTTGTGATCGATTTCTTTTATCTTTACTCCTAAGTTGGTTTGTCACTTATATAATCATCATTATACAAATTGTTTTATCTTCTGATCGATTATTATGGATTTTGGTTAGTGTTGTGGCGTTTTTGTTCAAACCCTAAGCGATTAGGGTTCTATTTTGCATGCGTGCTGTTTGAATTGGTGCTTGTGGTCGTGGGTTTCTAGGGTGATGTTTAATAAGGGTTTTTTGAATTCTGAGGTTGCTGCTGATTCCTCCAAGTCTAAAGGTAATCTTAACGTGGATGTCGAGGGTTTGGCAGCTAGGGTGAAACGGTTTAAGGGCAATGATGAGGGGAATTCTGATGTGGTTGATGTAAGTGGGGATGCTTTGCCTATCCCTAGTCCTGTACCTGGTATGATTGAAACTAACTTGGTTGGGAGCAAACATGACCTGGTGGAGCCGGTTTCACTTGGTAATATTCAATCGGCCACTACTAGTTTTGGTGAGTTGAGTACACCCTCAATGATGAACCCTAGTAGTGTAAATTTGAATGTGGAAGATGCTCCTGATTGTTCTATGGATGGTACTCAAAAAGTGGAGCCGATTCCACTTACGAATGATACATCACATGGTGAAGATTTGGACCCAGTTACAAGTGCTAATACTATGAAGCACTTGCTATCTATGGCGCATAAGAATTTTGATGAAGCCATGAATAATATTCAATGTGAGATTGTTGCTAGTAAGGCTTCCTCTTCAAGTGGTATTGGGCATAATTCTAACTCAAATGTTTCTGGTCCTAATGTTTCTAAGGATGGTACTACTAGTGGAGTGAAGTCGGTTTCTTATGCGGGTGCTACTTCTAATGAGAATCTGAAACGTGTGCCTGATTTTCGGAGGTTGGAATGTAGCAAAAAGAAGGATAATGTTGACCTTTCAGTTCCATTGAAAGTAGTGGAAGAGGTTAACACGAGGTTTGAGAATACTCTCTACGGTTATTTCCTTGGCCAGCGCCTTGCTTTCCCTGTTGTTGATTACTATGTACGCAATGCATGGGCTAAGTTTGGTGTGCAAAAGGTAATGATGAATGCAAAGGGATTCTTCTTCTTTAAGTTCAATTCCAAGAAAGGTGTTGATGATGTGCTTGAAAATGGTCCTTGGTTGATTCGTAATGTACCAATTATTCTTAAACCATGGACATTGAATACCAATCTGCTTAAAGAGGATTTGACTAACATTCCGGTGTGGGTTAAATTTCATGATGTCCCTCTTGCTATGTTCTCGGATGACGGTCTTAGTCTTTTTGCTACATTGATTGGTACGCCCAAAAGGTTAGATGTCGTTACTAGTCAAATGTGCAGGGAATCTTGGGGTCGGAGTAGCTTTGCTAGGTGTATGATTGAAGTGAAATCGGATGAGGTGTTTCAGGAAAGCATCACTGTTGAGATACCTTTACTTGATGGTACGGGTTCGACGATTGAGAAGATTCGTGTTGAATATGAATGGAAACCACCTCGAAGTGATAAGTGTAAGGTTTTTGGTCATAATTTGGTGGATTGTCCTAAAGTTGTTGTGCCTCCTGCTCAACCTACTATGAATGTCAATGATGGTTTCAAGACTGTTAACACTAAGAAGAAGGGAAAGCAAGTTGGTTCAACAAAGCCGGGTCAAGGAGGTTTTACTAAACCTGTTGTGGGTAAGCAGCTTCATTACCAACCCAAAAAAACTCCTCCTGAACCTAAGAAAGTTGCTGTTGCTAAGAAGAATGCTTCCGATGTGGCTAGTATAAGTGGAACGAAAATCACTACATCTAATCAGTTTGATGCGCTTAATATGGATGATACAAATGGGTTTGGTATTCCTAATATTGATACCAATAAGGATGTGGATGATGGTCGTACAATGGAAGTTAATGAGGATGTGTCGATTAGTACTAGTACTACATCACAAGAACCGCTTGTGGGTGATTCAATGAGGACTAAGGAAGTTGGTTCTACTCCTATTGTGGAGAAAATTAGTAAGCTTGAAAAGCTACTTATTGATGGGAAAGCTATTCTTGTGGATGATGTAGGTCATCCTATTCCGTCCGCTTCTGTCACTAAGAGGGATAACCCATTTTCCAAGGTGGGTAACGTTGTGGTTTCTGATAGTGAGGAGGAGGAGGTTCTTAACACGTTTGACGAATCAGCAAATCTTTTTGGTGGAGGTCATGAACGTGGAGATGAGCTTGATGACTATGATGATTACTCGAAGCAAATTTACGATCTCCCTGGGGAATTGGATGCTCTTAATGCCATTTATGGCTTTAATCTCCAAGGTCGTAGGAAGTAGTTTATATGTTTGTCCGAGTCTTTCAATATTATGTGGTAGTGGTTTGTTTTCTTGTCTAGAAAATAGGAAGTATCTTGTTATGTAAGCTTTTCGCCTATGTAACGGGCTGAGATATGGGATTCACTCATATCCGTTGTACTTAAATGTTTTTTGGAGTAATATATTTACCGGGTCATCGACCTTTTACCCAAAAAAAAAAATAATCAGTCAAATAATCTAGGTCAAAATACCAAGAATGGCCCTGTCCCTGAGTATTAGGCTGATCTTTAAGAAATCGTAGGTTAAGGGTCTCCTCTATCCTTTTGGCATTCAAATTGTAAACCCTATAGGCCTTGCTATGAGCTGAATAACCCACAATGTATCCCTTGTCAGCTTTCTCATCAAACTTTCCCAGTGTATCAGCAGTAATCAAGATGGTCACTTTGCAACCAAAAGGTTTAAGGTAATGAATGTCAGGAACTTTCCCAGTGAGAAGTTCATAAGGTGTCTTGACATGATGTCTAGTGATGGATACCCTGTTCAAGACATAGCAAGCAGTACTTACTACTTCAGTCCAAAACATAGTGGGTAACTTAGAGTCTGCAAGCATGGATCTTGCTGCCTCAATTAAGGTCCTATTTTTCCTTTCAGCAATCCCATTTTGTTGTGGGGTTCTTGGAGTACTATAGTCCCTTTTAATCCCTTTAGACTTACATAATTCTATGAAAACAACATTTTTGAACTCTGTCCCATTGTCACACCTAATGCCTTTAACCTTTTTATTTAGCTAGTTTTCAATTAGGGTAATGAATTCTTTTAAAATAGGAGTTGTTTCATCTTTAGTTTTCAAAAAGAATACCCAGCAAAACCTGCTATAATCATCAGTGATAACCAGGCAGAAGTACTTATTATCAATACTTCTGATAGGAGTTGGACCAAAGAGATCCATGTGCAGCAACTGAAGAGGTTCTAAGATGGTGCTCACAGTTGTTATGGCTTTGTAAGAGGCTCTGTGTTGCTTTCCCTTGTTGCAAGCAACACAATTGTGTTCATTGGTGAAGAGTTTTAAAGGAAGGCCCTGAACAAGACCAAGTTTAGACAACTTGTTGATGGTCTTGTAGTTTACATGAGCCATTCTCCTGTGCCACTTTGTAGATTCATCCTGGGAAGCTTTGGCCACCAAACATGTTAGATCACCTTCTGGCTTAACATCATTCAGATTGAATGTGTACAAGTTGAAGGTTCTAGGAACTCTCAGCAAAACAGTTGTATCTTCTGGAAGTTTGAAGTCCTTGGAGAGCACAAGACATTCATCCTCAGAGAAGAAAACTTTATTCTTGGTGTCACAGATTTGTGATACAGAGAACAGATTAAAGTGCTCAAGTTCCTTCACATAATAAAAATTCTCAAAATCTAACAGAGGTGTTTTGATAGTTCCTTTCCCAGTGATTTTGCCATCTCCACCACCAAAAGTCACACTTCCTCCTCCTTCTATAGGCACAAAGTCATGCATCTAATCTTTGTTCCCTGACATACTTCTGGAACAACCACTATCAACTATACCTACTTCAGTATTTTTCAGAGGATGATCCTACAACAACAACAAAAATTATACAAGAGTTAGTACACATTGGAGACTCAAGTCATTGCTGATTTGAGCCTGCCTTGTGGATCATAAGAGGTAGGCCATGTAGATGCTTTAGATCCACCATTGTTCTTGGGCCTGTATTGCAAATTAGGTCCCTTCTTTGTCCAAGAACAACCTGCTGAGGGCTTCACATATAACACCCCCAAAATTTTACAACGCAGCGGAATACCAATTTGGGTGTCACTTCATAGTTCATAAAAACAAGTTACATAAAACGACCTTAAAAGAGACGTTTAATAAAATGTCACATTCGATTTGATAAATCAGAGTACAAAGGTCCCAACAATTTTTATTTAAAACTTAAGTTACAAGAGTTAAAAAGTTTGAAACATTATCGAATGAATTATTTTTATTAAACATGAGCCATCAAGTAAATATCCATTTCTTGCGCCGCCCATCCAAGTCGAAAGTCACTTACGGACCTGAGATAAAACATGCTAAAAGTCAACACAAAGGTTGAGTGAATTCATAGAGTTTAATAAGTAATCAGTTGAATACAAGATAAATCAGTTTAAAATACGATGGGCTACGTTGTTATACGCCCATAATTAAGTTGACATGTAACAAATACAAGTCGGGAAATAAGATTTATAGCATTGAGCTCATGAAACCGAACCTTGACCTAGTTTAAATGCCCCTCACAAGGTATTCAATTGCCATTTACCTCAATTCTCAATATTATATGTCCGTTTGACCCACAGTTGTCAAATGAGCGCTACTCACCCGGACAGGCCCGCCAGGCCAAATATGCATATCTATAATACTAGCGTTTACGCACGTAATTAACGGTTCATGAAATTAGGGACTTGTTGGCAAGGTACTCAATGTCTATAATCAGGTAATCGGGTCAAACATACCAAAAAGTACTTGTATTCAGTTTGTAAAACTAGCATGTATCCCCCTCGCGAGGTTTATAAAACATTAAATGAGTAAAGGCGAGGCTATAAACTCACCGAGAGCAAATGAAGTAATATGGAATGAGCAAGTGATGAAAAGTAGCCGCAAAGCTCTACGAAGAACCTAAACATATATACGCTTGTCTTAGGTTTTAGAAAATAAATATTGATGTATTTTTGTTGTATATAAATTATACTCTTACTTATGCTTGGTACATAATTCCTAAATATATCAAGTGTTCAAAAATAAAGTTTTAAAGATATAATCATATGGGTTTTTGAATCCTTTATACTTTTAAAGTCAAAGCTGTTAACATTTTTATAATTTGCACAATTTAGAAAATTCGTCACTCTTAAACCGTATGTCGAAAAATTAAGTTTCTTATATCCTTGGAAAGGTATTCATCTGTACTAACTAATTTTGTGGGTCCCACAAAGTCAAAATTTATTTATCTTTACTGGAGTTAATCATTTATCACCATTACTTAAGTCTGAGAAGATTAACATCACAGTAATCCCACGACTGTTGCGATATCTAGATTTCTACAAGTCTAATTAATTCCCCGTTTTCGGCTATGTTTATGTTAAGTTGTTATCTAAAACTTTTATGTTTTGAGTAACAGTGGGTTATTCACAAAAAATATGACTTTTATACGTTTCAAAACTATTACTCAGAATAGTACATGTTTCACCAAAATATTTATAGTTTAATCATCATAATGAGTTATTCGATGAAATACCCGTCAAAATGACCACAAGACATAGGGCTACAACTACATAGTTTTAGTTTAGGTCCAGTGTTTACTGATTAAATCAGTTTATTCTGTTTTTACCCCTGAATCAGATTCACAGTTTGCATGTTTAGTCCTTTAGGGTTTTCTAGTGATTAAACTTATGTACCAAGCCTAACCAAGCATTATAATTTATATGAGGTTCAAATACATCAAAGATTTATAAATTTACAGAAGTGAAAATAAAAATAAAATGAAAAGTTAGTGGAGAGTTTCCTTACAAAAGTGATGAACAAGAAAATCAAGAACAATGGACCACAAAACCTATGATTTTACCAATAACCCTTGCACCATTTCCTTTCAATCTTTTACCCAACTTTTTATACCCTTTTTAACTTTGAAACTACTCTAATATACCAGCCCTTAAACCATCTTGATCAACACTTGAAACAACTTCCCAAAGAAACCAAGAAATGATGAGATTTGATGAGGTTTTGAGTGTAATAAATCAAGAACAAGACTAGGGCTTCAAGATCTTTAATATATGATTAATAATTTAGTGAAAAATTAGATGAAATATGAGTTTGAGGGCTGTTCTTGGTCGTTGATATGAAGAGAAAAGAGAGAAAAATGAGTAATTTATTTGTAGGTGATATAAACTATGTAGAAATGATATTTGTGTGTATTATATATTGGAAAAACATGCAAATTATAGTGAAAACTTGTCCTATGAGTTGGGAAAGTGTCCCAATTTCGTGGTTTTGTGTGTGGGTGGGGGAGGGTTGAGTTATTTTGTGTATTGATAGTTATAGAGTGTAGTTTTTGATCCCGGTAATTTAAAATGTAGAGTTTTTAAGATGCGTAACGTAAAATCAGGTACTTATAAAATTCAAAACTTTTAAAAATGTTAAAACATGTTATCATAACCTATTTAAGTATTTAAGATGAGTCATGGGTTTATCGGAGTGTTTAAACATCGTTAAAACTGAAACTGTGAGTTGAAAACGTATTTGGTGACACCGGTTCTTGGTAAAAGTGACGTAAACTATAAAAATGACACGACAAGTATAAAACTCATTCGTAAACATAAAAATATGTTAAAAGTTCATAGAATATGTAGAATTATCATAGTATAGGGTTGGTTCACTTTGTTAAAACTTTAAAACATAAATTTAAATAGCGTAAAACTTAAAAGGTGCAAGGTTTTCGTATAAATGGAAAAAATGAAAATTTGACTTTTAAAATAGGATTGTAAGGAAACAAAAATGCATAAAAAATGTAGAGTAGACATAGTATAGTAGTGGTTGAATAAATTGAACGAATCATGACGTACGCGGATAACTTCCGACAAAGTTAATTATAAAAAAAATAGTTAAATAATAAAATATTAAAATTAGTGACATGAAATTTTGAAATGTCACAGTACGTACCCCTTAAGAGAGCGACGTCCCGGAGCTCAACTCGCTTAATCACTGAATGGTTCACTTGCGAAAATATGAGGATACTCGTTAGGAATGAAGTCTAGAATAACTAATGATGAGGTTCGATTCTCGTCGTCCAGAAATACGGTGCGGAGTAAGGTTGACTATATGTGATAAAGATGGGTGAGGATTTGTTTAGTTGTTTTGCTCAATCGTATAAATACCGCTGAATTGTTATACTCACACAAGAATTTTGTGATTCTGGAAAACCAGGTCAAAACATAGTCCTAATATAACTATTTCGAGTATCTTAAAATTCATTTTTAAGTCGAACATAGGTGGTCAGTCTATGTTCCACTGTCCCTAGGTTAAATATAAGTGACCAGCCTATATTTTACCGAGGCTTGATGAATTTTGAAATACTCAACTTAGTTATACCTGTAATATGTCCGTTGTCTACACCGAGCCAGAATCACGGAACTTTAACAATGAAGGTTTCTGAAGAGGACTTGATGAATGTAGAGAAAGTTGCTGAACTTCAGCTTTTGTAGATGATGAATCAGTTTATAAGAATTATAGGAGAATGAAGAACGATAACATAATAACAAAAATGGTTATGATTTGCAAGAAAATATCTAAATGATTTATAGGGTGGTGAAAATTTTGATATAAGGTAAATGATAGAGCGATCTGTAAGATGATAACAAATTGTCCTTTCGGAACTAGTCAAAACAGTTTATGTAACGGTAGTACATTAGTGATTTAGTTTATAAGATGGCGGTGATGTAGTTTGTAAGGGAGTGACAAAATGATTGATGGATAGTGACAAACATTGCAAAATATTTTAACGAAATGATTTATAAAGCGATAGTATAATAGTTAAGTTAATGGCAAAATTGTTTGTAAGGTGCTTACAAAATAGTTTATATGAGACTAACAAAGGTGTTCATAAGTAGATAGTAAGTATGGTTATTCGCTTTACAAGGTATTAGTAAGGTAGTTCTTTGAAGAGTAGTAAATACATTGATAATATTGTGAAAGAAAGTTTATATAGTAATAATGGAGTTGTTTATAAAAAAGCGGCGTGAACTCTTTCAGACCCTTGCATTGGTAGTGAAATTTCCAAGGTAAATAAATAGAATATGATGGGTTTCATATAAAATACCGTTGTGTAAGGTCATGAAAAGATTTTAAAGCTCATAGCATTACTCACAATTTTTGGGAAAATAAATGGGACCACTGTGTCAACCACATTGTTTGAAAAATTTTTTTTTTGAGGATCATCAAAATGAATAAATATGTATTACAGCTTAGTAGTTTTGGTGAAATAGACACATAATTTTGAAGAAATAGGGTTTGACATGATGCTCTGGAGACTGAGTACATAAAGGATAAGAATTGGTAAAACATTTATAAGGATAAGTAGTCGAGAGTAAATCAAGTACATATAAATAGTCTTTATATATGTAGTATCAATAGTGATGCTTAAGAAAGTAAGCGGAAATGCTCGAAAAACATGTGTTCACGGGGAGTAAGACATCCAATAGAAATTTATAAAGTGTAATAGGTTTCAATGTTATATGAAATGATGTAACATACGGTGATGAAAGAGTTTGGAGACCATTGTAATCACATACAATGTCAGATAAATAAGATAGACCATTGTAATCGCATACAATGTCTAGAAGATTTTAGTATTCATTTGGAGAAACCTTATATAGAAATATATTGATGTTTCAGGAAAAGCAAGATAGTCGAGAAATATTACAAGTGCAAGTGAAAATATTTATTATGTGCATACGTATAACGATGGTGCAATCAAAGAGATGTGTATAAATTTTTGACAAAAATTTATAATTATAATTATGTTTATAAATGATAATAACAAATCTTGTGCATAAAAGATTTATATTTATATGTGATATTTCGTTGATTATCGAATGAATTAGGAATAATTATAGTGCATAATTATTTCTAATATAGCATGATTAAGATATATATATATATATATATATATATATATATATATATATATATATATATATATATATATATATATATATATATACAAGGG
This sequence comes from Artemisia argyi, assembly GCA_030686995.1. Taxonomy (NCBI): domain Eukaryota; kingdom Viridiplantae; phylum Streptophyta; class Magnoliopsida; order Asterales; family Asteraceae; genus Artemisia; species Artemisia argyi. The sequence goes on from CM060701.1 coordinate 229,842,132, forward strand.
AGAAGTAGGAAGCTCGGGAGTAGGCGCGCATGGATATCGGACAAGATGATGGAAGCTCATGATTTTGAAAAAAATAAAAATAAATGATTATAGTCTAGGTTTTTAAAAACAAAAAGACCTAGTTCACTATAATTTGTGCTCTGGTACCATTCTATAACACCCCCAAAATTTTACAACGCAGTGGAATACCAATTTGGGTGTCACTTCATAGTTCATAAAAACAAGTTACATAAAACGACCTTAAAAGAGACGTTTAATAAAATGTCACATTCGATTTGATAAATCAGAGTACAAAGGTCCCAACAATTTTTATTTAAAACTTAAGTTACAAGAGTTAAAAAGTTTGAAACATTATCGAATGAATTATTTTTATTAAACATGAGCCATCAAGTAAATATCCATTTCTTGCGCCGCCCATCCAAGTCGAAAGTCACTTACGGACCTGAGATAAAACATGCTAAAAGTCAACACAAAGGTTGAGTGAATTCATAGAGTTTAATAAGTAATCAGTTGAATACAAGATAAATCAGTTTAAAATACGATGGGCTACGTTGTTATACGCCCATAATTAAGTTGACATGTAACAAATACAAGTCGGGAAATAAGATTTATAGCATTGAGCTCATGCAACCGAACCTTGACCTAGTTTAAATGCCCCTCACAAGGTATTCAATTGCCATTTACCTCAATTCTCAATATTATATGTCCGTTTGACCCACAGTTGTCAAATGAGCGCTACTCACCCGGACAGGCCCGCCAGGCCAAACATGCATATCTATAATACTAGCGTTTACGCACGTAATTAACGGTTCATGAAATTAGGGACTTGTTGGCAAGGTACTCAATGTCTATAATCAGGTAATCGGGTCAAACATACCAAAAAGTACTTGTATTCAGTTTGTAAAACTAGCATGTATCCCCCTCGCAAGGTTTATAAAACATTAAATGAGTAAAGGCGAGGCTATAAACTCACCGAGAGCAAATGAAGTAATATGGAATGAGCAAGTGATGAAAAGTAGCCGCAAAGCTCTACGAAGAACCTAAACATATATACGCTTGTCTTAGGTTTTAGAAAATAAATATTGATGTATTTTTGTTGTATATAAATTATACTCTTACTTATGCTTGGTACATAATTCCTAAATATATCAAGTGTTCAAAAATAAAGTTTTAAAGATATAATCATATGGGTTTTTGAATCCTTTATACTTTTAAAGTCAAAGCTGTTAACATTTTTATAATTTGCACAATTTAGAAAATTCGTCACTCTTAAACCGTATGTCGAAAAATTAAGTTTCTTATATCCTTGGAAAGGTATTCATCTGTACTAACTAATTTTGTGGGTCCCACAAAGTCAAAATTTATTTATCTTTACTGGAGTTAATCATTTATCACCATTACTTAAGTCTGAGAATATTAACATCACAATAATCCCACGACTGTTGCGATATCTAGAGTTCTACAAGTCTAATTAATTCCCAGTTTTCGGCTATGTTTAAGTTAAGCTGTTATCTAAAACTTTTATGTTTTGAGTAACAGTGGGTTATTCACAAAAAATATGACTTTTATACGTTTCAAAACTATTACTCAGAATAGTACATGTTTCACCAAAATATTTATAGTTTAATCATCATAATGAGTTATTCGATGAAATACCCGTCAAAATGACCACAAGACATAGGGCTACAACTACATATTTTTAGTTTAGGTCCAATGTTTACTGATTAAATCAGTTTATTCCGTTTTTACCCCTGAATCAGATTCACAGTTTGCATGTTTAGTCCTTTAGGGTTTTCTAGTGATTAAACTTATGTACCAAGCCTAACCAAGCATTATAATTTATATGAGGTTCAAATACATCAAAGATTTATAAATTTACAGAAGTGAAAATAAAAATAAAATGAAAAGTTAGTGGAGAGTTTCCTTACAAAAGTGATGAACAAGAAAATCAAGAACAATGGACCACAAAACCTATGATTTTACCAATAACCCTTGCACCATTTCCTTTCAATCTTTTACCCAACTTTTTATACCCTTTTTAACTTTGAAACTACTCTAATATACCAGCCCTTAAACCATCTTGATCAACACTTGAAACAACTTCCCAAAGAAACCAAGAAATGATGAGATTTGATGAGATTTTGAGTGTAATAAATCAAGAACAAGACTAGGGCTTCAAGATCTTTAATATATGATTAATAATTTAGTGAAAAATTAGATGAAATATGAGTTTGAGGGCTGTTCTTGGTCGTTGATATGAAGAGAAAAGAGAGAAAAATGAGTAATTTATTTGTAGGTGATATAAACTATGTAGAAATGATATTTGTGTGTATTATATATTGGAAGAACATGCAAATTATAGTGAAAACTTGTCCTATGAGTTGGGAAAGTGTCCCAATTTCGTGGTTTTGTGTGTGGGTGGGGGAGGGTTGAGTTATTTTGTGTATTGATAGTTATAGAGTGTAGTTTTTGATCCCGGTAATTTAAAATGTAGAGTTTTTAAGACGCGTAACGTAAAATCGGGTACTTATAAAATTCAAAACTTTTAAAAATGTTAAAACATGTTATCATAACCTATTTAAGTATTTAAGATGAGTCACGGGTTTATCGGAGTGTTTAAACATCGTTAAAACTGAAACCGTGAGTTGAAAACGTATTTGGTGACACCGGTTCTTGGTAAAAGTGACGTAAACTATAAAAATGACACGACAAGTATAAAACTCATTCGTAAACATAAAAATAGGTTAAAAGTTCATAGAATATGTAGAATTATCATAGTATAGGGTTGGTTCACTTTGTTAAAACTTTAAAACATAAATTTAAATAGCGTAAAACTTAAAAGGTGCAAGGTTTTCGTATAAATGGAAAAATGAAAATTTGACTTTTAAAATAGGATTGTAAGGAAACAAAAATGCATAAAAAATGTAGAGTAGACATAGTATAGTAGTGGTTGAATAAATTGAACGAATCATGACGTACGCGGATAACTTCCGACGAAGTTAATTATAAAAAAAATAGTTAAATAATAAAATATTAAAATTAGTGACATGAAATTTTGAAATGTCACATCATAGCTGTAACCATTGGTAAATTTTGCCGTTTATTAAATTAATATAATATTCTAATGAAAGAATACTTATCCATTTTCTACGTCTAATTTTTTTTTATTTAACTAAATATTTCTATGTATAATCAAGAAAGCTCAATTGCGTAATGCATAATTAGTAACCAACACTAGACTACGATCAGTCTAGGTGTTCTATATACTTTATTTCCTCTAAATAGTCGTATTTTATATGTATTATTATTATTTTGACATTTTTACGTAAACCTCATACATTTTACATTTTACTTATTATCCTATTTTAAGTAAATTTATTTTACCGAGAGAATGTAACCGCGTATGTCGTAACGCGTACCCGTAATTTTTCGGAAGCATTTTAATAATAAATTATACTTATTATTACTTATATTTCATTTTCAAACTTTTCCGAACTCTTTTAATTTAAAAACGAGAAATTATCTCGGGAAACGTGAAAAACTACACGCAGCGCATACCGACACGATAATAATTAGTTTTTATATTTAATTATCATAAATTATTTTAATAAACATATTAAAATAAGTTATTTGTTACTTTATAAAAATGTTTTCCATAAACACAAATTTTCGGGTTTCTTTTGTATTTTTACGGACCAAGCTTACCCGTGATACCGGGTATACACTTAATAATAAAACAAATAAATAAACTCCTTCTTTTTCTTTCTTGTTTATATCGACAAAAGAAAATATATATATATATATATATATATATATATATATATATATATATATATATATATATATATATATATATTTCCTGCTCTCTTCCTCTTTCTCTCTTGGGATGAATCGACAGCAGCAACACCACACAACATCTCCATCATTTTTCTTCCATCAATCTCCTCAAGAATCCAAGCTAATGTCTTTTATATCCTCGGGTTTAATTTCAATCCAATCAAGGGTGTGATTAGTTACGAATTTCGTGGGTTGTTTACATCTCCAAATAGGTTTTTCACTAACTTTCAATCCCATCTTTTTTTAGTTTTTCAATTGGATGGTTAATTTGCATGTTATGAATTTTTGAAGTTTTTAAAACAAATCGAATGACCATTTAGGGCTGTAGAAATCGAATTGGGTATATGGTTCTTTTGTGAAAATTAATAGTTAAATTATGGTGGTTAATTTGGTTAAATAAAAAGGCTATTGCAAAATTTCTTATTTTTGGCTTATTAGCTTATTTGGAGTGCTTATTGCGTTTTTACAGCTTTTAAGGGTGTTTGATTGTTCGTGGCTGTAAACCACAGGATTATGTATGTTTGGTTTTGCCTTGTTTTCATTTTGGAATATGTGAACTTATATTTTGGACTAAATATCTTGCTGTCAAAAGTTAAACTATAGGTTTTGGGTAATTTAAAAATGTTTTGGCAAGCTAAAAGGTTAATTTTTGGATAGCTTATTTTGTATAGATAAATTTTCATATAAGGAACGTCGAAAACAGACACATAATGAAGGAGATACGGCCAATCTAAGATTGACAAAATACATGAAATTTTGACAGCATCTTATATAATATAACATGCTGATATAATTTTAAAACGAGGTTTCGGACCCTTTCTAGTCCGAACCGGCTTAAGTGTAAAACATAAAAGTTGTCCGGAATAATATTTTACTAATGACAGCGCGGATTTTTAAGCTTGAAAGTGTAAAACGTGGGATTTAAGCTTAGTCAAAGTCGGACAATTTTTCTGAAAAAGTCAAAGTACCATTGCTGATGGGAAATTAAATTAGTGTTTTTAAGCGTTTTCGAGTCCGTTTGAGCTTTGAAAACCTTAGCGAATGCTATTGTATCACTTATAAATTATTAGGGAGCATTAGAAACCTTATAAAAACGATACTTCATAAGCTTAAAGGTTTATTAAAAACATAATGGGGTGTTTGGAATAACGTTACATTAATTATACATAAGCTGTCATAATTTTATTCCGTATGAACAGTAGCCATAAAATATTTTTGATAACTTATAATCTTAAAAATATGTTAGTATACTTAATTACCTTTCCGGGGATATAAAGAACATAAAAATCGGACTTAAAACGAGAAAGTTATGACCAAATGAAGTTTAACGAAACTTGTATATTTTTTAACAGCTTTTGTATAAATAATAACATCAGACCCAGATTTAAAACGACGATTTTGAGTACTTTCGAGGCTGTTTCAGCCTTCCGGCGAAACACGAAAGTTGTTCGGATTGACGTTTTACATAAAATCTCTTTAGAGTCGAAACTGTGAAAATGGGTTATAACGGGTAAAAACTGAGTCAAACTGCTGTCGTTTAATAAAAAGTCAAGTGTTAACTGAATCTGGTAAGGGCAATTTGGTCATTTTCTGTTGAGTTTCAGGTCTCGGCCATAACTAAAAAGTTGTCCGAAACGTTGTTTTCCATAAGATCTCTTTTATATCCGAGACGTGAAAATGTGTTTTAGTGGGTCGTTTTGGCCGGGTCAGATTTAAGTAAAGTATATATATATATGTAGGAAAGACAACATAAAGGCTTATTAAAAATATAAAAGATTGTTTGGAATTGCTTACTTGTTTTGTTTATTATCTTTAGATTATGGATTAGACGTATTTGGTTATAGTGCACTTTTGGATGCGATGATCCAAAAGGGGCGTCTCGAGTCCGTTATTGTTTATTTTTGTCACATTGGATAATTGTCGTTTTGTCGGATGCTTTTAAATTGCTTAATGATAGTTTTGTAAAAATATGGAAACGTCCAATAAACGAATGGGTCATGCCGAAATTTTCTAAAATTTCTAGACTTAGAATATTTTTCACAAAATGACGCTTTCCTAAATTCCGACAAAAAGACGAAAAATATAAAAATTTATAAAAATTTAGATTTTCTTTTAAATCATTTAGAATACTTTTATAGTATGTTTTCTTTTATCGGAAACTTTCTTTTGCTCTATTTTGAGGTTTCCGGATCGTGTCGAAGTGTATTGTTTTATTATTTATTTATTTTCTTGATTCTTCTTATATAATACATGCGACGTATTATATACATCGATTACTTGTATTTACTCATTCTTTTATATAATACATGTCGTGTATTATATTTTCGCTTGTGTTTCATATGTATATATTACATACTTGGTATTATTTTATTTTATTTTATTTATTTTTATTTAACCAACCACCAAACTATTACAAATTGAAAACTAAATCTTTTATCAACATATCATGTTGATGTAACCATCCATTCGAAAACTTAATTTCATTATTCTATTCCTAGCGTGTCTTAACCGTTAAGGTAAACCTTATCTTCTAGATCGAGCCGTCCGATTATTGTTGTGTTGTGCTTCTTGATTATCTGCTTATGTTGGTTGCTCATTCGCTTCGAGGTGAGTTCATAGCCTCGCATTTTACTTACTTAAATATTTTATAAACCTCGCGAGGGGGATACATGCTAGTTTTTACAAACTGAATACAAGTAGTTTTTGGTATGCTGGACCCGATTATACGATTATAGATATTGAATGCTTTTTGCCAATTAAGTCCCCTCATGAACCGTTAATTACTCGAGTAGTAAACGCTAGTATTATGGATATGCATATTAGGCTTGGCGGGCCTTGTTCGGGATACGGACACATAATAGTTAGAATTGTGGTAAATGGCAAAATTTACCTTTCCGGGGCATTATTAAAAATCGTCAAGGTTCGGTTACATGAACTCAATACTATAATCAAATAAACCGACATGTAATTGCAATACTTGTCGCCCGATAAATAATGCTTGTGTTCAACTTATTACTTATTAAACTCTATGAATTCACTCAACTTTATGTTGACTTTTTAGCATGTATTTTCTCAGGTATTATTTGGCTAGCTGAGCATTGGGAGCAATCGGAGTCGCGTGGATATCAAATATTGAAAGACTTGTTTTCTACGCATTCGATAACTTTTTATCTTTAAAATATACATGTGTCATGTTTTAATTCTTGTAACTTAACTTTTAAATAGAAATTGTTGGGACCTTTGTACTCTGATTTATCAAATCGAATGTGACATTTTATTAAACGTCTCTTTTGAGATTGTTTTATGTAACTTGTTTTTATGAACTATGAAGTGACACCCAAATTGGTATTCCGCTGCGTTGTAAAATTTTGGGGGTGTCACAACAGCAGTATCCCAATACCTTCCACCAACATACATAGAGTCCAACTGTCTAGGCCAATAACCATTATAAAAGAAAGAACTAGTGGGTCAAACATAAGGTCTAGTACTGGTTCTTCTCCATGAAGTATGTTTTTCAGCAGAATTGGGTTTCTGCTGATGTGGAATAAAAGAGGGTATTTCATTAACATTCTTCCACATTTGCCTAGGTTTTCTTTGACTAACACATACACCCATTCTTTGCTCATGAAAAGTACAATCCTTAATCAAATGAAATTTACTTCCACACACAAAGCATTTCTTCTTTTTAGAAGATTTATTCACTGTGAAAGATGTTCCAAAACATGAAAAAGCATTCAAACCACAAACATTAACAGAATTGTTTTTAACAAAACTAGAAACATTGTTTTGCAAAGAATTAAAAAAACAAGTCTTCAGAAGAAACTGTCTTGGAATCAGTAGTAACTCTAATAGGCTTGTGGAGAGTCTTGGGTGATGTCTCGGGTGTGGTCTTGGGAAGGTCTGATTTCTCACTTGAATCACAACTGGCATATGAAGTACACCCTTCATCAGAAGACTTGTCACTGTCAGAACAAGAGACAAAGTCAGTAGATTTATTAACAGGGTCTGGCAAGTCACTTGACTTTTTGCCATAAAGATGGTGTGATCCATCAAAATCAACAGGTATGGACAGGTCTATTGGCATATGTTCTCCTCTAATGGGTCCAGGTACAACATTCATTCCCCCTTCCTAAACAAATTTTACAGGTGTCTGAAATTCTAAGGCTAGTTCAGGGTCAAAAACACTGGACATATCAGGATAAGTTAATTCCTCAAGATCTATATATTTCTCATATCCTAATGCTTTTCTAGACCTAACAGATTGACGACCATCAATCAATTTATTTAAATTAGAGGCCCCTTCTTGCCACTTCATACGACCAGCCACTTCTTTATCTAACTTTACTTGTAATTCTTGTTTTTCTTTTTCTACATCAGATTTTTCTTTTTCAGTTTGCATTAAATCTATCTTTGCACATTCTAAATCACTTTCTAAAACTCTTATCTTTTCATCATATTTAAGTTGATTCTTTTGAAACCAAACCTTTTGTTTTTCTAAAGTTTTTAAAGCCTTTTTATAGGCCTCAACTTCTACATAACATTCATTGTACTTAGGTTTCAATTCATCATATTCTTGTTTGAGTTCATTGTATCTTACACTACATCCAAAAACACAATTGTGTACCTGAGAGATGCCCATCAAGGAGACTTGTTCCTTCTTATCCTCTGAGGGGGAGTATGCCAGCATATTCACTTGTTCAGAAGTAGAAGCTTCCTCTTCAGGAGGTTCATGAACAGTCCAATCAATCTGATTATCCAGAGTCACCAAAGCTTTGGAAGGTACAGCTTTAGAAGTCCCTGATTCCAATAGATATGAGCCATATCTAACTTCATCACCGGACTTTCTTTCCTTGCATTCTTTAGAAAAGTGGCCCATCTAGCTACAAGTGTAGCACTTAACCTTCCTCCTGTCAAATCTTGTTGCATCTCTTCCATTAAAAAACCAAACTTTCTCCCAGACTTATTCTCAAACCTTTTGATGTTCATAGAAATCATTGCTAACTGCCATTTCAAGTGCATCTCCTCCATCTCCAATGGATCCACCTGTTCAAAATCCTCATAAGCAAGAAATTGCTGATGTTCATATTCAGCCACAAAGGAATGAAGAATATCTTCCATTACACTAATGGATTTTGATTTAGGAGTTGATTTAGTTTGGGTTTGAGAAGATGCTCCTGAGGTGTAAGAACTTGAGGCACGGTGCACAGGTTTTGTTGTGGTGCTTACAAAGGCTGAGTGAGTGGATGGTCGAATGGGACTTCTAACATCAGGCTCAAGAGATTTAAGCCTGTTGTAGAGGTCATCAAAAGAAATCATGTCCAACCCTCCTTTAGCTTTGAGAGCAATGCTGACTTGCAACCAGGATGGTGGCAAAGATCTCAGAAACTTAGCATTGCAGTCCTCATTATCTGGCCTAGCCTTCAGCTGATTAAGTTGACTCAAGATCTTGTGGAACCAGTCATAACCTTTGTGGATTCCTTCTTCCTCAGATATCTGAAACTCTTGAAACTGCTGTTTCAGCATTGACCTCATTATCCTTCTTGATTCTTCATTCCCACCAAATCTAGCCTTGATTGCCATCCAAATGTCCTTGGTATCCTCCATGAAGTGGAAGTCACCCATGTGGTCATCTGGTATAACTTGGAGCAGAATTTTTCTTACCTTATTCTCCCTTTGCACGGCTAGAACTTCTTCATCAGTTTTGGGACCTACAACAGTAACAATCCCATCAGCATCTTTGACATGTTTCTTCAGGCTGTTACCCTTACGGACAACTTCCCAAAGATTCCAGTCAATGTTTGTGATCCAGTTTTGCATCTTCATGGACCACAAATCATAGTCTTCAGCATTCTTCAGGTATGGGAATTTAGCATTACTGTTTGAGAGATTGAGTTGTTGGAGAGAAGTGGTATTTTGGTTCTGGGTTGTATCAGCTTCATCATCTGATCCAGGCATTTTTCTTGATTGCTTTTGATTGAGAGGGTGTAAGATTTGTGCTTCTTAGTATCACAGACACTCTCCCGAGGCTCTGATACCACTTTTTGAATCTTATACCTTGATAGATCTTCTGAGCACTCTAGGATCGTTAGTTATGTTAATGTAATCACCAACACACTAATAGACAATCTCTGTAACTTGTATTTTAAAGCGGAACCAAACACATGTTTTAATACTAAGAACAATCGATCCTCTATGGATCTTTTCAATAATAATAAAAGTGTTTTCTAAAACGTAACTCAATACATAATCATGTGTTCCTTTTATACACAAGGAACCCTAAACCGTTTCACAAGAAACGTATATTCTAAAAACTTCTAAAAGATATGCATTATCACTTCCTAAATAAACTCATGCATATCCTAACTATATTACATAAAACACGGAAAAACTATATCCGCAGAAACTAATAATGCTGAAACTAAACTTCAGCAGAAACAATCTATAAGCAGAATCTGTCTCTTCAGCAGAATCCATCAGCAGATTCTTCAGCAGAATTCTATCTTAGCAGAATTCCCAACAGAGACTAGCAAGATTCATACTTTATTACATGTTTTGAGATTGTATCCATAAACTTTTGCTTGATTGAAGTTTTGTACAACATGGTTTTTAAAAGTAACTCCTTTAAGACAAATTCATAGTCGTGGTAAGAAGGCTTGGAAAGAGCCTTAGAGTCTGCCTTGGTTATCACACTTACGAATACGTATTAAACGAGTTTCTTTTAAAAATCATTCTTGTACAAAGTCATCTTAAGGTATTTTACCTCAAGTAAAACTTTGTGTATTAATCTTAAGAATTGGTTATAAAAAGGTTTTGAAAACTTATGATATAAAGATGAATGCATGCATCTTTATACAAATTTTGATTGTCACATCAAAATTAAATACCCTAAAAATTTAAGTTATATGCCATCTATCTATAAGGAACACTTGGAATTCTAATTTAGTAAACGTGAGACCTAGGCTAAATTTTTATAACAAGGTAAAATTCTGTTAATGTGTGAGACCATAGATAGTAATTTTACAGTTTCTAAGGTAGACGACTTAATTAAGTTGTGCATGAGACCTAGAACTTAAGGCATGAGATGGGATGAAACATGCTTACAAGGCAAATTGATGAATCAATTTGATGTAAATCCCATAATGTTCTAGGAATTGGAAAACTTGATTGCCATTTATTGTTCAACAGATTACCATCGTTTGTACTTTCACCACTAGCAGATCAACTGATGTGGTGGAATCTATGTAAAGTTGGATCCTAGATTTTCAAGAAAATTAGTTGGTTATATGAATATAGCCTGTGGAAAACTAGAAGGGAGGGTTGAATAGTTTTACGTCATTTTGGTTGTTATAAAACAAATTGTTTTAAAATTTTTCGTTGATTTATAAAATATAGATTCGATGGTATATGAAATCTAGTTATACACAATATGAACAACACTAAGTATATATACTATGAAGCAATAATTATGTAAGTAATGAAATAAGTAAAAGATGGAAAGATCAAACCGAGAGACAAGCGATTTATAGTGGTTCGGCTACAAGGCACCTTCCTTGCCCTACTCCACTCCCCGAGCACCTAACTCGAGAGTTTTCTTCACTATATCAACAAGCTCCCTTATGGCGGAGAAAACCTTACACACCAATATACACACCAATTAACACACCAATCTACACACCAATCTACACACCAATCTTCACACCAATCTTCACACCAATCTTCTTCACACCTAGCTTTTACACACCAATCTTCTACACACCTTCTTCTACACACCAATCTTCTACACACCTTCTTCTACACACCAATCTTCACAACTATCCTACTTCACTACTAATCAACTTCTACTATCTACACAACTATTCTCTAACAAATATTCACAACTAATCACACTATGAAATAATAATCAATGATGATGCTCAAACAACTTAGATGTGGAGATCACAACTAGTTATAATACTTCTTGTCTTGAGGGATAGAAGTATTCTTCTCTTGCACTTGAATGGATTATGTATGGATCACTTTGAAACAAAGATTTAAGAATGTATGATCAAAGGATTTATAGATTGGAAATGGAGATCTAGAACAGAAAGTTCTGGAGTGCAAAAGGTGGGGAAAAAATCCAGGTTTAAGGTGGTATTTATAGGCAAAAGTTTCTGACAGAGGAGCGTGGCCGGTCCCCTTAAAGCATGGCCGGCCCCCTTAAAATTAAGGGGGCCGCCCCTTATAATTAAGGGGGCCGCCCAACTGTAACGGCCAGAAACTTTGTCTTTTAGTGGGGAAAGTTTATTTGGTGAAAAACTAACTGATTTTGGTTAAATATTTGAAATCATATATTTAGTATGATTAAAACATTTTTCCTTATTACCAAAAGTGTTTTTCAAAAATATATAATAAGATTCTATAATTAAATAAACTTTGTATTAGTTAATTAAATACCCCTTTGATCATACATTGCACTAAACACTTTGTTTATTCATACCTTAAGTGATTTGGATGTAAAGAGAAATATTAATCACCAAATACTTGTTTATGTCATAAGTTTTAGTTCTTTGAGGTTATATTTTGTAATGATCAAAACATAGAGATATTGATAAAAACTTAATAATGTTTTTAAGGCATTATTTATGTCAACAATCTCCCCCTTTTTGATTATTACAAAACCTTAAACTCAAAAGATTTAAAACTTGTTATTAGACAAGTATTATAGAGTTTACCATTTCTCTTCTCCCCCTTTTTGTAAAATCAAAAAGGTTAGGCCGAATAATCTTCGTGAAAGAAGTTTAAACGGGTAGAGAACTCCCCCTTGATGTATGCTCCCCCTTGTTTGAGAGCACAAAGGGAACGAGCAATTGGAATCTTGGCTACAAAAATATTTTGAAGAGAACAACACACATATATATGCAAAAACAACAATTATGCAAATAAAAATAGATTCATTCAAGCATGATAGAAATAACTAGCATGACAACATTCAATATGCTTGTAGCATATTGATTACAATAAAACAAAATAAAAGATATAGTCCTATATTGCCTAAGAGAGCACTTGGACTTGCTTGCAACCCATGGTTGATTTGTTTTATTTGCTTGAAGGAAAACAAAAGCATGGAGCTTAGATGTTTGATTGAGGTGGATATGGGGTGTTGTATGGAGCGGAAGAGGTGGATCTCATGATGTTGTATCGTGTTAAGGGTGGTATTGGATGATCACGAGTGAGAAGATATTCAATCCAAGAAATATCTTCACTCAAGTAGAGGATTTGTTTTTGAAGGAATATGCAACAAGGGCAAAAGTGAGTGTGATTTGTAACTTGATCCAAGTTAAGAGAGTGGGGAAGGCAATTTGCATAGGGTGATGATGGAGGTAGCTGTAACACCCCCAAAATTCGATACAGCGGAAGACTCAACAAGCTTTCGGGGTGCTACGGGGATTGGTATCCAACACAAGACAATATAGAACGAGATAAAGTAAACATAGTAAAAACACAACCAAATACGGGGTTTTAAGGTTTACATTTATCCCAACATCATTCAGAGTTAGGCCCAAAATAAAATAACAATAGGTCCAAATTTAATTATCAGAGTTTAGAAAATATAGATCCATAACCGTGTGCCACAGCCGAGCCTTCCAATCCAAGCATGCACCTCAACACTTAATTACCTGAGAAAACGTGCTAAAAGTCAGCTTTCGCTGGTGAGATCATAGGTTTAAATTCAACTAATAATATAGTGGACATGTACGCAAAAACGCTTGCTAGCTAGACTAAGGATTCGCTAAAAGCCTGCGGATACCCTCCGCTCTCAACATAACATACGGAAACCCTTCCGTAATAACCAAAACACACGGATACCCTTCCGTAACAACATAAGTATTCGGGTAACCCCCGCAATACCAATAATTACTCGGATAACCTCCGAAGTAATAATAACCTATAGGTGCACACTACAGTATCTAATAAGTCAACCTTGAATAGTACACACTAACCGTGTGACTAAAGCTGACAATAACAAATAAGCCAACCTTGAATAGTACACATAAGAAGTGACTAAAGCTGACTATAGATCCTAGTCCATGCGCATAGCAAGTTTAGAAAGCATATAAAAGCGATAATAGTCCACGTAAAATGATTTGCACGTTTCTCACCCCAATCGTTGAAAACATTGTTCAAGAGTAAAAAGTGGGGCTATGACTCACCTCAAGTCCAGAAATATAGCAAGACGAGGTAGGTAGCAATAAGATGTATGATAACTCACGAAACAGCAACTACGGACTTGGCACGACCTAACAATATTAACTCTTCAGAAATCATTTCCTCAAATATATAATATTCCCAAACCCGGACGAGAATCCGTTTTATTACCGAAAATCCATTTCGTATTAGTTTGGTGTATTTGCGTTTGGTATCCATACGGGTGGTGGGTCGACTCAAAACAAACCAATAAGATCACACGTAGAACATATAATAAACTATAGATCTAATATTAGCCCAATATATCATTTAAATAAATCGCCAAAGTTTACCAAATCCGTCAATTTGATAATCCTCATATTTATTTACGTAATATACCGTTCCAAGATTACACCCAATCTAAAGCACATATAAAGCACATAGCACATAATTACTATATAGTATATATCATAGTTTAATAAATTCCTCGTATATATCGTCAAATTGGCCAGATTTCCCGATATATACACTCGCAATCTATTACCCTTTACATATACTACAACCTATGGGCGTCGTAGGATACGATGCCCACTAATATATTCGTTTCATATAACCAAACAACCCGACTCAACCTTACGGTTGGGTGGTTATTTATTTATAGAAAACGTCTATATTAGTCGTCATATATCCGAGACAACACGAATGTCGCAAATAATAACTTACCTGGACCCGAGTGACGACAATTTCGTCTAACTCAATAAGTTTATTCGTTATATATCCAAAACGACTTTTTATTTAATGTTTCATAATTGTCGGGAGTTTCCCGTTTATAACACAATTTCTAATAATAATAATACGTTTAATTAATATTACGCCACTTTCGTAGCCTAATATGTATCTAATCGTATTATTTATAATACGACTCGTGATTATTATTATTATTAATATACGCGTTTATATAGATATATATACGTTATTCACGTATATACTTTCGTATAAACGTTCATATTACTAATAATTATTATTA
This sequence comes from Artemisia argyi, assembly GCA_030686995.1. Taxonomy (NCBI): domain Eukaryota; kingdom Viridiplantae; phylum Streptophyta; class Magnoliopsida; order Asterales; family Asteraceae; genus Artemisia; species Artemisia argyi. Next base: position 229,857,160 of record CM060701.1, read on the forward strand.
CGAGTTTTATTATTCGCGTTTTATTTTTAATATTTATTGAGTTACACGAAATGGTCATATGTCCGAGTCATGACTCTCGGCTCATTGTCCAAGTCCAATAATAAACCAAAGTCATAAACAATAACTCCGTCCAATCACAATCTCAACCACGGGCTACAACAATAAGGTCCGACTACGGTACCCAACTAACCTATCTCCGTCATCTAACGACCGTCTCATAACCGGTCCTCATATCACATTCCACTCGACAACAACTCCTCAATATCAAATCAATGTTCAATTCGTCCCATATACATTCGGCCGAAAAAAATAAATACCACAACAACAATTCAAACAAGTTCATCATTTATATAAAAAAAAGTATATATAACATCAACCAAGGTTAATGTTTGGGTCGGTTTACCAAGCCAAACCCGAGCCCTCGACTTACTTGAGTCACGGCTCAAAACTACGAGTAACTAGCACTCGAATCCAACATCACATAGCTCACAAGAGCTAACCAATTAAGCATGTACTCCATTCGACCCAAATGGTCAAATGGCAAAAAGTTGCATTCGGCTAAGAGCCGCGACCCAAAGGGTCGAACCACAATATTAAACGAGCCATTAGGCTCGAACCACACCCAAAGAGAACCCCCCCCCCCCCGAGAGGGTCTCGGTATGGCCACGAGCACAAGAAAATCCCCGAGACCACAAGGTCTCGGCTAGAATCGAATCGGGGTCACCATACCCACGACAACCGAACAAGCAATCAATCCTCAACAAGAACTAAAGCCACCAAAAGGGCTTCGAATCAAATAAGCCGAGAGTCTAGCTCTCGGTTCCGAGTCAACCATAACCAACCCGAGAAAACCCGGATACCAAACTATTAGAAAACTTAGTTTCTTCAAAAATCCCATCATCCTATCACGTTTAACATGAAAACCCATTCGAATCTCATCCATTCGTGACCTTTGGTCACGATTCAAGCCCATAAATCGAGTTAAGACTCGTCCTACCTTCCAAAATAATACCAAATCGAAGTGTACACAAGAAATGACAAGAGGTGATGATGAATTTGTGATAAGATTTGGTTCGAATTTGATGTTAATGTGGGAGTTAGGGCGCGTGTTATAGCTCAAAAGAAAGATCTCGACGAGATGGTTAAATTGGTGGTGTTATTTTTGATGTGGGAGTGGCGGTGTGACGGTGGTGGCCGGCCAAAGAGGCGGCGGCTAGGGTTTTGGAGTGGGGAAGAAAGAGTTGAGAGAGAGAGAGAGATAAGAATTTGTGTGTGGTGTGGTGTGTGGGTAAAACCGACCAAACGGACCCTTTTATCTTTTCATTCTTTTTTTTTTTTTTTTTTTTTTTTTTTTTTTTATAAATGTAATAATAATAATAAGTAGTGTAACTAATAATAGTAATAATGATAATATCATTACGATCAAGCGGGTAACATGGGTAAATGTAAAACACGTGGCCCGAACCCGAACTCATTTTAAAATTTCCATATTACACGAGAACCTCTCGAAATCAATTAAAATATATAACGGACTCGTTAAGACGAATCATAAAATTATGTTAGGTAATCCTAGTGCCAAAGTCAACGTAGTACCAAGTGAGAATTCAATTATACATCACCGATCACATAATCAAGAATGAATTATGAATATAATTCACGAATACCATAACGTCATTAATTAAAACATCCATAAAATAGGTCTTACAAGTTCGTTGTGAAATGAAAATTTCAATTAAAAATTTATAAACGAACTTATATCAAAATGCGGATTTTTAAAATGGCTCCCTAAACTGCCGGTTGTCACATCCTCCCCGTCTCAGAAGGAAACCCGTCCCGGGTTTCACTCGGAAAAATGTCCATCTACGAAGTGAAAAGCTTCGGATATCTCTTCCTGAACTCGTCCTCACGTTCCCACGTAAATTCCGGTCCATGTCGGGAGTTCCAACGAACCTTGACGAGCGGAATGCGACTCCTCTTGAGTCGTTTAACTTCACGATCTAAAATCTCGATCGGCTCCTCCACGAAATTCAATTTCTCATCAATACGAATGTCCCTCATTGGAATGACGGGCATCTCATCAGAAAGACACTTCTTCAAATTACTCACGTGAAACACGTCGTGAACTTTGCTCAGTTCCGACGGTAATTCCAACCTATAAGCCACGGGCCCAATTCTTTCTAAGATCAAGAATGGTCCAATGTAGCGCGGGTTGAGTTTACCACGTTTCCCGAAACGTATTACACCTTTCCAAGGCGAGACTTTCAGCATCACTTTGTCTCCAACCTGGAACTCTAAAGGTTTACGTCTCTGATCGGCGTAGCTCTTCTGCCTATCTCTGGCGGCTTGCAACCGATCACGAATCTGGGCTACTTTCTCGGTAGTTTCTAAAATAAGCTCAGGGCCTGTAAGTTGACTATCTCCAACTTCTGCCCAACCAATAGGCGAACGACACTTTCTGCCATATAAAGCTTCGAATGGTGCAGCCTTAAGACTTGTGTGGTAGCTGTTATTATAGGAGAATTCCGCAAGGGGCAAATACTTCTCCCAGCCTTTACCAAAGTCTATGATGCATGCACGGAGCATATCCTCTAACGTCTGTATGGTCCTCTCACTTTGACCATCGGTTTGGGGATGATATGCAGTACTCATATCAAGCCTCGTCCCCAAAGCCGTTTGTAGTGATCGCCACAAAGCTGACGTAAAACGACTATCACGATCCGAAATAATAGATATCGGGACTCCATGACGCGAAATAATTTCCTTCACATATAACCTCGCAAGCTTATCCACACTATCATCTTCACTAATAGCTAAGAAATGAGCAGACTTTGTCAGACGGTCCACTATTACCCAGATAGCATCACAACCGCTAGCTGTCCTCGGTAATTTGGTAATGAAGTCCATAGTAATCCGCTCCCATTTCCAGACTGGAAGTTCTGGTTGCGTTAGCAGTCCTGACGGTCTCTGGTTTTTCAGCCTTAACCTTGGCGCATGTCAAGCACTTACTAACGTACGACGCTATTTCTGCCTTCATATTTGGCCACCAATAGAACTTCTTAAGATCTTGGTACATTTTATCGGAACCAGGGTGAATGGAGTACTTTGACTTATGCGACTCATGCATAATCAATTCTCGAATTCCTCCATATAACGGTACCCAAATCCGATCTCCAAAACATAATAATCCGTCCGAACGCTTAACAAATCCTTTCTCATTATCAGCCATCCCAAATATGTTTTCGGCAGATCTATTCTCTGCTTTCAATGCTTCTGTTTGAGCTTCGAGTATCTGAGATGGTAATGGCGATACTATAGTCATTCCCAATGACTTAACCCGTAACGGTGGTATCCTTTCCTTTCGACTAAGAGCATCAGCAACGACGTTTGCTTTACCAGGATGGTAGCGAATTTCACAGTCATAATCGCTTAGCAACTCGATCCAACGTCGTTGTCTCATGTTGAGCTCTTTTTGATTCAAGATGTGTTGTAAACTTTTATGGTCAGTAAATACAACACACTTGGTTCCGTACAAATAATGTCTCCATATTCTTAAAGCAAAAACCACAGCACCGAGTTCCAAATCATGGGTAGTGTAGTTTTTCTCATGCTTTTTGAGCTGTCGGGAAGCATAAGCTATCACCTTCTCTCGTTGCATTAACACGGCTCCTAAACCTTTATGTGAGGCGTCACAATAGACGACGAAATCCTCGTTACCTTCTGGTAACGCTAAGATAGGAGCGCTACACAACATTTTCTTAAGCAATTGAAATGCTTCCTCTTCTTTATCTCCCCATTCATACGTAACACTCTTTTGAGTCAATTTGGTCAATGGTTTAGCTATCTTCGAAAATCCCTCTATGAATCTTCGGTAATAGCCAGCTAAACCCAAAAATTGACGAACCTCGGTTGGGGTTGTAGGTGCAGCCCAATCTTTTATTGCTTCAATTTTTGCAGGATCCACGTGGACTCCTTGTCTATCAATCACGTGACCCAAAAATTGTACGGTCGGAATCCAAAATTCACATTTCGAAAACTTAGCATAAAGTTTCTCCTTCCTGAGCAATTCCAAGATGAGTCTTAAATGCTCCTCATGTTCTTTCTCACTCTTTGAATAAATCAGAATGTCATCGATGAATACAATCACGAACTTATCCAAGTATGGCTTACACACACGATTCATGAGATCCATGAATACTGCTGGTGCGTTAGTCAACCCAAACGGCATCACCTGAAACTCGTAATGCCCGTAACGGGTTCTGAAAGCCGTTTTCGGAATATCCTCCTCACGAACTCGAAGTTGATGATATCCCGATCTCAAATCGATCTTCGAATACACACTTGATCCTTGGAGTTGATCGAATAAATCATCGATCCTAGGTAACGGGTATCGATTCTTCACCGTTAACTTATTTAACTCTCTATAGTCAATACACATACGAAACGATCCATCCTTCTTCTTCACAAACAAGACTGGGGCTCCCCAAGGTGAAGAACTGGGTCTTATGAATCCCTTTTCGGCTAACTCCGCCAATTGTTTCGACAACTCTTCCAGTTCGGTAGGTGCAAGACGATAAGGCGCTCGTGCTACAGGTGCAGCACCGGGTATCAACTCAATCTGAAACTCCACTTGTCTAGTCGGTGGGATTCCCGGCAAATCATCGAGAAATACATCAGAAAAAAATCACGAACTATAGGCACATCTCCAATACACCTTTCCTTTTTCTTCGTCTCTCCCTTCTCAGAAATTTGAGCTAAGAAAAGATAACATCCCTTCTCTATTAGCCTCGGTAACTTAGTGCAAGAAATCACCGCTAATCGGGATGGGCTCCTAGAATCCTTTCGGTCTCCTAGTATATTTAGGACCTCCTTTCCGTATGGTACACGCACGATCTTCTCGTCGCAAAGTATGTGAGCACGATACTTCGACAACCAATCCATACCAATGATTACATCAAAACTTCCTAATGTGACGGGTAGAAGGTCTATGTTGAAAGGGTGGTTCAAGAAATTTAATGTACAACCGCGAATGATGGTATTAATCCTTTCTATGTTTCCATTAGCTAACTCAATATCATATCCAATTCCTAAGGCCATCGGGGGTTTCTCTAGTAAGGGTGCAAATGTAGTGGACACAAAACTCCTATCGGCACCAGTATCAAACAGTATGGAAGCATAGCGATTATTGAGAAGGAACGTACCAGTAACGACGTTCGGATCTTCTCCTCTCTCGTTCCCGAGCGCATACACTCTTCCTTGAGCAGCTCCAGCTTCCACACGTTGGTCCCCATTATCTTGTCGTCCACGATTTCCTCCAGCTCCACGGTTTCCATAATTGTACCCATTACCACCCGAGCCTTGATTTCCACGGTTCCGCGATTCTCTACACTCATTCCTATAGTGTCCCTTCTTTCCACATCCATAACAGGTAACATCTGCCTTGTTTCTCATCTCAGGAACAGCTTGAACCATTGCAAGAGGTCGAGCTCTACAGTCCCTAGCTGTATGTCCTTTCTTTGAGCAATTCTGGCATTTCACACTACACCATCCAGTGTGATGCTGATGGCAACGATCACACTTGGGTGCATCACCGTTCTGATTCTTCTTGTCTCCATTCCCAATGGCATAAGCCTTAGCTTGTCTCTTGCTTCGGTGATCATTACTCTTAGAGTGACGGTCTCTCTTTCTCTTCCCATTCTTCTCCTTATCAGCTTCTTCTAATTCCAACGAATCCATAAGTTGTTGGGCAATTGTGATTGCCTCATGGATATTTGCAGGCCTAGCAGAAATTACATCATTCCTCGTAGCTACAGGCAATCCATCAGTATACCTCTCAATCTTTTGAGTCTCGGTTTTCACCATGTCAGGGCACAACAAGGCTAACTCCTGGTAACGACGATTGTAAGTCGCCATATCATTACCTTTCACCTTGTGATTCCAAAACTCAATCTCTAGCTTCTTGACCTCATTCCTTGGGCAATAAGTCTGAATCAGCAAGGACTTAAATTGCTCCCAGGTCATAGCATATGCTACATCACTCCCAACTGCATTTCGGTAGTTGTTCCACCAAGTCAAAGCTTCATCCTTGAAAGTAAAAGAAGCAAACTTTACCTTCGCATTCTCCGCACAACCACTGACATTAAACACTGACTCAGTCTTCTCAATCCATCTAACCAAGTAAACCACTCCTTCATTTCCACCAAACTCAATGGGTCCACAAATCTTGAATTCCTTATAATGACATCCATTAGCACGAACAGGTGGAAAAGTTCCAGCAGAATTGTTGGAATGATTTGACTCAGCGAGTAGTTCAGCAACTCTTTGCTCCACGAGTTGGTTGATCATTGCTTGATCCACAGTAGGTGCATTAAGTGGAACATGACCATTGTCTCCCTGAACATCAACATTTTGATTCCTGTTGTTACGGTTAGTGGTGTCCAAGTTGTCAGGAGTAGAGGTTTCAACATTTCGAGTAGGTCGACGACCTCGACGAGCAGGAATAGGAGTAGTCACAGCAGGACCAGTCCTGGTAGACCTAACAGGGTTTCGACGGGGTGCCATTGATCTGTAACATCACACAAGTTCATGAATCTCCATTAGAACTTATCGACATGCTCAACAAAACATCTCAATGAAATCAAGTCATAGCAAGAATGGCAACGACACGCTATGTAATAATAAGCGAAAAAGGACTCAATTTCCATAACACCCAAAATCACATAATATCAAATACTAACAACCATCAATCATGCAATAGCGATCTAACATCGTTCCAACCAACGGATAACACCAAACATACTAATCGTTCCAAAAGAGACGAATACCAAACAAAATACATCCAAATATGATAACTAGCTTTTCTAACCGAACACTCCTCGGCTAAGAAAGCAACAAGATAATATAACTCAAGTAACTAGCCACGGGGCTGACGGAGAATCCTCAACTCCTGCCTCAAGCCATCAAGATCCCTCCATAACGATCCTAACTCTACGCTATGGGTGTCTCGGTCTCTCTTGAGGTCAGCCACCTCCTTCTCTAGCTCGGCATTCCTTTGCCAAAGCTTGCGGTCGGCCTCACGAGCAGTAACGAATCCTCGCTGCAAACTATCGATATGCTCATGAACATCCATCAAAACTCTCCTCAGCTCAGTAGCCCTGCCCACAGCGACAGTCAAATCAACTCTCAAATCTGCTAAAAACTCTCCAATAACTCTCTCAAGTCGGTCAGATACGTGTGCAACTCTGTCACTAAGCTCAGTAATCCGAGCCCACAACCTGCCAACCTCACCCAACTCTGCATGCTCAGCAGAAACCTCAGACGATGCATCCGACTCAACGGGACTACCAGGTGGCAACTCAAACAAGAACGGATGATCAGGTGAATCGGGCTCAATCGGGTGCACAGGTGAATCAGGCTCCTCAGCCTGAGCTGGTGGTGCTAACTCATCATCATCATCATCAGGCATCTCATCCTCCTGAGGGTCATCCTCCTCCTCAGGGTCATCATCATCACCATGCTCAGCCTCCTGAGGGTCATCCTCCCGCTCAGGGTCATCAGCCTCATCCTCACCCTCGTACTCCTCCTCCTCATCGGAAGAGTACCTCATCACTCGTCGTCTCCTACTAGGTGAACCATGTGAAGATGTAGTAGGTGATCTAGGACGACGACGCAATGATGTGGGTGGCGCCTCAGACAGAAGAGAATGAGCATCAATCTGTAAAGGTGATGGAGTAGGGCGTACCGACATGCGTGCAGTAGCTCGGTGGGCAAAGCGTGGTGCCACACGAGCCAAAGCCTGATGAAGAGTAAGCTGCCTCGATGTACCAGGGAGCCCTAGAGAAGATGAGGGTCCCTGCGTAGATGCAGCAGGTAGTGCTGAAGTAGAAGCTGCCTGTGACACAACAGCTGTAGACATGGCCATCTGGTAAGGGTCATCAGATGCCATAGTGAACTGTGCAGGTAAAACTGGTGCAGTAAGGATGTCCTCGACGACATCAGGCATATGGGAGGCCATAGTCTGTGACAACGGCGTAGGGTAGGTGTAAGTGTTTCAAAACAACTTAAATCACAACTCATAAAATCGTTCCAAATATGCACATCAAATAGTACCATATAATCTCAATAAAAGAATTTCAAAGACCGCATTTCTAAAAATGTTTATAAAACATATAGACCATATAAATCCTCAAGAACGCCATCTTAATACTAAAATCCATAAACTCAAATCATCTCAAATATCTCATAATACCTCAAATAATAGAAGATGCTTCGGCTTGGCGGGCTGGCGGGCGGTAGTCAAGGATCATTTTCTATAAAAATACGGTTATAGTTTAGGCGTTTATTTACCTAGTTCTCTATAACCTTGGCTCTGATACCAATCTGTAACACCCCCAAAATTCGATACAGCGGAAGACTCAACAAGCTTTCGGGGTGCTACGGGGATTGGTATCCAACACAAGACAATATAGAACGAGATAAAGTAAACATAGTAAAAACACAACCAAATACGGGGTTTTAAGGTTTACATTTATCCCAACATCATTCAGAGTTAGGCCCAAAATAAAATAACAATAGGTCCAAATTTAATTATCAGAGTTTAGAAAATATAGATCCATAACCGTGTGCCACAGCCGAGCCTTCCAATCCAAGCATGCACCTCAACACTTAATTACCTGAGAAAACGTGCTAAAAGTCAGCTTTCGCTGGTGAGATCATAGGTTTAAATTCAACTAATAATATAGTGGACATGTACGCAAAAACGCTTGCTAGCTAGACTAAGGATTCGCTAAAAGCCTGCGGATACCCTCCGCTCTCAACATAACACACGGAAACCCTTCCGTAATAACCAAAACACACGGATACCCTTCCGTAACAACATAAGTATTCGGGTAACCCCCGCAATACCAATAATTACTCGGATAACCTCCGAAGTAATAATAACCTATAGGTGCACACTACAGTATCTAATAAGTCAACCTTGAATAGTACACACTAACCGTGTGACTAAAGCTGACAATAACAAATAAGCCAACCTTGAATAGTACACATAAGAAGTGACTAAAGCTGACTATAGATCCTAGTCCATGCGCATAGCAAGTTTAGAAAGCATATAAAAGCGATAATAGTCCACGTAAAATGATTTGCACGTTTCTCACCCCAATCGTTGAAAACATTGTTCAAGAGTAAAAAGTGGGGCTATGACTCACCTCAAGTCCAGAAATATAGCAAGACGAGGTAGGTAGCAATAAGATGTATGATAACTCACGAAACAGCAACTACGGACTTGGCACGACCTAACAATATTAACTCTTCAGAAATCATTTCCTCAAATATATAATATTCCCAAACCCGGACGAGAATCCGTTTTATTACCGAAAATCCATTTCGTATTAGTTTGGTGTATTTGCGTTTGGTATCCATACGGGTGGTGGGTCGACTCAAAACAAACCAATAAGATCACACGTAGAACATATAATAAACTATAGATCTAATATTAGCCCAATATATCATTTAAATAAATCGCCAAAGTTTACCAAATCCGTCAATTTGATAATCCTCATATTTATTTACGTAATATACCGTTCCAAGATTACACCCAATCTAAAGCACATATAAAGCACATAGCACATAATTACTATATAGTATATATCATAGTTTAATAAATTCCTCGTATATATCGTCAAATTGGCCAGATTTCCCGATATATACACTCGCAATCTATTACCCTTTACATATACTACAACCTATGGGCGTCGTAGGATACGATGCCCACTAATATATTCATTTCATATAACCAAACAACCCGACTCAACCTTACGGTTGGGTGGTTATTTATTTATAGAAAACGTCTATATTAGTCGTCATATATCCGAGACAACACGAATGTCGCAAATAATAACTTACCTGGACCCGAGTGACGACAATTTCGTCTAACTCAATAAGTTTATTCGTTATATATCCAAAACGACTTTTTATTTAATGTTTCATAATTGTCGGGAGTTTCCCGTTTATAACACAATTTCTAATAATAATAATACGTTTAATTAATATTACGCCACTTTCGTAGCCTAATATGTATCTAATCGTATTATTTATAATACGACTCGTGATTATTGATGAGTGTCTAAATACTCATCATTTTATACCAATCTGAGCTGCCAAAACATACAAAAACACTCAAAAATGCATCATAATACTTAAAATATCTTAGAGGTGTGTTTTATATGTTTCAAATGCAAAAATACCAAAAACAGATGAAAAACGTATAAAGTATGCATAATTGGCAGTTTCAGTCCCTCAAGTTTCAAATATTGACAAAACTAGTCCCTGAAGGTTTTAAATGATAGAAAAGTCAACTTAAGTCCTTGGGAAGTCAAAAACATTCACAAATGATCCCTGGATGAAAGTTTTCACAAAATGGCAACTTTTACCCCTCAAGTTACAAAATTGGCAAAATAAGTCCCTGGGTATTTTAAAATGGAAACCTTCACAAATTACCCTTGTACTATTTATGAATTTATAAAATGGAACAATTTGATAACTTTTGGGAATTTACAAGTTTAGTCCCCCAAGAATCCAAAAATTACACAAATGGTCCTTTAAGTTATAAAATATTAAAATTATATACTTTTGGTCCTTGTGTTAGGATATATTTGCAGGTTTGGTCCTTATGTGAAAAGTTTGGAGGAATTGCAAAAAGGTCCCTCAACTTTGCAAGTTTGGCAGAAATAGTCCCTGGGAAATCAAAAATGGAAAAATATCAAATACTACCCTTGTACTATTCACTCTTGGCAAGAAAAACCCTATGAATAAATTTGGAACAGTTGCAACTCACACCCCTCAACTTTCAGCAGTTTACAACATTGGTCCTTGTTAGTTACACTTAACCAAACGGACCCTTGTTATTATAATAAACCAAAACCAAACTTAACACTACCCAAGCCCACCCAATATCCTAATCCATCAACCCCTGGCCCAAAATATTACCCCAGCCCAACAACCCCTTTGTAAATTTAAATAAAACCGGGTAAAACTACCCACTGTTCACTCTCCCTCACCTTTCTCTCCCACACCACTGAGTCACCCAATACCACCATAGCCCATAGTTTTCTTCAACACCTCACCCCCTATGACTCCCAGCTGTTTCTTACACCTTTAACACCCACCATGCCTCATTTAATGCAAGATTTCGGCTACAAGTTATCCAAAAGACTTTTTGGCGCGAAAAGTTTAATCAAAGGCTCAAATGAGTTGCAGTAATCCAACAGCTGAGATTTAAAGTGGGATTTGACCACAAGGGTGAGGAGAACTCAGTATGTGTATAAAAGAAGGAAGAGAATGAAGAGAAACTCACCTTTGGAATAGCCTAGGTCAAGTAGTCTAATTAAATCTTTATTGCTTTCGTAGTGTAATCAAATTTACAATTTCAATGTTGTTTTGATATCCAAAGTAGTGTAATGAACTCTATTTTCAGTTTAAATATCATGGTTCTCTTTAATTTCATGTTTCTCAGAATTGTACCAATTTAAATTTCATGTCATCCATGTATGTTTCTGTTGGATTATAGTTGTTTAAATGGACGGACCTAGGCCTTAAAAAGCTTTTAGACTCCATGTTATTAACTTTAATCTTTTAAATTTCAAAAATCATTAAAAAGTAGAAAATAAAAAAATGAATAAAAAAATCTTATGTTCTTGATGATGACTGCAAGGAGCAGGGTGAATTAAGGATTGCCCTGGGTTTAGAGCCTCATGGGAGGCTATAGGTTATGCTCTCAGTACTTGTTCCATGGTTCTCAGTTGATTCCAATTTGTAAGCAAATTCTCAATTCTTAGCTTAATGATTTTCATTGTTTCTGTTATGTAATTTCAGTTCAAATAGTGTAATTGTAATTCATATAATCTGTTTTAGTCATAAAATCTATAGTTGTAGCTTTAGATATAAAAGTTTTAGTGTAATCTGTCTTATATAGGTGTGTTTGGTTTAACTGTCTTAGATGTGATCAGTAGTGTACACTTAGATGGGATGAAACATGCTTACAAGGCAAATTGATGAATCAATTTGATGTAAATCCCATAATGTTCTAGGAATTGGAAAACTTGATTGCCATTTATTGTTCAACAGATTACCATCGTTTGTACTTTCACCACTAGCAGATCAACTGATGTGGTGGAATCTATGTAAAGTTGGATCCTAGATTTTCAAGAAAATTAGTTGGTTATATGAATATAGCCTGTGGAAAACTAGAAGGGAGGGTTGAATAGTTTTACGTCGTTTTGGTTGTTATAAAACAAATTGTTTTAAAATTTTTCGTTGATTTATAAAATATAGATTCGATGGTATATGAAATCTAGTTATACACAATATGAACAACACTAAGTATATATACTATGAAGCAATAATTATGTAAGTAATGAAATAAGTAAAAGATGGAAAGATCAAACCGAGAGACAAGCGATTTATAGTGGTTCGGCTACAAGGCACCTTCCTTGCCCTACTCCACTCCCCGAGCACCTAACTCGAGAGTTTTCTTCACTATATCAACAAGCTCCCTTATGGCGGAGAAAACCTTACACACCAATATACACACCAATTAACACACCAATCTACACACCAATCTACACACCAATCTTCACACCAATCTTCACACCAATCTTCTTCACACCTAGCTTTTACACACCAATCTTCTACACACCTTCTTCTACACACCAATCTTCTACACACCTTCTTCTACACACCAATCTTCACAACTATCCTACTTCACTACTAATCAACTTCTACTATCTACACAACTATTCTCTAACAAATATTCACAACTAATCACACTATGAAATAATAATCAATGATGATGCTCAAACAACTTAGATGTGGAGATCACAACTAGTTATAATACTTCTTGTCTTGAGGGATAGAAGTATTCTTCTCTTGCACTTGAATGGATTATGTATGGATCACTTTGAAACAAAGATTTAAGAATGTATGATCAAAGGATTTATAGATTGGAAATGGAGATCTAGAACAGAAAGTTCTGGAGTGCAAAAGGTGGGGAAAAAATCCAGGTTTAAGGTGGTATTTATAGGCAAAAGTTTCTGACAGAGGAGCGTGGCCGGTCCCCTTAAAGCATGGCCGGCCCCCTTAAAATTAAGGGGGCCGCCCCTTATAATTAAGGGGGCCGCCCAACTGTAACGGCCAGAAACTTTGTCTTTTAGTGGGGAAAGTTTATTTGGTGAAAAACTAACTGATTTTGGTTAAATATTTGAAATCATATATTTAGTATGATTAAAACATTTTTCCTTATTACCAAAAGTGTTTTTCAAAAATATATAATAAGATTCTATAATTAAATAAACTTTGTATTAGTTAATTAAATACCCCTTTGATCATACATTGCACTAAACACTTTGTTTATTCATACCTTAAGTGATTTGGATGTAAAGAGAAATATTAATCACCAAATACTTGTTTATGTCATAAGTTTTAGTTCTTTGAGGTTATATTTTGTAATGATCAAAACATAGAGATATTGATAAAAACTTAATAATGTTTTTAAGGCATTATTTATGTCAACATAGCCTTTGGGTATTATATTTACTTGGAGATATTAACTATCGAAAATACTAATGTTTGAACTTTTATCTGTAGATATGGCTCAACCCGATAACCCATCTGTGATTTCTGCTTTCAAGAGTCATCTTGAAAGGGAAAAATTGGCTGGAAAGAATTTCAATGATTGGCATTGTTCGCTCAGAATTGTCTTGAGGGCGGCCAGTAAGCTCGATTACTTGACCAATGAATGCGAAGCTGAGCCTGCTGCTACTGAACCAGAAGCAGTTAAGGCGTCTTGGAGAGAGGAGCATGCTAAATTTAATGAGGATGCTTGTTTAATGCTCACTAGCATGAGTGCTCAGTTACAAAAGAAGTTTGAGTACTACTTTCCTAAAGACATGCTTGAAGAACTTCAAAAGTCTTATGAAAAGTCTCCTGCAGTTGAATTATATGATGAACTTGACAAGCTACATAACTGCAAGCATGGTGATGGTAAACTAGTTGAAGATTATGTGAATGAGATGAAAGAATACTTTGATCAACTTCACAGAATTGGATTTGGTTACCCCGATAATGTGCAAGTGCACTTGATCAACAGGTCCCTTAATAAGGATTTTGCTGGTTTTGTGCAGAATTTCAACATGCATTGCTCGGGGAAGACAGTCTCAGAATTACTCGCATTGCTTGTTGATTATGAGAAAAGTCTACCAGTCAAGGTCAAGGCTCCTACCCCGCAAGTGTTGGCGATACATGGGGGGAGAATCCAGAAGAAATCGCATGTGAACAAAGGCAAAAGGAAAGGTGATAAAGGCAAGCAGGTCATGGCTTATCAACCACAACCCAAGATGAAGTAGCATCAGCCTAAGCAGAACAAGGTGAATCCTCCAAACAAGAAGGATCAGGCTTGTCACCACTGTCATAAAAAGGGCCATTGGAAGCGCAATTGTCCTCTCTACATTCATGACTTGCGACAGAAGAAGCAGAATAATGAGTCTGGTAACCCCAGTACTTCAGGTGCGTTCTTTATGATTGAATTATTCACTCTTACTCCTAAATTGAATTCATGGGTATATGATACGGGATGTAGCATTCATATTTGCAATACCTTGCAGGGGTTTAGAGTTGAGAGAAAGTTGGCCTATGGAGAATAATTCTTGCACGTGGGTAACGGAGCACATGCAGAAGTTGAAGCTATAGGCGTTTTTAATTTAGTGTTGCCTTCGAGCTTAGTACTATCTCTAAATAATTGTCATTATGCACCGTCAATTGTTAGAGGTGTAATTTCATTTTCATGTTTGTTGAACCTTGGTTTTGATCATACTATTTCTAGCAATGGAATTTCAGTTTCTTTAAATGGTGTTTTTTATTTTAATGCTATTGTTGTGAATGGTATTTTTGAGATTGATATGAATGATAATGATAATACTTTTGTTAAAAATAATTCAATGTATAGCATCAATAATAAGAGAATCAAGAAAGGTCTGGATTCGTTTTATCTTTGGCATTGTCGACTTGCTCACATTGGCTAGGCTCGCATGGAAAGCTGCAACATGATGGGCTTTTAGAAAAGATCAATGATGAATCATTTGATAAATGCGAATCTTGTATTGCTGGGAAGATGACAAAGAAACCCTTTAAGAATAGGATTGAAAGGGCTAATGATCTACTTGGTCTTATTCACACAGATGTGTGTGGACCACTTAGACATGTGTCAAGGAGAAGTGCTAGCTACTTCTTAACATTTACGGATGATTATAGCCGTTATGGTTATGTTTATTTACTTAAACATAAGCATGAGGTATTTGAAACATTCAAAGTGTTTAAAGCAGAAGTAGAGTTGCAACTTGGAAAGAATATTAAAGCTCTTCGATCCGATAGAGGTGGTGAATACATGAGTCAAGAGTTCATAGATTACTTAGCAAAGGAGGGAATTGTCCAGCACCTTACTTCTCCATATACTCCACAACCAAATGGTGTATCTGAGAGAAGGAATCGTACATTGCAAGATATGATACGATCTATGTTTAATCTAACAACTCTTCCTTTTTCGTTTTGGGATTATGCCTTAGAATATGCGGTTCGCATTCTTAATATGGTTCCAACAAAGAAGGTGGATAAGACACCATATGAGTTATGGACTGGAAAAGCTCCTAACTTGTCATATCTAAAGGTCTGGGGTTGTGAGGCGTATGTTAAACGTGATTCAGCAGACAAACTCCAACAAAGATCTGTAAAGTGCATCTTCGTAGGATACCCTAAGGAAACTATGGGTTACTACTTTTATTACCCACCTGAAAACAAAGTTTTTGTTGCAAGGTATGGAGACTTCTTGGAAAAGGAGCTCATATCTCAAGAATTCAGTGGGAGAGTATATGATCTGGAAGACAATCATGAAGATGTAACACCTTCTGAAAACACTAGCCAACTTCCTGTGGAACCTGAAAGTTTAGGTCCTCCACCTGAAGTTGAAGTGGTTCCCATTCGTAGGTCAACTAGACCTGTGAAAGCTCTTGAACGTCTATGTCTTAACGTAGAGTGCGAGGAAACTTTACTAGGGGATCTTGATGAACCTACTAGTTATAGAGCTGCCATGAATGGTCCTGAAAAGGAAAAATGACAGGTTGCTATGAATGGGGAAATGCAATCCATGAGAGACAATGAAGTCTGGGAAGAAGTAGAGCTGCCTCCGGGTGCCAAGTTAGTTGGCAGTAAATGGCTCTACAAGAAAAAAACTGATATGGATGGCATTGTACAAACCTATAAGGCCCGTTTGGTAGCTAAAGGCTATACTCAAACTTTTGGTGTTGACTATGAGGAGACCTTTTCTCCTGTAGCTGACATTAGGGCTATTAGGATTCTTATAGCCATAGCCGCTTACTATGACTATGAGATTTGGCAAATGGATGTCAAAACCGCCTTCTTAAATGTTCGCCAAGATGAAGACATCTATATGGCGTAGATCCAGAATTCCCAAATCGTGTATGCAAACTTCAAAGATCCATTTATTGATTGAAGCAAGCATCACGACAATGGAATAAGAGATTTGATAGTGAGATTAAAAAGTATGGATTCACTCAAAATCTTGATGAGCCATGTGTATATCACAAAGCTAGTGGGAGTGATGTAATTTTCCTTATTTTATATGTTGATGACATATTGATCATGGGAAAATACATTCCAAATTTGCAAAAGGTTAAGGCATATCTTGGAAAGTGTTTTTCTATGAAAGATTTAGGGAAAGCTGCATTCATTCTGGGAATCAAGATATATAGAGATAGATCTCAGTGATTAATTGGATTAAGCCAAAGTGCTTACATTGATAAAATATTGAAGAGATTCAATAGGCAAAATTCCAAGAAGGGATATTTGCCAATGCAAGAACAACATGGCTTGAGTAGCAAAGTTTGTGCTTCAACACCTGCAGAGGTGCAACGCATGAAGAGAGTCCCATATGCTTCGGCTGTGGGATCTATTATGTATGCGGTAAAAAGCACAAGACCTGATGTGGCATTTGCTTAGAATTTAACCAGTCGATATCAGCAGAATCCAGGTGAAGCTAATTGGACTGCTGTTAAGAATATTCTTAAGTACCTTAGGGCTACTAAAGATATGTTCTTAGTTTATGGGGGTACTCCATCTGCAGAACTTGATGTTACAGGTTACTGCGATGCTTCTTGGAAAGGTGATAAGGATGATACGAAGTCTCAGATGGGTTATGTCTTTGTCATTAATGGAGGAGCTGTGGATTGGAGGAGCAGAAAGCAGAGTACACTAGCAATGTCTGCCACAGAAAGTGAGTATATAGCTGCTTCAGAAGCTGCAATGGAAGCTGTTTGGATTAGGAAGTTTGTTTCAGGGCTTGGGGTTATGCCTTCGATTCAAAGACCTATAAAAATGTATTACGACAACTCAGCAGCAATTACATTTGCCAATGAACCTGGAATCATGAAAGGCACCAGACATTTCCCGATTAAGCATCACTATGTTCGAGAACAAGTCGAAATAGGTGAAATCGAAATGCTCAAAGTTCACACAGATGAAAACTTAGCAGACCAGTTAACAAAGCCTCTACGTGGCACCAAGCTCTATAGGCATGCTGAAGGCATAGGACTTTGTTTGGCTGAAAGTTTCATGCCCATTTGTGATTAGTATTTGGATAAGGGATGTAATGTACAATTATTATTTTAATGGAATAAAATATTGGTTATGTTTATTTATTCATTGTCTTAATAATATATCCTATGTTTGAATGTTTAAATCCATGAATAAATTATTATTCTAAATTGTCCGTTGTCGATTAATGATATGGGAATATCATTAAACTAAGGAAAATTTGAGTATTGGTTTAGGATATACTTGAAAGTATATTGATGCGTAGTCATACCAATTTCATAAGATATTCAATGAATTGAATATAGGACTTATCCCAACAATATGATTTAATATTTAATGTGAGAATCATATTTAAAGTTATCCTCAGACTTGAGATACCAGATAAGAGTCATGGATGTAGTGCATTTTTGTAAAGCAATCTACCGTTCACCGTAACAGGGAGTTATAAGGGTTGTTTTCAAAAGTGTTGCAAAGTTCATGGGTTATTCTTGTAGTCAAGAAAGAATTTGTTCCTTCTGTTTTGTTCAGAAGTTTAATACTTCTGGGCCCCTCGTAGGGTTGACAAAATGTTTGCGTGGCCACGCCAGTCGTGTATGTATAGTATGTATATAGGCCCAATTGTAATGTGGCCTAGCCCACAATCTAGAATAATCTTATGTAGGTTATATATTGGTTTGTACTCATCTATTATGATCAAGGAAATCATAACCTTCCAATATGGTATCAGCCATAATATCGATCCTCTCCTAATTTCCCTCACCAAAACATTGCCCCTCCCCTCCCTCCTCTCCTAAACTAGTCGTACATTCTCTTACAGCCTAATCCCAAAATCGATTTTTGTAACCCTCCATCACCTCCTCCCCCCACTATTCTCATGGCTACTAATTCGTCGGAGTCAAAAGGTAACACCAATTCTCAACCTATTAAGTCTCACAGTCTTTCCCAATTATGTAATCATTTTAATAAAGGGAATTGCAAATTTGGTGATCGGTGTAAGTTCATTCACGATCATCGAAACTGGGCAGGATTGCAAAATAAAAATATCACACGAACAAAGTTTAATCGAATGATTGGTAACACCCAGATTGGTCCTCCCTCCCATTCGTGGCTTTCCCCTGGCCTTTACCAAAACCGGATGCTACAACAACAAACACAACAGCCCAATCGATTTAATGTACCACAACACCAATTTAATATGCCACAACAATTTAATATAGCACAAACACCACAGGCCAACAACACATACGCTCCTCAGGCCCAACACCAATTTAATATACCACAAGCCCCACAGGCCCACAACACATACACGGCTCAACAAGCTCAGCAGTCTTCTCTTGTAGTCCAATTTCAACAGCAGCCTTACACCAACAGTATTCTTGGACCCGCACCCGCCTTGTACCCGTTTCAAGCTATCTCACTTCCTAGTGCTTTTAGCACTATGACTTTGCAAGACCCAACATGGAACATGGATACAGGTGCCTCTTCTCATTTAAATTCGAATGCAAGTAATTTAAGTACCATTTTTAATAAACATTTATACCCATCTGTACACGTTGGTGATGGTAATTCCATTCCCGTCACCAACACCGGACATAGCATTATTCCTTCTCTTCATCGCCCCCTACACCTTCATAATGTACTTGTCACTCCTAATATCATTAAAAATCTCATTTCTGTTCGTCAGTTTACTAGGGATAATAATTGCACTATTGAATTTGACGCGTTTGGTTTCTCTGTGAAGGATTTCTTGACTCGTCATATCCTTCTTCGGTGTGACAGCTCGGGTGATCTCTTTCCAGTTACCAAGCTGTCAATTCTCCCTACTGCCTTTGTATCCATAAGCCCCTCCACGTGGCATCAACGTCTCGGACATCCCGGTGACGATGTACTACGGTCTCTTGTTTCTCGTAAATTTATTTCATGTAATAAAGACAAAAAATCTACACATGTTTGTCATGCTTGTCAGCTTGGGAAACATGTGAAGCTTCCTTTCTACAGTTCGAATTCTGTTGTTGAACATTGTTTCGATATTATTCATTCTGATCTGTGGACCTCTCCTATTGTTAGTTCTGGTGGTTTTAAATATTATGTTCTTTTTCTCGATCATTTCTCTCATTACTTGTAGATTTATCCTCTTCGTAACAAATCTGACATGTTTGATAAGTTTTTGCATTTTCGCACTTATGTTAAAAATCAATTTAAATGTGAAATAAAAAGTTTCCAATGTGATCATGGTGGTGAGTTCAATAATAACCGACTTCATACACTTTTTGCTAATAATGGTATTCAACTTAGATTTTCTTGCCCAAAAACCTCTCAACAAAATGGCAAGGCGGAAAGAATGATCCGCACAATAAATAACGTCATCCGTACCCTTCTTTTTCAAGCACATCTACCACCTACCTTTTGGGTCGAGGCCCTCCACATGGCCACATATCTCCTCAACCTTCTACCCTCAAACGCCATAAACAATGAAATACCCTACACAAAACTTTTCCAAAAAGAACCAGACTACTCCCGTTTACGTATATTTGGGTGCCTTTGTTATCCTCACCTTCACTCACCTCACAAACTTGCACCACAAGCAACCCCATGTATTTTCTTGGGTTTTCCCGCATATCATCGTGGTTACCGTTGCCTAGACCTTGAAACAAACAAAATTATTCTCTCTAGACATGTCACCTTCGATGAGACACAATTTCCCTACCGCTCCATGACTCCCACATCTCCACCATCATACACGTTTTTAGAACCCATATCTTCCCCTCTCCTCCACCAAATTCTTTCTAATCCTGTCACCCCTCCTCTAAATCATCCATCTAATGAATCCCACAACCATAATCAACCTAATTCACCACACCCTAACTACCCCGATACCACTTTTCACCAGGTTCAAAACCAAGAACAAACCCCTCCACAATCGGCAACAACCCGAAGCCCACTACCGCAGGCCCAACAACAACCCAACACATCCCAATAATGAACCAACAACCTCAGCCCAATCCCCGCAGCCCGCTAACGAACCCACCCGAACTCACCGCATGGTCACTAGGTCTCAATCAGGCATTGTCAAACCTATTGATCGTTTATCTTTACACACATCTACCATTTCTCCAATACCTAAATCCCCGTTCGTTGCTTTAAAAGTCCCTCGATGGCGTAATGCTATGTATGAAAAGTATAATGCGTTAGTTAAAAATGGTACTTGGGTTCTTGTACCGAGGCCCTCTGGTGTTAATATGATTCGTTCTATATGGTTATTCAAGCATAAATTTCATGCTGATGGGACTTTGAGCCGCTATAAGGCTCGTTTGGTTGCTAATGGCAGTAGTCAACAAATTGGTATTGACTGTGATGAGACTTTTAGTCCGGTTGTTAAACCGGCTACCATCCGTACTGTTCTCAGTCTTGCAGTGTCCCGCAAGTGGCCTATTCATCAGCTTGACGTTAAGAATGCATTTCTTAATGGTGATTTATCTGAGACTGTCTATGTGCATCAGCCACCAGGATTTGTGGATTCTCGGTACCCTCATCATGTTTGTCTTCTACAGAGATATTTATATGGACTAAAGCAAGCACCTCGTGCTTGGTTTCAGAGGTTTGCAGGTTATGCCACACGAGTCGGGTTTTACCACAGTCGATGTGATTCTTCATTATTTATTCTTCGACAGGGTTCTCAGGTTGCTTATTTACTTATCTATGTGGATGATATTATCTTTACAGCTTCTTCTACAGCTCTTCTTCAGCAGATCATTGCATCTTTACATAGTGAGTTTGACATGACCGATCTCGGGGCACTTAATTATTTTCTTGGTATCTCTGCTACTCGTCATTCTACAGGTTTGTTTCTATCTCAGCAGAAGTATGCTCTTCAGCTTCTTCAGCGTGCTCACATGGCCAACTGCAACCCTTCTAGAACACCGGTTGATACAGACTCTAAATTGGGTCCCGAAGGTGTTCCCGTTCAGGATCCTACCTTATATCGTAGTCTTGCAGGTGGTCTTCAGTATCTCACATTTACACAACCAGATCTCTCTTATGCAGTGCAGCAGATTTGTCTTTGCATGCATGATCCCCGCGAGCCACATTTAGCTGCACTTAAACGTATCTTACGATACGTTCAGGGAACTTTGGATTTTGGTATTCACTTATATTCATCTTCTACCACTTCCCTTGTTGGATATACAGATGCAGATTGGGCAGGTTGCCCATCCACACGACGGTCTACTTCAGGTTATTGTGTTTTTCTGGGTGACAATTTACTGTCTTGGTCTTCCAAGCGCCAGCAGACTCTCTCCCGTTCTAGTGCCGAAGCTGAGTACCGGGGTGTTGCTAATGTTGTGGCCGAGACTGCCTGGCTTCGTAATCTTCTCCGTGAGTTACATTCTCCTCTATATACTGCAACCCTTGTCTACTGTGATAACATCAGTGCCGTCTATCTATCTACCAACCCTGTTCAACATCAACGGACAAAACATATAGAGATCGACATACATTTCGTCCGTGACATGGTTACCGCTGGTCAGGTGCGCGTTCTACATGTACCCTCCCGTTATCAGTATGCCGATATCTTTACCAAGGGACTCCCTTCAACTTTGTTTGAAGAATTTAGATCCAGTTTGAGCGTTCGCCTTCCTCCCGCTCCAACTGCGGGGGATTGTTAGTCGTGTATGTATAGTATGTATATAGGCCCGATTGTAATGTGGCCTAGCCCACAATCTAGAATAATCTTGTGTAGGTTATATATTGGTTTGTACTCATCTATTATGATCAAGGAAATCATAACCTTCCAATAAAGTCTATCTGGAATACGTTAAGATGTTTTGGTAATTTTGTTCAATCATAAAGAGACGAGAAACAAAATTTAATAAAGAATCTCACGTCTGTGTTAATGTAGTATTAGAAACAAAATGATAATTATAATGATGAATCATTAAAGGTTTTTTCCAGGAAACCTAGCTCGAGTCATACTGGGGCATTGAAGTGTTGCAAGACGCCAACCAATGTCATTTTACTATTAATAGATATACGAGTGGGAGCTGTTAAATGTTATGTATAAACATTAATAAGTAAATGACTAGTATCGAACCCGAGACCTCGGGATTGCACACAATACAAACGAGAATTAAAGATTAATAAATATTAATAGTTATGTATATTTATTAATAACACAAGTTTAAGGACTAGTGATCATTAGTTATTAATTGTATGGACTAACTATCACGAATTGGTATGGAAAAGGACTAGAATGAAACTTGGTGGCAAGAAGGATCCGGAACACCCTCCTTGGGTGTATGGCCGGTCGATCACAAGCCCAAGGGGGCAACCCATTGCCCTAACTTGCTCCCAAAGTTTCCTCTAGTATATATACAAGGACAAGGGTATCTCATTCATTATCTTTTGTGCACACACTATACCCTAAAGGTTTCTTTTCCTCTTGCTTGTTTCCAGCCGATCGAACACCCCTAAACACTTAGGGTTTTTCGATTTTGTTTTCCCAAAAACAATACTTGTGTTTAATCTTGAAATTACTTTAATTCGGGATTAGTTTGTGTGTACAAGAACGAGGTAATAACTCTCTATAGTTATTATCAAGAGATCGATAAACAAAGCGGTAAGGGGTTTATCATTGATCTAATTACATAAAGTTCAAGACTTGCTTACTTGATTCTTGTTCGGGCTAGATTCACCACGGTACGTTCCTATTATGTTTTGGTTAATATTTATGTGTTATACTTGATCCTTGCTTCCGTATATACGTGTACTTTGGTTGTCATATTCTAACAATACCATCATCCATACTTTTTTCCCCAATTTTAGAATCTCAAATTTCTTCAGAAACCATTTCATTATCTACATCACTCCTTTTGTTACTCAAATATTCAATAACATGATCACTAAACTTCAATGGTTTGTTCGACATGATTAATTCTATATACTAATCAACAAAACATCGAAAACTACACAATTTAAAGAAAACAGGAGAAATTGAATTTTGGCGTCAAATCTTCAAATTTGGGGGATTTCTCAAAACTTAACAAAAATTTAATCCAAGCTAATCATTGTGTGCGCAATGATGAGCTGAATCGAATGATGGTTTCAGAATTAGAATTCGTTTTGAAGATATATTAATGAAAGTTTAAAGGAGTGAAAATGGCGGGAAAAACGGTTACATGAGAGAGAATATATTCACGTCCGAGTTGTTTTTTTAAGATCCTCCATTTCAGTCTCACATAATGGACACTACGGTTAGACATTTTTATCTTCATTTTAGATTACTTTTATAACTGCACTTAACATATTTGGATAAGGTCCTACAATACTAGTTCACTTTTCACATATACTTGAACTATTAAAAGAAGCAAAGCTGAACCCCTGATAATAAGCTGACCATTTGTGAGACTTTTTAAATTCATTTGAACCTGTCTTATTTAAATCTGCCCTTTTAAATCGATTTGAACCCTCTGATTGTGCAAATAAACGTTATAAGTTGACACAACTGATGCAATTGCCTCATCAAGAATTAGAATCTGACTTTTCTTGAGTAGTATTCGGCCAAGGCAAACTGGTTTTTGGGTTGTCATATCCCTGATTAAATCAAGTTCAAAGGTTGTCTACCTAAATTTCCTTACAATTGAGTGACTAACAAACATACAATCTTTAAATTTGTGGGTAAACTACACAGGTATGGAACGTTTGTGGCCAAAGTGTGAGAATGAAAACTTCACATTTCTCACAGGTCGTCTTCCAAAACCGGTTACAACTCAAAGTATGATCCGAATACATTAACGAATTCAAACAAGCTCCATTTTCATTTAAATTTCATGTAGTAGCAATAGTATTGTTTCATTCATGTTTCAATGCTTATATTTGGGAATTAATTTGCACACTCAAACTTTTGATTAGGACACTCCACTGTGTACATTGGATACTTGTACAAGGTTCACAGTGTGCTTTAACTATCTGTACAATTGAGTGTCCCAATCACAAAGTTGAGTGTGTAAATCACCTCCCCTTATATTTACACAACCTTTGACCTGTAAAAGTCAACTTTGAGTCCATGTGGTGATATTATTCTTACTAAACTGTGATCAAAATTTTACATTCTGTCCAAAAGTAAGGAACATATGGCAACAGTAAAAAAGAGACATGTAATACCATTTTACTTCTTTCTTTACACCATTTTTACCCCTAGTGCTACATGGAACAAGAATTAATGTCAGCCAATTTATATGTTAGCTTCTTCTGTTGTTCCCGGCTTCAAATTCTGTTGGAAAATGGATATTCGCAAATGATTGGCAGTGAAGTAACTTCGTATTCCTGAAACATGATTAGTAGCTTTTCTAAGTACCAGTAAACACTTTATAATATATGTACTTCAATAGTTTGACTCAAAAGTCAACTTTCTAACAATTTCAACCCATTGTAGAAGATATATTTGCAAATCAAAATTTTTCTTGAATTTATTTATACTACGAGCATCTTTATATCATGTCAAGTGTCATTATTGTAATAATGAACAGATTTTGACTTTATTAAGAAGTCAAAGTAAGAACTATACCTTGATTATAACTAGTACAGTGATTATAAACGGCTAGCTGAAACGAATTTTTTTAGGGGCGGCGGAGATTTAACTTCAAGTTCAGTATGTCATATAAAAATTAAATTGCAGTAAAAATAAATAAATAAATAAATAAATATCTTTGATAGTTTTTAGTCTAAGTTAGATGTATGTTTTTTCATTGACTTAGAGAAAAAAATTACCTCCAGCTTGATATATCAGACCCATGAAATAGAATGAATGTTTCTATTACGACCAGAAGCTATAACAACAAGAACAATTGGTGCACCACCTGCAGACAAGGTGAATCTTCTTGCTTACTGAACCATATATTGATAACCTTTTAAAAATAAAGTGAGGAACTGAAGGAATCAGCCTTCCTTTGACACACAACAAGCACACTCATAGCAATTACCAGAAATCGACTCTCATGTATTACTTGCTAATACCGTATATTACTTGCTTACAATATGGAACACAGATTACATACAATATGAAAGCTACTACCTATTTATAGACTAAACTAAAGTACATAACAGATAACATGGGTACTAACTACTAACCCACTAAGCTATAAAACAGGAAACAATAACTCCGCTTGCTGAGTTGCTGGAAACTCTTTCAACCACAAGACCTGGTAAACCCACTTCCTTTTGTTGAATACTTAGTCCACCAGTGAATAATCTGACCCATGACTACTGATCCGCGACCCACATACTGATCCATGACCCACAACCTGATTTAACCCATCAAGATTATCCAACAGGAACATCATTCACATCCGACAAGGAAATAACTGCAATCTTCATCAAACATAAGACAATTTATAGAGAACGGATAAAGTACCTGTTAAAAAAGTTCTTTATGCAGTGACTTCTTTTTTGCCGTGGAAATGTTCAAAATCATCACTCGACCACGGTACAGGGGACTTCTGCTTTTGGTGCCTATGCTATTAACGGCTTTAAATGTAGCAGAATGTGCCCAAATAATCGGTTTTTATCTCGGATGTAAAACCACATGACTCAAGAAGCCGTCTAGACCCAGCAATACGCAGACCTTTCATCCTAAAAATACTCGCTGGAAGATGACTAATGCCTGTTCCAGTGATATCCAACTCTTTTAAACATTCTAACCGTCCAATTTCCTCAGGCAATTCCGCAACTTGAATACAATTACTGAGGTCGAGATCTACAAGCTTTGGACATTCTTCGGGAATCTGAAGTTCGACCAAATCAGCACAATTCGTGACTCTTAGCGTCTCAAGATTTGGAGTAACCCCAAGGTGAAGGGTCCTCGACTTAAAATTATAAAGGTTGAGAGTTACGAGCTTTGGATATTCAGCAAGCATACGAAGTTCGACCATATCACTCTCGGCGAAGCAGTCTCTGACAAATAGGGTCTCAAGATTCGGAGTAATCCCGAGGTGAAGGGTCCTCAACTTTAAAAAACCGAGGCCGAGATTAACTAGCTTTGGACATTCAGCAGGCATGTGTAATTTTCCCAGTCTATTGCAACAATAGATACGTAACTCCTTTAGATTTGAACTTCTACTAAATAATGACAGTTCCAGAGGCTTAGCTTCTCAAGATTTGGAGTAATCCCGAGGTGAAGAGTCCTCAACTTTAAATTACTGAGGTCGACAGATCTGAGTTTTGGACTTTCAGCAGGCATGTGTAATCTTTCCAATGAACAATTCTTGATATGTAACCTCTTTAGTTTTGGAGTAACATGGAAATGAACTTCAACCAAATCATGACAACCTGTAAGAATTAGTGTCTCAAGATTCAAAGCCACACTAAGGTCAAGGGTCCTCAACTCTGAACCGGAGAACTTTAGGAACTTGAGCTTTAAAAGAGGCTGTCAGAAGCAACAAAGAATGGAAAGATAAATGTTAATTTGTGTAATGACTAACAAAAATAAAACTACCAACTACACAACCATTATTCTACCTTTTCTTCTCCATTATCCCAAAGATTCGGAGCCACACTAAGGTCAAGAGTCCTCAAATAAAGTGAATATAAGAACTTTAGGAACATGAGCTTTAAAAAAGGCTGTCATAAGCAACAAAAAATGGAAAGATAAATGTTAATTGCTGCAATGACTAACAATAAGAGGGAAAGATAAACTGCCAATTAACCAAACCAATATTCTACCTTTTCTTCTCCATCTTTCCAAAGTTGGACCATATTGCTATACTTCATTTCAAGTCCAACAAGATTTTTTGCTTGAAATGTTTTCGGTAAACTTGAAAAAGGATAACCACTCCATTTGAGAAACTGTAAGGCACTTGGAAGGTGTAGACTATCTTCATCAAAGTTCCACTTGCTAAGTACGGCGTCACATACAATTGGGGTGTGCACGTGAAGAAATCTAAGTTCCTTCATGTTTGCGAGTCCGTTCATTAAAACTTCAAAATTCAATCCGTATGCATCCAGTGTTATACTACATTTTGTTGCTTGGGAACCCTGTAATTCAAATAGCAGTGACCATGAGATTTGATATTCTAAGATTAGAGTTTTCGTTAAATTTTGAATTTTTTGTGTTTTGTTTAAAATTGAAGCCGGTGGTTGATAGGTCTTAATGTTTTTTTACTATTAACTTAGAAGAATTGGTTGAATGGTTTGAGATTTGATAACTAAGGTAAGGGCTTTGAATTTTCGTTAAATTTGGGGGGTTTGGTTTAAATTGAATGATAAACACCCGTTTATAAATTAATTGGCTTGTTATCATGAAGAAAAGAATGCTCACTTTTTAGTTCAACAACCCAAATAACTTTAGGGGATATATAGAATCAACGAACACAACCAGATAATATATGAATCTCTGAAAGGCGTGTAAACACTTTCAGATCGAATCAATTTGGTGGTTCTCCCGAATTATTCAATCGGATACAATTCAGAAATTGAGAACGTTTTGTATGGTTTTTGTTTGAGATTTTTATGAACCAGAAAAACAAAACGACCAATGGAGAAAAACATATATACCTATGAAAACGGGATTAGGGCCATCATAACCGCCTTTTGGGCAGGTTTCAAAGTTATCAAATTTAGTCCCTCAATTTCTGAAAATTTGATTTTCTAAGGAACTTTTAACATAGCTCGACCCCAGCCACGGGCGCTGCCCCTTGGACCCTGCTCCAAGGGGCTGCCGCCCCTGGAACCCCGCTCCCAGGGGCGTTGCCCCTGGACCCCTGTCCCTTAGGGGCTTCGCCCCTAAGATCATAAAAAATTCAAATAGGTGTGCACTCCGCACATCCAAGCCTAAATGATGACTTATTATGACGAAATTGGTCAAACAAGTTAATCCAATTACACTAAAATATCCAACAATAACTTGATACTTACCGAGTCATTAGCCAATATACCAAAAATTTCCTCATGAATCCACAAGCGGCTATGCATTTCAGGTTTATTGGGGTTCACACGACGAACAATATTCTTGCCCATTTCTTCAATTTGGTCATGCATCCCCAACTACTCATCTTTAGATATATTTATAAGGGATCTCTGCTCAAGAACCCTTAAGCCATCTTCAGCACAAAATCCACAGCTTTCAAGTCCTCTAATTGCATCATCTTTATACCAACCTTTGAGTAAGCATACAACATCTAGAAATATTTCCTTGTAATCCTTCTCAAGACCTTTATAGCTGAGTTCCAATTTTTCCATAGTTTTCTCCAATGGAATTTTTTTTTAGTCTTTTTAAGGTATTTATCCACTTATGCTCATTTTGACCATATAGCATCGAACCCAAAAGTTTGATCGTTAGGGGAAGACCATCAGCATATTGTACAACTTCTTTTGAAAGCTCTTCATACCCTTCAATGGGAATATCTCTTTTAAATGCATTCTTACTCAAGAGACAAATCGCTTCCGCGGGCGATAACAGGTTGACATCATTAATGAACTTCACTCCGTGGGCTGACAGAACTTGCTTATCTCGTGTGGTAATGATAACTCTGCTTCTAAATTTGAACCAGTCAGGCTCGCCTGCTAACGCCTCAAGTTGTTCTATATCATCAACATCATCTAGAACAATAAGAACTTTTCTCCCACGTATCATCCTTTTCATCATGTTTGTTCCTTCATGAACACTACTTACAGTGATGCTTCCTTGACTTAACACGCTAGAAAGAACTTGTTGTTGCAACTTATTCAAACCGTACAAAGAGGATTTTGAAACTTCCCTTACATTTTCAACAAAGGCTTTACCGTCGAACTGGATGTATATTCGATCAAAAACAGCTCCTGCCAAAGTTGTCTTCCCCCCACCTCCCATCCCCCATATCCCAATCATGCGGACATCATTAGCATCAAGTTCTAAAGATGAAAGGAAATCTTTTATTCGCCACTCCATGCCTACTAACTTTCCATCAACACTCGTATATCTTTTTGAAAATATCGTCATCAATTTCCTTGATCAATTTGGATTCATCCCTGGTAACAATGAAGATGATCTAACAAATTACTAATTATCAAGATGATCTAACATTAATTCATATAGAAATGAATTAGGAATAATTACCCATTAGCAGTCTTCTTCGACTCCCACCCAGCCAGATCGGCTGCTTCTTTTAAAGCCTTCCTCCATTTCCCAACAGCTTCTTTATTTTCATGTTTTTTAAAAGCTTCTTTAACCACCCCACTTTGGTTACGGATTTCCGTGGGCTCCACATCATAAAAGACCGGGTAAGCAGTCTGCTCACTAGCCTTCCGGCACTCCATAATCTTGACAAGCTCATCTAAGCACCAAGATGAACCAGCATAGTCCTTAGAGAACACAATGATGAAGAATCTTGAGTCTTCAATGGATTCCATGAGCTGGATGTCGATCGTTTCCCCTTTTTTTATTCGCTCATCATCTTTATATGCATCCATGCTTTTTTGCTTAATGGCTTCATAAAGATGGCCAACAAAGGAGTTACGAGTGTCTTCACCTCTAAAGCTTAAAAAAACATCATATTTGAAGCTCTTATGAATGGATGAAGTTGAAGTAGACGCCATTGAAGTTACTGTTGAATGATTGTATCAAGCCGCTGGATGAGATGAATAACCTTTTTAGAGCAATGACCAACAAGACAATAGTAATGTGAAGGTAATTGTGTTTTTTGTGGAAATAATATTTTGAATAACGTGGAGAATAATTAAACAAAAGTTGCAAGTTTTATCCTCGTATTGTTGAGATTAGCAAATCTATACTACAAATAAAGTACTGTAGTAAAAATAGTCTATGTTGAATGTTGAAAAATGGTCAAGATTTTAGCATATTTGGAAAGTATTGAAATTAAAAGGAAATGTTAAATACATATGTTTTAAAAAGAAACTATTAATACACATCAAAAACTGGATTGACAAGGGACGCTTCAAACCTGACGGGTTGACAGTTTTAATTGGACCCGGTTTTTCGACCCAACACGTTGGGATGACCCGGTTTAAATTGGCCTGTTTTTCGACTGGAACGATTCAACCGGTTGAACCACCCGGGTCGAATCAGGTTTCAAAACATTATATTTAATCCCCAAATCCTGAAACTTTTATTATTTTTTGTTTATAAGTCATAAGCCTTTTTATCACTAAAACTATCTGCCGCTATAAAATCCCGTTGCTATGCACGGGTATTCGTCTAGTATGATTAAATAGCTAAATCTTAGTAATTCAATTTTTTATCACAAAAATAAAACTTTTTTTTTTCATAAGAAAATATCTCAAAAACGATTTATGGTTACGCAAATTAAAGATGATTAATTTATCAAGATGGTCATTTCTTTGTTTCTTAAATGATATCATTACCTAAACTAGTTATAAGTCTCGTGCACGTACGGGGTATACACATAAATCAAATTTATTTTAAAATTTTGGTTTACTATATGAACATATAAGAATTTACTCGTAAAAATTGTGATATAAGTAAAACTAATAAATATGCATGAGTTTGTCATTGTGTATTAATATCTATTGATATTTTGTACAAAATTTTATTAGATGAAAGATTTAACTTTGGTTAGCTAACATAGATGTTGAGGTTGAGGTTGTTGTGGTTTTTTAACTTTAAATATTGATATCATGTTGTACAAAATGTGCGAGTTTAGAGCGTCGATAAAGTTAAAATATACTCCGTAAAGTTTTTTAAAAATGTTTTTCCGGATACCCGTATATAAACTTTAAATAATAATTACACGAGTCGTTATTATAAGTACAATTGCATATATTTGATATCATGTTGTATAAAATGTGCGATTTTAGTAGTACGAGCTCTGTCGTTGTTATAAGTTAAAATATATCCGTATATAAACTTTTATTTAGCAACGTACATAGTAAAAGTAATTCGTATATTTATAAAATTTTGTAAGTTTAATAGATGGAAGTCTTAAGCTAATACTAATACTCATGTAATTGTAAACAAAATTCTTATTATAAAGTATAGGTGGTATAAAGTGTAAGGGTTATTTGTTTATTATTTAAATTTATCAGAAATATGAAGATTTATAATTTTACACTTACCTCCATATATATAATATATTTAAAATTCAACCACAAATGTTTTATTAATTACCTCATCGTTTTTTAAGTTTTTATTTTCATAAATTTGACACCTATATTTTTATGTGTTTTTTTCTTCAAT
The DNA here is from genome assembly GCA_030686995.1 of Artemisia argyi. Classification (NCBI taxonomy): domain Eukaryota; kingdom Viridiplantae; phylum Streptophyta; class Magnoliopsida; order Asterales; family Asteraceae; genus Artemisia; species Artemisia argyi. The sequence continues at coordinate 229,888,997 of CM060701.1, forward strand.
CAAATTTTTTACCAAATTTATTAAAGTTTGACAAAAATTAATTCAATTTTAACTTTTTATTGGCCAATTGTATTGCTCGATTTTGCCTATGTGTCAAAATCGAGCTTTCCTATTGGTCCAATTTTTTTTACACTAAGATTGATTTTGCAAAATCACTCCGAAATGATGTAATTCCTTTATTATATAAAAGATTTTAATGAATACAGAGTTAACATTTTAAACTAGTTGTACATCTATTTATGTAAACTTCAAGTTGCACATCTATTTATTTATTTTATTTCGAGAAATGATATATCAACAAAAACAAATTAACAAAGCAATTCACAAAATGAGGTGTTACTCCCTAATTGGTGTAATTTTATATACTTTCTCTCTCTTCTCTTTGATTAAGCCAATCAGTGAGTGACACCTCCTTTTGTGGATGATTTTGTGAATTTGTTTTATTGGTTCTCATTGCTCTTTTATTCAAACCAATAAATTGTGAGCTCTTGTTGGTGTATTATTTGATTTGTTCGTGTGTGTGAGATATGTTTGTATAAATTATAGTAGTAATTTTATATTTTTCGTTAGGTATTGATCATAAAAGATAAAAATAGGTGAGCTTGGTGGTATGATGAATAGTGATGTGAAGCTCATGTAAAGCTAGTGATAGAGATGACTAAATATCTAACCTAACCTAATCACAAGCTTCAAATACAAGTTGCAAACATGTCTCTTACACATCAAAATACAACTTGTCATGGTTACTCCTGAACAGAGATTTTTTATTTGTGTTGTTAAGTAAATATCAATACATATTTATATTTATATTCATAGTTATATTCTTATATACGTAATAAATTATAAGTGTTTTAAAATCTTAGTAAACTCACTAATGATGATGTATCATTCTGTTAATAAGTTTTTATAGTTCATATGATGTTTTGAAACCCAGTTTGATTTGACCGATTGAACCATTTTTGGTCAAAAAAAAAACAAGTCAATATGAACCAATTCGGTTCTTGAGGTTCGAAAACTCAATTTGACCGTAGGGTTTCATGTGATCCCGGTTGACTCGATTCACTAAAACTGGTCGGATTTTGTAGTTTTCTTTTTAAAAATTATTTATATGAAAACCATTTTTTTCATAAGTGATTAACTCGGAATCGACCCTACCACTAGTGAAGCACTTTTGTCTTCGTAGAAGAACTAAGTAGATATTCTTATTGACGAGGATGAAGATCATAGTGAACTTCATTTGTTAAGTGATTGTAGACTTCATGCATATCATACTTCAATTACTTAACATTAAGGTGTTTCGATGATGATTTTTCATAATAAGTGTAAAAGTGAAGAAACAAAATTATCACTTAAAAAAAAATAAAAAATAAAAAAATCTAAACGAATTTTTTGAAAAAGAAAAAGTAAAAATAATTTTTTTCTAAATGTTGCGTTAAAGTAAAAAGTAAAAATATTAGTGTCATTTTTCTAAGTGGTAAAAAAATGTGTATGGATAAATGAAAAAGCTTGCAACAAAAAAAATGTAGAAAAGTTTGATAAGTGTAAAAAAAATGTTGTGTCAATAAGTGTATAAAAAGATTAGTGTTAAAAAAGTATACCAAGTGTAAAAAAATTAGTGTATGAATAAGTGGTAAAAAGAAGTATAGTAAGTGTAAATAATAGTGTGTGAACAAGTGTAAGAAAGATAGTGTAACAAGTGTAAGGAAATTAGTATGAATAAATGGTAAAAAGAAATATAATAAATGTGATAAGTGTTAAAAAAATAGTGTGTGAATAAGTGAAAAAAAAATTGTAAAAAAGTGTATGAATAAGTAGTAAAGAAGTATAATAAGTGTTAAAAAAAGAGTGAAAAAAAGTCAAATGACTAAAGGTGAAAGTCAACACAAACCACAAAGACCATTACTGTAACATTTCTATTTGAAAAAAAGTCAATGGACGATCGATGAAAGTCAACGCAAACCACAAAAACCATTGCGCTATAAGTATACTAAGTGGTAACCGGTCAACCATGTCACATACCGGTTAATATTATGTATATTATTCAAAATTTGAAAGTATTCTAGTGATACTAATAATAAATATAGTTGGTTATTTATTTCATTCTTTTTGACAAAGTATCTTACCTATTTTTAAACTTGACCTTTTCTAAAACTTGCTTATATGATCTCTTAATAAGTGAAAACTAGACTCAATTTATGTTAATCTCAATCTTTTCATTACAGTCGCAATTTTTCTTTACATTTTTTTTCTTATACAAAGAGTATAAATTATAAACCGATCACTCTTAATTCTAATTCCGCTACTAATGATAACACTTAGTCAAGATTAATTAGCTACTACGGTTTCTTTACGTATAAACAACCATAACTAAACCGGAACATCACTACTCTCGTTAAGTCAACAACCTGTGTGTTTGGGTTTACTACTTTACTTAATTCACTCGTATAATGGTGGAGGGACATAGTGTATTTTTATCATTTAAGAATTGCTATAAGAGTAAATATAAACAAGCAACATGAAACAATAGATCGTATAGAAGCAAGCAAACATAACGTAATTGGTATCGATATATGTATAAAATAAAATTTATAAAAGAATACCTGAGTGATTTGCTTTCTTTATGTGTTAGACCCGTTTCCCGGGTGTTGGGACCCCACCCTAGATGAAATGGATAAAGGCCTTATGAGATTGGCTAGTAAATAAATGTAAGGTTTTAGTCAAACCCGATAGTCAATTAATAGTCAAAGTATGACTAATGTAGTTATGTAAATATGATGTGCAACTTAAGGGACCTAGGTCGCCAAGTATTAAACATGTTATAAAGTTAGTAGTGGCTAAAATAAGAAGAAAGAGACTTGAGAGGCCATTCTTGCCATGGACCCAAACTTGTGACTAGCTTGTATATACTAGAGTCTTCCACACTTTTCATCATTTGTGTAGAGGGTGTTTGTGGTCCGGTTTTAGAAGGAGAAAGAGAGGGAAAGTTGGGTGATGACCTAAGATGAAGAAGATGATCAAGTCTTGATGTTTATAGTCTCCCTTAGTTATGATCATAACAAGTAAGTCTTTATGTTCATGTTGTTATTGAAGCTTTGGATTAAGAGGAAAGTCGGAAATCATCATATGATCAAGATATGATCATATGATGATGTAGAAAGGTAGATGATTATGTTTTGATGGGTTTTGTTAACCCTTGTTATGTATTTGATTATTATGTTGTTAGGTTGTGATTATTTATGAAGGTTGATGATGATGGATCATTGTGTTGTTGATGTTCTTGATGTGCTTAGCTTGGAGCTAAGGTAAGTAAAATGATGATAGCATAAGTTATATGGATTTCTATCATTATGTGTTATGTATGTTTAAGATGAGAAGATGAGCTTGGGTTATGCTTATGTGATGCCATGTTTATGGCTTATGTGTTGATGAAGCTATGGATATGTTGATGTTATGTGCTAGTTGAGATTTTGAGTAGTGAGCCATGATGTAAGTGTTTTATGTATATGATGCATTATGTGGATTGAAGTATGATGTATGTTATGATCGTTTTACTTACTAAGCCTTTGTGCTTATGGTTTAGTTGCCTAACCCTTTTGCAGGTTGGAATGCTTGTATGGATGGCTTGGATATAGTGATTAAGGAATTGGAGATGCAAGATTAAGGTAGTATGCGTTAGGAGCTTAGGTAGAATACCGAGCTCTATGTTGATATTGTACCCCCGTGAGTCATTAGTGTTTTGTAAAGTATGATCAAGTGTCATATGTATGAATTGGTGGTCAATTGGTAAGTTATAACATGGTTCATGTATTTTATGGTCAAGTTAAAGGGGCGTTTGGATTATGTGTAAGTATACCCATTTTGGGTGGTTAACGGGTCAAGTGTATATGGATCATGTTTCATATGTCAAAGTAATGTTAATGGTTAAGTTTGGTAAGAAATTGAGGTGATATAAGTGGGCTTGTTGGGTAATGGGTCAAAATGGGTTTTGTTCATAACCCGTCAACTTTTAAAAGTACTATTTCGGGTTGATTGAGTATGTAAACGATTTTGTACGTTATGTTAATTGCTTTGAGTGAGTTTGGTGTGGATATAAGGTAGCAGGGGTCGATTATTGTGAAAAAGGGCCAAATTTCGGTTTGGATATCCCAAATTTCGGTTTATACCGAAATTTGGTACCAAATTCCCAAATTTCGGTTTGATTCGGACAGATTTTGGTAAACTTTGAAAAATCATATCTTTTAATTCGTATGTCGTTACGGGTCGCGCCACCCGTCGTTTTGAAGGTAATTGAGTCTACTTTCATTTAAAAATAGTCTCAAGTCCTGAATGTGTATAGATTTTTGTCAGTTTTCCAAAGAGTGACAGCATGTCCATAAAAGTCAAGCGTTTCTGCGTATAAAGTTTTAAATTTTGACCAAAGCGGGCTCGAGGTGTAACATTATGATCCTCGCCTTTCCAAAAGCAAGTGTTGAAGTTTTGATTGATAGATATGAAAGTTGTAAAGAAAAATGAGCTTAAGAGAGTAACATATATATAAATGGCTATGTATAAAATAATTTTTTTTTTCAAACTTGATGGCTGTACCAAGGACTTACGCGTTTGTTTGTTTCGGTTGACGCAAAAATAAAATATAATTTTTATTGTATTGTTGAGTGAATTTCATTTTTGGTCCTTCTGATTTGGCCAATGTTTTGGTCGCCATCCGAATTGCGAACATCCTTATTTTAAACTTTAGGCTGGATATTTAGTCCTTCGCGAAAGTTAAATGATTAAAATACCCTTTGTCTTCTTTCACTTTCATTTCCGGATATTGTTTACGTAACAAAGATCAATCTTTGCCACTTTAAATTTTTAAGATTAACTTACAAACCTACTTTCATAATTTTTTTTTCCAAAAATTAAGCTCTATTAAATCGTTAATCGTTAAGTGAAAAAAAATATACCACAACAACGAGCATTAAATTATCTTTCTATAGGCGAGCAATTTGAAATATTTTCGAAAAACTTTTTTTTCTTCGTATGTTTCACTTTTTTTTTCCCCTGTTGTTGTTGAAACTTGCTTGTAAAATCACATATGATTAAACACTAATTTGAATATTCGAATATCTAAACAAATACTAAAATGAACATAACTTTTTTTTAATAATATTTCAAAAGTTTCATCGTTTTTTCTTTAGAAACTAGATATTCAAACTTTCCAACCATATATAACACATTATATTTCGAATTATATATTAGCCAGTTAATTCATCAAAGTTGGATTTAACACATAAAATCACATGTGATTTTAACCACACGTGATCCAATCACATGTGAGTTTTAACACATAAAATACACGTGTTGTTATCACATATGATTATAGAAGTTCACGAATGAACTGCTATAATATACAATTCAAATACAATGTGTGATGTATTGTTGAAAATCCATAAATGTGTGTTTTTTACTGCAAAAAATGGGAAAAGTTTTGCTTTATAAACAAATACTCATGTTAATTTTAGTACATATATTTAGTGTTCGAATTTCGATGTTAGTGTTAGATCACATGTGAATTTCAATACTGAAAAAAAAACGTGAAAAAAAAACGACAAAATAAAAGTTTTTCGAAAGTATGTCAGAATGTCCATATTAGGAACATAATTAAATGCTGTCGTAGTTGTATAATTTGTTTCGTCTAACGATAAACCGTTTATAAGATATTTAAATTATAAAAAAATATGTATAATTGAATTTTTAATTTAAATATTTACTAATCTTTGTCTTTTTTTCTCAATAGAAAAATAAATTGCTGAAATTTGTCATTTTTTTTTGGACGGCAATTGTGGCTACGAGTTGAGATCCATGTATAACCCATACATACCATAGAACCTAATAACCAATCATAGCCACCATTTATATTTTTCACATTTTTTTTCAAAACAACATATCTTGGAAACGGTAAATCTTCAAGCTACAAAAAAAAAAAAAAAAAAAAAAAAAAAAAAAAAAAAAAACCATCGCGACGAGAATTAAATGATCTTTCTATATATATGCATTGTTATATACTTTCGACGATTTTTTTTTCTGGGCGAAAAAAAAAGTTCATCGAAAAAGAAGTTTATCGAAAGTATATAACAATGCATGTCTATAGAAAGATAATTTAATTCTCGTCGCGATGGTATTTTTTTGTAGCTTGACGATTTACGGTTTACGAAATATTTAAGTTTTAAAAAAAGAGTGAAAATTTATTTTTTTATTTTGATAAAAATAAATGAGTGACTAAGATTGATTGATGGTTCTATGGTAAAAGTTGAATCTATAAAGAACTTTTGGCTTGTGGCTACATGGCCCCTAGCCCAGAAGGCATAGCGAGCCCACACAACCAGGTTGGGTCCAGCCCAGAAGGCAATGACACCCTTCCCTTTAGGCACACGGGAGGAAATCCCTATCGCCCTAGACAAGACTCGAACTTGATACCTTGCCTAGGAGGGTAAAACCTCCATACCGCTAGACCAGAGGCCCATTGGTGCCGAAATTTGTCATTTGGTATATGATAAAAGTTTCTTCGTTTTAAAAAGAACGAGCATGGTAGCTCGCGCGTTGCCGTGGGAGTATGTTGGACCATAGATTTTGCAAATTTTAGTTGGTTGTTTGTTTATGTTGAGTAGATGGGATTAGAAACAATAATTTTAGTTGTGACTCAATGAATTAATCTCGCCTTGATAACTTTTCTCATCTTCATAGCTTACTTGATAATCCATGTTGGGAGCAAACGAATATGCCGTAAGAATCGTACCTGCTCTGTAAATTTTCTTCCAAAGCTTTCGGGAAATCTGTATTATTCTAAAAAGATTAAGCATTACATTATTTCATTGGTTAAATATTACCCCAAACATTAGCGTTAAAAATGGCTTACTGAAGATATAAACATTTGTAATAAGTATATCCAAAACAACTTATATCACGCATACATTATCAACTAAGAAGTTTCAATAACAAATCACAAACGGCCACATTTTTTTTTAATTATCAAAACCAAGAAAGAAAACATATAAACATTTGTAACAAGCATATCCCAAACACTCCTAAAATAACCATTAAAAGGCAACCCATAAACTACTAATCAACTTTAACAAAAAGCAATTAGACAAAGCAAATATGCAGATGGCCAAAAAAATAGTTAGTAAACATTGGTGTGTCCACTTTCATAACATGTCTATAAATACAGATATACAGATACCCATTTTAACTCAACTTCATTCGATACACACCTCCGCTTGTACCAGAAATCCTATGATTCCTGACAACACGCAGTCTAGAAAAGCAATTCCACGTGGCGTAAAAGTCTGTTCATGCAAGCTGTTAGTAGCGGCTATTATCAAAAAATCAAGAACCATATATAAAGAACAACTACAAAGAATAAATCATTGTATGCAATGAAACACTCACTTATCGAATGAACAACAAGTGTACTTGGCACCACGTTTTATACGCGTACAGTCGAAAGACGGGTATGGCCAATACCTGTCCCTAAAAAATTATTAAAAAAAAAGGAAAAAATTTACGTGAACAACCGGCTGCAATATAAATCATCAAATGCAACAGTTACTATAAGGTAGTACCGTGTGTATTTAGACACTTACTCTCGGGCCAAACGCTATCTTGATTGGACAAACTGTTTGGCAGATGTCTACCTGATGGACCTTCACGCACAGCACCTATAAAAAAGAAAAGAAAAACAACATATAAGCGACATTCAATATAATTTATGATACATACTTACTTCTAAAGTAAATGCCACCTTCACCAGGCAACGCATCCCGCACATCGTCTCGTACACCATTATGCGATAAACGTCTTCGTTTAACAGCCAACTCACCTCCTAAGCGAATCACCGAAACCGAATCTCACGGTAGTTGTGTTGCTGCCTGCTCCCCCACCTAAACGTCCAATATGGCAAAAATAGTTCCTTTTACCCAATAAAAAAAAGTAAAAAAATTGGTGAATACAGAGATCTAAAAGTTTAAACTATTATGATCCTAATTACTATAATTATGTAACGTTTGAACTATACCTGGAACCATGAAATGTAAGGAACAACTCTAAATAAGTTTGTATAAACACTCCCCTCAAATACTTCATATCGAATTCAACATCAACTCAAAAAATTTGCAACTATTAAATTCTAAAAACAACTTGTAACCGAGGACCTTTTGGTTTGAAAATATACTAATTTATTTTTCTCAAACAACCAAACTCTTAAGAAAAGTAAATAATCGAGTTTAAGGTAACTATACACTTACTCCGACCAAGTGTGCTTACTTAAGTTAGAACCGTATTGTAACATGACCTCATCAGGCACCCCTTTACCTGTAGTTCGTTTCAGCTGCGTTCTTTTTCCTGCATCCGATCTCATCTCGTGCAGCCATCGCGTTAAATGCCAAACCTAAAGAACCCATAATACCACACCCTAACACACATTAAAAATACCCAAAACCCAGAGTATCTGCCATTGCATCTTACCGCAAGGCTACTGCTGCCATTGTAGCATACTGTTGCAGCCCCCTGTTTTAAATAAAATAAAACTAATATGCTCATTTTCTGCCAGATACAAATCAGAACCCAAATCGACCCGTTGGATAGGTCGAAGTTTCCACTTCTAATGTAAACAGATCCATTTGACCAGAAAAAACAAACTCCAATCCGATAGTATGCACATATTTGTTCAATTAAATAGTTAAAGAAATATAGAACCTCAAATTTCAAAGATGTTACTGTTTGAATAACCATTCGCTTTAACAATCTCTTATGCCATGTGGATCATTTGCGAGCACTCAATCTGCAGCCAAAAAGCTTGCTATACTTAAAATAAAATAATTCATCGAAGCACAGTTAAGCTACTATTATAAGCAATTCCTAAAAACCAAATCTTTGCTATTAATATAAACCAATATGGCATAAGAAAATCTAATCTTTCTACTTAATAGCAAAGATTTCTAATTGATTGACTTTATACAAATATAATATAAACCAATATGAAAATATAATCTTTCTACTTAATAGCAAAGATTTGGTTGTATACAAATTTGGATACGCTATTATAAGCTAATTTATACTGATTGGTTGTTAGCAAAGATAAATTCAAGTAGGTATAGCTTTCTTTGCTATTAACTTTTGTATACGCTAATCTTTCAAAAGTTTGTATACGCTAATTTATACTGATTGATCGAAGCACAGATAAGCTACTATTATAAGCAATACTTCTACCGCTAAATTCAAGTGGCTTCAAAAGTTTTAATTCAGATGCAGAGCGTGTTAGAGCCATGAAGTTATTGTCATTAATGAGCACCCAATCAGTATAAATTAGCGTATACAAACTATTGAAGCCACTTGAATTTAACGGTAAAGGTATTGACTTATTGTGAAGTTCCCGTAACTCGTGAATTTCAGTGACAACTGATTCACTGCATTTGGGCTTTGCTCCCGCCTACATCACACAACCCCAATAGAGCATGTACACTTTTCACAAAAATCGCATAGCACAGTTTGCTATATAAATCTGCTTATGTTTTTTCATACGGCGCATAAGTTGCAAGGGCATTCGGGATTGCTTATTTAAATTGTTACAATTATTTAACTTGCTTATTTCATAAAATGGTTGATAAGCAAGCTTAACATTCTATTAAATACATAAGAATAAGATGGGATACCGTGCTCACCTTTAAGATGGAAGCCATGCTCATCATTAAGTTTGCAGACACGGTATTGACTGTTGGCCTTCGTAAATATGAATATAACATTGGCCTCCAGAGCATGGACATGCCTTCCTGCTGGTTTCTTTGGATCATCTATCACTGAAACAAAATTTGACAAATATGATACTCAAAACACCAAAAAAGTAAATCTCAAAAATTGGTGAATACAGAGATCTAAAAGTTTAAACTATTATGATCCTAATTACTATAATTATGTAACGTTTGAACTATACCTGGAACCATGAAATGTAAGGAACAACTCTAAATAAGTTTGTATAAACACTCCCCTCAAATACTTCATATCGAATTCAACATCAACTCAAAAAATTTGCAACTATTAAATTCTAAAAACAACTTGTAACCGAGGACCTTTTGGTTTGAAAATATACTAATTTATTTTTCTCAAACAACCAAACTCTTAAGAAAAGTAAATAATCGAGTTTGAGGTTACTATACACTTACTCCGACCAAGTGTGCTTACTTAAGTTAGAACCGTATTGTAACATGACCTCATCAGGCACCCCTTTACCTGTAGTTCGTTTCAGCTGCGTTCTTTTTCCTGCATCCGATCTCATCTCGTGCAGCCATCGCGTTAAATGCCAAACCTAAAGAACCCATAATACCACACCCTAACACACATTAAAAATACCCAAAACCCAGAGTATCTGCCATTGCATCTTACCGCAAGGCTACTGCTGCCATTGTAGCATACTGTTGCAGCCCCCTGTTTTAAATAAAATAAAACTAATATGCTCATTTTCTGCCAGATACAAATCAGAACCCAAATCGACCCGTTGGATAGGTCGAAGTTTCCACTTCTAATGTAAACAGATCCATTTGACCAGAAAAAACAAACTCCAATCCGATAGTATGCACATATTTGTTCAATTAAATAGTTAAAGAAATATAGAACCTCAAATTTCAAAGATGTTACTGTTTGAATAACCATTCGCTTTAACAATCTCTTATGCCATGTGGATCATTTGCGAGCACTCAATCTGCAGCCAAAAAGCTTGCTATACTTAAAATAAAATAATTCATCGAAGCACAGTTAAGCTACTATTATAAGCAATTCCTAAAAACCAAATCTTTGCTATTAATATAAACCAATATGGCATAAGAAAATCTAATCTTTCTACTTAATAGCAAAGATTTCTAATTGATTGACTTTATACAAATATAATATAAACCAATATGAAAATATAATCTTTCTACTTAATAGCAAAGATTTGGTTGTATACAAATTTGGATACGCTATTATAAGCTAATTTATACTGATTGGTTGTTAGCAAAGATAAATTCAAGTAGGTATAGCTTTCTTTGCTATTGTTAATCGTTTATTTCTAGTTACATAACTTTGAGGAACTACCTATTACAAAAAGACATAAAGTTGAAGGGTATATGTCAAAATAGCCTATTGTTGCAAAAAATGATGAAATGTAGACACAAGAAAAATAACACATTCCTCAATACTATATGATTTCAATATACATGAGTAACTAAGCAAAAAAAGATAAGACATAATATTATTTGTCTAAAAAAATCCTTAATTAGGACAAGAGCCCGCCCAGACAAGCTGTTTTATATTATTCGTAGTTGTATTCTTCCATCAATCAATAATGTCCAGACACCCCATATTCAATCACACACATTTATTTTCCTTTAAAAATAGCAAAATATGTTAACATAAAGCTATAGTTGTCACCAACTGGTAAATACTAAAGATAGAAATAGAAGCAAAAGATAAGCCAACTTATCTCGTCAACAATGCCTAGCCTTTCATTTTCCACTAATAACTATCTTAGAGCAAAAGGTACTCCAACACTCTAACAGTCTAACACCACTTTTTCAGTATCACATCACATCTCCACTTTAACATCAACACCCAAAAAACACTAGGTACCATAACATTTTAACACCCAAATAAACTAAATTTCATTACTTCAAATTAAATTACAATACTAAAAAAAAAAAAAAAAAAAAAAAAAAAAAAAAAGCATATGAAACTTAAAAATTAAAACAAATACTAAACTTAATTAATACTATACGAAAGTTTTTTTTTTTTTTTTTTTTTTTTTTTTCACATTTTTGCATTCGATTAGCATTTTTTGTTATTGTGGCAAATTCGGGTCAGTTGGAGTATTTAGAAACTTCAATTGTTTCATTTTTAGTATGCCATCATCTTTCTTCCTTGACACCTCGTACAATGCCACCACGGCCTCCGGTGAGATCAATGGGCGTGGGCGCGTCCCATTTGGGGTCTTTTCTCAAGATATCTTTCGCGTCTTCTTGAGAAATCACTCTTCCTCCTTTTACTTCTTGACGATATGCATTCCTAACCGGGTTCATAAAATCAAGCTCGTTTTCCCCACTACGAGCACCCATATAGTGGTAACGTTTCCAAATTTGCATTGAACTTTTGACAATTATGGTTCAACGTATGCCACTTACTTTTTATCATGTCCTTCTTACGCGTTTTGAGATTTTCTTTCGGTTGAACTCGTAGAGAACCTTGTCCCAAACAAATCTTTGATTTGGTCGGCTCCAGACTTTTTTGTCCTCGGAAACGGCAACGTAACACGCGGCTAATAACGTTTCCTCGGACGGTAACCAATGAACACACGCACCTAATTCGGCTTCGTTTTGGTTTTGGGGTTCGCTTGTGGGTTCAGCTAATAACGTTTCCTCACGAACTATTAGTCTAATTTACCCTGATATCTAGTAGCTTTAAAGGTTGGTAATGGATTTTTTTATGTTCAAAATAACCAAAACGAAAAAACAATATCATTTTTTTAAACGTTTTTGCATGAATGAAACTATTTGCAATAAAAAGCTAAGGATCATTAATCTACTAAGTTTATCACAATGGCTTTTCGACTATGAATGGACTAATCGTATAATACTATAATTAACTTGTTAAAAATTAGTAGTATAGCAATTTGTTACGTGGGAACAATGGTTATAGCACTGGGAGTGTGAACATGATCTTTTTATGTGGAAAAACAAAGTAATGTGATAGATACACAAAAGATTCTTTTGTAAAAACAAATAATAAAAAAAAGACCATAAGATTGCTTACGCATAGACAACTATTTTTAATTTGTCTTATTACAATTTAATAGCATATTTAAGACTTGTTAAATATAATCATTCACCATTAATCCATTATAGTGGTTAATGTTTCTGTATCATTTCAATATTTTGATACTTATTATGAACATTCCATGTATTTATTCGTTTTTCCTTGACTTATATGGTAGCTATGCTCTAGATGCATGCACATATATGTTGAAAACAATGTATTATATAATTATACTTGATGCAGGAACTTTTTTTTTTGAACGGCGAATTATATTAAAAAACTAGCAAGGAGTTAGAAGAATTACAAAAAAATAAGGTTAGGATTTTGCATTCAAGTAACCCAATTAAATGATGCAGGAACATATGTGTACCATATAAAACTAGTCGGGGACCCCGATGCGCAGTGAGGTGTTCTCGGGTGACGTTATTGAGCAATGTAGTATAGTAGGGTATCGGGGCTGCACTAGATATGAATTGTTTATCATTTCATGTATCATACAACATAGAACTATATATAATAAATGTTTTATGTGGTAGTTTGATGTCATAATATGATAATGGGTAATAGAAAAAGGGAAAAATACACAAAGGATGCTAAATTTATAATTTTTTTACAAAAGGATGTGACATGTATTTATAAGCATATGCGAATTTAGAAAGAATAGAGAGAATTGCCAGAGGGGTTTTGGAGGGGTGTGCAATAGGTGTAATCGCAAACAGGGACAGCGCCAGAACTAAATATGACTGAGTGCACAAAATCTTTTGAACTGTAATACTAGAAACACATTTCGAATGACCGGGTACATTTAAGATGCATTAAGGAAAAAATTGGTGTTTTTTTTAAATTAACACTACATCGAAAAAAAATCATGGGGTTCCAGGGCACCCGCGGGAACCCCCTAGCTCTGTCTCTGTTCGCAAAAGGCCTCCACTTAAAGAGATAATTTTTTATTAGTTTTGCATACAAATACGTATAATATTAAACATATGTGAGTCATATAATTCAAGTTTATATGCAATTTTCTTTAGTTTATAAGTGTAGTAGGGCCTTTTTGTTGTTATTATCTAAGGCCACCGAAAACCACAAGACAACCCTGAATTGATAAAGATGATTTTCATTAATGACAAGTCATTTTGTAAAAGTTTTTTTCGTAAAAATTTAATGGTTGTAGCATTTTCCAAAATACATATCAAAAGTTCATAAACATACATGATTTTTACTTGCATAAAAGAAATAATAATAATAAATTAAAAATAAAAAATAATAGATTAGAGACACAAATTGTAACGGAATGAAATATATATGCTAAGTAAACAGAAAGATCGAATCTACCCTACATCTATCAACACTTGATAATTTGAGTATCAATTCTCTATCAAACATCATTCTTACTACTACAATACATGTGTGAATGGCAAAAGTTGGTGGTTAACAACTTACATCCTAAAATATGGTAGTCTAATGGTTATTATTTTTTTAGGATTTTGCTATTTGTAGCTCTAAGGACTATGTTTAAGGAACTTAACATGCATAAGTGTTGGGAATTTTGGAAGTTCCTGCTGATAGAGATCTACTGACAGGTTCCTGCTGAAGCTATAGATGGTTTCTGCTGATATACTGGTTCCTGCTGACATAGTGTTTCTGCTATTAGTATTGTTTGTGCGGGTGTTAGTAAAAGTCAAACCCGTAATTTTAGTAGTTTGTTAGGATATGCATGAGCTATTTTAGGTAGTGATATGCATTTATTTTATATTTTATTATTGTATTAGGGTTCCTTGTGTATAAAAGGAACACTAGGCTTTTATTTTATGGACGCTTCTTGAGAGAAAAACATAACTCCAAGAAAAACATTGTGAGAGGAAGCAATAGAGATCCATAAAGGATCATTAGTAAAACCTTGTTCATAACTTTGATTGTGTTTTTATTATTTCGCTGTGCATATTCAATCATTGTTATTATATCCTAGATTGGGCTTGATCTTGGTTCAACAATTGACATCAGAGCGGGGGGCTTGATATCTAAGGTTTATTCAAGGTTTTATCGAAGTAAGGTACGAATAGAGTAGATCAGTTACGGTAAAAGATTACCTTTTTCTTTTAATCGTATTATTACCACTCATTAATTCAGTATTTGATGGGCAAATTCAAGGTTGTTCTACCTCGTACTACAACATATCAATAATAGGTCGGTCGTAATTAAAACCCATGGTTGAATATTATTCTATTCAACTGAGTGGATCTCATCTTCTTCTTTAATTGTGGATCGAAGGAACAACATTATTTTATTTAGTCATATCTTTGATTTTGTCATCTTTCGCAAGTGGTAAGAATTTAACCTCGTACATATTTAATTCATGGGACATAGGTTTTAATTAATCAATTTGTCGGTGGAGTAATAATTGTTCGCTGTTGTTAATTTAATGAATTGGTGACACGAAGATAGAATCTGGTTTGTTGTATTACATGAAAAATTCTGATTGGTGCTTAATTGTTCATGAGGCGGTGGTCAAAAGTTTTACAACTTATTGATTGGTGATATTAATTGAGTGGTAGGGCGTTTATTGATCAGTTTGTGGGATACAAAGTATCACGTGGTCACTATCTCAAATTGATATTGTCACTTTCTCGCTTTCTCGTATATTGGTTTGGGATTCTGCTGATCTGTCGCTTTCTACATCTGTTACCTCGTACCCATCTATTTATACTAATATAATGCACTTTTGTACCACCCTTTGAAGCGTCTAAAAATTTAATGCGCTGATGTGTCTGGATGGAGAGGGCATTGATATTTTAGTAAAGTACAATCCTGATTCAGCGTTCTAAACAAATACGGAGTAAGTCTTTGTGATAACTCTTCTGTTTCATTGCATTAAAAACATCCTAAACACTTCAACACACAACGCGTTTCACATTTAATGTGAATTCGGGAATCGGTTACAATTATCTCCCAAAATAAACCTTTGTTTTGTTTTTTAAAATCATATCTTTGAGTTTCTCCAGCAAGAAAATTGATATCAGCCAAAGACACCACCAATCATCCTTTGTTATTTGGTAATGATTTTGATTCTTTTATAACTTATTATTGATTGATTATTGATATTGATTTATTGATTGAAATTGTGTGTTTGTTATTTTTTTTAATTTACTATATCATTATATGATAAAAACCCTAAAAATAATTAGGGGAAAACTTTGTCAGTTCGGTTTATAAAATGTTTTCATCTAATTCGGATCTTTGATATTATATCATCAAAACCCGTTATACAAATCAAATTTAAATTGATCTTTTTTTTTAATTAGTATTATGATATATTTAAATGGATTAATGCAATGAATACAATTGTGTTTAAATCCCCGTTTTTTATTTTTATAGTTATAATATAGGTTGAATTTGTAATTGTAATCTTGGAAGGTAATCAAAATATTAAAAACCTTATACTAATCATTTCAGTAACTGTAGGAACTTTGATGCTATAAATTGAGGATGGGGTTGGGCCTAAAGGTACACATCACAATTACAAACCTCGCTGATCAATATCAAATACAACCATGTCTACCTTTGTTTCTGGGTACATCAATGATTTATCACCTGTTAAGGACAACATTAAGCTACGAGTACGTATTCTTCGTACTTGGATGCAATCTATGTTTAGCAAGCCACACGTCATCAATATGGAGATGATTGTTATGGATGAACAGGCAAGTTTTCCCCTTTATATTTCGTCCCTTACAATGTTGTTTTTGCATTTTAAAGGATAATGGTTATTTATATTTTCATGTTGTATTGTTTCGGTCATAATATCAATGCCTTTTGTACGCCAGAATACAAGGATGCAAGCAACGGTTAGGATGGCTTTGGTGAATGGTTTCAAACATCAATTACAAGAGGGCAACGCTGTCACTCTGCAGCGGTATAGTCTTGGGGAGATCCAACCCAAGTTTCGTATCGTCACAAAACCTCTGCGTCTTAGCTTCCTTTCAAATACTTTAATCGAAAAGTGTTTGGATTTTACCGGATCAATTTATGGGTTTGACTTTCGACCCTTTTCAAGCATTATTGGTCTAAAAACAGAGGAAGTTGGCCAGTTTGGTATGTATATCCGACAATTTGTTAAAATATCATTTTATACATTGGTTTATGTCAGACGTTCTTTTTTTATGTAAACCATATGACACTTTTGTAACATTATGCAGATGTGATAGGCCAGGTCGTTGTCTGTGAAGATCTTGACAACTATGACAAGAATGGCAGGGCTAGGAAGAAAAAACCCATCACGCTTATTAATGCTGAGTAAGTCATTTTAATATCTTTAATACTTGCACATATAAACTATTTTATAATAATACAAATGGAATGAGAGGGTATCATTAGTATAGTTATATCAATGTTTTGATTCATTAATGTAACACTCATTTTCTATATGCCCTAATTGCCAAGTGATGGTGTTGGCATGTTGGTACATTTTGTGGAGGTATAAGCTCTGCTCCAACAATGTAGGGTAAAAATTGTTGAAGGAACTCATTACAGTAGCTCAGTTTATAAGTAACTTATTAGTATTGTCAACGGCATGAATAATATAGATTGGAATTTCTGAAGGAAGCTTGACATGTTATATGTTAGAGCTGAACTAAGTACAAGTATTATGGCTTAATGCGTTAAATCGCTGAAGGAACTCATTATAGTAGTAGAGTATATGAGTAACTCATTATAATGTAAACGGCACGGGTTATATAGATTGAAATTGCTGAAGCAAGTTTGACATGTTATATGTTAGAGCTGAACTAAGTACAAGTAATATGGTTTAATGTGTTAGCTTTCAGTTCTTAAATTAAAATAAGACCAGCTTTTGATCTTTTTAAAAACAGATACATGCTTTGATTTTTTGAAAAAAAAAATTATATATTAGAAATGGGTCAATAATGATCAAAGTGTTTTTCTGATACATAAACCATCTCAAAAATTTTGATACTTTTCGCATTCCTTATAGAATAAGTACAACTAAGCATTTGGATAAGCAATCTCATACTCAAAGTTGCGTATTGTTGTTTAGTCTAAGCAAGCCCAAACAGCCCTTAAGCCCTTAATGTGCAGCTTTATGGTCATCATTGTTGTTATAACCATATTTCTAGAAATACAACATGTAATTTAAACTAAAATTCAAAAATCCATAAGAAAAAGTACACTAATATTAACAGTATAATTATGTGAGCAAATTAATACTTATACTCCTTACCTTTTCGAGTGGTAAAGTCAATTCCCTTATAAATACTTCATATAAACAAGTTTTTGTGCTCCTTTGAAATCCTGCTCTGCATAAGCTACTCTTTCTTATGGCTAAATTAGATTTTCTATCTTTTATCAAACTTATTATCACTAAATTACCCCTTAAGATATAACTTTTGACTCACACAAATGCATTCTTTATACCTCATTACAAGAAAGTTGCAGAGAAGAAGGCTCTCTTTGAAGCCCAATTCAAGAAATTTGTTAAGTAGATGCAATTGTGAAATTAATAACTTAATATTGACAGGGGCATTGAACTAAGTTGCACCTTGTGGGGTACTTTTGCTCAAGAATTCTCTGACTTTTTGAACAAATGCGAAGATCATGGAAAGATCATTGCAGTATTGCACCTGGGTATGATGAAAATCTGGGATGGTACGTGAAATATTAGTGTTAATTATAGTCAAGTCAGGTTTCTTGAATTTGTTCAAACTCAAGCTTATACAATGCATACTACTTTTTAACTATGTTTCTTCATACGCAGGCAAAATGGGCATCCAGAATGGGTTTAATGGAACCAGGTTGTTCCTTTTCAATGGCAAAGACACAATTCCCGGCCAGGAATTTCAACAAGTAGATGCTTTTAGGCAAATGTATCTGACAACTAACTTTTATGACGTTCTTTCAACCTATATCTTATTCTAATATATGTTTCTTCATAACTCCATTATCTTAAATCATTCGTAGTTTGGTTGCTGCTCAAGGAACCGAGGAGTCTCAGAATACAACTTCACGTATCTCAACTGCTTCAAAGAACTCGACAAAAGATGATTTTGTCACCAAATTTCCTCTTAGAAACATTGCAGAGCTGTTGGATGTTGAACAGGTAACAAAACATGCCAGCCATCAACACCATTTACCTACTTTAAAACATTATTCACACATGACATAACATTGTTATACATGAATGTAGGGTGTTCCTTCCATTATTGTCGGAAGTGTATGTGCTATCCAAGAGGAGGAAGGGTGGTATTATCTTGGATGCAGGTCATGCAGAAAGAAGGTGGTCAAGTCGACAGAAATCGTTGACCTTGAATCCGATACCCTCACAAAACCGTATGGTGGTCCTAATGACTGGTGGTGCTCAAAATGCAAAGCTACAGTGACATCCATCAAAACCCAGTGAGTTTACAATTTGTTAAGTAAACATAAGTTGCCGTTAATTTATTCAGAGTTACCCCTTTAATTTGGGTATGCATGGGTAAATTAAAGTGCAGTGTTTTTGAAGCCACTTGATTTAGACCAACAACCTACAAAAGACATGTAAATATTTCAATCAGTTATGATCGTATATAGATAATCACTTGATAGTAGTAGTCATAAACATATTTGGATTATTGAAGTAGATAAATGCACCACTAATTAACAAAATTAGATTGATTTTCTCAATGATTTTACCCATGTCAACTTACTGTGTTTATAATCTTTTTATTTAGGTTCCGCTTGCAGGTGAGGGTTCAAGATGAAACTGGCACTGTATCGGTTTGTCTTTTCAATGATGAAGTGCAAGCTATTCTTAATAATATAACTGCATACCAGTTGGTTGAAAAATATGGCAAGGTATTACTGATTTTCAACTGTTCCATTCTTTTAAATGTGTGTATACTAAATTGTAAAATCATTTGTTTGTTGTTATGTAGTCTGATGGTTTCTTCCCACCGGAGATTATGGAGATTGTTGACAAGACATTTGTGCTCAAGGTTTCTATTGATGCCAAAAACAAAGAGAAGCTAATGCCTGTCTTCAACGTACTACGGTTGTCTAATGATCCTGATATGATCAAATATGTCTGTTCAGCTTCTACACCCGGGAAGGTAATAATTTAATTTCCTTTGTTTATACACTTTAAATTTATATTAGAATCAAGTCAGAGCACAATTCAAATAAAGTGTTTATACAATGTTTTTATTTTGGTTCACAGCCTGACAATGAAGCCACCAGTTCAAAGGTTGCTGATGTGACGCCATTTGTAAGTATACTTACTTTTTTTTTATCATATCAAGTATGCTACAGTTTTATAAATCAACTTTTCCAGTTCGGCAACCATCCTTTTATTATTATTCACTGTAACCATTTTTTATTAGTATTCACCTTAACCATCCATTATTATTATTTGCAGGATTTGGAGTCACAGACCGATGAAAACACAACGCCCAACGCTGGGACAAAGAATGTCAATGCAAATATGGAACAGTCGTCTACTGATACGACGTCTCAAGAAAAGAGGAAGGCAGATGCAGAGGAGCAGCATGAGTTGCTTCAAGGAGAAGAAAATAGTGCAACCAAGAAGACAAAGGTTGTGCTCGATAAGCAAATCAAAGTTGAGAAACCTTGAATGAGGCGCGACATGAGTTTCATGTTTTTTTCATGATGCGTACCTGTGGTTGCATTTCCATACATATATACATTTATTTTGTGTGAAATTGGTTTTTGGATTTTCTTGACTGGCGTTTGCGATGCCGTTTGAAGTTGTTTTGTGTGTAGACTATGTCTTGCTATGAATAATGCATCACTACTTGGTGCTTGGACAATGTGTCATTTGGATTTTAGATATTGTATTTTTTGCATGGAATATTCCTATTCATTCTGCATATTGAACTTAATGACTATTTAACAGGCATTTCATGCATACTGTACAAGTTTTCTTGTGAGCTTTAAATTTTTCAGGTTACTCTACTTGGTGGATAAGCATATGGCCCAATGGATGGAACATAACTGAAGTCCAAGAAAGTCTATAGTTGGCCTGTATAATGATTTTTTTTATTTATTTTTTTTGTAGAAAAGTTGTTTGTACAAGATCAAATGTATAGTTTCAGGATTTTGTAAATGTATCCTTTTGGAGAATGAATAGATCAAAGAATGATTTGAACATTTATACTTATTTCTAACTGCTTTTATAAACATTTGAACTTTTATATTTTCAGAATCAGTCAAATTTGTCTACTAAGAAGATGGGAAACAAACAGATCAGTAAGTGGTCTTTATGGAGGCGAATCGAAGGGCTTCTCGGAGGCACAATTCATCATGTTAAGTGGCATTTCATTTCATATTTTACTTACAATGCCCATTACAATATTATCATCATTCCACATATAGTTTTGCATTGACATTCAAAGAAATAATAGTAACAAGATTTACAATGTTAGTCAATAATAAGAAAATCACAAGTAACATTTTCAATAAGGTTCATAACTTACACCTATTGGGTTTTGATGCTATTATTGGAATTATATTCTTTTAAAATACGAATTAAATACCATATCAAGAATGTAAACGTCATATCCTTTCCTAACAATCTAAAAGTCATATAACATGTTTTATCTCATAACAATAATCAATCAAAGATTACATACTAAAATTAAATACCATATCAACAATCTAAAAGTCAAAGTATGTATCAAATAAGTTTGTTCCAAGTAACATAAAATGGGCAATCATATCACATATACATCTAAAATATATTATTTGTCATATCTTTTCCTAATAACTACTTTATGTTTTAACTAAATAATCATTTTAATAAACATTAAAATCAAAACAATTTATATTCATCACGATTTCATTTTTAAAATATGTTTATACATATCCTTTCCTAATTTGATAATCATCATCAAGCTTTATAAATCGTATACAATCACATACATCCTGAACAAAAAACATATATATTATCAAACCATGTCGAATAAAAAATCACCGAATGCAACCAATGAAGAAGGCAATAACAAATCATCCAACCCTCCCGTCATTGAGCCAAAAAAAGTACTGGTCATCGACATTTCAGATGATGATGTGGTATGTGTTTCATATCATATATGTTGTAACCTTTGTTATACTTTTATAAACTAATATTTATTCTTTCAATTTTAGCCTGTCCCCGTTACAAAAAGAAGGTGAAGATTACTAAAGGATGGTCACTTTATAAACAACCATGATGTTCGCAGTGTGTCTTCTCATCTTGATTTACAAGAAGTTGCACATGATTTAGATGAGGTATGAACATATGATAATTAGCATTTCACATTTTGGACATTTTTTAAGTAGATATACATTTATTAAACACTACTACGTACTAACTTACGTGGTGATACATCCATCTCACATGACTCATGTGTAAATATTTATCAGGAATGTGATGATGAAACACCTATGCGTATAAAGCGCACAAGCAAGAATAAACATAATTCTATTTCTAAGAAAAATTTGTTGAAATTTTTTGATGAGTCTACTGATGACGACAAAGATGAAGTCAAGGATGATTTAGTTGATTTTACAGCTAAAGAAATTGCTCAAGATGATGACAGACTTATTGATCAATCTAATGATCATGAGTACCATTTAGATGACTTTAGTGATGACGAAATTTTTGCTAACCAAAAACAAACTTCGCCTTCGAAAGATAACAAACATGCTCTTATTGATGAACACTCTAACGAAGACATTCATAACAAAAATAACGCAAGTGACGACAGTGTGTTCGTTAATATAAATGATCTTCACGAAGGTTCTCTTGAGTTAGATATTCCTAACAACTATATTCATGATGAAGCCGAAGAAGATTTAGAAGGTTCTATGCACTCCGTGTCTGATGGAGATGATAAAGACAGTTTCATTGATGACGAGTCGCTGGGTTATGATTCTACCGATGATAAAGACAGTTTCATTGATGACGAGTCGTTGGGTTATGATTCTACCGATGATAAAGACAGTTTCATTGATGACGAGTCGCTGGGTTATGATTCCACCGATGATGAAGATACGGATGATGATTTGTGATACTTTAGTTTCTGATTGATCTTTATTTATGTTTCCTTAATAATAGGTTTTGTTAGATTGTTTGGATTAATCTATTTTGAAGTCTATATCATTAGAAGCACTACTCATTTTGATTAATAATTCCTCATAAGCTTTTCAAATAAACTATTCAATGTTGAAAATAAATATAAATGTTCCCTTTGCCATACAAATGTGCCAAATGTTTCAAATGAGTATTATGGTAACTATATTGGAAACTATACAATGTTTAAACTCTTTGCTTTTGTGAGTATACACGCAAAAAGTTTCCATAAAGAAGTGGTAGATGTGTATTTTTTTAATTGATACATTGCTACTTTAAAATTTTGCATTTCCGTCCGACCATATTTGAAGGATAATAATATTGATACATTGATACTCATTTCCCTGCCAAAGCCAATGTATGGATTAAAAATTACTTTTACATACCTACCAAAAAATTTTCTCAAAGCTCCAAAACTTCATCCAACCACACAAGTAGATATGCACTAACAAGTATCATACTTATTATTAAGATTTAGTAACAAACATATGGATGACACCTTAAACATCTTATGAAAATTCAAACCATAAAGCCATTAAAATAGATCAAGACATGATCAAACTTAACACATAACCAAAGTAGATAATTCAACAAACTTAACACATAACCAACGTAGATAAGTTTTAAGTTTAATTATTACTGGAAACAAACAAACCCTTGAAACATTGTCCACAAAATACGAGTCTTTCCTTCAACAGCCTGAATCAACACATATCAAATATTGGAACAAGCACTGGAAACTCAGGATCAACGGTCTCATCCAAATCTGTCATCAGGTCAACGAGCTGGAACCTTATCATTTTGTCTTTCCTGAAACGGCACTGCCTATTAATATGCTTCCATTTATCTTTAGCAATCATGGTGACATGGTTCTTGCGAATCTTGCGCCTCGGTTTCTTTTTGTGCCTTTGGATGACCAGGTCCACCGGAAACTCCATTCCCCCGTGGCGAACAATTGCATTGTCATACGTAAACAAATCAGTCTTATCAACATACTTGGCAGGTACAGTCTGCCATCAAAAAAAAAAAAAAACTAGTATTTTTTCCATAACTTAAACACACTATAAATATACAAATTACTCGCATCCACTAACAATTATAATTGCGTACCAAACGATTCCGATCTATGACATAGGCCAGCATTGGAGCATAGAAACATGCATCTTCATTCCTGTGCTGATCATGATCTTCCCAGTCACATACGTGAAACATCCTTTGATCTATTTGTCAATGTATTAATTCATTATCTTAAACTTATGTAGTCATACTTATAATACTTTATACCAAATGATGTAAATTTTTTTAAAAATAGATCCACGTACCTTTGTCCAGGGGACCTCGACAGATTGGAGAAGCATGATTCAATGCTGTTCTCGGAATGTTTTCAAAACCTAGACCAAGTCCATTCTTTGCAAAAGTAATCAATGACAAGACCGTACCACCAAGATTAGTGAAAACAATATGTTTCCCGGGTTCCAAGTGTTGACTCTCAACAACCGTATTCCAACCATCTCCGTAAAACATGTTTCCGTATTTTTTCGGATTAGCTGTTCCTCGAATATGAACCCGACGATGCTTGACGGTCGCTAAATTCATTCCACCAACCCTCAGATCATACTCTTTAGTCACTATATCTTGGAGGAAATCACCGGGAAGCAACTACATACAATTTTGTAAATTCAACAGCTTAGCAACTCAAAAATACTTATATCAAATTTAACAAACAAGTATAACAAATCTGAAACTTATCGTGTACACTTACCGGAGAACATCCAAGATTATGACCCATAGTTACACAGCATCTGCTTTGCCTTGCACCTATCTCCCTTCGGTTATATCCACCACATTCAGAACCAGCATCATCATAGGCCGTTACGTAATAAGTGTCTTCTTCTTCCCGAATAAAGTGTAACATCTCCACATTTGTATACCTACTGTCTTTCAGAAAGTTGGCCCACTCCTCCCCATACATTTTGTAGTGGTTTCCCGAATGTTTTTCTATCCACACTTTATGCTTTCTCCCTCTATTGTGTATTAAGTACACAAATGGAGTTCCATTGTAGAAGCTTTCAGTGAATAAAGACGGTAGACACTGACAAAACAAACATTACACAAATATTATATTTGTATAACGTAGCTAACACTAATTTTTTACTAATTAAAGTGTAGTTTTACGTTATCAGCTTATGCACATACCTGTCATTTCGAAAACTTTGCTTTGTTCACAGCAAACACAAATTGAAGGCTCATCCTGTTTAATAATCATTCAAACAAACTATATATTAGCTAAATGACTCATTTCCAGTTAACAATCCAAACATGCATAGACAACCAAGAGACTAATTTCGCCTAAGGTATATCATAAAAAAAGAAAAGGTTTCCTTACCATACAATGACTAATTGAACGAGCATATAGCAACTACCAATTTTTACATGAATTAAACACAACACAATTCCATCAAAAGACTACACTTTATTATTGTGGTACAGTTTTGAAGTATATCATTTTAAAATCATTCTTAACAAGGCTTTGAAACAGAACATACAACATGGATCATTGAAAAAAAAATACACATTGGATAAGCATGATTATAATACTTTATACCAAATGATGTTTATACCAAATACACACTTAAATACATTAAGACTTCATAGAATTTATACCAACTACAAAATAAAATTCAAGCTTATATTGAAACGTATGACAAATCCACATCAAACAACAATGTATATATCAACTATGTATATATCAACGTGAACCATTTTGATCAAGAGACTGCATTTTATATTTGTGGTATAGTTTGAACTATAACCAACAATCAATTAATACATAGCATTCAAGTAAAGTAAACAAGACATGTCCAATCATTCATAACAAGGCTTTCAAACACAACATACTACATGGATCATTTATCAACATACATGCTTTAATACATTGAGGCTGCATAGACTTTATACCAACTACAAAATCAAATAAAAACTCATATTCAAAGGTTTCTCCAAAGACCCATCAAACAACTATGTATATGTCATGTCATAAGAAATCACTACAATAGTATGGATGTTGAATCAACCAAAGATAACGGATATAATTAACATTTTCTGAGATATTAGCTATAATATCATTGTGATTATTACTTACATGCAAATGAGAATGAAATGAACAATCAAACAATTTTTTTTTGGGTTGGGGATGATTACCTGTTCTTGCCACACTTTTCTTTCCACTTGATGATTATCAATGAATGTGATGTGTGTGTTAATAAAAGCTACTGGCGTTTCATTTAACCAAGACATGGCAAGTTGCTAATTTTCAGCAACTACAGTCATTATTTTTTGTATAGAACACGCATAATATATTTACCATATTTACATATCCGTTTTTTACAAGGCTAAACAAAGGTAATTAAAACCCAATCATAGCCCAATGTTGTGCAGATTTTTACTTTTATTAACATGCGTTTCAACATTTTTTATACAACACGCAAAATATCTTTCCCATATTTACAAATCCGTTTTTTAGAAGCATAAACAAACTTAATAAAAACCCAATCTTAGCCCAATGTTGTGCAAATTTTTAGTTTTATTAATGCGTTTCAACTTTTGTTTTTGTAACAACCCATCTAAATTATACATTGGCATTATTTTCTATCAACTAAAAAAGTGAAACATCTGATGCAACATTTTTTCCAATGTCAACTAATTATACACATAGCTTTATACACATACGAATTTTTTTGTTTTTTTTAAGGATCAATTATGTAAAAAAATTTATGTATACACTTTGTCCTATAAATAGTGATAGAAAATAACACATTAGGCACAAACATACACTTGATCATTTTTTTCTTCTACATGGCATTATCTAAAGAAAAAGCCCTTGCAAAAATGTTCGAACAAATTGTGATCACATCTTCTAAAGATGATTGCTCAACACTAGGCCCGTCTAAAACAAATGACAAGGTTGACAATAAAGTTCTTGATTCTGAAAAGGAAGAAAAGTTTCAATTTGAGAAGGAACCCGTTGAATCGCACAAATCATCAAATAGTAAACTTGATGATAAGAAGTTTTCTTCTTCGAAATTTGAAGAAGGTGAATCCTCCAAAGAATATGAAGGTATTACATTATTACTCAAACGATCTACTTTAACGTGTTATTTAAAATGTTTTACACGTTGTTTTTTTTTCATAACAGACAACTTCGATCCGTCACCTATTATTGAATGGCTAAGAATGAATGTTGGAGACGATGAAGCATGTCTAAAACTTCTAAACAGTTTAAAGACAAAGATCGATAAGGCAAATGATTTAATCAGTCAACTATGTGCGATGGGTCATGATATAGATGATGACTACATGGTTGACCTAAATTTCTTCAATGACGAATGAAATGCTGTCAACAACCATCATTTTATTATAATTTCTATTATGTTATGTCATTTGAATAATTACTTTTTATGAATAAGATTCAAGATTGATTACTTTTTTGTAACAGATTCTTGCTTTCAATGAATGTTCATTTTGATTATCTTCCATGATATTATTTTTTGTATGGTAATATTAAAAAATGTATCAATTTTTTATTCGGTTACAAAAGATCCTCACATTAATTGACGTAATATTAGTGAAATTAATGACATATTATTACTCAAGTTTATGATGTCTTTAGTCAATATGATCACATATGTAATCATGTATACGTTTTACATTTTTTTAAACATAAATTAAATCATTTCTATTAATAGGCAAGTTTTACCTTTAAATTGAATAGTTACTCTTGATATGCAAACCTATCACTTTTGCAATTCTCTAACACGCAAAAGTTATTGTTAACTAACATCACCATGGATGATGAAAACACACCAGCTAACACCAGAAAAAGGAGATCTGCTGTACTTGCGAATAGGAAATCCTTCAATGTTCAAAATCGTTCCACCTCCAACAATAATTCAACTCAGAACTTTCCACAACCTATGTTGGTGGATTCCAATTCAACTAATCGAGTGTCATTGATAGAATTATTGAATTGTAAGTATTCATTTTATAAATTGTTACACGTTCCTTCTTACTCTTTTTTACCTATGCTACCTCTGTAACTATTTTTTGTTCGTGCATTAGATAATCCTCTACATGTCGATGTTGTTCCTTTGACAAATCCCAATACACAGCCAACATCATCAGTCAACATGAACCAACCCAAGAAAAAAGGCAGACAACGCTTAGTGTTAACTCCTCAAAGGCAGCCGCTATCCGACGTGACTAATAGTTAGTTACTTTTAAATAATATGCAACAACAAAATTTTGTTTACTACTACTTGTGCACTCAATTTGGTATCAAATATTCTAAACTGCTCAATTGCTATTTGACACAGATCATCCACAGCGATTAAATACATCAACATTTTCGGCAATGTCAACTACAAGTTTGCCTTTACACATTTATCAAGGTTTGTTTACTTTGATTATATAAGTATGTTTGTTTCTTTGCTAACTTTATTCAAGTATAATTCTTCATGGATGACGGATATTTTTTTAACATTCATTTACGAACTATAGGACATAATAGAGGTACCGTATCAACCTACAATATTCAGCCAACTCCTTTAGAAAATGGTAAACTATTAAATATTATATTTAGTTGCTTATGTTGAGTATATTACTTACTAACTCTTTGTATTCATATATTGTTACACTTACATCTCATTTTATGTTATCTACTGAAATAACAGCACAACCTTACACTCCTCCAATTAATACTTTGCAAGCACAAACTAAAACATTCTCAACGCACAATCAAGGTTCATATTATGCATATTTAACACCTAACAAACGTTTATTATATTTTCTTTAATATTGTCCAAGTTTAATTATTTAACTGTAATTATACATGCATAACTGATATACTATTTCACTGTTATATGTAGGTAGCAATGGTCACAGTAGATGCAACATATCGGCCAACAATATTCACCCAACTCCTTTACAAAATGGTAAACTATACATACAATCTTTATTGTTTGATTCTTACATTTAAGTTTATTTGTTTACTTAGTGCGTATTTGTATGAAAAAACTGTTACACTCACAGCTAACATGATGCCATCTACTGACATAACAGAACAACCTATGACTACTCCAATAAATATTGTGCAAACAAACACTTCAACATTTCCAACACCTAACCAAGGTACATATGATACAAATCACACCCATTCTTTTCTTATTACTTATTCTTTGTTTGCGTTTTTACTTTGTTTTTGCACAATGTACTCAGGAGAGTAATTTAATATTTTGTATCTGATAGGCAACAATTCGGTCAACCAAAATGCTTCTCAAGTAACTACAGGTGATGTACTACACAAAAGAAATACTCCACTTAGTAACGTTTCAACAGGTTTGTTTGCAAAATTTTCATGTTAGTTTGTCATGATTGTTTTTCTCAAGACGTAGCCAATATTGACCAACTATTGTATTGACAGTTACCTTTCAAACACCCGTGCTTCGTAAAGTTAATGCACGCCCAAGAAATACACAATCGTCTGGCTTTACAACTACCATTCCTGCGTTCACAAAAGAACAATCCACAAATGAACCAGGAGAATCGTCAAGAAGAACAAAAAGGTCTAAGAGACCAACATTACAATCTAAAACTCCGATTGTTTTCAATCTTGATGATGATGGACACGTAAGAAAAGTATACGACAAATATGTCGGTGTATCTGAGGGTATAATTTTGTATATTATTTTTCTATCATTGCACAAATTTCATATTTATTATCACACTTAATTAAAAGATATACTTTTATGTTTTTGCAGAGTATTATGACCATGGTGATCCTACGTTCCAGTGTAAAGAATGTAATGCCCTCTTATGGGAAGCAGAAGCAAAAACAGGAAATTCTAATCCGTTGGGAAAAGCTTATTCAATATTTTGTGGCAAGGGAAAAGTTTCTATTCCACAACCACCTCCAGCTCCAAAACCATTGGTTGATTTATTCTTGAATGATGACACCAAAAGCCGAAATTTCAAGAATAACATTAGAACGTACAACAACATGTTCGCTTTTACTTCAATGGGTGGCAAGGTCGATGACTCAATCAACAAGAAAGGACGTGGTCCATATGTTTTCCGCTTACAAGGTCAAACGTACCATAAAATTGGTAGTTTACTTCCGGAAAATAATGGTCCTCCAAAATTCGCACAGTTGTATATATATGACACGCAAAATGAAATCGAGAATAGAGCAGCTGCATTAAGGTAATGTCCATTACATGGTTGATTATTGTGTGTACAGATTTACAAAACATAATTTGTATATTTACAATCTTACTTATTCTTTGTCCCGTTAATTTATTAACCAGCGGTTCTGCTTCTGCTTCTACTGCTGATTCTAATTCAAAGACATGTCTTGATCGAAACATTATGAATGAGGTAAAAGATATTTTGGATGGATCAAGTGATTTGGTCAAAACATTTAGAAGGGCACGTGACCGCTACACAGAAGACAGCGAGCAGAATATAAGAATAAAGCTGGTAGCAAAGCGAGGCAAGAGTGGACGGCAATACACTCTTCCAACTGCCGACGAGGTTGCTGGTCTTATTGTTGGTGACTTGGATGCATGCGCAGAAGATAGAGATATTGTGATAGAAAAGTTTGGTGAAGGTTTACAGCGTATCAATATTTTTCATCCTATGTACCTTGCTTTGCAATACCCATTGTTGATGCCGCGTGCGCAAGATGGGTATTATTTAGGAATACCACATAGAAATAAATCGGGACAACCTGCCACTGGAAATAACGACAAAACAGTTAGTATGCGGGAGTGGTTTTCCTATAAGATACAGGACCGTCCGAATCAGGAGAATTTATTTGTACGTGGAGGTCATTTGTTCCAGCAATTTCTTGTGGATGGTTATGCTATGGTTGAGACAGAGCGTATGTTTTTCCATCGTTCCAAACAGTCTAAACTAAGGTGTGATACGTACTCAAATGTGCATCAAAGTGTTGCATCTGGAAATAATGACCCGTCCACAGTTGGAAAGCCTGTTATTTTGCCTTCTTCGTTCACTGGTGGACCAAGGTACATGCAGCAAAATTATATGGATGCGATGGCATTGTGTAGGTGGTATGGTTGTCCCGATCTGTTTATAACGATCACATGCAATCCTAAATGGCCGGAGATTGAAAGATATATGCGAGAACATAACCTTTCATCTACAGACAGGCCTGATGTGCTAAGTCGAGTTTTTAAAATGAAACTCGATCAGCTGATCAAAGATGTCAAAGAGTTGCGTTTGTTCGAACGTATTCAAGCAGGTATGCTTTTTATTTATACCACATTTCACATTCATAAGAGTATTATTATAACACAATATCTATAATCATAATTTAAACTGATTTCATGTTAACTTGAACAATAATTTGCAGTGGTATACACAGTTGAATTTCAAAAAAGAGGCCTTCCCCACGCTCATGTTTGTCTGTTTTTACATAAGGATGACAAGGTGCCAAATGCTGAACATATTGACAAACACATATCTGCTGAGATACCAGATCCAAATGTGGATCCCGATCTATACAAATTAGTTTCTGATTTTATGATGCATGGTCCATGTGGTGTTGATGAGCCAAATCAGGTTTGCATGGATGATGGGAAATGTACCAAACACTTTCCTAAAAAGTTCAAAGAACACAGTTCTGTTGATTCGGAAGGCTACCCTGTTTATAAAAGACGTGATAACGGGAACCATGTTCTTAAGAGTGGATATAAGTTGCATAACGGTTATGTTATCCCTTATAATGCTACGCTGCTGAAACGTTATCAATGCCACATCAATGTTGAATGGTGCAATCAGACGGGCTCAATAAAATATTTGTTTAAATACATAAACAAAGGTCCCGATAGAGTATCTGCACATTTGTATGAACCAGCAACCACGGAAGACGGTCAAGAAAATGCTAAACCTGTTGATGAGATTAAGGCGTACTATGATTGCAGGTACCTATCGGCTTGTGAAGCCGCATGGAGGATATTTAAATTTGATATTCATTATAGAACACCATCCGTTGAACGTCTCTCATTTCATCTCGAAGGCGAGCAGCCAGTTGTATTTGATGAGAACTCTGACCTTGAAACTGTTAATCACAAACCAACAGTTGGTGCTTCTATGTTTCAAGCCTGGATGGACATGAATGAAATGTATCCATCAGCAAGGAATTTAACATATGCAGAGTTTCCTACGAAGTATGTATGGAATGCTCCAAAAAGAATGTGGACACTTAGGAAGCAAAAATATGCAATTGGCCGAATTCATAATGTTCCAATCTCAGCCGGTGAAGCTTACTATTGTAGGATGCTACTCAATAGCCAAAAAGGTTGTCGAAATCACGCTGAAATAAGGAAAATTAACGGTATAGTTTATCCAACTTACAAAGAAGCCTGCTACGCAGCGGGTCTTTTAGAAGACGACAAGGAGTATATAGAGGGTATTAAAGAGGCAGCCCATTGGTCAAATGCTGAGCATTTGCGGGATCTCTTTGTTACATTACTGTCCCAAAAAGAACTTGACACACCTTTGAATGTTTGGTTACAAACTTGGCATTTGCTATCAGAAGATGTCGAGTACAAGAGAAGTATTCTTTTAGGCATTCCAGGTATAACTATCAACTTACCTTTCGTAAACTGTTTTTACTTTTTAAAAGAAGCTTATTATGCTATTTTATACATTTAGAGATAAATGGTAATGCTAAATAAGTATAATTTCGAGTTTGATTTAGTATGTTAGAACACCATTTTGTTGAAAGGAACTTACAAAAATTGTCTCTACGGATTCTTATTATATGTGTCTTTCACTACCAATGTCCTACACTACTTCATATTTTTTATAAATCTTATTTGACTACATATGCTACCGCTCATATTTAACTATTTTCATACAGGCTTGCGACTGAGTGACGACGAGAAAAAAAATGTTTGTTTGTTCTTTATCGAACAACTTATGCGCTCTAGAGGCACCACTTTGAAGCGCTTTCCAGAACTGCCTTATCCAGATGATGCATACATGTCAGAGTTTGGTAACCGGCTAATCTTTGCTGAGAGAGATTATAACCCATCAGAGTTACAGTCTGAATACGAAACTCTTTATGCCGCGTTAACCACGGAACAGAGAAATGTATATGACACCATCATGAGCTCCGTTCAAAAAGGAAAAGGGGGCACTTATTTTGTATACGGGTACGGAGGAACTGGCAAAACATATTTGTGGAAAACGCTGGCTGCCGGGATTAGAAGACATGGTGACATAGTCATAAACGTTGCATCAAGTGGTATAGCATCTTTATTGATGTCAGGTGGCCGAACTGCTCATTCGAGGTTCCATATTCCGATAAATATTGATGAGACTTCCACGTGTTCAATATCTCCACAAAGTGACCTGGGCATGTTGTTGAAGAAATGTAAGCTTATTATTTGGGATGAGGCTCCCATGACGAATAAGCTGTGCTTTGAGGCTTTAGATAGGTCTTTGAGAGATGTCTTGCGTAGGAACATGTACGACACTTGTGATACGCCATTTGGTAACATGACTGTAGTATTTGGCGGCGATTTTAGGCAGGTGCTTCCCGTTATTCCAAAAGGTTCCCGACAAGACATTGTAAGTGCATCTTTAAAACAATCATACTTGTGGGATCATTGCAAAGTCTTAAAATTAACTGCCAACATGCGCCTAACTGTTGGATCACGGCCTGAAGATGTAACTGAGATAAAGGAATTTGCGGATTGGATATTGAAAGTAGGAGATAGAGAGATTGAAAGTAGGAGATGGAGGGCCACATGACGGGGAGGTTTTGATAGATATACCAGAAGATATTCTAATACATGAAACTGATGATCCGGTACAATCTGTTATTGATTTCACTTACCCGGACCTTTTGAATAACATAGATGATCCGTCTTATTTCCAGGAAAAGGCCATTCTTGCTCCGACGAATGAAGTGGTTGATACTATTAACGATCATTTGCTTAAGAACTTTCCTGGTGAGGAAATGGTTTATCTTAGTTGTGACAACATAGATAAAACTGAACGTGGTGGTGCTATAGATCAATCCGTTTTTTCACCAGAATTTATCAACGGATTAAAATTTTCGGGTGTTCCAAACCATAGGCTTGCATTGAAGGTCGGTGTCCCAATAATGTTGCTGAGAAACCTTAATTAATCACAAGGTTTATGTAACGGGACAAGGCTTCAAGTCACTAAATTAACACGAACTTCTATTCAAGCCAAAATAATCAATGGAACACATTTTGGGAATACGGTAATCCTTCCAAGGTTGAAAATTACGCCGTCAGATAAACGTTTTCCGCTCAAGATCGTGCGGAAACAATTTCCTGTGTCAGTTTCATTTGCCATGACGATAAACAAGAGCCAAGGCCAGTCACTTTCGAAAGTTGGTTTATATCTACCACGTCCTGTTTTTACACATGGACAATTATACGTCGCTCTTTCACATGTCAAAAGCAAAAAAGGTTTGAAGGTTGTTATTTCTGATGCAGATGGTAATTTATCAAAGACTACTACAAACGTAGTGTACAAAGAGGTTCTTCACGGTCTATGATTAAGTTTCAAGAGGTATGTACGAATATTCATATCATGTTATATCCCTTTGTTTTTTACATGTTTTATCAATCGAACAAATGCTTTACTTACACTTTATTTTTATACTTTATTAGGTTGTCTCGAAATGCTCATGGCCTTATCACTTCATCAAGTTCCCACTACATGCACTTGCTTTTTAAAGTTGGTCAAGATTGGAGCTCACGTGCACGGATGTTTATTACATTATTAGTTGCAAACATTGTACTCTATATTATCATTGGCTTATTACTTCATATTCCTTTCAAATCAAATATTCAGCCGGTTTACTTGTGTTCTTTACCTTATTTTGTTTAGACACTAATTCTTCATTTTTTTGCACTATCTCTTTTAAAAACCCGTGGATTCCACGGGTCTTATAAGCTAGTTAATATTATATAATCAAGGTGCTGCTGCGATTTATTTTGTGAATGCATGAAATAAAGGTCTTCTTATATTCGATTGGTTGGGGCAAATTGATAGTGATTGATCAGTGAATGTGGGTCAGAAGTGGTGCATACTAATATTCACTTTCGAATATTGTTGCTGCTGTTTTGTTTTATATTCTAACTGGGTCGGTAGGAAGATTGCACGTGAAGCAGTGGTAGTTATATTCTGGGGGGTCAAATATTTATAGTTCAGTTGTTGCTGCTGATTGATTGGTTGTCTACTGCACTATTTGGAACTGGTGCTACCAGAATAAATTGATACTGGTTGTTCACTCATACTGGTCTGTTCCTCCTAGTTGGTTTCGTTCCTGCTGCTTGGCTCTCTTCGTTCCTGCTGACTTTAAAATGGCAGAATTTGATTATGAAAGGGATGATGCAATGTTTCCTTATTTGATGAATGATGAGTATGAGGTCTGGGCTAAGAAAATGGAACAATGGATCACGAACAGTGACATGAATATATGGAAGGTGATTCAAAATGGCAACAGTTTGAAAAGGCATAGAAGAGATCAAGATGGAAATGTCATTATTCTTCCTCCAACGACTGCTGATGAACACGTTGCTGTACAAAGGGAATCAAAGGCAAGAACTACCTTGCTTAAATCTATTCCTGCTGATCATGTAGCAGATTTCCATTACATGGATGAGGCAAGTGATATATGGAATGCAATCAAAGCAAGGTATGGTGGCAAGGCTGAATCCAAGAAGATGAGAAAGGAAGCTTGCACTATATCAAAGACTGAAGAATTTGCACTGATGGAACTCCCTTCTCAGGTACATAATTGTGTCTTTGGTTGTAGTGAAAGATATAATGAACTTAAGGAAGCTTATGATGAATTGAAACCTAAATATAATGAATGCTATGTAGAAGTTGAGGCTTATAAAAAGGCTTTAAAAACTTTAGAAAAACAAAAAGTATAGTTTCAAAAGAATCAGCTTAAATATGAAGAAAAGATAAGAGTTTTAGAAAGTGATTTAGAATGTGCAAAGATAGATTTAAGGCGTACTGAAAAAGAAAAATCTAATGTAGAACTAGAGAAACAAGAATTGCAATTAAAGTTTGATAATGAAGTGGCTAGTCGTAAGAAATGGCAAGAAGGGGCTTCTCATTTAAATAAATTGATTGATAGTAGTCAATCTGTTAGGTCTAGAAAAGCGTTAGGGTATGATAAATATATAGATCCTGAGGAATTAACTTACCCTGATG
Organism: Artemisia argyi; assembly: GCA_030686995.1. NCBI lineage: Eukaryota > Viridiplantae > Streptophyta > Magnoliopsida > Asterales > Asteraceae > Artemisia > Artemisia argyi. The sequence goes on from CM060701.1 coordinate 229,925,217, forward strand.
TATCCAGTGTTTTTGACCCTGAACCTGTCCTAGAATTTCAAAAACCTATAAAATATGTTAGGGCAGGGGGAATGAATGCTGTACCTGGACCTATTAGAGGAGAACATATGCCCATTGACCTTTCCATTTCTATAGACTTTGATGGATCACACCATCTTTATGGCAAAAAGTCTACTGAGTTACCAGACACTGATTCAAGTGACAAGTCTTCAAAGGTCAATGTCCCTTCCCTCAGTGTTTTTAGTGTCAAAAGCTCAGAGTCCAATACTACTGAGACTACCTCCTTTGCATCTACTTCTAGTGTCTTTACATCTAAGAGTAAAGCTGAGATTGAATCCACAGTTAGGGCACCCAAACAAGAACCTATTGTTGTTCAAGATTTACCTAGTTTCACTTGTACTAAATCTGATAAGAATACGTACAATTCTAGGACTTCTTGTAATAAGAAGGGTTGTTTTAATAAAAAGGCAAGTAATGTTAAGAAGAAAACTTGTTTTGTGTGTGGTAGTAAGTCTCATCTTATTAAAGACTGTGATTATCATGAGAATAGGATGGGTGTTTCCTATGGACAGCAGACCTCTAGACCCAAATGGACTAATGTTGCTAGTATTCCTTCATTCACTAGAACAAAAACTGGATTTGGCTACACCCAATATGTGTGACGAAATACATATAGTCACACATGATTTTTCGAGTATGTGTGACTAAAGGTCGCGTGACCATAGGGTACCTATGGTCACATGTTCGAGTTGTTTTTAGTCTTGATTACAAAACAGTAACCAAAACCTAAATATATGTGACTAATTTGGTACAAATTTCGTTGGATTAGGCAGTATTAGTGACCATAAACACTGTATAGTCACACAAAACATTTTATTTTTATATATTTAGTCACATACAATTAAGCATAAAGTGGCCAAAAGTGTGAATATGTGTGACCATATGGTGTTTAAAGTGAAGAAATATGTGTTTTGTGTGACTATTGATCATCCAATGGCCACATGTATTGTATGTTTGTGTGGCCTTTTGCAACATTTACTCACACAAAGCATGTTACTTTTGGGTATTTAGTCATATAAAATTAAGCATAAAGTGGCCAAAAGTGTGAATATGTGTGACCATATGGTGTTTAAAGTGAAGAAATGTGTGTTTTGTGTGACTATTGATCATCCAATGGCCACATGAATTGTATGTTTGTGTGGCCTTTTGCAACATTTAGTCACACAAAGCATGTTACTTTTGGGTATTTAGACACATAAAATTAAGCATAAAGTGGCCAAAAGTGTGAATATGTGTGACCATATGGTGTTTAAAGTGAAGGAATGTGTGTTTTGTGTGACTATTGATCATCCAATGGCCACATGAATTGTATGTTTGTGTGGCCTTTTACAACATTTAGTCACACAAATCATGTTACTTTTGGGTATTTAGTCACATACAATTAAGCATAAAGTGGCCAAAAGTGTGAATATGTGTGACCATATGGTGTTTAAAGTGAAGAAATGTGTGTTTTGTGTGACTATTGATCATCCAATGGCCACATGAATTGTATGTTTGTGTGGCCTTTCGCAACATTTAGTCACACAAAGCATGTTACTTTTGGGTATTTAGTCACATACAATTAAGCATAAAGTGGCCAAAAGTGTGAATATGTGTGACCATATGGTGTTTAAAGTGAAGGAATGTGTGTTTTGTGTGACTATTGATCATCCAATGGCCACATGAATTGTATGTTTGTGTGGCCTTTTTCAACATTTAGTCACACAAATCATGTTACTTTTAGGTATTTAGTCACATACAATTAAGCATAAAGTGGCCAAAAGTGTGAATATGTGTGACCATATGGTGTTTAAAGTGAAGAAATGTGTGTTTTGTGTGACTATTGATCATCCAATGGCCATATGAATTGTATGTTTGTTTGGCCTTTTGCAACATTTAGTCACACAAATCATGTTTCTTTTGGGTATTTAGTCACATAAAATTAAGCATAAAGTGGCCAAAAGTGTATATATGTGTGACCATATGGTGTTTACAGTGAAGAAATGTGTGTTTTGTGTGACTATTGATCATCCAATTGCCACATGAATTGTATGTTTATGTGGCCTTTTGCAACATTTAGTCACACAAAGCATGTTACTTTTGGGTATTTAGTCGCATAAAATTAAGCATAAAGTGGCAAAAAGTGTGAATATGTGTGACCATATGCTGTTTCAAGTGAAAAAATGTGTGTTTTGTGTGACTATTGATTATCCAATGGTCACATGAATTGTATGTTTGTGTGGCCTTTTGCAACATTGAGTCACACAAAGCATGTTAATTTTGGGTATTTAGTCACAGACAATTAAGCATAAAGTGGCCAAAAGTGTGAATATGTGTGACCATATGGTGTTTAAAGTGAACAAATGTGTGTTTTGTGTGACTATTGATCATCTAGGGATGAGCACGGTACCGGTACCGTACCGAACCCGTACCGAATTGGTGGTACCGAATTTTTCCTGAGCATAAATTAGTGGTACCGGTACCGTACCGAACGGGATTCGGATACCGGTACCGGTACCGGTACCGGGAAATCGGGTTTTTCCCCTTTTTTTCGTGAATTTCCCGATTTGGTACCGGTCCCGTACCGAATTAGTGGTCCCGATTTTTTTTCCTCCTTTTTTCGTAGTACCGGTACCGTACCGTATATCGGGAACGGTACCGTTTCGGTACGGTACCGGTACGGTTTCGGTTCGGTTCCGGGATTCGGTTCGAAATGCTCATCCCTATGATCATCCAATGGCCACATGAATTTTATTTTTGTGTGGCCTTTTGTTACATTTAGTCACACAAAGCATTTTTCTTTTGGGTATTTATTCACATACAATAAATCATAAAGTGGCCAAAAGTATGAATAAGTGTGACCATATGGTGTTTAAAGTGAAGAAATGTGTGTTTTGTGTGACTATTGATCATCCAATGGCCACATGAATTTATTTTTTGTGTGGCCTTTTGTTACATTTAGTCACACAAATCATTTTTCTTTTAGGTATTTAGTCACATACAATAAATCATAAAGTGGCCAAAAGTGTGAATAAGTGTGACCATATGGTGTTTAAAGTGAAGAAATGTGTGTTTTGTGTGACTATTGATCATCCAATGGCCACATGAATTTATTTTTTGTGTGGCCTTTTGTTACATTTAGTCACACAAATCATTTTTCTTTTGGGTATTTAGTCACATACAATAAATCATAAAGTGGCCAAAAGTATGAATAAGTGTGACCATATGGTGTTTCAATTGAAGAAATGTGTATTTTGTGTGACTATTGATCATCCAATGACCACATGAATTTTATGTTTGTGTGGCTTTTAGTAATATTTAGTCACACAACGAATTACACAAACAGTGACCAAAAGTGTTAATAATTGTGACTATATGCATCTTTTGGTCACATTTAATAAATCAATATATATCAAAACAAATTCAAATATGTATTAAAAGAAATTCAAATACAATAAAATTTTAATGTATATGACTAAACAAAATATAAAATTGGACCTCCTTTTATACACCAAGGAGTTCTAGTCGTTTTACACTACTTTCCTAAGTTATCTATAATCTTTTCAATAAAAAGCTAATACATATCATATAAAGCAGTACTAACTATATGAACCAACAATACTAACTTATAACTAACCGTTGTAACTAATACACTAGAAGTATTAACTTTGAGCAGTCTTAATCTCTGAGTAGTCTTAACTTTGTACTAGCAGTACTAACTTTCCAGCAGTCTTAGGTGACTCAGGTACTGATAACCTTATACACACATGAACTTTCCCATCGTATGAAATTAGAGTACCACCCTTTACAGCAGCCAACGTTTTGGGTGTCACCTGTTTTAAATTCGCAAAATATCAAGCAAGAACACAAATTGAGGTAAAATGACAACTAAGTAATACTGGTAATTACCTCCATGCAGTACTCGTTCTTGTTACGGACCAAGTGGTTCAAGATTTCTATTATGAAGAGTTAAGTCATTCAAAGATAAAAGTAACACGGTCTTTCGGTCTTCTATAAACCAAATTACAGATATAAAAACTTAAAGTAAAAGGTGTGGTAAGGATACTCAAATCAACTACAGCTCCTAAGTTATCAGAATTGGCAACAGAGACATATTCCTTTCACTGTTATCAAGGACAATATATGATACCAATAGGTAAACACAAAAACATATATTGTACATTCTTTAAATACAAAAGACAAAAACGAAGAAGCAAAGTAAATCATGTGACATATTCCTTTCCCTATAAGCCACACAATATCATTGTGAAGACTTCATGAATAAGACCCTATTGTAAAAAAGAAATTATATCATATTTATAAAGTGAGAGCCAATGCCTGTAACTGTATACCGGGTTACCATCATTTATAAAGATAGTTGATCATAGAGCTGTGGCTATAGTATGAGACATGTTAGAATCATTACCTTATATGTCGGCTCTAACTTGTCTTTGTACTTGGTAGCATACAAGTCTGCGTTCATCACCAAAGTGCTCTCCACCAGATAATCAGTTTCAAACTTCACCAACATGAAACGATTCAGCACCAGACAGAAGTTTAATGCCAAGCTAAGCATGTGAGAGAACAAATCTAAAAAGCATGGTAGGTATAGTACCTGCATCACAATATGTGGGTACATCGTTTGACCTTTGCGGATAGGAGTGTCCGGGAACAACAACAAAGGTATGACGTTGGTTGGACTGCATAAGCAAAGAGGCATGTCAGATTCATTTTTAGTAAGTTTAATTCCCATAAGCAAGTAGTGAGACTCATTTTCATGTTTTAACGGAAGGCCGGTTCGGACCAGAAAAGGCTCAAAACCTCGCTTGAAAACTGCATCAGCTTACTTTTATAAAAGAAGTGTTGTCATTAAAAAAAATAGCTAAACTGAGTTTAATCAAAATCACCCTCATTTTCGCACCTTCATACCCCAAATTCCTCGCGGTAGACTAAAACATCAAACTAAGCAACTTTCATGTTTTAACGGAAGGCCGGTTCAGACCAAAAAAGGCTCAAAACCTTGCTTGAAAACTGCATCAGCTCACTTTTATAAAAAGAGTGCTGTCATTAAAAAAAAAAAAAAATAGTTGAACTGAGTTTAATCAAAATCACCCTCATTTTCGCACTTTCATACCCCAAATTCCTCGCGTTAGACTAAAACGTTGTTTCGGACAACTTTGGTGTTTCGGCCGAAGGCCGAAACGGGTCATAAGGTGCCCAAAACGACCCATTTCTGTTATGCGCAGGATTTAAAATTACCAATATAGAGCTGAATTTTAACATAATAACTTTCCAAATTTCATAAAAGAATCAAGGTACTTACAACTCAGCAAATATTTTCCCTTTGCATCTTTTTGTGATAATGTAGGGCCAAATGCTTGAGTGTCCACTGGAATTGACCATTTCCTCTAGTGACATACCAGCTTTTATGTATTCGAATTGATTTTTGCTCCAAATGCCAAATGGATACTTGATGTCCGCAATAGTTTCCTGAATTATACTATGGTTTGCAGTTACATTAGGTACACCTTTTCCATCCCATGGCACAACTTTAAATGATCCATTTTCAAGAAAAACAATCCCGCTTGCCATAACAATAGGAAAATGATTCTTTATGGTACACTCCAACTTCTGCAATTAGACTGTAGAACTCGAGCTGTAGTTAGGCAAATCAAATTCCATAAGAATGATTGTCATAAAACTATACTACAAAAAGTTAGAAATCAGTGATCAAATACCTCGGTTCCTAATGCATGGGGACTAGCTTCTAAACTGTCCTCCACAAATATTTTGACCACATTGTCACGAATAAGATAAACCTGTAGGAAGGGTGAATTACATCACTTTTCGGGTAAAAAAAATTATCACCATATACTAGATCAAAAAACTACATTTCATGTTCAGGTAAGAATAAAACCATTACCTTCCATATTAGGTCTCTTAGTCCAGGTTTCCCAATCCAAAGCTTCATAATGTAAGTCCTAGAAACTGACTTCACATCCCACAAGAAATGAATGCAATCGCTCAGGTAGACTTGTGAAGACAAACTCTATAAGAACATTATTGTACAATCGTGCATCCAAACACTACTTTAGGTAAACATTCACAATGCCTACTACTACTAATTGATGGTCAGCAATACTATCACAATAGGCTGTTGATTACCATATACAACTGAAGACTGCTATCTATTACCGCAATATTAAGTTATCTACGATTCCAAAATGGTATGATATGACTATCAAAGGTACCACATTTTTTTAATTTTCCATTTCAAACATTACTCAACATTGTTATGTCATTATCTGTTTAAGAATGAACCCTAGAATAGTTTTTGTTGGATCGATATACTCTGATCAAACTACTTTGTAGCTTGTAACGGTTTAACAATATTGAGTAAACTCAACACTATTAATATTGAAACACTGTTTAACTTTGTAAAGTATGCAGAATCTACTAACACAAAGCTTAAGAAGAACTTTTATATTAATCAAACTTTGAACCTGCTTTGTTACACAGATTTACTAACAATCCCTAACTATTAACTTTGATCGACTTCTAAACTTATCTAAGACTTGTAAAACTTCTAAAACTCTCATCGACTAATACCTCTTAAGGCTCTTTATATAGATAACCTTAAGTCGGTTTACAACATGTAATCCTTGAACGACAAGTTATTATCCCTAACTAATTCTAGAATATTCTCTTAATATTACACATTAATCCTTGTCTAATATTGCACATCAGTCCTTGTTTCCTTCGAAGTACTTTAAGCATTCTTCAATAACAGCAGTACTTTGACTTTATTCTTCAGCAGTACTTTGATTCTTTTCTTCATGCAGCAGTACTTTGACATCCAGAAGTACTTTGATATTTCATATCCCAATTACAATCTTCCCCTAACTTGAACTCTACTTGCTTGATTTCAAGTTTCTTTGTTATCTTTAATCTTCAAATCTTTAATTATGCAGTGAGGTTGTTTCTTTATTCCTTTTCTTCTATCTGTCATCTGTCAAAGTACTCTTTATCAGCATCATATCTTCCATATTATCTTCTCAGCAACTCAGCAACATTTTGGTACAAAAATTATCAAATCTTTTAAAAGTTTCATACTATTCTCATCACTTCCAGGTGTGTTAACTCCTGTGAGAGGTGAATCATTGAAAATTATGATTTTTAGCAAATCATCAGCTATCAACGGATTTGATATGTCTTTACCAGGAGCCGTTTGCTATGGACTAGCCAACTCTTGATCACTTGGATGTATGGTGAGTTGATAACCTAGTTTTTGGTAAACTATCAACCATCAACGGATTTGATTATCACATCAGAGCCGTACCCTCATGATGAGTCAAACTCTTTCTTGTTTGTTAAACATGGTGAGTTGATTACCATTTGTTGTGTAGTATAAATACTAATACCATGTGTTATTTTTCAAATCCCTTTCCTTTTCTTTTAAAAATCAAAACATTTTATTTTTATTTTAAAGAACTTATACTGGTTTATATCAACTAGCAGTACTTTGATAAAGTACTGTTTGTTTTTGCAGTACTTTGAAAAATACTTTAATTTTACAAAACAGATCATACCAGTATTATGCAATATTACTCTTCAGACTTGACCCATCTGATAAATAGCTTGATAACATCCAAAGCTACTTCAGATTCATCTTCAAGTTCCATTCCATGATCCAGCATTCTGAGCATTATTTCTCTATTCAATGGATATCTCCTCTCAGCCAACATGTGAATCATGGTACCATCTTCCATCTCTAGTGTATGAACTCCTGATGACTCAAAGAATCTCCATCTTGTAATTTCCCAATTCTCTTGATCATTCTAGAGAGGATCAACACTTGTTTCTTCAGTATCCCAGATGGTAAATAAGTCTCCAAGTAGAACTAATCCCACTTCTGAAGCTTCATTCTTTGCATAGTAAGTCTGCACTTGCACATATAAGTCATAAAGATCTTCCCTTGTGATACAGTGCAACAAATCCCATAACATATAAAATGTTGTGAAGCTTTCATCTTCTCTGTGGATCATAAAATAATTTCCCTCTTTAGATTCAACCACAGAAAATGAGATTTTCTTGGACTTAGTTCCAGAATCTTCAATCCTTTTGTTCTCAAAATCAACAACTCTAAAATAATTTCTGAGTTCATCAACTGTATCTTCATGAACTAGCTTCAGCCTTTTTGACAATTGATCATCCTCAGCTAATTTCTTTCTTTTCAATCTCCTTTGCTCAGCTTGTTCCTTCCTTATATCTTCTAATTTCTTCTCTCTATCAACTTCCATAGGTACAAAGCTCTCTACTTCTCTTCTGATATCTTCTTGTACTTTGTCCCATAAAGCTTTTATTTCTGGATACCTTTGTTTATGTAAGTTCTTGTATCCCTTCTTTCTTAAGAATTGCATCATCCAATTTCTTTCCTGAGCTTTGGTCATTGGCTTCTTTGTAATTGGCCTTCTGACTTCCTCCAAATACTCAGCATAATATTCAGCTTGTTGCTTTTTAGCAAGCTCTAAATCACCTGCAGTCTCTAATTCTCTAATCTGAGCAATAGAAAATTTTTTCTTCTTCTTCTTAGAATCTTTCTGAACCATTATCCCTTTCCCTTTATCTTTTGGATCTAGTTTTTCTGATTCAGAAGTACTTTCATCATCTTTTTGTGCAGGCTCAGATATGTGTATTCCTCTAGTAGGTCTTCTTAAATTCATCATAACTTGAGCAATTGTTTCATCATCACTTGCAGTATGTAAACTTGCTTCTTCTTGTTGTACAAGTGTAGAAGGACCAGCTTCATCTGCATAATTCATTGTAGAAGGTCCAGCTGCAGTAACTTCACTTTCATCAATATTTCTGGAAGAAGTACCTTGCTCAGCAGTACCTTGCAGACTTAAGTTTTCTGCAGCAGTACTTTGAACACCAGTACTTTGAATATTCTGTGCATCTTCATCCTGCTTAACAATCTCTTGCTCATCATCTACTTGCTCATTCTCTTTTTGCTCATTCTCTTTCTCTTGCTCAATATTCTCATCTCCTTATGCAATATTCATATCCTCTTCAACATAGCTTTCTAGTATAAGAGTCTTTGGACTTTCTGGATATTTCCACAAATGAGCATCTTCTGAAATTTTAACTTCAGCATCATCTTTATTCAAATTCTCATCTTGCTTCCTCCCCAATTTGATAAATGATGATTTCCTAAGCTTCCTCTTGGATTTAGAAGATTTCTTTGAAGATTTAGACTTTGGCTTCTGAGACTGCTTCTGTTCTTTCACATAAAGCCTAAAATGCTGAATAATAGGCCAAACAAATTTCTTCAATCTGATGAACTTCTTTCTAAGGTGTTTGATCTTTGCAGCTTGAGCAGTAATAGTAGACTTGAGCTTCTCCAATTCCTTAGCCAAATCAGAAGTACTCTCAGTACCTTCCATTCCCTCATCTCCTCCAGGTGTTTGAAACCCACCTGTGGAAGTATAATCATTGGGAGTAGGTACTGGCGAATCCTCTGAAGCAGTACCTTGAGGATCAGTACTTTGTGGAGAAGTACCTTGAGCAAAAACAGGTTTATCCAAAGATACTGTGACTGAGGGAGTGTGTTCACCTGAAACAACATGCTGAGGAGAAACAATAGGTGGTGTAGGAGTATGTACTGAAGCAGAATGCTCAGCAGAATCAGATGGAGCATCATTGTTAGAATGTGCAGAACCACTATTGTTTTCTTCATCCCTAACAGCTTGAGCAACCTCTAACATATAAGCATTAAGAGGTGTATTCCTACCCAAAAAATTAACTCCCTTATTGGACATAAAAGTGAAAACTTTAGGTTGCATCCTGATGGTAGGTACATAATCCTGAGTTTTAGGGATACCATCTAGTGGATTTTCTAAAAGCAATTGAACAAACCTAGGATACATAAGAAAAGGTTTGCCAGCCTGAATATGAGTAAGCATACCCTCAAGGATCATGTAAGAAAAATTAAAAGGCTGATTGGTAATAAGACCAACAAAAGCAGAAGCTATGGAATGACTAAATTGATCCCAAGCAGTACTCTTTGGACTTAAACAATGTAGCAAAACATGAATAAGAAATTTCCAATGAGGACTCACCATAGCCTTCTGAAAAGTAAGCTTAGTCAAAGAACCTTCATACCCAATATCTCTGAGTGTATTCCAAACTTCTTGTTTCCCAAATAAAACAGAGCCTCCGTCATCATCAAATAACAAAACCTCCCTAATTGAAGCTTCTGTAACACGGATAGCTCTCCCAACAACTGTAGCAGTAATGATATCCTCTCCATCTTCAACATGTGATCTTGCTGTATCCCAAAAAGCTTGAATCCAGGGTCCAATAATCTCGGGGTTAACAAGGATGGAGTAACAGATGTTGGTACCAGTGAGAAAGTCAATGATACCATGAAAATCAAGGTTTTCGTTGGTTTTCTCAAGTTTTGCAATCATGTTGTGTTTGGTGATGGTACGTCGATTAGCCATAACGATTAGGGTTAGAGGAAGAAAAGTGATGATCGATGCAAAGTAGATATGAGTTTATATGGACGAATAAGGTGAATAAAAGGAAAAGATATGAGGTATATATATAAGGATAAAATAACAAAAAATCACGGTAATTAATGATTTTACCGTTATTTTTGGAAGTAAATATCCCACATCTTTCGAAAGGTTGTTAGCCGCAAATCTGACCGTTGGAACAGTATTTGACACAGCAGCGAACCCTTTGAATAACATCAAGCAGTACTTTCCATAACGAATGAAGCAGTACTTTCCACCATAAGCTCAAACAGTACATTGACCAAAGTACTTTCCCACTAAAAATCTTGAATGTTGACCATTTGACCAAAATATCTTTGAAAGTCAACCCGTATTAATGACTATCACCAAATTAAATCCCAAAGCTACCAAGGTAAGTGAACTTGAATACACTTCATTAAATGCTCATTTACCTTCACCTTGCTTATAAAAGCAACTTTACCAAGAACTTGCAAACACCATATTTTCTCTTATAAACAACAAATAAGCAAAAATGAGTCCCATACCAATTGTGAACATCTCTTCAGACTCAGAGGGTACCACAGACTCAGAGATAAGTTACTACTCTGATTCTGAGTTTGAAGATCCAGGATGGTTAGAATACTTTCCTCCTAATGCTCAGTGGATGGGACACCAAGAAACTTCATCAATAATGAGTGCTGCCCACTCTACCATAACTGATGCAGGCAGTACCACCAGCAAAAAGCCTAAAAAGAAAGTTGGTTCTGGTACATCTTTGGCTAAAGAACTTCCACTTGCTTTGACTCAAGCTCTGGAATCAGCTATCCAGAACATGAAGTGGCCTGCTCCAAGAAAAGAAAGACCTCCCAAACAGGTTCTTGGCCTGGCTTGCCCAAGAAAACAGACTTCTTTTGATGACAAGAGAAGGACTGCTCAAAAGGGAAAACAAAGCTATGAGGGCAAGGGTAAAAGGCCTATGGAGTAGTGTGTGGAGCTTGGTACTAGGTTGATGGAGTCTTGTGTTTTTGTTGTCTTTGTTGTGTCTGTGTTTGTTACTAGAAAACAAGAATGGTGATGTACTCCAGAATGGTAGTTGTAAGAACTTGAATGAATAAAATCCTTCCTTTTGAATGATACATGTAGCCTCCCCTCAAATAATGACTAACTAATAACTATTTATGCCTCCCCTCAAAAATAGCTTACATATTAATCATGCCAATACTCACAACTAAGAAAGTAAATCTTGAAACATCAAAGCCCTTTGTGAGTAAATCTGCTACATTATGATCAGTATGAACTTTAACCACATTGATAAGTCTTTGTTCATAGCAATCTCTGATAAAGTGATGTCTAATCTGAATGTGCTTGGTCTTGGAATGATAAACTGGATTCTTAACAATACAGATGGTACTCTCATTATCAATATTGATAGGAGTATTCTTGAAATTGAATCCATAATCCAAAAGCTGATTTTGCAACCAAAGTACTTGTGCACAACAACTTGCAGCAGCTACATACTCTGCTTCTGTGGAAGAAGTTGCTGCAATTGTTTGCTTCTTACATTGCCATGACACTAATCTGCTTCCAAGGTACTGGCATCCTCCAGTTGTGGACCTTCTGTCATAGTTATCTCCAGCATAATCACTATCTGAGAAGGCATGGAGATGGAAAGGTGAATCCCTAGGATACCATAATCCTAGCTTAGGTTGTTGCCTAAGATACCTGAAAATCCTCTTGACAGCATTCAAATGAGATACTTTAGGATTAACCTGATATCTTGCACATAAGCTCACAGCAAAAGTAATATCAGGTCTTGATGCAGTTAAATACATAAGACATCCAATCATAGACCTGTATAGTGTGACATCAACATCTTCTCCATCTTCATCTTTTCCCAAAGGTTTGTTAGTATCCACTGGTGTAGATGTAGACCTAACAGTTGTGAAAGTGAATCTCTTAAGAATATCTACAACATATTTATCTTGACAAATATAAATACCACTGCTTGACTGTTGCACTTGAAGTCCTAAGAAAAATGTTAATTCTCCCATGGAACTCATCTGAAACTCTTTCTGCATAAGATCTTCAAATTCCTTCACCATAGATTGCTTGGTAGCACCAAAAATAATATCATCTACATATACTTGAACAAGCATAATATCCTTCTTTTCTCTCTTGATAAACAAAGTCTTGTCAATAGCTCCTCTTCTATAACCATGTTGCAATAGAAAATTGGAAAGCCTTTCATACCATGCTCTGGGAGCTTGATGTAGACCATAAAGAGCTTTAATTACCTTGTAGACTTTGTTAGGATGTGCAGGGTCTTCAAAACCAGGAGGCTGTTTGACATAAACTTCTTCTGTGATTTTGCCATATAGAAAAGCACTTTTAACATCCATCTGATATACAGGAAATCCCATATAAGATGCAAAAGCCAAAAATAGCCTGATGGCTTCAAGCCTTGCCACCGGAGCAAAAACTTCATCATAATCTACTCCTTCTTCCTGTCTATATCCTTGAGCCACTAACCTTGCCTTGTTCTTAATAACATTCCCTCTTTCATCTCTTTTTACTCTGAAAACCCATTTAGTTCCAATAAGTTTCTTTCCATCAGGTAAGTCACATAATACCCAAACTTCTTGAAGTTTAAACTGTAGGAGTTCTTCTTGCATAGCTTCCACCCAACTTTCCTTTGCTAATGCTTGTTTGATATTCTTGGGTTCTTCCTGAGATAGAAAACAAGCAAATAAACACAACTTCTGATCCTTATGTTTCATCCTGTTTTGCTTATAGATAAAACTAAGTAAAGAAGTATGTTGTTGAGACATATTCTTAGCCTTAGTCCTTGTGAGCACCCCTGATGATGAGGGTGCAATAATATTGATAGCAGGATGAGATTTATGTATTCTGAGAGTAGGAATTGGTGAGACTTCAAGATTATCTACCAAATTAGTTATATCAGGATCTTCATTAGAATCTGAGAAAATGCCTTCTTGATCCAATTCATCATCTGTGTCATCTAAGGTAATTGTGTGTGGATCAACAGTATCTTCTAAGTCAGGCATATTAGGATCATGAACAGCATCAGTATTTTTCCAATTTGAAGTATCCAAAGGTTGAAAAGTACTTTCAAATGGATCAGCAGTACTGGCTGTTTCTTTTGCCTTCATCTTTTCTGCTTCATAAGCCCTCCTTTGTTCATCATCATATGACTTAGCCATTGTTTCTTGAAAAAGCATTCTAGAAAGTTCATCTTGAATGGCTTGATCTTCTGCAGATACTGGAATCTGTGGTGGAACAGTACTTTGAGGATCAACAGTACTGTTAGGTACAACAGTACCTTGAGGCTCAGAAGTACTTTTCTTCTCATCATTGGCTTTATCTTTTGGCTCATCTTCAGATCTTAAATTAACATCATGAACAATGTACTGTGCTTCTTCTTCAGTGGGAGCAGCTTGATTTTCTTCCCTTACAGGTACATAATTCATTGATGAAGACATTAAATCAAGATCAAACATCCAATCAGGACCTTTACCTTTAGAATTCTCTTGTTCTTCCAAAAAATCAACATGAAGACATTCTTGAACCTTCTTGGTGGCCCTATTGTACACTCTGAATCCTTTGCTATTAGTATAATATCCCAATAAATATCCTTCATCTGACTTCCCATCAAATTTGCCCAAATTATCAGCAGTATTTAAGATGGTTAGGGGACATCCAAAAGGTTTCATAAACTTGATACTTGGCTTCTTTCCTATGAGTAACTCATAAGGTGTCTTCATTTGAGGTTTAGTCACTGATACTCTATTCAACACATAGCAAGCAGCACTTACAGCTTCAGCCCAGAATGGAACAGGTAGTTGAGAGTCTGCAAGCATTGTTCTTGCTGCTTCTATAAGAGTTCTATTCTTTCTTTCTGCAACTCCATTTTGTTGAGGAGTTCTAGCAATACCGAACTCTCTTTTTATTCCTTTCTTGGCATAAAATTCATCCATAAGCTGATTCTTGAACTCAGTCCCATTATCACATCTAATGCCTCTTACCTTGAGTCTTAACTGATTTTCAAGTGCTATTATGAGATCATGAATAGCATCAAAAGTTTCATCTTTAAAGCATAAGAAAAAGACCCAACTAAATCTGCTACAGTCATCTGTTATAACCAAGCAGTACTTCTTCTTGTTCAGACTAACAACAGAAACAGGTCCAAACAGATCCATGTGCAGCAATTCCAAAGGCTCTCTAATAGTCTTCTCATCAATCTTCTTACAAGAGGCCTTGTGCTGTTTACCCTTCTTACAAGCAAGACATGTGTGATCATTCTTGAATGTTTTAGAAGGTAAACCTCTAACTAAATTACCTCTGACCAGCTTATTGATATTCTTGAAGTTAACATGTCCCAGTCTTCTGTGCCATTGATGTGCTTCCTCCATAGATGCTCTTGCAATCAAACATGTTGCCTTTTTAGCAGAATTAACATTCTTCAAGTCTATGCTGTACACATCATTAGTTCTTGGTGCTCTTAGTAACACCAAGTTTCTATTTTCTAACTTGAAATCAGGAGAAAGTATAAGACATTCTGTGTCAAAGAATAACACAGGGTACTTCTTATCACAAATCTGAGAGACTGACAAAAGATTGAATTTTAGCTCCTTCACATATCTAACATCTTCAAAATCAATGTTTCCTGCCTTGATAGTTCCTTTGCCAGTTATTCTTCCTCCATCAGGATCATTCCCAAAAGCAACTTTTCCTCCATAATAAGCTTTAAAATCTGACAAGAGCTCCTTTTCTCCTGTCATACTGCCAGAGCAACCACTATCTACAATAAGATGATCTTTAAGCTCCTCCTCTTGGTTGCCCTGCATTTACATGAAAAGGTTAGTTATTTTTAGGAACCCAAGCCATTACTGACTTGTGTTTCCCTTGTGGAGTAACATACTCAAAATTTTTGAGTAGGTAATCACCACTGTCTTTGAAAGCATGATCAAGAATTAAGGTTTTTGTTTCCAAAACAGTTGATTTTTCAAGATCACTTATCCCTTTTTCACCCTGAACTTCTGAAAGTACTGGTTTTTCCCCAGCAGTACTTTCTTTCTTAACCCATGTAGTAGTAACTTTAGGAGTTGGGTTCTGTGTCCTAGCATCTTGTTTTGTGTTGTAAGGCTTTCTAGGGTTGTAATAATTGTGCCTCCTAGATCTTACACTTGAGTATTTGCTAGAAACATTAGGGAACTTTCTATCAGTACTTTGTGAAGGTACTGAGGGTTTGGAGTATGACCTTTTCTGATGAGGGTACCTATAGTCTTTTGAGAAATTACTGTGGTTAACCTTATTTGTATAGTTCCAAACTGGTTTGTTATCCCTTGGCCTATTCTCCCTATAACTTGGTTGTGCAGTTATGGTCTTAGGATATTTACTTAGATATTCTGAATGATAATTACAATCTTTAATCAAATGATTAGGACTATAACAAACATAACAGACCTTTGGACCAATATCCCCAAATCCCCTTCCATAAGTGTTTCTAAAATTAGCAGTGTTTTGAAAGAATTTTCTTTGAGGTACTGCTGAGTGATCAGCAGTTCTTTGAAAAGTGTTTGAAGGTACTGCTTGTTTTGAAAACTTGATCTCTTCAACCTTAGGTGCTTCAGCAGAATTTTCTAAAGTTTCAGGATTAAATTTACTTTTAAGCCTTTTCCTAAACTCTAGATTATCTACACCATAACAATCAACATCTTTTCTAGGTGGTTGAAAGCTACCTGGGGGGTGAGGAACTGCATTATAACCCTTTTCTTTCTGAAATACAGGAGGTGTTGAACTAGGGGATTCCTCATCACTAGAAGTGTTTTCATCTAGACTTATGAACTCTTCATCACTAGTGGAGGTATCAACAGTAAGATTTAGTTCCTTGCTCTTAAATGGAATTCCTTCATTACTATCATAACCTAGGCCTGTCTTAATATTAGATGTTCTTTGCTTTTCAACAAATTGAACATGTGACACACCTGCCTCATTCCAAACAGCAAGTTTTTCTAACAACTTATCCCTTTCAGCAGTCACTTTCTCTAGTTCAGACACCTTGCAACCTAGTTTCCATTCATTCAACTTAACTAGGTAATCCTGTTGTTTATATGTTTCAAGCCATGCTACCTCATTGTTTTCATGAGTAAGGATTTTGGCCTCCATTGACTCTAAAGTTAATTGATAACCTGTTATCTCAGCCCTAGCTTTTTGAAATTTATCTCTTTCAGCTACATACTCAGTAAGTAACTTTTGATACAAATCATTACACTTAGAGCATACCTCAGATTTGGTGGATGGACTTGGTGAAGCAGCTACCATAGCAAGCTGAACTGTTGCTTCTTCAAACTCCATGCTCCAATCAAAGCTTCCTAACTCATCTCTTGACTCCAAAGCAGCATATCCAGGCTCTTCATCAAATGTTGTGCTCCAATCTTCCAATGCAATCATTGAATAGGTTACAGGTTCATCATCAAACTCATTGGACCAATCAATCTCTGACAGATTCTCTTGAGCAACCAAAGCTTTTGGTTTTGGTTCAGTGATTGGAATCTCTTTTCTTTCAGGCTTGGGTGGTTCAATCATCTTGTTTGCTTGATACTTTGCAAATTTGCACTCCCTTGCAAAGTGACCAGTCCTTTGACAGTTGAAACATTCAATCTTGGACTTGTCAAATGTTATGCCTTGTTTAGCTCTGAAGTTGATGCCTTTACCTGTCTTGTTCACATACTTCTTGAACCTTGCAGTTAGCATAGCAACTTGCCATCTGATATCAATTTCTTCCAAAGCATCATCATCTATTTGCAATACATCTTCTTGATAGGTGACAGGCATAGATGCTTATTGAGCAAAGAATGAACATAGAACTTCATCTGAGGTGGGAGTTAGTGATTGTGATGAATTGGTGGTGACCATTGTTGTGGATGGAACCTGTGTTTCAGTCACAGTACTTTGAACAGGGTAAGCAGTACCTTTGTTAGAAGTACTGCTTCTCTTTTCAGAAGAGACAAAAGCAATGTTCTGTTGTGTGCTTGAACCTGTAGTACCATTCATCTCATGCTCATATACCTTCAGATTGTTGTAAAGATCATCAAAGTCCATAGTATCCAGCCCTGATTGTCCTCTGATCATAGTAGCAACAACATGCCATGCTGATGGCAAACTTCTCAAGAACTTTAAATTAGCATCTTCAACTGATGCCTCAGCATCATATAGTTCTAACATACTCAGAAGATGTTGAAATCTTTCATAAGCAGAATCAAGACCTTCTCTTTCTCCAACAGTGAAAGTTTCAAATTGTTGCTTCAGTAAATTCCTATGCATCTTTTTGGAAGCATCATTACCTCCAAACTTCTTCTTTATTGCAGCCCAAAGTTGTTTGGCATCTTTGGCATCATGAAACTTTAGTAGGTGACCATCAGGAATAGCAGAAAGCAGTATGTTGAGTGCTTTGTCTTGATTTCTTTTGGTAGCAGCAGGTACATGTTATTTTGGTGGTGTTGGTTGTCCAGGTACCTCTACTGGTTCTTCTACTTGCATGTTACCATTGACAATCACATCCCACAAGGCATGGTCTGTGATGGCAATGTACTGCCTCATCTTCATGGCCCATAGGTTGTACTCTCCCTTCTTAACAATAGGGATTCTAACAGCAGTAATTGAGGGAGCAGGTGCAGCATCTGTCGACATCTTAAAAGGGTTTGTAGTGAAATCGGTTTAAAGGTTTTAAAGGTTTGTCTTCTTAATCAGAGTTTCCAACACAGGCTCTGATACCACTTGTTGGATCGATATTCTCTGATCAAACTACTTGGTAGCTTGTAAGGGTTTAACAATATTGAGTAAACTCAACACTATTAATATTGAAACACTGTTTAACTTTGTAAAGTATGCGGAATCTACTAACACAAAGCTTAAGAAGAACTTTTATATTAATCAAACTTTGAACCTGCTTTGTTACACAGATTTACTAACAATCCCTAACTATTAACTTTGATCGACTTCTAAACTTATCTAAGACTTGTAAAACTTCTAAAACTCTCATCGACTAATACCTCTTAAGGCTCTTTATATAGATAACCTTAAGTCGGTTTACAACATGTAATCCTTGAACGAAAAGTTATTATCCCTAACTAATTCTAGAATATTCTCTTAATATTACACATTAATCCTTGTCTAATATTGCACATCAGTCCTTGTTTCCTTCGAAGTACTTTAAGCATTCTTCAATAACAGCAGTACTTTGACTTTATTCTTCAGCAGTACTTTGACTCTTTTCTTCATGCAGCAGTACTTTGACATCCAGAAGTACTTTGATATTTCATATCCCAACAGTTTTCAAGTAAATTAGAATATATTTACTAAAATATGGTAGATTGACACAAATATAAGTTGAACTTGCGGACCTGCTCTATGCTAACTCTAGCGATGATAACTAATATATGACATACATAGACCAGCATCATCTAGGTTCAGTAGACAATCTCTAATAGCTTGTAACTTTCTTATGATAATACTACTTTGATTGACTTGTTTATGGTAAAGATACTATATGTTATGTATATAAACATGTCATCATCAGTAAAAAATACACATACATATAAACAACAAAAAGTAGATATCATAAATTGTGTATTGAATTATCAAGTCAATCAAAGTAGTAATATCCTAAGAAAGTTAACATTAGTATATGTATCTGTAACAAATACAATAACACAATATGTAACTAATAATAGTAAAATCACATTAGTTATTTAAAAAGTCACATCTTCAGTGGGTAAGATTAATATATGTCTCTGTAACAAATACAAATTCATATAATAATCAAAAAGTCATGTTATATGATAAAACTGATGTTCCCATTTTGGGGTCACATAAATCCTAATTTATAAAATCACAAAATCACAAAGTTAACACACTCATACTTCAAATTGATTCCCTAAATACAATAAAGTACGTACCTAATTTTGGATAAATGAACTTGAAATTGGTGCCCATGGCCGGACCGACGACTGGTGAGTTGTGACTAGTGATGGTTGTCGATTGACCATATAGGTGAGAGAGGATGTTAGAGAGATGAAGAAAATTATTTTGGGGAGACAATACTATGAAGAAGATTTTAGATCTGAGATAACACAAAAAGTTGGGAGGAGGGACAATTTGATTTTGGGGGAAAAAGTTAGGCGGGGCATGTTAAAAGTTGGGTGGGAAATTTTATTTTTGACTAGGGGTGTTGATCGGTTCGGTTTTCGGGTTATTCGGTTAATTTGGTTCGATTAATTTGGTTAAAAGTTTTTTTAGGGTCAAACCGTGAACCAAACCAAACCGAATTCAAATTCGGTTTGGTTGAATTCTAGTTCGGTTTGGTTCGGTTCGGTTTTCGGTTTAATCTAATTATACACTTTACTTTTAAAAAAAATTTATACAAATATATTTAGCCAAAAAAGTTATTTCAAACATAAAAAGTATTTTTTAATATTAGGATAAAATTTTATTGTTATATATATATAACGTTTTATTGATCTTTTTATATATATAAATATATAAATTTATATGAATTCGGTTTTCGTTTCTGATTACCAAGACCATATCCAAACCGAGAACCGAATTAAAAGTTCGGTTTGGTTCGGTTTTGGCAAATTCGGCTCATACATACCATACCAGCCTAACACGAGCCCCACCAAGGCTAAGATTCATCGATAGGCCTAGGAAACACTTTCTTAGGCTACGCTCGGGTAAACTGCGCCTAACGAATGTGTCTAGGCATACGACACGCCTGACTACCAAGTAAGGGTCGTTAAAATAAACACCACATGTCACCACATCATTCGTGGAGAGCTAGTGCTATAGTCATCCATGGATCCCTCTATGCACCTGAACCAAAGGTGACGACACACCACATGTCATCCTTGTCCCTTTCCTTGATGACCACCACATGGGTCATCCAGGGCCATTAGATTGCCTTTACGAGTTACATAAATCAATTTCAATATGCACCCAAATTGGTCCAATTAGTTTAAAATCAGCTATTTTAAGTCATCACATGTGAAAAGTTTAAGCTTGACTCATGAGTAATTTTGAATGCCCTAGCTCGACTAATATTTTTTTAAGCTAAACTCTCGTTTGTTATATTTTTCTACATTCGTTTTCAGTACGGTTATTATGCACTTTTAGTACTTAATTGCATGTGAATGTTTATTATATGTCAATGATGGAAAGACAATGGAGAAATCGATGATTAATCGGATTGGCATTGCCGATAAGTTTTGGGTATTTTCGGTAAGTTTTGAGTATTTCCGGCGAGTTTTGGGTACTCCCGGCAAGATTTTCACTACAAATACACCTTGTAATAGATATAAACATCGACTATAAGTGATTAAAACAAGTTTACACTGAGCTTTGAGAATTTCCGGCAAGGTTTGCAAGTTTTCGACAAGTTTGTTCATAGTTGACCACGGTTGACTGATTTGTTTGACGGATTTACACAAATCGGAAAGATTGGTGGCCTAATAGCGCATAGGCAGCAATAATTACATGGTCTATCTAAAACCTCATATCCCTTTTATCTTTCAGTTAGGTAGAAGTAGGGGTGGAAACGAGCCTAGCCGAGCCTGAGCCTACAAGAGCTCGAGGTCGGCTCGTTTATATATATAATGCTCGAGCTTGGGCTCGAGCTCGTTTCGAGCCTCATATTTTGAGCTCGAGCTCGGCTCGGGCTCAACTAACTTATATAACATGTTGAATGAAATAAAGCTCGAAAGCTCGTTAATCACACTAGGCTCGAGCTTGTTTATTTTTTTAAACTCGTTTATACATGGTTATATGTATAGAAGATATATATACGAATATATGTTTAGGGCTCATTTAGGCTCGCGAGCCTAATCGAGCTCTATATATAAAACTCGGGCTCGAGCTCCACCCAACAAGATAGTAATGTTGTCATCATAACCTAGACACTTAATTCAATTGAAAAAAATCATACATGTCAATGTGCATAAAATTTTAGATAGTTTATAAGGTGTGAAAGATGTGTAGCTTTTGAATATTGTAATTTATATTTTGTTTAGAAGTGTCATATATATATATATTTACTAACCATATATTTGCAAGAATGAATGTATAATACTATATGCTTACACGTTATATAATATTGTGACTAATATTGCACAACAATTATTGACTAACAAGTATTTTTCACCGTCAATCGTCACAACTTTGTAATAAAATTAACTATTTTGCATATAGCCACCGCATCATGATGCATGGTACTTTGTCATGTTTATATAAATAGTGTGCGGTAAATAATTCTTTAAAATTCTCGCTATGCATAAATTTATTATCCTGAAAAATATATAATTGAATACTAATGTTCGCCAAAAGTTTTGATTACAGGGTACCCGCCGCTACAACGCGCGGGTACCTTGCTAGTTATTTTTATTATTAAAGTAGGCTAAAATTAATGATATCTTAATGGATGAAAATGTAAATAAAAAGGGGGTTTTCATCAGGCGGCAAAACAAATTCATAAGCGCCAAAACGAATTTAACTTTAACTTGAAAATTAAAATTAAAATTGAAAATTTTCCACCGGTTGATACAAAATTAAGTCTCAAATAGGTTTTAAGTTTTTTAAGTTTTCGGCTCCTCCCTCAATTCAATACATCAACATGGGTTATGATTCTCCAACCGTCTTCTTGTATATTGTGGATGTTTCATATTCCGCCCCACATTAACTTAAAAAAATTGAATTCCCCCTCCCACTCTACCTGTTTAACCTATAGTCAATAGCCAACCCGAACCTTACATGTTTCATAAACGGGTTAGATGGGTCAACCCGAACACGATCCAAAACCTATTTAGCCTAAACCTGAGCTTATTAATTTTTTGTCAATATCAAGTTAGATTTCGTGTCGGGTACAAAATTACCACCTGTATATGACACTAGGGATGAGAAAACCACCCGAACGGACCAGACCGACCGAAACCAGACCGGACCGGACCGGACCGGACCGACCACATTTGATATGGTCCTCGGTATTGAATTTTGGACTAATTCAAGCTCGGTATTGATCGGTCCGGTCCGGTCTGGGACCGATGCTCAGCCATACATGACACCATTTTAGGATTCCTTATTTTTCTTTAAACAAAAAAGATTGAATATTTCATGTGTTAAATTTATTTGTAACCTTTTTACAAAGTCCCGCTCTAAGTTTTCCCCAAAATTTCCCTAAAATGAAATTTCCCTCTCTAACTTTTCACAAGCCCCAAGTTTTTCCTAAAATCAAATTGTCCCTATTGTTATCTTAGATCTCACATCTTCTTCCTACTATTCTCTCCTGCACCGTCTCCATGCCATCGACACCATCACCACCGCCGCCACTTCTTGCACCACCGCTATCACCACGGAGTTCACAAGTGCTTGTGGGTTTGGAATCGGGTTAGATAGTGATGTTAGGGTCACGGTAGGTTGTTTTGGTTCGAGTTAAACCACTACAGCCGCACCACCACGTCTCTCTCCCTCTTCATCATGGGTATGTCGATCGTTTAGATTTAATCCGAATAATAATAAAACTTTATTACAAGTTTTCGTGGAATCAAACCGGATTTAAAACATGTTTTCTATGATATCTATTTGTGTGGTAAAATCGTACTCAAAGAGTGTTTGTTTAATTTTTATTGATGTTGTCGTTGTCGTAGTGGTTGTTTGTTGTTGGCGTATCTCAGCCCTAAGGAGTACGTTTGGTTCGCTTGTTTACAGCCACGATCTGGATAGGAAGCTTTTTGCTTTGTTTGTTTGACCCACACCGCATCCAAAAGGGTGCGCTTGGGTTTTTTATTACCTGTTGTTGTAGCCACACAAAGGGTGTTTGTTTGTTTTGGGTAACACAGCCCAAGGGGGCGTTTGGTTTAGCTTATTTTGGTTTTTCCATAGTCTTGGTATAAAAATCACAGTCGAGATGATTTAAAGGTGTTAGTTATTTTGATTCATTTAAGTTTATTTTTCATAACTGCTTAAATTGCTTATTTGTTTGATGGCCTGGTTCACGATATAACCCAAGAGGGTGCGTTTTGTTACTTAATTTTCTG
This sequence comes from Artemisia argyi, assembly GCA_030686995.1. Classification (NCBI taxonomy): domain Eukaryota; kingdom Viridiplantae; phylum Streptophyta; class Magnoliopsida; order Asterales; family Asteraceae; genus Artemisia; species Artemisia argyi. The sequence goes on from CM060701.1 coordinate 229,948,876, forward strand.
CATAAATAGGGGTGTTTGTATGCCTAATTTCCTGCACTAAATGATGTGTTTGATGGCTGCCAAACAGCCCTAAGAGGGTGAGTTTTCCTACTGAAAATCTGCACTTAATATGGGTCATTATATGCTGAAAATCTGCACTTAATATGGGTCATTATACGCTGAAAATCTGCACTTAATATGGGTCATTATATACTGAAAATCTGAGCTTAATAAGAGTGTTTGCATGCTGAATTTTCTGCACTTAATAAGAGTGTTTACATGCTGAATTTTCTGCACTTATAGAAGTGTTTGTATGCTGATTTTCAGCATATACAAGGGTGGTTGTATGCTGATTTTTCAGCATATACATAGGGGTGCTTGATTGCTGATTTTTCAGTATATATAAGTATGTATGACCCTTCATTGTAAAGTAGTTAATCTGCAAGAAGTCTTACATTAAGTATGAGATTGTTTGATGTAGTTCATGGTCACATCTCTTCCGGAATATATTATTTAGATGAGTTGATCTTTATGTGTACTGAGAATTAAGATATACGAAGCTAATGCATTGCTTTTGAATGCAACTTTTATTGTAGGTGGGCGGATACAACTTTGTTGCCTGTCTTACAAAGGAATGTTTACGGAAGTCTCTCTGGGGATCTTGAAGCATCTGATTACACCTGGAGTCATGGTAATATTGTCATTATTTTGGATAATTGAAGTATATTGACAAATTGTGTATTTGAGAATACCAATATATGTCATGTCTCTAAAGTCTAAATTAGATATTTGTATAGTTCTGCGTATAGTAATAGCATATCTTTAAAATTCTGAGACACAAGTATATAACAAAACACTATAGCTGATTGTCTGATTTTTTACATTAATATATAACTTGAATTGGCTTGTCTAACAGTTAGAATGGCGTTTTTCTATGTTTTATTGATTTCTCAAATGCTTGCAGACATGTGACTTTGATTTACGATGTTTTATTTGGTGACTTTTAGCCCATTTGACTTGTTTCCTTTCTATTTGACTTTAGATAATATCAGGTGTAGGATCATAACCTGATTTGAGCCATTTTATTATAACCCGATTTGACCCATTTGACCAGAATGGGTAGAAATTGGCACCTCTATCCAGACATTAACTTTGGCCAGTTTGCTAATGAAGTTGGTAAAAATGATTCTCACTATTTCAGGTTGTTATGAAGACTCTAAAAGGTTTGCATTGAAGTACTCTTATGCCTGGTACATGTATTTTATGGTAAACAAGTGGAAACAAAACATTAGTTTCTTCCTGAAAAAGAAATGGAAATTCTATAAAGTCAACTGTGAATTCTTGTATAATGAGGATGATGACTCGAGACTATTCGCTTACGCTGTTTTTGGATGACGACTCGAGACTATTCACTTACGCTGTTTTTGAATGATGACTCGAGACTATTTGCTTATGCTGTTTTTTTGTTATTGCTGAATTACCATGTAACAAAATTTACAATACTCTATTTGGATGATGTTAAGCTAATGAGGCTACGACATTTTGTTATGGTAATGACATGTTTTGATTAATCTTGTTACAATTTTAGACTCCTTAATTTTCTCAAAATTTTGTTTTGAATATTGTTTGTTTCTTTGATGTGGCCTTTTAGGACGCTATTGGTGTTAGTAATCATCTTTATGGGACGTAAGATATTACATATTGGGTGCATGTATTTTATTTACGACACTAAATTTGGTCCCAAAAAAGCTATAAATGGGGATCTTCATATTAGGACGCATTTATATTTGTACCAAAATATGTGTTTATGCAACATAAAATTTAATCGTTGGAAACATTTTTTAGGACTCATTAAGGTGTCTCAATACATCAAAGAAAGATAATATATATTAGTACGCTTTAAATCGTCCTATTATGCTATTTATTATGATGCCATTTAAAGTGAAGGAATGTGTATCTTGTGTGGCTATTGATCATCCAATGGCCACATGAGTTTTGTTATTGTGTGGCCTTTGGTAACATTTAGTCACACAAAGCATGTTTTTGGGGGTGTAGTTAGTCACATAGAACCTAGCATAAAGTGACCAAAAGTGTGAATAAGTGTGACCATATGATGCTTAAAGTGAAGGAATGTGTATTTTGTGTGGCTATTGATCATCCAATGGCCACATGAATTTTGTTATTGTGTGGCATTTGGTAGCATTTAGTCACACAAAGCATGATTTTGGGGGTGTAGTTAGTCACATACAAGTAAGCATAAAGTGACCAAAAGTATGAATAAGTGTGACCATATGATGTTTAAAGTGAAGGAACGTGTATCTTGTGTGGCTGTTGATCATCCAATGGCCACATGAATTTTGTTTTTGTGTGGCCTTTGGCAACATTTAGTCACACAAAGCATGTTTTTGGGGGTGTAGTTAGTCACATACAACCTAGCATACAGTGACCAAAAGTGTGAATAAGTGTGACCATATGATGTTTAAAGTGAAGGAATGTGTATTTTGTGTGGCTATTGATCATCCAATAGCCACATGAATTTGGTTTCTGTGTGGCCTTTGGTAACATTTAGTCACACAAAGCATGTTTTTGGGGGTGTAGTTAGCCACATACAACCTAGCATAAAGTGACCAAACGTGTGAATAAGTGTGACCATATGATGTTTAAAGTGAAGGAATGTGTATCTTGTGTTGCTATTGATCATCCAATGGCCACATGAATTTTGTTTTTGTGTGGCCTTTGGTAGCATTTAGTCACACAAAACATCAATTTGAGGGTGTAGTTAGTCACATTAAAGTGTTAATAAGTGTGACCATATGCTATTTAAAGTGAAGAAATGTGTATTTTGTGTGACTATTGATCGTCCACTTGCCACATGAATTTGGTTTTTGTGTGGCCTTTACTAACATTTAGTCACACAAAGCATGTTTTTGGGAGTGTATTTAGTCACATAAAACTAACCATCAAGTGACCAAAAGTGTTAATAAGTGTGACCATATGCTATTTAAAGTGAAGGAATGTGTATTTTGTGTGACTATTGATCATCCACTTGCCACATGAATTTGGTTTTTGTGTGGCCTTTGTTAACATTTAGTCACACAAATCATGTTTTGGCTACACTTAAATAATGTGTGACAAACTGTTTAGTGTGACTATATGTACTGGATTTTGGCTACACTTAAATAATGTGTGACAAACTGTTTTGTGTGACCGTATATGGCATTTGGTCATACTATTAGAAGCAAATGTGACTATAAGTTTAGTGTGACCATATATGGCATCAAGGTTACTTGTATTTGTCACACGTTCCAAATGCATATGTGACTAAATGATCTGGAACAAAATCACCAGTTACGTTAAGTCACATAAGGGTCGATTGTGTGGCAATAGAGTTCTTATCGCCACACATTCGAAATGCTCATGTGTGACTAATTCGTAAATGCTGTCAATTTACCTACCTTCAGCCACACAAATATTTGAATGTGTGGCTATTCCAAATCGACCATGTGTGACCATAGGTCGTTTTTGTACTAGTGATTTGTCCCACAAGCACATATAAAAACCAGCAGACCCAATCCTGCTGGTAAGCCAGTTTCTGCTGGTAGACCTTTTCCAGCCGGTTGGAAAAGACATGTTGCTAGACCATTTTATAGTCCTACTAGCACTTACTTTCAGAATGGTTTTTGGCCTGGTTATTATGACCCAAGGTATATGGGGGGGACAAGATGGGATACTGGTGTTAAGCCCTCAACAGGTTGTTCTTGGACAAATAAAAGAAAAGGTTCATTCTGGGTACCCAAGAACAATAGTCTTTGTCAGGTGCACTGATTAAGGGGAGGCTTATTGTTGTATTCTTTGTATTCTAACCATTTTTGCAGCTGTTGGATCCTCATAAGCCTAAGGGGAGGCTTAGTGTTTCTGTTGGCACTACATTTTTCTTTGGTTCCTGCTGCTGATTGATGGTATATTTTATATATTTTGTATTTCTTTTTCTTTCTTTCTTCTATTATTAAAAAAAAATTATTAAAAAAAAAAAAAAAAAAAAAAAAAACTAACATATATTTGTATAGTTTTTGTTTTATCTTGTTTGCAGGTTTTGGTGTTGGTTAATTACCACACAACACATGGTTATCAACTCACCATGTGTTACTGACACAAGAGTTGGCTAGCCCACAAGATTATGGCTTGTGGTAAAGGCTGCGGAAATCCATAAATGGTAATCAACTCACCATGATGATGACGACATTCCATCAAAGAGTTGGCTAGTCCAAAAGCAAACGGTTTTTGGTAAAGACACATCAATTCCGTTGATAGCTGTAATGGTTTGCTCAAAACCATAGGGTACTCAACTCACCCATGCTTCATTGCTGAGAGTTGAAATGGTCATCAATTCACCATGGTTGCTGCCCTATTGAGTAACCAAAGGATTAGCTGCTAGTCCTGAGCAAACGGCTACAGGTAAAGACATCTCAAATCCGTTTATGGCTGTGATGATTTGCCAAAAATCATTAGGGTATTTCAACACACCGATGATTCACGTTCTAAGTGTTGAACTGGTCACTAGTTCACCAGGGTGATGTCATGATTCCACCAAAGGACTAGCTAGCCCAAGAGTGAGTAGCTACTTGGTAAAGGCTTATCAAATCTACTCTTGTTGCTGCTCATACTTAGGAGTTACTTATGGTACCTTGTTCTTAAAAGATGGTTACTAGTTGCTGCTAATATATAGATTGGTTGCAGCTAGTTACTTATTGTTGCTGCAAATATTAAAGTTTCAATCCTCACACTTTCGAAGCTAAAGCTCTATCTGGAATCTTGAACTTAACATAGTCAAATTCAAGATTAGGGGAGGATTGTTGGGAATTTTGGAAATTCCTGCTGATAGAGATCTACTGACAGGTTCCTACTGAAGCTATAGATGGTTTCTGCTGATATACTGGTTCCTGCTGACATAGTGTTTCTGCTATTAGTATTGTTTGTGCGGGTGTTAGTAAAAGTCAAACCCGTAATTTTAGTAGTTTGTTAGGATATGCATGAGCTATTTTAGGTAGTGATATGCATTTATTTTATATTTTATTATTGTATTAGGGTTCCTTGTGTATAAAAGGAACACTAGGATTTTATTTTATGGACGCTTCTTGAGAGAAAAACATAACTCCAGGAAAAACATTGTGAGAGGAAGCAATAGAGATCCATAGAGGATCATTGTTTTATTAGTAAAACCTTGTTCATAACTTTGATTGTGTTTTTATTATTCCGTTGTGCATATTCAATCATTGTTATTATATCCTAGATTGGGCTTGATCTTGGTTCAACATTATTAGTGAAAGAATTTTTATTAGCAAACCAATTAGAGTTTATAGGATTAGGCCTTAGAAACAAAAGCAGTATTATCAGATTTAGAAGTATTGTGAGATGGAGTACTTCTGCGAGACTCATCCCTGGACAAGGTAGCAAAAGCTCCTTTCACATCAGGAATAGAGTCAGTGGTAAGGATTATGCTCCTGATAGGAGCATAGATATCATCTAAACCCATAAGAAATTGCATCAACTTGATAAGATTGTTATGATTTTTAAGCTTTTCAGAACCATCACAAGTACACTCTAGAAAACTGACAAGAGAGTCATATTGCCTCCACAGAGCATTGAACTTGGGATAATATTCATAGAGAGTTATGCCAGATTGAGTGAATGAATGAATTTTATAATGCACATTAAAGATTATTGAAGCGTCTTGTTTATCATAAGTTTCTTTTAATTCATCCCATACATCCTTAGAAATTTTAGAAAAATTTGTCCCATAAACACTTCTAGTGAAACACAACCAAGAATCCAAGATAACACCACAGAGTTGCACCTATCTCACTGTTCTTGCAAAAAAACTAGCCATTTGAGGCCTTTTAATTTTACCATTTATAAAACCAAGCTTATTTTTAGTGTGAATTGCTATAGTAATAGTAGTTGACCAAACTTTATAATTTTCTGGTCCTTCCAATTTGAAACTTATCAAAGGTATACCATTAGTGTCATTACTATGCCAAAACAATGTGTCAAACTGGTCAATCTGGTCAGAACCTGAACCAGATCCCTTATTCTTATTCTTGTTATCATCATCACCAGCCATAATGATAACTCAAAGAATATCACAGTAAAAAAAAAACAAAAAAAAACAAAACAACAAACATGCCTTATAACTCCTCAGTCACAATTAATCCTCAACAAACCAATCAACACCAACACAAACAATTCCCTTAACCTACACTTCGTCAAATGAAATTTCTAGAAATCCTATAAAACTACCTATAAGATAGAGCGTAAGAGGTGTTACAGAGCACGCAAATCCACAAAGATTGATCAAGAAGATCAATCAAATCAACCAATAAGCAGCGGAAACCAGAATCAAAGTACCTTAAACAATTAAGAACAACACAAAATTAGTAAAGAGTTATGTGTATGAATCTTAACAGAAAATAAAAAAAATAATACCAATTGTAATCACGAAAACAACAATTAACTCTAATCCTGAATTAGGGCCTCATACAGTAAACCCTAATTTTTGACGACAGACCAAAAAAATCAAGATCAACGAAATCTTGACTAAATCCAACCGATTAACACTTGTTAATCACTAATTAGAACACTAGAACAAAAAACCCCAATTTTAAGAAAACCCTAAAAATGTGAATCTATCAATTGACCTTCAATTGATACCCAAAATTTTCAATTCAATCACCAATTGATTGAATCACACTTCAATCTTGTTAGATCCGACCAAGAAACAAAAAACCCCCAAATTAATTGTAACCCTAATTTTAGGAAAATATTAATTTGATCAAATCACTTCATATCAAAGCCAACCTGGCTCTGATACCATGTTAAAAATACAAAGAGATTATCAAACAAGAACAAACTATTAATTACCAAAAAGAAATTTATATGAATCAACCCAATTGGTTGACTCATAATGTTTTACAATACAAAAAATCAGAAAGAGTTTGTTACAAACAGAAAGAAATCATTAACAACTAAACAAAGCTATGTGTACAAAACACACAGTGAAACCCTAAAAATTGTGATTGTAGCCTGAGAATGAGAGCTTATAAAGGCTTGACTCCAGCTTGACTTTATCTTCAGTTCTTGAGCTATTATCACCCTTGATCTTCAAGACTTGAGCAACATCAGTCCCACAACTTAAATCACTTCATTATTATAAACCTGCATATTATAAAACAAAAGAAAAAACAAGAATACCAAAAAATACAATACAAGCCCTTAGCTTATATCATTCAACAACTAGTAAATAAGTGATGCAAATATAAGATTTTTAAGAGATGTGATATTTGACTTTAAAGTTTTAATGTGATCCGATCAATTGAATCAATAACATAACCTCATGTTATGTTAGAGAAAAATAAATTAGTACCTCAAGTTCTAATATGGTCCGGTCAATTGAATTAATAACATAACCTCATGTTATGTTAAAAAAAAAGTAGAATCTCAAGTTTTACAATGATTTCATCAAGAGAATCAAAAAGCATAATAAGCTCATGTTATGATTATAATTATTTTTTTAGAACCTCATGTTCTATTTTGATTATCAAAAGAATTAAATAACATAACATCAAGTTATTGTTATAATTTTTATCATGATTCCCTAAAGAGAATCAAATAATATAAAATCAATGTTTAATTAGATATTGTCCATTATAATGTTTCTAATTTGCTCATATAGTAGCAATAGCCTATAGACTTTTTAGACTTGTTCGTGTCTCTTTAATAGGCTGGAAAACAATGAGTTTTGGAATATATTCATTCCCTCATGTGAATGTAATAATATAATGATCAAGTATAGATCTTCATTCCTTCATGAGAATGTTATATATAATGATCAACGAAGAAATATTTATTCCCTCAAGTGAATGTGATAAAATGAATAACATAAAATTTTCATTCCCTCAAGTGAATGTAATTACATAAAATGTCTAAAGATCATACATAATGGTTGAGGATATGACCAAAGTAATACGAAAAATGACAAACCACTGATAGTGGCAAAATAAAAACGGAGCAAATGAAAATGCGATGTATGCAAAATACAAGTGTGTTAAAAGAATTGAAAACTAACTTAATAGATGATGCTCCATAAAAGAAAATATAAAATTGTCATGAGGAACACAAGTTCATTTTAACGATGCGTTATATTTACTTCCATCTTTCTTGAAATGCATTATGCATAGATTAGTGAAAGATAATCACTAGCCATAACATAAGTTTATATGCAAGATTTCACTTTCAAATCAAGTGCAATTGAAAGCATAAGTTGTAACACCCGAACCCGAAAAGGGCTAAAGTGTAACATTACGGGGTCAAATCAGAACATAAGCAAACGCAATACATTAAATAATACAAGGGTTACAAAGCAAATCTAATAAATGATAAGGTGCTAAATCTAAGCATAACAACTTCCAAGCTAATTACAAACTAAGAATCAAAAGAGGAATCTCTAAGTCCATCCCTAATCAATGGGGAGCTATCAACAGTGTAGTCCGCTTAAAGCTCTTAGGCACTCCTCCCTCAACCCAGCTTCCTTCTAAAAAAACCTGCCGCAGAAAAGAAATGCGGCTGAGCTTAAAAAGCCCAGTGAACAGATATAAACAAACAAAAGCTAATAACAAAAGGGAAACGAAAGTGAATTCGAAATGAATCCAAGCAACCTGTTGAGACGAATATCAAAGAATATGGAACATGTGATAGAATCAACAGAACATGATCAAAGGGAATACGCATAAGGAATATCAAATGAATCAAAGGAAAATGAAAATAATCATGTGTAAGCAAATGAACTAAGGAAAGCATAAGTCAATAACAATAAAGAAGTTAGAACAACAAGGATCACATATATAGTAGAAGTAACACAAATGCCAAACAATCATATATCAAATTGTACATAGAGTAGCTAGCTCGATGTACCAAATGTGAAATGGAGTGTATTGCACACACATACCCATTCACCAAATTCAAAACAAAATGAAGTACCTAGGATGCATCCATACGCTCCCTGCAAAACAAATATACATATACCAAGCTCTAGGCTAAGCATACATACAATAATAATAATGGACATTGTGCTATAGCATAATAGGGAACGTTGTGGACAAAAACCCACCTCCACAGATAGTGTCAATACCACTGGTGCATCAGTGGCAAGGCCATGGACTCCCCATGACTGGCTACAAATTAATCAAATAATGGGCAAAAAATAGGGCATAGGAATACTATAAGAATAAGAACTATAGCATGCAACAAATATCAAGCAAATCATACAAAAACTGGATCAATCAAATACGAATCAAACAAAGGGAAGCATAGCAATGCTTCAAATCAAAGGTCCAAATCAATGATTCATATAATGAGGTTCAAATCAGAGGTTCATAATAGCAAAAGGGTTTATAGCAAAGGTTCAAAATTTGAAGTTATATAATCAAACGATGTTAAAGAAAGTCATGAAAAATCTTAGAGAATAAGACAGATTAAGGACTTTTGAAAATTATTTAAAACCTTTTCATTGTAAAAGTATTCCTTTAAAAACACATTTCATAAAAGTCATTAAAACCTTCATATAAAACTGGCATCATATCGTAATCACAGAAATCATTTAAAAAATAGTTTCTCTCAAAAGTCATCAAGTTATATTTTTAAAAGGGTCTTCATACGAAATCATACCATCAAATGAACCAAGGATATCAAGCATATAAAGATCAGAAATCATAATAGTGGCAATGCAACAGATCATGGGTCATAAGAAACCTTACTGAACGGTTAGAATATCTGTACCTTAAACCGCTAACGAAACTATATCATAAAAATAGGAAGTCACTCATTCTTCAGCGAATCTTATGGGTGACCGAATGACAAGAACCAAGGAACCATAATCCCAAACAAAAATAAAATCCTCTTCAAATTAGGGTTTAACTACGATCACAACCCATCTTCTTAGCACCCTTAACACCATGAATCGTATGAGAAGAGGAAGAGTAGAGTAACCAACCTCCACAATTATTTTTAGGGTTTCATGTATGTTTGATATTGTGAAAAAAGAATCGTATGATTTTTTAGAGCAGAAATATGGAATGGAGCGTGTGATTTGATGGAAAGGAATAACAAATGCCGAGATTTATGGATTGCTTGACTAATTTTGGTTCTAAACATTCCAAAAGGTTTCATCGGCTCAAAGTTTGGTTACCTTTAAAGTGTTCAAGGCCCAAAATGAAGTACTTGTTCTACAAAAGAATTTTGGTCCTAAATGTGTATTACAAATGTGTGATAGATCTTTATGAAGTAGTTTTGTATTTTAAGTTAGAAATAAATCTTAGTTAATTCATGATGTAAGGTTGTAGAAATATTATAAGTGATTTAAAGATTAAGTAACTTAGGTTTATGATTCATAATGTTTCTTATAGAATCAAAGTTTGAATGGCAAAATAGGAACTTCACAAGTTTTAGATTTTAGGGTTTTACAACTCTTCCCCTTAAAAAAAAATTTTTGTCCTCGAAAATTGAAGTGAAAATATCAAACAGAAAAGTACCAATTCTCGAAATGAAAAGAAAGTGATTAACATGCTCGGAATAGTTTTTTCAAAGAAATTTAACAAAGGGAAAAGTTTCTCATGACTCGATCCGAACAAAATAGAGTAGCCCTGGCTCTCCACATAAAACAAATCTGATCCAACGAATATGAAATGGACATGAAACAAATGATAGTCGTAATCTCAAAAAGGGATACATGAACATCAGATGAATTTGGAATGAATACGGAAGTGATATTAGATGGTAGAAAACTTCGCGATTCTAATCAGGTTCTAAACGAGCTAAGGAATTTGCTAAAAATATGAGAAGCATAAATCGAATTATCAGACATAATCAAAGTTTCCTAAAGAGGTTGATGGCCTATTCGTACTGACGGTTAACTAAGCAAAAATCTATGTATCAAATCGTATCGAAAAGTATACTGGGATATGAAAGGATAACCACAAGGATAAGAATGAATCTGAGGACTAACGTATCACGAATCAAAGCTTCCTTAATGCTAACACATCTAACTCTTCTGTACGGAAACATCATATGGGAGACACAAATTTCCTGTCTAAAATTTCAAACTTCCTCTTCCACAATGATAACTGACCCATCAGTCATTGTAATCATCTCCCAACATTCAATAGGCAGCTTCCCGACTTAATTCAACCAAAAGGTGTTCTACAAATCCGTTCTTACAAAATCTAAAAGAACAAACCTTGTCACTTGTATGCCATCGATCTTAATGAGCAAACACAATCAGACCATACACTTGTCAACTTCCTGTTCAATCACTTCTTCCAAGTTCAAATAGTTGTTCTGCTTATCCATTAGTCTGCAGATGAGAGGCATAACTATACTTAAGTCTGGGCCCTCTAAGCCTTCAGTAGTTCTCCTACCGACTGTGGGGTAAAAAAGCAGATCTTTGACACGATCACTACAGGTGCGCCATGCAATTGAGAAATCTTATGTCAGAGGATTTATGCCAACTTGCTAACTGAATACACATCTTAAGAGGCAAAAGTGAGCTGACTAACTCAAACGATCTACCATAACTCAAATTATGTCATCCTTCTTAATTGTGCGTGGAGATTTCGTTCCTAGGTTCATGAAAATTCAAATCCTGCTTTAGATCCCTTATACATCTTAGTACAACTAAGAGGGATAGAGAAAGTAGCATTGTGCCTCAATCATAACAATTTCTTTCCAATCTTCTAACACAGATCATAGTTTGCCATCTTGCTCCTGAGTTTTCCTAATATCTGAAACTGGATTCCATCTTCATGTAGGATATATATATATATATATATATATATATATATATATATATATATATATATATATATATATATTCTCAAGTCTTGAGGGCAAACACCACTGCCGCCAACTCCAACTCACGCATTGAACAATTCTCCTCAAACGGTTCTAGTTGCATAAGCAATAACCTCCCCGTGCTGCCTAAGGGCATAACCAAGTCTTCTTCTCGAAATGTCTCAAAATTAATACTCATCTGAAGGTACAGAAGCTAATTTCTATTTCAACTTTTTCCAAAACTCCGTTCTCATCCAAGCTAAGCTTCTCTTCCATACTCATAAATTCATCAACGGTAACGCATGTCATGAACATCTTCCAATCAATGTCATGCTTCCAGAATATACCAATGATCCTCATATTTCCAAAATATTACGAAAATGATTCTCATGTGTAACAACCATGATTTTAGCAGGTTAGTTAGACTTATAGCCTTGAGTTATTTAACTTTGTTTGGTGTGGTTTGGGTAGATATATGGGTATATGTATGTTATTGTGTGATTAGTACTTGAGAATAGCACTAAATCCCTTTGTGTTGTGGTTGTCATTGTGATTTTTGGAAATGTTGATTTTGGGAAAGTTCATTTTGATCACCTTTGTGGTGTAGAAATGACTTGTGTATATTTGGTGTTTTGTGGTTTTGCGTAACGAGTCTTCGTTCAAGTATTTGAGTGTTAGTAAGTTACGGGAAGGTTGTTTTCATGAGAAATGTTTACGGAGTGTGTGAAATTCTATTTTTGGAAACTTTATTTTGAAAATGGATATTTTTCCGGTTTGTCGTAAAATTAAGGTTTATTGCGAAAGACGTTAGGTTTCGATATGGGAATACATAAAATATGAAAAGTATGAGGTTTTGAGTGTAATAAATAAATTTAATAATAAAAAAAAGATATATATGTATAGGGGTGTTCGGCCGAATGGGTTAAAACAAGGGAAAAGGAAGACGAATTTGAGCCCAATTACAATTCTAACTTAAGGTAATTATCCACTAATAATATAAATACAAAACCAAGACTCCCAAACCCTTTTTCCGGCAAAATTTAGTCGACCACAAGGAGAATCAAGGAGAGAAAATTAGGGTTTCATAGTTTTCCAGCAATAATCAAGAATCAAGGTAAAATCCTTAAACCCTATGTGTAATTAATTAATTATTGTTATGATTCATGTAATATTTATTATGATTGAATCTAGGGTTTATATACTTCTATAAATTAATGAAGTAAAACATGTTAGGATCATTAGTTGTTAATAATATGGTAATTGGTTAAGGGAATTGAGTGTAAAACGCGTTAGATTACGTGTTAGGGTTTGGACAAAAAACTATGGCTGTAAAGATGTGAGTGTAAATAACATATGGTGAAGAGTTAGGTCACGAATTTTTGGTCTAAATTTAATTTTAATGAAAGAGCTTTCCAAAAAGTCTAGCCACGATTGATTTCAAGGTCGGAAGTTGGTCTTTTGATTTTTCTTTGTTAAGGTGTCAAAGCTGTCAAACCGGGTCAGAATTTGGGTAAAAGTTTGATAGTGAATTGTGGTTGTAAAAGTGGTATTTAGGCTAGCCCTTCTGGAATAGTTAAGTCTTAGGTTATCTTAGACTACCACGAAAAGGATTCGCGATAAAAACTTATAGAAGTATTTTATTCTAATTAAAACTTTTTGGTGTGCGTTCAGATCCGAATTTGGATAGTTGACAAGTTTGATTTTTTTTTGAGTACTTGTGAGTGTTATTGGTCCATGGCCTTCTGGGATTAGCTTGTATGCTTATGAGAGACCATGGTAAATTTTTTTAGTGAGTTTTTGAGCTTTATTTGTCATGATTTCATGTGGGTGAATGTACCCAAAAATTCTGCGTTTTCTGATTTTAAAAGTGCAAGGGATTTAGTGAGTGTTAGGTTATGGTAGTGGTTAGTATCGTGTCTAGGAGATCCATGGTGGGTCATATGAGTCTTAGACATCCATCATATGTATATTACATGAGTTGTAGCGTTTAGCTTGACCTTGTGTAATGTGGATTATTTTTGTGTGTTATAGATTGTGAATTGTTTTTGTGGAAGCTGCAAGGTTTGAGGTGAGTTCATAGTCCCATATTTTTACTTTGTTTTAAACTTGGGATGGGAATGATGTTTGTCTTAAATGGTTTGAATTACTTTGATTATGTGTGTGTGTTAATGAGCTTGGACTTATATTGTGGAAAACTAGAAGGGGGGGTTGAATAGTTTTACGTCCTTTTAAATTTAAAAACACAAGTTTGTTTTAAAAACTTAGATTCTAGTTTATGTGAACTCAATACTTGCACTATATGAACAATTGTATGGTAACTAATAAACAAAGCTAATATAGTAAAGATAAATAAATAAGTAATGAGAAGAGTTAGAAAGATCAAACCACAACACAAGAATTTATAGTGGTTCGGCTACAAGGACACCTTCCTTGTTCCTACTCCACTCCCCGAGTCACCTACTCGAGAGTTTTCTTCACTATGTCAACAAGCTCCCTTTTGGCGGAGAAAACCTTACACACCAATTTACACACCACACAACTTCACAACTTCTACACAACTTCTTCACACCAATATACTACACACCAATCTTCTTCACAACTATCTTCTACACACCAATCTTCTACTTCACACCTATCTTCACAACTATCCTACTTCACTACTTATCAACTTCTATTATCTACACAACTTCTATATCTTCTACACAATTTATCACAAGCATAACACAATATTCACAAATGAATATATATACAATATGCACAACTACTCTTCAACACTACTTGAACTTGGTTGTAGAAAGAGTGTTCTTCTTTTGCACTTTGGATGAGAATGGATGATGAGGGATTGAATCACTTGAAACAAGGATTAATATACAAATGATCAAAGGGTTTTAGAGGATGTTTAGAGAGTTATAGATCTGAAAATTTCGTGCAAAAGGTGAGGCAAAAATCCAGGTTTAAGGTGGTATTTATAGGCAAAAGATTCTGACAGAGGAGCGTGGCCGGTCCCCTTAAATCAAGGCCGGCCCCCTTAAAATTAAGGGGACCGCCCCTTATAATTAAGGGGACCGCCCAGCTGAAACGGCCAGAATCCTTGTCTTTTAGTGGGGAAAGTTTATTTGGTGAAAAACTAACTGATTTTGGTTAAAAATTTGAATTCATATATATAGTATGAATAAAACATTTTTCTTAATTACCCAAAGTGTTTTTCAAAAATATATAATATGTTTATATAATTAAATAAACTTTGTGTTAGTTAATTAAATACCCCTTTGATCATGAGATGTATTAAGCACTTGTTTATCCATACCTTAAGTGATTAAGTTGGATATAGTGATATAAACTAGCTTAATACTTGTTTACGTAGTAATTATACGATTGATGATTTTACATTTTGTGATCGTCAAAATATAGAGATATCGAAAGATACGAATAACGTTTTCAGACATTATTTATGTCAACAATCTCCCCCTTTTTGATGATTACAAAATTTAAACTCATTAATCGAAAATTAGTATATATTCAAGTATTATTGTGAGTTTATATCACTTCTCCCCCTTTTTATTAGCATCAAAAAGGTTATCCCATGTTAATGTAAACTCCCCCTCGAAGTATACTCCCCCTCGTTTTGAGGCCAAAAAGAATCGAGATATGGATATCTTGCAAAAATATTTAGTGGCAAGCAACATATATATGTATATAGCATGCAAGAGTAGAGACTAAACATAACCATAACATTAATAATATGAGAAAGATACATCAAGCATTACCTTAACAACCATAACAAGTAATGCAACTAACAAAAGCCTTAAAGGCTTAGAATCATCACTAAAATAAAAGACCAAGTCTCAAACATGAGAGTCCTCTCTAGAGCTTGCCATCCAAAAAGGTTTAACACAATTTTATTTTTGAAACAACAAGCATGTTTAATTGGGAGGGATGGATGGTGAACATGGAGATGGTGATGGTGGAGGTGTGTTTGTTGATGGTGGTGGAGGTGTTGTGTTTGTTGTTGGTGGTTGATGCAACAAGTTTTCAATATGAGAAAACATGTATTGGATCTCATCTCTTAATCCGAACACAATTGTTCGGTTGTGAATGCAACAAAGGCAAGTGTCTCCATGAGCTTCAAGTAAGCTCCATGGGACGGGGTTATAGGTTGGTGGGTTGATAGGAGATGATGAGAAATGTGCATCAAGAGGTGTTAATGGTGATAATGATAGAGTGAGTGCAAGAGATGTGTTCTCATTGGTAGGTTGTGATGGTTGATCAATTATTGGAGGAGATAAGTGGGTGTTGATGTAGTCATTTATGGATGAAGTGGATGGTATGGAGGAAGTGGAGTTTCCATTTGTTGAAGGTGTTTTGGAGGGTGCATTTGGTGCACTAGGAGATGAACATTGAGGTGGTGGAGATGGAGTGGTGTTGTCTTCATTTGTAAGATCAATGAAGAGTTGTTTGGGTGGAATGATGACAAGTTTTTGTTTCTTGGCATTGTTTGAATAGGTGGTTCTTGGTGATGACATGATGATGTTTGATGAATGTTTGAGGATGATGGAATGTAAAGTAAACATGCATGGGGATTATATAGTGGGAAAACATGTTTAGAAGTAGAATTAATTTGAAAATGTAATGTTATATTCCAAAATCAGTTTAGTTTTTCAGGGAAATGGTAGCTGGGACTAGCAAAAGAGATCACAAGATGCAAAAGAAAACAGTGTAAAAACTGTTCCAGATGGCCGGTCCCCTTAAATGGAGGCCGGTTCCCTTAAATTTAAGGGGGGCGCCCTTTATGATTTAAGGGGGCCGCCCATCCGACGACCCAGAAACCAAAATTTTCAAAAATTTTCTGGAAAAATGTTATGTTCTGTTTTGTATTTGCAGCAAGCTCTATTTGGACATTTCACATTTGTTTTGGTCTATTAGAAAGCATACATGTCATATATTTATGTAAACAATAACTAATCATGCAAACATATATATAGATTAAGAGAAGCATGCATTAAAAAGCATATATTAAAAACCATCAAGTTAGCATCCTAACAAATATCCAAATAACAAGTACTTCCGAATATACTTCGGACAAATAGCACACAAGACATAAAAATAAATATTGTTTAACAAACATAATCCAAACATATCATTTCTTTTTCTTCCCGAAGATACCCTTCAAAGTCTTTCCTATAGATTTGAAGCCACCTCTAACTTCTTCATGCAAGCTCTTTTGTCTTCTAAGCATCTCGGTAGTTCGTTCATGAAGTACTTCTTCGGTTTGATCACTAGGAGATGGGGTAGAATACTCGGGATAGTCAAGATCCTCTAAATTGTCAACGAACTCAGAAAACGAAGGGGTACTAGCATCATGGATGTTTTCCTCCTCATCGTCATCGTCTTGCCTTGAGGAAGATCCATGAAAGCTATGACGACGAGGTTTACCCTTGTCACTTCGAGTTCGTCGAGCTTGTTTTAGAGCGAGAGGACGTAGAGTGGGGTAGATGGACTCATAGATACTATTGTCAAGATCGGGGTAGTACTCGATAACATGACGATAGATACGAGTGAGGAACATTCCATATGGAAGGTTGGCTTTGGGAGTTTTTCTAGCACACTCAATCCGTTTGATAAAGAAGTAGGTCAAATTGCACGGCTTTTCGACAGCTATACAATACAACATGTGAGCAAGGCTCGCCGGGAGATGGTCCCGGTGACCTCCAGTACCAAACGCATTCTCACGAATGAGTTCTTCCCAACGCTTCATGTGAGGGCTTAATTCCTTGAGGAGAAGTTGGTATGGAGAGATTTGAATGTTTTTGGATTTTATTTTTCGGCTTGTGGTGGCACGTTCTATACCAAGGACTTGACGAATTTCGTCGGGATGAGGAATTTCGTCGAGATAGGGACCGAAGGTTGGTCGATAGCGATTAAGAGATTCGAGGTCCCACTCGTTTGAGAAAATGGCTTGACCTCTAAATGGAATTTGGAGAATGTGACCAAATTGTTCGAGAGTTAGGGTGATAAATTCATTTTGAATCATGAAAGAGATGGTGATGAAACCAAGATCATTGGCTTGGACGGTGACTTGGCTATAGAAATCCATTATGAAGCGAGGAATGATAGGTTCATTTATTTCATAAAGACAATTGAAGTTGATGCTTGAAAACAAGCGATTTATGTACTCGGATTGAGCAAAAGCAAGATCTACTACACGTCCTTCATGAACATTTCTATCTTCAATTTGACGATATATAAGTCCAATGGAAGGAGATGTGGTAGGGAGTTGGGAAACTTTAGGAATGTAGTTTTTAGTGTGAGAAAGATCTTCGGTAGTTGCTTTGGGCATTTTCACCTAAACACATCAACAATACAAAAAGACCAAAATAAATATAAAGAAAGATAAAAGTATATGTTTATTGTTAAGGTTTATGTTGGAACGTAAACATACTTCGTTACTAATCCTAAGAAGTAGATTACCATGTTCCTTAATATTGTTTTTAACTCATTCTAGATATACTTTACGATGGTTAATGAGTAGTTATGGACAAATCCAAACGCCCCTTTAAACATCTTAATATATCATGAAATTTACTAGATTTACATTAGATTGTAAAACTAGCTATTTCTTGCGAGTTTCTTATGCATGTGATTTGTTTTTGAAAAAGATGGTTTGTATTTTTACTTAAAAATGTCATTTTTAGTAATAAACCAAACGCTTCCTTAACAATTGACTTATACCCCTAGTATGTCAATATATATATGAATTATATATCTTGACGAGTCCGATTAGCATTTTTTAGGTTTATAATTATAATAAAGTTTTATAAAAATTATAATGACTAGGTTTCGATATTATTTGGACATAATCCAAACACCCCTATATTTTGAACCAATATAATTTTTCTTAGTCGAAAAATGTAATTTCAAGTTTTACAAGTTACAAAAGTATAATGTGATTAGTTTTAACACGTTTTCAAATCATTATTCAACAATGAGTTTACTAAAAATTTTGAAAAGGAGTGTATGAAATTTTTCAAAAATTTTCGACATGATAGTTTATAATAACTAGTTTCTAGTGTTGATCAATCATCCTAATCCTAGGGGAAGCATTTGGTTATGAAGTTTTAATGCTTAATTCGAAAGAAATTGTGAAATTTGACGAATTTTATAAAACATGCATAATCATGAGTATGATCAAATAAGATGAAATTAGATGAAATGTGTTATGAAAAACTTACAATATGTAAAGGTGATTGTGTTAGATGAATTTGCCCTTTGCGAATTAACCCGAATTATGTGATTTGGAAGTGATTTGAGAGGTTTTTGGGTTTTGGTTTTCGTCACAGCAGAAGCATGGGAAGGGGAGTATGAAAAAGTGGAGTGTTTGGCAAAAGGAAAAAGGAGAAAAACGGGTTTGAGTTATCAGATGGCCGGTCCCCTTAAACATTAAGGGGGCCGCCCTATATTTGGCTGCTGGTCCCCTTAAACATTAAGGGGGCCTTCCTCCAAAATTCAATTTTTGTGATTTTGGTTTCTGGAAAGAGCAAAAAAAATTATTCATATGTATGTATTAGATTTATATTTAATCAAAAATACGTTGGAGGGTATTCGCACGAAAAGAATTACTTGACACTTTTAATCGACAATTTGCCAATTAACTTTTCTTTATCATTTCGGATGAAATTTATCAAGTTGTCAAGTACACGAGAACGTTGTGGAAGGTTCATAAGTATATGTGTATATATATATATATATATATATATATATATATATATATATATATATATATATATATATATATATATATATATATATATATATATATATATATATATATATATATATATATATATATATATATATATATATATATATATATATATATATATATATGTAGTATGGGCTTATAAGACGAGAATAAAGGAAGGAGACGAATGCAACGGAGGCCGGGAGTTTGTTTCATCCATAGATTTTTTGACTCATCTCTCTTCATCAGCATGAGTGTTGCTGAACATTAAAGTTCAATAAGGCAAATGGGGAAAAGAAAAGGTTCGTAAACGAACAATTTCTAGTTCTAGAAAATCAACAAATGAGTTTTCTAGGTTATAAGATCCTAGATATAGCTAAATGTATATATATATATATATATATATATATATATATATATATATATATATATATATATATATATTTAGATATAATATAAGTAAATAGGTATATATATGTATAGAAGTAAAGACTAGAGAGAATAATGAACCAATCAAAATCACATAAAAGCTAGATACTAAACTAAGCATGCATTTGTTTACAAGGAAATAAAAGGAAATGTGTACCTTTTGTCTTCAATGCGTTAAACTTCAAAATCTTCAAAGGAAAGTCCGAACACGGGGTGACATCAAAGATTTCCATGTATGAATGGCGAAAGTTTTCACATTGGTCCCCATGGTCTTATTTGACCAAAGTTGTTTGTCCCGAACATGTTTTGTATTTGACTTGGATGCATATATGGTGGAAACATTCCCCATGGATTGAAGTTCCACATTTGTTGATTATTGTTAAAGTTTTGTCTACTTTGGTTTACTCTTGGTTGAGGTGTTTTAGGTCTAGGGTAAGAATTATTCGGTTTCCTAGGTGGTGGAGTTTTAGATCTTGTTTTAGTTTTGGACGATCCTACTTCGGTTTTTAAAGATGGTTTATAAAACGGTTTCATTTCTTCATTACTAGCTAGATGTATTTTCTTATCATTTATGAGTATATACTCAGGATTAGATTTTGAAAGTTTTAGTTCCTTGAGTTCGCTTTCAAATTTAATGTTTTTAACTTCACTTGTTGAGGCTTCGGTTGAGTTAAAACCTAGACCGGTTTTATCTCCGGATATTCTTTGAATACTTATAATTTTACTAAGTGAGTTACTACTATTTTCAAATTTATCAAGTTTACAAATATCTTCCTTAAGTTTGTTGTTTTCACTTCTAAGCTCTTGACATGATTTACATTCTTCAAAAGTTTCTTTACCTTTCTCAAGTTGATGTATTTTAATTTTTAGTTCAAGTACTTCATTTTCTAATTTGTTATTTATGTATTTTAGTGATTTGTTTTCAGTCATAACTTGTTGTCCTAGTTTGCATAATCTATTGTATTCACTATCTAAGTCTTTTTCATCTAATGATAAATTTTCATCACTAAAATATTCGGTTTCGGAACGTACCTCACTTGATGTTTTAGCCATTAAACACTTTTCTTCCTTTGTTGTTTCTTTCTCATCTTCATCGCTATCACTCCAAGCACCTCCAACAAATGCTCTTTGATTTTGATCTCTTGTCATCATTGGACATTTTCCGATAAGGTGATTCGGATCACCACACTTGAAGCATTTTCTCTCATTCTTGCTATACTTGTCATCATTATTCTTTTGAGATATTATTCTTTCATCGTGTGGTTGTCTAACGAATCTTCCTCGTCTTTTGAAAAATTTCTTGAAATCTCTTACGGCCATGGCATATTCTTCGTCTTCGCTTTCGGAAGATGAGCTATCTTCGTTGTTGAATTCCTTTCTAGCTTTCAAGGCGATTGACTTGCTTTGCTCTCGTTTCCCTTTAACCATTTCGGAGTCCTTCTTTATTATCTCTTCATAGACTTTTAAATTACCAATTAATTCATCAAGTTGTAGCGTTGACAAATTCTTTGATTCTTCAATAGCCGTCACTTTAGCTCGCCATTTTGGGTGAAGAGCTCTAAGAAACTTCCTAACAAAATTCTTACTAGAGAAATTCTCATCAAGTGCTTTTAAACTTGTGATTATAGTGTTAAATCTAGCAAAAGCATTATCAATTGATTCCTCTTCCGGAATCGTGAATTGCTCATATTGTTGAACAAGTAGATCTATTTTGTTATCTTTGACTTGATTATTACCTTGGTGAGTTATTAATAAAGAATTCCAAATTTCTTTTGCGGTTTCACACATAAAGATCCTTTCGTACTTTTTACGTGGTAGCGCATTGTAAATAACCATTTTTGCTTCATTATTTTTAGCAATTTTTCTTTTTAAATCATCATTTTGTTTTTCAAAAGGTACGATTTCATCTTTCTTAGTTTCGGGGTTATTTTGAATAGGTAAAAAATCACCATTGGTAGTAATATGCCAAAGATCTAGATCTTTTGATTTCACAAAAGTTTCGAATCGATTTTTCCAATATAAAAATCCATCACTTTCAAATAGTGGTGGTCTTTGCATATATTGCCCTTCTAAATATTTTTCAGATTCCATAGATCGTTACAAGTTTTAAAATACAATATATTTTAAAAATCTTGCTAGACGTGGCTCCTGATACCAATTGTGGAAAACTAGAAGGGGGGGTTGAATAGTTTTACGTCCTTTTAAATTTAAAAACACAAGTTTGTTTTAAAAACTTAGATTCTAGTTTATGTGAACTCAATACTTGCACTATATGAACAATTGTATGGTAACTAATAAACAAAGCTAATATAGTAAAGATAAATAAATAAGTAATGAGAAGAGTTAGAAAGATCAAACCACAACACATGAATTTATAGTGGTTCGGCTACAAGGACACCTTCCTTGTTCCTACTCCACTCCCTGAGTCACCTACTCGAGAGTTTTCTTCACTATGTCAACAAGCTCCCTTTTGGCGGAGAAAACCTTACACACCAATTTACACACCACACAACTTCACACCTTGATCACAACTTCTACACAACTTCTTCACACCAATATACTACACACCAATCTTCTTCACAACTATCTTCTACACACCAATCTTCTACTTCACACCTATCTTCACAACTATCCTACTTCACTACTTATCAACTTCTATTATCTACACAACTTCTGTATCTTCTAAACAATTTATCACAAGCACAACACAATATTCACAAATGAATATATATACAATATGCACAACTACTCTTCAACACTACTTGAACTTGGTTGTAGAAAGAGTGTTCTTCTTTTGCACTTTGGATGAGAATGGATGATGAGGGATTGAATCACTTGAAACAAGGATTAATATACAAATGATCAAAGGGTTTTAGAGGATGTTTAGAGAGTTATAGATCTGAAAATTTCGTGCAAAAGGTGAGGCAAAAATCCAGGTTTAAGGTGATATTTATAGGCAAAAGATTCTGACAGAGGAGCGTGGCCGGTCCCCTTAAATCAAGGCCGGCCCCCTTAAAATTAAGGGGACCGCCCCTTATAATTAAGGGGACCGCCCAGCTGAAACGGCCAGAATCCTTGTCTTTTAGTGGGGAAAGTTTATTTGGTGAAAAACTAACTGATTTTGGTTAAAAATTTGAATTCATATATTTAGTATGAATAAAACATTTTTATTAATTACCAAAAATGTTTTTCAAAAATATATAATATGTTTATATAATTAAATAAACTTTGTGTTAGTTAATTAAATACCCCTTTGATCATGAGATGTATTAAGCACTTGTTTATCCATACCGTAAGTGATTAAGTTGGATATAGTGATATAAACTAGCTTAATACTTGTTTACGTAGTAATTATACGATTGATGATTTTACATTTTGTGATCGTCAAAATATAGAGATATCGAAAGATATGAATAACGTTTTCACACATTATTTATGTCAACATATATGATTATCATATGTATGCTATATGTGAAAGATAATGCTATGTGGTGATGATGTGTGGTCCAATTGGGAGGGTGCTTACCCTGTTGCTCGTGTATATGACCTAATTGGAGAGTAGTACTCCTACTCACTTTTATTATGTGTGGTCCGATCGGAGTAGGGTGAGCAAAACCGAACCGATCCCGAATCCCGTCCTGATCCTGAGTCCCGAATCATGTCCCGAAACCGAACCGATCTCAAACGGGTCGGGACTCGGTTTGTGTTTTTCATTTTTTCGGGATTCGGGATAGTCGGGATCGGGTCGGGACAGGCCAAAAACCAAAAAACAACAAACAAAACCGATCAAACCGACCGATCCCGTCCCGTCCCGACTGTCTCGAAACGGAACCGAGCTTAATCGGGTCGGGACTCGGTTTGAGTTTTCCGGCTTGTTGGGATTCGGGATAGTCGGGATTCGTGTCGGGACGGGTCGGGAGCAAACCCGATGCTTAGCCATAGATCGGAGGGTATTAATTACCCATTATTTGGAGCGGGGGTCACGTTCCGGCCCGGATGTTGTGAATTTGGATCGGTGGGCACGTTCCGCCCGATGGTTGCCTTTTGTATGATGGTTGGTTAATGAACATATGTAGCTTGTATGATAACTGTAATTATTTGTCCAACTATATTTTATAATCACAGTGATTTTGGTTGCCTAGAGTGTATGAGTCTTAAACCTATGAATCTCACCAACGTAATGTTGATATTTTAAGTATCATTTTCAGGTGAGCATTCTAAGGCCAAAGTTGAGGGCAGCAATTAGGTGAGACTTAGGTGCATATGGAGACTTTACTTATGTTTTGGGATTTGACTTTATTTGGATTTGGCTTTGATACATTTATGTTTTTCGTTTGGTACTTTCATATCTATTGAAGATACCTTTTGGATTATTCTTTTGGTTATTTATTTTGGGGTTTTGTTACAACACTGTATGTTGGTACATTGCTCTATTTAGGTGCATGTAGTTGTTCTCTATGTAGACACCAGGTGTTGTGATGATATCCATGAGGTTACACCCGTGCGTTTCCGTCGTGGAGGGGTGTGACAGATTGGTATCAGAGCCTTGGTTATAGAGAATTAGGTGGTTTAACCTAGACTATAGCTTAGGAGTCCCTCATATAGTTGCATTTAGGACCTATGTGTAACTATAATACTTTTACATGTCTATCTTCTTAATTTATGAGTTATTTTATCGAGTTTTTGGACGTTTATCGAACCTTGTACTTAGTATCGTGTGTGTGTCATTTATAGAATGGCACCTCCTGTGCGAAAGACACTTCGTTGGACCACAGTAGTCGCTACGGGACGTAAGAGAGTTGGGAAGACGAAGAGAACCAACAAGAGGATATTGGTCCCCGCTAGCATGGTACCATGTGTGATTGAAGAGAAGCTGACACTCGAGAATGTGAATGGGGAAATGGTGGAGAGGTATGAGACGAAGGTAGGTGATAAAGAAGGTTTCACCACCAAGTACCCGTGTAGGTGTCCTCAGTTTCTAGAAGATAACGGGGTAGTTTGGGCTAGATCCCGAGGGTTCTATGACTTTGTGAATAGAATAGATGAAGAGTTAAGAAATCGTGGAGATGATTTTGCAAGACATCCTCTACCACAGATTCAGGGAAATAGGAATGGATGGGTGAGCGAGGAGGAGGAAGTGGATTCGGATTTGGAGTCCACTGCGCGTACACCGTTCTAGGTCTTAGATAGAACTCGAACCGCGTACGACTTGTTTTTAAATGTTATGTTTTTAATGTTTTATGGTTTTGTTGAGTTATTTTGACGTTGCTTGTATGTTGGAATGTGAATTCCTTCGGATTTTGGGATTTATCCCATGTTTTAGTGAGAAGCCTTGGGCGAGTTTGAATATTTTGGTGTGTATATTATGTGTATTATGGGAGTATAATTTGGTTGGTATTGATTGTGTGTTATTTGTTATAAGACGTTACTATTGTTAGGTGTGGCGTTGGAAGTAAGTACACATGTGGAAGGATACATCTAAAATTGTGGGTGGCCAACACAATTATAAATGTATCACGACATATGTGGACTTATAGCCAATGTTACATTGAATCAATGGGGATGTGCTTATGTGTGATAGAGTTGAGTTATTTTGTTATGTGATTGAAAGTGATTGCATGTGATGGGAGGTAGATGATTGAGTAGGATTACGGAATTTGTGGAATCTTGTGAATGGTCTCTAATGGTTCTATTGTCCTGCGTGTTTAGGAAATGGCGCCAAGGAAACCAAGACAACCTATCTCTAAGTCACCTATGAGTGGAGCTTACCGGACATCGAAGAAGTCGATACCCATTATTGGGGATAGCAACCCTATCAATCAGCAAATAATCAATCAGTAGCTAGAAGCTTTATTGGAGCTCATCATGATGATGCTGGAATTGGAGGAAGTGGAAATAATGGGTGTACTTATAAGGAGTTTATGGCTTGTAAGCCCAAGGAATATGATGGGAAGGGTGGTGCGATTGCACTCACTCGATGGATAGAGAAAATGGAGTCGGTGATGGACATAAGTGGATGTAGTGAGGGTCAGAAAGTTAAGTATGCGGTTAGTTCATTGGTTAACAAGGCGTTGACTTGGTGGAACACTCAACTTCAAGCTAGAGGACGAGTTGCGGCTTTGGGTATGACTTGGGAGGACTTCAAAGCCATATTGGTGGAGGAGTTTTGTCCAACCAATGAAATGCAGAAATTGGAAGAAGAGTTGTGGAATCATACTATGGTTGGAGCTAATCATATAGGGTACACTGATAGGTTTCATGAGTCAGCTAGAATGGTTCCTCATCTAGTAACTCCTGAATCGAAGCGTATTGAGAGGTATATCCGTGGGTTGGTGTTGGGAATTTTGGAAGTTCCTGCTGATAGAGATCTACTGACAGGTTCCTGCTGAAGCTATAGATAGTTTCTGCTGATATACTGGTTCCTGCTGACATAGTGTTTCTGCTATTAGTATTGTTTGTGCGGGTGTTAGTAAAAGTCAAACCCGTAATTTTAGTAGTTTGTTAGGATATGCATGAGCTATTTTAGGTAGTGATATGCATTTATTTTATATTTTATTATTGTATTAGGGTTCCTTGTGTATAAAAGGAACACTAGGCTTTTATTTTATGGACGCTTCTTGAATAAAAAATCAAGAAAAAAACACCTTTAGTGTGTGTGATATTGATCCATAGAGGATCATTGTTCTTTAGAGAAAAACCTTGTGGTAACTTTGATTGTGTTCTTTATTATTATTCCGCTGTGCAATCAATCATTGTTATTATATCCTAGATAGGCTTGATCTTGGTTCAACAATAAGTGATGAGAAAATTTCACAGCTCCTCTAGGCAGTGTATGTAATCGGTGTAGTGTAATATGAGTAAGTACCGGGAGTTGGTCAAACACATGAAAAATAGCGATGTAGGTTAGAGATGTAAATGCAAGAGACCTAGGCTATGTTTGGCAAAAGTGGCCGTGAGCAGTAGCTGTGAACTGTGAGCAGTAGCCACAGCTCACTGCTCACCGCTCACAGCTTCATAAAGAAGCATTGAAAAAATGAGCTTTCTTAAAAAAATAGCAAAGCTCACAGCTC
Source organism: Artemisia argyi (assembly GCA_030686995.1). Classification (NCBI taxonomy): domain Eukaryota; kingdom Viridiplantae; phylum Streptophyta; class Magnoliopsida; order Asterales; family Asteraceae; genus Artemisia; species Artemisia argyi. The sequence continues at coordinate 229,975,972 of CM060701.1, forward strand.
TCATGCCAAACAAACACTAAAATTCAAAAAGCTTATTGCTCACCGCTCATTGCCCTAAAAAGCTCAAAAAAATTTTGCGCCAAACATAGCCCTAGTGGGAAGGAGATTCTTTTAGTATTTTTATCGTATATTTTAAAGCAATTAAAACAATGGTCTTTGCAAATATGGACAAACCAGCTGGACGGATTTGGCAATTTACTTTAACTTCCATAATTCATCCTTTTAACTTTTATAACCCCTTTGTAGATGAAGATGCAGTGTGTTTTCTTACCAGCAAAAAAGACAAATAAGTTTCTAGGAAATTGTTACAATTAATTATTTATTTATTTGAAATAGTTTGCGATAGAGGAGGTCGTTGACTCTACTAAAAAAAGTGAAGTAAAGTAACACTCAATACTTCTTTCACGGGTTATGATTCAGGAATAATAACTGTATAAATCATTATACTTGTCCAAAAATACTCTTCCGGGTATCGAACAATTTTTTTTGCTTATACGAGTACTGAACTCTCAATTTCGAACTTTTAAGGTACTAAACTTTCAATTTTGAACTTTTTAAGGTATTTTTGTGACATTTTTGCCTCTGAATTTTTAATAATTTTTAATAATTTCAATAAGTTTCTAGAACCCATATAAGCAAAAAAATTTGTTCGATACCCAGAAGAGTGGTTTTGGACAAGTATGATGCTTTTTAAAGGTATTATCCCAAAAAAAATCTCAAAGCTATCTAAAAGGACTCAATAATGTGATCAGTTAAACTGATTTAGCTCATAGTTAATGGTTTCCCTTGTGTATCCTATGTTTTTTTTTGCCTCATTTACTTGCGTGTAAATATGAAAGTTTGACCATTGAAATTTCATTTGACGTTCCATCAAACAAATTGTGAAATTTGCTAAAACTAGTTGTCTCGTTGTATAAGAAATAGGCGCGATACTTTTATAAACGTTCTGTAGAATATTGAGTAACCGTATGCTCTATGACAGGCCGAAAAAATAAAACCGTTTTGCATTTGTCCACAATATGTATCCGAACCTTGACAAAGGCACAATAAGACTAATCAACGGCTAACATGAAGACAACAGTTATTAAGAAAACATGGAAAAACATTATTGCAGTTTTATTTGATAATCGCAACCTGTGTTTCTGGCTTTTAACTTGGATCTTCAAAAGTAATGTTCTGATAACTTTTTATTGCTAAAACATGTTAAGTCAGGGTTAAAAAAATAAATAAATAAATAAAAAATGCCCTTTGATACAATTCCATGTAAAACTTGTTGAATTTGATGAAAGCCAGAAGTTTGACTAAAAAGTCAAATATTTTTATGTTCAATAATTTCATCCCTGTGTATCAATATTTATGAAAATATAACTTCAAAGAAAACTTCCTTAATTTAGTTAAAGAGGTTTGTAAACTGAAATCCATAAAATTATCTAACTTAAAGAGGTTTACAAATACAGATACAATCCTACTTTTAAAAACTTCACGTTATTAATACAACTATCCTATTGATGACCAACAAGCTTTTCAGATCTATTAGAAACAAAGGCTTTGAGCTTTAGATACCAAAATAGCCTGAGACCTTGATGTCGCTGGGATAATTGATTGAGCCAGAAGTTAACCAGAGAGCACGAAGATTGAACATCGAGTTCATTATTGCATGTCAATAGACAAGAGAGCACATCATCCTGTCGTTATACTGAGCCTAAGCACATGCAAAGAAACAAGTGTTGTTTAGTTAGGGATTATTGAGTTTGTCATTGCACATAAACTAATTAATTAGCATGTAGCTGGGTAAATCACCTTTTATACTGATCTTCCCGGTCATCAGACCTGCCTAATTTCAGGAAACGGTTTAATTGTTAGGATCAACAGTAAAACATGCATCATGGGCAGAAAATATCTTAATTATTGACCCTAATTTGAAGATTCCTCTAAAGTAACACATATTATTAGAAAACTGAGAAAGTACCTGGGAAAATAATTCTTTTGGCCTTTGGCGCGCATGAACTCATATCATCAGCATCCCCATCAACATCCTGGCATCATCATCATCATCATTATCATCACCAATAATACGCAGATCGCTCAACTGATAAATGCTCTTCGGAAGACGAGTGATGCCTGTACCTGTTATATCCAACTCTTTCAAATATTCTAAACATCCAATTACTTCAGGCAATTCCTCAATTCGAATGCAACCAGTGAGATCTAAAGATTCCAGATGCTGCATCTCACAGATGCTGTTTGGAATATCTCGTAAAAATATACAATCCTTTACAATGAGCTTCTCCAAACATTGTAATCTGCCAATATCCTCGGGTAACTGCTCAAGAAGACGACAAGAGATGATTTCAAGAGATTTCAGGTGTTTCAACATACAAAGACTATCTGGAAGATTTTTAATATCTGTAGACCGCAAACTTAGCTCCTCTAGACAATCTAACTGGTCAAGGTATTTTGGCGCTTCTGGAATACCACCTTCAAGTGTAAGCTTTCTTAAACATTGTAAACCACAAATAATATCTGAAAAAGAATCGACGTTTAAGCGAGAACTGAAACCTAGAGAAATAAGCCTCTCAAGATTTCCAAAACATGAAGCTGGGCCTCCTTTATAATAACAGGAAAACTGAAACTCTGGCCAAGTATTGTCGGGATCACATATACCTGTATCATCAGCAATCAGATGTAACTCAGATAAAGAAACAAACTCAGGTGAATCACGCTCTTTCTCAAACTTAAAGTATTTAAACCTCCCACAATGACCCATGTATAAGTAGGGAAGCTTTTTCAGACATTCTGCAGGAGCATTAATTTCTTCCAAATCATAACAATTTGAAAGATATAACACTTGCAGATTTGGAGTCAGCCCAAGGTCAAGAGTCCTCAACTTTGCATTGTCATAGAGGTGGAGATTTACGAGCTTTGGACATTCAGTGGGCATCTGAAGTTCTACCATATCAGTACAGTTGTCGAGGCTTAGTGTTACAAGATTCGGAGTAATCCCGAGGTGAAGGTTCGTCAACTTTAAATTCGTGAGTTTGAGATTAACGAGCTTTGGACATTCAACGGGCATCTGAAGTTCTACCATATCAGTACAGTTGTCGAGGCTTAGTGTTACAAGATTCGGAGTAATCCCGAGGTGAAGGTTCGTCAACTTTAAATTAGTGAGTTTGAGATTAACGAGCTTTGGACATTCAGCGGGCATCTGAAGTTCAACCATATCAGTACAATTGTGTAGACATAGCAACTGAAGATTCGGTGTAATCCCGAGGCGAAGGGTCTTTAACTTTAAATTATTGAGGTTGAGATTAATGAGCTTTGGACATTCAGCGGGCATCTGAAGTTCTACCATATCAGTACAATTCTGTAGACGTATCCACTGAACATTCGGTGTAATCCCGTGGTGAAGGGTCGTCAACTTTAAATTATTGAGGTCGAGATGAATGAGCTTTGGACATTCCGCGGGCACCTGAAGTTCTACCATATCAGGACAGTTGTCGAGGCTTAGTGTCTCAAGATTCGGAGTAATCCCAAGGTGAAGGGTCGTCAACTTTAAATTAGTGAGTTCGAGATTAACGAGCTTTCGACATTCAGCAGCCATCTGAAGTTCTACCATATCGGTACAATTCTGTAAACATATCCTCTGAAGATTCGGTGTAATCCCCAGGCGAAAGGTCGTCAACTTTAAATAACAGAGTTTGAGATCAATGAGCTTTGGACATTCAGCGGGCATCTGAAGTTCAACCATATCAGTACAATTCTGTAGACATAGCCTCTGAAGATTCGGTGTAATCCCGAGGCTAAGGGTCGTCAACTTTAAATTATTGAGGTTGAGATTAATGAGCTTTGGACATTCAGCGGGCATCTGAAGTTCTACCATATCAGTACAGTTGGTGAGGCTTAGTGTTTCAAGATTCGGATTAATCCCGAGGTGAAGGGTCGTCAACTTTAAATTAGTGAGTTCGAGATTAACGAGCTTTGGACATTCAGCGGGCATCTGAAGTTCTACCATATCAGTACAATTGTACAGACATAGCCTTTCAAGATTCGGAGTAATCCCGAGGCGAAGGGTCGTCAACTTTAAATCATTGAGTGTGAGATTAACGAGCTTTTGACATTCAGCGGGAATCTGAAGTTTGACCATACCACGACAGCCGTAGAGGCTTAGGGTCTCAAGATTCGGAGTAATCCCAAGGTCAAGGGTCGTCAAGCTTGAAGAAGAAAGTGTGACGAACCTGAGCTTTGGACTTTCAGCAGGCATGTGTAATTCTTCCAAATTGGAACATTTACTTAGATGTAACTCCTTAAAATTAGGAGTACTGAGCTTAATTTTTACCAAATCACAACAATCTTCAAGATGTAGCATCTCAAGATTCAGCGCCAACCCAAGGTCAAGAGTCCTAATATCTAAGTCTATGAAGTTTAGGAACCTGAGCTTAGAAAAAACCTATCATAAGAAAAAAAAGGAAAAGGAAAGATGAATGTTTGTTAAATATGAGAGACAAATAGGTGATAACCATTATTCTACCATTATTCTACCTTTTCTTCTCCATCTTTCCAAAGTTGAACGATATTGCTGTTACGCATATCAAGTCCAACAAGATTATTTGGTTGAAATGTTTTTGGTAAACTTGAAAAAGGATAACTACTCCATCTCAGAAATCGTAATGCATTTGAAAGGTGAAGACTATCTTCATCAAAGTTCCAGTTGCTAACTTCGTCTTTACTTGCATCTTCCATATACACGTGAAGAAATCTAAGTTCCTTCATGTTTGCAAGACCCTTCATTAAAATTTCAACATTCCATCCCTTTGCATCCAGTGTTATACATTTTATTGCTTTTGTACCCTGTAATTCAAATACCAGTGACCATGAGATTTGTTTCATTACAAAAAAAAAAAAAAAAAAAAAAAAAAAAAAAAAAAAAACGTGTTAACTATTATTATAACTCGAGTAATATAATTGGTATGAAATGAAAGGTTTTTTTTGTTTTTTTATTATTAAATTAGAAGAATTGTGTTAATAGAGTGTGAATTAGTTATGGGTAAATGCTACGTACTACCAACGTACTTTCAATTTTGTGCCGACTTGAAATACGTACTATTTTATTCAAGGACTTCAACATTGTACTTTCAAATTTTGTTTCGATATAACCAATATGACCACGTGGAGTTCCATGTCACTGATTTTCCTGCTGTGCGTCAAAACCAAAAGCAAAACCAAACATTTTAAAACTAAAACCATGTTTCCTTTGACCCATTTTGTCCCCTGAGTCACGACATAAACCCAAAAACCAAAACATATTTCTGTTTTCTTTCCTGTTCGAAAGGTCAACAAAACAACCCAACCTCCATTTTTTTGTTTTTCTCTTTTCTGTGACTCGACATACAAACCAAAACCATGACCCTTTTCAAAGTGAAAAAGGTGTGGTGGCAAGAGGAGCAGGGAATGACTAAGGGTGGCTATGGGTGAGTAAGCAACGGTACGAGACTAGCTAGGGTGGTGTGGAGGTTTTGTGACCGTGTAGTGATGAGGGTAGTTTTTACTTAGGGTTTAAGGAAGTGATGAGGTGGTTTGGCTCGACATACAGAAAAAAGAAAGAAAAATGGTGTTTTGGGTTGCTTTGAACAAGAAGAAGTGACACCGTGGCTTATGGGCGGGAAAAATCAGTGACATGGCAACTCCACGTGGTCATATTGGTTATATCGAAACAAAATTTGAAAGTACGATGTTGAAGTCATTGAATAAAATAGTACGTGTTTCAAGTCGGCACAAAATTGAAAGTACGTTGGTAATACGTAGCATTTACCCATTAGTTATTTATGAAGTAAGTTTGAGATTTGTTAACTAAGGTTAGGGTTTTTAATTTTCGTTAGATTTGGGATTTTTTTAGGGCAGTGATTTGGTGGCAGGGGTGATAGGCAGTTGCGACTTCAATTTTCACATGCACTTCTAAAATTGCATGCAAAATACAAATATGGTTGTGACAGATTAACCAATGAAAAGACAAACATACTTCCCCTTTGTCATACATACGACGTTATTAAATTGAACCCAACTTGTAACGACTGTTTCATTCTAGGACCGGATCCGAGATTATTGGAACTATCACACTAAAAGTGAAACACCCAACAAACCACAAAGACCAAAAATGTAGTTATAATAAAACCACAAGGGTGATTGGGTTCGGAAGAATGTTTAATGATGTAATAAAACAAAATTTTGTTTTTTTAGAAAAATATACCCACCTTATTTTTAGTTCAACAACCCAAATAAGCTCATACTTACCATGTTATTAGCCATCATATCTTTAATTTCATCGCGAATCCATAACCGGCTATGCCTTTCAGGTTCATTGGCGTGCAAACGACGGACGATATTCTTGCCCATTTCTTCCATATGGTCATGCATCTGCAAGTCCCCATATTTAGAAATAGTTATAAGAGATCTCTGTTCAAGAACTCTTAAGCCAGTTTTAGCAAAAAATCCACAACTTTCAAGTGCTATGACTGCATTGTCTTTCTTCCAACCTTTGAGTATGCATGCAACATCTAAAAATATTTCCTTGTAATCCTCCTCTAGATCTATATAGCTGAGTTCCAATTTTTCCATAGTTGCCTTTAATGGAATTTTTTTTAGTCTTTCTAGGGTATCTATCCATTGAGGCATATTTTGACCACAAAGAAGTGAACCCAAAACTTTGATCGTTAATGGAAGACCATCTGCGTATTGTACAACTTCTTTTGAAAGCTCTTCATACCCTTCAATCGGAATATCTTTTTTAAATGCATACTTACTCAAGAGACAAATCGCTTCCGCACGTGATAATAGGTTGACATCAATGAACTTCACTCCGTGGGCTGACAGAACTTGCTTATCTCGTGTGGTAATGATAACTCTGCTTCCCGATTTAAACCAGTTAGGTTCACCTGCTAACGCCTCAAGTTGTTCAATGTTATCAACATCATCTAGTACAACAAGAACCTTTTTACGATGCATCATCTGCACCATCTTGGTTTTACCGCCAGAAATACTACTAACAGTAATGTATTGATCGCTGAAAATATCATTGAGGATTTGTTTCTGCAGCTCCTTTAAACCGGAAAACGAGTTTTTTGAAACCTCCCTTACATTATCAACAAGGCTGCTTCCTTCGAACTGATGGGATATTTGGTTAAAAATAGTTGTGGCCAAAGTTGTTTTCCCACCACCTCCTATCCCCCATATCCCAATCATTCGGACACCAGGAGCATCAAGTTCTAAAGATGAAAGCAAACGTTCGATTCGTATCTCCATTCCTACTAACTTCCCGTCAATATTCAAATTGCTGGAACTTATCTTTTTGAAAATATCGTCAACAATTATTTGGATCAATTTCGATTCATCCCTGTAACAATGAAGAAGATCTAACTAATTACTAATCATCAAGAAAGTCTAACATTAATTCATATAGCAAACAAATTTTGAATAATTACCCATTAGCAGTCTTCTTCAACTCCCACCCAGCCAGATCGGCCGCTTCTTTCAAAGCCTTCCTCCATTTCTCCGCAGCTTCTTTATTTTCATGTTTTTTAAAAGCTTCTTTAACAGCCCCACTTTGCTTACGGATTTCCGTGGGCTCCACATCATAAAAGACTGGGTAAGCAGTCTGCTCACTTGCCTTCTGGCACTCCCTAATCTTGACAAGCTCATCTAAGCACCAAGATGAACCAGCATAGTCCTTAGAGAACACAATGATGAAGAATCTTGAGTCTTCAATGGATTCCATGAGCTGGGTGTCGATCGTTTCCCCTTTTTCAATTTTTTCATCATCTTTGTAAGTTTGAATCCCATTTTGTTCTAGAGATTTATAAAGATGCCCAACAAAGTTGTTACGAGTGTCTTCGCCTCGAAAACTTAAAAAGACATCATACTTAAAGTTTTTATGAATGGATGAAGTTGAAGTAGACGCCATTGAAGTTAATATTGAAGGATTGTATGCAGCTGGATGAGATGAATAACCTTTTTAGAGCAATGATCAACAAGACAATCGTAATGTGAAGGCAACTTTGTTTTTATGGAAATAAAATTTTGAATAACGTGGAGAAATAAAAACCACTTATTTGGTCAAATGAAATATGTTTCATACTTAAAACAAAAGTTGCATTTATGATCGTTTTTGTATTCAAGTTGAGATAAACAAAGATCACACAACTATAAAGATAAATAATCTAAATCAATCATTTTTTTATCTTTCATTTTTCATAATAAAATATCTCAAAAACGATTTATCATTAGGTTAAAAAGAAAGCCTGTCTTTTTGCAAAATATATATACTCTATTTGATCAAGGTATATGATGACTTCTTTAAACATTATTTTTTATAACAGAAATGTAAGACAAGAAAAAGATGATTAATTTACCAAGTCATGATCAAGCGTGGTCATTTCTTTATTTCTTAAATGATACGTAGTATCATTAACTCTATTATATGAATAACATTATATACTAGCCTCTCAAGAATCCTTAATCATGCTAAATTGCTAAGGGGGTGGCTGTTGACTCGGTATGAAGCATGCCGAGTGGCATGCCCATTGCCACTACCTTGGCATGAACAAAACGGCAAGGCCTTCGGTGTTCGATACCGACGAGGCATGGGTTAGAGCTTAAAAAAACTAGCCGTTATTCCATTTAATGTATGGTTAGGTATGGTTGAATTATGGTTGCCATTAAAAAAGTATGGTGAGGTATTGTTGAATCATGGAATGTGTTGACTTGATTTGATTGGTTAATGACGAATCATGAGGGAGTCATCGAATCATGACTGCCACCCCCTAATGGGGTGTTTCTTTTTTCTTCTAGACTAAGAGGCTTATAAATATATGTGGGGTCCATGTCTATTACAACCACTAAATGGAGAGGGGTTAGTATTTCTTGCGTTGTGAATGGGTTATGTTTAAGACCCTCCATGATGTGACAATAGAGGGTTTTGATCAGAATATACTAACCGCGATTCACACCGTACAAACTTACAATGCACAGAGGCTCACGAAACCCTCCCTATGGGAGGATCCGTATAAAATCCCCCTTGTGAATATAGAGGAAGTAAGAGAAAATAAATGAGTCTTACTTAAAAGAAAATATTATTAAATGTTATGTGCACCGAATCCATTAGCTAAAAGAAAAAAGAAACACACCAAGTGTGTTATTCGCATGAATCTTCACTACATATACTACACAAACAAACCATATAATCTGCATTCAGGCTCGAGGACTTTTTTTTTTTAACTTCAAGTTGTACATCTATTTATTTAGTTTCCCTACATCAATAATTTTGCTTTAATAAAGTTGTTTGTTTTTTATATGGGACCATTTCTATAGTTTCCCTACATCAATAATTCTGCTTCAATTATTTGGATTCGTCCCTGTAACAATGAAGAAGATCTAACTAAAAAATGACCGCTAACATATCGAAAAGTCTAAACCCTAACAATGAAGAAGATCTAACTAAAAATGACCGCTAAACCCTAACATATCGAAAAGTCAAGAAAATCTTAAAAATCCTTACATTGCACACACAATCAAAATTAAGTTCGATAACCTAAATTTTAGTAACTTTTTTGTATGATTTGGTCTTATTATAATATCTATCTTTGGAGTCTGGTAAATGTAAACGTGTGATGTACAAATAGTCAACATAACACAAATAATTTCATCGAAGTTATAAACAAGTTGCAAACTTGCAATCACGCTAATAAACTCTCTCCTCTGAAGTAGTCTGAACCTACTTACATGCAATTTATACTTCTAGAAATAAGATGAAATCACCTATGCACCTGCTTAACTATATATGCAGATCATACTTCTAGAAATAAGATGAAATCACCTATGCACCTGCTTTTGATATCCCTACGCCAACCTAATATAGAGTTTACACTACAAGAAAATTAATTTTTAAGGTTTAGCTAAATTTAATATTTTAGTGACACGTTAAATTTTTTTTTTTTGCCTAAAGGTTAAAATTATTAGATCTAGTGAGACTTGTTGTGAAAATTAAGTGTTCCAAAAGACAAAAAGTATATATTTGAATTTGTTTTTGTTATTATACTAGCGTGGGGTACCATAGCGCATTTATCGGCGCGCCATGACACCCCGGCCCAATCACACCAAAGCCCAGACACTAAATACCAAGCCACAAAATTGGCGTATGACATTATTTATTTATTTATTATTATTATTATTATTATTATTATTATTATTATTATTATTATTATTATTATTATTATTATTTTTGGTGTATTTGTTGGTTCAAAATGGGAAGGTTTGACTTGTTTTATGAAAAAAGGTGAGTTTGGGTGTGTGAATGATGAGCTTGTGTTTTGGTACAAAGGCTGACTTGAGAACGAAATTAGGTTTTTGGTATGTCATGGTACCTTTGCTCTAAATATACATTTACCTGCACTTTTTTAGAGTTGGAGTAACGCCAACAAGTTCTAGTGACATTTTTTACTAGCTTTTATTGACACTTTTATACCATTAGTGATATTTTTTTTGACTTTAGTGACACTTTTTTATGAATCCTTATATGACAATTTGTTCGGAGTGAAGTTAATATTTAATGCTAACGCCAAGTAGATTCTTGAACGAACAGTTGCTCAAAGAAGTATATACAACTTCCAAGTCGCTACATATATATAATCATATGCAACTTCTAAGAATTTGGTACCTGTTTGACTTACTTTGAAGCTATTTTTTAGTATTTGGCAGCCACAAAGTGCAAATAAGTTTGAAATCTTGTGGCCAAAGTGTGAAAACCAAAACTTGACCACATGAACTTAATTTTCTCCCGGGTCATCTTTTGATCCTTGTAACATTTTCAGTTCTTATTACATTTGCCGGTTAATGGTTTTCAGTTAAAATGTGGTTAGCATGAAAGAATGAATCAGTTTTATGAAGAAGAAAAAAAGCTAACTGAATCAGATGTACGTCAATAAGTTAACTATAAAGTCAAACACTTTGATTGTTTTTATGGTATCCTACTAATTTACAAGCTCCTATATATGTAAATTAGGGCCCGTTTGGTTCGTAGGTGGGTTTAGGATTAGGATTTTGATTAGGATTACGATTTGGATTTGGGGTAGGATTTGAATTTGATACGTGGGTAGGATCAAGTGAGAAGAAAATATATAATGAGAAGGATGAAAAATAATTATAATCACATATTTGAGATGCATCGACTTAAATTAGATGCATCTCTGTCCATTTAGATGCATCCCAATTAGTTTTGAAAGTAATTTTGAAGTAAAAATTATGCAAAGTACTACTAGCAACAAATTTGACCCTCAGAGAACGAAAAATCTATAGGATTCCCCTAACTTGATGAAATGCATCATTTATATGTATATGTATCTAATTTTTAGTTAGAAAATATATTAGAGTGAATCTAAAAGACTAGTAATGTATCTAATTCAAGTCGATGCATCTCTAATGTTTAGTTATAAAAATTTCTCATCCTTCTCATTTTAAAAATTTTTCCCATTTGATAATAAGTCTTTGATACGTAGTAAAAGAGAAATGAGACCCACAAAATAATTATTTTTATATAGTTATATGTTATTAAATTCATTATTATAAATTAAATTATAAAAGTTATACACACAAATATAAAATGGGCCCACTAAAAGTAGCTAAACCCACATATTTTCTTGCTTTAATGTTAGAGGGTGTGATGGTTGTGTTTTCTCTTAAGGATATTAACCAAACAAGTAACTATAATCCTAAAGTCAAATCCATGCTTAAAAACCCACCAAACAAACACGCCCTTAAAACTAATTAACGATATCATATCTATAAAAAGATTTAGTCCCCTTATAAATGCGGAGGCTTGATGCGTAAGTACCTTCATTTAATTTTCATGCTTCATGGTAAATACATTTTTTTTGAACGGCGGGTTAGTTGTTAGATGTTAGTTGTTAGTTGTTGGCTCGAGTTAGTGTCGTATCCTCGGGCAGAGATACCAACCGCGAGCCTCTCCTTAGGGGATAACCCCACTCCTATTCCCGATTTGCCTGATATCATTAGAGCTTGTGGTTCCCAAGTGAGGACTTCCCGGTCGGTCACCCAAACCGGTACTACTCTCACTTGGGCTCGCTTAACTACTTAAGCCTTTACCACTAGACCACAAGCCCCATGATTCGAGTTGTGTTTCATGCCTTAAATGTTTCAGGAATATGAATAAGAACCATGTTAGACTTACAAAACTCACATCAATTTTGAGGTATACAAACCATCATGGAGTTACAAAGATTACAACCCAAGTGTGGCTGCAATTAACTAATATGAATTGCAAGCATACAAAGCAATCATGGAGTTACACTTGCAATTAATGAGTAATACAACTCAAAGTTTTGCTGCCCAAAGGCCTCGAAAGCCTATAAATAAGGTGTGCCTACCCCCTTACAATCACACCAATTCTCTCAGCAAAAGTATTTACCATGTCAAAGGCAGTTTTGCAGGCTGAATCCCAAGTGTTCCTTGACCATCTTGATCTTAATGTAACAGGCCCCATAGTTGTTATGGTGTGCAGAAAATGGGTCGTTAATGCTGTTAGCGGCCGTTATTTAAGCACTGATTTCCTCATATCTGATGCGAGGGTAAGCTGCAAGTTTCCTTTCTCTAGAAGGGGATAAATAAGAGTTATGTATGATTCTTCTATTGGTATGGTAGCTTTTTTAAATGTTTTTTGTTTTGTCGAGGGCAATACAATGCATTGCACTGCAAAGGCAAAGATATCACATAGTTTTGTAACCAAGTTGGTAGAGGACAATATTTATACTATTCTTGATTTTGCTGTAATAGCCAACACAGAAGAATACCGTATTATGAAAAAGAGTGCTTACATCATTGAGTTTCATGGTGGCACCACTGTCAGAAGATATTTGGTCAAGTCAGATGGTTTTGTGAGGCATCCTTTTAATTTCATAGATTTTGATGATCTGCAAGTTACAGATAACAAATATTTGATTGGTAATATTCAATGTTGACTAAATTTCTCTCACATTTTAAATAATAGTTATGGGTTTAAGTAAATCTATACCTTTGGAGATGTTATTGGGTACTTCACAAATGTGGGCAGAATCCTTCAGCAGAAATCAGGGGCAAGGATCTTAGATTTCTTCCTCACTAACCAAAGGTTAGTGACATTGACTTTATAAGTATACATGTTTCCAATGAATTCCAATAGTGATTAGCTTTTTTTTCCCCTCTTAAAATAGAGGTAGATTAATTAGTTTACTAGTTTAAATATATATAAAATAAAGTTTTTATAATTTTTTAGGATTCCCATGATGGTTAATTAGTTTTATAAAATTTTTCATAATTTTCTAAGTTAGTTTAATATTATCTTTAATTTAAAATAGTTTAAATAGTTTAATTAAGATAAATAGTTTTTAATTAATACAAAATTCATAAAAAGACAAAAAGATTTATTTTTATTTTTTATACTTTCTTCAAGTTCTATTTTAAGTTTAGAAAATATTTTTATAAATTTTTAGTTTAATTTGTAGTGTTAATCATTTTTAGTTTTTATTTAAGTTAGTTTTAATTAAAAAGTTAAATAGTTATTAATTAAATAATTAATAATAAATAATATAATAATCTTAAAAATAGTTTTATTTTTAGTTTAATTTTATTTTAAATTTAAGTTTGTAGGATTTTCAATTTTAACCCTTATAGTTTATTTTTCTTAAAACTCACCTTTTTCTCAGCACGCAGTCGCGTCTGATTTTAATTTGGTGTACGTTTTTAATACTTAGCTTTCACGTAATCATTCCATTAGCTTACCTTAGTTATTTTAAGTTATAAAACCCTAGTTAATCACACACACACACACACTTTTATACCATTCCCTGTTCAGATTCACTAATCACAGATTCGTTTATAATAAAACATCGCACACCTCGTTGGGACTTACGACCCGGGAAAACACTGTATTCCTCGGAAGCATTTGCCTCAGCTGTTTGACTTGTTGACCATTACTTGGTTGATATTATCTGACTGTTTGAGGCGAATAAAAATTTGATTATTCTATTTATTAATTAATATCTAATTAAACTATTTAAATTATGAAAACTATTAAATGAACAGTAAAAATTCTAGAAAAATTACTAAAATTATATTATGACTTATAAAAGCTAGGAAAAATATAAAATATAGGTGTTACTATATAAAAATTAATTATGCTAATTAAAACTTATTTATTGATTAATTATTAATAAAACTATTTTTAAATCTAATAAATATCAAATGACAATATAAAAATCTAAGAAAATTATTTAAATTACTTTAACTTATAAGGAAATTAATAAAAATATAAAAACACAAATTACTTAATTAAAATCTAAAAATGAAAATTAAAATTAAATTGTATTAAATAGAAACTATCACTTAATTTTATATTGTTTTTTTCTGGATTTTTATTTTACAAAACTTTATTATACATAAAAATAAGTAACTTTAATAAAAACAATAATTTTAAAACTTATTAATAAGCACTGTGGGGGCTTATTACCTCCACAGTTGACTTTGGTTGACCAAATGGACAAATAAGCTCAAATGAGCTGGTGTGGGGCCCACCTGGGATAAGTCTGGTTCTAATAGGTGTATTGGACTTGTCAAAACTTAATTTAGCTAAATAAGCTCAGTAGATAAGCCAATAAGCCAAATAAGCTAATCCAAAAACCTGTTTTCTACACAGACTGGGGACAAGGTTCAATGGCTAATCTAGGTGGGGTCCACTGGGTTAGAGGTCAAACAAAAGGTCAATCTGGGATCTATGGTAGGAGGGGGGTTGGGAAAAGCTGATTAGAGGTGGTGGGGCCCACTGGGTTGGTCACAAAACACCACCAAAGTGGTGGTGTTGGACTGAGCTGATGGAGCAGGGCACTTTGCAGCCCTGCAATGGTGTTTAGGGGTGAGTGGGGCCCACAAGAAAAATACTAAAAATGTAAAGATTGTTGGATCTTAAAGACAAGGTGGTAGAGTTTTACCAAAACAATTTTTAGCTCCTAAAACTTTATATAAAATTCTACAAAATTCCCTCAATATTTGAGAAAATCTAAGAAGTGCAATATTGACTTTTGAGGAAAACTTGTTAGTTTGACTAAATTGGATTTCTGATTGATCCTACAAGCTAAGCTAGTTAATATAAGTTATTATTAAGTTGTATTAAGCTAAAGATGACAGCTATAAGTCAAAGTGTGGAGTTTTAGATCCTAAGTCCTCAACAGTTAACTGTTGAGAGCATTAGAGTGTGATTTTGACTATTGGTTGAAAAGACTATTGGTTTCTTTGTTTCATTGATCTAATATATCATAAGTATACATGTTCCAAGCACAAATAACAACTGAGAAACCAAAGTGATTGGTGAACAAGCATAAGCCAAACACCCCCTATGTGATGGTCTGTCAAGGATTTTTCAATGGAACTCAAAGATTCAAACTTCAATTATGCAAAATAAGAAATTACTAACTTAATTAGACTCTAATAAGTAACTTTTATCAGAAATATAAGCAGTAGAATAAGCTATGCCTTATTTTGCTATTTTTGGCTTTTTTAAGTGATTTAAGTAAAATAAAGAGAAAGCTTAAAGTAAACTGATGTTACAGATGAAATATAGTTATAAACTAATAATAAGCAATAAATTATAATAATAAGCTATAATTAAGCTATGTAACAATGAACAAGGAAAAATAATGCAAAAGCTTGAAAAATTCTTACAACTGTGTTGCTATGAAAGTAGAACTAGAGATCATCCAACAAGCCTAGCTTGTTAATATTAACCCAGGAACCCAATTCAGCTTTTCCAGAATAGCTTATTCCACAGAAACTGCTTATTTTTAGCTTATTTGATTTTTTTTTTCTTTGTACTTATTATGAACTCCAATATACTACTGATCAAAGATCCTTCAAAAGCTTATAGTTAAACTTTTGTGAGCTTACTAACACCTAAACAACAACAATTACCAATTTAAAGTGAATTTGTCGAATCCACTATAAATTGGTAATTACGGATTCTTAAAAGAAAACTTGAATTTAAATATTAGAACTGTTTTGGATTACACTTATGAGACTTAATAAGATACTAGATAGCCTTGAATTACACTAGGAATTGAAAAATTACAAATACGAATTTAAGCTAAAACTACCTAATCTAATCAAATCTCCTCTCTGCTTCTTTCTCTTCATATATTGATCTTTTGGACTCTCCACTTGTATCTGAACAAATCCCATCAATAATCTCAACCTTTAGATCACTGCAACTCATCTTGTCCGTTTAAACATATTTGGCGCCAAAAGTCATAAAGGTGGCTATGAGCTGTCTTATTGTAATTAAAGCATCTTGGTTGTTTGTGGAAGTGTAAGGGACAAGTTAGGGTAGATTTTACATCAAGTGGTGATAGTTGGTGGTGAAAACAGGGGAATTGGGGTGGTTTTGATGAAAAATAGTGGGAAAGCATTAACTGCTTGTGGGCTACTGTAGGGGTGGAAGGAGGTGGTGGAATAGTAGGTTAGACAGCTGGGAAGTGAGGTGGAAAGGTAGTGGTGAAACCACTAAGGTGGAAAGGTGTAGCAGTAATGGTGGTTTTGGAGGGGGAGGTGAATAGTGGACGGGGGTGTGGATTGGTTGAGTTGACTGGGTTTGACCCAGTGTTTAATAAACACTGGGTGGGCTGGGATATCACATGGGCCAAAGAAGTGGGGATGGGCTTGGGTTGTTTGTTTATTATTTGGATTGGACTTAAATAAAACCAAGGGTCCGTTTGTATTGTTACTTGGAAAACCATAGGGACCAAAAATGTAACTTGCTGAAATTTCAGGGACCTGGTTTGCATATCATCCAAAACATCATAAGGACCAAAACTGTTACATATTAATAATACAAGGACTATATTTACATAATATTACATTTTTAAACCTTAAAGGACTATTTATGTAATTTTCGGATTTTTGAGGGACTAAAAATGTAATTTCCCAAAATGTTATCAAAAGGTCCAGTTTTGTAAAAGTTGAAAAGTATAGGGACCTTAAATGATAATTTTTCATTTATTACAATTTAAAACACCCCGGGGACCATTTATGTAATTTTCTAAAGTTTAGGGGGTAAAATTGTAATTTTTCCAAAAGTTATCAAAATGTTCCAAATTAAAAGTTATGAATAGTACAAGGGTAATATTTGTTAAATTTCACTTTTTTGAATACCCAGGGACTAATTTTGCCAATTTTGATACTTGAGGGGTAAAAGTTGCCAATATGTGTAAACTTTTATCCAGGGACTATTTGTGAATAATTTTGACTTCCTATAGACTTAAGTTGACTTTTTATTCATTTTAAACCTTTAGGGACTAGTTTTGACAATTTATGAAACTTGAGGGACTGAAACTGCCAATTATGCAAACTTTGTACGTTTTTCATTTGTTTTTGCATATTTTGCATTTGAAACATATAAAACACACCTTTAAGATATTTTAAGTATTTTGATACATATTTGAGTGTTTTTGTATGTTTTGGCAGTTCAGATTAGTATAAAATGATGAGTATTTAGACACTCATCATAGATCAATTAGGGTCACTCTATGGGGGAATCTTGGTGATGTCTTGATAGATAAGAAGACCAAGAATGCTGGCCTCCATGCTCTGATTCTGACCGCTGTAAGTACAAAGTTGTACAACAGTAAGTATCCATAAATATGCACTTTTAAAACCTTTTTTAAGGTATGCAAGGGTTGATTCACTATTCTTTGTTACCTTGCAGATCAGCTTTATTTGTCTAGCTGATCATCTACAATGATATTAGATGATGATGAAATCCTCGCGTTGAAAAAGTTTAAATCTAAAGCAAGGTAATATACTATGATTTACTTACTCAAACAACTTATATGTTATTAAACATAAATATTCATCTTGGTGAGTTGATGACAGTGAAATAGAAGTTAGGAAGGAGATTGTACCATTTATATCAGGTAACAATTCTGAAGCTAGGGACGGCACATTGGAGAATTTGTTGATTTGGGCTCGCAGCCGCAAAAATGAGGTACCAGCTATTTAGTTATTATAACCCGTCTCTTAATTTTATATCATTTCTAGCCTATGGAGATCCCTTTTTTCATGCAGCCTATGACATTCAATTGTAAAGTTAGAATTGATGATATCAAGACAAGAAAAAGGTGGAATTACCCGTCGTGTGGTAGTGATAAGTGCAAAAAAGGTATCACAAGGAAAGATGGCAAATTTTGGTGTGATTCATGCAATAAACCGTCTGATTATCCTGTGATGAAGTATGATATTGTTTAAAACAAATTTATATTCTTATATGCTAATATACGTTAATGTTAATAAGGACATGGGAAAGAATGTTCCACATCCATTTAACACGTTTGGTCAACAGGTACATGCTTGAGTTGGTTGTTTCCGATCATACTGCTCAAACTGTGGTGGTCGTGTTTGATGAGCTTTCAACTAAGTTGGTGAAATCTTCTGCTGAGTCACTTTTAAAAGAGGATTTTGAGGTATATTTTCAACATTTTAGATGTTTTTAAATTGAATTGGACACTTACCATCATTTGCAGGGTGTGGAAGACCAACCAGCATTACCACAAGCTCTGACTAATATAATTGGCACCTCACACATTTTTGAGCTGAAATCACATACCTACTATGAGCACGGTACTTATGAGAGTTTTACCTATTGGCAAATTTGTGAGTCACTACTATCTGTTAAGACCACAAGTACCAGCAATGTAATTGCAATCGCCGATGTTGAGAAGCCATCATTGAAAATATTGACTGAAGACCCTGCATTGTGCACTCCATTAAAAATTTCAGAAGGCAAGAGAAGGCAAGGGTTAGTCTCTGATATTTCCATCAACATTAACATGCTTATTATAATATATTGTTTGACGTGTGCGTGCATACTTACCATTTGTTACTGTTTAATTACAGATTTACTGTTGAGGACTCAGATGCCGAAATAACTCCTTCTGAAAGTGAGGTTCTAGAAGATAGTGATGATTGTGAGCCTGCGTCAAAGAAAAAAAAAGAAACGGTCATAATCCATCCAAAATATTACTACTTATTTTATATTACCAGAAATTTTGACTTTAATGTCTTTGCGTTTTCTTTGCAGAAACATTATTAGTGACTCTGAATCTGGATAGGCTTTTAAAGACTCAAAGCTTTGAATCCTCCTCATTATGAAGCCAATATCTTCTTAGTTTTTGCCCAATAGTAATAATTTACGAAGTTCAAAAAAATGGATGTAATAATAGATAAGATAGTGTTCTTTTATCTTTTTTTTTGAGAATAGTATGTTTCGATTACTCATCTTATGGGAATTGATAGCCTAAATTAAAGAATACTTGAGCTAAACAAATATTAGCCAATATTGCATAGTACTATCGTTTTAAATTAATGGAATACCTGCCAATCTTGCATAATATTTATCTATTTACAAACAAAGACTGTTGTGAATTCTATAGTTGAAACAGTATTGCACAAAGCTTGATTTACAACTATCACAAACTTAATATACCTTATAAGCTGAAAATGCAGTTGAAAAACCTGATCTGAACACGAACAAAAAAAGGAACACTATGAGCTTGGTAATGTCCATATCAGACCCAAAAGAAGGAAATAAAGCTACACCATTGCAGAGTATGTTTTCTACCAATTACTCAGATTATGAAGAGATCGAAATGTGATGAGGAATCATAGTTTAAGATTTATTTTAGACTTTTGCACTTTTAATAAATTGTTATAAAACTTATAAATGTTTAAGTTTTGCATTTGATTCCAGCCTATTATTCACTTTGTGTAAATATGTGATTTACCTTTTATGGACTGCAAGATAAATAATATCTAACTTCCTAATATTTATATAAGTGGTATGTTGTTTGTAAAATGTCATATGTGCTTTTCAAAGAGGGCAAAGTGGGTTAATTCTTATACAAATCCTATGATAAAGATGCCTACTTTAAAGAAATTAAGACAGTTTTTTACACAACCATTAGTCTAATCACCCTCAAAACAAAATTTCTCACAAATGTTTTCAACGACTATGCAAAAATGTAGAGAGTTCAATAATTAATTCAATTCTACAACTAAATTATATGATCCTGTGACTTATGCATACAAACAGATGTCCTGTGTAAAAAAAAAAAAAAAAAAAAAAAATAGCTCATCTAAAGTACTTTCTCCTAAAATAATACATATAATTTCATTCTTAAGCTTTACTCACAGATAAAAGGATAGTACTTTAAAAATTCACCAGCTAGACAGTTTCTTCATTTACTACTAGAATAAATGTTGTAAGTAAATAAGGATAATCCAAAAGGCAATATTACTAACAAATTAATTACATATCAGTTAACATTCTTAACTCATCTTTGATGTCTTATATGCAATCAAATTGAATTGCAGGTTTCATAAAACAATGGATAAAGGTATAATCAAATTGCCTAATTTTCTATGTATTTAAATAAAATTAATAACTATAAATATATTGACTTTTTTATTGTTCCAGGTGTACACAACAATCGTGGCCAGATTCCGTCATTCTCCAGTATACTAAACAATTCTATAAGAATTCATTCAGAAACTAATGTTGGTCGAGATGGGCAGCTCCAGTTTTACTGTGGTCTCAAACTAACACAAGATACCACTGAAGAATCAAGTAAATACACGTTCTTATTTTTGGATTGTAAACGAAACTCAAAAAATATATTAACACTTAAATGTCTTACATTAGGTACATCAACATGGCTAAAAGACACATCACCAAATTCTAAACAAAATTCATGGGGATCAACTTCCAATATCTGCGCAAACAAATCTAACTTTGTTCCACCAACAATTAAAAGGCGCAATCCGAAAAAAAATCTAAAGAGAGCCGCGCTCACATCCAAAGGTAATTTTTTTCTTATTCAAATCAGTTAATAAATTACAGTTAATAATTGATATAATATTTTGATACCAAATCAGATATCATGGACTCAAAAATACTAAATAAGGATCAAATTAGTTATGTGTTCATTTAATAATAGAATTTTGTGCTTTTGCAGGTGTTGATGTCACTTACAAAAATTTAGGTCCTCCGTAGCACCAATGTCGTTGCTGTGATGCAATAATGTGGTATGATGAGAGAACTGATAAGGCTAAAAGAGCTACCAATCCATCATTCTCAATATGCTATCAAGAAGTTAATGTACTGCTCCCCAAATTAAGGGAACCTCCACCACCCTTAAATACTCTATTGGATTACACCAACGCTGAAACATCAAAATTTAGAGACCAAATTAGTGTATATAATAGCATGTTCTACTTTACATCTTTTGGGGCTAGAATAGATCATTCCGTTAATAATGGCAAAGCGCCTTACACATTCAGGGTAAGTGGTCAAAATTATCATCTAATAGGGTCTTTACTACCAGAAGTAGGCGTTCAACCTAAGTATTGCCAACTTTACATCTTTGACACCGACAATGAAGTAAGGTACCGAATGACTGCTTTCATTAATAATGAGGAAAGTGAAATTGATGAAAGAATAGTAGCGGGTCTGATTGACATGCTGAATCAATCAAGCTCAGTTGCTATGGCGTTTAGAATGGCAAGAGATTGGTGCAATTCTCATAATTCAACCAACTTCCAACTTCGTCTATTAGGCCAAAGATAGCGTTTAGCGTTTAGAATGGCAAGAGATTGGTGCAATTCTAAACATAGCGTTTAGAATTGCAAGTTTTACAGGCAGCCTAAAAATAGCGTTTAGAATGGCAAGAGATTGGTGCAATTCTCATACTTCATTGTCCAGGAAAATAGTGTTTCCGTCAAGTTTTACAGGCAGCCTAAGATATATTGACATGCTGAATCAATCAAGCTCAGTTGCTATGGCGTTTACAGGCATTTCAATTATTACCAAGATGTTATGTCGAGCATACGGGAATCCGGACCTCTTCATAACATTCACCCAAAATGGCCTGAAATAATTGAAATGCTGTCCCATGTTCCTGGACAGAAGCCACACGATCGTCCAGAGATTGGTACCCCGAGTTTTTAAATTAAAACTAACTGAAATGTCTCATGATCTTACTAAGAATCAGATTTTCAGTGAAGCTGGAGAAGGTAACATCCCTTATATAATGAATCAGTTTATTAAGAAAATAAATACGAATACTAATGAAATGTTTCATGATTTGTGATTTCAGTTGTGTATGTCATTGAATTTCAAAAGCGAGGCCTTCCGCATGCTCATATTCTTTTATGGCTCAAAAAGAAAGTTAAGTGCAGGACACCAAACGAAATAGATGACATAATTTAAGCCGAATTTCCATCTCCAACAGATGATCCAAATGGATACAAGCTGTTAGTGAGTACATGTTGCATGGTCCTTGCGGGAAAAGTGCAAAACATGCTGCTTGCAACCTTGAAGGCAAATGTTCAAAACATTATCCCAAAGCATTTTATGCAGAAACAACGCTAGATGGAGATGGATATCCTGTTTATCGGTGGAGAAATAATGGAGTGAATGCAGTCAAAGGAAAAAACACTTACTGTAACAGAGACGTGGTTCCTTACAATCGATATTTGCTACTTAAATATCAGGCACATATCAATGTAGAATGGTGCAATAGAACAAAGGCCATTAAGTACTTATTTAAATACTTAAATAAAGGACCAGATCAAGCAAGTATTGTTATTCAAGAAAACATTACCAGAGTTGATCAAGAAAGTCCTAAAAAAGTTACTGTAGTTGATGAAATCCTGAGTTACTTAAACTGCCGTTTTTTAGCACCATGTGAGGCAGTATGGCGTCTCTTTTCATTTGACATACATTACTCCTACCCATCAGTCATGAAGCTTAATTATCATTTGCCAAATCAAAATTCCATCACGCTACGTGACTCGGAAAGTTTACCCGCACTTCTAGCAAAAGAAGGAATCAGTATGACAATGCTTACTGAGTGGTTCGAGCTAAATAAGCTTGACATAGAAGCCAGGAAACTTACATATGCTGAACTTCCCCAAAAATATGTGTGGCATGAACAAAGCAAAGTTTGGAAATTAAGGAAGCAAAATAAAGTCATTGGGAGGATTAGTTACTCAAACCCTGCTTCAGGAGAACGTTACTATCTTAGAATGCTTCTAAACATAGTAAGAGGAGCTGAATCGTTTGAGAAACTGATGACAGTCAATGATGTAGAATATAAGACATTTAAAGCTGCATGTTTTGCTTATGGACTACTTAACGATGATAAAGAGTGGACATACACTATAACAGAAGCTAGACAATGGGCTTTAGCTCCACAGCTCCGTGACTTATTGTTGATCCCAGTAGAGCAAAAGATCTTATATAGAAGTTGACTTGTATTAAACACTTAAGCTAGAATGCGGAATATAAAAGCTTAACTTAAGAAGAACAATTTAACTATCAACACTTCAATATTATTAATACGAGCACTCGACAATGCTAGGGTTTTACAACCTTGAAGTGTAAACGAAAACTAAACAATACGTACTCAATCTAACCCTAGGATCCTCCTTTTATAGGCCAAGGAGTCCTACTAGGTTTACAATAACTTTCTATGCAAGATAAGAATATTCTAGACGTATATAATATACACAAAATCTATTATATAATTATCTACTTCGTATACATGTTTGTCACTTTAGCAGTAGATTCCTTTAGCAGCATTTTCCCATAGCAGCACTTTGACATCAGTAGCAGAATCATTTACCTTAGCAGCATTCTCATCACAGCAGCAGTTTCACTCAGCAGCATCCAAAACCCAACAATCCTCCCCTAAACTTAATATTTATTTCTAAATTATTAAGTTTCTTCAAAGCTCAGTTAAACACCAGGAGGATGCTTCCAAACTCTCAAATCTTGAGATGTCTGTTGACCAAGTATCTTCTTATACTTTGACAGCAAATTAAATGCTTGATCATCAGTGTCATAATCTTTCTGCAAGTTGAGTAATCCAGCACCATTAACCATCTGATTTATAGTATTCCAGTATCTTACCACTGGGTAATCCTTTTCAGCCAGCATATACAAAGTAATTGGTCCAATTTCCAAGACATGAATTCCAGAATCTTGAAAGAGTCTCCATTTTCTTACTTTATATCCTACTATCTCTGTCCATTCAGAATCATCCATTGAAGGTTCATACATAAGTTTCAGAGCTCTCCAGAGAACATTATCAGCCATAGTCTTAATGTAATCAATTTTCTCTGTTTCATACTTTTTACCATCAAACTTCTTAGCTCCAAACTTTTCCTTATATAATTTCCACAAATCATCAACATCCTCTCTATCAAAGTAATATAGCATCTGTTGAAATCTAAGAAACCTGTGAGTCTTTCCATCAGATCTCTCAACATCATGAAATGCTCCAATTTTAGTATCATATCCTGTAGTTACTTTGATAATAATATATTTGATTCCTATTGATGTGGCATCAACTACTTCAGGTTCCTCCATCTTACCAACCATAGTGAGAACCTTCAACTGTTCCTTTAAATGCTCAGAAGGAATATGATCATAATCATTCTTGAACTCATCTCCTTCAGGCTTAGAGCTACTTTCTTCTCCTGTTTTTCTCTTCTTCTTTGCAAAGGATTTATGAACAACACCTTTTCTTTTACCACTTTGAATAGAAGAAGTTGTCTTATCTGCAATATCATCAAGCTGCTTAACAACATCTGCCTCTTGAACATGCTCTGCTTCAACAATCTTATCAGGTACCAACTTTTTATTCATTTGAGCAATATGTTCCAAGTTTTCAGCACAACCCATAGGATAGAAGGTATCTGTTTGTCTCTTAGCTTGTTGATACAAGTCAAAAACCTCTTGATCAGACTTAGGTTTTAACTGTATCAATTTCCATCCCTTCATATTCTTCAGGTACCTTTCTTGCTCTCTTCTTTGTTGTAATGGAGTTGGACCCCTGAGAATCTTTTTCTTTCTTCTAGCAGCAGCATCTTCTTTCTTTTTCTTTATAGTGAACTCTCTTATCCAAGATTGCACATCAAAAGTTGGAATCTCTTTTTATTCAATCTTAATCATCTTGGAGAGTTCTATATCAGCATCTATTCTTATCTTTTCATCAACCCATTCCTCATACCTCTTTAAGTCTGCAGTTTCCTTTTCAACCCTTTCCTTTTCCTCCTGAATCAACTGTTGTTCTTCTTGATCAAGCAATTCTTGATCTTTCAATGCAACAGCTGAATCATATTCAACTTGTAATTCCTTGGGCCACCAATGAAAAGGTATCTCAGAGTAATCAATCCCCTTAAACATTATCTTTGGATCTTCAACTTGCTTGCCCTTCCCTTTATCAGTAGAAGATGATGAAATAATCTTCTTTTGTTGAGCAGCAGGTTCTCTGATTACAACTCCCTTTTGAGGTATTCTTGGTGTAGATGATGTGATTGTGGTAGTGATTGAATTTGTAGTGGTGTATGTTTTGAAGATGATTCAAATGGAACCTCTGTAGTCTTCTTACTTAACAAAACCATAGCCTCAGCAGCAGCATTGTCACTAGACCCAGCAGCAGAGTCTTGTGCATCAGCAGAATTGACCTTTCCACTAGCAACAGGATCAGCAAAATCCTTAGCAGTAGAGTCTTGAGCAGCAGCAGAGTCATCAATCTTGTTAGTAATAGCAGCATTATCAAGTTCTTTAGCCACATAATCACCCATAGTCATTAAAGCTTCACCCATCAACCCTGTTGCCTTCACTAGTTGCTCAGGCTCCAAAGTCTTAAGTTTTTCCACCACCTTTTCTTGAGTAGCAATCACCTTTTCCATTACTACCTTATTTCCTGATTTGTCAACAATCACAAAATTTTCAGCATCCTGAGGACTTTCCACTTCCATGTCCCCAACCTCTGAAACCTCCCCTAAACCATTCCAGCATCCATATCCTGAGCACTATCAACTTTCTTCAAATTAGTCTCCCCTGAACCCATTTCTTCATTCCTCCCTTTTTTGGAAGCATCCTCTTCCAAATGAGCAGAGAGTTCAGGTGAACTTACAACTTGAGAAGTGCCCACTTTCTTTAATCTTTTTAAGGAGGTTGAAGATCTTGATTTCCTTAAGTTCTTGATCTGTTTTTGCAATTTGGTGATGAGCTTGGCTTGACCATCAACAATAGTAGAGAGACCAAGAACTTTATCTTCCAATGAATTACACTTCACCTCCAAATTGGTATAAGTAACCGTCAATTCCTGAATAAGTTTCATAGTAGTCTCATCACTTCGACCTGTGTAACCTGGTCCGAGAGGTGAATCATTGACATTGTCATCATGTACAAGATTTTCCGTCAATTCATTTGTCTCTGTCCTGTCCTCATCACTTCGACCTGTGTGACCTGGTCCGAGAGGTGAATCTTTGGACAAAAACTCAGTATCAAACCTAGTTTGATCATCTGAGCCCCCTATAATTTCCATTTGGCTAGGGTTACCATCCTGAGAATTAGATTCAGCAGAATCCTTTTCTCTAGATGTTGCCTTGGTTTGGGTCTTAATGATGTTATCACTGTCCTGCTTTGCTGCTAAGCTAGAAGTAGTAGTGACAGCCCTTGCCAACATGTCCTCTCCATCACCTAGGACAGCCTCATCTGGTACAACCATACTAACACTATCCTGAGGTAGATCAGTGTCCTTTTTGGTTTTCCTACGGGTATAGTGTATTTTGGGTTGTGTAGCAGATGCAGAAAAATTGGGTGTGTGATGGGAATCAGTGGGATTTCCTGATCCTTCACCCTGAAGATTTTGCACAAGTTGCACCATAGAAGGTGTAAGATTTGTATGTGTGCCTGAAAAACCTTTTCCATGCTTAATCAAGAAGGTAAAAGTTTTGGAAACCAATTTGGGAGCATCATAAGTTGCAGTATGTGATCTGAAATTGGTAAGTTGGTTTTCTATAAAGAGCTGGATAAATCTTGGATAAAGCAAATAAGAACCAGACTCTTTAACACTTTTAACAATTCCCTCCAAAATCATATTTGAAAAATTGAATGGATGGCCTTTGCTTAGGCATACCATAACAGAAGCAATAGTAGCACTAAACTCATTCCACCCAGAAGTTTTAGGACTCAAACAATGAAGGAGAATGTGTACCAAAAATTTGTATTGAGGACAGAGGAGAGCTTTTTGAAATTTGAAATTTGTATGTTTTCCCTCATATCCCAAATCTTTTAAACCCTGAAAAATAGCAGAATTGGCAAGACACGTGGTCTCTGTTTCATCATCTAAGAGAAGAGATTCCCTTATAGAAGATTCAGTTACACGAACTTGTTGACCATCTACTATAGCACTAACATATTTTTCCTCATTCCTAGTTTTGACTTTAGTAGTAAGCCAAAACTGTTTGATGTAGGAAACAAATATTGTAGGATTCACAGTTAATGCATACCTAAGAGAAGTAGCATTCAAGAATTTTACCATGTTTGTGAAACCTTCAGGAACCAACTCTTGATCCAAAATAACAACACTATTGTGCTGCTCTGCCCAGGTACGTGTATAATCCATGAATTAGGGTTTTGAGAAATTGGGGATAATTGACTTTGAGAATAATGGAGTGTTAGGGTTTGTGAGAAGTTCAATTTGGAGCGTGTAAAAACCAATTGTGAAGACTAATTAGGTTTTAAACTGATTTGGAGAAGTTACACATTCCACCCTCACACTTACAACCGTAGCAGCATAACCATATCATCTACAACACTAGCAGCAGAATGAAACAACTAGCAGCAGAGTGATTTTAAGCCAGAAGCAGAGTTGACTAATCAAACTTGGTCAAAAAGTCAAGAACCCTTAACAATAAATGCGCTTGATACTCCGTAATCCCTATAAAAATAGACGAAATCTTTCCCTAATTCAACAAAATCAAACCCTAATTACAATCAATAACGCCAATCACCCAAATCAAACTCAAATCAAATCTTAATAACCATGAAATCTTCTCATGAAATAATCAACATATCATCGGATTCATCTTCTGAGGATGAAGCACCCTTTGAAACCTATGTACCTCCATTCCGTCCTCCCCACAACGGATGTAGGACCAAGGAACAAGCCCGCAAGAGAAAACACGATCTCCCTGTGTTCAAAGATCTGTTGAACTTGAATCAGACCCCAAGCACTTCCAGGGGTAAAGAGGTGATGTCCCCTAAATCTCCATCGTCTTCAGAATCATCAGAAGACCCTGCTTGGATCCCTATAAGACCTCCATCTCCAATGGAACTTGTTTCCCCCTTTCTCTGTACTTCATCTGATGAGGATGAGCCACAAAACAATCCACCTTCCACTCTTGAAAGACCACAATCTTCAAGGCCAAGACCCAAGACATCATCCAAGACAAGGAAGGCAAACCCTCCTCTTCCTAAGGAAAGAAAGATTGTACTTGGGCTTCCATGCCCTAGACAGTGATGTTTGTAGTGTTTAAATTTCATCTGATCATGTAGAAGTCTTTTGTTTTTTTGAAATGATGTGGATGTACCCTATTTAGATGTACTCTTTTGATGATGAATGATAAATGATTACTTCTTGTTTTGTTTACTTGCAAATCATCAATTTTAGCTTTTTCCTGCAAAATGTTAGTCCAAACACCACAAAGCATACAAACATATATACTAGCAGTAGAGTGAAAAAGCAGCAGAGTACATTCCAATATAACCATATGCTCCTTAAGAAGTAGCAGAAACAGAGTAACAAACAGCACAGAACCTTTACACACTTTACAAAAACAAAAAGAGATAAGATTTTCAAAGATTTATCATACCAATATTTGCAATTAAAAATTGAAACCTCCCCACATCAAAATGTTTAGTGAGAAGATCAGCAACATTATTATCAGTATGAATTTTGACAATTTGAATTAACTTCTTTTCATAGCAATCCCTTATGAAATGATGTCTTATCTCAATATGTTTTGTTTTAGAATGAAAAATAGCATTTTTAATTATGCAAAGTGTGCTGTTGTTATCAATATGAATTTTGGTGTTCATAAAATTGTACCCATAATCCAGCAGTTGGTTTAGCATCCAAAGCACTTGTCCACAACAACTTGAAGCAGCTACATACTCAGCTTCAGTTGTAGAATTTGCAACCACTGTCTGTTTCTTGCATTGCCATGACACCAATCTATTTCCAAGAAATTGACAACCTCCAGTTGTAGACTTTCTATCCAAGCAAGCACCAGCATAGTCACTGTCTGAATATGCCACCAAATCAAAAGGTGAATCCTTAGGATACCATAGGCCCAATTTAGGTTGATGCCTTAGATATCTAAAAATCCTCTTCACTGCATTGAAATGTGATTCTTTGGGACATACTTGGAATCTTGCACAGGCACATACAACAAACATAATATCAGGCCTTGATGCTGTAAGATACATCAATGAGCCAATCATGGATCTGTACAAGTGAACATCTACTTCTTTTCCATTTTCATCCTTCAACAAAGGTTTGTTGGAATCCATGGTTGTCTTAGCAGGCTTAGCATCTTGAAATCCAAACTTCTTCAAAATGTCATTGAAATACTTATCCTGACTAATAAATATGCCATCTTTCTTTTGTACCACTTGTAGTCCCAAAAAGAAGTTGAGTTCTCCCATTGAACTCATAGCAAACTTATCCTTCATAAGCTTCTCAAAATCAACACACATAGCCCTGTTTGTAGAACCAAAGATGATGTCATCTACATAGATTTGAACCAGTAAAATATCATCTTTTTGTCTTTTGAGAAACAAAGTCTTGTCAATCATTCCTCTACTGA
This sequence comes from Artemisia argyi, assembly GCA_030686995.1. Lineage (NCBI taxonomy): Eukaryota > Viridiplantae > Streptophyta > Magnoliopsida > Asterales > Asteraceae > Artemisia > Artemisia argyi. The sequence goes on from CM060701.1 coordinate 230,005,780, forward strand.
ACCCAGAGTCTAACAAATATGTTGACAAGGTATCATACCAAGCTCTAGGAGCTTGATGTAAACCATACATTGCTCTATTCACCTTGTAAACTTTGTTAGGATAATCAGGGTCTTCAAAACCAGGTGGTTGAGACACATAAACTTCTTCTGTAATGGTCCCATAAAGGAAAGCACTCTTTACATCCATCTGATACACCACAAAATCTATGAATGAAGCATAAGCCAAGAATAGTCTAATGGCTTCTTTTCTTGCCACTGGTGCAAATACCTCATCATAGTCAAGTCCCTCTTGTTGTGTGTATCCTTGAGCTACTAACCTAGCTTTATTTCTGATGACTATTCCCCTTTCATCTCTTTTACATCTGAAAACCCATTTAGTACCAATCACTCTTTTTCCATTTGGCAAATCAACCAAAGTCCATACCTCTTGTAGTTTAAATTGCAGAAGCTCATCTTGCATTGCTTCCACCCAACTTGCTTCTTGTAAGGCTTTGTAAGTGTTCTTGGGTTCAATTTGAGACAGAAAACAGGCAAACAAGCAATTTTGTAGATCTTTATGACTATTTCTTTGATGCAGAGATCTTGCAAAGAAACTTTGATGTTGAAGATCTTTGAGCTCTTTAGTCATTTTTCTTGTTTGTACAGATGATTGTGGATCACTGAGAATTTGTTCTTTTGGATGATCCTTGTGAACTCTTGTAGTAGTAGTGGGACTAACAGGAATGTTGATTTCCAAATTAGTATAATCTACTTCATCTCCAAATAGTTTACCATCAAGAGCTTCATCATCCGTGTCATCATAGATATTCTCTAGAGGAGGCATATTTGGATCATCAAAAGATCTACCCTGAGTGTCCAAAGAAGGAAACTGTGATGTAGAAGCAGAGTTAATAGGCTTGGCAGCAGAATTGATTGAAGCAGTAGTTGCTTGTTTTGGTCTAGCAGTAGAGTCTTCTGACCTTGTAGGAGAGACATCAACAATCACTTTTGGAGCTTCATTAGGTATCTTTTCTGCATCAATAGGAATTTCAATATCTGCTTCAGCTTCCTTAGGTTTCTCTGGAGTAACAACATCTTCTTGTATATCTTGATCTTTCTGTAAGGGTAAGAAAGTTGGACCAATCTTTAGTTTCTCTATCAAAACAATGTCTTCTTGTGGTTTGTTAGTGTCAACACTAGCAATAACAGGTACATAATTCATTGTCTTGGTCAGGATATCAACATTAAACATCCATTCAGGTCCTTTTCCTTCAGCATTAGATGTGTTCTCACTAAACTTGATATGCAAATTCTCCTCCACATGTTTGGTTCTCTTGTTATATACCCTGAAAGCTTTACTATGGACAGAGAAACCAACCAAATAACCTTCATCAGCTTTCTCTTCAAACTTGCCTAACTGATCCTTAGTATTCAGAATAGTGACAGGGCATCCAAATGGCTTGAGAAAATCAATCAATGGTTTCTTCCCATGAAAAAGCTCATATGGAGTTTTGTTGTGAGGCTTCACTACCTTACTCCTGTTTTGCACAAAACATGCAGTGTTTACAGCTTCAGCCCAAAAAGGTATAGGTAGTTTAGAATCAGATAACATTGTTCTTGCAGCCTCAATAAGTGTCCTGTTTCTTCTCTCTGCAACACCATTCTGTTGTGGAGTTCTTGCAACACTGTACTGTCTTAGAATTCCTTTACCCACACAGAATTAATTCATCACACTATTCTTGAACTCAATACCATTGTAACATCTGATAATTTTCACTCTGTGGTTGTGTAGGTTTTCAACTCTTGTAATGAATTCCTTAAGTATCTCTGGGGTTTCATCTTTAGTGGCTAAGAAGAACACCCAAGTAAACCTGCTGAAGTCATCTGTGACAACTAGGCAATATGACTTCTTGTGCAAGCTTTTCACAAAAACAGGCCCAAATAAATCCATGTGAAGTAAATGCAGGGGCTCTGTATTTGTGTTCACTGTCTTAGACTTGAATGAAACTCTGTGTTGTTTACCCTTTTGACAAGCAACACAAGTCTCACAATTTTCAAACAACTTTGTGGGCATGCCTCTCACAAGATTTCCTTTCACCAATTTGGTCATTGTCTTGTAGTTTAGGTGCCCAAGTCTTCTATGCCATAATTTGGACTCATCAATAGTGGCTTTTGCAATCAGACAAGTTAAAGCTCTTTTGGGAACAATGTTCTTAATATGGTCACTGTACATATTTTCATTTCTAGGGACCTTCAATAGCACAAGTTTATCATTTGGCAACTAAAAATCAGGAGAAAGGATCATACATTCAGTGTCTGTAAAAAGAATAAAATTCCTTTTGTCACCCATTTGTGAGACACTAAAGAGGTTAAACTTAAGCCCTTTCACAAGAAACACCTTTTCAAAGTCCAAATTCCCTGTTTTTTAAAGTGCATCTACCAATAATCTTTCTACCTTTTGGATCATTCCCAAAAGCAACATAACCACCTTCAAAAGCCTCAAAGTCTTCAAGTTGAGACTCATCTCCTGTCATATGTCCAGAGCATCCACTGTCTACTATAACCATATCTTTAAGATCATCCAGTAGATTACCCTGCACATGAAAGTACAGAAATTAGTTTCTCTTGGGGACCCAAGCCATTACTGACTTGGATCTTCCTTGTGCATCAACATAGTTAAATTTATTTAAATCACTTGATGCACTGCTGTTTTTGGAAACATTGTTTGTAGGAATTGATTTTGGTTTCCAAACCCAGCAAGCTGAGGCCTTAACATCATAAAAATGATTTCCAACAACTGTATTTGATAAAACTTTTGGCCCAGAAGTAGAAAGTTTTGTACTAGCAGCAGATTGCTTACTAGCAGCAGAATGCTTACTAGCAGCAGAGTGGTTACTAGCAGTAGAGCCAGCAACAGAACCAGTTGTTGTTTTGAAAGCACCATTTGATTTAGCAGCATAAATAGATCTAGTGGCACCAAATCTTAACAACACAGCCCTAGGAATCATGTTTCTATTAGGATGAGGGTGAGTATTCTTAGTAACATATTTATGATTCACCCTAGAATATTGATTCCAAACAGGCTTCTTGTGGTCAGGACAACTATTAATCAAATGTTCAAAGCTACCACACTTGTAACAAGCCTTTTTCTTTAATTGAAACTCACTACCTAATTTGTTAGAAACTAGGTTATTAAAGTTTCTCTGATTTCCTAGGCTTATTATTGAAACCATTCATTCTATCTCTAGAAATCTCATTATATTCTACCATTTTCCTAGAGATGCCCTTACCTAACACTGGTCTCACAAACTTCACTTTTTCAATTTTAGGTTCAACTTTGGTAGGAATTTCTTCCTTTTCTACACTTTGTTCTTGTTCAACCTGTTCTTGTTCCTCATCACTATCTGAGTACCAATCTTCAATAATAGGAGCATCAGGAAATTTTCTTCCCTCTACCTTAGGTGTTTCTAAGACACTTGTACTAGACTCACCTATTGGTTTTTCAATGTTCAGCTCACTAATGAAGGACAATTCTTTTCCTGGTGGAGCATAGGCACTCTTAGCAGGAGGAGCAACCTCATTGTAACCTATTCCACTCCCTTTCCTCATTATGGTACTCTCAACAGATTTATTAACCAAATCAGAAGCATATTGTAGTTTATTCACTCTTACTATATGTTTTTCTTTTTCAACAAGAGCTGCATCCCTATCTCTTTCTGCTTCTTCTAATTTATTCTTAAGAAACTCAATTTCACTGTTTTTCTTAAAAATCTCAACATCTTGTTGGTTAATTCTATCTACATATTCTAGCTCACACTCTTTTAAATACTCAAGTCTTCTTTCAACATTTTGAATACCTACTTTGTAACCTAGGTTATCAAGTTTTAGGTTTTCAACTTCTCTAATTAGACTCTCATTCCTAGACTTAAGTTCTTCTACAGTGTCAGCACATGACTTAAAAGAACACACAGATAAATCAGAATCATTAGATACCTCAGAGTCAGATCCAGAAGATGATGATGCATAGGCCATCAGTGCAAAGTTATGCACTTTAGGTTTGACTTGAGCCACCAAATAATAGTTTGGTTCTTCATCAGCCAAATCACTCCAATCATACTCTCCCAATCCATCACAAGATACCAATGCAGTAGTGGTATTCTTTGTTTCTTCAGTCTTCTTTGATGCTTCAGCATTTTTCTTTGGAGCTCTACATTCTCTGGCAAAATGACCCTTCCTGTTGCAGTTGTAGCACTCTATTTTTGACTTATCAAAGCCAACATTCCCTTTAGCCCTGTACTTGATTTCTCTTCCAGTTCTCTTCAAGAATTTTCTTGCCCTTAAGGTCAACATGGTCATTTGCCATTTAAGATCCATTTCTTCAAGATCATAAGGATCAAGGTGATCCAAATCTTGATTAATAGCCTGTGACCTTACACTTGTAGTTAGATCAGCCAAGAATGCACACAAAGCAATATCACTGGTGGAATTATTATCATTTGAACTAGCTGCAGATCCATCAGCAGTAGATACTACATAAGCAGTAGAGTGAGATTCTTTAGACCCCTTTGACTTTGAAGATACAAGTCAAGATTTTATGTGCCAGAAGATGAAGTAGATGAAGAAGTCAACTCTGGTTCATACACTCTTAAGTTATTATAGAGACTTTCCAACTTCATAGTTTCAAAGTCAGGCTTATTTCTCCAAACAACAGTGTGCATAGTCCATTCAGGTGCAAGACTTCTAAGGAACTTGAGGTTTACATCTTCTTGTGGAACCACATAGCCAACAAGCTTTAAATGACTGACAAGTTGATTGAGCGTATTGTAAGTGCCATTAATCTTTTCTCAACTTTCAGCAGTAAAGTTCTCAAACTGATGCTTCAACATGTTTTTCCTTGACTTCTTAGTAGCATCATTCCCTCAAAACCTGAATTCAACAGCATCCATCAAGTCTTTTGCAGTTTCACAGCTATCAAAGTCCAACTGAAATTCATTAGGTCTTCCCATTAAGAGAATACTGTGTGCCTTGATCTCCATCTTCCTCACTGAGTTATCTTCAGCAGACTTGATTGGTATCTCTTTACCATCAGTACCCTTCTTTGGTAAAGAGTCACCATTGATGATCACATTCCACATGTTAAAGTCAATCATGCGAATGTACTATCTTATTCTCATCTTCCACAGCTCATATTCTCCAGGGTTGAGCATGGGAACCTTTGAAGCAGTCACCATATGTGTGTCATCACCCATCTTCAGCAATTGATTAGGAACAGCAAACTTGCAAGGAACAGTTTCTTCTTGATTACAACTTCTAGATCACAAGCTCTGATACCACTTGTTGATCCCAGTTGAGCAAACGATCTTATATAGAAGTTGACTTGTATTAAACACTTAAGCTAGAATGCGGAATATAAAAGCTTAACTTAAGAAGAACAATTTAACTATCAACATTTCAATATTATTAATACGAGCACTCGACAATGCTAGGGTTTTACAACCTTGAAGTGTAAACGAAAACTAAACAATACGTACTCAATCTAACCCTAGGATCCTCCTTTTATAGGCCAAGGAGTCCTACTAGGTTTACAATAACTTTCTATGCAAGATAAGAATATTCTAGACGTATATAATATACACACAATCTATTCTATAATTATCTACTTCGTATACATGTTTATCACTTTAGCAGTAGATTCCTTTAGCAACATTTTCCCATAGCAGCACTTTGACATCAACAGCAGAATCATTTACCTTAGCAGCATTCTCATCACAGCAGCAGTTTCACTCAGCAGCATCCAAAACCCAACACTTATTTATCACAATTTTGCTATTTTGTAACGTGAGCAGGCCACTACAATTTTGGGAAGAAAATTGGGAGGCTTTGTCAGAAGACATTCTACATAAAAAATGGAAACATTTCAGATACCCTGATCTAGAGCTTACAGAGGAACAAATAAAGAACTACTGCCTCATTGAAATACAAGATTTGTTAAACAGGAATGGAAAATCTTTGGACGATTTCCAGGATCTTCCACGGCCAGACCCAGGGATACTAACTAACATGGACAACCGTATAATAAGAGAAGCCCTTGACTTTGACATGCAAAAAAGCAAGGTGGACCATGATCAATTGTATCCATTGTTAAACACCAAGCAACACTTAATCTATGATGAAGTTATTGACTCTGTGCATAAACAGAGAGGACGTTTTTTCTTTGTTTATGGGCCTGGAGGGACGGGGAAGACATTTCTCTACAAAACTATAATTTCAAGACTGTGATCAGAACGAGCAATAGTTCTAGCAGTCGCATCTTTAGGTAACATAGCTTATACATGTTTATTACTTGATTGCTTCTTTCTTATTTAAAGAAGTTACTAATAATCCCAAAATTGCATCTACCTCAGGGATCGCTTCATTGCTTCTACCAGGCGGAAGGACTGCTCATAGTAGGTTCATTATTCCACCAGATCTAATGGAGAACAGTACGTGTGGAATCAAACAAAACACACACTTAGCACAATTAATGCAGGAGGTAAAATTGATAATATGGGATGAGGCACCAATGACCCAAAGATTTGCTTATGAAGCCTTAGACAAAACGTTAAGAGATATATTGGGTTACATTAATGAGGAGAATAAAGATCGGGTTTTTGGAGGAGTGACTGTATTATTGGGAGGGGACTTCAGACAAATTTTACCAGTTATCCCTAAAGGCAAGCATGCAGATGTGCTTGATGCCTGCATTAACCGATCACAGTTATGGAAATCTTGCAAAGTCTTCACTCTCACTCAAAGCATGAGAGTGAATGAATACAAGTCAGATGGCAACATTGATATTAGAAAGCAGGAATTCAATAAATGGGTTTTAAACGTAGGAGATGGGATTCTGCCAGCAAAGATTAAAGAGAGCGAGGAGGAGCCTACTTGGATTAAAATTCCTGAGGAGTTCGTTATTAATTCATGGAATAATCCTATTGAAGAGATAGTAAACAACACCTTTCCGGATTTTACAACAAGACAGCATGAGGACGATTATCTAAAAGAACGGGCCATTCAAACACCCAAAAATGACGACGCCGATGCAATCAATGCCTATATGTTTGAAAAGTTGTTAGGGAAGTTGGTGGCCTATAGTAGTGCAGATGAGGTATGCAAGGCTTCAACAGATACTTGTGGCCAAGAAGATCTGTACCTAGTTGAGTTCTTAAATTCTTTAAATTTTCAAGGAATGCCACCACATGCATTGTCTTTAAAAAAGGAACTACCAGTAATGCTATTACGAAATGTAAATCCAAGTCAAGGATTATGCAATGGAACTCGGCTAATCATAACTGATTTGGGCCAATTTGTTATCCGTGCAAAGATCCTAACTGGATCACATATAGGAGACATTGTGATTATTCCTAGAATCACAATGACATCAACACAAACAAATTGGCCATTCATAATGAAGAGACGACAGCTCCCTATCAAACCATGCTATGCAATGACCATAAAAAAAAATCCAAGGACAGTCACTAAATCATGTAGGAATCTACTTGCCAAATCCTGTGTTCAGTTATGGCCAACTTTATGTAGCAATATCCAGGGTCACAAGTCCCGACGGACTCAAAATTCTCATGATGGAAGACACAGACATCAATCTAAAGGGACATACCAGAAATATTGTTTATAAGGAGACATTTGGAAATCTATAATAACAACCGCAGGTATTCTTCCATTAATAAAACACAACTCTTAAATTCTTATTTATGTCCTTCTAAATTTAAAATAGAAATCTCATACATTAGTGTTTGCAGGATACTCAGCAAGAAGCATACACGCAATAATCCAGGGAATAAAGTTACCTACGCAAATTAAGCAAATTATTTGTTTGCTTTTAAATAAGATGCAAGAGCTTCTTTTCTAGATATATCAATGGATTGTGTATCTCAGTTTATGTATGTTTCAATGCATGTGTGACAGCTTATTTGCAAGTTGCTTTTCTCAAAACAAATATCTGATTATTTGAAATACCCTTAAGACATTTAATGTTTACATGATGATTACCCAACTTTTGTGAAGACTGATGATATAATTAGGTATAATTTCCAATTAGCAACAATGAAATAAAACATCATCCAAACAACAAAAATTATAAATTAATAACCCTAGATAAATTAACACAATTTCAAACACAACAATTAAACTAAACAGGGTATAACCTAAATCAATCCGAACCACATAAACATCATCAAGAAAAGCAACTTAAAACGAATCCGCAAATATTTAAACACTCCCATCAAACTAAACCATCTCAGATCCAAATTCAATAATTACAAACACTAAATAACATCTATAAGCAGATATTAATAATGAAAAAGCCCCAAATAATAACTTAACCCCAAATTTTTAAACACCCCTATCAAACTAATAGATCTGAGATCCAAATCCAATATACAATATCCAATTAGTATTTAAATGAAAAACAAATACCTGAGTGACTTATTGGTATTCAAATGAAAGGGTTTGCGAACCTGACATGGCTGCAAACATGAACATGATCGTGATGCCCTGCCTCACCCACCATGTTACAGCTCCATATAAGCCAACAGGTATGATCATATCCTTATGGGAAACATTATAAAGGAGACGGGGATGTAACCAGATAAAAGGGTTTGCAAACCTGCCATGGCTGCAAAGACAAACATGATCGTGATGCCCTACCAAGATACAGGCCGCTTTCAACCACCATGTTACAGCTCCACAAAAGCCATACAATCCTAAAACCATATGAACTTAAGAAAATTGCTTAAGGTGATACGTATATACTAAAAACACCATGTTATGAACTATGTTTTCACTCCAACCATCCTCAAACTGAGCGAGAACTCAATCAGGTCAGGCTCATATAATCAGGACAAGTAGCAGACTATGATAAATTACAAAACACTAAATTTAAACACCAAATCAGTACACCTAAACAATAATCATATGATCACATCCAATACTGAACTAATACCCAAATCAATACACATAAGGACTTAACATATAATCACATCCAATATTCAAAATCCAATAATCCTTTAGATGCGCAAAACATGATAAACCAACTCACTTACAGCAAAGTAACCCACCGTACAACACACCAATTAAACAAAAAAGGCTACTATACAAATAGCGGATACAAACAAAATTTATATAACGAATCAATATACATATTCATGCTTATGATCAAATTTCCAAACATTTAAATATATTGTTTGATCTAATTGATCATTGATTGATTATAGTTATGTGGAATATAAATGAAAACCATAAAGTCGATTTTCAGATCTGTTGATTCAAAACTTTGGGGGTGAGCGAGTATGTGAGAGAAAAAGTCAACCAAAAAATAAATAAAGATAAAAATAACTTACTTCCACCATATATTAACTGATAATATTTATATATATTAAAAACATAAAATATAAAACATAAATACAATTGATCATAGTATATCAGTTAATCTGCCTTACTTGGTAGTAGTTGTCCTGAGATTGTTAGAAAAACACCCAACCCGTCATTACAAAATACACCTACATGAAAATACCTTGATAAACAACCAAAATAACCTAAACATAGATTATCTAATCAAATCCTTCCATGATGCCGATGAGCTCCTCCTTCTCGGTCAACTCACCACAAACTTCAATCAAAAGAGCAGTTAAAACCTCCAACCTCTTTCGCTTCCTTACCTGATCCAAGCGCAAACATTCATATATCTGCCAGGCAGCCTCTTCATCATCATGGTCGAGCAACCAAACCTCTTCCATCCTTGCTGTACGTTGTTTAATAATGGTTTCCAGCTCATTGCAACACTCAGCTATGTTCCTGATGAATGCTTCGGTTGCCGTGTGCTCATGACCAAATAGAAACTTAAAGCAATGGTGGAGTTTATCAGAACCACAGAGCTCTTTTAGTTCATCAAGCAGAGGGGTTTTGATTTCATCAGCCATCTTTTTTGATTAATGGAGGCTTGCGAGGTGAATGTTAATTGAGATTAATGATAGATTAAAAATAAAAACCTACCAATAATGCAATGCATATACTGAAGTTTGATGGGAAACGAACATAAAATCATCATTGCAATGCAGCTCCATATTAATTAGCCAATATGGTTTAGTTTCCCATGCACACATATCAAATACGTTTATATCAAAAAATTATAGAATGACACAAAAAACCCTTATACTTATGATAAAATGTGCATAAAAATTGCACACTAGATTATGCAATGTTACATAACTATTTTTAAATATTTATAATTTCTTGAAAGCAAATTCAGCAACATTCTCATCATCGTAATCAAGAAAAAGATTGTGATATAGACAATCTTTGTTAATGCATATCCATTCGTCATTCTCATGATATAAACAATCTTCATTGACACACACCCACTTTTCTTTTTCGCCATCAGATTCCTGAAAATAATTAGATATAAGTAAAACGACATAAATGTTTGTTATTATTTCTATTGAAAGTAAGAAAACTCATACATTTCATCATCTGATATGATAATTACGGGTGGAGTTTCAATCCAAAAATCATTTACTGATTCTTTGTCAACTTCTTGCTGTGAACAATAACATGACTTATTATTTTCACTTTCAACACAAAGGTTACAACAATGTGTTGCATTTTGAATTGTTGACTCATCCAACTTTTCACCATCAGATTCATGAAAATAATTAGATATAAGTAAAACCAAATAAATGTTTATTATTATTTCTATTGAAAGTAAGAAAACTCATACCATTTCATCATCTGATATGATTATTACGGGTAAAGATTCAATCCAAAAATCATTTACTAATTCTTTGTCAACTTCCTGATGTGAACAACTTGACATTTTTTTTCGTTATATAAAATGCTTTATGAAAGATAAGATATTAACAACCAACAATCATATATATATAATGTACATTAGAAATAATTTATATAACTTATTAGAATTAAAATACTACATTTGAAGAGTCTTTCTCAATTGTAACATATAAAAAACAATCTCTTCACATGTACTCATTTAGTGTGACAAAACTATTTTAAATACTATAATAATTACTAATACCATCACAAACAACTAATATGAAAATTAATAAAACAAATTCACGCTATGGGTTTCTTGATTAGTATAAATATTGCACTCAAATTTAATTTATTCGACGATTATAAGATTTTATATTGATTAACAAAAAAAGACTATTAACAAAGATGAGCCCGAGTGCATCGCACGGGTCGTAATGACTCGTATATTGAAAGATTAGGTCCTAGAAAATCATTGTGGAGTATTAATGACACCATTATTTTGAGGAACATTGATTACATAGTTTTTAGAAGTGGAAAATGTATCCATGTGTGAATCAAGAGTATTGCCGAGGTCCATGCGAGGCGTCCATGGAGTTATGGAGGTGCAAATGCGATTATCCATGTAGTTAATGTGATACAAATGTTACTTATTGAAATACATATCAAGTGTCTATGCTTTAATGTATACACTTAATGATGTAGTAATTACATCAATGAGAAATCCTCAACCTATAAATTGCATGTTGTTTAGTTGAGCTTCCACCATTCCTTGACCATCCAATTCAACATGTTAGAGTGTGATTTAGAAGACAACCCCATCAATGCTGATTACCAAAAAATGCGAGCGGATCCATTCTTGCTTGACCTTGAAAAGCCTGCAGATCCAATAAAAATGGGTTCATGCATAAATAAAGTGGCTGTGCATTGTGCAAATTCCACATAATTGGAAAGTGCAAGTGAAAAGTATTTAGTTGGTTAGTTTTTCCTTTAACAATGGTTTCCATACCTTTTGTAATTATTGTTAGAAATTCATTGTAATATGTATATCATTGTTTACAGGTGTAGCCCGTTACCTGTCTGATGTGGGAATGCCATGTTATCGTAAGTCAGCCATGCGGTAATAGATATTTATGCGTATTTTTATGTATGACATACATCGTTTACTTTTCCTAACATTATCTATGATTATGTGCCACAGCCATGCAGAAATTAACCAGTTTTCTTTGCGCTCTGACGTTTCTAAACCAAAATATGAGACCTTAAAAAACTGTTGGGTTGGGGTCGCAACCGTTAAGACAATGTAAGATGTAATTTGCACAACCAATATTCTGTGTTGATACACATATTCACTAAACCTATAAATAATTTGTATGTGTAGCCTTTGACTTACAATTGTAAGGTTAGGATTGATGGTGTAAGGACTATAAATGGTTGGAACTACCTGTCATGTGGTAACAACAATTGTATGAAAGGTGTTACTTATAAATATGGTGATTTTTGGTGTGATTCATGTGACAAAACCATCTCTAACCCAGTTACAAGGTAACATAACATTTAATAACACCCATTTACAAACGACATTATGTTTATGTATTATCTTACCTGATGTTTATGCATCCCTTCCAGGTACAGGATTGAATTTGATGTGTCTGATCAAACGAAATCTACCGTTGTTGTGTTGTTTGACGAGTGTTCTGCCAAATTGGTTGGGTGCACAGCTGAATAAAATTTGGATTTGGGATACCAGGTACATTTATATATAGTAAATTAAATATTTACCGCTTCATATACTTTCTGTATGTTGCAGGTTTCTAAAAAGGATCAGAATGTACCTCAGATAATATCAAAACTGATTGGTACCACACACGTGTTTGAATTAAGCTCCAACAGTTACTATGAACATGGGACGTGCGAGAGTTTTACATGTTCTGATGTCCACCAAATTCAACCATTGGATGAGAGTGCTGATTCGAGCACGCCCGCTTCTGCCGTGCTTAAAAAAACCACCCTTCAATAGATTAGTAACAGACATGGATGTGACCACCCCAACTAAATCTATTGATGATGACAATGACATAAGGTTGGAAATCAGTTATATGTACTAATTACCGATCTATGACTCAAAACTTACATTAACAATCTTATTTATCATTTTTATTTTTAATTTTAAAAACATTGTTTCAGCATATTGTTTGACTTTGAAGCCGCTGATAATGAGCTAACAAATTTTGAAGATTCTACATGCCCTGATGAGGACATCTATGAGCGCGACAGGAAAAAAGCAAAGATGATTATGTTTGACAGTGATGATTCTGATTAGATTGTTATATTTACCAATATTAATTTCATGAATGATAAGTGATCATGTATAGTAAATTAGTGAATTATAAATAATGAGTGGGTGAGCCCGCGTGTTGCTGCGGGAGTGCTGTGTTGATGATTCGAATGTACTACATACAACACTTCACCTCTTCATAACGAACATTTATTCATTTACACACAAAAGTGGGCATTGTCATAAAAATATTTATTCATTTACACAAAATATGGGCAATATCATTTGAACCCAGACCAATACTAATAGGCTAATCTTGAGATCAAAAAAGTGTGAGACTCGTGAATCAAATGAGGATACATACATATTAGAGCTCTAAGTTTGGTGAACCTGCAAGTAAAATATATACTATATAAGATAAATATAGTAAACATTAACATCGTCACTACATATGCATCATTTACCGAGGTTGCTTATGTTTGTATAAAAAGTTTAGGAAATGCACTATAATAACATTATAGTGAATTATAATCTGTAAAATTATTTCATAATAATATAACAGCTCATCTACATATATTTGCGGTTAATGGTTTAAACAGTTTGGTTATCTAGTCTCGCGACTCAACCATACGCAGCAAAGTATCAAACTTTTGAAAACTCAAATGGCATAAAACTTATGTATTTGATGATAATTAATGAAAAACTGAAACTTGTAAAGTGTACCTCCAAACCAGTTTTGTTTTGTTTGTTGCTGGGTTCCTCTTACTCTGCTCTTTCCCTGTTTGCATTGATAAAATTGAATAAGAGCATATAAATCATTCATAATCTATGTGAATATTCTTGAAGACCCTTTTATTGTCTGGATGAGTGACAATGTTGTCTTTTGCAACTGGGGGCAAGCCCGCATTTTTTTTACATTTAGTTGCCGAAGAGACTCTTTGGGTGCAACGACCTAAAAATTACCATTTGCAAGGTGGACAAACGTGCCAAAGTTCATGTTTCAGTTCATTGGTAAGTAACTAATTCCATTAGAATCAAGCAACACAGAAGTTTATATTGCATTTTTAAGACCATTAGAATCAACTTAGAATGTATCACTGTACTTGCAATAGTTTTAGAACACTTGTTTAATTAAGGGTTATTTATATTGCTTGCAATAATTGAAATAGTTGTGCAAAACTAATCCAATGGTTCATGGGCCTATTTAATGAGCAATATATAGGTAGAAGTATGCATAACTGATCCAATTGATACTCTATAATGACCATTCAAGATTTACAATTTATTTGTCGAGTTTTGCTCAGCATGTTTTTTTTAGTCGTAAATATTATGCATCATATAAATAATTTTCTTACCCTAGTTATGCAACGCTATACACCCGCTATCCGATACATTACAGGAAAGAACAATCATAAAACAATACATATTGAGTGATGTAATTTGTTCTTACATACCTGGAAGTTGTAATATTCGTCTCCTCTTGCATTCGACATCTTGTGCAAGCAAATGCCTTCTGTCTGCTACTCATGTCGAACAATTGGATTAGGTTACTGCAACAATAAGGAGTGTTTGGATCAGGTTATAACAGGAATGAAAAGTCTATCCAACCTGCAATGTATTCACAAAGTGACACACGTTTTCATTCCAACTTAAATGGTCTTTGCATAAGTTAGCAGAACTACATTTGAGGGAATATTTCTATAAACTCATAATTATATAGGGGTGTTTGGATTAGCATTTTTCAACTGATTATCTCGACTCTTAAGTCAGAATACTGAAATTTTAACATCTGGTTAAAACTATAATCAGTCTTCCTATATTATTACCTTATCTTTTAGAGGTTAAATATTCAATTCCATCCATGCCAGGCAAAACTAATAATCTCAGGAAAATAAATAAATAAAAAAAGTCACCGATATGCCCTTTTTTACCATACTTAAGAGATAGTTACTCCGATGCACGACATATGTAAACATTCATTACACTGGAACCCCCCGTTGCAGAGCATCAAAGCACAGTACCACACCTAAGTGTCACCAAAAAAAATGTCAGCTGGTTTGTCATGTGTGGTGTAATTAATGGAAAAGGGACATAAAAATGTTAGTATGTCAATCTTGCAAGTTCAGTCCTGAAACCGTTTCAACCCATTGGCCAAACCACAACTCTTGTTACAGTTGGAAGAAGAGTCTTCTTTCAACCAAGTAGTACTAAGTTCAACTTCATATTACTCTTTTATCTTTCTCGTATACAAATAAAATCAAAAGTCAATATTCAAAGGATCACCTATAAATTTCCATTGTAATCAAGATATGGTTGACGTTCCTTGGTGGCATAAGCACTTTGAATAGTCGTCACGTTGAGCCCTATGCGTTTCACAAATTGACCTCTCTTTTTAGGAAAAGTGGCCGAAAACAAAAGATAAAAAAAAGGCCAAATATCTCAGAGGTGTTGACAGGACCCTTTGAGTTCCCCATTCGTTTCATCCTGCTGTCCTGTTCCTTTCAACATGCATAGTAGCCACCTCTTTTTAGTCTTTCCATAGCTGCAACCTGTGTTCTCAGCTTTTTGGCCTCAACCTCCATACCCTTTGTCAAAGTATCTACATTCTTTGTTAACATCTGAATCCAAACATAGCAATTCAAATGATGAATAATAGTTTCTTAATCTGAGTGTCAAATGGCCATTTTGGGCAATGAGTTTGGTTGGGTCAGTTTTCTTTCTTTCTTTTCTTTTTCTTTTCTTTTTTTCCCCCTCTTATTTAAGGCCGCATAGCTTAAATGAGAAATGAAAATATAACAGTGGTCATTGTAATATAGTTACCTGTAGGCACAACATAAAGAAACCCCACATTCTGAAGTATGCCAACGTCAGCAAGTGTTTGCCTTTTCTTCTTGCTTGCAGCTTATGCAGAAACCTATGGAAAGTGTAAAAAAGGAATCCATTACTTTTCAAGTAAAAGCTTATAGTGAAAACTAAAGATTGCAAAAGGTTAAATCAGTACTAAATGCAGGCAATATTTAAAAAAAAAGACCTCTAAACATTCAAATACTAAAACTTCAATGCAACTAACTACATCACGAAAATGCAATCCCAAAGAACCATATAGTCATTAATCCCCAACACTATCTAATTCCATACATTTTTATATATCATAAAATGAAAAAAAAGAACAGCCTCTGCTATTTTCAATAAGTTGGTTGACAATTCATCGTGGGGTCGCAGTGCATATGTAGTTTCTATTGGGTATCAATTTGTTATATAGTAATCTAGTAAAGCAAATGTACATCACGGCCAGTGAAAATATTGATGGGACATAAAGTGTGCAGCTTACACGATATTGAATTATATTAATAATGAGCTATGTACCGGACGTCTTCATGTCCATAGGATTTCTCAACCATGGTAATTGCCCCCAACTCCCGAAGTACATCGGTTGTGCTTCACCAAAACAACTTAACCTACAATCATTACCAACAACATACTCATGATAAAATCCAAATTCTATTCGCAATGATTTCTTCACAAATCTGCAAAACCTACGGTTCCTTTCTTATATATCAGATTTGCTACCGATTGCATTACTACTATTCCAGCAAGGTATATGGAGCTCGAGTAGGAGGTATACCTTTGTTGCAGGCTCACATTTCTGGAGCAGACACACATGTCTGATCTCAGTACCCGGGTAGAAAATCTAGCGGGCATTTGATTGACAGGCTCTGCATCTCAAACATCAAAAAGCTTTTAAAGTAAGCATCGGTCACAGGTGTATGCATAATATAATTTAAAAACACGACAACAAACTGTTGAAATCAAATATCTCACCGGCACCCATAACATGACCTAATTTTGAACAAATTTCAAAACCTATATGCCGAACAACTACAGGTGAATCAAGCTCGTCTTTTTTCAGTCTTTTAAACATTTTCCATCAACCCCATTTTCACTATCCAAATTAACACCCAAATGTGTAACCTTTTTCGATACCATTTGCTCTTTACATCCAAAAGATTAACCAACCTCACTATTTTTATCTTTTTTAGGCGCATTTCCATTATCCATTCTAGATTCCTATCGCCTAAAAATGTCACCTTTTTCGAGAGCACTCGCTCTTTAGACTCTAAAGATGAATCAAGTTTACCCTTTTTACAATTTTTAACCTTAGATGAACTCCATCTTTAGAATCAAAAGAAGCATTTTTACCCTTTTTTAACTAACCCCATTTCTGTAAATGGTATTTAGCTTAAGCGGCTAAAATGATATATATTACCTCAATAACAGTGTTTTACATTTACCATTCTGTTTACAAAGTCTACATGGGCTGCAACAATTGACAATGCCATTAAACAAATACTATCTGGTTCTTGATAAGTTCAGACACATTGGCCAAAACACATGAATTGGTCTCAGTGACGTTAGTTTTCAATTCACCCTAACCCTGCAAACCAAAACTATGAAAAATGTCAGAATGAGTCTGCTAAAATGTAACTAATTTTATCGATTTTTATCATTTTAACCTGTTTGAAACACTCTCCGTATAAAAAATCCTATGTTTCTTGTATGTCACTGTAAAATGGTGTGTGGGATTGCTTACTTTGAATTTGCTTAATAAGTAGTTAAGGAGTTGTTGTCTAAAAACTGTAAAAGTGAAGCGATATGTAGATAAACACCTGTCACTTATTTGCTTTATACCTACTTGTCTAAAGTAGGTAATCAATTTAAAACTTGCAATACCAAACAACAACAGAAAAGGTTCAGTATTTTCGGTGAAAGGCGAAGCTGAACGTAAATTTTCAATACTTTATTTCAGTTATATGTAACATTATACATCAAAAGCGATTCAGTTAATAGACATAGGTTAAACATGATGATAAAGAAGAGTTATGATTTCATCTCAAATAAGCATTTTTAACAAAACAACTTTTGTCTATGTAAGTAACCTAACAAAAAATGTTAAAAAACATATTGACAGTGACACAATAAATCAATCAACTGACCTTCAATTTATCTTATGAACAATTATTTGACCTTCAATTCGCCCAACAAAAATAGAAACTTGTTTAGGGGTTTAAAGTTTTATGCCTCGGTTTTAGAAACGAAGGTATTAGTGAATGACATACTGACATAGTAGCACTTCAACTATTTCCTTTCATTTATTTCTCACCGCTTTATATAGTTTATCAACTTGTTTAAACTTTCCAATTAAGCTGATGAGGCGAAAAATAAACCACTTTTAGGGGGTCATTTAAGCCCGGAATTGAATTTATTTGATCAAATATTGCCCTAAATCGTTCCTTTTGTGATTTTTGGTACTTTGGGAGAGAAATCTGGAAAAGGAAGCAATTCGGACGTTTTTGGAGCATAAAAGTGAAGAAAACGCCAAAGTCTTAATTTTCCTTGCTGGGAACAGTAGGTGACGGCGTCAAGAGTAACATCCTGACGGCGTCAAGAGTAATTTCCATGACGATCCAGAACAGATTTGAAGGCGTCACAAGGAAGGGCGTCAAGAGTAAAAGTCAAGACGGCCTGGAAATGCATAACACATGACGGCGTCAAAAGTAGATCAAGGCAGTCCGAGAATTATTTTGGCGGCGAGGTGACGGCGTCACCTATTTGGTCTTGACGCCGTCAGACCCTATTTCCTATATATAGTTTTCTAATTTTCACATTAAAAAAAGAGAAGTTTTGGAGAAACCCTAAGTACGAACTTGGTGCGAATTTTACAGGTTTTTCAAGGGTTCCATGCCCTTGATACCTTTCATGTGTAATTGAGATAAGTGTTCTTTTAATTCAATCAATATGTCTATGTGTTGGTTGTCTATATCTTGTTCTTGTCTTAATTCCATCATGCTAGGCTAGATCTATCTTGTGTTTGCTTGGATCTAATGAAACCTAGATGTTAATTATATGTTGATTACTTGTTTATAATTGTTTTGGATGAATGAATTATATGTTAGGCTTGAGAAAACTGGCAGATCTCCAATTGGTAACATGGTTGAACGTCTTAAGAAACATGAACCGATGTGCACTAGGTCTTTATTGGTTGTATTTAATGCATGAGCCACTGTTTATAATCCCTATGGTTGTGTTGGGCATGGTATAGGAGGAGACAAAAGCTCATAGAATTGGGGAATTAAGTGCGCCACCCTGTGAATGGTATTAAGGAATACAATCCGTCATCCATGCAACTATAACAAGTAATTAACGTGTAAAAGATGTCTAGGGAGTAGTGAAATCTAAGTAAACACATTTTCTCCACTTATTGCTCACAACTTTAGTATAATTTAGTTATTTTCATTTCTAGTATTTTATTTTGATTGCATCTTAGTATTGGGTTAGTTGACTAGCAACTAATTCCGCCCAAATCCTTCAAACCCGAGATTTTAACTTGCTTTCTAAAAAACATAAAAATACAAAAATAATCATCTCTCATCTTTAGAACTAGTATTTAGGTTTTCTAATCCTAGCGACACTATTCCTAGCTGAACGATCAATCCCCCGGTACTTGTCACTATACTATACTACAACGATCAGGTACACTGCCTGGTGGGGGTTGTAAGCTTCTCGAGATCCCTTGAGAGGTAAAGCCTGGTGCAATTCCCACGCATCAAGTTTTTGGCGCCGCAGCCCGGGGAATAGTTATTGTCTAGGTTAGAATCTCTTTTTATTAGGTCTACTTGCTAGATTCCTTTCTAGTAAGATTTTATTTTTATTTTTTTAGGTCTTCTTTAGTCTATCTTATTTCTTTGTGTCTTTGTTTGTAACTCTTCACCACCCGACATCATGGACAACGGGAACATCTTTGAACCCGTCATCCCACCACAACAAAACCCACCACTAGAACCCCTTAGGCCCCGAACCTTAGGAGAGTATTCTCGACCTAGCCACCAAGGCTACCGAAACACCATTGAGCTCACCGGAGCCAATGTGACCCCCTTGCGATCCGACACCATCCGGTTGGTGCAAAGCGGATGTGCATTCCATGGACTTCGTTCCGAAGATCCAAACCAACATCTTAAGGACTTTCTCAAAATCGTAGATTCCATATACCTAGATGTTGCAACTAGAGAGACTACCCGATTACGCCTATTCCAATTCTCTCTATGGGATCAAGCTATTCAATGGCTTGAGCGTTTACCCGCGGGATCCATCACCACATGGGATGATCTCACCACTCATTTCCTTGCTCAATTTTTCCCACCGGGAAGAACTACTAAGCTTAGAAATGACATCTTGATGTTCCAACAACGTCAAAATGAATCTCTTTATGAAGCATGGACTCGATATAAAGACCTACTCCGAAAAGTCCCTCATCATGGCATCGAACCATGGCTCAAGATTCAAATCTTTTACGATAATGTTGACTATCAAACAAGGAGAGCCATTGATTACGCAGCCAAGGGCAGGCTAAATAGACTTAGCATTGACGAGTGCTGGAAAGTTCTTGAGGGGTTGGCACAATACGAAGAAGAAGGATGGGTGGACCCAATGTTTCCAAGCAAGGGAAAACTTGACTACGCACACGTCACCCAAGAACAGTTATTAGGAAGCATCGAGAAGCAGGTAAAAAAATTAATGAGTATTGAGAAACCTGCTGCTGTAACCATGAGGAATCCTAATTTACGTAGGAATGCGGTTATCGACCATAATTTTCCTGAACGTTCACGACAAGAGGAATTCGAAGGGATAATGGTAACCTTCATGGATAATCAGGAACAACAAATCCAGCACCTAGAAGCACGCATGGAAAGCACTCACAAAGCTTTTATGAATTTTGCAGACCAATTCATATCAAGGGTCAAGGAAAAGATCAAAGAAAATTCCGCACCTAGAAAAATCGAAAAAGTCTTCGAGGTTTCAACTCCTTTGGCATTTGACCAAGAGGATAACGAGAAATTTTCCGAAAATGCTTCACCATTAACTACCCACCATTCTCATGAGCATCCCCAGGAAGAGAAGAATTCGCAATTCCATAACATTTTCGTTGGACGCTTGCGAACCACATTCCCAAACCTATCCAAGAGACGTTCTTTTGGTTTTAAACCTGGTGTAAAGAGGTTGTACCTCAGAAACACCACTGATTTGAAATCCTCTATGGAACAACATCTCTTTTCACACACCGGTGACCCGTGCGCAGGTTACAACTTAGCCAAAACGTCACCCAATCCCTTCTACAACCTCACCTCTTTCCGTGACAGTAATGAAACGTTCGACCCTGGTGGACCTCGCTAACGGAATAGCTACTCATGGTTTTACTAATGTTTAGCTATTCACACAAAGTGCATGGACTAAATGTGGAATTACTCCATTTCTCACCTCACACGGGCATCTGACGGCGTCAGATAATAACTCTTGACGCCGTCACCTCGATAGATCAGCAATATTTACCCAAAACCAATCACTTTCAACCCATACCCCACAAATCTCACCCAAATTGCTGCTACTATTCCGAATCTCTACCCTTCAATTCGACGTCTTCCGCAACCAATCTTCACTCGGTAAGTGATTTTTCTTCATCCTTTTTCGATCAATTGTCCTTAGGATCAATCAATTTGGAAAACCCCTTTCGCCCGAAACCCCATTCTTGACCCATCATTGACAAATCGTAATGCCATCCATTTGGTGATTTATAAACATGGGGTTACCCATTGATTATGTTATCCCACTCGAATCATGCATTAGTTTAGGGAAAGCCACTCATGCCACGGATTTTTTGACCCCCCACCCATGTTTTCTGATTAAGGGAACGTTTGGGTAATAGTTTAAGAGTTTGAAAATTGATTTTTCCCTCGTAATTGCATGGTTCGGATTCTGCTAGGTCTGACGGCATCAGGACTACTCCTGACGGCGTCAGATGTGTCTGACAGCAAGAAAACCATTAAAATTCTCGTTCTAATCATTTCCGTTCACTCTACCTTTTTCCAGGAAAATGAGCAAGAGATCTCGTCAACATCGGGGCAGTTCCTCTAGGTCCCAAAGAGTTAATTATGGAGAATTGGTCCATAGTTGGAGCGAGTTTGACACTGTTGGCGCCAACACCAAGTATGCGGAACTTTGTAACCACCATATTGATGTTGGGGCTGTGGTTGATTGGGAGTTTCTTAGGTCCCAAGGGTTGGAGGCTGCGTTTTTGGAGAGGATCTACACTGATGGGTTTGCGGGTCCTCAATGGGAGAGGTTGTTTAGGATTAGGGAGACGGTGTATAGTGAGTTGGTGAGGGAGTTCTTTGCGACCTTCCGTTTTGATCAGGCTGAGGCTAGGACGGATATGGGGGGAACCACTATCTATTTTAGGTTAGGAGGGGAAGTGCGGTCATGTTCTGTCACTGAGTTTGGTTGGAGGATTGGGTTGTATACTAGGGAGGAGGCGGTTGATGGAACTTTTATGCAGAGGTTGTTGCATGGGGAGACTCAGAGGAGTGAGATGAGGTGTATCACTTTTTGGCCGACCATAGGGGACGGGGTTTACACCTCGACTACTGGGGCAGCATCCATCAGGGACCCCATAGTTAGGTTGGTCCACAGGTACATCACATACAGCCTGTCAGGACGTCATGGCACCACTCACCGTGTCACTGCTTCAGATCTTTTCTATCTGTACACCATCTTTTCAGCGGATGTCTACTGCAACATCCCATTTTGGGTGGCTAGTTATTTGAGGACCAGTGTGGGTGAGAGGGATATCGACAAGGTGTATGGGGGGATGTTCGTGACCCGGTTGGCTCGTTCCTATGATCTTCTTACTCCTCCGATCATGGGGTACTTGAGCGACTGTGGGGCCTGTAGGGTAGTGAGGGCTAAATCCCTCAGGCAGATGAGCATCGTGATGCTAGAGAGGAATAGGACCTATAACTGGTATGAGGCAGGGGGCCTGATGATGAGGAGGATGCTGATGATGAGATAGGGCCCCAGCAGCATCAGTTCCAGGGTTATGAGGAGGGGACAGCTGACTACTACCGACACATGAGTCGGGGAGACTGGCAGGCATACCAGAGTGCCTGGATGGGTCAGGTGGACGCATGGCGGACCACTACTGACCAGCGCTTTGATTGGATGTATGATCACACCATCCGCCAGATGCAGCACCTCTCCACCCGAGATCACATTGAGCCTCACCTGCAGATTGACCCATTCCCTGGCCGTGAGACTGACTATCCTCCCTACGGGTACACCGGACACCTCCCTCCTGGCTATGACTACCGTTTCGGTCCTCCTCCCCAGTGATCTTTCTTGATATCTGTATTTGTGAACAATTTATTGATGGTCATGTAATTCAAAACAAATGATGCTGTAATAGTTTAGGATTCGGCCTCTGTTGGCTTTGAACAATTTTATTTTCATGTTTATTTTTACTTGAGATAATTGATGGTGCTCATGGTGACGTTCTTCATTTTTGTGTGATTTTAATTTTGTTTGATTGTTATTTGCTTCCATATGCATGCTTTGTTTTTATTGTTGGTAGATCATGTTTCTCAACTAAATAGTGGAAATACTTTACTTTGTTGTTTTGGCCTAGTCTTAACTCCACCTAAAAGTATTTTTGCAAAAGATAAGTGTAAGGGGAAACCCCAAATATGTTTTTAAGAAACAAACCGATCATGATTCTCCACAATATTAAATGAGCATGTATATTCGTATTTGTTAGAGTCAAATGCTTGTATTGAGTCATAATGAAGTTTTGCAGGATTTTCCAGGAAGTAGGACCAAGTTTTTCCAGAAATTTTTCGGAAACTTAACATAAGAATTTCTGCAGGTCAATCCTGACGGCGTCAAGAGTTAACTCTTGACGGCGTCAAGTGTAAAAATCTGGAAATTTTACCGGTTTTGTTTTTCTAACGGAGTCTTATGGTTTTTATGAATTATTAAGTTTTATAATCTCCAGGAGATCTGCAAACTTCATTCCACAAGCATTATATCTTATTTTATTTTCTAGGATTTAGTAACTTATACAGGATGCCGCCGATTTTACGCAAGGTTGTCTTGTCTATTTTCTCAGGTTTTACAGGTTATGTTTGACAAGAAGATGATTTATATTCTGGAAGGGAAGCTTTGATTGTTCATTTTCTTGGAGGAAGATCTAACCTGGCCACCTTATTATCCATACCGAGCGAATCAGGGGAGTATTTGATTTCATTCTTTTTATTTTTTCACTTTTACATTCTTTACTTGAACATTGGGGACAATGTTCATCCTAAGTGTAAGGGGAGGGTAAAAAGATGATACCTTACATATGCACTTTCGCTTGAGTTTGTTTTGTTTAATGGTAGATGTGTAATAAAACTATGAGAAATACTTGTTAGTGCAATTTTAGCGCCAAATTTAAAATTTTTTACAACATTTAGGAGTGAAACTTTAGCCATAGCAAGTGTCTCATGGATAGGAGATTGTATGACTAGCACATAACCGTATATTCAGAAAAATTTTCCACCCAAATATGTGAGGTTCGCCTTTAGATTTGATAGGAAAAGCATTTACTATTAGTGCTTATAAGTGTACCGGTAGCATTTGGATTCTAGAACTTGTGTTAGTGATGCATCCCGAGACCGCTAGCGAGACTACATTCGTGTGGTAGGATTTACTACATGATAAGAGGCATTAGGATTACCCTTGTGTTAAACCCGTATCATAATTACTTGACCATGTAAGTCATATTACTTGGCTAGTTAAGTCAACTAATTTTTCCCAAACCCTTAGCGTTGTACTCATTTTTAGTACACGAAACCCCTAGTACACCCCTCCGAGCCTATCTTTTCATTTCTAACTTTAAGCATCTTACTTAAAGGAAGAATTTGTTACACCCCACTTAAATGTACAACCAAATCGCCTTAGCCTTCCATGTATGCGCTCATCTTTAGTGCATTATTGTTATTTGTTTAAACCCTAAGTTAACTATCTAATTGATTACATGGTTGCTAAGTCGAGTCATATCCTTGTACATATTATTTTGGGACGATTGGGACTCATGGGTAAGTACTTATTTTATGGAGTAATGGGGAAGAACATAATATTATTACCCCCATATGTACGTTAATCTTAAAAGTGCTCCAAGTGTTTTGATTTTCTTAATTCGAGTCATTAGTTTAGTTTATTGTAAAGTATGTAAAGATTCAAGTGTAAGGGGAATGTTCATCCCCTATGATGTATTATTTTGGATGGTAGGGTAAGAGTGTATGCAAAAAAAAAAAAAAAAAAAAAAAAAAAAAAAAATCAAAAATTCAAGAAAAGAAAAGAAAAAATAGAAAAAGAAAAAGAGAAAAACATACGGACTACCATCCCTTTTTATTCTATGTTCATTTTATGTTTTTGTTATTTTTCATTTATTAGCTTAAGTCGAGTCTAGTCTTGGCTTAGCAACGCCATCTTGTACATGTAATTAACTAAGATTGTTAACTCGCCACCAGTAAAACTTCCTTTATCCAACAAAACCGTGTATTTCATATCCCTACACCTAACGTTACAACCCTTTAAAAGACCTCTTTGATAGTTTATCCTAGGTGCTTATGCCATGTGGTGGAGGTTTGATCCTTTCCCAAGCCTATGGTAATCTAATTTTGCTATGACAGGTAGTGAGAGTATCTTCCGTTTCCATATTGTAATTTATACTTTATTACACCCGAGAGATGTGAGTATCTAAACACTATTTGTGAGGTGCTAGTATATGACCTCCGTGCTTGTCTATTGGTCTTTAGTGGAATGATTATTTGTTGTAATTACTTTTATATTAGTGTTAAATGACCCCTAACTTGTATTTTGAGTAGAATAAAGGCGCATTTGCTTGAGGACAAGCAAATCTCAAGTGTAAGGGTATATGATGAGGCGAAAAATGAACCACTTTTAGGGGGTCATTTAAGCCCGGAATTGAATTTATTTGATCAAATATTGCCCTAAATCGTCCCTTTTGTGATTTTAGGTACTTTGGGAGAGAAATCTAGAAAAGGAAGCAATTCGGACGTTTTTGGAGCATAAAAGTGAAGAAAACGCCAAAGTCTTAATTTTCCTTGCTGGGAACAGTAGGTGACGGCGTCAAGAGTAACATCCTGACGGCGTCAAGAGTAATTTCCATGACGATCCAGAACAGATTTGAAGGCGTCACAAGGAAGGGCGTCAAGAGTAAAAGTCATGACGGCCTGGAAATGCATAACACATGACGGCGTCAAAAGTAGATCAAGGCAGTCTGAGAATTATTTTGGCGGCGAGGTGACGGCGTCACCTATTTGGTCTTGACGCCGTCAGACCCTATTTCCTATATATAGTTTTCTAATTTTCACATTAAAAAAAGCGAAGTTTTGGAGAAACCCTAAGTACGAACTTGGTGCGAATTTTACAGGTTTTTCAAGGGTTCCAAGCCCTTGATACCTTTCATGTGTAATTGAGATAAGTGTTCTTTTTATTCAATCAATATGTCTATGTGTTGGTTGTCTATATCTTGTTCTTGTCTTAATTCCATCATGCTAGGCTAGATCTATCTTGTGTTTGCTTGGATCTAATGAAACCTAGATGTTAATTATATGTTGATTACTTGTTTATAATTGTTTTGGATGAATGAATTATATGTTAGGCTTGAGAAAACTGGCAGATCTCCAATTGGTAACATGCTTGAACGTCTTAAGAAACATGAACCGATGTGCACTTGGTCTTTATTGGTTGTATTTAATGCATGCGCCACTGTTTATAATCCCTATGGTTGTGTTGGGCATGGTATAGGAGGAGATAAGAGCTCATAGAATTGGGGAGTTAAGTGCGCCACCCCGTGAATGGTATTAAGGAATACAATCCGTCATCCATGCAACTATAACAAGTAATTAACGTGTAAAAGATGTCTAGGGAGTAGTGAAATCTAAGTAAACACATTTTCTCCACTTATTGCTCACAACTTTAGTATAATTTAGTTATTTTCATTTCTAGTATTTTATTTTGATTGCATCTTAGTATTGGGTTAGTTGACTAGCAACTAATTCCGCCCAAATCCTTCAAACCCGAGATTTTAACTTGCTTTCTAAAAAACATAAAAATACAAAAATAATCATCTCTCATCTTTAGAACTAGTATTTAGGTTTTCTAATCCTAGCGACACTATTCCTAGCTGAAAGATCAATCCCCCGGTACTTGTCACTATACTATACTACAACGATCAGGTACACTGCCTGGTGGGGGTTGTAAGCTTCTCGAGATCCCTTGAGAGGTAAAGCCTGGTGCAATTCCCACGCATCATAAGCGTAATAAACACACACACACACAAAAATTTAATAATTTGCTGTAAATATATTACAAATTGCAAAGTCTAATCAATAAAGACAGTGTACGTTCTAAGAATATTCCAAATTTTGCACTAGTTAATCTTCAAAATTTATCTCTAATTGTTTACTTATTAAGCTTATAAAACAGTGCTTGTCAGCTTAATGTTGTCTATTGAGCTCTGGAGGTGCTGTCATTCTTATGGGGTATTTGATCCACATTTCTTACTCAAACCAATAATTGTGTATAGCATGTTTGATTTGAACATATGATTCTCCTACAGATTATTTGAAGATAGATATATCATCTTTATTTTCCATGCTAGTTGTCGAGAATAACAAGAGGTTAAATAAGCAGAGCATAACATGGGCATGTAGCAGGACTTTCACCCGTGTTTAGGTGACAAATTGAAACAATACAAAGAGAAATACTTTACTCATTTCACCTATATTCTTACACCCTTTTTACCCATCGTTTTATTTGATAACTTCATCCCCTGTTTCCAACTTCACGCTCTGTCCGAAGATGGAATTTCCCAAAATCATTCTCAAATGACTTCGTATTCCTGAAAGATCTCAGTCGCTTGTATTAATACGAATGAACACTATAGAATATATGTTAATTTATAGTTATCCTCACAAAAACTCAGTGAACTTGATGAAAGTAAATAGTTTGACTCAAAAGTCAAACGTATTCAGATTTGAGGAATTTAACCCAATGTAGATGATATTCATGCGAGTAAAATATTTTATATTTTATTAGAACACTTAGACAAATTTATGGAACTTATGATATCATGGATCATCTCCGAAATCATGTGTAATCTCATCATATTTGTCATGAGCACGATTTGACTTTCTAAAGAGGTCAACTGTGATAATCTGTTTAGTGAATGTTTTGATCTTTTAAAATACTTAGTTTTTGTACAAAAAGTTTAGTATAATTCTGACATGAAATCATGAATAACAGCACAATTGAAAACAAAACAAACTCTTTAAGTTAGACTAAAACGATTTAGATTACAAATTATTCCGTGATATAGATATGGTACTTTAAATACTTGGGCAAGACTCAGTTATATGAATTTATACAAACCAAATAGTGTTTATAAAGTTGTTCAAAGAATCACCTTGTGTCCTTGTGTGCCAATTTCTTCCCGATCACCGAACTCCTGAATGTAGGAAACCATTTAAATTTTAGGAACCAAACATGAATTTCAACCATATTCATTTTTTTGATATAGTTTTACTAAACCAAACATGCCTTCCAAAAGTATACAACTCTTCGCACATTTCCGTATTAATTCCCAACGAAAATATCTTTTCTTTATTCTTTACTTTTAGTATCACATTCCACCTGCATAATTTCAACCTTAAAGCTTTTTGAAATTTTACAACAGTATTTTTTTAATTTATATACATTTGACCCGTAAATGTAGTCATAGGGCACTATTTGAACATTTATAAACTACAGAGTGATTTTTAAATCTTGATGATGTTAAAACAACTAAAATTGTATTATCTTTAAATGAAATACGTTTGGAGAATAAAAATGTTAAATATGTTTTGAAGCTTTTATATTTAAATTCATCTTTAAGCATTTTAGGAAATGCTAAGCTCAATGGCACTTAATATGCTCTCGGGGTACCTATTAAAACAATCCATCAATTCATATGAAAGAGGAACTTATCCGCTCAATTTCCACTATATTTGAAATGGTTACTTTTAATCAGTAACAATTCAAATGAAGTTATATTCGTAAGAAAATGCAGAGAAATTACCTAATACGTACAATAGTTGCCATTTGGCCCCTTTGGGACTTCTAAGCTTCTCAAAATATACTTGGAGCATAGGAGAGTATATGTTATTAACTGCTATACATAACAACAGGACGTGTATCTTGAGTGTTCTATCACGGATGTAAAACCATACGACTCAAGTCGCCACATAGTCCAAAAAATAAGCAAACCTTCCAACCGAAAAATGCTTAGTGGAAGACGACTTATGCCTGTACCTTCTATATTTAACTCCTTTAAACATTCTAACTGTCCGAGTTCTTCAGGAAATTTCTCAACAAAAATACAATAGGGGAGATGAAAGTACTTTAAATGGTTTATCCTACATATGCTCTCTGGAATATCTCGTAAAAATATACACTCGGTCAGGTTTAGCTCCTCTAAACACTCTAATTGGACAAGACTCTCAGGTAACTTCTCAATAAGCCAACATGATATAATTTCAAGAAATTTTAGATGTTTCAACATACATATGTTGTTTGGAAGATGTTTAATCCTTGTAGACCAGAAAACTAGCTCCTCTAGACATTCTAACTAGTCAAGATCCCTGGGAGCCTCTGTAATACAACGTTCAAGTTTTAGCTTTTTTAAACTTCGTAAACTACTAATGTCCCCTGAAAAACACTCAATGTTTGTGCAAGCACAAAGACCAAAAGAAAGAAGCTTCTCCAGATTTCCAAGCGGTGAAACTGAACCTTCTTTACAAAACCATTTAAACCTAAACTTTGGCAAATTATTGTCAGAGTGCAATGGACATGTACCTATGGATTCCGCAATGAGATTTAACTCAAATAAAAAACCAACCCTAAATTATACAGGTGATTTATTGAACACAGAAGATTCAAACCTTCTGCAACCACTTAAGTCTAAGTGGATAAGCTTTTTTAGGCATCCATTGGAGCATTAATTTCCACCAAATCAAAATAATTTTTAACACTTAACCTTTTAAGATTTGGAATATTCCCAAGGTCGAGGGTCTTCAATGCTACAATATTGAAGTTGAGATTTACGAGCTTTGGACATTCACCAGGAATCTCAAGTTCGAGCATATCAGTACAGTTGTTGAGTCTTAGCGTCACAAGATTCGGAGTAATCCCAAGGTCAAGGGTCGCCAACTTTAAATGACTGAGGTCGAGATTTAGGAGCTTTGGACTTTCAGCTGGAATATGAAGTTTGACCATGTCAGTACACTTCTCGAGTCTTAATGTATCAAGATTCGGAGTAATTCCAAGGCGCAGGGTCATCAACTTTGATCCACTGAGGTCAAGAGATCTGAGTTTTGGACTTTCAGCAGGCATGTGTAATTTTTCCAATCTATTTGTAACATCCCGCCTACTCAGACCACAATATTTTCGGCTTTGCCCGCAGGCTCACGGCTTTGTTTTTGTGACCTTATTTGAAGACTTCCCGGTAGGTCACCCAAGCCAGTACTACTCTCACATGAGCACGCTTAACTGCCAGTTCCTAAGAACCCCACTCACAGAAGACCACAAAATGCGTTGTGTCATTGTAAGGCGAATGTTATCTTATGAGCCCAGCATCTCTCCAGGCCACAACCGATGTGGGATTTGCCTAGGGGGTCACAATCACCCCCCTTAGGGACTCATCATCCTCGATGAGGTTTGCCCCACCATCCCGAACGACTCAGAAGTGGCTCCGATACCACTTGTAACATCCCGCATACTGATGCGATTT
Source organism: Artemisia argyi (assembly GCA_030686995.1). Classification (NCBI taxonomy): domain Eukaryota; kingdom Viridiplantae; phylum Streptophyta; class Magnoliopsida; order Asterales; family Asteraceae; genus Artemisia; species Artemisia argyi. The sequence goes on from CM060701.1 coordinate 230,036,583, forward strand.
GGATTGTCACAAAAAAATTTTACTTCTCAAGGGATCTTGAAAAGCTTACAATCTCCGCCAGGTAAGTGTACTTGACCGATGTAGTATAGTGTAGTGGTAAGTACCCGGGGATTGATCGTTCTTCACATGGAATAATGTTCGTTAGGATTGAAAATGATCTAAACTAGGTCTAGAGGTGAGGGATGATTCTTTTTGTATTCTATATTTTATGAAAGCGGTAAAATCTCGGTTTTGGAAGGAGGGGCGGAATTAGTTGCTAATCAACTAACCCAAAAGCTACTAATTAAACTAAGATGCAAGAAAAGTAAATTAGGGTTCTACAAGAGAAGTGAAGCGTATCTACCTATGATGTATTACTCCTTGCTAGCTATCTAATTCTACCTATTGAATGTTAACCTTGTTTTAATTGACGGGTTGTATTCCTTAATACCATTCGTGGGGCCGTGTACGATCTTTCCCAACTCTATAAGCTTCTATCTCTTCCAATGGCGACACGTTAAGTATCCTAACCATGGCCTCCTAAATAGTCACTTATTGTTGGGAATTATTGAAGTCAGAAGATTGTTTCTGCTGAAGACTTCCTGCTGACAGGTTCCTTGTAAGAGTGGTTAGGGTTCCTTGTAGTATAAAAGGAACAACCGGATGTATGTTTTGACATATACGTTTTCAATCTTTAGTGATTAATAAAAAGATCCATAGAGGATCAGAAAATTATTAGTATATTGTGTTCATAATACTTGTGTTTAAATTCCGCATAGATACAAGTATACAGAGACTTTCCATGTAGTATTGCTTTTGATTACATTGGCAAGCTATCGATCCATTGGCTCAAAGATCTATCAAGAAGTAGATCCTACAATTGGTATCAGAGCCACAGGAGAGTCTCTATAAACTAAGAACAACTTTTCTTCAACACCTTTTTTACTCAAAAAGAATGGGAGATTCAGATTCTTCAGAGGTCACTCAACCAAACAATAACACCCTCACACAACAACTTCAGGAGGTTGCTTTTTCCAAAAGCAATGCAAAGTTCCCTTATCTCAAGAAAGATGAGTATGAGATTTGGGCAATGAAGATGCAGAATTAGATTACTAGCATTGATTTTAATCTCTGGAATGTGATCTTGAAAGGCAATAGTCTGAAGAAGACTGGAAAAGACCCTGATAGTAAGATTACCATCTTTCCTCCTACTACTGATGAAGAAGTCATTGCTGTTCAAAGAGAAAGCTAGGCAAGAACTATCTTGCTTCAAGCTGTCCCAGATGATCATATGGGAGATTTTCACTATCTTGATGATGGCAAAGATATCTGGATGGCCATTAAAGCAAGGTTCGGGGGCAATGATGAGTCCAAGAGAATGAGAAAGTCCATGCTCAAGCAGGAATTTCAAGAATTCAGGATCTCAGAGGAAGAAGGTGAACACAAGGGGTATGATAGATTTCAGAAGATCTTGAGTCAGCTGCAAGCCAAGCCTGACAATGAGGAATGCAATTCCAAGTTTCTAAGAGCTTTACCTCCTTCTTGGTCCCAGGTTAGTACACTAAAACCTAAAGGTGGACTGGACTATCTCTCTTTTGATGATCTGTATAACAAGCTCAGAAGTCTTGAGCTTGATATCAAGGGGCACTCGACTTTTTCATCAACACCTACAAACTCAGCCTTTGTAAGCCCTACTTCAAACAGGATGACACATGCTGCAAGTCCAAGTTCTTCCTCCAAATCATCTTTCTACACCTCTACTATTACAAAGAATCATCAACAATCTGGTAGTGTGGTAGAGGATGTACTTCATTCGTTTGTTGCTGAATATGACCAACAGCAGCAACTGGCGTTTGAAGATTTTGATCAGATTGACAAGTTGGATTTGGAAGAGATAGATCTCAAATGGCAGATGGCTATGCTTACTCTTAAAGTCAGAAGGTTTGAGAAGAAAGCTGGTAGGAAGTTTAACTTCAGAGGAAGAGATCCAGCTAGGTTTTATAGGAAGAAGGTCAAGTGTTTCTCATGTGATGAGATAGGTCACTTCTCTAGAGAGTGTGCTGCAAAGAAGACTGAAGACAACTCTAGATATTCAGCATACAAGAAGAAGGAGTTGGAAGCTAGAAATACAAAGGCTTTGGTAACAGTGGATGCTTGCATTAATTAGAAGGAACATGAGACTGAAGATGCTGAAAGTAGTGCTTCTCAGCAATTCTCTTGCCTGGCAGGTTGTGACACTGAAGAGGAGAATGAAGAATTTGCCTTCATGGGCATCTCTTCTCAAGGCATCCCTTTCACATCAGCAACTTTCTTCTTACCCTTGTCTTTGGTGAATGTCTCATACTGTTCAGGACAGGGTAGCCCAATAATCACTTCCCTTGACCTGGGGAGTGGAGGATTTGACTTTCTTGTTCTTGCCGGTGGTCGTGGTCGTGATGATTGGGGTCTTTCAGGCACTGGAAGTTTTGCGAATGATGCCGCAGCCTTTTCTATTTCTTGCTGCATCAATTGTGTGAATGTTGGCTCTAGACGCTCGGTAGAATCTTCAGCTTCTGAGACATATACCCAGCATGGGAGATTGGACAGATCCTCTTCTGATGGTGTTGAGGGATGATTGTTTTGGGGTTCTTCTTCATCTAATGAGGTACAGATGAAAGGTGATGTGAGTTCCCGAGAAGGTTGTTGGATAGGAATCCAAGGATTGGGATCTTCTGAAGATTCTGATGACATAGCAGGAATGGGGGCTTTGCTCGACGCACCAACATCATGCCTCCTTTTCTGAGCTTCCTCTTTGGTAAGTCCTCTAGGTTTGGTTAGAAGGCGGACGGATGGTGGTGATGTCACTGATTCAGAATTGGATGAGGAATCGGATGAGATGTCAATGAAATTTGAGTTAGGGTTCATGGTTGCTGCTGATTGGAGTTTGTGATGGTTAATTAGGGATTAATAATTTGATTGGTGAGATTTGGAGATTTTACTCCTATTTATAGGCCAAGTCAAACTCGTTTTGGTAAGTTAATGCTAGGCGGTTGAAAAGTAATTACTGAAGAAAGTTTGACCAAACAAGAGGTATTTTACTGATGGATATTTTTCCTCATGAGTTGTTTCTACTGATTGACCATCCTTACTGCTGATAGGTCAATGTATCTTCGGATGAGTTGAATGGTTGACCGTAGTCAAACATATGTAGGTTGCTGCTGATTGACCTTGGTTTCTGCTAAAGGAGTCCTGTTTTAGGTTTTCTTTTTGGGATATTATTAAAGTCAAAATTGGTCAAAGATTGTTTCCACGATTATTGCCAATTACCTTCCACGTTTGGAAATTGCTACATATAACCTAAACGTGCATATCCCACATCTAAAATAACTGATTCCCTCTCATTCATACCTTAAAACCATTACGAAACTTCTCTGTTCCACAAATCAATCTCAATGGCTGAACTTCAATTCAAAGGAGATCACAACAAGACCGCTTTCTTGAGTAGAGCAAAAGGGGATGCACATTATGTACAAATGATAGAGTTTCTATAGAGGTCTAAGATTCATTTTGCTCTGACTCGATACCCTACTATTGTGTATGAATCATTGATTACACAATTTTGGGAAACTGCTAGGGTACGGTCTGTTGAAGGGGAACCAATGAAGATAGTGGCTACAGTGGATGAGGAAGAATGTGTTGTTACAGAGTCATTGGTTAGGACTCAGTTGCAACTTGATGATGAAGATGGTGTATATGAGGCGCCAAAGGAGGAGATTCTTGAGGGTCTTCATGCTTTTGGTTATGAATGTGATGGGAAGGTCTGGCACAAGAACAAGTTATGCCCTAAGTGGAGATTTCTGGTACACTCTCTGCTTCAATGCATAAGCTCTAAGTCAGGAGGTTGGGATCAATTCTCCACCTTCATAGCCTTTGCTATTGTGTGTTTATCTCATGGTAGAACATTTAATTTTTCTAAGTATATATTTGATGAAATGGTTAGAAATGTTAAGGATACCAAACTTAAATATCTAATGTATCCTAGGTTTCTTCAAATTATCTTAGGCATACAGACCAATGACCCCACACATAAGCCAATTAATAAGTTGATTAGCAAATTATTTTCTTCAATGCAGTCCAAATATACTGGGATACATAGGCCTTTGTTACCTGCAATGTCGCCTGGTGGCAATGCAGCTGCTGATGAGGGCAATGCTGCTGATGGACAAGAACCTGCTGATGGACAAGAACCAATGCACAAGTGGATGTTGCTGAGGGTTCTTCAGTTGCTCCTAATGCAAGTGCATCAGTTGCTGCTGATGCCCAGCCACCACCATCTCCTTTTAAGACTTGACTTATTACAATCGGATCTATTGTAACTTGACTTGTCGCGACTTGACACTTAATGCTAATTGTCATTTATCCAAGATCTCTCTCTAAGTTTAACTCGCATATTACATCTTTCAGTTTCTTTTGTTGATTTTAGTAAAATCCCGGGAAAGATTCGACATCTCGGTTTAAGTCACAAGAGTTGTAAAATCCCGTTTAAGATTATGTCATGGCATCTACCGCTTCAGACGATTATTCAGGAGCCTCGAAAGCTTTGGTGGTGAAAGTTTAAGAGATGTTGACTACTAATTTCTACAACGAGCTGAACGATACTATCATTTTGGTACTCATGTCAACATCTTCTTAAACTGATTAGTATCCTTTGTATATATATTATACTAAATTGTAAATAGAAAAATATAAAACCTATAAAACCCATAAAAATCTGAAAAATCATAAAAAAATCCAAAAATATTCTTCTCACGACATGTCTCTTGTGTAATCAATATTATGTATGTTTCTAGAAATGTCATTCAATAATGACACGGAATCATACATATGCTTGAGCAAGAGTTTTTCGGTTTCAAATAAAGTTTTTTTCTAAAACATGTCGTATCTCAAAATATTCTTCAAAATTATGGCTTGTAGTTATTTCAGGCTGCAACCCGAACTTCAAAAATGTGGCTTGCTATTACTTCAGATAGCAACCCGTTTTTCAAAATGGGGAAAACGCGTCGCCAAAAAGACGGTTGTTCCTTGTACCGAGTGAAGTTCACCTGGGCATGGATTACTTTATATCCATGTTTCCTCGATCTAATGTACGCTTCAGTGCATTATTTCTTGATAAAGAAGAGAAATCTTCTCTTTATCGCCAAATACTTTCCCTTCTATGATTTTTCCGGAAAGTATTTGTGCAAAACTTGGTGGTACCATGAGAGTTTGATTAAAAATCAAATTGAACTCAAAAGTTTGATATAATTTTCACTCAATCAATGACTTTAATATTTTATGAAAATATTTCAGTTTTAACATCAGTCATTGATTGAGGGGGAGAGTGATTTCTCAAAATTTTATGTATCATCAAAACTCTCCACACTTTGTACAAAAACTTTGCAATGAAACGATTTGTGATGGTTATGTGTCAGCATGAGAACATTTTCAAAGAGTTTTCGTTAAAACTTCAAATCTTTGGTAAACTCATCAAATCTGACACATAACAACCTCCCTCACAGCAAGGTTCCTTTTATCAGAAAATATTAAAACTGGCCGCATTTCTCTCCCAAACACTTTCTAACTTATTTAAATCAATTGAGATCCAAAATCTCGAAAGATTTGAAATTTTTGATCGGGGGAGAGAATGTGATTTAAATATGAAATCTGATAATCAAACGTGATCTTTTGGACTCAATAATAGGCTCCCGCATATGTGCTAAACGCTTTCGAATATCGATGCACATATTGAGGGGGAGAAAAAGGCGTTTGTGGAAGTAATACCAAAGACTGACCATTTATCTTTATGCATGGTGTTATAAGGATGGTTAAGGATAGGTATGAGTTCCCATGATCCACTAGAACTGGAAGGATCTTCCCAGGGACAATCCATAGATAGATTAGAAGTCCTTAGGAATGATTGAAAAAAAGGAGAAAAGTGAGAAAGGGAAGAGTGCGGACTGAGATAGAGCTAGGCTTGGAACAAACCCAACAAGGTTCTAGTGGTGAAGTCTCGGTAAGCACTGAAGGGGTTGAAGAATTAAAAAGAAATGAAATGAGAAAGGGTGAAAAGAAATAGCCCTCCATATATTCAACCTTAGGGCAGAAACCTGGTTCAATTCATAATCTACTGGCGGTTACTAAGGTAACACCGGTATTGAAGACAAAACGTCATGGACCCAGTGACGCACTGCACTAAACTTCCCAACCACTCAAGTTCTCTTAAAAGAGCTTGTTTCAATCTCACGGGGAAACCTGTACAATGTATCGACCGCTCATTGTAGGCTATGTTGGTACCTAAAATAGGAGACGCCTCCCCAGTCTCCAGGAGCGGATCAAAACGCACTATTGAGTCTAGAGCCATGAGATCATCCATAAATCTCGATAGGACACATTCCAAATATGCTTATTGTTTCACACAATGTGGAAAATAAGATAAAATGTTTAGAGTCCTACGCATTATCCTTGTGGTATTGCCAGAACATCCGAGTGATATGAAAATATTCACAAATGACGATGGAAATCCTTCTAGAGCGAACATCTTTCAAGCTCTTGGTAGGTGACATGTGAGATCCATCTTGGATCAATGATCAAGTGACAACTGGAAAGCAACGATGGTGCGATTCAACATTGAATCAAACTTGTTCCAGGATATGGATTGACGGATACTTTTGATAAAACCTTTCAATGTGCTCACAAACCAACTTTTCGAGCACATTGATTGTGTAAAACCTTTCAAACAAAAGTATTTTTGATGGAAATGTGATTCTGAGTATAAAACACTCGTCGTGTCTCAAAAATTGTTTATTATATGACACGCGAGTGATTTCTATAAATCAATTTCTCATCAATCCGTGAATAATTATTCACCGATTCACTCTATCGTGTTGTCTGCTTTGAGACGTTCCGGTATGAGAACATGCTTAGTATGAAGATTCCAAAGTGGATTCTTTGGAAAATTCATTACTATAAGTTGGAAATTCCTGTCAAGGAGAGTCTACTTTAAAAGAGACTCTACCTGATCACAGGTCAGTTTTCACAAAACCGGAGGGTAGTCTGTCCTCGTAGAACGAATGACAAAGCCATATTCGTTCTCTATCTTTATTGCTAACTGTTTTATTTCAGGGACACATATAAAGATGGCGTTGATGGCTCCTATTTCTAGCTGAATCGGGTCAATCCATACCTCATGCTCACACATGCTCCACACTATCAATGACGATGAGAGACTTACTACAACAAATGTTGAGAGACTACCAACAACGTTTCCGTAACTCTGATGAAAAAGTCTCATGATCCACAACTCTAATGTAAAGTCTCCTAATCCAGAAGGGTGTGAGCATGATGGTCCTTGAGTCACTATATCACATGAAGGCAATACTACTATGGATGAGCTTGGAGATTTACTTTGGCTGATGATCTCAAATAAAGCTTGAAGATCACTCATCTCAAAGGAACTCAAATCACAAGTTCATTGCTTGAAGTACAAAGTGTGCTGAAAAGTGAAGAATCAGAACCTACGAGCTACAAAGACTTAAGAATGCTTGAAGATCAAAAAGCTTAATTTCCAAGGTGACCTCGCTTAGGGGGAGATTGTTAGGAATACAAATATTCCTATAAAAGACTCGGTCACCTAAATGATGTAATATCATTAAGATAGCTCGTAGGTTGTTTATTAGTTAGTTAGATATTAGTTTAGTTTAAGTAACACCATGGAAGAAGGACGGGTCTTTACCCACTGTATGCCTGATCCACAGCCCGGGTGTGGGCGTTTTTATCTTTTTTGTAGGAAACTATATATACCCCTCTACACATGTGGAGAGGGTTGGAGCTTCTCATTAATCTAACATATTTCTCTTTCACTCTCTCTCTAAGTTCCCAACTCACTTTCTCTCTCTAAACTCTCTTCTCCATTTTCTTCTTTCTTTTTTTGGGTAAAAGGTCAACGACCCGGTAAATATATTACTCCAAAAAGCGTTTAAGTACAACGGTTATGGGTGAATCCCATAACTCAGCCCGTTACATAGGCGAAAAGCTTACATAACAAGATACTTCCTATTTTCAAAACGAGAAAACAAACCATTAATCACATGATAGTAGTGACTCTGACAAAAGATAAACTACTTCCTACGACCTTGGAGATTAAAACCATAAATGGCATTAAGAGCATCCAATTCCCCTGGAAGATCATAAATTTGCTTCGAATAATCATCATAGTCATACTCATCTTCACGCTCATGACCACCACCAAAAAGATTTGCTGATTTGTCGAATGTGTTAAGAACCTCATCTTCATCACTATCAGATACAATAACCTCACCCACTTTTGAGAATGGGTTAGCCTTCTTAGTGACAGAGGTGGACGGAATAGGATGACCCTCATCATCCACAAGAGTAGCTTTCCCATCAATAATTAGCTTTTCAAGCTTACTAATTTTCTCAACAATAGGGGTAGAACCATCCGAAGTACCTTCCCTTGTAAGGCCAGCGTACTCTTCCACATTACCTTCCATTGTATTACCTGTCTTTGTAGACTCATCCGCAGTAACTTCCCTTGTAAGACCAGCATCTACATCCATGTTGTTTACATTAGACGGAATACCAAAAGCATCTGTATCATCCATATTAAGAGCAGCAAACTGATTAGATGTAGAGATCTTCGTTCCACTCACGCTTGGTACATCAGAGGCCTTCTTCTTATTGCCATCCACCTTCTTAAGTTCAGGAGGAATCTTTTTGGGTTGATACTGAAACTGTTTACCCACAATAGGTTTATTAAACCCTCCTTAACCCTGAGTAGTAAAATCACCTTGCTTACCCTTCTTTTTATTATTGACAGTCTTGAAACCATCATTAACAGGTTTAGTAGGCTGAACTGGAGGTGCAACAACTTTAATACAATCAACCAACGTATGACCAAAGATCTTACAGTTGTCACAACGAGGTGGTTTCCATTCGTATTCAACCCGTATCTTCTCAATAGTCGAACCCGAACCATCAAGTAATGGTATCTCAACAGTGAGGCTGTCCCGAAGCACCTCATCCGACTTTACTTCTATCATGCATCTAGCAAAACTACTACGACCCCACGATTCTTTGCACATTTGGCTTGTAAAAGCATCTAATCTTTTGGGCGTGCCAATCAGTGTGGCAAGGAGACTGAGGCCATCATCAGAAAACATAGCAAGGGGAACATCATGGAATTTAACCCACACCGGGATGTTAGTCAAATCCTCTTTAAGTAGGTTTGTATTCAAAGTCCATGGTATAAGAATAATAGGGACATTCCTGATCAACCAAGGACCGTTTTCAAGCACATCATCAACACCTTTCTTCGAGTTGAATTTAAAGAAGAAGAACCCCTTAGCATTCATCATTACATTTTGTACACCAAACTTAGCCCATGCATTGCGGACATAGTAATCAACAATAGGAAAAGCAAGGCGTTGTCCAAGGAAGTAACCATATAGAGTATTCTCAAACCTCATGTTCACCTCTTCCACTACTTTCATTGGAACTGAAAGGTCAACATCATCCTTCTTCTTGCTACACTCCAAACTCCAAAAATTAGACACATGTTTCTGAGCTTCATTAGAAGTAGCACCCGCGTAAGAAACCGACTTCACTCCAGTACCACTAGTAGTTGCATTAACATCATTACCTTCCGAATTAGAATGTTGCCCTATACCACTCGAATTGTGAAAATCAGAAGAGGGAGTCTTATTAGCAACAATGTCACGTTGAATTTTATTCATGGCTTCATCAAAATTATTATGCGCATTAGATAGCAATTGTTTAACATGAAGCTGCTCCACCTCATCTGAAACAACCTTAACATTATCTACACCAGAAATACCTACGTAACCCTCTTTACTAATGTTAGGATTAGCATCATTACCAAGTAGAATCGGCTCCACTTGATTAGTAGGCTGATGACTAGTAACCGTACCAACGTTAGCACCATTACCCGCATCCACCACATTAGCATCAGCATTCCTGCCCAAACCATTAACATCCAATCCAGCAGCATAAGTTTCCATAGTAGCATAATTAACATCAGATGTAGGATTATGGTTTTGCAAAACCCTAGAGTCAGACAATTGTTGTCTGGTTGTTTCATGATCAGAGCCTTTTAACCCTTTCATACGAGCACTAAGTTCATCCACATCAACACTATTGGACAGACTCAAGTTGTTAAGGAACCCTTTATTCATCTCTCTCAAACCCACGAACAGCAGATCAATGTAAACAAACTAATAAAACAAGAAGAATTAACGACGGCTCTTCAGTACCAAACGAGTAAAACCCTAGTTTAAAAACTAGGGTTTATAAGCAATAACAGTACACAATTCAACCCATAGCAGATGTCGATCCAATAAATAAATGAATGAATCAATAAATAATAAAAGGAACCGACTTAAATCCAAGCAGGGATTAAGTAATAAACAAATCCATTAGAACCCTAACTTAGCGATTCACTAAAACAGCCTAAACAAATCTGAATCGAGCAACAATCTGAAGGAGATAATGATAAACAAAAGCGTTTAATCAGTAACTGAACAGGTCGATGCAAGAATCAGAAGAATTAATGTCAATTTAGTGTATAGCGATTAAGAAAAGAATTATGGTAAGTCACCAGAGAGCGAGGTTTGGGTTTATGCTATTTCCTATATTACGACCACCCATTTTCTTCTTTCTTTCTTCTTTATTCAATCCATAAACACAATAACCATACATGTTACAAATTTGAATATGCTACATATATCATGAAATTTACTAGATTTACTGTAGGTTGTAAAACTAGCCATTTCTTACGAGTTTCTTATGCATGTGATTTGTTTTCGAAAAGGATGGTTTGTGTTTTGACTCAAAAATGCCATTTTTCGTACTAAACCAAACGCTTCCTTAACTAGACACTTACACTACTAGTATTTCAATATATATATGAATTATATATCTTGACAAGTCCGAATTACTAGTTTTAGGTTTATAAACTTGACAACGTTTTATAAAAATTACAATGACTAAATTTCGACATTATTTGGACATAATCAAACACCCTCTTATCGTTTACACAAATATTTTTACTTAGTTGAAAAATATAGTTTCATGTTTTACAAGTTATAAGAACATAATGTGATTAGTTTTAACAAGTTTTTATAGCATTATTCAACAATGTGTTTACCAAAAATTTTGAAAAGGTGTGTATGAAATTTTTCAAAAATTTTCGACAAGAGGGTTTGTAATTATTAGTTTCTAGTGTTAATTAAGCATCCTAATCCTAAGGGAAGGTTTTAGTTATGAAAATTTTAGACCCAATTCGAAAGAAATTATGAATTTGAAAAAATTATTAAAACATGCATAATCTTGAGTTTGACCAAATTAGATGGAATTAAACGAAATGTGTTATGAAAATATTACAATAAGTGATGGTGATCGTGGTAGATGAATTTGCCCTTTGCGAAATAACCCGAATTATGTGATTTGGAAGTGGTTTTAGATGTTTTGGGGTTTGGATTTTCGTCACAGCAGCAGTAGAAAATGGGGGTAATGAGAAAGAGGAGTGTTTGGCAAAAGAAATAAGAGGGAAAACGTATTGGAACAATAAGATGGCCGGCCCCCTTAAACATTAAGGGGGCCGCCCTTTATTTGGCTGCCGGTCCCCTTAAACATTAAGGGGGCCGCCCTCCAAAACTTGATATTTCGTGGTTTTGGTTTCTGGAAAGAACAAGAAAATATTTATATATATATTAGATTTATATTTAATCAAAAATACGTTGGAGAGTATTCGCACGGAAGGTTTATAAGTATATATATATATATATATATATATATATATATATATATATATATATATATATATATATACTTATATAGTATGGGCTTATAAGATGAGAATATAGGAGGGAGACGTATGCAACGGAAGATGGGAGTTTGTTTCATCCATAGATTTTTTGACTCATTTCTCTACATCAACATGAGTGTCGTTGAACATTGAAGTTCAAGAAGGCAAATGGCGGGAAAGAAAAGGTTCGTAAACGAACAATTTCTAGTTCTAGAAAGTCAACAAATGAATTTTCTAGGTTATAAGATCCTAGATATAGCTAAGTATATATATATATATATATATATATATATATATATATATATTATAAATAGATAAGTATATATATGTATAGATATAAAATCTAGAGGAAACTATAAGCAAAACAAAATTACATAAATACTAGAGACTAAACTAAGCATGCATTTCTTGACAAGGAAATAAAATGAAATGTGTACCTTTCGTCTTCAATGCGTTTTTCTTCAAAGTCTTCGAGGAATTGTACGAACTAGAGGTGACAACTAAAATATCCAAGTTTGAATGGCGAGTGATTCATTGTGTTTTTGTAACACCCCGCCTTATAGACCACAATATTGTCCGCTTTGCCCGAAGGCTCACGGCTTTGCTTTTGTGGCCCTCATGTGAAGACTTCCCGGCAGGTCACCCAAGCCAGTACTACTCTCACATGAGCATGCTTAACCGTATGGGCGATTAACCGTTAGACCACAAAATGCGTTGTTTCATATAAGGCGAATGTTAACATATATGTCCCAGCATCACTCCAAGTCACAGCCAATGTGGGATTTGCCTGGGGTATTACATTCACCCCCCGTAGGGACTCATCGTCCCCGATGAAGTTTGCCCCACATCCCAAACGGCTTGGAGTGGCTCTGATACCATCTGTAACACCCCGCCTTATAGACCACAATATTGTCCGCTTTGCCCGAAGGCTCACGGCTTTGCTTTTGTGGCCCTCATGTGAAGACTTCCCGGCAGGTCACCCAAGCCAGTACTACTCTCACATGAGCACGCTTAACCGTATGGGCGATTAACCGTTAGACCACAAAACGCGTTGTTTCATATAAGGCGAATGTTAACATATATGTCCCAGCATCACTCCAAGTCACAGCCAATGTGGGATTTGCCTGGGGTATTACAGTTTTGGTGTGTGCAAAAACAATTTATCAAAATATCAACGAACTTGAGGTCTAAGTTATCGTGAGACAACTAGACGTAGAGAAATACGAGTAAACCTTTTAGAAAAAAGTTCACCTCGCAAAACTCGTGAAAGTGATATTTGTGAGACCGGGAAGTGATTTCCCGGGTCGTACCCCAACGAGGTATGAATGGAAAGCTTCGTGAAAGATCGAGATTAAAATCTTGTATGTTTTGTTGGAAAGATTGTTTGGTTTTGTTTGTACGTTAAATTAACGAAGATTTGGAAATTAACAAACGAGAGTGAAAATAAAATAACCTAAGGGTGAATAAAAGGCAATTTGGCACACTATAGAAGGTTTATGCTGACGTTTTAGCATGTATTTTCAGGTTTTAAGCAATGGCACACTACAGAAGGTTTTGGCAGGGCATGGCATGGTCATAGAAGACTCTGATATTCTTATGGGGACCGTTTTTAACTATTTAAAGGCCTGCTTCCGCACAACTTTTAACAATGTAAATTCAACATTTTTTATTATACTATTTTATTCTAAATGATTCAAGTGAAAACCATTTTTGAACTTGTGTTGTAATACCAATTGAGTTACACCCCAGCTACATGTATGCTTCCGCTGGACCCGATTCTGGGGGTGTGACATCTAGCTTCGGGGTCATGAGCTTAAGAGACAATGTAGCATTTTGACATTTTTATCGGTTTACTTTATACTTGTGGCTTATGTACATACGATTTAATTTACAAACCTATGATTATTCACCAACATTATTGTTGACCGTTTTCGCAATGTATTTTCAGGTAACTAAGACATATGTCTCATGACATGCATGGAGTCATTTCTTTGAGAATCAAGGATGACGCGTCTCATTTTGGATTTCATGCACTTATGAACTATCGTTTGATTGTACTAAACTTATTTACTTAAACTTTCCAACTCTTTTGGGACCTATGTTTTATAACTCTGAATATTTTGAATGAATCAAACGATGTATTTTCTAAACGACACTTTAGGTCGTTCAATATAACTGTAACTGTGGTGCTATGACAGTCACCCCCAGGTATTCCATTCCGCTGCCATTCAGGTATTTTGGGGGTGTGACATTGACGGACCAGGCGGAACCAAAAAGGGGGTTCCGCCCGTATGGTCTGAGGGTACCGTCGGAGCTGCAGTGAAAACTTCAAGAGGGATTATCTTGATTGTTGTGGTTTTATCCTAATGTTTAAAAGTAAGGTTTTAGGTCTTATTAGTCTTTGACTAAGCCTAGGAATGATGAATGCTTCACATTCAAGAGGTTTTGCGAAAACGTTGATATAATGATTGACGTAGAAGACTTTCTTAGTTAAGACGTTCCTCAATGAACAATCTTACCAAGGCGATGATGTTGGATCACAGTATGTCTATTAAGAACATAATGGATTGAATTGTCGCCGAAGTCGATGCATCCTTTGTTGAAGGGATAACATTGTTGATGAAAGAATTCCGTTATTGACACGAATTTGCTTGTTCAAGCGGAGCTTGTTGATGTGCTTCTTCATCCGATACTAATTTGAGAACCTTACATGTTTAGGATCATCAATAGGTAAGTAGATGTAAAAGTGCAAGTACCACTTGTGCTTTTCTTATCAACTTATCACCGACGTAATTCCATTTGGCATACACTATGGTTTCTATTCCCGTTCTTTTGGGATACCATAATCCTAGTTGTGTAGTACCTTATGATTTATCCAAACAAGCTCTTTCGAAAGAGTTATTTTAGGATCTTCTCCAAAAACGAGCACATAGACAAGCACTAAACATAATGTTGGATTACTTTGTTGTGAGAATAAGTATACTTCCATACATTTCTCTATGTTTAGTTTTACCTACGGATTTACTAATCTCATTCTTGATAAGTCATAGAGGACTTAATCATTGTGAACAAGTAAATAACTAGGAATGTCTTTGAGTGATTATCCCTTGCTTTTGGAGCTTCCTTAGGTTAATAAAAAGTCTTTCAAAGATTAACATTCTTTTCTATTTTGAAAGAGATATTTTGTTTTAGTAATTGCTTTACTCAAAAAGAAACTTTTTAATTACCACTTATGACTCATGATTCAAGTTTTTATGACCTTGCAAATATTGCTTGACACAATGTTTGACACAAGACGAAAAGATGTTGTTTTTCAATTTTAATAGTTCATCTTCCTTGTTATTGATCATGTCTTATCAATGTTGGGCTTTCGACTAAGTTATCATCTACCAAAGATGATATCTTAGAAGGAGGTGGTCTTTCATTGAATGTTGAACTCAATGACTCCTCAACTCTTTGGGTTTATTTACTTAAGACACTATGAGTGTGAATGTCTAAGAGATGTACCATCATAAGACTATGGGTCGAATTTGATGTTCACATCCTAGATGTTTAAAAATCATTTTCTCCTAATCATCCAAAATGGAGTTCAAATGATTTATTTTTCTTTGTGTGTCATACATGAAACTTTTTAACAAAAGAATGGTTGAACTTAAGACACAATAGAAAATGTAATGTATAATGTCAAAAGACGTTGTACAACAAGTATTTATGAAATGTTGTGGTTTTGCTAGATTTGCAAGCATCACAAAAGTGTTGGTTGTTTTATCACTTAGGAGACTCTTAGTTAACTCACTTGTAGACCAGAATTAAGTGAGGCTTACTCAAGAGTTACTCGTGTCTTTTCCCGAAAGTTTAACGAGGTAAAACACCTTATATCTCCTACTAGAAGTAGTGTCTAAATTCTTTAAACACTAAGGATCTAATCCTTATTGTTATTCACACAACATAAATACCTTAGAGTAAAGACTACTACTAACATTCATGACAAATTATACTACTAATCAACATGAAACATTTAAAGGTAAGTTGAAGAAACGTGTACCTTTTAAGCTCCATAGATTAGCCATCAAGAAGTTAATCATTAAGCAAATAATCTTGACACGTAGAGGAGCTAAACTCAAATGCTTATGAATCCAAGGGAGTTAGACAAACACATAAAAATATTGAACATGATATCTTTATCCTTTTATCATGAGCTCCTACTAGATATAGAATTACTCCTACAATTCTCTCCTAGGTTTCACAAACACAACTTGTTTTGTTTTACTTGTTGATGGTTCTTTAGAGTTAAATCCTAATCCGGTTCTATCTCTAAATGACTTTTGACTCTTCAAACACTTTTCAAGAGCTTTTGAACTTTCTTCAAATTTAGCAAGCATTTTTCCTTTTTCATTTTTTCTTTGAATTTCATGTTTGTAATCTAGACATAATTTACATTATAAGTCAATTTCAGCATGACTCTCAAGTCTAGACATCTTATCTTCTAACATGATTTCATTTTCAAAAGTATTTACACAAGATTTTGAAGATTCATTTTTAAAGATAGTTTTTAGGTCCAAGTTGCATGAAAGTTTAGACTCATTTTCTATCTTAGAAAACTCTAGGATAAATATGTCAAAGCAAAAGTGTTTGGTTTCAAAATGTACCTTGCTTGATGTTTTAACTAATTGAGAATCACAAACCGGATGGTTGGCTTCATCTTCATCCGTGTTAGTCCATGAATCGCAAGCAAGTCCACTAAGAGCTCGACATGAGTAATCATCTTCACTTACACCTTCATTTAAAACATTGAAACTAGTAGCACATGTTTTAATCTCAACTAAATATCTATCTATTAATTTTTCTAAGACTTCTAACTCATATGTGAGATCAAATTGATCATCTTGGTTTTCAAAACTTGTTTTCGTTGGTTTGAAATTACCAATAGAAATAAAATGCCAAAGATCTTGATCAATCGATTTCACATAGTTTTCAAATTTACTTTTCCATTTAAGGAAGATTTCTTTTCAAATAGTGGTGGGTTTTGAATAGGTTGCCCTTCTTTGAGATTTTCAAAATCCATGGATCGATCCAAGTTTTAAAATACAATCTATTTTAAAGAACTTGAGTAACGTAGCTCCTGATGCCAATTGTGGAAAACTAAAAGGGGGGTTGAATAGTTTACCCCTTTTTAAATCCTTTTTAGCTTAAATATCTTTTAAAACTTTATGTTTTCTTAAAGATATAAACACAATGTTATAAGTTCAATTCCTTGAAAAGCTTTACATGTGAATAACGATTCTAACTTTACTTGTTTGATTCTTTGAAAAGCTTTACGTTTCCTTAAAGGTATAAACATAACGTTCCTAGTTTAATTCTTTGGAAAACTTTACGTGTGATTAGCAATTCTAACTAAAGCCAATATGTAATAAGCAAAGACAAAGAAAGAAACGATCAAACCACAACACGATTGTTTATCGTTGTTCGGCTACAAGGACTCTTTTTTCTTGCCCTACATCCACGCCCCGAGTTTCCAACTCGAGAGTTATAAGCACTAATCAATAAGCTCCTTTCACCGGCAAAGAAAACCTTTACAACGTCGCTTATACTTTTACCGACACTAAGCTAGATGTCGAGTTCTTTTACACGGGTACAACCACTCCCATCGTCGCTTACACTTTTACCGACACTAAGCTAGATGTCGAGTTCTTTACCAAGGGTACAACCACTCCCGTTAGTTCTTTTACAAGGGTACAACAACTCCCTACACACTACATATTTTGAGGCCTAAAATACTAACCAATCACTTTTACATACATGACACAAATGACGTATAAACTACCAAAGTTTATACATTACCAAGCTACCAAGACTTGCAACTTTAGAGTTGAAGCTTGTAACTTCTTGAATGATCTTGTGAAGTCCCTTGCTACATAAGTGAATCACACAAGTCAAGTGTTACTGAGTTAGTTGAGAGAGTATATAAAAATATGTCCCAAAAGGGTTGCTCAAAACTAACAAATGGTTTGGTATTTATAGCAAACCATTCTGCAGGTCTAGTGGATCAGGCGGAACCCTCAGATGGGTTCCGCCCGTGTACCCCCAGGGTTCCATCAGTGCTGCAGTTGGTTTTTGCAATAAATCTTCCAAACCAAACAAGGTCACATCTCATTACACCTAGTCAAACACAAGACTTGGAAGCAAACATATGGTTAGTCAAACACTCTTTCTTACCATAAATGTATATTGACAAAGCTTGCCCTAAATGTGATGTGACATTACTATTTTAAGAAATAAATGTGATGTGACAAGACACTTTCTAATTTAAGAAATAAAAACAATGTTTAGCTTAAAAGGAAATGTAAACCTTAGTTAAACAAGACTTAAACACTTAAAGTGATGATTTACTCTTAGCTAAAGTTCATACTTTGTCATTAACAAAACTTAGCAAAGATCGTAAAATATAAATAACGTTTTTAGGCGATATTTGTATTAACAGGGTTAACTCCTCTTTCATTAGGCTAGTTCTCATGGTCCATTTCTTAAGTATTATAGGACTGTTCTTAATCATCCAAGGGCCCCCTTCAAGAACAGCATCTAATCCAACCTGAGAATCAAATTTAAAGAAATAGAAACCATCTGCATTCATCATGACACGCTTCAGCCCATACTTAGCCCAATTGTTGCGAACAAAGTATTCAACCACTGGAAAAGCAATTCGCTTACCAATAAAATATCCATAAAGAGTATGCTCAAATTTGGTGCTAATCGTTTCAACAACTTTCCTAGGAATAGATACATCAACTCCATTAAACACATTATCAACTTTGAGAGGACGAAAGTTTGACTTACCTTTAGTAGAACCAGATTGTGCACCACTTGTAGCCGCAACATAAGATTTAGATTGCTTATTAATGTCACTAGATTGCATAATAGGAACATTTAGAGATGCAATAGAAACACCATCATGTTGATCGTTCACATTGGATGTATTCTTACTAGTGCTTGTATCATTTGCAGCATTAACATTAGGCTCAAACAACATAAACCTACCTGCACTAGAAGAGACTTGAACACCATCACCTTGTGGCAGGCTATCCATAACAAATGAAGAGCTCAAACTAGAGCTGGTCCCATTGGTACTACTAGGGTTCACCGTTGAACCAGAATTCAACTCCCCACGACTAGTAGTAGAAAAAGGTCCAACATTAGCAGCCTTAGTTAAACCCACTTTAATATAACTATGCGTAACAGCATCCATACCCTCCTTATCACTCCTACTAGGGATCATTGTTGGAACAGGATCCAACTCACCAAGACTAGTAAGAACGTTGCTAGTATCATCCACGAGAGGCTTATTGACACCAGCAGCAACAGAACTAGAAACCTCATTAGGGTTTCGCAAAACCCTAGTAGCCAATCGTGGTTGAGACATAACAGGATTCCCAAGTTCTTGTTGCTTCAAGTGACTCATACGAGCCCTAAAAGCATCCAAATCCACGTTTACATCACCAGCATTCACCATATTGAAAAACAGAAAAGAGAACAAAAAACGAAACCCTAACTATCTAAAGAATAGATCGCAACAGAATCCAAGAAGAACCACGTCTAAGCTTCCAATAACAAGAGCCTCAATATAATTCAGGCATGATATAAAGCACAAAAGAACACTAACCGACTTCCATATTGCAAAGGATCGATTAAGAAAAGGAAATCAGAAATCGAAACCCTAAACAACCCTAAACAGCGATTTTAGAAAACCCTAATAAAATGATACCCTGATCAAAACCAGGTCAAGATCCACATAAAAGTAATGTTAATGAAGCAATAGACGAAGCTAAGCAAGCATAAACACGATCGTTATACGGATTAGAACAAGATTATTGATCAAGAAGAACGATTAGATGAGATTTAGGGTTTTTGAAAATAAATCGCCATGGGGAGAGAGAGAGTTCTTAAGTAAGGTACAATTGCTCTCAGAAAAAGAAAAGTGTGTGTGTGTAACCTAGGTGTAGGAGATAAACGCCTAGGGTTAGTGGTTTATTAGTGTTTTAGTTTAGATAGCATGTTCTACTTGATCAAGGTAGAACATGTTAATTAGTTTGTAATCGTTAGAGAAGATAATGATAATAAAAAAACCTTGTTCATAATAATGATTGATTATCAACACTTGAAATAATGAAACCTAAATTCAATTTAATATCTTCAACGTTTTTCCGTATGAATTTAGCTTCATGCCTATATGTCAAAAGAAAATTTTAGTTAGATTTTTTAATGCCCGAGTGGACAAGTAATTTCATATGGAAATGTATTATTGTATCATGTTTAATGTTTGAAAAAGACTCGAGGTTTGAGTTGGAACTTGACTATACAGTAAGAGTTACCATGGATAATTCTTTTAACTCTAGATAGTAAGATAACAGCAGATAAGCTAACTGGGTAAAGGCTAATTCTGTACACTTAAAAAAGGGTCTATCGGGAAATATTTCTCTTCAATTTTTCAAAATATATAACAGGTTCAATTCGTACAGATTATTACTTATTAGCAAAGCTATGTTGCTATTATAATGATTTAAATATATGAATACACGAGTTAATTCGGAAGTTGTTTGCTCACAAATGCACCTTGATGCCTTTCGACCCATTTGACTCATTCCCTATTTAGCTGAAAATAAAGTATTTACCCATAATTGACCCATTTTTGTATAAAACATAGTCCAATTCACCCCTTTAAAAGACATAAAGAAATAATATCAGAGATATGATGAAGAATGTACCCATCAAGAGTGTTCTTCAACTCTCACCCAGCTAGATCGGCAGCTTCCTTCATAGCCTCTCTCCATTTCCCAGCAGATTTATTGTTTTCATGTTTGACAAAGGCATCTCCAACTGACCCACTTTGTTTGCGGACTTCACTGGGCTCCACATCATAGAACACAGGGTAAGCAGTATGCTCAATCATCTTCTGGCATTCCATTATCTTCACAAGCTCATCCAAGCACCAAGATTGTTGATACAAAAGTTGGGCTTACCTTGTTTGGACTCCTGCTCTCGTACCAATTAGAACTTTAGTGCTTGAAACCTGCGCACTAAGAAAGCAAACAACACCGTTAGGCTTATTGTGGGATTGTCTCCCACGATTAGACTCCGGCATGAGAGTAAGTAATCGGTTTTAGGGTTTTGTTAAAGAGTTAGGGTTTGTGAATCGTACCTTTAATGAGAACTATGTCATTCTATGCAGAATCCACGTAGGTTTCTTGCTCCTTACTCTTCGCACACGTGGTGCTGTTAAGGATATCTATTCCGTAAATAGAAGATCCTTATCTATGCCTGGATAGTTTGGTTGGGTTTGGGCCTTCGTGAGTCCAAACCGTTGGTATTATGGCCCAAGTCATTGTCATGATAGCCCACTCGTAGTGGGTTTGGGCCTAGTAATGTTTATCATTTGGGATCGTGGCCCAAATATAGACTATACGTCATCATGTCCCCCCAGTCTAGTGTGCGCGACTCGTAGCCGCGGGTACTAGACTAGTGATAACAACGGTAAGCGTGGCGGGAAATATTCGAATAGTTACAGCCCAAGAGTGGGAACTGTGTATCTAGCCCCTAAATATCTCAATCTTACCTCGGGAAACGGGGAAGGTGTCCACGTATCCCTCAGAAAATGGGAAAAAGTGCATGTACCGTCTCTTATCCTAGCCACACGTTCATAGTAGTGGGATCCACGTGGCGGCCCTTGAGGGTTTTTATGATCTATATAAGAGTCACCGCCTCCCTTTCCACTAGGACATCACAGTAAAAACGTTTCCGCCATTTTTACACCTTTTCAAAAGCTTCTTTAAGAGATCCACTGTTCTATTAGGTAACTGCGCGTGCGCGTTTTAGTAGATCTTGTTATACTTATGAAATGGTTGCTCAGTTAGAGGATTTTCGCTCTGCGATGGATGAGGATGGACTGCGTCAGTTCTCCTCTGATTACTTTATTCCTCTAGATGTGTATCCGGAAGTCCCGGATGTCGATGCGTGTATTGCCGATTTCCCCGAAGGGAAGATAGGGTTATACACGCGTTTCTTTGAGTACGCTAACTACCGCGTACCGATATTTGTGTTCTTGAGCAACGTGCTCAATTTCTATCACCTTTATATCTCTCAGCTGCACTGTATAGGTGCGGCGAAGATATCCAATTTTGAAGTAAACTGTCGTTTACTTGCAATAAACCCGACCGTCGACCTATTCCGTGCGTTTTACCACACAATGTGGTCGCATGGATGGGTATCTTTTGCGAAGCGCGCCGGGCGGCTTCAGTGTTATACTGATAAGGTAGATTCCTTGAGGCATTGGAGGGATACTTTTTCTGGGTGGTTGATGTTGTCTTTCCTTCACCATTTGAGTTCTATACTCAAGGGATGCTGCCAAGGGATGAGCGCCCTTTACCTGGTTCGTATAGCGCGGAGGATGCAGACACGATTGATAGTAACCGCATCCCCGTTAACTCCTATCCCGAGGAGTTTTTGGTTCATGTGGGGCTTAGTCGCAACTATTTTTATGGTTTTGACGAAGTTCCAACATTCATCGATGAGGAAGGCCAGGGTAGGTGCTTGTCCTTTCTTGCCTTTGCCTCTATAATGTAAGAGTTCTTTTGTATGTTCAATCAATAACTAAGTTGTTCTTGTGATCTGTTTATATGTTGCGCAGAGATGGACCTGTTTGCCGTCGTCAAGCTGGAGAAGCCCAAGCAGGTGACAGTGGGGGTGCGCCCTCTCAGGGAAGGTGGGGAGCCTATTCTGGAGGCTACTGCGGGGCACACAACGGTCCTTGCGTAGGCAGGACCTGAAAATCCTCGTCCCGTAGCTACTCTGATCACTCCTCGTCACGTGGAGGAGTCGTTGAAGGCAGCTGAGCAGATGTCTGCGCAACAGTTGGTGGAGGAGCTAGCTGTTGCTGCTGCACGCCAGGCTGAGTTGGTTACTCAGCTAAAGACGCAGTATGTTGTGGAGGGAGGTAGTCTCGCTCAGAAGGATGAGGAGATTGCTCTCCTGAAGGCGTAGTTGGCTGATGCGCGGACTGAGGTGGAGTCCACCACTGCTTATGCAAGGAAGCTTGCAGATGAGAAGCTGTCGCTGCTGGTGGATGTAAACCAAGAGCGCAATGAGATGAAGCAGTACAGATCCAACTTCTCTTGAGGCTTAAAATACCTGCAGCTGAAGAAGGGCGAGCACTTCGAGAATCTTGATAAGCTGCGCGCACAAGTTGAAAATTCCCTGAAGGTTCAGGAGGGTAAGCTGCGTAAGCTTAGCATAGAGTATGATGAGGAGTTATATCCTCATCTTATGTCTGTGATCGCGGAGCGCAGGTATGTATCTCTGATGATATCAAGTACTTTCATTTTTAGCTCCTTTTATCATTTTCTGACACATATGTTGTTGTCTTCACAGGTGGTTGATCAGCCATGGTCTGCGATTAGCAGCCATGAGCACCTTGGAGTCCCCTGAAGTCGTGGAGGCTTTTGGGAGGGTTGTAGAGTGCGCCGTTGCACGTGGCAAGGCGCAGGCTGTGGAGGAGCTAGCTGAGAGCCGGTTGTTGACTGTTCCCCTCGCTGAGGTACCTGGATACAAAGCGGATGCGTTTGATGAGTTAGTGGAGGCCATGGAGAAGATAAAACTCTTCAACTTTCCCCACATCGCCCGCATGGAGCGTGATCAAGACTACCCGATAAGTTTGATCATGCAGGGTTTAACTCTGGCTCGTCATGCAGCTGAAGACACAGAGGCGCATCCTGACTTCTTCTTGAAGTTGGATGAGTCGCAGCTGATGGTCCCTGTCTTTGCCCGTCCTCGTGATATATTGAATCCCTTCGCTCTTGAGAAGGAGATTTCCTTAAATAGGTGTTTAGAGGTGCATGCAACCAGGGTTGCGCACAAGAAAGGGATAAAGGGAAGAGCTGTTCTCTGCGGGGTTGGCGCGGCTCATCTTCCTAGATCCGATGGGGTTCCCGTTAGCGTACCAACGTGTCCCAGGAGGATAGCAGCCTATTGAAGAGGCTCGATGAGGCTGGGGATTTATCATCTTCAGCTAGTAGTTCGAGCCGTAGGCGTGCTCGTAGCATATAGTTGTATTTGTATAACTTGTATCAACTTTGTGAAAACTCGTGGTTTTCGGTGAATGGAAGTATGGATCTTTTGCACGTATGTATCATTTTGTACTTAGATTATTTGTCTTTGTTTTGCGAAAGACTTTCCAAGAGTTACGATGTGCTTAGAATATCTTGTATTAATTCCATAACTTATGTATTAAGTCCGTAGCTTAATGAATATGTGTGAAAGTTCACAAACGTTTGTAGTCCATAACTTAGCAAACGTGTAGGTAGATTTGTAGCGTGCTACAAATACCATATCGAGGGACCAAGGGTCTTGGTTTTTTAGTTCGTCCATTTTTGTACAGTGTACATTATTGCGCATTCATCGTGGGATGCGTGTTAACCCAAGGTCATAGTCTTGTATGAAGTTGGGAACTTTGCGTACGAACTGAGGAGTCAATTGTTTTAAGTCCGTATGGTGGTATGCAGCGTACCACGAATACCATTCTTAGGAGCCAATTGTCTTGAATCTATGTGGTGGTATGCAGCGTACTGCGAATACCACTCTTAGTAGTCAATTGTCTTGAATACATGTGTTGTTAAACGCGCACGTGTGCGTTGCAGTGCATCCATCGTGGGATGTACTTTTAACTTACTCCAACGTCTTGATAGTAAGGTGTTTAACAAGGATACGTGATCCGGTGTTGATGGGTTTGCAACCCTCTTACTCAACGAGTTATTTAGTAGGTTTACTCATCCTGTCTGCCCTCGTGTGGTCTTAATAGGTGCATGCACGCCATGTAGGCAATAATATAAATAAACACAATTGAAACATAAATGAATGATGTAAGAAATAGTGTTAAGAATGTGTTGTGGAGTTAGCTAGAAACCACAACGTTTTATTAATTCTTGCAAGTGAAAAAATAAAGACAATTTCCTAAAAGAAAAAGTAAATACACAGACATTTATTGAGCACTTACTAAAGTGCGGAGGTGTCAGTGTGTGGGCCGTAGCCTAAAGGTAGCATCTCTTGAGATTGCAAATGTTCCAGGTGCGTGGTAGCTCGTGGCCTTTCATATCGCGCACTCTGTACGCGCCGTTGCCTAATGCCTCTGTGACCTCGTAAGGTCCTTCCCATTTGGGTCCGAGTTTGCCCGTGTCTTCTGCGTGGCTTGCATCGTTGGCGCGGTATACAAAGTCTCCTGGTTTGAAAGAAGTGTTTCTGACTCTTGCATCATAATACTTCTTCATCTTTGATTTAGCTTTTGCTTCGCGTATAGCTGCCCTTTCGCGTCTTTCCTCCAACAGATCCAAGTCGATGCGTCGTTCATCGTCATTTGTTGTGATGTTGACTTCCGATGTGTGGATTGTTGGCATTCCAATTTGTGCTGGTATAGCAGCTTCTGTCCCGTAGACAAGAGAAAAAGGTGTATCACCATTGCTGACTTTGATTTCTGTGTGGTGGGCCCACAGAACATGTGACAGTTCGTCCACCCATCTTCCTTTATGTTTGTCCAAGTGTGCTTTAATACCTTCACCCAGACTACGATTCGCGCGTTCTACTAATCCATTTGTTTGTGGATGTTTAACTGACGCGAAGTGCTGTGTGATGTTTAATTGCGCACACCAGTCTTTGAATGGGTTATCACAGAATTGTTTTCCGTTGTCCGAAATAATCTCTCCAGGTAGGACGAAGCGGCATACAATGTTGTCCTAAACGAATCGTTTGACCTGGTTGCCTGTGATACTTGCCACTGCTTTTGCCTCGATCCATTTGGTGAAATAGTCTATGACAACAATGAGGAACTTAAGTCCTCCTGCCGCAACTGGAAAGGGTCCTGCAATGTCAATTCCCCATTTATGGAATGGCCATGGTGAGGTAATGGGTGTCAACTCATGTTGTGGTCGGCGCGGAATGGGTCTGTGGACTTGGCAGTCGTTGCATCTTCTGATCATGTCTCGCGCGTCGCGGTGCATGGTACGCCAATAGTATCCGGATCGCAAGGCACGCGCTACAATGGACCGTGGTCCTGAGTGCATGCTGCAAGATCCAGCGTGGATTTCTCGGAGTACGTATTCTGCCTGAAGAGGTCCGACATACCTAAGCCATGGTTGTAAGAATGAACGCCGATATAAGATACCATATCGAAGTTCGAATCTTTGCGCTGTGCGCCGTATCCGTCGAGCGTCCTTTTGTTCTTGGGGGAGTGTTCCCTTGCTTATGAAATCTGTGATGGGTGTCATCCATGTAGGATGTTCTTCCTCTATCACTGTGGAAATTTCCATCTCAGCGATGGATTTATTCTTCAAGGTTTCCACCAATACCTGTTTTGATAGGTGTGCAAAGCTTGTAGATGCGATTTTACTCAACGCATCTGCTTTCCTATTTTCTCCTCGTGGGATTTGTTTGATGGAAAACTTGTCAAAATTCTTGATCAGGGACTTGGTCTTATCGAGGTATTGAATCATGTGTGCGACACCTCCAAATTGCGACCCACTTGCTTCTCAAATGCGTTATCCACTAACCGTTGGTATGTGGCTCCCGCATTTTTTAAGCCAAAGGGCATTTTTGTGTAGCAATATACCCCTTGACTCGTATGGAAGGCAGTTTTTTCTTCATCTTCCTTTGCCATTTGGATTTGGTGGTATCCTTTGTATGCGTCTAAAAAGCATTTAAATGGGTACCCGCATAAGGATTCTACTTTCCAATCTATTTCTGGTAGCGGGTAGCAGTCTTGTGGACATGCCTTATTGAGATCGGTGAAGTCCACGCACATTCTCCAGCTACCGTCGCTCTTCTTTACCATCACTGGGTTGGAAACCCAGTCGTGGTAATAGACTTCCCGCATGATACCTGCGTCTACAAGTTTGTGTACTTCCTCCAGGATGGCTTTTGCGCGTTCTGGAGCCTGGCCGCGCTTTTTCTACCGTATTGGAGGATATCCTTGTCAGATTTCTAGCTTGTGCTCCGTAATAGCTCGTGGCACTCCGGTCATATGCTTTGGTTCCCATGCAAAGATGTCTAGATTATTTTGTAATAGTGCGCACACAGCTGCTATGCCCTTGTTGGACAGTGACCCCCCGATCGATATCTCTTGGTCTGGGTAGTCGGGATGGATTGCAACTTTCAGGTTTGTCACCTTGGTTGTGCGCTGTTCTGGGGCGTGCGGAGCCCCATTTGTCACTGCGTTGCACTCTTTTTGGAGTACGGTGGTATTGTAGAGGGTAACGATACCTCCTTCTACAGGAAATTTGAGCATCCCATGCGCTGTGGATGGCACCGCGCGCATGGTTGATATTCCTGGTCTCCCAATAATGCCATTGTATGACGAGGGTGACCTGATTACCATGAAGTTCATCCAGGCTATTGTGGAATGGTATTCGTTACCGATTACCACAAGTATGCGTAATTGTCCCATGGGCCAAATCTTTTCACATGTGAATCCAGTCAGCGACATCGTGGCCGGAATTAACTGGTTTTGTATCTCAGGTTGTAGCCTCTTGAAGCAGTGTTCGTACATGATATCCGCGGACGCTCCTCCGTCAACGTACATGCGGTGGATGTCGTGACCCCCCGCTTGTATCTCAATGGTGAGTGGTTCCACTACTACGTTGTCCGCCGTGAGAGTGGGGAAAGAGATTTGGCTTCCCTTGGAAAACCTTTGGCTGACTTTTTGCTTCGTCTGTCGCTGCCATGATTGTATCATGTATATTGTGTCAGCCTTGCTTTTTGGTATCTCTTTTTTGGCCCCATTCTTTTGTCTATCTTTCCCCTCCTTGATGTTTTTAACGAGGCGGTCCATCTTTCCTTCTTTTACTAATTTGTCAATTAGCTGACGTAACTGGACGCATTCGTTAGTAGTGTGACCCTTCTGCTCATGGTATTCGCAGTATCCTCCTCATATGCGCTTCTCCTCTGGAGTGCGCATAGGTGGAGGTTTTGGGAAGTTTGCTCCCTCTGTCGCGAATATTTCCTTAGGGGTTTTTGTGAGCGGGACGTACTTGTCGTTATCCCGCCCGCTACCTTGGTAGCGGTAATTTCTGCTGCGGTTGCCACTTTGGTCATTGGATTGTCTCCTAGACTGTTCTTGTGGTTTATAGGTTGAGTAACCTTTTTTACTATCCGCCGCCGCTGCTTCCCCTTGGATGAAGGATCTGGTGCGCTTTGTTAGCTCATCAAAGCTTTGGGGTACTTTATCGTTTAGCTTCCGTATCAGCTCTGGGTTATTGATCCCGTTCATGAACCCTGAGATTTTTAGTACCTCGGGGCATGCCTTTACTTGTATGCATTCATCCTTGAAGCGCTCCATATAAGCGCTTGTGGATTCCCCTTGGCGCTGTTTCACTCTGGCTAGTTCCACAGGGTTCTTTGCGCACTTGCGTGAAATTTAGGCGGAATGCTTTCCGCAACTCTTCAAACCCATTTATGCTTCGTCGTGGAAGCTTGCTGAACCATGTTCGCGCATTCCCTACTAAGGTAGAGTTGAACATATGGCACCACACAGGTTGTGGCCAATTTTCGATAGCAGCCGCTGACTTGAAAATTTTTAGGTGATCGTCAGGATCACCTGTTCCGTCATATGTTTTAATGTTGGCGGGCATGCACCTTCTTTTCTTGTCTGAGAAATCGCTGATGCGTCGCGTGAACGCATCAACCTTTTGGCGACGCTAGGGAAGGGAAATATCTTCATCCTCCTCATCTCGACGTCGGTTTCTAGACTTCCAATGTCCCATTTCTCTATCCTCGTTGTCCGAGGAGTTACTCAAGGAAGAGTTGTTTCTTTTATGGCGCTTGCGCCGTTTCTCATCGGAGTCCGAGTTTGAAGGGCTTCTACTTGGGGAGTGCTGTCTCCCAAGCCTGTCCTGGATTCTTCTGCTTCCTGACCTTGAGACGCTCTTACTCGGTGAGCGTTGTCGCCCAAGTCTGTCTTGTGCCCTCCGGCTACCAAGTCTAGTATGGACGTTGGCGTGCCTCTCGTTGTCTTCGTATTCCTCTGAGTATTGAGAGTTAGATGATGTACCAAGTCTATCGTGGACGTTGGTACGCTTCTCATTGTTTCCGCGCTCATGGTGGCGCAGTGGAGATCTTTCTGGGCCAAAGTTTAGCCGAGCTTGCAGGCTATGGCTTGACCTTCTTCTTGCCTCCTCTCGCATGAGACTAGTTAAAGTCTCATAATGTTGGGACACAAAGTCGTTTAGTGTCAACTCAGGTGCATCCTCTTCCACTGCGAGGATGTCTATCTCCACATGAGGTTCCCTCTCTCTATTAGGTGCTCCTGGCGGCACAGTGTTGTCCACTATGGGTGCCGTTTGATAGGGATTAGTAAAGAGGGTGCGCTGAAGGTCCTCAGCGCTTGAGACCACGGTAGTGGTTTGGGTTGTCCCCAAAGGTAGTTCTACCGTGGTAGGGATTGGAGTTATATTCGATTCGCGGTGACTAGGCGCACTGGTTGTTCCAGAGATTGGCTTGGGGGTCGAAGCTTGATGCTTCTTCTTATGTGAATCATCACGTGTTTTCATCGACTGCGGGGTCCGCTGTCATGAGTTCTTGTTTTTCAGCATTCTGGTCTTGAGTTCTTAGTGTAGGGTCCCACGGATGGCGCCACTTGTTGATACAAAAGTTGGGCTTACCTTGTTTGGACTCCTGCTCTCGTACCAATTAGAACTTTAGTGCTTGAAACCTGCGCACTAAGAAAGCAAACAACACCGTTAGGCTTATCGTGGGATTGTCTCCCACGATTACACTCCGGCGTGAGAGTAAGTAATCGGTTTTAGGGTTTTGTTGAAGATTTAGGGTTTGTGAATCGTACCTTTAATGAGAACTATGTCATTCTATATATAGGTGCAGAATCCTCGTAGGTTTCTTGCTCCGTACTCTTCGTACACGTGGTGCTTATCCGGGTTAAGGATATCTATTCCGTAAATAGAAGATCCTTATCTATGCCCGGATAGTTTGGTTGGGTTTGGGCCTTCGTGAGTCCAAACCGTTGGTATTATGGCCCAAGTCATTGTCATGATAGCCCACTCGTAGTGGGTTTGGGCCTAGTAATGTTTATCATTTGGGCTCGTGGCCCAAATATAGACTATACGTCATCAAAGATGAAGAAGCATACATCTTGGAGAAAACAATAATGTAAAATTTGGAGTTCTCGATGGCTTTGATAAGCTCATCGGCGATCCGTTTCCCTTTTGTGATTCGCTCATCATCCTTGTATGTCTTAATACCATGTTCCTCAAGAGCAAAAAAAAGATGATCGACAAAGTTCTTACGAGTGTCTTTGCCTCTAAAACTTAAAAAAAACATCATACGTGAAGCTCTTTTGAGTGGATGAAGTTGAAGTAAATGTCATTCAAGTAAATATGATTCAAGGATTCTATAACATAAAGTATTTGTTGCAAAGTAAGAGAGATCGATGGATTAGATGAACGACTCTCAAGAACTTGTATTAATTAAAGCACAATATATTATTATAACACGGCAATATAATGCAGATTC
Source organism: Artemisia argyi (assembly GCA_030686995.1). Taxonomy (NCBI): domain Eukaryota; kingdom Viridiplantae; phylum Streptophyta; class Magnoliopsida; order Asterales; family Asteraceae; genus Artemisia; species Artemisia argyi. The sequence goes on from CM060701.1 coordinate 230,066,977, forward strand.
AACACTGATTGGAAAATTTTCGAATGGGATTAGGAGGGACTCAATTACACAAAGTACTTGTATTTGCTAAAAATAGAAAAGAAAAGATATATAATACTCCGTAAGATTTTCTTGCACATTAATTATTCAAATATGTTTTTTGTCATCTAATAAAATTTTCCCAATGACGAGTGAAGACCTGTTCGTACTTGGCATTATAATCTGAAAGTTAACTTATAAGCTTGGTAGGCTACTCCTTCTATCACCAATTGGTTTTAGAAGGAAATCTCAGTTGGGCTTATATGTTGGACTTGGTGAGATGTTGGGCCGTAGAAATCTCTACACATCCCATTTGGGACCAACAATACACCACTTTTAATCATAAAAACAAAAATACACACAACGAAATGTTATAGCAGACACCAACTTTTTGGCTTGGTCTATAGTGTCTGGGCTTTGGCGTGATTGGGCGGGGGGAGTCATGCTGCGCCGATGGATGCGCTATGGTATCCCGCGTTCTTCTCCTGACAAAAACAAATATAATGACATATTTCATTGCCTTCTGGAATACTTAATTTTCTCAAAAAGTCTCACTATATCTAATAATTTCAATCTTTTAATTAAGCAAACTTTTTAAAAAGTATCGCTAGAATATTAGATTTAGTCACACTTTTTTCTGTCACTAAAACCTTAAAAATCAATTTTATTGTATTGTAAACTCTATATTATGTTGGTGTATCATGTATGGATATCAAAAGCAGGTGCATAGGTGATTTCATCTTATTTCTAGAAGTATGATATGCATGTAGAGTTAAGCAGTGCATAGGTGATTTCATCTTATTTCTATATTATGTTGCAAATTGTTTGTAACTTGGATGAAATTATTTGTGTTATGTTTGACTATTTGTACATCACACGCTTACATTTACCGGACTCCAAAGACAGATCTATACTACTTATAATGGAGATTTGGTCAACAAGTCAAGATGTGAAAAACTGAAATTAATGTATTCCCCATTTTACCCTTGGATACCACAACCAATCCCCATTTAATCAACCACTATCTACTTTACATGTTTTTCTTTCATTCCCCATGTAAACGAAATACCCAGCGTGGTTCTTGAAATACATCTCTCTCACTAAAATACATCTCTCTCTCTCTCACTAAAATGATCTCACTTCTCTCTAAAGAAGCCTGCAGCCACCATCGGTACCACACACTCTCACTCTAAACCCCACGACCACATAAACAAAACCACCACCACCTGATCACGATTACTGAGAGGAACCACCAAGACCCACGACCACCATAAGGGCTTTTCAAGTTTTTTGGTACTTTTTTGACTTTCTCAGTATATCTATATATATTCATCAAGTTTTGAAAGTTTTATGTTATAGATCTGTAGATTTTATTTTTAGATCTATGTTTTTACAATATGTTTAGGTATTTTTGAAGTTCTTTTGTTAGATCTATATATTTTCAAAGTTTGGTGGGTAGTCTTTTATAGATATGTATATTATTTTTACATCTTTGAGTTTTTCTAACATTTTTTACTTTTGATGTTGCTGTAAGTATTGTCGCCGGAATCCAGTGCCGCCGCCAGTGGGAATCTGCGCCATGGCATGTAAGTTTATCAATCTTAATTAAATAATTGATTTACTTTATATTGATTTTGGTTTTTAGATGCTTAATTGTAAATTATTGGTATTTTGATTTTACTCTTAGGTTTAACTTGGGAGAAATTGGAGATTTCTGAATTGGGTAAGTTTTATGTATCTTATTTATCATAATAATCAGTTGGTAAATATCTTTTTTATAATGATCCGTTGGTAAATATGGTATTTATGAACTTTATTTATAATGGTTTAATTTTAGTTTATTAATTTTTTCTATTAGGCCTTTATCATGATTTTGGGGTTTTGTTAATTTGGGAACGGCAACAGCAGCTACAGATTCAGATCTACAGTTAGGTGCATTTATGTTGGGTTTGACCAAGTGACACTGCTGCTAAGTAACTCTGCTGCTGAGTAATACTGCTGCTACAATGAAACTGCTGCTAGTGTTAATGACTCTGCTGCTGAAGACTATCTGCTGCTTGGTGAAACTACTGCTGAATAGATTAACATTGTATACGATAGGATAATTATGGAATAGATTCTTTGTATAGTTTATCTATTTAGATTATTCTTATCTTGTAGAGAAAGGTATTGTAAACCTAGTAGGACTCCTTGGCCTATAAAAGGAGGATCCTAGGGTTAGAGTATGTACGTATTATTATTCACTTCAAGGTTGTAAAACCCTAGCATTATTGAGTGCTCGTATTAATAATATTGAAGTGTTGAAAGAGAATCCTAAATCTTCTTAAGTTAAGCTTTTATATTCCGCGTTTAAGCTTAAGTATTTATTTAAGTTAACTTCTATACAAGATCGTATTAGCTCAACTGGGATCAACAAGTGGTATCAGAGCTTGTGATCTAGAAGTTATAATCAAGAAGATTTTGTTTCTTTAAAGTTTGCTGTTCCAAAATTGTTTGCTTAAGATGGGTGATGAAACTCACATGGTGACTGCTTCAAGGGTACCTATGCTCAATCCTTCTGAGTATGAGCTATGGAAGAGGAGGATCAGACAATACATTCGCATGATTGACTTCAACATGTGGAATGTGATTATTAATGGTGATTCTGAACCTGAGAAGAGTGCTGATGGTAAGGAGATTCCAATTAAGTCTGCTGAAGCTAATGCAGCAAGGAAGCTGGAAATCAAAGCTCATAGTATTCTCTTAATGGGAATACCTAATGAATTTCAAATGGACTTTGATGATTGTGAAACTGGAAAAGAATTAATGGATGCAGTGGAATTCAGGTTTGGAGGGAATGATGCTACTAAGAAGTCCAGAAAGAATATGTTGAAGCATCAGTTTGAAAACTTTACTTCTGAACCTGGAGAAAAGATTATTGGCACATACAACAGGCTAAATCAACTGGTTAGTCATCTAAAGCTTGTTGGGTATGTTGTTCCACAGGAAGATGTGAATCTCAAGTTCCTAAGAAGTCTTGCACCTGAATGGAGTATGCACACAGTGGTGTGGAGGAATAAGCCTGACTTTGAATCAATGAAGTTGGAGAGCCTCTACAACAATTTAAGGGTGTATGAGTCTGAATTAGCTACTTCTTCTACTTCATCTTCTAGTACACAAAACCTTGCTTTTGTGTCTTCAAAATCAAAAGAAACACAAGATACTCACTCTACTGCTTATGGAGTATCTACTGCTGATGGATCTGGATCTGCTGCTAGTTCAAATGACAAGGTTTCTACCAGTGATGTTGCTTTATGTGCATTCTTGGCTGAGCTTACTACAACCATAAGATCACATGTCATAAATCAAGATTTGGATCATATTGATCCAGATGACCTTGAAGAAATTGATCTCAAATGGCAAATGGCAATGTTGACTTTAAGAGCAAGAAAGTTCTGGAAAAAGACTGGAAGAGAAGTCAAATACAAGGCTAAGGAGAGTCCAGGGTTTGACAAGTCTAAGATTGAATGCTACAATTGCAACAGGAAGGGACATTTTGCTAGAGAGTGTAGATCTCCAAAGAAGAATGCTGAAGTTCCTAAGAAGACTGATGAATCAAAGTCTGCAATGGTAGCTTGTGATGGGCTGGGAGAATATGACTGGAGTGATATGGCTGAAGAAGAACCAAATTTCTCTTTGGTCGCTGCTGTTCAACCCAAAGTGCATAACTTTGCACTTATGGCATATGGTTCATCATCAGGCTCTGACTCTGAGGTATCTAATGATTCTGAATCATCTGGATGTTCTTTTAAATCTTGTTCTGACACTATAGAAGTTCTTAAGGCTAGGAATGAGAGTTTAAATAGAGAAGTTGAACGTCTAAAACTTGATAACTTAGGTTATAAAGTAGGTATTCAAAATGTTGAGAGAAGGTTAGAATATCTCAAAGAGTGTGAAAAGGAATATGTAGAACAACTTAATCTCAGAGATATAGAAATTTTTAAGAAAAATAGTGAAATAGAAGTTCTTAAAAATAAGTTAGAAGAAGCTGAAAAAGAAAAAGAAGCTGCTCTTGCTGAAAAGGAAAAACATGTAGTAAGAGTAAAGAAACAACAATTTGCTTCTGATATGGTAAATAAGTCAATAGAGAGCACCTTGATGAGAAAAGGCAGTGGAATTGGATATAATGAAGTGGCTCCTCCAGCCAAAAGTGCTTTTGCTCCACCAGGCAAAGAGCTATCCTTCATTAGTGAGCTAGAAATTGAAAAACCTGTAGGTGAAAGTAGCACAAGTACTATAGAAAAACCTAAGGTTGAGTCTAGAAAGTTTCCTGAGGCTCCAATCATTGAAGAATGGTATTCTGATAGTGAAAGTGAAGAAGAACAGGTTCAACCAAAACAAACAGTTAAAAAGGAAGAAATTCCTACTAAGGTTAAACCTAAGGTAGAACAGATTAAGTTTGTCAAGCCTGTGTTAGGGAATAAACTTGCTAGGAGAATGGTTGAGTACAATGAGGTGTCTAGAGAACAATTGAGATGTTTTGATAATAAGCCAAGAGGGAACCAAAGAAATTTCAACAACCTAGTTTCACAGAGATTAGGTGACCAGTTTGAATTGCAAAAGAAGGCTTGTTATAAGTGTGGTAGTTTTGATCACTTGATTGGTAGATGTCCTCAGAACCAAAAACCTGTTTGGAATCAATACACAAGGGTGAATCACAAATATGTAACAAAACAAACTCACCCTCATCCTAATAGAAACATGATTCCTAGAGCTGTTTTGTTGAGATCTGGTGCTACTAGATCAATTTATGCTGCCAAACCAAAAGGTGTTTTCAAATCAACAACTAGTTCTTCTAATGGCTCTACTGCTAGTAAGCATTCTGCTGCTAGTATGTACTCTACTGCTAGCAAGCAACCTGCTGCTAGTACAAAACTTTCTACTTCTGGGCCAAAACATCTTCCAAATACAGTTGTTGGTAATCACTTTTATGCTGTTAAGGCCTCAGCTTGCTGGACTTAGAAACCAAAAACAAATGTTTCAAATACTGTTTCCAAGAATAGCAGTGCATCAAGTGATTTAAAGAAATTTGATTATACTGATGCACAGGGCAGATCCAAGTCAGTAATGGCTTGGGTCATCAAGAGAAACTGATTTCTCTATTTTTCATGTGCAGGTCAATCTACTGGATGAGCTTAAAGATATGGTTATTGTTGACAGTGGATGCTCTGGACACATGACTGGTGATGAGTCTCAACTTGAAGATCTTGAGGCTTTTGATGGTGGTTATGTAGCTTTTGGGAATGATCCAAAAGGTGGAAAGATTGTTGGAATTGGAACTTTAAGAACTGGAAATTTGGACTTTGAGAGAGTGCTACTTGTGAAAGGACTTAAGTTTAACCTTTTTAGTGTTTCACAGATGTGTGACAAAAAGAATTTTGTTCTTTTTACAGACACTGAATGTATGATTCTTTCTCCTGATTTTCAATTACCAGATGATAAATCTGTGTTACTGAAGGTCCCTAGAAAGGAAAATATATACAGTGACCATATTAAGAATATTATTCCTAAGAGGGCTTTGACTTGTCTAATTGCAAAGGCCACTATTGATGAGTCCAAATTATGGCATAGAAGACTGGGGCATCTGAACTACAAGACTATGAACAAGTTGGTGAAAGGAAATCTTGTGAGAGGCATGCCTACAAAGATTTTTGAGAATTGTGAAACTTGTGTTGCATGTCAAAAGGGTAAACAACACAGAGTTTCTTTCAAGTCCAAGACTGTAAACACAAATACTGTGCCACTTCACTTGCTACACATGGACTTATTTGGGCCTGTATTTGTAAAAAGTCTGAACAAGAAGTCATATTGTTTGGTTGTCACTGATGACTTTAGCAGGTTTACTTGGGTATTCTTCCTTGCAACCAAAGATGAAACTCCAGGAGTACTCAAAGCTTTCATTACAAGAGTTGAAAACCTGCACAATCACAAAGTAAAGATTATCAGATGTGACAATGGTACTGAGTTTAAGAACAGTGACATGAACCAATTTTGTGTGGGCAAAGGAATTCTAAGACAATACAGTGTAGCAAGAACTCCACAACAAAATGGTGTTGCAGAAAGAAGAAACAGGACACTTATTGAGGCTGCAAGGACTATGCTATCTGATTCAAAACTACCTGTACCTTTTTGGGCTGAAGCTGTGAACACTGCATGTTTTGTGCAAAATAGAAGTAAGGTAGTCAAGCCTCATAACAAAACTCCATATGAGCTATTTCATGGAAAGAAGCCAATGATTGATTTTCTCAAACCATTTGGATGTCCTGTTACTATCTTAAACACAAAGGATCAGCTAGGCAAATTTGATGAAAATGCTGATGAAGGAAATTTGGTTGGATACTCTGTTAATAGTAAAGCCTTCAGGGTATATAATAAAAGAACCAAACATGTGGAGGAGAATTTGCATATCAAGTTTAGTGAAAACACATATAATTCTGCAGGGAAGGGACCAGAATGGTTACTTGATGTTGATATTCTTGCTAAAACAATGAACTATGTTCCTGTTATTGCTAGTGTTGATAAACCACAGGAAGAGTTTGTTGTGATTGAGAAATTGAAGATTGGTCCAACCTTTGTACCTCTTCAGAAGGAACAAAGTTCTTCAGATGATGTTGCTTCTCATGAAAAATCAAAGGAAACTGAAGAAGGTATTGTTATACCTAATGAAGCAGAAAAAGAAACTCCTGAAGTTCCCAAGGTAGTTGTTGATGTCTCTCCTAAACAGCCAGAAGACTCTACTGCTGAGCCAAAAGACTCTACTGCTGACTCAGACGACTCTACTGCTAGGCCAAAAGATACAACTACTGCTTCACCATATTCTGCTTCTAAGCCCACTCACTCTACTGCTACTTCCTTGTCTCCACATTTGGACACTCAGAATAGATCTATTGATGATACTATCTATCCTGAAGATCCAAACATGCCTGATCTTGAGAATATCTATTATGATACAGACAATGATGCACTTGATGGTAAGTTATTTGGAGCTGCTGCTGATTATACTAATTTGGAACTCATTATTCCTATTAGTCCTACACCTACCACAAGAATACACAAGGATCATCCAAAAGATCAAATCTTAAGTGATCCACACTCATCCATACAAACTAGGCAGATGACTAAAGCCTTGAAAGATCCTCAACATCAAAGTTTCTTTGCTAGATCTCTGCATCAAAGAAATAGTCATAAAGATCTTCAAAATTGCCTGTTTGCATGTTTTCTTTCTCAAATTGAACCCAAAAACACTTACAAAGCCTTACAAGAAGCAAGTTGGGTAGAAGCAATGCAAGATGAGCTTTTACAATTCAAGCTGCAAGAAGTATGGACTTTGGTTGAACTGCCAAATGGTAAAAGAGTGATTGGAACAAAATGGGTTTTTAGATGCAAAAGAGATGAGAGAGGGATTGTCATAAGAAATAAGGCCAGGTTAGTAGCACAGGGATACACACAACAAGAAGGGCTTGATTATGATGAAGTATTTGCACCAGTGGCAAGAATAGAGGCTATTAGATTGTTTTTGGCTTATGCTTCATACAAAGACTTTGTAGTGTATCAAATGGATGTGAAGAGTGCTTTTCTGTATGGGACCATTACTGAGGAAGTCTATGTGGCTCAACCACCAGGCTTTGAAGACCCTGATCATCCTGACAAAGTCTACAAGGTCAATAAAGCAATGTATGGTCTACATCAAGCTCCTAGAGCTTGGTATGACACTTTGTCAACCTACTTGCTAGAGTCTGGATTCAGTAGGGGCAAGATTGATAAAACTTTGTTTCTCAAAAGACAAAAAGATGATATTTTGCTGGTTCAAATTTATGTTGATGACATCATCTTTGGGTCTACAAACAAAGCTATGTGTGTTAGTTTTGAGAAGCTTATGAAGGATAAGTTTGCTATGAGTTCCATGGGAGAACTCAACTTCTTCTTAGGTCTGCAAGTTACACAGAAAGAAAATGGCATCTTTATTAGTCAAGATAAGTATGTCAATGATATTTTGAAGAAGTTTGGATTTGAAGACGCTAAGCCTGCCAAGACTACCATGGAAAAGGATAAACCATTGCTGAAGGATGAACATGGAAAGGAAGTGGATATACACTTGTACAGGTCTATGATTGGATCATTGATGTATCTTACTGCATCAAGGCCTGATATTATGTTTGCAGTGTGTGCCTGTGCAAGATTTCAAGTGTGTCCCAAGGAATCACATCTCAATGCAGTGAAGAGAATTTTTAGATATCTGAGGTATCAACCAAAATTGGGCCTTTGGTATCCTAAGGATTCACCATTTGATTTGGTATCCTACTCAGATAGTGATTATGCTGGAGCTTCTTTGGATAGAAAGTCTACAACAGGGGGTTGTCAATTTCTTGGAAGCAGGTTGGTGTCATGGCAATGCAAGAAGCAAACTGTGGTGGCAAATTCAACAACAGAAGCTGAGTATGTGGCTGCTTCAAGTTGTTGTGGTCAAGTCTTATGGATGCAGAATCAATTATTGGATTATGGGTACAATTTCATGAATACTAAAATCCATATTGATAATAACAGCACACTTTGCATAATTAAAAATCCAGTGTTTCATTCTAAAACAAAACATATTGAGATAAGGCATCACTTTATAAGGGATTGCTATGAAAAGAAGCTGATTCAAATTGTTAAAATTCATACTGATAACAATGTTGCTGATCTTCTCACTAAACATTTTGATGTGGGGAGGTTTCAATTTTTAGTTGCAAACATTGGTATGATTAATCTTTGAAAACCTTATCTCTTTATTTTTGTTAAAGTTTGTAATACATGTGCTGCTTGTTATTCTGCTGCTTATTAATGTGTATATGTTTGGCACATAATGTACTATGCTACTCATTGATTTTCTAACTCTACTGCTAGTACATATGTTGGTTGTTTGCTTTGTGGTGTTTGGTCTAACTTTTTGCAGGTATATGAATGGTGATTTACAAGCAATTAAACAAGAAAGATCTAATCATTCATTCATTCAGAAAAGTACAATGATCTTACATCAAAAGACAAAATACAAAAGCTGAAATCACAACCTAACATCTAAATCATCACTTCCTAGGGCATGGAAGCCCGAGCACAATCTCTCTATCCTTTGGGAGAGGAGGGTTTTGTCTTGATGGTCCAAGAGAAAGACCAGGTGATGGTTGTGGCTTTGCCCTCAAAGATTGTGGCCTTGGCCTTGAAGACTGTGGCCTCTCTGGAGTAGCTGGTGGATTGGTTGGTGGTTCTTCTTCCTCTTCATCTGAGGATGTGAAGATGAAGGGAGATTGATGATGATGCACTGGAGGAGGTGGTTGCTCAAACGTCCACCATTGGTCGTCTGATGATTCTGATGATGCTGGAACCTCAGGGGACATTGGTTGTTTCCCCCTTGAGGTACTTGGAGTCTGATTGAGGTTGAGGAGATCCTTAAACACTGGAAGATCATGCTTCCTTTTGCGTGCTTGTTCTTTGGTTCTACAACCAAATCTTGGAGGACGAAAGGGTGGAACAAAGGGTTCCATTGGAGAATCATCTTCTGATGATGAATCAGAAGAGATATTGATTATTTCTGGTGTTGATTTCATTGTGTGATGATTTGATTGTAACGATGGATAGTATTGATTGTGTGTGAGGCGTTTTTGAAAGTGCTTAGGGTTTGATTGCGTAATTTGGGGAAAAGATCTTGCCGGTTTTATAGGGATTACGGAGTGATATGTGCATTAATTGTTATGATTTTGTTGACCAAGTTCAATAGTCAACTCTGCTGCTGACTAAAGTTCACTCTGCTGCTAGTTCTATCACTCTGCTGCTAGTTGTGAATGATACGGTTCTGTTGCTACGGTTGTAAGTAAGAGGGTGTTATGTGTAACTTTTACTCATCAGTTTAAAAACCTAATTGACCTTCATTATTGGTTTTCATATGTTCTAAATTGAAGTTATCACAAACCCTTACTCCCAATCATTCCAATACTCAAAAATCCCCAAATCACTAAAACCTAATTCATGGAGATCTCACGTACCTGGGTTGAGCAACACAACAGTGTGGTTGTTTTGAATGAAGAGTTAATTCCTGAAGGATTCACAGACATGGTCAAGTTTTTGAATGCTACTTCTCTTAGGTATGCACTCACTGTGAACCCTACTATATATGTTTCCTACATCAAACAGTTTTGGTCTACTGCCAAGCTCAAAACTATGAATGGGGAAAAACATGTCAGTGCTTTTGTTGATGGGCAAAAGGTTCGTGTAACTGAATCATTAATAAGGGAATTTCTTCTCTTAGATGATGAAACAGAGACCACTTGCCTTGCCAATGATGCTATTTTTGCTGGTTTGAAGGAATTGGGGTATGAGGGGAAACATACTAATTTAAAATTTCAAAAAGCTCTCCTCTGTCCTCAATACAAATTTTTGATACATCTATTCCTTCATTGTTTGAGTCCTAAAACATCTGGGTGGCATGAGTTCAATACTACCATTGCTTCTGCAATGGTATGTCTGTGCAAAGGTCAACCATTTAATTTTTCAAAAATGATTTTGGCTGGGTTTCTTAAAGGTGTTGAAGATGGTGCTTATTTGTTATATCCAAGATTTCTTCAAATCTTTATTGAAAAACAAATTTCTAAAACTAGAGCCCATCGTGCTGAATATGAGGCTCCTAAATTGGCCTCAAGGACTTTTACCTTTTTGAATAAACATGGGAAAGGTTTTTCTGGTGCACATACAAATCTTACTTCTTTTATTGAACAAATTGTGCACAACAACCAGGGTGAAGGATCAGGAAATCCCACTGATTCCCATCACACACCCAACTCTATTACATCTGCTCTACAACCTACAAAACAATATTCCCGTAGGAAAACCACAAAGGACACTAATCTACCTCAGGATAGTGTTAGTATGGCTGTACCAGATGAGGCTGTCCTAGGTGATGAAGAGGACATGTTGGCAAGGGCTGTCACTACTGCTTCTAGCTTAGCAGCAGAGCAGGACAGTGATAACATCATTAAGACCCAAACCAAGGCAACATCTAGAGAAAAGGATTCATATGAGTCTGCTTCTCAGGATGGTAACCCTAGCCAAATGGAAAACATAGGGGGCTCAGCTGATCAAACTAGGTTTGATACTGAGTTTTTGTCCCACGATTCACCTCTCGGACCAGGTCACACAGGTCGAAGTGATGAGGACAGGCCAGTGACTCATGAATTGACGGATCCACTTGTACATGATGACAATGTCAATGATTCACCTCTCGGACCAGGTAATACAGGTCGAAGTGATGAGACTACAATGCAACTTATTAAAGAATTGACGGATACTTGTACTGCTTTGGGGTTGAGATGTGAGTCTTTGGAAGATAAGGTTCTTACTCTATCTGATGTTGTTGCTGGTCAAGCCAAGGTCATCACCAAAATGCGAAAACAGATTAAGAGCTTCAAGAAATCAAGATCTTCAACCTCATTGAAAAGATTGAAGAAAGTGGGGACTACTCAGGTTGTAAGTTCTTCTGAACCATCTACTCATTTGGAAGAGGATGCTTCCAAACAGGGGAGGAAAGAGGTTGTCATGGATTCAGGGGAGGTAAATCTTGAAAAAGTTGATAATGTTCAAGATATGGATGCTGGATTTGTCTCAGGGGAGGTTCCAGTGATTGAAGATATGGATGTGGATAGTCCTCAGAATGATGAAGAGTTTGTGGTTGCTGATAAGTCTGGGAATGAAGTTGTTATGGAAAAGGTGGTGGCTGCACAAGAAAAGATGGAAAATGTGTTAATGACTTCAGTGGAAAATATTGCTATTGCTGACTCTATTGCTGACTCTACTGCTGCTAAGAATGTTGGTGGTTCTGCTGCTAGTGGAATAGTAAATGCTGCTGAAGTTCAAGACTCTGCTGCTGGTTCTATGGTCAATGTTGCTGCAGAGGCAATGGTCTTGCTAAGTAAGAAGACTGCTGCTGACACCTATACATCACCATTACCAACTCCATCATTATCACAACCTATCACAACAACAAGTATAACATCAGCAACAAGAAAACCTCAAAAAGGAATAACAATAAGAGAACCTGCTGCTACTCAAAAGAAGACAATCACATCATCTTCTACTGATAAGGGTAAAGGCAAGCAAGTTGATGCTCATAGATGGATATATAAAGGGGTTGATTTTACTGATGTACCTTTTGATTCTTGGCCTAAGCCATTACAAGTTGAACATGATGAAGCTGCTGCTATTAAAGCACAAGAGGTGTTTAATTTGGAAGATCAGCAGCTGGCTGAGAAAGAGGCTGAAGGTTTAAGAATGTATGATGAATGGGATGATGAAAAGATCAGAATTGCTGCTGATATTGAATTAAACAAGCTGATCAAGATTGAAGAAAATGAAGTTCCAAATTTTAATGTGCAATCTTGGTATAGTAACTTTGCTTCCAATAAGAGAAAAGAAAATGTTGCTGCTAGAAGAAAAGTTAAAGTATTCAAAGGTCCAACAGTTAAACAGCAAAGGAAAGAATATGAAAGGTATCTAAAGAATATGGGTGGATGGACATTGGTGCAGTTGAAAGCTTACTCTGACAAAGAAGTTTTTGATTTGTATCAACAAACCAAGAGGAGAACAGATACTTTTTATAACATGGGATGTGCTGAGGACTTGGAGCAAATTGCTCAGATGAATAAGAAGTTGGTGCCTGAGAAGATAGCTGAAGCAGAGCAGATTCAAGAAGCTAATGTTGTTGAAAAGCTTGAAAGTGATGCAGCAAAGACTACTTCTTCTGTGCAAGGTGATAAAAGAAAAGGTGTTGTTCAAAAATCTATTGCCAAGAAGAAGAAGAGAAAGATTGGAGAAGGAAGCAGTTCAATGCCAGAAGGAAATATGTTTCAACATGATTTTGATCACATTCCTCCTGAGCATCTTAAAGAAAGATTGAAGGTGTATACTGTGGTTGGCAAAATGGAAGATCCAGAAGTTGTAGATGCTAAACCATTAGGAGTCAAATATCCAATTGTCAAAGTAACTACAGGGTATGATACTAACATTGGAACATTTCATGATGTCCAGAGATCTGATGGTAAGTCTCACAGATTTCTAAGATTTCAACAAATGTTACACTACTTTGATAGAGAGGATGTTGAAGACTTGTGGAAGTTATACAAGGCTAAGTTTGGAGCTCAGAAATTTGATGGTAAAAAGTATGAGAGAGATCAAATTGATCATGTCTTAACTGCTTCTGATAATGTTTTGTGGAGAGCTCTTAAACTAATGTTTGAACCTTCAATGGATGACTCTGAGTGGACAGAGATAGCTGACTACAAGGTAAGAAGATGGAGACTTTTTCAAGATTCTGGAGTTCATATGTTAACTCTTGGGCCAATTACCTTGTACATGCTAGCTGAAAAGGATTATCCAGTGGTAAGATACTGGAATGTTGTTAATCAGATGGTTAATAGTGAAAGAACACTTAAGCTGCAGAAAGATTATGATTCTGATGATCAAGCATTTAATTTGCTGACAAAGTATAAGAGAATATTTGATCAACTGAATACTCAAGGGTTGAAGTGTTTGGAAGCATCCTCCTAGTGATGTTTTGAGCTTTGAAGAAACTTGAATATTTAGAAATAAATATTAAGTTTAGGGGAGGATTGTTGGGTTTGACCAAGTGACACTGCTGCTAAGTAACTCTGGTGCTGAGTAATACTGCTGCTACAATGAAACTGCTGCTAGTGTTAATGACTCTGCTGCTGAAGACTATCTGCTGCTTGGTGAAACTACTGCTGAATAGATTAACATTGTATACGATAGGATAATTATGGAATAGATTCTTTGTATAGTTTATCTATTTAGATTATTCTTATCTTGTAGAGAAAGGTATTGTAAACCTAGTAGGACTCCTTGGCCTATAAAAGGAGGATCCTAGGGTTAGAGTATGTACGTATTATTATTCACTTCAAGGTTGTAAAACCCTAGCATTATTGAGTGCTCGTATTAATAATATTGAAGTGTTGAAAGAGAATCCTAAATCTTCTTAAGTTAAGCTTTTATATTCCGCGTTTAAGCTTAAGTATTTATTTAAGTTAACTTCTATACAAGATCGTATTAGCTCAACTGGGATCAACAATTTAAGACGAATACTTGCCAAAGAAAAGCTTAGAAGATTATATTTTTAGCCAAGAAATGTCCCCAACTGCTTGGATCAGACGCTAAAAATCCTTCATGGTGGACCTGAGGGTCTCGCTTATCTTCACGAAGGCTTTGAAATCCAGGTATGAGTCTATTCGATTTTGATTATGGCTTTGGATACTTTCGTTGTTTTGTTAGCTTTTATTTGATTCACATAGCTTATTTGATTGTGCTTATGGCTTATTCATTATACATGTGTGATTCTTATAGAATATTATTCATATTTTGATACAAACTTTATTTTCGAGTTGGCAGTGTGTAAGTGGTATAATAAGTGGCTGTCACAAATCTGACTGGGTTAGATTATAGTCGCAACATCTGCATATTGGGAGGCCTTTAAGGTAACACTAAATATGGTTATTGCAAAACGTTTTTAATTTAGCTGATTTATTGTAACTGAGATCCACTATCACATATATTTCTAATACCAGATTGCAAACATGTTAATTTTATCTATTGAACATAATTCCATATTAACTTTCATATGCTTTAAACTCATATAGTCATTTACTCATCAGTTATGGTGTGATTGCAGGAATGTGTTTGGATTGATGGCTCAGTACATGGTGTTGAATTCGAGAAATTGGATTTGCTTTTACTAGGTAAAGAAAGTATAGCACTAGAACAAATAATATATCAAAGTGATCAGCTTATTTGTTTATGACAAACCACATACATTATTCTATTGTTCCGAAGTTGTACTTAATACGTTACCATGGTTTTACAGGAAGAATTTCGCAACTGCTACATCAGCTGAACGTGAGCTTTATACGGGGATACTAGAAGAACTAGAAATGAAGGTGCCTGGTGCAACAACGGTTACAGCTGTTTCGTCTAAAACACAGGTACGTGTTTCTCGGTTCACAACTGTGTCGTTTGGGGATTTCTTTTTATGGTTCAAAATTCATTTTAATAATGCTCTATAATGTATAAATAAGACACCAGAACTGCCAATTCTAATACTGCTCTTTAACAATTAAGAAATATGCACCAAGTTGGATGATACTTGAAACATGTGAAAATACTTTATTACCAATATTCATGAGTTATTACCAATATGAATTGGAAAGGCTTACCCCATTTTCAGCTGTCGAGTTATTAAAATGTGATAGGTGAGTTAATTTTGTTTCTCTGTTACCCAAAGCTTAAAAAGATGAAGAAAAAAGTTGATAGAAGAGAGGACAATGCTAAATTACCATAGCCACTGAAAGAAAAGTTGACTGATGAGATTATAGAACTACTGAGAGGGTTGAGTATTGGCGCCATTCAATTGCACATTTTGAATAGGCTATACTATAGAATTATGAATGAGGTAAATTTGAATCGGATTATTACAAAAGTGTGTTTGACCGAGAACAAGTTACTGAAGTAACAATATGTTTTTGGATCAGGTGAATGCAGAAATAAACTATTTGAATTAGGCTGATAGAATAAGTTGTGTTTGGATCAGGAGGTTCAAGACGCTACGAATGTGCATACAGTTTCTGGATCAGGAGGTTCAAGTCGCTACGAATGTGCAGGTTTAAACTCCATATGCGTTATCTACCTTATAAGTCAACTATTAGACTCATTATTTTTTAGATAAAGAAGCATTGTGTTTATATGCCACAGGTTGTGGTTGCTAAAGAAACTCTACGAAACCTTGGTGGTTTGGTGAGTCAATTATCCTTGGATATATTTGAAAACGAGGGTAGACGAGCAGTTCCTACAAAAAAAGTAACTGTAAGAACTACTAAAGCTAATTGCTATTGATTATGGGACGGCATCGAATTCCATTCAGGTTTAGGTTTTCTATTTGGAACTTATGTTTAATGACTTTGAGATTTTGCCTGCATTATGTATTGATTGCTCTTTTTTCATTTATCAGCAAGTGCGGCTTTCTTACCTGAGTGGGTTACGAATCGCAATTTGCCTATTTTATGTTATTATAGAATATAATAACCAGTTTATATTTAGTCATTAAAAAATATATACAATATATGAAATAGGCAGTTAAAATAAGCAATCCAAGGCAACTGCTTACTGCATTTTAATACAGTAGATAACCAATTTTTATGGTTCTTGGGATTTTATTTATTTTATTTTTTTATTTTTTAAATATAAGTTGCTTATCTGATTATTTCTGCGTGAAATATCAGGTTATGGGTTGACGACCTCAGTCGCTTGAAAGACATTCAAGTGGTGTTGAACTTGAAAGACATGAAATTATTGGTACGTTGAGTTATAGTTTAGAACATTTCCATCTATACATAATATGTTTAGAATATTTAGTTACGTACAAGATTAGTTTAGAATTGACCTACTGCCCTTGATCTTAATTTATGTTTTTCTTTTTTTTAAGGGAACAAGACGTAAAGCTGATAAAGCATATATATGTGCGCGTTTCAGGGCAATATTTATCTTTATACATTCTTTGCAACAACTTCAATGGGTCAAAGCGGTCGAACAATTAGAAAGGCTGGAGTATCCAAAAACTTTTTGACCCGAACCCATTCTGATGCATAACCCAATTTGACTATTATTCATTTTGAGTTTGAAGGTTTACATTCCTTCACAGATTGTTTAAAACGCTTAGTAGCTTCAGTGAGTGACTTAGTGGGTGTGTTTAATGGGTGTGTTGAGCAGGTGAATGAGTTAGCGGGTGTCTTTAATGGGTGCGTTCAGCGGTGGGTTGAGTGAACGTCTCCATCTTCATTTTTGCTGAACCAGGCAACATCAATTATGAGGTAACCCTCTAATTATCACCTTCATCTTTTTTTCACAAATTGTTATTAGAATTGCTAAACTCATGTAACGTTTCAAAAATTATTATCAAAATATCATGTATAAATTAAAGTGCGCAAGTGATATTGTATTTTGAAATCTCTTTTCTTTATCTTAATATTTGTAACTTTAGCTTACTAAAAAGCTTTTGTTTTATATTTGTTTTTAGTCTTAGATGTATTTTGATCTTTGTTATGGTGGAGGATGAAAAGACACTACTTAGAGGTCAAATAGGATCAAGGCCACCAAGATGTAAAAGAAGTTTCGTTCGTGTGGTAAGTGTGAAACAATACAAGTTTCTACAACACCTGCAAATCAAGAATGCAAAAAAAGGCTCAAGAACCCAACAACGACATTCATTGTTTTAGATCATCTTCTAATAGTTTCTTTTGTTTTACCTTTTTTCTTGAAGGCCTCATTTTTGTACTTCTTTTGAATCTTAATGTGATTAATTTATAACTACTTCAGAAAGAAAACGGCAATTACATGTTGCATTTGGGCTCGAGGCAAGAATGCAAAAAGAGAGATTTTAAGTTAACTTTGATGGGCTCGAGGCACTTTGAAAACAAAGGATCAAACCGACAGTTGAAATTTGAAAGGTTCGAGGCAAGTTGGCGTTTATATGTGGTACTACACCTATGTAGAATCTTTTGAGTTAATGTGAATTCAAAATTTGAATTGGAAATTTCATCGTTAAAAGAACATATGTGGTGATTTCACTTTTAGGTAATCTAACTTATATGACCTTAATATTAAAAAAATAAAATAAAATAAAATAGAAAAAACCCTAATGATCCAACAATCACTACATCTATAAGACCACTCGGTAAGGTGCCTTCCTTACTCACGTTAACATTTAATGCACCTTGACTTTGGACCGAGTTACCTTACCGCGACAGAAAGACAAGGGCAAGTTAACTCGGCACGTTAAGTGCTTAACGTGCGTTAAGTAGCATGTTAAAAAAAAAAAAAAAAAAAAAAAAACCACTTTTTGCCCTTGTAATATTAGTTCATTTTTTGAATACCAAAATGAAAAAATTACAAATTCAACCCGACTCTGTTTTCTCAAGGTCAAACAATTCCAAACGTGAGTGTCTATTTGCCCGACTCTGTTTTCTCGCATGGTCAGCTTTATGTGGCATTGTCTAGAGGGATACCCGTAGAACAACAAAAGGTATTGGTCAAACCAGTCAAAGAGTTCCGTCAAGCAGAAATCTACTTTCAGTTTCATTAAATGTTTTTACATGTTGTTTGATAGACGTTAAGAATTTTTTCTAGACTTTAGTTATCGTGTGCAACCGTTTGCAATTACATTATGATCTGTTCACGTTCTATTTTGAACGCTACACAAAACACTCACTACAATATCACAAATCGTTAATTATCTGCCGCTAGGAACCGTTGCTATGCACGGGTACTCGTCTAGTATTATAATAAGACCAAATGATATAAAAAAAAGTTACTAGTAAAATTTAGGTCAATTTAAATTAAAGGCATTTTAGGTCTTTTTTTTCCCCTCAATTTAGGTTATCAAACACTTTCGTATGTAATATATGGCTTTTTAAGATTTTCTCGACTTTTGGATATGTTAGCGGTCATTTTTTTAGTTAAAATGAATAATTAATTAATGTGGTTTATCATTGAAGTCGCCATTATAAAGTTTTTTCTGTTAAAATTATGACCCGTAGCCACTTTCGAAAAGTTAATAACCTTACATTGTAAATATATATAACCTCAATACTTTAAATTGAGATAAAAATTCGAATTGGCCTAAAGTATAGTATTTTCTTATGTACAATCCATCTTAATTAACGTGTATCGAATCTTATGGTCTAC
Source organism: Artemisia argyi (assembly GCA_030686995.1). Lineage (NCBI taxonomy): Eukaryota > Viridiplantae > Streptophyta > Magnoliopsida > Asterales > Asteraceae > Artemisia > Artemisia argyi. Next base: position 230,085,805 of record CM060701.1, read on the forward strand.
TTGTTTTATGTTTCTTTTGCATAGTTCTACCGATGTGGGATTGAGTTTGTACACCCAACAATCCTCCCCTCAAACCCAAACCACCATGGGCCTCCCCTTCGACTATAGCTACGATCCCACCTTTTTCATACCGCCGGCCTTTACCATCGGAACACACCGCCTTTTACCGGCTTCCTTTCGGTACAAGGTTTACCGGGATCCACTAATACCGTCGAACCGGGGTCTAATCGAGGGAACACCATCCACATCATCACTGGGCTCAACCTGTCTCTGCTACCACTTGTAGAGATTCCTACGGCCCAACATCTCACCAAGTCCAACATATAAGCCCAATGAGGTTCTATTCTAAAACCAATTAACAAGATGGTTTGACTTGTTTTATAAAAGAAGTGTCAATGATGGGCTTGTGTTTTGATAGAAAAGCTTTTAATTTTTTCTAGCTTTTGTTGACACTTTTATACGTTTAGTGATAATTATTTGACTTTTAGTGACACTATTTTTATATAACTCTAAGGGCTTGTTTGTTAACTTTTTTTATTAAGTCATGCTTAATTAAGAGACGACTTAATGCAAACAACCCCAGTTTTATTACTTAATATTTTATGTCATCTTTCTCTAATAAGTCACAAACAAACAGTTTTTATATGACTAAATTAATTCAGTTTTTTTTCATATTAAGTCGAAATCAAACACCCCTAAATGACAATTTGTTCGTAGTGAAGTTAAGAGTTAATGCTAACGCCAAGAAGATTCTTGAATGAACAGTTGCTCAAATATATACAACTTCCCTGTGGCTGCTACATATATACAATCATATGCAACTTCTAAGAATTTGCTAACTGTTTGACTAACTTTGAAGCTATTTTTTAGTACGTGGCAGCCACAAAGTGCAAATAAGTTTGAAATCTTGTGGCCAAAGTGTGAAAATAAAAACTTGACTAAATGAACTTAATTTTCTCCCGGGTCATATTTTGATCCTTGTAACATTTTCAGTTGTTAATGGTTTTATCAACTTATGAAGAAGAAAAAAAGCTCGCTGAATCAGATGTACGTCAATAATTTGACTATAAAGTCAAACACTTTGATTGTTTTTTATGGTTATCATACTAATTTACAAGCTCTTTGTGTAAATAAAAAATTATTAACTATATGTAAATCACTTGTAAAACTTTTGGGATTTTTCTTATACAATGATCATCTCAAATATGATGTAGCAGTGAAGCAGAGATTTACTTATTGATTACAACCAATCCTTCAATTCTATTAGATAGTAAGTCATTACACTTTTTTTTATATCTGTATTGATATCGATAGCCTATTTCGATACCACCCTAGATCTTGACCAATAAGATGATATAGCAGTGAAGCATAGATTGAAGTCCCGGACGCAATTACACACCTAACATTTGACGATATTCTTCAGAGATGTTAAAACTGATTGAACCACATCGAGTGAAGAGCATGATCCTTCGGTTCAAATGAGTGACAGGATGAATGTTTGTGGTGTCGAGCCTGGCTCTGAGCTGGGGGAAATCATGGCACCTCAATGGGTCGGATACGGGTATAGATATTTTAAACGGGTACGGGTACGGGAACGGGTACACTAAAACCTGCCTCAAACCCGACCCGTTGCCATCCCTACATAAGAATTAACCAAAACCCCCAAAAGGTTTCAAGCACCTTTCAGCATGAAAAATGTAAAGTTGCATGTTTAATCATCATTTACCCAAACACTTATGAACATAATTGACCAACATTTGAGGTTGATTAATTGGTTACGATGTAATACATAAAAAATCAAAATATTGAATGCTTTACTGTTGAAGAGTAAAATAAAGATGATCAACGGAGTTCTTGGGGTGTCTTCACTAATTTATTTTGTTTTCTTCCCACTTCATTTCTCTTCTTGCGAAAATATAACTCGGGAACGCTGTGTAAAACACATTATACTTAAAGGATCATATTAAGTACTAACTCTAATTTTTGTTTCGGAGAATTATAAAGATTGATTGCAAAGATAATTGTTCGAAAAGTTATTGTTTGGCAAAAACTATGGAATTAGGGGGATAAACCAAAGTCCATCATTGTTTTTAACGTTTAATATTTGATTTTTCTTACACTTCAATCGTTATAAAATTACATAATTAATCTGGCTATGGATATGCTTTTTCCTACATGTTACTGATAATCTACTTCGACTTCAATGGTAACTCATGTAAGATAACAAAATAGTTTTATTGATTGAATGCGTTATATATGAGAGACAACATATGTAAATACTATGCTCACATATTTTCTCTATTTCAAACACTCATGCCAAGTGCAACTGTATTCATAAACATATTGTCTTTCTGAAGAAGTCAACTCAGTAAGTTGAACATCATGCATTAACTTATTAACTCAAACCTTGAATGTTACAAGCTTCAAAATCATATTCCGATATTTCGGTAGTACTGAAAACGTTCAGTAACTTCAATAAAAGCCAATCGAACTCCACTATATTCATTAAGAAAAAAGTTAGAAAAAACTTCATGTATTTAGTTATAAAATGATTATTGTCAATATCTTTATCAAACTCCACCATATTTATTATGAATGCAGTTTGACTTTCTAAAGAAGTCAACCTTGTGACATGAAGTCCAAAAAATCAACTTATCTAACTTTAGTTCTAAATAATTTAAAGTACTACAGTAATGTTTTCAGAAAACAAAATCAATCCTACTATTAACAGCTTCATGTTGATACAACTATATCCTGTCCATGACCCTTCAAATTTGTTGAACTAAAAAGCCTTTGACCTATATTTTCTGTAACTACACTAGAGCTTGACATGTAAGACCATACAACAGGGAAGTGGAGATGGAAATCCCAAAACTAATTAAGCCCGATGCAAGGCCTCGTGATCAAACAACAAGTTCATTATGAAAACAATCAACAATGTGAACAAAAATAACATATTAACACACATTTCTATGTGCCGACATCTGAAATTTTCTCAATGTAAACAATATTCATCCTAATTTAGAACATATTTATACAAATTGAAACATGGTTATGATAAGTTTATCACTTGAACAATCTACCATGATTATATTCAATCTGGTATCAACATTCTACCATTTTCATCAAGATACCAGTTTGAGTTTCTGGAGAAGTCAAATCTGTAAGCTGAGTATCATGCATTAACTTATTAACTCACACCTTGAATGTTATGAGCTTCAAAATCATGTTCTGATATTTCGTTAGTACTGAAAAACGTTCAGTAACTTCCATAAAAGCCAGTCGAACCCCGCCATATTCATTAAGAAAAAAGTTGGAAAAAACTTCCTGTATTTAGTTATAAAATGATTTGACGATATAGCAGTGAAGCAGAGATTGAAGTCCCAACGTGGCGCAATTACGCACCTAAAATTTGACGATATTCTTCAGAGATGTTAAAACTTAAAAATGATTGAACCACATGAGTAAAGAGAGCATGAATGCATGATCCTTCGGTTCAATGGAGTGACAGGATGAATGTTTGTGGTGTCGAGCCTGGCTCTGACCTGAGGGATGTCGTGGCGCAGCCATAACGCCTGCCATGTCATCGTGGCACGAGCTGCGTGTTACGGCACCTTGTGCTCTAATTTAGAACATATCAAAACCACCTTGTAAAATGACAATAAACACACCTTAAATTTCAAATTCAAAAACTTTGAAGTTATCTCATTGAAAATCACAAAATCAGTTCCATCCTCATTGATTACAATTGGCTTAAAACTCAGCTTATTGTCATTTTGTTCCTCAATATTACTCACTAGTTTAGCATATGACACATTAGGAGTTTTGACAGCACAGTTTTCATGAATATTGGTAGAATTGCTTTCAGTGTTCTCTATATTAGGTTCATCACTCATTTGTTTTCCAACACTAGTCATATTATTCAGCCTATCAGCACTTACAGTGGGAGTTATAGGGTTAGAATCCCTAATTTCTTCATAAACCTGTTCATTATCTACATCACTCCTTTTTTTACTCAAATTTCCAATAACATGATCACTAAACTTCAATAGAACTCTAATTTGTCTTTTTTGTGTTTTCTTTTTATTCGCCATGATTAATTCTATATACTAATCAACAAAACATCGAAAACTACACAATTCAAACAAAACAGGAGAAATTGAATTTTGGCGCCAAATCTTCAAATTTGGGGGATTTCTCAAAACTTAATGAAAATCTAATCCAAGCTAATCATTGTGTGCGCAATGATGAGCTGAATGGAATGATGGTTTCAGAATTAGAATTCTTTTAGAATTCAAGAAGAAATTGAAGATTTATTAATGGAATTTATATAGAGTGAAAAGGCGGGAAAAACGGTTACTGGACTATTAAAAGAAGCAAAGCTGAACCCTTGATAATAAGCTGACCTGTATTAGACCTTTTAAATTCATTTGAACGACCTTTTTAATACAAAACTGACACTTTAGTGGACCTCTTCAATTCATTTGAACCTGTCTTAATTAAATCTGACCCTATTAAATTGATTTGAACCCTCTGATTGTGCAAATAAACCTTTACATGAACTTGTTGTTTAATAATTAACCCATTTAATTAAGACAAATGTAAGGGGTCAAAATGAATAACATAATTAAGACATTAAGACAATCAATAGTGATGTGTGACAAAGACACAATATGACTACACAATGGCAAAATAGAAACCGGTTAGGCGCTGGTAGTTTCTTATCACTGAAATGTGTTATCCGTTACAGTTCAATGGAAATCTCAGAGAAATTTGATGCAGAAGTTTGAATCACAAGTCAAATAGTTTATGATAGATGATTTCATCCACATGTAGAGCTTATTTATGTGAATCAAAACTTATATATGATATTACATCACTTAAACAACTTTTTTAAATTTATTTTTACCAATGTTGCAAAAATCGTGAATCGATCCCGAGGCGGTCGGGGGCCGAGTTGCGATTTTTGGCCGATTAATCGGCCGATTTTCTTGACTCGGCCGATTACCTTGTAATTTCCTACAAGTTCCAGGGGCGAGGCCGATTAATCGGCCGCCTCAGCCGATTTTTGCAACACTGATTTTTACCATGGTCATCTCCAACCTAATAGAACATTTTCATCAAAAACAGAGTTTGACTTTCTAATGAAGTCAACTGTGTTTATTAAAGGGTGAAAGCTAAAAACACGTAACATACTTATTCAAAACACACGATGTACGCAAGGAACTTTCAAAATTATCATTGTACGCAAGTTATTTTCAAATTTCTTACAATGTACGCAATATGACCTGCAACCAGTAAGTTATCAGGTTTCAAACTTTGAAAATTGACAGTGTTGGTCCCTGTAGTTTGCGTTGACTTTCACCGGTCATCCATTGATTTTTTTATCACTTAGTTAGAAAATTACACGTTTGGTCCTTGAATATTTATACGCATTTCATGCACAGTCCATCACAAAAAAAAAAAAATAAAAAAAAAATAAAATAATAAATAAATCCAAAAAAAATATTTTCAAAATAAAAATATAGATTTTTTTTAATAGAAATTATAAAAATTATAAAAAAATTGAAATTTTTTATTGAAAAAAATTCAAAATTTTTTAAAAAAAATTAACAAAATATATTAGAAAATAGAAAAAGAATAAAAAAATAATTTTTTAAAATTTAAAAAAAAAATATAGAAAATAAAAAATTTTGAAAAAATAAAAAAAAAAATTAAAAATTTTAAAAAACAATTTCAAATTTTTTTTTGAAAAACAAAAATTAGAAAATAAAAAATTTCGAAAAAAAATTTAAAAAAAAAATTGAAAAATAATTATATTAAAAATAATTATCGTAAAAAAAATTTTGGAAAAAATTTTCAAATTTAGAAAAAATTATTTTTTTGTCGATAATTATTTTTAAAATAATTTTATCTAAATTTGAAAAAAAAAATCATAATTTTTTTTACGATAATTAATTTAAAAAAAATTATTTTTCAATTTTTTTTTCAAAATTCTTTTTCGGAATTTTTGTATTTTCTAATTTTTGTTTCTCAAAAAAAATATTTTCGAATTTTTTTTTTAATTTTTTCAAAATTTTTTATTTTCTATATTTTTTTAAATTATAGAAAATACAAAAAAATTTCAAAATTTTGTTTTTAGAAAATATTTTTTTGAAAAACAAAAATTAGAAAATACAAAAATTCCGAAAAAAAAATTCAAAAAAAATTGAAAAATAATATTTTTTAAAATAATTATCGTAAAAAAAAATTTGAAAAAATTATTTTAAAAATAATTATCGACAAAAAAATAATTTTTTCTAAATATGAAAATTTTTTCCAAAATTTTTTTTAAGATAATTATTTTTAATATAATTATTTTTCAAATTTTTTTGTGAAATTTTTTTTTTGAAATTTTTTTATTTTCTAATTTTTGTTTTTCAAAATAATGTTTTCGAAATTTTTTTTTTGAAATTTTTAATTTTTTTTTTATTTTTTCGAAATTTTTTATTTTCTATATTTTTTATAATTTTAAAAAATTATTTTTTATAAAAAAATTTTATTCTTTTTTTATTTTCTAATATTTTTTTAAAAATTTTTTGATTTTTTTTTTCAATAACAATTTTGGATTTTTTTATTTTCTATTTTTTTTATAATTTTTATATAATTTTTTTAATTTTTATATAATTTTTTTAATTTCTAAATTAAAAAAAAATCTATATATTTTTTTGAAAATATTTTTTTGGAATTATTTTTTGTGATGGACTGGGCATGAAATGCCTATAAATATTCAAGGACCAAACGTGTAATTTTCTAACTAAGTGATAAAAAGTCAATGGATGACCATTGAAAGTCAACGCAAACCACGGGGACCAACCCTTTCAATTTTCAAAGTTTGAAACCTGGTAACCTGCTGGTTCCAGGTCATATTGCGTACATTATACAAAATTTGAAAATAACTTGCGTACAATGATAATTTTGAAAGTTCCTTGCGTACATCGTGTGTTTTGGATAAGAATGTTACGTGTTTTCAGCTTTCACCCTTTATTAAGCTCCATTGATTTACAGTAATTAGTACAAATCCAAATCTAACAGTGTAATAAAAAGTACTACTGTAATATAGTAATATTAGAATATAAAAGAAATAATAATTTGAAACACTTCTTTACAAACGATTGTACTTTTGGGAGTGTACTTGAGAATTACTATCAATGACTAAAACGGATGCGCCAAAATCACTTGAATGTTAAGAAGCTGAAAGTTACCCATGAATCGATCGATATAGTTTGAGAGGGCCCAAGCCTCCCATGGCTTTCAAAAGGACGTATAGTTTCCCTATAACATTTTTAAAAAGTTAGTCTTATAATTACGGTGGCTAAAACCAAATACTACGACAATTTATTTTCAACATGATCATGTCAAGTTTCATTGTTTTAACCATGAACATACTTTGACTTAATGAAGAAGTCAAAGTTAATAACTAGTATTGGAGACTTGGTTCCTTGAAGTATCTCCTTGTACATTGATTTTAAACGCCTAGCTGAAACCAAACCATTGACTTAGAGAAAAAAATTACCTCCATATATTGATAACATCAATATGACCAGAAGCTATAACAATAAGAACAACTGGTGCACCACCTGCAGACAAGGTGAATCCTCTTGCTTACTGAACCATATATTGATAACCTTTTAAAAATAAGGTAAGGAACATCATTTACATCCGAAACCGAAACAATTGCAATCTTCATCAAACCTATGACAATTTATAGAGAAGGGAGAAAGTACCTGTTAAAAAAGTTCTCGATGCAGTGGGTCTTTGGAGCTATTCAAAATCATTATTCGAGCACGGAACACAGGACTTCTGCTTTCGGTGCCAGTGTCATTCACAGCTTTATATGTAGCAGAATGTTTCATCATCAGATTTTTTTTTTTTTTTTTTTTTTTTTTTGTGGTAAACATGGTTTTCTGACTCGAAATTGCGAGCCGACTAATCCCACGGCAACTAACCTTTTTGGATAGCCCGGAGTCAGCGTTGGATTCGAACCCTTGACCTCCTCTTTAGAAGGCTGGTATTCGAACCCTTGACCTCCTCATCAGAGGTTTTTATCTCGGATGTAAAAGCAAATGACTCAAGAAGCCATCTAAACCCAATAATACGCAGACCTTGCACCCTAAAAATACTCTCTGGAAGCCGACTTATGCATGTTCCAGTGATATCCAACTCTTTTAAACATTCTAACCGTCCAATTTTCTCAGGCAATTCCGCAACTTGCATACAAAAACTGAGGTCGAGATTAACGAGATTTGGACATTCATCAGGAATCAGAAGTTCGACCAAATGATAACAATCTTTGAGACTTAGCGTCTTAAGATTCGGGGTATTCCCGAGGTGAAGGGTCGTCAAACTTAAACAATTAGTGAGGTCGAGACATCTGAGTTTTGGACTTTCAGCAGGCAAGTGTAATTTTTCCAAGCTATGACAATTCATGATCCATAACTCCTTTAGATTTGGAGTAACCTGGAAATGAACTTCTACCAAATGAAAACAGTGTTCAAGAATTAGTGTCTCAAGATTCAGAGCCACACTAAGGTCAAGGGTCCTCAACATTGAAATGGTGAAGTTTAGGAACCTGAGCTTTAAACAAGCCTGTTATAACCCACAAAAAAAGGAAAGATAAATGTTAGTAATTGCTGTAATGACTAACAAAAGAGGGAAACATAAACTACCAATTATGATTCAACCATTATGTTGGCATTAATATTACGATATTTAATCTAAACATTCTCTTCATGTTTTGATGATGACAAAGATGTAAGTTACAACATATAACGTAAAGTGCTTAAGTTACTTGTGATCACAATTCATCTTTGCATTCTTACGTCAACAAGCCTCGACATCTCAACGTCTCGAGTTTGCCTCAACAATCACTTAAGGTATGTACAAACAAATGTCTAATACATTTTATGATCAAAGGGATTTTATTTAAACATTACAAAGTTTATAAAATGATTTAAACATGTTATATATTTTTTGAAAAACAATTTTGGTAATTAAAGGAAAATGTTTAATTCATAACAAATATATGAATTCAAATTTTTAACCAAAATCAGTTAGTTTTTCACCAAATAAACTTTCACCAGAAAAGACAAAGATTTCTGGCCATTTCAGTAGGGCGGCCCCCTTAATTATGGGCGGCCCCCTTAATAATTAAGGGGACCGGCCATACAATTAAGGGGACCAGCACGCTCCTCTGTCAGAAATCTTCTCCTATAAATACCACCTCAAACCTGGTATTTTTCTCACCTTTTGCACAAAGATTTTCAGATCCAATTCTCTCTAAACATCCTTCTAAAACCCTTTGATCATAAGATTATTAATTTTTGTTTCAAGTGATCGAATCTCTCATAACTCAAAGTGCAAGAGAAGAATCCTCCCCATCATAAAGCCAAAGATGTAGTTAGTGCTTATGTAAAGTTGTGAGCTTTGTATATGTAATAAGTAGATCAAGATGATCTTACTTAGTAGTGAGTTTATGAGTGAGTAAGAAGTAGTGTGAAGAAGTTGTGAAGTAGTGAAGAAGTCGTGAAGTTGTGAAGCCATGAAGAAGTTGTGAAGCCGTGAAGAAATAGGTGTGTTGTGAAGAAGAAGTAGTGAAGGTGTGTTAAGTAGTGTAGTTGTAGTGTTGTGAAGAAGGTGTGTTGTGGTGTGAGATTGGTTCTAGCTACTATTAGAACTCGACATTTAGCTTAGTGTCGTTAAATGGTGTAAGCAAAAGTTGTGTAAGGTTTTCTCCGCCAAAAGGGAGTTTGTTGAGTAGTGAAGAAAACTCTCGAGTAGGTGACTCGGGGAGTGGAGTAGGGCAAGGAAGGTGTCCTTGTAGCCGAACGACTATAAATCATCGTGTCCGGTTTGCATCCTCTTTCTCCTATCTTTTTACTTTCATTCTTGCATTTATCGCATTATATCTATGCTTGCAAATATGTGTTGATTGTTGCTTATATTGTCATGATGATTGATTGTGGTGTAGTTACAAGTTAATATTGTGATAGGATATAACATTGTATGATATTGTCTAATGGACTTATATATTATTAACACTTCTCATATCAAGTTTAACTTAATCGATAATTTGATACAAAACGTTTTAAGATTTCAAAAGGAAAACGTATTCACATAAAGATCGACCAAAGTTACATTCATAAAACTAAGTTTCCAAAACTAACTCATAAGCGTACATATATAACCGATCTTATTGATTATATGTTGTTTTCACACTAAACTCCAATTGAAGGTTTTTCAAACAAACAATTGAATAAATTTGAATCAACATTTTGAAACCAAGTTTTTATAAAATTAAAAAGAGGGGAAAACTATTCAATCCCCCCCCCTTCTAGTTTTCCACAATTGGTACCAGAGCCACGTCGCTCAAATTTTCAAAACAAATGGTTTTAAAAATTGAGTACGATCCATGTATCAAATTATCCATTATGGAGGATTAAATATGAAAAGTGTTTTGTTGATTAACTTGTATTAGTTTTGATGATATATACACTAATTATACTAACTCGAAATAATATTATGCTTAAAATAAGTGTTATATGTTCGATATCAAAATCAGAAAGTCACACACCTTTCCGAATAGTCAGAAAACAATTTTTTACAAAAAATGAAATTTTGAGTACCAGATGGGCGGCCCCCTTAATTGTCTGGGCGGCCCCCTTAAATACTGGGCGGTCCCCTTAATTATTTAAGGGGTCCGCCTGTCTGTTCGACAATTTTTCGAAAACTTTGAAAAATCATATAAAATTAACCGTAACTCCGTAGAAGTCGTGCCACCCGGCGTTTTAAAGGTAATTGAGTCTAATTTCATTTAAAAATACTTAGAAGTAACCATTACAAACTTAAATAAGTAAGAATGTCAAAATACTATACGGTGGTCAAAAATTTGTGTTTCGTTTTAACGTAAAACTTTTGTTTTACCTTTTCCTTCAAGTCGGGTATTCCTAGTTGATATACTTTTGAAAAATTAAGTATTTATGTTTTCAAAATATTGATCTTAATTAAATTATAGAATGGGAGGAAACTATTTTATTTTCAAATAAATTCGAGCTAAGTAAACGTTGGTGTATATAATACACAAAACGACGACAAGTGTTTTATGTGTTATGTGAACTTCTTTGTGATTTTATTTTCTTAATTGAATATATTAAATAATTGTTGCTATTTGAAGTTTAGCTATGTATATATCTATGCATATGTGCCCTATTAGTGTATAGCTAGTTTGCCGATTTATACTTAACTAGATCTTATGCTAGATTTCTTGCGTTAGGATTGTTATAATATGCTTGCATTGCATATAGGTATAGATGGCTTAATGTTACTCAAACATCTTGTAAATGAGTTCAATCTAGTCACCTAAACATTTCAAACAATTTAATCTACTATTCACAACACACTTAAATATTTTCTACAAATTAGCTTGTTTTACCTTAAGATGTTTAATAAGAGAAATTGAATCATTGTAAAACATTAATAGTTATATAAAAGAAAAAGTATTTTCAAAATCTAAGTGTGTTCATAATAAGTAAAAATGAAGAGTCTTTCACAAAAACAAAGCATATAACAATCATGAAATAATAAGTCAACTTTCAATCATTCACTAATAAATAATCTTAGGATTAATGGAACACACTATCAAAATGTTTATTTATTTCAAATGAGTGTCCGTGAGGGTCAAGAAAGATCTTGATATTATATCAATTCATTATTCAAATTATGGTTGATATATTCATCAAATCTAATTGACGTGTTTTTTAGTGTGGACAAGAAATTGGATTGCTATTTGTTTAGCTTCAATATTATATCAAATTACAACAAAAGATATAGTCTTGAATCTACATACTCAATCACACTAGATTGATATGAAAATAGTTACATCCTTTGTAGATGAAAAGAGTGTGCATTGGATCATAACTCACACTTATGTTGATAATGTCATATTGAATCTACTTGTCCAATAATTGTGTTCCAAATATTAGAATAACATTTTAAACACATTTATAAAATATACAATGAAGTAGGATTGACGACTTGGATGTTTCGTCTGAAATATTCAAGCAATTTACATTGCAATGCAATGGATAAATGTGTCATATCCGAAAAACCAAACATGAGCAAACTAACAACATATGTAAACTTTGCTCACACTACTTAAAATCGTCACTTCAAGATAAAATACATATTTAAGAATAATACACACTATATATTCTATGTATTTCATTTTCTTTGTAGCATGAATGGTTGTGTTACAAGATAATGCACTACACTTTCCTTTTTGAAATAATATAAGTTATTAGAAGTGAAAAATAACTTGTCACAATCCATAAACAAATAATTTTTTTTCAAATACTTGTTAAAGTATGATATATAACATTGGCAAAAATCATAGAAAATAATATTTGTTTAAAAATATATTAATGTCTAGTTTTGATATCATTTGAGAATCACAAACTCATTTAAGATAAATAATCTTAATGAGATTCATTTCACAAGAGATGCTAAGGTGCACTCTTAAGTTTAGCACAGCTATTAAATCAAGTAATATGTCATCAAAACCAAACAACCGGTAAATCATGAAGAAAAGATTAAAACTTTTTGTTTACTCTTATCTAAACATTCAACACGTCTCTATTAGGACCGTGAATAAAATATATCATCTAGATTTACCTTCACTAAAACATGATGTTTGAGTCACATTAAGCCAAGTATTAGTGAATCAAGCAAACTTCATGTTTGGTAATCTTCGATAGGTAAATTTAGGAACTCAATTTCTTCTAAAAAGAGAATGACTACTAGAGAATCTATTGACTAGAAATTCAATTTAACCTAACGGTTGAATTGCTTCTATGTGAGAAGTTGGGTGTGTGTAACCCATAAAAATGGTCGTGTTTAGCCTGAATTGAGCACCACTAGTAATAGTCTCATACTCATTCTCCAACTTGATTAAATTGCTCTTCCTATATATACCTAACGCTAGTTTACTTTTATGAACTTTGCTTCTCATTAGATTATTTCATTCCTAGATTTATGGCATATCGCATATATGTTGTTTCTAGATGTTTATTTGCTCCTATGTGATTTGATTGTATGCCTTTACATGCTTAACTCTATGTCTGGATGAGCACGAATTTAATGGGAAGGGAAAACACACTCACTCACATATATTCCTCTACCTTACACTCAAACCTCATAACTCTTCTTTAGTAAATCCTCAAACCACCCATGTGAAATTAAAAACCGAATCATCCTTTATACTACCAATCTCGAGTCATCCACCATTTCCATGCCCTCAAAATTTATCTTCCTAAACCACATCTTTCCTACACTATAAATACCCTCTTCCCATCATTAATGCCATCACACCCAAACATGTCATCTCCCAACAACCAAAAACCTAAGATTTCAAGAACCGCAAGGATCTCCGTCAAACCCATTTGGAGGAGGAAACTTGATTCTTGTCATAACTCAAGTGATGTTGTTCCAAGTCAACCAACTACTAAACCTCAAACCCACAATAATGACTCATCTCACAACCTACCACCCACTCATTCCCTCATTCATGCTTCTTCTTATGATGAGCATGCTCAATCCCAAAACAACAATCCCAATCTCTCAATCAATACTTCACATGTTGCTCATTCAACAAAAACACCACTCACTCTTGGAGAACCTCTTCCACCCATTTCATGTTTTCATGACTACCCAAGCTCAACCATGTCTCCACCACCAAGAGTACCACCACCACATCCTACAACCTCACATGCCATTCCTATGTTGCATGTTCAAACCTTCACCCAAGACAACCATCATGTTCCACCATCATCACCTTCCTCCGAACACTTGAAGTTCGTTGAGGAGCTAAAAGAGGCTCATGAGCTTAGTGCTCTTTTAGCATTACATCTTGCGCAACGCAATTTGGATCCAACCCAATCAAGCTCACCATCATCACCACACAACATCAACCAAGTTGAGAAGCATGTCAACAATTTCCCTTGTTGCATCTTCCTTCAACAACAAACCATTGCCTTGAATGAGCACTTCACTTGGATTGAGTATCTTCTTACAAGATCTCAACAAACATCATCACTTGAACAACATCCAAACTCTCAATCAACCTCTTCTGCTCCTAAATCTACACCCCTAAAAGTCAAGCGAATTTCTTTATGAAATGCATCTTTTCCACTTCCTAGCAAGTGAAGAACACAAAGAAGATATCCATGCTTTAAGTGTTGTCAAGCCATCACCACCTCATTCGCATATCCATTTTCGGTCGTCAACCAACAAAACACCTAAAAATCCCTTGATTCCAAATCATCCACCCTTGTCAAATGTTATATTAATCTAAACCATATTTGTCAACCTTTTGTCATTACCTTCCCTTTTCATTCACGCTCATCCTTCTTTATTTTTCTACGTCTTTAAAAGAAGGCATCATCATCATTTTTTTCTCTTTTAGAATATATATTTTGGTATCTTTTGCCAAAATATGTCGGTAGAATCTTTGCATTAGGTTCCAATCATTATCATGTCTTAAGCTTTGGTCATGGTATTTTTTTTTTGAAGTTAGGTTGTTGTTTTTAAAACAATAATTACATGTGTCATACTTTTAGTGCATATACCTATTACGTCCATATATTGTTCCCCTATTAGTATCATGCATATACCTATCATCATCATTATATATATTTACACTTGTCTACTAACTTTGTTTTGAAGGATTACTTCATCGCTTGATTCTTTGGTAGCCAAAACTAGTTTTGAGCATACACCAAGGGGGAGTATACACCATGGGGGAGCATACACCAAGGGGGAGCATTATGGTTGATTGGATCAAGGCTTCACTTACGATGATGCAAACTCGCCTTTTACATTCTTTCTCAAGGGTTCAAGCGTAGTTGAAGTCTCGTCTAAGTGTCCACCTTTTTGCTTCGACAAAAGGGGGAGAAGAAGTGTAAACAAGTAACTTATACATTTTACTATGAGTTATAGTTTACATAGTTTGTCATCATCAAAAAGGGGGAGATTGTTGGCATGAATATTACGATATTTAATCTAAACATTCTCTTCATGTTTTGATGATGACAAAGATGTAAGTTACAACATATAACGTAAAGTGCTTAAGTTACTTGTGATCACAATTCATCTTTGCATTCTTACGTCAACAAGCCTCGACATCTCAACGTCTCGAGTTTGCCTCAACAATCACTTAAGGTATGTACAAACAAATGTCTAATACATTTTATGATCAAAGGGATTTTATTTAAACATTACAAAGTTTATAAAATGATATAAACATGTTATATATTTTTTGAAGAACAATTTTGGTAATTAAAGGAAAATGTTTAATTCATAACAAATATATGAATTCAAATTTTTAACCAAAATCAGTTAGTTTTTCACCAAATAAACTTTCACCAGAAAAGACAAAGATTTCTAGCCGTTTCAGTAGGGCGGCCCCCTTAATAATTAAGGGAACCGGCCATACAATTAAGGGGACCGGCACGCTCTTCTGTCAGAAATCTTCTCCTATAAATACCACCTCAAACCTGGTATTTTTCTCACCTTTTGCACAAATATTTTCAGATCCAATTCTCCCTAAACATCCTTCTAAAACCCTTTGATCATAAGATTATTAATTTTTGTTTCAAGTGATCCAATCTCTCATAACTCAAAGTGCAAGAGAAGAATCCTCCCCATCATAAAGCCAAAGATGTAGTTAGTGCTTATGTAAAGTTGTGAGCTTTGTATATGTAATAAGTAGATCAAGATGATCTTACTTAGTAGTGAGTTTATGAGTGAGTAAGAAGTAGTGTGAAGAAGTTGTGAAGTAGTGAAGAAGTCGTGAAGTTGTGAAGCCATGAAGAAGTCGTGAAGCCGTGAAGAAATAGGTGTGTTGTGAAGAAGAAGTAGTGAAGGTGTGTTAAGTAGTGTAGTTGCAGTGTTGTGAAGAAGGTGTGTTGTGGTGTGAGATTGGTTCTAGCTACTATTAGAACTCGACATTTAGCTTAGTGTCGTTAAATGGTGTAAGCAAAAGTTGTGTAAGGTTTTCTCCGCCAAAAGGGAGCTTGTTGAGTAGTGAAGAAAACTCTCGAGTAGGTGACTCGGGGAGTGGAGTAGGGTAAGGAAGGTGTCCTTGTAGCCGAACCACTATAAATCATCGTGTCCGGTTTGCATCCTCTTTCTCCTATCTTTTTACTTTCATTCTTGCATTTATCGCGTTATATCTATGCTTGCAAATATGTGTTGATTGTTGCTTATATTGTCATGATGATTGATTGTGGTGTAGTTACAAGTTAATATTGTGATAGGATATAACATTGTATGATATTGTCTAATGGACTTATATATTATTAACACTTCTCATATCAAGTTTAACTTAATCGATAATTTGATACAAAACGTTTTAAGATTTCAAAAGGAAAACGTATTCACATAAAGATCGACCAAAGTTACATTCATAAAACTAAGTTTCCAAAACTAACTCATAAGCGTACATATATAACCGATCTTATTGATTATATGTTGTTTTCACACTAAACTCCAATTGAAGGTTTTTCAAACAAACAATTGAATAAATTTGAATCAACATTTTGAAACCAAGTTTTTACAAAATTAAAAAGAGGGGAAAACTATTCAACCCCCCTTTCTAGTTTTCCACACATTAATTATTCTACCTTTTCTTCTCCATCTTTCCAAAGTTGAACCATCTTGCTTCCATACATATCAAGTCTAACAAGATTTTTTGCTTGAAATGTTTCGGTAAACTTGAAAAAGGATAATACCTCCATCTCAGAAATCGTAAGGCAATTGGAAGGTGTAGACTATCTTCATCAAAGTTCCATTTGCTAACTTCAGCTTCACTTACATGTGGGGCATACACGCGAAGAAATCTAAGTTCCTTCATGTTTGCGAGGCCTTTCATTAAAATTTCAAAATTGAATTTCACTGTATCTAAATAGAATAAATCTGCATTCAGTGTTATACATTGTGTTGCTTGGGTACCCTGTAATTCAAAAAGCAGAGACCATGAGATTTGTTTCATTACAAAAGAAAATGTGAAGTAAATTTCTCAAATTGAAAAGAAATGTTTAGGTTAGGGTTTCTAATTTTTATAAAATTTAGGTCTTTTTGTTTTTTCTAGTAAATTAGAGGAATTGGTTGAATAGTTTGAGATTTGATAACTAAGGTAAGGGCTTTGAATATCTGGAGATTTTTGGGTTTCGTTACCACTGAAAAAAAGTAGAAGGTAGTGATTTGGTGGCGGTTGGGTGATGGTGGATTGGTTTTATGATTGTTAATAAACAGAAGAAGTGTATTTGACTGCCGGTGTTAAACGGCTGGTTATCATGGAAGCTATTTTGTGTGTATAATAAATAAAACAAAATTTTGTTTTTGTACGATGACTAAATTGAACTTCTAGAAAAGTATGCTGACTTTTTAGTTTAACAACCCAAATAACTTGATACTTACCGAGTCATTTGCCAATATATCATCAATTTCTTTCTTAATCCATAACCGGCTATATGGTCAAAGTAAACCATAGAAACATGATTGAGTGTAACGAAAATTCGATACATATGGTCACGTAAGTAAAAGTCTTGTCTATGCAGCCATTTCAAAATTATTGACCTCATCCACGTATCTACCTGCCTATACGACCCATATTCGTTAACGGGATCATACCAGAAATGATTAAACACTGCGTCCCATAACAAACTGTTGTTTAATACCCACTCGTACTCTTCTGCATCATTTTGAAAGTTACCATTTGCTGCCATTGTTGAAGTTTTCTTTGAAAGTGAATATGTGTTTGTGTGTGTTATTTGGTATATATACAATAGAGAGGTATAAATAGGCTGGAGAGGTATATGAACGGTTCCCAAGACTTTTGGCGGGAAAAGGGATCGACCAAAGGCGCCTAAATCATACTGTAAATTGAAGATATTTTAAAACTGTTCCTAAAGATAAGGGATTGACTGTCTCCACTTTCCTTTTACCAATTCTTGACTTACCAAGTACAATGAGTTGATGCAATAACTACTTGTATCTCATGCTTTATGAATAATAAACTTCCAAACTCAATATTTCCAACAATGATTTGGGATCGGGTTTTGACCCGAGGGAAAAAATGTTTGACCGTGACACAAAGAAAACTTATGTTATGTTTCTTTAAAGTTTAATGTTTTTGTGTTCAAAGAAAACTTATGTTATGTTTCTTTGTTAATCAAGTTATCGATTACTATATTATGATGCTTTGTTAAAAGTCAAACAAAGATTGTCAAACTTGATTATTTGCAAAAGTCAAAGAGTCTCCAAGTGAATTTGGGCAATTCCGGGTAATTACTATCAAAATATAACTAATATCCAATCATGATTGTCACTTTGGGTAATTTTTGGTAGTTTTGTGCCTGTACATTCATTTGCATAAGGTCAAATAGGATAGTCAAATTGTGCCATTTTGGGTAATTATTGCCAAAAGATATCGAGTAGCCAAAAGATCAAGATCAGTTAAATTTACAAGCAAACACTTAACCATTCACCATAAATATGGGGTACATGAGCCACTACAAACCACACAATCTAGCCATAAACACTATACTACTTCAGTGCAAGTACTAAAGAAACCACAACTGCAAAAACACAAAGTGTTGACTTCCAAAAACTGACTTTCTTTAAGGCATTTGTCAACTCTGCCTCCAATTCTTCAATCCTTCTTTGACGATTAACTTCAATTTGAACCTCACGCCTTTGTTTGGGATTCAGTTTTCTATACATCTCAAACAAATGCATCTTGTACCAATCACATTCCTCCTCTGGATCATACCAATCAAATTGTTCACATTTCTTCGTACCCGATTTCTAAAATCAAAAAAACGTAGTATATTAAACATTAAACTTAATAATCTTTAAACTAAACGTATCTGATAACTTACCCATCGATTTTGGCAGCAAATGAAACGTCGAGCAGAGATGGTGTCCAAGATTTCACCACCATTGCTGGCCCATCACATTTGCAGTTATCTTCAAAAAGATAAGACGACATGAGTTAGTTTGATTTTGATTTGGGATTTGTTATGATTTTTTAGAGTGTGTTAAATTAGGGTTTATGTGAAAGGGAATTGATTTGCACACTTTATAAATTGATTGGGACACTCCATCTGTACATTAAATACTTGTACAGTATTAAACACTCTGCTTCAACCGCTTGTACATTGAGTGTGCAAATAACTTTTTTGAGTGTGCAAATCATTAGCCGTATGTATAACAGAAGATCAAAAATTGACGGCCATTAATCCTTATTCGGGTCAATCGGGCCGACCCCGTACCCGAGTTAGCCAAATATTTTCAACCCGATACAGGACCCTATTTAGTATTTGGGTTACTCGGGTTGACCCGAATCACCCGAATAAAAAAAGGAGAAGGACGTATGGAAATGAAAAAATCGTATGAAAACGTAATAAACGTTTCATAACGTTTTAATATAGAGGAAAACATTCAGAAAAGCTTAGAGCATATGAAAACGAGCGAAAATTGCCGAAAATATTCAAAATGGATGAAATCGGTCGAAAAGGGTCGCAATCGGTCATTGTCGGACTAAAACGGTCTAAATCCGTCGAAATCTGTCGAAAATTGTCAAAGTCGGTTGAAAACTAGCGAAATCGATTGAAAACGGTCAAAAAGGGACGAAAAACGTTACAAACGGATTAAAACGTAAAAAAAATACAAAACATATAAAATGTTGTATAGTATTTGTCTTATTTAACAAAATCCAATGCACAAGACCCATGACCAATGTTAATTACCCATTGTCGATCACCAATCATGTATTGGTCGATAACATATGTGACATGTCGCTACAACCCAATATTAATGCACTTGATCCGTTACCCATGTTAATTACCCGCCAATGATCAACAGTCATGGCCGACCAGTGATAACCTAATGCATATGACCCATATGATGTCAAATACCCATTATTGAATGTGACCAGTGATAACCTAATGCATATGACCCATGACCCATGTGAATTAGCCATTATCACCGGTCATGCATAGGTTGCACCGGCTTGGTGTAGGTGTATAGTAGTTATATATAGTGTGAATTGAATGTTATATGAATTGTATTTGAAGTTATTAAAGGCTCATGCATGGGTTACACTGGCTGGGTAGGTGTATACCATTTGTCACAGAAACTAATAAGAAGCAAGTATGCAAGGACCTCCCGATCATGTTATCCGGGATCGAGAAAGTTTGAACTCGGTTTGAGCTTGATCACTCGAAAAGCTCGGTTTATTTGTAAAGGTGTGTGTCTTACACAAATTAAAATTGAAATATAATCTAATAATCGAATTCGGTTCACCTTCGACTCGAAAATCTCGATACCAGGGTTTTCAAGATCTGGATCATATCCTACTTAGGATCGATTTTGTCTTTGCAAGATCGAGATCGTAAGATCGGATCGGGATCTTAAGATCCTACCATAATGCATTTTTTAAGTATCCTTTGTAATATTATACAAATTTATAAATTATTATATACATAAACACAAAATTATATAAATGTTTCATAGAAATGTTGTCCTAAATTATGGTTATGAAATGTATAAGAAGATTATAACATGTTGTTTTTTCAATTTTACAAAACACAATTCATAAATTTGTAGTTTTTTAGTTTGCTAGTTCGAGAAAAGTAAGATCGGATCGGATTAGATCCTAAGATCCTATTGTCAGGATCGGGTTCCTATACGATCTTAAGCTTTCAAAGATCCTACATAAGATCCGGATCGGTTTTCTTTGCAGTATCGTAAAATCGTAAGATCCTAAGGTCAGGATCGGGATCCTGACAACCATGCTCGATACATTTATAATTAACTATTTACACTTAGTACGCTTACATACAAAATATATATATATATATATATATATATATATATATATATATATATATATATATATTTAAAAAAAATATGCTATATCACTTACAAGCTCGAAAACTCAACAATAACTCGAGTCGAACTTTTATAAGGTTGAGCTCAACTCATTAAATATTTAACTTCATTTGATAGGCTTGAGCTTGAATACTCCATCCCAAATTTTAACTTTTCCCCAACCCGCTTAAAATTTTCCCCAAATTTAAATTGCCCTCTACCCAAATATTTCATTGACCCGTCCATATTTTTCAATACTCGTTCCCAATTAATATCCACAAAATCTAGATCTGGTCTTTTTCTATCTCCTCAACACTCTCCTCACCAACGCCACCGCTCGCACCAACACCACACTCGCACCAAGACCACCGCTAAGGCCCGATCCAATGACATGTTTGGCGGTCTAGTCCGACTCGGTATTCAGCTCACTATGTTTGGCGGTCCAGTTCGGCTCGGTATTCAACTCACCGGTTTGGTTGATCCTAATTACTGGCGAGGAACACTCCAACTTTGCCCTGTTCTTGATTGGTACTTTGCTTTTACATGGTTATTGAGCTATGTGGTTCAAGCTCCTTGATTTTGATTTCACTAAAGCTATATGTAATGTGTGCAGATATTAAATCGGGTTGATGATGCTGTCAATGAAGCTTTGAAACAATCTCAAGGTTTATATACCGCCTTGCTATCTTATAATGACAAGATTTTTTGTGAATACCTGATTACACACTTCTGATGCATTCAGGCATCTTTATCTGGTGCATATCTTAGTCCTTAATTTATTAATACATCATCAGGTTGCAAAACAGCTCGAAATGTCTTTCATGACATGTTACCCAGCCAGCCATTTTTATGTGGTATTATCGTTTATTATTTTTGAAAGTGCATTCACATCTGAAATGGTTTTTTATCCTTGAATTCATCTTTTAGATGTTTTTAAGCACCCATTATGCGGGGACTGATTTAAAAACTAGATTGACCATAACCAAACTGGCCAATAGCAAATGCTACCTTGGAATCTTTACTTTTTTCGAGTTTGAAAAAAATAATCTGAAATGTATATAGCTTTGGAAGGTTGAATAAAAGTTACAAATAATAGATGCAGAATCGATTGTAAGAAAGCCTAAAATCGGAAATAGACCAATATCTGATTATCAAAAAATATAGATGTTTCTAATCAAGTAGTCGCGTTGGTGTATTTGATTTTTTCAGCTTATCTTTTCCATTTTTAATTGGGTGGTTGGGACAAAGTTACTTGTACCTTTTTAAACAATTCCTAGAGTTTAATCTATACCTTATTTTTAATTGGGTGGTTGGGACAAAGTTACAAGATCTGATATGCGTTTTATTCCTATCGTGTTTGCGCAGATAGTTGAACCAGTGGCGCATCAAGCGACTCAAAACCACCAAAGCAGATAGTTGAACCAGTGGCGCATCAAGCGACTCAAAACCACAAAAAAGCAGATATTTGAACTAGTGGCGCCTAACAAACTAGATGCACCTAACAAAAGACAAGGCAATAGTGTGTCTGTCAAATGTCAAGAAATAGATGCACCCGTCAACAATATATATAACCACATACTTTTTACAGAGGAAGGTTTTCTAGCATCTAATCAAGAACTTTATTCCAGTATGCTCATCTAGTTCTGTTATGTTGTGAGCTTTGACATGTTCTAGTTCTGCTCTAATCCTGATGTGGTTATTGTTGATATGCAGCAGCCTACATTTTCAAGGCTTTTATATCCAGATGATGAGATTAGATCAATGGGAGAAAAACTTGTAAGTTTAACTGCAAATTTTATTATTATGTTCATTGTTTTGGATTAAAAGTCTTCATGATGTTGTTTGAATTACTGCTGATCATGTTTGTGTTAATATTGCTTAGATGGATTTAGTTCTGCTCATGAAGTTCAAAGAAGATGTGCAAAAGTAATTACTACTTCTAGTACAAAAGTTACTACTGCGAGTGAAAGTTGGTACTGCTCAGAGATTAAGACCGCTCGAAGTTGCTAGTTGCTTATAGAGAAGATTATAGATACTTAGGAAACCATTGTAAGCCGACTAGGACTTCTTGGTGTATAAAAGGATGTCCAATTTTATATTTGGTTCAGTTATATACATTCCAATTTTATAGTATTTGAATTTGTTTTGATATATATTTGAATTGTGAAGCATATAGCCACACTTATTAACACTTTGGTCACTGTTTGCTTAGTTCATTGTGTGACTAAATATTACAAAAGGCCACGCAAACATAAAACTTCATGTGGCCATTAGATGATCAATAGTCACACAAAATACACATTTCTTCAAGTTAAACAGCATATGATCACACTTATTAACACTTTTGGCCACTGTTTGCTTAATCATATGTGACTAAATACCCAAAACAAACATGCTTTGTGTGACTAAATATTACAAAAGGCCACGCAAACATAAACTTCATGTGGCCATTGGATGATCAATAGTCACACAAAATACACATTTCTTCACTTTTAACAGCATATGGTCACACTTATTCACACTTTTGGCCACTGTTTGCTCAATGGTATGTGACTAAATACCCAAAAAAAACATGCTTTGTGTGACTAAATATTACAAAAGGCCACGCAAACATAAACTTCATGTGGCCATTGGATGATCAATAGTCACACAAAATACACATTTTTCACTTTAAACAGCATATGGTCACACTTATTCACACTTTTGGCCACTTTGTGTTAAATTGTATGTGACTAACTCCAAAAAAATAACACCCATTGTGTGACTAGATCATCACAAACGTCACATTTATTGTATATTCATGTGGCCATTGGATTATCAATAGTCACACAAAAAACACATTTACTTGAATATATCATCTCAAATGTCATATATATATTATATATTTATGAGGCCAAAAGGACGAACAATAGTCACTCTCAAAAAACATTCGTGTGACTATAAGGTGTTTACGGTCACTGATAATGACTAATCCAACAAAACTTGTGCCTAATTTGTCACACATATTCGGGGTTTTGGTCACTCTTTTTCGATGGAAAAGGCCACGAACTCAACAATGTGACCATATGCCACCTACGGTGGCGGGACCTATGGTGACACACAACGAAAAAAACGTGTGTGACTATATGCATATCGTCACACATTTTTGGCGTGACCAATACAACTTTTTGTACCAGTGTTATCAATAATACGCAGACCTTTCAACTGATAAATGCTCTTTGGAAGATGAGTTATGCCTGTATCTGTTATATCCAACTCTTTCAAATATTCTAAACATCCAATTACTTCAGGCAATTCCTCAATTTGAATACAGCCAGTGAGATCTAAATATTCTAGACGATCCATCTCACAGATGCTGTTTGGAATATCTCGAAAAAATATACAATCCCTTACAATGAGCTTCTCCAAACATTGTAATCTGCCAATATCCTCAGGTAACTTCTCAAGAAGACGACAAGACTTGATTTTAAGAGATTTCAGGTGTTTCAACAGACAAAGACTATCTGGAAGATTTTTAATATCTGTAGACCGCAAACTTAGCTCCTCTAGACAATCTAACCAGTCAAGGTTCTTGGGCGCTTCTGGAATACCACCTTCAAGTTTAAGCTTTCTTAAACATTGTAAACCACAGATGATATCTGAAAAAGAATCGACGTTTAACCGAGCACCGAAACATAGAGAAATAAGCCTCTCATGATTTTCAAAAGATGAAGCTGAGTCTTTTTTATAATAACAGGAAAACTGGAACTCTGGCCAAGTATTGCCGGGATATAATATAGCTGTATCATCTTCAATCAAATGTAACTCAACTGAATGAAGCTCCTTGTGAAACTCAAAGTATTCAAACCTCCCACAATTACTTATGCGTAAGTAGAGAAGGTTTTTAAAACATTCTGCAGGAGCATTTATTTCTTCCAAATCAAGACAACATTCAAGTTTCAAGCTTTCAAGATTTGGAGTCATCCCAAGGTCAAGAGTCCTCAAATTTGCATCGTAACCGAGGTAGAGAGTGACGAGCTTTGGACATTCAGCGGGCATACGAAATTCGGCCATATGTGTACACTTCGAGAGGCTTAGCGTCTTGAGATTTGGAGTAATCCCGAGGTGAAGGGTCCTCAACCTTGAATTTTGGAAGTCGAGAGATCTGAGTTTTGGACTATCAGCAGGCATGTGTAATTTTTCCAATTTATAACAACTATCGATAAGTAACTCCTTTAGATTTGGAGTAACCTGGAAACGAACTTCTACCAAATTCCAACATTGTTCAAGAATTAGTGTCTCAAGATTCGGAGCCACACTAAGGTCAAGGGTCCTCAACTTTGAACACCAGGTGAACTGTAGGAACCTGAGCTTTAAAAAAGGCTGTCATGAGCAACAAAAAATGGAAAGATAAATGTTATTAATTGGTGTAATGACTAATAAAAGAGGGAAAGATAAAACTAGCAATTAATGAATCAACCATTAATTATTCTACGTACCTTTTCATCTCCATCTTTCCAAAATTGAACCATATTGCTGTGTCGCATTTCAAGTCCAACAAGATTATTTGCTTGAAATGTTTTTGGTAAACTTGAAAAAGGATAAACATTCCATTTCAGAAATCGTAAGGCATTTGGAAGGTGTAGACTATCTTCATCAAACTTCCACTTGCTAACTTTCTCTTCATCATCATATCCGACATATGGGCCATACATTTGAAGAAATCTAAGTTCCTTCATGTTTGCGAGACCGTTTAGTAAAATTTCAAAATGCTGTCCATAATATGCAATCATACATTGTGTTGCTTGGGTACCCTGTACAAACAAAAAAAATGTGAAGTTTTAAAAATAAAAATAAAAAATGTGAAGTTAAATTCTAGAATTGAAATGAAATGTTTAGGTTAGGGTTGTTACTAATTTTTATAAAAAATTGGGTCTTTTTGTTTTTTTCTATTAAATTAGTGGAATTAGATGAATGGTTTGTGTTATTTGAGTGTGAATTAAGTAGTTATTTATGAAGTGAAAAAGTAGAAAGAAGGGATGGTGAATTATCATAGTGAGATAAGAATGAAGAAAAAGTGTATTTGACTAGTGATGTTGAATGGCTTGTTGTCATTAAAGCTATTTTTGTATATAATAAGATATAGAGTAAATTGTAGAAATCGTATTTTTTCTCCTGTGAAAAAAACTTGAGATTGATTTGGTCCTTTATATATAAAAATACTATAGATGATTTTTGCAATCTTGGCAAACCAAGGAGGCCGCCCTGCATTTATGAAATGTTTAAACCGCATGAATGTTTTTTTGCAATACACTCTAATAAAATATATCAAAAGACAAATATACTTCACTTTTAACAGCTAATGTAAGTTAGCGTTAGTAAGTTTGGACCAAACTTGTATCGAGTGTTTCATTGTAGGACCACAAGGGCCATTGGGTTCAAAAGAATGTTTAATGATGTAATGAAACAAAATTTTATTTTTGTACAATGATTAAATTAAACTTTTAAAAAGTATATTGACTTTTAGTTTAACAAAAATAACTTGATACTTACCGAGCCATTAGCCAATATATCTTTAATTTCCTCCCTAATCCATAACCGGCTATGCCTTTCAGGTTTATTTTGGTTCTCACGACGAACAATATTCTTGCCCATTTCTTCTATATGGTCATGCATCTCCAACCTATAACTTCCAGAAATATTTATAAGAGATCTCTGCTTAAGAACTCCTAGGCCAACTTTAGGAAAAAAGCCACAGCTTTCAAGCACTATGACCGCATACTCTTCCTTCCAACCTTTCATAAAGCATGCAACATCTAGAAACATTTCTTTGTGATCTTCCTCAAGACCATCATAACTGAGTTCCAATTTTTCCATAGTTGTCTTCAATGGGATTTTTTTTAGTCTTGCTAGTGTATCTTTCCAATAAGGCACATTTTGACCACAAAGAAGTGAACCCGAAACTTTGATTGTTAATGGAAGACCATCAGCGTATTGTACAACTTCTTCTGAAAGCTCTTCATACCCTACAACCGGAATATCTCTATTAAATGCATACTTACTAAAAAGAGAAATCGCTTCTGTGCGCGATAACAGGTTGATGTTATTAATGAACTTCACTCGGTGGGATAACAGAACTTGCTTATCTCGTGTGGTAATGATAACTCTGCTTCCCAATTTGAACCAGTCAGGCGAGCCTGCTAACGCTTCAAGTTGTTCTCTATTATCAACATCATCTAGAACAACAAGAACCTTTCTCCCGCGCAACAAAGTTTTCATCATGTTTGTTCCTTCATGAACACTTCTTACAGCGATGTTTTCGTCACTTAGCACACTACGAAGAATTTGTTGTTGCAACTCTTTCAAACCATACGAAGAGGAATTTGAAACTTCCCTTACATTTTCAACAAATACTTTACCGTCAAACTGAATGGATATTCGGTCAAAAACAACTCCTGCCAAAGTTGTCTTCCCCCCACCTCCCATCCCCCATATCCCTATCATGCGGACATCATCGACATCAAGTTCTAAAGATCGAAGGACATGTTCTATTCGTGTTTCCATCCCTACTAAATTTCCGTCAACACTCGAACTACTCAAACATTTCTTTTTGAAAATAACGTCAACAATTTCCTCGATCAATATGGATTCATCCCTGTAAAATTCATGAAGATCTAAATAATTAGCTCTCAATTAGTTTGATATAATATTAATTCATATAGCAAATAAATTACCCTTTCAACTCTGACCCATCAAGTTTGCCTGCTTCGTTAAAAGCGTCCCTCCATTTTGTTGCAGCCTCGTCATTTTCATGTTTTTTAAAAGCTTCTCCAACCGCCCCACTTTGGTTGCGTATTTCCCTGGGCTCCACATGATAAAAGACTGGGTAAGCAATCCGCTCATCACCACCAGTATGCTCACTTGTCTTCTGACATTCCATAATCTTGACAAGCTCATCTAAGCACCAACGCGAAGATGCATAGTCCTTAGAAAACACAATGATGAAGAATCTCGAGTCCTCAATAGATTTGAAGAGTTGCTTGTTGATCGTTTTTCCTTTTTCAATTTTCTTATCATCCTTGTAAGTTTGAATCCCTCGTTGCACAAGAGCTTTATAAAGATGACTAACAAAGTTATTACGAGTTTCACCTCTAAAGCTTAAAAAGACATCATACTTGAAGCTCTTTTGAGTGGATGAAGTTGAAGTTGAAGTTGAAGCCATTGAAGTTACTGTTGAAGGATTGTATGAAGCAGCTGGATGAGATGAATAACCTTTAATTTCTAGAACAATGGTCAACTAGACAATCGTAATGTGAAGGCAACTGTGTTTTGGTGGAAATAAAATTTTGAGTAACTTGAAGACATAAAAACCACTTATTTGGTCAAATGAAATATTGTTTCATATTCAAAAAAAAAAGTTGCAATTTTTATCCTAGTATTTTTGAGATTAACGAATATGATTAAATAGCTAAATCTTAGCAATTAAATTTTTCATCACAAAATTAAAACTGATTTTTCAAAAGAAAATATCTCAATAACAATTTATGTTTAAGCAAAAAAAAAAAAAAAAAAGTGATTAATTTATCAAGACATGAGCGTGGTCATTTCTTTGTTTCTTAAATAATATCATTACCTAAATCTTTTATATAATAAAACAAAACCCCTATTGGGAATTTTTCATTTCAAGAAATTGGATTCATACCTTATTTAGTAATAATTTTATTTTAAAAAAAAGATTATTTTCTTATTAGGCTATATTTTATATTTATCCATAACACAAGTAGAAGATAAATACAAAAAATATAGATAAGATATAACTAACAATAAGATTAAAATTTTTAAATAATTATCTTTAATAATAAAAGAGTATAATTAAACATCATAAATTAAACAAAACAAAAATTAAATTATTTATTTTTTAATAAATAAAAATATATAATTCAAAAAATTAAAAAAATAAATAAATAAATAAAAAAATAAAAAAACCGCGCGTGCGCTGACATTATAACTAGTTTTAATGAATAACATTTTAAACTAGTCTCTCAAGAAACTTAATCATGCTAATATTAAATGTGTTATTCACATGAATCCTCACTACTACACAAAGAAACCATATAATCCGCATTGAAGGCTTGAGGAATATTATTTTTAAAATTCAAATTGCACATCTATTACATCTATTTATTTATTTTATTCCAACCAATAAATTATTATTTGCTTATTCACTATATATATTATAGCACAACATAACTCGCCCAAGAATAATAAAAAAATGTTTTCCCAGCGAAGAGATATTAAAATATGCTTTATAGTAGACCGAAGAGTAATAAATAACCAATTGTTTAGCCAATAATGAATCGGTTTGGAAAATAAATAAAATTTACAAAATACACCCTGAACTTCTTAATATTTACGACTTCTTTATATATCAAACTTTATTTGCTAAATATCTAACAGATACCTACTGGTTTCTTGAATAAAAAAATACAGGCAAAAAAGCCTCTCGATAACAAACAAAACAAGCTCAATATTGATATAGTTTTGACGTACATACGGTTATATAAAAAATGTTGAAGTTTAATATATATATATATATATATATATATATATATATATATATATATATATATATATATATATATATATATATATATATATATATATATAATTTCTAAATAAAAGAACTTTCAAAATACACCCTTAACTTATCAAATAATTTTAAAATTATCCTAAATTTTTTTAAAAGTATAACGGTAAAAATTAGCCCCGCCGCAACACACTGGTGCCCGACACAACATTCATTCCGAAAAAGACATTGTACAACAACTACAAATATAGCTTCACACAACATTGTTCTAAACAAATACAACACGTATCGGCAAAAAATATACCACGATCTTACAACGAGAAACCCCACACAAACATTAATCGTAAATAATTATCGCAAAAGTTTCTCGAAAATTATCGCTGCAACGCAGCGGGCGCCTCCCACTTGTTCTTTACTATACTATAGCAGAAGAGGCGTGCCGACATATTCGCTTATAATATTGCAAAATCTATTAAAATATTATTTTTTTGGGCTTTGTTGTGGGGCTGTTTGTTTAGAACGTTTGGCCCAATTAATAAACAAATGAAATGAAGTAATGAACAGTTACTTTCTAATAATATTAGTTAAAAAAAATTACAAAAAATACCCTGAACTTCTTAATATTTACGATTTTTTTATATAACAAACTTTATTTGCAAAATATCTAACAAATATGTAGCGGTTTCTTGAATAAAAAAATACTGGCAAAAATACCTCTCGATAACGAACAAAACAAGCCCAATATTGATATACTTTTGACGTATGTGCAGTTTTATAAAAACTGTTGAAGTTTAATAAAAGAACTTTAGAAATGCACCCATAAACTATTATTTTAGTTTGGCCGGTTTTAATAGCCCATCAAGAGCCCTAAAATACGTGAGTCTTTTTCTTTCTATCCGCTAGGGGTGTTCATCGGTTCGGTTATCGGGTTATTCAGTTTATTCGATTCGGTTTGTTCGGTTAATTTGTTTTTCTGGGTCAAACCGAACCGAACCGAACCGAACCGAATTCAAATTTGATTCAACCGAACCGAAAACCGAACCGAATAACCGAAAACCGAACCTCTATAACCGAAAACCGAACCGAATAACCCGAATTATATAATTTTAATTATTTTTTCATTTAATTATATATATTTTTAGAACAATACGAATTCGGTTCAGTTTTTTTCGGTTCGATTCGGTTTCGGTTTTCGGTTATTGTGATATATATTACCCGATCCGTGAACACCCCCTAGGCCCTACTATCCGCATAGATAAAACATAGTAGCTACTCATGTTATCTCAACCCTTCTGGAATTCTCTGAACTTAATATATGTTTCCATGTTTGGCAATGTTTGGCATTTATCTCATCTATCTTGGCATACACCCGCATACTTTTGTATTGCCCAGCTGAACTAATATAGCCACTAGCTTTCCGATAACTATCGTATTGCAGCACAAACTTTTGTAAACCCGGCGGGTTACTGCCACTCATTATATGTATATATTACTTTTGGAAGTTAATATATTTCACCTTTCAAATAGTCTGGTGATAAATGCACCTAAGTACCCAACCTCTACACAAGTGGTCTAGGGACTAGGATCCAAACCTCACTAGATACACATTTAGAGTATCCAGAAGGGTTTGGAACGGTTCAATGCGATACTCCGGTTAGGCCATGTAAATCTAAATCAAAGACTCCTCTCCCGTGTAACATTAACAAGGCCGGGTATACTAACTGGCAAAACTAACATTAGAATAATGAGCTTTAATTTTGTTTACCTTGAATTTTGGTTTCAAACACATTTGGATTCCATTTTGAAAAGGAAAATGTTAGGATTTTATCTTCAGGACTCAGAAGTAACACAACACAGTTGAAATTGAAACTTGAAAGTAACATGTGTGTGTATGTAAAAAAGACATGTAAACACGATCTTGTGTTTTGGTGACGTGGACAACCAAAGGCCATTCAAATGGTCGATGACGTGGACAAACAAGATAGTGTGTTTTGCACATTTGGTTGACATAAGGGAATTTAAAATCTGTCTTATGTTTGGGATTGCAATTTTGTATAGTAAACGACGAAATTAACCATTAGAAAACTGCACAAAACCAACTAAAAACAGCAAAAAATCAGCTTTAAAAACAGCTAAAATCAAGCACAAAACTTCACAAAAACTGCACAAAAACTGCAAAATCAGCACAAAAAACAGCTTCAAAAAATCAGCAAAAATCAGCACAAAACCAACTAAAAATATAGCAAAAAAAACCAACTATAAAACAGCAATTACTAGAAAGTGCAGAACTGTAATAAACACAAATAAAGTTACGAAACATATTATAAATCCGCAAAAACAAATAGTTACATAACCAACTAAAAAGGGACATTTCATTCAGGTTGCATACAAGTCTCTTTATATATTACCCAATTTCAGTTTCAAGATTAGTACAATACATGACGGCCAATTTCTATCAACAATTTTCGAGATAGAAATCAAGGAAGAATAACAATGAAATCGATGACAATATTTATAAAGAAAAAATTGGTTACCTGGATGGTACAATACATGACGGCCAATTTCTATCAACAATTTTTGAGATAGAAATCAAGGAAGAATAACAATGAAATCGATGACAATATTTATAAAGAAAAAATTGGTTACCTGGATGGAAGAAGCTTGTCGTAGATGAAGAGGCAAGATATGAGAAAAGGATATTAAAGTTGCTTCAACCACGCTAAAATTCCTTGGAGAATTCCAAATTTCAAATACCCATAAAATTACTTGTACCAAAGCTATTCTGATCGGATGAATTGGAAGAAGATGCCATTGAAGGTATGCTTAGATGATCATATTAAGTATTAACTCTACTCATTGTTTCGGGTAATTATAAAGATCGATTGCAAAGATAATGGTTAAAAAAGCTGTTGTATGGCAAAAACTATGTAATTAGGGGGATAAACCAAAGTCCATCATTGTTTTTAACGTTTAATATTTGTTTTTTCTTACACTTAAATCGATATAAAATTACATAATCTGGTTATGGATAATAAAAATTCATGCCAAGTGCAATTGTAGTCTTCATAAATCATAAACGTATTGACTATCATCTGTTTAGATACTAAAAAAAAATTAAAAATGGGACCAAAATCGTGAACTTGACAGTCTAGTAGCCTAAAACATTGTTAAACAGGCTCCATGGCCTGCATGTGCAACTTTCAGAACACCACCGTTACATATAAAGTATTTTGACCCTTCAAATTTCAGATATTCAGTTACTGCTGATCAAACAAAACTCAACTTTTTCATGTTAAACAATATCCATCCTAATTTAGAACATATTTATACAAATTGAAACATGGTTATAAACTTATAAATGACTTTATCACTTGAACAATCTATCATGATTATATTCAAACTCATATCAACATTCTACCATTTTCATAAAGATAGAAATTTGACTTTCTGAAGAAGTCAACTCTGTAAGCTGAGCATCATGCATTAACTTATTAACTCAAACCTTGAATGTTACGAGTTTCAAAATCATGTTCTGATATTTCGTTAGTACTGAAAAACATTCAGTAACTTCCATAATAGCCACTCGAACCCCACAATATTCATTAAGAAAAAAGTTGGAAAAAACTTCCTGTATTTGTTATAAAATGATTTGACGATATAGCAGTGAAGCAGATATTGAAGTCCCAAAGTGGCGCAATTACGCACCTAACGTTTGAGGACATTCTTCAGAGATGTTAAAAATGATTGAACCACATGAATAAAGAGATCATGAATGCATGATCCTTTGGTTCAATGGAGTGACAGGATGAATGTTTGAGGTGTTGAGCCTGGCTCTGAGCTGAGGGATGTCGTGGCGCAGCCATAACGCCTGCCATGTCATCGTGGCGCGAGCTGCGTGTTACGGCACCTTGTGCTCTAATTTAGAACATATAAAAACTCCCTTGTAAAATGACAATAAACACACCTTAAATCTGAACCTAAACCCGAACCAAAAATGAAGATTAAGCCACCTAACCCTAAATCCTGGCCGCCTTATTTCAAATTCAAAAACTTTGAAGTTATCCCTCCAAAACCACCTCCCATTTCCACATCAAAAATCACAAAATAAGTTCCATCCTTATTGTCATTTTTTTCCTCAATATTACTCACTACTTTAGCATATGACACATTAGGAGTTTTAGCAGCACTGTTTTCATGAATATTGGCAGAATTACTTTCAGTGTTCTCAATATTAGGTTCATCACTCATCTGTTTTCCAACACTAGTCATATTATTCAGCTTATCAGCACTTACAGTCGGAGTAACAGGGTTAGAAACAGAGTTATCCCCATTGCCAAACACCCCCTCAGTAACCTCATCCACTTTATTTCCTCCATTAAGCATCTCATTATCACAGCCATTTGTACTCTCATTCTTCATCCCTTCACCACCCAGCTCATCAAGTTCATTATCTACATCACTCATTTTGTTACTCAAATTTCTAATAACATGATCACTAAACTTCAATGGAACCCTAATTTGTATTTTTTGTGTTTTCTTTTTATTTGACACGGTTAATTCTATATACTAATCAACAAAACATCGAAAACTACACAATTCAAACAAAACAGGAGAAATTGAATTTTGGTGCCAAATCTTCAAATTTGGGGGATTTCCCAAAACTTAATGAAAATCTAATCATTGTGTGCCCAATGATGAGCTGAATCGAATGATAGTTTTAGAAATAGAATTCGTTAAGAATTCAAAAAGAAATTGAAGATTTATTAATGAAATTTTAATGGAGCGAAAATGGCGGAAAAACCGTTATGGGAGAGAGAATAAGCTGAACCCTTGATAATAAGCTGGCCCTTTATTAGACCTTTTAAATTCATTTGAACGACCTTTTTGGATACAAAACTGACACTTTAGTGGACCTCTTCAATTCATTTGAACCTGTCTTAATTAAATCTGACCCTATTGAATCGATTTGAACCCTCTGATTGTGCAAATAAACCTTTACATGAACTTGTTGTTTGATAATTAACCCATTTAATTAAGACAAATGTAAGGGGTCAAAATGAATAACATAATTAAGACAATCAATAGTGATGTGTGACAAAGACACAATATGACTACACAATGGCAAAATAGAAACCGGTTAGGCTATGGTAGTTTCTTATCACTGAAATGTGTTATCCGGTACAGTTCAATGGAAATCTCAGCGAAATTTGATGAAAGCCAGTAGTTTGACTCACAAGTCAAGAGTTGCGATCCCCTACAAAGGGGTGTAAATTTACAAAGTCTAAAAAGGAATCTTGTTCATCCAATTAGTCAAATATTTGACCAAAATCAATCCAACCGCTCTCATTCAAAAAAAAAAATAATAAAAAAAAAAAAAAAAAAAAAAAAAAAAAAACGCGACTTTCCTAAAAATGGTTAAAACGGTAATTTACCCCACTTCTCTCTTCCCTCCAAACCGCTCTCACTCACTCACAATTTCACGCAGTCACAAAATCTCTCAAAAATCGCGATCTAAATTTGGGGAAAAATTAGGGTTTCATTTTCCGACCATTTTCCGTTCAAAATGATGAATCCAACTGGTAAGGAATACATTAAATTGAAAAAATTAGGGTTTCATTCATGTTTTAATTATTTTTTTTAAACTAATCCAACTGCATGCGTAATTTTTAGAAAAAAAAAATGAACAAATGTATTTGCTTTTAAAAAATATGCATTTTATTATTATTTTTAATTTTAGATTTTGAAAAAATTAGGGTTTCATTTAGATTTTTTAGAATATAAAATGCATGCATAAAGAATTAGGATTATTTTATCAGTTTATTTATTTATTTATTTTGATAATATGATTTTGATTTATTATTTTTTTATTTAGAATCTGGAAGAGAAAAGAGCCCAACATTGTCAGAAAAGAGATCGGAACGATTCCAAAACCGGTCAGCTTTTACAGGTTTTTAAAAGTTTTTGGTTCATCAATAAATTTTGCCGATTATCTATTGTCGATTATCATTAGTTAGAAGTGTATAATAAATAAGAATGAGGTTAAGCAGTTTCTGTATATAAAAATAAAGTTCAGCAGTTAAAATAGATGAAAAAAGTGTTTATAACTTGATAGAAATATGGTTCATCAGTAGAATAATTGTTAAAATAGATTACAATGAGGTTCATCAGTGATAGAATAGTTATCTGGTTTGATTAGAAGTTGTGGATAAATTTTGTTAAAAATAGATTAAGAATAAGGTTCAGCAGTTAAAATAGATGAAAAAAGTGTTTATAACTTGATAGAAATATGGTTCATCAGTAGAATAATTGTTAAAATAGATTACAATGAGGTTCATCAGTGATTAGAATAGTTATCTGGTTAGATTAGAAGTTGTGGATAAATTTTGTTAAAAATAGATTAAGAATAAGGTTCAGCAGTTAAAATAGATGAAAAAAGTATTTATAACTTGTTAGAAATATGGTTCATCAGTAGAATAATTGTTAAAATAGATTACAATGAGGTTCATCAGTGATTAGAATAGTTATCTGGTTAGATTAGAAGTTGTGGATAAATTTTGTTAGAAATAGATTAAGAATAAGGTTCAGCAGTTAAAATAAATGAAAAAAGTGTTTATAACTTGTTAAAAATATATTAAGAATATGGTTCATCAGTAGAATAATTGTTAGAAATAGATTAAAAAAAGGTTCATCAGTGATTAGAATAGTTATCATGGTTAGATTAGAAGTTTTTGATACATTTCTATAACTTGTTAGAAATAGATTAAAAAAAGGTTCAACAGTGATTAGATTAGTTATCATGGTTAGATTAGAAGTTGTGGATACATTGCCATTACTTGTTAGAATAGATTAAAAAGGGGTTCATCAATGATTACTTGTTATCATTGTATAATTAGTACTAACTTGTTAGAAATAGATTAAAAAAAGGTTCATCAGTGATTAGAATAGTTATCATGGTTAGATTAGAAGTTTTTGATACATTTCTATAACTTGTTAGAAATAGATTAAAAAAAGGTTCAACAGTGATTAGATTAGTTATCATGGTTAGATTA
Source organism: Artemisia argyi (assembly GCA_030686995.1). Taxonomy (NCBI): domain Eukaryota; kingdom Viridiplantae; phylum Streptophyta; class Magnoliopsida; order Asterales; family Asteraceae; genus Artemisia; species Artemisia argyi. Next base: position 230,122,387 of record CM060701.1, read on the forward strand.
GAAGTTGTGGATACATTGCCATTACTTGTTAGAATAGATTAAAAAGGGGTTCATCAATGATTACTTGTTATCATTGTGTAATTAGTACTAACTTGTTAGAATAATTTGAAAAGAGGTTCATCAGTTGTTATTTAGAATAAGGTTCAGCAGTTAAAAATTATATGAAAAAAAATTTTATAGTTATTTTTCATTGAAAGATTGTTCATCAGTTGTTTTTTTTATTGTATAGGAAAGAAGCCTATGACGTTAACAACCTATTCTCCAAGTGATGACGACTTTGTTGAACACGCGTTTACTAATAAAAGAACTCGGGGTTCAATAAAAGCTGATCAACCACTTCCTAAAAGAACACGGGGTTCATCAAATCCTGAAATCGCTGCTAAATCTTCCAAACCTTCCAAACCTTCCAAGCCTTCCAAACCTTCCAAACCTTCAAAACCATCAGGTTCATCAAAAACTAATAAACCTGTTCTCTCTGAAGATCTTAAGCCTGGATTAAGTCTTCGAACAAATTCTCCCACCTAACCTAAAAAATTTTCCAACGGTTCTAATAAAAAATTTTCCCGGTCCATTATATGATACAATTAAGAAAATAACAACAGACCAAAAAGAGGCAATATCAAGTTTGATACAATCGAACTTGAACACATTTCGTACACTATCTTTTTACACAGTGCTGCTCTCTACTTAACAAAATCACACAAAGGGTGTTTGGTATTGCATTTAAAAGCAATTATCAGTTTCTAGTGTCGAGTTTCTAGCGCCTGTTATAGTTTATACTATTTCCGACAATTAGGTCAAATAATCAGCTTTAAATAACTACTGTTGATTATACGACTATTTACCAGGTCAGTTAACATAACAATCCTTATTGATGTTTTGGGGGTGCTAATGAGCTAATAACGCTAAATTTGGAAGGCAGGCTTAAACCACTACTCATCAATGCTAATGCAAAGATAAGCTAATTCCTACATTATAACACAATACCATTATAATACCTTCTAAACATCAATAAGCTAATTCCTACAAATCGACACGCGGAAATCAATAGCAAAGATATCACCAAACGAAACAGCAGCTATCACTTATTAACACTTTCTAAATACAAAACGTACATTGTATTATACCTGAGTTAGGGTTTCAATCGGCGATAGAGACGACCGGATAGAGACGGTGCTGGAGTTATGGATAGAAGGCCGGTAGAGACAGAAGACGGTGACGATTAACAATTTAGGCCGGATTTAGGGTTTCGGTGGTGGATTTAGGCCGGATTTAGGGTTTCAGTGGTGGATTTAGGTCCGTTTGGGAGATGGAGATGGATGGATGGTGCAGGTCATTTGGGAGATGGATGGAGATAGAAAAAGAATTAAGTAATCTTTTACTGTAAGTAAAAAATTTTAGGGCCACTTTGGTATGTGGGATTTGCTTGGGTTTTGGATTTAATTAATGCAAATCATGTGTTTGGTTGTGTTTATGGCGTTTAAAATTGGGACTCAACCCCAATGGTCCCACACTTTTCAAAAGTTGGGGGAGGGGTGGGGTTTGATAAATATTTACTACCTCCGTCCCATATTAAGTGTCCACTTTTTTAATGCACAAAGTTTTAAAAGATTCCACTAACTAAACTCTCCACCAATCAAATATTACTTTTACCCACTAAACTTTCATATTATTGGTTGAAAAGTATAAGTGGACACTTAATTTGGGACATTCAAAGATTTCATTATGGACACTTAATATGGGACGGAGGGAGTATGTTTTTGTGCCCCACTTACAACTTTGCTCTTATCTATCTCTATATTTATTTTTAATAATAATATTTTTTATTACAAAAATATTATATAAAATAGTTAATACTATTAAATTTTATTTTCCCTCTTATACATCAAATCCAAATCCAAATCCTAATCTACAACTTTACATTCAAATCCAAATCCTAATATAAACCAATCTACAAACCAAACATGCCCTTAGTTTTGCCAAGACCTTTTTTTTTTATTTTTTATTTTTTTTAAGTAAATCTTTTCCTTACTTTTATTTAGAATGGCTTAAGTCAGCAAATGTTACAAAGAAGGTTTTCGTAACTCTTTGACACATTAGTGGGCATATGTTAAAATTTTACTTTTTTTTTCACTTACTTTTGGTGACTTTATAAAAGTTTTAGTGGGGAAAATTTTTAGTGAGTATATGCCAAAGTTTTACTTTTATAATTTTGTGTTTATTTTTTACTTTTTGGTGTCTTTTAAAAAGTTTAGTGAGGAAAAGTTTTAGTGAGTGTATGTCCAAAATTTTGTAGTGAAATAAGAACACTAATGATTTTTGCACCAATCGAGCTTTAAAATTAACAAATTCTAAGCTCATACTTTGTTCTACTAATTAAACAGCGATTTTACCTTCGCGACATTCAAAAAGACATTTTGGAATTAATTTTGGAAAGTGTTTGATGATTTCATAACTCTATTGAAGACTATTTGCATTATCGGCTTAGTTTGACTTTCTGCAGAATTCAAACTCTATTATGACATCCCTTTACTGACGAATAATATTTTGTCCAATTTTCTAATTAATTTACAGTTCAATATCTAAAGCCGCAAAGACCAAACATTTTGGATCTAATGCAGGTGCAAGGTCATGATAAAAGGCGTATCATACGTGCAATCAAAACCAAATAAAGGCTACATGATTTGTGTTACTTTTTCGAAGTTTCTGCATGCAACAAACGCGGAAAGTGCCGAGGTTTTGCCTAGCCAATCCACTATAAATCATCCCACCAATCTATGAGATCGTTGCATTTCGCCATAGCATCTTCAAATGTTTCCTTGCATTCCTCCTTAATGTCATTGTATTCCTCTTTAAGATGGTTGTTGTATTTCACCTTAGCATCTACGAATATTTCCTTGCATTCCTTCTTTAGATTGTTGTATTTCGCCTTAGCATCTACGTATGTTTCCTTGCATTCCTCCTTAATGTCGATGTATTCCTCTTTAAGATCATTGTATTTCGCCTTAACATCTACGAACGCTTCTTTGCATTCCTCCTTAAGATCATTGTAGTCATCCTTAAGATCGTTATAACATAATTCAAGTTTGTCCAAGGTTTCCTTGAAAGGAAATTTTAGTCTTTTTAAAGCATCTTCCCATTCAAGAGCATCTATACCATAGAGAAAGGAACCCAAAACTCTGATTAATAAGGGAAGACCAGCTGCATAACGTACAACTTGTCTCATTAGTTGCTCTTTGTAGCCATCAATTGGAATCTTTCTTCCAAATGCATGCCTACTGAAGAGACAAATTGCTTCCTTATCCGATAACAAAGCTATATCACGAATCAAATTCACTTTGTGAGCTATCAGTACTTGCGGGTCCCTTGTAGTTATTATAATTCTACTTCCTGGCTTAAACCAACTACACTCACCGACTAAAGCCGCAAGTTGTTCTATCTTATCAACATCATCTAGAACTATAAGAACCTTTCTCCCACACAACTTCTTTTTCAGCATGCTTTTCCCCTCAAGAACACCACTTACAGTGATGCCTTGATCAGTTAAAACATCTGAAAGTATTTGTTTTTGTAATAACTTCAAACCAGACATAGACGGACCTGCTTCTTCCATGACGTTTTCAACAAAGCTACAACCTTCGAACTGAAAGGATATTTGATCATAAACAGCTCTTGCCAAAGTTGTCTTCCCCGCACCTCTCATTCCGTTGATTCCTATCATGCGTACATCAGGAACACTTGTTTCTAAAGATGAAACAACATCCATTACCCGAGTCTCCATACCAATAATTTTTTTTTCGGTAAAGGGGTTAACCCCGGTAAATATATAACCAAAAAATCGTTAAGTACAAATGGAATGTGGCTGAAGTACCACATTAACCTCAAGCAAAGATCTTGAAAAACTAGTGTTTATGACAGGCCATAAACACAACCAACCTAGCTATATTACAAAGCACCTAACTAGGTATAAAAACAAGAAAAATCTTGAATCAAGCGAACGTCCCGCATCCACCCATAAGCACGAAGGGAGCAAGGCGACCCTAGAAGTTTGCCTCCTTAAAAACCCTTTCCAAGAAAAACCCATAGGGAAAAACCTTGGAGTAGGGAAAAAAAGTACAACCCTTACCTGGCACTCCCCTCGTGAAAATAACAAGCACTTGGAATCTTCCATTTCTCCAACAGTAGACGAGATCGAGGGGTTAACTTCTTGAACTTGAAGGTAACCAGCTTCAACCGAATGGTAGAGACAATAACTTGGACCACTTCATCAACATTAGACTTCTTTTGATTAAAAAGTCTAGAATTGCGTTCCATCCAAAGGTAATATGTAGTAGCCGCAAGTAATAACCGAGAAAGAATGCTAACAACAGAACGCCCCTGAGAAATAGGAATCAGGAAGGTGAGTACATCCTCCAACGAAGGTGGGATCGCATCCATGCCGGATAAAGACCGGACTTTGAACCAAACCTGCACAGAAAATTGACACTCAAAAAACAAATGGGGGTGAGAATCCGGAACCGTTCCACAAAGCGGGGATGTAAGGAGACTTAGATCAACGTTAGGCCCAACATCCGATTCCCGAAGCCTATCCTGAGTTCTCAACTTCTGCCTAATAACAAGCCACATATGCACCGCATGCCTTGGAATACAATGGGGAAACCACGGTATATGAAACCAATCGACATGATCTGCTCTTGCACGAAGGGAATCCCAAGCACAAGCAACCGAAAATGGACTAAGATTGCCATCCAAATCACGCCATAATAAACCATCATCAGCATCATCAATTAAATTAGGAACCAGGAGATTAGCTAAATCCGGAAATTTAGTATACCAATCAGCAGGCCATCTCCAAGTCCCATTATCAATCACATCACAAACCGAATCCAATAAGGTTAGACCAGCCCGACTAATGTCTCTAGGAGTGAGCATATCACGCAAAGGACTAATATCACACCACATGTCAAACCAAACAGAAGTAGACTTACCATTGTTGATGATATGCCAAATGAACGGACGAACTTTGGGTCGAATAGCAAGTAACTTATGCCAACCCCAACTAACATCGCCTAAGCAAGGAACATCCCAAAAACTCCTACCTCGAAGTTTGTATGAATGAATCCATTTAACCCATAAAGACTCTTTATGGGTTAAAATACTCCAAATATGCGTGGTCATAAGAGCAATATTAAAATCAGTCAATCTACGAATACTAAGACCACCTTCACGTTGAGGCTTACAGATAGAATCCCACGCCACTTTAGCCTTACCCCTTTTCATTTCCCCTTGACACCATAGAAAGCCCCTCATGAGCTGCTCCAAATCATGAATAATACGAGCAGGGAGGATAAAAATAGAAGCCCAATAAATATGCATCGAAGACAACACGGATCTGATCAATTGAAGCCTACCCGCAAACGAAAGAAATTTATTACGCCAATCTTTCGCACGCCCTTCTAATTTCTCCACAAGAACCTTACAATCCCTATAAAGAAGCCAAGACGAAATGAGAGGAACACCCAAATATCTAATCGGGAGAGAACCTTCTGCAAATGGCATAGACCGAAGAATAATAGCTTTCAAAGCATTATGCACATTACAGAAAAAAGTAGTACTTTTGGGAATACTCGAAACAAGACCCGAAACATTCTTAAAATCCTCTAGCGCTTGCATAATAACATTAACCGATTCAGGATGGCCTCTAGAAAACAAGAAAAGATCATTTGCAAAACAAAGGTTAATAATTCTCTGCTGCTCACACAAATGATGAAACTGAAATTTCGCCGAATTAGAAACCTTCTTCTGCAATATAAGAGTTAAAACCTCTATAACCAATGTAAATGAGTAAGGAGATAACGGGTCACCCTGCCGAAGACCTCGCTTACCTTGAAACCAGCCATGAAGATCCCCATTAACACATATGGGATATGATGTAGATGAAACACAGACCATAATCCAATCAACCCTTTTGTGATGGAAACCAAAACCAACCAAAATAGACCTAAGAAAAGCCCAATTTACCGTATCATACGCCTTTTGAATATCCACTTTAAAAGCACATCTAGGCGGACCTCTCCCTCTATGATAATTCCGCATAAGCTTTTGGGTAAGCAAAATATTATCCGAAATACGACGCCCAGGAACAAACGCAGATTGGTTGATACTAACCAAGTGACCAAGGCTATCTTTAACACGGTTCGCAATAATTTTACTAATGCACTTAAACAAAACATTGCAACAAGAAATAGGCCTATAATCAGTAATCTTAGAAGGGGTAGACACTTTAGGAATCAATGATATAATAGTGTGGTTGATTTCCTTCAGAAGCTTACCATTAGAGAAGAAATCCCTAACAGCACATGTAACATCAAGACCCACAACATCCATGCTTTCTTAAAAAAAGCGACAGTGTACTCGTCAGGCCCTGGAGCTTTATCATCCCCCATCGAGAACATAGCTTCCCTAATTTCAGAATCCGTAACATCTCTCACCATAAAATCAGCCATTTGGGGATTAAGGACATTAGAGAATAAAGAATGATCATCAAGAGGGGTACAATCCCCTTCAACACCCATAAACTGCTCATAATGAGAAACAAAAGCCCATGCAACTGCACTTCCTTCATACAAAATATTAGCCGCATCTCGAACCAATTCAATCCGATTATGAGCACATTTACTTTTAACAACATTATGAAAATAAGCCGTATTAGAATCACCTGCATGAAGCCATTGAACTTTAGATTTCTGCTTTAAAAACCGCTCCTCATCTAATGTTGCCTCCTTAAAAGCAAGAAGGTAATGAGCATGCTCTTCCCTAAGGGTTGAATTGAACGGGTCTTTATCAATAGCACGTTGGACCTCATCTAACTCCTTACGAATATTAGCAACCCTCTTATGAAGGTTACCTTGATTATGCAAAAGCTTACGAAATGGAGATTTCAGCCCCTTCAAGCGTTTAACAACACGATACATAGCACAACCATTAACACTAAGATTCCACCCCGAAGCAACCGTATCAATAAAGCCCTATTTATGCACAAGAAAATTAGAGAACTTAAAAGGTTTAGGCTTGAGTTTGGCCACCTGCGGAATACGAAGGACATAAGGAGAATGATCTGAAATACGGTACAGTTAGAATATAGCAAAAGAACCCGGGAAATCATCACCAAACTATAAATTACCCATAATTCTATCAATCTTCTTTAAAGTTCCATTTGAGCCTCTTGGTTTTTGATTCCATGTAAAGTGCAGCCCCGTACTATTAACATCCGACACCTCCATATTCAAAACACATTCTTTAAATTCACGCATAGCAATATCAGGAGCATAACCACCACAAGAATGATCCTCCAAATTAAGAGCAGCATTAAAGTCACCCAATAACACCCACGGTCTACTACGCATGAATCTAGCATGGCCAGCAAGGTTACTCCAAAGCGCTCTCCGATTAACATAATAGTTATTTGCATAAACAAAGGAACAAAAAATGGTTTTGTTCTCATTGCGAACATTAACCTGAACATGCATAACTTGGTTAGTATAAGCCATAACCATAACATCAACAATATCATCATTCCATCCAAGAATGATCCGAGAGCCCTTATTACAAATATTCCCATTAGACGTCCATTTCCAACGACGACACACCTTACGAAATGTATCATACACACCCGAAGCATCCACATGAGACTCCAAAACATCACACACACTAAGATTATTTTCATTCACAACCTGTCGAACCTCTTTTTGTTAAGGGGAGTGGTTCAAACCCCTAATATTCCAAGAAGCAATACTAAACATCAGGAACATTCAAAGCAGGAGTGCTTGATCCTGGATTATCAAATAAGTTACCAGACTCATCAAATGTGTTCAACACCTCCTTACCTTCCTCATTCAACACAAAATCTGCATCCCCATCAACCGACAAAACATCAAAAGTGTTAGAAGTAGACACATTAGCAGCCAAATTAGGAGAATTTACCTTAGGTGTGGGATTGCTATTCTTCGAAGGAATAGCCTTAGATGTTTGCCTATTCACATTAGATGTGAAGCTATTACTTACATTAGAAGTAGACACATTGGCAGCCTGTTTAGGAGGACCAGTACTAGTACTAGCTTCACCTTGTGTAGATGTATTATTAGACTGTGTGATAGTAGCTTTAGGTCTATACTGCATATTCTTACCCACCGGAACACCATGAGCAACATTACTAGCTTTATTATTAGCACCCTTCTTGTTTTTACCCTTATTATTAACCACTTGTTGAAACCCATCATTAGATTTTTCTACAACCGGAATAGGAACGACTTTCTTAGAACAAGTATCACCAGAATGGCTAAAGATCAAACAAACATCGCACCTTGGAGGTTTCCATTCATATTCCACCCGAATAGTTTCAGAATAAAATCCCAGACTATCAATATAAGGAACACCAACAGTGATGGATTCATTAAGAGCAGTTTTGGAATCAATTTCAATTAAGCAACGAGCAAAACTACTCCTACCCCAAGAATCAATACACATAGAGCTGGTAAAAGAGTCAAGCATAATAGATGTACCAATATGTGTAGCAATAATACTAATTCCATCCTCATTAAAAACCTGTAATGGGACACCATGAAGTTTAACCCACACCGGGATACGGGTTTGTGGAAAACTAGAAGGGGGGTTGAATAGTTTACCGCTTTTTAAATCCTTTTTAGCTTAAATATCTTTTAAAACTTTACGTTTGCTTAAAGATATAAACACAATGTTATAAGTTCAATTCCTTGAAAAGCTTTACATGTGAATAACGATTCTAACTTTACTTGTTTGATTCTTTGAAAAGCTTTACGTTTCCTTAAAGGTATAAACATAACTTTCCTAGTTTAATTCTTTGGAAAACTTTACGTGTGATTAGCAATTCTAACTAAAGCCAATATGTAATAAGCAAAGACAAAGAAAGAAACGATCAAAACACGATTGTTTATCGTGGTTCGGCTACAAGGACTCTTTTTCCTTGCCCTACATCCACGCCCCGATTTTCCAACTAGAGAGTTATAAGCACTAATCAAAAAGCTCCTTTTACCGGCATAGAAAACCTTTACAACGTCGCTTATACTTTTACCGACACTAAGCTAGATGTCGAGTTCTTTTACACGGGTACAACCACTCCCATCGTCGCTTACACTTTTACCGACACTAAGCTAGATGTCGAGTTCTTTACCAAGGGTACAACCACTCCCGTTAGTTCTTTTACAAGGGTACAACAACTCCCTACACACTACGTATTTTGAGGCCTAAAATACTAACCAATCACTTTTACATACATGACACAAATGACGTATAAACTACCAAAGTTTATACATGACCAAGCTACCAAGACTTGCAACTTTAGAGTTGAAGCTTGTATCTTCTTGAATGATCTTATGAAGTCCCTTGCTACATAAGTGAATCACACAAGTCAAGTGTTACTGAGTTAGTTGAGAGAGTATATAAAAATATGTCCCAAAAGGGTTGCTCAAAACTAACAAATGGTTTGGTATTTATAGCAAACCATTCTGCAGGTCTGGCGGATCAGGCGGAACCCTCAGATGGGTTCCGCCCGTGTACCCCCAGGGTTCCGTCAGGGCTGCAGTTGGTTTTTGCAATAAATCTTCCAAACCAAACAAGGTCACATCTCATTACACCTAGTCAAACACAAGACTTGGAAGCAAACATATGGTTAGTCAAACACTCTTTCTTACCATAAATGTATATTGACAAAGCTTGCCCTAAATGTGATGTGACATTACTATTTTAAGAAATAAATGTGATGTGACAAGACACTTTCTAATTTAAGAAATAAAAACAATGTTTAGCTTAAAAGGAAATGTAAACCTTAGTTAAACAAGACTTAAACACTTAAAGTGATGATTTACTCTTAGCTAAAGTTCATACTTTGTCATTAATAAAACTTAGCAAAGATCGTAAAATATAAATAACGTTTTTAGGCGATATTTGTATTAACAATCTCCCCCTTTTTGTTGATGACAAAACATAAACTTTATTTATAAGTAAGTCATAAGATTTAGTATTAAGTCTTATAAAGTTAGTATTAAAACTTGTTTTTGCTAAGAGTTAGCGAAGCGGAAGTATAAATAATTAGAACAAGTTTAATATAAATTCTCCCCCTTTTTGTCAAAACAAAAAGAAGAGTTGCGAAGCGGAAATATGCACATGCTCCCCCTTGGATGATACTCCCCCTAAATTGAGTGCCAAGAGAGGAGACATGGATTTTGAACCTACAAAAGAGAAGTTAGTTTCCGCACAAGACAAGTCATTAAAGCATTTCATGTCTAAAACACAACTAAGAGTTGCGAAGCAGAATAATGCAATACTCATGCTCCCCCTTGAATATTACTCCCCTAAATGGAGTTTCAAGGAAGGAAAAAATGGATAATGAACCTTCAAAAGAAAAAAAGTTAGTTTCTAACATACAAGATTTATGTATGCTACCATAGCAAGGTATAGTTAACTCCTCATACCTAAATGGTCAACAAACAATGCAAGCCTTGTTGTAGAATAAAATTCATTTCATGTAAAATTTTGACTCTTAGAGAGTCAAAGACAAGAAATTAAGATGACAACATCCTACTAAAAAAAACTAAAAATAAACTAAGAACATAAAATACTACTTAGGAAATTATCATTTTCCTTAGTGAGAAATATTTTCCAAAACAAGGCAAATGTTGTTTAGGGATGAAAATGTTTGTTGGTGGTTGTAGCGGGTTTTATTTTGAAGGTTGAGGAGGTGACATGGTTTTGGTTTGTTGGTTTAAAGGGAAACATTTTTCCAAACGAAACGGTTATGTTTCATTTTGGAGACTCTAATGTTGAGGTGGATGAGACAAGGATGCTAGACGATCCAAAATGTGGTTTAAGATAAACCTCATTTCTTCGGATAGTTCCCTAATTTCCCTTCTACACCCTTCACTAATGTGAGCGGTTCTTTCACAATTTTCGCAACCATGGCGGGGAAAGTTTGGTGGAAGAGAGGTTTGATTTGTTGGTGGTGGATGGTTTGAGCTTGAAGGAGCAAATGTGGATGGTTGAGAGGTGTTTTTGCTTCCTTCACTTGTTGAGTGTAATGCCGTATTGAATTCCATAACATGGTTGATTTGAGAATCAACCATTCGTTTGAAGGCATTTAGGTGATTTAAATGAGTGTTTAATTCCTCATTCATGTTTGGAGGTTTTTCCCATAAGGAAGCTTCTATTTTCTTGTAGGAAGAAAGTAGAGATTCAAATTGTTGGGAATGTTCTTGTGGTGGAGGTTGTTGTTGTTGTGGTGGTTGTGGTTGTTCTTGTGGTTTAACAAGGTGACGGAAGCTTGGTTCTCCGTAAGGATCACCATAAAGGTTTTTGTAAATGGGGTGAAATACAAATGATTGTCGATGTGTATGACCTTGATCATTTGGGAAGATTGATGGTCTAGCATAACGGTAAGCCAACCGTTCTACTATAGATGAGTGATGGGGTTCATCATCTAGTTGCTCACTAGGTTGTTGTTGGGTTTCCATTGGAGCAATGGTGTCAAAGAGTGAGAAGGATGGTGGGCTTGATGATTTAGGTGATTGGTTATCTAAGGTTTCCAAGTGGGGTAGTGGTGATGTTGGTGGTGTATGGAAAAGTTCCATTGGTGTAAGTGTTGGTGATTGAGGTGATGGAGTTTGAGCTTGTGATGTTGACTCACTTGAAGGTCTAGTTGGTGATGGATTAATGGCTATGTTGGTGTTGCAATGTGGTGGAGTAGCAAGATTTAGCAAATCTTGAATAGTGATGAGGTTGTTATTACAAGGTGTTGAGGATGGAGTTGAGGTAGTAAGGTTAAGAAAATCTTGGATAGGTGAAGAGATGTTAAGTGAAGCATCACTTGAAGATGATGAGCTTGACTTGGTGGTTTTGTTGAAGCAACAAGTTTTGACACTAATCCTAGCGGTTTTTGCAACGGATTTTGATGACTCGGATGAGGTGTTGGATTTAGTCATTGCAAAGGTTTGGTTTTAAAGTTTTGAGAGAAGTAATTTTGATGGTGATGGTGTGATTAGAAGTGTTGTAAAACTTCCAAATTTATAGGATGAAAGAAATGTTGAAAGGGTGTTTGGATTTGATGTTCTACCATACAAAAATTGAGGTTTCTAATGATTTAGAAAATTTTCATGAACATGTCAAATCATTGGATGTTAATCCAATGGAATTGGGTGGAGTAAAAGACCAACAAAAGCACTCAATGCTTTGTGATCATGGAAAGTGGTTTGGTTGAAAATGTATCAAAGGTTTGAAGGATCCTTTAAAAGGGTTCCTTTGGTTAGTTATGTTTTGAATTTGAATTTTGGCGGGAAGTGTCTTCCTAATTGTTTTAGTGAGTGAGGTTTTTCTAATATGGTTATTGGTGGTAAAGGAAGATGTTTCTCCCTAAAGAAAATGGTTTGATACTTTACGAGTTTTGAACTAAAAAAAAAATGACAAATTTTCTGCAGGTGATTGGCGGAACCTTCACGTTACACAGGCGGAACCCATTTGAGGGTACCGTCTGGTCCGTTGGGCCAATTCTGGGTTTCCCAGAAAATACACTGGCGGAACCCAATTTTGGGTTCCGTCAGATCCGCCAGGGCTGAAAATTTTGGCAGTCCGCGATTTTGACCCGCGAAACGATTTTCAAATTTTTCGAAAATTCTTAAAAATGAAAATTTATTATATGTATGATTAGGAAACACAAAAATTGGGCATGTAGAAATTCATCTCTTAGGACTTTGACCGGGGGCTAGCGATCTTCACTTAACTTAGTGAATTTTACCATAAGCATAAAAATTGACAAGTACCACAAATATTGTCATTAAGCATAACGGATCATACAAAACATAATCCATCAAAAGTACTAAAGCATGAACAAGAAAAACAATACAAAACACATAGTTTAACACATACATGGTTCTAAAATCTTCATAATCCAAACACTCCTTAATCACTCTTCTCACAATCGGTCTATCTTCTTGTTGAGCTTACTTAGGTACCTTCCAAAGCACTTGAAGATTCCTTTCGTTTGCTTGAATTCTTTGGATGAATTCTTAATGACGGAGAGTTCTTGAAGGTAATCCAAAGGAGGTAACTTTGAGTTAGGAAGATTATCGTTCTCGCTCATGTCGGATGATGATGATGAAGGTGAAGGTGAGCGAGTGCGTTTGCCCTTAGTTTTGAAGACTCGTTTATCACTTAGAGGGACGAAGATATGAGGGACAAGCGAATAGTCAAGGCACATTCCCTTCTCATTAGGAGGAATGGGTGAGATTGCTCTAAAGAAGCAAGTAAGAAGCATTTCATAAGGAAGAGCGGTTGTTCCAACTAAAGGTATGTCGGCCATTCTTTTGGCTAGGTAGTAGGCTAAGTTGAATGGTTGACCGGTGGAAATGCTATATAGCATGTAGCAAAGGCATGTGTTGACATGATCTCTATTTCCTATGGTACTTATAACGTTAGCTCTAAGAATTTCTTCCCACTTCTTAAATTGTGGTTTAAGCTCATTGAGCTCCATACCAAAAGGATCCTTATCCACAATATTCCCCGAACGATTCTTCCTAGTGGTAGAGGTTCTAACAAAGAGATGTTCCTTAATTGTTTCCTTACTAACTAGAGGGTTGTCGTATGGATGAAAATGCTCAATTGAGTCAAGGCTTGAAATAGGCCACTTATCCGTGTAAAGACAAGTACCCACGTTTGGGACACCAAAGATGATAGCTAAGTCTTTTAAATATATGAAATTTGGTATTTGATTTGTTGTGAAGTTTAATGATATCTTACCAAAATCATCTGTGGAGAGGTTTACAGTTGCGTAAAATTCTAAGATGAACCTAGGACAAATTGGCTCATCAATATCAAGGAGACAATCAAAGTTGATTGCGGCAAAGTTTTGGCGAATAGATGTTCCTTCTAGAAAGGATGGATCAATTGTTCTACCTTCGTGAACATAGCGTTTTTCTAATGCCTTAAAGGTTTCTACTTGAACTTGGTTGAGACCTTTGGTCCTATGGTGTTTAGGCAAGTACTTAAGGGTTTCCTTGTGATCGGATTGATTTGCGTTAGGCATGTTGACTCCTAGAAAAACACAAAATTATATGTTAATGACTTTTAATCAATGTGGATGTTCTAATGTGTTCCTATATGCAAACAATGTGGAGACTTGGTTATCTTGACTCATTTTGATGCCCAAATTGTTTTGTTTGCTAAGTTTTGTTATAATAACAAAAGATAACCAAAAACTCTCCTACTTGAATGTGTCTTCGATTGAATGTACCTGAAAATACATATTAGGTATGTATTACCTTTAGCATTCAAGAGATAATATGCAAGTGATGTTACAATAATGTTTTTCATTTGTTTTAACAATGTGGTGATGAATCATGTTCTAGTCTTGGATTGCAATTTTTGAAAGATAATGCACTTGGTGTGTTTGGAAAATCAAAGTAACAACAAAAAGTATACAATTCTTAACTAATGGAAGACATGATTGGCTAGCCACCAAGTTTTTCATGAATCAAGAAGTTTTATGCATAAACCCTAAGATTCTAGTTAATGAATGTGAATGAGAATGTTATAATTGAATCAAAAATGCAATTGTGATTAGAACACTTACAAAGTTAATTGGATTTGAAGAGATTTGGTTGAAAGCCCTAAATTTCGTATGGTTATGTGTTTTTGAGAGGGTGATGGCTGTTTGAAAGTGAATGATTAAGTTAAGAGGGTGTTTGGTTTTGGAATTAAAAATAAAACATTCTGTGGCTTTGACTATCACACCCCACAATTTCAGGTCATTTTTCAAAACCTCAACATCTTACTATTCACCAATTACTATTTATCGATCACTATTCATCATTTTTGAGGTCAATTTGATATTCCGAAAAATATTCAAAAATTTCACTATTCACATGACACTATTCATTCCGAGAGAAAACCACTATTCGTGTGCATTACTCATTTCATTGTAAACTTAGTTTACGGGTATTCAAATTCACGTAACCGTATTGGTTCAGAAGCGAATTCATGCATTATCATTGGGACATTTCATACGGACAAGAAATAGTCTGCATATTATCATTATGGCACTTGCATACTATTCCACTCGTAGGATATTTAAATTAGTATTTTTCGTATAATTAACTTTTACGTTTAATTATTTCTAAATAAACGTTAACACGCGATCAATAATGTGACTAACACGTCCGACGATGATCCCAATATACTTTTATATTCAGTTTAATAATATAAAAATTATAATATTAATTTACCCGGTGTTTTGGAAATTTATTTAATTATTATCGTAAGTTTACTAAAATTACGACGTTTTTGTAGAAATTAAGTAATAATTATCTAAACACTCAATATTTATACCCAACATATTTTTACAATTTTTACGACTTTATTATGTCCTGGTTAACTCCGTTAAAATTTATTTTTAATTAACTCGGTACCCGGTATTCCCAAAAACTAATAATATACACATAATTATACCAAATACTCACCAACTATCTTACACATTCCCACTTATTCTTCCCCCTCCATTTTGCCGCCCCCCCCCCCCCCCCCTCCATGATAATCCTCTTACACACTTGAAATATTTCTACTAACTCTTAAATGTGTCATAGAGTTTTTATATAAAATATATATATACCAATAATTCACATTTCTCATCTCATTTCACCAAATCTACAAGTAAACTTTCTTTCTTCTTTGCTCTCTTCTTGGGCTCGGCAAACAACAAGAAAACAAGCAAGAAAACTTAATTTTCCAAGCACTAGTAATATTCAAGTATAGTTGGTACTCCTTTTTGGGTTTTGAAAGATAAACTCAAGGTTTACATAGGTTTTTCATCCTCAAATCTCATTCATCCTTCAAGTAAGTGTAAGAAACTTATCCTTATGATTTTATCAAGTTTTTGCAAGTTTCATATGATATATATACTAGATCTACATACATATGCTATTTATACCACTTCATTTTTAAACATAACTAACTTTTGAGCCCTAGAAAGTGATTATAGTTAGATCCTTGTTAGATCCACTTGATTTATGATGTTTAGGAACCCATGAGACCCTAAGAAGGTGTATGGTAGGATTAGACTAGTTTTGTGGTGATTGAAAGTGGTTTGGTTGAAGTTAGAACTAGATTGGAACCCTAGAAGTGGTTTTTGAAACAAAACAAATACCTACTGTCACCATTTTTAAAACGTGGGAAACTCAGTAGGTGATGGGTAATTTTTGACCAAAGATTTAGAAAATAATTTAAAAAACGAATCCGTGGGCGAAAGAACGGATTAAAACGAGCTTATAACGAAGAAGTTATGATTTTTGCAAGTTAATTGACGAAAACTATTTTCTGAAAAACTGCATGCTGTTTGACATTTTTCGACGGACAAATAGAGGCGTTAGACGTAACCTAGTGGAGCCGAGCTATCGAAAATATATTAGTACATACTAAAACGAATCCGTGGATATAAAGAACGAGGAAAATGAGCTTAAAATGACCAAGTTATACACGTTTTAAAATCGTCAAAACTATATATATATTTAGTCACTACTAGAAAATAATATAACTACGTACTAAATGACATATTTTCTAGATTTCTTATTCAAGGATTAGATTCTTAACAAACGAAGTACGTACGACCCAAGGTTTATTTATGTGACTACTAGACGTTATTTTAAGGTTTTCAAGACAAGGAATATAACACTAACATATTATATACGATATACTACGACAAGTTTGTATACATCTTATTGGACTTATTTTTCCTAAGTATAGAAATTTCCTACTTTGACGATAACAAGTATTTCCAAGTTACGAGTGGTATAGGTATCATGTGCATGATTATTCATTACAACATTTCATGATCTAAATTAGATCATATTCATTCATTTAGGTTGCGGCTAGTGTACGTGCCTTGTTGTCCCGATCATTTCATCTCATCGTACTATCACTTAAGGTGAGTTTTCATAGCCCCGTTTTCAATTACATATTTGATTTCAAATCCCACGGGGGAGAATACATTGCATACTTATTTTCTGTACATGCCAAAGTATTAAATTCCATACATTGCTTAAGTTGCCTTCCTACCAAGTTAAGTCCCCTTTATTATCATGGACCGTTAATTATAATGCCAAGCGAGAGTGAGTGAATAGATCTATTGAGGGTGACGCCTCCATTCGTGTTTGGGTTGCTCCAACGGGTACGAATGCATTTCATGTCTAAACTATATGAGTGCCTGGTAAACACTCTTTTGGGGCCAATACAATATTATGTCTAGCTTCGGGGTCATGAGCTTAAGAGACAATGTAGCATTTTGACATTTTTGTCGGTTTACTTTATACTTGTGGCTTATGTACATACGATTTAATTTACAAACCTATGATTATTCACCAACATTATTGTTGACCGTTTTCGCAATGTATTTTCAGGTAACTAAGACATATGTCTCATGACATGCATGGAGTCATTTCTTTGAGAATCAAGGATGACGCGTCTCATTTTGGATTTCATGCACTTATGAACTATCGTTTGATTGTACTAAACTTATTTACTTAAACTTTCCAACTCTTTTGGGACCTATGTTTTATAACTCTGAATATTTTGAATGAATCAAACGATGTATTTTCTAAATGACACTTTAGGTCGTTCAATATAACTGTAACTGTGGTGCTATGACAGTCACCCCCAGGTATTCCATTCCGCTGCCATTCAGGTATTTTGGGGGTGTGACAGATTGGCATCAGAGCTAAGGTTATAGCGAAGTAGGATGCATCATGGACCCTAGACTATAACCACATAATCATAGCATCTCATCATTTCATCATAAGTGCATATTTATTTATTTTTAGGTGATTCCATTATACGAGTTATTTATTTTTATTTCACCTTGGTTATCACAGAGTTATGTCTTCAGACCCAAACATTGTCATACTTTACTCTGTCTCAGACTCTGATGTTGAGGGTTCTTTGTCTTCCACTGCTTTTTCACCACCACCCATTCCTCCTGTACCTGTGTTGCCACCTTTGGCACCAAGTGAGGATACCGAGCCTTTTGAGGAGGAGGAGACGGCTCCTACTCCTCATGTCTCTCCTATTGCACCACCTGAGGTTACCCGTGTACCTACTGACATATCATCCCCTGCTACTACTATTCCCTCAGAACCAAGACTTATGTTTCCCCGTAGTAAGACCACTCTAGTTGCTAGGAAGAGTGTTCGCCCTGCTACATCTACTTTTAGGATCCCTGCTATCCCTACAGTACCTACACCACCACCAGCCATACCCACTACTACTTCTATATCTACCTCACTCTTGCCGCTCAGGAAGCGTGCAAGGTTTACCACCCCAGCTTCACCTACTACTGAGACTGCTGACCTTCCACCACCACCAGTATACCATATAGGTGAGAGTTCGAGAGCGGCTGCTGCTAGGGGGCCTACAGCTGTTACCTTAGAGGATCAATTAGGGGTTCAACAGGAGCAGGTTGATAGTTTGGGTTATAGGGTTGATGAGGTTATCACTACTCGACTTGAGGCGGTCGAGGAGCAGGTTGAGGGATTGATTTTAGGCAGAGTTAGCATCGATGTGTTGTATCATGGACTTGAGGCACGACAGGAGATGCACCAGGAGCTGATTGATCAGCTTAGAGATGAGCTACCTGTAACCACCGGTAAAATTCCACATAAATTAAACTTATATTTAAATGTTTATCACACCAATTTTTTTTATTTATTAAATGTTATCAGTTAAACTATTCATAATAATTAATTAATATGACGTAACTCATATTCACCTAGGTTCATTTTGGATACATATTTTATTTACGTCAAGTATCAAAGTTTTCAATTTCTTATTTACCACTTTACGTCATTTCGTATTCAACATTTGAATATAACCTTTTATATTTATTAACATGTTCATAAAAACTCTAAATGATTAAAATTATAATGAAACTCAAATTAATGATATTTATTTTTAAGAAATATAAGAGTACAAGTTTATCAAGCTCAGGTACAAGTCAGTAATGCATGAAGACTAATAATATTCATTATAAACCTCAGTGTACTTCTTTTTCACATTGTACAAGTCTTTTATGAACAAGCATTCAAAATATATTTTCTTATAATTAATAAGCCTAAGTACAAGTCTTTAAACTTAGTGTACAAACCCTTGATGCATGAAACCTAAAAACTATACTAATCTAATTATACTTAAACTAGTTTATATTTGTTCCAAACCTAATCAAATATTAACAACATATTTTCTAAAATTCATGAACCCTAGTACAAACCTAATAACCATATGGTACAAGTATCTAATGCACAAAATCACATTTTTATTATATTTACATATCATAAAACTAACTTATACTTACTTTAAATTTACTAATTATTTAACATACATTCTCTACATTTACAAATATAATGTACAACTCAAGTAAGCCCATGATACCACCCTCTAGTGCTTAATTCGATTTCCCTTTTATTTTCTACACCATATGTTCCATGCTCTCTCAGTCAATAACTACCTAGGTGTTCACTTAAAAACCATTCGAATTCAAAAGAGTCCAAGTATATGTGTAAACTTTAAAACCATTCAAACCAACCACTTAAAACATGGACATACAGGCAACACATCATCATGTATCCTCATTCCATAACAAGATGACTAAACATGAAACCTTAAATTACCTCTTCTATATAAATCGATCCACATTTTACCATCCATTCGAATTACACCATACAAGCCTTCATGGACAACTTCTAAACACATCACCTTGTCCTCTACTCTTGTGGCTAAGAGTCGAACAAGACACCTTGTTCCCTGGATTTTTGACAAAGTACACCAAGCCTTCTATGTGTCTTCTATAAAACCACTCGAAACAATAGGTTACAAATCAAACCGTGTGTCCTCTTTTGAGTCCATTAGCCTTAAGTATCAAACCCCTGAAATTCTTCCTATAAATTCGACATACAAGTACCAATTTCACTCATCCCTCACTCAAAACAGCAAATCACTCATTCACTCATACACCTACTGCTATTAGAAGTACCTTAGAAGAGTTAGGATCAAGTGGATTAGGAGTTTGAAGCTTGGGAAGCTTTGGTTCTAGTTGAAGCTCAATATAGTCGAACCTTTCCACCATCAATTTCTGTAAGTCCTAGCCTTTCTAATCTCTTTAGCTCATGATAATACTTCATTTTAATAAGCTTGAATCAAATATTAAGCCAATACAAACATTTCCTTTCTTCTTTTGTTTTTCTGTTTTGGTCGAGACAAACAAACACCCTCTCTATTATACTCTAAATTCTATGAGCACATATAAACTTAACAATCAGTTAGGAGAAATAAAAACGAGAATACAGGATTTTGAATCACCTAAAACGGACAAACGAGTCAAAAGTTATGTCGATTTGAAGTTATATAAAAACTAAAATACCTACTGTTACAGCAGGCAGAATCACGTAAAACGAGGCATTTCTGGTCCGTTTCGTCGAAAACTTAAAACATGAAAGTTCTCCGGAACGACGTTTTCTTCAAAATTTCTTTAGACCTCGAGTCATGAAAACGCATAACAAAGGGTGTTTTTAATTAATTTCAGAACAGTTTTTTAAAGGGACAGCAGCAGAGCTGCTGCTTTGGACCTAAATTTCATGTAGTAAACGTGCTTCTAAAAATCTGGGTCTTGACATGGTTAAAGTACACTAGAAGGTCTAAACATAGGAATAATATGGAGTAGCCTTGTTTTTATTCAGCCCTACTTATGGGTGTCAAACCTGAAAAAAATCAGCTTTTAAATACTTAGTTTTTCTAATGTAAAAAAACAGTTTTATACGCTCCACTTTAGTGACTCGTTGTGAGCAAACCGTAATACGTTAGAACCTCTAGTTTGAACCTATAAGAAGACCTCCTAGTAGACTACTAAAAGGAACAATAACGTAGTAGAAACCTCTTCGTGTCTCGTGTATAATTAAGCTCACTTTTGGTCGAAAAATCCGTTTTATAAACTTTTCTTTTGATTATTTAGAACAAATAAGCTAACATTATAAGTAGATAAGCTGATGAAAATTATTTATAAACCTGTTTTAAACTTATATAAAGAAGTAGTAGAAAGTTGGATTTATTTTCGTGGCTAAAAATGCGTTTTCATTGAAAAAGGACATCGGCTGTAAGTTATATTTGCATGAGGGGTATATATTGCCAAAACTATAAATAATTTTATATTTTGGACTTGAAATAAAATAAACTTAAGGTTAAGGGTAGAAAGTGTCAATTGACCAAAGTTCAAGGGTAAAAGTTGCCATTTTTATATAGTTCGAGGGTAAAATTTGTCAACTTTCGAAACATGAGGGTCTAAAATGAAAATATTGTAAACCCTAATTAATTATTATTATTATTATTATTATTATTATTATTATTATTATTATTATTATTATTATTATTATTATTATTATTATTATTATTATTATTATTAGGGTTTGGAAAGTAAACCTAAAACATGTTTTGTACCGTAACTAACAAACGAGTATCCATTTAACGAACGGACAGAACCAAACCTTACAGATAAGAAAACATAATAAAATAATATTTATGAAACTACATATTGGCTCGATAAAATATTTAACCGTTAAACCAAAACGAATCGAACATTGAAAAACTTATATAATCAGAAGCAATTACTAAAAACTTGACCTAATAAATCAGGTTTCAAGCCGGAGACGTTTATCAACTTTATTTAACTTTGTTTTCCATCCAGACTGCCCAGGTGAGTTCACAGTCCCACTTTTCATACGTTTTTCCAAACTTCTGGGGAGATACATGCTACAAACCGAACACAAGTATTTTCTGTATGCTATCTTGATTTATATTGCCTAAGTTCCCACTGTCGCTTTTCTTGATAAAAGTCCCTCATATCATGAACCATTAATCACTTGCGAGTGAACGCGAATATGGTAAATAGATCTATTGGAAATTGACGGCCCATTTGTACTAGCCGGATAGATAGCTATAAGCTAGCCGGATTGATTGACAGATGTACTATATTTGAGTTGCATAGGAGCCTGACAAACTCCTACCTGAGGGCATTATTACTTTCATTTGGTTATGTTAGTAATAAAACATTATCTCGGTAATGTTCCAGCAGTTAACATTTGCGTTCATGAGGCTTAGAGCAATATATTGACTTATTATTACTCAACTTGGGTTCAAATAACCTTACTTAAACACTATGGATTCACTCAACCTTTGTGTTGACGCTTTTAGCATGTTTATCTCAGGTCAATAACAAACAAGGATGGCATGGAAGGGCATGGATACGGAAGGAAGGCTAAGATTTTATTATTCTTTGATAAATTATTGGATAAAACGTAAACTACTGGGATCTCATTTTGTAAACTCTGATATTTGAATAATAAAATTTCTAAAACAACTCAATTAGAGATTGTTTTCCTATTATTATAACTGTTGTGCCGTCGAGTAACACCCAGCTTTAATTCCGCTGCGTATCCCAAATTTGGGGGTGTTACACTACCTGAGATACGGGATAGAGCCCAGATGACACAGGAGACTCAGGGTGAGCAGGCACACCAGTTGGCAGTGGCTCAGGAGAGGTTGACTATGATGGAGGGCAAGGATGCTGCTCTTCAGCTTCGAGTTCAGCATCTAGAGGAGATTGTCGTCATGATGGATAGGGAGATCCGTCGTCTTAGGAGTGCACCTGGACCATCTAGAGCACCTGGAGGAGCCTAGACGTAGACTTGTATTGTATTAGCTTTTACTATTTTCCTAGTCCCGAGGTGTGGGACATAGTTCAAGAACTTGTAGTCTTTTGGTTGTTGTACAAACAAATATATCAAGTGCGACTCTACTATGTTGGAAATGTTGTGCTATATATTATATCGGTCCATGTAGGCCGAAATTTTCATGTATTATATTCATGCGTTGTGATTATATTTATGATGTTTCGTGGTTGCTCTTTATTGTTATCGTATTTATACAGGTTGTGGTTGTATTTATACAGGTTGTGGTTGTATTTATACGTGTCGTGGTTGTATTTATACATGTCGTGGTTGTATTTATACAGGTTGTGGTTGTATTTATACATGTCGTGCTTGTATTTATACAGGTTGTGGTTGTACTCATACATGTCCTGGTTGTGTTATTACTCGTTGTGGTTGTATATATATACATGTTGTGGGTGTATACCTTTGGTACGATGACTATTTCTATTATGATTTTTCTCATGGTTGTTTCCATTGTGATTTATCAGAAGTATGGCACCAAGGAAGGGTAAGGCTGCACCAGAAACACCCGTTATGACTCAAGCCACTATCCGCAAGTTGGTCAGGGATAGTATTGCAGAAGCTCTAGAAGTTGAGAGAGCTGAGGTTGCTGCAAGAGCTGCTGAAACTGCTTCTAATACAGGGACGGTTGAACCACCCAACAATAGGCGTGAATGTACATGGAAAGATTTCAAGATTAGTGATCCTATCAAGTTTAAGGGCACTGAAGGAGCGGTTGCTTTGATCCGCTGGTTTGAAAAGACTGAGAATGTATTTCTCATGTGTGGTTGCCTGGACGTCAGCAAGGTAAAATTTGCTACAGGTATGCTTCTTGATGAGGCTATGTCTTGGTGGAATTCTTATGCATAGCCGATTGGTATGGAAAATGCTTACAAGCTAACTTGGGATCAATTCAAGAAATTGATGACAAAGAAGTTTTGCCCTCGTACTGAGGTGCAAAAGTTGGAAACAGAATTCTATGAGCTGGTAACTAAAGGCGATGACATCGAGACCTACATCAGGAGGTTTCAAGAGTTGGCTGTACTATGTCCAACTATGGTTCCCGATGATGAGAAAAAGATGGAAAACTTCATTGGTGGACTGCCTGAAAGTATTCGAGGGGATGTGATTTCTTTTGATCCTCAAACAATGGAAGAGGCTATCCGAATAACTCAGAAACTCATGGTCCAAGTGGTAAAAGGAAAATCTGCTGTCAACAACAATAACCGTTCAAACAACACCAACTACAACAACACTCGAAACAACAACAACTATAACAACAATCGAAACCGCAACTATCCCAATAACCGAAACAACAACCCAAACAATAACAACAACAACAACAAGAGGAGGTTTGACTACAACCAAGGTGGAAATGCTATTCAGCCACCACCTAAGAGGCAAGAAGTGGCAAGGGCCTATGCTGCAGGGCCAATCGAAAGGAAAGGATATGAGGGTAATCTACCCAAGTGTGAAAAGTGTCAGAAACATCATAACCCAGGACGTTGCCCAGATCCATGTGGCAACTGCAAGAAGATTGGTCACTACACCAAAGATTGCAGAATTCCAAACTTGGGTAACAATCAGAAACCACCAGTAAGATGTTTTGGCTGTGGAGAAATTGGACACTTCAGGAATGAGTGCCCACAGAAGAAGAAGCAAGGAGTTGGAAACCAAGGTGGAATGGCTCGAGGAAGAGCTTATGTTATGGGAGGAGATGATGTCAAAGAGGACCCGAATGTTGTTGCGGGTATGTTCCTCGTTAATAATCGTTATGCATCCATTTTATTTGATTCAGGAGCGGATAGAAGTTTTGTTTCTATTGCATTTGCACCTTTACTTAACATAGAACCAACCCCATTAGACATTTCCTATATCGTTGAATTAGCCGATGGGTCTTTAGTTAACACCAACACCATTGTCCGTGGTTGCACTATAAATTTCCTAAACCACCCATTCAATATAGACCTTATGCCCGTAGAACTTGGAAGTTTCGACGTTGTTATCGGTATGGATTGGTTATCCCGACATCGAGCGAGAATTATTTGTGATGAGAAAGTTGTTCACCTTTCTTGTAATGGTGAAACTTTGGTTGTTCGTGGAGAGCGAAGTGGAACTAGACTCAGTATTATATCATGTATTAAAACCGAGAAGTACATAAAGAAGGGTTGTTATGCATTCTTGGCTCACATCACGGAAAAGAAGTCGGATGAGAAACGACTTGAAGATGTGCCAATTGTTAAGGAATTTCCAGAAGTTTTTCCGGAATAATTGCCAGGACTTCCGCCTACACACCAAGTCGAGTTTCAAATTGAATTAGTGCCAGGAGCTGCACCAATTGCACGAGCACCGTATAGACTTGCACCTTCGGAAATGCAGGAGTTGTCAAATCAATTACAAGAACTTTTGGACAATGGATTCATTAGACCGAGTTCCTCGCCTTGGGGAGCGCCGGTTTTGTTTGTGAAGAAGAAGGATGGAACTTTCAGAATGTGCATCGACTATCGTGAGCTGAACAAGTTAACGGTGAAGAACCGTTATCCACTCCCCAGAATCGACGACTTGTTCGACCAGTTACAAGGTTCTAGTTTTTATTCCAAGATTGATTTAAGATCCGGTTACCATCAACTTAGAGTTCGGGAAGAGGATATCCCGAAGACGGCATTCAGAACACGTTATGGTCATTATGAGTTTCAAGTAATGCCTTTCGGATTAACCAACGCACCTGCGGTATTTATGGATCTCATGAATAGGGTGTGCAAACCGTATCTTTATAAGTTTGTGATCGTATTCATTGACGATATCTTGATTTATTCCAAGAGTAAGGAAGAACACGAAGAACATCTCAGAACAATCCTGGAACTACTCAAGAAGGGGCAATTGTATGCCAAATTTTCAAAGTGTGATTTTTGGATACGAAGAGTTCAATTTCTTGGCCATGTCATTGATAGCCAAGGATTACAAGTCGACCCAGCAAAGATCGAGGGAGTTAAGGATTGGGGTACTGATGAGTGCTTATTCACTCATCCTTTTTAGACTCAAATTCAGACCAAAAACACCAAATACTAACCAAAAATGCCAAGAGAACGTATGTTTTTGTGTTTGTGTATGTGCAGGTACGGATATGAGAAAAATGGACCAAAACACAGCAAACCCGACAAAAACGAGCACGAGATTGGAAAAAGGTCAAAAGCCGGAGCCGGGGAAGTCAAATGATCAAAGTCTAAGCTCAAGATGACAAAATCAACCTCAGAGATTCATCAAAGTTTCATATTTGGTCCCTGGTCAAAGTTTGAGAAATTGGCGAATTTAGTCCCTGCAGTTTCAGAGAATTACACAAATGGTCCCTTGGAATAATATTCAAAGACTGGTCAAAGTCAACCCTCAACTATGTGAGAATGGCAAGAATTATCCTTGGGAAATAACTTTGAATAAATTACAGAATTGGCCCCTGAATTTTGAGTTGGTACAAAATTAATCCTTGTTTGAAAATTGTTACTAAACCTTACACTACACATCCGGATAAACTAAACCCTTAGCCCATCCCCACTTACACCCCAAGCCCATAAGAGTCAAAAGCCCAACCCCAACCCGGCCTGCTAAATTACCCAGTCAAACCTTACCTAGACCCGGTCAACCCCAAAGAAATAATAAAAACTAATAAACACCCCCAAAACAAACCCCGCCCAAATTACCCCCAAAAAATCCCCAGAATTCACTGTTACCCCATGAACCCTAGAAATTAACCCTCTCCAATTACCCCATGTAACAATCAATTACCCAATGATTACATGCTTCTAGAAGGTCTGACAAGTCAGGGAGCG
This sequence comes from Artemisia argyi, assembly GCA_030686995.1. Taxonomy (NCBI): domain Eukaryota; kingdom Viridiplantae; phylum Streptophyta; class Magnoliopsida; order Asterales; family Asteraceae; genus Artemisia; species Artemisia argyi. Next base: position 230,149,034 of record CM060701.1, read on the forward strand.
TCAGAGGGGAACACGTGGACCAATGAGGAGCCATCACGAGGATCAGTCACATCACATTAATTAATCCAAGGGTCACGAGTGATTGGAAGTATCTGGACACGCATCTAATGGCTGATATGGACTCAAAGAAGCACAAATGACGCGGATAGATGACCTGGCAACACCCAAGCTCTCCTCAGCTCAACTATATATACCCCCTCCATATCATGTATCTAGGGTGCCTTTTATTTTATTGTTATGCTGTTATTTTGTATTGAATCTTTTTATTAATAAAAATCAAATTTCAGTTTTTATTATAATTGTCTTATATCTTATTTCTCTTATTTTAGGCTTATTGCTTATTCATTTCTGTTCAGCTTATTAGTTCTCTTTACTATTTGCTTTTTCAAATTCAGTATCACTTTGCATTTAATTCACTTAATGTTGTTTGAAGAAAAAAAAATAAAAAAAATAAAAAAAAAAAACAAAAAAAAATAAAAAATAAATAAATAAAGTTCTTAATTCCTAAAGCTTCAAATAGCTTTCTAGTTGATTAATAGTTTCATATTAGCTTTCTATAGCTCTTGTGATACTTTGTGTGGCACCAATCAATATAAGATCTCATAAATCTCAATCAGTCTACTGTTCTTAAGCTTATTTATAAGCAGAGCTTATTGGAATCAAGGCAGCCATAAGGAGCTATTGGCCTGTCTTAGAGACAGGCTGTGAGGGATTGCACCTCTCTGTTTGGCTGAGAGGTGCTTGGTGAGTTTCCGTTTTATATTTCATAGCTTAATTTTGGATAGTATAATATATTAGTTCAACTCTTTGATTGTTACTTATTTCTGTATTGCTTTAGTATTTTAAATACAGTCTCAGTCCATTTTTAGTCTAGAATTTTGTTTGTTTGTATCTGGTGTGCTGATTGTTTCATATTGAGTTTCATTATCTGATCTAGTGTAGTTTTGTGTTCCTTGGTTAAATTGCATCTGTGTTCTGTGTTGATAATTAATCTGTGTTATTGAATCTTTGTGAGTCATAAGTGTTGGATTGGATCTAGTTTGGATAAGTCTGTAGAGAGTTGTGGTTGAGACAGTCAATATAGGAGTGTTTGGCATTGTGCTTTGTGCTAGTCTTAGGACACTTTCAGTGGTTGATTTTGGTTGTAATCAGTCACTTAGGTTGATATCAGATTTAGTATTGCATAAGAACAATAGGTTATAAGCTTCAAAGTCAATTTACTTTTCAAATCTTCATAACAGTTAGTATCGAGTAGTTTTAGGTCTATTAAATTCTCATATTAGGTGCAGTATAATTGCTAAAAGCTTAATTGAATCACTCATTAGCTTCTAATCACTTCAGTAGTTAATAAAGTAAAATCAAAACTCAATTTGGTCAAAAGTTTGGTGTTATTAAAAAAGTCAAAAGGTTTTTGGTATCTGTTTTGGTCAGAATTCTCAGAGGTGTACAGACCTAAAAATTGATTCAAAATATTTTTCAAAAGTAGTTTTGCAATATTTGGTAGTAAGTTTGCAAGTTTCAAAAATAAAAAGTTGGTTTGGAACTCATCTGCTTATTGAAAAGTTGTCCTTAAGCTGACTGTTTCAGCACAATAGTACCCTGCTCCATCAGTTTTACCCTAGTTTCTAGGCAGATTTGAGATTTAATTGGATTGGAAATCATTTATCTGAGTGGATTTTGTATCTTTGGTGGTCAGTGCATAGTTTGTACCCTTTAGTTTACCTCCCTGAGCTTATTAGACCTGTTCATTTGGCTTATCAGTTGAGCTTATTGAACTTTAGGACTGATTTCATTTGAAGGCTGCATTTGTTTACTTCTGATCTTAATTTGAGTTTTGTGAGTTATCTGAGATCATTTGTGCCCTAAGAAGTTGTTCTGAGTTGGCTTGTATCTAGTACTTATCTTCTATTCAGCTTATTGCTTTTCTTGCTTAGCTTATTTGATCTCTTTGGTTCCATACTTGTGCTTCTGAGTTCATTTTGGTTCTTAATTGTTCCATTAAGCTTAATTGAGTCTAAAAATTCATTGGTCAAAGTTTGGTCAAGTTTTGGTCAAGATTGCTTATTAATAAGCACTTTATAATAAGCAGTTTTAAGCCATTCAGCAGTTCCCTAGCTTATTTTCAAGTTTTTAAATTTTTTATAAGTTTAGAATAATATTTTAGAATTTTCCTGAAATTTTCAGATTTTTCCAAGCTCATTTGCTATTTTTCTTATTTAATTTTCAATTTTAATCATTTTTAAATACTTTTTAATTACTAAAAAATCCAAAAAAATCTGAAAAACCCCAGAAAAATCCAAAAAAATATTAGAAAATTATTTTTATTTATTTTAGAATTTTAGAAATTTATTTTGTATTTTTTCTCATTTATTTTGAATTTTTAATTAGTTTTAATAATTTTTAATTCCTAAAAATTACATAAAAATCCAAAAAAATTAGTTTTTTTTTTGTTTTAAAATTTCTTTTTAGTTATTTTATAATTTTCAAAATTTAATTTTTATTTTTCTCACTTTATTTTCATTTACTTTTTATTTTTAATTAGTTAAAATAGTTTTTAATTCATAATAAATAAATAAAAAGTCAAAAAAATATTTTTCTTTTTCTCAAAATTTTCTTTTATCATTTTTGATTTTTAGAAATTATTTTCAAATCCGTAGGAGTCGCGTAGCTTAAAAGTCGCGTTTTATTTCGTACGTTAACGTTTATTTTACGTTTTAATTTACGGTTTTCGATTCTACGTTACGTTTTTGGTTTGTTTAGTTGAATTACGTGCTTAATTGATTATTTGTGCTTCATTTAATATTTCATTAGTATAATCTCATTTAATTCACTTTTTACCACTTTTCACGACGCGTTTTCCAAATCGGAAATTCGGAATTCCATTCACCCTTCACACGGAATACGACCTCGGATTATCCGTATTTCTTTGCGGATTTCTTGAGCTTATATTTATACTATAATATTGATATTGTGTTTACCACGAATCAATTTTGGCGCCGCTGCCGGGGAAGGTTGAAGTGAATTTTTGAAATTTCGTTTTTGAAAAAATTGTGTTTTGATAAGCCTTCCTCTATTTTGTATATATTATATAAATATCGAAAAATCAAAAACACTTTTCCTAAAATGTTTTTACAAAAATACCAAAAAAATAATAAAGTTACAGCCTCGTTCCGATCGAAAGAAAGGGCGTTGTAAACCAAAAAAGTCTCTCAATATAACTACGCGTGAAATTAATTGCGAGTCGGATTACTTTAATTCTACAACCGAATAAACGGAAAATACGGATAGCTTTGACATTAAATTGCAAGCTGAAGAGAGATCCATTCTTCTCTCCCGTTCCGTCGCGAGTAGATTAAGGGAAACGGTTTACGATTAACGTAACGTTTGAAAAAGAAAAACAAAAGTTTAAGTTTAAGTTTTGCTTTATAAAAACAAAAATACAAAAAGATTTTCCTTTTCAAATTTGATTTTCCTTTTATTTTTCAAAATTTGAGTTTTTGTGGTGTATGAACACCCGGTCATCTTCTAAACGTCTTATTTCTCCATTATCGAACCCTGAGAGTTTGATACGTCACACACACAAAGTTCATTTCCCTAACATCACGGAAATGGAACAAAACAACCACAACAATCAACACCCTCCGGTGGGTGTTGTTCAAAATGCACCAGCTCCCGATCTCCGAACGATGGAGGAGCTGTGTCAACCGACAATGCACGGTAGAGGCGGTCCGATTGCCCCTCTAAATATTGAGGCTACGGATTTTGGACTTAAACACCACATGATTCAACAAGTCCAGAATTCGTGCCAATTTCACGGTTTACCGGGTGACGATGCTAACAAGCATCTCGACAAATTTTTAACCGTCACCCAAAGTATGAAACAACATGGGGTCTCCGATGACGCCCTTCGTCTTTCTCTCTTCCCCTATTCTCTTACACATCATGCCACCGCGTGGTTTGATCATCTTCCCAAGAACTCGATTCATACCTTCGTAGAGATGGTATCGAAGTTCTTGGCGAAATATTTTCCACCATCGATGGTGACGAAACTTCGAAACGATATTAGCAATTTCCGTCAGCTTCCCGACGAATCTTTATTTGAAGCTTGGGAACGTTATAAGCTTGCTATTGATCGGTGTCCAAACCATAACATGCTTCTTATTACGATAATTGATACATTTTACAAAGGTTTGACTTTACGACATCGGGACACGATCAATGCAGCTGCGGGTGGAACTTTTATGAAACGACGTCCTGAAGATTGCTACAAACTTATTGAGAATATGACGGCTCATTACAATTACTGGGATTCCTCTGCCGAGAGGAATGAATCAAGAACAACCGTTGCTCACAATTCTTCTACGTCTAATTCTGAAATAGCCGCAATTACTAAGAAACTCGATGATTTGTCGACTGCTGTTTTACGAATGCACCAAACATCTCAGAATCAAAATCAAGTCAAAAACCATCAAGTTAACATGATCAACAATGTTTGTGAGACTTGTGGTGGTCCTCATTCGTATTTTGAGTGCCCAGCCACCGGTGGCTACACTCACGAGAATGTGTATGCTGCTTCGGGAACCTACAATATGGGCGGTAACGGATACCAACCACAGGGTGACCGGAATCTTCTTAGCTACCGTTCGAACCATTATGTTGGACCACCCGGTTTTAATCAACCGTCTCAAGTTAATCAAGTCAATCAAGTTAATCAAAATGTGCAAAACCGAAATCATCAATTAAATCACAATGCTAATCAAAATCGGATGAACAATGGTTTTCAGAATCAAAACAATGGTTTTCAAAATCAAAATCTGGGAAATTACAATCAAGGCCCGAATCAAGGGAATTTTCATGGAAATTTTCAAAATGTTAATCATGGGAATTATAATCATGGAAATCAGAATTTTCAGAATCAAGGTTTTAATAACAACAATCGTGGTCAAAATTTTCAAAATCCAGTTGTGAATCAGTCTTCTTCAGATGAATTACTTAAGCAGTTTATGAAAAGTCAAGAGGAAATGAATAAAATGTTAATCAATCAAATGACCGAATTGAAGAAGTCTTTAAATGATCGACCCTCGGGCTCGGGTACTCTTCCAAGCAACACGATTGCTAACCCGAGGGGCGATGCTAAGGCGATCACGACTAGGAGTGGTATTGTTATCGATGGACCAACGGCTCCGACTACCCCTTCTTCTTCTTCGTCTCCCAAGGTAGTCGTCCGTGAAACCGAGGCGACAACGGATACGGAAATTCCTAGTAATAATGGAAGGACCGAGAACATCCAACCTCCGGTGGTCCCAACGTCCAAAGGAAAAGATAAAGTTGTTAATGAAACTGAAAGTCCCGTGAAAGTTAATTTGCCTTATCCGTCACGCTTAAACGAACAAAAGCACCGTGAGAAAGATAAAATTCAGATGGAAAAGTTTTACCAAGTTTTTCAAGAGCTACATTTTGACATAACTCTCGCGGATGCTCTACTTTTAATGCCTAAATTTGCTTCTATGCTAAAAGGTCTTTTGAATAACAAGGAGAAATTGTTTGAAAAATCTCGAACCCAGATGAATGAGAATTGTTCGGCGGTTATCCTCAAAAAGCTTCCCGAAAAGCTTGATGACCCCGGTCGATTTCTCATTCCGTGTAATTTTCCTGGGATGGTTCAATGCTTCGCCTTGGCCGATCTTGGTGCTAGCATTAACCTAATGCCGTTATCAATTTGGAAGAAGTTGTCTTTACCTAATTTGACTCCGACTTGTATGACCCTCGAGCTTGCCGACCGATCTACTTCCCGCCCGATGGGAATAGCCGAGGATGTCTTTGTTAATGTGGGAAAATTCCATTTCCCTGCCGATTTTGTCATTGTTGATTTTGATGCCGATCCGCGGGTACCTCTTATTCTCGGAAGAGGTTTCCTAAGGACTGGCCATGCTTTGATTGATGTTTTCGATGAAGAAATTCCCTTACGCGTTGGTACCGAAGCCGTAACTTTTAACTTGGATCAAACCGCAAGGTACTCCTCCGAGTTTGACAAATATTCCGTTAACCGAATCGACGTTATCGATGAAGTTACGGAGGAGTACGCTCAAGAGTTACTTGGTTTTACCGAACATGCTTCGAGTGGCAATCCCACTCATTCTTCTGAACCGATAATTTCCGATCCTTCCCCTTCCCTTACTCCGTTTGAGGGAAGTGATTTCATCTTGGAAGAGATCGAGGCCTTTCTTGCTAATGACTCGATTTCACCGGAAATTGATCATTCCGATTGTGACCCGGAGGGGGATGTACTTTTGATTGAGAAATTGTTAAATGAAGATCCCAACCCGTCCCTCCCTCCGCTTGACCTTAAAATGACCGACGTTAAAGAAGTTAAGCCGTCTACTGAGAATCCTCCGGAGCCCGAGCTCAAGGATTTACCTCCTCATCTCGAATACGCATTTTTGGAAGGAATCGACAAACTTCCCGTCATAATTTCAAAGGAACTTAAAGATGAGGAGAAGAAACGTCTCTTAGATGTGCTCAAGAAGCATAAGAGTGCCATCGCTTGGCAAATTTCTGATATTAAGGGTATCGACCCTCGTTTTTGCACGCATAAGATCTTACTTGAAGATAATTTCAAACCGTCCATTCAGCAACAACGACGGGTTAACCCGAAAATTCATGAGGTTATCAAAAAGGAAGTTATCAAACTCCTCGATGCCGGAATGATTTATCCAATCTCGGATAGCTCTTGGGTTAGCCCGGTCCACTGCGTACCGAAGAAAGGAGGAATGACCGTCGTTACAAATGAAGATAATGAATTGATTCCGACACGTCTCGTTACCGGATGGAGAGTTTGTATTGATTATCGTAAATTGAATGATGCGACTCGTAAGGACCATTTCCCACTTCCATTTATGGATCAAATGCTAGAACGCCTAGCGGGAAATGAGTTCTATTGTTTTCTTGATGGATTTTCCGGCTATTTTCAAATACCAATTGACCCTCCGGACCAGGAAAAGACTACCTTTACTTGCCCTTATGGTACGTTTGCCTATCGTCGTATGCCTTTTGGCTTATGCAATGCTCCAGGCACGTTCCAAAGGTGTATGATGTCGATATTCTCGGATATGATCGAGAAAACCATGGAAGTTTTCATGGATGATTTCTCGGTCTATGGAGATTCTTTTACTTCGTGCCTCTCCCATTTAGAAAATATGATGAAACGGTGTGAAGACACCAACTTGGTTCTAAATTGGGAGAAATGCCATTTCATGGTCAAAGAGGGCATTGTCCTCGGCCACAAGATTTCGAAATCTGGGATTGAGGTCGATAGAGCTAAAGTCGACGTGATTGCAAAATTACCTCATCCCACGACCGTTAAAGGAATTAGAAGTTTTTTAGGTCATGCCGGCTTTTACCGACGTTTCATTCAAGACTTTTCTAAGATAGCCCGGCCTCTGACACACTTGCTTGAAAAAGATGCTCCGTTTATCTTCTCAAATGAATGCATCGAAGCATTCAATGTTCTTAAAAAGAAGTTAACGGAGGCTCCCATCTTAATTGCCCCCGACTGGGACTTGCCCTTCGAGCTAATGTGCGATGCTAGTGATTATGCCATTGGTGCAGTCCTGGGGCAACGCAAGTCCAAACATTTTCAGCCGATACACTATGCTAGTAAAACAATGACCGACGCTCAATATCATTATACAACTACGGAGAAAGAAATGTTAGCCGTCATTTACGCTTTTGAAAAGTTTCGATCTTATTTGCTTCTGAAGAAATGCATAGTGTACACGGATCATTCGGCTCTTAAGTACCTTATGGCAAAGCAAGACGCTAAGCCACGCTTGATGCGGTGGGTTCTCCTCCTTCAAGAATTCAAAGTGGAAATTCGAGATAAAAAGGGAGCTGAGAACCTTGCTGCTGATCACCTATCACGTTTAAAGAATCCCCACCAAAGTGTTTTCGAGAAAAAGGAGATTAACGAAGCTTTTCCTCTCGAGACACTGGGGAGTTTATCACATGGTGATTCTAGTACCCCATGGTTCGCCGACTTTGCGAATTACCATGCGGGGAATTTTATCCAGAAAGGGATGTCGTTCCAGCAGAAGAAAAAATTCTTCAAAGATGTTAAGCATTATTTCTGGGACGATCCCTATTTGTTTAAGATATGTGCGGATCAAGTGATCCGGCGGTGCGTTCACGGCACGGAAGCCGCTGAAATTCTTATGGCATGCCACAATGGACCCACGGGGGGACATCATGGTGCCAACTTCACCGCTAAGAAAGTTTTTGATTCCGGCTTCTACTGGCCGACGATTTACCGGGATGCTCATGAGTTGGTTAAATCATGTGATTCTTGCCAGCGTCAAGGAAAAATTACTCAGAAGGACGAGATGCCTCAAAATGCTATCCAAGTCTGTGAAATTTTTGACGTCTGGGGTATCGATTTCATGGGTCCATTCCCGTCTTCTCGTGGTAATAAATATATACTCGTGGCCGTCGACTACTTGTCTAAATGGGTCGAAGCGAAGGCGCTACCCACCAATGACGCCCGAGTTGTAGTGAAATTTCTTAAAAGTCTCTTCGCCCGATTTGGTGCACCTCGTGCTATTATAAGCGATCGTGGGACCCATTTCTGTAACGACCAATTTGCTAAAGTTATGCTCAAATATGGTGTCACACATCGTCTTTCTACGGCATATCATCCACAAACGAGTGGTCAAGTTGAGGTCTCCAATCGTGGCTTGAAACGTATTTTAGAAAGGACCGTAGGTGAACATCGTGCTTCTTGGGCCGATAAGTTAGATGATGCACTTTGGGCTTTCCGTACAGCTTACAAAACACCCATTGGGTGCACTCCTTACAAGCTTGTTTACGGGAAAGCCTGCCATTTGCCCTTTGAACTTGAGCACAAGGCCTACTGGGCCTTGAAACATGCTAATTTTGACCTACAAACCGCGGGTGATCACCGAAAAGTTCAATTGAATGAATTAGTCGAGCTTCGTGATCAGGCCTATGAGAATTCTTTGATCTACAAAGAGAAAACAAAGAGGATTCACGATGCTAAAATTAAAGATCGCATCTTCAATGTTGGTGACCGAGTCCTTCTTTTCAATTCTCGATTAAAGATTTTCTCGGGCAAGTTAAAAACCCGTTGGTCTGGACCATTCACCATTACCCAAGTATTTCCTTATGGAACCATTGAACTTGCTCAACCTAATGGTCCTAATTTTAAGGTGAATGGTCATCGTGTTAAACATTACTTTGGAGGGGACATACCACCCATGGTTGTCCCGGATCTCCAGACTTTCCCCAAGGACGATTAAATTCGGGGATCGAGTCAAGCTCATGTGACTCGGTGAACAAAAACAAGCGCTTCATGGGAGGCACCCCATGCTTATCATTTCATCTTCTTTATTTTCTATTTTCTTTAATAACGTGACGTGAGGGGGGCGACCCTTTCCAAACTTGTGTTTTCGTGGTTGTTGTTTATGAATGTTCAAGAATTTCCCCGAAGTTTGAGGACCCTCGTGCTCGTGGTTTGTCGTTCTCTCCACTCGAGTCTCATCCTTCGCTGCTCTTTCGGAAATTCACCATATCCAAAATCTTATCGACTAACGTTTATCTCTTGGCATACTTAATAAACGGCCTTAGATTTTACGTAGGATTACCCGTACCCTTTAAACATTGAGGACAATGTTTCACTTTAGTCTTGGGGGGGGGGGGGTGAATCTTCGATTCGATTTGACCTGTACCATCGTCTGAGCTGTTAACTTACGCAACTCCGTTTTCCACCAAAAATTTTAAATTTCGTCACCATTTTATTATGTAAAAAAAATAATAATAAATAAATAAAAAAATAAAAAATGAAAAAAAATGAAAAATATATATGATATGAATTATAAGTTTTGACACCTTGTTTTGACTTTCCTACCGGCGAGAGTAGAAATAAATGTTCCGACTTGACCGGGCGTGTTGAGCCCTAGCTTGTTTCCCTTAACCAAAATAATCAAAAGATTATGGCTAAGCATCCGCGGATCTCATTATTTGGGATTTTAAATTTGCGGAGATCGAGGAATGATAGAGTTTATTTGGAAGTTTCGTGCTATACACGGATCGCATTTCTGGGATTTAAAAAACCCACGAGAGGTACTTGTGGCCTCCTTGTTCCCATCAGCAACGTCACCAATATATAAATAGATGTCTAGGATTAATTAAGGGTATACGGTTTGGGCAATACTTAGTTTTTTCTCGTTCCCAACAAAATCTCTGCATATGGGGGTTTGGTACACATAGGGGTACTGCCAGTGTTACGGTGAAATAGACTATTGCATCTTGCCGGTTCGCAGCCGATGTTGTGATCTTAGTAAAGGCCGTAGGACTTGGGGTTTGGCATATAGTTATGAATATCAATAATAATAGTCCAAAGCTAAATAAAAAGGCAGAGGAATCCAAAGCTATAAAAAAGCAGCGGATAGAAATCCAAAGTCATAATAAAGCTCTTACATCTTGGCGGCTCATAAACCGTTGACTGTAAAAGAATAAAGGACTAAGGACAAAAGTATTATTAAAGTGCTTATGATTATGCAAAAATGCCAAGCTTCGACTCCGGGGGTTTCCCTAATAAAAAGCTTCCGTTTCGGGTATCAAACATGGTATGTCTCGATCGTAAATAAAAAGGGAGCCCCTACAAATCGTGTTAAATCAGAGACCTTCATGTGGATCCGATTTCTGTATGCAGGGATTTTCGAGGGAAAGTTTGGAAACTACTTAGCGTTCAAATTTTGTGCTCTTATCGGACTAATAAATATCGAAACGAGAAAATATGAAGCAATTCATTTCTCATAAATTAAAATCCTTAGATACAAAACTTAGGACCTGGGGACAAGAGGTAATACACAAGTAACTTTTGTGGGCAGTGTTAGCATCTAACTTCTGGATAAACAATGATCTCGATTTTACGCTTAGTTTGGGAGCTTGTGAAAAATCAAGGATGACGATTTTTATCCGTATGGTCTCTTCTCTGTGAGAAGTGTTTCTACTCGTTGACCCTGAAAATTATCAACAGATAAGAATTGATAATGAAAGTCAAGGCAAACCGTCACTTATATAAAAATGAAAAAGTACAAAAATAGTAGTTGTAGTTATTATTCATGAAAATCGGAAAACGGAGCGTTTTTGAGAATAAATGATTTTACTATCTCTTTTGAACATCATTGCTACTTTACAACGTCAGTAAAGAGAGGTTTTGAAATTATTTATCTTTTAAGCGTGAGGTGATGACATTGCGTGAGGGCACGGAAATACCTTAGTCTGGGGGATTTTGATGAGTGCTTATTCACTCATCCTTTTTAGACTCAAATTCATACCAAAAACACCAAATACTAACCAAAAATGCCAAGAGAACGTATGTTTTTGTGTTTGTGTATGTGCAGGTACGGATATGAGAAAAATGGACCAAAACACAGCAAACCCGACAAAAACGAGCACGAGATTGGAAAAAGGTCAAAAGCCGGAGCCGGGGAAGTCAAATGATCAAAGTCTAAGCTCAAGATGACAAAATCAACCTTAGAGATTCATCAAAGTTTCATATTTGGTCCCTGGTCAAAGTTTGAGAAATTGGCGAATTTAGTCCCTGCAGTTTCAGAGAATTACACAAATGGTCCCTTGGAATAATATTCAAAGACTGGTCAAAGTCAACCCTCAACTATGTGAGAATGGCAAGAATTATCCTTGGGAAATAACTTTGAATAAATTACAGAATTGGCCCCTGAATTTTGAGTTGGTACAAAATTAATCCTTGTTTGAAAATTGTTACTAAACCTTACACTACACATCCGGATAAACTAAACCCTTAGCCCATCCCCACTTACACCCCAAGCCCATAAGAGTCAAAAGCCCAACCCCAACCCGGCCTGCTAAATTACCCAGTCAAACCTTACCTAGACCCGGTCAACCCCAAAGAAATAATAAAAACTAATAAACACCCCCAAAATAAACCCCGCCCAAATTACCCCCAAAAAATCCCCAGAATTCACTGTTACCCCATGAACCCTAGAAATTAACCCTCTCCAATTACCCCATGTAACAATCAATTACCCAATGATTACATGCTTCTAGAAGGTCTGACAAGTCAGGGAGCGTCAGAGGGGAACACGTGGACCAATGAGGAGCCATCACGAGGATCAGTCACATCACATTAATTAATCCAAGGGTCACGAGTGATTGGAAGTATCTGGACACGCATCTAATGGCTGATATGGACTCAAAGAAGCACAAATGACGCGGATAGATGACCTGGCAACACCCAAGCTCTCCTCAGCTCAACTATATATACCCCCTCCATATCATGTATCTAGGGTGCCTTTTATTTTATTGTTATGCTGTTATTTTGTATTGAATCTTTTTATTAATAAAAATCAAATTTCAGTTTTTATTATAATTGTCTTATATCTTATTTCTCTTATTTTAGGCTTATTGCTTATTCATTTCTGTTCAGCTTATTAGTTCTCTTTACTATTTGCTTTTTCAAATTCAGTATCACTTTGCATTTAATTCACTTATTGTTGTTTGAAGAAAAAAAAAATAATAAATAAATAAAAAAACAAAAAAAAAAAATAAATAAATAAATAAAGTTCTTAATTCCTAAAGCTTCAAATAGCTTTCTAGTTGATTAATAGTTTCATATTAGCTTTCTATAGCTCTTGTGATACTTTGTGTGGCACCAATCAATATAAGATCTCATAAATCTCAATCAGTCTACTGTTCTTAAGCTTATTTATAAGCTGAGCTTATTGGAATCAAGGCAGCCATAAGGAGCTATTGGCCTGTCTTAGAGACAGGCTGTGAGGGATTGCACCTCTCTGTTTGGCTGAGAGGTGCTTGGTGAGTTTCCGTTTTATATTTCATAGCTTAATTTTGGATAGTATAATATATTAGTTCAACTCTTTGATTGTTACTTATTTCTGTATTGCTTTAGTATTTTAAATACAGTCTCAGTCCATTTTTAGTCTAGAATTTTGTTTGTTTGTATTTGGTGTGCTGATTGTTTCATATTGAGTTTCATTATCTGATCTAGTGTAGTTTTGTGTTCCTTGGTTAAATTGCATCTGTGTTCTGTGTTGATAATTAATCTGTGTTATTGAATCTTTGTGAGTCATAAGTGTTGGATTGGATCTAGTTTGGATAAGTCTGTAGAGAGTTGTGGTTGAGACAGTCAATATAGGAGTGTTTGGCATTGTGCTTTGTGCTAGTCTTAGGACACTTTCAGTGGTTGATTTTGGTTGTAATCAGTCACTTAGGTTGATATCAGATTTAGTATTGCATAAGAACAATAGGTTATAAGCTTCAAAGTCAATTTACTTTTCAAATCTTCATAACAGTTAGTATCGAGTAGTTTTAGGTCTATTAAATTCTCATATTAGGTGCAGTATAATTGCTAAAAGCTTAATTGAATCACTCATTAGCTTCTAATCAGTTCAGTAGTTAATAAAGTAAAATCAAAACTCAATTTGGTCAAAAGTTTGGTGTTATTAAAAAAGTCAAAAGGTTTTTGGTATCTGTTTTGGTCAGAATTCTCAGAGGTGCACAGACCTAAAAATTGATTCAAAATATTTTTCAAAAGTAGTTTTGCAATATTTGGTAGTAAGTTTGCAAGTTTCAAAAATAAAAAGTTGGTTTGGAACTCATCTGCTTATTGAAAAGTTGTCCTTAAGCTGACTGTTTCAGCACAATAGTACCCTGCTCCATCAGTTTTACCCTAGTTTCTAGGCAGATTTGAGATTTAATTGGATTGGAAATCATTTATCTGAGTGGATTTTGTATCTTTGGTGGTCAGTGCATAGTTTGTACCCTTTAGTTTACCTCCCTGAGCTTATTAGACCTGTTCATTTGGCTTATCAGTTGAGCTTATTGAACTTTAGGACTGATTTCATTTGAAGGCTGCATTTGTTTACTTCTAATCTTATTTTGAGTTTTGTGAGTTATCTGAGATCATTTGTGCCCTAAGAAGTTGTTCTGAGTTGGCTTGTATCTAGTACTTATCTTCTATTCAGCTTATTGCTTTTCTTGCTTAGCTTATTTGATCTCTTTGGTTCCATACTTGTGCTTCTGAGTTCATTTTGGTTCTTAATTGTTCCATTAAGCTTAATTGAGTCTAAAAATTCATTGGTCAAAGTTTGGTCAAGTTTTGGTCAAGATTGCTTATTAATAAGCACTTTATAATAAGCAGTTTTAAGCCATTCAGCAGTTCCCTAGCTTATTTTCAAGTTTTTAAATTTTTTATAAGTTTAGAATAATATTTTAGAATTTTCCTGAAATTTTCAGATTTTTCCAAGCTCATTTGCTATTTTTCTTATTTAATTTTCAATTTTAATCATTTTTAAATACTTTTTAATTACTAAAAAATCCAAAAAAATCTGAAAACCCCCAGAAAAATCCAAAAAAATATTAGAAAATTATTTTTATTTATTTTAGAATTTTAGAAATTTATTTTGTATTTTTTCTCATTTATTTTGAATTTTTAATTAGTTTTAATAATTTTTAATTCCTAAAAATTACATAAAAAGCCAAAAAAATTAGTTTTTTTTTTTTTTTTTTTTTAAAATTTCTTTTTAGTTATTTTATAATTTTCAAAATTTAATTTTTATTTTTCTCACTTTATTTTCATTTACTTTTTATTTTTAATTAGTTAAAATAGTTTTTAATTCATAATAAATAAATAAAAAGTCAAAAAAATATTTTTCTTTTTCTCAAAATTTTCTTTTATCATTTTTGATTTTTAGAAATTATTTTCAAATCCGTAGGAGTCGCGTAGCTTAAAAGTCGCGTTTTATTTCGTACGTTAACGTTTATTTTACGTTTTAATTTACGGTTTTCGATTCTACGTTACGTTTTTGGTTTGTTTAGTTGAATTACGTGCTTAATTGATTATTTGTGCTTCATTTAATATTTCATTAGTATAATCTCATTTAATTCACTTTTTACCACTTTTCACGACGCGTTTTCCAAATCGGAAATTCGGAATTCCATTCACCCTTCACACGGAATACGACCTCGGATTATCCGTATTTCTTTGCGGATTTCTTGAGCTTATATCTATACTATAATATTGATATTGTGTTTACCACGAATCAGGTACGCCCAAGTCTCCTACGGAAATTTGTCAATTCCTAGGACTTGCAGGATATTACAGAAGGTTTATTGAAGGGTTTTCTAAGATAGCGAAGTCGTTGACTAAGCTGACGCAAAAGAATCAAAAGTACGAGTGGGGAGAGAAACAAGAGTCCGCATTTCAGTTATTGAAATAGAAGCTTTGTAGGGCACCGATTTTGTCACTACCCGAAGGTATTGAGAACTTTGTGGTATATTGCGATGCTTCGCATCAAGGACTTGGAGCTGTGCTAATGCAAAACGAGAAGGTGATAGCTTATGCATCTAGACAGCTTAAGACACACAAGAAGAATTACACTACACACGATTTGGAGTTGGGTGCGGTAGTTTTTGCACGCAAGATTTGGAGACACTACCTTTATGGTACCAAGTGCGTAATTTTTACCGACCACAAGAGCTTACAGCATATACTTGATCAGAAGGAACTCAATATGAGACAACATTGTTGGCTAGAATTGTTGAGTGATTACGATTGTGAAATCCGATATCACCTAGGAAAAGCGAATGTTGTAGCAGATGCACTTAGCCAAAAAGAACGACTCAAAACTTTAAGAGTTAGGTCATTGGAAATGACAATCATTTCGCCATTACCATCAAAAATTTTAGAAGCTCAGATTGAGGCTCTCAAAGAAGAAAATCGACCACATGAGAAACTTTATGGTATGCCAGAAAACAAAAATGGCTTTGTAAAGAGATCAGATGGAGTGTTATGCTTCAAGGACCGAAGTTGGATACCACTCTATGATGGGATACGAGAATTGAATATGCATGAATCACACAAGTTGAAGTACTCTATTCATCCAGGTTCTGATAAGATGTATCAGGATCTCAAAAAGCTTTATTGGTGGCCGAACATGAAAGTGGAAATTGCTACGTACGTCAGTAAATGCCTTAGTTGTGCTAAAGTGATAGCCGAGTACCAGAAACCGTCAGGATTGCTTCAACAACCAGAGATTCCACAATGGAAGTCGGAACGTATTACAATGGACTTTGTCACTAAACTTCCCAAGACGTCAGGAGGTTACGATGCTATTTGGGTAATTGTGGATCGTCTTACCAAATCAGCTCATTTCATACCCATTAGAGAGACTTATTCCATGGAACAACTTGCTAGACTTTATGTCAAGGAAATAGTCTCAAGACACGGTGCACCAGTTTCCATCATTTCCGACAGAGATAGTCGTTTTACTTCAAACTTTTGGTGGTTATTACAAGATTCTTTTGGATCCAAGTTAGACATGAGCACTGCTTACCATCCTCAGACCGATGGTCAGAGCGAGAGAACTATTCAGACACTTGAAGACATGCTTAGGGCATGTGTGATTGACTTTGGAAATGGTTGGGCTAACCATTTGCCGTTGATCGAGTTTTCTTATAACAACAGCTACCATTCGAGCATTAAAGCAGCACCATTCGAGGCACTTTATGGTCGTAAGTGTCGATCTCCAGTTTGTTGGGCCGAAGTCGGTGATGTACAATGTACTGGCCCGGAGATGGTTCAAGAAACAACAGAAAAGATAATTCAGATTCGAGAGAGACTCGAAACTGCTAGAAGTCGACAGAAAACCTACGCAGATGTTCGACGCAAACCATTGGAATTTCGGGTCGGAGACAAAGTCATGTTGAAAGTCTCGCCTTGGAAGGGCGTGATACGATTTGGAAAACGCGGGAAGTTGAACCTGAGATACATTGGTCCATTTAAGATACTGGAAAGGATTGGTCCAGTACTTTACAAACTTGAACTTCCGTCAGAACTTAGCAACGTACACAACACGTTTCATGTCTCGAACCTCAAGAAATGTCTTTCGGACGAGTCTGCCATTATACCATTAGAAGAAATACAACTCGATGACAAGCTTAACTTTGTGCAAGAACCAGTTAAAATTATGGACCGCGAGGTCAAACAATTGAAGTAGAGTCGAATTCCGATCGTGAAAGTTCGCTGGAATTCTCGAAGAGGACCCGAGTTTACTTGGGAATGAGAAGACCAAATGCGACTAAGGTATCCATAACTATTCACCAAGCCAATTTCTGAGACCAACACTAGCTGAATTCAGGGACTGAATTCCTTTTTGGGTGGGCGACTATCACACCGCACAATTTCAGGTCATTTTTCCAAACCTCAACATCTTACTATTCACCAATTACTATTTATCGATCACTATTCATCATTTTACTATTCATCATTTTTGAGGTCAATTTGATATTCCGAGAAACATTCAAAAATTTCATTATTCACATGACACTATTCATTTCCGAGAGAAAACCACTATTCATGTGCATTACTCATTTCATCGTAAACTTAGTTTACGGGTCTTCAAATTCGCGTAACCGTATTGGTTCAGGAGCGAATTCATGCATTATCATTGGAACATTTCATACGGACTAGAAATAGTCTGCATATTATCATTATGGCACTTGCATACTATTCCACTCGTAGGATATTTAAATTAGTATTTTTCGTATAATTAACTTTTACGTTTAATTATTTCTAAATAAACGTTAACACGCGATCAATAATGTGACTAACACGTCCGACACTCCCGACGATGATCCCAATATACTTTTATATTCATTTTAATAATATAAAAATTATAATATTAATTTACCCGGTGTTTTGGAAATTTATTTAATTATTATCGTAAGTTTACTAAAATTACGACGGTTTTCGTAGAAATTAAGTAATAATTATCTAAACACTCAATATTTATACCCAACATATTTTTACAATTTTTACGACTTTATTATGGGACGGTTAACTCCGTTAAAATTTATTTTTAATTAACTCGGTACCCGGTATTCCCAAAAACTAATAATATACACATAATTATACCAAATACTCACCAACTATCTTACACATTCCCACTTATTCTTCCCCCCTCCATTTTGCTCCCCCCCCCCCCCTCCATGATAATCCTCTTACACACTTGAAATATTTCTACTAACTCTTAAATGTGTCATAGAGTTTTTATATAAAATCTATATATACCAATAATTCACATTTCTCATCTCATTTCACCAAATCTACAAGTAAACTTTCTTTCTTCTTTGCTCTCTTCTTGGGCTCGGCAAACAACAAGAAAACGAGCAAGAAAACTTAATTTTCCAAGAACTAGTAATATTCAAGTATAGTTGGTACTCCTTTTTGGGTTTTGAAAGATAAACTCAAGGTTTACATAGGTTTTTCATCCTCAAATCTCATTCATCCTTCAAGTAAGTGTAAAAAACTTATCCTTATGATTTTATCAAGTTTTTACAAGTTTCATATGATATATATACTAGATCTACATGCATATGCTATTTATACCACTTCATTTTTAAACATAACTAACTTTTGAGCCCTAGAAATTGATTATAGTTAGATCCCTGTTAGATCCACTTGATTTATGATGTTTAAGAACCCATGACACCCTAAGAAGGTGTATGGTAGGATTAGACTAGTTTTGTGGTGATTGAAAGTAGTTTGGTTAAAGTTAGAACTAGATTGGAACCCTAGAAGTGGTTTTTGAAACAAAACAAATACCTACTGTCACCATTTTTAAAACGTGGGAAACTCAGTAGGTGATGGGTAATTTTTGACCAAAGATTTAGAAAATACTTTAAAAAACGAAGCCGTGGGCGAAAGAACGGATTAAAACGAGCTTATAACGAAGAAGTTATGATTTTTGCAAGTTAATTGACGAAAACTATTTTCTGAAAAACTGCATGCTGTTTGACATTTTTCGACGGACAAATAGAGGCGTTAGACGTAACCTAGTGGAGCCGAGCTATCGAAAATATATTAGTACATACTAAAATGAATCCGTGGATATAAAGAATGTAACACCCCCAAAATCATCACGTCAGCGGAAGACTTAAAATGTCGGCGGAAGACTTAAAATGTCAGCGGAAGACTTTTTGGGTGTTACTTCAAGGATCTTTATCACAATCATAGAAAATGACACAAAAGTGACGCTTTAAAGTTTAATTCATTCAAAATACCAAATATTCGAGACATCAAGATGTTTCATAATTTAAACAACATGTTTATTTGAAATGTGTCAAAATGTTTATTTAAGCCCATGCCGGGTTACAAGCCCACTCCGTGCCTTCAAGTTCCTTCTTGTTTAGTTACCTGAGATAAACACATGCTAAAAGTGTCAACACAAAGGTTGGTGAGTTCATAGAGTTTATAGTTTAAATCGTTAATTAGAAAATGAGTGATTTCCTTATCAATTCAAAAATAGTTTGTTGGGTTGCCCTTCACCGGGCCAACACCAAAATAGTAGTTTGTTTATAAATCCATTTAACACGAGATTCGATATTTGGGCCACGTTATTTCATCCATAACATAAACAGTTTGCGGGGAACCGTATTTAAACAGTTGAAACTGTATCCAAACAGTTTGTAGAGAACCGTATTTAAACAGTTGAAACTGTATCCGAACAGTTTGTAGAGAACCGTATTTAAACAGTTGAAACCGTATCCAAACAGTGTGCGGAGAACCGTATTTAAACAGTTGAAACCATATTTAAACAGTTTGTTCCATAATTCCAAATATCGATAGTAAAATCGTTAGAAAAGTTGTTACACATGCATCTCTTCCAAAGAGTTTATAAAACAGTTAAATGATAGAAAGTGTAGCTATGAACTTATAGTGATATGTAAATAGTTAACGAGTACTTGTAAAAGTATAAAACAATAGTTAAGCATGTATCTCCCCCAAAAACGTTTATAAATCATTGTAAAACAAGTAAGAGTAGGGGCTATGACTCACCTTAGTAGTACGGTAGACAGAGTATAAGTAATGTCAGAAGTGAAGACGGAATTGACTTCAAAGAGATAACCTGAATGATATGGAAGTTCGAGATAAGTTTGACTTATCGAGAATCGTGATTTGAATAGTGTTCGATGACAAAATGGTTTGTGGCAGAGGTGGCTTGCGTGGCAAAACGCTTAATAGTTCAAGAGCAAGTTATATACTATATAACTTGTCTTTATGTATAAGTATCGTTTATTATTTATATTTCTCGTCATGAATCAATGATATGTATCAAAAGTTGATAAATGATAAATTATAGTAATTGCAAGTTTACGTCAGGTTAAGTGAACCGATGAGTTTTACTATAGGAATAATCATTACTTAATGTGTATTCAAGTTAACCGATAATATCGTCAAGTCATATAATTTTTGTTATAAATTATATATATGTATATTCAGAAATATATAGTTATTCATAATTATTACTTCATTATTTCCTCAAAATGTAGGTTCCTATATACGTCAGTATGATGTCGTCATTTTTATATTTATCATTCTTGTTAAGTTTCGAGGTGTGAAAATATATAAAGTATATATTTATTAAATTCGTGATAATATATTAGGACTAATATATATAGCTCATTGTTTACGTTGATGTGGTTGCCAAGTAAAATTAGTGTTAACCATATTTTCATTAGATGAAGATTGGTAAAAACTATATACGTTCATATTTATAAAAGTTTTAGGTGAAAAATGTCACGTATTAGAATTGAGGTGCTGAAATTGTAACAATAACATAAGAGTTTAATAATTGTAAAACTTTTAGAAATGTGAATAGTAGAGTATAGTTGAGGGGTTGTAATTGTTAAAATGTGAAAGTTGCAAAGATATTTATATAAATAAAAAGTGAGGTGCAGGGTTCGAACCCTTGACCTTTCGTTTGAAACCAAGAGACATAGCAAACTGAGCTAGGGAGTTATTTGATAAACTTCTTCATATAACTATATTTAAAGATTAGTTTCATGTGTTAAATATTTATGTTATATTACCTGATGAAAACTGTGTCGTGGGTTGTGTTTATAAAACGTTTGTGTTTCATTTTCCTTAACCAAAACTGAGCTTGCCATGTGTTAACCATCTAAGCTCAGTTTATTTGTGAGTTTCCTTTTATATGATTTTTAATCTTTTAACACCACACAAGCTTAGCCACACAAAGACTTGAAAATACCACTTTTAGTAGAAAATGGTTAACGAGAGTGTATATGCATGCATGTGATAATAGTGAATGTAGTAAGGTATGAAAAAGGGAGGAAGGGCTTATGACACCAACTGAGGTGGTGGAAAATGAAGATGAATGAGAGACGAGCGAGAACCAAGACAACTTCCTAGCCTTCGAACCCGTCGTGTAGCTATACCAAAATGACTAGCAAGAATGACCCTTGGTACTTCCTTGCTCTCCTCCTCTCCTTCTCGTTCAACAACAACAAGGTGAAATGTTGGTTGTGTTTATTATGAGTGAATTATCAACTTACATGGTTTGCTTCTTCTTCTCGATGGACAGTAGGCAAGGAAAGTAAGAGAGGTATGTTTGTGATTTTATGTTGTAGTGAGTATGTCGATTGCATGTAACCTTATATACACAAGCTTGTGCTTGGACAAGTGGTGAAATGGAGCAGAGGTCATGAGAGTTTTGGAGGGTGATATCAAGATAAGATCAAGAGCTGGAGCGATGGATTGAAATGAATGCATGTCACCTCCCACCATGCCCAATCGAGACCCTTGATGTGTGAGATTATTCCTGACAGCTGACACACGTTTCATGATGATTGGGGAGCAAGGGTGGTCGGTGTAAGGGTTCTTGTAAGAAAGTAACATGTTGGTGGTTCTCTTGATCTTGCCTAGTCGACCAAGAGAAGGGAGCAAGAAAGAAAAGGGCTTGATTGAAGTTGTATTGACAGGAAGTCTTTGTGTATAAAGTAAATAGTTGGAATACGTTTTGAAAGAAAAGGGGTGGTGAGTACTTATAGTAAGCTAGTTGTAATACACAAGTGTGATAGTAATGTGAGTTGTAGTGAGTTAGAAATGTCGATATGCATGGAGCCTTTATATACTTGAACTAGAATGTGATAAGTGCTAAAATGGAACAGGAAGGTAGTGTAAGAATTGCACATGGTGTCTTTAGGTTATACATGAGGTAGAACCAAGTGAGGGAGGGTGAAGGTGTGAACGAGAGCTGCCATTTGTATGTGACCTCCATCAATAACCACTCGAGTATAAGCAACAATCATGAGTGAGGGAATGTGAAGATAAGAAGCTGCCATTTACATGCATAAGAGTGTTCATGTGTTTGTCATACAATGTGTAAGGAAGTAACATGGTTCTCTAGGTCATATATGAGGGAGGTGGTGTATGAGTTTGAGTCCAGGTCGTATTCCATAGATATCAGCCACGAATTACATTTTTGGTTCAAAAATCTCGCGTGTCTAGACGTAAAACATTATTTCGGACAACTTTCGTGTTTTACACTTTTCCTGGTTCGGACCAGAAGGGCCTTAAAATTGGGATTTAAATACGTTACAGAAAGTTGGTGGTTTATTCGAATTTATACGAAGTGTCAATGGGACAAAGTTATTATTTGTGTCAAATTGAGATGAAATGTGTGAGGTGTCTTAACTTGATCAATATTCTAGTATCATAATTACAATTGAAGGTTGATAACAATTGTCGTTCATGGTTCTTAGAGGTCCAATATTATTAGTGAGTACACATGGGAATTTTAGTAGGCTCGGGATTTATTTAAATTGTATTTGTTAATTATTGAAACGTATACTTATTAAGTATCAATGTTTTAAGTTATGTAAGGTATCTAGGTTATTAAGGTTTAGGTGTAAATGTCGTTTTAAGGTAAGAGTGAATAACGTTGTAATTGACAAAGTATATAAAAAAAAATTGTTACGGGTAAAAATGGTTAATCTATGTTATGGTAACGTGTTAATCGTAGGAAAATTTTACGGGGTGTTATATTACCTACCCGTTAAACGGAATCCCGTCCCGGGATTCTAAGATGAGGTAGCTGTAAAGGTGAGGGGAAAGGGTGAACAAATAGTCATTTCTAACGATCTAACTCCTGAGCGGTTTTTCCTTCGAGCTTAACGTATCTACTACTACATTAGCTTCTTCTTTTTAATTTTTCTTTCCAGCTTAACGTATCTACTACTACATTAGCTTTTTCCTTGATGATAGTAGTTCTCATAGTCATAATTGTTGAGTAGTTCTAATTACTTACGTTGTCTTATGTTCAATTCCTTTTGATTAACTTGACTTAAGAAACAATTCCATTTTTGAATGAAGATTTTTATTTTAACATGTTTTGAAGATAAACATGGTTCACAGTATCTTGTTTCATGAAAGTTAAAATCTGTAGGGTAACCTACCCGTTAAACTAGTTGCTTGTTAACAGATTTTTAATATTAAGAGTTTTCAAGTGGAAACTTGTTGAATGAAGAGAAAGTTGCTGAACTTCAGCTTTTGTAAAGAGAAAACTTGTTAAATATAGTTTTAAGTGACAACACGGTATTTGGTTCTAAGCTTTTGTAGATGATGAATCTGTTTGTTCCTTAGCAATTCCATATCTTGTATTTCTATTAGAGGAATTTATAGATTTCGATGGATTTTAGGTAAAGTTGTGAAAGGTTCGGAGAGTACTATATCACTTATAGTGCCGGAGAAGTAAGAGAGACCATTGTAATCACATACAATGTCGTGAAAAGGTTTCATAAATCGCCAGAGGGTAAAGTAAGTGCATGATCGAATAAATGTGGTTGTGCCGTAATGCCTTAGAATTAGCCATACGCGGAAGAAAATTGTGAGTCTTTGGCTGAAGTTTTAGTGTTTTATGAACTTTAGTGATCCTAGATTTCATACGCATGCCATTTCAGATACAATTAAGCCCACTTATTTATAATTCGTTATTTACATAGAGAAGCGTCCCAAACGATGTAAATAACGAAGTATAAACTTATGGTTCGGCGGTTTACAATTTCTTTATTTCAATAAAAAGGCGTCCCAATCCATTCAAATAAAGACATTGTAAATCATCCTACTTAAGAATTTCTGACTCAACACCCATACTGATCGACAAGGTAATGCGCAGATTTTTCCGAGAGTACGAGAAGAGTATGTCATAAGCATCTATATAGATGAGAGCGAGATAATTAAGGAGGATTGGTATAGTACTCAAAATAGTTGGGGGAGCATATATATATATATATATATATATATATATATATATATATATATATATATATATATATATATATATATATATATATATATTAGAGTGTAGTTGTAGCATAAACTATCTAAAAGTCATATAATAGTCTAGCGGATGGAAATATGAAGACACGGTATTTGTAATAATCCCGATTAGTAAATATAATTCATTAGCATAATTATAACATGTTAACATATATAAGAAATCATGTAAAAGTAATGTCTCTACCAGATGTTGGAAACGCGTAGGCACGGAGGGCATAAGGTGGTATTTTGTAAAAGTGGTCCGTTTTAAAAGTGTAGTTATAGTCCAATGTTCAAAACACTTGGTTCTCTATAACTGTAGCTCTGATGCCAATCTGTAACACCCCCAAAATCATCACGTCAGCGGAAGACTTAAAATATCAGCGGAAGACTTAAAATGTCAGCGGAAAACTTTTTGGGTGTTACTTCGAGGATCTTTATCACAATCATAGAAAACGACACAAAAGTGACGCTTTAAAGTTTAATTCATTCAAAATACCAAATATTCGAGACATCAAGATGTTTCATAATTTAAACAACATGTTTATTTGAAATGTGTCGAAATGTTTATTTAAGCCCATGCCGGGTTACAAGCCCACTCCGTGCCTTCAAGTTCCTTCTTGTTTAGTTACCTGAGATAAACACATGCTAAAAGTGTCAACACAAAGGTTGGTGAGTTCATAGAGTTTATAGTTTAAATCGTTAATTAGAAAATGAGTGATTTCCTTATCAATTCAAAAATAGTTTGTTGGGTTGCCCTTCACCGGGCCAACACCAAAATAGTAGTTTGTTTATAAATCCATTTAACACGAGATTCGATATTTGGGCCACGTTATTTCATCCATAACATAAACAGTTTGCGGGGAACCGTATTTAAACAGTTGAAACTGTATCCAAACAGTTTGTAGAGAACCGTATTTAAACAGTTGAAACTGTATCCGAACAGTTTGTAGAGAACCGTATTTAAACAGTTGAAACCGTATCCAAACAGTGTGTGGAGAACCGTATTTAAATAGTTGAAACCGTATTTAAACAGTTTGTTCCATAATTCCAAATATCGATAGTAAAATCGTTAGAAAAGTTGTTACACATGCATCTCTTCCAAAGAGTTTATAAAACAGTTAAACGATAGAAAGTGTAGCTATGAACTTATAGTGATATGTAAATAGTTAACGAGTACTTGTAAAAGTATAAAACAATAGTTAAGCATGTATCTCCCCCAAAAACTTTTATAAATCATTGTAAAACAAGTAAGAGTAGGGGCTATGACTCACCTTAGTAGTACGGTAGACAGAGTATAAGTAATGTCAGAAGTGAAGACGGAATTGACTTCAAAGAGATAACCTGAATAAAATGGAAGTTCGAGATAAGTTCGACTTATCGAGAATCGTGATTTGAATAGTGTTCGATGACAAAATGGTTTGTGGCAGAGGTGGCTTGCGTGGCAAAACGCTTAATAGTTCAAGAGCAAGTTATATACTATATAACTTGTCTTTATGTATAAGTATCGTTTATTATTTATATTTCTCGTCATGAATCAATGATATGTATCAAAAGTTGATAAATGATAAATTATAGTAATTGCAAGTTTACGTCAGGTTAAGTGAACCGATGAGTTTTATTATAGGAATAATCATTACTTAATGTGTATTCAAGTTAACCGATAATATCGTCAAGTCATATAATTTTCGTTATAAATTATATATATGCATATTCAGAAATATATAGTTATTCATAATTATTACTTCATTATTTCCTCAAAATGTAGGTTCCTATATACGTCAGTATGATGTCGTCATTTTTATATTTATCATTCTTGTTAAGTTTCGAGGTGTGAAAATATATAAAGTATATATTTATTAAATTCGTGATAATATATTAGGACTAATATATATAGCTCATTGTTTACGTTGATGTGGTTGCCAAGTAAAATTAGTGTTAACCATATTTTCATTAGATGAAGATTGGTAAAAACTATATACGTTCATATTTATAAAAGTTTTAGGTGAAAAATGTCACGTATTAGAATTGAGGTGTTGAAATTGTAACAATAACATAAGAGTTTAATAATTGTAAAACTTTTAGAAATGTGAATAGTAGAGTATAGTTGAGGGGTTGTAATTGTTAAAATGTGAAAGTTGCAAAGATATTTATATAAATAAAAAGTGAGGTGCAGGGTTCGAACCCTTGACCTTTCGTTTGAAACCAAGAGACATAGCAAACTGAGCTAGGGAGTTATTTGATAAACTTCTTCATAAAACTATATTTAAAGATTAGTTTCATGTGTTAAATATTTATGTTATATTACCTGATGAAAACTGTGTCGTGGGTTGTGTTTATAAAACGTTTGTGTTTCATTTTCCTTAACCAAAACTGAGCTTGCCATGTGTTAACCATCTAAGCTCAGTTTATTTGTGAGTTTCCTTTTATATGATTTTTAATCTTTTAACACCACACAAGCTTAGCCACACAAAGACTTGAAAATACCACTTTTAGTAGAAAATGGTTAACGAGCGTGTATATGCATGCATGTGATAATAGTGAATGTAGTAAGGTATGAAAAAGGGAGGAAGGGCTTATGACACCAACTGAGGTGGTGGAAAATGAAGATGAATGAGAGACGAGCGAGAACCAAGACAACTTCCTAGCCTTCGAACCCGTCGTGTAGCTATACCAAAATGACTAGCAAGAATGACCCTTGGTACTTCCTTGCTCTCCTCCTCTCCTTCTCGTTCAACAACATCAAGGTGAAATGTTGGTTGTGTTTATTATGAGTGAATTATCAACTTACATGGTTTGCTTCTTCTTCTCGATGGACAGTAGGCAAGGAAAGTAAGAGAGGTATGTTTGTGATTTTATGTTGTAGTGAGTATGTCGATTGCATGTAACCTTATATACACAAGCTTGTGCTTGGACAAGTGGTGAAATGGAGCAGAGGTCATGAGAGTTTTGGAGGGTGATATCAAGATAAGATCAAGAGCTGGAGCGATGGATTGAAATGAATGCATGTCACCTCCCACCATGCCCAATCGAGACCCTTGATGTGTGAGATTATTCCTGACAGCTGACACACGTTTCATGATGATTGGGGAGCAAGGGTGGTCGGTGTAAGGGTTCTTGTAAGAAAGTAACATGTTGGTGGTTCTCTTGATCTTGCCTAGTCGACCAAGAGAAGGGAGCAAGAAAGAAAAGGGCTCGATTGAAGTTGTATTGACAGGAAGTCTTTGTGTATAAAGTAAATAGTTGGAATACGTTTTGAAAGAAAAGGGGTGGTGAGTACTTATAGTAAGCTAGTTGTAATACACAAGTGTGATAGTAATGTGAGTTGTAGTGAGTTAGAAATGTCGATATGCATGGAGCCTTTATATACTTGAACTAGAATGTGATAAGTGCTAAAATGGAACAGGAAGGTAGTGTAAGAATTGCACATGGTGTCTTTAGGTTATACATGAGGTAGAACCAAGTGAGGGAGGGTGAAGGTGTGAACGAGAGCTGCCATTTGTATGTGACCTCCATCAATAACCACTCGAGTATAAGCAACAATCATGAGTGAGGGAATGTGAAGATAAGAAGCTGCCATTTACATGCATAAGAGTGTTCATGTGTGTGTCATACAATGTGTAAGGAAGTAACATGGTTCTCTAGGTCATATATGAGGGAGGTGGTGTATGAGTTTGAGTCCAGGTCGTATTCCATAGATATCAGCCACGAATTACATTTTTGGTTCAAAAATCTCGCGTGTCTAGACGTAAAACATTATTTCGGACAACTTTCGTGTTTTACACTTTTCCTGGTTCGGACCAGAAGGGCCTTAAAATTGGGATTTAAATACGTTACAGAAAGTTGGTGGTTTATTCGAATTTATACGAAGTGTCAATGGGACAAAGTTATTATTTGTGTCAAATTGAGATGAAATGTGTGAGGTGTCTTGACTTGATCAATATTCTAGTATCATAATTACAATTGAAGGTTGATAACAATTGTCGTTCATGGTTCTTAGAGGTCCAATATTATTAGTGAGTACACATGGGAATTTTAGTAGGCTCGGGATTTATTTAAATTGTATTTGTTAATTATTGAAACGTATACTTATTAAGTATCAATGTTTTAAGTTATGTAAGGTATCTAGGTTATTAAGGTTTAGGTGTAAATGTCGTTTTAAGGTAAGAGTGAATAACGTTGTAATTGACAAAGTATATAAAAAAAAAATTGTTACGGGTAAAAATGGTTAATCTATGTTATGGTAACGTGTTAATCATAGGAAAATTTTACGGGGTGTTATAAAGAACGAGGAAAATGAGCTTAGAACGACCAAGTTATACACGTTTTAAAATCGTCAAAACTATATATTTATTTAGTCACTACTAGAAAATAATATAACTACGTACTAAATGACATATTTTCTAGATTTCTTATTCAAGGATTATATTCTTAACAAACGAAGTACGTACGACCCAAGGTTTATTTATGTGACTACTAGACGTTATTTCAAGGTTTTCAAGACGAGGAATATAACACTAACATATTATATACGATATACTACGACAAGTTTCTATACTTCTTATTGGACTTATTTTTCCTAAGTATAGAAATTTCCTACTTTGACGATAACAAGTATTTTCAAGTTACGAGTGGTATAGGTATCACGTGCATGATTATTCATTACAACATTTCATGATCTAAATTAGATCATATTCATTCATTTAGGTTGCGGCTAGTGTACGTGCCTTGTTGTCCCGATCATTTCATCTCATCATACTATCACTTAAGGTGAGTTTTCATAGCCCCGTTTTCAATTACATATTTGATTTCAAATCCCACGGGGGAGAATACATTACATACTTATTTTCTGTACATGCCAAAGTATTAAATTCCATACATTGCTTAAGTTGCCTTCCTACCAAGTTAAGTCCCTTTTATTATCATGGACCGTTAATTATAATGCCAAGCGAGAGTGAGTGAATAGATCTATTGAGGGTGACGCCTCCATTCGTGTTTGGGTTGCTCCAACGGGTATGAATGCATTTCATGTCTAAACTATATGAGTGCCTGGTAAACACTCTTTTGGGGCCAATACAATATTATGTCTAGCTTCGGGGTCATGAGCTTAAGAGACAATGTAGCATTTTGACATTTTTGTCGGTTTACTTTATACTTGTGGCTTATGTACATACGATTTAATTTACAAACCTATGATTATTCACCAACATTATTGTTGACCGTTTTCGCAATGTATTTTCAGGTAACTAAGACATATGTCTCATGACATGCATTGAGTCATTTCTTTGAGAATCAAGGATGACGCGTCTCATTTTGGATTTCATGCACTTATGAACTATCGTTTGATTGTACTAAACTTATTTACTTAAAATTTCCAACTCTTTTGGGACCTATGTTTTATAACTCTGAATATTTTGAATGAATCAAACGATGTATTTTCTAAACGACACTTTAGGTCGTTCAATATAACTGTAACTATGGTGCTATGACAGTCACCCCCAGGTATTCCATTCCGCTGCCATTCAGGTATTTTGGGGGTGTGACATTGACGGACCAGGCAGAACCAAAAAGGGAGTTCCGCCCGTATGGTCTGAGGGTACCGTCGGAGCTGCAGTGAAAACTTCAAGAGGGATTATCTTGATTGTTGTGGTTTTATCCTAATGTTTAAAAGTAAGGTTTTAGGTCTTATGAGTCTTTGACTAAGCCTAGAAATGATGAATGCTTCACATTCAAGAGGTTTTTGCGAAAACGTTGATATAATGATTGACGTAGAAGACTTTCTTAGTTAAGACGTTCCTCAATGAACAATCTTACCAAGGCGATGATGTTGGATCACAGTATGTCTATTAAGAACATAATGGATTGAATTGTCGCCGAAGTCGATGCATCCTTTGTTGAAGGGATAACATTGTTGATGAAAGAATTCCGTTGTTGACACGAATTTGCTTGTTCAAGCGGATTGTTGATGTGCTTCTTCATCCGATACTAATTTGAGAACCTTACATGTTTTGGATCATCAATAGGTAAGTAGATGTAAAAGTGCAAGTACCACTTGTGCTTTTCTTATCAACTTATCACCGACGTAATTCCATTTGGCATACACTATGGTTTCTATTCCCGTTCTTTTGGGATACCATAATCCTAGTTGTGTAGTACCTTATGATTTATCCAAACAAGCTCTTTCGAAAGAGTTATTTTAGGATCTTCTCCAAAAACGAGCACATAGACAAGCACTAAACATAATGTTGGATTACTTTGTTGTGAGAACAAGTATACTTCCATACATTTCTCTATGTTTAGTTTTACCTACGGATTTACTAATCTCATTCTTGATAAGTCATAGAGGACTTAATCATTGTGAACAAGTAAATAACTAGGAATGTCTTTGAGTGATTATCCCTTGCTTTTGGAGCTTCCTTAGGTTAATAAAAAGTCTTTCAAAGATTAACATTCTTTTCTATTTTGAAAGAGATATTTTGTTTTAGTAATTGCTTTACTCAAAAAGAAACTTTTTAATTACCACTTATGACTCATGATTCAAGTTTTTATGACCTTGCAAATATTGCTTGACTCAATGTTTGACACAAGACGAAAAGATGTTGTTTTTCAATTTTAATAGTTCATCTTCCTTGTTATTGATCATGTCTTATCAATGTTGGGCTTTCGACTAAGTTATCATCTACCAAAGATGATATCTTAGAAGGAGGTGGTCTTTCATTGAATGTTGAACTCAATGACTCCTCAACTCTTTGGGTTTATTTACTTAAGACACTATGAGTGTGAATGTCTAAGAGATGTACCATCATAAGACTATGGGTCGAATTTGATGTTCACATCCTAGATGTTTAAAAATCATTTTCTCCTAATCATCCAAAATGGAGTTCAAATGATTTATTTTTCTTTGTGTGTCATACATGAAACTTTTTAACAAAAGAATGGTTGAACTTAAGACACAATAGAAAATGTAATGTATAATGTCAAAAGACGTTGTACAACAAGTATTTATGAAATGTTGTGGTTTTGCTAGATTTGCAAGCGTCACAAAAGTGTTGGTTGTTTTATCACTTAGGAGACTCTTAGTTAACTCACTTGTAGACCAGAATTAAGTGAGGCTTACTCAAGAGTTACTCGTGTCTTTTCCCGAAAGTTTAACGAGGTAAAACACCTTATATCTCCTACTAGAAGTAGTGTCTAAATTCTTTAAACACTAAGGATCTAATCCTTATTGTTATTCACACAACATAAATACCTTAGAGTAAAGACTACTACTAACATTCATGACAAATTATACTACTAATCAACATGAAACATTTAAAGGTAAGTTGAAGAAACGTGTACCTTTTAAGCTCCATAGATTAGCCATCAAGAAGTTAATCATTAAGCAAATAATCTTGACACGTAGAGGAGCTAAACTCAAATGCTTATGAATCCAAGGGAGTTAGACAAACACATAAAAATATTGAACATGATATCTTTATCCTTTTATCATGAGCTCCTACTAGATATAGAATTACTCCTACAATTCTCTCCTAGGTTTCACAAACACAACTTGTTTTGTTTTACTTGTTGATGGTTCTTTAGAGTTAAATCCTAATCCGGTTCTATCTCTAAATGACTTTTGACTCTTCAAACACTTTTCAAGAGCTTTTGAACTTTCTTCAAATTTAGCAAGCATTTTTCCTTTTTCATTTTTTCTTTGAATTTCATGTTTGTAATCTAGACATAATTTACATTCTAAGTCAATTTCAGCATGACTCTCAAGTCTAGACATCTTATCTTCTAACATGATTTCATTTTCAAAAGTATTTACACAAGATTTTGAAGATTCATTTTTAAAGATAGTTTTTAGGTCCAAGTTGCATGAAAGTTTAGACTCATTTTCTATCTTAGAAAACTCTAGGATAAATATGTCAAAGCAAAAGTGTTTGGTTTCAAAATGTACCTTGCTTGATGTTTTAACTAATTGAGAATCACAAACCGGATGGTTGGCTTCATCTTCATCCGTGTTAGTCCATGAATCGCAAGCAAGTCCACTAAGAGCTCGACATGAGTAATCATCTTCACTTACACCTTCATTTAAAACATTGAAACTAGTAGCACATGTTTTAATCTCAACTAAATATCTATCTATTAATTTTTCTAAGACTTCTAACTCATATGTGAGATCAAATTGATCATCTTGGTTTTCAAAACTTGTTTTGTTGGTTTGAAATTACCAATAGAAATAAAATGCCAAAGATCTTGATCAATCGATTTCACATAGTTTTCAAATTTACTTTTCCATTTAAGGAAGATTTCTTTTCAAATAGTGGTGGGTTTTGAATAGGTTGCCCTTCTTTGAGATTTTCAAAATCCATGGATCGATCCAAGTTTTAAAATACAATCTATTTTAAAGAACTTGAGTAGCGTAGCTCCTGATGCCAATTGTGGAAAACTAGAAGGGGGGTTGAATAGTTTACCCCTTTTTAAATCCTTTTTAGCTTAAATATCTTTTAAAACTTTATGTTTGCTTAAAGATATAAACACAATGTTATAAGTTCAATTCCTTGAAAAGCTTTACATGTGAATAACGATTCTAACTTTACTTGTTTGATTCTTTGAAAAGCTTTACGTTTCCTTAAAGGTATAAACATAACTTTCCTAGTTTAATTCTTTGGAAAACTTTACGTGTGATTAGCAATTCTAACTAAAGCCAATATGTAATAAGCAAAGACAAAGAAAGAAACGATCAAACCACAACATGATTGTTTATCGTTGTTCGGCTACAAGGACTCTTTTTTCTTGCCCTACATCCACGCCCCGAGTTTCCAACTCGAGAGTTATAAGCACTAATCAACAAGCTCCTTTCACCGGCAAAGAAAACCTTTACAACGTCGCTTATACTTTTACCGACACTAAGCTAGATGTCGAGTTCTTTTACACGGGTACAACCACTCCCATCGTCGCTTACACTTTTACCGACACTAAGCTAGATGTCGAGTTCTTTACCAAGGGTACAACCACTCCCGTTAGTTCTTTTACAAGGGTACAACAACTCCCTACACACTACATATTTTGAGGCCTAAAATACTAACCAATCACTTTTACATACATGACACAAATGACGTATAAACTACCAAAGTTTATACATTACCAAGCTACCAAGACTTGCAACTTTAGAGTTGAAGCTTGTAACTTCTTGAATGATCTTGTGAAGTCCCTTGCTACATAAGTGAATCACACAAGTCAAGTGTTACTGAGTTAGTTGAGAGAGTATATAAAAATATGTCCCAAAAGGGTTGCTCAAAACTAACAAATGGTTTGGTATTTATAGCAAACCATTCTGCAGGTCTAGCAGATCAGGCGGAACCCTCAGATGGGTTCCGCCCGTGTACCCCCAGGGTTCTGTCAGGGCTGCAGTTGGTTTTTGCAATAAATCTTCCAAACCAAACAAGGTCACATCTCATTACACCTAGTCAAACACAAGACTTGGAAGCAAACATATGGTTAGTCAAACACTCTTTCTTACCATAAATGTATATTGACAAAGCTTGCCCTAAATGTGATGTGACATTACTATTTTAAGAAATAAATGTGACGTGACAAGACACTTTCTAATTTAAGAAATAAAAACAATGTTTAGCTTAAAAGGAAATGTAAACCTTAGTTAAACAAGACTTAAACACTTAAAGTGATGATTTACTCTTAGCTAAAGATCGTAAAATATAAATAATGTTTTTAGGCGATATTTGTATTAACAGGGTTAACTCCTCTTTCATTAGGCTAGTTCTCATGGTCCATTTCTTAAGTATTATAGGACTGTTCTTAATCATCCAAGGGCCCCCTTCAAGAACAGCATCTAATCCAACCTGAGAATCAAATTTAAAGAAATAGAAACCATCTGCATTCATCATGACACGCTTCAGCCCATACTTAGCCCAATTGTTGCGAACAAAGTATTCAACCACTGGAAAAGCAATTCGCTTACCAATAAAATATCCATAAATAGTATGCTCAAATTTGGTACTAATTGTTTCAACAACTTTTCGAGGAATAGATACATCAACTCCATTAAACACATTATCAACTTTGAGAGGACGAAAGTTTGACTTACCTTTAGTAGAACCAGATTGTGCACCACTTGTAGCCGCAACATAAGATTTAGATTGCTTATTAATGTCACTAGATTGCACAATAGGAACATTTAGAGATGCAGTAGAAACACCATCATGTTGATCGTTCACATTGGATGTATTCTTACTAGTGCTTGTATCATTTGCAGCATTAACATTAGGCTCAAACAACATAAACCTACCTGCACTAGAAGAGACTTGAACACCATCACCTTGTGGCAGGCTATCCATAACAAATGAAGAGCTCAAACTAGAGCTGGTCCCATTGGTACTACTAGGGTTCACTGTTGAACCAGAATTCAACTCCCCACGACTAGTAGTAGAAAAAGGTCCAACATTAGCAGCCTTAGTTAAACCCACTTTAATATAACTATGCGTACCAGCATCCATACCCTCCTTATCACTCCTACTAGGGATCATTGTTGGAACAGGATCCAACTCACCAAGACTAGTAGGAATGTTGCTAGTATCATCCACGAGAGGCTTATTGACACCAGCAGCAACAGAACTAGAAACCTCATTAGGGTTTCGCAAAACCCTAGTAGCCAATCGTGGTTGAGACATAACAGGATTCCCAAGTTCTTGTTGCTTCAAGTGACTCATACGAGCCCTAAAAGCATCCAAATCCACGTTTACATCACCAGCATTCACCATATTGAAAAACAGAAAAGAGAACAAAAAACGAAACCCTAACTATCTAAAGAATAGATCGCAACAGAATCCAAGAAGAACCACGTCTAAGCTTCCAATAACGAGAGCCTCAATATAATTAAGGCATGATATAAAGCACAAAAGAACACTAACCGACTTCCATATTGCAAAGGATCGATTAAGAAAAGGAAATCAGAAATCGAAACCCTAAACAACCCTAAACAGCGATTTTAGAAAACCCTAATAAAACGATACCCTGATCAAAACCAGGTCAAGATCCACATAAAAGTAATGTTAATGAAGCAATAGACGAAGCTAAGCAAGCATAAAAACGATCGTTAAACGGATTAGAACAAGATTATTGATCAAGAAGAACGATTAGAGGAGATTTAGGGTTTTTGAAAATAAATTGCCATGGGGAGAGAGAGAGTTCTTAAGTAAGGTACAATTGCTCTCAGAAGAAGAAAAGTTTGTGTGTGTAACCTAGGTGTAGGAGATAAACGCCTAGGGTTAGTGGTTTATTAGTGTTTTAGTTTAGATAGCATGTTCTACTTGATCAAGGTAGAACATGTTAATTAGTTTGTAATCGTTAGAGAAGATAATGATAATAAAAAAACCTTGTTCATAATAATGATTGATTATCAACACTTGAAATAATGAAACCTAAATTCAATTTAATATCTTCAACGATTTTCCGTATGAACTTAGCTTCATGCCTATATGTCAAAAGAAAATTTCAGTTAGATTTTTTAATGCCCGAGTGAACAAGTAATTTCATATGGAAATGTATTATTGTATCATGTTTAATGTTTGAAAAAGACTCGAGGTTTGAGTTGGAACTTGACTATACAGTAAGAGTTACCATGGATAATTCTTTTAACTCTAGATAGTAAGATAACAACAGATAAGCTAACTGGGTAAAGGCTAATTCTGTACACTTAAAAAAGGGTCTACCGGCAAAGATTTCTCTTCAATTTTTCAAAATATATAACAGGTTCAATTCGTACAGATTATTACTTATTAGGAAAGCTATGTTGCTATTATAATGATTTAAATATATGAATACACGAGTTAATTCGGAAGTTGTTTGCTCACAAATGCACCTTGATGCCTTTCAACCCATTTGACTCATTCCCTATTTAGCTGAAAATAAAGTATTTACCCATAATTGACCCATTTTTGTATAAAACATAGTCCAATTCACCCCTTTAAAAGACATAAAGAAATAATATCAGAGATATGATGAAGAATGTACCCATCAAGAGTGTTCTTCAACTCTCACCCAGCTAGATCGGCAGCTTCCTTCATAGCCTCTCTCCATTTCCCAGCAGATTTATTGTTTTCATGTTTGACAAAGGCATCTCTAACTGACCCACTTTGTTTGCGGACTTCACTGGGCTCCACATCATAGAACACAGGGTAAGCAGTATGCTCAATCATCTTCTGGCATTCCATTATCTTCACAAGCTCATCCAAGCACCAAGATTGTTGATACAAAAGTTGGGCTTACCTTGTTTGGACTCCTGCTCTCGTACCAATTAGAACTTTAGTGCTTGAAACCTGCGCACTAAGAAAGCAAACAACACCGTTAGGCTTATCGTGGGATTGTCTCCCACGATTAGACTCCGGCGTGAGAGTAAGTAATCGGTTTTAGGGTTTTGTTGAAGAGTTAGGGTTTGTGAATCATACCTTTAATGAGAACTATGTCATTCTATGCAGAATCCTTGTAGGTTTCTTGCTCCTTACTCTTCGCACACGTGGTGCTGTTAAGGATATCTATTCCGTAAATAGAAGATCCTTATCTATGCCTGGATAGTTTGGTTGGGTTTGGGCCTTCGTGAGTCCAAACCGTTGGTATTATGGCCTAAGTCATTGTCATGATAGCCCACTCGTAGTGGGTTTGGGCCTAGTAATGTTTATCATTTGGGATCGTGGCCCAAATATAGACTATACGTCATCATGTCCCCCCAGTCTAGTGTGCGCGGCTCGTAGCCGCGGGTACTAGACTAGTGATAACAGCGGTAAGCGTGGCGGGAAAGATTCGAATAGTTACAGCCCAAGAGTGGGAACTGTGTATCTAGCCCCTAAATATCTCAATCTTACCTCGGGAAACGGGGAGGGTGTCCACGTATCCCTCGGAAAATGGGAAAAAGTGCATGTACCGTCTCTTATCCTAGCCACACGTTCATAGTAGTGGGATCCACGTGGCGGCCCTTGAGGGTTTTTATGATCTATATAAGAGTCACCGCCTCCCTTTTCACTAGGACATCACAGTAAAAACGTTTCCGCCATTTTTACACCTTTTCAAAAGCTTCTTTAAGAGATCCACTGTTCTATTAGGTAACTGCGCGTGCGCATTTTAGTAGATCTTGTTATACTTCTGAAATGGTTGCTCAGTTAGAGGATTTTCGCTCTGCGATGGATGAGGATGGACTGCGTCAATTCTCCTCTGATTACTTTATTCCTCTAGATGTGTATCCGGAAGTCCCGGATGTCGATGCGTGTATTGCCGATTTCCCCGAAGGGAAGATAGGGTTATACACGCGTTTCTTTGAGTACGCTAACTACCGCGTACCGATATTTGTGTTCTTGAGCAACGTGCTCAATTTCTATCACCTTCATATCTCTCAGCTGCACTGTATAGGTGCGGCGAAGATATCCAATTTTGAAGTAAACTGTCGTTTACTTGCAATAAACCCGACCGTCGACCTATTCCGTGCGTTTTACCACACAATGTGGTCGCATGGATGGGTATCTTTTGCGAAGCGCGCCGAGCGGCTTCAGTGTTATACTGATAAGGTAGATTCCTTGAGGCATTGGAGGGATACTTTTTCTGGGTGGATGATGTTGTCTTTCCTTCACCATTTGAGTTCTATACTCAAGGGATGCTGCCAAGGGATGAGCGCCCTTTACCTGGTTCATATAGCGCGGAGGATGCGGGCACGATTGATAGTAACCGCATCCCCGTTAACTCCTATCCCGAGGAGTTTTTGGTTCATGAGGGGCTTAGTCGCAACTATTTTTATGGTTTTGACGAAGTTCCAACATTCGTCGATGAGGAAGGCTAGGGTAGGTGCTTGTCCTTTCTTGCCTTTGCCTCTATAATGTAAGAGTTCTTTTGTATGTTCAATCAATAACTAAGTTGTTCTTGTGATCTGTTTATATGTTGCGCAGAGGTGGACCTGTTTGCCGTCGTCAAGCTAGAGAAGCCCAAGCAGGTGACAGTGGGGGTGCGCCCTCTCAGGGAAGGTGGGGAGCCTATTCTGGAGGCTACTGAGGGGCACACAACGGTCCTTGCGTAGGCAGGACCTGAAAATCCTCGTCCCGTAGCTACTCTGATCACTCCTCGTCACGTGGAGGAGTCGTTGAAGGCAGCTAAGCAGATGTCTGCGCAACAGTTGGTGGAGGAGCTAGCTGTTGCTGCTGCACGCCAGGCTGAGTTGGTCACTCAGCTAAAGACGCAGTATGTTGTGGAGGGAGGTAGTCTCGCTCAGAAGGATGAGGAGATTGCTCTCCTGAAGGCGCAGTTGGCTGATGCGCGGACTGAGGCGGAGTCCACCACTGCTTATGCGAGGAAGCTTGCAGATGAGAAGTTGTC
The DNA here is from genome assembly GCA_030686995.1 of Artemisia argyi. Lineage (NCBI taxonomy): Eukaryota > Viridiplantae > Streptophyta > Magnoliopsida > Asterales > Asteraceae > Artemisia > Artemisia argyi. The sequence goes on from CM060701.1 coordinate 230,187,588, forward strand.
GCTGCTGGTGGATGTAAACCAAGAGCGCAATGAGATGAAGCAGTACAGATCCAACTTCTCTTGGGGCTTAAAATACCTGCAGGTGAAGAAGGGCGAGCACTTCGAGAATCTTGATAAGCTGCGCGCACAAGTTGAAAATTCCCTGAAGGTTCAGGAGGGTAAGCTGCGTAAGCTTAGCATAGAGTATGATGAGGAGTTATATCCTCATCTTATGTCTGTGATCGCGGAGCGCAGGTATGTATCTCTGATGTTATCAAGTACTTTCTTTTTTAGCTCCTTTTATCATTTTCTGACACATATGTTGTTGTCTTCACAGGTGGTTGATCAGCCATGGTCTGCGATTAGCAGCCATGAGCACCTTGGAGTCCCCCGAAGTCGTGGAGGCTTTTGGGAGGGTTGTAGAGTGCGCCGTTGCATGTGGCAAGGCGCAGGCTGTGGAGTAGCTAGCTGAGAGCCGGTTGTTGACTGTTCCCCTCGCTGAGGTACCTGGATACAAAGCGGATGTGTTTGATGAGTTAGCGGAGGCTATGGAGAAGATGAAACTCTTCAACTTTCCCCACATCGCCCGCATGGAGCGTGATCAAGACTACCCGATAAGTTTGATCATGCAGGGTTTAACTCTGGCTCGTCATGCAGCTGAAGACACAGAGGCGCATCCTGACTTCTTCTTGAAGCCGGATGAGTCGCAGCTGATGGTCCCTGTCTTTGCCCGTCCTCGTGATATATTGAATCCCTTCGCTCTTGAGAAGGAGATTTCCTTGAAGAGGTGTTTAGAGGTGCATGCAACCAGGGTTGCGTACAAGAAAGGGATAAAGGGAAGAGTTGTTCTCTGCGGGGTTGGTGCGGCTCATCTTCCTAGATCCGATGGGGTTCCCGTTAGCATACCAACGTGTCCCAGGAGGATAGCAGCCTATTGAAGAGGCTCGATGAGGCTGGGGATTTATCATCTTCAGCTAGTAGTTCGAGCCGTAGGCGTGCTCGTAGCATATAGTTGTATTTGTATAACTTGTATCAACTTTGTGAAAACTCGTGGTTTTTGGTGAATGGAAGTATGGATCTTTTGCACGTATGTATCGTTTTGTACTTAGATTATTTGTCTTTGTTTTGCGAAAGACTTTCCAAGAGTTACGATGTGCTTAGAATATCTTGTATTAATTCCATAACTTATGTATTAAGTCCGTAGCTTAATGAATATGTGTGAAAGTTCACAAACGTTTGTAGTCCATAACTTAGCAAACGTGTAGGTAGATTTGTAGCGTGCTACAAATACCATATCGAGGGACCAAGGGTCTTGGTTTTTTAGTTCGTCCATTTTTGTACAGTGTACATTGTTGCGCATTCATCGTGGGATGCGTGTTAACCCAAGGTCATAGTCTTGTATGAAGTTGGGAACTTTGCGTACGAACTGAGGATTCAATTGTTTTAAGTCCGTATGGTGGTATGCAGCGTACCACGAATACCATTCTTAGGAGCCAATTGTCTTGAATCTATGTGGTGGTATGCAGCGTACTGTGAATACCACTCTTAGTAGTCAATTGTCTTGAATACATGTGTTGTTAAACGCGCACGTGTGCGTTGCAGTGCATCCATCGTGGGATGTACTTTTAACTTACTCCAACGTCTTGATAGTAAGGTGTTTAACAAGGATACGTGATCCGGTGTTGATGGGTTTGCAACCCTCTTACTCAACGAATTATTTAGTAGGTTTACTCATCCTGTCTGCCCTCGTGTGGTCTTAATAGGTGCATGCACGCCATGTAGGCAATAATATAAATAAACACAATTGAAACATAAATGAATGATGTAAGAAATAGTGTTAAGAATGTGTTGTGGAGTTAGCTAGAAACCACAACGTTTTATTAATTCTTGCAAGTGAAAAAATAAAGACAATTTCCTAAAAGAAAAAGTAAATACACAGACATTTATTGAGCACTTACTAAAGTGCGGAGGTGTCAGTGTGTGGGCCATAGCCTAAAGGTTGCATCTCTTAAGATTGCAAATGTTCCAGGTGCGTGGTAGCTCGTGGCCTTTCATATCGCGCACTCTGTACGCGTCGTTGCCTAATGCCTATGTGACCTCGTAAGGTCCTTCCCATTTGGGTCCGAGTTTGCCCGTGTCTTCTGCGTGGCTTGCATCGTTGGCGCGGTATACAAAGTCTCCTGGTTTGAAAGAAGTGTTTCTGACTCTTGCATCATAATACTTCCTCATCTTTGATTTAGCTTTTGCTTCGCGTATAGCTGCCCCTTCGCGTCTTTCCTCCAACAGATCCAAGTCGATGCGTCGTTCATCGTCATTTGTTGTGATGTTGACTTACGATGTGCGGATTGTTGGCATTCCAATTTATGATGGTATAACAGCTTCTGTCCCGTAGACAAGAGAAAAAGGTGTATCACCATTACTGACTTTGATTTCTGTGCGGTGGGCCCACAGAACATGTGACAGTTCGTCCACCCATCTTCCTTTATGTTTGTCCAAGTGTGCTTTAATACCTTCACCCAGACTACGATTCGCGCGTTCTACTAATCCATTTGTTTGTGGATATTTAACTGACGCGAAGTGCTGTGTGATGTTTAATTGCGCACACCAGTCTTTGAATGGGTTATCACAGAATTGTTTTCCGTTGTCCGAAATAATCTCTCCAGGTAGGCCGAAGCGGCATACAATGTTGTCCTAAACGAATCGTTTGACCTGGTTGCCTGTGATACTTGCCACTACTTTTGCCTCGATCCATTTGGTGAAATAGTCTATGGCAACAATGAGGAACTTAAGTCCTCCTGCCGCAACTGGAAAGGGTCCTGCAATGTCAATTCCCCATTTATGGAATGGCCATGGTGAGGTAATGGGTGTCAACTCATGTTGTGGTCGGCGCGGAATGGGTCTGTGGACTTGGCAGTCGTTGCATCTTCTGATCATGTCTCGCGCGTCACGGTGCATGGTAGGCCAATAGTATCCGGATCGCAAGGCACGCGCTACAATGGACCGTGGTCCTGAGTGCATGCTGCAAGATCCAGCGTGGATTTCTCGGAGTACGTATTCTGCCTGAAGAGGTCCGACACACCTAAACCATGGTTGTAAGAATGAACGCCGATATAAGATACCATATCGAAGTTCGAATCTTTGCGCTGTGCGCCGTATCCGTTGAGCGTCCTTTTGTTCTTGGGGGAGTGTTCCCTTGCTTATAAAATCTGTGATGGGTGTCATCCATGTAGGATGTTCTTCCTCTATCACTGTGGAAATTTCCATCTCAGCGATGGATTTATTCTTCAAGGTTTCCACCAATACCTGTTTTGATAGGTGTGCAAAGCTTGTAGATGCGATTTTACTCAACGCATCTGCTTTCCTATTTTCTCCTCGTGGGATTTGTTTGATGGAAAACTTGTCAAAATTCTTGATCAGGGACTTGGTCTTATCGAGGTATTGAATCATGTGTGCGACACCTCCAAATTGCGACCCACTTGCTTCTCAAATGCGTTATCCACTAACCGTTGGTATGTGGCTCCCGCATTTTTTAAGCCAAAGGGCATTTTTGTGTAGCAATATACCCCTTGACTCGTATGGAAGGCTGTTTTTTCTTCATCTTCCTTTGCCATTTGGATTTGTTGGTATCCTTTGTATGCGTCTAAAAAGCATTTAAAGGGGTACCCGCATAACGATTCTACTTTCCAATCTATTTCTGGTAGCGGGTAGCAGTCTTGTGGACATGCCTTATTGAGATCGGTGAAGTCCACGCACATTCTCCAGCTACCGTCGCTCTTCTTTACCATCACTGGGTTGGAAAGCCAGTCGTGGTAATAGACTTCCCGCATGATACCTGCGTCTACAAGTTTGTGTACTTCCTTCAGGATGGCTTTTGCGCGTTCTGGAGCCTGGCCGCGCTTTTTTTGCCGTATTGGAGGATATCCTTGTCGGATTTCTAGCTTGTGCTCCGTAATGGCTCGTGGCACTCCGGTCATATGCTTTGGTTCCCATGCAAAGATGTCTAGATTATTTTGTAATAGTGCGCACACAGCTGCTATGCCCTTGTCGGACAGTGACCCCCCCGATCGATATCTCTTGGTCTGGGTAGTCGGGATGGATTGCAACTTTCAGGTTTGTCACCTTGGTTGTGCACTGTTCTGGGGCGTGCGGAGCCCCATTTGTCATTGCGTTGCACTCTTTTTGGAGTACGGTGGTATTGTAGAGGGTAACGATACCTCCTTCTACTGGAAATTTAAGCATCCCATGCGCTGTGGATGGCACCGCGCGCATGGTTGATATTCCTGGTCTCCCAATAATGCCATTGTATGACGAGGGTGACCTGATTACCATGAAGTTCATCCAGGCTATTGTGGAATGGTATTCGTTACCGATTACCACAAGTATGCGTAATTGTCCCATGGGCCAAATCTTTTCACATGTGAATCCAGTCAGCGACATCGTGGCCGGAATTAACTGGTTTTGTATCTCAGGTTGTAGCCTCTTGAAGCAGTGTTCGTACATGATATCCGTGGACGCTCCTCCGTCAACGTACATGCGGTGGATGTCGTGACCCCCCGCTTGTATCTCAATGGTGAGTGGTTCCACTACTGTGTCCCTTGGAAAACCTTTGGCTGACTTTTTGCTTCGTCTGTCGCTGCCATGATTGTATCATGTATATTGTGTCAGCCTTGCTTTTTGGTATCTCTTTTTTGGCCCCATTCTTTTGTCTATCTTTCCCCTCCTTGATGTTTTTAACGAGGCGGTCCATCTTTCCTTCTTTTACTAATTTGTCAATTAGCTGACGTAACTGGACGCATTCGTTAGTAGTGTGACCCTTCTGCTCATGGTATTCGCAGTATCCTCCTCCTATGCGCTTCTCCTCTGGAGTGCGCATAGGTGGAGGTTTTGGGAAGTTTGCTCCCTCTGTCGCGAATATTTCCTTAGGGGTTTTTGTGAGCGGGACGTACTTGTCGTTATCCCGCCCCCTACCTTGGTAGCGGTAATTTCTGCTGCGGTTGCCACTTTAGTCATTGGATTGTCTCCTAGACTGTTCTTGTGGTTTATAGGTTGAGTAACCTTTTTTACTGTCCGCCGCCGCTGCTTCCCCTTGGATGAAGGATCTGGTGCGCTTTGTTAGCTCATCAAAGCTTTGGGGTACTTTATCGTTTAGCTTCCGTATCAGCTCTGGGTTATTGATCCCGTTCATGAACCCTGAGATTTTTAGTACCTCGGGGCATGCCTTTACTTGTATGCATTCATCCTTGAAGCGCTCCATATAAGCGCTTGTGGATTCCCCTTGGCGCTGTTTCACTCTGGCTAGTTCCACAGGGTTCTTTGTGCACTTCTTTCTTTGCGTGAAATTTAGGCGGAATGCTTTCCGCAACTCTTCAAACCCATTTATGCTTCGTCGTGGAAGCTTGCTGAACCATGTTCGCGCATTCCCTACTAAGGTAGAGTTGAACATATGGCACCACACAGGTTGTGGCCAATTTTCGATAGCAGCCGCTGACTTGAAAATATTTAGGTGATCGTCAGGATCACCTGTTCCGTCATATGTTTTAACGTTGGCGGGCATGCACCTTCTTTTCTTGTCTGAGAAATCGTTGATGCGTTGCGTGAACGCATCAACCTTTTGGCGACGCTAGGGAAGGGAAATATCTTCATCCTCCTCATCTCGACGTCGGTTTCTAGACTTCCAATGTCCCGTTTCTCTATCCTCGTTGTCCGAGGAGTTACTCGAGGAAGAGTTGTTTCTTTTATGGCGCTTGCGCCGTTTCTCATCGGAGTCCGAGTTTGAAGGGCTTCTACTTGGGGAGTGCTGTCTCCCAAGCCTGTCCTGGATTCTTCTGCTTCCTGACCTTGAGACGCTCTCACTCGGTGAGCGTTTTCGCCCAAGTCTGTCTTGTGCCCTCCGGCTACCAAGTCTAGTATGGACGTTGGCGTGCCTCTCGTTGTCTTCGTATTCCTCTGAGTATTGAGAGTTAGATGATGTACCAAGTCTATCGTGGACGTTGGTATGCTTCTCATTGTTTTCGCGCTCATGGTGGCGCAGTGGAGATCTTTCTGGGCCAAAGTTTAGCCGAGCTTGCAGGCTATGGCTTGACCTTCTTCTTGCCTCCTCTCGCATGAGACTAGTTAAAGTCTCGTAATGTTGGGACACAAAGTCGTTTAGTGTCAACTCAGGTGCATCCTCTTCCACTGCGAGGATGTCTGTCTCTGCGTGAGGTTCCCTCTCTCTATTAGGTGCTCCTGGCGGCACAGTGTTGTCCACTATGGGTGCCGTTTGATAGGGATTAGTAAAGAGGGTGCGCTGAAGGTCCTCAGCGCTTGAGACCACGGTAGTGGTTTGGGTTGTCCCCAAAGGTAGTTCTACCGTGGTAGGGATTGGAGTTATATTCGATTCGCGGTGACTAGGCGCACTGGTTGTTCCAGAGATTGGCTTGGGGGTCGAAGCTTGATGCTTCTTCTTATGTGAATCATCACGTGTTTTCACCGACTGCGGGGTCCGCTGTCATGAGTTCTTGTTTTTCAGCATTCTGGTCTTGAGTTCCTAGTGTAGGGTCCCACGGATGGCGCCACTTGTTGATACAAAAGTTGGGCTTACCTTGTTTGGACTCCTGCTCTCGTACCAATTAGAACTTTAGTGCTTGAAACCTGCGCACAAAGAAAGCAAACAATACCGTTAGGCTTATCGTGGGATTGTCTCCCACGATTACACTCCGGCGTGAGAGTAAGTAATCGGTTTTAGGGTTTTGTTGAAGATTTAGGGTTTGTGAATCGTACCTTTAATGAGAACTATGTCATTCTATATATAGGTGCAGAATCCTCGTAGGTTTCTTGCTCCGTACTCTTCGTACACGTGGTGCTTATCCGGGTTAAGGATATCTATTCCGTAAATAGAAGATCCTTATCTATGCCCGGATAGTTTGGTTGGGTTTGGGCCTTCGTGAGTCCAAACCGTTGGTATTATGGCCCAAGTCATTGTCATGATAGCCCACTCGTAGTGGGTTTGGGCCTAGTAATGTTTATCATTTGGGCTCGTGGCCCAAATATAGACTATACGTCATCAAAGATGAAGAAGCATACATCTTGGAGAAAACAATAATGTAAAATTTGGAGTTCTCGATGGCTTTGATAAGCTCATCGGCGATCCGTTTCCCTTTCGTGATTTGCTCGTCATCCTTGTATGTCTTAATACCATGTTCCTCAAGAGCAAAAAAAAGATGATCGACAAAGTTCTTACGAGTGTCTTCGCCTCTAAAACTAAAAAAAAACATCATACGTGAAGCTCTTTTGAGTGGATGAAGTTGAAGTAAATGTCATTCAAGTAAATATGATTCAAGGATTCTATAACATAAAGTATTTGTTGCAAAGTAAGAGAGATCGAAGGATTAGATGAACGACTCTCAAGAACTTGTATTAATTAAAGCACAATATATTATTATAACACGGCAATATAATGCAGATTCAACCCTGATTGGAAAATTTTCGAATGGGATTAGGAGGGACTCAATTACACAAAGTACTTGTATTTGCTAAAAATAGAAAAGAAAAGATATATAATACTCCGTAAGATTTTCTTGCACATTAATTATTCAAATATGTTTTTTGTCATCTAATAAAATTTTCCCAATGACGAGTGAAGACCTGTTCGTACTTGGCATTATAATCTGAAAGTTAACTTATAAGCTTGGTAGGCTACTCCTTCTATCACCAATTGGTTTTAGAAGGAAATCTCAGTTGGGCTTATATGTTGGACTTGGTGAGATGTTGAGCCGTAGAAATCTCTACACATCCCATTTGGGACCAACAATACACCACTTTTAATCATAAAAACAAAAATACACACAACGAAATGTTATAGCAGACACCAACTTTTTGGCTTGGTCTATAGTGTCTGGGCTTTGGCGTGATTGGGCGGGGGGAGTCATGCTGCGCCGATGGATGCGCTATGGTATCCCGCGTTCTTCTCCTGACAAAAACAAATATAATGACATATTTCATTGCCTTCTGGAATACTTAATTTTCTCAAAAAGTCTCACTATATCTAATAATTTCAACCTTTTAATTAAGCAAACTTTTTAAAAAGTATCGCTAGAATATTAGATTTAGTCACACTTTTTTCTGTCACTAAAACCTTAAAAATCAATTTTATTGTATTGTAAACTCTATATTATGTTGGTGTATCATGTATGGATATCAAAAGCAGGTGCATAGGTGATTTCATCTTATTTCTAGAAGTATGATATGCATGTAGAGTTAAGCAGTGCATAGGTGATTTCATCTTATTTCTATATTATGTTGCAAATTGTTTGTAACTTGGATGAAATTATTTGTGTTATGTTTGACTATTTGTACATCACACGCTTACATTTACCGGACTCCAAAGACAGATATTATAATAAGACCAAATGATATAAAAAAAAGTTACTAGTAAAATTTAGGTCAATTTAAATTAAAGGCATTTTAGGTCTTTTTTTTCCCCTCAATTTAGGTTATCAAACACTTTTGTATGTAATATATGGCTTTTTAAGATTTTCTCGACTTTTGGATATGTTAGCGGTCATTTTTTTAGTTAAAATGAATAATTAATTAATGTGGTTTATCATTGAAGTCGCCATTATAAAGTTTTTTCTGTTAAAATTATGACCCGTAGCCACTTTCGAAAAGTTAATAACCTTACATTGTAAATATATATAACCTCAATACTTTAAATTGAGATAAAAATTCGAATTGGCCTAAAGTATAGTATTTTCTTATGTACAATCCATCTTAATTAACGTGTATCGAATCTTATGGTCTACTTGTTTTATGTTTCTTTTGCATAGTTCTACCGATGTGGGATTGAGTTTGTACACCCAACAATCCTCCCCTCAAACCCAAACCACCATGGGCCTCCCCTTCGACTATAGCTACGATCCCACCTTTTTCATACCGCCGGCCTTTACCATCGGAACACACCGCCTTTTACCGGCTACCTTTCGGTACAAGGTTTACCGGGATCCACTAATACTGTCGAACCGGGGTCTAATCGAGGGAACACCATCCACATCATCACTGGGCCCAACCTGTCTCTGCTACCACTTGTAGAGATTCCTACGGCCCAACATCTCACCAAGTCCAACATATAAGCCCAATGAGGTTCTATTCTAAAACCAATTAACAAGATGGTTTGACTTGTTTTATAAAAGAAGTGTCAATGATGGGCTTGTGTTTTGATAGAAAAGCTTTTAATTTTTTCTAGCTTTTGTTGACACTTTTATACGTTTAGTGATAATTATTTGACTTTTAGTGACACTATTTTTATATAACTCTAAGGGCTTGTTTGTTAACTTTTTTTATTAAGTCATGCTTAATTAAGAGACGACTTAATGCAAACAACCCCAGTTTTATTACTTAATATTTTATGTCATCTTTCTCTAATAAGTCACAAACAAACAGTTTTTATATGACTAAATTAATTCAGTTTTTTTTTCATATTAAGTCGAAATCAAACACCCCTAAATGACAATTTGTTCGTAGTGAAGTTAAGAGTTAATGCTAACGCCAAGAAGATTCTTGAATGAACAGTTGCTCAAATATATACAACTTCCCTGTGGCTGCTACATATATACAATCATATGCAACTTCTAAGAATTTGCTAACTGTTTTACTAACTTTGAAGCTATTTTTTAGTACGTGGCAGCCACAAAGTGCAAATAAGTTTGAAATCTTGTGGCCAAAGTGTGAAAATAAAAACTTGACTAAATGAACTTAATTTTCTCCCGGGTCATATTTTGATCCTTGTAACATTTTCAGTTGTTAATGGTTTTATCAACTTATGAAGAAGAAAAAAAGCTCGCTGAATCAGATGTACGTCAATAATTTGACTATAAAGTCAAACACTTTGATTGTTTTTTATGGTTATCATACTAATTTACAAGCTCTTTGTGTAAATAAAAAATTATTAACTATATGTAAATCACTTGTAAAACTTTTGGGATTTTTCTTATACAATGATCATCTCAAATATGATGTAGCAGTGAAGCAGAGATTTACTTATTGATTACAACCAATCCTTCAATTCTATTAGATAGTAAGTCATTACACTTTTTTTTATATCTGTATTGATATCGATAGCCTATTTCGATACCACCCTAGATCTTGACCAATAAGATGATATAGCAGTGAAGCATAGATTGAAGTCCCGGACGCAATTACACACCTAACATTTGACGATATTCTTCAGAGATGTTAAAACTGATTGAACCACATCGAGTGAAGAGCATGATCCTTCGGTTCAAATGAGTGACAGGATGAATGTTTGTGGTGTCGAGCCTGGCTCTGAGCTGGGGGAAATCATGGCACCTCAATGGGTCGGATACGGGTATAGATATTTTAAACGGGTACGGGTACGGGTACACTAAAACCTGCCTCAAACCCGACCCGTTGCCATCCCTACATAAGAATTAACCAAAACCCCCAAAAGGTTTCAAGCACCTTTCAGCATGAAAAATGTAAAGTTGCATGTTTAATCATCATTTACCCAAACACTTATGAACATAATTGACCAACATTTGAGGTTGATTAATTGGTTACGATGTAATACATAAAAAATCAAAATATTGAATGCTTTACTGTTGAAGAGTAAAATAAAGATGATCAACGGAGTTCTTGGGGTGTCTTCACTAATTTATTTTGTTTTCTTCCCACTTCATTTCTCTTCTTGCGAAAATATAACTCGGGAACGCTGTGTAAAACACATTATACTTGAAGGATCATATTAAGTACTAACTCTAATTTTTGTTTCGGAGAATTATAAAGATTGATTGCAAAGATAATTGTTCGAAAAGTTATTGTTTGGCAAAAACTATGGAATTAGGGGGATAAACCAAAGTCCATCTTTGTTTTTAACGTTTAATATTTGATTTTTCTTACACTTCAATCGTTATAAAATTACATAATTAATCTGGCTATGGATATGCTTTTTCCTACATGTTACTGATAATCTACTTCGACTTCAATGGTAACTCATGTAAGATAACAAAATAGTTTTATTGATTGAATGCGTTATATATGAGAGACAACATATGTAAATACTATGCTCACATATTTTCTCTATTTCAAACACTCATGCCAAGTGCAACTGTATTCATAAACGTATTGTCTTTCTGAAGAAGTCAACTCAGTAAGTTGAACATCATGCATTAACTTATTAACTCAAACCTTGAATGTTACAAGCTTCAAAATCATATTCCGATATTTCGGTAGTACTGAAAACGTTCAGTAACTTCAATAAAAGCCAATCGAACTCCACTATATTCATTAAGAAAAAAGTTAGAAAAAACTTCATGTATTTAGTTATAAAATGATTATTGTCAATATCTTTATCAAACTCCACCATATTTATTATGAATGCAGTTTGACTTTCTAAAGAAGTCAACCTTGTGACATGAAGTCCAAAAAATCAACTTATCTAACTTTAGTTCTAAATAATTTAAAGTACTACAGTAATGTTTTCAGAAAACAAAATCAATCCTACTATTAACAGCTTCATGTTGATACAACTATATCCTGTCCATGACCCTTCAAATTTGTTGAACTAAAAAGCCTTTGACCTATATTTTCTGTAACTACACTAGAGCTTGACATGGAAGACCATACAACAGGGAAGTGGAGATGGAAATCCCAAAACTAATTAAGCCCGATGCAAGGCCTCGTGATCAAACAACAAGTTCATTATGAAAACAATCAACAATGTGAACAAAAATAACATATTAACACACATTTCTATGTGCCGACATCTGAAATTTTCTCAATGTAAACAATATTCATCCTAATTTAGAACATATTTATACAAATTGAAACATGGTTATGATAAGTTTATCACTTGAACAATCTACCATGATTATATTCAATCTGGTATCAACATTCTACCATTTTCATCAAGATACCAGTTTGAGTTTCTGGAGAAGTCAAATCTGTAAGCTGAGTATCATGCATTAACTTATTAACTCACACCTTGAATGTTATGAGCTTCAAAATCATGTTCTGATATTTCGTTAGTACTGAAAAACGTTCAGTAACTTCCATAAAAGCCAGTCGAACCCCGCCATATTCATTAAGAAAAAAGTTGGAAAAAACTTCCTGTATTTAGTTATAAAATGATTTGACGATATAGCAGTGATGCAGAGATTGAAGTCCCAACGTGGCGCAATTACGCACCTAAAATTTGACGATATTCTTCAGAGATGTTAAAACTTAAAAATGATTGAACCACATGAGTAAAGAGAGCATGAATGCATGATCCTTCGGTTCAATGGAGTGACAGGATGAATGTTTGTGGTGTCGAGCCTGGCTCTGACCTGAGGGATGTCGTGGCGCAGCCATAACGCCTGCCATGTCATCGTGGCACGAGCTGCGTGTTACGGCACCTTGTGCTCTAATTTAGAACATATCAAAACCACCTTGTAAAATGACAATAAACACACCTTAAATTTCAAATTCAAAAACTTTGAAGTTATCTCATTGAAAATCACAAAATCAGTTCCATCCTCATTGATTACAATTGGCTTAAAACTCAGCTTATTGTCATTTTGTTCCTCAATATTACTCACTAGTTTAGCATATGACACATTAGGAGTTTTGACAGCACAGTTTTCATGAATATTGGTAGAATTGCTTTCAGTGTTCTCTATATTAGGTTCATCACTCATTTGTTTTCCAACACTAGTCATATTATTCAGCCTATCAGCACTTACAGTGGGAGTTATAGGGTTAGAATCCCTAATTTCTTCATAAACCTGTTCATTATCTACATCACTCCTTTTTTTACTCAAATTTCCAATAACATGATCACTAAACTTCAATGGAACTCTAATTTGTCTTTTTTGTGTTTTCTTTTTATTCGCCATGATTAATTCTATATACTAATCAACAAAACATCGAAAACTACACAATTCAAACAAAACAGGAGAAATTGAATTTTGGCGCCAAATCTTCAAATTTGGGGGATTTCTCAAAACTTAATGAAAATCTAATCCAAGCTAATCATTGTGTGCGCAATGATGAGCTGAATGGAATGATGGTTTCAGAATTAGAATTCGTTTAGAATTCAAGAAGAAATTGAAGATTTATTAATGGAATTTATATAGAGTGAAAAGGCGGGAAAAACGGTTACTGAACTATTAAAAGAAGCAAAGCTGAACCCTTGATAATAAGCTGACCTGTATTAGACCTTTTAAATTCATTTGAACGACCTTTTTAATACAAAACTGACACTTTAGTGGACCTCTTCAATTCATTTGAACCTGTCTTAATTAAATCTGACCCTATTAAATTGATTTGAACCCTCTGATTGTGCAAATAAACCTTTACATGAACTTGTTGTTTAATAATTAACCCATTTAATTAAGACAAATGTAAGGGGTCAAAATGAATAACATAATTAAGACAATCAATAGTGATGTGTGACAAAGACACAATATGACTACACAATGGCAAAATAGAAACCGGTTAGGCGCTGGTAGTTTCTTATCACTGAAATGTGTTATCCGTTACAGTTCAATGGAAATCTCAGAGAAATTTGATGCAGAAGTTTGAATCACAAGTCAAATAGTTTATGATAGATGATTTCATCCACATGTAGAGCTTATTTATGTGAATCAAAACTTATATATGATATTACATCACTTATAACAACTTTTTTAAATTTATTTTTACCATGGTCATCTCCAACCTAATAGAACATTTTCATCAAAAACAGAGTTTGACTTTCTAATGAAGTCAACTGTGTTTATTAAAGGGTGAAAGCTAAAAACACGTAACATACTTATTCAAAACTCACGATGTACGCAAGGAACTTTCAAAATTATCATTGTACGCAAGTTATTTTCAAATTTCTTACAATGTACGCAATATGACCTGCAACCAGTAGGTTATCAGGTTTCAAACTTTGAAAATTGACAGTGTTGGTCCCTGTAGTTTGCGTTGACTTTCACCGGTCATCCATTGACTTTTTTTATCACTTAGTTAGAAAATTACACGTTTGGTCCTTCAATATTTATACGCATTTCATGCACAGTCCATCACAAAAAAAAAAAAAAAAAAAAAAAAAAAAAAAAAAAAAAAAAAAATCCAAAAAAAATATTTTCAAAAAAAAAATATAGATTTTTTTTAAATAGAAATTAAAAAAATTATATAAAAATTATAAAAAAATTGAAATTTTTTATTGAAAAAAATTCAAAATTTTTTAAAAAAAATTAACAAAATATATTAGAAAATAGAAAAAGAATAAAAAAATAATTTTTTAAAATTTAAAAAAAAAATATAGAAAATAAAAAATTTTGAAAAAATTAAAAATTTTAAAAAACAATTTCAAATTTTTTTTTGAAAAACAAAAATTAGAAAATAAAAATTTCGAAAATAAATTTAAAAAAAATTGAAAAATAATTATATTAAAAATAATTATCGTAAAAAAAATTTTGGAAAAAATTTTCAAATTTAGAAAAAATTATTTTTTTTGTCGATAATTATTTTTAAAATAATTTTATCTAAATTTGCAAAAAAAATCATAATTTTTTTTACCATAATTAATTTTAAAAAAAATTATTTTTCAATTTTTTTTTGAAAATTCTTTTTTCGGAATTTTTGTATTTTCTAATTTTTGTTTCTCAAAAAAATATTTTCGAATTTTTTTTTTTTTTTTTCGAAATTTTTTTTTTCTATATTTTTTTAAATTATAGAAAATACAAAAAAATTTCAAAATTTTTTTTTAGAAAATATTTTTTTGAAAAACAAAAATTAGAAAATACAAAAATTCCGAAAAAAAAATTCAAAAAAAAATTGAAAAGTAATATTTTTTAAAATAATTATCGTAAAAAAAATTTTGAAAAAATTATTTTAAAAATAATTATCGACAAAAAAATAATTTTTTCTAAATATGAAAATTTTTTCCAAATTTTTTTTTACGATAATTATTTTTAATATAATTATTTTTCAAATTTTTTTGTGAAATTTTTTTTTGAAATTTTTTTATTTTCTAATTTTTGTTTTTCAAAAAAATGTTTTCGAAATTTTTTTTTGATATTTTTAATTTTTTTTTTATTTTTTCGAAATTTTTTATTTTCTATATTTTTTATAATTTTAAAAAATTATTTTTTATAAAAAAATTTTATTCTTTTTTTATTTTCTAATATTTTTTTTTTAATTTTTTGATTTTTTTTTTCAATAACAATTTTGGATTTTTTTATTTTCTATTTTTTTATAATTTTTATATAATTTTTTTAATTTTTATATAATTTTTTTAATTTCTAAATTTAAAAAAAAATCTATATATTTTTTCGAAAATATTTTTTTGGAATTATTTTTTGTGATGGACTAGGCATGAAATGCCTATAAATATTCAAGGACCAAACGTGTAATTTTCTAACTAAGTGATAAAAAGTCAATGGATGACCATTGAAAGTCAACGCAAACCACGGGGACCAACCCTGTCAATTTTCAAAGTTTGAAACCTGGTAACCTGCTGGTTCCAGGTCATATTGCGTACATTATACAAAATTTGAAAATAACTTGCGTACAATGATAATTTTGAAAGTTCCTTGCGTACATCGTGTGTTTTGGATAAAAATGTTACGTGTTTTCAGCTTTCACCCTTTATTAAGCTCCACTGATTTACAGTAATTAGTACAAATTCAAATCTAACAGTGTAATAAAAAGTACTACTGTAATATAGTAATATTAGAATATAAAAGAAATCATAATTTGAAACACTTCTTTACAAACGATTGTACTTTTGGGAGTGTACTTGAGAATTACTATCAATGACTAAAACGGATGCGCCAAAATCACTTGAATGTTA
The DNA here is from genome assembly GCA_030686995.1 of Artemisia argyi. Taxonomy (NCBI): domain Eukaryota; kingdom Viridiplantae; phylum Streptophyta; class Magnoliopsida; order Asterales; family Asteraceae; genus Artemisia; species Artemisia argyi. The sequence continues at coordinate 230,203,387 of CM060701.1, forward strand.
AGAAGCTGAAAGTTAAACATGAATCGATCGATATAGTTTGAGAGGGCCCAAGCCTCCCATGGCTTTCAAAAGGACGTATAGTTTCCCTATAACATTTTTAAAAAGTTAGTCTTATAATTACGGTGGCTAAAACCAAATACTACGACAATTTATTTTCAACATGATCATGTCAAGTTTCATTGTTTTAACCATGAACATACTTTGACTTAATGAAGAAGTCAAAGTTAATAACTAGTATTGGAGACTTGGTTCCTTGAAGTATCTCCTTGTACATTGATTTTAAACGCCTAGCTGAAACCAAACCATTGACTTAGAGAAAAAAATTACCTCCATATATTGATAACATCAATATGACCAGAAGCTATAACAATAAGAACAACTGGTGCACCACTTGCAGACAAGGTGAATCCTCTTGCTTACTGAACCATATATTGATAACCTTTTAAAAATAAGGTAAGGAACATCATTTACATCCGAAACCGAAACAATTGCAATCTTCATCAAACCTATGACAATTTATAGAGAAGGGAGAAAGTACCTGTTAAAAAAGTTCTCGATGCAGTGGGTCTTTGGAGCTATTCAAAATCATTATTCGAGCACGGCACACAGGACTTCTGCTTTCGGTGCCAGTGCCATTCACAGCTTTATATGTAGCAGAATGTTTCATCATCAGATATATATATATATATATATATATATATATATATATATATATATATATATATATATATTTTTTTTTTTTTTTGTGGTAAACATGGTTTTCTGACTCGAAATTGCGAGCCGACTAATCCCACAGCAACTAACCTTTTTGGATAGCCCGGAGTCAGCATTGGATTCGAACCCTTGACCTCCTCTTTAGAAGGCTGGTATTCGAACCCTTGACCTCCTCATCAGAGGTTTTTATCTCGGATGTAAAAGCAAATGACTCAAGAAGCCATCTAAACCCAATAATACGCAGACCTTGTGTAACACCCCCAAAATCATCATGTCAGCGGAAGACTTAAAATGTCAGCGGAAGACTTTTTGGGTGTTACTTCGAGGATCTTTGTCACAATCATAGAAAACGACACAAAAGTGAAGCTTAAAAGTCTAATTCATTCAAAATACCAAGATGTTTCATAATTTAAACAACAAGTTTAATTAAAGTATGTCAAAATGTTTATTTAAGCCCATGCCGGGTTACAAGCCCACTCCGTGCCTTCAAGTTCCTTCTTGTATAGTTACCTGAGATAACACATGCTAAAAAGTGTCAACACAAAGGTTGGTGAGTTCATAGAGTTTATAGTTTAAATTGTTAATTAGAAAATGAGTGAATTCCTTATCACTCAAAAATAGTTCGTTGGGTTGCCCTTCACAGGGCCAACACCAAAATAGTAGTTTGTTTATAAATCCATTCAATACGAGGTTTAAATCACAAGTTAGGAATGTATGGTGATCACATGCAATCAATAAGTTTAAATCAACGTTCCTGTTATTGCCTTAAGCTCATGATACTCAACGATTAACAGCCAATCATAATCTCAAGTTATGACGGTAAGTAGTAGGCCCTCAAGATAGGTATTTGCCAATAACCTATAATAAGAACAATAAAGTGCGCCTGGTGTTTTCTCTAACAACCAAACGAGGATTGTCAATCACTAATAGTACTATCCACATTTATTTACGTTCACCCTTCAAGTGATTAAGGTTCATGATCGAGGGACTTTTGGCAATAGTAACTTAAGCAAATAACATTGGCCTGACGGTATTTCAATACCCGGTATAAAAGACTTGCATTCGAGTTTTAAGCATGTATCTCCCCCACGGGAAAGTAGTTAAAGAGTGGGCTATGAAATCACAGTAACATGTATATAGTTAACGAGTACTTATAAAAGTATAAAACAGTAATTAAGCATGTATCTCCCCCAAAAATGTTTATAAATCATTATAAAACAATTAAGAGTAGGGGCTATGACTCACCTTAGAACTCATGATAGGCATGGATAACGTAATGTCAGAGGTAGAATGGAAATGACTTCAAAGATAACCTGAATGATATGGAAGTCCGAGATAAGTTCGACTTATCGAGAATCGTGATTTGAATAGTGTTCGATGACAAAATGGTTTCTTGTGGCAGAAGTGGCTTGCGTGGCAAAACGCTTAATGGTTCAAGAGCAAGTTATATACAATATAACTTGTCTTTACGCATAAGTATCGTTATATTTCTTGTCATGAATTTATAATATGTATCGAAAGTTGGTGAATGATAAGTAATTGTACGTTAATCCTAGTTAAGTGAATCAATGAGTTTTATTGTAGGAATAACCATTTCTTAATGTCTATTCATGTTAACCGATAATATTGTCAAGTCATATAATTTACGTTATAAATTATATATATGTATATTCAGAAATATATAGTTATTCATAATTATTATCTCCTCAAAATGTAGGTTTCTATATACGTCAGTATGATGTCGTCATTTTTATATTTATCATTCTTGTTAAGTTTTAGGTGTGAAAATATATAAAGTATATATTTATTAAATTCGTGATAATATATTAGGACTAATATATATAGCTCATTGTTTACGTTCATGTGGTTGCCAAGTAAAATTAGTGTTAACCATATTTTCATTTAGACGAAGATTGGTAAAAACTATATACGTTCATATTTATAAAAGTTTTAGGTGGAAAATGTCACGTATTAGAATTGAGGTGCTGAAATAATAACATAAGAGTTTAATAATTGTGAAACTTTTAGAAATGTGATAAGTAGAGTATAATTGAGGGGTTGTAATTGTTAAAATGTGAAAGTTGCAAAAATAATTATACGAATAAAAGTGAGGTGCAGGGTTCGAACCCCTGACCTTGTGTTCAATAGCCAAGCACTCCAACCAAATGAGCCATGGGCTCGTTTTTGTTTTGTTCTACAGCCTAACATGTTTAACTACCACTTAACTGTTTAGCTTTGTATATATTTCACTTGAAACATACTGAGGTTCGTGGGTTGTGTTTATAAAACGTTTGTGTTTCAAAAACTGAGCTTGCCATGCGTTAACCATCTAAGCTCAGTTTATTTGTGAGTTTCCTTTGTTGCATGGCCACCCAAGAGTTTAAGTTACTTACATTTGTTCGAAAAAATGATTTAACGAGAGTAGGAAAAATAAAAGGTAAAGCTTGTATGATATGTAAATGTGTACATATATGTCGATTTTTATAGTATACTAGCAATCTCTTAGTTACTTGTTATTAGTACCACTTAATGCATAGCCACGCAAGAACCAATGTACGCCTTTATATGAAAAAAACGAAACATGTTATGCATGAACTGAAATCGCGTAGTACATACGTGCACGACCAGAATATGAAAAAAAATGGGTGGAGAAAAGTTAGGAAGAACTTACTACACCAACTGTGGTGGTGGATGACGAAATGGAAATGCGAACAAGTGATGGACGAGAAACGAAGTCAAGCTTCAACTCCATAGCTTCCAATGACGCGTACAAGGGCTAGAGATGTTTTAGAATTTGAAAAACTAAGCCGCGACTTGCTCACCTCACCCTCTTCTTTTCACGTTAATATTAAAAGTAATGAGTTGTTTGTGTGAGTTAACTGTTCAAGCATGGTTTCTTCAGGAACAACAAGAGTATCATTTTGCGTTTAAGTTTGGTTCAAGGACTGGGAGGGATGTGGAAGAGCGATAGTGTACAGCTTGGTTAAGGGCTCACCTACGAACCAAGATCAGTTACTAGTTCCAAAACCTTTCTTCCTTCATTACCTGGCTCGACAGAAACCCCAAGTATGTATGATTTTATGTGAAGTGAGTTCGAAATATGATATGTATGGAGCTTTTATATGTTTGTTTCCCTTCCTCGTGGGCAGTAGCAAAGAAGTAAACAAGTTGTGTTTTTGTGTTAGAAATCTGATTGCATGTTTCCTTATATACACGAGTTGGTGAAATGATCAAGTGGTGAAATGGAGTAGAGAGGTGGTGTAAGACATGCACATGGTTTCTCCTAGGTTATACCTGATGTAGTAACAAACGAGGGAAGGTGAAGGTGTGTGAGCTGCCATATTACATGTGACCTCCATCAATGACCAATCGAGATTCAACAGGTAGTATGGACAAGAGGTTGTGGAGGGATTGTGTCTAAATATTCCTGATCATACTTAGGTGTTTATAAGAGATTGGAGAGCTATGGAGGTGAGTCTTGGATGCACACGGTTTGGTTATCTTGTCACAAAAGTTCCATGTGACTTAAGGTGGAGTGTGTCAGTGAGTTGTAAAGAAGTAACATGGTTTCTAGTCTCTTGTTCTTTTCAGGTTTGTTCACTAGTGTCTAACCATAGAAGCAAAGAAAATAAAAGGGTCGGTTTGGGTTTGTAGTTCTCAAAGGTCCACAAAATATTTTATGCTTCCATTTGTATATATATAGTCACGTTAAGTGGGTACGAGGGAAAGGAGACAAGAGTGTGGTCCAAAGTGTGTGTAAGAGATTGTAAGAAGTCATATGGTTGTTGGCTTTTCTTTGCTTGTCAATGCATAAAAACGAGTAACACAAGAAAGGTTTGTGGGGTTCTTTGAGTGTGTAAGTACTTGGAGTGTGTCATAGGTTTTGTAAGGAGTATCACATGGTCCTAGTTTGTCCTAAGTGTTGATCACAACAACAAAAGAATGAAGAGGGGGACCAGTTGGTTATGTAGTAAAAAAAATAATAGTGCACGTTGGGTTATGTTTGTTTATGTCATAGGGTTTGCAAGATATTGAGTGTGTAAGTGGTAGTAGTATTCAAGGTGAGTCCAGGTCGAATATTAAGTCATTAAATGATCGAATAAATGATAGTGAGTTGTCACACTTGACAAAGTATATATAAAAAAAAAATTGTCATGGGTAAAAATGGTTATTTTTATGTATTAATCGTAGGAAAATTTTACGGGATGTTATACCTTGCACCCTAAAAATACTCTCTGGAAGCCGACTTATGCATGTTCCAGTGATATCCAACTCTTTTAAACATTCTAACCGTCCAATTTTCTCAGGCAATTCCGCAACTTTCATACAAAAACTGAGGTCGAGATTAACGAGATTTGGACATTCATCAGGAATCAGAAGTTCGACCAAATGATAACAATCTTTGAGACTTAGCGTCTTAAGATTCGGGGTATTCCCGAGGTGAAGGGTCGTCAAACTTAAACAATTAGTGAGGTCGAGACATCTGAGTTTTGGACTTTCAGCAGGCAAGTGTAATTTTTCCAAGCTATGACAATTCATGATCCATAACTCCTTTAGATTTGGAGTAACCTGGAAATGAACTTCTACCAAATGAAAACAGTGTTCAAGAATTAGTGTCTCAAGATTCAGAGCCACACTAAGGTCAAGGGTCCTCAACATTGAAATGGTGAAGTTTAGGAACCTGAGCTTTAAACAAGCCTGTTATAACCCACAAAAAAAGGAAAGATAAATGTTAGTAATTGCTGTAATGACTAACAAAAGAGGGAAACATAAACTACCAATTATGATTCAACCATTATGTTGGCATTAATATTTCGATATTTAATCTAAACATTCTCTTCATGTTTTGATGATGACAAAGATGTAAGTTACAACATATAACGTAAAGTGCTTAAGTTACTTGTGATCACAATTCATCTTTTCATTCTTACGTCAACAGGCCTCGACATCTCAACGTCTCGAGTTTGCCTCAACAATCACTTAAGGTATGTACAAACAAATGTCTAATACATTTTATGATCAAAGGGATTTTATTTAAACATTACAAAGTTTATAAAATGATATAAACATGTTATATATTTTTTGAAAAACAATTTTGGTAATTAAAGGAAAATGTTTAATTCATAACAAATATATGAATTCAAATTTTTAACCAAAATCAGTTAGTTTTTCACCAAATAAACTTTCACCAGAAAAGACAAAGATTTCTGGCCGTTTCAGTAGGGCGGCCCCCTTAATTATGGGCGGCCCCCTTAATAATTAAGGGGACCAGCCATACAATTAAGGGGACCGGCACGCTCCTCTGTCATAAATCTTCTCCTATAAATACCACCTCAAACCTGGTATTTTTCTCACCTTTTGCACAAAGATTTTCAGATCCAATTCTCTCTAAACATCCTTCTAAAACCCTTTGATCATAAGATTATTAATTTTTGTTTCAAGTGATCGAATCTCTCATAACTCAAAGTGCAAGAGAAGAGTCCTCCCCATCATAAAGCCAAAGATGTAGTTAGTGCTTATGTAAAGTTGTGAGCTTTGTATATGTAATAAGTAGATCAAGATGATCTTACTTAGTAGTGAGTTTATGAGTGAGTAAGAAGTAGTGTGAAGAAGTTGTGAAGTAGTGAAGAAGTCGTGAAGTTGTGAAGCCATGAAGAAGTTGTGAAGCCGTGAAGAAATAGGTGTGTTGTGAAGAAGAAGTAGTGAAGGTGTGTTAAGTAGTGTAGTTGTAGTGTTGTGAAGAAGGTGTGTTGTGGTGTGAGATTGGTTCTAGCTACTATTAGAACTCGACATTTAGCTTAGTGTCGTTAAATGGTGTAAGCAAAAGTTGTGTAAGGTTTTCTCCGCCAAAAGGGAGCTTGTTGAGTAGTGAAGAAAACTCTCGAGTAGGTGACTCGGGGAGTGGAGTAGGGCAAGGAAGGTGTCCTTGTAGCCGAACCACTATAAATCATCGTGTCCGGTTTGCATCCTCTTTCTCCTATCTTTTTACTTTCATTCATGCATTTATCGCATTATATCTATGCTTGCAAATATGTGTTGATTGTTGCTTATATTGTCATGATGATTGATTGTGGTGTAGTTACAAGTTAATATTGTGATAGGATATAACATTGTATGATATTGTCTAATGGACTTATATATTATTAACACTTCTCATATCAAGTTTAACTTAATCGATAATTTGATACAAAATGTTTTAAGATTTAAAAAGGAAAACGTATTCACATAAAGATCGACCAAAGTTACATTCATAAAACTAAGTTTCCAAAACTAACTCATAAGCGTACATATATAACCGATCTTATTGATTATATGTTGTTTTTACACTAAACTCCAATTGAAGGTTTTTCAAACAAACAATTGAATAAATTTGAATCAATATTTTGAAACCAAGTTTTTATAAAATTAAAAAGAGGGGAAAACTATTCAACCCCCCCTTCTAGTTTTCCACAATTGGTACCAGAGCCACGTCGCTCAAATTTTCAAAACAAATGGTTTTAAAAATTGAGTACGATCCATGTATCAAATTATCCATTATGGAGGATTAAATATGAAAAGTGTTTTGTTGATTAACTTGTATTAGTTTTGATGATATATACACTAATTATACTAGCTCGAAATAATATTATGCTTAAAATAAGTGTTATATGTTCGATATCAAAATCAGAAAGTCACACACCTTTCCGAAAAGTCAGAAAACAATTTTTTACAAAAAATGAAATTTTGAGTACCAGATGGGCGGCCCCCTTAATTGTCTGGGCGGCCCCCTTAAATACTGGGCGGTCCCCTTAATTATTTAAGGGGTCCGCCTGTCTGTTCAACAGTTTTTCGAAAACTTTGAAAAATCATATAAAATTAACCGTAACTCCGTAGAAGTCGTGTCACCCGGCGTTTTAAAGGTAATTGAGTCTACTTTCATTTAAAAATACTTAGAAGTAACCATTACAAACTTAAATAAGTAAGAAAGTCAAAATACTTTACGGTGGTCAAAAATTTGTGTTTCGTTTTAACGTAAAACTTTTGTTTTACCTTTTCCTTCAAGTCGGGTATTCCTAGTTGATATACTTTTGAAAAATTAAGTATTTATGTTTTCAAAATATTGATCTTAATTAAATTATAGAATGGGAGGAAACTATTTTATTTTCAAATAAATTCGAGCTAAGTAAACGTTGGTGTATATAATACACAAAACGACGACAAGTGTTTTATGTGTTATGTGAACTTCTTTGTGATTTTATTTTCTTAATTGAATATATTAAATAATTGTTGCTATTTGAAGTTTAGCTATGTATATATCTATGCATATGTGCCCTATTAGTGTATAGCTAGTTTGCCGATTTATACTTAACTAGATCTTATGCTAGATTTCTTGCGTTAGGATTGTTATAATATGCTTGCATTGCATATAGGTATAGATGACTTAATGTTACTCAAACATCTTGTAAATGAGTTCAATCTAGTCACCTAAACATTTCAAACAATTTAATCTACTATTCACAACACACTTAAATATTTTCTACAAATTAGCTTGTTTTACCTTAAGATGTTTAATAAGAGAAATTGAATCATTGTAAAACATTAATAGTTATATAAAAAAAAGTATTTTCGAAATCTAAGTGTGTTCATAATAAGTAAAAATGAAGAGTCTTTCACAAAAACAAAGCATATAACAATCATGAAATAATAAGTCAACTTTCAATCATTCACTAATAAATAATCTTAGGATTAATGGAACACACTATCAAAATGTTTATTTATTTCAAATGAGTGTCCGTGAGGGTCAAGAAAGATCTTGATATTATATCAATTCATTATTCAAATTATGGTTGATATATTCATCAAATCTAATTGACGTGTTTTTTAGTGTGGACAAGAAATTGGATTGCTATTTGTTTAGCTTCAATATTATATCAAATTACAACAAAAGATATAGTCTTGAATCTACATACTCAATCACACTAGATTGATATGAAAATAGTTACATCCTTTGTAGATGAAAAGAGTGTGCATTGGAACATAACTCACACTTGTGTTGATAATGTCATATTGAATCTACTTGTCCAATAATTGTGTTCCAAATATTAGAATAACATTTTAAACACATTTATAAAATATACAATGAAGTAGGATTGACGACTTGGATGTTTCGTCTGAAATATTCAAGCAATTTACATTGCAATGCAATGGATAAATGTGTCATATCCGAAAAACCAAACATGAACAAACTAACAACATATGTAAACTTTGCTCACACTACTTAAAATCGTCACTTCAAGATAAAATACATATTTAAGAATAATACACACTATATATTCTATGTATTTCATTTTCTTTGTAGCATGAATGGTTGTGTTACAAGATAATGCACTACACTTTCCTTTTTGAAATAATATAAGTTATTAGAAGTGAAAAATAACTTGTCACAATCCATAAACAAATAATTTTTTTTCAAATACTTGTTAAAGTATGATATATAACATTGGCAAAAATCATAGAAAATAATATTTGTTTAAAAATATATTAATGTCTAGTTTTGATATCATTTGAGAATCACAAACTCATTTAAGATAAATAATCTTAATAAGATTCATTTCACAAGAGATGCTAAGGTGCACTCTTAAGTTTAGCACAGTTATTAAATCAAGTAATATGTCATCAAAACCAAACAACCGGTAAATCATGAAGAAAAGATTAAAACTTTTTGTTTACTCTTATCTAAACATTCAACACGTCTCTATTAGGATCGTGAATAAAATATATCATCTAGATTTACCTTCATTAAAACATGATGTTTGAGTCACATTAAGCCAAGTATTAGTGAATCAAGCAAACTTCATGTTTGGTAATCTTCGATAGGTAAATTTAGGAACTCAATTTCTTCTAAAAAGAGAATGACTACTGGAGAATCTATTGACTAGAAATTCAATTTAACCTAACGGTTGAATTGCTTCTATATGAGAAGTTGGGTGTGTGTAACCCGTAAAAATGGTCGTGTTTAGCCTGAATTGAGCACCACTAGTAATAGTCTCATACTCATTCTCCAACTTGATTAAATTGCTCTTCCTATATATACCTAATGCTAGTTTACTTTTATGAACTTTGCTTCTCATTAGATTCTTTCATTCCTAGATTTATGGCATATCGCATATATGTTGTTTCTAGATGTTTATTTGCTCCTATGTGATTTGATTGTATGCCTTTACATGCTTAACTCTATGTCTGGATGAGCCCGAATTTAATGGGAAGGGAAAACACACTCACTCACATATATTCCTCTACCTTACACTCAAACCTCATAACTCTTCTTTAGTACATCCTCAAACCACCCATGTGAAATGAAAAACCGAATCATCCTTTATACTACCAATCTCGAGTCATCCACCATTTCCATGCCCTCAAAATTTATCTTCCTAAACCAAATCTTTCCTACACTATAAATACCCTCTTCCCATCATTAATGCCATCACACCCAAACATGTCATCTCCCAACAACCAAAAACCTAAGATTTCAAGAACCGCAAGGATCTCCGTCAAACCCATTTGGAGGAGGAAACTTGATTCTTGTCATAACTCAAGTGATGTTGTTCCAAGTCAACCAACTACTAAACCTCAAACCCACAATAATGACTCATCTCACAACCTATCACCCACTCATTCCCTCATTCATGCTTCTTCTTATGATGAGCATGCTCAATCCCAAAACAACAATCCCAATCTCTCAATCAATACTTCACATGTTGCTCATTCAACAAAAACACCACTCACTCTTGGAGAACCTCTTCCACCCATTTCATGTTTTCATGACTACCCAAGCTCAACCATGTCTCCACCACCAAGAGTACCACCACCACATCCTACAACCTCACATGCCATTCCTATGTTGCATGTTCAAACCTTCACCCAAGACAACCATCATGTTCCACCATCATCACCTTCCTCCGAACACTTGAAGTTCGTTGAGGAGCTAAAAGAGGCTCATTAGCTTAGTGCTCTTTTAGCATTACATCTTGCGCAACGCAATTTGGATCCAACCCAATCAAGCTCACCATCATCACCACACAACATCAACCAAGTTGAGAAGCATGTCAACAATTTCCCTTGTTGCATCTTCCTTCAACAACAAACCATTGCCTTGAATGAGCACTTCACTTGGATTGAGTATCTTCTTACAAGATCTCAACAAACATCATCACTTGAACAACATCCAAACTCTCAATCAACCTCTTCTGCTCCTAAATCTACACCCCTAAAAGTCAAGCGAATTTCTTTATGAAATGCATCTTTTCCACTTCCTAGCAAGTGAAGAACACAAAGAAGATATCCATGCTTTAAGTGTTGTCAAGCCATCACCACCTCATTCGCATATCCATTTTCGGTCGTCAACCAACAAAACACCTAAAAATCCCTTGATTCCAAATCATCCACCCTTGTCAAATGTTATATTAATCTAAACCATATTTGTCAACCTTTTGTCATTACCTTCCCTTTTCATTCACGCTCATCCTTCTTTATTTTTCTACGTCTTTAAAAGAAGGCATCATCATCATTTTTTTTTCTCTTTTAGAATATATATTTTGGTATCTTTTGCCAAAATATGTCGGTAGAATCTTTGCATTAGGTTCCAATCATTATCATGTCTTAAGCTTTGGTCATGGTATTTTTTTTTTTTTTTTGAAGTTAGGTTGTTGTTTTTAAAACAATAATTACATGTGTCATACTTTTAGTGCATATACCTATTACATCCATATATTGTTCCCCTATTAGTATCATGCATATACCTATCATCATCATTATATATATTTACACTTGTCTACTAACTTTGTTTTGAAGGATTACTTCATCGCTCGATTCTTTGGTAGCTAAAACTAGTTTTGAGCATACACCAAGGGGGAGTATACACCAAGGGGGAGCATACACCAAGGGGGAGCATTATGGTTGATTGGATCAAGGCTTCACTTACGATGATGCAAGCTCGCCTTTTACATTCTTTCTCAAGGGTTCAAGCGTAGTTGAAGTCTCGTCTAAGTGTCCACCTTTTTGCTTCGACAAAAGGGGGAGAAGAAGTGTAAACAAGTAACTTATACATTTTACTATGAGTTATAGTTTACATAGTTTTTCATCATCAAAAAGGGGGAGATTGTTGGCATGAATATTACGATATTTAATCTAAACATTCTCTTCATGTTTTGATGATGACAAAGATGTAAGTTACAACATATAACGTAAAGTGCTTAAGTTACTTGTGATCACAATTCATCTTTGCATTCTTACGTCAACAAGCCTCGACATCTCAACGTCTCGAGTTTGCCTCAACAATCACTTAAGGTATGTACAAACAAATGTCTAATACATTTTATGATCAAAGGGATTTTATTTAAACATTACAAAGTTTATAAAATGATATAAACATGTTATATATTTTTTGAAAAACAATTTTGGTAATTAAAGGAAAATGTTTAATTCATAACAAATATATGAATTCAAATTTTTAACCAAAATCAGTTAGTTTTTCACCAAATAAACTTTCACCAGAAAAGACAAAGATTTCTGGCCGTTTCAGTAGGGCGGCCCCCTTAATTATGGGCGGCCCCCTTAATAATTAAGGGAACCGGCCATACAATTAAGGGGACCGGCACGCTCCTCTGTCAGAAATCTTCTCCTATAAATACCACCTCAAACCTGGTATTTTTCTCACCTTTTGCACAAAGATTTTCAGATCCAATTCTCTCTAAACATCCTTCTAAAACCCTTTGATCATAAGATTATTAATTTTTGTTTCAAGTGATCCAATCTCTCATAACTCAAAGTGCAAGAGAAGAATCCTCCCCATCATAAAGCCAAAGATGTAGTTAGTGCTTATGTAAAGTTGTGAGCTTTGTATACGTAATAAGTAGATCAAGATGATCTTACTTAGTAGTGAGTTTATGAGTGAGTAAGAAGTAGTGTGAAGAAGTTGTGAAGTAGTGAAGAAGTCGTGATGTTGTGAAGCCATGAAGAAGTCGTGAAGCCGTGAAGAAATAGATGTGTTGTGAAGAAGAAGTAGTGAAGGTGTGTTAAGCAGTGTAGTTGTAGTGTTGTGAAGAAGGTGTGTTGTGGTGTGAGATTGGTTCTAGCTACTATTAGAACTCGACATTTAGCTTAGTGTCGTTAAATGGTGTAAGCAAAAGTTGTGTAAGGTTTTCTCCGCCAAAAGGGAGCTTGTTGAGTAGTGAAGAAAACTCTCGAGTAGGTGACTCGGGGAGTGGAGTAGGGCAAGGAAGGTGTCCTTGTAGCCGAACCACTATAAATCATCGTGTCCGGTTTGCATCCTCTTTCTCCTATCTTTTTACTTTCATTCTTGCATTTATCGCGTTATATCTATGCTTGCAAATATGTGTTGATTGTTGCTTATATTGTCATGATGATTGATTGTGGTGTAGTTACAAGTTAATATTGTGATAGGATATAACATTGTATGATATTGTCTAATGGACTTATATATTATTAACACTTCTCATATCAAGTTTAACTTAATCGATAATTTGATACAAAACGTTTTAAGATTTCAAAAGGAAAACGTATTCACATAAAGATCGACCAAAGTTACATTCATAAAACTAAGTTTCCAAAACTAACTCATAAGCGTACATATATAACCGATCTTATTGATTATATGTTGTTTTCACACTAAACTCCAATTGAAGGTTTTTCAAACAAACAATTGAATAAATTTGAATCAACATTTTGAAACCAAGTTTTTATAAAATTAAAAAGAGGGGAAAACTATTCAACCCCCCTTTCTAGTTTTCAACACATTAATTATTCTACCTTTTCTTCTCCATCTTTCCAAAGTTGAACCATCTTGCTTCCATACATATCAAGTCTAACAAGATTTTTTGCTTCAAATGTTTCGGTAAACTTGAAAAAGGATAATACCTCCATCTCAGAAATCGTAAGGCACTTGGAAGATGTAGACTATCTTCATCAAAGTTCCATTTGCTAACTTCAGCTTCACTTACATGTGGGGCATACACGCGAAGAAATCTAAGTTCCTTCATGTTTGCGAGGCCTTTCATTAAAATTTCAAAATTGAATTTCACTGTATCTAAATAGAATAAATCTGCATTCAGTGTTATACATTGTGTTGCTTGGGTACCCTGTAATTCAAAAAGCAGAGACCATGAGATTTGTTTCATTACAAAAGAAAATGTGAAGTAAATTTCTCAAATTGAAAAGAAATGTTTAGGTTAGGGTTTCTAATTTTTATAAAATTTAGGTCTTTTTGTTTTTTCTAGTAAATTAGAGGAATTGGTTGAATGGTTTGAGATTTGATAACTAAGGTAAGGGCTTTGAATATCTGGAGATTTTTGGGTTTTGTTACCACTGAAAAAAAGTAGAAGGTAGTGAGTTGGTGGCGGTTGGGTGATGGTGGATTGGTTTTATGATTGTTAATAAAGAGAAGAAGTGTATTTGACTGCCGGTGTTAAACGACTGGTTATCATGGAAGCTATTTTGTGTGTATAATAAATAAAACAAAATTTTGTTTTTGTACGATGACTAAATTGAACTTCTAGAAAAGTATGCTGACTTTTCAGTTTAACAACCCAAATAACTTGATACTTACCGAGTCATTTGCCAATATATCATCAATTTCTTTCTTAATCCATAACCGGCTATATGGTCAAACTAAACCATAGAAACATGATTGAATGTAACGAAAATTCGATACATATGGTCACGTAAGTAAAAGTCTTGTCTATGCAGCCATTTCAAAATTATTGACCTCATCCACGTATCTACCTGCCTATACGACCCATATTCGTTAACGGGATCATACCAGAAATGATTAAACACTGCGTCCCATAGCAAACTGTTGTTTAATACCCACTCGTACTCTTCTGCATCATTTTGAAAGTTACCATTTGCTGCCATTGTTGAAGTTTTCTTTGAAAGTGAATATGTGTTTGTGTGTGTTATTTGGTATATATACAATAGAGAGGTATAAATAGGCTGGAGAGGTATATGAACGGTTCCCAAGACTTTTGGCGGGAAAAGGGATCGACCAAAGGCGCCTAAATCATACTGTAAATTGAAGATATTTTAAAACTGTTCCTAAAGATAAGGGATTGACTGTCTCCACTTTCCTTTTACCAATTCTTGACTTACCAAGTACAATGAGTTGATGCAATAACTACTTGTATCTCATGCTTTATGAATAATAAACTTCCAAACTCAATATTTCCAACAATGATTTGGGATCGGGTTTTGACCCGAGGGAAAAAATGTTTGACCGTGACACAAAGAAAACTTATGTTATGTTTCTTTGAAGTTTAATGTTTTTGTGTTCAAAGAAAACTTATGTTATGTTTCTTTGTTAATCAAGTTATCGATTACTATATTATGATGCTTTGTTAAAAGTCAAACAAAGATTGTCAAACTTGATTATTTTCAAAAGTCAAAGAGTCTCCAAGTGAATTTGGGCAATTCCGGGTAATTACTGTCAAAATATAACTAATAGCCAATCATGATTGTCACTTTGGGTAATTTTTGGTAGTTTTGTGCATGTACATTCATTTGCATAAGGTCAAATAGGATAGTCAAATTGTGCCATTTTGGGTAATTATTGCCAAAAGATATCGAGTAGCCAAAAGATCAAGATCAGTTAAATTTACAAGCAAACACTTAACCATTCACCATAAATATGGGGTACATGAGCCACTACAAACCACACAATCTAGCCATAAACACTATACTACTTCAGTGCAAGTACTAAAGAAACCACAACTGCAAAAACACAAAGTGTTGACTTCCAAAAACTGACTTTCTTTAAGGCATTTGTCAACTCTGCCTCCAATTCTTCAATTCTTCTTTGACGATTAACTTCAATTTGAACCTCACGCCTTTGTTTGGGATTCAGTTTTCTATACATCTCAAAAAAATGCATCTTGTACCAATCACATTCCTCCTCTGGATCATACCAATCAAATTGTTCACATTTCTTCGTACCCGATTTCTAAAATCAAAAAAACGTAGTATATTAAACATTAAACTTAATAATCTTTAAACTAAACGTATCTGATAACTTACCCATCGATTTTGGCAGCAAATGAAACGTCGAGCAGAGATGGTGTCCAAGATTTTACCACCATTGCTGGCCTATCACATTTGCAGTTATCTTCAAAAAGATAAGACGACATGAGTTAGTTTGATTTTGATTTGGGATTTGTTATGATTTTTTAGAGTGTGTTAAATTAGGGTTTATGTGAAAGGGAATTGATTTGCACACTTTATAAATTGATTGGGACACTCCATCTGTGCATTAAATACTTGTACAGTATTAAACACTCTGCTTCAACCGCTTGTACATTGAGTGTGCAAATAACTTTTTTGAGTGTGCAAATCATTAGCCGTATGTATAACAGAAGATCAAAAATTGACGGCCATTAATCCTTATTCGGGTCAATCGGGCCGACCCCGTACCCGAGTTAGCCAAATATTTTCAACCCGATACAGGACCCTATTTAGTATTTGGGTTACTCGGGTTGACCCGAATCACCCGAATAAAAAGGAGAAGGACGTATGGAAATGAAAAAATCGTACGAAAACGTAATAAACGTTTCATAACGTTTTAATATAGAGGAAAACATTCAGAAAAGCTTTAGAACATATGAAAACGAGCGAAAATTGCCGAAAATATTCAAAATGGATGAAATCGGTCGAAAAGGGTCGCAATCGGTCGTTGTCGGACTAAAACGGTCTAAATCCGTCGAAATCTGTCGAAAATTGTCAAAGTCGGTTGAAAACTAGCGAAATCGATCAAAATCGATTGAAAACGGTCAAAAAGGGACGAAAAACGTTACAAACGGATTAAAACGTAAAAAAAAACAAAACATATAAAATGTTGTATAGTATTTGTCTTATTTAACAAAATCCAATGCACAAGACCCATGACCAATGTTAATTACCCATTGTCGATCACCAATCATGTATTGGTCGATAACATATGTGACATGTCGCTACAACCCAATATTAATGCACTTTACCCGTTACCCATGTTAATTACCCGCCAATGATCAACAGTCATGGCCGACCAGTGATAACCTAATGCATATGACCCATATGATGTCAAATACCCATTATTGTATGTGACCAGTGATAACCTAATGCATATGACCCATGACCCATGTGAATTAGCCATTATCACCGGTCATGCATGGGTTGCACCGGCTTGGTGTAGGTGTATAGTAGTTATATATAGTGTGAATTGAATGTTATATGAATTGTATTTGAAGTTATTAAAGGCTCATGCATGGGTTACACCGGCTGGGTAGGTGTATACCATTTGTCACAGAAACTAATAAGAAGCAAGTATGCAAGGACCTCCCGATCATGTTATCCGGGATCGAGAAAGTTTGAACTCGGTTTGAGCTTGATCACTCGAAAAGCTCGGTTTATTTGTAAAGGTGTGTGTCTTACACAAATTAAAATTGAAATATAATCTAATAATCGAATTCGGTTCACCTTCGACTCGAAAATCTCGATACCAGGGTTTTCAAGATCGGGATCATATCCTACTTAGGATCGATTTTGTCTTTGCAAGATCGAGATCGTAAGATCGGATCGGGATCTTAAGATCCTACCATAATGCATTTTTTAAGTATCCTTTATAATATTATACAAATTTATAAATTATTATATACATAAACACAAAATTATATAAATGTTTCATAGAAATGTTGTCCTAAATTATGGTTATGAAATGTATAAAAAGATTATAACATGTTGTTTTTTCAATTTTACAAAACACAATTCATAAATTTGTAGTTTTTTAGTTTGCTAGTTCGAGAAAATTAAGATCGGATCGGATTGGATCCTAAGATCCTATGGTCAGGATCGGGTTCCTATACGATCTTAAGCTTTCAGAGATCCTACATAAGATCCGGATCGTTTTTCTTTGCAGTATCGTAAAATCGTAAGATCCTAAGGTCAGGATCGGGATCCTGACAACCATGCTCGATACATTTATAATTAACTATTTACACTTAGTACGCTTACATACAATATATATATATATATATATATATATATATATATATATATATATATATATATATATTTAAAAAAAATATGCTATATCACTTACAAGCTCGAAAACTCAACAATAACTCGAGTCGAACTTTTATAAGGTTGAGCTCAACTCATTAAATATTTAACTTCATTTGATAGGCTTGAGCTTGAATACTCCATCCCAAATTTTAACTTTTCCCCAACCCGCTTAAAATTTTCCCCAAATTTAAATTGCCCTCTACCCAAATATTTCATTGACCCGCCCATGTTTTTCAATACTCGTTCCCAATTAATATCCACAAAATCTAGATCTGGTCTTTTTCTATCTCCTCAACACTCTCCTCACCAACGCCACCGCTCGCACCAACACTACACTCGCACCAAGACCACCGCTAAGGCCCGATCCAATGACATGTTTGGCGGTCCAGTCCGACTCGGTATTCAGCTCACTATGTTTGGCGGTCCAGTTCGGCTCGGTATTCAACTCACCGGTTTGGTTGATCCTAATTACTGGCGAGGAACACTCCAACTTTGCCCTGTTCTTTATTGGTACTTTGCTTTTACATGGTTATTGAGCTATGTGGTTCAAGCTCCTTGATTTTAATTTCACTAAAGCTATATGTAATGTGTGCAGATATTAAATCGGGTTGATGATGCTGTCAATGAAGCTTTGAAACAATCTCAAGGTTTATATACCGCCTTGCTATCTTATAATGACAAGATTTTTTGTGAATACCTGATTACACACTTCTGATGCATTCAGGCATCTTTATCTGGTGCATATCTTAGTCCTTAATTTATTAATACATCATCAGGTTGCAAAACAGCTCGAAATGTCTTTCATGACATGTTACCCAGCCAGCCATTTTTATGTGGTATTATCGTTTATTATTTTTGAAAGTGCATTCACATCTGAAATGGTTTTTTATCCTTGAATTCATCTTTTAGATGTTTTTAAGCACCCATTATGCGGGGACTGATTTAAAAACTAGATTGACCATAACCAAACTGGCCAATAGCAAATGCTACCTTGGAATCTTTACTTTTTTCGAGTTTGAAAAAAATAATCTGAAATGTATATAGCTTTGGAAGGTTGAATAAAAGTTACAAATAATAGATGCAGAATCGATTGTAAGAAAGCCTAAAATCGGAAATAGACCAATATCTGATTATCAAAAAATATAGATGTTTCTAATCAAGTAGTCGCGTTGGTCTATTTGATTTTTTCAGCTTATCTTTTCCATTTTTAATTGGGTGGTTGGGACAAAGTTACTTGTACCTTTTTAAACAATTCCTAGAGTTTAATCTATACCTTATTTTTAATTAGGTAGTTGGGACAAAGTTACAAGATCTGATATGCGTTTTATTCCTATCGTGTTTGCGCAGATAGTTGAACTAGTGGCGCATCAAGCGACTCAAAACCACCAAAGCAGATAGTTGAACCAGTGGCGCATCAAGCGACTCAAAACCACAAAAAAGCAGATATTTGAACTAGTGGCGCCTAACAAACTAGATGCATCTGACAAAAGACAAGGCAATAGTGTGTCTGTCAAATGTCAAGAAATAGATGCACCCGTCAACAATATATATAACCACATACTTTTTACAGAGGAAGGTTTTCTAGCATCTAATCAAGAACTTTATTCCAGTATGCTCATCTAGTTCTGTTATGTTGTAAGCTTTGACATGTTCTAGTTCTGCTCTAATCCTGATGTGGTTATTTTTGATATGCAGCAGCCTACGTTTTCAAGGCTTTTATATCCAGATGATGAGATTAGATCAATGGGAGAAAAACTTGTAAGTTTAACTGCAAATTTTATTATTATGTTCATTGTTTTGGATTAAAAGTCTTCATGATGTTGTTTGAATTACTGCTGATCATGTTTGTGTTAATATTGCTTAGATGGATTTAGTTCTGCTCATGAAGTTCAAAGAAGATGTGCAAAAGTAATTATTACTTCTAGTACAAAAGTTACTACTGTGAGTGAAAGTTGGTACTGCTCAAAGATTAAGACCGCTCGAAGCTGCTAGTTGCTTATAGAGAAGATTATAGATACTTAGGAAACCATTGTAAGCCGACTAGGACTTCTTGGTGTATAAAAGGATGTCCAATTTTATATTTGGTTCAGTTATATACATTCCAATTTTATTGTATTTGAATTTGTTTTGATATATATTTGAATTGTGAAGCATATAGCCACACTTATTAACACTTTGGTCACTGTTTGCTTAGTTCATTGTGTGACTAAATATTACAAAAGGCCACGCAAACATAAAACTTCATGTGGCCATTGGATGATCAATAGTCACACAAAATACACATTTCTTCACTTTAAACAGCATATGATCACACTTATTAACACTTTTGGCCACTGTTTGCTTAATGGTATGTGACTAAATACCCAAAACAAACATGCTTTGTGTGACTAAATATTACAAAAGGCCACGCAAACATAAACTTCATGTGGCCATTGGATGATCAATAGTCACACAAAATACACATTTCTTCACTTTAAACAGCATATGGTCACACTTATTCACACTTTTGGCCACTGTTTGCTCAATGGTATGTGACTAAATACCCAAAAAAAACATGCTTTGTGTGACTAAATATTACAAAAGGCCACGCAAACATAAACTTCATGTGGCCATTGGATGATCAATAGTCACACAAAATACACATTTTTCACTTTAAACAGCATATGGTCACACTTATTCACACTTTTGGCCACTTTGTGTTAAATTGTATGTGACTAACTCCAAAAAAATAACACCCATTGTGTGACTAGATCATCACAAACATCACATTTATTGTATATTCATGTGGCCATTGGATTATCAATAGTCACACAAAATACACATTTACTTGAATATATCATCTCAAATGTCATATATATATTATATATTTATGAGGCCAAAAGGACAAACAATAGTCACTCTCAAAAAACATTCGTGTGACTATAAGGTGTTTACGGTCACTGATAATGACTAATCCAACAAAACTTGTGCCTAATTTGTCACACATATTCGGGGTTTTGGTCACTCTTTTTCGATGGAAAAGGCCACGAACTCAACAATGTGACCATATGCCACCTACGGTGGCGGGACCTATGGTGACACACAACGAAAAAAACGTGTGTGACTATATGCATATCGTCACACATTTTTGGCGTGACCAATACAACTTTTTGTACCAGTGTTATCAATAATACGCAGACCTTTCAACTGATAAATGCTCTTTGGAAGATGAGTTATGCCTGTATCTGTTATATCCAACTCTTTCAAATATTCTAAACATCCAATTACTTCAGGCAATTCCTCAATTTGAATACAGCCAGTGAGATCTAAATATTCTAGACGATCCATCTCACAGATGCTGTTTGGAATATCTCGAAAAAATATACAATCCCTTACAATGAGCTTCTCCAAACATTGTAATCTGCCAATATCCTCAGGTAACTTCTCAAGAAGACGACAAGACTTGATTTTAAGAGATTTCCGGTGTTTCAACAGACAAAGACTATCTGGAAGATTTTTAATATCTGTAGACCGCAAACTTAGCTCCTCTAGACAATCTAACCAGTCAAGGTTCTTGGGCGCTTCTGGAATACCACCTTCAATTTTAAGCTTTCTTAAACATTGTAAACCACAGATGATATCTGAAAAAGAATCGACGTTTATCCGAGCACCGAAACATAGAGAAATAAGCCTCTCATGATTTTCAAAAGATGAAGCTGAGTCTTTTTTATAATAACAGGAAAACTGGAACTTTGGCCAAGTATTGCCGGGATCTAATATAGTTGTATCATCTTCAATCAAATTTAACTCAACTGAATGAAGCTCCTTGTGAAACTCAAAGTATTCAAACCTCCCACAATTACTTATGCGTAAGTAGAGAAGGTTTTTAAAACATTCTGCAGGAGCATTTATTTCTTCCAAATCAAGACAACATTCAAGTTTCAAGCTTTCAAGATTTGGAGTCATCCCAAGGTCAAGAGTCCTCAAATTTGCATCGTAACCGAGGTAGAGAGTGACGAGCTTTGGACATTCAGCGGGCATACGAAATTCGGCCATATGTGTACACTTCGAGAGGCTTAGTGTCTTGAGATTTGGAGTAATCCCGAGGTGAAGGGTCCTCAACCTTGAATTTTGGAAGTCGAGAGATCTGAGTTTTGGACTATCAGCAGGCATGTGTAATTTTTCCAATTTATAACAACTATCGATAAGTAACTCCTTTAGATTTGGAGTAACCTGGAAACGAACTTCTACCAAATTCCAACATTGTTCAAGAATTAGTGTCTCAAGATTCGGAGCCACACTAAGGTCAAGGGTCCTCAACTTTGAACACCAGGTGAACTGTAGGAACCTGAGCTTTAAAAAAGGCTGTCATGAGCAACAAAAAATGGAAAGATAAATGTTATTAATTGGTATAATGACTAATAAAAGAGGGAAAGATAAAACTAGCAATTAATGAATCAACCATTAATTATTCTACGTACCTTTTCATCTCCATCTTTCCAAAATTGAACCATATTGTTGTGTCGCATTTCAAGTCCAACAAGATTATTTGCTTGAAATGTTTTTGGTAAACTTGAAAAAGGATAAACATTCCATTTCAGAAATCGTAAGGCATTTGGAAGGTGTAGACTATCTTCATCAAACTTCCACTTGCTAACTTTCTCTTCATAATCATATCCGACATATGGGCCATACATTTGAAGAAATCTAAGTTCCTTAATGTTTGCGAGACCGTTCAGTAAAATTTCAAAATTCAGTCCATAATATGCAATCATACATTGTGTTGCTTGGGTACCCTGTACAAACAAAAAAAATGTGAAGTTTTTTAAAAAAAAATAAAAAATGTGAAGTTAAATTCTAGAATTGAAATGAAATGTTTAGGTTAGGGTTGTTACTAATTTTTATAAAAAATTGGGTCTTTTTGTTTTTTTCTATTAAATTAGTGGAATTAGATGAATGGTTTGTGTTATTTGAGTGTGAATTAAGTAGTTATTTATGAAGTGAAAAAGTAGAAAGAAGGGATGGTGAATTATCATAGTGAGATAAGGATGAAGAAAAAGTGTATTTGACTAGTGATGTTGAATGGCTTGTTGTCATTAAAGCTATTTTTGTATATAATAAGATATAGAGTAAATTGTAGAAATCGTTTTTTTTCTCCTGTGAAAAAAACTTGAGATTGATTTGGTCCTTTATATATAAAAATACTATAGATGATTTTTGCAATCTTGGCAAACCAAGGAGGCCGCCCTGCATTTATGAAATGTTTAAACCGCATGAATGTTTTTTTGCAATACACTCTAATAAAATATATCAAAAGACAAATATACTTCACTTTTAACAGGTAATGTAAGTTAGCGTTAGTAAGTTTGGACCAAACTTGTATCGAGTGTTTCATTGTAGGACCACAAGGGCCATTGGGTTCAAAAGAATGTTTAATGATGTAATGAAACAAGATTTTATTTTTGTACAATGATTAAATTAAACTTTTAAAAAAGTATATTGACTTTTAGTTTAACAAAAATAACTTGATACTTACCGAGCCATTAGCCAATATATCTTTAATTTCCTCCCTAATCCATAACCGGCTATGCCTTTCAGGTTTATTTTGGTTCTCACGACGAACAATATTCTTGCCCATTTCTTCTATATGGTCATGCATCTCAACCTATAACTTCCAGAAATATTTATAAGAGATCTCTGCTTAAGAACTCCTAGGCCAACTTTAGGAAAAAAGCCACAGCTTTCAAGCACTATGACCGCATACTCTTCCTTCCAACCTTTCATAAAGCATGCAACATCTAGAAACATTTCTTTGTGATCTTCCTCAAGACCATCATAACTGAGTTCCAATTTTTCCATAGTTGCCTTCAATGGGATTTTTTTTAGTCTTGCTAGTGTATCTTTCCAATAAGGCACATTTTGACCACAAAGAAGTGAACCCGAAACATTGATTGTTAATGGAAGACCATCAGCGTATTGTACAACTTCTTCTGAAAGCTCTTCATACCCTACAATCGGAATATCTCTATTAAATGCATACTTACTAAAAAGAGAAATCGCTTCTGCGCGCGATAACAGGTTGATGTTATTAATGAACTTCACTCGGTGGGATAACAGAACTTGCTTATCTCGTGTGGTAATGATAACTCTGCTTCCCAATTTGAACCAGTCAGGCGAGCCTGCTAACGCCTCAAGTTGTTCTCTATTATCAACATCATCTAGAACAACAAGAACCTTTCTCCCACGCAACAAAGTTTTCATCATGTTTGTTCCTTCATGAACACTTCTTACAGCGATGGTTTCGTCACTTAGCACACTACGAAGAATTTGTTGTTGCAACTCTTTCAAACCATACGAAGAGGAATTTGAAACTTCCCTTACATTTTCAACAAATACTTTACCGTCAAACTGAATGGATATTCGGTCAAAAACAACTCCTTCCAAAGTTGTCTTCCCCCCACCTCCCATCCCCCATATCCCTATCATGCGGACATCATCGACATCAAGTTCTAAAGATGGAAGGACATGTTCTATTCGTGTTTCCATCCCTAATAAATTTCCGTCAACACTCGAACTACTCAAACATTTCTTTTTGAAAATAACGTCAACAATTTCCTCGATCAATATGGATTCATCCCTGTAAAATTCATGAAGATCTAAATAATTAGCTCTCAATTAGTTTGATATAATATTAATTCATATAGCAAATAAATTACCCTTTCAACTCTGACCCATCAAGTTTGCCTGCTTCGTTAAAAGCGTCCCTTCATTTTGTTGCAGCCTCGTCATTTTCATGTTTTTTAAAAGCTTCTCCAACCGCCCCACTTTGGTTGCGTATTTCCCTGGGCTCCACATGATAAAAGACTGGGTAAGCAATCCGCTCATCACCACCAGTATGCTCACTTGTCTTCTGACATTCCATAATCTTGACAAGCTCATCTAAGCACCAACGCGAAGATGCATAGTCCTTAGAAAACACAATGATGAAGAATCTCGAGTCCTCAATAGATTTGATGAGTTGCTTGTTGATCGTTTTTCCTTTTTCAATTTTCTTATCATCCTTGTAAGTTTGAATCCCTCGTTGCACAAGAGCTTTATAAAGATGACTAACAAAGTTGTTACGAGTTTCACCTCTAAAGCTTAAAAAGACATCATACTTGAAGCTCTTTTGAGTGGATGAAGTTGAAGTTGAAGTTGAAGCCATTGAAGTTACTGTTGAAGGATTGTATGAAGCAGCTGGATGAGATGAATAACCTTTAATTTCTAGAACAATGGTCAACTAGACAATCGTAATGTGAAGGCAACTGTGTTTTGGTGGAAATAAAATTTTGAGTAACTTGAAGACATAAAAACCACTTATTTGGTCAAATGAAATATTGTTTCATATTCAAAAAAAAAAAGTTGCAATTTTTATCCTAGTATTTTTGAGATTAACGAATATGATTAAATAGCTAAATGTTAGCAATTAAATTTTTCATCACAAAATTAAAACTGATTTTTCAAAAGAAAATATCTCAATAACAATTTATGTTTAAGCAAAAAAAAAAAAAAAAGTGATTAATTTATCAAGACATGAGCGTGGTCATTTCTTTGTTTCTTAAATAATATCATTACCTAAATCTTTTATATAATAAAACAAAACCCCTATTGGGAATTTTTCATTTCAAGAAATTGGATTCATACCTTATTTAGTAATAATTTTATTTAAAAAAAAAGGATTATTTTCTTATTAGGCTATATTTTATATTTATCCATAACACAAGTAGAAGATAAATACAAAAAATATAGATAAGATATAACTAACAATAAGATTAAAATTTTTAAATAATTATCTTTAATAATAAAAGAGTATAATTAAACATCATAAATTAAACAAAAGAAAAATTAAATTATTTGTTTTTTAATAAATAAAAATATATAATTAAAAAAATAAAAAATAAAAAAAAAAAAAAAAAAAAAAAAAAAAAAAACCGCGCGCGCGCTGACATTATAACTAGTTTTAATGAATAACATTTTAAACTAGTCTCTCAAAAAAATGTTTTCCCAGCGAAGAGATATTAAAATATGCTTTATAGTAGACCGAAGAGTAATAAATAACCAATTGTTTAGCCAATAATGAATCGGTTTGGAAAATAAATAAAATTTACAAAATACACCCTGAACTTCTTAATATTTACGACTTCTTTATATATCAAACTTTATTTGCTAAATATCTAACAGATACCTACGGGTTTCTTGAATAAAAAAATACAGGCAAAAAAGCCTCTCGATAACAAACAAAACAAGCTCAATATTGATATAGTTTTGACGTACATACGGTTATATAAAAAATGTTGAAGTTTAATATATATATATATATATATATATATATATATATATATATATATATATATATATATATATATATATATATATATATATATATATATATATATATATATAATTTCTAAATAAAAGAACTTTCAAAATACACCCTTAACTTATCAAATAATTTTAAAATTATCCTAAATTTTTTTAAAAGTATAACGGTAAAAATTAGCCCCGCCGCAACACACTGGTGCCCGACACAACATTCATTCCGAAAAAGACATTGTACAACAACTACAAATATAGCTTCACACAACATTGTTCTAAACAAATACAACACGTATCGGCAAAAAATATACCACACTCTTACAACGAGAAACCCCACACAAACATTAATCGTAAATAATTATCGCAAAAGTTTCTCGAAAATTATCGCTGCAACGCAGCGGGCGCCTCCCACTTGTTCTTTACTATACTATAGCAGAAGAGGCGTGCCGACATATTCGCTTATAATATTGCAAAATCTATTAAAATATTATTTTTTTGGGCTTTGTTGTGGGGCTGTTTGTTTAGAACGTTTGGCCCAATTAATAAACAAATGAAATGAAGTAATGAACAGTTACTTTCTAATAGTATTAGTTAAAAAAAATTACAAAAAACACCCTGAACTTTTTAATATTTACGACTTTTTTATATAACAAACTTTATTTGCAAAATATCTAACAAATATGTAGCGGTTTCTTGAATAAAAAAATACTGGCAAAAATACTGGCAAAAATACCTCTCGATAACGAACAAAACAAGCCCAATATTGATATACTTTTGACGTATGTGCAATTTTATAAAAACTGTTGAAGTTTAATAAAAGAACTTTAAAAATGCACCCATAAACTATTATTTTAGTTGGGCCGGTTTTAATAGCCCATCAAGAGCCCTAAAATACGTGAGTCTTTTTCTTTCTATCCGCTAGGGGTGTTCATCGGTTCGGTTATCGGGTTATTCAGTTTATTCGATTCGGTTTGTTCGGTTAATTTGTTTTTCTGGGTCAAACCGAACCGAACCGAACCGAATTCAAATTTGATTCAACCGAACCGAATAACCGAAAACCGAACCGAATAACCCGAATTATATAATTTTAATTATTTTTTCATTTAATTATATATATTTTTAGAACAATACGAATTCGGTTCAGTTTTTTTCGGTTCGATTCGGTTTCGGTTTTCGGTTATTGTGATATATATTACCCGATCCGTGAACACCCCCTAGGCCCTACTATCCGCATAGATAAAACATAGTAGCTACTCATGTTATCTCAACCCTTCTGGAATTCTCTGAACTTAATATATGTTTCCATGTTTGGCAATGTTTGGCATTTATCTCATCTATCTTGGCATACACCCGCATACTCTTGTATTGCCCAGCTGAACTAATATAGCCACTAGCTTTCCGATAACTATCTTATTGCAGCACAAACTTTTGTAAACCCGGCGGGTTACTGCCACTCATTATATGTATGTATTACTTTTGGAAGTTAATATATTTCATCTTTCAAATAGTCTGGTGATAAATGCACCTAAGTACCCAACCTCTACACAAGTGGTCTAGGGACTAGGATCCAAACCTCACTAGATACACATTTAGAGTATCCAGAAGGGTTTGGAACGGGTCAATGCGATACTCCGGTTAGGCCATGTAAATCTAAATCAAAGACTCCTCTCCCGTGTAACATTAACAAGGCGGGGTATACTAACTGGCAAAACTAACATTAGAATAATGAGCTTTAATTTTGTTTACCTTGAATTTTGGTTTCAAACACATTTGGATTCCATTTTGAAAAGGAAAATGTTAGGATTTTATCTTCAGGACTCAGAAGTAACACAACACAGTTGAAATTGAAACTTGAAAGTAACATGTGTGTGTATGTAAAAAAGACATGTAAACACGATCTTGTGTTTTGGTGTCGTGGACAACCAAAGGCCATTCAAATGGTCGATGACGTGGACAAACAAGATAGTGTGTTTTGCACATTTGGTTGACATAAGGGAATTTAAAATCTGTCTTATGTTTGGGATTGCAATTTTGTATAGTAAACGACGAAATTAACCATTAGAAAACTGCACAAAACCAACTAAAAACAGCAAAAAATCAGCTTTAAAAACAGCTAAAATCAAGCACAAAACTTCACAAAAACTGCAAAATCAGCACAAAAAACAGCTTCAAAAAATCAGCAAAAATCAGCACAAAACCAACTAAAAATATAGCAAAAAAAACCAACTATAAAACAGCAATTACTAGAAAGTGCAGAACTGTAATAAACACAAATAAAGTTACGAAACATATTATAAATCCGCAAAAACAAATAGTTACATAACCAACTAAAAAGGGACATTTCATTCAGGTTGCATACAAGTCTCTTTATATATTACCCAATTTCAGTTTCAAGATTAGTACAATACATGACGGCCAATTTCTATCAACAATTTTCGAGATAGAAATCAAGGAAGAATAACAATGAAATCGATGACAATATTTATAAAGAAAAAATTGGTTACCTGGATGGTACAATACATGACGGCCAATTTCTATCAACAATTTTTGAGATAGAAATCAAGGAAGAATAACAATGAAATCGATGACAATATTTATAAAGAAAAAATTGGTTACCTGGATGGAAGAAGCTTGTCGTAGATGAAGAGGCAAGATATGAGAAAAGGATATTAAAGTTGCTTCAACCACGCTAAAATTCCTTGGAGAATTCCAAATTTCAAATACCCATAAAATTACTTGTACCAAAGCTATTCTGATCGGATGAATTGGAAGAAGATGCCATTGAAGGTATGCTTAGATGATCATATTAAGTATTAACTCTACTCATTGTTTCGGGTAATTATAAAGATCGATTGCAAAGATAATGGTTAAAAAAGCTGTTGTATGGCAAAAACTATGTAATTAGGGGGATAAACCAAAGTCCATCATTGTTTTTAACGTTTAATATTTGTTTTTTCTTACACTTAAATCGATATAAAATTACATAATCTGGTTATGGATAATAAAAATTCATGCCAAGTGCAATTGTAGTCTTCATAAATCATAAACGTATTGACTATCATCTGTTTAGATACTAAAAAAAAATTAAAAATCGGACCAAAATCGTGAACTTGACAGTCTAGTAGCCTAAAACATTGTTAAACAGGCTCCATGGCCTGCATGTGCAACTTTCAGAACACCACCGTTACATATAAAGTATTTTGACCCTTCAAATTTCAGATATTCAGTTACTGCTGATCAAACAAAACTCAACTTTTTCATGTTAAACAATATCCATCCTAATTTAGAACATATTTATACAAATTGAAACATGGTTATAAACTTATAAATGACTTTATCACTTGAACAATCTATCATGATTATATTCAAACTCATATCAACATTCTACCATTTTCATAAAGATAGAAATTTGACTTTCTGAAGAAGTCAACTCTGTAAGCTGAGCATCATGCATTAACTTATTAACTCAAACCTTGAATGTTACGAGTTTCAAAATCATGTTCTGATATTTCGTTAGTACTGAAAAACGTTCAGTAACTTCCATAATAGCCACTCGAACCCCACAATATTCATTAAGAAAAAAGTTGGAAAAAACTTCCTGTATTTGTTATAAAATGATTTGACGATATAGCAGTGAAGCAGATATTGAAGTCCCAAAGTGGCGCAATTACGCACCTAACGTTTGAGGACATTCTTCAGAGATGTTAAAAATGATTGAACCACATGAATAAAGAGATCATGAATGCATGATCCTTTGGTTCAATGGAGTGACAGGATGAATGTTTGAGGTGTTGAGCCTGGCTCTGAGCTGAGGGATGTCGTGGCGCAGCCATAACGCCTGCCATGTCATCGTGGCGCGAGCTGCGTGTTACGGCACCTTGTGCTCTAATTTAGAACATATAAAAACTCCCTTGTAAAATGACAATAAACACACCTTAAATCTGAACCTAAACCCGAACCAAAAATGAAGATTAAGCCACCTAACCCTAAATCCTGGCCGCCTTATTTCAAATTCAAAAACTTTGAAGTTATCCCTCCAAAACCACCTCCCATTTCCACATCAAAAATCACAAAATAAGTTCCATCCTTATTGTCATTTTTTTCCTCAATATTACTCACTACTTTAGCATATGACACATTAGGAGTTTTAGCAGCACTGTTTTCATGAATATTGGCAGAATTACTTTCAGTGTTCTCAATATTAGGTTCATCACTCATCTGTTTTCCAACACTAGTCATATTATTCAGCTTATCAGCACTTACAGTCGGAGTAACAGGGATAGAAACAGAGTTATCCCCATTGCCAAACACCCCCTCAGTAACCTCATCCACTTTATTTCCTCCATTAAGCATCTCATTATCACAGCCATTTGTACTCTCATTCTTCATCCCTTCACCACCCAGCTCATCCACTTCATTATCTACATCACTCATTTTTTTACTCAAATTTCTAATAACATGATCACTAAACTTCAATGGAACCCTAATTTGTATTTTTTGTGTTTTCTTTTTATTCGACACGGTTAATTCTATATACTAATCAACAAAACATCGAAAACTACACAATTCAAACAAAACAGGAGAAATTGAATTTTGGCGCCAAATCTTCAAATTTGGGGGATTTCCCAAAACTTAATGAAAATCTAATCATTGTGTGCGCAATGATGAGCTCAATTGAATGATAGTTTTAGAAATAGAATTCGTTAAGAATTCAAGAAGAAATTGAAGATTTATTAATGAAATATTAATGGAGCGAAAATGGCGGAAAAACCGTTATGGGAGAGAGAATAAGCTGAACCCTTGATAATAAGCTGGCCCTTTATTAGACCTTTTAAATTCATTTGAACGACCTTTTGGATACAAAACTGACACTTTAGTGGACCTCTTCAATTCATTTGAACCTGTCTTAATTAAATCTGACCCTATTGAATCGATTTGAACCCTCTGATTGTGCAAATAAACCTTTACATGAACTTGTTGTTTGATAATTAACCCATTTAATTAAGACAAATGTAAGGGGTCAAAATGAATAACATAATTAAGACAATCAATAGTGATGTGTGACAAAGACACAATATGACTACACAATGGCAAAATAGAAACCGGTTAGGCTCTGGTAGTTTCTTATCACTGAAATGTGTTATCCGGTACAGTTCAATGGAAATCTCAGCGAAATTTGATGAAAGCCAGTAGTTTGACTCACAAGTCAAGAGTTGCGATCCCCTACAAAGGGGTGTAAATTTACAAAGTCTAAAAAGGAATCTTGTCCATCCAATTAGTCAAATATTTGACCAAAATCAATCCAACCGCTCTCATTCAAAAAAAAAAAAAATGCGACTTTCCTAAAAAAGGTTAAAACGGTAATTTACCCTACTTCTCTCTTCCCTCCAAACCGCTCTCACTCACTCACAATTTCACGCAGTCACAAAATCTCTCAAAAATCGCGATCTAATTTGGGGAAAAATTAGGGTTTCATTTTCCGTTCAAAATGATGAATCCAACTGGTAAGGAATAGATTAAATTGAAAAAATTAGGGTTTCATTCATGTTTTAATTATTTTTTTTAAACTAATCCAACTGCATGAGTAATTTTTAGAAAAAAAATGAACAAATGTATTTGCTTTTAAAAAATATGCATTTTATTATTATTTTTAATTTTAGATTTTGAAAAAATTAGGGTTTCATTTAGATTTTTTAGAATATAAAATGCATGCATAAAGAATTAGGATTATTTTATCAGTTTATTTATTTATTTATTTATTTTGATAATATGATTTTGATTTATTATTTTTTTTATTTAGAATCTAGAAGAGAAAAGAGCCCAACATTGTCAGAAAAGAGATCGAAACGATTCCAAGACCGGCCAGCTTTTACAGGTTTTTAAAAGTTTTTGGTTCATCAATTATTTTGCCGATTATCTATTGCCGATTATCATTAGTTAGAAGTGTATAATAAATAAGAATGAGGTTCAGCAGTTTCTGTATATAAAAATAAGGTTCAATAGTTAAAATAGATGAAAAAAGTGTTTATAACTTGATAGAAATATGGTTCATCAGTAGAATATTGTTAAAATAGATTACAATGAGGTTCATCAGTGATTAGAATAGTTATCTGGTTAGATTAGAAGTTGTGAATAAATTTTGTTAAAAATAGATTAAGAATAAGGTTCAGCAGTTAAAATAGATGAAAAAGTGTTTATAACTTGATAGAAATATGGTTCATCAGTAGAATAATTGTTAAAATAGATTACAATGAGGTTCATCAGTGATTAGAATAGTTATCTGGTTAGATTAGAAGTTGTGGATAAATTTTGTTAAAAATAGATTAAGAATAAGGTTCAGTAGTTAAAATAGATGAAAAAAGTGTTTATAACTTGTTAGAAATATGGTTCATCAGTAGAATAATTGTTAAAATAGATTACAATGAGGTTCATCAGTGATTAGAATAGTTATCTGGTTAGATTAGAAGTTGTGGATAAATTTTGTTAGAAATAGATTAAGAATAAGGTTCAACAGTTAAAATAAATGAAAAAAGTGTTTATAACTTGTTAAAAATATATTAAGAATATGGTTCATCAGTAGAATAATTGTTAGAAATAGATTAAAAAAAGGTTCATCAGTGATTAGAATAGTTATCATGGTTAGATTAGAAGTTTTTGATACATTGCTATAACTTGTTAGAAATAGATTAAAAAAAGGTTCAACAGTGATTAGATTAGTTATCATGGTTAGATTAGAAGTTGTGGATACATTGCCATTACTTGTTAGAATAGATTAAAAAGAGGTTCATCAGTGATTACTTGTTATCATTGTATAATTAGTACTAACTTGTTAGAATAATTTGAAAAGAGGTTCATCAGTTGTTATTTAGAATAAGGTTCAGCAGTTAAAAATTATATGAAAAAAAAATTTTATAGTTATTTTTCATTGAAAGATTGTTCATCAGTTGTTTTTTTTATTGTATAGGAAAGAAGCCTATGACGTTAACAACCTATTCTCCAAGTGATGACGACTTTGTTGAACACGCGTTTACTAATAAAAGAACTCGGGGTTCATTGAAAGCTGATCAACCACTTCCTAAAAGAACACGGGGTTCATCAAATCCTGAAATCGCTGCTAAATCTTCCAAACCTTCCAAACCTTCCAAGCCTTCCAAACCTTCCAAACCTTCAAAACCATCAGGTTCATCAAAAACTAATAAACCTGTTCTCTCTGAAGACCTTAAGCCTGGATTAAGTCTTCGAACAAATTCTCCCACCTAACCTAAAAAATTTTCCAACGGTTCTAATAAAAAATTTTCCCGGTCCATTATATGATACAATTAGGAAAATAACAACGGACCAAAAAGAGGCAATATCAAGAATGGGTTTTAAATCATTGTTAGACTTTGAAATTAATGTCATGCCAAGTCGTTTAGGGTATTGGTTGCTTGAGAGGTTTGATGCTGAATCTGGAAATCTAACCGTCTTTGGTGATACTATACACATAACACCTGAGTTAATCCACCATACCTTCGGATTCCCAATGGGTCAGTATGCAGTTGATGTGCGTGATGTTGTTAAGGAAAGATCAAATGAAGCATACATAGAATGGAAAAAACAATTCAAAGGTGTTCCTAGACTTTATGCAAACAAAGATTTGATGCCGGTAATTAAGAATCAAATTAGGAAAAATGATAGTGGAGACATATTTTTGAAGAACATAATATCATTGTTTTGTACTATTTTGTCTTATGTGGGAACGATGGGGACTTTGAATATTGGAGTCATCCCTTCTCTTACTGATATGGATCTTGTGAAACAATTGGACTGGTGCGAGTATGTGATACATAATTTGAAGGACGAAAGGAAAAATTGGAGACCGTGAACAAGATTCTATGGTCCAATCTTGCTATTGGAGGTAATTACTATATACTTTATGTTCATCAGTTAATTTATAGGTTCATCAATTAGGTTATAGGTTCATCTGTTAGATTATAGGTTCATCAGTTAGGTTATCAGGTTCATCAGTTACATTTTTCTTAATTTAAGATTTACACTTAAAATTGCAGGTGATATTTGCTAATTCGCTGCTGAAGAAACCAAAATACCTAGCGTTTAATTACTGGAAAACAGAAAATTTGGAAGAATTGGAAGAGATGATGTTTGGCAAAATAAAGAAAGGAAGAGCTCCTAAAGCTGAAAAAGTGAAGAAAAAAGAAGAACCGGAAGAAGATCAAGAAGAAGAAAATAATGATGAGGAAAATAAAGAAGAAGAAGATCAAGAGGATGATGATGTAGAGGAAGATGATGATGATGATGCAGAGGAAGCTGCAGAAAATAATAATGATGATGATTCAGAGAACGATGATGAACAGCAGATAGAGAATGCTGGAGCCGAAAATCAATTGGAGGAAGAACCGAGGGGTGATGATGAAGACAAGATTGAATTCTCATATAAAGCTGGACCACATTGGAGTAGAGCTCATTTGAAGGATCACTCTCCTTTCAAGCGTGGACTACTCATGATTCAAGGTATGATCTATTATTTTATTTGGTTCATCACTTACTGTCCCGTATAATGTGTTTTTTTTACGGATGATTGAATCTTTACACATTGTGTCTAAATTCAGATGCTAATATTGTGCCGATAAAAGATAGCGATGAGCCAGTAAAAAAAAGAGGATTAGAAGAAAGAAACAAAAAACAAACGCTGATGAACCTTCTAATATAGGTATACATTTTACTATATGTTCATCAGTACTTTTTGTATGTGTCATCTTAAAAAAATGACATTTTTTTTTCAGAAGTCATTCAAGGGAACAATTCAGAAAGGGAAGGTTCGATGCCTATAGAAGGTACACAAATTATAATCTGATGAACCTTATATTATATTCTTATTTTAAACATTTACCTAAAATAAGTTGTATCTAAAATTAGTGGCTGATGGACCAATCCTTCTAATGCTGGAAGACAAACCACAAGAAGCAGGGGGGGGGGGGGGAAATGATCAAGAAGGTATGTATATAGACATTATTTATATTATATTATTGTTTTATAAGTAAATTTTTGTTATAAGTAAAAATTTGATGAACCTCAAAAATTTGTTGAAAATCTTGATGAACTTGAATATGTAAAATCTGATGAACTTGAACATTTGATGAACTTGAAAAAAAAAATAACTTTTATAATCTGATGAACCTGTTATAACTTATGAAAAATGGTGTAAAACATGTAGGAAGAAAACAGAAAGCAAAAAGGAGTTCACTATCTCCTAAAAACCGCTATTCGATGAACATGTGCAAAAACATTGTTGGATACAAAAGGAAAAGAACATCAAAATCTCCAAAGACAGATTACGTTGGTGAGCAAGTGCCTGATGTTCATATAGATGATATTGAGGAGCATCAATGGGTTGATCAATAGGGTAAAAATCTATTATGTTTAATAACTTACATATTATCTGCAAAAATTTTGTGTATATTTGAATTTCTTATAATTGGTTCATCAATTAGTAGATGATGATATTCAAATGATCGAAACAAATGAGGATATTCAAACGACCGGAAGTGATGAAAACACTGAAGTTGCTGAACCAATTACCGGAACCGATCAAACACCTGAAAATGGAAATGATGAACCTTCATCCTCAAGTATTAAGCTCACCCAACAACAGTTATCCGCAATGATTTTAGAGTTTCAAGGGGAGTATTCCCAATTCAAATCAGCTGAGGTAAAATATATATAGACTTTAAAATGTTATTTGATTATAGGTTCATCAGTTAATATAGGTTCATCAGTTTTAAGTTAATATAGGTTCAAAGACTTAATTGATTATATTAATGACAGGAATTCAGTCACTCACTGAGGAACATGTTATGCTTATTTCAAGAAATGAAAATTAATATTGATGACATGCTAAGGGCTGGATTGGAGATGTACCCCGGAAATGAATCGTTGTTGGAAATCCGAGACTAGATGAACAGTTTGGTAAACAGAACAACTTTAAGCTCACAAACTGAATATGAGAGCTCAATGTTGATGATAACGATGGGTGATGATAAGGATGCCTCCGAGGCAAAGGAAGCATCTAAATAAACTGATGAACCTCAAACAAAGGATGGCTCCAACGCTAAGGTTGCATCTAAGCAAACTGATGAACCTCAAATGAATCATGGCTCCGAGTTAACAGATGAACCTCAGACGGACAAACAAGTTGAGTTAATGTTAACTCAAATGTTCATGGATCCTGCCTTTTTGAAAGAATATGAAAAGATTGAACGTCAGGTAATAACCTTATTGATGAACTTATAACTGATTTTTTTATGAACTTATTGATGAACTTATAATTTATTGATGAACTTATTGATTAACTTACTGATGAACTTATAAAACAGTTGCATAGGCCAGAATTCCCGATATTCAATACGGAGCAATTTGAGAATAATTCTTTGCCTTTGGTTTTGTATGAAGAAAAGAAATACTTGGAGCAGTTATTGGATGAGTTGCTCAAAAAGACACCGTTCTTGCACACATCCTCAGAAATGTTAAGCAAGACTAGTGATGACAATCTTTGGAGAAGAATTCAAGCAGAAGCTTTAGCATTGAAAAAAACATCACAAAAACATAAGAACTCTTCCCCACAAAATAAAGAATCGCCAAAGATGATAACACCGATATCATAAGCTCCCCCATCAGCAGAAGAAAAATTAAAATGTGAAGCAGTAGATGAAGGTTTTTCCACGCCTCTAAAAGCCACGCCACTTAATTCTTTCAACACAATTGCTCAAAAGCTTAAAGTTCCTCAAACGGAAAAGAATATCAAAGAAGGTGAAGAAGGTCAAGAAGACTTGGAAAATATAAGAGAAAAAAGAAAAACAAAGCCTGCTGAATCTCTAAAATCTCCGTATTTACAAAGAGTCGTTGTGATGAAGAACAAAGTACAAAACAATGAAAGAAAGGTGGCTGAAACAATATTCGTTGCAAGAGGAGATCTCGAGTAAGTAATATATATTAGGTTCATAAATTTAAAAATAATATTTCTATAATAAGTAGCTTCTTTATTTTTCTAAAATATTACCTTAAAATGAAATTGCAGTGATGTGTTATTTCATTCATACTTTGTTGACGGTCAAAGAATCCACTTTGAGAGCTTCAAAGAAGGGAATGAAATTAGTTCAGGAGTGATTGATATGTGGGCGTATATACATAACATGGCAGAAGAGAAAAGGAACGTAGGATCATTGAAGAAGCTATATGCCCACACATCAATGATTGTAAGTTACAAAAATCTTTATCAATTATGATTCAATATTTGAAATCATGTACATATGCAAAAATCTTGACTTATATTGATGAACCTCAGACAAAAGAAATGGCGAATATGTCTCACAACTCGAAAGCACTCACACAAAGGTTTAATGAAAACAGGAAGAATCTTTTGTTTTTGTCTGTTTATGAATCTATCAGAGACATTGACCTGGTAAGCACTTCTATTTTACTAATTTGTTTTAAGATAAATAACTGATGAACCTTAAAAAAACTGATGAACCTATAGTTAATTGTAAATAATTGATGAACCTCTATCTTTAACAGGCGTTTTTCCCGATGATGCTCGGTGACGATCACTACTACGTCGTCTGTTTCAACTTGAAAGAACCTCAAATCCATATTCTTGACAACATGCATCACAATCAATTAGTCAAGGATAGATATCAGAAAAAGCTGGTTAATTTGGTAAGAATGTTAGGTATATTAAATGTATGTTCATCAATATAGTTAAATTGAATCTCATTGTTTTTAATTTATTATTACAGAGATTTCAATTTATAAAGTTCTTGAAAGACAATGGGCATCCAAATTATCAAGCACTGAACAACTACAAAGTGGATCATATCAAATTGCCATGGGAAACCAAAAACAATTTCATTGATTGTGGAATTTTTGCCATGAGACACATGGAAACTTATTCAGGGAAAAAAGACTTTGATGCTGGGTTTGTAAAAGAAGGTGCTGAACAAGACAAACAGCTTGAAGACTTGAGAAAGAAGTACATGTCAAAGATTCTGTTGTCCGACTACAATGAAAACAGACATGTAGTGGAGAGCGAGGTAGAAGAATATCATCGTTTACCTTTGAAGGAAAAGCGAATGCTCCAGCAGATGTCAAAAAAGAATATTGCAGAACGTGCCAGCGAATATTTTGAACGGGAAGCTAGTGCTCTTCTTCGACAGACCTAAAAACAATTTGATCTAATAGTTTGTTATGGTTAAAATTTTGGCAGTAGTAACCTAATCTAATTAGGGAATGTTCTAGTATAAATACTACTTTTTGGTTGGTTGTTATGGACAAGTTATTTTAGTTTAATAGAAGTATCATTTTGTTATGTTAAATAAAATTGATGAACCTGAATTTACTTCTTGTTTGTTGATGAACTTTAATTTATTGATGAACCTGAAAAAAATTGTTAAATTTGATTAACTTTTGATGAACTTTAATATGTAAAAAATGATAAACCTCTAAAATTTGATGAAAATCGTTTAAAAGAAAGAACAGTTGATGAACCTGAATTTATTGATAAACCTGAAAAAAATTGTTAAATTAGATTAACTTTTGATGAACTTTAATATGTAAATTTTGATGAACTTTAATAATTATAATGACACTGTTATAATTTAAAATTGATGAACCTCTAAAATTTGAAGAACTTTTATCTCAACTTTATAAGTAAAACTGATGAACTTAAACAAAACATCACATTTATTTGTATAATAGAAAAATCAAAGTTACTTTGATCACTCTTATCAAACTAACACCACATTTATTAAGTAACTACACAAGCAGTCTTCTCAGCCAACTTCGCGTTCCTAGCAGCAGTCTTCTCAGCCAAATTCGCCTTCCTAGCAGCAGTTTTCTCAGCCAACTTCGCATTCTTGGCAGCCAATCTCGCCTTCTGCTTCATCTCCTTCGCAACAGCCTTTTCACTAGCTTTCTTAGCAGCAATTTGAGCTTTTATGGCATTGCATTTCGCCTGGTTATGATCGTTCATACTAGATTTGCAGGTTGTACAGTTCTTCTTTCTACGCTTCCCACTAGCAATAAGTGAACGTTCAACACTGCTCTTAATCCTCTTTCGCGAACCCTTAGTACTAACCTGTTTTGGACCAAAAAACAAAAATGATCAAAAAATATGTTGAACAATTGATGAACAACTGATGAACCTATAAAAACTGAAAAACTATGATAACTGATGGGCCTAGGATAACACATATAATAACTGATGAACCTATAATAACTGATGAACCTATGTTGATGAAAAAATATGTTGAACATCTGTTTAACCTACGATAACTGATGAACCTATAATAACTAGAAAAATAACTAAATTGCAAAAATTTAACATGTTCATCAACTAACCTAGATAACAAAAAAGAGAATGAATAGTCTAACCTATAAAAACTGATGAACCTATAAAAACTGATAAAACTATGATAACTGATGGGCCTACAATAACACAGAACAAAAAACTGATGAACCTATATTAAATGATGAACCTATATTAAATGATGAACCTATATTTGATAAACCTATGATAACTCCTAAATTATGATAACATAAATCTGATGAACCTATAATAACTG
Source organism: Artemisia argyi (assembly GCA_030686995.1). Classification (NCBI taxonomy): domain Eukaryota; kingdom Viridiplantae; phylum Streptophyta; class Magnoliopsida; order Asterales; family Asteraceae; genus Artemisia; species Artemisia argyi. The sequence continues at coordinate 230,243,136 of CM060701.1, forward strand.
ATGAACCTATAACAACTGATGAACCTATAATAACTATAAATATAACTAAACTGCAAAAATTTAACATGTTCATCAACTAACCTAGATAACAAAAAAGAGAATAAATAGTCTAACCTGCTTTGGAACATTCACAATAATCTCATCCGGTTGCGACACACCAAGAATAGAAGCAATCCTATCCCGTTTAGTGGTCTTTGGAGGTATAGGAACATCAGCATCTGCCTTCGCCATTAACTGAACCTGATGATCTCTAAACTTTTGCAGTAGCTCAGGATCATTAGCATAACGATTCACACAATACTCGACTGATCTGAATATCTCACGCAAGATCATATCAGGACTGTCACTGGTGGCTTGAATGACTGATGGAGGTGGTAATGAATCTTTTGACCAACGCCTAAGCACGTACTTCTTGGGAAAGTTTTTAACATTTGAAAACCGAATCACATAAAAGATATGACGACATAACAGTCCATATGACTCAAAACGTTTGCACGTACACTGATAAAACTCTTCAGCTGGTTTACACAAAACCTGAAAAAAAAGGTAGTACATACATTATCTGAGTACAAAAAACATGATAAAAGGCAATGATGAATCTCATTCTTATCTACAATGACTGATGAACCTCATTCTAATATACAATGACTGATGAACCTGATGAACCTGATTCTGATATACAATGACTGATGAACATCATTATTATCTACATGCATTATCTGAGTACAAAAAACATGATAAAAAGCAACGATGAACCTAATTCTAATCTACAATGACTGATGAACCTCATTATTATCTACATACATTATCTGATTACAAAAAACATGATAAAAAGCAACGATGAACCTCATTATAATCTACAATGAATGATGAACCTCATTCTGATCTACAATGACTGATGAACCTCATTATTATCTACAATGACTGATGAACCTCATTCTTATCTAATTAAAAAAAAATAATGAAACAAAACTGTATGTATAAAAAGATGTTACCTCATAAAAAACATCATACTGTGGTTTCCCTTTCACTATACGATGTCGCCTAGAAATCTGCTCATCTTCGCCAGTATCTTTTATAACAAATTTTTTGCCAGAATCAACATCCGAAACACTAACCGACATACAAGAAATCACAGAAGCATAAATCTCATTTTGAACATAAAAGAAAATGGACCGAGTGTATAATTCTGATGCCTCCTTCTCTAATTGAAGTTCTGTGTGCATATCTGGAATAGTATACCGACTGTCATGATCATTTTTACGTTGAGCAAAACTTTGACAACCCACCACACTCTCAAAATGATTATAAAATTCCTATAAAGTCAAATCAATACTCGTCAAGCGACCATACGCATTGTTTTCACTCTCAGACCTAGAAGAAGTACGCATCAAACCCGACATCAACTCATCCCTGTAATAGGCTGGAATCCATTTATACCTCAAATCATACATATCAGAAAGCCATTTGTGACTCTTCAAATCGAAATCAACTAATAATTTCTCCCACAAAGCTTCAAACTCATCAGGCTCTATTCTATCAGTCCAAACAATATCTGATATTCTTCGTTTAAAAGTTTCATCTTTAGCTAGATCAGGACCAACCTACAAAAAGCAAGATGAAACTTATTGTATAAAACTAACTGATGAACATTATTATATAAAAAAACTAACTGATGAACATTATTATATAAATGATGAACATTATTCTATCACTCCAAAACAATATCCCATAAAATGATGAACATTATACTGTAAAACTATCTGATGAACCTTTAAAATATAAGTAACTAATAAACAAAAATAATTAAAAAAAATACATTGATGAACATACCTTTGAAGTCAACTTCTGCATGATATGCCACATGCATAATCTATAACGAGATAACGGGAAAACTGTCTCTATAGCAACTTTCATTGATGCGTCTTGATCAGTAACAATAACCTTTGGTGCTCGCACGAAGGCTCTTTGAAAACATTCAAGCAACCAAATGTAAGATTCTTTAGTCTCCGACGACAGCAACGCAGCTCCAAATGTAACACAATTATTATAAAACCGATGAACCGTTATAATATAATTGATGAACCATTTAAATTCAATACCTTTCAACAACATCAGTTTATACAATCAAATACAGCAGCTTTATAATACTGATGAACTTATTTACACCAACTTTAAAAAATACTGATGAACCATATCTTAAAATACTGATGAACCATTTAAATTCAACAACATCAGCTTATAACAATCAAATACAGCAACTTTAAAAAAATTAAATGTTTCTAGCTTCAAATGTTTCCCCAGAAATGGTCGCTGGTGACTCTGCGTAGGCTTTGAAACTCATTAATAATCTCAAACACACATAAACTGCCAGAACAAGATGATGTGCAACGCGAATTAACTTTTATACCGTTGACCATCATCTTGTTGCAGCAAAGTTTTTGTGTGTTTGAGCTTATCAATGAGTTTCAAAAATCTACTCACACTCACCCAACGACCACTCCGGGGAAACAATTCAAGCTAGAAACATGACCTATTACACTCATTTCATCAGTATTTAAAGATATGAAAGAGATAAAGAGATAGGATATGTGGGGTAGAGGAAAAAATATAGAATAGTTGGGATGGAGGATTTTCTGATAAAGAGATAGGATATGTGGGGTAGAGTGATAAGAAAAGTGGATTTTCTGATAAATAGATAATATACGTGGGGTACAATCAAATAACAATATCTATCTTATCTTAAAATACAGATGAACCTATTAATTAAAAGATGTTCATCAGTTGAAAAATAAAAAAACATATATAAAATGAACTTACTTATTAGTCCTGAATGTAGCATTAAATGACATAACATCGCCAAAAGCATAATAATTCCTTTTTGCGTACTCATCGGCCCAAAAAAGATTCGTCAACGCGTTACTCTCACCAGTTTGATACTCAAATGAAAAATTAGGATGAAAATCCTTCTTGTTCAATAACATCTCAACTAACATCTGAGCATCATTCTTACCAACGAAATCAAGCACATCTCTCCTATAGTTTTTACAATCAACCGAACTAACCCCAATAAAATCGTAGTCCCCATAAATCTGCCTAAGTAAATGAAAGCCCTTCACTGGACCAAGATTCACTTGCGATGCTTGATATAGAAAAACTTGCTGAGTATAAGAAACATCACGAGACGAAACCAGAAAGACGCTATCTTCCTGACTAACTAGGCTATGGTTATGACCCTTACCAATTTCATAACACCAATATCCTTTTCCTTCAACATACCTCACACGTAAAACAGCCTTACAATCAGTACGCTTAGACGGATGTTTCCTATGTTTTCTCTTTGATCCAACTTTCTTTGGGGCAGGATTTATACCTTCTTTACTACAAACAAAATATTGCAGATCAGGATTATTGTCCTTATTCTTCGTAGATTTATAATGTTGACCTAAACGAATCTCAAAACCAGCTCTTTTTGCATAATCTTTGTAATACTCGTAAGCCTGCTCCAGAGAATGATACATGATACCATAAGCCGGCTTCTCACCATCAGGAATATCAGGAATCCATAACTTCTCACCCCCCCCTCCTCAGAAACAATACCAACAGAATATGGAACAACTTCATAATCATCATCTGGAAAAACATATATACAATGAATGACTGATGAACCAAAAACACTTTATCACTGATGAACCTCATTATTATATATTATTACAATCAATAATTGATGAACCAAGACAAATAAAATTGATAACATTTTATAACTGATGAACCTCATTTTAATCCATTCTAAAAAGTTATTCTAATGAATCCGCAACCTCTAATTAAACCACGATAAATAGCAATTACTGATGAACCTCATTTTAATCCGTTCTAAAAAGTTATTCTAATGAATCCGCAGCCTCTAATTAAACCACGATAACTAGCAATTACTGATGAACCTCATTTTAATCCGTTCTAAAAAGTTATTCTAATGAATCCGCAACCTCTAATTAAACCACAATAACTAGGAATTACTGATGAACCTCATTTTAATCCGTTCTAAAAAGTTATTCTAATGAATCCGCAACCTATAATTAAACCATCATAACTAGCAATCACTGATGAACCTCACTTTAATCCGTTCTAAAAAGTTATTTTAATGAATCCGCAACCTCTAATTAAACCACAATAACTAGGAATTACTGATGAACCTCATTTTAATCCGTTCTAAAAAATTATTCTAATGAATCCGCAACCTATAATTAAACCATCATAACTAGCAATCACTGATGAACCTCATTTTAATCCGTTCTAAAAAATTATTCTAATGAATCCGTAACCTCTAATTAAACCACAATAACTAGGAATTACTGATGAACCTCATTTTAATCCGTTCTAAAAAATTATTCTAATGAATCCGCAACCTATAATTAAACCATCATAACAAGCAATCACTGATGAACCTCATTTTAATCCGTTCTAACAAGTTATTCTAATGAATCCGCAACATCTAATTAAACCACAATAAATATCAATTATTGATGAACCTCATTCTAATATGTTCTAACAAGTTATTCTAATGAATCCGAATCTCTAATTAATCCAGAATAACGAGAAATAACTAATGAACCTCATTCTAATATGCTCTGGTGAATCCACATCATACTAAGCAAACAATGCAGGCATAATATCTTCAAAAAACTAATTGATGAACCTAATAAAAAATAACTGACTGATGAATATATAACAAAAAATGAAATTACCTTGATTAAACACATGAGAATCACTCTCAGCCATCAGAAACTGATTTAACAATAAAAAATCCCCAAATTTGAACGGTTAAAACCCTAATTTTCTTCCAATAGACCAATTGAATACTCAAAACCCCCAATTGTCTTCCAATTAACCAATTGAATGATTAAAACCCTAATTCTATTGCAATTAAGGAATCCAACGGCTAATTCAAAGCCGATATGAACAATTAACACGATTTGAAGAAATATTAACGATTCAAATAAAGGAATATGAATTGAGAACAAAAAAGCCCTAATTTTGCAAAATATGAACAAATGAAAGAATAAAAAAATGTAAAATTGAATGAATGAATGAATTGAATCGAAATCATTGTGTAAATTCGTTTATATATAGCCGGAAAATTGAAAGAAATCAAAGAAGAGAGATCGGAAAAAGGAAAGCATATCAGATAAGAGAAAGAAGAAAGAGGGAAAGAGAGAAAAAAATGGGAGGGAGTAAATTTATAATACTGCCCTTGAGTCTAAAAGGAACGGGGGACACGTGGCATCTCCAGAAAACTTTTTAGACTTTTTAAAATTAATCCTCTTTGCAAGGGATCCGGATTCCACAAGTCAAATACTTTATGTTTGATGATTTCATCCACATGTAGAGCTTATTTATGTGAATAAAAAAACTTGTATATGATATTACATCACTTATAACACTTTTTAAGTTTATTTTTATCATGGTCATCTCCAGCCTAATAGAACATTTTCATCAAAAACAGAGTTTGACTTTCTAATGAAGTAAACTGTGTTTATTAAACTCCATTGATTTACGGATTTAGTACAAATCCATGATAGGGATCATACTGTAATCCAAGAGTAATACTAGTAAAAATACTAATCTAGTAATACTAGAAGATAAAAGAAATCATAATTTGAAACACTTCTTTACAAACGATCGTACTTTTGGGAGTGTACCGGAGAATTACTATCAAAAATCAACAATGATCCTTTGATTCATTTAAGTGATGCGATGAAGAATCTAAGCACATGAAAGCAATCAACAATGCCTGGTGAAAAAAAAATCATAAACAATTACATCAACTTAGAAAAAAAAATGTTTCAATGGAAAACAATGTCAGGATTGAAAGTAAAAACATAATATAAAACAGACACATTAGTTGTTGTCATGTAAGGTGGTCAATAGTCAATACAAAAACAGAGATAGAGAATGTACCTGTTATTTATGTATTGGCTCCTGTGGGTCTGTCAACAGCGTCACTTATGGGCCGCTGCTGAAATTTCCCATGAATATAGCGCTTGTAATTTTATCTTATCCATATTGTTTGGAATGTCTCGTAGACGGTTTCAATTCGTTATAATTAGCGTCTCTAGAGATTCTATTTGGCCAAGATCATCGGGTAACTTCTCAAAAAGCAAACATGATTTAAGTTCGAGAGATTTGAGATGTCTCAACTTACAAATGCTATCTAGAAGGTTTCTAATATCTGTAGATGAAAAAATTTGCTCCTCTAGACATTCTAACCGGTCAAGGTTCTTGGGCGCTTCTAGAATATCACGACCTTCAAGTGTAAGCTTTCTTAAACAATGTAAACCACATATAATATCTGAAAAAGAATGGACGTTTATGCGAGCACCGAAACCTAGAGAAATAAGCCTCTCAAGATTTCCAAAACATATAGCTGGGTCTTCTTTATAATCACAGGAAAACCGAAACTCTGGCCAAGTATTGCCGGAATCACATATACCTGTTTTATATGCATTCAGATGTAACTCAGATAAAGAAACAACCTCGGGTGAATCATGCTCAACAACCACAAAGCGCCCATGGTCAAACTCTCTGTCAGGCTCAACGTATTTTAACCTCCAAAGATATACGCCAAAGGAGGGAAGCTTTTAGTCAAACTCAAAGGATTTAAACCTCCCACACTTAATGATGACTAAGTGGAGAAGATTTTTCAGACCTTCTGCAGAAACACTAATTTCTTCCAAATCATAACAAAGATAAAGATTCAAGCTTTCAAGATTTGGAGTCAGCCCAAGGTCAAGAGTCCTCAACTTTGCAGTTTTATAGAGGTGGAGAGTTACGAGCTTAGGACATTCAACGGGCATATGACATTCGACCATATAAATACAGTTGCTAAGTCTTAGGGTCTCAAGATTCGGAGTAATCCCTAGGTGAAGGGTCCTCAACTTTAAATTACGGAGGTCGAGAGATCTGAGTTTTGGACATTTAGCAGGCATGTGTAATTTTTTCAATCTCTTGCAACTACAGATACGTAACTCCTTTAGATTTGGAGTAAACCAATTAACTTCTACCAAATGATTACATTGTTCAAGAATTAGTGTCTCAAGATTCGGAGCCACACTAACGTCAAGTGTCCTCAAATCTGGATGGGTGAACTTTAGGAACCTGAGCTTTAAAAAAGGCTGTCATAAGCAACAAAAAATGGAAAGACAAATGTTAATTGGTGTAATGACTAACAAAAGAGGTAAAGATAAAACTACCAATTAATCAACTTATCAACCATTACTCTACCTTTTCTTCTCCATCTTTCCTAAGTTGAACCATTTTGCTTAAGTGCAATTCATGTCCAACAAGATTTTTTGCTTGAAATGTTTTCGGTAAACTTGAAAAAGGATAATGAGTCCATCTCAGAAATCGTAAGGCATTTGGAAGGTGTAGACTATCTTCATCAAAGTTTCAGTTGCTAACTTCGTCTTCACTTCCATATGGTGCATACACTCGAAAAATTCTAACTTCCTTCATGTTTACGAGACCGTTCATTAAAATTTCAAAATTGAATCGATATGCATCCAGTGTTATACATTTTGTTGCTTAGGTACCCTGTAATTCAAATAGCAGTGACCATGAGATTTGTTTCATTATGAAAGAAAATGCACTAGAAGGTCAATCTACTTTTTCAAATGAAAGGTTTCTAATTTTATGAAGTTTATTTCTCAAATTGAAATGAAATGTTTAGGTTAGAGTTTCTAATTTTTACAAAATTTGAGTATTTTTGTTTTTTCTATTAAATTAGAGGAATTGGTTGAATGGTTTGTGTTATTTGAGTGTGAATTAATTATTTATGAAGTTTTCCAGATCAGAAGAAAAAGAAAAAAAAATGACAAAGGGTGGAGTGGTGGTGGTTGATAGGTGGTCATGGTTCTAGGGGTGGTGGTTTTGTGGCAGAGGTGGTGGTTGGGTTATGATTATAGTGAGATAAGAATGAAGCTAGAAGTGAGAAAATCTATATGTGGTTTAAGTGAGAAAGAAAAAGTGTATTTGACTCACTTCTTGTCATGGAAGCTATTTTGTGTATATACTTCGTTGTTTCAAAATAATTGTCATGTTTTAACTTTTTGAATTATTACTTTTTTAATATTGACATTAACTATTTTCTTTTATGTTATATAATACTTGACGCAAAATATATGAATGGAATGATTTTAAATGTATTTTTATTAGTATAATTTTCATCAAGTATTATATAACACAAACAAAAATAATTAAGGTCAGAGTTTTTTTAAAAAAATTAAAAAAAAAATAAAATAAAAAAAATAATAGGACAATTGTTTTGGGACGGAAGGAGTTATAAAATAGAGTAAATTGCATAAAAAGTCTTTGTGGTTTGTCAAGATTGTAAAAATTGTCCATGGTCTTCCATAAGTGCAGTGGCCTCACTGTGGAGAAAACTTGAGATTGATATGGTCCTTTATTTATGAAAGGCCATAGACGATTTTTGCAATCTTGGCAAACCATAGGAAGCCGCCTGCATTTATGAAAGGTTTAAACAACATGGACGTTTTTTTTTGCAATTTACTCTAATAAAACATATGAAAAGACAAGCATACTTCACTTTTAACCGTCAATATAAGTTAGCGTTAGTAAATTTGGACCAGACTTGTAACGAGTATTTCATTTTAGAACCGGATCCGAAATTATTGAAACTATCAGACTAAAAGTGAAACACCCGGCAAACCACAAAGACCAAAATGTAGTTATAATAAAACCACAAGGGCCATTGGGTTCGGAAGAATTTTTAATGATGTAATAAAACAAAATTTTGTTTTTGTACAATGACTAAATTGAACTTTTAGAAAAGTATAATGACATTTTAGGTTTAACAGCCCAAATAACTTGATACTTACCGAGCAATTAGCCAATACATCTACAATTTCCTCACGAATCAACAATCGGCTATGTTTGTTAGGATTATCAGGGTGCAAACAACGAACAATATTCATGTCCATTTCTTCTATATGGTCATGTATCCCCAACTCCCCACATTTAGAAATATTTAGATATCTGCTCAAGAACTCTTAAGCCACTTTCAGCAAAACATCCACAGCTTTCGAGAGAGCAGATTGCGTCTTCTTTGTACCAACCTTTGAGTAAGCATGCAACATCTACAAATATTTCCTTGTAATCATCCTCAAAACCATTATAGCTGAGTTTCAATTTTTCCATAGTTACCTTCAATGGATTTTTTTTAGTCTTTCTAGGGTATCTTTCAATTGAGGCACATTTTGACCACAAAGAAGTGAACCCAAAACTTTGATCATCAATGGAAGACCATCAGCGTATTGCACAACTTGTTTTGAAAGCTCTTCATACCCTTCAATCGGAATATCTCTTTTAAATGCATACTTACTCAAGAGACTAATCGCTTCCGTGGGCGATAGCAGGCTGACGTCATCAATGAACTTCATTTGGTGGGCTAACAGAACTTGCTTATCTCGTGTGGTAATGATAACTCTACTTCCCAATTTGAACCAGCAAGCTTGCCTGCTAACGCCTCAAGTTGTTCTATATCATCAACATCATCTAGAACAATTAGAACTTTTCTCCCACGTATCATCCTTTTCATCATGTTTGTTCCTTCATGAACACTATTTACGGTGATGTCTTTATTACTCAACACACTGCAAAGTATTTGTTGTTGCAAGTTATTCAAACCCAAAGAGGATTTTGAAACATCCTTTACATTTTCAACAAAGGCTTTACCGTCAAATTGAATGAATATTTGATCGATCAAAAACAACTTTTGCCAAAGTTGTCTTCCCCTCACCTCCCATCCCCATATCCCAATCATGCGGACATCATCAGCATCAAGTTCTAAAGATGAATGGACAGCTTCTCTTCGTGTCTCCATGCCTACTAAATTTCCGTCAACACTCGAACTACTGGAACATATCTTTTTGAAAATAGTGTCAACAATTATTTGGATCAATTTGGATTCATCCCTGTAACATTCATGAAGATCTAAATAATTAGCTTTCAATTAGTTTGATTTAACATTAATTGATACAGCAAAGAAATTACCCATTAGCAGTCTTGTTCAACTCCCACCCAACAAGTTTGCCTGCTTCTTTCAAGGCCTCTCTCCACTTCCCAGCAGTCTCTTCATTTTCATGTTTGAGAAAGGCTTCTCCAACCGCCACACTTTGGTTGCGGATTTCCCTGGGCTCTACATCATAAAATACTGGGTAAGCAATCTGCTCATCACTAGTATGCTCACTAGTCTTTTGACATTCCATAATCTTGACAAGTTCATCTAAGCGCCAAGATGAAGATGCATAATCCTAACAGAACACAATGATGAAGAATCTCGAGTCTTCAATGGATTTGATGAGCTGGTTGTCAATCGTTTTCCCTTTTTCAATTTTATCATCATCTTTGTAAGTTTGAATCCCATGTTGCTCAAGAGCTTTATAAAGATGACTAACAAAGTTGTAACGAGTGTCTTCACCTCGAAAACTTAAAAATACATCTGTTGGAATATATGAATAATAATAAAACTATAAACATATAAACATCAAAGAGTACGCAGCGGAATAGATCAAATACAAATAATAAATTAACCGAAATATAAAGGATGCGTACCTCTTGTTTCAAGCAAGAACAAGAACTTATAAACCCTAGGTGAGGGCTTATATGGATCGACTAGAACAAGTCACAAGGCAAGATCACCGTTAGCAAAAGTATGCTAACACTTCGTTCTCACACACACGTACTACTAGCGTTTCAATAAGAAATACTAGGTTCTTGCTTCACGAAAACAAAACTTTAAACTATTGGTCCTATTAATCAAAGGATCGATTAGACACAAAGAATGAGATGAAAGAAGTGATTTGGTTGCTATGGAACCAAGGGATGAGTAGAATGAATGAGAGGGGGTCTCATTATATACTAATCAAGAAGCTTGGAGCAAAAGCCATCCCAAACCCTATGGGAGAGGGTGTGTGGCAAGCCATGGGTTCACAAGGCCCAACCCATGCCTAACTTTCACTCTATTCCAAATCAAGTCCTTCATGTTACGTATAACGGTCGTTAGTTACCGTTAAGTATTTGTTTTGTGGATTTAATAATTATTCGTCACTAAAACAATAATTATTAATTAATTGAAACTCATACGTAAAGTGTGCAATCCCGAAGTCTCGAGTTCGAGTCCGGTCATGATATATTAATTTATTATCCGTTAAAACTAACAACTCCCACTCGGATATAGATTAATGTAACAATGACAATGGTTAGTCTAGCATAACACGCCAATGTCCCCAGAACGATCTCGAGTATGGTTTCCTGGAAAAAACCACCTTTGATGATCCATCATCATACTTATCCTTTTGATTCTAATACTATGTTAATTTGGATATGGATTGAAGTCATTCCATAATTAACTTGTGTTTCTCGTTATTTATGATTAAGCAAGATTACCAATTCTTCTGAACGTATTCCAGATAGACCTTGGGGCATGGCCATGCAAACATCTTGTTAATCCTACAAGCGGCCAAACAGTATTAAACTTCAAAACAAATTTGAAGGAACCAAATCCCGTATTGACTACAAGCATAAACTATAAACTTCGCATCACCTCTGAAAATAATCCTTAAAACTACCAGTTACGGATAGCGTTAGATTATCTCACAGAAAATAAGCTACATCCACAGTCATTACCTGGTATCTCAAGTCTGAGGATAAATATTCATGATTTACTATAATGACAACATTCATAAGTACAATCATGCATTGGGATTTTGTCCTATATTCAATTTTTCAATTATTGAATATCATGTGAATTTGGCATGTCTACGCATCAATATAATTTAAATATATTATACCAAATCTCAGATTTGTCTTAGTTCAATGATACTCCTATATCATTAATTGACGACGGACCATTTAGAATAACTTAAGTTATTCATGGATTAAACATGCAAATATAGGATACAATATTTATGAATAGAAATAAACATAACACAATACTTCATTTCATTCGAATAATTATTGCTTACAATATCCTTTATCCAAATACTAACCACAAATTTACATGAAACTACTAGCTAAACGAAGTCCAATGCCATCAGCATGTCGAGTAAGCTTTTCCTTAGATAAAGCCTTCGTAAATGGATCAGCTAGATTGTTATCTGTGTGAATTTTGAGAAGATTGATTTCACCTATGTCGACTTGTTCTTGAACATAGTGATATCTTCTTGGAAAATGTCTGGCGCCCTTCATAACTCCAGGTTCATTGGCGAATGTAACTGCGGCAGAGTTGTCACAATACATTTTAATAGGTAATTCAATTTACGGCATAATACCAAGCCCCGAAATGAATTTCCTCATCCAAACAGCTTCCATCGCAGCTTTCGATGCAGCAATATACTCAGCTTTTGTAACAGACATCGCAATTGTTGTCTGCTTCTTGCTCTTCCAGTCAACTGCTCCTCCATTAATAACAAAGACATAACCCATCTGAGACTTCGTATCATCTTTATCTGTTTCAAAGGACGCATCACAGTAACTTGTAACATCAAGTTCTGCTTCTGGATTTCCCCCATACACTAGGAACATATCATTAGTATTCCTTAAATACTTAAGAATGCTTTTAACAGCGTGCCAGTGCTTCCCACCTGGATTCTGTTGATAACGACTGGTCATATTTTGTGCAAACGCCACATCAGGTCTTGTGCATCTAACTGCATACATGATAGATCCTACTGCAGAAGCATACAGAACCTTCTTCATGAGTGCAACCTCTTCAGGTGTTGAGGCACATAGTTTGCTACTTAAGCCATATTCCTCTTGCATTGGCAAATATCCTTTCTTGGAATTTTGCATATTAAATCTCTTCAATACTTTATCAATGTAAGCACTTTGACTTAATCCAATCAACCGCTTTGATCTATCTCTGTAGATCTTGATTCCAAGGATGAATGCTGCTTCTCCTAAATCCTTCATAGAAAAACATCTACCAAGATAAGCTTTAACTTCCGTTAAACTTGGTATGTGATTTCCTAAAATTAAAATGTCATCGACATATAGGATAAGGAAAGTAACATTTCTCCCACTAGCTTTCTGGTATACACATGGCTCATCAAGATTCTGATTAAATCCAAAACTTTTGATTTCTGCATCAAATCTCTTATTCCATTGACGTGATGCTTGCTTCAATCCATAAATGGATCTTTGAAGTTTGCATACACGGTTTGGGAATTCTGGATTCACAAACCCCTCAGGCTGCGCCATATAGATGTCTTCATCTAGGCGACCATTCAAGAAGGCGGTTTTGACATCCATTTGCCATATCTCATAGTCATAGTAGGCAGCTATGGCTAAGAGAATCCTAATAGCTCTAATTTCTGCTACAGGAGAAAAGGTCTCCTCGTAGTCAACACCAAATGTTTGAGTATACCCTTTAGCTACCAAACGAGCCTTATAGGTGTGTACAATGCCATTCATGTCTGTTTTCATTTTGTAGAGCCATTTACTTCCAACTACTTTCGCATTTGGAGGTAAGTCTACTTCTTCCCAGACTTCGTCGTCTTTCATGGACTACATTTCCCCATTCATAGCACTCTACCATTTCTCCTTATCAGGACCATTTATGGCAGCCTTATAACTAGTAGGTTCATTAAGATCCCCTAGTATAGTTTCCTCACACTCTACGTTAAGACATAGACGTTTGGGTGCTATCACAGTTCTTGAAGATCTGCGAATGGGTACCACTTCCACTTCAGGTGGAGGACCTAAACTTTCAGGTTCCACAGGAAGTGTGCTAGTGTTTTCAGAAGGTGATGTATCTTCATCTTCTAGATCGTAAACTCTCCGGCTGAATTCTTGAGATATGAGATTCTTTTCAAAGAAATCTCTATACCTAGCCACAATGACTATATTCTCTGGTGGAAAGTAAAAGTAGTAACCCATTGTTTCCTTTGGGTATCCTACGAAGATACACTTAACAGATCTCTTTTGGAGTTTATCTGGTGAATCAAGTTTAACAAACGCGTCACAACCCCAGACCTTTAAGTAAGAAAATTTAGGAGCTCTTCCTGTCCATAATTCATATGGAGTCTTATCAACCTTCTTTGTTGGAACCATATTCAATACGCGAATAGCAGTTTCAAGGGCATAATCCCAAAAGGATAAGGGTTTCAAGGGCATAATCCCAAAAGGATAAGGGTAGAGATGTAAGATTAAACATTGATCGTACCATGTCTAGCAAAGTACGATTTCTCATTTCAGATACACAGTTTTGCTGTGGAGTATAAGGAGCCGTGAGATGCTGGACTATGCCACACTCAGTTAGATAATCTTTAAACTCTTGGCTTAAATATTCACCGCCTCTATCGGATCGAAGTGCCTTAATCTTCAACCCGAGTTGTAATTCTACTTCACTTTTGAAAACCTTGAAGGTATTAAAGACTTCATGTTTATGTTTAAGTAAATAAACATAACCATAACGACTATGAAGTAGGTAGCACCACGTATTGACACATGTCTAAGTGGACCACACACATCAGTGTGTATTAATCCAAGTAGATCTGTTGCGCTTTCCACTTGCGGTGAAAAAGGTTTCCTTGTCATCTTCCCAGATATGCAGGACTCGCATTTATCAAATGATTCATCATTGATCTTTTGTAAAAGCCCATCATATTGCAGCTTTTGCATGCGATCCTTGCCTATATGAGCAAGACAACAGTGCCAAAGATAAGACGAATCCAATTTAGACTTGATTCTCTTATTGTTAATGCTATACACAGAATTATTTCTATTGGACATGGAATCTTCCATATCAATTTCAAACACACCATTTATTAGAATTGCATTAAAGTAAAAAACATTATTTAGAGAAACAGAAATTCCATTATTAATAAATGTGTGAACAAAACCATTATCCAATAACAAAGAAACTGAAATGACACCCCTAACAATAGAGGGTGCAAAATGACAATTATTCAATACTAGTATCAACCCCGAAGGTAAAACTAAATCGAAATTCCCTATGGCTTCAACAGCTGCACGTACACCATTTCCTACGTACAAGTATTTTTCTCCATAGGCCAGCTTCCTTGCTCCTTTAAGTCCCTGCGACGTATTACAGATGTGAGTACCACATCCTGTATCATATATCCAGGAATTATTCTTACGAGGAAAATAAAATAACTCAATCATAAACATACCTGAAGTGCTTGCGACGTTACCAATCATTTTACCTTTGTTGAGGCGCAACTCCTCTAGTAACAATGGGCAGTTTCTCTTCCAATGACTAGGAGTGTTGCAGTGGTGACATTTAGCCAAATCCTTATTGAAATTTTCCTTCTTCTTCTGAAAAGGAGGATTTTGCTTCTTAGGCTTCTGTTGGTAATTCGCAATTTGCTTGCCTTTACCAGTACCATTGCCTTTACCCTTGAAGTTCACATTTTGCTGTTTGTTGGGTTTCTTGGTGATCCTACCATCCTGTATCGCCATTACAGCAGGTGTAGGTGCTTTCTTATTCAGGCTTTTCTCATAATCTATAAGTGATTGATGCTAAACCGTCAACCAAAGTCAACCACGGATGTGGTCAAGATGGTCAAACAGCCTAGAGTCAATGCTCCGCGGAATATAGTATTTCCCCGGGTCGTTATGTCCCGACGAGGTGTGGATAGTTATCAAACGGTTATGTGATCGGGTGAATTTGGATGAAAAGGGGCTTGTGAGTGATTTGAACTAAGGAATCTACAATGGAATAGCTTAAACAAGCTATATGAATAAGACTGGAAGCTAGGAAAAACTAGAAACAATTTAAACCTAAAAACGCGTACGTTACGTTTAAATAAAACGTAAACGTACAAAATAAAAAGTAAAAACTGAAATCTGAAAACACCCAGGGGGTGAAAATGACTTTTTTACAAACTAAAAGATAAAAGAAAATTTTTAGAAAAAGAAAATTACTTTTTACACTAATTAATTATTTAATATTAATTAAATACTAATTAAAACTAATTATTAATATTTAAAACACTTAAATAAAATATTATATTAATTAAATACTAAAAAGGTGAAAATAAAATTTCTAAAATTATAAAATAACTAAAAACTAATTTTAAAATTGAAAATAAGTATTTTTGTCTTTTTGTGATTTTTCTATTAATTAATTACTAATTAATTATTAATTACCTAATTAAACTATTTTAAATTAAGAAAAATAGAAAATGAACAGTAAAAATTCTAATAAAATTTATAAAAATGTTTTATAACATATAAAAGCTATAAAAAATATAAAAACTAGGTTTTACTTAATAAATACTAATTATGCTATTTAAAACTAATTATTAATTAAATTTTTAATAAAACTAAGATTAATTCTAATAAATACTAAATGATAAAATAAAAATCTGAGAAAATTATTATAATTACTTTAATATATGAGGAATTTAATAAGAATATAAAATAGCTAAGTTCTTAATAAAAATATAAAAATGAAAATTAAAATTAAATCACATTATATAGAAACTATCACTTAAAAATTAAATTAACTTTTTTGGATTTTTATTTTACAAACTTGATTTAAACCTAGAAATAAGTAACTTTTGCAAAGGCAACTTTAATGTAGCTTAAAATTAAGCTATATGAAGGATTATAGGCTTGACAGTTGACTTTGGTCAACTGTCAAGGCCAAAAGCTAATAAATAAGCTTAAAGCTGATGCACAAAAGAGGATTAGGATCAAACAAGCTCAAGGAACCAGTAATAAGCTAGATAAGCTAGAATGGTACCCCAGAATAAGCTGATAAGCTGATTATGCTAGGCCAAAAACCAAACAGCAACACAGACAAGGGACAAGGTTCAAGGGCAATGCAGCCCTATCAAATGGGGTTCAAAACCCAAGATAAGCCCAGGGACCTGAAGATGAGCTTATTGGCTTCTCAAAAAGCCAATAAGCTCATTGTGGGACCCAATGTGTAGGCCATGAGAGGGCATGAAAGTTGGGGTCTGCCTGAGTATCTGATGAAGCAGGGCATACCTTTGCCCTGCAGTTGAGTTTGAGCCAGTGTGGACCCCACAGAAAAAAATGCTAAAAATGTAATGATGTTAGGAACTTAAAGCTGAGGTGGTAAACTACATATTGAAACAAATTTCACAACATGAAAGGAAACACAAAATTCAAAACAATTGCTCAAACTTTTGGAAAAATCTGATGTGCACAATTTGACTTTTTTCACAAGAACTCACTAGTTGACTTAAATAAGATTTGATCACCTCCTATCTACTTAATAAGTTATAACAAGCCTGTATTAAACTAAATTAAGCAATGTTAACTATTAAAAAGCTAAATTGCAAAGTCCAAGTTCCTAAATTCTTAACTGTTAAGCAGATAGTGGATTTAAAAGGAAGATTTGACTTTTTACTACACACGTACCAAATTTTATTCAATCCCTACTCTAACAGGACCTATTTCAGCAAACAACAAACAACAATAACCCAAGAAGCTCTCCCAAACTCAGTGATTCACACTGAGCCAAACACTCCCTTATGGGACAGTTTGGAGATTTTTCAAAGCAAACCAAGATTATAAAACTAAAAACTAACTTACAACAGCTTAATGTGATCTAAGTAATAGAAATAAGCATGACTTAATAGGTAATTAGCTAGAAATAGTATGCTAAGAAGATTTTGGAAATGCTTACAAATCCTTGACCAAACTGAGTTAGGAGAAACAGAACCAAAAGATCAACCTAATGCTCTCCACAGAGCTCTAATACCCACATACAATCAACATGTTTCCCTGAATTCAGCTTCAATACATCTCCACAGTGATTTCTGCCATTATGAACCATTTCTATGATTTTCTACTAATTTTACTTTTATGAGTAGAAACTAATGTGGGTGACTCAGAAGCTTGAGAAAACTTGCAAATAAGTTAAAGTGAGCTTAATGGAACAAAGAAACAGTACTTAACACTCTTTAATCAAAATTATCAAATTGGCATAAAAATTGCTAACATTAAATTCAAACATGAGATTGAAATTGATTATTGAAACTAGTTTTTAACATCCACTGAAAACACTAAAAACATTAATTTAAGACTGAAAATTACATTGAAGCTTGATAATTAAGTTAAATGACATGAAACTACACTATACTACACTACTCCTATCACTACTACTTGCTTTCTTCTCTATTTTTCTTCTTTTATAAGCCCTGGAGACTTTCATTTGACTTTCCCAACCTTCCTGAGCCATTGGATTGGCTTGGTTTAATCTCAGCCGTTCAAATCCTGTTTTGGCGCCAAAAGGGATTAGGCAGGTTAAGTGGTGATTGGTGGGGATATTAAATGCAGGGTTGGTGTAATAAATGGAGGGGGAAGTATTGGTGAAGGTTTGGTGAGGGATTTGTGGAAAGGAGAGGAGGGGGAGGGAACACAGAAGCGTGAAATGGGGATGTAGGGGGTGATGAACAGTGGTCGTGTTGGGGGTGTTGACTGAGGTCAAAGCCAGGGGTGGAGGTTATTAGTTTTAGGAGTGGGCTGTTTTTTTTGGGCTTGGGGGATATAAGGGTGTGTTGTGGGCTGGATCAGGTTCATGGATTGGACAAAAGGGTGGTTTGGTTTGTTTGTTTGTTTATTTTGCAAAAACCACAAGGACCACTTTTGTAATTTAATGAAACTTGAGGGCTGCAAATGTGATTTTCTGAAAATATCCACCAGGGTAAATTTTGATAACATTTGAATATTATAAGGACAAAAATTAATATTTTCCAAAATTAAAATACCCGGGGACCAAAATTGTCATTTTTGAAAGTTTAGGGGTTAAACTTGCCATTTTGTGAAAATCTTTTATCCAAGGACCAATATTGAACATTTTGAATTTCCAAGGACTAAAAATGATTTTTCATACAAAAATATCCCACCAGGGACCAAATCTGTCAAAGTTTGAAACTCCAGGGAGTGAATTTGTAAATTTCCAAAACTTTTCCAATTTTTCACCAAATGACAAAATATGACAACTTATGATTGTAAAAGGACCTTTGGTCATAATTTTCCATATTTTGAATATCCAGGGACTAGTTTTGTCATTTTATGAAAGTTGAGGGACTGAAACTGCCAATTTTGCAAACTTTGTGCATTTTTCATCTGTTTTTGCTCATTTTGCATCTAAAACATATAAAATACAATTTTGAAATATTTTCAGTATTTTGATGCATTACTGAGTGTTTTTGTATGTTTTGCAGTTCAGATTAGACCAAAAATGATGAGTGTTTGAGCACTCATCAATCCCCCACACTAAACTATTGCTAGTCCCTAGCAATACTGTTTTGAAAATTTGATGGATTTTAAGCTCTTTACCAAAAGCCATCACTTCTGGAGTATCCAGGTGTAAGAACTGTGGCACACCTGATAACCGTGTGATTTTGAGCAAACCACCAGCTGTCAACGGATTTGAGTAGTCTTTACCAAAAGCCTTTTGCTTCTGGACTAGCCAGCTCTTGATGGAATAGTCAACATCTTGGTGAGCTGATTACCAATTATGGATTTTCCACGGCCTTTACCACAAGCCATAATCTTGCGGGCTAGCCAACTCATTTGTTTTTGGGGATGATGGGGAGTTGAGGAACCATACAATTTTGGGCAAATTGCAAGCCGTAAACGGATTTGAGATGTCTTTACCAAGAGCAGTTTGCTCCTGGACTAGCCAATCCCTTTTGTCGGTTAGACAAGGCGGACTGATTACCACAAAAATTTTGAAGCACCAGTGAAAAAATTTTGAAATTTTTGAAATTTTGGCAAAAACGGGGGTATTATATAGTAAAATGTGATAAAATTCGCTAGAATAGCGAATACCCCCCCCCCCCACACTTAGCATGAATATTGTCCTCAATATTCAAAGTCCCGGCTATTATGCCGACATTTTGAACATAAAAGGGCAACATTACAAGCTAAGCGTGGAAAACACCATTTTGTTTTTTCACTTCATTTGTAACCATAGCATGGGGGACTCCCCCACACTTAGGGTGAAAACCCTATAAGCATGCTACTGTTTTTGTTTACCGAGTCGCTAGCTTGACTCGACCCCGAATTCATTTGTCCTTGGGGAAGCATGATGTGGAAGAAACAATCTCAATCGGACTTTCATTCAAGATGTTTGGACAAACATTTGAAGCATGTGAAAGTTCCACACCGATGAGAGAAGTACCCGGCTCAAGATAATGATACATGAAAATGCCGGGGTCAAATATAGTGTCCTCACTCCCGAAGGAGTGAAGAAGAGAGGAAGTCACCTTATAGGTGAAGAAAAGGAAGAAAACCATGAAGAAAAGCATGATTTGATCTTCTTCCTCGAGAGCAGGCTCCGTAGCCTGAGTTTGGATTTCAAAGGGTAAGCTCGTAAACAACCCGGGAGGGTGGGTGGGAATTTGCAAATTCTCAAGATTGAGTGCATCTCCCCCCGGGCTATCAAACTCCGGAGGAGTCATGACATGATGAGTGAGTTCACCGGAGAACTCCTCATGAAGAGAATTATTCACAAGATGTGAATATGTGAATTCGTGTTCCAGAATAGACTCATCACAATCCTCGTTCTGAATATCAAAGAGTGGATTATCAGAAATCAAAGTGAATTCAGATTCGAATTCAAATAGAGGATTGGTGAGAGTGGTATTGAATGTTTCGGGAACAAAGAGATTATCATTCTCTTGTGGACTGTTGGGATAAGAAGTGAGTGACGGATCATGATATAGGAGACTTTCAATTTCTCCAAGATCGGCTTCAGACTTTGGGAGTGATGCCTCAGCATACTCAATGTCTCCATAAGATGCACAATCGTCGCTAAAATCAGAGAAAGTCTCAAATTGATCTTTTGTACACTCAAGAGGGAAAGGTAAGTCACACATATCATCCAAAGTTCCCTGTGACTCTCTCGGGATTGGGATAAGGATCTCAACACTAGAATTTATTAATTCGTCCGATTCCTTATTAGGAACAGTGTTAAGATGCTCATCCCCTATGTGTAGAGAGTGAGTGTGAACTTCGGCTGTGATAACAGACTGAGGGAGAGGGGAAGGACTAGCATTCATGGATTGTACGAGTTCCATTTGATCTTCTGCTAGTGATTCAATTATATTCTTTTCTCCCTGTATATCCATGGAAGGAATCACAACTGATGAATATGATGAATCTTTTTGAATAATAACAATGTTATCTTCATCATCACTGTCATCATCGTCATCATAAAGAGCAGCGTAGCGAAGATTAGCACGTATTTTAGCCGCTCTTTGCTCAGCAAGTAACTCTTCCATGCTCATTTCGTTTCTAGCATCTCGTTCTTCAGCAAGTAATTCTGCCATTGATTTCTCACGAGAACCTTGAAACGATGTAGTAGCCAACCCCTCCTTAAATTTTTAAATGCCTCAAGAACCTCATCACAAAGGTCTTGCGGGAATTGAGGAGTTGCTTGGGTAATTTGGTACTGTGGAGGTGGGTCTTGAAACGAATAGTCGTAATTGTTACAAGGAAATGGATTCCCTGTTTGACAATTAGAGCTAGTGTGTAGACCTCGACAATACTCACAACAGTAAAACTGATGTGGCTGTGAGTCATATATGCTTGAGTCATAATTGTTATCAGGAAACTGCTCATAGACAAGCGTGTTTCCTGATTGACAATCAGAACTGTAGTGTGGACCACCACAGTACTCACAACAGTAAAACTGTTGAGTCTGGCTTGGCGTATCTTGATACGAAGCATTATTGAAATTTGGGTAATATGATTCTTGCTCGTATGAATGTGATGGGTAATTGGAAAAATTTGAAGAGTCGTTGAATGAGTTTTGATTAGGATCATAAGCAAATGAATTACTCGACCCACAAAACAAACAACTCCCGTATTGAATATCATTACCACATTGCACACATGTACACCAATGACATGGCAAACCAAAAAGTGGCTCACCACAACCAACACAAGGGATAAAATCCAGAGGTGGGACAAGTGGTGTGCTCTTAGAGCTAGCAATTTCCACCACTTCCGTTATGGTCTCGGGTTTTGGTTCTTGATAAACGTGAAGATTGGGCAAGTCGTTCTTTTCAGTCACTGCCCTAAGCTCTATACGTTTGCTTGATGACCTTATAACCTTATATCGTGAAAGATCAGGATTGATTCTTGAAGGTTTAGGAGCATTTGTGAGCTTAGGTTTTTGGATAACCGTAGGTTGGACGTATTTAGCACTTCCATCGTCAGAGAGAAGTACATGGTCCTTTGTCACCTCGGTTTCTTGATTCATTTCCCTCACCGGAGAGGGAATAGGAATCGAAGGTCCATCAAAATCACTACGACATCTCGATATTTTTGACAAGGCCATAAGTTTTTCAATTTTGCTCTCAAAGGCCCATTGTTTAAAGAAATCGTCATCGAGAGATGTCATTTAGAATTATACATGAGAGGGGTATAAGAAGGTAGAATCAAATGGATAGAGGGTAAGGAGAAATATTTTTGGGTTTTATTTTATTTTTATTTTTTTTTTATTTTTTTTGTGAAAAGATATAAACAAGGATGGATAAATGTACAATGGAACGAATTCCAAAGTCACTAATCAGAAAAACCGTTTAGAAAACGCACACAACCTCCCCGGCAGCGGCGCCAAAAATTGATTGATGCTAAACCGTCAACCAAAGTCAACCACGGATGTGGTCAAGATGGTCAAACAGCCTAGAGTCAATGCTCCGCGGAATATAGTGTTTCCCCGGGTCGTTATGTCCCGACGAGGTGTGGATGGTTATCAAACGGTTATGTGATCCGGTGAATTTAGATGAAAAGGGGCTTGTGAGTGATTTGAACTAAGGAATCTACAATGGAATAGCTTAAACAAGCTATATGAATAAGACTGGAAGCTAGGAAAAACCAGAAACAATTTAAACCTAAAAACGCGTACGTTACGTTTAAATAAAACGTAAACGTACAAAATAAAAAGTAAAAACTGAAATCTGAAAACACCCAGGGGGTGAAAATGACTTTTTTACAAACTAAAAGATAAAAGAAAATTTTTAGAAAAAGAAAATTACTTTTTATACTAATTAATTATTTAATATTAATTAAATACTAATTAAAACTAATTATTAATATTTAAAACACTTAAATAAAATATTATATAAATTAAATACTAAAAAGGTGAAAATAAAATTTCTAAGATTATAAAATAACTAAAAACTAGTTTTAAAATTGAAAATAAGTATTTTTGTCTTTTTGTGATTTTTCTATTAATTAATTACTAATTAATTATTAATTACCTAATTAAACTATTTTAAATTAAGAAAAGTAGCAAATGAACAGTAAAAATTCTAATAAAATTTCTAAAAATGTTTTATAACATATAAAAGCTATAAAAAATATAAAAACTAGGTTTTACTTAATAAATACTAATTATGCTATTTAAAACTAATTATTAATTAATTATTAATAAAACCAAGATTAATTCTAATAAATACTAAATGATAAAATAAAAATCTGAGAAAATTATTATAATTACTTTAATATATGAGGAATTTAATAAAAATATAAAATAGCTAAGTTCTTAATAAAAATATAAAAATGAAAATTAAAATTAAATCACATTAAATAGAAATTATCACTTAAAAATTAAATTAACTTTTTTGGATTTTTATTTTACAAACTTGATTTAAACCTAAAAATAAGAAACTTTTGCAAAGGCAACTTTTATGTAGCTTAAAATTAAGCTATATGAGAGCTTATAGGCTTGACAGTTGACTTTGGTCAACTGTCAAGGCCAAAAGCTAATAAATAAGCTTAAAGCTGATGCACAAAAGAGGATTAGGATCAAACAAGCTCAACGAACCAGTAATAAGCTAGATAAGCTAGAATGGTACCCAGAATAAGCTGATAAGCTGATTATGCTAGGCCAAAAACCAAACAGCAACACAGACAAGGGACAAGGTTCAAGGGCAATGCAGCCCTATCAAATGGGGTTCAAAACCAAAGATAAGCCCAGGGACCTGAAGATGAGCTTATTGGCTTCTCAAAAAGCCAATAAGCTCATTGTGGGACCCACTGTGTAGGCCATGAGAGGGCATGAAAGTTGGGATCTGCCTGAGTATCTGATGAAGCAGGGCATACCTTTGCCCTGCAGTTGAGTTTGAGCCAGTGTGGACCCCACAGAAAAAAAATGCTAAAAATGTAATGATGTTAGGAACTTAAAGCTGAGGTGGTAAACTACATATTGAAACAAATTTCACAACATGAAAGGAAACACAAAATTCAAAACAATTGCTCAAACTTTTGGAAAAATCTGATGTGCACAATTTGACTTTTTTCACAAGAACTCACAAGTTGACTTAAATAAGATTTGATCACCTCCTATCTACTTAATAAGTTATAACAAGCCTGTATGAAACTAAATTAAGCAATGTTAACTATTAAAAAGCTAAATTGCAAAGTCCAAGTTCCTAAATTCTTAACTGTTAAGCAGATAGTGGATTTAAAAGGAAGATTTGACTTTTTACTACACACTTACCAAATTTTATTCAATCCCTACTCTAACAGGACCTATTTCAGCAAACAACAAACAACAATAACCCAAGAAGCTCTCCCAAACTCAGTGATTCACACTGAGCCAAACACTCCCTTATGGGACAGTTTGGAGATTTTTCAAAGCAAACCAAGATTATAAAACTAAAAACTAACTTACAACAGCTTAATGTGATCTAAGTAATAGAAATAAGCATGACTTAATAGGTAATTAGCTAGAAATAGTATGCTAAGAAGATTTTGGAAATGCTTACAAATCCTTGACCAAACTGAGTTAGGAGAAACAGAACCAAAAGATCAACCTAATGCTCTCCACAGAGCTCTAATACCCACATACAATCAACATGTTTCCCTGAATTCAGCTTCAATACATCTCCACAGTGATTTCTGCCATTATGAACCATTTCTATGATTTTCTACTAATTTTACTTTTATGAGTAGAAACTAATGTGGGTGACTCAGAAGCTTGAGAAAACTTGCAAATAAGTTAAAGTGAGCTTAATGGAACAAAGAAACAGTACTTAACACTCTTTAATCAAAATTATCAAATTGGCATAAAAATTGCTAACATTAAATTCAAACATGAGATTGAAATTGATTATTGAAACTAGTTTTTAACATCCACTGAAAACACTAAAAACATTAATTTAAGACTGAAAATTACATTGAAGCTTGATAATTAAGTTAAATGACATGAAACTACACTATACTACACTACTCCTATCACTACTACTTGCTTTCTTCTCTATTTTTCTTCTTTTATAAGCCCTGGAGACTTTCATTTGACTTTCCCAACCTTCCTGAGCCATTGGATTGGCTTGGTCTAATCTCAGCCGTTCAAATCCTGTTTTGGCGCCAAAAGGGATTAGGCAGGTTAAGTGGTGATTGGTGGGGATATTAAATGCAGGGTTGGTGTAATAAATGGAGGGGGAAGTATTGGTGAAGGTTTGGTGAGGGATTTGTGGAAAGGAGACGAGGGGGAGGGAACACAGAAGCGTGAAATGGGGATGTAAGGGGTGATGAACAGTGGTCGTGTTGGGGGTGTTGACTGAGGTCAAAGCCAGGGGTGGGGTTTATTAGTTTTAGGAGTGGGCTGTTTTTTTTGGGCTTGGGGGATATAAGGGTGTGTTGTGGGCTGGATCAGGTTCATGGATTGGACAAAAGGGTGGTTTGGTTTGTTTGTTTGTTTATTTTGCAAAAACCACAAGGACCACTTTTGTAATTTAATGAAACTTGAGGGCTGCAAATGTGATTTTCTGAAAATATCCACCAGGGTAAATTTTGATAACATTTGAATATTATAAGGACAAAAATTAATATTTTCCAAAATTAAAATACCCGGGGACCAAAATTGTCATTTTTGAAAGTTTAGGGGTTAAACTTGCCATTTTGTGAAAATCTTTTATCCAAGGACCAATATTGAACATTTTGAATTTCCAAGGACTAAAAATGATTTTTCATCCAAAAATATCCCACCAGGGACCAAATCTATCAAAGTTTGAAACTCCAGGGAGTGAATTTGTAAATTTCCAAAACTTTTCCAATTTTTCACCAAAGGACAAAATATGACAACTTATGATTATAAAAGGACCTTTGGTGATAATTTTCCATATTTTGAATATCCAGGGACTAGTTTTGTCATTTTATGAAAGTTGATGGACTGAAACTGC
The DNA here is from genome assembly GCA_030686995.1 of Artemisia argyi. NCBI lineage: Eukaryota > Viridiplantae > Streptophyta > Magnoliopsida > Asterales > Asteraceae > Artemisia > Artemisia argyi. The sequence continues at coordinate 230,269,352 of CM060701.1, forward strand.
CAATTTTGCTTTGTGCGTTTTTCATCTGTTTTTGCTCATTTTGCATCTAAAACATATAAAACACAATTTTGAAATATTTTCAGTATTTTGATGCATTACTGAGTGTTTTTGTATGTTTTGCAGTTCAGATTAGACCAAAAATGATGAGTGTTTGAGCACTCATCAATAAGCATTGCATGAACTTCACTTACTGTCTTCCCCTTGCAATGCATATTATAGTTGCGTACAAACTCACTATACAAATCCTGATTAAGGGATCGTAAGATGAGACCAATACATACACTTTCCTGATATCCGCAACCAAGTCGCTCCAATTGGTCCATGTAATGTTTCATGGACAAAAAATGGGCACTCACGGATTTTCCTGCTTCTTGCTTACAATTGTGCAGAGATTATATTAAATCATATAATTCTGCAAAAGGCGGTTTCTCAAACATTCGTCTGAGTTCATTGATCATGTCCATGGGACCAAAAGGCTCAAATCGCTTTTGCAATTGAGTGTCCATCCCAGCCAACATGAGACAAGCCACATCATTGTGCTTCTCATATTCAATGTTGTACGCATCCTTTTGTGCTTGGGTTGCATCTGCAGCAGGTTCAGTAGGAAGAGGTTCACCAAGATAATCATATCTTCTGGCCATCCTTAAGGTGATCCTTAAAGATCGATACCAGTCATTGAAATTTTCACCACTCAACTTGTCTCGATCAATCATTTGCTTGAATGCAGAACTCATGTTGCTCATATTAGTGTTATCGGGTGTAGCCATTTCTACAGAAAAAATTCAAAAGTTAGTACTTTCGATAATTAAATTTCAATAAAATTAAATACCCTTGGTTCATAAACATATAACCATTTTAATTTTACATTGAAAAACTAGGATCCAAATTAACATAGGTTCATCACATCAGTTGATCTGCTAGTGGTGATGGTATTCAATAAGGTACGAGACGTGTCCCAATTGCCAATATTCAATTGCAATTCCTAGAAAGGATGGGATTTACATATTTGCCAACAATAGTTGCAATAATGTAATCATGTTTGTGGAAAACTAGAAGGGGGGTTGAATAGTTTACCGATTAAAATCTTTTTAACTTGTTAAGTTAGCTTTGAAACTTTCCGTTTGATCAAAGATATATGCACAAACACAATATATAACATGCAAGTAAATGAAAGAAACGATCAAACCACAACACGAGTATTTATCGTGGTTCGGCTACCAGGACTCTTTTTCCTTGCCCTACGTCCACGCCCCGAGTATCCAACTCGAGAGTTTCTTTCACTAGTCAACAAGCTCCTTTCACTGGTGGAGAAAACCTTACACGTCGCTTATACTTTAACCGACACAAAGCTAAATGTCGAGTTCTTTTACAAGGGCACAACCACTCCCGTTAGTTCTTTTACTAGGGTACAACAACTCCCAACACTCTTTGTATTTTGAGGACTAAAATACTAACCGATCACTACTGAAAATACACAATCAAATGAAGTGTAAACTACACAAGTCTACACAATGCTAAGCTAACAAGTCTTGCAACGTTGTGTTGAATACTTGTTACTTTTAGTAAGCTCATGAATCTCTTTGCTACAAAAAGAAACTTCACATATGAAATGTTAAAAGGTTAGATGAAAGAATGAATGTGTGTGTAAAATGTAATGTCAAGTGATGAGCCAAAATTCAACTTGTGGCTCAATATTTATAGCCAAACCTTCTGCAGGTCTGGCGGATCAGGCGGACCCCTCAAAAGGGTTCCGCCCGTGTACCTCCAGGGCACCGCCGGGCTTGCAGTTGGTTTTGCAATAAATCTTGCAAACCAAACAAAGTCACATCTCATTACTCTTGCAAACCAAACAATGTCACATCAAATACAAAGCTTGCAAGCAACATCAAAGTAAGTCAAACACATTTCTTTCCATAAATGTATAATGACAAAACTTGCCATAAATGTGATGTGACAATTCTATTTTTAGAAAATAAAAGATGTTGTGTTTTATGAAATGTAAAATGTAGCAAAAGTCTAGTTTATGCAAGTCTTTAAAACTAAGATTATGTTTTACTTAGAAACTAAAGTTTACATTTGTCATTAACAAAACTTAGCGAGGATCGTAAAATATAAATAACGTTTTTAGGCGATATTTGTATTAACAATCTCCCCCTTTTTGTTGATGACAAAACATAAACATTGTTTTTAAGTAACTCGCAAAATCTTGGTTTTTAAGACTTAAAAAATTAATATTAAATTTGTTTTTCTTAAGTTATGAAAGTTTAATATATTTCTCCCCCTTTTTGTCGAAACAAAAAGAAGAGTGGCGAAGCGGAATAATACCAATGCTCCCCCTTGGTCGATATTCCCCCTAAATGGAGTGCCAAGATGGGAAACATGGATTTTGGACCCTACAAAAAAAATTGTTAGTTGGTGATATATATAGTCAAGAATGTAGTTACCACACACATTGCAACTACAATGACAACTCAAACATGATCAACCAACAATGTACTAAAGTGAGTAGAAAGAAATATCATTCCAAGTAAAATTTTGACTTTTAAAAGTCAAAAGACAAGAAATGAGAACTATTCTTCTACTTCTAAACAAAATTTAAAAAAAAGAACCAAGAAAGAAAAATAAAATCCTACTTTCCTAAATTGGGGCAAACGGCCTCCAAGGATTGTCTAGGATTTGTTGGGGTGGGAAAGAGCATCCAAACGTTCTATGACGTGTTGGAATGCAAAACGGGTTTCATTTTGGAATTGGTTAAGCAATGTTTTGATGGTTTCACCCATTTGCTCACAATTTGAGCAAGCATGGGGATGAGTGGGTTGAAATGGGTTGGTTTTGGTTTCTTGGTTTGAGGGTTGGTTGGTTTGTGGTTCTTGGGTGGATGATGGGTTTGGTATTGAGTCAAGCAATGTGGTTTGAAATTCCATTGCTTGATGGAGATGGTTTTCAACCATGTTTTGGATATCCTCATATGAAGGAAATAAAGACTCAAAGGTTTGAGGTTGAGGGTGTGGTGGATTTGGGTGATCATGGTTTTCAAAGTTTGGTTCTCCATATAGAGGACCATGGATGTCATGGTAGATGGGGTGAAACAATAATGGTTTAGGTTGATGGTAGACTTGTTGTGGTGGTTGAATGTGGTTAAAAAGGTTATTTTGGTCAAGAATTGACCTTGGTGATTCATTTGCAAAAGGTGGTGGTTGTGTAGGTCTTGGTGGAAGATCATTAAGATCTTGGACAAATGGGTGTGGTGATGTGGGAGGAGACCCAAATAGTTCCATTGGCTCAATTTTGGGTAATGGTGATGATGATGAGGTTTTGGATGGTTGAGTTGGAGCACTTGGTGGAGTTGGGTCAATAGGTGATTTAGTTGGTGGTGGAGTGAGCTCATTTGGTTCATTGGGTGATGGTGATGGAGATGCAAGGTTCAAAAAGTGTTCATTTTTTATGGGTGATGTGAATTCATCCGAGGATGAGGAGCTTAGGTTGATGGGTTGATTAGACCATAGTGGTTTAACACTAATCCGGGCGGTTTTTCGGATGGGTCTTGTTGGTTGAGAGGTGTTTGTTGACTTAGTCATGGTGAAAAATGGTTTATAAGTTTCAGAAATTGTGTTGAGGAATGTGTGATTTGATGGTATTTAGGATGGCTTAATTTATAGTGTTGAAGGATTATGGAAAGGAGTGTTTGGATTTGATGTTAGTCCATACAAAAATGGAGGTTTCTAATGATTTGGAAAACTAATTGTGGGTTGTCAAATCATGGAAGTAAATCCAATGAAAATGGTGAAGTGAGAAGACAAGTTTTGCACTAAATGCATAGTGGTTTTGGTGGATGTTTGGTAGTATAAATCTCAGGGATTTCAAGGATCCCTTAAAAGGGTTCCATCCTTTATGTTTGAGGGGTCCTTGAGGTTGTTATGGCTAAATTTGAATTTTGGCGGGAATTGGTTTTGGTTAAGTTTATGGAAGAAGGAGTATCCTATTATGCTAAACACATTGCAAGTAATGGGTTTCTACCTAAAAGGATTGGATTTTGGTGTTTCAATGTTGAATTGGTGAAAAAGAAAACAAAAATTCTGCAGGTTGCTGGCGGCACCTTCAGAATACACAGGCGGAACCCATTTGAGGGTGCCGCCTAGTCCGTTGGGCAAATTCTGGAATTCCCAGAAATTGCACTGGCGGAACCCAATTTTGGGTACCGCCAGATCCGCCAGGCCTGAAAAAAGTAGCAGTCCACGTTTTTGACCCGCGAGACGATTTTCAAAATTTTTGAAAAGTCCTAAAACCAAAAATATAATTCATAACTGGTTAGGAAATGCAAAAATTAGACATGTAAACACGCATAGCATAGGAGTTTGACCGGGGGCTAGCGAATTTCACTATACTTAGTGAAAATTATATAAACATGAAAATTTGACAACTTGCCAAAAGTTGTCTTCCTGCATCATTGTTAGTTAAAACATGTTTCAAATAGTATCAAAAATCCTACCAACACATAAATTCAAGAGAACCATTGTTTACATAACCAAATTGTTTAAATAGCACCTTGTGCCAAACAGTCCTACACACCCGAACTCATTGACGATCGATCTTGTTCTTGAGCATTCCAAGGAACCTTCCAAGATTCTTAAACATCCCCTTTGTTTGCTTGAACTCCTCCGACTCATTAGGAATATCCGGAAGTTGAGAAAGGTATTCAAGAGGAGGGAGCCTAGAGTTTGGCAAATTGTCATCTTCACTCATTGAGGAAGATGAAGATGAGGTGGGAGGATGTGGACGTTTTCCTTGGGCTTTGTACACTCTCTTATCACTTAGTGGGACAAAGGTGTGTGGGATGAGAGAGTAGTTAAGGCGAAGACCGTTTGGAGTTGGTGGAATGGGTGAGATGAACCTAAAGAGACGGGTCAAGAGCATTCCATACGGCATAGCCGTTGTGCCATGCACGGGAATGTCGGCCATTCTCTTGGCCATGTAGTAGGCAAGGTTGAAGGGTTGTCTAACGGACAAGGAGTAGAGCATGTAGCAAAGGCAAAGGTTGATATGGTCACGGTTCCCTATTGTGCTAATGACATTGGCTCTAAGGACTTCCTCCCATTTCTTGAATTGGGGCTTAAGTTCGTTCATTTCCATTCCATATGGGTCCTTATCGACCTCATTCCCCAAACGGGTTCTCCTAGTGGTGGTGGTCCTAACAAAGAGGTCGTCACGGAGTACGTCTTTTGAGATAAGGGGTGTGTCATAAGGGTGGATACGGTCTTGGAGGTTGTCAAGAGTTGAGAGGGAGTGCAAGTCGGAGTAGAGGCAAGTACCACGGTTTGGGACACCTAGGATTTGAGCAAACTCCTCAAGAGTGAAGGAGTATTGATGATCGCTAACCCTAAAGTTGATAGACATATGACCATAATCATCCGTGGAGAGGACGGAGGATGCATAGAACTCTAGAATGAACCTAGGACAAATAGGCTCGTCGATATTCAAAAGACACTCAAAGTTGATTGTTGCAAAATCGGCGTAAAGGTTTGTGCCTTCTAGGAAGGATGGGTCAATGGTTCTACCCTCATGGACATAGTGTTTTTCTAGGGCTTTGAAAACGTTTACTTGGTTTGAGGTAAGGCCTTTGGTTTTGTGGTGTTTTGGTAGGTACTTAATGGTGTCCTTGTGGTCATAGTGGGTTAGAGGAGGCATGATGATTCCTAGAGCAACAAAATTTCACATTTTAGTTCATGTAAACCACTATTATAATGTGTATGTTCTAGTGTGTGCCTATATGAAAACAATGTGGAGGTGTGGTTATCTTGACTCATTTTGATGCTTCAAAATCGTTTTATGCAAGCTTTGTTATAAAACAAAAGATAACCCAAACGCTCCTAGTTTAATGTAGCTTCGTTTGAATGTACCCGAAAATACATATTGGTTATGTATTCCCTTTAGCATTCAAGAGACATTATGCAAGTGATGTTTTAAACATAATGTAGGACCTTAGATATACCAACTTTATCACAAATATAGAAGATTAGAAGAAGAAAGATGGTGACTTGGTGAGAGTATATGGATCGTATATGTGTAACTAGAGAGATGGAAAATGAGAGAATATTATTAAGAAACACACACTTACACACACAAGCACACACCTCAAATGAGCCTTTGAGGTGTTTAAATAGTAAGATACATGAGATGCCCTATGGGCTTTCTATGGGCTTAGGCTTGGACTTGGTTACATGGTTGGATAACTAAGCTTATGAAACATAGCATATAACATATTAGCTTGCCAAGTCCAAGGCCCAATGACTAAACTATTACTAATCTTAACACACGACACAAAGTTACAATATGAGAATGACCATCACTTCATAATACATATTTTTAATGCTAACAATCTCCCCCTAAGGGGTGGTCATTCGAATGATGCTCCACGTGAGTGGGTCTTCAGTGTTCTTTGTCTTTAACTTTGTGTGTCGTTGTAGAATAGTCTTTAGTCTTTGTTCCTTCATGCTTAGTGATCTTTGATTACTGACTTTTCATCATTCTTTGTTCCTTTGTGATGTGGAGCGATCTGCCTTTCGTCACTTCTGCGTCTATGGTGGTTGTTCGCCGTTCCAACATGCTCATACATCTTTGGACTTTGATATTCATATGCACGTAGTTCCCTTTCTTTCAATTTGATCTTTAGTCTTTATACTTTGTAGATTCTTCTTTGGTGTAGAATCTTTCTTTGAACTTTGTGTTGTATAGATCTTTGAGGGAGCTTTCTTTAACTTCCAGATGTATGTATGAGCATGTGAAATCTGTTGCCATGGAGATGAAGTGTCCATGCATATAAACAGTTAGCAATAAAACATCCGGTACTTACAGATAAAAATTAAAGATCGTCAACAGCATAGTGTGAAGACTCCTTCTAACCCTTACCAAGGCCGTTCCCATGTCAGATACTCTCGAGAGAGCTTACAAGACCTACTTAGTAGCTCAATAACTGGGTGAGTCGCTGGGGATCACTCCACGACTGTAGACCGTTTGAAACCACCGCGAACACTAAGCGTAACCCATAAAGAATTACCGAAGTGACCTGCTGTCAGGGCTGCTTGAGGTTGACCCTGGCAGGAATTTCCATTCAATCATTGAGAATCACAAGTGTGAATCCTCTCATAAATGTTCTGGCAGATTGCTAAGATCTGCGTAGGACTCTAAAGTTTACATCTGGCGTCCTTAATGATGAACAACCAGTGTAGAAATATCATGTGTTACTATGAGATCTTATGATGAATCTCGGGGCTCTAGACTCGATAAGTGCACATTTGGTTTCCTATGCGGAGATTAGGGAGAGGTCTCCTGCTTCAATATCAACCATCTCTAAGAGACAGATCGATAGATTACACCGGTTCCCCATGAGAATGAAACAAGCTCTTTTAAGAGAACTTGAGTGGTTAAGAAGGTTTAGTGCAGTGCGTCACTGGGTCCATGACGTCTTTGTCTTCAATACCGGTGTCACCTTAGTAACAACCAGTAGCATATGAATTGTACCCGGTGTCTGCCTTAAGGTTGAACATATGGAGGGCTATTTCTTTTCACCCTTTTCATTTGCTTTTCTTTTTAATTCTTCAACCCCTTCTTTCTCCTTTCTCATTTTCTCCTTTTTTCAATCATACCTAAGGACTTCTAATTCTATTCTATTGGAATTATCCTTGGGTAGATCCCTCCGGCTCTGGCGGATCATAGGACGGTTTTTCCTAACCTTAGTCACCTTATAACTTCGTGACTATCCTATTGTTGCCATTAAACCATTTGTGAAAATCTCTCAAAGTGTTTATGATAATAAAACATACTTTGTTAACACTTCGAGAGTTTTGCATTACATTTGAAGGACTCCCCCTTCACATGTGCTCATGTGTTTTTTAATAAATTTGCACATGCGTGAGGAGTTTGCACTTTTTGAGTTGATTGATTTTCAGTGAACATGACCGATTCGAGACACACTTACATCACTAGTTAGACTAGCTTGAAATTATTACCCGTCCTGGTCAAGTCCAAAGAAAGTCTCTCGAGACGGTACATTCTACTCAGACAAGTCCTATTCGAGACACGCTTACATCACTAGTTAGACTAGCTTGAAATTATTACCCGTCCAGGACAAGTCTTTTCGATTACTGACATTTTAAGCTTCGTCAATTCATTGGTTCATTCTGAGTCGAGCTCATTTGAGATTCAGTCACAAACTTTGAACATCTTTGATCACATTTTAATCATGTCTTCTCCCCCTCAAAAATAGAATATCGTGATATTTTTGATATCTACAGATTAAGAAAAAACTTTTTGGAGAGAAAGACAGATTTGTTTTTGCATGAAATCGGAACATTTTTTTTGAAATACTCCCCCTCAAAACTCATAAATGTTTTGATAATTTACCCTTTTGTAAACAGTTTAGAGGGAAGGAATCTTCTTGAGCAAAATTCTGAAAAAGTAAGAAATTTCAGATTTGTTGAATTTTGCATCAAGATTTTTGAAAAACAAAGACTTCTCTTTGTTTGAATAGGAATGTCGCACTAAGGTGTACAACAGTGTCCATTTTTAGGATAAGTGCACTTTGTTGATGAAAATCATTTTTGCGTAGCACTTTCCTTTCTTTGAAAAAATTGAGTTGTGCACTGTAAGGTGTACACAAGTCATTTTGATGATGAGCACCGATTTTGATAGATTTTGAAAATCTTTTTGAAAAATCTTGAAAAGGTGGTGCTCAGAATGTAAGAGAATTTTGAAAATCTAATTTATCATTAGATCAACAGTCATGGTCTTGAGCTTAAAGATTTTGAAAGTTTTTCTGAAGAAAACTCAAGCCAGATAAGTGTTTGGTTCTCGTTTTAGGATAAGCGCTCAAAAAATATTTGAAATCTTTGTTTTGATTAAGCACTTTCCTTTCTTTGAAGCACCGGTCGTAAGCTGAAGTACTTACAAGCCATCAATTAAGTTCGGGTTTCGTACTGAAGTATACGAAAGCCATTGTGAAGAAACTTTTTGAGAAACGACATGTTTTAGAAAAAAAAAAACATTTTAAAGAACTCTCGCTCAAGCATCTGTACATATCCGTATCATTGTTGAATGATATTTCTAGAAACGTACAGAATATCGATTATACAAGAGACATGTCGTGAGAAGAATATTTTTGGATTTTTTGATTTTATAATGTTTTAGGATTTTTGAAAATTTTATATTTTTGTATTTTGTTTTTGTTTTTATAAAAGAAATGGAAAATCAAAAATAGAAGATTGAAAGAATGATTTTATAGAATTTACAGAATTTGAACCCTCTGAAGAACTGGGTTCTGAGATAGTTGAAGCACCTGCAACCAAAGACGAAGAGGTTTCACAAATAACAGTGTTAGAAGTACATGAAGCATCACTCTGCGGGTGTTGACTATCAACGGTTGTTGTGGTTTCTACTTCCTAATCCTGAAGATTATCACTATTATTTGTCTTGGTGCAACTATCAAAAATCTTCCCTGTGGGAATCCATCTAAGACCAACTGTTTTAAAAACTTTCCCGGTAGGAATCCACCTAAGGTAAGATCTAGATGTAGTTTTCTTATCAGATGCAGCGGAAGTCTCAGTCTTGGAAAAACTACATTTTTTAGATATCCACCTATTAGGTTTCTTAACCTCTTGCTTCTTATCAACGGGTTTGTTTCGATTTGGTGTCTTAGTGGATTGTGTCTTGACACTTGATTTGGAATTCTTTGTGTTGCATTCTATGTTCCTAGCATACTCTTTTGTGTCACTACTCTTAGATGCAAGCCAATCCCTAGTATTTTGTTGAAAGTTCCTAGGTAATGGTTTACTACTACTAGCAGTGCTTTGGAATCTTGTAGAATTTATCACACTAGGTTTTGCACCTAAAATTCCGTTTTTACGATGTTGTGCCTTTTTTCTAGCTTCTTCTAGATGATGATTGAGGACCATGTCATTAGAACCAACAGACTCATTAACAGTTTTTGTTGTCTTATTTGGTGTACTATACTTAGAAGAGCCAGGTGAAATCACATTTTTGTTTCTTTCAGCAAACAAATTTTGTTTTTCAACAATCTTATTATTTTCACATTGCTCGGGCAAGGGTGTTGGAGTGACTGGTTTTGTCAAATCCTTTTTCTCATCGACTTTTGGAGCAAACCGTGAAATTGACATTTTTGGTTTTTGAACCGTGTTTGAAACATTTGGTTTCTCCGAACTTGATGGTTTTGCAAACTTAGTTTCCACACCCTTCCCTTTTAGACGTTCAAGCTGAGCACTCAAAAGATCATTTTGCTCTTTCATGTTCTTGAAGGCACGCTCATACGACAATTTGTCATACTTGCATTCTTCTTTTTTTCGATCAAGTTGTTTAAAACATGACACATTTTCTTTTTCAAGCTTTATAAGAGCATTTTCATATTTTGAAACAATTTCGGAGGTCTCAGCTCTCAGTCTTTCATCGTCTTGAACCGAATATGTTTGTAAAATGATGGACATAATATCAGTGGTCATAACAGCTTCGAAGAGAGAATCATTTAGGTTTTCCAAAACAATCATGTTTTCACGAATATCATTAGCTTCGGTTACCAGGGATTTGTGGTCCTTGACAAAGTCGGCCGTTTCTTTTAAGAAAACTTGTTCAAAATTTTTTACACTCGCGCTGATGTTATTCAGTGGAATAGTAATTTCGTTTTGAAACACCTTTTTCTGTTCGATGTGAAAACTAGAATGCCAGTTGTTAATATCGATGGAAGTTTTAGATTTAACAATGTTTTGAAGTTCTTGAATTCTCATTTTAACTTCATCGAGAATGTCTCTAGCCTCACTTGTTTTAAAAGTGTTGTTAGAGGACATTTGTTCTAATTTTGAAAGAGATTTGGAAACAACTTTCTTTTTAGACAAGAATTTCGCAAATGGTCGTTTAATGGAAAACACAGACGGTTCTGTTTGTGGAACAAAAGTGATTCCCGAAAGTTTGTTCAATTTGTTGTAATCAATGGGTTTCAAGTTCTTTTGTTTCATTTTAGAAATGTTCTCTTCGACATGTTCAATTGTTAGCACAGAATCCCGAACGACGGGAGGATCATGTTTGGTGTAAATCACATTGCCATTGTACAAAACATTATGTTCTTGCTGAGCTTTCTTGAGATTACAAGGGGTGTTGTTACCAAGAGCCATTTTATGTTTCGTATGGTAAATCGGATTAATTTGATTTGAAATCATTTTCATTGTTTGACTCGACTGACCCGACTTAACCACTAATTCCTCTAAATGAGCAATCATGTGTTCTGACTCTACGATTTCTTCCAAAAGTTTGTCTTCTTTCTTTGCAAAATCCTTTTTCAACTCATCCATTTCTTTTTCAAGATTGGAATAAGCTGTTTTTTGTTTAGAAAGTTGGTTTTGTAAATCAGAAATTTCCGTGTTTAAAGATTTTATCTTTTTGAAAGAATTAACATCAAGTGTGTCAAACTTGAGTTGCAATTGTTGTTTCTCTGAAACGGAATTTTGATAACCAGTTTCTAATTCAGACAATCTTTTGTTATGAAATTCAAAAGCTTTAACGGTTGATTTGTAACTCTCAAGCTCAGCGGTCAATTTAACATTCGCGGCCTTAACATCGCGATTGACCTTTTGCACATTCTCAATTTCAATACGACAATTATTTAATAATGATTCAAACAAAGCACGTGTTTCCTCATCATTCTCAGCATGCTGTGAAACGAAGCCTCCATTATGATTCATATCTGGAGTTGCTGAAGGAGTATTGCTACTACTTGGCGTGTCCAGGAATGTATCATAAGTGGGTGCTTGCTTCTCAAAATGTTGTTCCTCATGAGGAGACATATCAAATATATCATTATTGTGACATGTGTTGAAATTAGATACCTCAGATGGTGCATTGGTGTCATAAACAGGAAGTGTGTCAGAATCCGTGTCATACTTAGCTTCCTGAAGATTCGCCATGAATATGCAGTTTGCATCGATATCTTCTCTATCTTCCATGTCATCCATAAGAGCCATAAAGTCATTCTCCTCTGCATTCAACTGAAATCCTGCCTCTGCCTTTTGTGCCAACATAACTGCTTTCTGCAAGTACGCTAGATCTTTCTTGTTTGGCTTAGTAGGACAGTTCCTTGCCATATGACCTACACCTTGGCAGTTGAAACACTTTACCGGATTACCCTGATTCATATTTCCCAAATTCCCAACTACTGGAGCTGCAACATTTCTATTTTGATTACCCATTGCCTGATTACCAACATTCTGACCCCTCTGATTTCCAACAATCTGACCCAACTGATTCCCTGCATTCTGACCATACTGATTCCCTGCATTCTGCATATTCTGATTGCCCATATTAAATCCCGTAGCATATCCTTGCTGATTCCCATAAACTTCAACCATTTGGCCTCCGTTGCCCATATTGAAACTCGGCTGAGCGATCTGCCTGTTACGAGTATTCGATGAAATCCTTTGGTTGTTGTTTGTTGGTGTAGAATAGCGTCCTTGGAATGCCTTTGACAGAAAAGCAAACGCTTGAGTCAATGCTGCAGCAGCTTCATCATTGTCGGTGAATTCTGGTTCTTGGAATTGTGGGTATGTCTGTTGTGGAATAACTTCTTGTTGTTGTGGGTAGAATTGTTGTTGGTAGACCGGTGATGGTTGTTGAATGTATGATGGTTGCATGTAGTTGTGAGTGGATGATGATGGTTGTTGAGTGTTCACTTGTAATGGTGTTGGTGTATTAGCAATTAGTGCGAGAGGATCATGATTCTTTGCCAATCTTTCTTTCCTAACTTCATTAGCCTCAGCTTGGTTTTGCTTCAGAAAGTCATAGAGTTGATCATAATTCACCTGATGTAAGTCCTTTGTCTGATTAACAATTGTAACATAACGACCCCATTCTTCTGGAAGGTTATTGACGAATTTGATGTTTGTTGCAATTGTTCGAGGTGTCAACTTGTTTCTGATTAACTCATTCATCAACGTGCAAAACCTTGTGTAGTATGACTCAATCTGTTCACCTTTAGTGGATGTGAAGTTCTCCCATTCAGTAAGAAGTTTGTTCTCAACGTCTTGTTGTCCAATCTCTGTTCCATGACAAATCCTTCTAACACGTTCCCACATAGCATGAGCAGTTTCATAGCTGTCGACCGCAGCAAAGATCTCCCGAGGTAATCCAAGTTGGATTAGATGCATTTCCATATCATTAGCTTTGATCTGCGCCTTGTCTTCATCAGTGTAATCTTCTTCTGTTTGTAAACGCATGTATGGTTCAGTAGGATTTGTTGAGTTTGGATTACCGGCAATTTGAACTTGTCTTGGCTGAAATGGACCATTCTTAATGGAGTTGATCTTTAATTTACCATCAGGCTTTGTTTTGATGTAACGAAGCATGCGGCTTGTCCATGGGAGATATCCACCTTTTTCAAGCATAGGAGATCGGTTTTCTGCACCGGCTGCATGAATATCTTGCTGAGATGCCATTTGATGAAGTGTAGATGGATAAAGTTGATACTTGGATTGTTCCAACGAAATAGGAGTTGAGTTTGGTGAAGGTTATTCTCGAAACTTTAATACCAGAAAAATTCTCGAAACTTTGTCACCAGGAAAATTCTCGAAAAGTGTTCTCGATAAAATTATCTAGAATTGTTCTCGATAAAATTATCTAGAATGTGTTTTAGATAAAATTATCTAGAATACGTTTTAGATAAAATTATCTAGAATGTGTTTTAGATAAAATTATCTAGAATACGTTTTAGATAAAATTATCTAGAATGTGTTTTAGATAAAATTATCTAGAATACGTTTTAGATAAAATTATCTAGAATGTGTTTTAGATAAAATTATCTAGAATACGTTTTAGATAAAATTATCACCCAAAACTTTCTAAATTATACAATTTAGAAAGTTATCCCAAGTCGAAGTGTTTTTACTAACTTATACAAGTAAGAAAAACACCGAGTAAACCACGGAATCGTTTGAAGATTACTTTAAGAAGGTTCTTGATAGAAGAGGGTTTGAGGTTCTAGATAAGTAGGGTTTTGTGTTCTAGATACTTTTGGTAGATTTTGATTTTGCAAAAAGCACACCCAAATGACTTTTGCAATCCAAGATTCTTGAACTTCTAGGCTAAAAAACACCAAAACTTGAAGAAAGTTCAAAACTTGATGATTTTTATGAAACTTTTTCGAGATCTAGAAAACAAGTACAAAAACCAAATCGAATTTTTAAGCTTGAAATTTTCAAAAAGGTTGAAACTTTTTTGTTAGAAAAGGTTTATAACACTAGTTTGTAATCAAAAAAGTGTTAAAGACCAAGAAAAACAAGAAAAGTGAGAAACTTTTATAAAAATAACGTGATAAATAGCTTAAAAACACGAAAAACACAAACACCCAACACTCCTAAATCATTGTTAGTCGAATGAAATAAACGGGTATAACACACTTGTTATATTTCGTTCATTTATATTCGTATATAATTGAAGTGTTGATGTTGTATGACTGTGAGGAGGGTAGGACTATGTAGTGTTGCATTTGTTGTTTTGATGTCGATTACTTGGACCGATGATGGATTGTGTACTGAACTGAGAGTTTGTATTTGGTATATTGGTTTGTGGTCGATGGTCTTTTTATCTCATCTTCTTCATTTCTCGAAAAGATTACAAAAGTTTTCGAAAGTTTTACTTCAAAAAGTTCTCGATAATATTTTGTAATATTTCGAATATTTTGAACTTATCGAAATCCTTATTTTTCGAGATCAACAGTTATCGAAAACCTGATTTCGATACTTTTTTTAGCTTTTCGAAAATTTTACTTCTCGATAAATCAGGGTTTTAACTTTTCGAAACTTTCTTTACAAGAAAGTCGACATTTTTCCGGCGATTATTCCCAAATTCCGATGAGTTTTGACGAGTTTTCCGACCAAATATATAGACCAATATTCACGGATGGTACAAAAAAAATCATAAAAGTGATATATATGACATAAAACTGTTGTCGTGATACAAGATGGCTACACGAAACAGATTAGTGAAACTTTTATGAGAAAGTTTATGACTTTTTTGACCAAAAAGGATACATTGAAACTGTTAACCATAAAAGATCAAGAAAAAATTTCTCGGATAAAAAAAAATACGGACAAAAAACAGCTTCAAATATGATTTGAATCCACACAAATCAATGAAATACAAATACCGTGGCTCTGATGCCAATTGTAGGACCTTAGATATACCAACTTTATCACAAATATAGAAGATTAGAAGAAGAAAGATGGTGACTTGGTGAGAGTATATGGATCGTATATGTGTAACTAGAGAGATGGAAAATGAGAGAATATTATTAAGAAACACACACTTACACACACAAGCACACACCTCAAATGAGCCTTTGAGGTGTTTAAATAGTAAGATACATGAGATGCCCTATGGGCTTTCTATGGGCTTGGGCTTGGACTTGGTTACATGGTTGGATAACTAAGCTTATGAAACATAGCATATAACATATTAGCTTGCCAAGTCCAAGGCCCAATGACTAAACTATTATTAATCTTAACACACGACACAAAGTTACAATATGAGAATGACCATCACTTCATAATACATATTTTTAATGCTAACACATAACGTTTTGATTTTGTATTCTCAATGTGAGACGAAAAAATATTTGTCCTACTTGTGAGAAGTTTTTGCAAAAATTTGACATGGGGTGTTTTTAACAAACATGTTTATACTTAGTAAGAATGCAATTCCTAACTATGGGAAACATGATTAGTTTTGTTAATTACCTAATTTCATGCATGAATTTCTTAAGTTAATGCATAACCCCAAGTTTTTGTTTTTGTGCAAGAAATAGAATTCCTAGACTCAGATCAGGATTGTAATCATGTTTAGAATACTTACAATGATGATTGATTTGCAATGTAAATGAATGGAGGACCAAGAATTCGTAGGTGTGGATGAGTGGTAAAGTGAATAGTAGCAGCCTTGAAGTGGTGGTATGAGATAATGGGTGTTTGGTTTAATATAAACAAAGAATGTGATTCTGCAGGTCGATGGACACGGCGGAACCCTGAGTTGGGTTCCGTCCGTTATGGCTGAGGGTTCCGCTGACCCTGCTGAGAAAAATGGTTTTGGATTTGTTTTGATTTTTGTCTAATGTCCAGAACTACAATGTAGGTTCCATGAGTCCTAAGCCTAGCCTAAGAAGATTAAAAGGTTCACGTTTAAGAGGTTTTGTGAGAATGTCGGCTATGTTATCTTCGGAAGAAACTTTCTCAATTGAGATATTTCCTTTTTGAACGTTGTCACGAAGGAAATGATGACGGATTTCAATATGTTTGGTACGAGCATGTTGAACCGGGTTTTCGCTAAGATCAATGGCACCTTTGTTGTCACAAAGAATTGTGATGTCGTTGAGTTGAATTCCGTAGTCGACAAGAGCTTGCTTCATCCAAAGAGCTTCTTGACATGCCTTTCCGGCTAAAACGTACTCGGCTTCCGTTGTTGAGATAGCAAGAGCCGTTTGCTTCTTAGAGAACCATGAGGTGAGACAATGTCCAACAAAAGTACAAATACCACTTGTTCTTTTTCTATCGACATAGTCACCGGCATGATCCGAGTCGGCATACACTATGGTGTCTATTCCCGTTCCTTTGGGATACCATAAACCTAAATGTGTAGTGCCCTTAATATACCTAAAAATCCTTTTAACGGCTTCGAGATGGGTAGTTTTAGGATCTTCTTGAAAACGAGCACATAGACAAACACTAAACATAATGTCGGGTCTACTAGCCGTTAGGTAAAGTAGACTACCAATCATACCTCTATATTTAGTACTATCTACGGATTCACTTTCTTCATCCTTGGTGAGTTTAGTTTCCGTGGACATGGGAGTTTTGATAGGTTTCGAATCGTCTAGTCCAAATTTCTTAAGCATGACCTTAATATATTTAGATTGGTTAAAGAAGATACCATCTTCTAGTTGTTTGATTTGGAGTCCTAGGAAAAAATTGAGTTCTCCCATCATACTCATTTCAAACTCGTCATGCATGATTTTTGAGAAATCCACACATAATTCTTGACAAGTTTATCCGAATATAATGTCATCAACATAGATTTGGACTATGATAATACGTGAGTTTTTCTTCTTAGTGAAGAGAGTATTATCAACTAAGCCCATGGTATACTTATGGTCAACTAGGAATGTTTTAAGTCGATCATACCATGCTTTTGGAGCTTGCTTAAGTCTGTAAAGAGCCTTTTTAAGTTTGTAAACATGATTTGGTTTTTCAAAATCGATGAAGCCCGGTGGTTGAGCAACATACACTTCTTCATTAATGACTCCGTTTAGAAATGCACTTTTGACATCCATTTGAAAGAGTTTAAAATTGTGTGCACATGCATATGCAAGTAAGATTCTAATTGACTCGAGCCTAGCAACCGGAGCAAAAGTTTCATCGTAGTCAATGCCTTCTTGTTGGTTATATCCTTGTGCAACTAGCCTAGCTTTGTTTCTAGACACAATTCCATTTTCATCCATTTTATTTCGAAATACCCATTTTGTTCCAATTATAGTTTGACTCTTTGGTTAAGGAACTAATGTCCATACATCATTCCTAACAAATTGGTTTAACTCTTCTTGCATTGCAATTACCCAAGACTCATCTTTAATGGCTTCATTAATATTTTTAGGTTCAATGGTTGACACGAAACAAAAATAGTTGCTTTCATTTTGAACTTTTGACCTTAGTGTTCTTTCGTTAATGTTGCCAATGACACCATCTAATGGATGACTTTTAGATTCTTTGACATTGACAAGTTCTTTGTTAAATAGTTCATCTTCTTTGTCATCACTTAAAATTTCTTGATTTTCTATTGCTTGGTTTTCAACTAAGTCATCATCTACCAAAGGTGATGTCTTAGAGGGAGGTGGACTTTCATCAAATGTTACGTTCAACGATTCCTCGACTCTTAAGGTTTCTTTGTTCAAAACAATGTACGCTTTACTATTTTGTAAATATCCAAGAAATACACCTTCATAAGACTTTGGGTCAAATTTGGTGAGATAATCCTTGGTGTTAAGAATGAAACATTTACTCCCAAACACTCTAAAGTATCCTAATGTAGGCTTTTTACCTTTATATAGTTCATAAGGAGTTTTATTCAAAAATGGTCTAATTAAGACTCGATTTAAAATGTATGTTGATGTGTCAACGGCATTACACCAAAACTTTTGTGGAATGTTTTGTTCATTAAGCATTATTCTACTCATCTCTTGCAATGTCCGGTTTTTACGTTCTACTACACCATTAGATTGAGGAGTACGTGGAGCCGAAAAGTTATGAGTTATTCCATTATTATCACAAAAGTTACCAAATTGAAATTCATTATCAAATTCACGACCGTGATCCATTCTAATAGACACAATATTAGACCCTACTTGATTTTGAATTTTCTTACTTAGAATTTCAAATTTATCAAAAGCTTCATTTTTACTTTTTAAAAATTTTGTCCAAGTATATCTTGAGTAATCATCAACTATGACCAAAGTGTAGAAGTTACCTCCATAACTTTGTATAGCCGACGGACCAAATAAATCCATATGTAAAAGTTCTAGACACCTAGATGTAGAAACCAAGTTTTTAGCCTTATGGCTACTATGGACTTGTTTACCGACTTTGCAAACATCACAAAAGTGTTGGTCATATTTCAACTTAGGTAGGTTTCGAACTAAGTTTTTGGAGGAGAGGTTTTGAATTAGTCTCATGTTAGCGTGTCCTAAACGTCTATGCCATAAAGTTGAAGATTCATCTAATGAAGTAAGACAAAGTTTGTCTCTAGATGTTGGATCCATCTTCATGACATATACGTTGTTCTTAAGAACACCTTTGGCTATGGTTATACCATCTTTAAGTATTTTACTACCGTTTTCACTAAAAAGGACATTATACTTATTACGACAAAGTTGATTAAGGCTAAGGAGATTAAAACTTAAGTTATCAACATAAGCTACATCATCTATAGAAAGGGAGTCATGAGAGACTGTACCTTTTCCGATGATTTTGCTCTTAGCATTACTACCAAATGTAACGTTACCTCCATCACATTTGTGATAAGTTGAGAAGAGGCTTTTGTTACCCGTCATGTGCCTTGAACAACCGCTATCTTTAATCCATTCATCCGGTTCCAAACAAACTTTGAGGCACACCTATTTTATGAAAAACACTCAAACATTTGGTCCCCAATTTCTCATGGGTCCATTTTGGTTAAGCATGCCATTAATTTGTTCCAAGTATGAAAATAGAGCATAAGGGTTCCATGGCATGTGGTTATGAGTTTGGTAATGTCTAGGAGTGTTTTGGTTCCAAACATGTTGGTAGTTTGGTCGAGCGTTGAAGTTGCTCTTTGGAAAGGGGCGTTTGGGAATTGGAGTCTTAGGTCTTGGTTGAGTAGTTTTAGCTCTAAATTCATTTTTACTAAATCCTACTCCAGTTTTAAACACAGGTTTTGTTCCATTTTTGTATGTAACTTTAACAAATTTTGAACGATCCGAAGTGGATGAGGTTACTGCTGCAGCAGGCCTGGCGGAACCTTCGGGACCAACGGGCGGAACCCTAAATTGGGTTCCGCCTGATCCGCAGGCTTCTGTAGCAATTTTATTTGTTTCTTGTGCAATCTTTTCTTGTTTCATTTGACCCATTGAAGTTTCTATTTTCGTAAATCCTAGTCCTGTTTTATCAAAGGGTGACTTTTGAAGTTTCATAATTTCATCCGCACAAGAAATGCTCTTATCGAACTTCTTAAACTTTTTGGTTTGTTTTATTAGATCATTTTGAGTAATTTTGAGTTTCTCAACTTCTAGTTTAAGCTCTTCACATGATTTGCAAGATGTGTCAATACCTTTACTCTTTTCTAATCTCTTAGCTTTTTCTTTTAACTCATAAACTTCATTTTCTAAAAACTCCTTTTTAGTTTTCAAAAATTTATTTTTGTTTATGATTTTTAAGCTCAATTCACAAAGTTTGTTATATTCTTTTTGTAAAGTGTCATCATCAATAGAGGAGTAAGATGAGTCGGATAATACCTCATTTGAGTTGTGAGCCATGAGAGCAACATCGTCATTCTTTGGCTCATCGTCATCTCCTTCATAGTCACTCCAAGCACCACCTACAAAAGCTTGTTGAGGTTTGCTCTTGGGTGGTTTTGGACATTCTCCTACAAGATGACTTGTGTCTCCACACCTATAGCACTTTCTTTCAACCTTTCCTTTCCTATCATCACGATCTTTTCGGAAAGTTTTCTTGTCATCTTAAGGTTGCCTTACAAACTTTCCTCTTCTACGAAAGAACTTCTTGAAGTCTCTAACGGCCATAGCATAATCCTCATCGTCACTATCCGAAGTAGATTCTTCATCATCACTTGATTGGACTCTAGCTTTCAAGGCAATGGACTTAACTTTTTCTTTCTTGCCTCTAACTAGTTCCGAATCTTTTTCGATTACCATTTCGTGAACTTTGAGGTTTCCAATTAGCTCATCAAGTGACATGCTTGAAAGATCTTTGGATTCTTCAATTGCCGTCACTTTTGCTCTCCACTTCGGATGGAGTGCTCTAAGAAATTTCCTGACAAAGTTCTTACTACAAAAAGATTCGTCAAGTGCTTTAAGTGAAGTAATAATAGTATTAAATCTAGCAAAGGCATTATCAATAATCTCATATTCGGAAATAACAAATTGTTCATATTGTTGAACAAGAAGATCAATTTTGTTATCTTTAACTTGTGAGTTTCCTTGATGAGTGACAATTAAAGATTGCCAAATATCTTTGGCGGTTTTACACAAAAAGACTCTTTCATATTCTTTCTTAGGCAAAGCATTGTAAAGCATCATTTTAGCATCATTATTTTTACCTGTTAATTTCTTTTGATCATCATCTCTGATGTTAGTAACTACGTTATCACCATCAATAATTATATACCACAAATCTATATCTTTAGATTTCACGTAAGTTTCAAAACGGTTTTTCCAATATATAAAACCATTTGCTTCAAAGAGTGGTGGTCTTTGCATAGATTGCCCTTCTTTGTAATTTTCAAAATCCATGGATCGTTTCAAGTTTTAAAACACAATATATTTTAAAAGCTTGAGTAACGTAGCTCTTGATGCCAATTGTGGAAAACTAGAAGGGGGGTTGAATAGTTTACCGATTAAAATCTTTTTAACTTGTTAAGTTAGCTTTGAAACTTTCCGTTTGATCAAAGATATATGCACAAACACAATATATAACATGAAAGTAAATGAAAGAAACGATCAAACCACAACACGAGTATTTATCGTGGTTCGGTTACAAAGACTCTTTTTCCTTGCCCTACGTCCACGCCCCGAGTATCCAACTCGAGAGTTTCTTTCACTAGTCAACAAGCTCCTTTCACCGGCGGAGAAAACCTTACACGTCGCTTATACTTTTACCGACACAAAGCTAAATGTCGAGTTCTTTTACAAGGGCACAACCACTCCCGTTAGTTCTTTTACTAGGGTATAACAACTCCCAACACTCTTTGTATTTTGAGGACTAAAATACTAACCGATCACTACTGAAAATACACAATCAAATGAAGTGTAAACTACACAAGTCTACACAATGCTAAGCTAACAAGTCTTGCAACGTTGTGTTGAATACTTGTTACTTTTAGTAAGCTCGTGAATCTCTTTGCTACAAAAAGAAACTTCACATATGAAATGTTAAAAGGTTAGATGAAAGAATGAATGTGTGTGTAAAATGTAATGTCAAGTGATGATCCAAAATTCAACTTGTGGCTCAATATTTATAGCCAAACCTTTTGCAGGTCTGGCGGATCAGGCAGACCCCTCAAAAGGGTTCCGCCCGTGTACCTCCAGGGTACCGCCGGGCTTGCAGTTGGTTTTGCAATAAATCTTGCAAACCAAACAAAGTCACATCTCATTACTCTTGCAAACCAAACAATGTCACATAACATAATATCAAGTCAAATACAAAGCTTGCAAGCAACATCAAAGTAAGTCAAACACATTTCTTTCCATAAATGTATAATGACAAAACTTGCCATAAATGTGATGTGACAATTCTATTTTTAGAAAATAAAAGATGTTGTGTTTTATGAAATGTAAAATGTAGCAAAAGTCTAGTTTATGCAAGTCTTTAAAACTAAGATTATGTTTTACTTAGAAACTAAAGTTTACATTTGTCATTAACAAAACTTAGCGAAGATCGTAAAATATAAATAACGTTTTTAGGCGATATTTGTATTAACAATGTTTTATCCCCATCTTATGCCTTGAGTGATCAGAACCCGCTATCAACTCAAATAAGTTAACCAACTTAAGAAACAACAAACTTACATAATTACACCACACCAGTTGATCTGCTAGTGATGAAATCATGTAATTTGCTCTTCCATTGCAATCTATTCAGGTTACGCCCTGGCGTAGATCCAATTTCAGGTGTTTCCGTTTCATTGGATGGCATATAACTTAAATTTTAAGGGTAGTAAATTTGATGTGTGTAATCAAAATATATGTACAAAGATGTCATGCATTCATCTTGTAGCATATGTTTCATGTAAAAAACTTTTACTCATTAGTTTCTTTACGAGCTTAAATCTCCAAAGTTTTGATTGAGGCGTTGTGAAACTTACAACTTTGCCTTAAGTGCTTCGTAGTTATCATGGATGTTAGGTAAAACTAAAATATGACTCACAGGCGAGCGTTAAGCCAGAGTGTTGGCTATCTAAGGCCGCAATTTAATGCGTAGCCAACCTTATACCCACTTTAATAGTTTGTCATAATTAGTTCCACCTTTCAACCACTTAATACATTCGCGATCAATCAACCAAAAGTCCAAGATTTATAAGTAAGCTCAAAACAAGATTTCACCATTATTAAGTCCGTTTAATATTTTATTTATGAAATTACCCTTTGTTGCTATCATGTCACAAAAACATATAAAACAAAAGTAATAAAATAAAATAAACAAACAACAACAACAATGGTCATGCAAATTAAAATCAATATAAAACACACTATTGATTATACACGATATGTAATAGGGTCTTCCCTAATTTTATAATTAATCAAATTTTAGTAATCTTTATTCATAATATTTACTAAACAACTTATCAATTATAATAAAATCGCATAAATAAGCATGAAATCAAACAAATCATAATCCATAACAACACATGCATGGTTTGTCATGGATGCCCATATTGCACATATTAAAACAAATAATCATGTCAATCAAGGAACGCAACCAAACAGCATATCACAATATCCATACACATAAATTACATGCAACCTAGGGTTTCTACAAGTTTTTATTACATAATTCATCAAACCCTAATTTCCTTTTTTAAATAAAAAAACTCGACATTTATAAAAAAAAAAAAAAAAAAAAAAAAAAAAAAAAAAAAAAAAAAAAATCTAGGGTTTATGGAAAATATAAAAACATAAGAACACCAAGCATGTGATTAATCAAACGATTCAATTTTTATGTGTTTCGGTAATTCATTATAATGTATTAACGGCTCTTGATGCCACTGTTGGAATATATGAATAATAATAAAACTATAAACATATAATCATCAAAGAGTACGCAGCGGAATAGATCAAATACAAATAATAAATTAACCGAAATATAAAGGATGTGTACCTCTTGTTTCAAGCAAGAACAAGAACTTATAAACTCTAGGTGAGGGCTTATATGGATCGACTAGAACAAGTCACAAGGCAAGATCACCGTTAGCAAAAGTATGCTAACACTTCGTTCTCACGCACACGTACTACTAGCGTTTCAATAAGAAATACTAGATTCTTGCTTCACGAAAACAAAACTTTAAACTATTGGTCCTATCAATCAAAGGATCGATTAGACACAAAGAATGAGATGAAAGAAGTGATTTGGTTGCTATGGAACCAAGGGTTGAGTAGAATGAATGAGAGGAGGTCTCATTATATACTAATCAAGAAGCTTGGAGCAAAAGCCATCCCAAACCCTAAGGGAGAGGGTGTGTGGCCGGCCATGGGTTCACAAGGCCCAACCCATGCCTAACTTTCACTCTATTCCAAATCAAGTCCTTCATGTTACGTCTAACGGTCGTTAGTTACCGTTAAATATTTGTTTTGTGAATTTAATAATTATTCGTCACTAAAACAATAATTATTAATTAATTGAAACTCATACGTAAAGTGTGCAATCCCGAAGTCTCGAGTTCGAGTCCGGTCATGATATATTAATTTATTATCCGTTAAAACTAACAACATCATACTTGAAGCTCTTTTGAACGGATGAAATTGAAGTAGACGCCATATATGTAAGGTTCAAAGCTTCAAGCGGTTGTTAATTAGAAAGAGATGAACAATTAGTTATTAACAGGTGTATATATATGTGAAAAAGACATTCAGCAATGATGTTAACTTTAAACAAACAAAAGCAACATAAGGGCTATTTGTATCATTTCATATTATGTTCCAGTTGGTTCATATTATGAAACTGTATTGTGTTTTGATATTTTGTTAAGAATGATGTTTATTATTTCCAATGAAGAGCTACGTATCAGAAAAGAGATTAATCACTCATTTTTTAAAATCCTTTTGCAAGAATGAGCTATTTTGAACAAATAAATAAGGTCTGAATTATTATATTTTTTGCATTTTTATATTTTCATGCTCCGTATACAATTGCTTGTTAGCTATTTCATATCGTTTGATTTTTTTGTATTACATTGAAACCTGATATATTAAAAATGAAAAATCAAATTTGTTTGTTAAAAAGTCATTACTTGTTTCAGCAATCTGAACATGATATGTTTGTTTGAAAACGTGTGTCTTTACTAAAGGAAAAGATAAGGAGAAGACCGTACTATACAAGATATGTTTGTTTGAAAACATGTACCTAATGCAAACCGAAAACTATTGATTATGAATGCAATAAAGCAATGATCATTCACAATTGTAATTGTAGCTGGCTTAAGTATGATACTTTGACATATTATAGTACATACTAAGATACGATAAGTATTATAATGAAACACGTCAATGATCGATCATATCGCTTTGATTCACACGACTCCTAAAAATAATGGTACTTTGAGTATGCAAAATGATACTTCTGGGGTGTTTGTTTCGGCTTATACAGTCAATTAATGGTTTATTTGGTTTTGGGCTTATTTTTCATAAGCTCATTTTTTGTTGCTTATTTTGACACTTTCCGGCTTATATAAGTTCATTATGACATAATTAACTTATATAAGTTTTAAAGTTTCAAAATAGAAATATGAGGATATATAATTGTAGTGTATGTATTGTGCAATGGTTAGTTCACTTTCATTTTATTATTATTATTATTATTATTCTTATTATTATTATTATTATAAACCATCACTTTTATTATTATTATTATTATTATTATTATTATTATTATTATTATTATTTTGGAACAACGAAATAGAAATATGAGGATATTATAGTCTTGTCAACCCAAAAGGTAATTAACCTTTTAATTCAAAGTTTTACTATTTTCACTTTGAGAAGTGATTGAAATAATAAGTGACGTTCCTAATTATTATATGTCTAATAAGGAGCATGTTAAACATGCAAAAACTAAATATAAACTTGGAATCCCATTTCTTTACACAATTTATAGTGTCACCAATTTTGCTTGTCTTTTATGGTAGAGTAACGGGATGTTCTAGCACTAACCTCATGCTAAATCAACGTGGCATTTCTTTTACTTGAGCCAAAGCCAAGTGAGTCCCCCCTCTCTCCGCCAAAACAAAAGTGAAAGATTTGGCTTGCACCAAACTGAGTTTCTTTTGTTATTTTTTTAATTGGGTTTGTTGTTGTGTTTGTGTTTAAATCGGGTGTGATCAAAAGTGAGGTTTTGGCTTGACTGACTAGAGAGGAGGTTTGAGGTAATAAAATTTGAAAATAGTGATGTGGCAGGATTTGTCATCACTTTTTTGTATTTGGCTTGAACTACTACACCTTTTGTTATTAGAGGAACTATCTTAGCAATTTCTCGCGAGATAGGTAGAACATAATGTAATGATAAAGTAATTAAAGTTAATTACCCGGGATTGCATTTAATTTACTATTTTTCTAGTTTCATGTAGTATTTTTTTTTTTTTTTTTTTTTTTTTAAAAAAACACAAAACTTTTGAATATGAACTTTTTTTTTTTTTTTTTTTTTTCGTCACCACTTTTTAACATTCCAAACACTCCACTTGACCTTAACCATCTCTTGTTTAACTTTTGAACCAAACACAAGTTTTCTTCTACATAACCATATCAGCCATCATCGACCCATATGCTCTTTCAAGTTTCAACTAATACTTTTATCATCACATCCACTTTAAAATATCAAATCCTTTTTCAAACTAACAATGTTAAATAACATATTTCTTGTCACACCATACCATCACCATGAAATTGGCCTACCTTGACCTCTGGATACCAACGTCCGGCCACCAAGACAGTGCATGTATATACGATGGTGTTGTCAGGGTTCTGCCACTCTTGGTGGGTGATTTAAAGGGTTATGGTGGTTGTTACAAAGGTGGAATTTCCTCCCTGGACTATAAAGATTTTCTTAGTTATGAGAGATGGTGGTTGCAACAGGGGCTGCAATGGTGGTTGTTATGGCAGCTATGGTTGTGTTAGGAAGTCTCTGATGGTGGTAGCTTTTCTTGGGAGGGTGAGAAAACTGTGTTTAAAACTCTTTTTTATAAATCAGTGGTCGAACTACAAAGTAACAAACTTTGTGTTTAAAACTCTTGTGGCCAAAAGTGTGAATATGAAAACTTCAATTTTCCATACGGGTCATATTGTTGACCCGGTTTTGACCCAAGTCACTACTGATTTTGCATATATCAAGGTATAATGTAAACATATTTATACATGTGGATTTCTTTCAGGTAGATGTTCTTGATTATGTGATCTGCTATGTGTGAAACCATATAGGCTATGCGGAAGATGACTTATACCTGAACCTAGTATGTTTGGTATGAAAGATGAAGCTTGAAAGCAGGGGAGTTCTTCTACTGAATGTTCAGAGAAACTCTTTCAAACATTCTAAACGACCAATTTCTCCACGTAATTTCTCAACTTGAATACAATGAGTAAGTTCTAAACATTTGAGATGTTTCATCTCATAAATGCTGTTCGGAAAATCTTGTAGAAGTGTACACTCGGATAAAATTAGACTTTCTAAACATTCCAATCTTCCAATATCCACAGATAACTCGACAATTTCCTACTGTTTAAAACAAGTAAACTTACTGTTTAAAACCTTGGTGCCAAAGTATAAAAACCAAAACTTGAACACCACTGTTACATAAGCTGAGAGTACCAAATAATGAATCAATTAATTGATTAGTATTTTGACCCTTCAAATTTCAGAAAAATTACTGCTCGTCAATTCCCTTGACACCAGTATAGTTGTCGAAAGTCAATGATCAGTTGATCTGACATTCTGACACAAATGGAAACATGGTTATGATAACTTTATCACTTGAACAATCTACCATGATTATATTCAAAATCGTATCAACATTCTACTATTTTCATCAATATAGCAGTTTGACTTTCTGAATAAGTCAACTCTGTAGGTTGATCATCATGCATTAACTCAAACCTTGAATGTTACTTGTATCTTTACACCATAAAAGGCAGTCAAACCCCACCGCTTTACTTGTATCTTTACACCATTTTTACCCCTAGTGCTACATGGAACAAGAAGTAATGTGGATTCATATGTTAGCTTCTTCCGTTGTTCCCGGCATCAAATTATGTCGGAAAGTGGCTATTCGCAAGTGATTGGCAGTGAAGTAACTTCGTATTCCTGAAACATGTTTAGTAGCTTTTCTCACTACCAGTAAACACTTTTTATATATATGTTCTTCAATAGTTTGACTTAAAAGTCAATTTTTTTTAATAATTTCAACCCATTGTAGAAGATATTTAATTATTTATGCAAATCAAAACTTTTCTTGAATTTGTTAGTAACACGAGCATCTTTAATATCATGTCAAGTCTCATTATTGTAATAATGAAAAATTGAAAATATTTTGACTTTATGAAGAAGTCAAAGTAAAGAACTATACCTTGATTCAAGAGTATAGAACTAGTACTTGATTCCTTGGACATATCTCCTTGTAGTCTGACTTTAAACGGCTAGCTGAAACCAAACAATTGAGGGTGGAGATTAACCTTCAACTGAGACGAACTAATGTATGATAATTTCTGGTCTAAGTAATATCAAGACGACCAAAAGCTATTACAAAAAGAACAACTGCTGCACCACCTGCATACAAGGTGAATTGTCTTTGTTTACTGAACCATAAATTGGTCATAATTGCAAGGTTTATCAAACATAAGACAAACTATAGAGAAAGGGGAAAGTACCTGTTATAAAAAGTTATCTATGCATTGACTTCTTTGGGCCTTTAGAGCTGTTCAAAATCATCACTCGATCACGGTACATGGGACTTCTGCTTTTGGTGCCTGTGCTATTCAAGGATTTATATGTAGCAGAATGTTTTAAAATCAGAGGTTTGTATCTTGGATGTAAAACCACATGACTCAAGAAGCTCTCTAGACCCAAAAATACGCAGACCTTTTATCCTAAAAATACTCTCTGGAAGATGACTAATGCCTGTTCCAGTGATAACCAACTCTTTTAAACATTCTAACCGTCCAATTTCCTCAGGCAATTCTGCAACTTTAAAACAATAACTGAGGTCGAGATTAACGAGCTTTGGACATTCAGCAGGAATCTGAAGTTTGACCAAATCAGAACAATAACGGACTCTTAGCGTCTCAAGATTTGGAGTAACCCCGAGGTGAAGGGTCCTCAACTTCTCTAAATAACTGAAGTCGAGAGATCTGAGTTTTGGACATTCAGCAGGAATCTGAAGTTTGACCAAATTAGCACAACCCGTGACTCTTAGCGTCTCAAGATTTGGAGTAACCCCGAGGTGAAGGGTCCTCAACTTCTTTAAACCACTGATGTCGAGAGATCTGAGTTTTGGACTTTCAGCAGGCATGTGTAATTTTTCCAATCTACCACATTTACGGATACGTAACTCCTTTAGATTTGGAGTAACCTGGAAATGAACTTCTACCAAATTATGACATTTTATAAGAATTAGTGTCTCAAGATTCGGAGCCACACTAAGGTCAAGGGTCCTCAATCTGTGTGAAAATTCAAGAATTAGGAACCTGAGCTTTAAAAAAGGCTGTGAAAAGCAACAAAAAATGGAAAGATAAATGTTAGTAATTGGTGTAATGAGTAACAAAAGAGGGTAAGATAAAAACTAGCAATTAATAAATTAATTATTCTACGTACCTTTTCTTCTCCATCTTTCCAAAGTTTATCCATTTTGCTCCAAGTCATTTCAAGTCCAACAAGATTATTTGGTTGAAATGTCTTCGGTAAACTTGAAAAAGGATAAAACTTCCATTTCAGAAATCGTAAGGCATTTGGAAGGTGTAGACTATCTTCATCAAACTTCCACTTGCTAACTTCCTCTTGAAATACATATGGTGGGGCATACACATAAAGAAATCTAAGTTCCTTCATGTTTGCGAGACCGTTCTTTAAAATTTCATAATTCAATACACCTGGTGCAAACAGACGTATACATTGTGTTGTTGCTTGGGTAGCCTGTAGGTAATTCAAATAGCAGTAGAGACCATGAGATTTGTTTCATTACAAACAAAATGCGAAGTTAATATTCTCGAATTGAAATGAAATGTTTAGGTTAGGATTTCTAATTTTTATAAAATTTGGGGATTTTTTGTTGTTTTCTATTAAATTAGAGGAATTGGATGAATGGTTTGTGTTATTTGAGTGTGAATTAAAAAAGTAGAAAGAGGGGAGTGACTGAAGGTGGTGGTCATGGTTTTTAGGGGTGGTGGTTTTGTGACGGTAGGATGGTGGATGGGTTTGATGACTGTTGGTAGATTCATAATGAGATAAGAATGAAGATAAAAGTAAGAAAATCTATATATGTGGTTTAAGTGAGAAAGAAAAAGAAAAGTGTATTTGACTGGTGATGTAAATGGCTTGTTGTCATGAAAGCTATTTGTGTATAAGACATAGAGTAAATTGTAGAAATCGTCTCTTTTGTGATTTGTTAAGATTGCAAAAATTGTTCACGGTCTTTCATATGTGCAGTGGCCTCCTTATGAAGAAAACTTGAGATTGATTTGGTCCTTTATTTATGAAACACCATAGACGATTTTTGCAATCTTGGCAAACCAGAAAAAGGCCGCCTGCATTTATGAAATTTTCAAACCGCATAGGACGTTTTTTGCAATACATTCTAATAGAATATATAAAAAGACAAACATACTTCACTTTTAACGGTCAATGTAAGTTAGCTTTAATAAATTTGGACCAAACTTGTAAGTGAGTGTTTCATTGTAGGACCAAATACAAGTATACTTACTTTTAGTTTAACAAAAATAACTAGATACTTACCGAGCCATTAGCCAATATATCTTCAATTTCCTCCTTAATCCATAACCGGCTATGTCTTTCAAGTTTATTGTAGTTCACACGACGAACAATATCCTTGCCCATTTCTTCTATATGGTCATGCATCCCCAACCTCTCATATTCTCCAGAAATAGTTATGAGAGATCTTTGCTCAAGAACTCTTAAGCCATTTCTAGCATGAAATCCACAACTTTCAAGCGCTCTAATTGCATTTTCTTTTGACCAACCTTTGAGTACGCATGCAACATCTAAGAATATTTGTTTGTAGTCATCTTCTAGATTCTTATAGCTTAATTCTAACTTTTCCAATGTTTCCTCTAAAGGAATTGTTTTTAGTCTTTCTAGGGTATCTATCCACTCATGCTTATTTTGACCATATAGCTTGGCACCCAAAACTTCGATCGTTAGGGGAAGACCACCAGCATATGTTACAACCTGTCTTGATAGCTCTTCGTACCCTTCAATCGGAATATCCCTTTTAAATGCATTCTTACTCAAGAGACAAATCGCTTCTGCATGCGATAACATGTTGGCGTCAATGAACTTCACTTTATGGGGTGACAGGACTTGCTTATCTCGTGTAGTAATGATAACTCTGCTTCCAAATTTAAACCAGTCAGGTTCACCTACTAATGCCTCAAGTTGTTTTCTATCATCAACATCATCTAGAACAATAAGAACTTTTCTCCCACGTATCATCCTTTTCATCATGTTTGTTCCTTCATGAACACTACTTACAGTGATGTTTTTATTACTTAACACCCTTGAAAGAACTTGTTGTTGCAACTTATTCAAACCATCCACAGGGGATTTTGAAACTTCCCTTACATTTTCAACAAAGGCTTTACTGTCGAACTGAATGGATATTCGATCAAAAACAGCTCTTGCCAAAGTTGTCTTCCCCGCACCTCCCATCCCCCATATCCCAATCATGCGGACATCATCAGCATCAAGTTCTAAAGATGAAATAAAATCTTCTATTCGTGTCTCCATGCCTACTAACTTTTTGTTAACACTCGGACTACTGGAACATATCTTTTTGAAAATATTGTCAACAATTATTTGGATTAATTTGGATTCATCCCTGTAACAATGAAGAAGATCAAACTAATTAATAATTATCAAGAAGATCTAACATTAATTCATATAGCAGATAAATTACGAATAATTACCCATTAGTTGTCTTCTTCGACTCCCACCCAGCTAGATCGGCTGCTTCTTTTAAAGCCTTCCTCCATTTCCCAGCAGCTTCTTTATTTTCATGTTTTTTAAAAGCTTCTTTAACAGCCCCACTTTGCTTTCGGATTTCTGTGGGCTCCACATCATAAAAGACTGGGTAAGCAGTCTGCTCACTCGCCTTCCGACAGTCCATAATCTTGACAAGCTCGTCTAAGCACCAAGATGAACCAGCATAGTCCTTAGAGAACACGATAATGAAGAATCTTGAGTCTTCAATGGATTTGATGAGCTGGGTGTCGATCGTTTCCCCTTTTTCAATTTTCTCATCGTCTTTGTAAGTTTGAATCCCATTTTGCACAAGAGCTTTATAAAGATGACTAACAAAGTTGTTACGAGTGTCTTCACCTCTAAAGCTTAAAAAAACATCATACTTGAAACTCTTTTGAATGGATGAAGTTGAAGTGGACACCATTATTTTTGGTGCAGGTGAGTTAGAAGAAGACGTCGTTGTATAAAAGTAATAGATAAAGACCATTAGCATTAGTAGAAGCATAATCACTGTTAATGAAGTTATGGATGTAGGATCGTAGAAACGTAATATCTTGCTTAAAAAAACATCATACTTGAAGCTCTTTTGAGTGGATGAAGTTGAAGGTGAAGCCATTGAAGTTACTGTTGAAGGATTGTATGAGGCAGCTGGATGAGATGAATAACCGCTAATTTCTAGAGCAATGATCAACAAGCCAATCCTAATGTGAAGGCAACTGTGTTTTTGACTACTTATTTGGTCAAATGAAATAATGTTTCGTACTGATCAAACAAAAGTTGCATTTATGATCCTTCTTGTATTCAAGTTGAGATAAACAAAGATCACAAAAAGATAAAATTAAAACTTAATTTTCAAAATAAAATATTTTAAAAAATGATTTATCGTAACGCTAAAAAGAAAACCTGTCTTTTTGCAAAATGTATATTTGATCAAGGTCCAAAACATTTTATTTGTTATAGCAGATTGTAAGACAAGAAAAACATGATTAATTTACCAAGACATGATCAAACGTGGCTATTTCTTTGTTTCTTAAATGATATCATTACCTAAATTTTAATGGATAACATTTTAAACTAGCTTATCGGAATCATTAATCATGCTAAGAGTAACTATGTTTTTTTTAACAGAGATTTCATTTCACTCCTCACAAATTGAGGTAATTTGAACACAACAAGTTACATTGAACATAATGGGGCAAAATCTAAACCGACTTGCCAAACAAAATACACAAGGTAACTAGTTAAGCCAAAACAAGACATACACCATAATAGTTATGACAGACTACATCAACACCATACAAGGGTAGGGGGAATCACCAGAGTAAGCTTTTGGTAGACACAACCATATGAAGGTGTAGCTTGACAAAAGTACATAAAGTACATAAAACATACAAAGAAGATAAAACTAAGCATCCTAAAAGGAGCCAGACCTAAACCTAACAAATCTAAAGTCGAAACCCAAGGCAGCATCAAGCCATCGATGACGGACCACAACAGATCTGAGCAGAGGAGACCGAAGGCAACTGATCTGAGCAGAATAGCGGTGGCGGCATCGAACGGCGGCAGCGAGCGGCGGCAGTTAGGAGATGACAGATCTGTGGGTAAGAACTTTTATTGAAGGAAGGGGAAAGTACAAAAGAGGTCCGGACGGCCGGCCGAAGCCGACCGCCGAATTTATTTAGAGGGAGAGTGGAGTTAGGTCGGAGGATATTTTAGAGAGAGGTAGGAGAAAAATTTTAGAGAAGTTCCCTTTAATAGTAACTATGTTATTCACATGAATCTTAACTACTACACAAACAAACCATATAATCCGCATTAAGGCCGGAGGACTATTACTTTTAAACTTCAAGTTGTACACCTATTTATTTATTTTATTCCAACCAAGAAATAGTAAGCTCTTGTCGGGGTTTTTATTATAATTTATTTGATTTGTGAGATATGTTTGTATAACATTGATATTTTTATATTCACATGAATCTTAACTACTACACAAACAAACCATATAATCCGCATTGAGGCTGGAGGACTATTACTTTTAAACTTCAAATTATACATCTATTTATTTATTTTATTCCAACCAAGAAATAGTAAGCTCTTGTCGGGGTTTTTATTATAATTTATTTGATTTGTGAGATATGTTTGTATAACATTGATATTTTTATATTTTTCGTTAAGTGGTGACCTTAAAATGTAAAAAAGAGGTGAGTTTGGTGATGTAATGAATAGTGATGTGATGCAAAGCTCATGTAAACCTAGTGAAAGTGATGACCATAATATCTAGCCTAATCATAATATTCAAATACATGTTCCAAACATGTCTCTTACACATCAAAATACAACCTGTCATAGTTACCGATGTGTCTTTTACACATGAAAATACAACTTGTCATATAGTTACACCTAAACGGAGATTTTTTGCTTGTCTTGTTAAGTAAATATCAACACAAATTTATATTTATATTCATAGTTATATATTCTAATATAATAAATTATAAGTGTCTTAAAATCTTAGTAAACTCACTAATGATGATGTATCATGTATCATTCGGTTAATAAGTTTCATAGTTGATACGATGTTTTGAAACCTAGTTTGATTCGATCGGTTGAACCATTTTCAGTCGAAAAACAATTCGATATGAACCAAT
Organism: Artemisia argyi; assembly: GCA_030686995.1. Taxonomy (NCBI): domain Eukaryota; kingdom Viridiplantae; phylum Streptophyta; class Magnoliopsida; order Asterales; family Asteraceae; genus Artemisia; species Artemisia argyi. Next base: position 230,303,757 of record CM060701.1, read on the forward strand.
TCGGTTCTTGAGGTTTGAAAACCCAATTTGCTCCGCGGGATTTCATGTGATTCGGGTTAACCCGATTCACTAAAACTAATCGGATTTTGTAGCTTTCTTTTTAAAAATTATTTATATGAAAAACAATTTTTTTCATAAGTGATAAACTCGGAATCGACACAACCACTAGTCAAGCACTTTTGTCTTTTTAGAAAAACTAAGTGGATATTCTTATTGACGAGGATGAAGATCATTGTGAACTTTGTTTGTTAAGTGATTGTAGACTTAATGCATGTCATGCTTCAATTACTTAACAATAAGGTGTTTATATAATAATTTTTCATACTATCTATACTACATATAAAGGAAAAATAGTCAATCTTGAAAAGTGAAAAATTGAAAAGTTAAGTAATGTGAAATTTGAAAAATCTTATTAAAGGAAATTATGAAATGTAATTAATACTTTTATTAAAACACCCAATTACTTAAAAGTACAATGATTTATTCACATTGTACAACCAAATAAAAACAAATCTACCAAATTAAATACAACCAATTAATACAAATCACAAACCGGGTTGACCCGGGACGCTTCAAACCCGACGAGTTGAACCGGTTTAATTTGACCCGTTTTCGACCCAACCTAGCAAGTTGACCCGGTTTAAATCGACCAATTTTTCGACCGAAACGGTTCAACCGGTTGAACCACCCGGGTCAAACCGGGTTTCAAAACATTATGTTTAATTCCCAAATCTTCAAACTTTTATTATTTTTCATTCATAACCTATAAACTTTTTTTTATGAATAAACAATTTGTCGCTATAAAATCTCGTTGCTATGCACGGGTACTCGTCTAGTATTTATAATAGATACTGTACATTCAAATTAATCGAGATGACGCATAATTGTTGTTTTATAAACTTATGTTGTGATTGCTATTGGACACTTCAGAATTTGTGTGTGTTTGGTATAAAATTATGCATGTTTATACACGTTTGGGTATTTAAGCTATTGCAGTTTTTTTCAACTGAAGACCGGGCCGTGATTGAAACTTTCATACTAGTGATCCAATGACTCGATTATTTCAATTAAAGACATGGTGTTTAAGAAATTGGTTTAATGGTACATCATACACGTAAATAATGTTATAAACAAGGATTTTGCATGCTGCACTTTATTGAAGTTTTTTTTTTACTTTTTCCACTTCTTAAGGTTTTACACTAGGGTAAAATAACACTCGCCACAATATTATTTTATTAAGAGTAAAGTCTAAAATACATTTTCGTGGTTTGCTCATTGTTGCACAATACATTCATGTGGTTTTTTTTTGCACACAAACACCCATCCGTTAGTAAAGTCATGCACTATACATCCCTCCGTTAGTAAAGTCAGCCATACATAAATGAGGACTAACGGTGCAAATTATTTCTTCGCTATCTTTTAATGCGATAGAAAATATTTGTATCGTTAGTCTTTAAGACTAGCAATGCAATTTTTTTTTTTTTTTGAAATAAATTATAAAGGGGCAAGCAAGGCTCGAACTCGGGCCTCATGCTTTAAAAAAGGGCGTCCAGAGGTGTTAATGTCGTATTTCATATTTGTTTTAACCATTTTTTGATGAATTTATAGTATATTAACCGATTTTAGTTTGGGCCGGCTGGTTCTTGGGGCGGAGCCAGATCCGTTGGACTCGTTTTTTCGTGCTCTTTTTTGTGTGGATCTGGCTGTGATTTCTCCTCTCGTGGGTTTGAGTAGTCAGGGTTTACAGTTGGATAGGCTGTTTTGAAAGCCGTCTCATGCAAAGTGACAAAAAAACGAGTAAACATGCATTGAAAATTAACACCTATTTAATCCTTTCGCGTTTGATACACGTGGTTTTCTTTCTCGTGAGGTGGTGGAGCTACTCAACAGTGTCTAACGAATTATAAACAATAATGTTATGACACTAGGATCCACAAATGTTCTTGCTAAAACAATTAATTTTGCAATCAATAAACGGTTAACGGCGCAACTTATTGCTCATTTGCCTTTCACCGCTATGTAAGTTATATTTTGATCGGATATTAGAAAGGAACCTGACAAGGATACGTATGAAATAAGTGTAATGGATGATAGTAAGAGACATATATTCAAATATTAAATAAAATTTACCAATTAAAGAATATAATAAAACGGTAAAATTTATCATAATATTCAGTTCATTTTAGCCATAATTCAATATCCTTTTTAATGGTAGCCTTGTTTTTAAACAAGGGATAATTTCATGTATACTCAAGTCTAGATATGAAAATTTGTTATATACACTTAAAATACATGTTTTGAATGCATGATATACAATATATTTAGAGTATATTTTAAATATGTCATTATAATGTTTTAGTAGGTTATATATGAAAGGGAAAATCTTACCTGCATTAAAATACAGGTAACTTACCTGCATTCCTTTGTAAAATTTTTAAAAAGTTTACAATTAAGCCTCTATATTTTCATGGTTCTCTTTATTTAGTCCTTGTCCCCCTCTTTTTTTCAAAGAAATGCAGGTAAAATATCCCCTATATGAAATTGACCTCAAACAAATATTTTATTGTTTTTTAAGTATTTGCCGAATAATGATTTCTCTCGTGCAATCATTTTGGTATTTGTTAAATGTTGATAGTTATTTAGGTAATGTATTTTTTTTATTTGCCAAATGTATAATGGTACAATATGACAATCCATGTGTGAATCTACACTTCTAGATAAGGGTTTAGCTTCTTAATAGGGGAGAGATGAATAATACTTTTAGGCCCGCACCATCTCCAATAAGTGAAAGTAAAAGAGAGAGAGAAAAAAAAAAAAAAAAAAAAAAAAAAAAAAAAAAAAAAAACGCTTAGTTGCTTACTATATACGGAGTATGTATTTTCTAATTTTTACTCTTCACAAGTTTAACACACCAAACACTAAGCAATTCAAAATAAGGTATGATATCCAATGACGGACCCTGCACTGTTTTACAAAACATCGATGGAATTTTAATTTGTGGTGTTAACTTTTGAAAAAAAAAAAAAAAAAAAAAAAAAAAAAAAAAAAAACTCAAATTTCAGTTTCTTACTAGCATTTGGACAAAAAAAAAATTGCATTTCTAAAACTTGCTTAGAGGATCTCTTAATAAGGAAAAATTAGACTCAGTTTATGTTAAACTCAATCTTTTCATTAAAGTCGCAATTTTTGTTTACATTTTTTTTTTCTTATACGAAGAGTATAATTTTTAAACCGATCACTTTTAATCCTAATTCCGTTACTAATGATAACCGTTAGTCAAGATTAGCTACTGTGATTTCTTTTCGTATAAACAACCACAACTAAACCAAAACATGACTACTCTCGTTAAGTCAACAACATGCAAGTTTAGGTTTACTTAATTCACTCGTGTAATGATGAAGAGACATAGTGTATATTTATCATTTAAGAATTGCTATAAAAGTAAATATAAAAAAGCAACAGAAAACAATGGAAAGTATAAAAGCAAGCATACATAACGTAAATGGTGATCACTATATATGTAAAATAACATTTATAAAAGAATACCTGTGAGATTTGCTTTCTTTATGATCCTCTCCTTTGCAAAAACAAGTGTTCAAATTTTGATTGATATGTCTGAAAGTTGTGAATAAAAATGAGTTTAAGATACAGCCTATTTATATAAATTTACGCTCCGTTCTCGAGTTAAATTAAGAGTGAAATGTAAAGAAAATGAAAATAAAGAAAAGAAATGGAGTGGAGATGAAAGAGAGATAGATGTTTATTTGTGTTCTCAAGTATTAGTGAAATAAGAAGAAAGAAAATGAAAGAATGTTATACATTTACAATAATACATTTACAATAATGCAAGGATGATTTGGACTTTTTACTACTAATTATTTTGTCTCTTTCACTTTCATCCCAAATATGGGGTGAAAGTGATTAGTCAAAAATCCACTAGTGCTCTTTCCTTTTCATTTACTTTCACTTTCACTTTTATGGCCAAAAAAACTCAAGAACACACAAATTTTATGTTTCACTCAATTTCATTCACTTTCACTCCTAAAATAAAACTAGAGAACATAGTGTTAAGGCTAGTGTTGACCGGACCCTCCCCTATTTTTTAGCCCGACCCCCCTAGTTTTTTTTGTTTTTTTTTTATTTTTATAATTTTGTTTATATCAAAAAACTATAAACCTCAAAGTACGGGACAGAAAATATAAAGTTTAATATGTCAAATGCTTAAAACTGTCAAAAATACGGAACAGAAACTGACAAAAAGTTGTGCTGTACTGGAAGAAAGTGAGGGACAAAAGGGGACAAGAGAGGGACAGGGGTGGGCCACCCTCGTCCGGTCAACATATCCCAAATTTAATACGTAGTACTATTATCTTTTATATCCATTACATGTTTTAAAAAGTCTTTAGTCCAAGCTTTAATTATGAGAAAATAACCAAAGCAAAATTCCAAGCCATATATATGAGCTGCCATTTGAGATACGTTATCCGATTACATGGCCTAATTCTAGATAGAATTTTATTATTATTATATTTTTTTGTTACAATTCTTTATATTATATGAAATCTTCAAAACGAGTCTAGCTTTAACAAAAAAATACACGTGAATTTTTTTTTTAAAAAAACACGATTTTTTTTTAAAGAAAAAAAAATGAATTAAAAAAACATTTATTAAAAAAAAGAAAAAAAAAAGTATCAATAGAAAGGGGAAAAAAGCGTGAATAGAAAAGAATAGAAAAAAAAATAAAAAAAAATAAAGCCGTGAATAGAAAAGAAAGACAAAAACAAAAGAAAAAACGTGAATAAAAAAAAGAGGAAAAAAAGAGAAAAACAATGAATAAATTAAAAACAAAAAACAAAAAACAAAAAGACGAGAAAAAGACATGGACTTAGGTTTCATATTTTAGGTTAATCTCAACCATTAGATCAAATTAGATTGAAGGTAGGGATTTGTCCCTCAGTATGCAACAGAAACTTAGGATGCGTTTGGTATCTCACTATGAAATGAGACTATAACTATGAAAGTTATTAAATGTGTTTGTTTAAGATTAGGGGGCCCACTACTATGATGGTAATGAATGACAGATATAATTCATACTTCATATACATCAAGAAAGCTAAATATGGATCTTTCATAGGTGAGGAACTCACCACTACTATCAAACTCATACACATTGTTATTTTGAAGCATACCAAACGCACCCTTAGTCCCTAAATGAACTTTTCTCTCTTTTTTTTTTTTTTTTTTTGAACGGCAAATTTCTTAATTTTTTATGTCAGAATCGCACCTGCCTCAAAGGCAGGCCCTCATCCACCACTGGCCAGACATACGTTGTCTTAACCGGGCCCGCGCTGGAGACAATGGAGAATCATTGGCGTCCTCCGGGAAACCGGACCGCTTCCACACAAGTTACCTTGCTAGAGTAATGGCCGGATGAAAACCGGGATTTGGCTCAGATTCAAACCGAAGTTCAAATCTTCATTGCTGAGTATCAACTGCCCTTGAGTCGCTCAAATGAAAATTTCCCGATCGGTCACCCAACTGGTACTACTTTACGAGGAGCACACTTAACTTAATAAGTGTCACCCACTAGACCACAAGGTAGTTGATTATCTTTGATATCCATTCAAATTTGATGGTTGTTCCAAAGGACCCACAGGTTTTAATGTTGACGCCAAAAGTCTTTAGTCCAAGCTTTAAAATTATGAGAAAATAACCCAAGCAAAATTCTAAGCCATATATATCAGCTGCCATTTGAGATACGTTATCCGATTACATGGCCCAATTCTAGATAGAATTACCGTTAATCTTTGCTAATTCTGGAATAGTTTTAGGACGTGTTTGTGGTTTTGTTATTGACGATTTGTGTAGGCTAATGATTTGCACACTCTCATTTTTAATTTGCACATTCCAAATTGTGCTTTAAGCAATTGTTAATTTATCATATGCTACTTTTAAAAATTGTACATTGGAATGTGTGGATCAAAATTAAAAGTGTGTCAATCAACACTCATTTGTGTGTGAAAGTTGGAGTAGTTTTCTTTCAAAAGTAAGGTGCTGTTTGGTTGCCAGGTATGGTAGGATTTGAATGAAAGAAAGTGTAAATCCTTTGTTTGTTTTCTCATTGTGGGCCCATATAATGGGATTCAACAATCAAAAATTGATAGATTTGATTCCTCAACAAAAAGCTCGGTATCAAAAAAATTACCCCATTTTAATAGTTTTTTTTTGTCCTTATTCAATATAAGTGGACCCCATATCTCACATTCCTTTTTTATATATACTCAAATTTATATACACAACCTTTTAAAAAAATAAATTATCTATTTTATAATATTTTTTCTCTCTCTTACATCAAATAAAATATATTTTCTCTCTCTTAATTTTCTCTCTCATACTTTTTCCTCCAACCTTTCTCAAATCTTTCAAACCTTTCCCAAATTCAAATCCAATTCCAATCCCACTTGCGAACCAAACGCACCCTAAATTACATATTTTTCGTTTTTATTTGAGTCCTTGTTCATGTTCTTGTGTATATGATAAATAAATAAATTGATAAAAATATTTGAAAGTTAAAGTGAAAGAAGAAAATGGGTATTTTAATTATTTAATTTTCGTCAAATTAAATATGCAATTTTAAGTTTAAAATAAGGATGTTCGCAATTTGGATGGTAACCAAATTATTGGCCAAATCACAAGGACCAAAAATGAAATTGATTCAGCGATAAATAAAAGGAAGTGATTGACATATTACAAAAATTTATTGGGACACTCAGGGCTGTTTGTTTTGTTTTTTTATTAAGTCATGTTAAATTAAAGTGTCTGTCTAAATATATCTTGTCTGTTTGTAGATAAATAAATGGTTGTTTGTTTTGTGTACTGAATAAAATGTCTGAATTAGAAAAAATGAGTGTTGATACCCGCGCGTTGCTGCGGGATTCTTTTGTTGCCGTTAATTACTTAACGTGAAGTTAGTTACCTAGGACTGACTTTGCAATTGATGTATAACATGAAGGACCATTTATGTAAATTATGTGAGGATTAAAGTTGCAATGAACCGTTGAGATAAAGGACAAAGTGCGTAATTTTTTTTAAATGTTAAAGTAACGGTCGTTAGTTAACAGCCGTTAAATAACTAACGACCATTAGTACTAAAAAAAAAGTTACTGTAGCAACCACTGTAGCAAGCACTGTAGCAGCTGGTCGCACCCATCATCCTCCCCTCTTTTAGTATATATATATAATTACCATTATACCCTTTTATTTAAAATAAGGTTAAGAAGTGAGAGGGTGAAAATGTAAAATTAAAATAAAAGGGAAGGACTTAATTTGGAGACCCTCATCTCCCTGGATTTTTCTAGAAGGTCGTATGTTAGTTTTAAGCAATAAACAAACATCCATTTGATGAGTTAATTAACTTACCTATTTTTGAATTAAGACACTTTAAGTTGTTATCATATACTACCTCAATGTATAATCAATTAAAGCTGATTATACTTAAAATAAAAGTGCTTACTGCATAGTGCATACAGTGGTGCGTCTCAATAGATATTTGGACTCCAGGTCTTAACATGTCCTAACATGTACCCAATTGCATAGTACATTTTTTCCTTTAACAGGTCTTAACAGGTACCCAATTTGCCAGCTCTAATTTGGAGTGTGTCAACCACTTATCTACAATAAAAGTTGTGAAGAAAAATAAGTTTAAGATATAGCATATTTATATAAATGTAATACTATTATCTTTTATATCTATTCAAATTTGATGGCGCCTACACGTTTTAAACAACGGTGTATTGTTGTTTACCTTGTTATTTTCTGAGAGCGTTTAAAAACAGATAGTATTCAATAATGAAAAATCCAACTCTTTTTTTTTTCTTTTTTTTTTTTTTTTTTTTTTTTTTTTTTTTTTTTTATCAATTTGAACCCAATAAAAATTCCAAAGCCCAAATGTCATAAAAACCGAAAATAAGTGGCTGCTGTAGTTTACTTAACGGTTGCTGACGTGGCACTTTCTCAGCATCATTTAATTTTTTAAACTCTCATCACTTTATTCAACTTCATTTATTTTAACAGTCATGCATTCAATATCAGTGCCTAATCTTCCTTGTCCGTACAGTAACCGGAAACTGAACGAAACTCGTCTCATCATCATCATGGCAGAATTACAGCCGTGAGTGAAGCTTCGGAGGTTGTTTTTGCTCCGGGTGATCCGGAGATTACATGGCAGATTGTTGTTGGAACTATTGGTATGTTTTGTTAACGTGACATGTTTAAGGTTATTCGTGGGCTTTTGGGCTTGTTTGATTTCGGCTTATATTTCGTAAGTCTAAATATTTTTCGGCTTGTTTCGAGACTTACGGGCTTATACAAGCTTAATATGAATAAGCTTGTATTAATGGGTAAGCCCATAAGTCTCAAAACAAGCTAAATAATATTTAGACTTGTGAAATATGAGCCGAAATCGAATAAGCTCGTAAATAAGCCCACGAATAATAAACTTAGACAAGGTGCTCGTCTTACCTTATCAAGTGGGCTTATCAGCTTATATAAATCTTGAAAAACTCGTAAGCTCATTTTTCTGGCTTATGATGTTAAGCTTATGACCTTAGACATAAGCTCATAAGGAAAAAAAGAAAGTGGACTTACGAGCTTTTCGAATTTTAGTTTATTTGAGTTTGAATGTTTTTTTATTTGTGCTTGGTTTTTGGGATTTGTAGCTGGAGTTACGCCGTTTGTGGTTGCTGGAATCGAATTTAGCAATAGAATTGTAAGTTCATTATGTCATTATTGTGTAATGAGTCACGAGCCAAGTTTGAGCTTGACTTGTTGGCTGTTTAAATAAATGAGCTAGAGGTTGAGCTTCTGAAGCTCCATACATATTGCTTGATTAGCTAGGCTCACGAGTCACGAGCCTAAATAATTTTTATTTTCTTTACTATATAAAATAAGTTAAGTATGTCTCTATGTATACGGTTAATTAAGAGGTACCAATTACTAATATATACATTTCCCGTCCCTTTGATGAATATTGAAGCATCCCGCGACAACGTGTGGGTTTAAAACCTTGTTATTGACATAGCATAGCCATTTTGAAAATGTCAAAGTTAATTAGGCTTGAAACTCGACCCCACTACAAGACAAATAAATATCTTAGGGGCTGTTTATATTTTGCTTAATAGATGTTTGGTAACAATTCCTTCTTCAGACAGACACCCTACAAGACAAATAAATACAGGTAAAGACCATCTCACCCTCGTTTCTCTTTTCACCTTTACCTAACTTTCTTTCTCCCAAATCGCAATCAACCTTTGACAGTTACCACCACGTCACCGACTCACCGGTCTGCCACCTCCATTTCTCTTTTACCACCTCCACTTCATTGTCTTCTAGAAGGCTAGATACAAACACCCCTTGTCTACAAATTTTAATTTGTGTATATTTTCCATCAACTGACTTCCAAAAAAAGTTAAATAGATTGCTGGGTAAGTGTTCCGGTTGCTTTCCTGTCGGCTCACTATCTTGATTGTTTCATTACATCCTGGTCCCTATTATCGATGGAATTCTAGACTTATCAATTTGTGTAAGATTCTGTTAGAATGTTGGACTTGAAATGAAAGTGATGTTTTTTTTTTTTTTTTTTTTTTTTTTTTTTTTTTTTTTTTTTTAGTTTTCTAGTTGCCTAATTTTGTCTGCGAGTCACCCTCGCGCTTATAAACGTTGGGATATTCAAAAGGGAGATGATTGGCACACTCCAACTTTTTATTTGCACACTCAACTGTACAAGTAGTTAATGCAGAAAATTAATACAGTACAAGTCTGGCATGCATGAATTTGAGTGTGCCAATCAATTAGTGATGTGTGCAAATCATTTCCCTATTCAAAATGATAAGAATGGTTTTATGTGAGAAGAAAGAAAAGAATGTTTATGACAAAACTGGTGAATTAAAGAAAGAGGGTAGAATGGTCATTTGCTGCTGGTAAAAAGATTTATTTAGCAGAAAAAGAAACAAGTTTTTTCTAACACTTCTTGTTACAAATAACCCATATTTATGTAGACAGATACTAAATTTGTTGATGCATAATCTGGCACGGACTTATTCAACGACTCTCCTTGGGCCGTTAGTCGTCTTCATAAGCCCTAAGTAGACCTGTACAACAAAAGAGAACCCGTTAGGAGTGGACCCGAGGCCGTAGCCCCGGGATCCACCTCCGACGGTCAAGTTAGTATGCGATGCGCGGAGCATATAATAGCTATTAGGTTTAGGATAACCTGTTATGAGATGTTGTGAATGGAACCCCAGCCCTATATTTATAAGGCATGGATTAGGGTTTAGGCATAGTGTGGGCCGCTGGCTACCCGGGCCTGGCCCATTCCTGGCCCAGTCCGGACCATACATCCACAAAGTGCGTAAAGTGGGCCGCTGGCTACCCGGGCCTGGCCCATTCCTGGCCCAGTCCGGACCATACGTCCACAAGCCCCCGAGTTTAGTATGACATAGCGCATGGCTATGTTATGCTAAACTTAAGTTCTATTCATGGCTGCGTAGGGACAATCAACCAAATGCGATGGTACGCAATGGGTTCATGTGTGCGTAAGGGACGGATCATACTGCGCAGTCCCCATGCGATAATGCGCACCGGGATTGCGATTGTGATTGTCTCACAATTGTGAAGGTGTCCGTGGCGAAGGTGGATTCCTCATGCTGTATCCTGGGTAAGGGCGTACCTTTTGTACCAGTAGCGATGCAACATGGTGCGACAGAAGACGTGCTCCTGTGGCAGAGGTGCGCGTTGTCCGCGACAAAAGTGTGCGTTGTCCGCAACAAAGATGTGCGCAGTGCGCAGAGGTGCGCGCTGTTTGCGCGTCTTTACAACCGACAGAGAACGTCTCCCCTGCGGCAAGATGGTGCGAATTGTTTAAATCCGTCTTTGTACCAGGCCTGCAGTACCTCTTACGTACGATCTGCTTCCAAATATACCTGCGTAACGCTGTCGCGCGCAGTGGTATTATATACCCTGGTAGCCCCCCAAGTTTGATGGTGCTACTCGTGTGGGAGCATTAAACTTAATTTATCCTGAAAAAACACTTAATGCAAACATTAAAAGTATATGCCGCGAATCGCGACATATAAAACTTAATAAAGTAAAAGATAAGCGCGTAGCAAAAGATAAACGCTGTCGCGCGCAGTGGTATTATATACCCTGGTAGCCCCCCAAGTTTGATGGTGCTACTCGTGTGGGAGCATTAAACTTAATTTATCCTGAAAAAACACTTAATGCAAACATTAAAAGTATATGCCGCGAATCGCGACATATAAAACTTAATAAAGTAAAAGATAAGCGCGTAGCAAAAATATAGCACATAGCATATAATAAATAAATAAAAGAAGTAGTAGCGTGAATTACACCTAACGTGAGGTTTTACGTACTACGTAAAAGAAGGTAGCGCGTAGCTAATAAATAAAAGGAATGCGTGCATGGCGATTAATTGATCTTTTTATTTTTTTATTATAATAAAAATAATGGCGCGGATGGACGTACCATGACCGCGACTAATAATTTCTGTTGCACGCACAGACGCAGATAGATTTATCGTGACCGCATAGACTCTAACGTTTTTGGATGATCGCAGTTGACCACGGCTTTCGTCCAGTGCCTGTATGTAACAGTGCAGTGCGCTCATGGCGATTGACTAGCATCGTGGTGCCTGTATATGACAGTGCGCGCATGGTGCCAATCTGCGAAGATTTCCGAACGCATGGACTAACGCGGGTAGATTTATCGCCACTGTGCTGTTTCGCGGCTAAAAGATAAAATATGTCCGATCGTGCGGATTTAATGCGCTCGTAGCGATAGATAAAATCGTGTTTTATCCAGGTAAAAAGATTTATGTAAAATCTTTTGAATCTTTAAAAGATAAAATAGGTCCGATCGCGCGGACTTAGAATATTATAGGTAAAATCGTGTTTACCAAGTTAAAAAATTTATGTAAAATCTTTTCGATATTTAAAAGATATGTACAAAATATTATTGATATCTTGTTAAATTTTAGAAAATATTGTTAAAGATATCAAGGTAATATTGGTAATATTATTGGTAATATTGTTACCAATTAAAAATATTAGATATATGTCCATGCGTATTAATTAACAGAGTTGTACTTATCATATTGCAAATCATGTGGGTACTGGACGTGTGGTTCCCACGAATTACTGCTTTTAAATCATGTATGACGTATCACCTAATTCACATGTAGCTCAAAGTAATATATTACGCATGTCTCACGCTGCGCAATCTTCTTGAGTGAAAAATAAAAACGCAGGGGTTTTAGAGTTACCGACTTTAGAAATTGATTTCTGCTTTTCGGTAATATGAGAACACGAAACTTGTCGTAATCGCGGTCCCACGGATGGTGCCAACTTGTTGATGCATAATCTGGCACGGACTTATTCAACGACTCTCCTTGGGCCGTTAGTCGTCTTCATAAGCCCTAAGTAGACCTGTACAACAAAAGAGAACCCGTTAGGAGTGGACCCGAGGCCGTAGCCCCGGGATCCACCTCCGACGGTCAAGTTAGTATGCGATGCGCGGAGCATATAATAGCTATTAGGTTTAGGATAACCTGTTATGAGATGTTGTGAATGGAACCCCAGCCCTATATTTATAAGGCATGGATTAGGGTTTAGGCATAGTGTGGGCCGCTGGCTACCCGGGCCTGGCCCATTCCTGGCCCAGTCCGGACCATAAATCCACAAAGTGCGTAAAGTGGGCCGCTGGCTACCCGGGCCTGGCCCATTCCTGGCCCAGTCCGGACCATACGTCCACAAGCCCCCGAGTTTAGTATGACATAGCGCATGGCTATGTTATGCTAAACTTAAGTTCTATTCATGGCTGCGTAGGGACAATCAACCAAATGCGATGGTACGCAATGGGTTCATGTGTGCGTAAGGGACGGATCATACTGCGCAGTCCCCATGCGATAATGCGCACCGGGATTGCGATTGTGATTGTCTCACAATTGTGAAGGTGTCCGTGGCGAAGGTGGATTCCTCATGCTGTATCCTGGGTAAGGGCGTACCTTTTGTACCAGTAGCGATGCAACATGGTGCGACAGAAGACGTGCTCCTGTGGCAGAGGTGCGCGTTGTCCGCGACAAAAGTGTGCGTTGTCCGCAACAAAGATGTGCGCAGTGCGCAGAGGTGCGCGCTGTTTGCGCGTCTTTACAACCGACAGAGAACGTCTCCCCTGCGGCAAGATGGTGCGAATTGTTTAAATCCGTCTTTGTACCAGGCCTGCAGTACCTCTTACGTACGATCTGCTTCCAAATATACCTGCGTAACGCTGTCGCGCGCAGTGGTATTATATACCCTGGTAGCCCCCCAAGTTTGATGGTGCTACTCGTGTGGGAGCATTAAACTTAATTTATCCTGAAAAAACACTTAATGCAAACATTAAAAGTATATGCCGCGAATCGCGACATATAAAACTTAATAAAGTAAAAGATAAGCGCGTAGCAAAAATATAGCACATAGCATATAATAAATAAATAAAAGAAGTAGTAGCGTGAATTACACCTAACGTGAGGTTTTACGTACTACGTAAAAGAAGGTAGCGCGTAGCTAATAAATAAAAGGAATGCGTGCATGGCGATTAATTGATCTTTTTATTTTTTTATTATAATAAAAATAATGGCGCGGATGGACGTACCATGACCGCGACTAATAATTTCTGTTGCACGCACAGACGCAGATAGATTTATCGTGACCGCATAGACTCTAACGTTTTTGGATGATCGCAGTTGACCACGGCTTTCGTCCAGTGCCTGTATGTAACAGTGCAGTGCGCTCATGGCGATTGACTAGCATCGTGGTGCCTGTATATGACAGTGCGCGCATGGTGCCAATCTGCGAAGATTTCCGAACGCATGGACTAACGCGGGTAGATTTATCGCTACTGTGCTGTTTCGCGGCTAAAAGATAAAATATGTCCGATCGTGCGGATTTAATGCGCTCGTAGCGATAGATAAAATCGTGTTTTATCCAGGTAAAAAGATTTATGTAAAATCTTTTGAATCTTTAAAAGATAAAATAGGTCCGATCGCGCGGACTTAGAATATTATAGGTAAAATCGTGTTTACCAAGTTAAAAAATTTATGTAAAATCTTTTCGATATTTAAAAGATATGTACAAAATATTATTGATATCTTGTTAAATTTTAGAAAATATTGTTAAAGATATCAAGGTAATATTGGTAATATTATTGGTAATATTGTTACCAATTAAAAATATTAGATATATGTCCATGCGTATTAATTAACAGAGTTGTACTTATCATATTGCAAATCATGTGGGTACTGGACGTGTGGTTCCCACGAATTACTGCTTTTAAATCATGTATGACGTATCACCTAATTCACATGTAGCTCAAAGTAATATATTACGCATGTCTCACGCTGCGCAATCTTCTTGAGTGAAAAATAAAAACGCAGGGGTTTTAGAGTTACCGACTTTAGAAATTGATTTCTGCTTTTCGGTAATATGAGAACACGAAACTTGTCGTAATCGCGGTCCCACGGATGGCGCCAACTTGTTGATGCATAATCTGGCACGGACTTATTCAACGACTCTCCTTGGGCCGTTAGTCGTCTTCATAAGCCCTAAGTAGACCTGTACAACAAAAGAGAACCCGTTAGGAGTGGACCCGAGGCCGTAGCCCCGGGATCCACCTCCGACGGTCAAGTTAGTATGCGATGCGCGGAGCATATAATAGCTATTAGGTTTAGGATAACCTGTTATGAGATGTTGTGAATGGAACCCCAGCCCTATATTTATAAGGCATGGATTAGGGTTTAGGCATAGTGTGGGCCGCTGGCTACCCGGGCCTGGCCCATTCCTGGCCCAGTCCGGACCATACATCCACAAAGTGCGTAAAGTGGGCCGCTGGCTACCCGGGCCTGGCCCATTCCTGGCCCAGTCCGGACCATACGTCCACAAAATTCAAACAGGAACAAAAAAGAAACAGCCCCTTAGCATTACATAAAAATCTAACATTTTTACTAAAAAAGGTCATTAGTGAATGTCTGTTTTGTTAAGGGGTTTTTGGCTAGAAAATGGCTCAAACATGACACAAAGCCGTCTTTTAACCGTAGAGATGTACAAATAAAATGTAAAATAACTACAAAATGGACGAATGCAAAAGTCAGTTCACATTTTATTCTAAAAAAAAAAAAAAAAAAAGTATTGCTACGAAGTTTGAAGTTCTTATACAAATGGTCAGCAGGCGTATTTGCAGTCGAAAACTATAACAAAGCAAGGTACACCACTCAGGTTTTCTACGAACAGTTGGTTAATTATGTGGATTTCTTTCAGGTAGATGTTATTGAATATGTGATCTGCTATGTGTGAACCAAATTTAGTCCAGGTTAATTCTGTTTGTTGGTAAAACAGGTTTAACACTGATGATTGGATGAGCAGATGCATTGCATGCTTTAAGCATCTTTAATCTAATTATAATATTTGTTTGCATGGACCTGGCATAAGTCATGTAACCGAAGCAATAGACCTGGCCAAGTCTTTTGCAGTGCTCAAGTTGAGCTGAAAACAGAATGCAACTGTCTTTAAAATAGTCAATCGAGGCATCAGTTGCCCTTTTTTAGACGCTAATAGTAGTTGCTACAGAAAGCATACGAGGAAAAGCAGAGAGGATAGAGTTCGAAAATACTAATATTTTGAAGATGAATAAGATGATATATTAATTGAAGAAGATGAAGTTCATGGTAAAAAGACCAAAAACCCTCATGTGGGTATCACGTAATGAAAGTAATTGAGGGCCATTGGGAGCGAAGGATGAACGGTAGAAAACTCTTTCATTTAAGGATGAACGGTGCATTTTTTTAGGTCAAGGGGCGAAGCTCGTCGGTCAACGCAAACCACAAGGACGAATGGTGTAATTTACTTGAAATTTTAAATAGAATTTTTGCATTCTATAATCTTAAGTGTCTCAAGGTATGAAAAAAGATAATTTTCAGAACTTGATTACATGCACAATTTTCTGTTATAACAAATTCATAAACTCTAACTTAAGTTGAAATTTTTATTCAACTCTGACTTTTATGACGTAATGTAATTTCGTTTATAAATTTTGTAAAAACAGAACATTAAAATAGTTCAAGGGCTGCATATGTATTTTTCAAATTAAAACTCGTGTCCAAATTGTGAAAATTAAAAAATCTTCAAATTTCTCAGTGGTCATCTTGTTTGACCCGGTTTGAGCCAAAGTAAGATCCCAAACAGTAAGCAAATAAATTGATGACGTATAGCCTATATTTGGGCCAAAAGCCCAAATGATAGACTTTACTCACACTTAAGCCCATCACGAATGGGCTACCATGACAAATGGTATGGGCCGCGGTATTACTGCTTGGACTCACAAAGCCCAAAGGCCCAATCTAACTAAATCACATACCCGATAAGGATTATCTATTCAAGGAATAGATATCCTTACCTCGGATAAGCACTACGCGTGCGAAGAGTGAGGAGCAAGAAACTTACACGGTTTCTATGCCCTATATATAGAATAATACATTCTCATTCAAAGGTACGATTCACAGAATCCCTAGACTCTTCAACCAAAACCTAAATTCGATTACTTACTCTCACGCCGGAGTCTAATCGGGGGAGACAATCCCTCGATAAGCCTAACGGTGTTGTTCTCTTTTCTTAGTACGCAGGTAACAAGTGCTAAGGATCCAATTGATATAAGAGCAAAGCCCAACAACCAAGGTACGCCCAACTTTTGTATCAACAAGTGGCGCCATCCGTGGGACCCTACAACGAACTAGAATGACAAAACACAAGAATTCGAGCCAGCGGACTCCGCAGTCAGAAAAACGTGACCACCAAAAGAAGAATCGACAAGATTCAACTCCTAAACAGGTCGCTGGGACAACCAGCACACCTGATCATCAGGGGGCGGGAACAACCCAGCCTATTCCAACAATGGAATTACCCATAATCTCGACAGTGGTCCCAAGCGCTGAGGAACTCCAGCGCACTCTCTTTACCACCCCTCATCAGGCTACACCCATAGTGAACAACACTATACCGCCAGGCGCGCCTGAACGAAACAGGGCGTCCCATACTGAGGCAGAGATCCTTGCAACGACTGAGGACATACCTGACCTAACTTTGGGTAATTTTGTATCCCAAAATTACGAAACCCTAGCCGCCCTCATGCAGGAAGAAGCGGCAAGAAGGGCAGGTACGGATCTGCAAACCCGACTCAACTTTGGTCCAGAACGTGAACCATCCCCACTGCGTCACCCACGAGGAAGACGTACAGAACGCACCAATGTCCACGACAGGTTGGGTACGGTGTCTGGATCACAACATTCTGGAGATAGTGGTAGACGCACCAATGTTCATTCCAGACTTGGTAGTCGGGGAATACACGATCGACTAGGCCCTCAGCATTCGCCGAGCCAAGGATCCTCCAACCCCAGAAGTAGGCGGGTCCAAGATAGATTGGGAAGAAGACGATCTCCAAGCAGAGATCCCTCAGGCTCCTCTTCCGAAGGGAGCAGGCGCAAACGCCGACGAAGAGATTATCCTTCCTCCAGCGACTCCTCGGACAACGGGGATAAGGAAACAGGTCACTGGAAATCAAAAGAACGACGTCGCGAGGAAGAAAACGAGGATATGTCTCTCCCATGGCGACGCCATAAAATTGATGCGTTCACACGTCGCATAAGTGATTACTCAGACGACAGACGCAGACGCATGCCTGCTAATGTGAAGACATATGACGGAACAGGTGACCCTGACGACCACCTCAAAATTTTCGAATCAGCCGCAACTATCGAAAACTGGCCGCAGCCTGTGTGGTGTCACATGTTTAATTCCACATTAGTAGGAAACGCGCGCACATGGTTTAGCAAACTCCCACATAGGAGTATTGGCGGCTTTGAGGAATTGCGAAAAGCATTCCGCCACAACTTCACCCAGCGAAAGAAGTGCGCCAAAAATCCTGTGGAATTGGCAAGGGTGAAGCAACGCCAAGGGGAATCAACCAGCGCCTTCATGGAGCGCTTCAAGGATGAGTGCATACAAGTCAAAGCATGTCCCGAAATACTAAAAATTTCAGGGTTCATGAATGGAATTAATAATCCAGAACTCATCCGAAAGCTCAACGATAGAGTTCCCCAGTCTTTCGATGAACTAACTAAACGTACCAGATCCTTTATCCAAGGAGAAGCAGCTGCTGCGGATAGCAAGAAAGGATATTCAAATTATCGGCAACAAGAACAGCCGCGGAAACAATCCAACGATCCACATAACCGCAGCAGGAATTACCGCAGTGGAAGAGACAACGACAAGTATACTCCTCTAACTAAAACTCCAAGGGAGATATTCGCAACGGAAGGGGCGAACTTCCCAAGACCACCACCAATGCGCACGGCGGAAGAAAAGCGCCTAGGTGGTGGATACTGCGAGTACCATGGCCAAAAAGGCCATACAACCAACGAGTGCGTCCAGCTGAAACAACTGATCGAGAAACTAGTCAGGGAAGGAAGGATGGACCACCTCGTAAAGAATATAAAAGAGGGGAAAGATAGATCTAAAAATGGTGGCAAGAAAGAACCTCCAAAGGAGAAGGCTGAGACTATATACATGATACAATCATGGCAGCGCAAGATAAAGCAGAAAGTCAGCCAGAAATTCTCCCCAGAAAAAGAGATATCCTTCCCTACAATCGCTGCGGACAACGCAGTCGTGGAACCTTTGACCATTGAAATACATGCAGGAGGACACGATATCCACCGCATGTATATTGATGGAGGAGCATCCGCAGATATCATGTATGATCACTGCTTCAAAAGGCTGCGACCTGAAATCCAAAGTCAATTGATACCAGCCACAATGTCACTAACAGGATTCACAGGAGAAAAGATTTGGCCCATGGGGCAATTACGCTTATTGGTGGTCGTAGGAGATGAGCAACACTCAACCGCGGCGTGGATAAACTTCATGGTGATCAAGTCTCCTTCACCATACAATGGTATAATTGGAAGACCAGGAATATCATCCATGCGCGCAGTACCATCTACAGCACACGGAATGCTCAAATTCCCAGTTGAAGGAGGAGTGGTTACTCTCTATAACACAACGGTACCACCAAGAGAGTGTATCGCAGTGACAACTGAAGCAGATACTATTCCAGAACAGCGCACGGAAAAATCGCCAAATTTAAAGGTCGCTATTCATCCAGATTATCCGGAACAACAAGTTTCGATTGGAGGGTCTTTATCTGACAAAGGTAAAGCAGCCGTATGCGCACTCTTGCAAAAGAACCTAGACATCTTTGCATGGGAACCAAAGCATATGACAGGAGTACCTCGCTCTATCACAGAGCACAAACTACAAATCCGACAAGGATACCCTCCAATACGACAAAAGAAGCGCGGCCAAGCTCCAGATCGTGCAAAAGCTATCTTGGAAGAAGTACACAAGTTAGTAGATGCGGGCATCATGCGAGAAGTGTATTACCACGACTGGCTCTCTAACCCAGTCATGGTAAAGAAGAGCGATGGTAGCTGGAGGATGTGCGTGGACTTCACGGACCTCAATAAAGCATGCCCGCAGGACTGCTATCCATTGCCAGAAATAGATTGGAAGGTCGAATCCTTATGTGGATACCCCTTCAAGTGCTTCCTAGACGCATATAAAGGGTACCATCAGATCCAAATGGCAGTGGACGACGAAGAAAAAACAGCTTTCCACACCAGTCAAGGGGTATACTGCTACACAAAAATGCCTTTTGGCCTGAAGAACGCAGGCGCGACATACCAACGACTAGTGGATACAGCTTTCGAAAAACAAGTGGGCCGCAACTTGGAAGTCTACGTTGACGACCTTGTTATAAAAAGCCATACAGAGGACGAGTTAGTGCGCGACATCGAGGAAACATTCCGAACGTTGGGGCGGATAAACATGAAACTTAATCCAAAAAAGTGCACCTTCGGCGCAATGGAAGGCATGTTCCTCGGATACTTAATAGAACCCGACGGAATCAAACCATGCCCAGAGAAGACAAAGGCTGTTATTGATCTCCCCTCCCCGCGCACACTCAAAGAAGTCCAATCACTGAATGGAAAGCTGGCAGGGCTAAATGGCTTCCTATCTAAATCAGCGGACAAGTCCCTTCCTCTCTTTAAAACACTCACGAAGTGTACAAAAAAGGGAGACTTTCGCTGGACTAATGAAGCGGAGGAAGCTTTCCAACTACTCAAACATCATCTGGCATCTCTTCCCAAGCTAGTCGCACCGCGACAGGGGGAAGAACTCATTATGTACTTATCAGCAACCCACGGAGCAGTTAGCGCAGTACTACTGACAGATAGAGACTCCGTCCAGACACCCATATACTTCGTAAGCAAAGCTTTAAAGAAAACAGAGGTTAACTATACCGCCATGGAAAAATTGGTCTTGGCTCTGGTGTTCGCCGCCAAAAGACTGCGTCGATACTTCCAAGCGCACCCAATCGCGGTAATCACTGATCAGCCAATCAAACAAGTTATCTCTAAACCAGACGCATCAGGGCGCTTACAAAAATGAAGTGTAATGCTAAGTGAGTACAACATCTCATACAGGCCTCGCACTGCTATCAAAGGGCAAGTCTTAGCCGATTTCATCGTGGAGAAGCCAGAGGGCGACAGCCCAACATCCGCAGCAAAAATGGATCTACAAGAACCATGGACAATGTTCACTGATGGATCCTCATGCGCAGATGGATCAGGCGCAGGACTTATTCTTACAAATCCAGAAGGTATGGAATTCACCTATGCGCTACGCTTCGAGTTCACAGCCACAAACAATGAGGCAGAATATGAAGCCCTACTGGCCGGACTACGCATTGCAATTCAAATGGGTGTACGCAACCTAGAGGCAAACGTAGATGCTCGGCTAGTCGCTAACCACGTGTTAGGGGAATACGAGGCCAAGGATGACCATATGCTCCAATACCTGGAAAAGACAAAGTCTTTGATAAAAAACTTCGATAGGTTCACAATAAAGCAAATACCTAGAGGGGAAAACAGAAAGGCGGACGCACTCAGCAAGATCGCATCCACAAGCTTCGCACACCTTTCAAAACAGGTATTGGTGGAAACCTTAAAGAACAAGTCAATCCTTGATATGGAGATATCCACGGTGATAGAAGAGCAAGATCCTACGTGGATGACACCTATCATTGAATTTATCACCAAAGGAACCCTACCCCAAGATAATAAAGACGCTCGAAGAATACGGCGCACAGCGCAACGATTCGAATTTCGCGATAACGTACTCTATCGGCGATCTTTCTTACAACCATGGCTCAGATGTGTCGGACCCCTTCAAGCAGACTATGTACTCCGCGAACTTCACGCTGGATCATGTAGTATGCACTCAGGACCGCGATCAGTGGTGGCAAGCGCTTTAAGGGCAGGATACTATTGGCCAACAATGCACCGCGATGCACGCAACCTAATAAGAAAGTGCAGCAACTGCCAAGTACATAGACCTATCCCGCGCCGACCACAACACGAACTAACACCGATCACCTCACCATGGCCATTTTACAAATGGGGTATCGACATCGCAGGACCTTTTCCCGTCGCAGCGGGAGGAGTCAAGTTCCTCATCGTAGCCATTGATTATTTTACAAAGTGGATCGAAGCAAAAGCTGTGGTAAACATCACGGGAAACCAAGTCAAGCGCTTTGTCTGGGACAATATTGTCTGTCGCTTCGGCCTACCAGGCGAGATCGTATCAGACAACGGAAAACAATTCTGTGACAACCCTTTCAAAGACTGGTGCACCAATTTGAACATAACACAACAGTTTGCTTCCGTCAAACACCCACAAACCAATGGCCTAGTCGAGCGCGCCAATCGCAGTCTGGGCGAAGGAATAAAATCGCGCTTAGACAAACACAAAGGAAGGTGGGTAGATGAACTCTCGCATGTCTTGTGGGCGCATCGCACAACGATCAAAACCAGTACTGGCGACACGCCATTTTCCTTAGTCTATGGAACAGAAGCCGTCATACCAGCTGAGATAGGAATGCCTACTATACGCACAGCAGAAGTTAACGTCATGACAAATGACGAGGAGCGGCGCATAGACTTAGATGTACTGGAGGAGAGACGCGAACGCGCAGCTATACGAGAAGCAAAGGCCAAGGCAAAAATGAAAAAGTATTATGATGCAAAAGTCAAGAACACTTCATTTAGACCAGGGGACTTTGTTTATCGCGCTAATGACGCAAGCCATGCAGAAGACACAGGAAAACTTGGACCCAAATGGGAAGGACCCTACGAGGTCACAGACGCGCTCGGCAACGGCGCATACAGGTTGCGCGATATGGAAGGTCAAGACCTGGCGCGCACTTGGAACATCTGCAATCTCAAAAGATGTTACTTTTAGGCTACGGCCCTCACACAAACACACAAACACCCTACGAGGTGCCCAATAAGTGTTTGTTTTTTATTTTATTTTGTAGGAATTTTATTTTCTATCTTTTCAAAAACTTGCAAGTATTAATAAAATGTTATGGTTTCTAGCTAACTCCATAGCGTACTTTTACTTTATTGCATATCTGTCAATATTGTCTATCTTATATTTTTGCCTACATGGCGTGCATGCACCACTTAAAGACCCACGACGGCACAAAGGATAAGTTAACCTACTAATTAACTTGTTGAGTAAGAGGGTTGCAAACCCATCAACGTTGGATCACGAATCCTTGCTAAGCGCCTTACTCTCGAGACGTTGAGGTAAGATTCGCATGCGCATCCCACGACGGACGCGCATATAATAAGTACACTGTACCAGCTTAGCAACATAACGAGCCAAGATACTTGGCCACAAAATGAACTTCGCAAACAATGCAAGTATATTCAAGTCACGCACTTAAAAGACTTAGTCAAACAAGATAACTTCGCAAACAATGCAAGTATTTTTAAAGCTACGCACTTAAAAGACTTAGTCAACAAAAAATAACACTTTGCAAACAATGCAAGTATTTTTAAGCTACGCACTTAAAAGACTTAGTGAAAAAACCAATAAGCAGACAATGCAAACATATTTAAGTTACGAACTTACAAAAATTGTATCTTATTCCATAATTATTACTATTACAAGGGAAATGCATACAAAACATCTATATACTATGGCGATGATCATGGCTCTCTTCTGGTGTGGCGGTACTCGCCGCCTCCTTCATTTTCCTCAAGGTTATAGCATCCTTAAGTGAAACAGTAGGAACACTGACAGCCACACCATCGGATCGAGGAAGATGCGCAGCACCGATGCCGCACATCACGGCCTTCCCCTTGATACCCTTCTTTACAGCGACCCTTTGCTCGTGACACTCCAACACTTCCTTCAGAGGAACTTCCTTCTCCAAAGCAAAGGGATTGAGAATATCACGAGGTCGCGCAAAAACTGGAACTTGCAGTTGCGATGGGTCAGGCTTTAGATAATAATCTAACTCCTCGGCGGCATTCTCTTCAAGGTGACGCTGCAATGTCAGACCCGCCATAAGCACATCAATGGGCTCGTCCTGGTCGCGCTCCAATTTCCCAATATGGGGCAACTCCAGAACCTTCAGTCCCGCCATCGCCTGCACCAGGAATCTCCGTCAGGAATCTCCGTCAACTCTTTCTCCAGCAGCTTGGCTTCGCGGAGTTCCTCCAGGGCCTGCGAACGGCCACGCACCATCGCACAGTGGACGACTTTCCCGAAAGCCCCCACTACCTCCGCCGACTCTAAAGTACTTAGAGCGGCCAAACGCAGCCCATGGCTGATCAACCACCTGCATTCACAAGTTATTAACAAGATAAGATAACTATAGAGTGAAGAAAAGAAAAATTTCTTAGATAAGGAGTAAGAATACCTGCGCTCAGCTATCACAGACATGAGGTGAGGGTACAGCTCCTCATCATACTCAATACTAAGGGCACGCAGCTTCTCCTCATACGCCACAAGCGTCTTCTCCATGTTCTCCTTGAACTCTTGAAGCTTGGCATAGTACTCAGATTTCTGCTCTTCAAGGAAGGACACAGACCACTTCGCCTTGGCCTTTACCAGCTCGAACTTCTTCCTCGCATACAGAAGATCAGCTAGGATGCTCATCTTATCCTGAGCGATCCTCTCCCCATACGCTTTGGACTCCCCAAGCTCAGCCTGCACGCCTGCCAGTTGCGCACGAAGCCCCTCTAACTCCTCCTCCTTCTGGGCCAGAGCACGACTCTCCCCAGCGCGCTTTCCCTTCAGCTGCGCCACCAGCTCAGCCTGACGGGCAGTCGTCGCAGTTAGCTCATCCAGCAGACGCTGCGCCTCATCACCATCAGCAGCCAAGGTATCCTCCTCCTTGTTTTCATTCTGCGGAGAGGATATTTCATCATCCTTGGCGCCATCATCACTGCGCAAAACAATAACCAAGGGTCACGATAAGTAACAACAATATAAATGGAAAAAGAGAAAGGACGACAGCGCTACACTTACAAAAATGGGGAAGCTTCAGCAGCCTTCGCCCGAGCACCAGAGGTCGAGGTCTCCTCCGCGTTAGACTCCGCGTCTCCTATAACGTGGCGGCGCCTCTTCCTCTTCTCGCTACCACCAGCCTGAGCCTTGCGCTTTGAGCTCTGCGCAACCTCCTCCCTCAACACCTCCTCAGGTTTCAAAATCTGAATACTGTCTGACGACTGCGCCTCTTCATGCGCCACCTCCAAGGCAGGCACCACCCTCTCAGTTGGCTCCGCCACTACCTCGGGAGCCACAGTCTGCACGGGCTCCACCACGAGTGGAGGCGTACTCTCAGGGGTAGTTGCGGGCAGAGTAGTCAAGTGCCCCGCCGTCGCATCAAGTAGGGGCGTCTCCCCATCCTTCAACGGACGCACTCCTATCGTCACCTGCTTTGGCTTGTCAAGCTTCACGACCGCGAACAAGTCCATCTCTGCATAACAAAACAAAAAAAAAAAACATATCAGTTGGCAAATGCGCAGAGATAAATGAAAGAAATACTTACAACCAAATTACAAAGGATGAACACCCACCCCGGCCATCCTCACTTAGGAAAGTGGGAACCTCATCTGCTGTGCCAAAGTACGCGTGACTCAATCCTACATGAACCAAAAACTCCTCCGGATAAGGGTTAATGGCCAATCGATTGGCATCTAACGTCTGCGCGTCAGCAATCCTATAAGAACCGGGTGCGGGGCGTCCATCCCTTGGTAAGGACGTCTGAGTATAAAACTCAAAGTCAAAGGGAAAGACTACGTCGTCTACCCAAAAGAAATACTCTCTCCAATGTTTGAGCGCGTCCACTTTCTCCGTATAACACTGCAACGCCCCCGGGCGCTTCGCAAAGGAGACCCAACCGTTTGACCACGTTGAGTGGTAAAAGGAGCGGAACAAGTCCACTGTGGGTTCTATCGCCAATAAACGACAGTTTATTTCGAAATTCGACACCTTCGCCGCACCTATACAGTGCAGCTGCGAGATGTGAAGGCGATAATGATTGAGCAAGTCGCTCAGGAATATAGAAATAGGTACGCGATAATTGGCGTACTCAAAAAACTTCGTATATAAACCTATCTTCCCTTCGGGGAAGTCAGATATACATGCATCGACATCTGGCGCCTCTGGATGTACATCCAAAGGCACGAAATGGTCGGACGAGAAATGCATAACATCCTCGACGGACATCGCAGAGCGAAAGTCATCTAATTGGGCGACAATTTTCATCTTAACCTAAGTGGACACAACAATTACCTACGAGGAATGAAAAGTTTTCTGCAACAAACGCTATCGAAATAAGGAAGGAGATGAATAGTTGCTTTTGTGTGTTTTTAACTGTGTGTAAAAATGTGGGGGGCGGTGACCTTTATATAGGGGTAGTAAAACCCTAATCCTTGCACACGTGGAACCCACTCACAATGCAATGTGTGGCTAGAAGGTGAAAAGGTAAATACACTTTTTCCCGAATCCCAAGGGAAACGTGGACACCACCCCCGATTACCGAGGTAACTATTTGAACTATGTTAGGTGCATTGCACCTCCAAAAAGGCGGTAACATTTTGTTTATTATCCCGCCACGCTTACCGCTGCTAACATTAAGTCTAGTACCCGCGACTACGAGCCGCGCATACTAGACTGGGGGGACATGATGACGTATAGCCTATATTTGGGCCAAAAGCCCAAATGATAGACTTTACTCACACTTAAGCCCATCACGAATGGGCTACCATGACAAATGGTATGGGCCGCGGTATTACTGCTTGGACTCACAAAGCCCAAAGGCCCAATCTAACTAAATCACATACCCGATAAGGATTATCTATTCAAGGAATAGATATCCTTACCTCGGATAAGCACTACGCATGCGAAGAGTGAGGAGCAAGAAACCTACACGGTTTCTATGCCCTATATATAGAATAATACATTCTCATTCAAAGGTACGATTCACAGAATCCCTAGACTCTTCAACCAAAACCTAAATTCGATTACTTACTCTCACGCCGGAGTCTAATCGGGGGAGACAATCCCTCGATAAGCCTAACGGTGTTGTTCTCTTTTCTTAGTACGCAGGTAACAAGTGCTAAGGATCCAATTGATATAAGAGCAAAGCCCAACAACCAAGGTACGCCCAACTTTTGTATCAACATAAATCATGCTCCACATTCTTACATGCAATATACCACTACTCGCATTGCAAAGTAAACAATGTTTTTGCCTTCAGTTCTTCCTTCAAAGTTCAAACAATGACTTTTGAGGGAAAAGATTTTCTGCATCTCACATGTTGATGCGGGTGCAGATACTAGTGTTTAGCGTAGATGAAAATGCAAATAAGGTGTTGGTTTGTGTTGTGCCGAGAAATAAGAGTAGCCAACTCAATGTTTTAGAGTCGTTAAATGTTGATTTGAAACCTTTAGAAGGCAAAGATGGTGGCGGAAAAACCGGTCTTACCCATGGCCAGGTTAGCAAGTCTCTTTGGCTATTAAATTTTGGTCTTTCTACACAAACACCAAGGACTTTTTCATTAAACCCGGTATTTGAAAGTTTTTTGGCTAGCCAAAAAAAAAAAAAAAAAAAAAAAAAAAAAAAAAAAAAAAAACCATCTTGTAATTACTTAGATATAAAAGAAGAGTACAATGTATAAAACAGTATAAATGAAACAGTACATTGGTATCTTGTGCAAAAAAGAACCCGGATTCTGTATTGACCTTATCGATATGAGATTAAAAAAAAAAAAAAAAAAAAAAAAACGTTAGCACTAATGATTGGATGAGCAGATAAGATGGATTCCATATTTTAAGCATCATGAACCACTACAAGAAAAAGTAGCTTTAGTGACGAAATTTCTTTTTGGTCACTATTTAGATGAAAATAGTGACGATATATTTTTTGGTCATTAGTTTTGGTCATCGGTAAAAAATCAGTGACGAAACTTATAAGTGGTCACTATTTTAGTCACTAATTTACATACTAGTGACGAGAAATTTGGTCATTAAACATTAGTGACGAAATTTTGGTCACTGTTTCACATAATGTTATGAATGAATTCTATATAATATTATTTTTCATTTATATGTAAGAATGCAAAATAATATGTATAACTTGTGAAAAAAATAACTTAGATAAGAAAAATAAAACAAATCACATTATTACTTACTAGTCTTTTACTAATATTATTAAGTGGAGACTTATTTTTTAAGTGGAGACTTATTTTTATTTTTGGGACGAGGCTTATTTTTGCCAAACAAACCCACACACGCAGTCATATCTTAGGGCCCGCCCCCTTAACCCCCAAGCACCCCATCATATCTCATAACTCACCACATCTCCCAACCACCATTATCTACCAACCACCATTATCTCACCTATACTTGTTTCGAACCAGACAAAGGCATAACCGTAACGCACGCGCCACCGTTAAACCACCACGGCAACATCCACCACCAACCGCCGCATAGTCAACCAACTTTCTCAATCGAAAGGTATCAAATTCAGTGTTATCAAATTCAGTTATGGAAGCGTGGTGAGCTTCTTATTGGTATGTTGTTGCTTAAGTTTTATAATGTGTTTATCTATTATATAATTGCTAGTTCACTTTCTTCATTTTCAGCCTGAACACATACTGTTTGATAAAATGCCTCAATGAAAACTTGGTCGGAATTAGGTCGGAGTTTTAACATAGTCGTTAAGTGATTGGGGCTGGTTAACGGTTATGTACATTGGTTTAATATTTTCGAATTATTAGAGTATAGAATTGACTATCGCTAGTTGTTAGTTACTTAGTTAATAGTTAGAGTAGACGAGTAGTTAGTTCAGTTTGTTAGTAGATAGTTAACCTTTCTCCTTTGTATAAATACATGTTTTCGTATTATTATAGCTCATAATTTCTAGTATACAACTACGAGTATTTCCTTCTGCCTCTGGATTAGTTTACTACGAAAGTTATGTATGTTCAACGCGTATAAATTAGCTGTATTACTAATGTATAGTGTTTCAGGTTTAGGATCTTATACGAGCCGAGAAATTATATGTGAGAAGTTTCTGAATAAAATGGTTCACGACTTTTGTAAACATTGCTTAAATATGTGAAGTTGTGAATAATGTTACAAAAATAGTGAATCAGGTAGCTTATCGAGATTCTTATGTATATGTAGTGCCTTATTTGGTGTTTATGTATCAGATACGCACATTTGAAGTTATTTTGTAAGGTTTGGTTGTGTTACTGGTAGTATTTATTGAAATAAATAAAATGAAATACTATAATCGAATGAGGTGTAAGTAGTTGTGATATCTTCGAGTTGTAATCACAGCTTAGTGATTAGGCATATGTGTCATGTTGCAGTGATAAGTATTAGAGCTGGTGACTCAGAATCTTTATTAGTATATAGTTTATCCTCAAGTAATGTAACCATCGAGTATCGATGTATGTGTATGATGAATAAATGACCAAGTGATCTAGTCACCAGAAAATAAATTTGTTTGGAAGGCCTATGCACTTGCATTTAGATTTTGAAGGACAAATGAAAATGATGTTCTCCGAAATCGGACACTATGGTAGTGTTTTAAAGGCCAAATTCCCCTACATACATTACCACATCGTAGAAGTCAAAGTCATCTACATATACCATTACGTACACACCACGGTGGCACGGTGTGTGAATGTCTTAATCATTGGGTAAAGAAACATAAGATCGTTAAGGTATATTCACTGTATATGCATGTGTGTATGCATTTGTATGTTTCGTACCATTCCCATCTTTCACATGTTCTAGTGTTATTGTCGGAACAATAGCCACTTACTAGTTAAAATCTCTTTATAGTGAGAAGTAATGGCCAGCCGTATTTTATGCCAGTGCTACTTTTACAGCTATGTGTGATATCATTTGCTGCTCTCAATGTATATTCTTCAACGTCTTTTGCTTCTATTACCTATATGCAGAGTCCTACTGTGCTACACGCTTGAGGGTTGACCCCAAACTTGCAGCATGCTAGCCTGCTAGGATAAACTAGGCTATGCCTTTGGAGTCTGTTAACCCTTTTTGATTTAGGTTGCCCTCGAACACTTTTGGTCCAGTATTTATTAGTTTTCAAAAACATGTGTGGTAAGAAATATCAGCCTCAGTTACTGTTAACATTAGCTATTTTTTTGTTGTTTAATAAAAGTTATAATACCGATTGTTCCCCCACTTTATAGAACACACACTTGGTGATAATCACTCACTCGCTGCCTTAATTGGTTTTTGATTCTGTTTTCTTATCCAGGGCCACGAAAGAGATCCGACCATGTCCTACAACCACACCAACAAAACAATTTAAAATGTCAAGGGCTTGGGAGAGAACCAAGGGATTAAAGGTCATGTTAGCTTTCAAAATAACCAAAATGTCGTTGGTATGTTTTTTGGTTTTTAGTATATGGATTGTTATTTCTGATTGATTTTCTTCCGATCGCTTATCTGATTGTTGTAGTATATACATTGCAGGATTTAATTAACAAAAGCTATTAGAACCTTCAATGCCTTATGTATCCGGTAACCCGGTGATGACCAATAAAGAGTATGATCAACTGAAGACGTAATTGAAGGTATGCCGAAAATAAGTCTTTATTATACAAAATCGTGTTTGCATTTTATTTCATACGTTTTGTTTTGTGTGCACACCCACTTACTGTATTATTTCTTTCATAGATCTTTTAGAAAAATGGAACTAGCACCATGGCTAAAGGGCAAAGATCTAGCCTTCGTAGCATAAAGGTACCTTAAGTATTCATGATTTTCATACTATTGATAGCTTAAGTATCATATTTCAATTAAGTATAGTTGTCGTATGCTCGATTTTAGATTTGGAATTTATACCTGGCTTTAAATGCAGACTTTACAATTTCCTTTATTGGCACAACATATAGATAATGGTTTAGGTTATATCAACCTTTTGCAACTAACTTCTTGCAATTTGCTGTTGTGACAGTTGGTCACGAAGAATATGCTCCGTCCATGTCAGACATTGTCTGCACAAATGTCTGCACGACTGCTCTTGACACCCACAGTAATACAATTTCATGTAGGTACACAATTTATTTCATGGTTTAGTCTTATCTTTGCTTTAAACTGTTTTCATTCTTATTGTTTTTCGTATTTATTGCAGCTAATGATCAAGATGCAGCGCGGGGTGTAAATCATGCTTGCACCAGTCGTATGCATATATCTCAGAATAATCAAGAAGATACCCGTGATTTGCAATAATGAATTGTCAATGGAACATGTATCTATAACTCCTCCTGTATAAATTCAGCAAATACTTTAACTAAACATACCCTTACAAGATTTTCAAAGTATTTGCTCATCTGAACGACTATTTTGCTGTATGAATTCAGGATTGGACATGAAACGGAATTTGAAGATTGGACCTGTGATGAGACAATAATCACGTTTTTGCATGACAAGGTGTGAGTTCAGGACCTTCTTTTACAGTCTCTTGCAACGTACATGTATGTGGTATTCACCAGTATTGGAGTAGAATACGTAAACTTATTGGCTTAACGATTTGTTTAAATTATTTTTTATCGAAAACTGATCACCTAGCTGAAATAAAAAACTTAGGATAAACTTAATAAGCATGCAATGGTTCAAATGCTTGAAAGTACTGGAGTATATTCAAAAGCTCAAAGAACTAGCAGCTTACGTCTTTAGTAGATATAAATCATGTTTGACCAATTAAGTCGGGTCAAACAGTTAGTCAACTGAAAGGTATCTGGTACTTTCAAGATATTTTAATAAAGTCGTAAGTGGTCTAAGAAGCAGCTCCGTATATGAGAATAGAGTTACAAAGGGTATAAGTCATGTGGCAACGGTTATTGACATTGTTTTCTTTATCCTAAAATATTGTACAGGATTTTGATAATCGGAAATGTGTCTGATTCAAGTGGCATTTAAAGGTCGAACGAGTATAGTTGATATTCAAGATCATAAAGATACAGATTCACGTAAACACAAAGGAAAGGGAATATAAGAGGTCTGGCACAGGAAAGTCCCATTTGCCTGAGAGGTACTGTAGCGCTACTTATTTTTTTTAAAGGTTATTACAGAACTTATATTTAATCAATTATCTTTTAATTCTTATGAAATAAATTAGATTAACCATTATACCCGTTCCGCTGTTCCTTTTTTAGCAATTTTCAGACTATAACTGCTTTGACATTGTAGACCTAAGGTCAAAATATATATTCTCAAAAGACCTGCTCATAACTAAATGTGTCAAAGTCAACTTTTTTGGCCTTTGTTGTGGTATTTTTGAATGCTTTTTATAGAAAACACCAGATGAACATGAACTAAAGTTGTGGTCGATATATGGCATTCAAGTAAAAATCACATGGCAAATGAAACAGTAGCTTATGCATAAGAAATCAAGAATTTAGAAACTTGCGTACAGGGTAGTGACTCGAATACACTTATGTTGATTCTTCAGGAGCGATATTTTCAACATGTAGGCTATTTGCATTAAAGAGCAGATTCCTGCACTTTCCTCGGGCACCCTACTAGCCCACTTTTTTCTTTAAAAAAATACCGAGCAATAATCAAAGGCATAAAACAATGCCCCGCCGCAACGCGGCGGGCCGACGCCCATCTCGTTATTTTTATTAAAAACAATCTAAGAGGTTGTATACATTTGACTATAGTTTGGGCGAACCTCTACCCTTTCCCCTTTTAGCTAGCTATTTAATTTCACTAGCTTGACCTGTTTACACAACTCAATTCGACCCATTCCAAAATGAGTCAAAATTTGCTTACTTTAGTCTAAATTATGCCTAATCACCTCTTAATGGGACTTATGAGAGGTGTGATCATTCTATACATGGCTCTTTAATCAATGCTAAAGTCTTGTTTGTGATATGTGAACCATATTAAGTAAATGATTGTTATCCATAAAAACGATGTAAGGTAAAATTATAGCTCCGTTCATTATTTATTGGCAGGTGCTTTTCTTGGCTAAGTCGTATAGTTCAGCTGGGAGGACGACAGAAGCATATCCATTATCCCTTTTCTAACCACCCTCATTCATGGTACGTTTGGATAGAGCCTTAATTGGCACTTTCTTTTCGGTTTTGGGAACTTAATTCTTAACAAAATGAAATTAACAAAGAGAATTAGACAACATATATCTTGAGATTAACATGTGGAGGTTGTAAATAACAAGTCTGGCATTTTAGGATTCACTATAGACTAGCAATATGGGAAGGTGTAGCATACGCTACTATAAAGTATGTTGACATGTTATATTAATTTTTGAAAAGGTGGGCATATCCTTTGGAGCAGCAGCTGCTGTTGCTATCAAGGTTGGAAAGAGACCTGAGAATGTAGGAAAACCTATTGCGGTATCTTTTACTGTCTTAGCTGCACACATATAACCACATAGTATGCATACTGATGTTCAAAAAACAAACAAAAGCAGATAATGATGCTGGATGATTAATGTGCAGATTAATTGTTAAAATGGTTGCAGGTTGTATTTCCTAGCTTTGGTGAGGAATACTTGTCGACTATTATTTTCCAGTCAATCCAGTAAGAATACGAGACAATGCAAGCTGAGTCGTGAAAATGTTGAGATTATTGGTTTTGCACTAATGTTAAATGTTTTAACATTACAAATGTTAGAAGACATGTTCGTGATGATTAGTGTTGAATTTCGACCATGCATTTGGGTTTTGTGAACGAAGTTAATATGTTAAATTTGCGTTGCTAGAGATATATAGATTTTTGTTCATTTTGTATATTGAAAATTGGTACGGATTTTTTTTTTTTTTTTTGGTTATATGTTCATTTTAGTGACCACCTTTTTGGTCTCTAACACTGCAATCTGTGACGACTTTTTGGTCACTAGTAGGAAAAACAGTGACGACTTTTTCGTCACTATGAGCCCTGTGACGAATTTTTTCGTCACTAACAGGGTTAAATAGTGACCACTTATCTGGTCACAGATTAGCGACGAAGTCAAGTTTCGTCTCTAATGGAATTTGTGACGGAGCTATAGTGACGACTGGTGACGACCCTATTTTTGGTCACTAACTAATTTGTGACGACTTTTTATACTGTTAGTGACGAAAGCTGTTTTGTCACTAAAGGTGATTTTTCTTGTAGTGAACCTAATTTTGGTATTAAGTATTTGCTTATATTATTTGTATGCATAAGTCATGAACAGAAGCAATAGACATGGCCAAGTCTTTTGCTGCACTAAAGTTACTAATTAGGATAAAAATAACTATTACGAGTAATATTTTAATAGCCCAAACTATTGGTACAAAGAGTTGAGATCAATGTAGAACTAAAATTATCTAAAGATGCAATGAACCAATCCTAGCAACTTATTTTTTGATCCAAATTAAAAAAAAAAAAAAAAAAAAAAAAAAAAAAAAAAAAAAAAAAAACAAAAAACCACCCACTTTCCACCAGTTTTTTAAAAATAAAATATCTTGCAAACGGTAAATCGTAAAGTGAAACACCGTCGCGACGAGTATTTATTTTTATCTTTCAGTAGACGGTCACTTTGATATACTTTCGACGAACTTAATTTTGATATTAAGTATTTTCTAATATTATTTGTATGCATAAGTCATGTAACTGAAGCAATAGACATGGCCAAGTCTTTTGCTGCACTGAAGTTGAGCTGAAAAAAGAATGCAACTGTCTTTAAAACAGTCAATTGCCATATGATAGGGAATGACAGGTATAACTTTAGTACCATATATTGTTCGATTAACCACAGTGAAAATTTATACATTTTTTACGGTTCTTAGTTTGAATGGTAGTCAAATATCCTATCATCCCACACAATGAAATGAAGTAAATAAAATGACCTTCCCGAGTTTGATGTTCAGACACATTATTTGTCAGTTTGACTTTTCAGGTCAAAATATATATAACGAAATTCACAATTGATAGAATAAATTCTGAAGGATAAGAGTTTGATAAGTTCATAAGACCTGTTAACGGTTTAGAAATACTTAGAAACAGTGAAAAAAAGTCTTGCATGTGTTAAGAAACCTATCTTAATTTGAATTTTGAACAATTACATATTTGACTTTGACTTGGAGAGAGCTTGGATTATGATCCACAAATATGACATGATCATCCTTGACAGAAAAATGAAAGCTTTCATATCGTTGACAAAATGTTCAATACTCAGTCGCGCCCTTCCTTACATAAAAAAACATATATATGCTCTATAATACTAATAAACTAATTTGACTCAGAAGTCAACTATGTTAATGTCTAATGATTTCATCTCAGTTTAGAACATATTTATGTGCTCGAACTTGTTTAAAGCCAAATGATATATAACAAGATCATTTACAACTATGAAGAAGTCCCAAAATGAAGGAACATAATTACACATACGGCATTTAATAAAAATTTCATGCATGGGCATTAGTTTGATATGAAACCAAAACATTGAAGTAGGAGATGAAACTTGCGTGAAGATTGGCATGATCCTGCTGTCAAATGAAGTGCCAAAATGCAAAGCATATCTAATAAGAAATATAAATTATAAAACATATTATTGAGTTTAAGATTAATTGCATCACATAATTACATCAGTGCATATTAACTAATTAACATGTAGCTGAAAAAAATCACCTTGTGCAACTGATTGGCAATTACTCCCAGCTCATTGGGACCTTCTTAATCTGTGAAATGGTGCAAATGCTGAATTGTCATAAAAATATCAAAATTCCAATAGAGTAAAGACGATTAGTACAAATACAGAAAAACTACCTGTTAAGATAGTTCTTTATGTATTGGGCCTTTGGGTGCCATTGTTATTAATGGCTATATGGCGCAGACCATTTCATTATCAAAATCAGGATCTTCATCAGATGTTCTTAGTCTCTTGGGTGTCAAACCACATGAATCGAGAAGCCATCTATCCCCAATAATACGTAGACCTCTCAAACCATATAGGCTATGCGGAAGATGACTTATACCTGAACCTAGTATGTTCTGTTGGAACATTACTAATAAATTTTGGTTGTGTTTTTATAATTACCCACGAAATAGATATTAGTGACAGTTTTTATGTCACTAAACCATCGCAAAACCGTTGCTATTTAACCGTCATTATTATAAAGACGCGTCTAATCGCAATAGTAAAGGTTATATCTATTAAAAAGGCATCAGTAAGTGAACCATCGCGACTGTTTGAATCGATTTCAGTTAGCGACGGTTATTCTGTTGCTAGGTCGTCGCTAAAGCGTCGCTAATTGTGAACCATTGTGACTGTTACGAAAAGAAGCGTCTCTAAGGCCATTTGAAGGGGTATTGTGACTGTTTTGAAGGGTCACCATGTGCCTATATATAGAGGACGAATTTGTCACTTTGGAATCATCAAAAACACACAAACATCATTCATTTCCATCATCATAACATAACCGATTCGCTAGATTCAAGTTTCATACTTGATTTGATTTTTGTATCCTCTAAACAGTTCGTACTAGATAGGACGAATTTCTGTTTAAGGACACTGCTAATCGCAGGCCTCAGTCTGTTGATATAATCTTACGATTATATACAAAACAATTTGTATTACGATTATATTATTCCTAACAATCTTAAACAGAAATTTTCAGAGATGGATCAAACGATTCAGAAACCGCATGTTGAAAAACCTGAAAAATTCAAAGGGTCTGATTTTCGTCGTTGGCAACAAAAGATGTTGTTTTATTTGACAACGTTGCATGTGTCAAATGTTCTCACGGATTCTGAACCAACAGATCCGTATGCGGAGGGACATAATGTTCCTACTGAAGCACAAGTGGCAGACTATGAAAGGGCCGCCTCACAATGGAATCATAATGAATATAATTGCAGAAATTATCTTCTGAATGCTTTGGATGATTCCTTGTATGATATTTATTCTTCCTTTACAAGTGCGAGGGAAATATGGATATCTTTGGAAAAGAAATACAGGACTGAAGTTGCATGTTCTAAGAAGTTTGTTGTTGGAAAATTTCTAAACTTCAAGATGAATGATGCAAAGCCTGTTGTAAAGCAAGTGGAAGAACTTCAAATCATAGCCCATGAATTGGAAGTAGAAGGCATGGGTATAAACTCTAACTTTCTTGTTGGTTCTATTATTGAAAAATTACCTCAATCCTGGAAAAACTTTAAGTTATATCTTAAACATTTGACTGACGATATGAGTTTTGAGCAACTTGTTCTTAAAATTCGTGTTGAGGAAGATAACAGGATGCAGGAAAAGGCTGATGCAAATTCGATAGAACCAAATGCAAACATGGTTGGAGAAAGCTCTTCCAAATCAAAGAACTACCACAAAAATAACAAAAAGGGTGGTGGTTCTGGACAGAATTCTTCCAAGGATAAGAAGAAAGATTACACCCAACAAAAGAGCAACAACAGAATTTGCTGGAGTAATTGAAGCCTACTTGACTACAAATGATGTTGATTGGCGGTTGGATACTGGTGCAACAAAGCACATATGTAATTCAAGAAGTATTTTTGTTTCTTACCAAAAGGTGAATGAAACTGAACCAATGTTTATGGGGAATGGAACTTCTTCAAAGATTGAAGGAAAAGGCAAAGTCATATTGAAGCTGACTTCTGGAAAAGATCTTGTGCTCTCAAACGTGTTGCATGTGTCTAACATCACCAAGAATCTGATTTCTGGCCCTATTCTTAGTAATAAGGGATTTAAACTTGTATTTGAATCAGATAAATTTGTAATCACCAAGGGTGGTGTGTATATAGGAAAGGGTTACCTTGATCAGGGACTCTTTAAACTAAGTACTGTAACAAATGACAATGTTATTAATAATAATAACGCGGGCACTAGCACCGCTTCTGTGTATATGATTGATCCTTCTTTCTTATGGCATTCTAGATTAGGCCATGTTAATTTCCGTTCCTTACAAAGAATGAAATACTTGGTTTAATTCATACAGATTTATGTGATTTCAAAGCAACACCATCAAGAGGAGGAAAGAATTATTATATTACTTTCATTGATGATTGCAGCAAATTTTGTTATGTGTACTTAATAAATACCAAAGATGAAGCCTTGAATATGTTTAAGACATATAAGGCAGAAGTTGAAAATCAACTAGACAAAAAGATCAAAATTCTAAGGTCTGATAGAGGAGGAGAATATGAATCTAATGACTTTACTGAATTTTGTTCTACTTATGGTATTGTACACCAAACAACAGCCCCATACACCCCACAACAAATGGTGTAGCTGAACATAAGAATAGAACATTGAAGAACATGATTAATTCAATGTTAATTACTTCAGGGGCTCCTCATAGTCTATGGGGTGAAGCATGTCTTGCTGCAAATACAGTGTTGAATAAAATTCCTCATAAAAAGAGTGACAAATCTCCATATCAATTATGGAAAGGAAAGCAACCTTCTTATAAAAGGATGAAAGTGTGGGGTTGTTTGGCAAAGGTTCAAATACCTTTACCAAAGAGAACCAAACTTGGACCCAAAACAGTTGATTGTGTTTATCTCGGTCCAGCAAAGAATAGTGCTGCTTATAGGTTCCTGGTTTACAAATCCAATGTAGAGGATATAAGCAAAAACACAATTATAGAATCTGCTGAAGCAGATTTCTTTGAGAATATCTTTCCGGATAAAGAGAAACAAATCTCAAATCCAAGGAAAAGAGTATTTGATGATCAATTGTCTCTAGATCAAAGAGAAAACA
Source organism: Artemisia argyi (assembly GCA_030686995.1). Taxonomy (NCBI): domain Eukaryota; kingdom Viridiplantae; phylum Streptophyta; class Magnoliopsida; order Asterales; family Asteraceae; genus Artemisia; species Artemisia argyi. Next base: position 230,342,027 of record CM060701.1, read on the forward strand.
ATTCTGAGGTTCAACAAGAGAATGATGAACCTAGAAGAAGTAAGCGTGCAAAAGTCTCTAAAGACTTTGGACCGGATTATATGACCTATATTGTGAATGAAGAACCACAAACATATAAGGCTGCTCTGGAGTCATCAGAAGCACCTTATTGGCAAGAGGCTATTCAAAGCGAAATAGACTCAATTGTGCATAATAATACATGGAAATTGGTTGATCTACCTTCGGGACATAAACCAATAGGCCATAAGTGGATCTTTAAAAAGAAACTAAGATCTGATGGTACCATAGAGAAGTATAAGGCTCGTTTAGTAGCAAAAGGATACCGTCAAAAAGAAGGTCAAGATTTCTTTGACACTTATTCACCGGTTACAAGGATAACCTCCATAAGAACGTTAATGGCAATAGCTGCAATTCACAACCTGATTATACATCAAATGGATGTGAAAACTGCGTTCTTAAATGGTGAATTAGATGAAGAAATCTATATGCAACAACCCGAGGGGTTTGTAGTCAAAGGTCAAGAGCATAAGGTATGTAAATTGGTTAAATCTCTTTACGGCCTTAAACAAGCTCCAAAGCAATGGCATGAGAAGTTTGATAACACTCTTTTATCAAACGGCTATCAAATAAATGAATGTGATAAATGTGTCTATGTTAAACAATACAAAAATGTATTTGTCATTATTTGTTTATATGTAGATGATATGTTGATCATGGGAACAAATATGGATGTTATAAACCAAACCAAGAAAATGCTTCATTCTTCATTTGAGATGAAAGACATGGGAGAAGCAGATGTCATTCTTGGTATAAGGATTCAAAAGAATTCCAATGGATACATCCTTACCCAATCTCATTACATTGAGAAGACCCTTAAGAAATTTGGGCACTATAATGATAGACTGGTTGTAACTCCCTTTGATCCTAAGGTTCAACTCAAGAAGAACAAAGGACAAAGTGTATCTCAATTACAATATACACAAGTACTAGGAAGCTTGATGTATATAATGAACTGTACACGACCGGATTTGGCATATAGTGTAAGTCGGCTTAGTCGATATTCACATAACCCTGGGAGAGATCATTGGGATGCACTAGTTAGAGTGCTTCAATATCTTAAGCATACAATGGCTTATGGGTTACATTACACTAAATATCCTCCTGTGTTAGAAGGATTTTGTGATGCAAATTGGATTTCCAATCATAATGAAGGAAAGTCCACAAGTGGCTATGTATTTACACTTGGAGGGGCTGCAGTTTCATGGAAATCATCTAAGCAAACTGTGAATACCAGATCAACAATGGAAGCAAAATTTGTAGCCTTAGACAAAGCTGCTGAAGAAGCAGAATTGTTAGGTCACGATTATAACAACATAATCACTAATAGAGATCTAGATCTAGAGAGAGAAAGTAAGTAGAGAGAGAGAGAGTGGAAGGAACTCTTAAGAATGGAATGAAAGAAAAATGAAATTACCAAGAGAACCAACCCCTCTCAAAGGAGAGGTTACATAGTATTTATAGGTGAGGACTAGGGCAACACTCCCTTCCTCCCTATCTTCAAAATGAAATGGGCTTAAGGCCCATGGGCTTGCTACATAAGCCTTAAGATTAAATAAACATACAAGCCTTAGCAACCTATTACAAAGTAAATGACCGAGACTTGATAAGTAGTAAAACTACGTTCCCAACAATCTCCCCCTAAGGGTCGGTCATCAAGGTTGCTTGACGTCTTCGTCTTAATCTTTGACTTTCAATGCTTTAGACGTCTTCTAAATCATTCATCGTTCTTTGTTCTTAGTTGATGTAGTTGTGATCATCTTATTACGAAATGTAATGACCGAGACTTGAATAAATATAAAAGTACGTTCCCAACAATTTCCCCCTAAGGGTCGGTCATCACAGTTTCTTGACGTCTTCTTCTTTGTCTTTGATTTTTGACTCGTATAACTTAAGACGTCTGCAAAAGAGAGTGGATGTTCTTTTGCTTCATTGTGCATTGTTCGTAATAGATGTGGTAGTGATCATCTTATGAAGTTATCTGCCATGCGTCACTTCTGCGTCTGTGGTGGTCGTCGTCCATTCCAACATGCTCATACACCTTTGAACTTAGACATTCACATGTACGTAGTTCCCTTTCATTCACATAGATCTTTAGTCCTTAAACTTCGTAGATTCTTCCTTTTGACGTAGAATCTAATTTCGAACATTGTGTTGCTTAGATCTTTGAGGGAGCTTTTGTTGACTTCAAGATGTATGTATGAGCATGCAGAGTCAGTCTCCATGGAGATGATATGTCCCTGAAAGTAAACAGTTAGCAATAAAACATCCGGTACTTACAGATAAGGAATTAGAGATCGTCAACAGCATAGTGTGAAGACTCCTTCTAACCCTTATCAAGGCCGTTCCCATATCAGATACTCCCGAAGGAGCTTACGAGACCTACTATGTAGCTCAATGACTGGGTGAGTCGCTGGGGATCACTCCACGACTGTAGACCGTTATAGAACCACCAATAACACTAAGCGTAACCCTTGTGGGGTTACCGAAGTGACCTGCTGTCAGGGCTGTTTGACGTTGACCCTGGCAGGAATTTCCGTTCAATCATTAAGAAATACTTGTGTAATTCTCTCATAAACGTTCTCGGCAGATTGCTAAGATCTGCGAAGGACTCAATAAGTTACAACTGGTGCCCATTGATGTAGAACACCAGTTGTAGAAGTACTAAGTGTTCCTAAGAGATCTTTGATGTATCTCATGGCTCTAGACTCGATAAGTGCTCACTTAGGTTTCCTATACGGAGACTAGGGAGGGGTCTCCTGCTTCAATATCAACTATCTCTAAGAGATAAGTTGATAGATTACACTGGTTCCCCGTGAGAATGAAACAAGCTCTTTTAAGAGAACTTGAGTGGTTAAGAAGGTTTAGTGCATTGCGTCACTGGGTCCATGATGACTTAATCTTCAATACCGGTGTTGCCTTAGCAACAACCAGTAGCATATGAGTTGAACCTGGTGTCTGCCCTAAGGTTGAATCACATGGAGGGCTATTTCTTTTCACCCTTTTCATCACTTTTCTTTTTAATTCTTCAACCCCTTCTTTCTCCTTTCATTCTTTCCTCCTTTTTTTCGTATCATACCTAAGGACTTCTAGTACTAACTATTGGTGATGTCCTTGGGTAGATCCCTTCGGTTTAGGTGGATCATAGGACGGTTATTACCTAACCTTAGTCACCTTATAACTCCATGACTATCCTATAATTGCCATTGAAACCTTTGAAAATCTCTCAAAGTGTTTGCGCTAATCAAACATTTTGTTTAACACTTTGAGAGTTTTATGTTTTCTTTATGAAGGGCTCCCCCTTCACATGTGCTCATATGTATTTAATAAATTTGCACATGTGGGAGGAGCGAGCACTTTTGAATTGATCCACTTTCAGTGAACGAGACCGATTCGAGACACGCTTACATCACTAGTTAGACTAGCTTGAAGTTATTACCCGGCCTGGTCAAGTTCACAGAAAGTTTCTCGAAACGGTACATTTCTACTAAGACTAATCCTTTTCGAGACACGCTTACGTGGCTAGTTAAAGAGTTCCATTGTCAACTTTTAGGTGACAACTAGCTCTAATAACTAACTTGATGTTATTACCCGTCGAGGAAAAGTATTTTCGAATTTACTAACTTTATGTTCCGTTAATTCCTGGGTGAATCTGAGTCTAGCTCGCATGAGGTTTGACATTTAAGCAACATTTAACTTTCATATTTTAATCACTTTCACTTTTCTCCCCCTCAAAAATAGCATATAAGATGTTGTTTTTGATAAACATTTGATTAAAATATGCTTTTTGAGTCTTATGGGGAGATATCAACAAGAACTTTTGTTTTTCCAAAACGATGAGTTTTCAAGTGCTCCCCCTCAACAAGTGAATACTCATTGAGGTGAAATACTTGTCTTTTTAGCAGAATTGTGAAAATCACAAAATGTTTGATTAATTCTACTCAAAAGTAAGAAGCCTTCGCTCCTTATATAAGGATTGAGGCACTGAAGCGTACCTCAGGGTCCTTTAATTACAAGCACGGGTTGTACACTGTAAAGTGTGCACAAACCATCAAAACATGATTTTGACAAAGCATTAAGATTAGGAAATACTCCCCCTCAAAACGAGCATATGTTTATACAATTTTAAACTTTGGAGCAAATTGGGGAGTAACGATTTGAAAAATCTTGAGAAAAATTTTGAAAAGTTTTGAAAAACCTTTTGAAAAATTTTGAATAAATTTTGCTCAAGATTAAGAAAGTTTTAGATAAGCTTTGCATGAGAACTTCTTCTTGTTTTCAAGGAAAAATGCGCGTTTGGTTTTAAAGAACGGTTTAGCAAGGCACTTTCCTTTCTCTGAAACCCGAGTTGTACACTGAAATGAGTGCACAAGTCGTTGTTTTTATACAAAATTAGTTTTCTATTAAACAAAACACTCCCCCTCAAGTAATGAACATTATTCGAGAGATAGTCTTCTTGAGCAGAATTTAGAATCGTATTAAAGAAATACTTTTTGAAAAATTCGAGAGATAATTCTGCTCAAGGTTTTAGAAAACATAATCAAGTATTATACAACAAAGAATGCTTGAAATTCAAAACTCTTTTACTGTTGAAAGTTGTTTGAGACTCGGAGTCTCTCTTTTGAGTTTTTAAAATCTGAAAAAAATTTCCATCTAAAGTTGAACCTCATGGGTTCTTTTTGAAGATTTGTTTTTGTGATGAATGGAAAACTTCCGTTATTTGGGATGTTCAGATCAGAGACATTCTTTTATTGAAGCCAAAGCATTCCAGATTTTGAAAATATGAAAGGTTTTGAATGACTTTGCTTTGGTCTCCACACTTGCTTTACCGGTGTAAAACAAGAGTGTAGAGTTTGAAAAACTTGTTTCTCATCATTTTGAATCCTTTTACCAGTTTTAGCCTTTTAACACATTTAACCCTTTGCCCTAAAAAATATGTTTCGTGAGAAACATTTTGACAATTGCTGAAGTTTTGACTTTCAATGGGATGACATGTACTTACACACAGAGAAAATGCATTAGGCACAAACAAGTATACGGATTAATCAAGAAACTCATTCTAAATCTACCAAAATGCTCAGAATTCTCTACTTAACACACAAGATCACAGATTAACTCATCCTTTGACTCGAGATTTTCCAATTATGATTATGGTTTGGGGTTATGATTTGAGTCTATGCACACATGTTAGCATCAAAATGCCTGAATATAAAACAAACAAACGTCCTAGTAATAGCAAGGACATCGACAGCTTAAACCCTAAATCACATGATTCTAAACCTATGTTGTTCCTAATCAAGCAAGTACACCAATCAAGCATTCCTTAGTGTTCTCTAAAGTTATATAAACTAGTTAATTTAGACTAAACACATAAGAAATTAAAACCCTGATTGATAACCCTAGTTTCTGATTATGCCTTATTGACTGTTGAAAACACTTGAAACATTTAGGTAATGATTAGACAACAACAATGAAGAAATTAGAAACTCACAATTATGGAAACAATCGAGGATAAAAAAATTGTAAGCCTGAATAATTATGTGTGAAACTTTTGAGAACATTTGTGAAAACATTGATTAGAGCCCGTTTTATTTTCCATGCAAGATCCTTTTACCTAAGTTTAAGACATTTGTGAATCTTTACTCATTAAAGGTTAATAACTTTTCCATTTGAAGTCCAAACAAGGTTAACTTAGAATCATTGCAGAAAAAAAATTCTTTTCTCCCCCTCGAATTAGCATATACTTTGTGAAAAAACTTTTTTTTTTACAATTTAATTCGAGAGATCATAGACGTTTGTTGAAAATGAGTTTAAATCCAAATGATGAGTAAACATTTTATCCTTGATGAATAAAAAATGAGGTGTGCAAACTTCATGATTTTGTGAAAAAAATTTCTCCCCCTCAAAACATGTTCCATTTTGACAGAGTAAAGCAAAATTAGTTTTAATGAAGGAACATAGTTTTGAAGTTACGAAGTTTGCACACAGAAAAAGAAGATTTTTTTTTTTTTTTTTTTTAATAATGAAATATTTACAAAAAGAGTTTGATGTTTGACTCCCTTAGGTTTTAAGAAAAATTTTGCAAATCATCTGGAGTCAAACACCGCATACCAATATGGTGAACAAAATCAACAAACCTTGATGGAGGTAATGACATTGTAAATACGTCCGCCAACTGGTATGTGGTTCCCACAAAATCTAATTCAATTATACCCTTCTCGACATGCTCTGAGATGAAATGGTAGCGGAGAGCACTTTGTTGGACTTTGGAATCATGAATGGTGTTGCAAGAGATTGCAAAGGCACACTTTGAGTCGCAGTACATTGAGATCTAGTCAAACACATAGCCGAAGTCCGTGAGCTAAGTTCTCCTCCAATTGACGTGAGCATAGAAAGCAGACATGGCTACATACTAAGCTTTTGATGATGACAGTGATGTACAATCCTGCTTCATTGACTGTATCCCTTTGTAACTAAACATGATTTGTTGCGAATCATTGTGCCTTCTGCATCTAGCTTGTTTTTCCAATTCCATTTAATTCCAATGTTGTGTCGAAGGGTGATATTGGTAATTATCTCGCATGTGAGCAGGATCCAACTTGCGTGTAGACGACTCAGTAATGTCAGGAATGAGTTGAGCCGATGCAAATGGTTTAAAGAACACTTTAAAGAATGCCTCTGGGTCATGCTCTGCGGTTTGTGGAACTGATTAAGGTATGGAGTCTCCAGCTGATTGTCGTGAGTTGGACACGGTTTGTTCTGCTGTTGTTGGAGATGCAATTGGAGGACCGTCTCTCCCAACAGTTGTTGTTGTTTGTGAGGTGAATCAGGTACTTGATGGTGATCAAGATGTGCAGCGGAAATTGGTGAGACCTCAGAAAGACGGTTTACAATCGTATCATCAAACAATGGAGCAAACAAGTCCAGACGGTTGAATGCGGGTCCTAAGCTGTTTTGCTCAGAAGCCATTGCTGAAGTATTTTTAAACGGTTGATTGCGGGTCCTAAGCTGTTGTGCTCAGAAGCCATTGCTGAAGTGCTTTTAAACGGTTGATTGCGGGTCCTAAGCTGTTGTGCTCAGAAGCCATTGCTGAAGTGCTTTTAAACGGTTGAGTGCGGGTCCTAAGCTGTTGTGCTCAGAAGCCATTGCTGAAGTGCTTTTAAACGGTTGATTGCAGGTCCTAAGCTGTTGTGCTCAGAAGCCATTACATTAAGCTCGGGTCCGAAACTGAGTTGTTCCGAAGCCATTGCTGTTATATCTGCAAAGAAAGAAAGAAGAGACAAGAAAAACAGAGAACACAGATCCCCAAGAGACTCTGGGTTCCAGATGTTAGAAGCATAAAGATGTAGTGTCAATTATCTTCTTGACACTCGAACACACAATTCCGATGGTTTTCCTTCTTGTCTCAGGGGTAGATATAGTGGAGTTCACATTAGTTTTGGTGCAAATGTATAAAATCTTTCCTGTAGGAATCCACCTAAGACCAATCGATTTGAAAATTCTACCTGTAGGTACCCACCTAGTGTTAGATCTAGGAGAAGTTTTCCTTTTAGATGCAGTTGAATGAAATGTGGGAGCATCACTTCGTTGAGAAAACCTACGTCCTATATTGATCCACTTCTTAGGTTTTTGACTTATGACTTTTGGTTCAACAGGTTTGCTTGTCTTAGTCGATTGAGCCTTTTCAAGTGAATTTCCCTTTTGAAGATATTTTAAAGCACCAACAACATGATTATTTCCGCAACTACTCTTAGATGCTATCCAATTCCTATTAGTTTGTTGAGAACTCCTAGGTTTTGGTTTGCTACTACTAGCAGTGTTTTGCACTACATTGGACGGCTTCACATGAGGTTTTGAACATAGAATTCCATCCTTTTGAAGCAGCGCCTTTTTTCTAGCCTTTTCTAGATCATAGTTCTTGTACATGTCATATTTGCCATAAAACTCTTTACTTTTAATGCTCGTTTTGGACACTGTTTTCGAACTAATCCTAGAAGAGCCAGGTATAATCACGTGTTGAGATTTAGCAGACACAGATGCATTTTCCTTAGGCCAAGAATGTGGAGTGACTGGTTTTGTCAAATTGTTTTTCTCAACAACTTGGGAGGCAAACCGAGGTTTTGAAAATTTAGGTCGTTCAGATTTAAATGCAGTTGGTTGTCGAACCACTGATTGTTTTCTGTTTGTTTGAGAAGGCGGTTTCCCCAAGATTGATGGTTTTGCAAACTTAGTATCCACACTCTGGCCAGTCAGTCTTCTTAATTTGTTTTGTAATGCAGCATGTGCAAACACCTTTTCTTGAATTTGACCTTTTAAAAGCTCATTTTCTTTAACTAATGTATCCACACGTTTGCTTTGTACATTCAAAAATTGACCATTGTTGCCCGAATTAATAGATTCGTTTTGCATTTGAAGTTCAAGTGAGATGCAATGTGCCTCTAGTTTTGAAAAATCTTTATGACACTGGGCAATGGTCTTTTTGAGAAGAAGGTTTTCAGACTCAAGAGTTTGGTATGATGTTTCAGTAATTGGATTATCCGGTAAGGACTCAGACTCAGAACGTTTGTCAAGACATTGAACAGCATTCTGGTCAACCTCTCCTTCATTACTGAAGTTAGGTTGCTCAGATTGTTGTTTCTCATTAGCAGGCATAATGTGATCAACAGTAGATTGTACCTCATCCATGTGCTCTTTGTCAAAGTAGGGTTCTGTGTCATAGATGGGTATGACATCTTCCTCATCCATCTGTTCTTTGTCAAAGTTGGGCTCTGAGTCGTAGAAGGGTATGATCTCTGCACAGTCTGCATCTGTATCATTCCCCAATCTGTTGTTGTCATCCTGCACTTCTGATTCTGTCCCATTGTAATCCATGAAAACCAAATTAGCTTCCAACACATCAACCATATTAGATTGCTCTTCTTGAATCTGCAACTTCTGTTCATTCATTCTTTGGACATAATTTCTTCTGTGAAGAATTGCCTTCTCAATTGAATCCAAATCTCGTATCAATATGTCTTTGAAAGTTTCATCCTCGATTCGGGATTTGATGAACTGCTGAAACTGTTCCTTGATCACACTGAAGGTGGCGTTGGATTCATTCTCGTGAACTTCTTTTGATGCAAGCTGCTTTTTAAGTTGATTCACGTTTTCGAACATCATGTTCGTGAAAATGTCAAAGTCTTCTCCAAGGAGTGATGGACATGCCCATTTGAATCCATACTCGGAACGAGTTCCTACTAAGTCTTTGGTTGAGAGGACCTTAAGGTGTGACTTAAGTGATCTACACTGTTCCATGCATCTCTTCACTAAATATGTCTCTAACTCATGCATCAGCGACTTTGATTGATACATTTTCTCTTCGTTTAATCTCACAATTGGATCTTCAGTATTATCAGAATCATGCTCTGGGCATGTATTATTCATGTGAGATTCCTGCATGTTTGCCATTAACATCACATCTGTTGTATCGGTTTTCAAATCTGCTGTATCGGTTTTCAAAACTGGAGTTGAATCATAATCCTGAGCTTCCTCATCTGCAATGTTTTCTGTATATGCCAAGAATGCCATGCTTGGTTCGATAAGATCTTCTTCATCATCAAAATCTTTCATTATGTTTAAGCATTCAGAAGTTGAAGTCATAGCGCCATTGTCTTTCTTAGAAGATACTTGACTAAGCTTCACTAGATTTTGCAGAAGAGATTGTACGTGATCATTTAGCGTTGCAGGATGGTACTGTGGAATGAAGATATGCTCAGGTGCATTTGGAGGAATGAAGAAGAGACCATTTGGAGTGTAAATTAAGGATCCATGGTCAACAGCTGGAGTTGGTGGAGCAGGGAGAATGGTCTTCATTGGATTCATGCTTAAGCAAGATTCAAGAATTTGCTTTATTCTGAAGTGATGAAGTTCTTCTGTACGATGCTTAGCTTCAAGATATTTCCACATTTCATACGCACTAGCTTGAAAGTCCATATACATGTAAATTGAGTTGGGAAGTGCCACTGTTATGAACCATACAGCCTGTTGGTCAGCATCGTACTGAGCAAGTTCAGTTGCATTCAAATCTTCATCAGTTTGTATACTAATAATCCCTGTTGAGTCAGCAAGAAATATCAGTTTGTATGGACCATCTTGAATGGACGATCTGTGAGCCATTGTAAAAATCTCCGTTTCCAAACAATATACATTCCTGGTAGCAACATCGGAGGCCTTGATTCATTGCCAAAGAGCAGAACATGGCGAATGAGGGAGCTGTGACTTTGTTGTTGATGATATTGTTGCTGATGAGAATATTGGTGAGGAAGGTAGTTGGAAGAAGGTCCTGTTGCTGATGACTGTTGCTGATGAGAATATTGGTGAGGAAGGTAGTTGAAAGAAGGTGATTGAGACGTTGTAGATGGCATTGCTCTCCCCCTTGATTGTTACGATGTAATCGAAAAAATCAGGCAAAATGTCACACGCAAGGTCGAAATAGTGAATTCAGATATTCCCTCCAAAAATTATTTGAAAAAATTTTCTTTCCCAAAATTTGAAAATCACTATGAAATGCAATTATAAGGTTGCCAGAAAAATTTGAGTTTCAAAAATTGTGCCGCCAAATTTCACCGAAAAAATTTGAATTTTGGCCTAAAAATTTGAATTTTGGGCCAAAATTTTCAACGTTATACCAAAATTTAAATTTCGCGTAAAAATTGAACGTTTAGTCTGCTGTAGAAAATAATTTTTTTTTTTTTTTTTTTTTTTTTTTTTTTTTTTTTTTTTTTTGAAATCAAGAAGAGAAAGATAAGAAGGAAAAAAAAACTTAGAAAAGATGATATGATGTGATTATGTTAAAAAACTTGGATCGTTAAAGATAAAGACAGGTTATAATTAGATTAGATATTAAACTCGTTATGTGATTCAAACTCGGTATGTTCAAATTAGGAGTCAAACTTGATAAGTCCAAAATAAACAATCCAAACTCGATAAGTCTAGATTAACAGTCCAAACTCGATAAGTCTAGACAAACAGTCCAAACTCGATAGGTCTGATGTAGTACCAAACTCGATAGGTCTGATGTAGTTCCAAACTCGATAGGTCTGATGTAGTTCCAAACTCGATAAGTTAAAGTAATATATCAAACTCGATAAGTCTATGTATTACCCCAAACTCGATAAGTCAGAAAAGATTTTGGCAGAGTATCCCCTAGAGAGTAGCTACGCTGATCCTAACTCGATAGTCGATTAGGAGAACAAGGCTAACTCGCCCAACTTCAAAGATCCAAATTCGATGGAACTTTAGCACCTAACTCGATAGACCCAAATTAGATCCCTAACTCGATAGAGCTTGACACTTAACTCGATAGATCAAGCACCTAACTCGATAGTTAAAAGTCACCAAACTCGATAGAACAGACAATAACTCCTAACTCGATAGAAACTTAGTAGTATTCACCTAACTCGATAAGTGAAATTAACCCTAACTCGATAGAAGCAGATCCTAACTCGATAAAAAAACACTCTAACTCGATAAACAGAAATTTCTAACTCGCAAAAAATTAATGCCTAACTCGAAAGAAAGTTTCAAACTCGATAGAACCAAAAAAAACATCCAAACTCGACAGAAAGTTTCGAACAAGCTATGTAGGTGATGAACAGTAACCGAGATCTAAGAAAATCACTAAGAAACCAAGTTTTACAACCAAATCAAACCTAAATCAACCTATATTATCCCTTGGCGAATGATACCACTTGTTAGGTCACGATTTCTAACAACATAATCACTAATAGAGATCTAGATCTAGAGAGAGAAAGTAGGTAGAGAGAGAGAGAGAGAGAGTGGAAGGAACTCTTAAGAATGGAATGAAAGAAAAATGAAATTACCAAGAGAACCAACCCCTCTCAAAGGAGAGGTTACATAGTATTTATAGGTGAGGACTAGGGCAACACTCCCTTCCTCCCTATCTTCAAAATGAAATGGGCTTAAGGCCCATGGGCTTGCTACATAAGCCTTAAGATTAAATAAACATACAAGCCTTAGCAACCTATTACAAAGTAAATGACCGAGACTTGATAAGTAGTAAAACTACGTTCCCAACAAGAATGGCTTAAAAGCTTTCTAGAGGGTATTCCCTTGTGGCCAAAACCTGTGACTGCTGTGTGTATACATTGTGATAGTATGGCTGCTCTTACCAGAGCAGAGAATCAAATCTATAACGGCAAGTCAAGACATATAAGATGTCGCCACAATACGATAAAGGACTTGTTAAGAAATGGAATCATTTCCATCGACTATGTTAAGTCAAAGGAAAATATAGCAGATCCTTTGACAAAAGGCCTTTGTAGAGAACAAGTCATATTTACATCGAGGGGTATGGGCTTAAAGCTAACACAATGAGTAACTACTCGGAGGAAACCTAACCTAGCAAAATTGGAGATCCCATGGTCTAGGTTCAATAGGAAAACTAGTTGAGGAAAACTCAAAAAGTACCAACACACAGGTATACCCATTCCTATGATGAATGTTGTGTGTTTTTCCGTTGATGATTGAGGGCTGAATTCTAATTCTTAATAATGCTAATGGCTTTTACAGTGGAATACTATGGAATATTCTTGATTTGCATTACCTATACGAGATTGATGTGTGGTCGCATCTTTGGGAACCAGATGGCTAAGTTCTCTAAAATTCTCATGAATAAGGATATGTTTACGACCGAAATGAACACAACGGTAAGAATCTGTTATTACATAAATATGATATATGTGATACTTATTGTCTCAATTTACTACAAAACGTGGCTAGTTCAAGACTTATGTTCACTATACACAAAGTAAATCCGATATGCACTCACTAGGATAGGTTTAAGTCCAAAAGACACCTAATCTGATGCATGTCATATTACATTTGATGGAAATAGAATAATAAGTAATTTTCTTATTTTCTATTCAAATGTGGGGTATTATTGGTGTTTGAATAGAAAATGTGGGGTATTGTTGGAACATTACTAATAAATTTTGGTTGTGTTTTTATAATTACCCACGAAATAGATATTAGTGACAGTTTTTCTGTCACTAAACCGTCGCAAAACCGTTGCTAATTAACCATCATTATTGTAAAGACGCGTCTAATCGCAATGGTAACGGTTATATCTATTAAAAAGGCATCAGTAAGTGAACCATCGCGACTGTTTGAATCGATTTCAGTTAGCGACGGTTATTCTGTTGCTAGGTCATCGCTAAAGCGTCGCTAATTGTGAACCATTGTGACTGTTACGAAAAGAAGCATCTCTAAGGCCATTTGAAGGGGTATTGTGACTGTTTTGAAGGGTCACCATGTGCCTATATATAGAGGACGAATTTGTCACTTTGGAATCATCAAAAACACACAAACATCATTCATTTCCATCATCATTATTTGATTGTTGTATCCTCTAAACAGTTCGTACTAGATAGGACGAATTTCTGTTTAAGGACACTGCTAATCGCAGGCCTCAATCTGTTGATATAATCTTACGATTATATACAAAACAATTTGTATTACGATTATATTATTCCTAACATGTTCAACTCTTTCACACATTCTAAACCACCAATTTCTTCAGGTAATTTCTCAACTTGAATACAATGAGTAAGTTGTAAACATTTCAGACGTTTCATCTCATAAATGCTGTTTGGAAAATCTTGTTGAAGTGTACACTCGGATAAAATTAGACTTTCTAAACATTCCAGTCTTCCAATATCCACAGGTAACTCGACAATTTCCTACTGTTTAAAACAAGTAAACTACTGTTTAAAACCTTGGTGCCAAAGTATAAAAACCAAAACTTGAACACCACCGTTACATGAGAGTACCAAATAATGAATCAATTAATTGATTAGTATAAAGTATTTTGACCCTTCAAATTTAAGAAAAATTACTGCTCATCAATTCCCTTGACACCAATATAGTTGTCGGAAGTCAATGATCGGACATTCTGACACAAAACTCAACTTTTTCACGTTAAACAATATCCATCCTAATTTAGAACATATTTATACAAATTGAAACATGGTTATAATAAGTTTATCACTTGAACAATCTACCATGATTATATTCAAACTCGTATCAACATTCTACCATTTTCATCAAGATAGCAGTTTGACTCTCTGAAGAAGTCAACTCTGTAAGCTGAACATCATGCATCAACTTATTAACTCAAAACCTTTGAAAAAGGATAACCTCTCCATTTCAGAAATCGTAAGGCATCTGGAAGGTGTAGACTATCTTCATCAAAGTTACACTTGCTAACTTCGTCTTTACTTACATATGGACAATACAATTGAAGAAATCTAAGTTCCATGTTTGTAAGACCGTTCATTAAAATTTGATAATTGAATCCAATCAATCCATATGCAGGGGCGGAGGATATAAGGGGCTAGAAGGGGTGCTCCCCCCCTAATTTTGTGGTGACAGTTAGCGATTTATATGGTACAATGATTTAAAAAAAGATTTTGATCGGGAACCACCTTATGTGTCAAGATAAGAGAAAAATAAAATAAAACAACACTCAAATTCTCTTTCAATGGCGGTTTTAAGGTTCGTGTGGTTATAGTGATGTACATCTGTGGTAAAGAAGAAGACCCAAAAGTAGTGGTTAGTGTTTATTCAATATTTTATTTTTACCCTTCAACTTTAGCTCACTTTTTATTTAATACCCTCTCACAAAAAGCCAAAGATATTGCATGTTATTACTCCGCATATAACAAAAAATAAATAAATAACTCAGCTGCTTATTTTTTTGATCGCAGATGCTTATTTGGTAAATGCATCTATATGTATACGTTATATTCGAAATAACTAAATTTGATTGATACTTTGAATATTTTTATTTGCTTAAGTGAAGGTGTTGAAATATTTTAACATTAGTTTATCAGATATAGCTTTTAGTCTTGTCTGTTAACTGTTGAATAGTTTTAGTAGTATGTCTTGTGTGCATAAGATTTGGGGCCTGTCCCATTTCTCTTTCTACTATTCTTACGATGTACTTATGATTGGGAAGATTAATATAAGATCACCTTTTGCACAAAGAAAAAAAGAAAATATATATATATATATATATATATATATATATATATATATATATATATATATATATATATATATATATATATATATATATATTAACATTAACTTAATAAATGGTTGTTTAGTTCTATCGTAGATAAAAAAAATAAAAAAAAAAAAAAAAAAAAAATGCACCGAAAGATATAGTCATTTGACATTACAATCATGAATTGTTTTCAAGCTAGCGAACTAGGAAGACATCTTTATGAACGCCTAAACCATTAAGGGACCCGACCCGACACAATGACCGGGTAATTGGTTGACCCGTCGATTTGTGTTATTTTTACCATATTAAGAAACCACCTTAGTTTTTTGGCTAGGTCCGCCACTGTTTTTGCCCCCCCCGCCCCCCAATCATGATGGTCAAGCTCCGCCACTGTCCATATGCATCTAGTACTATACATTTTGTTGCTTAGGTACCCTGTAATTCAAATAGCAGAGACCAAGAGATTTGTTTCATTACAAAATAAAATGTGTTAAACTCGATCGAGGTTAATGCACTAGAAGGTCAATCTACTTTATGAAGTTAATGTTGGAAAAATTATGGTCAAATTTTTAGAATTGAATGACAATTGATGGTCATGATGTATACTAATGACAATTGATGGTCTTGATGTATACTAATGGGCTTTAAGAACAATGTTAATATTTGGTCAATTGTAATGACCGAATTAAGTGTGTGTTCATGAGCCATTAATAGATTTAATTGTGACCATTTTTTTTCCTCATCCCTTGTACCTATAAATGAGAGCTCTTCTCATTTGTCTAAAACACCCGAAAATACATAAACTAATTCCTCTCCTTTGTTGTTGACTTCAATGTTGATTTATTTTGTATCGGTTGTAATAGAGGGAAGACACAATTTTGGTTCGCCTTGATAACCCGTTTGTGCTAACTGAGTTATCTGTTGTTGTTGTATCCTGGGAGATAGACGTTCACGATTCTCAAGCACCGTGGAGAGGACGAATCTGTCTTAAGGAAAGTGTGAGCATCACATGCCTCAACATTTTCCTTGTTCTTGTTCTTTGAGTCTCAACAATTAAACATAAGGTAAAGTTTTCTATAATTTATGCTTATCTTTTTATTATTTAGGTCTCTCTAATAGCAATATACACATGATATATACTACAATCTTAAGACAGATTCTATTGCTTTAAGAGATGATCACATGATAAGTAACTAATTTAATATGACGAAAGAATTTCAATATTGTTTGCTCATGAAAACTTATGACTGCACTAGTACGTAACATGGGAGTCATTGCGGGAATGATTACACATATGTTTTTTTTCATTTGGACCATCAATCTATTTTATTTGGTGTCTTTGTCTTCTCGTGTGACATGAGGAAAGGGATATGAGTGATATACCTTATGTTTTTGTATATCATTTTTCTTTTAGAAAGGGCTTAATATAATAATTGAATTAATGTTATATAATCATTTTTCTTTTCTTGGTTTGCAACTGCTTTTTGTTGCGCTTGATAAATATACATGTGCCAAGTAAGAGCTAAATTGTTGGAGTTTATGATGGGAATAAAACATGTAGTTTTTTTTAATTGATTGAAAAAACGTTCTACCTGTGAATCATGTGGTATAATCTATTTGATTGAATGAAGAGATAGGCCCTCCAATGAGAATTGCTTAATTTGTTTTTAAAACTTCTATTATTCAGTAAATCAATAAAGCTCGCCCTTATTTTTGCTTGTTTGATGTTGTGGCACGATATCGATTTGAGTAAATGATCTAAGTTACGTAAGTGGTAACCGGAGTAAAACTCATTTGTATGGAATGTGAGTATATTTGTAATTTAGGCCCTATGCAAGCATATTTCTTGTGCGCAAACAAAACCTTTGATTTCACGAAAGGAAAAAAAAAAATTAACATATAGCTTGGGGTAAGTTTAAGTTGGACTACTTTAATCTTTTGGTAAAAGAATTTGGTAGTTGCATATGACTGAATAAAGATAAAAGCTTTTGGTTGCAAATTATTATACTAATAGTATAGCAAAGAATAACATGTATACATGCAGTTTAAAGAGTTTATATTTATTTAATCTCGAATAACGAAAGGACCGAAGGAGTATATATAAGTGGTCACATACTTATTAATTTTCTTGATTCATGTCAAATAAATTGAATCGGTATTGCGGTTGCTTGATTAAGTTTTGTGATTATTATGGAATACAATTTAGTGCTCAAAGCATGTTGGGTGAAATATTGTTATAAAACTAGTTTGTGTAACTAGTATTGGTTTTATAATGATTAAACCCATTCTTGCGGAATGATAATTTTGGTGTTATTTGGAATCCAAAATATCTGCCATCACAACTATGTACTTGTGGGAAAAAGTGCATTGTTCGCATAGTAAACGAATGAGTTTTGATTTCAATTCCGTTATGGTGGACTCTAAGACTTTAAACTTGATTTTTGGAAAGTTTGAGTCAAATAGGTGAACCGTTTAGTCACAAAGTATTTTGATACAACAATTCAGTTTAGAGAATTTGTTGTCACATCTGCGCATTCATGGAAAATGAATTGTTCACGTGGTAAACAAATGTTTGAGACCAATTTTTAAAGAGCTCCTCTGTGACATTAAACATGGAAATTTTGAGCTTAAATGGGTGAACCATTTGGTCACATTATTTATTTTGGTACATCAATTCAGTTTGTACTGCTATGTTGTCACAACCGCAATGTCATGAAAAAATATGTTTTTCGCATGGTAACAAATGAGTTTTGCACCCAATTTTTCCCCGGTGATTAGGTAACAACGAAACATCTTAAACTTGATTTCGAAAAAAAAAATGTTGAGCTTAAACGAAAGAATCAGATGATCGCCGTTTGTGTTTTAGTACAACATTTTTTTTCCGAGCGGCTAATATTTTTTTTGTGCAAATATTTGTGTTGATTGGATTTTGTTTGGTACAACATTTTTTTGGTTGTTATAATACAAAATTATGTGATATTTTGTACAATGTTCAACGCAAAATTGTTTGTTTCATTTGGTGCAAAATATAATGGCAAAGTAGTGTCTATTTAAAATTGTTTGGTGCGGTTTTGTGCAACTAATTTTGTAACATGAGAATAAACAAGTCGCTCGATTTTGTATTGAATATTGGGAGTTTGGATGTTGCAAATATTCTGTTGTGAATATTGGTGCAAATAATCAAACTATTAGTTATTCTAGAAAGATGAATAATCGGCAAGACTTGTTATTAACTCATATTGCTAATAATTAAACGGTTAGTCATTATGTAATAAATGACTATGTGTTGAATATAAACGTGTAGGACATTGTGAAATGTCAAGAAAGAACACACATATAGATGACAACTAATTACGTTGGTTTATGTAACTAACTTGAACGATATTATTGTCATCCAATGTGAGATATTGTCCATTTGCTAAGTTGGATATATTTTGATTGTGTAAAATGATTACACGTTGATTTTATATGATTATTATCACGCAATAAATTGTGATAATCACATAATGATAAAGAGATTAAATATGATTATATATATAATCACAAGTGAATTGGAATGACACGTTATAAGTGTAGGACTTACACATATAACTGGGATCCTCCTAAAACATGTATGTTTTAAGGTGGTGATTTGTCTAAAAGAAGAATGTTAGTAGATGAAGCTATGAGTAATCAGAATGATGCATCTTCTGTCATACGCTTGATTCCTTGGTCTATAGCATGCTAGATTTGGAATCTGTTAATTATGATATGGAAAATAATTAACATAAGACATTCAAAAAGTGTGCATACACTAGTATGAAACTTGTGAGGTGACAAATTACTAATGATCTTGGTGTCATATCCATGTGAGAAAAATCTTATAAACAAGATTAATATATTGAACGGGAGAACCTTTCTTCAAAATTCTTGAGATAAATTCCATGTGGGGGATTCCGGCCTAGCTAGAGTTCAAAAGGACATCAACAAACATGAAGTTCTTGCCTATTTGAAATACTCAAGAATTACTTGGAACATGATACACTTAAAGAGTTGAATGAAACTCGAATTTGTACAAACATATTATGTCGATACGACAACTACTCTCAGTATGAGTTATCCCTATTGACAATGTGAAGTCATAGAATAACAATGTGGATCCGCTTGCGAAATGCTAAATGTGAGAGTTAGTTATAAAGTCGTGAAGAGGAATGAGACTAAAGCCCTTGAAAAGTTTATATGAAGGAAAATCTAACCCAGCTGACTGGAGATCCCAAGATCTGGGTTCAATATGACAACCTACTTGTATAAACTGAGGTCACTGTGGGGGAGTAATAAACTCCATATTCATTTAAGAGAGTTAGTAAACTTCCTAGTCCATTCCTATAACAGTGGCAATATGAGGTTAAGCATATAGCTTTTAATGATTAATCGAGAATCACCTATGTGAGAGAGAAGTGGGTTCGCTTCTAAGGGAATTGTGGGGGCGCAATTCTTAACAGCTCTCACAGAACCAGGCTAATGTTCATGACCATAACGAACATAACTATGAGAACCAAAAAGTGTCAAGGAGATATTTGTGTGAATATATATTGTCGTCTCCACAAACAGCGGACAGTTCAAAGACATCGAGTTCTACTGGCTGCTAGGAGTCTAAGTATATTTCACAAGGGAAGGTTCAAAGGGTAACACCTACCTATCCTTTGCAAATATCAACTGCAAAACTCTATTACAACATCAAGTCATTGAAATTTGTTTCCCGTTATCAATTTCATTCATGTGGGGGATTGTTGGAAAAATTATAGTCAAATTTTTAGAATTGAATGACAATTGATGGTCATGATGTATACTAATGACAATTGATGGTCATGATGTATACTAATGGGCTTTAAGAACAATGTTAATGTTTGGTCTATTGTAATGACCGAATTAAGTGTGTGTTCATGAGCCATTAATAGATTTAATTGTGACCATTTTTTTTCCTCATCCCTTGTACCTATAAATAAGAGCTCTTCTCATTTGTCTAAAACACCCGAAAATACATAAACTAATTCATCTCCTTTGTTGTTGACTTCAATGTTGATTTATTTTGTATCGGTTGTAATAGAGGGAAGACACAGTTTTGGTTCGCCTTGATAACCCGTTTGTGCTAACGGAATTATCTGTTGTTGTTGTATCATGGGAGATAGACGTTCACGATTCTCAAGCACCGTGGAGAGGACGAATCTGTCTTAAGGAAAGTGTGAGCATCACACGCCTCAACATTTTCCTTGTTCTTGTTCTTTGAGTCTCAACAATTAAACATAAGGTAAAGTTTTCTATAATTTATGCTTATCTTTTTATTATTTAGGTCTCTCTAATAGCAATATACACATGATATATACTACAGTTAATTTCTCGAATTGAATTAGAGGAATTGGTTGAATGGTTTGTTTTCGATTTTTATGATGTTTTTCCAGATCTGAAAAATAAAATAAGGAAAAAAAATGGTAGAAAGAGAGGAGTAATTGAACCATAAATTGGTAATAATTGCAAGGTTTATCAAACATAAGACAAACTATAGAAAAAGAAGAAAGTACCAGTTATAAAAAGTTCTCTATGCTGTGACTTCTTTGGGCCTTTGGAGCTGTTCAAAATCATCACTCGACCACGGTACAATGGACTTCTGCTTTTGGTGCCTGTGCTATTCACGGCTTTATATGTAGCAGATGTGGCTTCATCATAAGAGGTTTCTATCACGGATGTAAAACCACATGACTCAAGAAGCCGTCTAGACCCAACAATACGCAAACCTTTCATCCTAAAAATACTCTGTGGAAAATGTCTAATGCCTGCTCCAGTGATATCCAACTCTTTTAAACATTCTAACCGTCCAATTTCCTCAGGAAATTCTGCAACTTGATCACAATACCTGAGGTCGATATTAACGAGCTTTGGACATTCAGCAGAAATCTGAAGTTCGACCAAATCAGTACAATTCCTGACCCTTAGCGTCTCAAGATTTGGAGTAACCCCGAGGTGAAGGGTCCTCAACTTCTTTAAATAAGGAAGGTCGAGAGATCTAAGTTTTGGACTTTCAGCAGGCATGTGTAATTTTTACAAGCTATCACATTTATAGATAAGTAACTCCTTTAGATTTGGAGTCACCTGGAAATGAACTTCTACCAAATTATCACTGTGGTAAAGAACTAGTGTCTCAAGATTTGGAGCCACACTAAGGTCAAGGGTCCTCAACTTTGAAAAGGTGACCCTTAGGAACCTAAGCGTTTGTGTGGAAATAAAATTTTGAATTGTGTGGAGACATAAAAACCTCTTATTTGGTGAAATGAAATAATGTTTCATATTTAAATTACGGTAAAAGCTAGAAAAAAAAAAAACAATGTAGTTTTAAATTTGTGCCGGCTTGAAACACTTATTTTCTATTAAATAACTTCAACAACGTACTTCCAAATTTTGTTCGACTTCACCAATATGATCACTTTATCAGGGAGAGAATTAGAAAACAAAAACACCATAGCTTTAGCACTAACTGGCTGAGTTTGTATCTTGTCATACATTCAATTAGAAAACATAACACTTTTATCCTCATCTTTAAATTTTAAGATCAGAAAAATAAGACAATTTTGTGTTCGTACACCATCCAAACTTTTGATCTGTACCTTCCCCTTCTACTGTGTTTATCTTCATATTCATATTCTCCAAGAACAGATTTTAAATCTCTATTTAACGCTGCAAGAGAAAGAAATGGGCCACAATGACGACGTCTACGATTACCAAGGTTGTTTTGATTGGGGATTCAGGTGTCGGTAAAACCAATCTTTTATCGTTACATTATTCATTTGCCACAATCAAGAAAATAGTTTGAATGTTCTGTGTTTTTGTTAAGTTCTCTCCCATTCTTTGCATAGAAAGCATTACTGCTTGAACCAAACCACTAATAACTACACCAATGGTTCCCATTAGAGTCGATTTCCTTTCAAAAAGTGTTTTATACTATTATCACATGTGGATTGATATAGATATCCATTATACTATTGTCATGAAGAGTTGACTTTTGCTGACTGTAATGATCATAAAAGTCTAGTTGACTAGTTGTGGTGGTGGCGCAACAGCCTCTGACCAATGTAGATCCCAATCAGCTTTCTTGTTTTGTTTGAGAGAAACAGAGGAGACAAATCAAGGTACTAACTTTTTTCAGTGAGAGAAAAGAGGATGTGTGTGAGATTTTAGGTGTTTGTAGTTATATCATCCTGTAACAGCTATACAACTATACTAATTTTTATGAGAAGGTGTAAGAGATGAGTGGGTCTGATTTTGTTAAAGAAACAAGGGTAATTTAGTCATTTTAAGATTATATTGGTGAAGTCGAACAAAATTTGAATGTATGTTTTTGAAGCCATTTAAAAAAAAAAGAAAAAAAAGTAAGTGTTTCAAAGTCGGCACAAATTTGAAAGTACTTGACTATTCTCTAGCTTTTACCCTTTAAATTA
Organism: Artemisia argyi; assembly: GCA_030686995.1. NCBI lineage: Eukaryota > Viridiplantae > Streptophyta > Magnoliopsida > Asterales > Asteraceae > Artemisia > Artemisia argyi. Next base: position 230,364,620 of record CM060701.1, read on the forward strand.
AACAAAAGTTGCTTTATGATCCTTCTTGTATTTAAATAAAGATCACAAAAATCAGGGCCGTCCCGTAAATTTTGGAGGCCCTGTGCTATAACGAATATTTAGGCCCCTTGAGAAACACGAAAGATTTACATATATATAAATAAACATTCAAAAATATTAAATGCCCTCGAACATTAAATAACGATGTTTAACAAGTTTATTTGTGTTACACCGTTTGCATTAACTAGAACACCTTTAAAGCTTTTCCAAACTTTGTCACAGATCTGTGTTGAGAATATTAGTTTCATATACTTTTTTGTGCTTATTTAGAAATAAAACTCAAACATTAGGACAAAAGTGTAAAATCTAGAAACTTTAGGGTGCAAAGTCAAAACTCAAAAAAGTTGTCATCTTCTTTTTTGAGCAAGGTCATCTTCTTCAGCCGTAAACCTCCATAACTTGTTTTTACCATCTTAATAAACCACTCGATGTTTAACTTAGTTTCGGTAAAAATCACTGTGTCTTACGTTTTAAAGCAGATTTTCATCAGATTAACAAGAAAAACCTGAACTGAAACACCACTACCGTTCAAAACTTTAGGGCCCTCAAAAATTTGGGGCCCTGTGCGATTGCACACTCGGCACATGCTCAAATCCGGCCTTGACAAAAATATAAAGATCAAATAGTTTAATCTTAATTATTCCTTTTTCTATCACATATTTAGAACTCATTTTTCAAAGAAAATATCTCAAAATTAAAGCGATTTATCTTTAAAAAAAATGGTTCAAGGTCCATGCGATGACTTCTTTAAACATTGAGTATTATTTGTTATAGCAGAAATATAAGAGAAGAAAAAGATGATTAATTTACCAAGAGATGAGTGTGGACATTTATTTGTTTCTTAAATGATATCATTACCTAAACTTTAATGAATACCTAGTAACATTGTAAACTAGTCTCTCAAGTTCCTTATTCATGCTAATATTTAGGGCTGAGTATCGCAGACCCAAGACCGATCGAGATCAACAAAACCGACCGAACCGAAGGACCATCGGTCCGGTCTCGGTACCAACATTTTCCTTATTTCAGTCTTAGTTCGGTCCGATCTGGGTCCGAACTGGTCTTACGTAAAAACCAGACCAACCGAAGGAACGGACCGGACCTGACCAACCCGGACTGGACTAAACACATTTGGTCCGGTCTTCGGTCTAGGGTTTTGGTCAAATTCGGTCTCAGTCCGGTCTGTTTTTGGTCGGTCCGATCCGATTATGGACTGATGCTCACCCTTACTAATATTAACGGCCTTATTCACATGAATCTTCACTACTACACAAACAAACCATATAATCCGCTTTGAGGCCGGAGGACTATTATTTAAACTTCAAGTTGTTATTTATTTATTTTATTCCAACCAAGAAATTGTGAGCTCTCACTAGTATTTTTATTATAATTCATTTGATTTGTGAGTGTATGTGAGATATGTAATTGTGTATATAAAGTAAGGTATTATTATATTTTTCGTTAGGTGGTGACTATAAAAGATAAAAATAGGTGAGTTTGGTGGTGTGATGAATAGTGATATGAAGCTCATGTAAAGCTGGTGATAGCCTAATCATAAGCTTCAAATACAAGTTGCAAACATGTCTGTCACGCATAAAAATACAACTTATCATAGTTACTCCTAAACGGAGAACTTTTGTTTGACTTGTTAAGTGTTGACGTATAGTACGGATAGCAGGCTTAATAGGACTGGACTATCTCGTACGAACTGGGCTCCGGTCCTACAAGCAAAAGGGGCTTCGGCCCAACAAACTAAGAAAACCGGACATAACTAAAGCCCATGCCACGAGCATGGCACAATCTGGACAAACAAGGGCATATATGAGCAGCACTCCCGAAGTACGCTTGCGGACCGGCCCCCGTTCTGGAAATCCATCCATGACCGCAAACATCGATTAAGCTGCAGATCCTTGCCCGACAAGGGTCCCACCTCGGCCACTATAGCAACATGCAAAATATTAGGATACCCTAATATTTCCACTGCCTATAAAAAGAAATCTCAATTCACACTTTCGAGGTATGATTTTCTCACTCATTCCAATACACTCATATTTCTCTGACAACATGAGTACTTACTCTCACGCTGAAGCTTAATCGTGGGATCCATCCCCATGATAAGGCTAACGGTTTACTCTCACTTGTGCAGGGATCAAACATTCACTTGGATTAATGCATAATTTACTTCACAAGGTGTCCGTGAAGGGTAGCCCAAGTCATCACTGAGCCCAATCCTAACCCGCCACACTTTTTGCACTAACATTAAGGAAAAATCAACACATATTTATATTTATATTCATAGTTATATATTCTTATACAATAAGTTATAAGTGTTTTAAAATCTTAGTAAACTCACTAATGATGATGAATCATGCCTCATTCGGTTAATAAGTTTTCATAGTTGATGCAATATTTTGAAACCCAATTTGATTCGACCGGTTGAGCCATTTTCGGTCAGATACAAGTCAATATGAACCAATTCGGTTCTAGAGGCTTGAAAACCCAATTTGACCTGCAGGGTTTCATGTGATTCGGGTTGGCCCGATTCACTAAAACTGGTCAGATTTGTTGACATAAATAATATCTTAAAACATTGTTAGCATATTAACAATGTCTCTATGTTTTGATAATTACAAAGCATAAACTTATTAATCTAAAACTTATGACATAAACAAGTTTTTGGTGCTTAATACTTGTCTTTGCTTCCATATCACTTAAGGTATGAATAAACAAAGATTTTACTACATTTCATGATCAAAGGAAATTTTATATTAATACATAACATTATATAAAATGATTTTAACATTATATATATATTTGTAAATCATTTTTGGTATAGCTTTATTAAACCACAAAAATATGATTTCAAATTTCCAACCAAAAAGGGCAAATTTTATCCAGAAAAACTTTTGAAACGTTCAGGAGGGCGGCCCCCTTAATTTTACTAGGCGGCCCCCTTAATCATTAAGGGGACCGGCCTACAATTAAGGGGACCGGCACGCTCCAGAACAGTATTTTCCCCCCCTTTAAATACTGATTCATCCCTCAGATTTTTCTCACCTTTTGCACTTCTAAACTTTCTGATCTAGATCTATTTCTCTATTCTCTCATCCTTTGATCATAAGTGTATATATTCTTTGTTTCAAAGTGATCAAATTTCCATCCTCTCAAGTGCAAGAGAAGAATACTTCTATCTTCCTAGACAAGAAGTATTACAACTTGTTGTGATCTCCACATCCAAGTTGTTGGTGTATCATCAAGATTATTTACATATTCTTTGTGAAGATTGTTGTGAATATTTGCTTGTAGATAGTTGTGTTAAATATAGATTGTGTGATTAGTTGATAGCTTGGTGTGAAGAAGAAAAGCTAGGAAATCTATTGGTGTGAAGAAGATAGAGTTGAAGCAGTTAGTTGTGAAGTAGATTGATTTGAAGAAGGTGTGTAGAAGTTGTGACTTAGGTGTGAAGGTGTCGTGGTGTGATTATTGGTGTGTAAATTGGTGTGTATATTAGTGTGTTAATTGGTGTGTAAGGTTTTCTCCGCCATAAGGGAGCTTGTTGATATAGTGAAGAAAACTCTCGAGTTAGGTGCTCGGGGAGTGGAGTAGGGCAAGGAAGGTGTCCTTGTAGCCGAACCACTATAAATCTCTTGTCTCGTGGTTCGATCTTTCCATCTCTTACTTATTTCATTACTTATCATTTTTATATATTTCGTATTGCTAGTTGTTTGTATTGTGCAATACTTGAGATCACATATTATCGAATCTAAGTTTTAAAAACTAAGTAAACACTAAAACTATTTTTACAACTAATTAAAAAGACGTAAAACTATTCAACCCCCCTTCTAGTTTTCCACAATTGGTATCAGAAGCCACGTCTAGCAAGAATTTTAAAATATATTGTATTTTAAAACTTGTAACGATCTATGGAATCTGAAAAATATTTAGAATGGCAATCTATGCAAAGACCACCACTATTTGAAAGTGATGGATTTTTATATTGGAAAAATAGATTCGAAACCTATGTGAAATCAAAAGATCTTGATCTTTGGCATATTATTACCTTTGGTGATTTTCCCCCTATTCAATATAATGTTGAAACTAAAATGGATGAAATTGTAGCTTTTGAAAAACAAAATGATGATTTGAAAAAGAAACTAGCAAAAAATAATGAGGCTAAAATGGTTATTTATAATGCGTTACCACGCAAAGAATATGAAAGAATTTTTATGTGTAAAACCGCAAAAGAAATTTGGGATTCTTTACTAATCACTCACCAAGGTAATAGTCAAGTTAAAGATAACAAAATAGATCTTCTTGTACAACAATATGAACAATTTACGATTCCGGAAGAGGAATCAATTGATAATGCTTTTGCTAAATTTAACACCATTATCACAAGTTTAAAAGCACTTGATGAGACATTTTCTAGTAAAAATTGTGTTAGGAAATTTCTTAGGGCATTGCATCCAAAATGGCGAGCTAAAGTCACGGCTATTGAAGAATCAAAGAATTTGATGACATTGTCACTAGATGAGCTTATTGGCAACTTGAAGGTCCATGAAAAAATTATAAGAAAAGATTTGGAAACGGTTAAAGTCAAGAAAGAACAAGTCAAATCAGTTGCTCTAAAAGCCAAAAAGGAACTTTGTGATGATAGTGACTCAAGTGACGAGAGTGAAGATGATGAATATGCAATGGCCATAAGAGAATTCAAGAAATTCTTCAAGAGACGAGGAAGATTCACTAGATCATCACATGACGATAGAAAATCGTTCCAAAGAAATAGAAGTGACAATTATGTGAAAAGAAAATGCTTTAGATGTGGAAGTCCAAATCATCTCGTTGGTGAATGTCTAAAGCCGCCGAGTTATGATAATCAAGGTGCTTTTGTTAGTAGAACATGGAGTGATAGTGACAAAGAAGATGTGGAAAAACCAAGAGAAGAAAAGTGTTTCATGGCAAAATCAACCGACGAAATATGCCTTGGAATTGACTTGGAGCCTGACGAATGGATCAAGGATAGTGGATGCTCGAGGCACATGACAGGGAACCGAAAGCTATTCTCTACATATAAGGCATACAACGGAGGTAACGTTATTTTTGGTAGTGACTTGCATGGAAAAATTATTGGCAAAGGTACGATTTCTCAAGACTCACTTACTATTGAAAATGTTGAACATGTAAATAATTTAACATATAACTTACTTAGTGTAGGCCAAATATGCGATAATAAATGTAGAGTTATCTTTTCCGAAGAAGATAGCGAAATAGTTAAGAATGGAAAAATTATAGGTAGAGGTATTAGGAAAGGAGGTGTATATGTTATGAAACTAGGAAACAAACCTGAAGATAGGATATACCTAACGACCCTAGACGAAAACTCCACATTGTGGCATAGGAGATTAGGACATGCTAACATGCAACAAATACAATCTTTGGCCTCTAAGGAATTAGTTAGAAACTTGCCTAATCTAAAATATGACAAACATTTTTGTGATGCATGTAAAATTGGAAAACAAGCTCATGCTAGTCACAAAGCTAAGAATATAGTATCCACTACTAGGTGCCTAGAATTATTACATATGGATCTTTTTGGTCCATCCGCTGTGCGGAGCTATGGAGGAAACAAATATACCTTAGTAATAGTAGATGACTACTCACGATACACGTGGACTAGGTTTTTAAGTGACAAAACCCAAGCCTTTGAAAAATTCGAAATATTTAGTAAAATGATTCAAAATAAATTAGGATGCTCAATAGTTGCCATTAGGACGGACCATGGTAGGAAATTTGATAACGAAGTACAATTCGGAAAATATTGTGAGTTAAATGGAATATCTCACAATTTCTCCACTCCTCGTACTCCTCAATCAAATGGGGTAGTAGAAAGAAAAAATAGGTCACTACAAGAAATGAGTAGAACTATGTTAAATGAACAATCCATTCCACAAAAATTTTGGTGTCACGCTGTAGATACATCGACTTATATTTTAAATAGGGTATCAATTAGAAGAATTCTAGGAAAAATTCCTTATGAGTTATTAAGAAATAGAAAACCAAACTTAAGCTACTTTAGGGTATTTGGAAGTAAATGCTATATCTTAAACACTAAGGACTACCTCACTAAGTTTGATCCAAAATCATATGAAAGAATATTTTTAGGATACTCACAAAATAGTAAAGCATATATAATACTTAATAAACACTCCATGAAAGTAGAGGAATCACTAAATGTAACATTTGATGAAACACCACCACCTCCTAAAACGCTACCTTTAGAAGATGATGATTTAGTCGAAGATGAAGCCATTGAGGTTAGTAAAACAAAACCCATAGGAAATGATAATGAAGACATTCACTTAGAAAATAACGAAACCGTTAATATTAAAGAATCTAGATCACATCCATTAGATAATATAATAGGACATCTTAACCAAAGAACCCTTAGGTCACAAGCCCAAGATAAAAACAACTTCTTTTGTTTCCTCTCAGCAATAGAACCTAAGAATATTAGCGAGGCTTTAAAGGATGAAAGTTGGATTATAGCTATGCAAGAAGAATTAAATCAATTTAAGGCAAATGATGTTTGGGAACTAGTCCCAAATCCAAAGGATATGACTATCAGAGGAACCAAATGGGTATATAGGAACAAGTTAGACGAGAATGGAATAGTTACTAGGAATAAAGCTAGGTTAGTTGCCCAAGGTTATAATCAACAAGAAGGAATTGATTATGATGAAACTTATGCCCCCGTAGCTAGACTAGAATCAATTAGGATATTACTTGCCTATGCTTGCGCCCTAGATTTTAAGTTATTCCAAATGGATGTGAAAAGTGCATTCCTTAACGGTTTTATCAATGAGGAGGTATATGTGGCACAACCTCCAGGATTCATTGACTTCGCAAAACCTGATTATGTTTATAAGTTAAAGAAAGCTTTGTATGGACTCAAACAAGCTCCCAAAGCTTGGTATGATCGATTAAAAGCTTTTCTTATTAAACATGATTATTCCATGGGAATGGTAGATAACACTCTTTTCACTAAAAGGAAAGACCCTAATCTCATCATTGTTCAAATATATGTTGATGACATTATATTTGGATCGACTTGTCAAGACATGTGTGATGAATTTGCCAAAATCATGCATGATGAGTTTGAGATGAGTATGATGGGTGAACTTAACTTCTTCCTAGGATTACAAATAAAACAATTAGAAGATGGAATATTCTTTAACCAATCTAAGTACATTAAGGAAATGCTTAAGAAATTTGGCCTAGAAGACTCAAAACCCATGAAAACACCCATGTCTACGGAGGTAAAGCTCACAAAGGACGATGAAGGTGAGTCCGTAGATAACACCAAGTATAGAGGAATGATAGGTAGTTTACTATACTTGACGGCAAGTAGACCCGATATCATGTTTAGTGTCTGCCTTTGTGCCCGTTTTCAAGAGGATCCCAAAACCTCTCACCTAGAAGCGGTTAAGCGTATCTTCCGATACGTTAAAGGCACTATACACTTAGGATTATGGTATCCTAAGGAATCCGGCATAGAAACCATTGTCTATGCGGATTCGGATCATGCGGGAGACTACGTAGATAGAAAGAGCACTAGCGGTATTTTCACGTTTATGGGATGTTGTCTAACGTCTTGGTTTTCGAAGAAGCAAACCGCTCTTGCTATTTCTACAACCGAAGCTGAATATGTAAGCGCCGGAAAGGCATGTCAACAAGCACTATGGATGAAACAAGCTCTCGTAGACTATGGCATTAGGTTAGAAAATGTCCCCATTATGTGCGATAACAAAGGTGCAATAGATTTAAGTAAAAATCCGGTGCAACACTCTAGGACTAAACACATAGAAATACGTCACCATTTTCTTAGGGATAATGTACAAAAAGGAAATATATCTATAGAAAAGGTTGCATCGGAAGACAACATTGCGGATATATTCACAAAACCCCTTAAGCATGGATTATTCAACCACTTGCGTTTAGGATTAGGAATGATGGAACAAGTTGACTAAATTATATTGAATTAATTCAAATTTATACTTGCATGAATTTTTTTTTCATTTCACCTTTTCTGAGTCTAGGAATCTATTTCGCACAAAATTAAAGATTGAGAAGATTCATTTTCTTTGCATAAACCTTTTTGTAAAACTCAATCAATTCTTTCTAAAAATTATTCTCACAATCTAGGAATCACATGAATATCATTTTCCTTGCATTGTTGACAAAGTGTAAAAAATATTGTCTTTCAAAATCATGCATAAACTCACACATAAATTGTCAAGGTATATAATCTAATATATGTCTTTGACATTCATGATCGAGCAAAAATTGAATCAAGGAGATCATTTGGATTGTTTCTTAGGATTGTTATTTCGTTGTGCATCTAGGAGTCGAAACAATCACAACTCCACATTTGTTGCATATAGACACTCACTAGGACAAATTCCTTAATAATGATGTCATCTTGATCCATCACTAGCTTTTCACTCACTAATTGCCTTTGCCTTTTATCTAAGATAGATGCCTTAGGAAACTTAAGTGTGCTTGCCTTTACTTACCTCCTATTGCTTATTATGTGTTGATTATGTGTCCTCTTGCATGCATGCCATATCTTAATTAGATTAGATTCTATATTGCCTAAGAGAATTGAACTTGCTTGAACTCTAATCCAAACACATAACCTTTCTGAAAATTTTCTGCCAAAAACCCAATTTTGGCAACCTGGAAATCACCAGATGGGCGGCCCCCTTAATTATGTAAGGCGGCCCCCTTAATTATTAAGGGGACCGCCCCCTAATTAAGGGGACCGGCCATCTGATGGTCGGGTTTACAGAATCTTTTCTACTTTTTAGCCCATTTCAACCTACATTTCCCAATTTTAACCAACACACTTTGTCCCAATCTTCCAAACAAACCTTATCCATCCTTAAACACACAAATCTTACACTATAAATATCCCCAATCCTCAAAACTATCCATTCATCCCATCATGAACTCTCCAAACAAACCAAAATCAAAAGCCTCAAGGCTAGCAAGGATGACGGAAAAACCCGTTTGGCGAAGAAAAAGCCCTCGAAACAAATCCATCATAACCAATGAGATTGGAAGTCATTCAACACCTCCAACTTCTTACTTCCCAAACTTTACCTCAAACCCACAAGGTCATTCATTTGATCCTCTTTACAAACCATACAACATTGGCCAACCATCTTCCTACAATTCCAACTACACAAATCCAACACATCCATACCAAACCTATGATCCTCTTCACATTGCCACGGAAAAGCAACAGTTCCGTGATGAAATAAACCAAATCCATGATCTTAGTGATCTCCTTGCAATGCATCTTGCACAATGCAACAAAGAGCAACCTCCATCATCACCCTATGCAAATTGCCTTCCCCACTCTCTCAATTTGGATCAAGTTACCAACCACACTCACTTTTGCCCTTGTTGCATATTCCTTCAAAAACAAATCCTCTACTTGAGTGAAGATATTTCTTGGATTGAATATCTTCTCACTCGTAATCATCCAATACCACCCTTAACACAATACAACATCGTGAGATCCACCTCTTCCGCTCCATACTCCACCCCATATCCCTCTCAATCAAACATCTAAGCCTTATGCTTATATTTCCATTCAAGCAAATAACACAATCAACTATGAGTTGCAAGCAAGTCCAAGTGCTTCTTTAGGCTATATAGGACTATGTTCTTCCTTTTGTTTTATTATGATTAATATGCCTTAAGCATATTAAATATTGTAATGTTTTCTATGATGCTTGAATGAATCTATTTTTATAACTATTGCTTTGCATATATATGTGTCTTGTTCTTTTCTAATATTTTGTGTAGCCAAGACTTTCATAGCTCATTCCTTTGATGCTCTCAAATGAGGGGGAGTTTACATCAAGGGGGAGCATTTACCTTTTTGATTTTACAAAAAGGGGGAGAAGAGAATGTTAAACTCTAAATTCTTTTCTAAAAATTATGTTTTAGACCTCATGAGTTTAAGGTTTTGTAATCATCAAAAAGGGGGAGATTGTTGACATAAATAATGTCTTAAAACATTGTTAGCATATTAACAATGTCTCTATGTTTTGATAATTACAAAGCATAAACTCATTAATCTAAAACTTATGACATAAACAAGTTTTTGGTGCTTAATACTTGTCTTTGCTTCCATATCACTTAAGGTATGAATAAACAAAGAGTTTACTACATTTCATGATCAAAGGAAATTTTATATTAATACATAACATTATATAAAATGATTTTAACATTTTATATATATTTGTAAATCATTTTTGGTATAGCTTTATTAAACCACAAAAATATGATTTCAAATTTCCAACCAAAAAGGGCAAATTTTATCCAGAAAAACTTTTGAAACGTTCAGAGGGCGGCCCCCTTAATTTTACTAGGCGGCCCCCTTAATCATTAAGGGGACCGGACTACAATTAAGGGGACCGACACGCTCCAGAACAGTATTTTCCCCCCCTTTAAATACTGATTCATCCCTCAGATTTTTCTCACCTTTTGTACTTCTAAACTTTCTGATCTAGATCTATTTCTCTATTCTCTCATCCTTTGATCATAAGTGTATATATTCTTTGTTTCAAAGTGATCCAATTTCCATCCTCTCAAGTGCAAGAGAAGAATACTTCTATCTTCCTAGACAAGAAGTATTACAACTTATTGTGATCTCCACATCCAAGTTGTTGGTGTATCATCAAGATTATTTACGTATTCTTTGTGAAGATTGTTGTGAATATTTGCTTGTAGATAGTTGTGTTAAATATAGATTGTGTGATTAGTTGATAGCTTGGTGTGAAGAAGAAAAGCTAGGAAATCTATTGGTGTGAAGAAGATAGAGTTGAAGCAGTTAGTTGTGAAGTAGATTGATTTGAAGAAGGTGTGTAGAAGTTGTGACTTAGGTGTGAAGGTGTTGTGGTGTGATTATTGGTGTGTAAATTGGTGTGTAAATTGGTGTGTATATTGGTGTGTTAATTGGTGTGTAAGGTTTTCTCCGCCATAAGGGAGCTTGTTGATATAGTAAAGAAAACTCTCGAGTTAGGTGCTCGGGGAGTGGAGTAGGGCAAGGAAGGTGTCCTTGTAGCCGAACCACTATAAATCTCTTGTCTCGCGGTTCGATCTTTCCATCTCTTACTTATTTCATTACTTATCATTGTTATATATTTGGTATTGATATTTGTTTGTATTGTGTAATACTTGAGATCACATATTAACGAATCTAAGTTTTAGAAACTAAGTAAACACTAAAACTATTTTTACAACTAATTAAAAAGACGTAAAACTATTCAACCCCCCTTCTAGTTTTCCACAAGATTTTATAGTTTTCTTTTTAGCAGTTATTTATTTGAAAACCAATTTTTCACATGTGATTAACTCGAATCGACACTACCACTAGTCAAGAACTTTTGTCTTTGTAGAAAAACTAAGTACAACAACAACAACAACAACATACCCAAATCCCGCCAAGGCGGGGTATGGGGGAGGTGGGATGTAGATAGATCCTACCCCAACCCCAGGGAACCCTGCAGGTTGAGAGACTGCTTCCAGAAAGACCTCCGGCAAGTGTGTGCAAAGTGAGCTCGAAGTAAAGAAAATGAAAAATATAATGCAAAACAAAGAAACGCAAAAGAGCATAAAAGCAAACAGAGCAATACAAACAAAAAGGCAATACGACACAACAAGCATATAGGCAAACATAAAAGCAAACCGACACAACAAGTAAAATAGCAAACAAAGCAAAACGACAAGACAACCAAGACAAAACAACCAAAACAAAACCACCTAGACAAGCGCCAACAAATAAGGGTGCGAGGGGGACACAAGACCAAGGCCAAACCAAGCAGCAAAGACCAAAGAGGGCAACGCAAAGGGCCTAAAGCTAAGGCAAAGCAAAAAGAGCCAGCAAAAGGCACAAGCAAAAAGAGCAAGCAAAAGGCACAAGCAAAGGGCCTAAAGCCAAAAGGCAAAACAAAGGCAAAACCAAAGCACCAGCCGAGGCAAAGCAAAAGCACCTAACTCCTAAAGGGGGCAAGCCAAGGGACCCAAAAAAGCCAAAACCACAACAAACCCCAAACCCTCTACCATCCTAGTCCCAAAACTAACCACGAATACTAATCCTATCTCTCCACGCGTGCCTATCTGAGGTAAAACCCTAAAATACCTTCTCCTAAAATTCCTATATAATTTGAAATTTTCTAAGTTTTGTGAACTTAATCCAAGCATATGAACTTTATGAATTTGAAACTACAAGCATACAATCTATATCCTAAAAGATGTATAAAAATTGACATACAAGTTTCCTAGCAAAGAAAATATTACACGACTACAAGAGTTATAAGGACCGAATTATTTTGAAACTTGTACACAACTTCTAAACTATGAAATAAAGATACGGAGTAAAATGCATTTGAAAAGTGAAAGTTACTTGGTCTCCTTTGACACCTAATTGGCCGGCCTTTTTCCCCGGTATCTCATTATTTTCTCATATTACTTGACCAAATAATCACCTAAATAATCTCACACACACATAAACCTAATTATCAAAGTGGCGGCACATTCTTTCTTCTTCATTCGATCAGTAAGCAATGCGTTCGAGGTCTAAAAAAGGTGGTACGAGCAGGGCCGGTCCTGAGTTTTCAGCTATCCTGGGCGAGATGATTAAATAATGCCCCTAAAAAATTTACGAACAAATAACACAACTTTTTTTTATAGGTGACAAACAAATACTCCGTACAATATTAACTAAGAACTTAGAATTCAATTTTTGTTAAAAATATCTATACAAATGTTTGAGATATGAGTATTATTGTATGAAAAAAAAATGCCTTTCCGATAAATGTTTTAAAAACTGGACCTGATATTGAACGACTTGTTTCATTGATTTAACGGGCTATCAAATCCGAATGATGTAACTATTAATATAAAAATTAGACAAACATGTGAAAGTATAGAGAAAAAAAAAAGTATTGATTTGCTCTACTATGAATTGTGTTTATGAAAGTGAAATTGTTTTGGTTTTTAATTAAAATTTACAACTTCTTACATGTTTAATTTTTTTTTTTAACAAATTTTACATGTTTAATTACGGAGTGCCATACTTAAACAAACTTCAACTTAAATAAATGAGTAAATTACATGGTTGGTCCCTGTGGTTTGTATAAAGTAACAAGTTTCGTCCCTACCTTTTAAAAGTTGCATGGTTAGTCCCTAAGTACGTAAACAAATAACACCACTGGTCCTTTGGTTTAACTGGTGATAACTAAGGTTAGTTAAAATTTACAAGTTAGCCCCCTTTGGTTAAATAGCGCTGCATCGTTAATCCTTTGGCTAAATAGCGCTGCATCGTTAATCCTTTGGTTAAATAACGCTGCATCGTTAATCCTTTTAACGTTTTCGCCCGTTTTTGTCCGTTTTTTTTTACGTTTTCGCCCTTTTTGTCCGTTTTTTTACGTTTTCGCCCGTTTTTAACCGTTTTTTTTACGTTTTCGCCCGTTTTTGTCCATTTTTTTGTTTTCGCCCGTTTTTGACCCTTTTTTTACGTTTTCGCCCGTTTTTGTCACTTTTTTTTTGTTTTCGCCCGTTTTTGTCTGTTTTTTTATGTTTTCGCCCGTTTTTGTCCGTTTTTTTTGTTTTCGCCCGTTTTTGTCCATTTTTTTTTACGTTTTCACACGTTTTTGTCCGTTTTTTTTGTTTTCGCCCGCTTTTATCCCGTTTTTTTTTTGTTTTCGCCCGTTTTTGTCCTTTTTTTTTACGTTTTCGCCCGTTTTTGTCCCTTTTTTTACGTTTTCGCCCGTTTTTGACTGTTTTTTTTTTACGTTTTTGCCCGTTTTTGTCCTTTTTTTTGTTTTCGCCCGTTTTTGACTGTTTTTTTTACGTTTTTGCCCGTTTTTGTCCGTTTTTTTTTGTTTTTGTCCCTTTTTTTATGTTTTCGCCCGTTTTTGTCAGTTTTTTTTTGTTTTCGCCCGTTTTTGTCCCTTTTTTTTACGTTTTCACACGTTTTTGTCCCTTTTTTTTGTTTTCGCCCGCTTTTGTCCATTTTTTTTTGTTTTCGCCCGTTTTTGTCCGTTTTTTTTACGTTTTCGCCCTTTTTGTCCGTTTGTTTTTGTTTTCGCCCGTTTTTGACCCTTTTTTTTACGTTTTCGCCCGTTTTTGTCCCTTTTTTTGTAAAAAATACGGACGAAAACGTAAAAAAAAAATGGACAAAAACGGGCGAAAACGTAAACAAATGGACAAAAACGGATGAAAACGAAAAAAAACGGAAAAAAACGGGCGAAAACGTAAAAAAAAACGGGCGAAAACGTAAAAAAAACGGACAAAAACGTATGAAAATGAAAGAAAATGGGCGAAAACGTAAAAAATGGACAAAAACGGACGAAAACGTAAAAAAAATGGACAAAAACGGGCGAAAACGTAAACAAATGGACAAAAACGGATGAAAACATAAAAAAGGTCAAAAACGGGCGAAAACAAAAAACAAGGGACAAAAACGGGCGAAAACGTAAAAAACGGACAAAAACGGGCGAAAACAAAAAAAACGGACAAAAGCGGGCGAAAACAAAAAAAAATGGACAAAAACGTGTGAAAACGTAAAAAAACGGACAAAAACAGGCGAAAACAAAAAAAACGGGCGAAAACATAAAAAAATTGACAAAAACGGGCGAAAACAAAAAAAAAGGGACAAAAACGGGCGAAAACGTAAAAAAAAGGGTAAAAAACGGGCGAAAACAAAAAAAAAGGACAAAAGCGGGCGAAAACAAAAAAAAACGGACAAAAACGTGTGAAAACGTAAAAAAAAAGGGACAAAAACGCGAAAAAAAAAACGGACAAAAACGGGCGAAAACATAAAAAAACGGACAAAAACGGGCGAAAACAAAAAAAAAAGGGACAAAAATGGGCGAAAACAAAAAAAAACGGACAAAAACGGCCGAAAACGTAAAAAAAAGGGTAAAAAACGGGCGAAAACGTAAAAAAAACGGACAAAAACGGGCGAAAACGTAAAAAAAAACGGACAAAAACGGGCGAAAACAAAAAAAAAACGAACAAAACCGGGCGAAAATGTAAAAAACAACGGACAAAAACGGGCGAAAACGTTAAAAGGATTAACGATGCAGCGTTATTTAACCAAAGGATTAACGATGCAGCGCTATTTAACTAAAGGATTAACGATGCAGCGCTATTTAACCAAAGGGGCTAACTTGTAAATTTTAACTAACCTTAGTTAACACCAGTTAAACCAAGGGACCAGTGGTGTTATTTGTTTACGTACTTAGGGACTAACCATGCAACTTTTAAAAGGTATGGACGAAACTTGTTACTTTATACAAACCACAGGGACCAACCATGTAATTTACTCTAAATAAATTTTAGATGCATAAATTCGAATAAATTAAAAAGTACTCCGTATAAAGTGGCATCGGGAATAGTTAACAACTAGGCAACCACCACTCATATTTTATCTTTTCTTTAAAGATTTTGTATTTCCCAATGACCATCTTCTTCACTTCATGCACCGAGCTCCATTTTCACACCACTGCAACTATTCATTTCCGTCGAGACCTTCGCTTATATATGCATATATAAAATCGATTCTCAGCACCAAAAAGTTGATGCCCCTCACTTGCTTGATGCCCTGGGCGGTCGCCCGCGCTGCCCATAGCCAGGGCCGGGCCGGGCCTGGGTACGAGGCTGGGAAGGTGGTGGTGTTCGATCGGGGTTAACAGGTTCAAAAAGTGTGGTTTTGGTTTTGGTGTCGACTTGGTTTGGGTTTGGTTCTTCATCTCCTTTTTGCCATTCGATCACTAGAGGGTACGCCTCAATCTTGTTCTTTTCTTTCCGTTTGATCTCATCACACTTGTATAACATACCACATGAAACTATTCTGGATCGTATGATGTTATGCATGCATATAAACGATATTAAGCCCACATAAAATTACAAGAAACACTACATGAAATCACAAATCTATGATACATATAAGTCAACGGTATTTCTGTTTTGGAGACCTTCGAATCTGTTGACACTTAAGCCTTTCGAATCTGGCCTTAGACACTTGTTTCGATCTCTAGTATACGTTTTAAAACTGATCTTGTTGCTTCGGTAAAATGAGTATACGACTGGATATGGATCTCATTAAATAACGAAACTATACGCCTATATATATATATATATATATATATATATATATATATATATATATATATATATATATATATATATATATATATATATATATATATATATAACCTAATTTTTGTTCGTTTAATATGAGCTATACGTGTCGAGCTTTGTTTCCGTTTTGCTATTCGAATACATTGAAGTTACGTCTTTAACCTGGTTATTGAACGCTTACATATCTCCAATATTTAACTAGAAATCTGAATGTGGAACGCAAGGAATGAAACATGAAGTGTCTGTGTTGTTCGCATGAATAAAGGCTAGGAAGAACATGCATGGTTAACGAGATATATATCTGTGTAATATAAGTGAAACAAACATGTGGGTGCATGTGTGTGTATCTGAGTGTGTCAAGTTGTATGAGTGTACGAGAGTAATTTGCATGGATTCTTTAAGGGATGGGTTATAATGACCCCTATATTTTTATCCCAAACCACCCCCCCACCCCCCCCCCCCCCCCCCCCCAACTATTATTTTATTTTTTATTTTTTGATTTTTTTTTTATTCTATAATTTTGTTTATATCAAAAAACTATAAACCTGAAAGTGCGGAACAGAAAATATAAAGTTTAATATGTCAAACGCTTTAAACTGTCAGAAAAACGGAACAGAAATTGACAAAAAACTATGTTGTACTGAAATAAAATGGGCCAGAGGGTTAATATAACACAACTCATTCTTTAATGCCAAATATGTTTTATCATTTTAATGTGTGCGTGTCACTGATTTATTCTACCTAAAACCTCTTTAAAAGAATGGGATAAAAGCTTATTTTGTGTTTCGTTGTATTGGTGAGTTGTGGTGTCAACATGAGTCTAAAACTTATTTTTGAATTTACACTTGAATCGGATTAAAAGGAGTTCACTAAAATCGATTTAATCCTAAGTTGGTAGTTTATGGAAATTAATTACAATATAAACCTTAAACTTTAATAAATTGCACTTATAACCCTAAACTATTTTCTTTGGTCATTATTAACCTTTAAGATTATATAATTGTCATTTTTAATCCTAAAGTATAAACATACTAATTCGAGAAACTTACCATTTTTGGAAAGTTACTATTTTTAGAAAGTTGTTATAAATGAAAAGTTACTAAAAATGGAAAGCCGACTTGAGTAATCTAATTTAAAATAAGTTATTAATAATAAAATGATCATGAATTCATGTAGATTCGCTGAAGAATGAGAGATTTCCTACTTTTATGTTTCTGATATGGTTTCATTGCGGTATGAGATACAAATATTCTGGCCTTTCTGTTAAGGTTTCTCATGATTCATACACATCTTTTGATACTTAATTTTGCATGATGCCTTTGCTCTGAGCCTTTCCTTTATGGCTTTCTATATGATCTTTGACTTATGCTTTGTTGAACTTTGCTATGCACCCTCAGATTTGTGAACCTTTGATATGAACCTTTGGCATTTGGACTTAGATATTACTTAGACACTTGACTTTAGTTTGACTTCCTTTGACCCTTCAGTTTGATACCCGAGTCATATTCCTAGCCATGAAGGTAACATGACCATGTCATTGATGCACCAATGGCATGACTCTATGGCGGTGTGTTGAGGCAACATGATCAAGATCTCTTCATGTTTTAATGATGACAAATAAACCATCGAAACACATAAAATAACAAACGTTAGCTTAAAATCGTCGGAGCCCATGTCTGCTCCTGGCGCACTGCCCGCGCGTCAACGCGCGGGTGACGCGCCAGGACACAGTATGTTTCCGGGCTAATTTTAAAAGTCGGCTTTCCCCTTACCCGACAAGTGTGGATCTTTCAATACAGGTATGAATATGTTATGTGCTTAATTGAGAACACTCGAATCAAGTTTTGAGACTTGAGAGATCCTACTTTTAAAATACCTGTTCACGGGAAAATGCCAACTCATGTTTTCTAACTATCGCCTCTAGCCAAGGCTTTTCTAAACTTAGGGAGCTTATATATTTCGCGTGACATCGTGTTAAAGCATCCATATATTCATATCCCGTGCTTACGTCTTCCCTAATTTTGTAACGGGTTTACTCCCTTCTTGGTCAAACTAAGTCAAATGTCACTTTGCGTAAACGCATCATTTCCCACTTGGGTTATGCTTTATATCAAGGCAAAGCACGTAACTTGTTTGAACCAAGGTATTAGTTGAGAACGTCGAGTCGTGGAAAGTCACGAGATATGAACCTATGGATTCTCGACGTTGTGTTACTTGAACTTATAAGTAACCTATGATTTTCTCAACTTATAATCATAATTGTCTAAACCTTTTCTTCTTAATGACAAATAGATTTCTTCTTAATCTTCTCTTAATCTCATTTCTACAAAAGACAAATACAATCATATCCAAATCATATATTCTCTTACACAATCTCTTACACTCTTACAAATTCCCTTACACACTCTACATCTCAACCATCCATTCCCTTACAACACATCTTAACCCTTCATATTCAACACATGGGAATTGTTTGAATTCCAAAGGAGGCTCCCTTTGATCTCTACCATCCAATTCAAAATAGAACACATCTCAACCATGCATTCACTCTCCTATCTATACCATCACACATGTTTAATCTAAGCCATCTATTTCAAACCAAAACCATCCCAACCATTGATTCACCCTTTCCCCCCAAGCAAAGCATATTCCTTTGGAATATCCCTCCTTAACCCAACTATCTACATCTCAACCATCCATTTCAAATAAACACATCTCAACCCTTCATTTCTCCCACATGCCAAATAATTTGAAAACTAAAGGAGGCTCCCTTGATCCTAGCCATCCAATTCAAACCTTCTCATTTCAACCCTCCATTTCATTCTTCCCCCCCCCCCCCCCCCCCCCCCCGAGCAATGGAATATACCTTGGCATATTCTTTCTCTCTTTTCTATGCCATGTGAGGAAGAACACTTCTATCCCTTCCAAATTACCCTATCTACATTTTATACCATCGGTAATTTGTCTTCTCTTTAAACACTTCACAAATGATTTTTGAATTGGCTATTTGAGTTGGTAAACTTTAGATTGATTAATGTTAAGGTTTAGTGTGAAGTACAATTGGGGGTTTAGCAAGGATAGGTATTTATAAGATCCAACATCTAACACTTGGGAAAAGTTTACATAAGCCTGGCGCGCTGCCCGCGCGCTGACGTGCGGGTGACGCGCCGGCCTCGGTAAAATTTCTCAAGTTTGGGTTCTTGGCCTATAAATACCACCCTTGCCTCTTGTATTCCTCACCCCTTGCATTTATTCTTTCTCTATATATTCTTTCTCTCTAAACACTCTCAAATCTCTTTATCTCTAATCTTGTGTTCTTGATTTTCACATTAACATCTGATACGTAGGAATCGCACCAGGCTTTACCTCTCAAGGGATCTTGAGAAGCTTACAACCCCCACCAGGCAGTGTACCTGATCGTTGTAGTATAGTATAGTGACAAGTACCGGGGGATTGATCGTTCAGCTAGGAATAGTGTCGCTAGGATTAGAAAACCTAATTAATAGTTCTAAAGGTGAGGGATGATTATTTTTGTATTTTTATATTTTATGAAAAGCAAGTGAAAATCTCGGGTTTGAAGGATTTGGGCTGAATTAGTTGCTATTCAACTAACCCAATACTAAGATGCAATCAAAATAAAATATAAGAAATGAAAATAAACTAAATTATCTAAGGTTGTGAGCAATAAGTGGAGAAAATGTGTTTACTTAGATTTCACTACTCCCTAGACATCTTTTACACGTTAATTACTTGTTATAGTTGTATGGATGACGGATTGTATTCCTTAATACCATTCATGGGGTATCGCACATAACTCCCCAATTCTATGAGCTCTTATCTCCTCCTATACCATGCCCAACACAACCATAGGGATTGTGAACAGTGGCTCATGCATTAAATACAACCAATAAAGACCTTAGTGCAATAGGTTCATGTTACCTAAGATGTTCAAGCATGTTACCAATTGGAGATCTGCCAGTTTTCTTAAGCCTAACATATAAATTCATTCATCCAAAACAAACTATAAACAAGTAATCAATATATAATTAACATCTAGATTTCATTAGATCCAAGCAAACACAAGATAGATTTAGCCTAGCATGATGGAATTAAGACAAGAACAAGATATAGACAACCAACACATAGACAAATTGATTGAATTAAAAGAACACTTATCTTAATTACATATGAAAGGTATCAAGGGCTTGGAACCCTTGAAAAACCTATAAAATTCGCACCAAGTTCGTACTAGGGTTTCTCCAAAACTTCTCTCTTAATGAGTAAAAATTAGAAAACTATATATAGGAAATAGGGTCTGACGGCGTCAAGACCAAATAGGTGACGCCGTCACCTCGCCGCCAAAATAATTCTCGGACTGCCTTGATCTACTTCTGACGCCGTCATGTGTTATGCATTTCCAGGCCGTCATGCAGTTTCCTCTTGACGTCCTTCCTTGTGACGCCGTCAAATCTGTTCTGGATCGTCATGGAAATTGCTCTTGACGCCGTCAGGATGTTGCTCTTGACGCCGTCAGGATGTTACTCTTGACGCCGTCACCTACTGTTCTCAGCAAGGAAAATTAAGATTTTGGCGTTTTCTTCACTTTTATGCTCAAAAAACGTCCGAATTACTTCCTTTTCCAGATTTCTCTCCCAAAGTACCTAAAATCACAAAAGGAACGATTTAGGGCAATATTTGATCAAATAAATTCGAATTCCGGCTTAAATGACCCCCTAAAAGTGGTTCATTTTTCGCCTCATCATATACCCTTACACTTGAGATTTGCATGTCCTCAAGCAAATGCGCTTTTATTCTACTCAAAATACAAGTTAGGGGTCAATTAACACTAATATAAAAGTAATTACAACAAATAATCGTTCCACTAAAGACCAATAGACAAGCATGGAGGTCATACACTAGCACCTCACAAATAGTGTTTAGATACTCACATCTCTCGGGTGTAATAAAGTATAAATTACAATATGGAAATGGAAGATATCTCTCACTACCTGTCATAGCAAAATAGATTACCATAGGCTTGGGAAAGGATCAAACCTCCACCACATAGCGTAAGCACCTAGGATAAACTATCAAAGAGGTCTTTTAAAGGGTTGTAACGTTAGGTGTAGGGATATGAAATACATGGTTTTGTTGGATAAAGGAAGTTTTACTGGTGGCAAGTTAACAATCTTAGTTAATTACATGTACAATATGGCGTTGCTAAGCCAAGACTAGACTCAACTTAAGCTAATAAGTGAAAAGTAACAAAAACATAAAATAAATATAGAATGAAAAAGGATGGTAGTCCGTTTTTTTTTTTTTTTTTATTTTTTATTTTTTTGCATACACTCTTACCCTACTGATGAGGCGAAAAATGATCCGTTTTTAGGGGGTCATTTAAGCCCGAATCCGAATTTATTTGATCAAATATTGCCCTAAATCGTTCCTTTTGTGATTTTAGGTGTTTGGAGAGTGAATTCTGGAAAAGAAGCCATTTTGGACCTTTTTGGAGCATAAAAGTGAAGAAAACGGCAAAGTCTCAATTTTCCATGCTGGGAACAGTAGGTGACGGCGTCAAGAGTAATTTCCTGACGGCGTCAAAACTCAAGAAATAAAATACCGTGGTTGATGACGGCGTCACATAGGCCGTCAGAAGTAGATCAAGGCCGTCATGTGGTCAAAACTTGCGCGCGTGGTAGCTGACACCGTTTTGGCCATAACTTTTGCATACGAACTCGGATTTGAGCGATTCAAAAAAGGAAACGAAGAGGACGAAGAGATCTACAATTTGGTGAAAAAATGGTCTTGACGGCGTCAAGAGTATGGGCTGACGCCGTCACGAAGGGCCGACAGAAAACATGCCTATAAATATAACTTCATAACTTCACTTTTTGTAAGCCCTAAACCCTAAGGTCGATTCCTGGGTTTAGGTGGGTGTTTTTCCAGCAACTTAGAGGGTTTCAATCAATCCATAAACATCATTTATTGGTTTGATGATTCTATCTTAATTATGTTTTCCATTATCATTGTTGTTTGCTCTTCTTTGATGATGATTTGCTAATTCACCTTGTGTCTACTTATGATTATGTGAAACTTGTATATAATTGATTAGATCTCATTGATTTCTTGTTGATGTTGTGTCTATCTCCATCAATTAAGGTGTGACAACTTCAATAGATCTAGTTGGTTTAGTTTATAATCCTTGTTTCCTATTGATTCTTGTTTTGATTGAATGATTTATATGTTAGGCTTAAGAAAACTGGCAGATCTCCAAATGGTAACATGCTTGAATGTCTTAAGAAACATGAACCGAGGCGTACTAGGTCTTTATTGGTTGTATTTAATGCATGAGCCACTGTTTACAATCCCTATAGTTGTGTTGGGCATGGTGTAGGAGGAGATAAGAGCTCATAGAATTGGGGAGTTATGTATGCCACCCCATGAATGGTATTAAGGAATACAACCCGTCAATTAAAACAAGGTTACAATTCAATAGGTAGGATTGGATAGCTAGCAAGGAGTAACATATCATGGGTAGACATGCTTCACTTATCTTGTAGAAACCTAGTTTACTTTTCTTGTTAATTAGTTTAATTAGTAGCTTTTGGGTTAGTTGATTAGCAACTAATTCCGCCCACACTCCCAATACCCGAGATTTTTACTTGCTTTTCATAAAATATAAAAACATAAAAAGAATCATCCTTCACCTTTAGACCTAGTTAGATTAATTTCAATCCTAACGACACTATTCCTAGCTGAACGATCAATCCCCCGGTACTTGTCACTATACTATACTACAACGATCAGGTACACTGCCTGGTGGGGGTTGTAAGCTTCTCGAGATCCCTCGAGAGGTAAAGCAAGGTGCGATTCCCACGCATCAACTACCATCCAAAATAATACATCATAGGGAATGGTAATTCCCCTTACACTTGAATCTTTAAATACTTTACAATCAACTATTCTAATGACTCGAATTAAGATAATCAAAACACTTGGAGCACTTTTAAGAATAACGTACATATGGGGGTAATAATTGATGTTCTTCCCCATTACTCCATAAAATAAGTACTTACCCATGAGTCCCAATCGTCCCAAAACAATATGTACAAGGATATGACTCGACTTAGCAACCATGTAATCAATTAGATAGTTAACTTAGGGTTTAACAAATAACAATAATGCACTAAAAATGAGCGCATACACGGAAGGCTAAGGCGATTTGGGTGTACATTTAAGTGGGGTGTAACAAATTCTTCCTTTAAGTAAAATGCTTAAAGTTAGAAACGAAAAGATAGGCTCGGAGGGGTGTACTAGGGGTTTCGTGTACTAAAAATGAGTACAACGCTAAGGGAGTGGGAAAAATTAGTTGACTTAACTAGCCAAGTAATATGACTTAAATGGTCAAGTAATTATGATGCGGGTTTAATACAAGGGTAATCCTAATGCCTCTTATCATGTAGTAAATCCTACCACACGAATGTAGTCTCACTAGCGGTCTCAGGATGCATCACTAACGCAAGTTCTAGAATCTAAATGCTACCGGTAGACTCATAAGCACTAATAGTAAATGCTTTTCCTATAATATCTAAAGGCGAACCTCACATATTTGGGTGGAAAATTTTTCTGAATATACGGTTATGTGCTAGTCATACAATCTCCTATCCATGAGACTCTTGCTATGGCTAAAGTTTCACTCCTAAATGTTGTAAAAAAATTTAAATTTGGCGCTAAAATTGCACTAACAAGTATTTCTCATAGTTTTATTACACGTCTACCATTAAACAAAACAAACTCAAGCGAAAGTGCATATGTAAGGTATCATCTTTTTACCCTCCCCTTACACTTAAGATGAACATTGTCCCCAATGTTCAAGTAAAGAATGTAAAAGTGAAAAAGTAAATGGAATGAAATCAAATACTCCCCTGATTCGCTCGGTATGGATAATTAGGTGGCCAGGTTAAATCTTCCTCCAAGAAAATGAACAATCAAAGCTTCCCTTCTAGAATATAAATCATCTTCTTGTCATACATAACCTGTAAATCCTGAGAAAATAGACAAAACAACCTCGCGTAAAATTGGCGGCATCCTATATAAGTTACTAAATCCTAGAAAACAAGATAAGATATAATGCTTGTGGAATGAAGTTTGCAGATTTCCTGGAGATTATAAAACTTAATAATTCACAAAAACCATAAGACTCCGTTAGAAAAACAAAACCGGTAAAATTTCCAGATTTTTACACTTGACGCCGTCAAGAGTTAACTCGTGACGCTGTCAGGATTGACCTGCAGAAATTCTTATGTTAAGTTTCTGGAAAATTTCTGGAAAACTTGGTCCTACTTCCTGGAAAATCCTGCAAAACTTCATTATGACTCAATACAAGCATTTGACTCTAACAAATACGAATATACATGTTCATTTAATATTGTGGAGAATCATGATCGGTTTGTTTCTTAAAAACATATTTGGGGTTTCCCCTTACACTTGTCTTTTGCAAAAATACTTTTAGGTAGAGTTAAGACTAGGCCAAAACAACAAAGTAAAGTATTTCCACTATTTAGTTGAGAAACATGATCTACCAACAATAAAAACTGAGCATGCATACGGAAGCAAATAACAAACAAACAAAAATAAAATCACACAAAACATGGGTTGCCTCCCAAGAAGCGCTTTTCTTTATTTACGAGTCTTGTAGCTAGACTCAAGGTCATGAGTTACTACGTGACCTCATCGTTGGTTCCACTCTCTAGGTCGTCTTCTAAACCAATTTTGTATTCCGGACCTAGTTGTAAGCATTCTTTGTAGAAACCAAGCATCCTATTCTTTACATATTCTACTCCTCTACGTCTATCCTCCTCATTCCTATAATAAGCCGCTTGCTTGTGTTCTTTTTCGAAATTAGAGAGAAGGCGGTATTGCTCAATCTTGTAGGGCATTTGATAGGCAACCTCATCATTCTCTTCCTTGAATCTAACTATCCCTAAAGTCGGATCATAACTCATCCTAGTGGCTTCAACAAATGGTTTTCCAAATATTATTTGGCTTAGGCAAGCATCTATTACCGGACGAGTGTCTTCCACTATCATAAAATCGATCTCATAGGTG
This sequence comes from Artemisia argyi, assembly GCA_030686995.1. Lineage (NCBI taxonomy): Eukaryota > Viridiplantae > Streptophyta > Magnoliopsida > Asterales > Asteraceae > Artemisia > Artemisia argyi. Next base: position 230,389,988 of record CM060701.1, read on the forward strand.
AGATTCCCTATTATCACATGCAATCCCTTCACTCTTCCTGCAAAATTACTTATCAGATTCTTATTAGGCATCAACCTAAAATTAAGTTGCTTCTTCATCACCCAATTGTAATAAGTCCTAGTCATGATGTTCACGGGGGATCTAGGGTCGATGTAAGCTTTCCATATATGCATGTGCCCGATATTGCGTGGTATGTTAATGTTAGAGGGTCTCCTATTTTGATAAGGGGGTGCCAAAGATATATGGTCTCTCGGGACTATCGAATAAATCCTTATGGTATTCCCGTTCTTCCTCGGTGGGCAACTTATCAAAGTATTTTTCTATAGGCTCTACCTCCTCTAATTCCTCTTCCTTGTTAACCTCAACTTCCCTACTCTCATCCTTAGTCTCGGCTTCTACTCTAACTTCATCCTTGTCACTCTCTTCTGTCTCCTTATCCATCGGCTTAATGGTGACAACATTGACAAAGTGGACATTTTTGGATGATGAGGGATCCTTAATTTGGATTTCACTATTGGTGTCCCTAGTGTCCTTCCTAGGTGTGATTAACGCTTGGTTGTTGAGGGCTTTCAACAAGTTGTCAATCTTGTTGGTCATCTCCATTTGTTGTTGGTTGAATTCGGTTTCAAACCTAGCTATGCGAGCTTCTTGAGATGCCATAAACTTTGACATCAATCTTTCAAGATTGTTGGTACTACCATAGTTGTTAGAAGGATTGTTGTTGAAAGTACAGTTGGAGGGTGGACCGTTTGGTTGGTAACGATTAGGCGGATTGGAAGAATTGGGTTGATTTTGTTTCCACCTAAGGTTTGGGTGATTTTTCCAAGAAGGGTTGTATGAATCACCGTAAGTGTTTGGCTCGGGCTTGAAAGTGTACCACTTATCTCCCGCTTCGTCGGTACGTGAGGATGCGTAGTCCGCAAAAGCTGTTCCGGGGAGTTCCACACAATCACGAGTGTCATGGGGACCACTACATAATTCGCATGAAGAAGTGATTTTGTTCACTTGGCTTGAAGGCTTAGGAGCTTCGTAAGATTTCATGAGAAACTTGACTTGGTCCTCAAGTTCTATGATCCTACGGTCGGGAGTGCTAGAGTTGTTCGAAGGCAAAGATATTGCCTTGACCGTTTTGTTCAAATCACGGGGATCATTCCAACTTTCGTTGTCATAGAGAGCAAGATCTTCAATGAGTTCCCATGATTGTTCCGCACTTAGATCACGTAGCTTACCACCGGCCGATTGGTCAATGGCTCGCCTCGTGGAGATATCGATATGGTCATAAAAAATTTGGACTTGGAGCCAAAGATCTATGCCATGATGAGGGACTTTTTGGAGTAAGTCCTTGAAACGAGTCCATGCTTCATAAAGAGATTCATGTTGACATTGTTGGAACATCAAGATGTCATTTCTAAGCTTAGTAGTTCTCCCCGGTGGGAAAAATTGAGCAAGGAAACGAGTGGTGAGATCATCCCATGTGGTGATGGATCCCGCGGGTAAACGCTCAAGCCATTGACTAGCTTGATCCCGTAGAGAGAATTGGAATAGGCGTAAACGGGTTGTCTCTCTAGTTTCAACACCTAGGTCTATAGAATCTACGATTTTGAGAAAGTCCTTAATATGTTGGTTTGGATCTTCGGAACGAAGTCCATGGAATGCACATCCGCTTTGCACCAACCGGATGGTGTCGGATCGCAAGGGGGTCACATTGGCTCCGGTGAGCTCAATGGTGTTTCGGTAGCCTTGGTGGCTAGGTCGGGAATACTCTCCTAAGGTTCGGGGCCTAAGAGGTTCTAGTGGTGGGTTTTGTTGTGGTGGGATGACGGGTTCAAAGATGTTCCTGTTGTCCATGATGTTGGGTGGTGAAGAGTTACGAACAAAGACACAAAGAAATGAGATAGACTAAAGAAAACCTAAAAATAAAAATAAAATCTTACTAGAAAGGAATCTAGCAAGTAGACCTAATAAAAAGAGATTCTAACCTAGACAATAACTATTCCCCAGGCTGCGGCGCCAAAAACTTGATACGTGGGAATCGCACCAGGCTTTACCTCTCAAGGGATCTTGAGAAGCTTACAACTCCCACCAGGCAGTGTACTTGATCGTTGTAGTATAGTATAGTGACAAGTACCGGGGGATTGATCGTTCAGCTAGGAATAGTGTCGCTAGGATTAGAAAACCTAAATAATAGTTCTAAAGGTGAGGGATGGTTATTTTTGTATTTTTATATTTTATAAAAAGAAAGTGAAAATCTCGGGTTTGAAGGATTTGGGCGGAATTAGTTGCTATTCAACTAACCCAATACTAAGATGCAATCAAAATAAAATATAAGAAATGAAAATAAACTAAATTATCTAAGGTTGTGAGCAATAAGTGGAGAAAATGTGTTTACTTAGATTTCACTACTCCCTAGACATCTTTAACATGTTAATTACTTGTTATAGTTGTATGGATGACGGATTTTATTCCTTAATACCATTCATGGGGTATCGCACATAACTCCCCAATTCTATGAGCTCTTATCTCCTCCTATACCATGCCCAGCACAACCATAGGGATTGTAAACAGTGGCTCATGCATTAAATACAACCAATAAAGACCTTAGTGCAATAGGTTCATGTTTCCTAAGACGTTCAAGCATGTTACCAATTGGAGATCTGCCAGTTTTCTTAAGCCTAACATATAAATTCATTCATCCAAAACAAACTATAAACAAGTAATCAACATATAATTAACATCTAGGTTTCATTAGATCCAAGCAAACACAAGATAGATTTAGCCTAGCATGATGGAATTAAGACAAGAACAAGATATAGACAACCAACACATAGACATATTGATTGAATTAAAAGAACACTTATCTTAATTACTTATGAAAGGTATCAAGGGCTTGGAACCCTTGAAAAACCTGTAAAATTCGCACCAAGTTCTTACTAGGGTTTCTCTAAAACTTCTCTCTTAATGTGTAAAAACTAGAAAACTATATATAGGAAATAGGGTCTGACGGCGTGAAGACTAAATAGGTGACGTCGTCACCTCGCCATCAAAATAATTCTCGGACTGCCTTGATCTACTTCTGACGCCGTCATGTGTTATGCATTTCCAGGCCGTCATGCATTTTCCTCTTGACGCCCTTCCTTGTGACGCCGTCAAATCTGTTCTGGATCGTCATGGAAATTGCTCTTAACGCCGTCAGGATGTTACTCTTGACGCCGTCACCTACTGTTCCCAGCAAGGAAAATTAAGTTTTTGGCGTTTTCTTCACTTTTATACTCCAAAAACGTCCGAATTGCTTCCTTTTCCAGATTTCTCTCCCAAAGTACCTAAAATCACAAAAGGAACGATTTAGGGCAATATTTGATCAAATAAATTCGAATTCCGGCTTAAATGATCCCCTAAAAGTGGTTCATTTTTTGCCTCATCAACATCTTTGAAAGAACACATTTCTTTGCAAGGGAAGAATCACAAGAACCTAATCCACTCTTGTGATTGTGCCGAGGGTCTTCTTATCTATACCCTTTCTATTAGAATCGACTCACTAGGGTAGGTTAGGGCTTGGTTCAAAGAAACTTATATTCATTCAATTGTTTGTAAGGGAAGTCTTGTGTCTTGGTGACCAAGATTAGATCATTGGGGATCTAGTTGGGGTTTGATACTTCCGGTGGGAAGTCTTGATAGTGATCTTTGTGATCCTTAGGTGAAGTCGAATCGCGAGATTCTTTTGGGTTGTTTCCGAGGGCGGAATTCCGTGGGAGTAACTCCTTCTTTGTGAGCATCAATATTGGTGAATATTAGTGGAGTGAATTGTAACGGTTTGTAGTCCATTGAAAGGATTATACTAGTGAATAGTATCGGAGTCGCGGATTCGCAACTGGATGTACGGATGGTATAAACCCCCCATCCCGAACCAGTATATATTGTTGTGTTCTTACTTGCTTTATATACTTTGGTTGCGTTAGTGGTTGTTGGATTATTGTACAACCACTTGATGTTCTCTTTGGCTTAAAGTTTTTAAACATCTAAAAAGCCAAAGAAACCGTATTTACCCCCCCCCCCCTCCACGGTTCTACAATTGGTATCAGAGCGGTATACTCAAGTTTTTGAGCATTAAAGCCTTCCCGAGAAGTTGTTTTAAGTCAAAAACTTCTTTTCCAAAAATCTAAAATCCTAACTAAGATTTTTGGTAAAGTAGAGTATAGATTCATGGCTCAAGAGAACTATGTTGAGGGGTGTTCTATGCAAAGACCACCTTTGCTAGAAACCAATGGCTTTTGTTTTTAGAAAACCTGGTTTGAGACCTATGTTAGGTCTAAAGATCTTGATTTGTGGGAAATCATCCAAAATGGCAACTTTATGTTCATGGTGGAAGACTCCGAAACAAAATTATTGGTGGAAAAGCTACATGCGTATCTTAAAGATGATGAGAGGAGAAAACTTGGCAAGAATGATGAAGCCAAGATGTTAATCTACAATGCTCTACCTCGAAGGGAGTTCGAGAGGGTCCATGTTTGTAAAACCGCCAAGGAGATTTGGCATTCTCTCATCATCACTCACCAAGGCAATTCTCAAGTAAAAGATTGCAAGATCAATCTTCTCATACAACAATATGAGAAGTTCTCGATCTCGGATGAGGAAACCACTGATAATGGTTACACAAGGTTCAATGCTATTATCACTAGCCTCACGGCTCTAGATCATAGCTTCTATAACAAGAACCATGTGAGAAAGTTTCTTCGAGCACTTCTGGTAAAATGGAGGCCAAAGGTGACGGACATAGAAGAAGCCAAGAATTTGGCGGAACTTTCCCTTGACGAGCTTATTGGGAATCTCAAGGTTTATGAAATGATCCTTGAGAATGACAAAGTTTGCACCAAAGACAAGAACGACAAGGTAAAGTCTTTGGCTCTCAAAGCTAAGGTCACAAAATGTCAAACAAGTGAAGTAAGTGATAGTCAAGAAGAAAGTGATGATGAAGATGATGAAGAGTACAACTCAATGGTTAAAAACTTTAGGAAGTTCCTTAGAATAGGCGGCAACTTTAGACGAACCAAGGGAATGATGGAAGGAACAACTTTGGTGGAAGTTGAGGTGGTGACAACAAAGTTGGTGAGAGCTCTAGACGCACACAAGGATGCTACAATTGCGGAGAGAAGAGTCATTTCATAAATGAATGCCCTAAGCCTAGAATGAACAAGGTATTTGTTGGAGGTGCGTAGAGTGATAGTGAAGATGAAGATCAACCAACAAATGAAGCTACTTGTCTCATGGCTCAAGTAAAACTTGAGGTACCCCTAAACTCTTCTTCCTTTAATAATATAGATATCCATGATTTGCAAGAGGAGAATGAGAATTTTAGAAAAACACTTGAGAAAACTCTTAATGAAAAACGCATCATTGAACAAGAACATAGTAAACTCAATAAGAAAGTTTATGAGCTTGAAAAGGAAGTCAAGAAACTAAATCATTGTAAAGAGGTAATTGAACCATGTAAAAGTTGTGAGTCACTCACACTTGAGGTTGACTCTTTAAAAGATAAAGTATCTAAACTTCAAAAGGAGTCTCTAAGATTTTCAAAATTTAAGAAAAGTACAAATGATTTAGAAGAAATTATTGGTAGTCAAAAGAGGTCCCAAGATAAGGAAGGTCTTGGATTTTCAAAACAAAGAGAAATCACTTCCGTAAGCTTGAAAAAACCAATAACATTTGTAAAGACTAAAGAAAATGAGATTCTAAAATTTTCCGAGGGTGACGGGCTGCACGACGCGTCAACGCGCCAGAAGCGCGCCAGTCCTCTGAGGGAAATTGGAGAATCGTCTAAAACTTTTATCAAACCAATTACTCCTCAAGCTCCTCTTGCAAACACTCGAGGTAACCAAGTTTTCGGTATAAAAAGAGTGAACCCAAAACAACTTTACAAGTCAGGCTATCATAATGGGCGTGGTTATACACAACCTCAAGTTAATACTAGACCACTTTTTCCTACACCCAATATTAGACCTACTAATCCATATAACCAAAAATCTTCACTCCAAAATTATCAAAGAAGAAATTTTTATCAAAGGACATCTCACTACCAATACAACAACTATCAAAGGAGAGACAACTCCTACCCAAACCAAACCTTCTTTAGACATCAAGGATATAATAACTATAGATCAAGTTATCAAAGTCAAAATAATTTTCAAAATAATATTTGGTCTGCTTTTTTGAGTTTTGGTATTGAGAAATTGTGTGTCTTACTTAAATAGCCAAGAATGTTCAACTTGGGTAACTCATATGCTAACCAAAATGGACCCAAAATGCAATGGGTATCAAAAGTATGAGTTGTATTTTTGTTGTAGGTTTGTCTCAAAAGTGATCTACAACCGGATGAGTGGATAGTGGATAGTGGTTGCACTAAACACATGACTGGGAATAGAAGATTGTTCACATCATACACGGCGTATAATGGGAATCATGTCACTTTTGGGAGCGAACTTAACGGCAAAATTGTCGGCAAAGGTAATGTCCTTCATGACTCCATTGAAATTACCAACGTTGAGCATGTTAGAGGTCTAAACTTTAATTTGATTAGTGTGAGTCAACTTAGTGATGATGATTGTGAGGTAAAATTTACTAAAGTAGACTGTTCTATTAGTAAAAATGGTGTTGTACTAGCTAAAGGTCGTAGGCAAAACAACTTGTACACCTTTTAATCATTGATTATTTGTAAAAATATATGCATTTCAAACATGGTAAATAACCCAACGCCTCGGCTTAGGAAGTTAGGTCTTGCCGACAAGCTAGTAAGCAATTTACCATTGTTGAGTTTTGAAAAGGCATTATTGTGATACATGTCTAAGGAGTCAAGGACAAACTAATAATAGGAATAAAAGGGAGTGACAACTAATAGGATTTTAGAATTGATTCATTTGGATTTGTATGGTCCATCTCCGATCCAAAATTATGGAGGAAACTTCTACACTTTAATGATTGTAGATGATTATTCAAATACACTTGGATTTTATTCTTAGAAAACAAGGATGGAGTCTTGAATAAATTCAACATTTTAAGAAAGAAACTTGAAAACCTACTTGATTGTTCAATTGTCTCAATTAAAACAAATCATAGTAGTGAATTTGATAAAATGCAATTTGGAACCTTTTGTGAACAACATGGAATATCTTATAACTTATCGGGCCCGTTCACTTCTCAATCGCTTGAGATTTTTGAAAGAACACATCGTAAGTTAAGAAAGATGAGTCGTGCAATACTTGACGAGCAATCCATCCCACAAAAGTTTTGGTGTCATGCCCTAGATACCGCATGTTATATCCTTAATAGAGTTCATGATCAAGAAAGGTCGCCGACATTACAAGTTAATGTTTCGGTTGAAGGCAATCCTAAGGAAGTGAGAGTAGCAAGGGGTCATCCTTTACAACAAATCATTGGTGACTTGAATAAAAGGACTCTTAGATCACAAAACAAAAAAGATTAGGTTTTTGGCATGACATTTTTCAAGAGTCCAAATTGCTTTGGGATAGGTTTTGATGTTAAAACATGCATCTTAGGAGAACAATCTTTAAGTCAAAGTAAAATGTCTATGTGTTGCTTGCAAGCCTTTTAGGTGATATTAGAGCTTATGTGTTTACATGATTAAGGCTTATATGAAGACATGGATGGAAGCCTAATAAATGTCTTCCAAGAGGAAAGATATGCATCAACTCATTATTCAAACTATGATTGATAATATCCAGGATTCTACATGTCTATACAATGTGCATTGAACAAGAAAATTTGACACAATTTAGCTTGTTTAATCTCGATAATATTGATTTTGTCATAACTTCCAAGATTAGATATGATATTCATCACAACTCACATTTGTGTTGAAGATTTTGTATCTAGTTCTACTTGTTCACCTTATGAGATAAATACATGTTGCATGCCTAAATTTAAGTGAATAATGCTTCATTGCTTAAAATTTGATGCATAGCTTAACAAATTATGGTGCATGCTTGTTAAATAATGGTAGGTAGCATGTGTATTTTGTCTACATATCACAACTTAAGATCAACTAAAACACTCATTGTTCTTTGAATAACTCTTCCCATGACCATGTGATCTAAGCACATTTACCTTTCCTATATATTCTCTTCCTCTTGATCTTCATAACTTGTACACCTAATGAGGAATCTTAGTACTAATTTCCTTAATACTCGTTGGATAATAGGAGTCATCACCCATATCTAAACCTCACTCTACTATTATTTAAGGATTAGAGATCTTGACTAAGCATTACACCTAAAATCTCAATCTAAGTTAAAAATGAATAACCAACCACTTTCTCCGAACAATGTTCTTGACAGTTTCATCCTCCAAAGTAGTGACACTAATTCATTGATTGCAAACAATGGAAGTGAAGAAATTGTTAACAACAATGTTGTCCCTCAAGCTCCAACTAAGAGTGACGGGATGGGAAATGGGTGGTTTATGCAAAACAACCAACAACAATATCCTAGGATCAACCTTGAAAAACTAATGCAAGATGATCTTTGGAGCAATCCACAAAATGTTCAAGTCACATCACCCCCATCTAGGGGAATTGGTGATGAATAAGTTTGGGAAAAGATAAGGAAGCCCTTAACCCCAAAACTTTGTGAACCATGCAATTTGTTGCGAAAACACAATTGACATGCTTAATGCTATTAAGGATCATAGAGAAGAAACCCATAAAATGCTCAAATCTCTCTATGACGGAGTTAAAATGCTACAAGCATTGGCCTCAAACATAACATGCATTGTGCATCAAGAAAGGGGTGTTGACACTTGTGAGGACAATCTTGTAGATCACAAGAAATAGTTTCCTTATAACATGTATTGTTTAAGTGTGTTTGTTAGATGCTTTGTGCATATTTTGTGTTACTTGGATCTCATGGTACCATGATCTATTTGTAACTCTAGCTTTCAAGCTTTATAATAATAATAAATGCACTTTCCTCAATCTTGTCATGCTCAACAAATGGTTATTAGAGTCATATAGGACAAATATATATACATAATGTTGTGAACTAACCGATGTTGCAAGTATCCAAATGGTAACCTAACCCATTCTTGGAACTTTCACATGTGAGGAATTCTTGTTTGTTGCATGTTGTGATTTCTATGTGTAGCTAGGCCACCGCAAAGGTGAGGCTCTTGACCCATGGGTCCCCACCTTGAAACAAGGGGAAGCAACGATCTAGGGGGAGCTATGTTCAAGGGGGAGCACATTCGGGTGAACATTCAAGCTAGCTCATTTATCCCACAGGCCCAAGTTCGAAACCTGGCTTGATTGGTAGTCCCACCTTTTTTATTTGCCAAAAGGGGGAGAAAAAAAGTAAGAGCGTGAAGACCGTTCAAGAATTGTTAAAGGCTTCATCAAATTACAAGGCAAAGGTCAAGACACAAGCTACACCAAAGGCGTGCATTGTCTTCGCTAAGTTTTGTAATTTTATTTGCTTTCGGTTTTTATTTGTCAACATCAAAAAGGGGATGATTGTTGAGGCAACATGATCAAGATCTCTTCATGTTTTAATGATGACAAATAAACCATCGAAACACAAAAAATAACAAATGTTAGCTTAAAATCGCCGGAGCCCATGTCTGCTCCTGGCGCGCTGCCCGCGCGTCAACGCGCGGGTGACGCGCTAGGACACTATATGGTTCCGGGCGAATTTTGAAAGTCGGCTTTCCCCTTACCCGACAAGTGTGGATCTTTCAATACAGGTATGAATATGTTCTGTGTTTAATTGAGAACACTTGAAACAAGTTTTGAGACTTGAGAGATCCTACTCATGTTTTCTAAATATCTCCTCTAGCCAAGGCTTTTCTAAACTTAGGGAGCTTATATATTTCACGTGACATCGTGTTAAAGCATCCATATGCTCATATCCCGTGCTTACGTCTTCCCTAATTATGTAACGGGTTTACTTCCTTATTGGTCAAACTAAGTCAAAGGTTACTTTGCGTAAACGCATCCTTTCCCACTTGGGTTATGCTTTCTACAAAAGACAAATACAATCATATCCAATCATATCCAAATCGTATATTCTCTTACACAATCTCTTACACTCTTACATATTCCCTTACACACTCTACATCTCAACCATCCATTCCCTTACAACACATCTTAACCCTTCATATTCAACACATGGGAATTGTTTGAATTCCAAAGGAGGCTCCCTTTCATCTCCACCATCTAATTCAAACTAGAACACATCTCAACCATCCATTCACTCTCCTATCTATACCATCACATGTGTTTAATCCAAGCCATCTATTTCAAACCAAAACCATCCCAACCATTGATTCACCCTTTCCCCCCAAGCAAAGCATATTCCTTTGGAATATCCCTCCTTAACCCAACTCTCTAAATCTCAACCATCCATTTCAAATAAACACATCTCAACCCTTCATTTCTCCCACATGCCAAATAATTTGAAAACCAAAGGAGGCTCCCTTTGATCCTAGCCATCCAATTCAAACCATCTCATCTCAACCCTCCATCTCATTCTCCCCCCCCCCCAAGTAATGGAATATACATTGGCATATTCTTTCTCTCTTTTCTATGCCATGTGAGGAATAACACTTCTACCCCTTCCAAATTACCCTATCTACACTTTATACCCTTGGTAATTTGTTTTCTCTTTAAACACTTCACAAATGATTTTCGAATTGGCTATTTGAGTTGGTAAACCTTAGATTGATTAATGTTAAGGTTTAATGTGAAGTACAATTGGGGGTTTAGCAAGGATAGGTATTTATAAGATCCAACACCCAACACTTAGGAAAAGTTTACAGAAGCCTGGCGCGCTGCCCGCGCGCTGACGCGCGGGTGACGCGCCGGCCTCAGTAAAATTTCCCAAGTTTGGATTCTTGGCCTATAAATACCACTCTTGCCTCTTGTATTCCTCACCCCTTGCATTTATTCTTTCTCTCTATATTCTTTCTCTCTAAACACTCTCAAATCTCTCTATCTCTAATCTTGTGTTCTTGATTTTCACATTAACATCTTTGAAAGAACACATTTCTTTGCAACGGAAGAATCACAAGAACATAATCCACTCTTTTGATTGTGTCGAGGGTCTTCTTGTCTATACCCTTTCTATTAGAATCGAGTCACTAGGTTAGGATAGAGCTTGGTTCAAAGAAACTTATATTCATTCAATTATTTGTAAGGGAAGTCTTGTGTCTTGGTGACCAAGTCTAGATCATTGGGGATCTAGTTGGGGTTTGATACTTTCGGTGGGAAGTCTTGGTAGTGATCTTTATGATCCTTAGGCGAATTCGAATCGCGAGATTCTTTTGGGTGGTTTCCGAGGGCGGAATACCGTTGGAGTAACTCCTTCTTTGTGAGCATCAATATTGGTGAATATTGGTGGAGTGAATTGTAACGGTTTGTAGTCCACCGAAAGGATTATACTAGTGAATAGTATCGGAGTCGCGGATTCGCAACTGGAAGTACGGATGGTATAAACCCCCCATCCCGAACCAGTATATATCGTTGTGTTCTTACTTGCTTTATATACTGTGGTTGCGTTAGTGGTTGTTGGATTATTGTACAACCACTTGATGTTCTCTTTGGCTTAAAGTTTTTAAACATCTAAAAAGCCGAAGAAACCGTATTCACCCCCTCCCCCTCTACGGTTCTACACGGTGGAGTGATGTTTTGTCCCGTCCCCTTTGATATGATATGCGCGCTTTATGATTTGTTATGGCCAGTATGATTTGCTATGGGGCATATGGATGCATCCTAGATTTGATTCGATATGATATGATATGATTTGATTTGGTTATTGATGTTGTGAGCAATACAAGTCCTTCACATATTTGAGAGGTCACTCCTCTATGGTTACTGATGATATGCTATGATTATGATTTGATTTGTTTGGGCTCGGGATTGATTACTGACCTCTATTACACTTTGATATTCATTTGTTTTTGCTTTCTGATATTCCCCAATGCACTGTATTGCCTATCTCCGTTTCCATTTCATTATTATGCAATATAAATATGTTCACTGGGCTTAACCGCATTTCTTTTCCTGTGGCAGGTTTTAGTGGGAAGCTGGCATACGAGTGGAGAGCACTTTTGGACTTAGAGGACTATACTTTGATAACTATCCTGGATTAGAGATAACTATTAGTGATTTCATTATTAGACTTGGTATTTTATTTTTTACTTTTTTTGTTCTCATTTGTAAACCTTGTACTTCAGATTTTCCTTTGCAACCTTTGAAATTCATTTGTATTATTTAAGTTTTATGCTTGTGTTTGCTTTGATACGTCACCATAACGTAATACTTCTACCCTTATCGGGTTAGGGTGTTACAATAGTGAACTTCGTTTGTTAAGTGATTGTAGACATAGTGTAACACCCCGCCTTACGCAGACCACAATATTGTCCGCTTTGCCCGCAGGCTCACGGATTTGTTTTTGTGGCCTCATTTGAAGACTTCCCGGTAGGTCACCCATACCAGTGCTACCCTCACATGAGCACGCTTAACTGCCAGTTCCTAAGAACCCCACACGCAGTAGACCACAAAACGCGTTGTGTCTGATAAGGCGAATGTTATCCTTATATCCCAGCATCACTCCAGGCCACAGCCGATGTGGGATTTGCCTAGGGTGTTACAATCACCCCCCCTTAGGGACTCATCGTCCTCGATGAGGTTTGCCCCACCATCCCGAACGGCTCAGGAGTGGCTCTGATACCACTTGTAACACCCCGCCTTACGCAGACCACAATATTGTCCGCTTTGCCCGCAGGCTCACGGATTTGTTTTTGTGGCCTCATTTGAAGACTTCCCGGTAGGTCACCCATACCAGTGCTACCCTCACATGAGCACGCTTAACTGCCAGTTCCTAAGAACCCCACACGCAGTAGACCACAAAACGCGTTGTGTCTGATAAGGCGAATGTTATCCTTATATCCCAGCATCACTCCAGGCCACAGCCGATGTGGGATTTGCCTAGGGTGTTACACATAGTGCATATAATACTTCAATTACTTAACAATAAGGTGTTTATAAAAGAATTTTTCATACTATTCGGGATGATGGATAATTGTTTTTTGATGTTGGAACTAATTAATTTTTACATTTGTAACATTATTTTAAGTTTAAAACTTGTACAGTATTTCTTTGAATTGTGTGCGTTTTGTATTAAATTGTATGTTTTATAAACTTATGTTGTGGTTTTGTTTTTGAACAAAAAATTATGTTGTGATTGCTATTGGACTATTCAGAATTTATGTGTGTTTGGTATAAAATTGTGCATCTTTAAACGCATTTGGATATTAAAACTATTGCAATTTTCTTCAACTGAAGACCGGGGTTGACCCCGCTATTGAACTTTTAAAACTAGTGACCCGATGACTCGACTATTCCAATTAAAGACCTAGGCTATGTTTGGCGAAGAGTTTTTTGGAGCTTTTTGGGGCGATGAGCGGTGAGCAATGAGCTTTTTGATTTTTAGTGTTCGTTTGACAAAAGAGCGGTGAGTTTTGCTATTTTTTTTTTAAGAAATGCTCATTTTTCTAATCTTTCTTTAAGAAGCAGTGAGTTGGGGCTCACAACTTACAACTCACTGCTACTGCTCACAGCTACTTTTGCCAAACATAGCCCTAGTGTTTAAAAAATTGGTTTAATGATGCATCATATACGTAAATGAAGTTATAAACAAGGATTTTGCATGTCTCACTTTATTGCACTTTTTGTTACTTTTTTTCAGTCTTAAGGTTTTACTACCTCCGTCCCATATTTATTGTACATCTTTCCTTTTTCGGTTGTCCCAAATTAATTGTCCACTTTCATAAATGGATAGGGAATATAAATTAAGTTTACCATATTACCCTTATTTGTAGTTATTATTACAAACTTTAAAGAAGTTGGAAATTAATTGATTAAGGGTAAAACTGTCTTTATGCAAAAAGTAAGAGAGAGAAAGCTGTAAAGGTGATACTTTTCTAAAACTGTGTGTTTTTTGTCTGTGGACAATAATTTTGGGACGGAAGTAGTACATTACTGCAAAATAACACTCGCCACAAACATCATTTTATTAACTGACTATATTATAAACCAAAACTTTACAAAAAAAATTAAAAAAAAAAAAAAATCGTTATATTCCTTGATTAAAGGCTTCATCATAAGAGGTTTCTATCACGGATGTAAAACCACGTGACTCAAGAAACCGTCTAGACCCAACAATACGCAAACCTTTCATCCTAAAAATACTCTGTGGAAAATGTTAGTAAACATTAATTCTAACCGTACAATTTCCTCCAATTCATAAAAACTGAGGTCGAAATTAACGATCTTCGGATATTCATCAGGAATCTCAAGTTCGACCAAATCAGTACAATTCCTGAGTCTTAACGTCTCAAGATTTGGAGTAACCCCAAGGTGAAGGGTCCTCAACTTCTTTAAATAACAAAGGTCGAGAGATCTGAGTTTTGGACTTTCACCAGGCACGTGTAATTTTTCCAAGCTATCACATTTATAGATAAGTAACTCCTTTAGATTTGGAGTAACCTGGAAATGAACCTCTACCAAATTATCACAGCGGTAAAGAACTAGTGTCTCAAGATTTGGAGCCACACTAAGGTCAAGGGTCCTCAACTTTGAAAAGGTGACCCTTAGGAACCTGAGCTTTAAAAGAGGCTGTCATAAGCAACAAAAAACGGAATGATAAATGTTAATTGGTGTAATGACTAAAAAAAGAGGGAAAGATAAATGTTATTTAATCAACCATTAAATTATTCTACCTTTTTTTCTCCATATTTCCAAAGTTGAACAATATTGCTGCTAAACATTTGAAGTCCAACAAGATTATTTGGTTGAAATGTTTTTGGTAAACTTGAAAAAGGATAATGAATCCAGTACAGAAACCGTAAGGCATTTGGAAGGTGTAGACTATCTTCATCAAAGTTCCAGTTCCTAACTTCCTCTTCATTTACATCCGGGGAAACCACATAAAGAAATCTAAGTTCCTTCATGTTTGCGAGACCGTTCATTAAAATTTCAAAATTCAATCCGAATGGGGCATACAGTGTTATACATTGTGTTGCTTGGGTACCCTGTAATTCAAATAGCAGTAGAGACCATGAGATTTGTTACATTACAAAACAAAATGTGAAGTTAATTTCTGGAATTGAAATGAAATGTTTAGGTTAGGGTTAATTTCTATTTTTTATAAAATTTGGGTATTTTTGTTATTTTCTATTAAATTAAAGGAATTGGATGAATGGTTTGTATTATTTGAGTATGAATTAAGTAGTTATTTATGAAATAAAAAAGTAGAACGAGAGGAGTGGCTCAAGGTGGTGGTTGACGTGGTCGTGGTTTCTAGGGTTGGTGGTTTTGTGGCGGAGGTGGTGGTTTGGTGACAGTGGGATGGTGGATGGATTTGATGATTGTTGGTGGATTATCAGATAAGAACAAGTAGCCTTAAGTAATTTCGAATCTCCGTACATGTATATTTTTATGCTCTTAGAATTTGAGGTGTAACTGTTTTGGCATGTTGTACCATTTTGTGTTGGGCTTTGGTGTGGGCTTTTTTTATTTGGGCTTGTACGGTTCAGTTTTTCCGATGTATGTGTTCTTCCGGTTGAAACTTGTTTTCAACTATTCATGATTTTGTTTTGTTTATACTAGACGAATACCCGTGCAAAGCGACAGTGTATAGCGGCAAATAATTATACTTGCAAATTTGTGGTCCTGGTGTGACTCTTGATGCAAATTTTATTTTATTTTATTTTATTTATTTTATTTATTTTTTTTTATGTTTTTAAATTGATGCAACCGGTTGCAACCGTGTGATCGTAGACGAATGCCCGCGCAACAGGATTTTATAGTGACAGATAGTTTGTTGATAAAAAAAATGTTTATAAGTTATAAACAAAAAATAATAAAAGTTTGAAGATTTGAGGATTAAACATAATGTTTTGAAACCCGGCTCGACCGAAGTAGTTCAACCGGCTGAACCGTTCCGGTAAAAAAATGGGTCGATTTAAACCGGCTCAACTTGCTAGGTTGGGTCGAAAACGGGTCAAATTAAACCGGGTCAACCCGCTGGGTTTGAAATGTCTCGGGTCAACCCGGTTTGTGATTTGTATTAATAGTTTCCTTTTGAAATATATGTTTTCAACATTTCCTTTTTTAGTTTCAATTTTTCACTTTTCAGTTTTTCCTTCGGGTACCCTGTGACGGTTAGCCGGAGAAATAGATCTCGATAAGGCCTGATTCACCAGTCTGTATCGGTTTCAACGGGTCCTCTCTGGTTCGTTTTCTGATGGTTTTTATTGGTTAGCCGAACCGGTGGCGACCCGGTTCCTGGTTGAACCCGTTAGGTTATATGAAGCTTTGTGTGTTTTATTAATTTGTATAATGTGTATAATAACATGTACTTTTCATTTTAGGGTGTTTAAAAATAACATTAATTAGTGTGTTTAATTATTTCATACGGATTATGTTGTAGCTTATTTAAATTGTACATTATGAAAATTTTATTGTACTTTTCAGTAAGTGTTGTTTTAATTGGTTGTATTTAATTTGGTAAATATGCTTTTAATTAGTTGTACAATGTGAGTAAATCATTGTACTTTTAAGAGCATCCACAATGGGTAAAGCTTTTTACTATTTCAAAAAGTCATTTTATGAGGTTTTTTGCATTGCTTCAAAAGCTTTTTGAAAAGACTTGGTGAACCTCAAGTTTTTGCTCAAAGCTTTAGTCATTAAATGCATTAAATGCAAAAAGTCTTTAAAGGTTTTTCCATTGTAGATGCTCTAAGTAATAGGGTGTTTTAATAAAAGTATTAATTACATTATAATTTCTCTCTCATTTGACCATAGTTTCAACTTTCAACATTTAACATTTTCAACTTTGACCATTTTTCCATTATATGTAGTAAAGATAAATAGTTTTTTGAGCTATAATTAGGAGGCCTAAAGATATGCTTAAAGATGTGCCTAAACCTGTGTGACATGATTTTGATAGTTGTAGCTGAGGATCCCACTTTTTCTCAAACCAATAAGATCATGTCACATATGATTAGGCCTAAATTTAAGCCCATGTGTTAAGTCTCCCAATTATTTTTCTAGTTTTTATCGCCTTTTTCCCACATTCACTAGTATGATGGAATTGCGCGGTTATAGATAGTCGCTATAATAGTTAACCATAAATTATACGAATTGAAATACATTTAAGAATCTTTTGTATTTTATAATGTCTAACAATGCTAAAATTTTCTAAAAAAAAATACTTAATTTAATTATTTTGTATTGTAAAGGTGTTACTTGGGTTTGGTTATTTGGGTTTCTTGGGTTTGTGTTCATTCGGGTTGGGTTAGTGCGGGCTAAAAGAAATATTTCAGAACAAGATTTTATTTGAGGTTTTAGTTATTCGGGGTGACCCGATGTGATTGGAATATAATTATTTATCGTAATAACTCGACGGGAATAGGCTTAATCGGGTTTGAGTCTCGGGCGGGTTTGGGTCGGGTCAGCTAAAATGGCATCCCTAATTATATTTTGTGTTGATTGTTTATTTTATATTCTTTTGGGATGGCTGCTATGTTCTAACAAAGTTTTCAACCACCCACAATGATGGGAATATTTTCTATTAGACGGCTAATCATGATGATTTCGGGGTACTCGATGTTGGTTACAGTAATAGTACGTGGATTTGTCTCATGTATATATTCCATGGTTATCTATTTATCATACCATGTTCAGACGAAACAGATTCTCGAATACTTATGCCACAATTGGAACGCAGACCTTTTTCAGGATGTATTATGTTGGAAGTAGCACAGGTGTACAGTGCATGGTCCAAGTGAGTAGATACATCAGCAGGTTTCATGCTACCAGTCATGGCACAACAGTTGACTCAAATGCATGATGACCAACAGTAGTACCATACTCGTTACCAGAAGGATCAAATAAGTCATTTGATTCATATGATACAGGTAGACTCAACGCGTTGCTTTTGACTTAGTTTTCATACTATTAAAAAGCAAAGCCAAAATAACAGGCAAAAAAACATGGAAAAAAAAAAAAAAAAAAAAAAGGCGACACAACTGAAAACAAAACCTCCTAGGCGCATAAAAGGCAGGCACCCAAAGAAACAAAAAGATAACATACCAAATGAACACCATCACAAATAACGTGTACAGGTAAAAAAACATGCAAAACCAAATAATAGACAAAAAAACATGGCAAACGAAAGAAGGCCTACTCAACTAAAAACAGAAACCCCTAGTCGATTCAATCTGCGGAAACAACTGAAACATGAAAGGCATGCAACGAAAAGAAGAAAAAAAACATATAAAAAGAAAACCACAACAAACAACGTATACAAATAAAACATGCAAAACCAAAACACCCGAAGACGAAAACAAACATTACCTGATGGTTTAGAGACGATCGAGTTTAAGGCGGTGAAGAGACACAGGTTATGCTTATCCAAAGTTGATCAACTTATGTTAAAAAAAATAATAATAAAATAAAATAAAATAAAAATTACGCATATAACACTCCTAACTCAAATAGCTGTTGGGCCTGAGGTTACTGACAAAACAGGCTAACAAAAAAAAACCCAAAAAGAATAGTTTTTTAAGGCACGGTGCTCAACCCCGTGCCTATAATATATAATAAAGAAAGTTTCTTAAAATTATTTTCAATTAAGTCATGTTTAATTAAGAGATATGACTTAATGCAGACACACTCTGTTTTATTACTTAATATTTTGGGATAATGGCCTATAAATATTTTTTACTTGTCACACTATCTTTCTATATGTATCCAATTAATTCTTTTATTATTCTATATACCAAACTTGCATTTTTCGTCACTTGTGTGTATTTTGTGATTTTCGGGTTTTGTTTAAACTGAAGGTGGAGGACTTGGTCTCTGGGGGTGTTGGTTTGGTTGGTTGATGGTGGGATGGTGGAATAGTTTGATGATTATTGGTGGGTTATCATAATGAAATAAGAATTACTCCGAAAAAAAATAAAAATAAAAAAAAATAAAAAAATAAAAAAGGTGTATTTGACAATTGGTGTTAAATGGCTTGTTATCAAGGAAGCTATTTTGTAAATATAATGAAACCAAATCTTGTTTTTGTAAAATGACCAACTGAACTTTTAGAAAAGTATACTAACTTTTTAGTTTAACAACCCAAACTTGATACTTACCGAGTCATTAGTCAATATATCTTCAATTTCTTCCTTAATCCACAACCGACTATGCCTTTCAGGTTTATCGGGGTTCACACGACGAACAATATTTTTGCCCATTTCTTCTATATGGTCATGCATCCCCAACTCTCCACGTTCAGAAATATTTATAAGAGATCTCTGCTCAAGAACTCTTAAGCCAACTTCAGCAAAAAATCCGCAGCTTTCAAACACTTTAATTGCATCATCTATATCCCAACCTTTGAGTAAGCATGCAATATCTAGAAATATTTCCTTGTAATCCTCCTCCAAACTATTATAGCTGAGTTCCAATTTTTCCATAGTTGCCTTTAATGGAATTTTTTTTAGTCTTTTTAAGGTATTTTTCCACACAGGCTCATTTTGACCATATAGCATCGAACCCAAAACTTTGACCGTTAGGGGAAGACCATCAGCGTATTGTACAACTTCTTTTGAAAGGTTAACATACCCTTCAATCGGAATATCTCTTTTAAATGCATGCTTACTCAATAGACAAATCGCTTCCGCATGCGATAACAGGTTGACTTTACTAATGAGCTTCACTCGGTGGGCTAGAACTTGCTTATCTCGTGTGGTAATGATAACTCTGCTTCCCAATTTGAACCAGTCAGGTTCGCCTGCTAATGCCTCGAGTTGTTCTAGATCATCAACATCATCTAGAACAATAAGAACTTTTCTCCCACGTATCATCCTTTTCATCATGTTTGTTCCTTCATAAACACTATTTACAGTGATGTTTTCTTTACTTAACACACTGCGAAGAATTTGTTGTTGCAACTTTTTCAAACCCGAAGAGAATTTTGAAACTTCCCTTACATTTTCAACAAAGGCTTTACCGTCGAACTGAATAGATATTCGATCAAAAACAGCTCTGGCCAAAGTTGTCTTCCCCCCACCTCCTATCCCCCATATCCCAATCATGCGGACATCATGAGCATCAAGTTCTAAAGTTGAACGAAAATCTTCTATTCGTGTCTCCATGCCTACTAAGTTTCGGTCAACACTCGTAGTACTAGAACATATCTTTTTGAAAATCTCGTCGACAATTATTTGGATTAATTTGGATTCATCCCTGTAACATTCAAGAAGATCTAACTTATTACTAATTATCAAGAAGATATAACAATAATTCATATAGTAGATAAATTATGAATAATTACCCATTAGCAGTCTCCTTTAACTCCCACCCAGCAAGATTGCCTGCTTCGTTCAAAGCCTTCCTCCATTTCCCAGCCGCTTCTTTATTTTCAAGTTTTTTAAAAGCTTCTCCAACCACTCCACTTTGGTTGCAAATTTCCGTAGGCTCCACATCATAAAAGACTGGGTAAGCAGTCTGCTCACTCGCCTTTCGGCACTCCATAATCTTGACAAGCTCATCTAAGCACCAAGATGAATCAGCATAGTCCTTAGAGAACACAATGATGAAGAATCTTGAGTCTTCAATGGATTCCATGAGCTGGGTGTCAATCGTTTCCCCTTTTTCAATGTTCTTATCATCCTTGTAAGTTTGAATCCCATGTTGCTCAAGAGCTTTATAAAGATGGCTAACAAACTTGTGACGAGTGTCTTCACCTCGAAAACTTAAAAATACATCATACTTGAAGCTCTTTTGAACGGATGAAGTTGAAGTGGACGCCACTGAAGTTACTATTGAAGGATTGTATGAAGCTGCATGAGATAAATAACCTTTCACCAATGAGCAGTTATTAATAAGATAATGGTAACCGCGTTTGTGTGGAAATAAAATTTTGAATTGCGTGGAGACATAAAAACCTCTTATTTGGTCAAATGAAATAATGTTTCATATTTAAATTAGGGTAAAAGCTAGAAAATAACAATGTAGTTTTAAATTTGTGCTGACTTGAAAGACTTACTTTTCTATTAAATGATTTCAACAACGTACTTCCAAATTTTGTTCGA
This sequence comes from Artemisia argyi, assembly GCA_030686995.1. Classification (NCBI taxonomy): domain Eukaryota; kingdom Viridiplantae; phylum Streptophyta; class Magnoliopsida; order Asterales; family Asteraceae; genus Artemisia; species Artemisia argyi. The sequence goes on from CM060701.1 coordinate 230,411,141, forward strand.
CTTGACCAATATGATCACTTTATCAGTGATGGGGAGAATTAGAAAACAAAAACACCATAGCTTTAGCACTAACAGGCTGAGTTTGTATCTTTGTCATACATTCAATTAGAAAACATAACACTTTTATCCGCATCTTTAAATTTTAAGATCAGAAAAATAAGACAATTTTGTGTTCGTACACCATCCAAACTTTTGATCTGTACCTTCCCCTTCTACTGTGTTTATCTTCATATTCATATTCTCCAAGAACAGATTTTAAATCTCTATTTAACGCCGCAAGAGAAAGAAATGGGCCACAATGACACGTCTATGATTACCAAGGTTGTTTTGATTGGGGATTCAGGTGTCGGTAAAACCAATCTTTTAGTTTTATTGTTACATTATTCATTTGCCACAATCAAGAAAATAGTTTGAATGTTCTGTGTTTTTGTTAAGTTCTCTCCCATTCTTTGTATAGAAAGCATTACTGCTTGAACCAAACCACTAATAACCACACCAATGGTTCCCATTATGCCATTAGAGTCGATTTCCTTTCAAAAAGTGTTTTATACTATTATCACATGTGGATTGATATAGATATCCATTATACTATTGTCATGAAGAGTTGACTTTTGCTGACTGTAATGATCATAAAAGTCTAGTTGACTAGTTGTGGTGGTGGCTCAACAGCCTCTGACCAATGTAGATCCCAATCAGCTTTCATGTTTTGTTTGAGAGAAACAGAGGAGACAAATCAAGGTACTAACTTTTTTCAGTGAGAGAAAAGAGGATGTGTGTGAGATTTTAGGTGTTTGTAGTTATATCATCCTGTAACAGCTATACTAATTTTTATGAGATGGTGTAAGAGATGAGTGGGTCTGATTTTGTTAAAGAAACAAGGGCAATTTAGTTATTTTAAGATTATATTGGTGAAGTCCCACAAAATTTGAATGTATGTTTTTGAAACCATTTAATAAAAAAAAATAAGTGTTTTAAGTCGACACAAATTTGAAAATATTTGGCTATTCTCTAGTTTCTACCCTTTAAATTAAACAAAAGTTGCTTTATGATCCTTCTTGTATTTAAATAAATATCACAAAAATATAAAGATCAAATAGTTTAATCTTAATTATTCTTTTTTCTATTACATATTTAGAACTCATTTTTCAAAGAAAATGTCTCAAAAGCGATTTATCGTTAAAAAAAAAAAAAAAAAAAAAAAAAAAAGAAAAAAAGTTCAAGGTCGATGTGATAGACTTCTTTAAACATTGAGTATTACGTAGCATTTGTTATAGCAGAAATGTAAGAGAAGAAAAAGATGATTAATTTACCAAGAGATGAGTATGGTCATTTATTTGTTTCTTAAATGATATCATTACCTAAACTTTAATAAATAACATTTTAAACTAGTCTCTCAAGATCCTTATTCATGCTAATATTTAGGGCTGAGTATCGCAGTCCCAAGACCGACCGAGATCGACAAAACTGACCGAACCAAAGGACCATCGGTCCGGTCTCGGTCCCAATATTTTCCTTATTTCGGTCAGAGTTCGGTGTGGTCTGGGTCCGGACCGGTCTTACGTAAAAACTGGACCGACCGAAGGACCGGACCGGACCAACTCGACCGAACCGAACACATTCGGTCCGGTCCTCGATCTAGGGTTTTGGTCAAATTCGGTCTCAGTCCGGTCCGATTTTGGTCAGTCCGGTCCGGTTTTAGACCGATGCTCACCCTTACTAATATTAACGGTCTTATTCACATGAATCTTAACTACTACACAAACAAACCATATAATCCGCTTTGAGGCCGGAGGACTATTATTTAAACTTCAACTTGTTATTTATTTATTTTATTCCAACCAAGAAATTGTGAGCTCTCGCTAGTGTTTTTATTACAATTCATTTGATTTGTGAGTGTATGTCAGATATGTGTAATTGTGTATATAAAGTATGGTAGTATTATATTTTTCGTTTGGTGGTGACCATAAAAGATAAAAATACGTGAGTTTGATGGTGTGATGAATAGTGATATGAAGCTCATGTAAAGCTGGTGATAGCCTAATCATAAGCTTCAAATACTAGTTGCAAACATGTCTCTTACACATCAAAATACAACTTGTCATAGTTACTCGTATACGGAGAACTTTTGTCTGACTTGTTAAGTAAATATCAATACATATTTATATTTACTAGTAGGGTACCCGCGCGATGCGGCGGCGGGTACCCTGTAATTAAAATTTTCGGCGAGTAATGTTTTTTCTTTATTTGTTTTTTTGTGTCGAATGATGATAATATTATGATGTTAAAAAGTATTTGCCCATTATTCACTATGATGAAAAATGACAAGGGGAGTTATATGTAAAGAAAACTTGGAGATGAGAAAGATGGCGTATATAATGTTAAAAAGAATAGATAAGATAACCCAAATTTGTAACAAAATAGTGTATACATTAATTATACCATGTAAGTTATTGCCAAATTTATAACCAAATAGTGTATACATTAATTTTACCATGTTAGTTAGAGAGGGTCATTACCATTTGGTTAAAATAAGTTATTTTAAGAATTATAAAAACATATGATTGATTTTACCATATAAAAAATGAGTCGAGTTATTCTACAAACCAAACATTCCTCACATACTAAGAGACTCATCCCCACCATCCATTTTAAAAGGAAATCAATGGTTGAGATTAAAAGCATTTTATTATTTCACCCATTTTTTATAATTTAAATATCTCTTAAACCGTTAATCGTTAAGTGAAAATAATTACACCATCGCGACGGACATTTAATTATCTTTCTATAGACGGGCACTTTGATATACTTTCGAAAGAAAAAAAAAATCATTTTCTTCACGTTTTTTTTCGTGGCCGAAAAAAAATCACATATGATATTGCATATCATATATGATATTGATATTACATATCATATCATATATGATATTACATATAATATCATATATGATATGATATGTAATATCGTATATGATTTTTTCGGCCACGAAAAAAAACGTGAAAAAAACGAAAAAAAAATTTTGTCGAAAATATATCAATTAGCCTATCTATAGAAAGATAATTAAATGCTCGTCGTAACGGTATATTTTTTTTCGCTTAACGATTAACGGTTTGAAAGATATTAATATTTGAAAAAAAAATGATGAAAGTGAGTTTTTTAAATTGTTGGGATTAATCTCATCCATTAAATCAAATAAAGATGGAGGGAAAATGGAGGGTGGAGATTAGTTCCTTGGTATGTAAACAAAGTTTGGTCCTCAAATGATCTTATATCACAAAAAATAGCTTTTGTTTGTTTGTTCTAATTGTTATTATTAATTGTATGAAGCCCAACTCTTTTAAACCACTCAGCCCGGCCTATTCAACATAATGTAAATCCAGCTCACCAATTTCACCCTAACAATACACGCCTCCCCAATATTTTTTTCTTTCCTCCAAACTCAGCCAACAAAAAACTTTTTGGTTTTCTTCTTGCAAACACCAAACTTAATGACTCGGTGAACCCTTTATTTTTCTTCACTCGGTGAATCAATGTGAATCAATTCAGTGCAACGTGACATCTATGATGTGTAGGTTACCTTTACCATTTATATAAAGTTATTTCAGGACAAGATTAAAGGTAACCTTCACCGAGTCATTAAGTTTGGTGTTTGTAAATCGAATTTTGTTGTACAACTTATAAGCTATTAGTTACGGGAGCTGTTGCCGGGTGAAAATCGCCACTTAATACAAGTCTCACCTTTTCTTTTTCTATTTCACGAACAAAAACACCAACTCTTGAATTTCGGCTTCAAGATCTTTTATAAGGTCTCAGTTAAGTATTTTTGTTTTGTTATTGAATATCGGCTTCAACTCATCTTTTATAAGAGGATGAGTTGTACAATAGGTTTAATTATTTGTATTTTTCACTTAAGGGGTATTTTAAAAACTACATTAATGATATTTGTTGACCAATCAATTTATGTACTTAGTTATGCAAAAGTTAATTGTACATAATGCTTTGATAGGTGTGTTTACTTAAAATCTATATTAAGAAATCTTAAAAAATTAATAAGAGGGAAGTGTCTAAATGCATTATAAGTAGTATAGATATTCGTAGTTATATATTCTTATACAATAAATTATAAGTGTTTTAAAATCTTAGTAAACTCACTAACGATAATGTATCATGTCTCATTCGGTTAATAAGTTTTCATAGTTGATGCAATGTTTTGAAACCCAATTTGATTCGACCGGTTGAGCCATTTTCGGTCAAATACAAGTCAATATGAACCAATTCGGTTCTTGAGGCTCGAAAACCCAATTTGACCTGCGGGGTTTCATGTGATTCGGGTTGACCTGATTCAATAAAACAGGTCAGATTTTATAGTTTTCTTTTTAACAATTATTTATATGAAAACCAATTTTTTCACATGTGATTGACTCGAATCGACACTACCACTAGTCAAGAACTTTTGTCTTTGTAGAAAAACTAAGTGGATATTCTTATTGACAAGGATGAAGAACATAGTGAACTTCGTTTGTTAAGTGATTGTAGATTGTACATTATGAAAATTTTATTTTACTTTTTAGTAAAGGGTGTTTTAATTTGTTGTATTTAATTTGATAGCTATGCTTTTAACTGGTTGTATAATATGAATAACTCATTATATTTTTAAGTAATATGGTGTTTTAATAGGATATATTTTAATTTAATGTTGTAATGCTCAATTTTAAGGCATTAAATGTATAATTGTGTTGATATTACTTTTATCTTTAGCATTAAAAGGTGTAATGTTGAATTTTAAAGTTTGCATTATTTTTAGGCCATTAATGGCCGAAAGTGGCATGTATATGTAGCTACAAAACTTGTAAATATCTAATTGTATTGATTTTAAAATTTTAATGTATTAAATGTCTAATTGTGTTGATATTACTTATACTTTTAGCATTGAAATATGTAATGCTTAATTTTAAGTATTTCTATATCTAGTAGGCTTAAATGCTTTATAAGATAGTTAGATAAGGTGTTTATAAAATAATTTTTCATACTAAATTTATATTAAATATGGTACATTCAAGTTGATTGTGATGATGGATAATTGTTTTTTGATGTTGGAACTAATTAATTTTTACATTTGTAACATTATTTTAAGTTTAAAACTTGTATTTCGTTGAATTGTGTGCGTTTTGTATTAGATTGTATGTTTTATAAACTTATGTTGTGATTTTGTTTTTGAACAAAAATTTATGTTATGATTGCTATTGGACTCTTCAGAATTTATGTGTATTTGGTATAAATTTGTGCATGTTTAAACGTGTTTGGGTATTAAAACTATTGCAGTTTTCTTCAACTGAAGACCGGGGTTGACCCCGCCATTGAAACTTTAAAACTAGTGACCCGATGACTCGACTATTCCAATTAAAGACCTAGTGTTTAAAAAATTGGTTTAATGATACATCATACACGTAAATGAAGTTATAAACAAGGATTTTGCATGTCTCACTTTATTGCACTTTTTGTTATTTTTTTCAGTCTTAAGATTTTACATTACTGCAAAATAACACTCGCCACAATATCATTTTATTAACCGACTATATTATAAACCAAAACTTTACAAACAAAAAATTGTTATATTCCTTGATTAAAGGAGCTCGTGTATCATAACTTTCTGGATTCATGGAGAGTTACACCTATAAACAATCAAGCTACGACCGCATTCTCAAGATTCATGTAACAATGTATAATAACTAAAAGTTTGTAAAAATATAAGTATTTAGTAAGTGTGTTTTTGTTTCATTAAGATGTTTTAGGTTTAAATCTTACTACCACATCTTACTGGTAATATTTGCCTATAAGGTATGAATTTGGATTAAATAATGTTATTTGCGTTTATATAATTGTCTGAATGACTTTTATTGTCTATTGTTTAAGTACATATTAAACCATAGTAATACGATGAATAAGCCGTGTTTTTCTTTAGTATATATAAGGATTGAATATGAATGAAATAATGTTTTTTTAATGTAAATGTTTTTTTTTTTTTTTTTTTTTTTTATTCAGACACAGTTTCAGTTTCACATTTTTTCAATAAACGTTGTTACAGTCAACAAACGTTCCACGCCTCCACAATTTCTCAAGAGAAAATAGCTCGGTATCTAATTCAACGAACCCAAATTTGAGCCCAATTCAAATCAACATATTTTATTAGTTATGTATGTTCCTATTTAACTTTCTAATAGCCAAATAAAATTGTCCTATACAAAACAAAAATTAAGCCAAAAACAATTTTGTATGTACTCGGCCCTTTTTCAATTTACGCTACAAGCTACAACTAAACCCTAGATATATGTAACACTTTTCAACCTCTTAACCCTTACAATATACATGTGCAGCCACCTAACATCTATCTTGCTTTACTTCACAAATCTTCCAAAACATGTCTTGGTTCCATTGACATCAACAAGAAACATAAACCAAATCCTATCACTAAACCACGAAACACAAAAACATCAAGAAAAGTGTTCTGAAACAGGTGATTGGTTTTCTTGCTTATGTTATTTCTTCTTTAAATGAACTACGATCATTAAAACCACAAGAACAAGAAACACAAACAAAACATGGTCTCAAACTTGGGAGGTGGCTGAATATTTTGGAGGGTAAGAGCCATTAAGACCTGTTCATCAACTCTTACTCAGTCATACAATATAGGTCTTACCATGTTTAACTATAAATGAAAAAACAAACGAGCTTATGTGTCTGACCGCCTCTTACCGGTAAGAGTCAGAGGCGGTAAGACATTTTGAAAGAAACAAACACACCCTAACTCAAAGCCGTCTAATAAGGAGTACAAGAGAAAATTAATCGAGTGTTGGTTTTGGATGCAGGGCTTTTGGATCGTGTTTTCAAAGTACCTATCACTACTATCAAATGTATCCATCATGGTTCTCGACTCGCTTTCTCCTAGGCATTGAAAACAGTTCTTTACGAGGTGGTTGCCCAGCCCGACTATATTGATGCCCGGGTCAGATTATTACTTTTTCCATGATGCAAGCTTCAGGTGTCTAAGCCTAAGAATTGACAAGAACGTAGGTCCGGGAAGAGAAAATCCTTGCAACAAAGTTATATCATGAAGTCACTGGCTACATGAGGGAAATATGATGGTATTACAACATTAGTTACAAGTATGTTAGATGCTTCTGGGTTGGGGTCCTTGGGTTAGGGTGGAGGTGATTTTCTGGAGGAGAGAACAACGGGTAACACCAACATCAGGTAATGCCTTCGCAAGGTTGCAGATGGGTACTTTACAACAGCAGTGTAAGTGTTATCCTTCTCCAAGGTAACTCCACACTGTGATGATATTATTTAAGCGTTAGAGGCTAAGCATCCTTAAAAGCCACCCCATTCCATGTCAAGCAACACATTTCTGAGCCTCCCCTTGTAGCAGAGATTGACAGTGTCTTTGGTTGCATTAAATCGTTCCCTAAAGGTACTCCATGTGGGAGAGATGGTTTGATGGCACAACATATTTTAGATGCTTTATATAGAGAGGGGTCTTCTACTATCACATATCTCTAAAAGACCATCACCTCAATCGTTAATTTGTGGTTAATGGGAAAGTGTCCACCTATTTTGGCAGAGTTTGTTGCATATGCTCATCTTAGGACCCTCCTTAAACCAAAAGCAGGATTCAGCCTATTGCAGTAAGCACTATATGGAGATGTTTGGTTTCCAAGGTTGCTATGAAAGGTGTGGGTAAAGAAATGTCAAAGCACCTTAGTGATTTTCAGTTTGGCGTTAGAGTGTCTGGTCTTGCTGAGGTTGTTTTACATAGCATCAATAGGATGTTGAGTAAATATCACAATGATGGCTTTTCTTGCAATGCTTACTGTAGACTTATCAGATGCATTTAACCTTGTGGATAGATCAATATTACTCCACAAGGTTGCGGTGAGGTGTCCATCTATTTCTTTTTAGGTGGATTTCTTAGATGGGCAGCCAACGAGATTGTATATAGGAGACACACATATATGATCCGCCACTAAGGCGCGGCAAGTTGACCCATTGGGACCTATTGCACCCGCTAGTGCATAAGATCAGAGACAGTTGCAAGCTTTTCCTTCATGATTGGTATCTTGATGATGGGGCCGTTATTAGAAACTTAGAAGAGGTAGCTAAGGTGTTAGACATTATAAAGGTAAGTGGTCCAGGTTTAGATCTTGAACTTAATATCAAGAAAAGAGAGATATGTTAGCCCTCTTGTAACGGTATGAAGCTTCGTGATGGTTTATTTCATGTCAATATTCGGAAGTCTTCATTTGGTGTGAAGCTTATTGGGGGAGCTGTTAGTAAAGAAGCAAATTTTATTAGTAGGTTGGCAATGAGGAGAGTCGCAAATGCTATTGATTTGATGATTTTTCTACCATGGTTACATGACCCGCGGAGTGAGCTCCTTTTGCTTCGGTCATGTATGGGTATTACAAACTCTTTTTAGTGACTTGTACTGTTGGGGACAAAATTTCAACTTTTGTCTCTGACAAATATTTTAAACGTAAACAACCAAGTCCGGAGTCGTATGAGAGCTGACAAATATTTCACGACGCTGAAGACTTATCTCTCAAACACACTGCATACGAGTAGGTTGAGAAACAAATTAAAAATATAGGCAGAAACTCTCTTGGGATGACAAACTGCAAACATGTCCACTCAAGATAAGAAGACAAAAGTACTTAAAAATACTTTATTAGTATTTGTACTTTTATTACTAGTTTAATTAAAGCTTCTTTAGGAAGCCTCACTTGTCCATATATATATATATATATATATATATATATATATATATATATATATATATATATATATATATATATATATTTAAAATAAAAAGACAAATATCCGTACATTACGTAAAAAGATTTTTTTTTTCAAAATGTTCGTGAAAAAATCCATAAATATTCCACAACATCAAGTATGTTGGTGCATAAAACTTTTTTGAAACAAATTATTCTAATTTTGAGTTTTTATATTTTTTTTAATTCACAAAAAATGAATTTTGATGTGCAAAAAATTTTGATGCACATAATTTTTAACTTGTTTTAGTTAAATGTGCAAAGTTATTTTGATGAAAAAAAGTAAAAAGAAGTTGGGTGCAAAACGAATTTTTTATGCACAAAAAAACGATTTAATGCACAAACGTATTTTTACATAAATTTTTTCCGATAAAGTATCCACTTTTATAAAAACTTTCTTCACAACTATTTCATGCACCAACATACCCGATCTTTTGAAATTTTTTAGGATTTTTTTACGTAATGCACGGATATTTGTCTTTTTATTTGATCTTTAACATATATATATATATATATATATATATATATATATATATATATATATATATATATATATATATATATATATATATATATAGCAGGGTACCCGCGCTTTGCAGCGACGGGTACCATGCAATTGTAATATTTAGCAAAAATTTCTTTTATTTCTATATTTTACAATACATAGATATACGGATGACGACAATTTTAGTTTTGATCATTTTATGCAATAACAATATTTTTCATATAAAAACTGATAAGGCTAAAAATGATCTGTTTTTAAGGGGTCATTTAATCCCGAATTCGAATTTATTTGATCAAATATTGCCCTAAATCGTTCCTTTTGTGATTTTAGGTACTTTTGGAGTGAATTCTGGAAAAGGAAGCATTTTGGACGTTTTTGGAGCATAAAAGTGAAGAAAACGGCAAAGTCTTAATTTTCCTTGCTGGGAACAGTACCTGACGGCGTCAAGAGTATTTTGATGACGGCATCAAGAGCAAAAGTGGTGACGGTCCAGTAGATTTATGACGGCGTCAAGCATGGCCGTCAAGAGCAAAAGTGGTGACGGCCCAGAACAACATTACACATGACGGCGTCAGACTTGGATCTAGGCAATCCGATTTCACTATGGGCGGCGAGTTGACGGCATCAGACATTTCTTCTTGACACCGTCACCTTGTATAATCTATATATAGTTTTGCAATTTTCATTCACAAAGGGTGTTGGAATTTTAGTGGAACCCTAGCACGACTTTTACAGCTTTTTCAAGGGTTTTTACCCTTTGAATCCTTTCAAGCTTAATTAAGATAAGTATCTTTTCAATTCATTCAATATGTCTATGTGTTGTTTGAATATATCTTACGCTTGTCTTGATTTTAACATGCTAGGCTAGATCTTTTGTGTGTTTGCTTAGATGTAGTGAAACCTAGATGTTGATTATGGGTTGATTGTTTGTTTATAGTTGTTACGGATGAATGATTTCGATGTTAGGCTTAAGAAAACTGGCATACTTCCATAGGTAACTTGCTTGAACGTCTTAAGAAACATGAACCAATGTGCACTAGGTTATTATGGTTATATTTAATGCATGAGCGAATTCTAATGATCCCATGTTAGGAGCTTCTTGCAGGCTCGACATAGGAGTGAAGTAGGAGCTTATAGAGTTGGGGAAGTACGTGCGCCACCCCACGAATGGTATTAAGGAATATAACCCGTCATCCACGCAATTGTAACAAACTATCTACCTATAAAAGATATCTAGGGAGTAATGAAATCTAAGTAAACACAATTTTACCCATTATTGTCCACACCACATTAGTTATTAGCTTTATTTTCATTTTGGTTATTTTATTTTGATTGCATCTTAGTTATTGGGTTAGTTGATTAGCAACTAATTCCGCCCACTCTTCTAAAAACCCGAGATTTTATTTGCTTTTATAAAAACATAAAAATACAAAAAGAATCATCCCTCACCTCTAGACCTAGTTTTTAGGCTTTCTAATCCTAGCGACACTATTCCTGAGTTGAACGATCAATCCCCCAGTACTTGTCATTATACTATACTACATCGATCAGGTACACTGCCTGGTGAGGGTTGTAAGCTTCTAGAGATCCCTTGAGAGGTAAAACCTATTGCGATTCCCACGCATCAAAAACTATAGATTATCTACGTGATATTGTGATAGTACAGAGTTGGTAGCTGGTATATTGTAAAGGTATGAGGTTAAAGTAGTTGACAATAGCTCGTAGTCACAAGTTATCATCAAATAATAACACCATAGCGAATTTTCAAAATCACTTATAAATATATATATATATATATATATATATATATATATATATATATACATAGATATATATCTATCTATATATATCTATGTATATGTATATGCATATATATATATATATCTATATATATATATATATATATATATATATATATATATATATATATATATACACACACAAATATATATACATATATATATGTATATATATATATATACATATACATAGATATATATATATAGATATATTTCTATATATATATATATATATATATATATATACATACACATACATACATATACATACATATACATACATATATATATACATTCATATACATACATAAAGAGATGCATCTCCATTTAAATTTCTCCCTTTTATTTGAAATGTGTGGCTGAAAATCCTTCTTATTTTTTTTTTTTATTTTAGTTTTTTTCTTACGGGATCCCTTAATGTGTTTATATATATATATATATATATATATATATATATATATATATATATATATATATATATATATATATATATATATATATATATATATATATTTGTATGTATATGTCATTTGTAATAGAGATAGTTAGGATTTCTAGTTCCAGAAGAATTAATAATGTTATAATAGAGTCATCCTCTCATTGTATCCGAGAGTAGCTTACTTGGAACAATGAGAGTTTTATTTGTCAACCTATAGAGTAGTATTCGGCAACTACCCTATAACCAATGTTGTTAGCATTCATCAGGTCCTTGTTGTAATCTTGACTTTTAATCATCATGAAATATGAATTTGCTCTTCATTTATTTAACCTTCATAGATTACACTAGTTTATGGGACCAACATGTACACATTGAGGATGCGGCCTTATACTTTGACAAAGGATTACGAAGGTCGATGAAGAACATAGTGCTTTGTGGAGGAGCTTTTTTTGGATACTTACATTGGCAATTTGCTTTTTTACCTATTCGATTTAGTGGTTTGGGTTTGTACTCGTCAAAAGTGGTATCTTCTTATGCTTTTGAGGCTTCAACGGCCCAATCTTGAGTGCTACAAGACCATACCTTACGTGACAGTGGCATATGTGGTATGAATGATGATTATGTTTGTGTTATGGCTTGTATTCGTGATACGATTCTAAGCTTTGATTTTAGTGGTTCAACTAATAAGGACACTACCCCTCTAAAGCTAACAAACATTGGCGAGTGCCCTTTTTAGTGAAATGGTCAAGTATTTGCAAGTTCAGTTTGACGTGACTGTGAAACACAAAGTTATTTTTGTGTTTCTACATGCACCACATGCCCTATATTTTCTACTAAAGGTACCCATAGATGGGCTAGGTCAACATATGTCACCGGTGTAACATCGTACTATCCTTAAGTATCGCCTCATGATTCTACTTTTTTCTGTTGATGAGATATGCCCTGGTTTATCACAAAGCATGTTTTGATTCCTTTGGCGAACATGCGGTTCATTGTATAGAGCTCACGGGCTTCAAGTACTCACACGATATGGATAGAGACGTCATTTTTATGTATGTAGGCATGTCGGGATCTCCGCCAAGAAAGAAGAACATACAACTTTTTGGCTAATCCGTCAGACGGAAGATCGGCTAACATTTTGGTTTTTGGATGCTGGAATCTGATTGGGGTTTCTCCTCTCTCGGATTTGAGTAGTCGGGGTTTTACAATTGGATAGGCTGCTTTAAAAGCCACATCGTGCAAAGTGATAACACAAGAGAAAGCATGCATTGAAATCAACACGTGTTTATTCCTTTCACGTTTGATACATTTGGTTTCCTCTCACCTGAGGTGGTGGAGCTACTCAATATAGTCCAACGAGTTATGAACGGTAATATTATGACACTAGGATCCACAAATGTTTTTTTTAAGAATTAATTTTGCAATCCAAAAATAGCTAGCGACGCAGCTTGTTATTCGTTTGCCTTTCACCACTATTTAAATCCTATTTTGATAGGATATTATATAAGAAAATGTTGTTAAACTCTCAAGTGTAATCAGCGTTGAAACAATACAAAAATAAAAAAGGTATAAAATTGAAAGCCAAAACAAACCTGATTTACGAGATGAAGAAACAAAACGGTAGGGAAACTGAAAGCATAACTTAATCGAGGAACGTGTTTGACACGCTTCACTTATAAGAGATTCGCCTTCCATTAGGTGTCTATTTCTAAAGATACAACGATCGGAACCGTACGTTGTACTGCCGGATATGACCTCCATGCCTGAAATTTTCATTGGATCAAAACATGATTCGCTAACCAAAACGAAACTACACGTTAGTGTGGTATGAAACTGATAGTTGATCGTGTGTTGTGTGATTTTCTTATCATTTCATTGGAACAACAAGGTTGGTACTTATACTACCAACCTTATGCCTCATTAATACGCAGTTAACTCCCATCATACCTATCATTAATCGAGTTAAAAACACTACTAATGGCATTGTAGACCATTAAACAGTTGTTGTTACAACTTTTATAATTGTAAGCAAGCCATTTATCTTTTCATAATGTTCCATTCCGGTCCTCGTATTTTGAGACTCAGTATCTTATTCACAAGTTTTCCAACAACAGAAATGCTATTTTTTCTGCATAAAAACATCGCCAAAAAGCCAATTTTGTGCCTAAAATTTCAGCAACAAAACAACCGATATATATTCTATTAAAAAAAATCAAATAGCTGATGCGAAAGGTCTATGAGTCTGCATAAAGTATCCATAAATTTATGCACAAAACAACTCGAAATAGTTGATCCAAACAACCCAAAAATTCTTAATAAAGCAACTTTAAATAGATGAACCAAACAACCTAAAAAATTGCATAAAGTAGCTACAAAATTCTGCACATAATAGCTAATCCAAACAACCTTTTAAGACTCACTTTGTTGCATAAAAATCAGCAAGTAAACAGCCTTTAATAACACTTTACTACATATAATTTCAGCAAACAAAACAGCCCCATAAGAGATACTTATATGCACAAAATGACATATACAAATCTGCATAAAACAACTTAAAAAACAGCTTATTCAAACATCTTAGATTTGTGCATAAAGTGGCAAAAAAAGCACTTATACAACTTACCTAAACTATTGTACCGAGTAGCCTCAAATATCATATATAAGGCACAAAATTTCTGCAACAAACAACATGAGTTGTTGCACCAAACAACCCCAAAAGTTACTAGCATCTAAAGAGTTATAAATTATAAACAGAAGCGATCATTAAAATTGATAGTCACAAAATACCATTCTGTGAACACATATCATTTTAAAAACAATAAACCATTTTATTTTCTTCTTTAAATATGCATCCATGATAATAACAAGTTCAATATTTAAATCGCCAAAATGATTTGTTATGGATGATATTCCTCGAAATAGAGTACATTCGGTAGATCTTTCAAAGTTCTATCGTCTCAATTCCACTCACATAAATTACTTGCCATATAAGATTTACATATTTGAGAATTGACCACCAACAGAACATCAACAAGTCGTAGTATACTAATTTCAAGCTTTAAAAAGCATTAACGCAAAAGCAAAAATTCAATAAATTATGGCTATGTATTGTTACCACAAATAGTTTGTTAGCTACTGAAACATGTGCAACCACCACTACCCAATGTACTTGATTTATTTTAGTCTTTTTTTTTTTCTTACCTCAACACAAATTCTCAATATAACCAATCACTGTACACTAAAAATATATGATCTTAGTTGTCAAAACCAAAACTCTATCAACATTTTTGTACTTCAATAAAATCTTATTGTTCTATGATTTACACACATGAGAAGATTTTGTTTTAAGTTTGTTGTATAACTATCATGTGTAATCAGAGTTGAAACAATACAACAAGGAAAAAGGTATAAAACTGAAAGCCAGAACAAACCTGATTTACGAGATGAAGAAACAAAACGATAGGGAAACCAAAAGCATAAC
Organism: Artemisia argyi; assembly: GCA_030686995.1. NCBI lineage: Eukaryota > Viridiplantae > Streptophyta > Magnoliopsida > Asterales > Asteraceae > Artemisia > Artemisia argyi. The sequence continues at coordinate 230,426,190 of CM060701.1, forward strand.
GTGGTCGAGGCACATGTTTGACACGCTTTCCTTAAAACAGATTCGCCATCCATTAGGCGTCTATTTCCCATGGTACAACGATCGGAATAGTACGCTGTACTGCCGCATATGACCTCCATGCCTGAAATTCTCATTGGATCAAAACATGATTCATTAACCAAAATGAAACTACACGTTAGTGTGGTATGAAACTGATAGCTGATAGTGTGCTATGTGATCTTATGGTGTAATGATAACCGCCCCATTAATATACAGTTAACTCCCATTAAACCAATCATTAATCGAGTTAAAAACACTACTAATGACATTGTAGACCATTAACCATTTGTTGTTACAACTTTGATAATTGTAAGCAAGCCATTTCGCTTTTCATAATGTTTCATTCCGGTTCTTGTATTTCGAGACTCAATATCTTATTCACTAGTGTTACAACAAAAACTAACAAGGATATGTATGGAATAAGTATAATGGATGGTTAGAGGTGTATATTGAAATATTGAATAAAATTTACTAAACCATCTACAGAATAGTAAATTTTGTTAATTTTATATAATCCGGTGAGAAAAAAAATTAAAATGAGAAAAATATGAAAGATTTATAGCTACACATGTCAAATAGGAGAAATTTTAAGGGAGATAGCATTTATTTTTGTAAGTGCATCTAAAATATGTGGTTGTGGTTTTTTTTCTTAAAATTTTCTTCTCATTTAATCTAACTCAATTTTATAAATAATAAAACGATAAAAATCTATCATAATATTCAGTTCATTTTAGCCGTAATTCAATATCCTTTTTAATGGTGGCCTTGTTTTTAAACAAGGGATAATTCTATGTATAACCAGTTTAAATATGAAAATGTTATACTTAAATACATGTTTTGAATATATGATATATTGATATATAATGTATTTAAAGAATGTTTTGAGTAAATATGTCATTATAATGCTTTAGTTGGGAGAGTGGATCAAATGAGAAGTATTTTTAAAGTAAGAAGAATAAGAAGGATTCTAAACCATTGGATCAAGAAATCAAAGGCTAAAATTGAGGGATGACACTATTGTAAATAATAGTACCCTTAATCTATTGCATAAGGGTATAAGAGTAAAATTTACCCATTTCGTTCTTTTAAGCTATTTATTAATACAATTTTCGTAGGAGATTAAATAACTGATGAACAATTGCTGAGTTTCTGCTTCATCATTACTGATAATATATACGCATCAGCATCTTTTTTAATAATCATAATGCATCTAAATGTTGCTTTTCTAGTAAAATGTTAAATAGTTTCGAATGCATCTGATTATTTTTTTGTATTATTTGTCTTGAATCATCCTTGCGATGAGTCCATGATGTGTGTTAAACGTTGAATTTCTAAATCATTAATTTTCATCTGTAACCAACACAAAATTCAAAGTAATATTTGCGTCTTTGCATCTTTGCTTTTAATAAGAAAATAATATGCAATTTCAGTTTAACAATCTAAAAGTGAAAAATTAGATGCATGACTACACCCACCATTTGATAAAATTATCACATGCAACTTACATATTAAATAGGTGCAATGAAAAATTAGATGCAAGCAAATTAGATGCGTCCATGAATATTGTATTCAATGTTAACGAATGCATTACATGATGTTGCATCGATCTGTTAATGGTTTTGATGGAAAAATAACAAATCATGGCAAAGAAAAAGTGAGGAAACAAAGTAGGAAGCAGTTTCTTTTAAATTAGATGAGAATGTCTAAAATACCCCTAGTTCTAACTTAAATTGATTGGTTGAGATTACTTCTCTTTCTTTTTATTTTAATCTTTCTTCCTATTTGATCCTTACTATTAGTGGGGAATATAAGAAATTGACCCTAAAAAAATATTTGATTTTGCTTAAGTACTTACCGAATAATGATTACTCATGCAATTATTTTGTTATTTGTAAAATGTTGATAGCTACTTTTGTACTGTATCTTTTTATTTGCCAAACGCATAATGGTACAATATGACAAACCATATGTCAATCTACACTTAGTTACTTACTAAATCTGTATTTTCTAATTTTTATTCTTCGCAAGTTTAAACACAAAACACTAAGCAAAACAAAATAAGTTATGATATCTGGTGACGGAATTAGTGAGCCCCACACTGTTTTACAAGACCTCGATGAAATTTTGATTTGTGACGTTAATTTTTGAAAATAAAAAATCTCAAAATTTTTTTAATAGCATTCGGACAAAAAAAAAATGTATTTCTAAAACTTGCTTAGATGATCTCTTAATAAGTGAAAAATAGACTCAATTTATGTTAAACTCAATCTTTTCATTAAAGTCGCAATTTTTGTTTACATTTTTTTTTCTTATACGAAGAGTATAATTTATAACCGACCGCTTTTAATTCTGACTCCGCTACTAATGATAACAGTTAGTCAAGATTAATTAGCTACTACAATTTCTTTGCGTATAAAAAATCACAACTAAACCGGAACATCACTACTCTCATTAAGTCAACAACCTGCGTGTTTGGGTTTACTACTTTACTTCATTCACTCATATAATGGTGAAGGGACATTTATTTTATCTTTTAAGAATTGCTATAAAAGTAAATATAAACAAGTAACATGAAACAATAGATCGTATAGAAGCAAGCAAACATAACGTAAAATAACATTTATAAAAGAATACCTGTGAGATTGCTTTCTTTATGATCTTCTCCTTTCCCAAAAGCAAGTGTTGAAACTTTGATTGATAGATATGAAAGTTGTAAAGAAAAATGAATTTAAGAGAGTAACATATATATATAAATGGCCATGTATAAAATATTTTTTTTTTTCAAACTTGATGGCTGTACCGAGGACTTACGCGTTTGTTTGTTTCGGTTGACGCAATAAGTCCTCATCTAAGCTTTTATTTTATTGAGTCAATTTCATTTTGGGTCCTTGTGGTTTGGCAAATAATTTGGTCGCCATCTGAATTGCGAACATTCTTATTCTAAACTTTAAGTTGCATATTCAGTCCTTCACGAAAGTTAAATGATTAAAATGCCCTTGTCTTCTTCCACTTTCATTTCAAGATATTGTTTACATAACAAAGATCAATCTTAGCCTAACTTTTTTAGATTAACTTACAAACCTACTTTCATAATTTTTTTTTTCAAAAATTTAAGTTCTCTTAAATCATTAATCGTTAAGTGAAAAAAAATATACCACCACGACGAGCATTAAATTATCTTTCTATAGGCGGGCACTTTGAAATACTTTCTACAAACTTTTTTTCCTCGTATGTTTCACCTTTTTTCTTTTTTTTTTTTCCTCCTCTTGTTGTTGATCAAGAGGAAAAAAAATAAAAAAATAAAAAAATAAATACATAATGATTAATTAGATATTTGAAGCAAAACTAATTAACAATTTCGTGATCAAAAACAACATTCGTTAATCGTTTTATTTCTAGTTGCATAACTTTGAGGAACTACCTATTACAAAAAGACATAAAGTTGAAGGTATATGTCAAAGTAGCCAATTGTTGCGAAAAATGATGAAATGTAGACACAAGTAAAATAACACTTTACTCAATATGATTTCAAGAATTTCATTAAAAGAATTATGAAGTCTAGTCATGATATACATGAGTAACTAAACAACAAATGATAAGACGAATATTATTTGTCTGAAAGAATACTTAATTAGGACAAGAGAGCTGTTTTATATTATTAGTGGTTGTATTCTTCCATCAATCAATAACGTCCAGACACCCCCTTTGATACAATCATATTTATTTTCCTTTAAAAATAGCAAAATATATGAACATAAAGCTATAGTTGTCACCAACTGGTCAATACTAAAGATAGAAATAGAAGCAAAAGATAAGCCAACTTATCTCTTCAACAATGCCTAGCCTTTCATTTTCCGCTAATAAGTACTCCCTCCGTCCCATATTAAGTGTCAATAACGAAATTTTTGAATGTCCCAAATTAAATGTCCACTTGTACCTTTCAACCAATAAGATGAGACTTTAGTGAGTAAAAATAATATTTGATTGGTTGAGAGTTTAGTTAGTGGGATCTCCTAAAACTTTGTGCGTTATGAAAGTCGACACTTAATATGGGACATAGAGAGTATCTTAGAGCACAAGGTACTCAACGCTCTAACACCACTTTTTCGGTATCACATCACCATCTCCACTTTAACATCAACACCCAAAAAACACTAGGTACCATAACATTTTAACACCCAAATAAACTAAATTTTATTAATTCAAATTAAATTACAGTAAAAAAAAAAAAAAAAAAAAAAGCGTATGAAACTTAAAAATTAAAACAAATACCAAACTTAATTAATACTATACGAAACTAGTTTTTTTTTTTTTTTTTTTTTTTTTTTTTTTTGACGATATTTCTTCATTATTTCACCTTTTTGCATTCGATGAGCATTTTTTGTTCTTGTGGCAAATTCGGGTCAGTTGGAGTATTTAGAAACATGAATTGTTTCATTTTTAGTATTCCCTCATCTTTCTTCCTTGACAACTCGTACGACGCCACCACGGCCTCCGGTGAGATCAATGGGCATGGGCGCGTCCCATTTGGGGTCTTTTCTCAAGATATCTTTTGCGTCTTCTAGAGAAATCACTCTTCCTCATTTTACTTCTTGACGATATGCATTCCTAGCAGGGTTCATAAAATCAAGCTCGTTTTTCCCACTACGAGCACCCATACGGTGGTAACGTTTCCAAATTTGCATTGAACTTTTGGCAATTATGGTTCAACGTATGCCACTTACTTGTTATCATGACCTTCTTACGCGTTTTGAGATTTTCTTTCGGTTGAACTCGTAGAGAACCTTGTCCCAAACAAATCTTTGATTTGGTCGGCTCCAGACTTTTTTGTCCTCGGAAACGGCAACGTAACACGCGGCTAATAACGTTTCCTCATACGATAACCAACGAACACACGCACCTAATTCGGCTTCATTTTGGTTTTGGGGTTCGCTTGTGGGTTCAGCTAATAACGTTTCCTCACGAACTATTAGTCTAATTTACCCTATTATCTAGTAGCTTTAAAGGTTGGTAATGGATTTTTTTATGTACAAAAAAACCAAAAACGAAAAAATAATATCGTTTTTTTTAAACGTTTTTGCATGAATGTAACTATTTGCAATAAAAAACTACGGATCATTAATCTACTAAGTTTATCGCAATGGCTTTTCGACTATGAATGGACTAATCATATAATTAACATGTTAAAAATTAGTAATATAGCAATTTGTTACGTGGGAACAATGGTTATAGCACTGGGAGTGTGAACATGATCTTTTATGTGGAAAAACAAAGTAATGTGATAGAGACACAAAAGACTCTTTTGTAAAAACAAATAATAAAAAAAAAAGACCATAAGATTGCTTACGCGTAGACAGCTATTTGTAATTTGTCTTATTACAATTTAATACCATATTTAAGACTTGTTAAATATAATCATTCACCATTAATCCATTATAGTGGTTAATGTTTCTCTATCATTTCAATATTTTAATACTTATTATAAACATTCCATGTATTTATTCGTTTTTCCAATTTTCCTTGACTTATATGGCAGCTATGTTCTAGATGCATGCACATATAAGTTGAAATCAATGTATTATACAGTTATACTTGATGTTGGAATATATGTGTATTGTATAAAACTAGTCGGGGACCCCGATGCGCAGCCAGATGTTCTTGGGAGACATTATATGAATATTACATAGCTAATAGTGTCAAAATCCGTTATTGAGCAATGTAATATACTAGGGTATAGTCGCTGCACGAGATAGGATTTGTTTATCATTTCATATATCATAAAAGATAGAAGTGGGCTAAACAAAGGTCCAAAACCGAACCGAACTGACAAAAACCGACCCGACCCGAAAACTGATTTCGTGAAAAACATGAACCCAAACCGAATCGAATATGATCGGTTCTGTTCGATTTAGGTGTGTTTTTGTCGAGTTTGGATCGAAACGAACCGACCTGACTCCACCCGAAACCGAAAATAGGATAATCATGAAACCAAGACTGAACCGAAAGGCTGTCGGCTCATCTTGGCTCAGTTTTCAGTCGGTTTTATCGGTCCGGTTCGGTTTTTGGGTCGTCCATGCTTAGCCCTACATAGAACTATATATATTTAATGTTTTATGTAGTAGTTTGATATGTATCATATTACAGTATATGATAATGGGTTAATAGAAAAACTAGAAAAATACAAAAAGGATGCTAAATTTATAAATTTTTTACAAAAGGATGTGACATGCATATATAAGTAGATGTGAATTTAAAAAGAAGAGAGAAAATTGTCAGATGGGTCTCGGAGGGGTGTGCAATATGTGTCGTCGCACAGGGCCTCTACTTAAAAGATGCCACATTATTACATTAGTTTTGCATATAAATACGTATAGTATTAAACGTATATGAGTCATATAATTCAAGTTTATATGCAATATAATTGAAGTTTATATGCAATTTTCTTTAGTTTACAAGTGTAATAGGGCATATTTGTTGTTATTCTCTAGGGCCACTGAAAACCACAAGACATCCTTGAGAATTGATGAAGATGATTTTTATTAATGACAAGTTATTTATGTAAAAGTTTTTTCGTAAAAATTTAATGGTTGTAGCATTTTCCAAAATATATATCAAAAGTTCATAAACGTACATGGTTTTTACTTGCATAAAAAATCATAGATTAGAGAAACTGAATTGTAACCGGGGGCGGAGCTAGTATTTTTAGTTAAAAGTGGCCGGCCTGCTTAACGCAAAAAGTCATAGTGATAAATATCGCTTCAAAAATTACTCTGTAGTATTGTTGGGACATCTCTTTGATAGGGTATATCATCAACACGAGAGAATTTTACTCCTGGGTTGACACGGGCTACGACAGGTTGCCTCCGGTACTGAGTTGGAATCTCATAAGTGGCATAGACTTTCTCGATGCAGTTAAAAGGGGTCAGCATATTTCAATTGAGCTTCGTAGATAAAGGTAACTACCTAACAATGCAAATTCCAAGAAATAATCTTAATTGAGGTGATATTGACGTGGTCAATTAAGGGACACCTCCTATGGGCAATTTAAGGCAAGGGCTAGATAAGCTAACCCAGCCTGAACTACTCATGCAATACACACAATTCCCAATTCAACTACACCGAATCTCGGGCGTTAAAACGGAGAATAACCTAGTGCGAGAACTAACCTAGATATGCAATTCCAACACGGGCGTCACAACTAGCTTAGGTTTACTAAATGATCAATATATAAACCTACTTTAAAGCAGATATAGACTAATAGGATATATTTGGTTAATCAAATTTATAAATGAATTACCAATTCGATTCCCTAAATAGGATTAGATCTAGGTGGCAAAGATTAAAAACTATAATACTAAGGCAAAAAAATCAGAATATTCAACATTTATATGAATTAAACGGTAAACACATTTATTTGCATAATCATTAATCAAGTATTGAGATCATTCTACACAATCACCACATAAAAATTAAAAAATCATGATGAACATCAAAGATAGAAGATAAATCACGACATGAGAATCAAAGTAATGGTTAAACAAGCAAACCATAACCAATAAGCGTTGTGGAGTGATTGGCCCATCAATATTCGACCAGATTTTTTCGAATATTATCCCTATTGTTTTCATATACACATCGTGAGCTACCTCCGGAAAAGGTAAAAACACATTCTTGCATGTTTAGACATATCATTAGACACTTATTGTGCAAAGGGAGATGATTTGCACACTCTTCCAATTGATTGGGACACTCTAATTAAGTGTGTTTGGACATTTATACCCTCACATGGGGTGAAAATGTAAAGGTAAATGTGGGGGTATAAATGTCCAAACACATTAAATTAGAGTGTCCCAATCAATTGAGAGAGTGTTCAAATCATCTCCCTTGTGGAAAACCGTGAAAGATAGCTTTAATTACTACCATGAAAATTGAAGCTTTATATCCGTGGGATTGAATGTGATTACCAAATATTGTCCCCGATGTAGACGGTTTGAAATTGCAAGCTACTCGTCTTTTCACCCATATTTTTCCCATTATACAACACCTTCACTTTAACCATTAACCTTCTTCTTCTTCCTCCTCCTCCACTTTCACCACCGCACTTTTGCCTGCCAAATCACTATCGAACCCCCGTTCTTCTGCAAAACAAAAATTATTAACCATAAATCAACAATCGTGACAGAATCAATTGGGAGATAGAGTAAGAAATATTTGTGTTTCTATTTGAAAACTGATGTGCTAAAATTATTTGAGGATTGTTTGTGGTGACGGTTTAATTGAGAGAAAAAGGAGTAACATAGTAAGTTGTCAATCCGCCAACACAACCCATTGCCTTATCTGTAACATGTGTAATTGTACAAACACCCTGTTAGTCACAACCCTAACTGAAAAGTTCAAAAGTATAGAAAAAGTTAATTAGAAGTGAACATTTTTCTGCGAATGCGTCCTCAGCCTTGAGAAAAAACTGCTTGTCATCGATATGCTAGACATGGCCATTGAAGCCCCTCTAACAAATGGATTGAAGTGAGGCTCTTTTTAACCAAAATTGAAGGATATACACAATAAAGATTAAAGTAAACAAATTGAGAAGAAGATAGAAACTAACGGGAATCAGGTTTTGTTCTTTTTAATGCACGTTCACTAAATTTAGACCCATTTGATACTTTTGGACCCATTTCCCGTTTAGATTAAATCATAGTTTCCCCATTTGACAAAAAGTAACTATACTCAAATCAACCAATCTCTACATTAATGGGTCAAAATGTCTACCTCCCTGACACAATCAGATCAAACGCTGTTAGTTTTCCTTCTTTTTTTTACATGTGCGCTTCTGCGAATCATAAAAGTTTCTAATTGTTGTATAATAATGTTCTTTTGAATGGATTGTGCAAATCATACAAGATACCTAATAAAAACAAAGAAGAAGCATAATGAGACAAAATAATACTACAATAAAAAAAAAATCAAATTATTTTGAATGGATTGTGCAAAAGAAAATTATGACAAATGGTGTTTTGTGACTAATATAAGAAAATCTGAAAGCAAAGTCAAATGATTATCAAAACGCATATGAAATAAAAATATCATCAACATCTAATGACAATAAATACTTCGACAAAATTGCGTTTTTATTATTATTATTTTCATTATGGCTGCGTTTGATTGAGTTATTGGTGAATAGGATTTTGGTTTGTGAAGATTGATGGGTGTAACACCCCCAAAATTTAATACAGCGGAAGACTCAACAAGCTTTCGGGGTGCTACGGGGATTGGTATCCAACACAAGACAATATAGAACGAGATAAAGTAAACATAGTAAAAACACAACCAAATACGGGGTTTTAAGGTTTACATTTATCCCAACATCATTCAGAGTTAGGCCCAAAATAAAATAACAATAGGTCCAAATTTAATTATCAGAGTTTAGAAAATATAGATCCATAACCGTGTGCCACAGCCAAGCCTTCCAATCCAAGCATGCACCTCAACACTTAATTACCTGAGAAAACGTGCTAAAAGTCAGCTTTCGCTGGTGAGATCATAGGTTTAAATTCAACTAATAATATAGTAGACATGAACGCAAAACGCTTGCTAGCTAGACTAAGGATTCGCTAAAAGCCTGCGGATACCCTCCGCTCTCAACATAACACACGGAAACCCTTCCGTAATAACCAAAACACACGGATACCCTTCCGTAACAACATAAGTATTCGGGTAACCCCCGCAATACCAATAAATACTCGGATAACCTCCGAAGTAATAATAACCTATAGGTGCACACTACAGTATCTAAATAAGTCAACCTTGAATAGTACACACAACATATATGTGACTAAAGCTGACAATCCAAATAACCAAATAAGCCAACCTTGAATAGTACACACAAAAGGTGTGACTAAAGCTGACAATAGATCCTAGTTCATACGCATAGCAAGTTTAGAAAGCATATAAAAGCGATAATAGTCCACGTAAAATGATTTGCACGTTTCTCACCCCAATCGTTGAAAACATAGTTCAAGAGTAAAAAGTGGGGCTATGACTCACCTCAAGTCCAGAAATATAGCAAGACGAGGTAGGTAGCAATAAGATGTATGATAACTCACGAAACAGCAACTACGGACTTGGCACGACCTAACAATATTAACTCTTTCAGAAATCATTTCCTCAAATATATAATATTCCCAAACCCGGACGAGAATCCGTTTTATTACCGAAAATCCATTTCGTATTAGTTTGGTGTATTTGCGTTTGGTATCCATACGGGTGGTGGGTCGACTCTAAACAAACCAACAAGATCGCACATAGAACATATAATAAACTATAGATCTAATATTAGCCCAATATATCATTTAAATAAATCGCCAAAGTTTACCAAATCCGTCGATTTGATAATCCTCATATTTATTTACGTAATATACCGTTCCAAGATTACACCCAATCTAAAGCACATATAAAGCACATAGCACGTAATTACTATATAGTATATATCATAGTTTAATAAATTCCTCGTATATATCGTCAAATTGGCCAGATTTCCCGATATATATACTCGCAATCTATTACCCTTTACATATACTACAACCTATGGGCGTCGTAGGATACGATGCCCACTAATATATTCGTTTCATATAATCAAACAACCCGGCTCAACCTTACGGTTGGGTGGTTATTTACTTATAGAAAACGTCTATATTAGTCGTCATATATCCGAGACAACACGAATGTCGCAAATAATAACTTACCTGGACCCGAGTGACGACAATTTCGCCTAACTCAATAAGTTTATTCGTTATACATCCAAAATGACTTTTTTATTAAACGTTTCATAATTGTCGGGAGTTTCCCGTTTATAACACAATTTCTAATAGTAATAATACGTTTAATTAATATTACGCCACTTTCGTAGCCTAATATGTATCTAATCGTATTATTTATAATACGACTCGTGATTATTATTATTATTAATATACGCGTTTATATAGTTATATATACGTTATTCACGTATATACTTTCGTATAAACGTTCATATTACTAATAATTATTATTACGAGTTTTATTATTCTCGTTTTACTTTTAATATTTATTGAGTTACACGAAATGGTCATATGTCCGAGTCATGACTCTCGGCTCATTGTCCAAGTCCAATAATAAACCAAAGTCATAAATAATAATCTCCGTCCAATCACAATCTCAACCACGGGCTACAACAATAAGGTCCGTCTACGGTACCCGACTAACCTATCTCCGTCATCTAACGACCGTCTCATAACCGGTCCTCATCAATGTTCTGAAAGGCTCAAGGCGCACTAAGGCGCAAAGGGGGTCAAAGAGCCTTGAGTCGAGGCGCAAACCAAGGCGCGGGATTTATAAATATGAGGCGCACTATACGTTTAGGTTTTTTTAATAACATATGTGATAACTTATGCAGCTTAAATAACACAAAAATATCAATATTTAATGCATAATGTCACTTAATAGTTATTACATGTAACAAATGTTGCATTTAAACCAAAAATATTAAGCAGGCAACATATCAAAATCCATGAACTACCCTAAATTCCTGAATATACATTACAATCTATGAGTTTATGACTTATAAAATTTAACAAATTACCATGTATCAAACTATCAACTATCAACAACAAAAAATCTGTATTTTCTTGGGTAAAAGGTCAACGACCTGGTAAAATATATTATCCAAAAAAACGTTGAAGTACAATGAAATGTGGCTAAAGTACCACATTAACCTCAAGCACAGGCGCTTGATAAACACAACTGCTAAACAGTAAAACAACATGCACAACATGTGCATCTAACCAAACCAACATGCTAAACAAAGCAACTAAAAAGCAAAAAACACAAAAAATCATAGAGATGAGACAACTATTTCTTCTTGCGTCCTTGCACCTGGAAATCTCTTGGAGAACCGTTCTTGGATTTGGAATAATATGCAATATCATCATAGTTCTCATAGACTACATCATCAACTAACTCAACTTCCACTTCTTCAACAAATGTAACCCTTTTCATAGGACTCTTCACTACAACAGGTGTAGTAAACGAGCTAGACGAATCAAAATCAGTATAGGCCATACTTGTAGAAGCACCATCATTATGGGAACCATGTTCCCGTAAACCATTAGTATCCACATATTCCGGTTGCTCAAGTTGTGAACGTCCACCCTCCACAACTGCAGCAGCCCCTAAATCACACTTCAAAGCATCATTAGATGTACCACTCGAATTAGAATCAACAAAAAATCTGTAGTTGTTTGGTAACATTTAACACTAAAGAAACAACATTTGTATATGTTAATAAGCTACTATTCTTAGACATTAGAGTACAAAAAAACATAGTTCTTTGATGATTGTGTGTTTTAGTTATTTTCTAAAATATTAGCAATATTAGATACTTTATAACTTAAAGTGCCAAATGTATATAACATGTAAGCCCAAAATGTATCTTACTATTAAGAAAAAAAGGCCAAAACCCCGTTAATTCTTCTAGGCGCACAAATCCCCAAGGCGCTAAAGCGCAAAAATCCCCAAGGCGCTGCGATTTTTACGGGATTCATGAATGTCCTGAGCCTCGATCTAAAAAAATCCCAAAGGCTGGAGCCTCGTGGGATTTAGGGAGTAGGCGCGCCTGAGGCGCGATTTTTAAAACATTGGTCCTCATATCACATCCCAATCGACAACAACTCCTCAATATTAAACCATAACCAATAACCAATATTCAATATCCAATTCGGCCTAAAGTATTCGGCCGCGAAAATAATACCACAACAACAATCATAAACCAAAACAATCATAACAATAACAAATAGTTTACAATTAACAAAAAATAACATTAACCAAATTGGTGTTCGGGTCGGTTTACCAAGCCGAACCCGAGGCCATACGACTCAATTGAGTCTCGGCCACAACACAAGCCAAACATAGCTCGAACAAAACACAAGCATCAAATAGCTCACTTGAGCTAACCAAATAATCACATAACCCATTCGACCCAAATGGTTAAATCGGCAACAAGGAATTATACATGGCTCAAGGCCGCGACCCACAAGGGTCGAACCACAATAATCATACGAGCCAAGGCTCGAACCACAACTAATCGACAACCCCATGAGGGTCTCGGCATGGCCATACGAGCGCAATTGAAACCCCGAGACCACAAGGGTCTCGGTTAGCTCGGTTCAAAGGGTACACCACCCTTGACAACAACTAAACAATCATCACCAATGGACCAAAGCCACACAAAGGTTCGAATCAAGAATAAGCCGAGAGCTTGCTCTCGGTTCCGAGTCAACCACGACCCAAACCATGAAACCCGGATACCAAACTAACTTTTTATCACTAAAACATCATTTCCCATTAAAGATTAGTTCGATTCTCGACAAAACAATCCGTGTAGCCACGGATAAAAGCCAAATCGTGGCTCCCAAAGCCCAAAAATGGCTCCTTCTCACCTTCTTAGACTTCCAAAAGCACGGATCTAGAAAACTATTAAAAGTTCGAACGGATTTGTACAAGATTGATGGTGTTAACGGAGGTTCTAGGGTGAATATGATATATCAAATGAAAGAGGGTGAAGAGAGGGATAGAATGGTGGTGTTTGTTTTGTTGGGTGATCGGAAATACGGCGGTGGTGGCCGGTTTTTCAGTTCGGCGGCTAGGGTTAAATTGATGGGGGAGATGAGTGGGGAAGAGAGAGATGGAAATGATAAGGTGTTGGTGTTGTGTGTGTTAAAACCGGGCAAACGCCCTTTTTGTTAACTTTTTTTTTTTTTTTTTTTTTTTTTTTTTTTTTTTTTTTTTTTAATAACAATAATAATAATAATAATAAGTGTAATAATAATAATAATAATAATAGTAATAATAAGATATTATTACGATTGAGCGGGTGATGTGGGTAAAGGTAAAAACACGTGGCCCGAACCCGAACTCATTTTAAAATTTCCATATCACACGAGAACCTCTCGTAATTAATTAAAACATATAACCGACTCGTTAAGACGAATCATAAAACTATGTTAGGTAATCCTAGTGCCAAAGTCAACGTAGTGCCAAGTGAGAATTCAAATATACATCACCGATCACATAATCAAAAACGAATTATGAACATAATTCACGAATACCATAACGTCATTAAATAAAATATCCATAAAATAGGTCTTACAAGTTCGTTGTGAAATGAAAATTTCAAATAAAAATTATAAACGAACTTATATCGAAATGCGGATTTTTAAAATTGCTCCCTAAACTGCCGGTTGTCACATCCTCCCCGTCTCAGAAGGAAACCCGTCCCGGGTTTCACTCGGAAAAATGTCCATCTACGAAGTGAAAAGCTTCGGATATCTCTTCCTGAACTCGTCCTCACGTTCCCACGTAAATTCTGGTCCATGTCGGGAGTTCCAACGAACCTTGACGAGCGGAATGCGACTCCTCTTGAGTCGTTTAACTTCACGATCTAAAATCTCGATCGGCTCCTCCACGAAATTCAATTTCTCGTCAATACGAATGTCCCTCATTGGAATGACGGGCATTTCATCAGAAAGACATTTCTTCAAATTACTCACGTGAAACACGTCATGAACTTTGCTCAGTTCAGACGGTAATTCCAACCTATAAGCCACGGGCCCAATTCTTTCTAAGATCAAGAATGGTCCAATGTAGCGCGGGTTGAGTTTACCACGTTTCCCGAAACGTATTACACCTTTCCAAGGCGAGACTTTCAGCATCACTTTGTCTCCAACCTGGAACTCTAAAGGTTTACGTCTCTGATCGGCGTAGCTCTTCTGCCTATCTCTGGCGGCTTGCAACCGATCACGAATCTGAGTTACTTTCTCGGTAGTTTCTAAAATAAGCTCAGGGCCTGTAAGTTGACTATCTCCAACTTCTGCCCAACCAATAGGCGAACGACACTTTCTGCCATACAAAGCTTCGAATGGTGCAGCCTTAAGACTTGTGTGGTAGCTGTTATTATAGGAGAATTCCGCAAGGGGCAAATACTTCTCCCAGCCTTTACCAAAGTCTATGATGCATGCACGAAGCATATCCTCTAGCGTCTGAATGGTCCTCTCACTTTGACCATCGGTTTGGGGATGATATGCAGTACTCATATCAAGCCTCGTCCCCAAAGCCGTTTGAAGTGATCGCCACAAAGCTGACGTAAAACGACTATCACGATCCGAAATAATAGATATCGGGACTCCATGACGCGAAATAATTTCCTTCACATATAACCTCGCAAGCTTATCCACACTATCATCTTCACTAATAGCTAAGAAATGAGCAGACTTTGTCAGACGATCCACAATTACCCAGATAGCGTCACAACCGCTAGCCGTCCTCGGTAATTTGGTAATGAAGTCCATAGTAATCCGCTCCCATTTCCAGACTAGAAGTTCTGGTTGTGTTAGCAGTCCTGACGGTCTCTGGTGTTCAGCTTAACCTTGGCGCATGTCAAGCACTTACTAACGTACGACGCTATTTCTGCCTTCATATTTGGCCACCAATAGAACTTCTTAAGATCTTGGTACATTTTATCGGAACCAGGGTGAATGGAGTACTTTGACTTATGCGACTCATGCATAATCAATTCTCGAATTTCTCCATATAACGGTATCCAAATCCGATCTCCAAAACATAACAATCCATCCGAACGCTTAACAAATCCTTTCTCATTATCAGCCATCCCAAATATGTTCTCGGCAGATCTATTTTCTGTTTTCAATGCTTCTGTTTGAGCTTCGAGTATCTGAGATGGTAATGGCGATACGATAGTCATTCCCAATGACTTAACTCGTAATGGTGGTATTCTTTCCTTTCGACTAAGAGCATCAGCAACAACGTTTGCTTTACCAAGATGGTAGCGAATTTCACAATCATAATCGCTTAGCAACTCGATCCAACGTCGTTGTCTCATGTTGAGCTCTTTTTGATTCAAGATGTGTTGTAGACTTTTATGGTCAGTAAATACAACACACTTGGTTCCGTACAAGTAATGTCTCCATATTCTTAAAGCGAAAACCGCAGCACCGAGCTCCAAATCATGGGTAGTGTAGTTTTTCTCATGCTTTTTGAGCTGTCGGGAAGCATAAGCTATCACCTTCTCTTGTTGCATTAACACGGCTCCTAAACCTTTATGCGAGGCGTCACAATAGACGACGAAATCCTCGTTACCTTCTGGTAACGCTAAGATAGGAGCACTACACAACATTTTCTTAAGCAATTGAAACGCTTCCTCTTCTTTATCTCCCCATTCATACGTAACACTCTTTTGAGTCAATTTGGTTAATGGTTTAGCTATCTTCGAAAATCCCTCGATGAATCTTCGGTAATAGCCAGCTAAACCCAAAAATTGACGAACTTCGGTTGGGGTTGTAGGTGCAGCCCAATCTTTTATTGCTTCAATTTTTGCAGGATCCACGTGGACTCCTTGTCTATCAATCACGTGACCCAAAAATTGTACAGTCGGAATCCAAAATTCACATTTCGAAAACTTGGCATAAAGTTTCTCCTTCCTGAGCAATTCCAAAATGAGTCGTAAATGCTCCTCATGCTCTTTCTCACTCTTTGAATAAATCAGAATGTCATCGATGAATACAATCACGAACTTATCCAAGTATGGCTTACACACGCGATTCATGAGATCCATGAATATGGCTGGAGCGTTAGTCAACCCAAACGGCATCACCTGAAACTCGTAATGCCCGTAACGGGTTCTGAAAGCCGTTTTCGGAATATCCTCCTCACGAACTCGGAGTTGATGATAACCCGATCTCAAATCGATCTTCGAATACACACTTGATCCTTGAAGTTGATCGAACAAATCATCAATCCTAGGTAACGGGTATCGATTCTTCACCGTTAACTTATTCAACTCTCTATAGTCAATACACATACGAAACGATCCATCCTTCTTCTTCACCAACAAGACTGGGGCTCCCCAAGGTGAAGAACTTGGTCTTATGAATCCCTTTTCGGCTAACTCCGCCAATTGTTTCGACAACTCTTCCAGTTCGGTAGGTGCAAGACGATAAGGTGCTCGTGCTACAGGTGCAGCACCGGGTATCAACTCAATCTGAAACTCCACTTGTCTAGTCGGTGGGATTCCCGGCAAATCATCGGGAAATACATCAGGAAAATCACGAACTATAGGCACATCTCCAATGCACCTTTCCTTTTTCTTCGTCTCTCCCTTCTCAGAAATTTGAGCTAAGAAAAGATAACATCCCTTCTCCATTAGCTTCGGTAACTTAGTGCAAGAAATCACCGCTAATCGGGATGGGCTCCTAGAATCCTTTCGGTCTCCTAATATATTTAGGACCTCCTTTCCGTAGGGTACACGCACGATCTTCTCGTCGCAAAGTATGTGAGCACGATACTTCGACAACCAATCCATACCAATGATTACATCAAAACTTCCTAACGTGACGGGTAGAAGATCTATGTTGAAAGGGTGGTTCAAGAAATTTAGCGTACAACCGCGAATGATGGTATTAATCCTTTCTATGTTTCCATTAGCTAACTCAATATCATATCCAATTCCTAAGGCCATCGGGGGTTTCTCTAGTAAGGGTGCAAATGTAGTGGACACAAAACTCCTATCGGCACCAGTATCAAACAGTATGGAAGCATAACGATTATTGAGAAGGAACGTACCAGTAACGACGTTCGGATCTTCTCCTCTCTCGTTCCCGAGCGCATACACTCTTCCTTGAGCAGCTCCAGCTTCCACACGTTGGTCCCCATTATCTTGTCGTCCATGATTTCCTCCAGTTCCACGGTTTCCATAATTGTACCCATTACTACCCGAGCCTTGATTTCCACGGTTCCGCGATTCTCTACACTCATTCCTATAGTGTCCCTTCTTCCCACATCCATAACAGGTAACATCTGTCTTGTTTCTCATCTCAGGAGCAGCTTGAACCATTGCAAGAGGTCGAGCTCTACAGTCCCTAGCTGTATGTCCTTTCTTTGAGCAATTCTGGCATTTCACACTACACCATCCAGTGTGATGCTGATGGCAACGATCACACTTGGGCGCGTCACCGTTCTGATTCTTCTTGTCTCCATTCCCAATAGCATAAGCCTTAGCTTGTCTCTTGCTTCGGTGATCATTACTCTTAGAGTGACGGTCTCTCTTTCTCTTTCCATTCTTCTCCTTATCAGCTTCTTCTAATTCCAACGAATCCATAAGTTGTTGAGCAATTGTGATTGCCTCATGGATGTTTGCAGGCCTAGCAGAAATTACATCATTCCTCGTAGCTACAGGCAATCCATCAGTATACCTCTCAATCTTTTGAGTCTCGGTTTTCACCATGTAAGGGCACAACAAGGCTAACTCCTGGTAACGACGATTGTAAGTCGCCATATCATTACCTTTCACCTTGTGGTTCCAAAACTCAATCTCTAGCTTCTTGACCTCATTCCTTGGGCAATAAGTCTGAATCAACAAGGACTTAAATTGCTCCCAGGTCATAGCATATGCTACATCACTCCCAACAGCATTTCGGTAGTTGTTCCACCAAGTCAAAGCTTCATCCTTGAAAGTAAAAGAAGCAAACTTTACTTTCGCATTCTCCACACAACCACTGACATTAAACACTGACTCAGTCTTCTCAATCCATCTAACTAAGTAAACCACTCCTTCATTTCCACCAAACTCAATGGGTCCACAAATCTTGAATTCCTTATAATGACATCCATTAGCACGAACAGGTGGAAAAGTTCCAGCAGAATTGTTGGAATGATTTGACTCAGCGAGTAGTTCAGCAACTCTTTGCTCCACGAGTTGGTTGATCATTGCTTGATCCACAGTAGGTGCATTAAGTGGAACATGACCATTGTCTCCCTGAACATCGACATTTTGATTCCTGTTGTTACGGTTAGTGGTGTCCAGGTTGTCAGGAGTAGGGGTTTCAACATTTCGAGTAGGTCGACGACCTCGACGAGCAGGAGTAGGAGTAGTCACAGCAGGACCAGTCCTGGTAGACCTAACAGGGTTTCGACGGGGTGCCATTGATCTGTAACATCACACAAGTTCATAAATCTCCATTAGAACTTATCGACATGCTCAACAAAACATCTCAACGAAATCAAGTCATAGTAAGAATGGCAACGACACGCTATGTAATAATAAGCGAATAAGGACTCAATTTCCATAACACCCAAAATCACATAATACCATATACTAACAACCATTAATCATACAATAGCGATCTAACATCGTTCCAACCAACGGATAACACCAAACATACTAATCGTTCCAAAAGAGAGACGAATACCACACAAAATACATCAAAATATGATAACTAGCTTTTCTAACCGAACACTCCTCGGCTAAGAAAGCAACAAGATAATATAACTCAAGCAACTAGCCACGGGGCTGACGGAGAATCCTCAACTCCTGCCTCAAGCCATCAAGATCCCTCCATAACGATCCTAACTCCACGCTATGGGTGTCTCGGTCTCTCTTGAGGTCAGCCACCTCCTTCTCTAGCTCGGCATTCCTTTGCCAAAGCTTGCGGTCGGCCTCATGAGCAGTAACGAATCCTCGCTGCAAACTATCGATATGCTCATGGACATCCATCATAACTCTCCTCAGCTCAGTAGCCCTGCCCACAGCGACAGTCAAATCAACTCTCAAATCTGCTAAAAACTCTCCAATAACTCTCTCAAGTCGATCAGATACGTGTGCAACTCTGTCACTAAGCTCAGTAATCCGAGCCCACAACCTGCCAACCTCACCCAACTCTGCATGCTCATCAGAAACCTCAGACGATGCATCCGACTCAACGGGACTACCAGGTGGCAACTCAAACAAGAACGGATGATCAGGTGAATCGGGCTCAATCGGGTGTACAGGTGAATCAGGCTCCTCAGCCTGAGCTGGTGGTGCTAACTCATCATCATCATCAGGCATCTCATCCTCCTGAGGGTCATCCTCCTCCTCAGGGTCATCATCATCACCATGCTCAGCCTCCTGAGGGTCATCCTCCCGCTCAGGGTCATCAGCCTCATCCTCACCCTCGTACTCCTCCTCCTCATCGGAAGAGTACCTCATCACTCGTCGTCTCCTACTAGGTGAACCATGTGGAGATGTAGTAGGTGATCTAGCACGACGACGCAATGATGTGGGTGGCGCCTCAGACAGAAGAGAATGAGCATCAATCTGTAAAGGTGATGGAGTAGGGCGTACCGACATGCGTGCTGTAGCTCGGTGGGCAAAGCGTGGTGCCACACGAGCCAAAGCCTGATGAATAGTAAGCTGCCTCGATGTACCAGGGAGCCCTAGAGAAGATGAGGGTCCCTGCGTAGATGCAGCAGGTAGTGCTGAAGTAGAAGCTGCCTGTGACACAATAGCTGTAGACATGGCCATCTGGTAGGGGTTATCAGATGCCATAGTGAACTGTGCAGGTAAAACTGGTGCAGTAAGGATGTCCTCGACGACATCAGGCACATGGGAGGCCATAGTCTGTGACAACGGCGTAGGGTAGGTGTAAGTGTTTCAAAACAACTTAAATCACAACTCATAAAATCGTACCAAATATGCACATCAAATAATACCATATAATCTTAATAAAAGGATTTCAAACACCGCATTTCTAAAAATGTTTATAAAACATATAGACCATATAAATCCTCAAGAACGCCATCTTATACTAAATCCATAAACCTCAAATCATCTCAAATATCTCATAATACCTCAAATAATAGAAGATGCTTCGGCTTGGCGGGCTGGCGGGCGGTAGTCAAGGATCATTTTCTATAAAAATACGGTTATAGTTTAGGCGTTTATTTACCTAGTTCTCTATAACCTGGCTCTGATACCAATCTGTAACACCCCCAAAATTTAATACAGCGGAAGACTCAACAAGCTTTCGGGGTGCTACGGGGATTGGTATCCAACACAAGACAATATAGAACGAGATAAAGTAAACATAGTAAAAACACAACCAAATACGGGGTTTTAAGGTTTACATTTATCCCAACATCATTCAGAGTTAGGCCCAAAATAAAATAGCAATAGGTCCAAATTTAATTATCAGAGTTTAGAAAATATAGATCCATAACCGTGTGCCACAGCCAAGCCTTCCAATCCAAGCATGCACCTCAACACTTAATTACCTGAGAAAACGTGCTAAAAGTCAGCTTTCGCTGGTGAGATCATAGGTTTAAATTCAACTTATAATATAGTGGACATGAACGCAAAACGCTTGCTAGCTAGACTAAGGATTCGCTAAAAGCCTGCGGATACCCTCCGCTCTCAACATAACACACGGAAACCCTTCCGTAATAACCAAAACACACGGATACCCTTCCGTAACAACATAAGTATTCGGGTAACCCCCGCAATACCAATAAATACTCGGATAACCTCCGAAGTAATAATAACCTATAGGTGCACACTACAGTATCTAAATAAGTCAACCTTGAATAGTACACACAACATATATGTGACTAAAGCTGACAATCCAAATAACCAAATAAGCCAACCTTGAATAGTACACACAAAAGGTGTGACTAAAGCTGACAATAGATCCTAGTCCATACGCATAGCAAGTTTAGAAAGCATATAAAATCGATAATAGTCCACGTAAAATGATTTGCACGTTTCTCACCCCAATCGTTGAAAACATAGTTCAAGAGTAAAAAGTGGGGCTATGACTCACCTCAAGTCCAGAAATATAGCAAGACGAGGTAGGTAGCAATAAGATGTATGATAACTCACGAAACAGCAACTACGGACTTGGCACGACCTAACAATATTAACTCTTTCAGAAATCATTTCCTCAAATATATAATATTCCCAAACCCGGACGAGAATCCGTTTTATTACCGAAAATCCATTTCGTATTAGTTTGGTGTATTTGCGTTTGGTATCCATACGGGTGGTGGGTCGACTCTAAACAAACCAACAAGATCGCACATAGAACATATAATAAACTATAGATCTAATATTAGCCCAATATATCATTTAAATAAATTGCCAAAGTTTACCAAATCCGTCGATTTGATAATCCTCATATTTATTTACGTAATATACCGTTCCAAGATTACACCCAATCTAAAGCACATATAAAGCACATAGCACGTAATTACTATATAGTATATATCATAGTTTAATAAATTCCTCGTATATATCGTCAAATTGGCCAGATTTCCCGATATATATACTCGCAATCTATTACCCTTTACATATACTACAACCTATGGGCGTCGTAGGATACGATGCCCACTAATATATTCGTTTCATATAATCAAACAACCCGGCTCAACCTTACGGTTGGGTGGTTATTTACTTATAGAAAACGTCTATATTAGTCGTCATATATCCGAGACAACACGAATGTCGCAAATAATAACTTACCTGGACCCGAGTGACGACAATTTCGCCTAACTCAATAAGTTTATTCGTTATACATCCAAAATGACTTTTTATTAAACGTTTCATAATTGTCGGGAGTTTCCCGTTTATAACACAATTTCTAATAGTAATAATACGTTTAATTAATATTACGCCACTTTCGTAGCCTAATATGTATCTAATCGTATTATTTATAATACGACTCGTGATTATTATTATTATTAATATACGCGTTTATATAGTTATATATACGTTATTCACGTATATACTTTCGTATAAACGTTCATATTACTAATAATTATTATTACGAGTTTTATTATTCTCGTTTTACTTTTAATATTTATTGAGTTACACGAAATGGTCATATGTCCGAGTCATGACTCTCGGCTCATTGTCCAAGTCCAATAATAAACCAAAGTCATAAATAATAATCTCCGTCCAATCACAATCTCAACCACGGGCTACAACAATAAGGTCCGTCTACGGTACCCGACTAACCTATCTCCGTCATCTAACGACCGTCTCATAACCGGTCCTCATATCACATCCCAATCGACAACAACTCCTCAATATTAAACCATAACCAATAACCAATATTCAATATCCAATTCGGCCCAAAGTATTCGGCCGCGAAAATAATACCACAACAACAATCATAAACCAAAACAATCATAACAATAACAAATAGTTTACAATTAACACAAAATAACATTAACCAAATTGGTGTTCGGGTCGGTTTACCAAGCCGAACCCGAGGCCATACGACTCAATTGAGTCTCGGCCACAACACAAGCCAAACATAGCTCGAACAAAACACAAGCATCAAATAGCTCACTTGAGCTAACCAAATAATCACATAACCCATTCGACCCAAATGGTTAAATCGGCAACAAGGAATTATACATGGCTCAAGGCCGCGACCCACAAGGGTCGAACCACAATAATCATACGAGCCAAGGCTCGAACCACAACTAATCGACAACCCCATGAGGGTCTCGGCATGGCCATACGAGCGCAATTGAAACCCCGAGACCACAAGGGTCTCGGTTAGCTCGGTTCAAAGGGTACACCACCCTTGACAACAACCAAACAATCATCACCAATGGACCAAAGCCACACAAAGGTTCGAATCAAGAATAAGCCGAGAGCTTGCTCTCGGTTCCGAGTCAACCACGACCCAAACCATGAAACCCGGATACCAAACTAACTTTTTATCACTAAAACATCATTTCCCATTAAAGATTAGTTCGATTCTCGACAAAACAATCCGTGTAGCCACGGATAAAAGCCAAATCGTGGCTCCCAAAGCCCAAAAATGGCTCCTTCTCACCTTCTTAGACTTCCAAAAGCACGGATCTAGAAAACTATTAAAAGTTCGAACGGATTTGTACAAGATTGATGGTGTTAACGGAGGTTCTAGGGTGAATATGATATATCAAATGAAAGAGGGTGAAGAGAGGGATAGAATGGTGGTGTTTGTTTTGTTGGGTGATCGGAAATACGGCGGTGGTGGCCGGTTTTTCAGTTCGGCGGCTAGGGTTAAATTGATGGGGGAGATGAGTGGGGAAGAGAGAGATGGAAATGATAAGGTGTTGGTGTTGTGTGTGTTAAAACCGGGCAAACGCCCTTTTTGTTAACTTTTTTTTTTTTTTTTTTTTTTTTTTTTTTTTTTTTAATAACAATAATAATAATAATAAGTGTAATAATAATAATAATAATAGTAATAATAAGATATTATTACGATTGAGCGGGTGATGTGGGTAAAGGTAAAAACACGTGGCCCGAACCCGAACTCATTTTAAAATTTCCATATCACACGAGAACCTCTCGTAATTAATTAAAACATATAACGGACTCGTTAAGACGAATCATAAAACTATGTTAGGTAATCCTAGTGCCAAAGTCAACGTAGTGCCAAGTGAGAATTCAAATATACATCACCGATCACATAATCAAAAACGAATTATGAACATAATTCACGAATACCATAACGTCATTAAATAAAATATCCATAAAATAGGTCTTACAAGTTCGTTGTGAAATGAAAATTTCAAATAAAAATTATAAACGAACTTATATCGAAATGCGGATTTTTAAAATTGCTCCCTAAACTGCCGGTTGTCACAATGGGGTATGGGTTGGGTAAGAAAAGGTGTGGGGCGAAAAAAGGGGGACTTCCAACATAAGCTTCTCAAGTTTCCTAATTTCCTTAAGTAGTGTATATTTAAAAATGACCAATCTAGACACTCTAAAATTTGAGCATTCACTTTTTAGAGGGGTATTCAATGTCTTTTTCGAGTGGTGTATATTAGATACTAGTAGTATAGAAGATAGATAAATAGATAGATTATGCAAGATTAAAGTGCTATTTTATCTTAAGAACAAATTATTTGACCTTCAATTTACCCAACAAAAATAGAAACTTGTTTTAGGGGTTTAGAGTTTTAATAAGCCTCTGTTTTAGAAATGAAGGTATTAGTGTATGACATGGTAGGTCCTTCATCTATTTCCTTTTATTTATTTCTCACCTTTTTATACAGTTTATCAACTTGTTTAAACTTTCCAATGAGTAGATAGCTTTAAGCCTTTAAGGGACATGTAAATAATAGTATTGATTTAGTCAATTAAGTAATAAACACACACACACAAAAATTTAATAATTTTCTATAAAGATATTACAAATTGCAAAGTCTAATCAATAAAGGCGGTGAACGTTCTAAAAATATTCCAAATTTTGCACTAGTTAATCTTCAAATTTATCTCTAATTGTTTACTCATTAAACTTATAAAACAGTGCTTGTCAGCTTAATGTTGTATATTTGAGTTCTCGAGGTGCTGTTATTCTTATGGGGTATTTGATCCACATTTCTTACTCAAACCAAGAATTGTGTAAGCGGTTAAATCTATGGTCATAGTCTCATAGTAATAAGCAGAGCATAACATGGGCATGTAGCAGGACTTTCACCCGTGTTTTGGGTGAAAAATTGATGCACTTTACCCAGTTTTAACAACCATACATACATATGATAAGTCAAATTTGTGGCTGACATAATTGAAACAATACAAAGAGAAATACTTTACTCATTTCACCTATATTCTTACACCCTTTTTACCCGTCGTTTTATTTGATAACTTCATCCCCTGTTTCCAGCTTCACGCTCTGCCCGAAGATGGACTTTCCCAAAATCATTCTCTGATGACTTCATATTCCTGAAAGAGATCATTAGCTTGTAATACGAATGAACACTATAGAATATTATGTTCGTTTATAGTTATCCTTACAAAAACTCAGTGAACTTGATGAAAGTAAATAGTTTGACTCAAAAGTCAAATGCATTCAGATTTGAGGAATTTAACCCAGTGTAGATGATTTTCATGCAAGTAAAATATTCTATACTATATTAGATCAATGTTCATATTTACACAACCTTTAACCTGTAGAAGTCAACTTTGAGTCCATGTGGTGATACTACTAAACTGTTATCAAAATTTTACATTCTGTCCAAATGTAAGAAACATAAGGCAACAGTGAAAAGAGACATGTATACCATTTTACTTGTTTCTTTACACCAATTTTACATCTAGTGCTACATGGAACAACAAGTAATATCGATTTATATGTTAGCTTCTTCCGCTGTTCCCGTCTTCAAAATATGTCGCAAATGATTGGTGGTGAAGTAACTTCGTATTCCTGAAACATGTTTAGTAGCTTCTCTCAGTACTAGTAAACACTTTATAATATAATGTTCTTCAATAGTTTGACTCAAAAGTCAACTTTTTAATAATTTCAACCCATTGTAGAAGATATTTATGCAAATCAAAACTTTTGTTGAATTTATTTATAGTAAGAGCATCTTTAATATCATGTCAAGTCTCATTATTATAAAATGAACAGATTGACTTCATAAAGAAGTCAAAGTGAAGAACTTTACCTTGATTCAAGAGTATAGAACTAGTATTACTGACTTGATTCCTTGGACACATCTCCTTGTACTTTGATTTAAAGGCTAGCTGAAGCCAAATTTTTGAGGGCAGAGATTAAACTTCAACTTCAGTATGTCATGTGATTGTGTAAACCGAAAAGAAATAACACCAAAATGCAGTACAAACGAAAAAAGAAAAAACCAAGACAAACTAATGTATGATAGTTTTTGGTCTAAGTTAGATGTGTGTTTTTTCATTGACTGAGAAAAATTTACCTCCATCTTGGCTCGGACACTCAGCCCATGAAAAAGAATGAATCTTTTTTCCCTTCTTAGCAAAAGTGACATCAAGGTGAACCCTCTTGCTTACTGACTCATAACCTTTTTTAAAATAAAATGAGGAACATAAGACAATTAATAGAGAAGGGAGAAAGTACCAGTTAAAAAAAGTTCTCTATGTAGTGACTTGTTTCCTCCTTTGGAGCTATTCAAAATCATCACTTGAGCACGCTACACCAGCCTTCTGGTTTTGGTATTTGTGCTATTCACGGCTTTATATGTAGCAGTAAGTTTCATAATCATAGGTTTGTATCTCGGATGTAAAACCACATGACTCAAGAAGCCATCTAGACCCAACAATACGCAGACCTTTCACCCTAAAAATACTCTGGAAGGCGACTTATGCCTGTTCCAGTGATATCTAACTCTTTTAAACATTCCATTTGACCATCATAAATGATTCAAACCTCCCAAAATCAGTTTAGTCTAAGTAGCGAAGTGTTTTGAGAAATCCAAAGGGAGCGTTAATTTCTACCAAATCTTGACATTCTTTAAGATCTAACATCTGGAGATTTGGAGTCAGCCAAAGGTCAAGAGTACTCAATTTTGTATTACTAAGGCTGAGGAATTTAAGCTTTGGACAGTCACTGGGCATGTGAAGTTCGACCATATCAGTACAATCGTTCAGGCTTAGGGTCTTAAGATTCGGAGTAATCCCGAGGTGAAGGGTCGTCAACTTTAAATTACTGAGGTAGAGATCTACGAGCTTTGGACATTCAGTGGGCATACGAAGCTTGACCATATCAGTACAGCCCCAGATGCTTAGCATCTCAAGAGTTTGAGTAATCCCAAGGTGAAGGGTCCTCAACTTTAAATCAACGAGGTAGATATTTACGAGCCTAGCTTGAACATTCAGCGGGTATATGAAGTTCAACTATATCAGTACAGTTCTGGAGGGCTAGCGTCTCAAGATTTAGAGTAATCCCAAGGTGGAGGGTTGTCAATTTTAAATTACAGAGGTCGAGATTTATGAGCTTAGAACATTTCGCGGGAATCTGAAGTTCAATTATATCAGGATTCGGAGTAATCCTCTGGAGGGAGTTCGTCGACTTTGAATAGTCGAGGATGAGAGTTACGAGCTTTGGACATTCAGCGGGCATATGAAGTTCGACCATATCAGCACAGTATTCGAGGCTTAGCATTTCGAGATTCGGAGTATTCCCGAGGTGAAGGATCCTCGACTTTAAATCATAGAGCTTGAGAGTAACGAGCTTTGGACATTCAGAGGGCATACGAAGTTCGACCATATCAGTACAGTCCAAGAGGCTTAGCGTCTCAAGATTTGGAGTAATCCCTGTTAAATATACGTATATATATATTAATGTGTAAATGTCTAGTATCGAACCCGAGACCTCGGGATTGCACACATTACAAATGAGTATTAAGGAAAAATAATAAATGTTTTATTATATGTATTATTAGACACGAGAATATTATGATCATTAGTACTTAACGGAATAGGGACTAACGACCGTTAGACGAAAGATAGAAAAAGGGTATTTATGTAATTTGGTAACCAAGGAAGGGTCTAGAACCCCCCTCCTTGGGTTGGATCGGCCGAGCATCACAAAGGGGGTGCCAAAACCCTAGCTTGGTCCCAAAGTTATCCAAATCCTATAAATACAAATCCTAGCGTAATTGTTTTCATAACTTTTGTGCACACAATTATTCCTAACTTTTTCCTCTCCTCTTTCTTGTTCCAAAACCGACCGGCACACACCCCTAGGGATTGTGGGTCGATTTTTGTGAGATTGAATCTTGCGGAGTCTTATGTGCCAACAACGGTTCGCTTCGCACGGTAATTCGCTCCAAGGCAAGACTAGCGAGATTCATACTTTATTAGAAGTTTTGAGATTGAATCCATAAAATTTTGCTTGATTGATGTATTGTACAAACATGATTTTAAAAGTAACTCTTTTAAGACAAGATTCATAATCGTGATATGAAGGCTTAGAAAAGAGCCTTAGAGTCTGCCTTGGTTATCACACTCTTGAATACGTCTTAAACGAATTTCTTTTAAAATCATTCTTGTAGAAAGTCATCTTAGGGTTTTTTAAACCTCAAGTAAAACTTTGTGTATTAATCTTACGAATTGGTTATAAAAAGGTTTTGAAAATTTATGCTATGAAGATGAGTGCATGCATCTTTATACATATTTTGATTGACACATCAAAATTGAATACCCTAAAATTTAAGTTACATGCCATCTATCTATAAGGAACGCTTGAAATTCTAATTTAGTAAACGTGAGACCTAGGTTAAATTATTATGACAAGGTAAAATTCTTTTAGTGCGTGAGACCATAATTGAAATTTTACATGTTCCTAAGGTAGACGACTTAATTAAGTTGTGCGTGAGACCTAGAACTTAAGGCATGAGATGGGATGAAACATGCTTACAAGGCAAATTGATGAATCAATTTGTAGTAAATCCCATAATGGTCTAGGAATTGGAAATTTTGTTTGCCAATTATTGTTCGACAGATTACCATCTTTTGTACTTTCACCACTAGCAGATCAACTGATGTGGTGGAACTATGTAAAGTTGGATCCTAGATTTTCAAGAAAATTAGTTGGTTATATGAATATAGCCTTTGGGTATTATATTTTCTTGAAGATATTAATTATCGAAAATACTAATGTTTGAACTTTTATCCGTAGATATGGCTCAACCCGATAACCCATCTGTGATTTCTGCTTTCAAGAGTCATCTTGAAAGAGAAAAATTGACTGGAAAGAACTTCAATGATTGGTACCGATCGCTTAGAATTGTCTTGAAAGCGACCGCCAAACTCGATTATGTGAAGAATGATTGCCCTCCAGAGCCTACTGCTACTGAACCAGCAACAGTAAAAGAGGCTTGGACACTTGAGCATAATAAATTCAATGAGGTTGCTTGTTTAATGCTCACTAGTATGAATGCTCAATTGCAAAAGAAGTACGAGTATTCCTATCCCAAGGATATGCTTGATGAACTTCAAAAGTCCTATGAAAAGTCTCCTACAGTTGAATTGTACGAGTCTCTTGACAAACTAGACAGCTGCAGACATGGTGATGGTAAACCAGTTGAAGATTTTGTGAATGAGATGAGAGAATACTTTGATCAACTTCACAGAATTGGATTTGGTTACCCCGACAATGTGCAAGTGCACTTGATCAACACGTCCCTTAACAAGGACTTTGCTGGTTTTGTGCAGAACTTCAACATGCATTGCTCAGGGAAGACAGTCTCAGAATTACTCGCATTGCTTGTTGATTATGAGAAAAGTCTACCAGCCAAGGGCAAGGCTCCTAACCCAAAAGTGTTGGCGATTCAAGGGGGAGAATCCAGAAGAAATCGCATGTGAACAAAGGCAAGGGGAAAGGTGATAAAGGCAAGCAAGCCATGGCCTAACCCAAGATGAAGCAACATCAGCATAAGCAGAACACGGTGAATCCGCCAAACAAGAAGGATCAGGCTTGTCACCATTGTCATGAAAAGGGCCATTGGAAGCGCAATTGTCCTCTCTACATTCATGACTTGCGACTTAAGAAGCAGGGTAATGAAGCTGGTAACCCCAGTTCATCAGGTGCGTTTTTTATGATTGAATTATTCACTCTTACTCCTAAATTGAATTCATGGGTATATGATACGGGATGTGGTATTCATATTTGCAATACTTTGCAGGGGTTTAAAGTTGAGAGAAAGCTGGCCTATGGACAACAATTCTTGCACGTGGGTAATGGAGCACATGCAGCAGTTGAAGCTATAGGCGTATTTAATTTAGTGTTGCCTTCGGGCCTTGAACTATCTTTAAATAATTGTCATTATGCACCGTCAATTGTTAGAGGTGTAATTTCATTTTCATGTTTGTTGAACCTTGGTTTTGAGCATACTATTTCTAGCAATGGAATTTCAGTTTCTTTAAATGGTGTTTTTTATTTTAATGCTATTGCTGTGAATGGTGTCTTTAAAATTGATATGAATGATAATGATAATGCTTTTGTTAATAATAATTCAATGTATAGCAACAATAATAAGAGAATCAAGAAAGGTCTGGATTCGTTTTATCTTTGGCATTGTCAACTTGCTCACATTGGCAAGGCTCGCATGAAAAAGCTGCAACATGATGGGCTTTTAGATAAGATCAATGATGAATCATTTGATAAGTGCGAATCTTGCATTGCTGGGAAGATGACAAAGAAACCCTTTAAAAATAGGATTGAAAGGGCTAATGATCTACTTGGTCTTATTCACACAGATGTGTGTGGACCACTTAGACATGTGTCAAGGAGAGGTGCTAGCTACTTCTTAACATTTACGGATGATTATAGCCGTTATGGTTATGTTTATTTACTTAAACATAAACATGAGGTATTTGAAACATTCAAAGTGTTTAAAGCAGAAGTAGAGTTGCAACTTGGAAAGAAGATTAAAGCTCTTCGATCCAATAGAGGTGGTGAATACCTGAGTCAAGAGTTCATAGATTACTTAGCTAAGGAGGGAATTGTCCAGCACCTTACTTCTCCATATACTCCACAACAAAATGGTGTATCTGAGAGAAGGAATCATACATTGCAAGACATGATACGATATATGTTTAATCTAACAACTCTTCCTTATTCGTTTTGGGATTATGCCTTAGAATCTGCGGTTCACATTCTTAATATGGTTCCAACAAAGAAGGTGGATAAGACTCCATATGAATTATGGACTGGAAAAGCTCCTAACTTGTCTTATCTAAAGGTCTGGGGTTGTGAGGCGTATGTTAAACGTGACTCAGCAGACAAACTCCAACAAAGATCTGTGCAGTGCATCTTTGTAGGATACCCTAAGGAAACTATGTGTTACTACTTTTATTACCCACCTGAAAACAAAGTATTTGTTGCAAGGTATGGAGACTTCTTGGAAAAGGAGCTCATATCTCAAGAATTCAGTGGGAGAGTATATGATCTGGAAGACGATCAAGAAGATGTAACACCTTCTGAAAACACTAGCCAACTTCCTGTGGAACCTGAAAGTTTAGGTCCTCTACCTGAAGTTGAAGTGGTTCCCATTCGTAGGTCAACTAGACCTGTGAAAGCTCCTACACGTCTATGTCTTAATATAGAGTGTGATGATAACTTACTAGGGGATCTTGATGAACCTACAAGTTATAAGGCTGCCATGAATAGTCCTGAAAATGAAAAATGGTAGGTTGCTATGGATGGGGAAATGCAATCCATGAAAGACAACGAAGTCTGGGAAGAAGTAGACCTACCTCCGGGTGCCAAGTTAGTTGGGAGTAAATGGCTCTACAAGAAAAAGACTGATATGGATGGCATTGTACACACCTATAAGGCCCGTTTGGTAGCTAAAGGCTATACTCAAACTTTTGGTGTTGACTATGAGGAGACCTTTTCTCCTGTAGCTGACATTAGGGCTATTAGGATTCTTATAGCCATAGCCGCTTACTATGACTATGAGATTTGGCAAATGGATGTCAAAACTGCCTTCTTAAATTGTCGCCTAGATGAAGACATCTATATGGCGTAGCCTGAGGGGTTTGTGAATCCAGAATTCCCAAATCGTGTATGCAAACTTCAAAGATCCAATTATGGATTGAAGCAAGCATCACGACAATGGAACAAGAGATTTGACAGTGAGATTAAAAAGTATGGATTCACTCAAAATCTCGATGAGCCATGTGTACATCACAAAGCTAGTGGGAGTAATGTAATTTTCCTTATTTTATATGTTGATGACATATTGATCATGGGAAATGACATTCCAAGTTTGCAAAAGGTTAAGGCATATCTTGGAAGTTGTTTTTCTATGAAAGATTTAGGGGAAGCTGCATTTATTCTGGGAATCAAGATATATAGAGATAGATCACAGCGATTAATTGGATTAAGCCAAAGTGCTTACATTGATAAAATATTGAAGAGATTCAATATGCAAAATTCCAAGAAGGGATATTTGCCAATGCAAGAACAACATGGCTTGAGCGAGAAAGTTTTTGCTTCAACGCCTGCAGAGGTGCAACGCATGAAGAGAGTCCCTTATGCTTCGGCTGTAGGATCTATTATGTAGGCGGTGAAAAGCACAAGGCCTGATGTGGCGTTTGCTCAGAATTTAACCAGTCGATATCAGCAGAATCCAGGTGTAAAACACTGGACTGCTGTTAAGAATATTCTTAAGTACCTTAGGGCTACTAAAGAGATGTTCTTAGTTTATGGGGGTACTCCATCTGCAGAACTTGATGTTACAAGTTACTGCGATGCTTCTTGGAAAGGTGATAAAGATGATACGAAGTCTTAGACGGGTTATGTCTTTGTCATTAATGGAGGAGCTGTTGATTGGAGGAGCAGAAAGCAGAGTGTACTAGCGATGTCTACTATAGAAAGTGAGTATATAGCTGCTTCAGAAGCTACAATGGAAGCTGTTTGGATTAGGAAGTTTGTTTCAGGGCTTGGGGTTATGCCTTCGATTCGACGACCTATAAAAATGTATTGCGACAATTCAGCTGCAATTACATTTGCCAATGAGCCTGGAATCATGAAAGGCATCAGACATTTCCCGATAAGCATCACTATATTCGAGAACAAGTCGAAATAGGTGAAATCGAAATGCTCAAAGTTCACACAGATGAAAACTTATCAGATCAGTTAACAAAGCCTTTACCTGGCACCAAGCTTTACAAGCATGCTGAAGGAATAGGACTTAAATTAGCTGAAAGTTTCATGCCCATTTGTGACAACCGGCAGTTTAGGGAGCTATTTTAAAAACCCGCATTACGATTAAAGTTCGTTTATAATTTTTACTTGAAATTTTATTTTACAACGAACTTGTAAGACCTATTTTATGGATATTTCTAATTAATGACGTTATGGAATTCGTGAATTATGTTCATAATTCATTTTTGATTTAATGCTCGGTGATGTATACTTGAATTCTCACTTGGCACTACGTTGACTCTGGCACTAGGATTACCTAACGAAAGTTTTATGATTCGTCTTACGAGTCTGACTGTATTTTAATTATTTACGAGATGTTTTTCGAGAGATATTGAAGTTTGAAATGAGTTCGGGTTCGGGCCACATGTTTTTACATTTACCCACGTTACCCGCTCCACACCGTAATATTATTATTATTATTATTATTATTATTATTATTATTATTATTATTATTATTATTATTATTATTATTATTATTATTATTATTATTATTATTATTATTATTATTATTATTATTATTATTATTATTATTATTATTAACACAAAAACAAAAAAAAAATAAAATTAAAAGAGTTAATACAAAAGGTTGTGTTTGGTTCGGTTCACCCACACACACAAACACTCACTCACTCATCTCTCTCACCTCCATCTCTTCCCCCACTTCTTAACCCTAGCCGACACAACAATCCGGCCACCACCACTGCTCCACCGCCGACCACCACACTACACGACCACCACCAATAGACTCCCTATCTCATCCTCTATTCGATCTACCCCTACACGCGCCCTAATTCCTACATTAACACCAAATTCAAATCAAATTATCACGAGTTCATCATCATCTTCTTATTATTTCTTGAGTATCTCTTCGATTTGGCTTTGTTTTGGATGGTAGGTCGAGTTTTGACTCGAGTTGTGGGTTCGAATCGTGACTAAGAGTCACGGATTTCATTATTTTTCGGATTTGTTATGATTCTTGTTACAAGAATCAAGTGGGTTTTCAATAAAAAAATGGTTTAAAAAGAGGTTTGGTATCCGGGTTTGTGTTGCTCGTTGGGTTGAGGCTAACCGAGAGCTCTTGGCTCTCGGCTTGGGTCTTGAGTGATGTTATTATTGACCCATTTGTTGTTCATTTGGACTCTTGGTGCTATCATGTTGCTAGTCGACCTTGTGGTCGTATGGATTACCAGCCGACACCCCCTAGGGGCTGTTTTGGGTTCGGTTTGAGCTCAAGGAGCTATCCGAGACCTATGGGTCTCGAGTATAGCTTCCGTTTCATGTTTGAGCATATGTTGACCCGGGTTGACTTGGTAACTCAACCCGTGGCTTACTTGGTTTATTACTTAATTGGTTAACTTGGTTTTGAAATTGTTTTGGTTGATATTTCGGCCGAATACATGTGGGTCGAGACCGTGTTTGGTCTCGACATTGGATATTGATTTTGGTATTGTGAAGTTGTTGACGAAAAGAGATATTGGGGACCGATTGTGAGACGGTCACTTAGATTGACGGAGATAGGTTAGTCGGGTGCCGTAGTCGGACCCTATTGTTGTAGCACGTGGATTGAGATTGTGTTGGACGGAGATACTTTTGGTTATTATGACTTTTGTTATTTACTTTGGACTTGGACAATGAGCCGAGAGTCATGACTCGGACATGTGACCATTTCGTACGACTCGATAACTATCACAATTAAAACGAAAATAATAAAACTCGTAATAATAGTTATTGATAATATAAACGTTTATATGAATATATAGACGTGAATAACGTATATATAATTATATAGGCGCGTATATTAATAATAATAATAATCACGAGTCGTATTATAAATAATACAATTAGATATATATATTAGGCTACGAAAGTGGCGTAATATTATTGAACGTATTATTATTATAAAATTTTGTTATAAAACGGGAAAACTCCCGACAATTATTAAACGGTTAATAAAATGTCATTTTGTATATATAACGGGTAAACTTATCGAGTTATGCGAAGTTGTTGTCACTCGAGTCCAGGTAAGTTATTATTTGTGACTTTCGTGTTGTCACGGATATATGACGATTAATATAAACGTTTTCTATAACTAAATAACCACTTAACCGTAAGGTTGAACCGGGTTATTTGGTTATATGAAATGAATATATTAATGGGCATCGTATCCTACGACGCCCATAGGTGTAGTATATGTAAAGTGTGATAAATTGCGAGAGTATATATCGGGAAACCTGGCCAATTTGACGATATATATGAGGAATTTATTAAACTATGATATATACTATATAGTAATTATGTGCTATGTGCTTTAGGTTGGGTGTAATCTTGGAACGGTATGTTACGTAAATAAATATGAGGATTATCAAATCGACGGACTTGATAAACTTCGGCGATTTATTTAAATGATATATTGGGCTAATATTAGACCCCTAGTTTATTTTATTATTCTTTATGTGATCTTTCTGGTTTGTTTTGAGTCGACCCACTACCCGTATGGATACCAAACGCAAATACACCAAACTAATACGAAATGGATTTTCGGAAATAAAACGGATTCTCGTTCGGGTTTGGGAATATTTTAAATTTGAGGAAATGATTTCTGAACAAGTTAATATTGTTAGGTCGTGCCAAGTTCGTAGTTGCTGTTTCGTGAGTTACTATACATCTTATTTCTACCGACTTCTTCTTGCTATTTTTTTGGACTTGAGGTGAGTCATAGCCCCACTTTTTTCTTGAACTATGTTTTCTTGGGGTGAGAAACGTGCAAATTATTTTATGTGGACTATTATCGCTTTTATATTCTTTCTAAACTTGCTATGCATATGGACTAGGATCTATTGTCACCTTTAGTCACACCTTTTGTGTGTACTATTCAAGGTTGGCTTATTTGGTTATTGGTAAATTGTCAGCTTTAGTCACATATTTTGTGTGTACTATTCAAGGTTGGCTTATTTGGTTATTGGTGGATTGTCAGCTTTAGTCACATAGTTTCGTGTGTACTATTCAAGGTTGACTTACTTAGATACTGTAGTGTGCACCTATAGGTTATTAATACTTCGGAGGTTATCCGAGTATTTATTGGTATTGCGGGGGTTACCCGAATATCTATGTTAGTACGGAGGGTATCCGTGTGTTATGTTGGAGCGGAGGGTATCCGCAGGCTTTTAGCGAATCCTTAGTCTAGCTAGCAAGCGTTTTGCGTATATGTCCACTATATTGTTAGATGAATTTAAACCTATGATCTCACCAGCGAAAGCTGACTTTAGCACGTTTTCTCAGGTAATTAAGTGTTGAGATGCATGCTTGGAATGGAAGGCTCGGCCAAGGCACACGGTTTATGGATCTATTTTTCTAAACTCTGATAACTAAATTTGGACCTACTATTATTTAATTTTGGGCCTGACTCTGAATGATGTTGGGATAAATGTAAACCTTAAAACCCTGTTTGGTTGTGTTTTTATTATGTTTACTTTATCTCGTTCTATATTGTCTTGTGTTGGATACCAATCCCCGTAGCACCCCGAAAGCTTGTTGAGTCTTCCGCTGTATCAAATTTTGGGGGTGTTACAGATTGGTATCAGAGCCAAGGTTAGGTAAATAAACGCCTAAACTATAACCGTATTTTATAGAAAATGATCCTTGACCACCGCCCGCCAGCCCGCCAAGCCGAAGCATCTTCTATTATTTGAGGTATTATGAGATTATTGAGATGATTGTTAGATTTGGGATTTATTGTGATGATTTGAGGTTTATGGATTTTAGTAATAAGATGGCGTTTTCGAGGAATTATATGGTCTATATGTTTTATAAACATTTTAGTAATGCGGTGTTTGAAATTCTTTTATTGAGATTATATGATTGAACTATTTGTTGAGTATATTTGGAATGGTATTATGAGTTGTGATTTAGTTGTTTTGAAACACTTACACCTACCCTACGTCGTTGTCACAGACCATGGCCTCCCATATGCCCGATGTCGTCGAGGATATTCTTACTGCACCGGTTTTACCTGCACAGTTCACTATGGCATCTGATGACCCTTACCAGATGGCCATGTCTTCAGCTACTGTATCACAGGAAGCTTCTACTTCAGCTCTACCTGCTGCATCTACGCAGGGACCCTCATCTTCTCTAGGGCTCCCTGGTACATCGAGGCAGCTTACTCTTCATCAGGCTTTGGCTCGTGTGGCACCACGCTTTGCCCACCGAGCTACGGCACGCATGTCGGTACGCCCTACTCCATCACCTTTACAGATTGATGCTCATTCTCTTCTGTCTGAGGCGCCACCCACATCATTGCGTCGTCGTCCTAGATCACCTACTACATCTCCACATGGTTCACCTAGTAGGAGACGATGAGTGATGAGGTACTCTTCCGATGAGGAGGAGGAGGAGTACGAGGGTGAGGATGAGGCTGATGACCTGAGGAGGAGGATGACCCTCAGGAGGCTGAGCAGGGTGATGATGATGACCCCGAGGAGGAGGATGACCCTCAGGAGGATGAGATGCCTGATGATGATGATGTATTAGTACCACCAGCTCAGGCTGAGGAGCCTGATTCACCTGTACATCCGATTGAGCCTGATTCACCTGATCATCCGTTCTTGTTTGAGTTGCCACCTGGTAGTCCCGTTGAGTCGGATGCATCTTCTGAGGTTTCTGCTGAGCATGCAGAGTTGGGTGAGATTGGCAGGTTGTGGGCTCGGATTACTGAGCTTAGTGAGAGAGTTGCACGCGTATCTGATCGACTTGAGGGAGTTATTGGAGAGTTTTTAGCAGATTTGAGAGTTGACTTGACTGTCGTTGTGGGCAGAACTACTGAGCTGAGGAGAGTTTTGATGGATGTCCACGAGCATATCGATAGTTTACAGCGAGGATTTGTTACTGCTCGTGAGGCCGACCGCAAGCTATGGCAAAGGAATGCCGTGGCTGACCTCAAGAGAGACCGAGACACCCATAGCGTGGAGCTAGGATCGTTATGGAGGGATCTTGATGGCTTGAGGCAGGAGTTGAGGAGCCTCCGCCAGCCGCGTGGCTAGTTGCTTGGATTATGTTGTCTTGTTGCTTTCTTAACCGAGGAGTGTTCGGTTAGAAAAGCTATTTATCATGTTTTGATGTATTTTGCTCAGTATTCGTCTCTTTTGGAACGATTAGTATGTTTTGTGTTATCCGTTAGTTGGAACGATGTTAGATCGCTATTGTATGGTTGATGGTTATTAGTATATGGTATTATGTGATTTTGGGTGTTATGGAAATTGAGTCCTTATTCGCTTTATTGATGATACGTGGTGTATTGTTGCTATTCTTTCCATGACTTGATTTCGCTGAAATGTTTGCTTGAGCATATCGATAAGTCTATTGGAGACTCATGCACTTGTGTGATGTTACGGATTAATGGCAACGCGACGAAACCCTGTTAGAGCTACCAGAACTGGTCCTGCTGTGACTACTCCTGGTCGCCGAGGACGCCGACCTACTCAAAATGTTGATGTTCAGGGAGACAATGATCATGTTCCACTTAATGCACCTACTGTGGATCAAGCAATGATCAATCAACTTGTGGAGCAAAGAGTTGCTGAACTACTAGCTGAGTCAAATCATTCCAACAATTTTGCTGGAACTTTTCCACCTGTTCGTGCTAATGGATGTCAATACAAGGAGTTCAAGATATGTGGACCCATTGAGTTTGGTGGAACTGAAGGAGTAGTTTACTTAGTCAGATGGATTGAGAAGACTGAGTCTGTGTTCAATGTCAGTGGTTGTGCGGAGAATGCGAAGGTAAAGTTTGCTTCTTTTACTTTCAAGGATGAAGCTTTGACTTGGTGGAACAACTACCGAAATGCAGTTGGGAGGGATGTAGCTTATGCCATGACTTGGGATCAATTTAAGTCTTTGCTGATTCAGACTTATTGCCCAAGGAATGAGGTCAAGAAGCTAGATATTGAGTTTTGGAACCACAAGGTGAAAGGTACTGATATGGCGACTTACAATCGTCGTTACCAGGAATTAGCCTTGTTGTGCCCAGATATGGTGAAAACTGGGACTCAAAAGATCGAGAGGTATACTGATGGGTTGCCTGTAGCTACGAGAAATGATGTGATTTCTGCTAGGCCTGCAAACCTCCATGAGGTAATCACAATTGCTCAACAACTTATGGATTCGTTGGAATTAGAAGAAGCTGATGTAACACCCCCAAAATCATCATGTCAGCGGAAGACTTAAGATGTCAGCGGAAGACTTTCTGGGTGTTACTTAGAGGATCTTTATCACAATCATAGAAAACGACACAAAAGTGACGCTTTAAAGTTTAATTCATTCAAAATACCAAATATTTGAGACATCAAGATATTTCATAATTTAAACAACATGTTTATTTAAAATGTGTCAAAACGTTTATTTAAACCCATGCCGGGTTATAAGCCCACTCCGTGCCTTCAAGTTCCTTCTTGTTTAGCTACCTGAGAAAAACACATGCTAAAAGTGTCAACACAAAGGTTGATGAGTTCATAGAGTTTATAGTTTCAAATATCGATTTCTAAAATCAAAGAGTTTATGATTTCACAGTAGATATAATAACAGTTAATTATCAAATTAAAGTATGAGTAAATCCATATGTTCATAGCTTAGATCAAAATTAGAAATTGAGTATTTTCCTTATTAATTCGAAAATAGTCCGTTGATTTGCCTTTCACCGGGTCAAAACCCAAAATAGTAGTTGGTTTATAAATCCATTGATCACAAGTTTCGAGGTTTGGGCCACATTGTTGTACCCGTAACACAATCCAGTGGGCCACGTTGTTGCACCCATAACATAACCAGTGGGCCAGTTGTTAGCACCCATAACATAACCATTTTGAAACCGTATTTAAACAGTTGAAACTGTATTCGAACAGTTTGTAGAGAACCGTATTCAAACAGTTGAAACTGTATCCAAACAGTGTGTGGAGAACCGTATTTAAACAGTTGAAACTGTATCCAAACAGTGTGTGGAGAACCGTATTTAAACAGTTGAAACCGTATTTAAACAGTTTGTTCCATAATTCCAAATATCGATAGTAAAATCGTTAGAAAAGTTGTTACACATGCATCTCTCCCAAAGAGTTTATAAAACAGTTAAACGATAGAAAGTGTAGCTATGAACTTATAATAATATGTAAATAGTTAACGAGTACTTGTAAAAGTATAAAGCAATAGTTAAGCATGTATCTCCCCCAAA
The DNA here is from genome assembly GCA_030686995.1 of Artemisia argyi. Lineage (NCBI taxonomy): Eukaryota > Viridiplantae > Streptophyta > Magnoliopsida > Asterales > Asteraceae > Artemisia > Artemisia argyi. The sequence continues at coordinate 230,466,777 of CM060701.1, forward strand.
AACGTTTATAAATCATTGTAAAACAAGTAAGAGTAGGGGCTATGACTCACCTTAGTAGTACGGTAGACAGAGTATAAGTAATGTCAGAAGTGAAGATGGAATTGACTTCAAGAGATAACCTGAATGATATGTAAGTCCGAGATAAGTTCGACTTATCGAGAATCGTGATTTGAATAGTGTTCGATGACAAAATGACTTGTGGCAGAGGTGGCTTGCGTGGCAAAACGCTTTAATAGTTCAAGAGCAAGTTATATACTATATAACTTGTCTTTATGTATAAGTATCGTTTATTATTTATATTTCTCGTCATGAATTTATAATATGTATCGAAAGTTGGTGAATGATAAATTATAGTAATTGTACGTTACTCCTGGTTAAGTGAATCGATGAGTTTTATTGTAGGAATAACCATTTCTTAATGTGTATTCAGGTTATCGATAATAACTTCAAGTTATATAATTTGCGTTATATATTATATATATTCAGAAATATATAGTTATTCGTAATTAACACTTCATTATTGCCTCAAAATGTAGGTCTCGTTATATGTTTTATGATATAGTCATAAAATATTAACTTGTCGGCCATAATTAAATTGCTATGTAAACCTTTAAGTTACTCTTTTAGTAATTACATGACTCTCGTATTTAATCCAAAATGAATACGTTTACAAACTTATAAAAGTATTTATGAAAATGATAATAATGTCAAGTCGTTTATATATATTTATTATAGTCTCAAAATGTAGTTTCCGATATCTTATATTATGATGATGTCATAAAACATTACCTTTTCAATTTATATTTATTATTTCATTAGGGTTCGAGGTGTAAATATCTATGTTATATACTTATCGAAGTTGTGTGCAAATAATACATTTAGACAAATATATTATAGTTTACGTTAATGTGGTCGTCTAAATATAAATATGTGCTTGATATATTTTGCTTTCTCTAAAACTGTTTTAAAAACTTAAAAGAATAAACAGTTGTTGCTTAGTACTAGCGACCCAAACGAGCACCAAGATAAGCTTGGCTTATCTTGGAGTTTTTGCGACTCAACAATAAAACAAGTTCAAGTTCTAAACATTTGGCTTTCCTCATAGAATTACCAAGTTTCAAAAGTTGATGTACCATTTATATAGACGAGACCATGCAAGCTCTAATGAGTCACGAGTTGGGTTTTCCCTCATTGCATGGCCATTCAAGTGTTAATGATATGTTCAAAGTGAGCTTTTCACAGCAACTTATTACTATAGTTTATTTGTTTTCAAATCGTTTCCTTTCTGACTTGTACCAATGAGTAGGTTATTACATGGGTTGAAATAACTAAGTTCAAGTTTTAGCTTATCAGTGAGCTTATCAAAGTAGCTTATTAGTAAAGTATATATTAAGATTTTACCACACAAGCTTAGCCACACAAAGACTTTGATGCCACGTTTGTATACAATATGAGTGACGAGAGCACAAACTGGTCAGAGTAGTACGATATAAAGCATTATGGTAACTAAAGTGTACGTATCAAAGGAGAGATATGAGACTTACAACACCCCTATGGGTGGGGAGGACATTCGATATGGCCAAGGATCAGGAAAGGTGACAAGGTGGCTCGCATGTGGCTCCAACAACGAACCAAGACCAGCACCCTTTTGTCTTTCAAGTCGAGTTATACTCCTTGAAATGGGTCTAGTTTCTGCTTGTACACACCACAGGAGACCACGACTTTATGAACCAATATTTTATGAATGTGAAGGAGGGTACGTATAAAAGGGAATTTTGTAGCATGGTTCCTTCTTCTTCTCGACAACAACAACAGAAGCAATATGTTATGTTTAAGTTTGATTCAAGGGTAGTGAGGGAAGTGGAAGGGTGATGGTGTACGGCTCGGTTCAGGGCTCACTCACGATCCAAGATTAGTTACTAGTTTCCAAAACTTTTCTTTCTCTTCTACCATGGCTCGACGGTAACCCCAAAAGATGTATGATTTTATGTGATGTGAGTTGTAGTGAGTTAACTGTCAACGCATGGTTTCTTCTACCCTTGACAGTAACCACAAGAGTTCTTAATGTTTAAGTTTGGTTTAGTGATAGTTGGGATGTGGAAAGTGATGGTGTAAAGTTTGGTTAAATGTTCTATCAAGATTGATCCCTGGTTCTCACATCCTTGGCTCGACAGAAACAAAGAAAAGAAACGGCCTGCTTGAAGGTTCAACTATGAATCTAGTCCTTCACCTAGTCGTTTATACACTACATGAAACCCAAGGAATTCTTGACCAATGTTCTTGTATAAATGATTGTGAGGAAAGGCCTAGAGGGTATTGAAATGTGATGAGTTTTTGTGTGTCCATCCCTTAGTCGATCTTCATGGCTTCTTATATATGAGTTGAGGCTTGGACAAGTGGTGAATTAGAGCAGGAAATCATGAGAGTTTTGAGGTGCATGCTTCTTGATTGGGGAGGCTTCGAGGTGGAAGATGGTGTGTAAGAGCTGTATATGGGTTTCTTTAGGTTATACATGAGGTAGAACCAAGTGAGGGAGGGTGAAGGTGTGAATTGAGGGAGGTTTACTTGGGCCAGGTTCGTATTCCTTAGATATCAGCCACAAATTACATTTTTGGTTCAAAAATCTCGCGTGTCTAGACGTAAAACATTATTTCGGACAACTTTCGTGTTTTACACTTTTCCTGGTTCGGACCAGAAGGGCCTTAAAATTAGGATTTAAATTCGTTACAGAAAGTTAGTGGTTTATTAGAATTTATATGAAGTGTCATTGGAACAAAGTTATTATTTGTGAGGTGCCTTAACTTGATTAATATTCTAGTATCATAATTGTATTTGAAGGTTGATAACAATTGTCATTCATGTTTCTTAGAGGTCAAAATATTATTAGTGAGTACACATGGGAATTTTTAGTAGGCTCGGGATTTATTTAAATTGTATTTGTTAATTATTGAAACGTATACTTATTAAGTATCAATGTTTTAAGTTACGTATGATATATATGTTATTAACGTTTAGGTGTAAGTGTCGTTTCAAGGTAAGAGTGAATAACGTTGTAATTGACAAAGTATATATATATTTATAAAAAAAAAAAAAAAAAATTGTTATGGGTAAAAATGGTTAATTTATGTTATGGTAACGTGTTAATCGTAGGAAAATTTTACGGGATGTTATATTACCTACCCGTTAAACGGAATCCCGTCCCGGGATTCTAAGATAAGGTAGCTGTAAAGGTGAGTGGGAAGGGTGATCAAATAGTCATTCCTAACGATCTAATCCCTGAGCGGTTTGAGCTTAACGTATCTACTACTACATTAGCTTCTTCTTTTTAATTGTACTTTCCAGATTAACGTATTTACTACTATATTAGCTTTTTACTTGATGATAACCGATCTTAGTATGTTTTTGAAAGAAAAACTTGGGGGAATTTTAGTCCAAAATTATAATTGTTACGTGGTAGTATTATTTGTGGTTTTTAAGGTGTAAACAGTATTTTACCACAGTGGTGTACTGTACCCAACTCTTATTCTCTTTATATAACCTACTAATATACTCCTTTTTACCTAACCTTTCTTTCTTACTTTATCTTCTTCGGTCGACATGCCGCACTTCATCACCATTCTTGCGATTTTGTATGCCATTGTTACTGCTATCTATCTAGTGTATGCTCCGAACGAAGATCGTGCTATGTTGGTTGGGATCTTAATGTTTCTTGCACCATTCGTGGTTCTATCGATCATCATTGACAAGTTTTGGAAGTGAGGAATAGTGTCGTAGTGTAGTGGTCGGAATGTTGGGATAAGGTTCGTTGTGTTTCCATGTAACTTCGAACGTATGAATGAAATTTTTATTTCGCTTTATGCTGTCTTAGTTTATGTTAATTTCTCGCTTGTTTTTACTGCTTATGAATTGTTATATTTGTATTTAGAAGGTCATTATGTATCAAAAACATTGGTTGGTTTGATTGTAGTTAAGTTTTCAAAGGTGGGTTTTAATGAATTATAGCCAAAACTATATATGGAGTTTGTCTGTCTTTGCGTGAAACCGACCCTTTAGATATATATGATTTTTGGTATAGTTGAATAATTTGGAGAAAGTACTAATTGGGTTGAGCTTTGAGGAAAACTTGACCATCAAATGATCGATAAATTGAAAGAGATTCATCACACTTGATTCTTAGGTATATGGTAACTTGAGATGCATAATAATATTGATAGGGTGCTAAGAAAATGTTACGGACAATGGTTCGAAGCTATAGATCATGAGTCGGTTGGGAGTAATATTTAAGTTCTGGGCGTTGCGCAATATCGGGCTCAAGTTAGTGATCAGGTCCAATGGTGCGTTGGGTTATTGTGATTTTGTGGCCCAAAGGTGTGTTGGTATATGGAAGCAGTGGGTTAAGGCCCAAATTAAGAGAGTGTATTCGATTTAGTTTTTGCGAGTGTGTTTCAACGACATACGTTTTATTATTCTTAGATATCTGAGGTTACAAGTTGGTCGGAGATCGTTGAAATTTCATATAATGTTTGAGAGTTTGTAAAGGATATTCGATAAGTTCATAATTTCTTAGAGGCTGAGGGGTTAAATCGTGTGAGAGTTTATTATTTACATGTGGCGCGTTTGTGATTTAAGTTATGGTGTTACGGGTTTAACGCGATCTGTTCTTGTCACTTGTGTTGAAATGCGAAATCCAAGATAGAATTTTACCACGTATCTCAAAAATTTTGTTGCTAGTTTTAATAGACATAGACTTTGAAAGTTTTACCGTTTGAAAACAAACGGTCACATTTAATACAATAATTGAGAATTATTTTTCCATTTCTTTATAAATACCATTGGGACGTGTTGGGTTATCCACATACACACACACAAAACAATCAATGGCTTGCAAGCTACCACATACCGCTGAACAAATTCAACAATATATCAAAGCAGAAGCCGAAAATAGTGATGTGGATCGCAAAAATGCTATTTTGAGGGTCATCCTGGAGTTGGAGGTGGCGAAACAATCGAAACAACGGCTTAGAGAACGCTATGTAGAGTACACAGATATATCGGATGATCGGAAACATGTGATCGATACATTCTTGTATGATGGATATCGTAAGGATGCGGCTATTATTGAATCGTTATGGGCTTGTGTTCATCAGATAGAAGACCAGAGTTCCAACAAGATCCGTTGGAGTTTTAAAGAGAATGTTGAAGCTGCTAGGATTGAACAACAACAGCAACAACAACAACAACAACAGCAACAACAACAACAACAACAACAACAACAACAACAACAACAACAACCAAATCCACTACCACCACCACAACAACCACAACAGCAATCACTACAACAGGGTGCATCAAGTTCTTCTGCACCAAGAGTGGTTGTGCAACAACAACAATTGCCTCATCTGGATCAATTCCAGCCAAGTTTTGAGGAAAATGTGGCGGTCGATGATGGTGGTTGGACTTCTGACATGGAGCGGGAGCTGAGTAGGTTGGAGGCTCAAATAGAAGAAGAGAGGTTGGCAAGCTTCGACCCTTATGATGATGGATATGATTCTAACAATTCTCAGACTTGGGATCACCCAGACTACCGCTGAAGTGTGATGTGTAATTTAGCGTTGTTTGTAATGTTTTTATGTATTTCCGTTCAGTCTGCTTTTTAATAATATGGTGTTTGAATAAAATTCCTTGTGATCATACTTTGGGTGAGAATTTATTCTGTTACTTTTAGATAAATTAGTAATTACAAAAATCTGTGCGGGTAACCTACCCGTTAAACAAAAGAGTTTTGTTGATATAGGTTTTTACAAAAAGGAAGAGGGTAGAGAAATTTCTTGAATTATCAGTTTTTGTGGATAGAAATTTAGTTTGGGGAGAAGTGAGTGCACATGGTATTTTTATCAGCTGGGAGGATCAATCATTTAGTGACGTCAAGGTTTACCTAATGATCTTGGTAACGTTAGCATTATCGATGCTAGTCATCGTTGTGTATCAATATTCGTGGTTTCTAGTGAGATTTAGGGGTTTGTGCCTGTTAACTCAGAAATAATTAAACTTATTTATCTATATTTCGTTATTTACATAGAGAAGCGTCCCAAACTATGTAACTAAAGAAATATAAACTTATGGTTCAATGATTTACAATTTCTTGATTTGAATAAAAGGGCGTCCCAATCCATTCAAATTAAGACGTTGTAAATCATTTTAAGATTCTGACTTAACATCCATACTAATTGACAAAATAATTTATGCGCTGATTTTCCGAGAGTACGAGAAGAGTATGTCGTAAGCATCTATAAAGATGAGAGTGAGATAATTAAAGAGGATTTGTATAGTACTCAAAATAGTTGGGGGAGCATATAAATATATATTAATATACTAGAGTGTAGTTGTAGCATAAACTATCTAAAAGTCACATAATCGTCTGGCGGAGGGAAATATGAAGACACAGTATTTGTAATAATCCCGATTAGTAAATATAAGCATAATCATAACATGTTAACATATATAAGAAATCATGTAAAAGTAATATCTCTACCAGATGTTGGAAACGCGTAGGCACGGAGGGCATAAGGTGGTATTTTGTAAAAGTGGTCCGTTTTAAAAGTGTAGTTATAGTCCAATGTTCAAAACACTTGGTTCTCTATAACTGTAGCTCTGATGCCAATCTGTAACACCCCCAAAATCATCATGTCAGCGGAAGACTTAAGATGTCAGCGGAAGACTTTCTGGGTGTTACTTAGAGGATCTTTATCACAATCATAGAAAACGACACAAAAGTGACGCTTTAAAGTTTAATTCATTCAAAATACCAAATATTTGAGACATCAAGATATTTCATAATTTAAACAACATGTTTATTTAAAATGTGTCAAAACGTTTATTTAAACCCATGCCGGGTTATAAGCCCACTCCGTGCCTTCAAGTTCCTTCTTGTTTAGCTACCTGAGAAAAACACATGCTAAAAGTGTCAACACAAAGGTTGGTGAGTTCATAGAGTTTATAGTTTCAAATATCGATTTCTAAAATCAAAGAGTTTATGATTTCACAGTAGATATAATAACAGTTAATTATCAAATTAAAGTATGAGTAAATCCATATGTTCATAGCTTAGATCAAAATTAGAAATTGAGTATTTTCCTTATTAATTCGAAAATAGTCCGTTGATTTGCCTTTCACCGGGTCAAAACCCAAAATAGTAGTTGGTTTATAAATCCATTGATCACAAGTTTCGAGGTTTGGGCCACATTGTTGTACCCGTAACACAATCCAGTGGGCCACGTTGTTGCTCCCATAACATAACCAGTGGGCCAGTTGTTAGCACCCATAACATAACCATTCTGAAACCGTATTTAAACAGTTGAAACTGTATTCGAACAGTTTGTAGAGAACCGTATTCAAACAGTTGAAACTGTATCCAAACAGTGTGTGGAGAACCGTATTTAAACAGTTGAAACTGTATCCAAACAGTGTGTGGAGAACCGTATTTAAACAGTTGAAACCGTATTTAAACAGTTTGTTCCATAATTCCAAATATCGATAGTAAAATCGTTAGAAAAGTTGTTACACATGCATCTCTCCCAAAGAGTTTATAAAACAGTTAAACGATAGAAAGTGTAGCTATGAACTTATAATAACATGTAAATAGTTAACGAGTACTTGTAAAAGTATAAAGCAATAGTTAAGCATGTATCTCCCCCAAAAACGTTTATAAATCATTGTAAAACAAGTAAGAGTAGGGGCTATGACTCACCTTAGTAGTACGGTAGACAGAGTATAAGTAATGTCAGAAGTGAAGATGGAATTGACTTCAAAAGATAACCTGAATGATATGTAAGTCTGAGATAAGTTCGAATTATCGAGAATCGTGATTTGAATAGTGTTCGATGACAAAATGACTTGTGGCAGAGGTGGCTTGCATGGCAAAACGCTTTAATAGTTCAAGAGCAAGTTATATACTATATAACTTGTCTTTATGTATAAGTATCGTTTATTATTTATATTTCTCGTCATGAATTTATAATATGTATCGAAAGTTGGTGAATGATAAATTATAGTAATTGTACGTTACTCCTGGTTAAGTGAATCGATGAGTTTTATTGTAGGAATAACCATTTCTTAATGTGTATTCAGGTTATCGATAATAACTTCTAGTTATATAATTTACGTTATATATTATATATATTCAGAAATATATAGTTATTCGTAATTAACACTTCATTATTGCCTCAAAATGTAGGTCTCGTTATATGTTTTATGATATAGTCATAAAATATTAACTTGTCGGCCGTAATTAAATTGCTATGTAAACCTTTAAGTTACTCTTTTAGTAATTACATGACTCTCGTATTTAATCCAAAATGAATACGTTTACAAACTTATAAAAGTATTTATGAAAATGATAATAATGTCAAGTCGTTTATATATATTTATTATAGTCTCAAAATGTAGTTTCCGATATCTTATATTATGATGACGTCATAAAACATTACCTTTTCAATTTATATTTATTATTTCATTAGGGTTCGAGGTGTAAATATCTATGTTATATACTTATCGAAGTTGTGTGCAAATAATAGATTTAGACAAATATATTATAGTTTACGTTAATGTGGTCGTTTAAATATAAATATGTGCTTGATATATTTTGCTTTCTCTAAAACTGTTTTAAAAACTTAAAAGAATAAACAGTTGTTGCTTAGTACTAGCGACCCAAACGAGCACCAAGATAAGCTTGGCTTGTCTTGGAGTTTTTGCGACTCAACAATAAAACAAGTTCAAGTTCTAAACATTTGGCTTTCCTCATAGAATTACCAAGTTTCAAAAGTTGATGTACCATTTATATAGACGAGACCATGCAAGCTCTAATGAGTCACGAGTTAGGTTTTCCCTCATTGCATGGCCATTCAAGTGTTAATGATATGTTCAAAGTGAGCTTTTCACAGCAACTTATTACTATAGTTTATTTGTTTTCAAATCGTTTCCTTTCTGACTTGTACCAATGAGTAGGTTATTACATGGGTTGAAATAACTAAGTTCAAGTTTTAGCTTATCAGTGAGCTTATCAAAGTAGCTTATTAGTAAAGTATATATTAAGATTTTACCACACAAGCTTAGCCACACAAAGACTTTGATGCCACGTTTGTATACAATATGAGTGACGAGAGCACAAACTGGTCAGAGTAGTACGATATAAAGCATTATGGTAACTAAAGTGTACGTATCAAAGGAGAGATATGAGACTTACAACACCCCTATGGGTGGGGAGGACATTCGATATGGCCAAGGATCAGGAAAGGTGACAAGGTGGCTCGCATGTGGCTCCAACAACGAACCAAGACCAACACCCTTTTGTCTTTCAAGTCGAGTTATACTCCTTGAAATGGGTCTAGTTTCTGCTTGTACACACCACAGGAGACCACGACTTTATGAACCAATATTTTATGAATGTGAAGGAGGGTACGTATAAAAGGGAATTTTGTAGCATGGTTCCTTCTTCTTCTCGACAACAACAACAGAAGCAATATGTTATGTTTAAGTTTGATTCAAGGGTAGTGAGGGAAGTGGAAGGGTGATGGTGTACGGCTCGGTTCAGGGCTCACTCACGATCCAAGATTAGTTACTAGTTTCCAAAACTTTTCTTTCTCTTCTACCATGGCTCGACGGTAACCCCAAAAGATGTATGATTTTATGTGATGTGAGTTGTAGTGAGTTAACTGTCAACGCATGGTTTCTTCTACCCTTGACAGTAACCACAAGAGTTCTTAATGTTTAAGTTTGGTTTAGTGATAGTTGGGATGTGGAAAGTGATGGTGTAAAGTTTGGTTAAATGTTCTATCAAGATTGATCCCTGGTTCTCACATCCTTGGCTCGACAGAAACAAAGAAAAGAAATGGCCTGCTTGAAGGTTCAACTATGAATCTAGTCCTTCACCTAGTCGTTTATACACTACATGAAACCCAAGGAATTCTTGACCAATGTTCTTGTATAAATGATTGTGAGGAAAGGCCTAGAGGGTATTGAAATGTGATGAGTTTTTGTGTGTCCATCCCTTAGTCGATCTTCATGGCTTCTTATATATGAGTTGAGGCTTGGACAAGTGGTGAATTAGAGCAGGAAATCATGAGAGTTTTGAGGTGCATGCTTCTTGATTGGGGAGGCTTTGAGGTGGAAGATGGTGTGTAAGAGCTGCATATGGGTTTCTTTAGGTTATACATGAGGTAGAACCAAGTGAGGGAGGGTGAAGGTGTGAATTGAGGGAGGTTTACTTGGGCCAGGTTCGTATTCCTTAGATATCAGCCACGAATTACATTTTTGGTTCAAAAATCTCGCGTGTCTAGACGTAAAACATTATTTCGGACAACTTTCGTGTTTTACACTTTTCCTGGTTCGGACCAGAAGGGCCTTAAAATTAGGATTTAAATTCGTTACAGAAAGTTAGTGGTTTATTAGAATTTATATGAAGTGTCATTGGAACAAAGTTATTATTTGTGAGGTGCCTTAACTTGATTAATATTCTAGTATCATAATTGTATTTGAAGGTTGATAACAATTGTCATTCATGTTTCTTAGAGGTCAAAATATTATTAGTGAGTACACATGGGAATTTTTAGTAGGCTCGGGATTTATTTAAATTGTATTTGTTAATTATTGAAATGTATACTTATTAAGTATCAATGTTTTAAGTTACGTATGATATATAGGTTATTAACGTTTAGGTGTAAGTGTCGTTTCAAGGTAAGAGTGAATAACGTTGTAATTGACAAAGTATATATATATTTATAAAAAAAAAAAAAAAAAAATTGTTATGTGTAAAAATGGTTAATTTATGTTATGGTAACGTGTTAATCGTAGGAAAATTTTACGGGATGTTATAGCTGATAAGGAGAAGAATGGAAAAAGAAAGAGAGACCGTCACTCTAAGAGTAATGATCACCGAAGCAAGAGACAAGCTAAGGCTTATGCGATTGGGAATGGAGATAAGAAGAATCAGAACGGTGATGCACCCAAGTGTGATCGTTGCCACCAGCATCATACTGGATAGTGTAGTGTGAAGTGCCAGAATTGCTCAAAGAAAGGACACACATCTAGGGACTGTAGAGCTCGACCTCTTGCTATGGTTCAAGCTGCTCCTGATATAAGAAACAAGGCAGATGTTACTTGCTATGGGTGTGGAAAGAAGGGACACTATAGGAATGAGTGGAGAGAATCGCGGAACCGTGGAAATCAAGGCTCGGGTGGTAATGGGTACAATTATGGAAACCGTGGACGACAAGATAATGGGGACCAACGTGTGGAAGCTGGAGCTGCTCAGGGAAGAGTGTATGCACTCGGGAACGAGAGAGGAGAAGATCCGAACGTCGTTACTGGTACGTTCCTCCTCAATAATCGTTATGCTTCTATACTATTTGATACTGGTGCCGATAGGAGTTTTGTGTCCACTACGTTTGCACCCTTACTAGAGAAACCCCCGATGGCCTTAGGAATTGGATACGATATTGAGTTAGCTAATGGGAACATAGAAAGGATTAATACCATCATTCGCGGTTGTACGTTAAATTTCTTGAACCACCCTTTCAACATAGATCTTCTACCCGTCACGTTAGGAAGTTTTGATGTTATCATTGGTATGGATTGGTTGTCGAAGTATCGTGCTCACATACTTTGCGACGAGAAAATCGTGCGTGTACCATACGGAAAGGAAGTCCTAAATATATTAGGAGACCGAAAGGATTCTAGGAGCCCATCCCGATTAGCAGTTATATCTTGCACAAAGTTACTGAAGCTAATGGAGAAGGGATGTTACCTTTTCTTAGCCCAAATTTCTGAGAAGGGAGAGACGAAGAAAAAGGAAAGGTGCATTGGAGATGTGCCTATAGTTCGTGATTTTCCTGATGTGTTTCCCGATGATTTGCTGGGAATCCCGCCGACTAGACAAGTGGAGTTTCAGATTGAGTTGATACCTGGTGCTGCACCTGTAGCACGAGCGCCTTATCGTCTTGCACCTACCGAACTAGAAGAGTTGTCGAAACAATTGGCGGAGTTAGCCGAAAAAGGATTCATAAGACCAAGTTCTTCACCTTGGGGAGCCCCAGTCTTATTTGTGAAGAAGAAGGATGGATCGTTTCGTATGTGTATTGATTATAGAGAGTTGAATAAGTTAACGGTGAAGAATCGATACCCGTTACCTAGGATCGACGACTTGTTCGATCAACTCCAAGGATCGAGTGTGTATTCGAAGATCGATTTGAGATCGGGATATCATCAACTTCGAGTTCGCGAGGAAGATATTCCAAAAACGGCTTTCAGAACCCGTTACGGGCATTACGAGTTTCAGGTGATGCCGTTTGGGTTGACTAACGCACCAACAATATTCATGGATCTCATGAATCATGTGTGTAAGCCTTACTTAGACAAGTTTGTGATTGTATTCATCGATGACATTCTGATTTATTCAAAGAGTGAAAAAGAGCATGAGGAGCATTTAAGACTCATTTTGGAATTGCTCAGGAAGGAGAAACTTTATGCCAAGTTTTCGAAATGCGAATTTTGGATTCCGACGATACAATTTTTGGGTCATGTGATTGATAGACAAGGAGTCCATGTGGATCCTGCTAAGATTGAGGCGATAAAAGATTGGGCTGCACCTACAACCCCAACTGAAGTTCGTCAATTTTTGGGTTTAGCTGGTTATTACCGAAGGTTCATTGAGGGACTTTCGAAGATAGCTAAACCATTGACCAAATTGACTCAAAAGAGTGTTACGTATGAATGGGGAGATAAAGAAGAGGAAGCGTTTCAATTGCTTAAGAAAATGTTGTGTAGTGCTCCTATCTTAGCGTTACCGGAAGGTAACGAGGATTTCGTCGTCTATTGTGACGCCTCACATAAAGGTTTGGGAGCCGTGTTAATGCAACGAGAGAAGGTGATAGCTTATGCTTCACGACAGCTGAAAAAGCATGAGAAAAACTACACTACCCATGATTTGGAGCTAGGTGCTTTAGTTTTCGCTTTAAGAATATGGAGACATTACTTGTATGGAACAAAGTGTGTTGTGTTTACTGACCATAAAAGTCTACAACACATCTTGAATCAAAAAGAGCTCAATATGAGACAGCGACGTTGGATCGAGTTGCTAAGCGATTATGATTGTGAAATTCACTACCACCCTGGTAAAGCAAACGTTGTCGCTGATGCTCTTAGTCGAAAGGAAAGAATACCACCGTTACGAGTTAGGTCATTGGGAATGACTATTGTATCGCCATTACCGTCTCAAATATTTGAAGCTCAAATGGAAGCGTTGAAAGCAGAAAATAGATCTGCCGAGAATATATTTGGGATGGCTGATAATGAGAAAGGATTTGTTAAGCGTTCTGATGGATTATTATGTTTTGGAGATCGGATTTGGGTACCTTTGAATGGAGGAATTCGGGAGTTGATTATGCATGAGTCGCATAAGTCAAGGTACTCTATTCATCCTGGGTCTGATAAAATGTACCAGGATCTTAAGAAGTTCTATTGGTGGCCAAATATGAAGGCAAATATAGCATCGTACGTTAGTAAGTGCTTGACATGTGCTAAGGTTAAAGCTGAACACCAGAGACCGTCAGGATTACTAACGCAACCAGAACTTCCAGTCTGGAAATGGGAGCGGATTACTATGGACTTCATTACCAAATTACCGAGGACAGCTAGCGGTTGTGACGCTATCTGGGTAATTGTGGATCGTCTGACAAAGTCTGCTCATTTCTTAGCTATTTGTGAAGATGATAGTGTGGATAAGCTTGCGAGGTTATATGTGAAGGAAATTATTTCGCGTCATGGAGTCCCGATATCTATTATTTCAGATCGTGATAGTCGCTTTACGTCAGCTTTGTGGCGATCACTTCAAACGGCTTTGGGGACGAGGCTTGATATGAGTACTGCATATCATCCCCAAACCGATGGTCAAAGTGAGAGGACCATTCAGACGTTAGAGGATATGCTTCGTGTATGCATCATAGACTTTGGTAAAGGCTGGGAGAAGTATTTACCCCTAGTGGAATTCTCCTATAATAATAGCTACCACACAAGTCTTAAGGCTGCACCATTCGAAGCTTTATATGGCAGAAAGTGTCGTTCGCCTATTGGTTGGGCAGAAGTTAGAGATAGCCAACTTACAAGCCCTGAGCTTATTTTAGAAACTACAGAGAAAGTGGCTCAGATTCGTGATCGATTGCAAGCCGCCAGAGATAGGCAGAAGAGCTACGCCGATCAGAGACGTAAACCTTTAGAGTTCCAGGTTGGAGACAAGGTAATGCTGAAAGTCTCACCTTGGAAGGGTGTAATACGTTTCGGGAAACGTGGTAAACTCAACCCACGCTACATTGGACCATTCTTGATCTTAGAAAGAATTGGGCCCGTGGCTTATAGGTTGGAATTACCACATGAACTGAGTAAAGTTCACGACGTGTTCCACGTAAGTAATTTGAAGAAATGTCTTTCCGATGAAATGCCCGTCATTCCAATGAGGGATATTCGTGTTGATGAGAAACTGAATTTCGTGGAAGAACCGATTGAGATTTTAGATCGTGAAGTTAAACGACTCAAGCGAAGTCGCATTCCGCTCGTCAAGGTTCGTTGGAATTCCCGACATGGACCAGAATTTACGTGGGAACGTGAGGACGAGTTCAGGAAGAGATATCCGAAGATTTTCACTTCGTAGATGAATTTTTCCGAGTGAAACCCGGGACGGGTTTCCTTCTGAGACTGGGAGGATGTGACAACCGGCAGTTTAGGGAGCTATTTTAAAACCCCGCATTACGATTAAAGTTCGTTTATAATTTTTATTTGAAATTTTATTTCACAACGAACTTGTAAGACCTATTTTATGGATATTTCTAATTAATGACGTTATGGAATTCATGAATTATGTTCATAATTCATTTTTGATTTAATGCTCGGTGATGTATACTTGAATTCTCACTTGGCACTACGTTGACTCTGGCACTAGGATTACCTAACGAAAGTTTTATGATTCGTCTTACGAGTCCGACTGTATTTTAATTATTTACGAGATGTTTTTCGAGAGATATTGAAGTTTGAAATGAGTTCGGGTTCGGGCCACATGTTTTTACATTTACCCACGTTACCCGCTCCACACCGTAATAATATTATTATTACTATTATTATTATTATTATTATTATTATTATTAACACAAAAACAAAAAAAAAAGAAAAATTAAAAGAGTTAATACAAAAGGTTGTGTTTGGTTCGGTTCACCCACACACACAAACACTCACTCACTCATCTCTCTCACCTCCATCTCTTCCCCCACTTCTTAACCCTAGCCGACACAACAATCCGGCCACCACCACTACTCCACCGCCGACCACCACACTACACGACCACCACCAATAGACTCCCCATCTCATCCTCTATTCGATCTACCCCTACACGCGCCCTAATTCCTACATTAACACTAAATTCGAATCAAATTATCACGAGTTCATCATCATCTTCTTATTATTTCTTGAGTATCTCTTCGATTTGGCTTTGTTTTGGAAGGTAGGTCGAGTTTTGACTCGAGTTGTGGGTTCGAATCGTGACTAAGAGTCACGGATTTCATTATTTTTCGGATTTGTTATGATTCTTGTTACAAGAATCAAGTGGGTTTTCAATAAAAAAATGGTTTAAAAAGAGGTTTGGTATCCGGGTTTGTGTTGCTCGTTGGGTTGAGGCTAACCGAGAGCTCTTGGCTCTCGGCTTGGGTCTTGAGTGATGTTATTATTGACCCATTTGTTGTTCATTCGGACTCTTGGTGCTATCATGTTGCTAGTCGACCTTGTGGTCGTATGGATTACCAGCCGACACCCCCTAGGGGCTGTTTTGGGTTCGGTTTGAGCTCAAGGAGCTAGCCGACACCTATGGGTCTCGGGTATAGCTTCCGTTTCATGTTTGAGCATATGTTGACCCGGGTTGACTTGGTAACTCAACCCGTGGCTTACTTGGTTTATTACTTAATTGGTTAACTTGGTTTTGAAATTGTTTTGGTTGATATTTCGGACGAATACATGTGGGTCGAGACCGTGTTTGGTCTCGACATTGGATATTGATTTTGGTATTGTGAAGTTGTTGACGAAAAGAGATATTGGGGACCGATTGTGAGACGGTCACTTAGATTGACGGAGATGTAGCACGTGGATTGAGATTGTGTTGAACGGAGATACTTTTGGTTATTATGACTTTTGTTATTTACTTTGGACTTGGACAATGAGCCGAGAGTCATGACTCGGACATGTGACCATTTCGTACGACTCGATAACTATCACAATTAAAACGAAAATAATAAAACTCGTAATAATAGTTATTGATAATATAAACGTTTATATGAATATATAGACGTGAATAACGTATATATAATTATATAGGCGCGTATATTAATAATAATAATAATCACGAGTCGTATTATAAATAATACAATTAGATATATATATTAGGCTACGAAAGTGGCGTAATATTATTGAACGTATTATTATTATAAAATTTTGTTATAAAACGGGAAAACTCCCGACAATTATTAAACGGTTAATAAAATGTCATTTTGTATATATAACGGGTAAACTTATCGAGTTATGCGAAGTCGTTGTCACTCGAGTCCAGGTAAGTTATTATTTGTGACTTTCGTGTTGTCACGGATATATGACGATTAATATAAACGTTTTCTATAACTAAATAACCACTTAACCGTAAGGTTGAACCGGGTTATTTGGTTATATGAAATCAATATATTAATGGGCATCGTATCCTACGACGCCCATAGGTGTAGTATATGTAAAGTGTGATAAATTGCGAGAGTATATATCGGGAAACCTGGCCAATTTGACGATATATATGAGGAATTTATTAAACTATGATATATACTATATAGTAATTATGTGCTATGTGCTTTAGGTTGGGTGTAATCTTGGAACGGTATGTTACGTAAATAAATATGAGGATTATCAAATCGACGGACTTGATAAACTTCGGCGATTTATTTAAATGATATATTGGGCTAATATTAGACCCCTAGTTTATTTTATTATTCTTTATGTGATCTTTCTGGTTTGTTTTGAGTCGACCCACTACCCGTATGGATACCAAACGCAAATACACCAAACTAATACGAAATGGATTTTCGGAAATAAAACGGATTCTCGTTCGGGTTTGGGAATATTTTAAATTTGAGGAAATGATTTCTGAACAAGTTAATATTGTTAGGTCGTGCCAAGTTCGTAGTTGCTGTTTCGTGAGTTACTATACATCTTATTTCTACCGACTTCTTCTTGCTATTTTTTTGGACTTGAGGTGAGTCATAGCCCCACTTTTTTCTTGAACTATGTTTTCAATACTTGGGGTGAGAAACGTGCAAATTATTTTATGTGGACTATTATCGCTTTTATATTCTTTCTAAACTTGCTATGCGTATGGACTATGATCTATTGTCACCTTTAGTCACACCTTTTGTGTGTACTATTCAAGGTTGGCTTATTTGGTTATTGGTGAATTGTCAGCTTTAGTCACATATTTTGTGTGTACTATTCAAGGTTGGCTTATTTGGTTATTGGTGGATTGTCAGCTTTAGTCACATAGTTTCGTTTGTACTATTCAAGGTTGACTTACTTAGATACTGTAGTGTGCACCTATAGGTTATTAATACTTCGGAGGTTATCCGAGTATTTATTGGTATTGCGGGGGTTACCCGAATATCTATGTTAGTACGGAGGGTATCCGTGTGTTATGTTGGAGGGGAGGGTATCCGCAGGCTTTTAGCGAATCCTTAGTCTAGCTAGCAAGCGTTTTGCGTATATGTCCACTATATTGTTAGATGAATTTAAACCTATGATCTCACCAGCGAAAGCTGACTTTTAGCACGTTTTCTCAGGTAATTAAGTGTTGAGATGCATGCTTGGAATGGAAGGCTCGGCCAAGGCACACGGTTTATGGATCTATTTTTCTAAACTCTGATAACTAAATTTGGACCTACTATTATTTAATTTTGGGCCTGACTCTGAATGATGTTGGGATAAATGTAAACCTTAAAACCCTGTTTGGTTGTGTTTTTATTATGTTTACTTTATCTCGTTCTATATTGTCTTGTGTTGGATACCAATCCCCGTAACACCCCGAAAGCTTGTTGAGTCTTCCGCTGTATCAAATTTTGGGGGTGTTACACCATTTGTGATTAGTATTTGGATAAGGGATATAATGTACAATTATTATTTTAATAAAATAAAGTATTGTTTATGTTTATTATTCATTGTCTTAATAATATATCCTATATTTACATGTTTAAATCCATGAATAATTTATTATTCTAAACTGTCCGTTGTCGATTAATGATATGGGAATATCATTAAACTAAGACAATTTTGAGTATTGGTTTAGGATATACTTGAAAGTATATTGATGCGTAGTCATACCAATTTCACATGATATTCGATGAATTGAATATTGGACTGATCCCAACAAATATGATTTAATATTTAATGTGAGAATCATGTTTAAAGTTATCCTCAGACTTGAGATACCAGATAAGTGTCATGGATGTAGTGCATTTTTGTGAAGCAATCTACCGCTCACCGTAATAGGGAGTTATAAGGGTTGTTTTCAGAAGTGTTGCAAAGCTCATGGGTTATTCTTGTAGTCAAGAGAGAATTTGTTCCTTCTGATTTGTTCAGAAGTTTAATACTGCTGGGCCCCTCGTAAGGTTGACAAAATGTTTGCGTGGCCACGCCCAAAGTCTATCTGAAATACGTTCAGATTTTTTGGTAATTTTGTTCAATCATAAAGAGACAAGAAACATAATATTAGTAAAGAATCTCACATCTTTATTAATGTAGTATTAGAAACAAAAGGATAATTATAATAATGAATCATCAAAGGTTTTTCCAGGAAACCTAGCTCGGATCGAACTAGGGACATTGGAGTGTTGCAAGACACTTACCAATGTCATTTTACTATTAATAGATATACGAGTGGGAGCTGTTAAATATACGTATATATATTAATGTGTAAATGTCTAGTATCGAACCCGAGACCTCGGGATTGCACACATTACAAATGAGTATTAAGGAAAAATAATAAATGTTTTATTATATTTATTATTAGACACGAGAATATTATGATCGTTAGTACTTAACGGAATAGGGACTAACGACCGTTAGACGAAAGATAGAAAAAGGGTATTTATGTAATTTGGTAACCAAGGAAGGGTCTAGAACCCCCCTCCTTGGGTTGGATCGGCCGAGCATCACAAAGGGGGTGCCAAAACCCTAGCTTGGTCCCAAAGTTATCCAAATCCTATAAATACAAATCCTAGGGTAATTGTTTTCATAACTTTTGTGCACACAATTATCCCTAACTTTTTCCTCTCCTATTTCTTGTTCCAAAACCGATCGGCACACACCCCTAGGGATTGTGGGTCCATTTTTGTGAATCAAAAATTGTTCTTGTGTAGTTACTTGCATAATCTTAATACGGTTTAATTTTTGTGTACAAGAATGAGGTAACAACTCACTATAGTTGTTATCAAGGAATCGATCAATAAAACGGTAAGGGATTGATCATTGATTCATAAACCCTAATTAGGGTTCTTCATAATTGTTCAAGATTAATTGAAGTGCTAAAAGGTACGTTCCGATTTATGTTTAATTAATCTTTGTATGTGTTATTCTTGATCCTAGCTTCCGCAATATGTGTACTATGATTGTATAATTCTAACAATCCCGAGGTGAAGAGTGGTCAACTTTACATTTTTGAGGTCGAGAGTTATGAGCTTTGGACATTCAGCAGGCATACGAAGTTCAACCATTTCAAAACAATTTTTTATTCATAGCGTCTCAAGATTCGGAGTAATCCCGAGGTGAGGATTCATCAACTTTAAATTGTTGAGGTCAAGAGTTACAAGCTTGGGACATTCAGCGGGAATCTGAAGTTCGACCATATCGAAACAGTATTTGATTCTTAGCGTCTCAAGATTCGGAGTAATCCCTAGGTGAAGATTTGTCAACTTAAAATTTTTGAGTTCAAGATTTACAAGCTTAGGACATTTCATGGGAATCTGAAGTTCAACCATATGAGTACAGATTCTACCGGCAATACCGTTGTCGAGCCTTAGTGTCTCAAGATTTGGAGCCATATTAAGGTCAAGGGTCTTCAATTTATCAGAAATACTTATCGTAAGGAACCTGAGCTTAAGAAAAACATGTCATTAGCAACAAAAAAGGGAAAAATGAATGTTGGTGTAATTAAATAAAAATAGAGATATATCATCATAAGGAATCACATAAAACTACACAATCAACCACTAATTTACCTTTTGTTCTCCATCATCCAAAAGTTGAACCAAGTTGGTGTTTTTCATTTCAAGTCCAACAAGGTATTTATGAAATGTTGTAGGTAAACGTGAAAAAGGATAACCATTCAATCTCAGAAACCGTAAGGCATTTGGAATGTATGGACTGGCATCATCAAATTTCCAGTAGCTATCCAGTATATGCCGACCACCATCTGCGTCAAGAAATCTAAGTTCCTTCACGTTTGAAAATAACTTTGGAGAATGAGATGAATCAGCAAACCCTAGCTCATTTCAAACTATTTATAACCACATGTTACAGTTAGGCCCCTGCACAATAAGAAACTATATAAACACAACTAAACATAGTGTTAGAGTAAAACAACAATAAAACATTTTCATAATTAACCCTCAAGTTTCATAAGTTTGTCAAAGAGTGTTAATACTTTTAACACCCCCCTCAAACTGATGAAACAAACAGGTTAACCATATCCAACCATTTTACCATAACACCATGTTGAACAGTACCAAGAGCCTTAGTAAACACATCTACAGTTTGGTCCTTAGAACCAACACTCACAGTTTGGTCCTTAGAACCAACACTCACAGTTTTAATCAATCCAGATGAAACTTTCTCTCTAATGAGATGAACATCTATATCAAAATGTTTAGTCTTTTCATGCATAACAGGATTAGCAGCAATCTGAATTGCTGACTTATTATCACAATGCAAATCAACTGGTAACAAACACTCATCAACACACAGGTCCTTTAAAATCTTAAGAACCCACATAATCTCACAAGTAGCAGAAGCCATAGATCTGTATTCTGCTTCAGCAGAAGACTTAGACAAAGTATTCTACTTCTTACTTTTCCAGGATTCAAGATTACCATTCACAAACACATAATAACCAGACACAGACCTTCTAGTTATAGGACATTTAGCCCAATCAGAGTCAGAGTAAGCAATGACTTTAAAACCAGCCTGACTCTTATTGAAACTAATACCATTACCTGGAGCCAACTTTAAGTACTTAAGTACTCTCAATCCAATATCAAAATGAGACAGCGGGGGTGAATGCATATATTGACTAAGACAATGAACATCATAAGCTATATCTGGCATAGTCAAAGTAAGATATATCAACTTCCCTACAAGTTTCTGATAAGAAGTAAAGTTTCAAATACTTATCATCATTAGTCTCTTTGTGATTCAAGACAATATTTTCAGGTAAAGGAGTCATCACAGGTGTAACACCCCCAAAATTTGATACAGCGGAAGACTCAACAAGCTTTCGGGGTGCTACGAGGATTGGTATCCAACACAAGACATAAAAGAACGAGATAAAGTAAACATAAGAAAAACACAACCAAAACGGGTTTTTAAAGTTTACATTTATCCCAACATTCATTCAGAGTCAGGCCCAAAAGAAATAAACGTAGGTCCACAATAGTTTATCAGAGTTTTAGAAAAGTAGATCCATAACCGGTGCCATTGCCAAGCCTCCAATCCAAGCATCCATAGAGCATCACTTAATTTCCTGAGAAAACGTGCTAAAAGTCAGCTTTCACTGGTGAGATCATAGGTTTAAATTCATCTAACAATATAGTGGACATATACGCAAAACGCTTGCTAGCTAGACTAAGGGTTCGCTAAAAGCCTGCGGATAACCTCCGCTCCAATTCTAACACACGGATACCCTCCGTTCTAACATAGATATTCGGGTAACCCCCGCAATACCAATAAATACTCGGATAACCTCCGAAGTATTAATAACCTATAGGTGCACACTATAGTATCTAAATAAGTCAACCTTGAATAGTACACACAACAAATATGTGACTAAAGCTGACAGTCCAAATAAGCCAACCTTGAATAGTACACACAACAAATATGTGACTAAAGCTGACAATCCAAATAAGCCAACCTTGAATAGTACACACAACAAATATGTGACTAAAGCTGACAATCCACCAATAACCAAATAAGCCAACCTTGAATAGTACACACAAAACTATGTGACTAAAGCTGACAATACATACTATAACCAAATAAGCCAACCTTGAATAGTACACACAAAAATGTGTGACTAAAGCTGACAATACATCCTAGTCCATACGCATAGCAAGTTTTAGAAAGAATATAAAAGCGATAATAGTCCACATAAAATGATTTGCACGTTTCTCACCCCAAGTATTGAAAACATAGTTCAAGAGTAAAAGTGGGGCTATAACTCACCTCAAGTCCAGAAATCAGCAATAAGAAATCGGTATAAGTGAGACGTATAGTAACTCAAAAGACGACAACTACGGACTCGGCAAAACCTAACAATATCAACTCGTTCAGAAATCATTTCCTCAAAATCGAATATTCCCAAACCCGAACACATTCCATTTTACTTCCGAAAATCCATTTCTCGAATAAATCTTGTATTAGTTTGGAGTTTGGCGTTTGGTATCCATACGGGTGGTGGGTCGACACAACTCAAACCAAGAAGTCACAACAAAAGGAAGATAAAACAATCTATAGGTCTAATATTAGCCCAATATATCATTTAAATAAATCATCGAAGTTTATCAAATCCATCGATTTGGTAATCCCCTATATTTATTTACTTAATATACCATTCTAAGATTATACCCGAATCCTAGGTCACACATTGCACATAAAGTACTATAAGGTATATATCAAAGTTTAATAAATTCACTAATTATACCGTTAAGCTTACCAAATTCGTCAATTTGGCAAATCTCACGAGATACTTAGCAACTTATTATTCTCATACACATACCACAACCTATGGGCGTCGTAGGATACGATGCCCATTAATATACTCAATTTAAACAACTAAATAGCTCTTATTTAACCCGTCGATTAAATAAGTTACGTAGTTATCGAAAATGAATGTATTAATCGTCATATATCCGTGACAACACAAACGTCACAAATAATAATCCACTTGGACTCAAGTGACTACGACCCCGTATAACTCGATAGTTTCCCTCATTTATTTAAAAGAAATTATTTTATTTAATATTTATTTAACGTCAAGATTTCATCGTTATTTATAGTCGTTTAATTATAATAACGCTCGCAATATTATTACACTACTTTCACAGCATAATATTTATAGTCGCGTTATTATTATAATATTACTCGTGATCGTTTTATTATTAATATACGCACTTGTATAAATATATATACGTTTTCACGTTTATATATTTATATAAACGTTTATATTATTAATAATATTATTACGAGTTTTATTCGTTGTGTTTAATTATAAATATTTATCGAGTCATACGAAATGGTCACATGTCCGAGTCATCACTTTCGGCTCATTGTCCAAGTCCAAATAAAATGATAATCAAGTCAAACCAAGAAATCAAATCTCCGTCCAACAATTTCCCAAAACACGTACTACAACAATAGGGTCCGACTACGGCACCCGACTAACCTATCTCCGTCATTCTAAGTGACCGTCTCACAATCGGTCCCCAATACCACTTTTCGTCAACACAACTCCAAAGTATACCACGAGTCCATAATAACTCGTCATCCGCTTCAAAATAATATTAGCAACTATAATAACAATAACCAATAACATATACAAATAATAACCACAAAAATAAATTTTAGCCGAAATGTATATATTTCGCCAACTCAAAAGATTTTCAAAATAACCATGTTCGGGTCGAGTTACCAAGTCAAACCCGAGTCAAAAATCATTTACCAAGCATTACGTGGGTCCCACCCGAGACCACTAGGGTCACGGCTAGCTCAATGGAGCTCGACCCAAAATTAAATCCGACCCTATGGGGTCGTCGGCTTCAACACAACCCAACCAAACTCAATCTATCAATCAAGAATCCAACCAAACACCAATACAAAAAAAAAACCAAACAAGATCAAGAATCAAGAACCCGGATCATATATATATATATATATCATCAACATCAAAACAACCCGGAACAACACAAGTCGAGGGCGAGACCCTCGGCTTATGGGTCGACCACGCACTAAATGACAACCAAACACAAAAACCCGGATACCAAATGGACCTCTTTATCAAAAACATTAATTTCGCAACATTTTTAATCCATATTTCATCAAAACCCATTAAGTAAATCCATGTTTCCACGGATTTATGACTACATCGAGGCACCCAAAATGCCAAACCATCACTACTCACCTTCTTGAACCTCGTAGCTCACGGATATAGTGAAAACAATAATACTCCAATCGGATTTATAAGATTTCGTGGTGTTAAGATGGGTTTTAGGGCGCGTGGTGTATACCAAATGATAGATCGGAAGATGGTGGTTAAGATGGTGGTGTTAGTTTTGTGGTGAGGGTGGCGGTGTGATGGTGGTGATCGGAAAAAGGGGCGGCGGTGGTGAAGGGGTTTCAAAGAGAGAGATAAGAATAAAGATGAAAATGGTGTAGGTTTGTGTTGTGTGTGTGGGATGACAGTAACCACAAGGACGATTTGTAGTTTTACTCTTTTTTTTTTCTTTCTTTTACTTAAACAATAATAATAATAGTAATAGATAATAATAATAAAAATATTATGAATCTTTAAGCTTAAGGTGGCTAGGTGTAAAATACACGGACCAAAACCCGAAACTCGTTTCAAAACATTTAATATCTCACGAGACGTACCATAAATAAATATATATAGTCGAGTCCGTAAACTCAAGACATAAAATTTTAGTTAGGTTATTCTAGTGCCGGAGTCAACGTAGTGCCAATAAAATCTCGAAATAATTTCTCATCACATCGATAAACCAAACTCGATTCCATAAAAATTTTAGATATAATCAACCAAAATATTGGTTTTTATAAGTTCGTTACGAATAAAATTCCAAATATAAATTTATAAACGAACTTTAATGTAATGCGGGTTTTCAAAATAACTCCCTAATTTGCCAGTTGTCACATCCTCCCAGCCTCAGAAGAAACCCGTCCCGGGTTTCTCTCGGAACAATCCATCTACGAAGTGAAAAGCTTCGGATATCTCTTTCGGAACTCGTCCTTACGTTCCCACGTAAATTCCGGTCCATGTCGGGAATTCCAACGAACCTTGACGAGTGGAATGCGACTTTGCTTGAGTCGCTTAATCTCATGATCCAAAATCTCAATCGGCTCTTCCACAATGTTCAATTTCTCATCAACACGAATATCCTTCATTGGAATGATAGGCATATCATCGGAAAGACATTTCTTCAAATTACTAACGTGAAACACGTCGTGAACTTTACTCAGTTCATGTGGTAATTCCAACCTATAAGCCACGGGCCCAATTCTTTCTAAGATAAGAAATGGTCCAATGTAGCGTGGGTTGAGTTTACCACGTTTCCCGAAACGTATCACACCCTTCCAAGGCGAGACTTTCAGCATCACTTTGTCTCCAACCTGGAACTCTAAGGGTTTACGTCTCTGATCGACATAACTTTTCTGCCTATCTCTGGCTGCTTGCAACCGATCACGAATCCGAGCTACTTTCTCAGTAGTTTCTAAAATCAGATCAGGGCCTGTGAGTTGGCTATCTCCAACATCTGCCCAACCAATAGGCGAATGACACTTTCTGCCATACAAAGCTTCGAATGGTGCAGCTTTAAGACTTGTGTGGTAGCTATTATTATAGGAGAATTCCGCAAGGGGTAAATACTTCTCCCAGCCCTTACCAAAGTCTATGATGCATGCACGAAGCAGATCCTCTAACGTCTGAATGGTCCTCTCACTTTGACCATCGGTTTGGGGATGATACGCAGTACTCATATCAAGTCTCGTCCCCAAAGCCGTTTGAAGTGATCGCCACAAAGCTGACGTAAAACGACTATCGCGATCCGAAATAATAGATATCGGGACTCCATGACGCGAAATAATTTCCTTCACATATAACCTCGCAAGTTTATCCACACTATCCTCTTCACTAATTGCCAGGAAATGAGCAGACTTTGTTAGACGATCCACTATTACCCAGATAGTGTCACAACCGCTAGCTGTCTTCGGTAATTTGGTAATGAAGTCCATATTAATCCGCTCCCATTTCCAGACTGGAAGTTCTGGTTGCGTTAGTAATCCTGACGGTCTCTGGTGTTCGGCTTTAACCTTAGAACATGTCAAGCACTTACTAACGTACGATGCTATATCTGCCTTCATGTTTGGCCACCAATAGAACTTCTTAAGATCCTGGTACATCTTGTCGGATCCAGGATGGATAGAGTACCTTGACTTATGCGACTCATGCATAATCAAATCCCGAATTCCTCCATACAAAGGTACCCAAATCCGATCTCCAAAACATAACAATCCATCAGAACGCTTAACAAATCCTTTCTCATTCTCTGCCATCCCAAATATATTCTCCGCAGATCTATTTTCTGCTTTCAACGCTTCCGCTTGAGCTTCAAGTATTTGAGATGGTAACGGCGATACGATAGTCATTCCCAATGACCTCACCCGTAACGGTGGTATTCTCTCCTTTCGACTAAGAGCATTAGCGACAACGTTTGCTTTACCAGGATGGTAGCGAATTTCACAATCATAATCGCTTAGCAACTCAATCCAACGTCGCTGTCTCATATTGAGCTCTTTTTTATTCAAGATGTGTTGTAGACTTTTATGGTCAGTAAATACAACACACTTGGTTCCGTACAAGTAATGTTTCCATATTCTTAAGGCGAAAACCACAGCACCTAACTCCAAATCATGGGTGGTGTAGTTTTTCTCATGCTTCTTGAGCTGTCGGGAAGCATAAGCTATCACCTTCTCTCGTTGCATTAATACGGCTCCCAATCCTTTATGTGAGGCGTCACAATAGACGACGAAATCCTCGTTACCTTCCGGTAACGCTAAGATAGGAGCACTACACAACATCTTCTTAAGCAATTGAAACGCTTCCTCTTCTTTATCTCCCCATTCGTACGTAACACTCTTTTGAGTCAATTTGGTCAATGGTTTAGCTATCTTCGAAAATCCCTCAATGAATCTTCGGTAATAACCAGCCAAACCCAAAAATTGACGAACCTCGGTTGGGGTTGTAGGTGCAGACCAATCTTTTATCGCCTCAATCTTAGCAGGATCCACATGGACTCCTTGTCTATCAATCACATGACCCAAAAATTGTACCGTCGGAATCCAGAATTCGCATTTCAAAAACTTGGCATAGAGTTTCTCCTTCCTGAGCAATTCTAAGATGAGTCTTAGATGCTCCTCATGCTCCTTCTCACTCTTTGAATAAATCAGAATGTCATCGATGAATACAATCATAAACTTATCTAAGTAAGGCTTACACACCCGATTCATGAGATCCATGAATATTGCCGGTGCGTTAGTCAACCCAAACGGCATCACCTGAAACTCGTAATGCCCGTAACGGGTTCTGAAAGCTGTTTTCGGAATGTCTTCCTCGCGAACTCGAAGTTGATGATATCCCGATCTCAAATCGATCTTCGAATACACACTCGATCCTTGGAGTTGATCGAATAAGTCGTCGATCCTAGGTAACGGGTATCTATTCTTCACCGTTAACTTGTTCAACTCTCGGTAATCAATGCACATACGGAACGATCCATCCTTCTTCTTCACAAATAAGACTGGGGCTCCCCAAGGTGAAGAACTTGGTCTTATGAATCCTTTTTCGGCTAACTCCGCCAATTGTTTGGACAACTCTTCTAGCTCGGTAGGTGCAAGACGATAAGGCGCTCGTGCTACAGGTGCAGCACCAGGTATCAACTCAATCTGAAACTCCACTTGTCTAGTTGGCTGGATTCCCGGAAAATCATCGGGGAAACACATCAGGAAAATCACGAACTATAGGCACATCTCCAATGCACCTTTCCTTTTTCTTCGTCTCTCCTTTCTCAGAAATTTGAGCTAAGAAGATGTAACATCCCTTCTCCATTAGCTTTGGTAACTTAGTGCAGGAAATCACTGCTAATCGGGATGGGCTCCTAGAATCCTTTCGATCTCTTAATATATTTAGGATCTCCTTTCCGTAAGGTACACGCACGATCTTCTCGTCGCAGAGTATGTGAGCATGATACTTCGACAACCAATCCATACCAATGATGACATCAAAACTTCCTAACGTGACGGGTAGAAGATCTATGTTGAAAGGGTGGTTCAAGAAATTTAACGTACAACCGCGAATGATGGTATTAATCCTTTCTATATTCCCATTAGCTAACTCAATATCATATCCAATTCCTAAGGCCATCGGGGGTTTCCCTAGTAAGGGTGCAAACGTTGTGGACACAAAACTCCTATCGGCACCAGTATCAAATAGTATGGAAGCATAACGATTATTGAGAAGGAACGTACCCGTAACGACGTTCGGATCTTTTCCTCTCTCGTTCCCGAGTGCATACACTCTTCCCTGAGCAACTCCAGCTTCCACACGTTGGTCCCCATTATCCGGTCGTCCACGGTTTCCTCCAGCTCCTCGGTTTCCATGATTGTACCCATTACCACCCGAGCCTTGGTTTCCACGGTTCCACGATTCTCTACACTCATTCCTATAGTGTCCCTTCTTTCCACACCCATAACAAGTAACATCTGCCTTGTTTCTCATCTCAGGAGCAGCCTGAACCATAGCAAGAGGTCGAGCTCTACAATCCTTAGCTGTGTGTCCTTTCCTTGAGCAGTTCTGGCATTTCACAGTACATTGTCCTGTACGATTCTTGTAGCAACGACCACACTTGGGTGCATCACCATTTTGGTTCCTTTTATCTCCATTCCCAATATCTTAAACCTTAGCAACCGCTTGTCGCTTGTTTCGGTGATCATTACCCTTAGGGTGATGGTCTCTCTTTCTCTTTCCATTCTTATCCTTGTCAGCTCCTTGCAATTCCAATGAATCGATTAATTGTTGAGCGATTGTGATGGCCTCATGGATATTTTTAGGTCTAGCAGCAATCACATCATTCCTTGTAGCCACAGGCAACCCATCGGTATACCGCTCAATCTTTTGAGTCTCAGTTCTAACCATATCGGGGCAAAGCAAGGCCAACTCCTGGTAACGACGATTGTAAGTCGCCATATCAGTACCCTTCACTTTGTGATTCCGAAACTCAATCTCCAGCTTCTTAACCTCATTTCTTGGGCAATAAGTCCGAATCAGCAAAGATTTAAATTGCTGCCAAGTCATAGCATAAGCCACATTACTCCCAACCGAATTACGGTAATTGTTCCACCAACTTAAAGCTTCATCCTTGAAGGTAAAATAAGCAAACTTTACCTTCGCATTCTCCATACAACCACTGACATTAAACACTGACTCAGTCTTCTCTATCTACCTGACCAAGTAGACCACTCCTTCAGTTCCACCAAACTCAATAGGTCCACAAATCTTAAATTCCTTGTAGTGACATCCACTAGCACGAACAGGCGGAAAAGTTCCAGCAGAATTGTTGGAATGATTTGACTCAGCCAGTAGCTCAGCAACTCGTTGCTCCACAAGTTGATTGATTATTTGCTTGATCTACAGTAGGTGCATTAAGTCGAACATGATCATTGTCTCCCTGAACATCAACATTTCGATTCCTGTTGTTGCGGTTGGTAGTGTCCAGGTTGTCAGGAGTAGGGGTCTCAACATTTCGAGTAGGACGACGTCCTCGGCGACCAGGGGTAGTCGCTGCAGGACCAGTTCTGGTAGCTCTAACAGGGTTTCGTCGTGAGGCAATTAACATAAGTCACAATACAAGGTTCGTAAGTCTCCACTAGCACGTACCATAACGTCTAACAAGAATCTGATTGGTGAAATTCGAAATAAGAACGTAATACCAATACAATATCAGCCACGCAAATAGGAACACAATTCTCCATGTATGCCAAAAACCGTAGAATATCATACGAAATCACCATCGTCCATACAAGTAGCGGTCGATACTTCGCTCCAAAATACCAAAAGACATAATAAATACTAATCGTTCCATACGAAACGAACATGCAATCCGAATAACATGACTTAAGGGATAGAATAACCATCTCTCTTAACCAAGTACTCCCTGGCTTAGGAAGCAACATAACAACAACAACAATCCAAATCGATCTAGCCATGATGCTGGCGTAGACTCCTCAACTTCGCAACAAACTCAGCAATAAACTCAACAATAACCATCTCAAGTCGGTCAGACATCCGCGAGATCCTCTCGCCCTGTGCAGTAATCTGAGCCCACATCCTACCAGTCTCACCTAACTCTGTATGCTCAGCAGAAACCTCAGAAAGCGCATCCGACGCCACAAGACTACCAGGTGATGAATAAAAAAAATGGATGATCAGGTGAAACCGGCTCTAACGGATGTATCGGGGAATCGGGCTTCGCAGAATGAACTGAATGTGCTAGCGACCCATCATCATCAGGCATATCCTCCTCCTGAGGATCATCCTCTTCCTCATCCTGAGGGTCATCATTCTCTTCCTCATCTTGAGGGTTATCATTCTGCTCACCCGCGTACTCCTCGTTGAAGGGGTACTCCATCACTCGTCATCTCCGAGCAGGCGAACCACGAGGCGATAAAGTCGATGACTTATGGCGACAATGGGACGATAAAGTAGTAGCCGAACGCATGACCAACACGTATGGGTCATCAGGGGCCATAGTGATCTACGATGGGCGACGCGTACTAGCAATAACAATTCTTAATAACAACACGTGCAAAGGAGGCTATGATTTGTGAAACGGCGTAGGGTAGGTGTAAGTGTTTCAAAACAACTAAACCGCGAACTCAAAATACCATATCAAAATCATCATATAATTCCCAATCATATATATCAAGAAAGATTTAAATACCGCATTACTAAAATCATTCATAAAACAATTAAGCCATATAATTCCTCAAAACGCATATAACTCCTCAAAACGCATATAATTCCTCAAAACGCCATCATATCACTAAATCAATAACCTCAATCCTCAAATCATCTCAAGAATCGCATATCTAATAATCATCTCAATATACCTCAATAATAATAATGATGCTTCGGCTTGGCGGGCTGGCGGGCAATGTTCGAGGATCGTTTTCTATAAAAATCGGTTACAGTTTAGGTGTCTATTTACCTAGTTCTCTATAACCTTGGCTCTGATACCAATCTGTAACACCCCCAAAATTTGATACAGCGGAAGAGTCAACAAGCTTTCGGGGTGCTACGGGGATTGGTATCCAACACAAGACATAAAAGAACGAGATAAAGTAAACATAAGAAAAACACAACCAAAACGGGTTTTTAAAGTTTACATTTATCCCAACATTTATTCAGAGTCAGGCCCAAAAGAAATAAACTTAGGTCCACAATAGTTTATCAGAGTTTTAGAAAAGTAGATCCATAACCGGTGCCATTGCCAAGCGTCCAATCCAAGCATCCATAGAGCATCACTTAATTTCCTGAGAAAACGTGCTAAAAGTCAGCTTTCGCTGGTGAGATCATAGGTTTAAATTCATCTAACAATATAGTGGACATATACGCAAAACGCTTGCTAGCTGGACTAAGGGTTCGCTAAAAGCCTGCGGATAACCTCCGCTCCAATTCTAACACACGGATACCCTCCGTTCTAACATAGATATTCGGGTAACCCCCGCAATACCAATAAATACTCAGATAACCTCCGAAGTATTAATAACCTATAGGTGCACACTATAATATCTAAATAAGTCAACCTTGAATAGTACACACAACAAATATGTGACTAAAGCTGACAGTCCAAATAAGCCAACCTTGAATAGTACACACAACAAATATGTGACTAAAGCTGACAATCCAAATAAGCCAACCTTGAATAGTACACACAACAAATATGTGACTAAAGCTGACAATCCACCAATAACCAAATAAGCCAACCTTGAATAGTTCACACAAAACTATGTGACTAAAGCTGACAATACATCCTATAACCAAATAAGCCAACCTTGAATAGTACACACAAAAATGTGTGACTAAAGCTGACAATACATCCTAGTCCATACGCATAGCAAGTTTTAGAAAGAATATAAAAGCGATAATAGTCCACACAAAATGATTTGCACGTTTCTCACCCCAAGTATTGAAAACATAGTTCAAGAGTAAAAGTGGGGCTGTGACTCACCTCAAGTCCAGAAATCAGCAATAAGAAATCGGTATAAGTGAGACGTATAGTAACTCAAAAGACGACAACTACGGACTCGGCACAACCTAACAATATCAACTCGTTCAGAAATCATTTCCTCAAAATCGAATATTCCCAAACCCGAACGTATTCCATTTTACTTCCGAAAATCCATTTCTCGAATAAATCTCGTATTAGTTTGGAGTTTGGCGTTTGGTATCCATACGGGTGGTGGGTCGACACAACTCAAACCAAGAAGTCACAACAAAAGGAAGATAAAACAATCTATAGGTCTAATATTAGCCCAATATATCATTTAAATAAATCATCGAAGTTTATCAAATCCGTCGATTTGGTAATACCCCATATTTATTTACTTAATATACCATTCTAAGATTATACCCGAATCCTAGGTCACACATTGCACATAAAGTACTATATGGTATATATCAAAGTTTAATAAATTCACTAATTATACCGTTAAGCTTACCAAATTCGTCAATTTGGCAAATCTCACGAGATACTTAGCAACTTATTATTCTCGTACACATACCACAACCTATGGGCGTCGTAGGATACGATGCCCATTAATATACTCAATTTAAACAACTAAATAGCTCTTATTTAACCCCGTCGATTAAATAAATTATGTAGTTATCGAAAATGAATGTATTAATCATCATATATCCGTGACAACACAAACGTCACAAATAATAATCCACTTGGACTCAAGTGACTACGACCCCGTATAACTCGATAGTTTCCCTTATTTATTTAAAAGAAATTATTTTATTTAATATTTATTTAACGTCAAGATTTCATCGTTATTTATAGTCGTTTAATTATAATAACGCTCGCAATATTATTACACTACTTGCGTAGCATAATATTTATAGTCGCGTTATTATTATAATATTACTCGTGATCGTTTTATTATTAATATACGCACTTGTATAAATATATATACGTTTTCACATTTATATATTTATATAAACGTTTATATTATTAATAATATTATTACGAGTTTTATTAGTTGTGTTTAATTATAAATAATTTTCGAGTCATACGAAATGGTCACATGTCCGAGTCATCACTCTCGGCTCATTGTCCAAGTCCAAATAAAATGATAATCAAGTCAAACCAAGAAATCAAATCTCCGTCCAACAATTTCCCAAAACACGTACTACAACAATAGGGTCCGACTACGGCACCCGACTAACCTATCTCCGTCATTCTAAGTGACCGTCTCACAATCGGTCCCCAATACCACTTTTCGTCAACACAACTCCAAAGTATACCACGAGTCCATAATAACTCGTCATCCGCTTCAAAATAATATTAGCAACTATAATAACAATAACCAATAACATATACAAATAATAACCACAAAAATAAATTTTAGCCGAAATGTATATATTTCGCCAACTCAAAAGATTTTCAAAATAACCATGTTCGGGTCGAGTTACCAAGTCAAAGCCGAGTCAAAAATCATTTACCAAGTGTTACGTGGGTCCCACCTGAGACCACTAGGGTCACGGCTAGCTCAATGGAGCTCGACCCAAAATTAAATCCGACCCTATGGGGTCGTCGGCTTCAACACAACCCAACCAAACTCAATCTATCAATCAAGAATCCAACCAAACACCGATACAAAAAAAAAAACCAAACAAGATCAAGAATCAAGAACCCGGATCATATATATATATATATATATATATATATATATATATATATATATATATATATATATATATATCATCAACATCAAAACAACCCGGAACAACACAAGTCGAGGGCGAGACCCTCGGCTTATGGGTCGACCACGCACTAAATGACAACCAAACACAAAAACCCGGATACCAAATGGACCACTTTATCAAAAACATTACTTTCCCAACATTTTTAATCCATATTTCATCAAAACCCATTAAGTTAATCCATGTTTCCACGGATTTATGACTACATCGAGGCACCCAAAATGCCAAACCATCGCTACTCACCTTCTTGAACCTCGTAGCTCGCGGATCTAGTGAAAACAATAATACTCCAATCGGATTTATAAGATTTCGTGGTGTTAAGATGGGTTTTAGGGCGCGTGGTGTATACCAAATGATAGATCGGAAGATGGTGGTTAAGATGGTGGTGTTAGTTTTGTGGTGAGGGTGGCGGTGTGATGGTGGTGATCGGAAAAAGGGGCGGCGGTGGTGATGGGTTTTCAAAGAGAGAGATAAGAATAAAGATGAAAATGGTGTAGGTTTGTGTCGTGTGTATGGGATGACAATAACCACAAGGACGATTTGTAGTTTTACTTTTTTTTTTTTTTTCTTTTACTTAAACAATAATAATAATAGTAATAGATAATAATAATAAAAGTATTATTAATCTTTAAGGTTAAGGTGGCTAGGTGTAAAATACACGGACCAAAACCCGAAACTCGTTTCCAAACATTTAATATCTCACGAGACGTACCATAAATAAATAAATATAGTCGAGTCCGTAAACTCAAGACATAAAATTTTAGTTAGGTTATTCTAGTGCCGGAGTCAACGTAGTGCCAATAAAATCTCGAAATAATTTCTCATCACATCGATAAACCAAACTCGATTCCATAAAAATTTTAGATATAATCAACCAAAATATTGGTTTTTATAAGTTCGTTACGAATAAAATTCCAAATATAAATTTATAAACGAACTTTAATGTAATGCGGGTTTTCAAAATAACTCCCTAATTTTCTAGTTGTCACAACAGGCCTACAACCAAGCAGACCATATTCATGAAGCAACTCAAGGCAATACTTCCTTTAATTCAAACGTAACCCAATTTTGGTTTTTAAAACCTCAATCCCAAGAAAGTATTTAAGTTCCCCTAAGTCTTTGATTTTAAATTTGTTTTTCAGAAACACTTTAAAGTTTTCAATTTCAACATTACTATTACCTGTTAAAGCCAAATCATCAACATATACAAGCAGATACAAAACTGAGCTTCCTTTGTTCTTTATGAACAAAGAATGATCATTTTTGGACTGCTCAAACCTAGCTTCAAACAAGGCCTCAGACAACTTATGATTCCACCACCACTTATTCACTCACTTGATTCATCAATCACCCATCTGTGAATACCCTTATACTCAACATCCAAAACCCACTACCACTTTCCACCGCCGTGACCTCCATCGCCGGGACCCTAGAAACCCTTGAAAATGAGCTTTTCTCTGATGGAACTGAACTAAATCACCAAAATCAAGATTTTTTTTGGTAGAATTCTGAAACCCCTTTTGAATGTTACTAATACTACACTTGATTCTTTTGATCACCATTTGGGTTTGTTTAAATCAATTGAATTCGTTAGAGATGATCAAGAAAATGTTACTACTAATAATGGTGAAGTCATTGATGATGAAATGGTTGTGATATTTAGGCTTACATAATAAAAGTAGAAGCGCAAAGTTTTTTTGGCCGACCAATCCACGGGGTTTGAATCTACCGCCACATAATGTTAGAGTTCTTATATTCTTACCGAAAGATAACTAATTACCTTATAACGTCAATTGACTTGTATTTTACTTTAAATTATACTCATTTCTTGAATTTAGTTAGTAACAACTGTTAAATGTAGCAAAAAATGTAGATACAATGGATACAAAGATTTGATGAGAATCTAATCTTCAACTTGCCTTGCAACTTAGATGGCAACTTGGATTATGATTGTCATGGATGATGTCATGGTTCAAGAAGCTTGCCTATAAAAGGCAGTGAATGAGGGCCTCATTTCTCATCCCATCTCATTCTTTCTTTCTTGAAATTCTCTCCAAAATGGTCTTGTGTAATAGAAGAGAGTTTAGTATTTCCTAGTTACAAGAGATATAAATTGTATTATCCTTGTAACTAGAGAAAAGGTGTAACTCCTAGTTTACATTGTGAAACGTATCTTTCCTTGCCCGTGGTTTTTACTCTATTGGGGTTTTCCACGTTATATCCGTCTGTCATCTTTTATTAGAATTTCATAATTTAGTTGTAGGTTTGCTTCAGTCCGGTTTCACTTTTCTCAACAAGTGGTATCAAGAGCTAAGGTTAGGTGTGTGTATAATTATTTATCGTATGCTCTGTGGTTGCCACTAATTAGTGGACCCTCCATATCAAAAGATAAATAAGATTATACTCACTCAAAAGGTGTTCGTTACTATTATTAACTAATAATTGTTTTGTCGAAAAGTAGATTGTGATTGTAGCAATGGCGGCGAAATTAGAAATTGAAAAATTCAATGGGAATAATTTCTCGTTGTGGAAATTAAAGATGAGGGCTATCCTTAAAAAGGATAAATGTTTAGCGGCTATTGACGAAAGGCCAGCTGAGGTCACGGATGACAGTAAATGGGACGAGATGGACAGAAATGCTATTGAAAATCTTCATCTAGCGCTAGCAGATGGAGTTTTGTCAAGCATAGAGGAGAAGAAGACTGCAAAAGAGATTTTGGATCATCTTGCTCGATTGTACGAGGTAAGATCGCTCCACAATAAAATATTTCTCAAGAGGAAACTTTATGCTCTTCGCATGACGGAATATACTTCAGTGACTGAGCACGTTAATAACCTGAATACTCTATTTTCTCAGCTCACATCTTTGAGTTGTAAAATAGAGCCACAAGAACGTGCTGAAATTCTATTTCAAAGTTTACCTGATTCACGTGACAACTGGCAATTTAGGGAGACATTTTAAAACCGCATTACGTTAAATTTTGGTTTTTATTAAACATTTGGAATGTTATTCGTAACAGTTTTGTAAAAATTAAACCGTGGTTGTCAATTATGAAGTTTATATGGAATTAATTTAAATTATTGCTTTAATATGGAGTTCATGTCATGAGTTATTGTTTGAAACGTCTTTGAGGCACTACGTTGACTCCGGCACTAGATATAACCTAACACGATTTAATATTAACTTACGGTTTGGTTTATATAACATTTGAACGTATCGGGAAATTTTAATTGTTATTGGAACGAGTTTGAGTTGAAGGTGTCGTGTTATTTCGAAAGGTTTCCGGGTTTGGTCCTCGTGTTGCGTGACTAACCATTTATTCATACTAATATTATTATTATTATTATTATTATTAACTAAGTAAAAAGAAAAAAAATATAAAAAGTTTAATAAAAGGCCCCATGTCCGGTTTTTAAACACACACACACACAAACAAATATCATCATTATCTACCTCTCTCTCTCTCCCACCCCTAATCACCAAACCCTAGCTGCCGGATTTTCTGGCCACACCACCGCCACACCGCCGGTCTCCTCACCACACCGCCACCATAAAACGAATCCCCATCATCCCCTATTCTTGATCTACGACTACATGCGCCCAAATACTACCTTTTTAGTCTCATTATCACCACAAACATCCCACCATCTTTCGTATTTTTGAAGTTTCTTAAACCCTTGTCTTGTGAATCGAAGGTAAGATGAGTCACATGTGGTTGTGACTCGTATATTGATGAAAACGTGACCAAGGGGGTCACGAATTGTATTTTTTCGATCGGGTTTATGATTAAAAACATGAGAATCAAGTGGGTTTTGATTAAAATGGGTTAATAAACGAGTTTGGTATCCGGGTTTTGTTGGTGGAAGTGAGGTCGAGGCTCAACCGAGAGCCCTTGCTCTCGGCTTTTGCTCTCCGAGTTCAAACGAGCCCTCATTGATATTTTTTTGGCTTTTGATTTTCGGTATTGAGGGTGTTTGGTTCACTTTTCTTCTGTTTGGATGTATTTTGGTTGAAGAGATATTGGTTTGGTTGTTTGGTTGTGAGGCCGACGACCCAATGGGTCCGTTTGGGACCCACACGACTTGTGGTGAAGTTTTGACCCGGGTTTGACTTGGTAGGTCAACCCGTATGAGTGGTATTTGAATTAGTTGTTGAGTTATACCTTTTTGATTTATATTGTTTGGTGTTTATTATTATTTGTTTCTAATATATATTTGAGATTGACGTTGAGATTATTCGGACTCGTGGTATATTTTTGGAGTTGTGTTGACGAAAGTGGTATTGGGAACCGATTGTGAGACGGTTACTTAGAATGACGGAGATAGCCTAGAAAGGCGCTGTAGTCGGACCTTATTGTTGTAGTTTGTGATTATGGGACTTGGTGATGGAGATGGATTACTTTTGATTGAAGTTTGGTTATATTACTTTGGGCTCATGTTTGTGCGAGTCGGGGTCACGTTGACTTTCTAGTCAACGATTGAATTCGGCAAAACGCCTTGACTTTTGGATTTGGACAACGAGCCGAGAAGTGATGACTCGGACATGTGACTCGTACTTTATAACTCGAATTCTTTAATAATTACACAATTAATAAAACTCGTAATAACTTATATATCGATATAAACATTTATATAAATATATAAATGTGAAAACGTATATATATTTATATAAATGCTTATATAATAAATAGGAGATCACGAGTAATAAAAATAATAACGTTAACAATATATATTAGACTATGAAAATAGTATAATATCGACGGAAACATTATTATGCTTAAATAGTTATAAATGGAAATATAAATTAACGCGAATTGTTGTACGAAATAAAGCAAGCTTTTGGAAATAAAGATGGAACTTTGCGAGTTATAAAGTATTCGAGGGCACTTAAATCCAAGATTGACCATTTATAAATTGTTGACTTTTTTGCTTGTCACGGATGTGTGACGTTAATAGACTCGTTTCATATAACTATATAGCTTATTTAATCGACGGATTAAATGAGACTTATGTAGTTATATAAAAGGGGCTTATTAACGGGTATTGTATCCTACGACGCCTTTAGTGAAAACGTATATATATTTATATAAATGCTTATATAATAAATAGGAGATCACGAGTAATAAAAATAATAACGTTAACAATATATATTAGACTATGAAAATAGTTTAATATCGTCGGAAACATTATTATGATTAAATAGTTATAAATGGAAATATAAATTAACGCGAATTGTTGTACGAAATAAAGCAAGCTTTTGGAAATAAAGATGGAACTTTGCGAGTTATAAAGTATTCGAGGGCACTTAAATCCAAGATTGACCGTTTATAAATTGTTGACTTTTGTGCTTGTCATGGATGTGTGACGTTAATAGACTCGTTTCATATAACTATATAGCTTATTTAATCGACGGATTAAATGAGACTTATGTAATTATATAAAAGGGGGTTATTAACGGGTATTGTATCCTACGATGCCTTTAGGTTGTGGTAGGAGTACGGGATAATAAGCTACTAAATATCTAGTGAGGTTTACCGAATTGACGAATTTGGTAAGTTTGACGATATATTTAGGAAACTTATTAGACTTTAAAACTTACCACATAGTATTCTACGTGCTATGTGACTTAGGATTTGGTATGATCTTGGAATAATATATTAGGTAAATAAGTTATGGACGATTAGCAAGTCGACGGACTTGGTAAACTTCGATAAATTATTTAAACAATATATTGGGCCAATATTAGACCTGTAGATCGTTATTATTATTTCTTTCGATGTGTTTTCCTGGTTTGTGTTGATTCGACCTTCCACCCGCATGGATACCAAACACCAGAATGAATATGAAAAATGGATTTTGGAAAATAAAAAGAAATACGTTCGGGAATGGGAATATTTGATTTCGAGGAAATGATTCTAAGAAGAATTTATGTTGTTAGGAAGTGCCAAGTCAGTAGTTTCCGTCTTTTGAGTTGTGATACTTCTTGCTTCTACCGGTTTTTGTGCGGACATCTGGACTTGAGGTGAGTCATAGCCCCACTTTTACTTTTGAACCTTGTTTTCAATTCTTGGGGCGAGAAACGTGCAAATTGTTTTATGTAGACTATTATTGCTGTTTATTTTAAAACTTGCTATGCTTATAGAACTAGGTAGGTTATAGCGCATGTCGTATCCTTACGAATGCATGAACATGTCGTATCCTTACGAATGTTGGGCATGTCGCATCCTTGCGAATGCATATTGATTTGATTTGGTTTTGGACTATAATGTGCACCTATAGGTTTGGTTTAGTGGATTGAGGCCTAGTCTAGCTAGCAAGCGTTTTGCGTATATGTCCACTTGATTGAATTAAGAATTTAAACCTATGATCTCACCAGCGAAAGCTGACTTTTAGCACGTTTTCTTAGGTAATTAAGTGATGACTTGGGATGCATGGTTTGGAAGGCTTGGCATGGCAACCTGGTTTAAGGATCTATTTCTCAAACTTTGATATGTATTTGTGGACCTATGTTTACTCTATTTGGGCCTTACTTTGGATATTTTGGGATGAATGTAAACTCTAAAAACCCCGTTTGGTTTTATTTTACTTATGTTTACTTTATCTCATTCTTTTATGACTTGTGATGGATACCAATTCACGTAGTACCCCGAAAGCTTGATTAGTCTTCCGCTGTACCAAATTTTGGGGGTGTTACAACTCATATGACTAACTCATAATCAACTTAACCAGTAATGTTCTTTCGGACTATCTAGTCTTCGATGATGTTGCAGCCGCTATTCTGGAAGAAGAAAATAGGCATAACAATAAGGAGGACCGAAAAGCCAGTTCAAGACAGGTGGAGGCATTGGTGGTAACAAGAGGGAGGTCAATAGAACCTGGCTCCAGTGGGAGTCACAATCATGGTAAATCTAAAAACGGAAAGAAGAAGAATTTTAAATGCTTCAACTTTGCAAGCAGGGTCACATGAAGAAAGATTGTAGGAGTTTAAGAAACTCTAATACTCAAGGAAATGTCGCTAGCACTTCAGAAGATGGTAACGCTCTGTGTTGTGAAGCAGCGGTTGTAAATGAAGGCAAGACGAGATTTGCAGATGTATGGATGTTCGATACATGAGCAACTTTTCATATGACCGCAAGAAGAGAATGGTTTCATCAATATAAACCTATCTTTGGAGGCGGATCTGTGTACAGTTGCAATGATCAAAAACTAAAGATCATTGGAATTGGAAGTGTCATGGTGAAGATGCATGATGGTACAATTCGTACTATTTAGGATGTGCGACACGTAGAGGGCCTGAAAAAGAATTTATTGTCTTTAGGACAATTTAATGAACTTGGTTGTAAGGTTGAAATAGAAAACAAGATCATGAAAATTATAAAAGGCGCGCTTGTACTTATGAAAGGAGAAAAGGTGACTGCGAACTTATACCAACTGAAGGGAGAGATAATAGAGTAGGTGGAAGCATCTGCTGCTTCACATAGTCCAAGTCATAGAGTTGCAGTAACATGGCATCAGAAGCTTGTACATATGTCAGAACAGGGAATGAAGGTTCTTGTTGAAAGGAAGTTAATTCCTGGCCTCACAAAGGTTTCTTTACCTTTCTGTGAGCATTGTGTTATTAGCAAGAAGCATCGCCTAAAATTCAAGACATCAAATTCTAGAAGTGTCTCTGTTCTAGAATTGGTTCATTATGATGTATGGCAGGCACCGGTTCTATTCCTGGGAGGAGCAAAGTATTTTGTATCCTTCATTGATGACTATTCCAGGAGATGTTGGGTGTACCCAATCAAGAAGAAGTCTGATGTGTTTGAAGTTTTCAAAGTTTACAAAGCGCGGGTTGAACTTGATTCTGGAAAGAAGATCAAGTGTTTGAGGACAGATAATGGAGGTGAATACACTGGTGATGAATGTGATACCTTTTGTAGGCAAGAAGGAATCAAAAGGCAGTTCACGACGGTATACACTCCTCAACAGAATGGAGTAGCAGAGCAGATGAATAGAACCTTGTTAGAAAAAGCAAGAGCAATGTTGGCAACTGCAGGCTTGGAAAAATCGTTCTGGGCAGAAGTAGTTAATACCGCCTGTTATGTGAT
This sequence comes from Artemisia argyi, assembly GCA_030686995.1. NCBI lineage: Eukaryota > Viridiplantae > Streptophyta > Magnoliopsida > Asterales > Asteraceae > Artemisia > Artemisia argyi. The sequence continues at coordinate 230,509,029 of CM060701.1, forward strand.
AAATCGATCACCTTCAACTGCACTTGAGTTGAAGACACCGATAGAGATGTGGACGGGAAAGCCGGTCAACTATTCAAACCTTCATATATTTGGAAGTTCTGTGTACGTGATGTACAATTCTCAAGAAACTACAAAGCTAGATCCGAAATCCAAAAAATGTTTGTTCTTGGGATATGCTGACGGAGTAAAGGGGTAACACTTGTGGGACCTCACTACCCACAAAGTAGTCATCAGCAGAGATGTTGTCTTTATGGAACACAAAGTTCAAGAGAATGAAGAAGGTGATAGCACTACAAGTGAATCTACATCAATGCATGTGGAAAAGCAGTCTCAGTCGAGTGATTCTTCTGAAGCCGTACCACAACACGAGGTGAATGAGACAACTGAGTGTCAAGCTCCAACGACTCGTACTCTTAATCGTGAAAGAAAACGTCTGGTGTGGCACTCAGATTATGTTATGGAGGGCAATGTTGCTAACTGTCTTATTACAGAGGAAGGAGAGTCGCCACCTCTTCAAGAAGCACAGAATAATTCAGATGCTTCATTCTGGAGGGAAGCAATGCAAGAAGAAATTGAAGCTCTTCATAAGAATAAAACATGGGAACTGATGCCACTACCAGCAGGTAGAAAACCCATTGGAAACAAATAGGTGTACAAGATCATGAGGAACGATGAGGATCAGGTGGAGAGGTATCGTGCAAGACTGGTAGTTAAAGGACATGCTCAAAAGGAGGGAATCGACTTCAACGAAATATTTTCCCCTGTGGTTCGAATGAAAACTGTTCAAGTGGTTTTGGTAATGTGTGCTACGTATGATTTACATCTAGAACAGCTAGATGTGAAAACTGCATTTTTTCATGGAAATCTTGAGGAAGAAATTGACATGCTCCAACCAGAAGGTTTTAAACAAAAAGGAAAAGAGAACTTGGTTTGCAGGTTAAACATATCTCTGTACGGTTTAAAGCAGGCGCCGCGGTGTTGGTACAAGAGATTTTGTTTCTTTCTGTTGGAGTATGCTCGTGTCATAATAAATAATTATATGGCTAGACATATGTGAGCCTATGGGGTCACACACTTATACACAGAGACACCATTTTATAGATTGTATTTATCGTATTTACAATATATAAATGACTACGTAACTCGGGATCGATAACGGGCCATTAAACACGAAGTTAGACATAGTGTTTTAGGACCGGGCCAACAATGAGCAAGCCCATTGTGGGCCCTTATCATGGCCAGCCTAGGAGAAGGTCTAGAGGGGCTTATGGAGCTTTTCAAGGGGCAAAGTGTAAGTAGGTTAAATGATAAGATTAAATGAGATTTAGTCAAATCTTAACTACAAAATGAATTTGACCTTATTGAAAAATTCTCTCCCCCTCCTCCTCTCCTAAAAGTGACGGCAAAACAAACACACCCTTTTAGGGTTTGTGTTTTGATCTCTTGTTTTGCTTCATTTATTGTAGATGAATCAAGAATCATGGTTATGTGCTCAAGACTAGCATCGGGTGGTGTTACATGACGTGTAGTGTGGACATAACATAGAGGTGATCTCCATTGATCACTTGGTTTCATTGGTGATTCGTGAATGTTGGTGACGGTCTCCATTCGATTCAACCGATCACGCTACAAAGGTATAATTGTTATTATTGTTATTGATTGATCATATGGCTATATGGATCCTTGTATGGTGATGTTGTTCCGCTGTGTTTATTTGATTTATATATATTTTATATTCATACATCGCCTATAGTGGTATCACAAGCCATCATATGTGCCATATGATTATCGGGTATGCATAAAAATGGCTAAAACGGGTGTTTTTTTGATGATTTTTGAAGTCATGGTTAAAACAGCCCTAGGGCTCCAATTTTTTCTCATAAGACGACCCTTTAGGGGTCTTATGATCTGCACTTTTTGGTACCATGGCCATTTGTTATGCATACGCTAATTGGTTACTTGTCGGGGGTACGTGAAAAATGGCCTAAAACGCGTGTTTTTGATCGGTTTTTGAAACGGTTTTAATTCAGTCCTTAAGGCCATATTTTCTGTGGTTAAATGGTATTTGGAAGGTCCTAATATCAGTGGGTTTTGACCCTTAAGTCATAGGAAACATGTACCTAACGGGGTTTTAATTCTTGTCTATTAATTTCTTCGTTTTCGTTGGCTAACAATTTAATTCTTGTTATTATTTTGTTTTCCATGGCAAATACATGCATGTTTGTCCATGGAGTTATCCAACACCATGTTTCATTCATAATATTATGGTATTATTATGTTTATATGCAAAGCCGATGAAAACCTAGACCACTTGTGCATTGGATGGTTGTGATTGTTGTTTAATTTCGTGTTTTGGGGTTTTTGCCATTGTTTCGGCATTTATGTTATTATATTCTTTTGGTTGTAGCCATTGTTTGGGAACTTTTACAGTAGATTAAAAGTAGATTAATTGTATTTTACTTTCAATATAATGTAATCGTGGCTTGGTGGTGAATGGCTAAAGAGTTAAAGACGTTTTTGCCGAATAATGACTGCTGGAACACCAGTTGGTAAAACGGAGTTTCCCGGTGATTGATAAGGTCTTTTTGGCTGAAATTTTTTTTGCAGGTACCCAAGACATGGGCCTACAACTTTCTAGTTTTGAGCTAGGCCCGGGGAAGCCTCCTTCATGGTCTTTTGGGCCCTCTAACACAGAAATTCTGGAAGGACAGAAACTTCTTTTCATGTGCATCATGGGCTTCCAACTTGCTCTTGATTGTCTTGGAGCAAGTGGGAGTCCTCCGTGTGGTTCTGTGGTTTGTCCCTAGTTGACTCTTGGTTGTCGTGATGGCTCACGAGACCAAGCATAAGTTTTTTTTTTCATCGGTTGAGGCTTTGCATATTGTGGTTGTGTGTTTGTTTTGCTTTTTATATATCTTGTGATCATATGTAAATTGCAAATAGTTTTCTATAAACTTATAACGAAACACAAACCATTTTAAAAACTGTGACAACCGGCAGTTTAGGGAGCCATTTTAAAAAATCCGCATTTCGATATAAGTTCGTTTATAATTTTTATTTGAAATTTTCATTTCACAACGAACTTGTAAGACCTATTTTATGGAAATTTTATTTAATAACGTTATGGTATTCGTGAATTATGTTCATAATTCGTTTTTGATTATGTGATCGGTGATGTATAATTGAATTCTCACTTGGTACTACGTTGACTTTGGCACTAGGATTACCTAACATAATTTTATGATTCGTCTTAACGAGCCCGTTATATATTTTAATTAATTACGAGAGGTTCTCGTGGGATATGAAAGTTTTAAAAAGAGTTCGGGTTCGGGCCACGTGTTTTTACATTTACCCGTAATACCCGCTCCACCGTAATAATATCTATAATATTATTACTATTATTATTACTCTATTATTATTACTATTGTTACAAAAAAAAAAAAAAAAAAAAAAAAAAGGATAAAGGGGGGCGTTTGGTCCGGTTCACACAACACACACACTCACCCTCACCACTCTCATTCTCTCTCTCTCTAACTCACTCTCATCTCCACACCAAAAACCCTAGCCGCCGACCATTTATCCGGCCACCACCGCCGCACCTCCGCCTCCACAACAAAACCACCACCACTATCTTAACCCTCATCCTCTCCTCTTTCATTTGAGCTATCACACGCGCCCTAAAACAAACCCTAACATCACGAAATTTAAAGATTTCTAGTCGGATTTTACTAGTTTTTCTAGATCTAAGCTTGTGAAGTATTTTGAAGGTGAGATGAACCATTTTCAAGGTTTTGGGAGCCACGAATTGTTTTTGTTTCGTGGCTACACGAATTATTTGCGTGTGAATCCGAATGGGTTTTAATTAAAAACGTGTAGTACTTGATGGGTTGTGGATAAAAACGTTTTCTATTGAGTTTGGTATCCGGGTGTGGTGTGAATCCGAGCTTTGGTGCTCGAATACTTGTTCTTTGGGTCGATTTGGGTACGATTGGTGATAGATTCGGGTGTTGCTTGGTTTTTGTCGATGGCTTGAATTTTTATCCGAGCCTAACCGAGACCCTTGAGGTCTCGGGGTCTACTTGGTCACTCGTATATCTTAGATGAGACCCGTATGGGGTTCTCGATTGGTTGTAGCTCGAGATTTGGGCTCGTGGTTGCCTTAGTTTGACCCCGGTGGGTCGCGGCTCTTAGCCGCATCTTTATTTTGTTGCCGATGACCTTTTGAGGTCGAATGGGTTATTTGACTATTTTTGTGGTGCTCTTGTGAGCTAGTGATGGTTGTATGTTTGGTTCGAGTCATCGCGACTCGTAGTATTGAGCCGAGACTCAAGTGAGGCGAGGGCTCGGGTCGGCTTGGTAAACCGACCCGCACATTGACTTGGTCAATGTTATTAGTTGTCTAATGTGAACTAAGTGTATATTGTCGTTAATTATTATTATTGTTATTGTTATTTTGTCGTGGTATTATTTTCTCGGCCGAACACTTTGGGCCGAATTGGACATTTGATATTGATTATTGGTTACGGTTTGTATATTGAGAAGTTGTTGTCGAATGGGATGTGATATGAGGACCGGTTATGAGACGGTCATTAGATGACGGAGATAGGTTAGTTGGGTACCGTAGTCGGACCTTATTGTTGTAGCCCGTGTTTGAGATTGTGTTTGGACGGAGTTATTGTTTATGACTTTTGCTCGTTATTGGACTTGGACAATGAGCCGAGAGTCATGACTCGGACATATGACCATTTCGTGTAACTCAATAAACATTAAATGTAAAACGAGAATAATAAAACTCGTAATAATAATTATTAGTAATATGAACGTTTATACGAAAGTATATACGTGAGTAACGTATATATAACTATATAAACGCGTATATTAATAATAATAATAATCACGAGTCGTATTATAAATAATACGATTAGATACATATTAGGCTACGAAAGTGGCATAATATTAATTAAACGTATTATTATTATTAGAAATTGTGTTATAAACGGGAAACTCCCGACAATTATGAAACGTTAAATAAAAAGTCGTTTTGGATATATAACGAATAAACTTATTGAGTTAGGCGAAATTGTCGTCACTCGGGTCCAGGTAAGTTATTATTTGCGACATTCGTGTTGTCTCGGATATATGACGACTAATATAGACGTTTTCTATAAGTAAATAACCACCCAACCGTAAGGTTGAGCCGTGATTGTTTGGTTATATGAAACGAATATATTAGTGGGCATCGTATCCTACGACGCCCATAGGTTGTAGTATATGTAAAGGGTAATAGATTGCGAGTGTATATATCGGGAAATCTGGCCAATTTGACGATATATACGAGGAATTTATTAAACTATGATATATACTATATAGTAACTATGTGCTATGTGCTTTATATGTGCTTTAGATTGGGTGTAATCTTGGAACGGTATATTACGTAAATAAATATGAGGATTATCAAATCGACGGATTTGGTAAACTTTGGCGATTTATTTAAATGATATATTGGGCTAATATTAGATCTATAGTTTATTATATGTTCTACGTGTGATCTTGTTGGTTTGTTTTGAGTCGACCCACCACCCGTATGGATACCAAACGCAAATACACCAAACTAATACGAAATGGATTTTCGGTAATAAAACGGATTCTCGTCCGGGTTTGGGAATATTATATATTTGAGGAAATGATTTCTGAAGAGTTAATATTGTTAGGTCGTGCCAAGTCCGTAGTTGCTGTTTCGTGAGTTATCATACATCTTATTGCTACATACCTCGTCTTGCTATATTTCTGGACTTGAGGTGAGTCATAGCCCCACTTTTTACTCTTGAACTATGTTTTCAACGATTGGGGTGAGAAACGTGCAAATCATTTTTACGTGGACTATTATCGCTTTTATATTATTTCTAAACTTGCTATGCGTATGGACTAGGATCTATAGTCAGCTTTAGTCACTCTTTATGTGTACTATTCAAGGTTGGCTTATTGGTTATTGTCAGCTTTAGTCACACGGTTAGTGTGTACTATTCAAGGTTGACTTATTAGATACTGTAGTGTGCACCTATAGGTTATTATTACTTCGGAGGTTATCCGAGTAATTATTGGTATTGCGGGGGTTACCCGAATACTTATGTTGTTACGGAAGGGTATCCGTGTGTTTTGGTTATTACGGAAGGGTTTCCGTGTGTTATGTTGAGAGCGGAGGGTATCCGCAGGCTTTTAGCGAATCCTTAGTCTAGCTAGCAAGCGTTTTGCGTACATGTCCACTATATTATTAGTTGAACTTAAACCTATGATCTCACCAGCGAAAGCTGACTTTTAGCACGTTTTCTCAGGTAATTAAGTGTTGAGGTGCATGCTTGGATTGGAAGGCTCGGCTGTGGCACACGGTTATGGATCTATATTTTCTAAACTCTGATAATTAAATTTGGACCTATTGTTATTTTATTTTGGGCCTAACTCTGAATGACGTTGGGATAAATGTAAACCTTAAAACCCCGTATTTGGTTGTGTTTTTACTATGTTTACTTTATCTCGTTCTATATTGTCTTGTGTTGGATACCAATCCCCGTAGCACCCCGAAAGCTTGTTGAGTCTTCCGCTGTATCGAATTTTGGGGGTGTTACAGATTGGTATCAGAGCCCAGGGTTATAGAGAACTAGGTAAATAAACGCCTAAACTATAACCGTAATTTTTATAGAAAATGATCCTTGACTACCGCCTACCAGCCCGCCAAGCCGAAGCATCTTCTATTATTTGAGGTATTATGAGATATTTGAGATGATTTGAGGTTTATGGATTTTAGTATTAAGATGGCGTTCTTGAGGATTTATATGGTCTATATGTTTTATAAACATTTTTAGAAATGCGGTGTTTGAAATTCTTTTATTAAGATTATATAGTACTATTTGATGTACATATTTGGTACGATTTTATGAGTTGTGATTTAAGTTGTTTTGGAACACTTACACCTACCCTACGCCGTTGTCACAGACTATGGCCTCCCATGTGCCTGATGTCGTCGAGGACATCCTTACTGCACCAGTTTTACCTGCACAGTTCACTATGGCATCTGATGACCCCTACCAGATGGCCATGTCTACAGCTGTTGTGTCACAGGCAGCTTCGACTTCAGCACTACCTGCTGCATCTACGCAGGGACCCTCATCTTCTCTAGGGCTCCCTGGTACATCGAGGCAGCTTACTCTTCATCAGGCTTTGGCTCGTGTGGCACCACGCTTTGCCCACCGAGCTACTGCACGCATGTCGGTACGCCCTACTCCATCACCTTTACAGATTGATGCTCATTCTCTTCTGTCTGAGGCGCCACCCACATCATTGCGTCGTCGTCCTAGATCACCTACTACATCTCCACATGGTTCACCTAGTAGGAGACGACGAGTGATGAGGTACTCTTCCGATGAGGAGGAGGAGTACGAGGGTGAGGACGAGGCTGATGACCCTGAGCGGGAGGATGACCCTCAGGAGGCTGAGCATGGTGATGATGATGACCCTGAGGAGGAGGATGACCCTCAGGAGGATGAGATGCCTGATGATGATGATGAGTTAGCACCACCAGCTCAGGCTGAGGAGCCTGATTCACCTGTGCACCCGATTGAGCCCGATTCACCTGATCATCCGTTCTTGTTTGAGTTGCCACCTGGTAGTCCCGTTGAGTCGGATGCACCTTCTGAGGTTTCTGCTGAGCATGCAGAGTTAGGTGAGATTGGCAGGTTGTGGACTCAGATGACGGCTCTTGGTGAGAGAGTTACTCATATATCTGAGCGGATTGATAGAGTGACTGTTGAGTTTATTGGGCAGTTGAGGGTTGATATGGTTATGGCTGAGAGGAGGGTTACAGAGATGAGGAGAGTTTTGATGGAGGTACATGAGCATATCGATAGTATTCAGCGAGGATTTATTACTGCTCGTGAGGCCGACCGCAAGCTTTGGCAAGGGAATGCCGAGCTAGAGAAGGAGGTGGCTGACCTCAAGAGAGACCGAGACACCCATAGCGTGGAGTTAGGATCGTTATGGAGGGATCTTGATGGCTTGAGGCAGGAGTTGAGGATTCTCCGTCAGCCCCGTGGCTAGTTACTTGAGTTATATTATCTTGTTGCTTTCTTAGCCGAGGAGTGTTCAGTTAGAAAAGCTAGTTATCATATTTTGATGTATTTTGTTTGGTATTCGTCTCTTTTGGAACGATTAGTATGTTTGGTGTTATCCGTTGGTTGGAACGATGTTAGATCGCTATTGTATGATTGATGGTTGTTAGTATATGGTATTATGTGATTTTGGGTGTTATGGAAATTGAGTCCTTATTCGCTTATTATTACATAGCGTGTCGTTGCCATTCTTGCTATGACTTGATTTCATTGAGATGTTTTGTTGAGCATGTCGATAAAGTTCTAACGGAGATTCATGAACTTGTGTGATGTTACAGATCAATGGCACCCCGTCGAAACCCTGTTAGGTCTACCAGGACTGGTCCTGCTGTGACTACTCCTACTCCTGCTCGTCGAGGTCGTCGACCTACTCGAAATGTTGAAACCCCTACTCCTGACAACTTGGACACCACTAACCGTAACAACAGGAATCAAAATGTTGATGTTCAGGGAGACAATGGTCATGTTCCACTTAATGCACCTACTGTGGATCAAGCAATGATCAACCAACTCGTGGAGCAAAGAGTTGCTGAACTACTCGCTGAGTCAAATCATTCCAACAATTCTGCTGGAACTTTTCCACCTGTTCGTGCTAATGGATGTCATTATAAGGAATTCAAGATTTGTGGACCCATTGAGTTTGGTGGAAATGAGGGAGTGGTTTACTTAGTTAGATGGATCGAGAAGACTGAGTCAGTGTTTAATGTCAGTGGTTGTGCGGAGAATGCGAAGGTAAAGTTTGCTTCTTTTACTTTCAAGGATGAAGCTTTGACTTGGTGGAACAACTACCGAAATGCAGTTGGGAGTGATGTAGCATATGCTATGACCTGGGAGCAATTTAAGTCCTTGTTGATTCAGACTTATTGCCCAAGGAATGAGGTCAAGAAGCTAGAGATTGAGTTTTGGAACCACAAGGTGAAAGGTAATGATATGGCGACTTACAATCGTCGTTACCAGGAGTTAGCCTTGTTGTGCCCAGACATGGTGAAAACCGAGACTCAAAAGATTGAGACGTATACTGATGGATTGCCTGTAGCTACGAGGAATGATGTAATTTCTGCTAGGCCTGCAAATATCCATGAGGCAATCACAATTGCTCAACAACTTATGGATTCGTTGGAATTAGAAGAAGCTGATAAGGAGAAGAATGGAAAGAGAAAGAGAGACCGTCACTCTAAGAATAATGATCACCGAAGCAAGAGACAAGCTAAGGCTTATGCCATTGGGAATGGAGACAAGAAGAATCAGAACGGTGATGCACCCAAGTGTGATCGTTGCCATCAGCATCACACTGGATGGTGTAGTGTGAAATGCCAGAATTGCTCAAAGAAAGGACATACAGCTAGGGACTGTAGAGCTCGACCTCTTGCAATGGTTCAAGCTGTTCCTGAGATGAGAAACAAGGCAGATGTTACCTGTTATGGATGTGGAAAGAAGGGACACTATAGGAATGAGTGTAGAGAATCGCGGAACCGTGGAAATCAAGGCTCGGGTGGTAATGGGTACAATTATGGAAACCGTGGAGCTGGAGGAAATCGTGGACGACAAGATAATGGGGACCAACGTGTGGAAGCTGGAGCTGCTCAAGGAAGAGTGTATGCGCTCGGGAACGAGAGAGGAGAAGATCCGAACGTCGTTACTGGTACGTTCCTTCTCAATAATCGTTATGCTTCCATACTGTTTGATACTGGTGCCGATAGGAGTTTTGTGTCCACTACATTTGCACCCTTACTAGAGAAACCCCCGATGGCCTTAGGAATTGGATATGATATTGAGTTAGCTAATGGAAACATAGAAAGGATTAATACCATCATTCGCGGTTGTACATTAAATTTCTTGAATCACCCTTTCAACATAGATCTTCTACCCGTCACGTTAGGAAGTTTTGATGTAATCATTGGTATGGATTGGTTGTCGAAGTATCGTGCTCACATACTTTGCGACGAGAAGATCGTGCGTGTACCATACGGAAAGGAGGTCCTAAATATACTAGGAGACCGAAAGGATTCTAGGAGCCCATCCCGATTAGCGGTGATTTCTTGCACTAAGTTACCGAGGCTAATAGAGAAGGGATGTTATCTTTTCTTAGCTCAAATTTATGAGAAGGGAGAGACGAAGAAAAAGGAAAGGTGTATTGGAGATGTGCCTATAGTTCGTGATTTTTCTGATGTATTTCCCGATGATTTGCCGGGAATCCCACCGACTAGACAAGTGGAGTTTCAGATTGAGTTGATACCCGGTGCTGCACCTGTAGCACGAGCGCCTTATCGTCTTGCACCTACCGAACTGGAAGAGTTGTCGAAACAATTGGCGGAGTTAGCCGAAAAGGGATTCATAAGACCAAGTTCTTCACCTTGGGGAGCCCCAGTCTTGTTTGTGAAGAAGAAGGATGGATCGTTTCGTATGTGTATTGACTATAGAGAGTTAAATAAGTTAACGGTGAAGAATCGATACCCGTTACCTAGAATCGATGATTTGTTCGATCAACTCCAAGGATCAAGTGTGTATTCGAAGATCGATTTGAGATCGGGATATCATCAACTTCGAGTTCGTGAGGAGGATATTCCGAAAACGGCTTTCAGAACCCGTTACGGGCATTACGAGTTTCAGGTGATGCCGTTTGGGTTGACTAACGCACCAGCAGTATTCATGGATCTCATGAATCGTGTGTGTAAGCCATACTTGGATAAGTTCATGATTGTATTCATCGATGACATTCTGATTTATTCAAAGAGTGAGAAAGAGCATGAGGAGCATTTAAGACTCATTTTGGAATTGCTCAGGAAGGAGAAACTTTATGCCAAGTTTTCGAAATGTGAATTTTGGATTCCGACCGTACAATTTTTGGGTCACGTGATTGATAGACAAGGAGTCCACGTGGATCCTGCAAAAAATTGAAGCAATAAAAGATTGGGCTGCACCTACAACCCCAACCGAGGTTCGTCAATTTTTGGGTTTAGCTGGCTATTACCGAAGATTCATAGAGGGATTTTCGAAGATAGCTAAACCATTGACCAAATTGACTCAAAAGAGTGTTACGTATGAATGGGGAGATAAAGAAGAGGAAGCATTTCAATTGCTTAAGAAAATGTTGTGTAGCGCTCCTATCTTAGCGTTACCAGAAGGTAATGAGGATTTCGTCGTCTATTGTGACGCCTCACATAAAGGTTTAGGAGCCGTATTAATGCAACGGGAGAAGGTGATAGCTTATGCTTCCCGACAGCTCAAAAAGCATGAGAAAAACTACACTACACATGATTTGGAACTCGGTGCTGTGGTTTTTGCTTTAAGGATATGGAGACATTACTTGTACGGAACTAAGTGTGTTGTATTTACTGACCATAAAAGTTTACAACACATCTTGAATCAAAAAGAGCTCAACATGAGACAACGACGTTGGATCGAGTTGCTAAGCGATTATGACTGTGAAATTCGCTACCATCCTGGTAAAGCAAACGTTGTTGCTGATGCTCTTAGTCGAAAAGAAAGGATACCACCATTACGAGTTAAGTCATTGGGAATGACTATAGTATCGCCATTACCATCTCAGATACTCGAAGCTCAAACGGAAGCATTGAAAGCAGAAAATAGATCTGCCGAGAACATATTTGGGATGGCTGATAATGAGAAAGGATTTGTTAAGCGTTCGGATGGATTGTTATGTTTTGGAGATCGGATTTGGGTACCGTTATATGGAGGAATTCGAGAATTGATTATGCATGAGTCGCATAAGTCAAAGTACTCCATTCACCCTGGTTCCGATAAAATGTACCAAGATCTTAAGAAGTTCTATTGGTGGCCAAATATGAAGGCAGAAATAGCGTCGTACGTTAGTAAGTGCTTGACATGCGCCAAGGTTAAGGCTGAACACCAGAGACCGTCAGGACTGCTAACGCAACCAGAACTTCCAGTCTGGAAATGGGAGCGGATTACTATGGACTTCATTACCAAATTACCGAGGACAGCTAGCGGTTGTGACGCTATCTGGGTAATTGTGGACCGTCTGACAAAGTCTGCTCATTTCCTAGCTATTAGTGAAGATGATAGTGTGGATAAGCTTGCGAGGTTATATGTGAAGGAAATTATTTCGCGTCATGGAGTTCCGATATCTATTATTTCGGATCGTGATAGTCGTTTTACGTCAGCTTTGTGGCGATCACTACAAACGGCTTTGGGGACGAGGCTTGATATGAGTACTGCATATCATCCCCAAACCGATGGTCAAAGTGAGAGGACCATACAGACGTTAGAGGATATGCTTCGTGCATGCATCATAGACTTTGGTAAAGGCTGGGAGAAGTATTTGCCCCTTGCGGAATTCTCCTATAATAACAGCTACCACACAAGTCTTAAGGCTGCACCATTCGAAGCTTTGTATGGCAGAAAGTGTCGTTCGCCTATTGGTTGGGCAGAAGTTGGAGATAGTCAACTTACAGGCCCTGAGCTTATTTTAGAAACTACCGAGAAAGTAGCCCAGATTCGTGATCGGTTGCAAGCCGCCAGAGATAGGCAGAAGAGCTACGCCGATCAGAGACGTAAACCTTTAGAGTTCCAGGTAGGAGACAAAGTGATGCTGAAAGTCTCGCCTTGGAAAGGTGTAATACGTTTCGGGAAACGTGGTAAACTCAACCCGCGCTACATTGGACCATTCTTGATCTTAGAAAGAATTGGGCCCGTGGCTTATAGGTTGGAATTACCGTCTGAACTGAGCAAAGTTCACGATGTGTTTCACGTGAGTAATTTGAAGAAGTGCCTTTCTGATGAAATGCCCGTCATTCCAATGAGGGACATTCGTATTGATGAGAAATTGAATTTCGTGGAGGAGCCGATCGAGATTTTAGATCGTGAAGTTAAACGACTCAAGAGGAGTCGCATTCCGCTCGTCAAGGTTCGTTGGAACTCCCGACATGGACCGGAATTTACGTGGGAACGTGAGGACGAGTTCAGGAAGAGATATCCGAAGCTTTTCACTTCGTAGATGGACATTTTTCCGAGTGAAACCCGGGACGGGTTTCCTTCTGAGACGGGGAGGATGTGACAACCGGCAGTTTAGGGAGCCATTTTAAAAAATCCGCATTTCGATATAAGTTCGTTTATAATTTTTATTTGAAATTTTCATTTCACAACGAACTTGTAAGACCTATTTTATGGAAATTTTATTTAATAACGTTATGGTATTCGTGAATTATGTTCATAATTCGTTTTTGATTATGTGATCGGTGATGTATAATTGAATTCTCACTTGGTACTACGTTGACTTTGGCACTAGGATTACCTAACATAATTTTATGATTCGTCTTAACGAGCCCGTTATATATTTTAATTAATTACGAGAGGTTCTCGTGGGATATGAAAGTTTTAAAAAGAGTTCGGGTTCGGGCCACGTGTTTTTACATTTACCCGTAATACCCGCTCCACCGTAATAATATCTATAATATTATTACTATTATTATTACTCTATTATTATTACTATTGTTACAAAAAAAAAAAAAAAAAAAAAAAAAAAAAAAAAAAGGATAAAGGGGGGCGTTTGGTCCGGTTCACACAACACACACACTCACCCTCACCACTCTCATTCTCTCTCTCTCTAACTCACTCTCATCTCCACACCAAAAACCCTAGCCGCCGACCATTTATCCGGCCACCACCGCCGCACCTCCGCCTCCACAACAAAACCACCACCACTATCTTAACCCTCATCCTCTCCTCTTTCATTTGAGCTATCACACGCGCCCTAAAACAAACCCTAACATCACGAAATTTAAAGATTTCTAGTCGGATTTTACTAGTTTTTCTAGATCTAAGCTTGTGAAGTATTTTGAAGGTGAGATGAACCATTTTCAAGGTTTTGGGAGCCACGAATTGTTTTTGTTTCGTGGCTACACGAATTATTTGCGTGTGAATCCGAATGGGTTTTAATTAAAAACGTGTAGTACTTGATGGGTTGTGGATAAAAACGTTTTCTATTGAGTTTGGTATCCGGGTGTGGTGTGAATCCGAGCTTTGGTGCTCGAATACTTGTTCTTTGGGTCGATTTGTGTACGATTGGTGATAGATTCGGGTGTTGCTTGGTTTTTGTCGATGGCTTGAATTTTTATCCGAGCCTAACCGAGACCCTTGAGGTCTCGGGGTCTACTTGGTCACTCGTATATCTTAGATGAGACCCGTATGGGGTTCTCGATTGGTTGTAGCTCGAGATTTGGGCTCGTGGTTGCCTTAGTTTGACCCCGGTGGGTCGCGGCTCTTAGCCGCATCTTTATTTTGTTGCCGATGACCTTTTGAGGTCGAATGGGTTATTTGACTATTTTTGTGGTGCTCTTGTGAGCTAGTGATGGTTGTATGTTTGGTTCGAGTCATCGCGACTCGTAGTATTGAGCCGAGACTCAAGTGAGGCGAGGGCTCGGGTCGGCTTGGTAAACCGACCCGCACATTGACTTGGTCAATGTTATTAGTTGTCTAATGTGAACTAAGTGTATATTGTCGTTAATTATTATTATTGTTATTGTTATTTTGTCGTGGTATTATTTTCTCGGCCGAACACTTTGGGCCGAATTGGACATTTGATATTGATTATTGGTTACGGTTTGTATATTGAGAAGTTGTTGTCGAATGGGATGTGATATGAGGACCGGTTATGAGACGGTCATTAGATGACGGAGATAGGTTAGTTGGGTACCGTAGTCGGACCTTATTGTTGTAGCCCGTGTTTGAGATTGTGTTTGGACGGAGTTATTGTTTATGACTTTTGCTCGTTATTGGACTTGGACAATGAGCCGAGAGTCATGACTCGGACATATGACCATTTCGTGTAACTCAATAAACATTAAAAGTAAAACGAGAATAATAAAACTCGTAATAATAATTATTAGTAATATGAACGTTTATACGAAAGTATATACGTGAGTAACGTATATATAACTATATAAACGCGTATATTAATAATAATAATAATCACGAGTCGTATTATAAATAATACGATTAGATACATATTAGGCTACGAAAGTGGCATAATATTAATTAAACGTATTATTATTATTAGAAATTGTGTTATAAACGGGAAACTCCCGACAATTATGAAACGTTAAATAAAAAGTCGTTTTGGATATATAACGAATAAACTTATTGAGTTAGGCGAAATTGTCGTCACTCGGGTCCAGGTAAGTTATTATTTGCGACATTCGTGTTGTCTCGGATATATGACGACTAATATAGACGTTTTCTATAAGTAAATAACCACCCAACCGTAAGGTTGAGCCGTGATTGTTTGGTTATATGAAACGAATATATTAGTGGGCATCGTATCCTACGACGCCCATAGGTTGTAGTATATGTAAAGGGTAATAGATTGCGAGTGTATATATCGGGAAATCTGGCCAATTTGACGATATATACGAGGAATTTATTAAACTATGATATATACTATATAGTAACTATGTGCTATGTGCTTTATATGTGCTTTAGATTGGGTGTAATCTTGGAACGGTATATTACGTAAATAAATATGAGGATTATCAAATCGACGGATTTGGTAAACTTTGGCGATTTATTTAAATGATATATTGGGCTAATATTAGATCTATAGTTTATTATATGTTCTACGTGTGATCTTGTTGGTTTGTTTTGAGTCGACCCACCACCCGTATGGATACCAAACGCAAATACACCAAACTAATACGAAATGGATTTTCGGTAATAAAACGGATTCTCGTCCGGGTTTGGGAATATTATATATTTGAGGAAATGATTTCTGAAGAGTTAATATTGTTAGGTCGTGCCAAGTCCGTAGTTGCTGTTTCGTGAGTTATCATACATCTTATTGCTACATACCTCGTCTTGCTATATTTCTGGACTTGAGGTGAGTCATAGCCCCACTTTTTACTCTTGAACTATGTTTTCAACGATTGGGGTGAGAAACGTGCAAATCATTTTTACGTGGACTATTATCGCTTTTATATTATTTCTAAACTTGCTATGCGTATGGACTAGGATCTATAGTCAGCTTTAGTCACTCTTTATGTGTACTATTCAAGGTTGGCTTATTGGTTATTGTCAGCTTTAGTCACACGGTTAGTGTGTACTATTCAAGGTTGACTTATTAGATACTGTAGTGTGCACCTATAGGTTATTATTACTTCGGAGGTTATCCGAGTAATTATTGGTATTGCGGGGGTTACCCGAATACTTATGTTGTTACGGAAGGGTATCCGTGTGTTTTGGTTATTACGGAAGGGTTTCCGTGTGTTATGTTGAGAGCGGAGGGTATCCGCAGGCTTTTAGCGAATCCTTAGTCTAGCTAGCAAGCGTTTTGCGTACATGTCCACTATATTATTAGTTGAACTTAAACCTATGATCTCACCAGCGAAAGCTGACTTTTAGCACGTTTTCTCAGGTAATTAAGTGTTGAGGTGCATGCTTGGATTGGAAGGCTCGGCTGTGGCACACGGTTATGGATCTATATTTTCTAAACTCTGATAATTTAATTTGGACCTATTGTTATTTTATTTTGGGCCTAACTCTGAATGACGTTGGGATAAATGTAAACCTTAAAACCCCGTATTTGGTTGTGTTTTTACTATGTTTACTTTATCTCGTTCTATATTGTCTTGTGTTGGATACCAATCCCCGTAGCACCCCGAAAGCTTGTTGAGTCTTCCGCTGTATCGAATTTTGGGGGTGTTACAAAAACTAAGTCTTATGATTTAGTTTTACTAAGTTTTTGAAACTTAAAATCATTGTTTTTTAAAATAACACCTAAACTTGTTATGTATGTTATTTTATTTATGTATTGTCCAAACTTTATTATCCATGTAGGATTAATATTAGTCATGAAAATGGACAACTTGACACACATAAATTAAAACAATGATTAGACTTAAGTTAAGAAAAGTTTTTAACTTGTGCTACGAAGGATGAATGCATGCTTCTTTCGTACACCTTTTGATTCACATCAAAACTTTTACCCGTCAAAATTTAAGTCATGCCGTCCGATATTGAGAACACTTGCAATTACCTTTTGCCTATGCGTGGGACCTAGGTTGAATTGTAACCCAAGGTGACTATTCTCTATGCGTGAGACCTAGATATATTCTCGCACGTTCTCAAATTGGATGACTTAATCGAGTTAAGCGGTGAGACCTTGACCCGAGGCAAAGATGGGACTAAACATGCCTACATGACACTAGTTGTTTGACACTAGATGCCATGAGTCCCATAAGGATCTAAGAGTTGCACTTGTAATGCAATTGGTGATCGTCGCCTACCAATTGAATCTACTATTGCTAGCAGATCAACTGATGTGATAGTAGAAGCACAATGTGGATCTTAGCCTTTTACGTAAATTAATTGTTTTAAATTGTAAACATGGGGTAATTAATTTATAAAAGGATAATTATCGAAAATACTAAATATGAACCTTGAGAATTCAATTAATGAATTAATGCAACACAAATCGTAAACAAAAGTTTGTTATTTTCTTGTTAAAAGGATCAAACTAAGTCTTCCTTTCCTTGTAAGAAAGAGACTTGTACCTATCCTTTTCCTTATGAGGAAAAGCCATAATAGGAATATTTGAATTGTCCTAATTCTAATCAAACTCAAAGCACACATACTCTAGAAATCGTGATGTCTGGTAAAGTCAAAACGGTTAAGTATGTTTGCACATCTTATTCTTTCAAGTTCGTTTTATAACCCTAGTTTTGGTTTTGAAACATTCAAGAAATATAAGATATTTGGATAACTAGAGAACATGTTTTCTATAGCTACCAAACTAATATGAGTTAAAATAATTAGAAAACGGAAATATCAATAAACCGAAAAGTGGTAAAGGCAATTACTAGCATGATTACCTAGCAATGTGTCTTAACCCGTTAAACATGGAGGAACTGCATGCCTAATTTTCAAGTTTAAAATGATGGCTAGCCCATCATCTATATATTAGAACTTGATGCACTTCCTTGAATACCTAAGTACATGTTACTAGTCATAGTGACTCACATTAGCAATAATGTGTAGATATTCAAAGAAAGCAGGAAAGTATCCAATCATCACTCACTCTCCACTGGTGATGTAACACTTTTAATGTTGTCTAATCCAGTGGGAGCTACATGATTGTATTACTGGTGACGAAACACATGTAATGTTCTCTAATCCAGTGAGAGTTGTAAGCTCTATTAACTTACAAGTTGCTCATCTTATTTCTAGATTGTCTTGAAATAATACATTACTTTCCACATATGAAGCATCATAGTTTTTATGAGAACCATTGCATGAATTTATTAGATAACTTGTCGCGTTCCTGATGTTGCTTCCTGAAATGTTATCAATAAAATTGTTGTGCATGATTCTTTATAAAAGTGATAAAGTTCTACACAGCTATATTTTGATTTTGACTAAAATCATATGTTATCTGTGACATTGTCATATTTGCTTGCATAATGTTGTGCCATGCACAAGTGGGAGAAATCTTAATTGTGTGCAAGGTACAACATATAACAATATGACTAATGGTTTTTCTTGACTGCAAGATAAGAAAATAAGGTTCTACTAGGACTTATACACATAAAATGTATGTTGCCCTAATTAGAAAAAATGTCAAGATAACATGAAAAGTTACTTCAACATATTTGCTGAATTGTTTAGTAAATATGATTATGTCTTCTTGTAAATTCATAATCATGAAGTATGTAATTAACTTGAAATTACTATTGCGGCCAATTATCGGCACTCATAATTACTTTAGTTGAATATGTTTAGGTCTCTTGTAAAGACATAAACATCAATTCCGTTAATTGTTGAAAGACTTATAACGTAAAGTAAAGACGTTAATTTGTTATGTCTTCTTGTTAAAGACATGTACACTTACGACGTATAATAAAATATTTAATGTTTATGTTTTCTAGTTAAAGCATACACATGAAGTTATTGACTTGGTCAAAGACTTTAAATATAAAGTATGCAGTAGGCTAAAAATACTATTGATGCCATCTGGTATGACTTGGTTGGCAGATACGTAAGCCAAAAAGTATAAGTTCATCAAATGAGTTGTGTGATAGTCTCACAACATCTATCCACATGGAATACCACAACTTTATGGTATTTCCATCATGGATATCATTTGATCTTTGATGACTTAAACTCTTTTACCTCAAAAGCAATCAAGGTTAGAAAATTGGATGTGCCATGCGTACACCCAATATGGTTCCAACCAGAAGGAATTTAAGACACCATTGTATTATGGAATGGGATGAATCCCATTATGTCTTGATTTTAGTTCTGAATTTGTTAAATACCTAAGAGTAAGTAATTAACAAAC
This sequence comes from Artemisia argyi, assembly GCA_030686995.1. Lineage (NCBI taxonomy): Eukaryota > Viridiplantae > Streptophyta > Magnoliopsida > Asterales > Asteraceae > Artemisia > Artemisia argyi. Next base: position 230,528,502 of record CM060701.1, read on the forward strand.
TAGAGTCAAGAACTAACGATGTATTTTGGATGTCCCACTTGAAAACAATTTATTGTTAATCAAGATGCTGAGTACTTGGAGATTAGTCTCCACTTACAAAAGCAAGTGGGAGCACCTTTAGATCTTGAAGTCATTCAAGAGCTAAATACACAACCTTCTGAGTACACTTGCTAATGTCATTCTAAGGCTGAACATACATATGTTAAACCATAGATTGATATCTCACATTCATAAATCCGCAAGGATACCCCTAACACTTGAATGATATTTTTTATATCAATGTTAAGGGACATAAGTTGGAGGATCATAGTGAACCTGCTAACTAAAGAGATGCATTATCAGATCTTGAATCTGATGAATAACTCAAAACAATGAATCATAAGATGCTGTCCTTTGAAGATAATCACTCATGGAGCTTGATTGATCTCTTACCAAATCAGTTAGACGGTGAGGTTTAAAATGAGTTTCTTGAACTAGAAGAGTCATAAGGACAAACTTGTACACATATTTAATGCATGCGTAGTAGAAGGAGTTTACTCATGCTCAAGAAATTGATTATGATTAAATCTTCATACCTACAAACATTAAATGTATAAAGATGATTAATTTTCATACCTGTTTTCATGTAAATGAAATATGACAATGGGATTTCAAAACACTTTTTGATTACTTTTGCGAGGACGATGAGTAATCAAAAGGGTTTATGAATCTGTATAATCTTTATTATGTATACAAGACATAAGAATCCAGGTGTGGATTAGATCATGCATCTAGGAGCAGAGATCTTAATTTAATCATTAATTTGATTTTGATTAAATAAGATTACTCCCGAGAACTCAGAGTACAAGTAGGATAAATGAATTTATTTTCTTAAATCTCATATGTTGTTAACATATAAGAAACAATATTCCATCTAAGCTAGACTTTAATCCTTAGCCTGGAATAAAGTTTCAATTAAGGAATTTAGGAAATAAAACATAAAACCTTGTTGCATGTGTTTATTAGGATAAACATAAGCGGTTAATAATCTAAACACAATATGACATGTCATTGAGGGGAGTCTCAATGATCAATCTTATATGATGAGATTGAATGCATGAATGGAAACCTTAAGTTTAACTAAAGGATTCATTATGTAAGTCATATTATGTATTAGATTATTTATATCATTTGCATGAATGCAAGATGAGTTGATAACAACAAATATCTAAGTGAAAGTCATTAGATAAATTGTTAAACGAACAACCTAATGGACCTGCAAAGGACCAAATATTTGTTCAAACGTTTACGGATATTTGAGGAGCTCTGTTATGTTTTCATTCATTAATGCTTATATAACTGAGATGATGCTCAAACCTAGTCGTAGTAGGATGACATCATGAATGATGACACCTCTAACGAGATGTGCTCGATTGAGAGCATTAGTGCATTATACATTAAAAGAATAAGAATACTTTACAGTTTAGAAAACTGTTATTATGACTGTCTAAAGTAGGTGTTTTGCTAGCTTCATACACACTATGGAATGTATTGTTGCAATACTCGTATTGTACTTGATTGCACACATACAAAAGGACAATCATCATTCAAAACATTTTTGAATTTTGAAACAAGTATTCTCAAAGTTTACTCAGATGACTACTTGTTGTCTTGTACAACAAAATTGATCATGGTGGAAACATCGGATTCCGATCTATATGTAGTCTTGTGCATATCTGTTTTTAGTATTTGGATAATGGAACTGTAAGCAGTCGTATTATATAATGAATTGATATACCGGGTATTATCGTCTTCATTTATACTACTGTGTTCTATATTTGCATGTTTAATCCATGAATAATTTATTTATTCTAAAATTGTCCATTGCCAGTTGACGATACGGGAGTATCATCGAATTAAGGCAAATGTGAGCGTGTTGGTGATTTATTTGCCAAACTCATATGTTGTTCATTGTGATGAACATTGGACTGACCCAACCTTCGAGAATTCACTGCATGGATCGGCGTCAATAGTGAATCTCGCAAATGGTTATGTCTCTTATCCTTAGACTTGAGATGCAAGTAGGTCTTGCATGTGCAGAATTTTATTCTTTGATATGGTTAAACGCTGTCCTGAATAAGGTAGTTATAAAAACCATTTTCAGGAGTGATTTGAAACACATGAATGACACGTGCAGTCAAAATAGGATTTGTTCCTCCACATGTCATGGAGTTAGATACTATTGGGCCCCTCGATGAATTGAACAGATGTTTGTATGGCCGTACCCAAATGAGATTAAGATGAATCTTAATTCACTTGGTAATCTTGTTCAATATCTAGATCGAGAAACAGAATAGTTGAACAAATGGAATGACTTTGATCCATGTCTAGTGTTCAACATAGTATCTGTAACAAAAGGATGGATGATATATAAACCATTTAAATGTGAAGTTTGAGAAACTACCCTCACATATTTCTAGGGGCATTGGCGTGTTGCTAGACGCTAACCTTTGCTTGTATAATTACTTGATTATTATGACGTCGCAAGTGGGAGCTGTTGGAGTATGCTCGTGTCATAATAAATAATTATATTGCTAGACATATGTGAGCCTATGGGGTCACACACTTATACACAGAGACACCATTTTATAGATTGTATTTATCGTATTTACAATATATAAACGACTACGTAACTCGGGATCGATAACGGGCCATTAAACACGAAGTTAGACATAGTGTTTTAGGACCGGGCCAACAATGAGCAAGCCCATTGTGGGCCCTTATCATGGCCGGCCTAGGAGAGGGTCTAGAGGGGCTTATGGAGCTTTTCAAGGGGCAAAGTGTAAGTAGGTTAAATGATAAGATTAAATGAGATTTAGTCAAATCTTAACTACAAAATGAATTTGACCTAATTGAAAAATTCTCTCCCCCTCCTCCTCTCCTAAAAGTGACGGCAAAACAAACACACCCTTTTAGGGTTTGTGTTTTGATCTCTTGTTTTGCTTCATTTATTGTAGATGAATCAAGAATCATGGTTATGTGCTCAAGACTAGCATCGGGTGGTGTTACATGACGTGTAGTTTGGACATAACATAGAGGTGATCTCCATTGATCACTTGGTTTCATTGGTGATTCGTGAATGTTGGTGACGGTCTCCATTCGATTCAACCGATCACGCTACAAAGGTATAATTGTTATTATTGTTATTGATTGATCATATGGCTATATGGATCCTTGTATGGTGATGTTGTTCCGCTGCGTTTATTTGATTTATATATATTTTATATTCATACATCGCCTATACTTTCATCATTGGCCTTGGATATAACAGACTACACGTAGACCCTTGTGCATATTACAAGAGGTTTGGAGACAATGATTTTGTCATCTTGTTGTTATATGTTGATGACATATTGGTTGCAGGCCCCAACAAAGATCGTATCAGTAAACTGAAGGAACAGCTTGCTAGGGAATTCGAGATGAAAGACCTTGGACCCGCAAACAAGATTCTAGGGATGCAAATTCACCGAGATAGAGTTAGTAGGAAAGTTTGGCTTTCAAAGAAAAGTTATGTGAAGAAAATCTTGCAAAGGTTCAATATGCAAGATTGTAAGCCAATATCAACCCCGTTTCCTACTAATGTCAAGTTATCCTCCAAGATGAGCCCTAGCAACGAAGAAGAGAGGATGGAGATGTCTCGAGTACCATATGCATCAGCAGTGGAAAGTTTAATGTTCGCGATGATTTGTACAAGACCAGACATTGCACATGCAGTGGGAGTAGTGAGTCGGTACATGGCAGAACCTGGTAGAGAGCATTGGAAAGCAGTGAAGAGGATCTTCAGATATCTTAAAGGAACCTCAGATGTTGCATTATGTTATGGGGAATCGGGTTTAACTGTCAAGGGATATGTTGATTCTGATTACGTAGGTGATCTTGATGGAAGTAAATCAACCACCGGGTATGCATGTACACTTTCTGGTGGAACAGTAAGCTGGGTTTCAAATCTGTAGTCAGTTGTCGCTATGTCAACTACAGAAGCAGAATATGTTGCAGCTGCTCAAGCCAGCAAAGAAGCAGTGTAACACCCCAACCCGAAAAGGGTTAAACTGTAACATTATGGAGTCAAATCAGAACACAAGTGAAACAGAGATACATTACAAATACAAAGTTTACAAGGGTTGCCAGGGAAAAACTAAACAAAGTACTAGGTACAAAGGGGCAACAATAATATACTAAGCTCAAAAAGCTTCTAGTCATCTCTAAGTCCAGCAAGTAGCTAACACGGTGAAGTCTTCTAAGCCCAAAGTAAAATCTTCATCCATAACCCAGCTTCCTACTAAACCTGCCGCAGGAAAAGAAATGCGGCTGAGCTTACAAAGCTCAGTGAACAGACATAACATATAACAAAGCAGAAAAATAAAGAAACCATACAAAAGAGATACAATAAATGGAGTTGATAAAATTAAAAGATAAGGGAGTAGGATAAATGGTTAAGGTATAAGCTGAGTGTATGCATCAGTATATTTACCCCAGGCTAAACAAATATCCAAAGCATATCATATCTTCATAACCAATGTATTCGGAGGGGAGTCCTCGGAATACCAAATGTAGTAGGAGGGAAGTCCTCAAGTAATCAATGGAGTAGCTAGCTCCCAAAATGTGAAGGGAATACATGCACGCATGCCCAATCACCAAATCAAATATAATGTATATCCAAATCAGATATCCAAACAAATATCAAACAAATTTAGGATGCATCCAACGCCTCTGCAAACAAATCATAATCATAATAATGGCCATAGCAGATACCAGATAGGGACGGTGTGGTACATCTCTCCAACCACACTAGAGTCATAACATCAGTTCATCAATGCTATGGTCATGGACCCCCTATAACCGAGAACAAATAATACCTGGGTAAATACTGAAGGGTCAAATAGTTAAAGACCAAGTCAAAGTATAGATGACAAGATCATCACCATATAGTCAAGGTTCAATATCAAGGGCTAATATCAAAGGTTCAATATTGATTGAGCCCGAACCACCTAACTTATATTGACCAAGGAATGGTCAACAAAGTCAAACAGCCTAGAGTCAATGCTCCGTGGAAGTATAGGGTTTCCCCCGGTCGTTATGTCCCGACGAGGTGTGGATGGTATTAAAACGAGTTTGTGATCGGGTGAATTTGGATGGTAAAGGGTATAAATGAGTTGTGATGATTACACTACTGGATTATGAAAGATAATAGCTTAAATACACTATATTAACAATACTGGAAAGTCAGGAAAACCAGAAACGTTTAAAACTTAAAACGCGTACGTTCACGTTTAAATAAAACGTAAGCGTACGAAATAAAAAGTAAAAACGGAAATCTGAAAACACCCAGGGGGTGAAAATGACTTTTTTATAAACTAAAAGGTAAAAGAAAATTTTTAGAAAAAGAAAATAAATTTTAACCCTAATTAATTATTTAATATTAATTAAATACTAATTATTAATATTTAAAACACTTAAATATAATTTAATACTAATTAAATACTAGAAAAATGAAAATAAAATTTCTAAAATTATAAAATAACTAAAAATAAGTTTTAAAATTAAAAATAAGTCTTTTTGTCTTTTTGTGAATTTTCTATTAATTAATTACTAATTGATTACTAATTAACTAATTAACTATTTTAAATTAAGAAAAATACTAAATGAACAGTAAAAATTCTAATAAAATTTCTAAAATTACTTTATAACATATAAAAGCTATAAAAAAATATAAAAACAAGGTTTTGATTAATAAAAACTAGTTATGCTATTTTAATCTAATTATTAATTAATTATAAATAAAACTAAAATTAATTCTAATAAATACTAAATGAAAAGATAAAAATCTGAAACAATTATTATAACTACTTTAAGATATGAGAAATTTAATAAAAATATAAAATAGCTAACTACTTAATTAAAATTTAAAAATGAAAATTGAAATTAAATTACATTAAATAGAAACTATCACTTAATTTTATATTTGTTTTTCTTGATTTTTATTTTACAAACCTATTAAATACTTAAAAACAAACACTTTTTGTAAAAACAAACTTTTTATAAACTTAAAATAAGCTAAAATGAAAGCTAAAAGCTCAACAGTTGACTATTGTTGACCAAAATAGAAAATGAGCTTAAACCAGCATGTGTGGGACCCACAATGGGTAAAACTTGTCCAAATAACTTAAATGGACATGTTCAAGCAGAAATAAGCCAAAAATACACACAAGATAAGCAATAAGCTATCAAATAAGCACATGGAAATTTGGAAGGACTCAGAAACTGGGACAGATTAGGGAAGGGGTTTCAAGTGGGGTCCACTAGGTTCAAGGTCAAACCACTGGTCAAAGAAGGAACCCTACTAGGAGGGGGGTTGATGGATGCAAGGTGGGGGGTTGTGGGACCCACTGGGTGGTCAGAAAACCACCACAAAGGGTGGTGTTTGGAACTGAGTCTGCTGCACAGAACAGATACTTGCCCTGCAGTCCTCTTTGGAGGATTGTGGGGCCCACAAGATAAATACTAAAAATATAGTGATTATGGGACTGTAAAACTGAGGTGGGAGACTACTTATCCTCAAAAGTTCATGGCCTAAAACCTAATCCTAAATTCTAAATAATTCTCCCAAGTTTGGTAAAAATCTGAGACAAGTACTTTGACTTTTTTGATAAAACTCAATATTTTGACTTTTGTGAACTTAGATCCTATTCTAAGGACTAAATTTGTTAAGTTAAGCTATTATAAGGCTAAAATGAGCTATATGGATTACTTATAAGCTAATGTGCAAGGATTTGGGGTACCCACTGTTGACAGTTAAATCCTAAGAGAAGTTAGGAGTGATTTTGACTTTCTTGTTATTGAAACTTGGTTTTGAGACCTGTCCTAACCTAACTTGGCCTAATACAACCTACCTATACTAAAACAATGATGAAATAACAACCAGTTACCATGGGACTGAGTTAAACCAAACACCCCTTAATGAGTTGTTTAGACTAGCTTTAGAAGCTACATACCAATTTAAACCATAAGCTTAACTAACCACTGTTTAATAAGCTGAAAGCAACTCAGATGAGCATAAATAAACATCCAATTACACAAAATAATCTAAGTACCTAATGTGAGAAAAAGTGAGTACAAAATCTTACTTGAAATCCAAGCATGAACAAAATGCTGAGAACCAAATGAACAATCTAACACCCTCCACAAGGTACTAAAAACCTGAAATTCCAGAAGCACCCTTGATTCTTGCCCCTCAGAAACTGATTTTTTTATTTATTATCTATTTTTTTTATGATTTTTGAGTATTTTTGAGAAACCAAACTAATCTGGTTTTTTACTTCTTTGTAACCTTTTAAAACTTGTAAATAAGCTTATATGAGCTTATGGAATGCTTTAACTACAACTAACAATAACAGGTGAGCTTTTTGAAATATTGATCAAACTTGAAAATGGCATAAACTTAAATACGGTATGAAACTTGAAATTAACTTTTACTGAAGATTGAAATACATAATAGTAACTGATACAAACTTGTTTTAATTGAAAATACAACTTAATGAGTAAATTACATTACCTACGACTATACTAAGCTAAGACTAAAACTAATACAGCTCTACTTCAGCTTCTTCCACACTTTATAGCATCCATTGGGTTGTGTGGGTCCCACTGGTCATATCCCACTTCTCATAGCAGCCAATAGGAGCTTCTTGTTCTTGGTATCAATTTGGCGGGAAAATTGCTTTTAAGCCAATTGGGGTCTGTGAGTAGCCATAGGGGGGTGGTTGAGGTGATGGGTGGCAGCAAGTGGTGGACAAGTTGGGGGGGGGGGGGGGGGAAAATACCAGGTTGTATCCTGGTATTGGTGGAGTAGCAGGGTTGAGTGGTATTGGGAGGGAAAAGGAGGTGGTATTGGGATGTTTGACCAGGGAGGTGGTATTGACCCCGTTTTTTTATTTAAAAGGTGGAGCTAGGCTGGATTATACATGGGCCTGGTGGACTTTGTAGTGTGTTGGGTTTTGGTTTTGGTAACTGGGTTGGATTCAGATTTGGATTGGTGGGTTTATAATAATAATGGGGTCCGTTTGGTATTATAGGCACAAGGACCATATGTGTAATTTCTGAAAGTTGAGGGGTTTAATTTGCCATTATTCCAAACTCCACATAAGGACTAAACCTGCAATTAATCATTAGTACAAGGACCATAGATCAATATTTTTCCATTTTAAACCTTAGGGACCAAATCTGTCAATTTAGAAACTCCAGGGACCATTATTGTAATTTTCTGATTTTTGAAGGGTTAAAGTTGTAAATTCTCAAAAGTTATCATAAAGGGCCAATTATGTCATTTAAGAATAGTATAAGGTTTATTTTGATTATTTTCTTATTTTTAAAACCTTAGGGACTAATTTTGACACTTTTCCAAAGTTGAGGGACCAAAGTTGTAAATTTATGATTTTAAACTTTAAAGGACTATTTCTTACAACTTATGAATCCCAAGGACCTTTTATGATATTTGTACAAGTTTTGATTCACCAGGGACTAGTTTTGCAAATTTATGAAACTTGAGGGACTGAAACTGCCAATTATGCAAACTTTGTACGTTTTTCATTTGTTTTTGCATATTTTGTGTTTGAAACATATAAAACACACCTCTAAGATATTTTAAGTATTTTGATACATATTTGGGTGTTTTTGTATGTTTTGGCAGCTCAGATTGGTATAAAATGATGAGTATTTACACACTCATCAATCCCCCACACTAAACTATTGTTAGTCCCTAGCAATCTTTTGAGAAAAATCAATGGATTTTAAACTCTTTACCAAATGCCATCACTTCTGGAGTAGCCAGGTGTAAGAACTGTGGCACACCTGATAACCGTGTGATTTTGAGCAAACCACCAGCTGTCAACGGATTTGATTAGTCTTTACCAAAAGCCGTTTGCTTCTGGACTAGCCAACTCTTGATGGAATAGTCAACATCTTGGTGAGCTGATTACCAATTATGGTTTTTCCACGGCCTTTACCACAAGCCATAATCTTGTGGGCTAGCCAACTCATTTGTTTTCGGGGAGTTGAGGAACCATGCAATTTTGGGCAAATTGCAAGCCGTCAACGGATTTGAGATGTCTTTACCAAGAGCCGTTTGCTCCTGGACTAGCCAATCCCTTTTGTCGTTTAGACAAGGCGGACTGATTACCACAAAAAATTTTGAGCTCAAGTGAAAAATTTTTGAAAAATTTTGGTCAAAAACGGGGGTATAAGATAGTAAAATGTGATAAATTTCGCTAGAATAGCGAATACCCCCCACACTAATCATGAATATTGTCCTCAATATTCAAAGTCCCGGCTATTATGCCGACATTTTGAACGTAAAAGGGCAACATTACAAGCTAAGCGTGGAAACATCATTTTGTATTTTCACTTCTATAATCATAGCATGGGGGACTCCCCCACACTTAGGGTGAAAACCCTATAAACATGCTCTGTTTTTGTTTACCGAGTCGCTAGCGTGACTCGACCCCGAATTCATTAGTCCATGGGGAAGCATGATGTGGAAGAAATAATCACCATCGGACTTTCATTCAAGATGTTTGGATAAACATTTGAAGCACGTGAAAGTTCCACACCAATGAGACGTAATCCCGGCTCAAGAAAATGATACATGAAAATGCCGGGATCAAATATAATGTCTTCATTCCCGAAGGAGTGAAGAACAGGAGAAGTCACCTTGTAGGTGAAGAAAAGGAAGAACACCATGATGAAAATCATGATAAGATCTTCTTCCTCGAAGGCAGGCTCATTAGCCTGATTTTGGATTTCAAAGGTTAAGCTCGTAAACATCCCGGGAGGGTGGGTGGGAATTTGCAAATTCTCATGATTGAGTGCATCTCTCCCCGGGATATCAAACTCCGGAGGAGTCATGACATGAGTGAGTTCACAGGAGAACTCATCAAATGTGAATGAATCATATTCTGGATTGATGTGCGTGAGTTCACAGGAGAACTCATCGAAGGTAAATGATTCATAATCGGGGAGAGAATTATGAGAATGAGAAGTGGTATTGCCACTAATATTCTCTCCCAAAGGATCAAAAGTAAAGGCTTCAAATTCCGGTATAGGGTCATCGGAGAGAATGTCACTATCCTTTATGGGGATAGGAGATGAAATAGGTTTCTCTTTGAAAGCCTCGATTTTAGAAATGAGGAGATTGACTTTCAATAATGTTGCACGAAGTGCTTCATCCTTGATTTCAGTGTCAATCTCATCATTCTCTTCTTCTAAGCTAACTAGCTCGGAAGGCAAGTCTTCCACATGACTGATGTCTCCAGAAGATAAAGAATTTTCATCAGCATGGGAAGTACTAAGCTCGATGTTGGGATTATAGTTTAAAAGATTTTCATTTTCTCCCACATCGGCTTCAAGGTCAAGGAGACCATCATCATTTCCCAAAGGAAGTGGATTGATGTGAGTAAGTTCGTTTGTGACTTCCTCAATAAGAGGGTCAACATCCGAATGAGGAAACGGTGCCTCCTCATACTCAACTTCTCCATAAGATGTGTAATCATCATTAAAATCGGAGAAGGTCTCAAAATGATCTTTTGGATTTTCAGGGTGAGAAGGTAGATCACACACATGATCCAAAGTTCCCTGTGACTCTCCTGGGATTGGGACAAGGATCTCAACACTAGACTTTATGAATTCGTCCGATTCCTTTTGAGGAACAGTGTCAAGATGCTCATCCCCCATATTTGGAGAGTGAGTGTGAACTTCGGGTGTGACAGCAGTTGTTTGAGATGGAATCTCAACTGCTGGGATATCAACTGATGAACCTGATGAATCTTTTTGAATAATAACAATGTTATCTTCATCATCACTGTCATCATAGTCATCAAATAGAGCAGTATTTCGAATATTAGCACGTAATTTAGCTGCTCGTTGCTCAGCCAATAATTCTTCCATGCTTTTTCCAGATTCTCGTTCTTCAGCAAGTAATTCTGCCATAGTTTTCCCACGAGAGTTTGGAATAAAAGGAAATTGTGGGGATGTGGATGTGTCAAAACCGGAAGGTTGACATTGAAAATCACTATGAGGACCCCCACAATATGCACAAGAAGAACTTGGAGTTTGGCGGAGTGAAATATTAGCTAACTCCTCCTTAAGTTCTTTAAATTTCTCAAGAACTTCTAAAAAGTCTTGCTGGATTTGAGGAGTTGCTAGGATAGTTTGACACTGTGGAGGTTGGTCTTGATACGAAGAGTCATAATTGTTACAAGGAAATGGATTCCTCGTTTGACAATCAGAGCTAAAGTGTGGACCTCCACAGTAGTCACAACAGTAAAACTGTTGAGGCTGTGAGTCGTATGTGCTAGAGTCATAATTGTTGTCGGGAAACTGCTCATAGACAAGCGTGTTTCCCGATTGACAATCAGAACTGTAATGTGAACCACCACAGTACTCACAACAGTAAAACTGTTGAGTCTCATGGTGTGGTAACTGATGGAATGAATCAGTTGTGTCATGGTAGGAATAGGGATTCTGGTTATAGACAGACCCGTTTCCTGACTTTACCATGCCACAACTGGGGCAATTGCCACCATTATAAGGATTACCACACCACTGACAAATCAGAAAATGTGGATGAGACATAGAAAGAATCAAAAGGTTTTAGAGGGTAAGAAATGGAGAATCAAAAAGGTGAGAGGGTAAAGATGGATATTTTTGGAGTTTTCGGGAAACATTTTGTACAAATGATAAAGGAAATGTTTTTGTGTTTTTTGTGTTCGTTGAAAACTGAGTTTAAAAAGTTTTCGGGAACGGTTTTGTTTTGAAAATAAGAAAATATGAACAAAGGATGGATAAATGTACAATGGAACGAATTCCAAAGTCACTAATCAGAAAAACCGTTTAGAAAACGCACACAACCTCCCCGGCAGCGGCGCCAAAATTTGATTGAGCCCGAACCACCTAACTTATATTGACCAAGGAATGGTCAACAAAGTCAAACAGCCTAGAGTCAATGCTCCGTGGAAGTATAGGGTTTCCCCGGGTCGTTATGTCCCGACGAGGTGTGGATGGTATTAAAACGGGTTTGTGATCGGGTGAATTTGGATGGTAAAGGGTATAAATGAGTTGTGATGATTACACTACTGGATTATAAAAGATAATAGCTTAAATACACTATATTAACAATACTGGAAAGTCAGGAAAACCAGAAACGTTTAAAACTTAAAACGCGTACGTTCACGTTTAAATAAAACGTAAGCGTACGAAATAAAAAGTAAAAACGGAAATCTGAAAACACACAGGGGGTGAAAATGACTTTTTTATAAACTAAAAGGTAAAAGAAAATTTTTAGAAAAAGAAAATAAATTTTAACCCTAATTAATTATTTAATATTAATTAAATACTAATTATTAATATTTAAAACACTTAAATATAATTTAATACTAATTAAATACTAGAAAAATGAAAATAAAATTTCTAAAATTATAAAATAACTAAAAATAAGTTTTAAAATTAAAAATAAGTCTTTTTGTCTTTTTGTGAATTTTCTATTAATTAATTACTAATTGATTACTAATTAACTAATTAATTATTTTAAATTAAGAAAAATACTAAATGAACAGTAAAAATTCTAATAAAATTTCTAAAATTACTTTATAACATATAAAAGCTATAAAAAATATAAAAACAAGGTTTTGATTAATAAAAACTAGTTATGCTATTTTAATTTAATTATTAATTAATTATAAATAAAACTAAAATTAATTCTAATAAATACTAAATGAAAAGATAAAAATCTGAAAAAATTATTATAACTACTTTAAGATATGAGAAATTTAATAAAAATATAAAATAGCTAACTACTTAATTAAAATTTAAAAATGAAAATTGAAATTAAATTACATTAAATAGAAACTATCACTTAATTTTATATTTGTTTTTCTTGATTTTTATTTTACAAACCTATTAAATACTTAAAAACAAACACTTTTTGTAAAAACAAACTTTTTATAAACTTAAAATAAGCTAAAATGAAAGCTAAAAGCTCAACAGTTGACTATTGTTGACCAAAATAGAAAATGAGCTTAAACCAGCATGTGTGGGACCCACAATGGGTAAAACTTGTCCAAATAACTTAAATGGACATGTTCAAGCAGAAATAAGCCAAAAATACACACAAGATAAGCAATAAGCTATCAAATAAGCACATGGAAATTTGGAAGGACTCAGAAACTAGGACAGATTAGGGAAGGGGTTTCAAGTGGGGTCCACTAGGTTCAAGGTCAAACCACTGGTCAAAGAAGGAACCCTACTAGGAGGGGGGTTGATGGATGCAAGGTGGGGGGTTGTGAGACCCACTGGGTGGTCAGAAAACCACCACAAAGGGTGGTGTTTGGAACTGAGTCTGCTACACAGAACAGATACTTGCCCTGCAGTCCTCTTTGGAGGATTGTGGGGCCCACAAGATAAATCCTAAAAATATAGTGATTATGGGACTGTAAAACTGAGGTGGGAGACTACTTATCCTCAAAAGTTCATGGCCTAAAACCTAATCCTAAATTCTAAATAATTCTCCCAAGTTTGGTAAAAATCTGAGACAAGTACTTTGACTTTTTTGATAAAACTCAATATTTTGACTTTTGTGAACTTAGATCCTATTCTAAGGACTAAATTTGTTAAGTTAAGCTATTATAAGGCTAAAATGAGCTATATGGATTACTTATAAGCTAATGTGCAAGGATTTGGGGTACCCACTGTTGACAGTTAAATCCTAAGAGAAGTTAGGAGTGATTTTGACTTTCTTGTTATTGAAACTTGGTTTTGAGACCTGTCCTAACCTAACTTGGCCTAATACAACCTACCTATACTAAAACAATGATGAAATAACAACCAGTTACCATGGGACTGAGTTAAACCAAACACCCCTTAATGAGTTGTTTAGACTAGCTTTAGAAGCTACATACCAATTTAAACCATAAGCTTAACTAACCACTGTTTAATAAGCTGAAAGCAACTCAGATGAGCATAAATAAACATCCAATTACACAAAATAATCTAAGTACCTAATGTGAGAAAAAGTGAGTACAAAATCTTACTTGAAATCCAAGCATGAACAAAATGCTGAGAACCAAATGAATAATCTAACACCCTCCACAAGGTACTAAAAACCTGAAATTCCAGAAGCACCCTTGATTCTTGCCCCTCAGAAACTGATTTTTTTATTTATTATCTATTTTTTTTATGATTTTTGAGTATTTTTGAGAAACCTAACTAATCTGGTTTTTTACTGCTTTGTAACCTTTTAAAACTTGTAAATAAGCTTATATGAGCTTATGGAATGCTTTAACTACAACTAACAATAACAGGTGAGCTTTTTGAAATATTGATCAAACTTGAAAATGGCATAAACTTAGATACGGTATGAAACTTGAAATTAACTTTTACTGAAGATTGAAATACATAATAGTAACTGATACAAACTTGTTTTAATTGAAAATACAACTTAATGAGTAAATTACATTACCTACGACTATACTAAGCTAAGACTAAAACTAATACAGCTCCACTTCAGCTTCTTCCACACTTTATAGCATCCATTGGGTTGTGTGGGTCCCACTGGTCATATCCCACCTCTCATAGCAGCCAATAGGAGTCTCTTGTTCTTGGTATCAATTTGGCGGGAAAATTGCTTTTAAGCCAATTGGGGTCTGTGAGTAGCCATAGGGGGGGTGGTTGAGGTGATGGGTGGCAGCAAGTGGTGGACAAGTTGGGGGGGAAAAATACCAGGTTGTATCCTGGTATTGGTGGAGTAGTAGGGTTGAGTGGTATTGGGAGGGAAAAGGAGGTGGTATTGGGATGTTTGGCCAGGGAGGTGGTATTGACCCCGTTTTTTTATTTAAAAGGTGGAGCTGGGCTGGATTATACATGGGTCTGGTGGACTTTGTAGTGTGTTGGGTTTTGGTTTTGGTAACTGGGTTGGATTCAGATTTAGATTGGTGGGTTTATAATAATAATGGGGTCCGTTTGGTATTATAGGCACAAGGACCATATGTGTAATTTCTGAAAGTTGAGGGGTTTAATTTGCCATTATTCCAAACTCCACATAAGGACTAAACCTGCAATTAATCATTAGTACAAGGACCATAGATCAATATTTTTCCATTTTAAACCTTAGGGACCAAATCTGTCAATTTAGAAACTCCAGGGACCATTATTGTAATTTTCTGATTTTTGAAGGGTTAAAGTTTTAAATTCTCAAAAGTTATCATAAAGGGCCAATTATGTCATTTAAGAATAGTATAAGGTTTATTTTGATTATTTTCTTATTTTTAAAACCTTAGGGACTAATTTTGACACTTTTCCAAAGTTGAGGGACCAAAGTTGTAAATTTATGATTTTAAACTTTAAAGGACTATTTCTTACAACTTATGAATCCCAAGGACCTTTTATGATGTTTGTACAAGTTTTGATTCACCAGGGACTAGTTTTGCAAATTTATGAAACTTGAGGGACTGAAACTGCCAATTATGCAAACTTTGTACGTTTTTCATTTGTTTTTGCATATTTTGTGTTTGAAACATATAAAACACACCTCTAAGATATTTTAAGTATTTTGATACATATTTGGGTGTTTTTGTATGTTTTGGCAGCTCAGATTGGTATAAAATGATGAGTATTTACACACTCGTCAAATATACCAAAAGTCAAATTCCAAAATGTAACCATATCAAAGGTGCAATGTGAAGTCTCAAATGAAAAGGTTGAATATCAACAGTCCAATATAAAATAGGCAATTAATATAGAAGAGAGATAAGGTCATGAGAGATAAAATCGTTGCACTCTTGCTGAAAGAGTGCGGAATAACTGTACCTTCGCCGAAACACGCAAAACCAAGATCAAACAAAAGAAGAAAGATCACTCCCGCTTCACCGGGCCTAGAAGAATGTGAAAACGGATCATGAAGAGTTCAACTTTACTTACATTACCTCTTTTGTTTATCTTTCCATTTTAGCAGCTTTCTATATTTAGCAGCTTTCTATTTTAGGCATCTTTCTATTTTAAGTAACTTTCCATATTTAGTATATTTCCATTTTAGGTAGTTCAAACATTTTAGAAGGCTTTCTATTTTTAGTAAGTTTCCTTATTAAGAAGGTTTCCCATTTTAGAAGTTTCCGTAAATAATACTTTTCAAAAATAGCAGGTTTCCATAATTAGCAAGCAGGTCCTTCCAAAATTAACAAGTTTCCAATTATATACATATTTAATATGATTAGCTTTATTATTTTATAAAGTTTTCATACTTATATGTGTTAACGATTTCAATTTATAAGAGTTTTCAAGATTAGGGTTTCATAATAACAACTTCCATAATTAGGGTTTAAATATGCCAAATAAACAAGTTAAGGGTCAAAAGTAAAAATATACATATTATAACACATATATACAGATCACATAAGTCAAATATGCCAAAATTACACTTTACACCCTTAGGTTTCCAAAGGTTACAATTTAAGCCTTTAATTAATCAATTTACCATATTTAAACCATTAACCTAAATGATTAATACATAAGCCACATATCTATACAAAAATTTCATAAACAACCCCTACACTTAATTTCAGTTGTGATATGCATAAATATTCCATATTTACATTTTTAGTCCCTCTAGTTATCATATTTACAATTTAAATCTTTTTATTATCAAAATTTCATACAAGTCCATTTAATTATCAAATTGACATCCTTAGCCCCTCAATATAATTATTTCCTGATTAGACACTCAGTTTTTAGAAATTTACAAAAATGGTCCCTCTATTTTAAATAAAATGCAATTCTATTTAATAATTATACTAGCAGGTTACCCGCGCGTTGCGGCGGCGGGTATCCTGTGATTGAAAATTTTGGCGAAAAATATTTTGCTATTATATGTTTACCGTGACAATAACTTTATAGAAAAATAGATTTTTTTTGTATTATCGTTAAACAATAATAAGAAAACACAATATTTACATGGTTCAAATATTTTCCTACATGGCAAACGTTGCAATGGGATTTGATACTCCTTTTTTGAATTCTATGACAGAATAACCTTATAAAGATTAAGACTCACAACATTTTATGCCAAGTTAAAAAGAGAAGAACAAGATGTCATAACTATCTTACATGTACTTTTTAATTATTTTCTAATAAATCTGAATCTTCATAAGCGTAGGCTTCTTGCTTCTTTTAAATTTGATAGGCCCAATTTCGTATAGTGCTATGGCAGCCCAAAAAAAAACTTTAACCTTAAATTAAAAACTGATAGGCCCAATACTTACTAATCTCAAATTAATATATATATTAAAAGGCGTTTGATACGGCGTCGTGTCATCTCCTGGGCTCCCGCTTTTTTTTGGGCTGGTACATGTCTGATCCAACGTCGTCTTTGACCCAAAGCTTTCCACCGCCTTTAAAATATATACCACTCACAGATAACTCCGGAATATTCAGGAGTACTTTTTCTTGCATCGCTGACTTCTACACGGAGGTTGTTGGTTGTTGTTCCGGCGAAAACTCATCAAAAAGGTGTGTACATACTTTGGGTTATAAGTGCCAAGCTTACGTAGTCTACTATGTTTTTTTGTTAATAGGGTTAACTCAATATATGAACAGGAGCCGATTGTCGCCGGGACAATTTCGCACCGGCCTTTGAATCTGGCTTCGAGGTAATTTTTAAAGCATGTTTGATTTCATGTTATTGGATTTCATCAATTTGATTTTGTTGTGTTTTGAGTTTTTGGGTGATGTTTAGAATTGTTAATTAAAACGGGTTAATTAACCCATTTTTTAAGATGACATGTTAATGGGGAATAAAGATTAAGGGTATTTGGCTTATTTTTATGATTTGTGATTTGTGATTGTGGTAAGTTTGTTATCATGGGTGTTTGTTAAACCTTATTTATAGACTCATGAGCTTAGGCTGATTTGATTTTGGCTTATATTCCATAAGCCAAAAGTTTTCACCTTATTTTCAGACTTATAGCTAGCTTATATAAGGCCATGAATCTCAAAATAAGCTAAAGAAGTTGGCCTTATAAAACATGAGCCGAAATGAAATAGGCTAAAACAAAGACCCTGTATAAGCCCATAAGTTCTAATATGAGCCAAAAAAATATCTCTTATAAAACATAAGGCGAAAGTATATAAGCCAATAAATAATCTTAAACAAACAAACCCAGGCCAGAAAATTTGTGCTTATGAAATATAAGCCGAAGTCACATAAGCTCATCAGGTATGGGGGTTTAGCTTGCTGTTATTGCATTCTACTAAACTTGGGCGGGTTGGGTAACGGGTCAATAAATGTGAAGGCCACAATGGGTCAAGTACATGTGCATCACCTGTACTTCTAACTGCTGCCGCTATTGCAGTTTGTTGCTGCTGACGTCAGGTTTAGGTGAGAAGTTCTTTATACTTTGGTGATTTTCCATGTAAGCAAAACACCTTACATAAGCCATGACAATGGACGTGATAGTAGTTGTAGCCATTGCAGAAGTCGACAGTTACATAATATAGGATGCTAATCCAAAAAAACTAATAAGTTTGTTTTCCTAATGTTTTCAACCGCTAACTGATATAATTACTGTATGTAGGAACAACATGGGAATATTCTAAGAAACATGGAAAAGAACGAGTCTTGACTTACACTGAAAGAATATAAGTCGATGACCGATACATTTCAGGTGTGTTAAATACTCTAAATTTATCAATTAATAATCTCCTTATAAGAAATTTTAAATAAACTTACTATACCCATTGTATGATCTTGCAGCCTACTGTTATTACAAACAGATTTGCTTTAGCTTATTTTAAAAAGCATAAGCAAATCTGTTTGGAGCATGCTGCAATTCCTGATATATAAGAGGAGAAAAGGGTATTTAGTTGGGTACCAATCTTTATGGCAGATGTTAATTGTATAAATTAAATGGCGTTTGAAACGACGCCGTGTCATGCATTGGGCTCCCGCCTTTTTTTTGGGCTAACTGGCCTACTACTCATACATCACCTCCGATCCATTGTGCGTTGGTGGTGCAAAACATATACATTTTCACTGATACAATGGGTCAATTTGGATTTCATTATATCCCCAACGGAACTAAAGTGACAAAATTTTTGCTCTAAACCCTTTGCCTAAATATGTGCGACTCTGATTTTATACCACATTCTATTTATTGTAATAACAGGTAGCTCAATCTATAACTTGCGTTTGCAGGGTTCAGCTCATAGCTCACGGATGAATGCAATCGAGTCCTACAAGGCAATGTCACGAAACTGCCATACTCGAAGACCATGCTATACATGAACAGAAAAGGGGGAAAAAATTCTACAAGTTTTCTACTTACATACCTGAAAAGCTCATTTAAGCTTATTTTCAGACTTTTATATAGCCACCTTATGGCTTCTTTCGGTTCAGGTATAATGCATTCTACGTGCTGGATAACTACGATTGACAAAAGGTCCACTGCCCAAAAACCGATCTTAGTTTTCCTATTATCAGGTTTGATAAAAAGAAATTTGCTTCACATTCAAATGATCGGGTCCATTTAATTCCATTATTACTACGCATGTGATACCTTATGGCCTCTTGAGTTACCATGTTCTTATTTGTCACTAATATTTGCTCCTTTCTCTGTATGTAGGAACGGATGTTCAAGTGTCATACAGGTTTCATACAGACCGAAAATTAGACTCAGAAAATTATAAAAATCTGGCGGCTAACTAGGTAGCATTTCGTCTGTCATTTTCAAATAGTTATAGCCAATCTGCATGTTCCTAAATAGCTCCAATAATCCACTATATATCAGCTTTGATTGGCGAAGTAACAAAGTTGGGTCAAAGGTTTATAGTGGGTTTGATTCACTCTGTTTATTCCTTCGGTATTGCTTCGTACAAACAAACTATTTATGCACTGAAGTATACCTTCGTGGAAATACCCACCTAAATTGTTAATAATATTAGATGCTTATGCAAGCTAATGAAAAAAACATACAATTTTGTGAAGCTGGAACTTTAACAACTGTATTTTCGTGTTTCAGATATCCATAGGATGGAACAAACAGATGCCCTGGAAATGATTAAAAAGGCAAAAGTTGATTTAATGTTCCAGTTTAGGCCGAAATATACATTCATGAAATTGTGAAAGAACCAGAAGGTGGTACTGAAAGTGACCAAAATATAATAATTTATGTTAACTTCTCTACTTGCAGGTTTACGTTTCGGTATTGACATGCTTCTGCGGTGGGTAGCAGGTAAAAATTCCAGCTCAACACTCATCTTTTTGTTATCTGTCTCTGCACAATCTATGCATCGTATAACCAAAGAATTCGAAATGAACCTTCGCAATGTGAAGGTAGAAATGTTTAGATCTTTAAAATGGAATCTTATACCACATCAATAAGTAATAACAAATAGTAATTTAATATTTGTTTCTGGTGTATAATTGATGGTCTTTTTATTGTAGGTCAATGTTTGACGGTATAAGAAGTCAACAGGAGAGCGCCGTGTGCAGGTACCCATTTGGTATTGTTCTGTCATAATTAACATATAATTCAAAAGATTAGTTATATTTGATTTAGTGAGGTGCAAAATAGTACTTTCTTGCCACTCAAGAAAGTACTTCGTGCTGAAACCTAGGCAATTTTGATTGTGTTGATTTTTTTTTTTTTTTTTTTTTTTTTTTTTTTTTTTTTTTTTTAATCATTTTTTCATTTTTTACCCTTAATGTGCTATGCCTAAATTATATGAGCATTTATTCAAGTTTCGATAACAATCCAAGAGTGTCAGACGACATGTTCAATTGCAACGAGTAACTAGCTAAATATGATTCTGATAATATGTAAATTGATCAAGTTTTACAGCTTATGATCTGTTGCAATACTATTGTTAGTTACTCTTACAGATGGTTTACTCACTTACTAGAATATAGGGGTGTTTGGTTATCGTATAAAGTCAGCAAGTGTCATTGTGTTTGAATTGGCAGGATAACTCAGGAAATGAATGGCCCCATGAAATTTCAATTACAGCTAGAGAAGGTACGGATGGAACTAACGAGATTTGGCACCAAGCTATCTCAATGGAAGACACTCTGTAAAATACAAAGTTAGAGTACTTTTTAAGGTAATATGGACTTGGAGGCTTTGACAAATTCTCATCATTTCAGTTTACGCTTCATTCAAAATTTATGAATAACAAGTTTCGCTAATGTGCCTACAGGGGTTTGTGTAGTGTTCGGTAAACAAGTTCACGGTACCAAGAACTACAAGCAAAACAGTGTGTAACGGGCATCTTGGAAATATCACTCTTTCAATATAGTGGTAATTATGTGTAGGCTTTTGCTAAAGGATAATTTCAGCATTCTTATATTTAGTCATACTTTATATGAAATTTGGTTTCCTGCATGTGAATTTGCTTTTTAGTTACATCTCTTCTTTAAGTGAGTTGAACAATACTGCTCCTTAGTTGCACAAAAAAAGGCCAACTTTCTACTTGAACAAAAATTATTCTGCTTTCTACTTAAAAAATACTATCTAATAATTAACGACATGAAACAACGGCCCGTCGCAACGCGACGGATCGGCGCCCTTCTAGTTACTATATATATAACGTTCCGGCAAAAACGACACCACTTTTGTCGTTTTGATTCCCGCTTCCTTTCGCTTAGCCCATTGCTGCTGTCCAGCCCAACATCTTAGCCTTTTTTATCACCACTTCTGATAAATCCACCGCCTGCATTCATTCATACTTATCTTCTCTGTCTCGAGCTTTTGACAAATCCACCGCCTCTTCATGTTTCCAGAATCTCTCTAAAACTATCGCCTTTTCCACAAGATCGAGTGGACGATTATTGGAAGTAGAAAACAAAGATGTTTAGGTTTCAAGTAAGTTTTTTTAGATTGTTCTGTTGTCGTTCCGTTTTTCTTTCTAAAGTTTCAGTTTTTGTGTTTTGTTTAAGGCTTGGTTATGATTAGGGTTAGAGAGTTGTTATAAAAAGGAGTGCTCATAGATGGGTCGGCTCTCTTTGCTTGAGGGAGGCGGCGGGGGTTATGGTGACTGAAGTTGACTTGGCCTCCGTCGGAGTTCGAGATGCTTTGTGACCATGTTCAAGAGGTAATTATGTATCCTAAAATTTATTTCCATCAAAATTGGAAAATTCTTTATTTTTTTCTATGTTTATGCAATAACATATACGGTTACTATGTATTACATGCTACAAGGATTGATGGGCGTACAAATATAATGAATTTCTTAACTAAAAGTAACAATGAAGCCATACGATTGAAGTGTAATTTTTAGTTGGATATTCTTGGTTTCTGTAAGATAGTTTTGTAAATCTTAATGCAAAATTTGTTGTAATTCCATCGCGGGTTAATTGCAGGTTGAATTTGCCCATATGAGAATGTTATAACTAGGAAACAAGAGAAAAGATAAAGAATGATAGAAATATGTGAGAATAAGTTGTGAAAACAATCGGTGATGAAATGAAAATTTTCAAGGTATATATTATTTTATATATGATTTATTGATGATTGACTGATTATTTTGGTATCGAATAGTATTGTTGTATAATGAATGTTGTTCTTCATATAGGCTATTCCATTTCTGCTTCATTCTAGGGAAGATTGTCATCACCTGATTTCACTACAGCTTAGTTTTTTCACTACGGTGTTATTTTAGGTGCGAATGAAGGGACAAAAGCGCGTTGTAGCAGGTTGCGCAAAAATGATAGCCAAAAACATTCCACGGTCCGAGGTTATTCAATCATTCACATTTACATATTGTATGCCCAGTTATTCGCACTGTTATTAAGGTTGTTGTATATATGGTAACAAATTAACTTCCAGTTATGCTAACCGTTGATATTTTATAGTTTTGGTAGATATGTAATTGCAAAAGGGAAGCGGTACCGCGCGAGTAGACGCGTCGTCTTACGTTTGTCAGCCAGCGGTAAGTTGCCTCATATTTTTTTATGCATTTAAGTTGCTGTAATATATATATATATATATATATATATATATATATATATATATATATATATATATATATATATATATATATATATATATATATATATGTTGCACTTTTCTTCATAATTAACATATATCTGATGCTTCGGATAATACTGATATGCTGAAGGCTGTTGATGTCAAAGGCATCAATAAAGGAACAGGAGAGGTTTGTGGTAGTTTACACGGGAGCAGTCAACATACATGTTCTACAGCCCGAGGTGATTGAAAAATTTTATTGTTAGTGAATTTCTATAGCTGACATCAGAATAGCAAACGCATACGTGCGCGCTCCCAAAAAATGCCTTACAATGACATTTCAGTGTGTTTTCTATGACTCTTTTTGTAAGAGAAAAGTGTGTATCTGATAATAATGAATGTTATCTGTGTCAGGTAATTAAGGGTTTAGTTGGGGCGATTTTCATTAGTGTCGGCGAAGGATATGTTGCTCTTGAAGGATGCTACTTTCCTTGGATTCGATAGTTCAACACAGTAAGTTTGCTCCGTTATCTATGATACATGTTTTATAAGTGAATGGTTCTTAGAAGAGTTTATACTTGGTTGTCTGCTTCAGTAAACTGACTATTGTCTAAAGTTGAAACATATTTGACGACGGCCTTTAGTTTTCGCAAAAATATATGTGACAAAAAAATTATATCCAACTAATCAATGCTTTCAGAATTTAGATGCATCATGATAATAACCAGAAATGTTGTAGGTGCGAAGTATAGATGTATACAAAGCGTTAAGACTTATTAATAAAATAATTTTGCATTTCTTGATGTGCGGCCAGAAACAAAGTTTAAAAAGATTACTAAAGTTATTTTCTTTCCCTCTAAGACCGCTAAACGAATTAGCAGTGAATTACTAAAGGCACGTGGGTTGTGATGTTGTTGTAGGTGTAGGCTCATCCTCTGGGCACGTGGCTTCCGTGTGATTTCAGGAATGGCTAAGCAGGGCTACAAACTGCGTTATATTTAGCGAGGTATTATTTACCGTGGCCACAATAAGAAACTGTATCTCATTTTTGAACATCGAGAAAACGTATTTACGTCACACAATGTCGCCGTCTTTTTCAACTTTATCAGAATGCGTAAAAATAAGACTGATCAAACAGTTTTTGAAACCTATACAATTGAAATATTTCATGTCAATTAGATGATTAAAGTTTAAACATATTTTCCTTAATGACTGTTTATTATCTTTCTTATGAACCATTGCAGAACTTTAGGTGAGCAGGAAGTGCGATCAAGAAGTGGTTTGTGTCTTTAAATGGAAGCAAAAGTGGGAAGCGGTGTTGTCGATCTTCACAGGATTACAGACCAGACATCACGCAGGCAAGACATTTGCTTGATTGTGTGCATTCCAAGGCAAAATTTATCATTATACATTCCTTGCTAAAGGTGTTATTCTCTGAAGTGTATGTGATGATTTGTCAAGGTAATGAAATGAAAATGATTACTTATTGGTTTTTTTCAACATTTTGTAAGAAAATGAAAATTGAACTACGAATTTAAAGCATTAGTGTCTATTAATGCCTTGGAATGTATCAACATTGGTTTTACTCATCAGTATGTAATACACAAACTTTTAGGTATGCTGTTGCATTTTGCGGTAGTAACCAAACGCAGAAATTTGCTGCAAAATTTGCGCCAAGCTGTAAACGACTATGCGTTTTTTGCGGTTCGTATAATCTTCTTACCCCCATACTGTGTAATGCCGTAATTCATAGATTGCGTAAATTTCTTTTGTTGCACATGGTTTTCTGGAATGACAGTATTCTGTCTGTGCCTTTCAGGATATGAGGTCCAAAGAAATGGCAACGGTATATATCAAAGGAAACCAAAGATGGCGCCTTTCAATGATAAACTGATACTCAAGCTTCCTATGGGATCAGCTGTTCCCACTAAGAAGATGTTGTTCCCACTAAGTAGAAGGTAATGAAATCATCTCCTTAATAGGAACAGTTGATTCTACAGGAACCTTGAATGTGACCTTACAGAAAGATAGTTACGTGATAATCACGACACAGCTGCTGATGTTACAAGATGTGACATCGCTAACTTAGAGGTAAATGCACATGTATTTTGAAAAGAAAAATACCAACACACATTTAATGTCACAAATTATTTTTTATATATCCCGGCCATTTAAACAATACATGCGCTGGGGCTTACCTTATACTGTTATTCTGATAATTGCTGCTGCTTTGGGAATGAGTGACAGACTGGAAGCAATTTGTGGTGGTTTACATGGAAAGAATACACAGAGAGATCGGCTTGGGTTTACTACATATATTTTTCTTTTTTCGTGTTTGCTGAGTTGGACAATAGGCCATGTGACGATCAGGTTAAGGCGACTGGGATTACTTTTGGAGCGGCATATCAGGTAAAGCTGATTTATCAATTTATATATCAAGATGATGGCCGGTCATACTTTACTAAAGAATCTAAGTGGGTTCGCTTGGACTATGCTATGACCGGCCATCACCTTGCTATTTCATTCATAGTTTAGTAAAGATTTTAACCTTTTTAGTGGTTTCTATTTTTGATTTCTAACTTTTAAAATTTGTATATGACAGAGTAACAGAAGAACCATCATGGATGATCCCTTCATCAGAAATTACATTGAAGATGTTCTGAATCAGAACTCAAGTGTTGCTGAAGTTGACCAAACACAGAATAATCATGATCCATTTCATGTGAAAGGTAACATCACTGACATACATGTCGGCATGTACACATACATACGTATATGTCTTTACTGAAACTATTATTGTTCAGGAGGTTAATGTGCCAGCGGCTGATGTGGAACAACTATTGGTCTCATTGCTAGTGGATAATCGAGTCGAGACCACATTCATCAAGTTAACTGGCTATTGTAGTGCGGTGACAGGTTAGATCTCATCTGCATAAGCTATTTTTGATGTTCAAAACCGAAAATTTTTTTGTCATTATTGGGTTGCTTCAATTTCCTGAGATTTTATCTTTTCATGAGCGTCTGTTATCTCACATTTGCATATTTTGTCCATTATGTCAACCTGGTAAACTTGGTATCTGAACACAAGGGTTGATGTGTTTTCAAGAGGGGTACATTGGTTGAATTGTGCATTTTGGCCTTTTGATGTTGATTTGGGGGTTTAGCTTTTAGTAGTCATGATGTGTTCTTGAGAAGTCATGCTCCTGCTGAGATTACTGTTAGTGTTAAAGTTTTTTCTAGCTGCACATACCTGTATGGCTAATTTAAATTTTGTCACGACCTTGCTAATAAATAGTTATGAATATTCCAATTTCGGTTTCTGGTGATGGGAAACATGTTTTAATGAAACGTATTTTACTTAAATTGTTTCTGAGCTAAAAACGGCGATGCCATTTTATATGATGTTTTCGTCATTGTTTTGTTTTTAAAAGAGCCAATATCTGATTGCCTGAAATTAAACTTTAATGTGTAGGTTCACAGTGTGCACTTCCATGTTACATTAACTAGCAGAAAGTTCTGTCAGAGACAAGAGGAGATGGGGGGTTTGGAGTTATTTTGGAATTATGATTTTAACTTTCTGAACAATGAGTGGCATCCTAATTCAGTAATTTCTGATCCTGATGATGTGGCAATGGCTACACATACTGTTTCCATAACTACTGGGCCAACGTGGAGGAAAGTCTTCAAATTGTTGAGCCAGAATTCTGAAAGAGAAACAAGCTGACAAGGTATATGTGCTGTTAACATACTCTTGAATTAAACTTTTTACATATATTGTTTCCTTTAAAAAAAAATATATATATAGAACAACTTACTGATATTATATAACATCTTATTCATTGTAATCTTGCCGAAATATAAATTATGAATGTTGGATACTTCTATCCTACACCAACTGCTTCATATTGGCATCTTGCACAAGTTTTCAATAACTGCACATATACTCAATAGTCTTGCTGTTAATATATTAATTAAACTATGGATTTGGACATATGTTTTGCGATTCAATATTGAAAAAGATAGGATACACTTATTTGGTTCAACATAAAATAAAAAAGTGCAATTAACAACGAAGTTAAACGATGCCCCGCCGCAACGCGGCGGCCCGTCGCCCACCTCGTTCTCAATAATATAACAGTTCCAGTGTAACCCTAAATCATTTAAACAAAACATCCGCCCCTTTTCATCTTATTTCATCAAAAACATTAACCAACCTTATATTCCATAAAAACAAAAACAATCCTTCCTCCCATTTCACTCCGTACGTAACCCAAATAACAACCACAAATCCAATGGCACTTATATCCATACCAAACAAACACCATTTGTATTTTTACATCACAAACCGAATAACCACACATGGTTATGGCTTCAAGATCTTGTTTAAAAGGTCCCAAGTAAGGTGTATTTTTTGTTGTTTGACTTTTTTTCTTGATACCTTTCGTAAATTAAAAAAAAAAAAAGTATAACTTTTCATAGATCTATGATGAGTGTTTTGTAAGATTTATAAAGATCATTTCATCTTGCTACTGAACACACTGAGATCTTTTTACTTGGATTGTATTTTTAGTTTATGTTCTTGTTTGTGCGAATATGTGGTAGTTGGAAGTTGTGGAGATGAGATTAGGATAGATTTTGTGAAGTTGGTTATTGTGTTAGACGTGGTTTGTGTCTTGTGGTACTTTTCTCTTTCATTTTTTGTTTTGTTTTACTTTGACCAATGAAGATTGCTACACATATGAGGTTATATGGGGTTATGCTAACCTTGTGGTTAGTCGTAATCTTGTAAGTTGTTGTAGCTGTTGTTGTGTGTTGGTTGATTTCGTTTCATTTTTATTTTCTTTTACCAATGAAGAACGTTTGACTATTTTGGCTGTAGTTTAACAACTATTCTAGCAAAGAATTAAAAAAATATTTGTGTGAGAGATATGAAATGGTTTGTAATATTTGTATATTTTGGGGAAGGGGTGGTTTGTAAATTGTGGTTAAATAAGTGTATATTTTGGTGAAGGGGTAAATTAAATTGGGTATTAATTGTATGTATTGAATAGTGTTTTTGTAGTTTTAGTTTTGTAAATTATGTTTTTTAACTTGTATTTACTTAAAAATCTATTTTAGGAAATCTTAGAAAATTAATAGGAGGGAAGTGTCAATATGCATTATAAGTAGTATAGATATAGTTCCCTTTTTAATCCTTTTTATCACAAAACTAACACATTTAACCCTCGTACCAATTTTATATGATCATACCTGGTCTTATTATGATTTCCAAAGCAACCCTTAAGTTTAATAATTTTCAAAACGCACCCTTATGGTTTTATTAAATCCATTCGATCCAAAATAAATTCCCAAAACACGAACCCTAAATCATGCAATCATTTTTCTAGGCATCCTTAAACATTAATTGAAGAAGAAAAATTGCAAAAACCCTAACCCTAAATCGAATTGATCCATTATTCATTTATTTTTATTTTTCTAAAATAGGTAAAATAGAAAACAATTACAAACGATTCATTGAGGCTTCAAATTCACAAGGACCCATTTTATTGGTGTTTTAAAATCATAATTAAATGTTAGAAAAATATAGTCAAGCATCCAAAAATTCAAAACAAGCCGAATGTAATTTAACATGTTTTTAGGGTTTACAAATTGTTTATTTTAATTTAGGCCATTATACAATGCATGATTTGATTTCTATAATTTTTACAGGTTATATGATATATAAGGAGTGATAAAAAATTATCCTTGGTGATATTGAACGTATAGAACAAGTATAAATATTTTCACTTACTCGGCAAAATATATACGATGCAAACAATTTCTCAAAGATCAAACCAAGCTTCCCCAATCACCACCAATATTTTTCCAGCCTTCCTTGCTTCTTACCATGTCCAGGAAAAATGCTAACCAACCCTCAAAAATTCGTATGGCCTTGAATGGATTTTTTTGTGTTTTTAGGGTTTTTGGAAAAGAAAGCATATGAATTATTTGCATCCGCCGATCCAAACCAATTGTGAGAATATTTTGGTGTGTTTTGTGTGGTGTGTGTCGAATTAGGGAAGGAGAGGAAGAAAAAAAGAGTATAAATTTTATGTTATGACAATTATGGAGTAATAAATGAGATTTGATGATAATTGATTTTTGATTGGTAACATTTTAGGAAGTTTTCAATCCCATTAAGGGGAATTCGGCCAAAATTGGGGGAGGGAGGTTAGACTTTATCCATTTTGTTAAAAATATACTTAGGTTATAATGTAGATTTTATTTTATAAGTTGTGTACAAGTTTTAAAGTTTTAAAGGGTTTTTTTTTTTTTTTTTTTTTTTTTTTTTTTTTTTTTTGGACCCTTTAAGTCACGCAACGTGCAAAATTTATTTCTTAGTACAAAATTTTATATTCTTTAGTTCTTTTGATGTTGTAGTAGCTTAAATGAAGTTTACTTGAAGTTACATGTTCATATTTGTGATCGTACGATAATCGTTTTTTAATTTAGGGTATCACACCCCGCAAAGGCGGAAATTCGAGGTGTAACGAAAATGGAATCGTCATAACACATGGTAATAACAATAGAGAATATACTAAGTGAACAAATAACCAAATGTCATAACGACTCCTGAACAAGCATGGAACTTGTGTCAAGGATAGTCGAAACATAACAACCATAATCATATAAAATCAAAGAGTCTCCCAAAACGGGTAAAAAAAAATATACCAAACAAAGTCATGATATCCAATACTAGAACAATATCTCAAAAGCCATAAAAGTAGTCCATAAAGATAAATGCCTAAGGTCTCTCACTAAACCATGCAAGTAATCAACTCCTTAAGCAGTTTTATTCTCTTCACCTGAAAATGATACTCGAAAATGTCAACATAATGTTGGTGAGTTCATGGGTTTAATGTAAACATAGTTTGCTATGCATAAATGTTTAGGACAAGTGTGCATATAATGAAATAGCATAGGGCAAGTAGCACAATATGAATCCTCCCAAATACCATCATAACACTCTTCATCTCCGAAAATGAGTATAACATGCAAGCCTACCAGCTGGAGCTAATACATAAGATAAGATCACACAGATATATGTCAAGTGGAAATGAATCCATGACATGAGATCACACAGATAAGATCACACAGATAACATTACTAATGCACCTAGCATAATCATAAGCACACAACTTGTCCAAATAAAATAAGATTTAGCACAGCATAAAATAGATTTGAGTATCATTCTCCCCCAAGGAAAGCATAAATAAAATGGGGCCACGAAAACTCACCTCGCAACCAAAAAGACAATGCCAAATCCAATATAGTGAATCACAAGGAATAAAACAAAGAATCTCGGCTACTCTTCCTTCAGAGGATCTACACAATATAGGTATCACACATTACTTAATAGACCATTTCTAAGTTTATTATAGTTTTTGGTTTAATATGTCATTTAGTAAAGTTTAGGGTAATAATTATAATTTATCAAAGTTTAAGGTTTAAATATGTCAAATATTTAACTTTAAGGTTTATATTGTAAATTACTATCAAAATGATCGTTTTAGGACTCCGTCATTCAAAAGTTATATTAACGTATTTACGACCTTATTTTTCTCTATGCACGACTCAAAATAATAAAGACCTATAATGGACTTCGACAAGTCATTAATTCCCGACTCTAACACCACCATGACACACACATCACACGACAAACCATTTTATATGTATTCAGCTCGCCTAACCAAACAAACTCATTACTACATATATATATACTTGCACACACGTATACCACACACTTTCACGTTTTAAAAAAAAAAAACTCTTCTAAACCAGTTTGTAAAATCCTGTTCTTAGACTTTATTTAATCCTCCAAAACTCACACAAAGACACCCCATTTGACAGCCGAAATAACGAAATATACACCCAAGAAATAACGAAACCAAAACAACCTAAAGCATGTTCCTATCTATATTAGATATACACATGCATACTCACACTAAATATATTACTCGGTTTGTAAATAAAGAAACACCACACCTGACCTTTGAATGAGATCCAAATTAATACAAGGTCCACCCCTTTTTCCAAATCTGATTCTCACACACTGTTTAATACATATTCAGATTTTAGTCATGACCTTGAGGACATACAAGTGTTCTAACGACCAACTATATACGCATGCATGTTAATTACTTCAAAACAGAAAACAGAAACACAGCTCAACATGTATAGGTTATTCAGTTTCATCATTTCAGATTTTAGGCGCATGCTAAAGATTCAAAATGAGTGTCTAAATGATCAGATCAAAGGCATATATATAAAACCCGCCTATTCGAGTGACTCAATAGGAACAAAGATCGAAGTATAAGTTTTAGTGTTGTTATGATTTCATGTGACATATATAGGTTTCATATTACACGTTTTATATGCACTATACCAGATATATTAACAACGAAACTCACACATGAACAATAGGAATGATAGGATATGATCAACTTCTCAACCCCCATGCACGCGATACCAACCCATGCTCTTTAACGAGACACACCCGATTCGAATTAAAGAGCACACATGCGAGACAACAACAAGTATCGCGAGACCAGAATTAAGACCAAACCACTTTCTTTTAGATTTATTACAGGTTCTAATTCGTATTCTTAGACCCACCTCGTATTCATGTTCGAATGAAAATAACAAAGAAATATATCAAACGTATTCGAAACGCAAAAACAGAATAGAGCTAGAGATCGACCATGTTATACATTTCGTTATTTCATGTGACCAGAACTTTTATGCCATAACATGTTCGTATTCAATTTTAACAATCAGATTAGTTTCAAAATTACATGTTATATATACGTCTATATGATCAGTTTCATGTCGCGAAGCAACAGAAGGATGAAGGTAGCTTATACCTTGGGTCTGAATGATGAGCGAAACGAGAACCAAAGAACCCAAAAACAGAAACCTTATTTGAACAAACACGAGAACCCTCGAACCCAATATCACCACGATCAACCACCACCTTGCCAAAACCAATCTGATTACCCCTGCTATATCGTCGTACCTTCTTGGATTTCTTGGAGAGAAAAATAGGCTACTGTCTATGTATGTGATTGTTTAGGGTTTATGTGAGAGTGGAAATGAGATATACAGTTTGTTATATAGAGAAATGGATGGGAAAAGTGGGCAGAATACTGCCGAGTCTTAAGGATGAATGGTAGACCAACTTTTTTTAAAAATATCTGTATATCACAATACTTTAGTTTATATTATGTACAAGTTACAATTTATTTTGGTCCTTAATGATATGTACAGACACTTAGCATGAGCTTAAGATATATATATAACTTATAGAATTTAACTTAAGTTAATAGACATAATGTGTACACCCAAGTGAATACACGTGTAGAGTTTATTTTCTTAGTATCTTTTATTTGCTTAGACGTTTAGGTTATAATATAGTAAAAAAAATAAATATCGAATGAAAACTAAATCTCACTTGTGTACATTTTATGTTTATTATATTAAGGCTCGGAAAATAAGGCGTGACTTAAAGAACTTAGGTATAATAGATGCTAGATCGGATAGAGATTGACTAACCGGAATGTGAGGGTTCTCACATAGGGCTTTTTTTGTAACCGTACACAATAGGGCATTTTGGTAATTTAAAAATGTTATGAAAATGTGGGTTTTACAAGCAGTATGGTTGAAGATGTTGTTGGAAGAGCTCGGGCACGAACAAGATAAAATTACTCTATTCTGTGACAATCAGAGCGCCTTGTATCTGGCAAGGAATTCAGCATTTCATTCAAAGACAAAGCTTATAAGAGTTCAATATCACTTCGTTCGTGAGAAAGTGGAAGAAGGAACCGTGGATATGCAGAAAATTCATACTGATGATAACGTGGCAGATTATCTAACGAGAGCAATCAACAGTGACAAGTTTATATGGTGCCAATCCTCATGCGGCCTAGCGGAAACGTAAGCAACCTGAAAGTGCAAGGAAGGATAACGATGTGAAGATTGATTGGGCTTCAATCGAATCTTCAAGTGGGAGATTGTTAAATGTAGCAAAAAATGTAGATACCATGGATACAAAGATTTGATGAGAATCTAATCTTCTAATTGCCTTGCAACTTGGATGGCAACTTGGATTATGATTGTCATGGATGATGTCATGGTTCAAGATGGTCTTGTGTAATAGAAGAGAGTTTAGTATTTCCTAGTTACAAGAGATATAAATTGTATTATCCTTGTAACTGGAGAAAAGGTGTAACTCCTAGTTTACATTGTGAACCGTATCTTTCCTTACCCGTGGTTTTTACCCTGTTGGGGTTTTCCACGTTATATCCGTGTGTCATCTTTTATTAGCATTTCATAATTTAGTTGCGGGTTTGCTTCAGTCCGGTGTCACTTTTCTCAGCAACAACGTTGATTTTGTTTTGTTTTTAATTGCAAGCTCAACAAATGGAATGATTTGGGCGTGTGTAGGAAAAGTCTGGTAGGTTGACCTCAAAAGTCAACAAAATCAACTCCTGTATGCCAATAAAGATTTTTATCAGTTGTTCATGGAAAAGTGAATTACTTTGGCTTTTGAGGTCGAATTTGCTAGTATTCAACTTAAAACTTGTAGCATGTCATGAAATGTTAGAGAAAAATAAATGTTTACTTAATTTAAATCCATCGCAAATGCTACAGATGAAAAGATGTTGGTGTAGACTAGAGTATTAGCCTTGTAATATTTGAAAAAATAACAATGGTAGGTTTGACATCAAAAGTCAACAAAAAGCTTCTGAACTTGTGCTAATAAAGCTCTTTGTTCTGTAAATTAACTTGATATAAGGGACCAAGCTGAAGGACTTTGTTGCATCTATGAACAGGGACGAGAAGTTCCAATCTGAAATTGCAAAGATTCAGGGCGAGGTTGAGGAGTACGCAAAACAATTCCCAACAATCGGGTTTGAGAAGGAAACAATGAAGTACAAAAACTGAAGATGATTATTGCTTCACATAGAAGTTCAAACAAACTAACAAAGTAACAGCTTTTGCTGATCGTGGGTTTGTGTAAGATGGATGTTGTTAATGGTTTTTCACTTTTTTGTTCCGATAAGCAATATAATTCGTTTGTTCTTGAATTGTGTCACACGTACAGTAATAAATGCAAGCACTAGAAAAATGAATACGGCTACGTCTATAGTTTTATTCTTATCATATCTTTTTAGTTTTGTGGTACATACAAAGACGGTTGACGTCTATAGTCTTATCTTTGTTAATGCTTTAATGTAACACATTTATACACGTGGATTTCATTTTTCTGGTAGATCATATATATTTTTTGTACTGCATAATATTTTAACCAATTGTCCCTATGTGTAGACGAAATATAGTCCAGATTAACTCTATTTGCTGGTAAAAAAAGATTTAACATTGATGATTGGATGAGCCAATCATATTGATTGCATGCTATAAGCATCATTGATCTAATTTCAATATTACTCTCTCCGTCTTAAAATTATAGTCCACATTTCCTTTTTAGGATATCTCAAAATATTGTTCACTTTTTATTTTATTTTATTTATTTATTTATTTTTTATTTTTTTTTCAAGTAAAAACTAGAGAATGTATTAGGAGAATATTCTCTTTTAATGGTTGAGATTTATAATGACCCATTGTTATTAAACTTTGTAATTTCTCTCTCATGACAATAATTTTGAAACGGATGGAGTAATATATTTTGTTTACATTTGTTTGCAAGGACGTGACATAAGTCATGTACCCAAAGCAATAGGCATGGCGAAGTCTACCGAGGCATCACTTGCCCTTTTAACACATTGATAGTGGTTGCTTTGGAAATCATACAAGGAAACGCATATAGGATAGAAGAATGTTTAAAGTATAGTTCGTTAACACTGATTTAAGTAGTTGTAAATCCTAACCTATATATAAAACACACCTCTAAGATATTTTAAGTATTTTGATACATATTTGGGTGTTTTTGTATGTTTTGGCAGCTCAGATTGGTATAAAATGATGAGTATTTACACACTCATCAAATATACCAAAAGTCAAATTCCAAAATGTAACCATATCAAAGGTGCAATGTGAAGTCTCAAATGAAAAGGTTGAATATCAACAGTCCAATATAAAATAGGCAATTAATATAGAAGAGAGATAAGGTCATGAGAGATAAAATCGTTGCACTCTTGCTGAAAGAGTGCGGAATAACTGTACCTTCGCCGAAACACGCAAAACCAAGATCAAACAAAAGAAGAAAGATCACTCCCGCTTCACCGGGCCTAGAAGAATGTGAAAACGGATCATGAAGAGTTCAACTTTACTTACATTACCTCTTTTGTTTATCTTTCCATTTTAGCAGCTTTCTATATTTAGCAGCTTTCTATTTTAGGCATCTTTCTATTTTAAGTAACTTTCCATATTTAGTATATTTCCATTTTAGGTAGTTCAAACATTTTAGAAGGCTTTCTATTTTTAGTAAGTTTCCTTATTAAGAAGGTTTCCCATTTTAGAAGTTTCCGTAAATAATACTTTTCAAAAATAGCAGGTTTCCATAATTAGCAAGCAGGTCCTTCCAAAATTAACAAGTTTCCAATTATATACATATTTAATATGATTAGCTTTATTATTTTATAAAGTTTTCATACTTATATGTGTTAACGATTTCAATTTATAAGAGTTTTCAAGATTAGGGTTTCATAATAACAACTTCCATAATTAGGGTTTAAATATGCCAAATAAACAAGTTAAGGGTCAAAAGTAAAAATATACATATTATAACACATATATACAGATCACATAAGTCAAATATGCCAAAATTACACTTTACACCCTTAGGTTTCCAAAGGTTACAATTTAAGCCTTTAATTAATCAATTTACCATATTTAAACCATTAACCTAAATGATTAATACATAAGCCACATATCTATACAAAAATTTCATAAACAACCCCTACACTTAATTTCAGTTGTGATATGCATAAATATTCCATATTTACATTTTTAGTCCCTCTAGTTATCATATTTACAATTTAAATCTTTTTATTATCAAAATTTCATACAAGTCCATTTAATTATCAAATTGACATCCTTAGCCCCTCAATATAATTATTTCCTGATTAGACACTCAGTTTTTAGAAATTTACAAAAATGGTCCCTCTATTTTAAATAAAATGCAATTCTATTTAATAATTATACTAGCAGGTTACCCGCGCGTTGCGGCGGCGGGTATCCTGTGATTGAAAATTTTGGCGAAAAATATTTTGCTATTATATGTTTACCGTGACAATAACTTTATAGAAAAATAGATTTTTTTTGTATTATCGTTAAACAATAATAAGAAAACACAATATTTACATGGTTCAAATATTTTCCTACATGGCAAACGTTGCAATGGGATTTGATACTCCTTTTTTGAATTCTATGACAGAATAACCTTATAAAGATTAAGACTCACAACATTTTATGCCAAGTTAAAAAGAGAAGAACAAGATGTCATAACTATCTTACATGTACTTTTTAATTATTTTCTAATAAATCTGAATCTTCATAAGCGTAGGCTTCTTGCTTCTTTTAAATTTGATAGGCCCAATTTCGTATAGTGCTATGGCAGCCCAAAAAAAAAACTTTAACCTTAAATTAAAAACTGATAGGCCCAATACTTACTAATCTCAAATTAATATATATATTAAAAGGCGTTTGATACGGCGTCGTGTCATCTCCTGGGCTCCCGCTTTTTTTTGGGCTGGTACATGTCTGATCCAACGTCGTCTTTGACCCAAAGCTTTCCACCGCCTTTAAAATATATACCACTCACAGATAACTCCGGAATATTCAGGAGTACTTTTTCTTGCATCGCTGACTTCTACACGGAGGTTGTTGGTTGTTGTTCCGGCGAAAACTCATCAAAAAGGTGTGTACATACTTTGGGTTATAAGTGCCAAGCTTACGTAGTCTACTATGTTTTTTTGTTAATAGGGTTAACTCAATATATGAACAGGAGCCGATTGTCGCCGGGACAATTTCGCACCGGCCTTTGAATCTGGCTTCGAGGTAATTTTTAAAGCATGTTTGATTTCATGTTATTGGATTTCATCAATTTGATTTTGTTGTGTTTTGAGTTTTTGGGTGATGTTTAGAATTGTTAATTAAAACGGGTTAATTAACCCATTTTTTAAGATGACATGTTAATGGGGAATAAAGATTAAGGGTATTTGGCTTATTTTTATGATTTGTGATTTGTGATTGTGGTAAGTTTGTTATCATGGGTGTTTGTTAAACCTTATTTATAGACTCATGAGCTTAGGCTGATTTGATTTTGGCTTATATTCCATAAGCCAAAAGTTTTCACCTTATTTTCAGACTTATAGCTAGCTTATATAAGGCCATGAATCTCAAAATAAGCTAAAGAAGTTGGCCTTATAAAACATGAGCCGAAATGAAATAGGCTAAAACAAAGACCCTGTATAAGCCCATAAGTTCTAATATGAGCCAAAAAAATATCGCTTATAAAACATAAGGCGAAAGTATATAAGCCAATAAATAATCTTAAACAAACAAACCCAGGCCAGAAAATTTGTGCTTATGAAATATAAGCCGAAGTCACATAAGCTCATCAGGTATGGGGGTTTAGCTTGCTGTTATTGCATTCTACTAAACTTGGGCGGGTTGGGTAACGGGTCAATAAATGTGAAGGCCACAATGGGTCAAGTACATGTGCATCACCTGTACTTCTAACTGCTGCCGCTATTGCAGTTTGTTGCTGCTGACGTCAGGTTTAGGTGAGAAGTTCTTTATACTTTGGTGATTTTCCATGTAAGCAAAACACCTTACATAAGCCATGACAATGGACGTGATAGTAGTTGTAGCCATTGCAGAAGTCGACAGTTACATAATATAGGATGCTAATCCAAAAAAACTAATAAGTTTGTTTTCCTAATGTTTTCAACCGCTAACTGATATAATTACTGTATGTAGGAACAACATGGGAATATTCTAAGAAACATGGAAAAGAACGAGTCTTGACTTACACTGAAAGAATATAAGTCGATGACCGATACATTTCAGGTGTGTTAAATACTCTAAATTTATCAATTAATAATCTCCTTATAAGAAATTTTAAATAAACTTACTATACCCATTGTATGATCTTGCAGCCTACTGTTATTACAAACAGATTTGCTTTAGCTTATTTTAAAAAGCATAAGCAAATCTGTTTGGAGCATGCTGCAATTCCTGATATAAGAGGAGAAAAGGGTATTTAGTTGGGTACCAATCTTTATGGCAGATGTTAATTGTATAAATTAAATGGCGTTTGAAACGACGCCGTGTCATGCATTGGGCTCCCGCCTTTTTTTTGGGCTAACTGGCCTACTACTCATACATCACCTCCGATCCATTGTGCGTTGGTGGTGCAAAACATATACATTTTCACTGATACAATGGGTCAATTTGGATTTCATTATATCCCCAACGGAACTAAAGTGACAAAATTTTTGCTCTAAACCCTTTGCCTAAATATGTGCGACTCTGATTTTATACCACATTCTATTTATTGTAATAACAGGTAGCTCAATCTATAACTTGCGTTTGCAGGGTTCAGCTCATAGCTCACGGATGAATGCAATCGAGTCCTACAAGGCAATGTCACGAAACTGCCATACTCGAAGACCATGCTATACATGAACAGAAAAGGGGGAAAAAATTCTACAAGTTTTCTACTTACATACCTGAAAAGCTCATTTAAGCTTATTTTCAGACTTTTATATAGCCACCTTATGGCTTCTTTCGGTTCAGGTATGATGCATTCTACGTGCTGGATAACTACGATTGACAAAAGGTCCACTGCCCAAAAACCGATCTTAGTTTTCCTATTATCAGGTTTGATAAAAAGAAATTTGCTTCACATTCAAATGATCGGGTCCATTTAATTCCATTATTACTACGCATGTGATACCTTATGGCCTCTTGAGTTACCATGTTCTTATTTGTCACTAATATTTGCTCCTTTCTCTGTATGTAGGAACGGATGTTCAAGTGTCATACAGGTTTCCTACAGATCGAAAATTAGACTCAGAAAATTATAAAAATCTGGCGGCTAACTAGGTAGCATTTCGTCTGTCATTTTCAAATAGTTATAGCCAATCTGCATGTTCCTAAATAGCTCCAATAATCCACTATATATCAGCTTTGATTGGCGAAGTAACAAAGTTGGGTCAAAGGTTTATAGTGGGTTTGATTCACTCTGTTTATTCCTTCGGTATTGCTTCGTACAAACAAACTATTTATGCACTGAAGTATACCTTCGTGGAAATACCCACCTAAATTGTTAATAATATTAGATGCTTATGCAAGCTAATGAAAAAAACATACAATTTTGTGAAGCTGGAACTTTAACAACTGTATTTTCGTGTTTCAGATATCCATAGGATGGAACAAACAGATGCCCTGGAAATGATTAAAAAGGCAAAAGTTGATTTAATGTTCCAGTTTAGGCCGAAATATACATTCATGAAATTGTGAAAGAACCAGAAGGTGGTACTGAAAGTGACCAAAATATAATAATTTATGTTAACTTCTCTACTTGCAGGTTTACGTTTCGGTATTGACATGCTTCTGCGGTGGGTGGCAGGTAAAAATTCCAGCTCAACACTCATCTTTTTGTTATCTGTCTCTGCACAATCTATGCATCGTATAACCAAAGAATTCGAAATGAACCTTCGCAATGTGAAGGTAGAAATGTTTAGATCTTTAAAATGGAATCTTATACCACATCAATAAGTAATAACAAATAGTAATTTAATATTTGTTTCTGGTGTATAATTGATGGTCTTTTTATTGTAGGTCAATGTTTGACGGTATAAGAAGTCAACAGGAGAGCGCCGTGTGCAGGTACCCATTTGGTATTGTTCTGTCATAATTAACATATAATTCAAAAGATTAGTTATATTTGATTTAGTGAGGTGCAAAATAGTACTTTCTTGCCACTCAAGAAAGTACTTCGTGCTGAAACCTAGGCAATTTTGATTGTGTTGATTTTTTTTTTTTTTTTTTTTTTTTTTTTTTTTTTTTTTTTTTAATCATTTTTTCATTTTTTACCCTTAATGTGCTATGCCTAAATTATATGAGCATTTATTCAAGTTTCGATAACAATCCAAGAGTGTCAGACGACATGTTCAATTGCAACGAGTAACTAGCTAAATATGATTCTGATAATATGTAAATTGATCAAGTTTTACAGCTTATGATCTGTTGCAATACTATTGTTAGTTACTCTTACAGATGGTTTACTCACTTACTAGAATATAGGGGTGTTTGGTTGTCGTATAAAGTCAGCAAGTGTCATTGTGTTTGAATTGGCAGGATAACTCAGGAAATGAATGGCCCCATGAAATTTCAATTACAGCTAGAGAAGGTACGGATGGAACTAACGAGATTTGGCACCAAGCTATCTCAATGGAAGACACTCTGTAAAATACAAAGTTAGAGTACTTTTTAAGGTAATATGGACTTGGAGGCTTTGACAAATTCTCATCATTTCAGTTTACGCTTCATTCAAAATTTATGAATAACAAGTTTCGCTAATGTGCCTACAGGGGTTTGTGTAGTGTTCGGTAAACAAGTTCACGGTACCAAGAACTACAAGCAAAACAGTGTGTAACGGGCATCTTGGAAATATCACTCTTTCAATATAGTGGTAATTATGTGTAGGCTTTTGCTAAAGGATAATTTCAGCATTCTTATATTTAGTCATACTTTATATGAAATTTGGTTTCCTGCATGTGAATTTGCTTTTTAGTTACATCTCTTCTTTAAGTGAGTTGAACAATACTGCTCCTTAGTTGCACAAAAAAAGGCCAACTTTCTACTTGAACAAAAATTATTCTGCTTTCTACTTAAAAAATACTATCTAATAATTAACGACATGAAACAACGGCCCGTCGCAACGCGACGGATCGGCGCCCTTCTAGTTACTATATATATAACGTTCCGGCAAAAACGACACCACTTTTGTCGTTTTGATTCCCGCTTCCTTTCGCTTAGCCCATTGCTGCTGTCCAGCCCAACATCTTAGCCTTTTTTATCACCACTTCTGATAAATCCACCGCCTGCATTCATTCATACTTATCTTCTCTGTCTCGAGCTTTTGACAAATCCACCGCCTCTTCATGTTTCCAGAATCTCTCTAAAACTATCGCCTTTTCCACAAGATCGAGTGGACGATTATTGGAAGTAGAAAACAAAGATGTTTAGGTTTCAAGTAAGTTTTTTTAGATTGTTCTGTTGTCGTTCCGTTTTTCTTTCTAAAGTTTCAGTTTTTGTGTTTTGTTTAAGGCTTGGTTATGATTAGGGTTAGAGAGTTGTTATAAAAAGGAGTGCTCATAGATGGGTCGGCTCTCTTTGCTTGAGGGAGGCGGCGGGGGTTATGGTGACTGAAGTTGACTTGGCCTCCGTCGGAGTTCGAGATGCTTTGTGACCATGTTCAAGAGGTAATTATGTATCCTAAAAATTATTTCCATCAAAATTGGAAAATTCTTTATTTTTTTCTATGTTTATGCAATAACATATACGGTTACTATGTATTACATGCTACAAGGATTGATGGGCGTACAAATATAATGAATTTCTTAACTAAAAGTAACAATGAAGCCATACGATTGAAGTGTAATTTTTAGTTGGATATTCTTGGTTTCTGTAAGATAGTTTTGTAAATCTTAATGCAAAATTTGTTGTAATTCCATCGCGGGTTAATTGCAGGTTGAATTTGCCCATATGAGAATGTTATAACTAGGAAACAAGAGAAAAGATAAAGAATGATAGAAATATGTGAGAATAAGTTGTGAAAACAATCGGTGATGAAATGAAAATTTTCAAGGTATATATTATTTTATATATGATTTATTGATGATTGACTGATTATTTTGGTATCGAATAGTATTGTTGTATAATGAATGTTGTTCTTCGTATAGGCTATTCCATTTCTGCTTCATTCTAGGGAAGATTGTCATCACCTGATTTCACTACAGCTTAGTTTTTTCACTACGGTGTTATTTTAGGTGCGAATGAAGGGACAAAAGCGCGTTGTAGCAGGTTGCGCAAAAATGATAGCCAAAAACATTCCACGGTCCGAGGTTATTCAATCATTCACATTTACATATTGTATGCCCAGTTATTCGCACTGTTATTAAGGTTGTTGTATATATGGTAACAAATTAACTTCCAGTTATGCTAACCGTTGATATTTTATAGTTTTGGTAGATATGTAATTGCAAAAGGGAAGCGGTACCGCGCGAGTAGACGCGTCGTCTTACGTTTGTCAGCCAGCGGTAAGTTGCCTCATATTTTTTTATGCATTTAAGTTGCTGTAATATATATATATATATATATATATATATATATATATATATATATATATATATATATATGTTGCACTTTTCTTCATAATTAACATATATCTGATGCTTCGGATAATACTGATATGCTGAAGGCTGTTGATGTCAAAGGCATCAATAAAGGAACAGGAGAGGTTTGTGGTAGTTTACACGGGAGCAGTCAACATACATGTTCTACAGCCCGAGGTGATTGAAAAATTTTATTGTTAGTGAATTTCTATAGCTGACATCAGAATAGCAAACGCATACGTGCGCGCTCCCAAAAAATGCCTTACAATGACATTTCAGTGTGTTTTCTATGACTCTTTTTGTAAGAGAAAAGTGTGTATCTGATAATAATGAATGTTATCTGTGTCAGGTAATTAAGGGTTTAGTTGGGGCGATTTTCATTAGTGTCGGCGAAGGATATGTTGCTCTTGAAGGATGCTACTTTCCTTGGATTCGATAGTTCAACACAGTAAGTTTGCTCCGTTATCTATGATACATGTTTTATAAGTGAATGGTTCTTAGAAGAGTTTATACTTGGTTGTCTGCTTCAGTAAACTGACTATTGTCTAAAGTTGAAACATATTTGACGACGGCCTTTAGTTTTCGCAAAAATATATGTGACAAAAAAATTATATCCAACTAATCAATGCTTTCAGAATTTAGATGCATCATGATAATAACCAGAAATGTTGTAGGTGCGAAGTATAGATGTATACAAAGCGTTAAGACTTATTAATAAAATAATTTTGCATTTCTTGATGTGCGGCCAGAAACAAAGTTTAAAAAGATTACTAAAGTTATTTTCTTTCCCTCTAAGACCGCTAAACGAATTAGCAGTGAATTACTAAAGGCACGTGGGTTGTGATGTTGTTGTAGGTGTAGGCTCATCCTCTGGGCACGTGGCTTCCGTGTGATTTCAGGAATGGCTAAGCAGGGCTACAAACTGCGTTATATTTAGCGAGGTATTATTTACCGTGGCCACAATAAGAAACTGTATCTCATTTTTGAACATCGAGAAAACGTATTTACGTCACACAATGTCGCCGTCTTTTTCAACTTTATCAGAATGCGTAAAAATAAGACTGATCAAACAGTTTTTGAAACCTATACAATTGAAATATTTCATGTCAATTAGATGATTAAAGTTTAAACATATTTTCCTTAATGACTGTTTATTATCTTTCTTATGAACCATTGCAGAACTTTAGGTGAGCAGGAAGTGCGATCAAGAAGTGGTTTGTGTCTTTAAATGGAAGCAAAAGTGGGAAGCGGTGTTGTCGATCTTCACAGGATTACAGACCAGACATCACGCAGGCAAGACATTTGCTTGATTGTGTGCATTCCAAGGCAAAATTTATCATTATACATTCTTTGCTAAAGGTGTTATTCTCTGAAGTGTATGTGATGATTTGTCAAGGTAATGAAATGAAAATGATTACTTATTGGTTTTTTTCAACATTTTGTAAGAAAATGAAAATTGAACTACGAATTTAAAGCATTAGTGTCTATTAATGCCTTGGAATGTATCAACATTGGTTTTACTCATCAGTATGTAATACACAAACTTTTAGGTATGCTGTTGCATTTTGCGGTAGTAACCAAACGCAGAAATTTGCTGCAAAATTTGCGCCAAGCTGTAAACGACTATGCGTTTTTTGCGGTTCGTATAATCTTCTTACCCCCA
The DNA here is from genome assembly GCA_030686995.1 of Artemisia argyi. Classification (NCBI taxonomy): domain Eukaryota; kingdom Viridiplantae; phylum Streptophyta; class Magnoliopsida; order Asterales; family Asteraceae; genus Artemisia; species Artemisia argyi. The sequence continues at coordinate 230,572,610 of CM060701.1, forward strand.
TACTGTGTAATGCCGTAATTCATAGATTGCGTAAATTTCTTTTGTTGCACATGGTTTTCTGGAATGACAGTATTCTGTCTGTGCCTTTCAGGATATGAGGTCCAAAGAAATGGCAACGGTATATATCAAAGGAAACCAAAGATGGCGCCTTTCAATGATAAACTGATACTCAAGCTTCCTATGGGATCAGCTGTTCCCACTAAGAAGATGTTGTTCCCACTAAGTAGAAGGTAATGAAATCATCTCCTTAATAGGAACAGTTGATTCTACAGGAACCTTGAATGTGACCTTACAGAAAGATAGTTACGTGATAATCACGACACAGCTGCTGATGTTACAAGATGTGACATCGCTAACTTAGAGGTAAATGCACATGTATTTTGAAAAGAAAAATACCAACACACATTTAATGTCACAAATTATTTTTTATATATCCCGGCCATTTAAACAATACATGCGCTGGGGCTTACCTTATACTGTTATTCTGATAATTGCTGCTGCTTTGGGAATGAGTGACAGACTGGAAGCAATTTGTGGTGGTTTACATGGAAAGAATACACAGAGAGATCGGCTTGGGTTTACTACATATATTTTTCTTTTTTCGTGTTTGCTGAGTTGGACAATAGGCCATGTGACGATCAGGTTAAGGCGACTGGGATTACTTTTGGAGCGGCATATCAGGTAAAGCTGATTTATCAATTTATATATCAAGATGATGGCCGGTCATACTTTACTAAAGAATCTAAGTGGGTTCGCTTGGACTATGCTATGACCGGCCATCACCTTGCTATTTCATTCATAGTTTAGTAAAGATTTTAACCTTTTTAGTGGTTTCTATTTTTGATTTCTAACTTTTAAAATTTGTATATGACAGAGTAACAGAAGAACCATCATGGATGATCCCTTCATCAGAAATTACATTGAAGATGTTCTGAATCAGAACTCAAGTGTTGCTGAAGTTGACCAAACACAGAATAATCATGATCCATTTCATGTGAAAGGTAACATCACTGACATACATGTCGGCATGTACACATACATACGTATATGTCTTTACTGAAACTATTATTGTTCAGGAGGTTAATGTGCCAGCGGCTGATGTGGAACAACTATTGGTCTCATTGCTAGTGGATAATCGAGTCGAGACCACATTCATCAAGTTAACTGGCTATTGTAGTGCGGTGACAGGTTAGATCTCATCTGCATAAGCTATTTTTGATGTTCAAAACCGAAATTTTTTTTGTCATTATTGGGTTGCTTCAATTTCCTGAGATTTTATCTTTTCATGAGCGTCTGTTATCTCACATTTGCATATTTTGTCCATTATGTCAACCTGGTAAACTTGGTATCTGAACACAAGGGTTGATGTGTTTTCAAGAGGGGTACATTGGTTGAATTGTGCATTTTGGCCTTTTGATGTTGATTTGGGGGTTTAGCTTTTAGTAGTCATGATGTGTTCTTGAGAAGTCATGCTCCTGCTGAGATTACTGTTAGTGTTAAAGTTTTTTCTAGCTGCACATACCTGTATGGCTAATTTAAATTTTGTCACGACCTTGCTAATAAATAGTTATGAATATTCCAATTTCGGTTTCTGGTGATGGGAAACATGTTTTAATGAAACGTATTTTACTTAAATTGTTTCTGAGCTAAAAACGGCGATGCCATTTTATATGATGTTTTCGTCATTGTTTTGTTTTTAAAAGAGCCAATATCTGATTGCCTGAAATTAAACTTTAATGTGTAGGTTCACAGTGTGCACTTCCATGTTACATTAACTAGCAGAAAGTTCTGTCAGAGACAAGAGGAGATGGGGGGTTTGGAGTTATTTTGGAATTATGATTTTAACTTTCTGAACAATGAGTGGCATCCTAATTCAGTAATTTCTGATCCTGATGATGTGGCAATGGCTACACATACTGTTTCCATAACTACTGGGCCAACGTGGAGGAAAGTCTTCAAATTGTTGAGCCAGAATTCTGAAAGAGAAACAAGCTGACAAGGTATATGTGCTGTTAACATACTCTTGAATTAAACTTTTTACATATATTGTTTCCTTTAAAAAAAAATATATATATAGAACAACTTACTGATATTATATAACATCTTATTCATTGTAATCTTGCCGAAATATAAATTATGAATGTTGGATACTTCTATCCTACACCAACTGCTTCATATTGGCATCTTGCACAAGTTTTCAATAACTGCACATATACTCAATAGTCTTGCTGTTAATATATTAATTAAACTATGGATTTGGACATATGTTTTGCGATTCAATATTGAAAAAGATAGGATACACTTATTTGGTTCAACATAAAATAAAAAAGTGCAATTAACAACGAAGTTAAACGATGCCCCGCCGCAACGCGGCGGCCCGTCGCCCACCTCGTTCTCAATAATATAACAGTTCCAGTGTAACCCTAAATCATTTAAACAAAACATCCGCCCCTTTTCATCTCATTTCATCAAAAACATTAACCAACCTTATATTCCATAAAAACAAAAACAATCCTTCCTCCCATTTCACTCCGTACGTAACCCAAATAACAACCACAAATCCAATGGCACTTATATCCATACCAAACAAACACCATTTGTATTTTTACATCACAAACCGAATAACCACACATGGTTATGGCTTCAAGATCTTGTTTAAAAGGTCCCAAGTAAGGTGTATTTTTTGTTGTTTGACTTTTTTTCTTGATACCTTTCGTAAATTAAAAAAAAAAAAGTATAACTTTTCATAGATCTATGATGAGTGTTTTGTAAGATTTATAAAGATCATTTCATCTTGCTACTGAACACACTGAGATCTTTTTACTTGGATTGTATTTTTAGTTTATGTTCTTGTTTGTGCGAATATGTGGTAGTTGGAAGTTGTGGAGATGAGATTAGGATAGATTTTGTGAAGTTGGTTATTGTGTTAGACGTGGTTTGTGTCTTGTGGTACTTTTCTCTTTCATTTTTTGTTTTGTTTTACTTTGACCAATGAAGATTGCTACACATATGAGGTTATATGGGGTTATGCTAACCTTGTGGTTAGTCGTAATCTTGTAAGTTGTTGTAGCTGTTGTTGTGTGTTGGTTGATTTCGTTTCATTTTTATTTTCTTTTACCAATGAAGAACGTTTGACTATTTTGGCTGTAGTTTAACAACTATTCTAGCAAAGAATTAAAAAAATATTTGTGTGAGAGATATGAAATGGTTTGTAATATTTGTATATTTTGGGGAAGGGGTGGTTTGTAAATTGTGGTTAAATAAGTGTATATTTTGGTGAAGGGGTAAATTAAATTGGGTATTAATTGTATGTATTGAATAGTGTTTTTGTAGTTTTAGTTTTGTAAATTATGTTTTTTAACTTGTATTTACTTAAAAATCTATTTTAGGAAATCTTAGAAAATTAATAGGAGGGAAGTGTCAATATGCATTATAAGTAGTATAGATATAGTTCCCTTTTTAATCCTTTTTATCACAAAACTAACACATTTAACCCTCGTACCAATTTTATATGATCATACCTGGTCTTATTATGATTTCCAAAGCAACCCTTAAGTTTAATAATTTTCAAAACGCACCCTTATGGTTTTATTAAATCCATTCGATCCAAAATAAATTCCCAAAACACGAACCCTAAATCATGCAATCATTTTTCTAGGCATCCTTAAACATTAATTGAAGAAGAAAAATTGCAAAAACCCTAACCCTAAATCGAATTGATCCATTATTCATTTATTTTTATTTTTCTAAAATAGGTAAAATAGAAAACAATTACAAACGATTCATTGAGGCTTCAAATTCACAAGGACCCATTTTATTGGTGTTTTAAAATCATAATTAAATGTTAGAAAAATATAGTCAAGCATCCAAAAATTCAAAACAAGCCGAATGTAATTTAACATGTTTTTAGGGTTTACAAATTGTTTATTTTAATTTAGGCCATTATACAATGCATGATTTGATTTCTATAATTTTTACAGGTTATATGATATATAAGGAGTGATAAAAAATTATCCTTGGTGATATTGAACGTATAGAACAAGTATAAATATTTTCACTTACTCGGCAAAATATATACGATGCAAACAATTTCTCAAAGATCAAACCAAGCTTCCCCAATCACCACCAATATTTTTCCAGCCTTCCTTGCTTCTTACCATGTCCAGGAAAAATGCTAACCAACCCTCAAAAATTCGTATGGCCTTGAATGGATTTTTTTGTGTTTTTAGGGTTTTTGGAAAAGAAAGCATATGAATTATTTGCATCCGCCGATCCAAACCAATTGTGAGAATATTTTGGTGTGTTTTGTGTGGTGTGTGTCGAATTAGGGAAGGAGAGGAAGAAAAAAAGAGTATAAATTTTATGTTATGACAATTATGGAGTAATAAATGAGATTTGATGATAATTGATTTTTGATTGGTAACATTTTAGGAAGTTTTCAATCCCATTAAGGGGAATTCGGCCAAAATTGGGGGAGGGAGGTTAGACTTTATCCATTTTGTTAAAAATATACTTAGGTTATAATGTAGATTTTATTTTATAAGTTGTGTACAAGTTTTAAAGTTTTAAAGGGTTTTTTTTTTTTTTTTTTTTTTTTTTTTTTTTTGGACCCTTTAAGTCACGCAACGTGCAAAATTCATTTCTTAGTACAAAATTTTATATTCTTTAGTTCTTTTGATGTTGTAGTAGCTTAAATGAAGTTTACTTGAAGTTACATGTTCATATTTGTGTTTAAAGTTTTAAAGGGTTTTTTTTTTTTTTTTTTTTTTTGGACCCTTTAAGTCACGCAACGTGCAAAATTCATTTCTTAGTACAAAATTTTATATTCTTTAGTTCTTTTGATGTTGTAGTAGCTTAAATGAAGTTTACTTGAAGTTACATGTTCATATTTGTGATCGTACGATAATCGTTTTTTAATTTAGGGTATCACACCCCGCAAAGGCGGAAATTCGAGGTGTAACGAAAATGGAATCGTCATAACACATGGTAATAACAATAGAGAATATACTAAGTGAACAAATAACCAAATGTCATAACGACTCCTGAACAAGCATGGAACTTGTGTCAAGGATAGTCGAAACATAACAACCATAATCATATAAAATCAAAGAGTCTCCCAAAACGGGTAAAAAAAAATATACCAAACAAAGTCATGATATCCAATACTAGAACAATGTCTCAAAAGCCATAAAAGTAGTCCATAAAGATAAATGCCTAAGGTCTCTCACTAAACCATGCAAGTAATCAACTCCTTAAGCAGTCTTATTCTCTTCACCTGAAAATGATACTCGAAAATGTCAACATAATGTTGGTGAGTTCATGGGTTTAATGTAAACATAGTTTGCTATGCATAAATGTTTAGGACAAGTGTGCATATAATGAAATAGCATATGGCAAGTAGCACAATATGAATCCTCCCAAATACCATCATAACACTCTTCATCTCCGAAAATGAGTATAACATGCAAGCCTACCAGCTGGAGCTAATACATGAGATAAGATCACACAGATATATGTCAAGTGAAAATGAATCCATGACATGAGATCACACAGATAAGATCACACAGATAACATTACTAATGCACCTAGCATAATCATAAGCACACAACTTGTCCAAATAAAATAAGATTTAGCACAGCATAAAATAGATTTGAGTATCATTCTCCCCCAAGGAAAGCATAAATAAAATGGGGCCACGAAAACTCACCTCGCAACCAAAAAGACAATGCCAAATCCAATATAGTGAATCACAAGGAATAAAACAAAGAATCTCGGCTACTCTTCCTTCAGAGGATCTACACAATATAGGTATCACACATTACTTAATAGACCATTTCTAAGTTTATTATAGTTTTTGGTTTAATATGTCATTTAGTAAAGTTTAGGGTAATAATTATAATTTATCAAAGTTTAAGGTTTAAATATGTCAAATATTTAACTTTAAGGTTTATATTGTAAATTACTATCAAAATGATCGTTTTAGGACTCCGTCATTCAAAAGTTATATTAACGTATTTACGACCTTATTTTTCTCTATGCACGACTCAAAATAATAAAGACCTATAATGGACTTCGACAAGTCATTAATTCCCGACTCTAACACCACCATGACACACACATCACACGACAAACCATTTTATATGTATTCAGCTCGCCTAACCAAACAAACTCATTACTACATATATATATACTTGCACACACGTATACCACACACTTTCACGTTTTAAAAAAAAAAAACTCTTCTAAACCAGTTTGTAAAATCCTGTTCTTAGACTTTATTTAATCCTCCAAAACTCACACAAAGACACCCCATTTGACAGCCGAAATAACGAAATATACACCCAAGAAATAACGAAACCAAAACAACCTAAAGCATGTTCCTATCTATATTAGATATACACATGCATACTCACACTAAATATATTACTCGGTTTGTAAATAAAGAAACACCACACCTGACCTTTGAATGAGATCCAAATTAATACAAGGTCCACCCCTTTTTCCAAATCTGATTCTCACACACTGTTTAATACATATTCAGATTTTAGTCATGACCTTGAGGACATACAAGTGTTCTAACGACCAACTATATACGCATGCATGTTAATTACTTCAAAACAGAAAACAGAAACACAGCTCAACATGTATAGGTTATTCAGTTTCATCATTTCAGATTTTAGGCGCATGCTAAAGATTCAAAATGAGTGTCTAAATGATCAGATCAAAGGCATATATATAAAACCCGCCTATTCGAGTGACTCAATAGGAACAAAGATCGAAGTATAAGTTTTAGTGTTGTTATGATTTCATGTGACATATATAGGTTTCATATTACACGTTTTATATGCACTATACCAGATATATTAACAACGAAACTCACACATGAACAATAGGAATGATAGGATATGATCAACTTCTCAACCCCCATGCACGCGATACCAACCCATGCTCTTTAACGAGACACACCCGATTCGAATTAAAGAGCACACATGCGAGACAACAACAAGTATCGCGAGACCAGAATTAAGACCAAACCACTTTCTTTTAGATTTATTACAGGTTCTAATTCGTATTCTTAGACCCACCTCGTATTCATGTTCGAATGAAAATAACAAAGAAATATATCAAACGTATTCGAAACGCAAAAACAGAATAGAGCTAGAGATCGACCATGTTATACATTTCGTTATTTCATGTGACCAGAACTTTTATGCCATAACATGTTCGTATTCAATTTTAACAATCAGATTAGTTTCAAAATTACATGTTATATATACGTCTATATGATCAGTTTCATGTCGCGAAGCAACAGAAGGATGAAGGTAGCTTATACCTTGGGTCTGAATGATGAGCGAAACGAGAACCAAAGAACCCAAAAACAGAAACCTTATTTGAACAAACACGAGAACCCTCGAACCCAATATCACCACGATCAACCACCACCTTGCCAAAACCAATCTGATTACCCCTGCTATATCGTCGTACCTTCTTGGATTTCTTGGAGAGAAAAATAGGCTACTGTCTATGTATGTGATTGTTTAGGGTTTATGTGAGAGTGGAAATGAGATATACAGTTTGTTATATAGAGAAATGGATGGGAAAAGTGGGCAGAATACTGCCGAGTCTTAAGGATGAATGGTAGACCAACTTTTTTTAAAAATATCTGTATATCACAATACTTTAGTTTATATTATGTACAAGTTACAATTTATTTTGGTCCTTAATGATATGTACAGACACTTAGCATGAGCTTAAGATATATATATAACTTATAGAATTTAACTTAAGTTAATAGACATAATGTGTACACCCAAGTGAATACACGTGTAGAGTTTATTTTCTTAGTATCTTTTATTTGCTTAGACGTTTAGGTTATAATATAGTAAAAAAAATAAATATCGAATGAAAACTAAATCTCACTTGTGTACATTTTATGTTTATTATATTAAGGCTCGGAAAATAAGGCGTGACTTAAAGAACTTAGGTATAATAGATGCTAGATCGGATAGAGATTGACTAACCGGAATGTGAGGGTTCTCACATAGGGCTTTTTTTTGTAACCGTACACAATAGGGCATTTTGGTAATTTAAAAATGTTATGAAAATGTGGGTTTTACAAGCAGTATGGTTGAAGATGTTGTTGGAAGAGCTCGGGCACGAACAAGATAAAATTACTCTATTCTGTGACAATCAGAGCGCCTTGTATCTGGCAAGGAATTCAGCATTTCATTCAAAGACAAAGCTTATAAGAGTTCAATATCACTTCGTTCGTGAGAAAGTGGAAGAAGGAACCGTGGATATGCAGAAAATTCATACTGATGATAACGTGGCAGATTATCTAACGAGAGCAATCAACAGTGACAAGTTTATATGGTGCCAATCCTCATGCGGCCTAGCGGAAACGTAAGCAACCTGAAAGTGCAAGGAAGGATAACGATGTGAAGATTGATTGGGCTTCAATCGAATCTTCAAGTGGGAGATTGTTAAATGTAGCAAAAAATGTAGATACCATGGATACAAAGATTTGATGAAAATCTAATCTTCTAATTGCCTTGCAACTTGGATGGCAACTTGGATTATGATTGTCATGGATGATGTCATGGTTCAAGATGGTCTTGGGTAATAGAAGAGAGTTTAGTATTTCCTAGTTACAAGAGATATAAATTGTATTATCCTTGTAACTGGAGAAAAGGTGTAACTCCTAGTTTACATTGTGAACCGTATCTTTCCTTACCCGTGGTTTTTACCCTGTTGGGGTTTTCCACGTTATATCCGTGTGTCATCTTTTATTAGCATTTCATAATTTAGTTGCGGGTTTGCTTCAGTCCGGTGTCACTTTTCTCAGCAACAACGTTGATTTTGTTTTGTTTTTAATTGCAAGCTCAACAAATGGAATGATTTGGGCGTGTGTAGGAAAAGTCTGGTAGGTTGACCTCAAAAGTCAACAAAATCAACTCCTGTATGCCAATAAAGATTTTTATCAGTTGTTCATGGAAAAGTGAATTACTTTGGCTTTTGAGGTCGAATTTGCTAGTATTCAACTTAAAACTTGTAGCATGTCATGAAATGTTAGAGAAAAATAAATGTTTACTTAATTTAAATCCATCGCAAATGCTACAGATGAAAAGATGTTGGTGTAGACTAGAGTATTAGCCTTGTAATATTTGAAAAAATAACAATGGTAGGTTTGACATCAAAAGTCAACAAAAAGCTTCTGAACTTGTGCTAATAAAGCTCTTTGTTCTGTAAATTAACTTGATATAAGGGACCAAGCTGAAGGACTTTGTTGCATCTATGAACAGGGACGAGAAGTTCCAATCTGAAATTGCAAAGATTCAGGGCGAGGTTGAGGAGTACGCAAAACAATTCCCAACAATCGGGTTTGAGAAGGAAACAATGAAGTACAAAAACTGAAGATGATTATTGCTTCACATAGAAGTTCAAACAAACTAACAAAGTAACAGCTTTTGCTGATCGTGGGTTTGTGTAAGATGGATGTTGTTAATGGTTTTTCACTTTTTTGTTCCGATAAGCAATATAATTCGTTTGTTCTTGAATTGTGTCACACGTACAGTAATAAATGCAAGCACTAGAAAAATGAATACGGCTACGTCTATAGTTTTATTCTTATCATATCTTTTTAGTTTTGTGGTACATACAAAGACGGTTGACGTCTATAGTCTTATCTTTGTTAATGCTTTAATGTAACACATTTATACACGTGGATTTCATTTTTCTGGTAGATCATATATATTTTTTGTACTGCATAATATTTTAACCAATTGTCCCTATGTGTAGACGAAATATAGTCCAGATTAACTCTATTTGCTGGTAAAAAAAGATTTAACATTGATGATTGGATGAGCCAATCATATTGATTGCATGCTATAAGCATCATTGATCTAATTTCAATATTACTCTCTCCGTCTTAAAATTATAGTCCACATTTCCTTTTTAGGATATCTCAAAATATTGTTCACTTTTTATTTTATTTTATTTATTTATTTATTTTTTATTTTTTTTTCAAGTAAAAACTAGAGAATGTATTAGGAGAATATTCTCTTTTAATGGTTGAGATTTATAATGACCCATTGTTATTAAACTTTGTAATTTCTCTCTCATGACAATAATTTTGAAACGGATGGAGTAATATATTTTGTTTACATTTGTTTGCAAGGACGTGACATAAGTCATGTACCCAAAGCAATAGGCATGGCGAAGTCTACCAAGGCATCACTTGCCCTTTTAACACATTGATAGTGGTTGCTTTGGAAATCATACAAGGAAACGCATATAGGATAGAAGAATGTTTAAAGTATAGTTCGTTAACACTGATTTAAGTAGTTGTAAATCCTAACCTATATAAAGCACAAGTTTGATTCCTATATTTAGAAACAATAAATCAAGAAAAATCCTTCAAAACTCTAAAAAAACTACATGTGGCATTTACTCTTGAAATAGCAAGTTGAAGGAATCCCGAATTTTTCTCCCTCAAAATCTTTCATAACCCACACCCTAAAACAATTTTTAAACTTGAAATCATCAATAAAATCCTGGAGAGAAAACCCCCGCCCCCCCAAACAATCGGATCTTGGAAGGAACTAAAAACACACAACAACAATGTTCTGGTCACGACATAAAGGTACATTTTTTGTTGATGATTTATGGTTATTGTACAATTTTTTATGATTTATGGTGGATCTTTTGATTATAATTTCAGTTTTGTTTCGGAGATGCAAATTATGGTGTTCCGGTGGATTAGGTGTATCGATTAATGATGGAAAATTATTCCGGCCACCTTATTGACGGCAAAATATCCTGGCCATGATGAAGAATTTGAGCAAATTAGGTAAACTCACTATTTTGTGTAACTTTGATATATTTTCCAGCAAATTGTAACATTTATCTTGATAATTCATATCACATATATCGTGTTGCTGAGGGTGTGATTACATTTCGAACAATCAAATCACTTATAAATAAAGGTATTCACATAACAAGATTTATGGTTTCATTACATATTAGTTTATATATGGAGTGTTTGGATGTGCATTTACAGGTTGTTTGGCATTGTTGTGTTCTTTAGGTCTTTGGAATGTTAAAATTAGGTTCAAAATCGTGCATCAAAATTAGCTAATTTTGTAAGTGACATGACAGGTACCTTGAAGAGGTTGAACACAATCAAGATATAAGTCAAAACCTAGCATTGAGAGACTTCATCAAGTCACATGGGTACTCTAAATTGTTTCAGAAGGCTCACACTATGAGAAGATTTCAAAAACATACTTATTTTATGATTTTCTGTTAATATAAGGGGGAACACACGTGTGATATTAATTTTGTATAACAGGTTCCAATATGATCATCCATTTGGTCTAGAAGGGGTTATGAGCTTCTATGCCTTTTCTATACTCTCTTATTGCTGGAGTTATCATCTACTTCAGGTATTACATACATACATTATACGCAAATCATGCATATTTGAGGATGGGAGATATAAAACCACATTCTAATTATTTCATGCTTTGTTTACTTCTTGTCCATATTTTATCAGCTACCCTTAGTGATTTACTGTCAGACGGCGTTCACTGGCTTACGTTAAAAGGGTATTTCATTATTTTCATCATATCATTCATATTTTATCAGTTATTTGGTTACCCTTAGTCATGCTCATATAACTAATTGGTCAGATAAGAGCTAGATAACAGGCTGTGGTGCTCAAATTTAGTTTCACAACTCGATGATGGTGAGTAACTAAGTCATTGCTCTTAATATTAGGCATTGTCCCAATCATTCCTTATTTTACACTGGTGGAAAGATTATTATATATTTGCAGCAATCATAATTTCCCACAAAAAAAAAAAAAAAAAGAAAAAAAAAAAAAAAAAAAAACCCTATATTTTAGATTGAAATTAGAGTTTTGTATCACAATTTGCAATGATGACATATCACTGATCAACTAACCTTTTTAGTTGGACACTACCAATAAGCTATTTGAAACTAGAAATAGCATTTGTTGCAGTTGGACAAAGTGTTAGTATATTCATTGCGTAAGTCTAAGTTTACGTAAGTCTTAGTATAATGAGTTTATAGATAGGGGCTGGATATTGCAAAGGCATCTATTACTTATGATCAACTGGTATTACCAACTTTTCCGACTACTTTAATACTAAATTAGTAAATCTCTTTATTTTTTAAAAGGCTGCAAAACTTTTTTTTAGTAACAGGCTAAAGCTTCAAGATGAAGCCCAAGCATAAAGTAAAAATATACAATACAAAAATATACTAGGACAAGGAAACAGTAGCCAAAACACCCTATTAAGCCAAACACCCTACAACTAACAGAAATGAAAACATTGTTATATAAACCAGCCCATAAATTCAAGAACCAATTGAAGTAGTAGGGTTAGAATTCCAGCAGCTCCGGTCCGAATTCTTTAAAGAACACCTAGCCGAGATCCATAGTTTCGACAGAAGTGACTACTTGAAAAATAGGTTGCAACAAATGGTTAACTAATAAAAGTGACTACTTGAAAAAAAAAATGAAATGTGGTTTTTCTTAGCTGTCACCATAATTACCACTGCTTTTGATATGTTTCTTGCTAATATGCTGTTTCTGCATTCATTCCCCCAAATCACAAGTTAGTACGATGTTAGCAAAAGGTATAAGTTGTTTAAACAAGAATTCCGTAACACATTTTCTAAACTGCTTATTGAGTTTTTAGATAAAAAGGTCTACTTCGTTAAATGTGGTTAGTTTAAAAGATATTAGTGAATACGTTGTCAGAGGGTGTTAGTGTATTCATATTATAAGGTATAAGTTTATACGATGTTAGCAAAATAAGCTGTAGACATAAAACGTGACCCATATTAGCTGAAACTGTCACTTTATTATAGCATTAACTAAATCTCTGTATAACCATCAAGATTTGATGATTCTCATTGGCGTATTCATTATCAATTCAGGTAAGTGTTTGGTAGAAATCAGAGATGAATTGTGTGCTTGATAAAGGTGCTGCTCTTACAGAACAAATAGACTGAAGCAACCTGTATCTCTGAGTCTCAACCTCTCAAAAACTTAATCTTATATAAACATTGATGACAATATTTTTGTTGTACCACAGTATCATTGGGATCTTCCTAATCTCAGTCAAATTGTTTGCAGTGTTTAATAGAAAGTGGATCTTCGTATACCAAGAAACTTGAAGAAGAACTCCAGAAACGTGATGCCTTCATCGAGGTATACTACTTTCCTGATCTTGAGAACACAAAACCACATTGCTGAATAACTTGAAATTTCTTATTGCGTGTGGTTAAACACATTTTTAGAGGTTGTATGAAGAAATGAGAAGTTTTTTGAGCGGTGAACATATAAGGCATCTTCAATCGGAAGCCAACATATTTTTTCTTGCAATTACATCCCATTAATAATGTCCAGTGTCTATTGTTGTTCTCAAGCCTACCATCAGTGCCATGATAGATTCCTCATTTGTTGTTTTCTTTCTCAAGCATTAGGAGCACCACCAAAAAATCTAAATCAGTTCCTAACATTGGAAGGTGAAATCAATATATTAGTTTGGGATTTATTCATAATATTCTGTTTCTGCAATAAATCTGAATATTATTTTACTGTCTTGACAGTAACAATAAAGAATGTGCGTTGGATATTGTACCTTTTTCACCTGAAAAAAAGACCGATGGCACTCTCGCTTTGGTCTAGCATGGTCAAGACAAAATAAAGTCAACCCCAGAAAGGGAGTATCTTACATCAGTTGCAGTCTATTAAGGTAAATGATGTAGTGTAATTTTTCATAGAACCACTCATGTTTGTGCCCTAAGATCGTGTAATTAATTCTTGATGTTTTAGGTTTATCCTGTTGAGAGATTTCTTAAGAAGCCTACCTCTGGACACAGTAGAAGCTCCAACAGAGGTAGCAACCCCGCAATATCTTCGGTGTGTTATGATCCCACCATCAAGAATGCTCTAATAGTTGAAGGCCGGATGTATGGTTTGAGTAAATCTAGAGCCAGAAAAGAAGTTAAAACTATCGTCTGTTGTTATGAAGATATATATAATTGATCAGGTATGTTAGAAACTCTCTCGCCTTAAGCTTTTTAGTAGCTATCATGGTGATTGGGTCTCATGTATAAGGGGGTGTTTGGATGTGCGTTTTCTATTTAGAGTTGTAACAATGGGATAGTCACATAACTGAGCCACTAAATGTTTGAAAATATCTTTTGGTTTAGGATTGGAAGATTAAAATGAAATTGGACCAATCTTTTATATGAAAATATGAATTTCAGAAAGTACTTCCTGTGTAGCTCTTTAAACTCCACTATTGTAAGTAAGGAACTTAAGGCGTCGATTTGGGTGGTTAAGTAATGGGTGGAAATGGGGTGGACTCGGGTTGGGTGTTAGGTGACATATCTACAACCTATCCGGTAGTAATTATGTGCACTTCTTTCAGTTATATGTTTATATAAAGAATCATTTGAAGTTTTAAATCCGAATTAGGACCTGACCATTAAGAAAAGTAACACAGTGAGTGAGCACGGTTAGTATTTAAACTATTTAAAAATGGCATGTAGGTAAAACTTCAAATATACTTTGTTTTTTTTTTTTTTTTTTTTTTTTTTTTTTTTTTTTTTTTTTCAATTTTACCGCAAGTCTTAAGAAGAGTAAATTTCTTATGCTGATTTTTTTTATTGTTTTTGGTCCTAACAAGGGTGGTGACTCCATATGGGTGAGTAGGTGGAAGAAGATCACCACATTAAATAGTTAAAGGGGTTAGACGAGCTGGTATGGGTTGAAACTTGGTTACATATAATGTTATTAATTGAAAAAAAAAGAAGGAAAAGAACTCTCGATTACTATTGATCGATGTCGTTGGAAGGAGGAATGGGATACCTTTTGTCACCACAAACTTTAATCTCGATGCTTTACTTTTTGAGATTGGTGTAAAAGGCCTATGTAACATTAATTTGTTGAGTCCATTATCTTTACATAAAAATCAATTTTTTGTTGATATGTTAAAGAATACGGCTGATTCAATAGACACCAATGATGATACATATATTCCTTACATTTTCTATATTTTTTTTATTTGAATGTGTATTCGTATGGTATTTTTAATGTTTTATTTTATGAATATACTATTAATTGAAGTAGATTGATAAAGCTAGCCCGCCCATCGGGCGGGTCTTGAAGCTAGTACTAATATATGTCAATCACTTGTGATACATTTTGTTAGGTTTTTTGGTTTGCAATATACTCTAATAACTTGGCCTTCACGAGTTTGATATTCAAGAAAAAGATTTGTTGGTTTGACTTTCAGGTCAAGATTTTTTTTATAAATTCACATTTGATAGCATAAATTCAGAAGAATAAGAGTTTAATAAGTGCATTTTACCTTATGGAAAATGAATTGTATGCCTAAAACTAAGACCTAAAATTAGACCTAAAGATTTGATTGGCTCATTTGAAAAATTGATTGGTGAAAAATGATGAGAGAGAATTAGTGTTTAACACTTGTCATGAAATGAATTGATTAGGTCCATTAGTAGGTCTATGTTGTAGGTCTATATATCAACACTCTTACCTTATTACAGTTTTCATAACTACGTACAGATAAACAGTGGATTTTGACTTTGACTTTGAGAGATAAATTACCTCTCCAAATATGACATGAACATTATAGACACATGGGCAAGGATCGAGTGAGAAGAAAACTTGAAATGAGAAGAATGATAAATACTATAACCGCATATTTGAGATGCATCGACTTGAGTTAGATGCATCTTTATTCATTTAAATTCATCACAACTAGTTTCGAAAGTGATTTTGAAGTGAAAACGATACGATACAAAGTAGTACTAACAACAAATTTGACCCGTAGAGGACGAAAAATGCATAAGATTCGTCTAACATGACGAAATGCATCTAATATATGTATATGCATCTAATTTTTAGTTAGAAAATATATTATGATACATCTAAAAGATTAGGGATGCATCTAAGTCAAATCGATGCATGTCTAATGTGTAGTTATAGTTATTTCTCATCCTTCTTATTTTAAGGATTCTTCTCATTTGATCCTTAGTCGATCATCTAAAGCTTACCAATAAGTCATACAAGGAAGGGACATAATTACACATCCAACATTCGATAAAAGAAGGGGGAAAAAAAGGCCATTGATGCTGAAGATAAAACATGTGTGAAGAGGGCATCATCCTGCTTTCAAATGAAGGCCAATATGCAAAGCCTAACTAAGAAGAAATATAAATCATAAACTTATTATTACATCAATGCTCATTAAGTAATTAACATGTATCTTAGAAAGTCACCTAGTGGAACTGAGTGGCGATTACTCCCCGCTTATTGAGACCTTCTTAATCTGAGAAATGGAGCAAATGCAAAATTGTCATATAAGTTTCAAATTTATAATAAGGTAAGACAACTAAAACAAAAACAGAGAAACTACCTGTGAAGATGTATTAGGCCTTTGGGCGCCATTGTTATTAATGGCTATATGTCGCAGACCATTTCATCATCAAAATAAGAATCTTCATCAGACATTCTTCGTCTCATGGGTGTCAAACCACATGACTCAAGAAGCCACCTATCCCCAATAATACGTAGACCACTCAAACCATATAGGCTATCCGGAATATGAATTATACCTGAACCTAGTATGTTTAACTCTTTCAAACATTCTAAACGACCAATTTCTTCAGGCAATTTCTCAACTTGAATACAATGAGTAAGTTCTAAACATTTCAGATGTTTCATCTCATAAATGCTGTTCGGAAAATCTTGCAGACGTGTACATGTGGATAGAATTAGACTTTCTAAACATTCCAGTCTTCCAATATCCACAGGTAACTTCTCAAGAAGCAAACATGACTCAAGTTTGAGAGATTTCAGATGTTTCAACATGCAAATACTATTTGGAAGAGTTTTAATATCCATAGACCACAAACTTAGCTCCTCTAGACAATCTAACTGGTCAAGGTTCTTTGGCACTTCTGGAATACCACCTTCAAGTGTAAGCATTCTTAAACATTGTAAACCACAGATAATATGTGAAAACGAATCAACGTTTATGCGAGGACCGAAACCTAGAGAAATAAGCCTCTCAAGATTTCCAAAAGATGAAGCTGGGTCTTCTTTATAATAACAGGAAAACTGAAACTCTGGCCAAGTATTGCCGGGATCACATATACCTGTATCATATGCAATCAGATGTAACTCAGGTAAAAAAACAACCTCAAGTGAAATAAGCTCCTTGCCAGACTCAAAGGATTCAAACCTCCCACAATTACTTAAGCATAAGTAGAGAAGCTTTTTCAGACATTCTGCAGGAGCATTAATTTCTTCCAAATCATAACAATTTTTAAGATCCAAGCTTTCAAGATTTGGAGTCAGCCCAAGGTCAAGAGTCCTCAACTTTGCATTGTCATTGAGCTGGAGAGTTACGAGCTTTGGACATTCAGCTGACATATGAAGTTCGACCATATCAGTACAATTCTTGACTCTTAGCGTCTCAAGATTTGGAGTAACCCCGAGGTGAAGGGTCCCCAACTTTAAATTAACGAGGTGGAGATTAACGAGCTTTGGACATTCAACAGGAATCTGAAGCTCGACCATATCAGTACACCTTTTGAGCCTTAGCTTCTCAAGATTTGGAGTACTCCCTAGGTGAAGGGTCCTCAACTTTAAATTACTGAGGTCGAGAGATTTGAGTTTTGGACTTTCAGCAGGCACGTGTAATTTTTCCAATCTTTTACAACCATGGATACGTAACTCCTTTAGATTTGGAGTAACCTGCAAATGAACTTCTACCAAATTATAACATCTGTCAAGAATTAGTGTCTCAAGATTCGGAGCCACACTAAGATCAAGGGTCCTCAATCTGTGTGAATCGGTGAACTTCAGGAACCTGAGCTTTAAACAAGCCTGTCATAAGCAACAAAAAATGGAAAGATAAATTTTAATTTCCGTAATGACTAAAAAATGAGGGAAAGATAAACTACCAATTAATCAACCATTATTCTACCTTTTCTTCTCCATCTTTCCAAAGTTGAACAATTTTACTGAATGTCATTTCAAGTCCAACAAGATCTTTTGCTTGAAATGTCTTCGGTAAACTTGAAAAAGGGTATCCTTCCCAGTACATAAATCGTAAGGCATTTGGGAGGTGTAGACTATCTTCATCAAAGTTCCAGTAGCTAACTTCGTATTCACTTGCAATTTTGGTGTACAAGTTAAGAAATATAAGCTCCTTCATGTTTGCGAGACCGTTCATTAAAATTTCAAAATTCAATCCATATGCATACAGTGTTATACATTTTGTTGCTTGGGTACCCTATAATTCAAATAGCATTGACCATGAGATTCGTTTCATTACAAAAGAAAATGTGTTAAGTATTATAACTCGAGGTTAATGCACTAGAAGGTCAATCTACTTTTACAAAATCCACTTTATGAAGTTAATTTCTCGAATTGAAATGAAATGTTTAGGTTAGGGTTTCTAATTTTTATAAAAAATTGGGTCTTTTTGTTTTTTCTTCTAAATTAGAGGAATTGGTTAAATTTAAGGTCAGGGTTTTCGATTTTTGTTATATTTGGGAATTTTTGGGTTTTGTTTAAATTGAAAGTCGTGGTCGTGGTTTTGGGTGGTTGGGTGATGGTGTTATGGTGGATGAGTTTGATGATTGTTGGTGGATTATCATAGTGAGATAAGAATAAAGGAAAAAGTATTTGACTACTGTTGTTAAATGGCTTGTTATCATGGAAGCTTATTATAATAAATCAAAATTTTGTCTTTGTACGATGACTAAATTGAACTTTTAGAAAAGTATATTTACTTTTTAGTTTAACAATCCAAATAACTTGATACTTACCGAGTCATTAGCCAATATATCTACAATTTCCTCTTGAATCCATAGCCGGCTATGCCTTTTAGGTTCATTGGGGTTTAGACGACGAACAATATTCTTGCCCATTTCTTCTATATGGTCATGCATTTCCAACTCACCATATTTAGAAAGAGTTATGAGAGATTTATGTTCGAGAACTCTTAAACCAATTCGAGCACTAAATCCACAGCTTTCAAGCGCTTTGATTGCATCATCTTTCTCCCAACCTTTGAGTAAGCATGCAACATCGAGGAATATTTCCTTGTAATCCTCCTCTAGATCAATATAGCTTAACTCCAAAACTTTCATAGTTTCATTCAATGGAATTGTTTCTAGTCTTTCCAATGCATCTTTCCAGTCAAGATCATCTTTGCCACATAGAAACGATCCCAAAACTTTGATAGTTAGGGGAAGACCAGCAGCGTAACGTACAACTTGTTCCGATAGCTCTTTGTACCCTTCAACTGGAATCTCTCTCCCAAATGCATGCCTACTAAAGAGACTAATTGCTTCCTTATCATCTAACAAATGTACATCACGAATCAAGTTCACTTTGTGTGCTATTAGTACCTGTGCATCCCTAGTTGTTATAATAATTCTACTTCCCGGCTTAAACCAACTACGGTCACCGGCTAACGCCACAAGTTGTTCTATCTTATCAACATCATCTAGAACAATAAGAACCTTTCTTTCACACATCTTCTTCTTCAGCATGCTTTTCCCCTCAAGAACACCACTTACGCTGATGCTTTGATCCAATAAAACATCCGAAAGTACTTGTTTTTGTAATAAATTCAGACCAGACATAGTCGGTGTTGATTTTTCCCTGACGTTTTCAACAAAGCTATAACCTTCGAACTGATAGTTTATATGATCATAAATAGCTCTGGCCAAAGTTGTCTTGCCCGCACCTCCCATCCCTTTGATCCCTATCATGCGAACATCATCAACACCTAATTCTAAGGATGAAACAACATTGTTTATCCGAGTCTCCATGCCTATTAAGTTATCATCAACACCGGAATTAATGAAACGTAACTCTAATGATATATCTTCGACAATCTTTTGAACAAGTTTTGCTTCATGCCTGTTTGTTAAAAAACCCGGTACACAATCAATTTCAGATCTATAAAAAATAAAATCATAAACGAGGCAATGACATACTAATATAATCATCAATCACTTTCGATCTTTTGGAAAAGGATTAAGTATAAGTTAGAAGTTGACGATAGAATAAGATGAACCCTTTCAGCATAGATAGTGAAAGAACAGCATATAGGCTGGGTCAGTTGGGTAAAGAGTAATTTTTATAAATAGTTGAAACGTAACTCTAATGACTTAAACCCATTTGCCCCATTTCATATTGTATATGATTGAAGAAATTACCCATCAAGAGTGTTTTTCAACTCCCACCCAGCTAGATCAGCAGCCTTTTTCAGAGCCTCTCTCCATATCCTAGCAGATTCATTATTTTCATGGTTGGAGAAGGCAGCTCCAACTGCCCCACTTTGCTTGCGGACTTCCGTGGGCTCAACATCGAGGAACACGGGATAAGCAATATGCTGATCCGTCATCTTTTGACACTCCATGATCTTTACAAGCTCTTTCAAGCACCAAGATGAAGCAGCATAGTTCTTGGAGAAAACAATAATATAAAAGTTCGAGTTTTCAATGGCTTGGATAAGCTCATCACTGATTGTTTTCCCTTTTCTGATTTTCACATCATCTTTATAAGTTTCAATGCCTTTTTGCTTAAGAGCATTATAAAGATGATCAACGAAATTTTTACGAGTGTCTTCACCTCTAAAGCTTAAAAAGACATCATATTTGAAGCTCTTTTGAATGGTTGAAGTTGAAGTAGATGCCATTGATGAAGCTAGTTACTAGCAATGTATAAATTAAACTGTTATTCGGGAAAATATATTTATATGAAGTGATTGAAAAGAAACAATTGGATGAATGCAGAAATATGTGGTGACACAAAAGCCCCGTATCTGGTCAAATGAAATAATATCTCCTTTGCTTCTTCAGCAACTGTATCGATACTTCTTGGATTCACATTTATAAGCAAAATAATGTCCTTTTTGGGCTGTTAATCATTGCATAACAACCATGTAAGGCAAAAAGTCTACTGTACTAAAGTACAACACAACTAAAAAAAGATCCACTTTCGAACCATTAAACTAAAATCTTAAAATCATGCAAAATTCAACTGTCATTTGCATAAATGTTGAATATAACGCAGGTAAATCTTATTACTATCGTATATCAAGATGAACCCATCTCTAAGCTCGGATCTACTAATTTTAACTTTAATTTAAGTACACTATTTTTCACTTCCTACACCAATAATGTTGCTACGCAATACTTTCTTGCTTGTATTGGGGACCATTTCTTGACTTTAAACTCTACATTTATAAACCATATACTGGCCTACACCAATAATGTTGGTTTATGATATTTCCTTGTCTTTTACATTACAAAAAATATCTTCGAAATCTCTAGCTAGTGGGGGTGCAAAAAAGTTTGTAAGGATAAAAGAAATATCGTGGTCATGTCTAGCAAAATTGGTCAAAAAGTCTATGATATGATGATCAAAGAAACATCTAAACAATTTCGAGTCATTGGGTCAATCTATGTCTTCAATCTAAACAATTTCGAGGAAGATGATATTGAAGACCATGTTGCACATGTGAGTGAAGGATCAGCTCATCCAATTACTAGTGAAAGTCCATCTTTCACGGTAGCTGTGGGTTAGCTTGTTTTTTCTTTCTTTCTTATGGCTATGTGTTTATGGCATGTCATGAGCTCTAGTTGTTTGTGTTTTGTCCAAGCTTTTTTAGCTGTCTACCTTGTTATGTAAGCTTTATCGCCTATGTAACGGGCTGAGATATGGGATTTCACTCATATCCTTTGTACTTAAACGTTTTTGGTTTTAATATATTTACCAGGGTGCAGGATTACTCCCCTTTACCCAAAAAAACTTGGAAAATTGTGTTTAACTTCAATTTTGATTAACATGAATCATGACTTCATGCACTAAGGGTATCTCTAATAGGCGGTAGCGCAAAGTTCTTTTTGCTTAAAAAAGTATTTGGATAGCTTTTTTCCACTGTAGTAAAAGTCTTTCTGCTCAATGACTTAAGAATCGTCAAATCATTTGAGCATTAGTATATTTATAGAGAGATTTTTTTGCATTGAAGTAAAATTAGTCATAACAGATAGAAGGTAATGGAAATATGATCATGGGCGGAACTTTATAGAGACAAGGAGGGGTTGTGCCCCCCCCCCCCCCCCATATTAAAAATAAAAATAAAATAATAATAATAATAATAATAATAATAATAATAATAATAATAATAATAATAATAATAATAATAATAATAATCCTTGTGTCATTAGTTGATTATATGTATTTTACAAGGAAATTTTAGAAAAGAAACAAAACATATATGAACAAAATCAAGTACACTAGCTTTGTCACTTACAGGAAACTAATGAAAAATACATAAGTGCAACTATATGTGAATTTATCTATTCAAGTTTAACATGTTTAATCTTTGAAACTTTAAAAGTTATAAGTGTTAGAACAGTTCAACATGAGAATTTCAAATCGTCAATAACTCCTATAAATAAGTTCTATTAAACTATATTATGATGTACTCGACATTGGATACTGCTTTGAACAATTAGTTTGAAGTTCTAAAAGAAAAGTTACTTTTTACATCGTAATAACTTTGCCCCCCCCCCCCTCCCCGTCCCACCCGTAAACAAAAAATATTCATGTTTCGCCACTGAATATGATCTGTCAAAAAATAATAATAAGAAAAAATTACACAGATGGTCCTTGTGGTTTACACAAATTTCATGTTTAGTCCCTATTTCATTTTAATTACACCATAGATTACTATTTTTGAAAACTTGTCACACATTTAGTCCCTAATTTGGATGGGCCGTTAGTTTATTCATTAAGTTATTTGCACCGTTAGTCCTCCGTTAAAAAATAGCTAAATCTTAGTAATTCAATTTTTTATCACAAAATTAAAACTTATTTTTCAAAAGAAAACATCTCCAAAACGATTCATGGTTTCGACAAAAAAAAAAAAAAAAAAAAAAAAAAAAAAAAAAAAAAAAAAACCTTGCCTTTTTTGATCAAGGTCCATATAATGACTTGTTTAAAGATTATTAAATGTAAGACAAGAAAAAGATGATTAATTTATCAAGACATGAGCGTGGTCATTTCTTTGTTTATATCATTAACTAAATTCTAATGAATAACATTTTAACTAATCATGCTAATATAAACTATGTTATTCACATGAATCTTCACTACTACACAAACAAACCATATAATCCGCATTGAGGCTCAAGCAGGGGCGGAGCTTAGTGAGGACCGGGAAGGGTCCCGGCCCCCCTAGGCCTAAGCCCGTTAGTGTAATTTTTCGCGATTTCATGTGTTGAAATTTTTTTTGTTTCACCTCGGCCCTCCCATTTAATGTATTTTCGGAAAAAATTTGTTTTGGCCCTCCAACAAATTTTTTTCTAGCTCCGCCACTAGGCTCGAGGACTATTATTTTTAAACTTCAAGTTGTACATCTATTTATTTATTTTATTATTCAACCAATAAATTATGACCTATTGTTGATGTATTATTTGATTTGTGAGTGTGTGTGAGATATATTTGTATAAAGTATGATATTTTTATATTTTCCATTAGGTGGTGATTGTAAAAATAAAAATGAGTGAATTTTGGTGTGATGAAAAGTGATGTGAAACTCATGTAAAGTAGGTGATAGTTGTGACCATAATCTAACCAGGGCCGTCTCGTGAATTTCGAATGTCCTGTGCGAATACAAGTTTTTTTATAACCGGAAATAGTTTCGATGTGTAAAACGATATATATGTTTCAAAAGAATTAAAATTAAAATCTATAGAAGCAGTAGCAGCTCGTAAATTTTGTGACGCTTTTCAAACAATACTTAAGATATGTTCTACATGTACGAACGTATTTTACCATTACTATTGAAAATGTTTTTAAATGGGGTTGAAAATGCTAATTTTGTAAAGAACAACGTACTTAATAATAAAAGTTCTTCGTTCAAAATAATAATAATGATAATAATAAAAGTTCAATAATTGGACAATTCTGTAAAAGCTAAAACCTCTAGGGGGAAACATGCAAATAACCCAAAGTACTCATCTTCCTCACTCAGTCACAAAACTGAGATCCAGACACACGACTACAACCCTGTGTGTACCCTTTTTTTCTAATATTACTTGCTACTAATCGATATCTTTTGTGAAATTTAATTATTTGTCATTTCTAAGCAAATTATTATCATTTCTTTGCTCGAAATCTAATTAAACCAGCCCATATATCCAAAATCGTGGTGCCCCTAAGAAAATGGAGACCCTGTGCCGTCGCTCACCCCGCACATGCTAAAATCCAGCCCTGAATCTAACCTAATCATAAGCTTCAAATACAAGTTGCAAACATGTCTCTTATTACACATCAAAATACAACTTGTCATAGTTATCGATGTGTCTTTTAGACATCAAAATACAACTTGTCATGGTTACTCCTAAATGAAGATTTTTTGTTTGTGTTGTTAAGTAAACATCAATACATATTTATATTTATATTCATAGTTATATATTCTTATATAATACAGTAAATTATAACTGTTTTAAAATCTTAGTAAACTCACTAATGATGATGTATCATGTATCATTCGGTTAATAAGTTTTCATAGTTGATGAGATGTTTTGCAGTTTGATTCGACCTGTTGAACCATTTTCGGTAAAAAAACAAGTCAATATGAACCAATTCAGTTCTTGAGGTTCGAAAACACAATTTGACCGGCAGGGTTTCATGTGATTCGGGTTAACCCGATTCACTAAAATTGTTCGAATTTTGTAGTTTTCTTTTTAAAAATTATTTATATGAAAACCAATTTTTTTTCATAAGTGATTAACTCGGAATCGACACTACCACTAGTCACAAAGCACTTTTGTCTTTGTAGAAAAACAAAGTGGATATTCTTATTGACGAGAATGAAGATCATAGTGAACTTCGTTTGTTAAGTGATTGTAGACTTGATGCATATCATACTTGAATTAGTTAACAACAAGGTGTTTATATAATAATTTTTCATAATATATGTAACACCCCAAAATTAACTGACAAGGATATGTATGAAATAAGTAATAATGGATGATAGTTATAGGTGTATATTGAAATATTGAATAAAATTTACTAAACCATATAAAGAATTGTATATTTTGTTACTTTTATAAAAAAAAATTTCCTAATAAAACAAAACTCATAGTTGGGACTTTTTCATTTCAAAAAAATCAAATCATACCTTATTTGGTAATATTTTTGTAATTATTATTTATTAATTTTTGATATGTTTAATTAAAAAAACCTAAATACTTCCTTTTTTGGAATTAGTTTTTATACATTCGTTTTTTTAACAAAATTTGAGTTCAAAAGTACATGTGTCAAAAGTGTAAAAAAGGAAAACTTTGAAAACACGGGGTGATTTACAAAACAAGAGGGGTCAAATCTAAACTTTACCAAAACAAAACCACACAAGAGTTCGACACACCTATCCATAGTTCCAACTCAATATTCCAATTCGAACCCTAACTCTAAAATTGGGCGATTGGAAAATAAATTAAAGAAAGTATGTTTCAATTTAGTGTACTTTGCATTGATTCCGAAAATAATTTGTTTATGGAAGATCAAAAACTCTTTTAATGGCCTAAAGGTATGTTTTTTAATATTTAATTTCTTGATTTTCTTTTAAATTGATATAGGTCTTTTAGTTATATCCTAGAAGGGGTTGTGATTTTGCTATTAGTTTTGTTCCAGTTTGAGGAAAAGATTGGGTTTGATTAGAACACACTTCATTCGTATTATGTATGCAGCCAAAGAAGTCAATGTATGGGTTTTGCAAAGGTATGTTATAGATGCCCTTTGTTTATTGTGAATTCAACACTAAATTTTTAAAACTTTCCTAACCTTAATTTGTTGCATTGGTATAAGTTATGTTAAGATTTAGGTTCACGGAAGAAAAAGTAAACCTACCACAAACACTTTTGATATACATAAACATGGATAATTGTGTTTACATGTTGCGACCTTTTGATGTAGATAAACACATATCATGAAAGCAAAAACAATTGAAAAAATATAATGATATTGATCTGCTTATAGTTAGAGGATTCCATATATGTTAAGAGAGCTACAAAGATGTTCATGATCTTGAGGTTGTAGTTACTAGCTATGCAAAAGCCGATACCCCACTAGAGGTTATATATGCAGACTCATATAAACTATATGGATGGTTTAAAAAAATTTACACTAGACCCCATAAATTTCGCTTAGCCAAAATTGGTAGCATTGGTTCATAATATTTACCCAAGTGGTAAAGAAATATATGCTCATACTAGATCAAGGTATCAAGCTTTATAATTGGACATTATATTATGGAAAAAAAATTATATGTTGAACTAATGGAATCAATGGTTTCTTATTGGCAGGTATGAATGTCAACATAACATATAAAACTTACATAAGAGGACTACGAGCTGATATTTATATAACGTGAGTACGTGACAGTATATCTTATTCAGGAATAAATCACAAACCGCTTACAAATTGAACACTTATGCCAACACTTTAAACTTATCTTACCAGTTTTTACTTTGTTATTGTCATATGTTTGAGTTATTAAAACATGGTTCTGTGGCATGTTTCGGATATTAAAATATGGCTACAAAATGACTCATACAAGAGACAAATCAATCTTTTGACGACTCTGATGCAAAAATAAGTATAACGACTTAACGGGGGTAAATGAAAATTTGTGTTGGTTTCTCCTTAAAAAATCCAATATCTTAAAGTACATTAAACGAGTTGACATGTAATATTTTGATGCTTATCGAGCTTAAGTGTGATCAGATGTCAAGATAAGTGATTTAGGTGGTTGGGTAACGAGTCAATATGTCTTCTGGTCAAAACGACTCATTTTTAGCACATATCAAAATTGTAGGACGCGGGTTTGTTAATTTAAACTTTTGATAAGAACGCTGTAAGAGGTTGAGTACATTATTTTAAATTTTGGACGACTATCACCCTCTTAAACCATTGGACCTATTTCATTTTCATCTGAACTTTTTTTTACTTATTTGACCCAAAACTTTTTAGCTATAATTTAATAAGTCAAAGATAACATTCCTAACGATTGTAATTAGTCGCACTAACTTGGCATATAATAGCATTAGCAGGTTTGATATATTCATCTATTTAAATTCAATAATTTTAGTATTTAATGGCGACATTAGGGGAATAAGTAATTGTAGAGAGATTACAATATATGTAACTCAAGTTATAGAATTTAGTATAGTGTTTTTCTACAGAGTAAAAGATAATGATAATACCTTTGTGCCTTTTATAGGGTGTTTCGATTACTTAATTTGAGTGTGTATTTGCTTATTGCATTTTTTGAAAGAAGAAAATCACTTTGAAGTATTGGCTTTGCAAAGAATCATTCAGTGATTTTCTACTTTTAAACTCATCACATGATATTTTATATGAACTTTAGCTCCTTATTTTCCAATTATCTGCACCAGATCTTCCTAATTATCTATTGCATTGTCACAATTTAAATTTTAGTCTACAAATGCAAAGTACTAATGGAATTCCTCTAATAGTCATGTTAGCGAAGTTGGATGTAAAAGAAGTTCTTTTTCAGCACCGTATACTACTTTAGTTTTACATCCATGAACCGGTGGAACTATCCATTACTTCACTACTGTCACTTATTGTGCTCTACTTGACATTCTTACACCTCCATACAAAGAAATTGTAGACAGAAAGGTACTTATTATTCTGATCACCCATACTCCATTTTTTTGTAGTACATTCTTTTTTAGTTTTCTGCAGCACGTGACAATCTGATACTTAGTTTTAGAGGTGTCAAAATGGATGGGTAGTTGGATTACTAGGCTAAAGTGGGTCAAAGTCAAACAACATGGGTCGGTTTGGCCATCAGCCGTCCCAACAACACATTCTGCACCAAGTTTTGTGTTATGTAAATAGGTGAAGTAATAAATATGATCGCAAATGCAATAAGTTTTGAAATAACATGGTAATGTTTTTCTGAAAAAAACCATCTATGACATTGTAATAATTTGAATAGTGTTAAGCAACTTATGACTTATTGAAATTGCTACCCTACTTTGTTTCATAAATAAAATGAGATATTGGTATTAAAAAAGTTTAGGGAAAGAATTACTTTAGTGAGAAAATACAAAGCTAATACCTATACTTTTAGTCAAACAATTAGTTACTTTAGGGATGCAAACTCGGTTATTAAGGAGGCAACATGATTAACAACTTAGACTTAGCATGAACTTTAGTTACTTACATGCAAAGTTTTATGTTTTTTTCTTTATTAACGAAATTCTAATATTTTTTATCAAACTTATCAACAAGTCTGAGTTAGCCCGTCTTGAGAACTTGATTGGCGGTATGTTGTCAGGTAAGGATTTTGCCAACGAAGAATTGGCGTCTTTATCGAATAATCGTCTATATCTGATAACCATAAGGTATAAACTCCAATTTCAAAATAAATTAATGAACTTTTAACTAATCTTTACTACATATTACTAATTGGTTGGGTTTTTGGTACATATGGTAATAGCATTTTTGTCAACTTTTTTGCCTTCATTGTGGATTTATGGCCCCAAAGGCATGCACTATCTTCCCTCGAGGTGACATCAAGGATCTTTTAAATAATATATTCTTGCACTTGCCAGTAAATTTGGCAAGCATGACACACTGGTTCTAACATATAAATATAAACAAGGTGAATGTGATTTCTTATTTAATTGTTATCTAATTTTTGCTTCGACTTGAAGCAGATAACCATTTACAAGGATGTATAAAAACAATTAGAAAAAAATTCATTTGGTCGTATGAGTTACAAACTTTGTTATCATTTTAAATGCATTCCACAGGCATATGTATCCCATAAATAATAGATATTATTTTGGACTACAAGGCCTTTAGTTAACCCATTTAAAATCACACCAATATTTAACCAAAATGACCAGAGTATTTTTCAACTATTTTTTTAGATTAAGCATATATAGCCGCTAGAGATGAAGCATATATAGCCTGATTTTGGACTACAAGGCCTTTAGTTAACCCATTTACAATCACACCAATATTTAACCAAAATGACCAGAGTATTTTTCAACTTGACCAGAATATTTAACCAATAGATTTTAGCCGCTAGAGATGAAGCATATATAGCCTGACTCACCACATTCACAGTTTACAAATCATAACCTTTCAAATATCATTATGATCACTATTCCTATTTTTTATAGAAAAGTTATTTTTGCTAATTTTGATTACAAAAGTCATAGATAATGTCCTTGCTTGAAGTTAATTGATTTAGAAGTGCTACACTTTGGTCAAATTTTAACCCATTTGACATATCAATCTTTGAACTCAGTTTATCAAATTTACCAATCAGAGATAAAATAATACCAAAGCGACTCATTCATAAGTGCGATGAGTCAAACTTTCCAGCTTCAATCACTTAAATGTATGACCAATTGCAGGACCTTAATCCCTATGGTGTCATGAATGAAACATATTACAATGAGAAGTATTATAAAATCTTGATTCCTCTTGGACAACTTAAATGTATCGAGGTTTGTTGACTTTTAACTTTTTTTACGGTATAATAATGGTATATGTTGTCTGCTTAGCCGAACTGGGTATTGTTGTTGATGTTGATAGGGTGTGTTAAATGACTATTGATGTGATATCTAGGAAAAGTACACAAGTTCATGCGACATACCAATATTGCATCATATGTTTGGTGTTAAATGGTTTGGCCAAACGGTTTGGAAGTGGTAAAAGACAAACTGAGGATCTCAAAACAACTGCCAATTGGAATACGATTTAACAAATCATCATATAGTCAAACCACTAATTGAGGGCGTGTTTGGATGTGCTAAATTTTTTTTATTTAATCCACCATAGGTTGTTTTCTTCGTATCAAAGTAACTATATTTATATTTGATGAGCATAGTCATAGAAATATCTAATTTCTCATGTCATTCATAGGGCAATTGCAAAGGATATTTTTCTACTTTATATTAATAGGATATGAATGTAACTGACATTGCTACCAACATTTTGCAGTGATATTAACTTGGGCAAAGCACGTCTTTGGGTATGTTCCGCTCCAGCTCTTTGTTTATACTTTGAGAATGGAGGGGGAAAAAAAAACTGAGTTGATGGCAGGCTAACAGATGCGAAATCTCAGTTTGATATCCAAGTGAGTTTCTTCTATGCATAATTACACACATCAAGCTTAAGTGATAGTTACATAACTTTCATAATATATATCTCATCAGCTATATGATATGATATGATCTATAATTTATCAACTGACATAGCCAATTTAAGTATGTTACAATAGATAAACCTGAAACGTGACAAAGTAAATGTTTTTGGATATTGTTGATTAGAACTCCTTTGTTTATTCTTAGTAGTTCTTGTGTCATCTGTAGCCTTTTTTATTCATAAACATGGAAATGATCAATTTGTGTGAAATTGGGGATCTTGGGTTCTTGAATTAGTTGCACTAATTTTATCAATGGACATACTTTTAGGCTTTTAGCTGTCATTTTCTGGTACTGATCGATATAAGTTTAGGGTGTTAGGGATTGCTTATGTAATTGCCGGTCTGCATATTTCAAAAGTGGAATTAATGGTTTTCAGTGTTTGGACGAAAATACTTATCTTTTTATGCAAGTGTAAATATGCACTTAAAAATAAGCAAATTGGCACCCTTTGTTATTTTTTTTAAAGAAATAAGCATCTTAATACGACAAATTCCAAATATTTATAAGTGATTTAAGAGAGAATAAGGGGCAAATAGTTACGATTAGATAGCGTTGATGGAACCCTAGAATACCCCCTCAGTAAATTTATTTCAGATTCATACGCTAAAGTACATAAAGACAAAAATAGTTAATGGTGACAGAGAGATGCTCCAGTTTACTTTTTTTTTTTTTTTCAGTGAATGCTTTTATGAGGCAACTGATTTTGTATTGATATCACATATCCATTTCTTTTACGTAATCTGAAGCTATGAAAGATACACAATGGATCAAGTTGGTTCTATAGAACAACAAAACAAGTAAACCATGAAGCAAAATAACAAACCTGATTTTCTGTATTGGCTCTATGATCTGAACGTTTATATTTCTTGCAGTTTTTTCTTGATTGAACCTCAAAGAATCAGTGTGATTGTGCACCATGGTGGAAGACTTTTAACACATGGTACACAAATCCTATACTGTGGTGGATATGCGGATGTGATCGAAGATGTTGGCCCTCACGATTTCACATTTGTTGATGTTGCTAATTATGTAAGGCTTTTTACTTTGGTACTATGGTGATATAACGGTCCCCTTATTCAGCCTTCAGCAACCGAAGATGTAATTTTAATTTGTATTTCTGAATTTATAACATTTTTAATTAAATAATCATTCACCCATTTTTCTGTTTTCTGTTTTCAAGTTATGCATTATTTACACTCACATCTTCATGGTTCAAGCTATTTATAGGATGTGCCCAAAAGCCTGAAATGACATAGCCATTTCCTTTGATTGGGGTACATCACTCTAAACTCATCGATGCTTATCACCACAAAGGGTAATACTATTAAAGGAAATCATTTGAAGAAGATGATCATTATTAATAATCTTGCGAAAGAAGATTCATAACATATCAAGAACTATTGTTGATATGACTATATTGAGTAGTCGTAATGTAATGGAATTAGGAAGAACTTTAAATTAAAATCTTGCAGGTTAAAATTGAGTGAACTTGAAGTTTTTCTTACATGATATTAGTGATTTGCTTTTGCAATTTACAAATGTGTTATTTAAGTTCAATAATTTGTTTGATCCACAATATTTGTGTATTTACAAGTAATTAGAGTGAAGTACAAGTTTATATTTATTTATTATATGTGCAAAGAATGTGAAGGTCATAATATATAAGTTGGTGAAGTTTTATAGTTTGTAGGTTCAATAATTTTAGTGACATGCACCGACTATTTTACTATATTTCCTATGACACTCGACGACATCAAGTTCAGTTTCCCAATGGCCTTGACAACAATAATTTGAGTCTAACCAATTTTGTCGAATAATGGGACTAAAGTTAACTAATGCCGTCACAACAATGAAACAAGTGTGGTTTATTAAAAGCTACTCTGGCAATCGGTGTGGTTTATGTTCTGGTTGAGGATGTTATTTCGGATCATAATTGTTGGGAAAGACACGAGGATATGTATATGTGAAGCATTGTATTTGAGGTTCCTCGAATCACCTAGGGTCTCATTTGGCTAGGGAGACTAGTTCATTCTATAATACTACATGACTAAAAAATTTAGAAAAAACCCCGTGCGTGCACGGGTATTATAACTATAATAATAAAACGATAAAATCTATCATAATATTCGGTTCATTTTAGCCGTAATTCAATATCCTTTTTAATGGTGGCCTTGTTTTAAACAAGGGATAATTCCATATATACTCGGTCTAGATATGAAAAATGTTATATATACCTAAAATACATGTTTTGATACATTATGTATAATGCATTTAAAACATGTTTTAAGTAAATATGTCATTATAATGTTTTAGTCATGTATATATGGAATTGACCCTGAACAAATATTTGATTTTGTTTAAGTATTTGTCGAATAATGATTACTCATGCAATTAATTTGTTATTTGTTAAATGTTGATAGTTATTTAGGTTGTTATTTTCTTTATTTGCCAAACGTATAATGGTACAAGGTTGGGGATCTATTGCAAAGTGAGTTAAATTAAAAATTGTAGAAAGTCATTCATAGTGTGACACTGTGACACGTGTCATGGGGCTTATGGAAGTCGGCTAATAAAATAAGGGGCTTGGGCTTTTAAAATAAGTCGGCTAATAAAATAAGTCTCGTTTGTCATGGGCTTATGGAAGGGCTTATAAAATAAGTCGGCTAAAAACTTTAGCCTCATAAAAGGGGTTAAAAACTTTAGCCCGGGGCTTTTGAAGAATAATTTATTTATTTACCTATAAAAATATCTAACATATACAAAAACTCATTTAATTATTTTTTTAATAATAAGCCCTAGCCTCAGCACATTTGTCAAACAAGTTTATAAAAATGCAAAATTTAATTTCGGCTTATAATATAAGTCCCAGGCCGCAGCCGCAGCCGCAGCCGCAGCCGCAGCCCATTTCGCCAAACATACCCAAAACACAGAGTATCTAGTGACAGAATTAGTGAGCCCCGCACTATTTTACAAGACATCGATGAAATTTTAATTTGTGGTGTTAATTTTTTAAATAAAATCTCAAAAATTTCTTAATAGCATTCGGACAAAAAAGAAATTGTATTTCTAAAACATGCTTAGATGATCTCTTGATAAGTGAAAAATAGACTCAATTTATGTTAAACATAATCTTTTCATTAAACTCGTAGTTTTTGTTTCATTTTTTTTTCTTATGCTAAGTGTATAGTTTTTCTTTTTGCAACCGATCACTTTTAATCCTAATTCCGTTACTAATGATAACCGTTAGTCAAGATTAGCTACTGTGATTTCTTTTCGTATAAACAACCACAACTAAACCCAAACAAGACTACTCTCGTCAAGTCAACAACATGCATGTTTAGGTTTACTTAATTCACTCGTGTAATGATGAAGAGGCATAGTGTATTTTTATCATTTAAGAATTGCTATAAAAGTAAATATAAAAAAAAGCAATATCGTATAGAAGCAAAGCATATATACTTAATGTAAAATAACATTTTTAAGAAAATACCTGTAGGATTGCTTTCTTTAGATCCTCTCCTTTGTAAAAGCAAGTTTAATTCTAATATGTTTTATATCCATTCAAATTTGATACAGCCTATTTATACAAATTTAATACTATTATGTTTTATATCCATTCAAATTTGACGGCTGTTCCAAAGGACCAACACGTTTTAAATTTATGTTGACGCCAAAAGTCTTTAGTCCAAACTTTAATTATTATGAGAAAATAACCAAAGCAAAATTCCTAGCCATATATATCAGCTGCCATTTGATATACGTTATCCGATTACATGGCCCAATTCTAGATAGAATTACTCTTTTTGTTTATTTATTTATTTATTCTTAATTTTTCTACATTTATTGTTACAATTCTTTATATTATATGAAATCATCAAAACGAGTCAAGCTTTAACCAAAAACGAGTAGAGCTTTTAACGAGCTACTCGAGCTCGTGCTTGTTTAGCTCGAGTCGATCTTGATAATTTCCAAGCTCGAGTGGAGCTCAAACAAATTGTAGAGCTCGATTAATTTCACGAGCCGAACTTTTAAAACTAGTATTTAGCTCTGCTTGTTCGAAAGCTCATTTAATTATTTGAGCCGAAATAGCCAAACGAGCTATTTGAACTAAACGAGCCGAACGAGCAAATCAAGCCACATATATAGGGTTAAATATAGGGTTAAATCAAGCCACATATATAGAGCAAATCAAGCCACTAATATATGTTAACCTCCACACTTCCTTCGTAAATATAAAACCAAAACTAATACGTATATGTTAACCTCCACACTTCCTTCACTGGGCGATGTGGGATAAATTCCTATTTCCATTTTTATATTTTAAGTGTCTTACTTGGAGACAAGATATCTCATTCATATTACCTCTATTTTGGACACACTTTAGCTCGTTGCGAAGTTCTCTTAAAGGGGAATGTAAACCTACTAACCAATGCAAATATATATAACATATACATATATTAAATAGTGTCCAAAGTTTGCAAATCATCATTTTGCAAAACATTTTCCAGCAATTTCTTCGAGCCGAATTCAAGAAACTCACAAATAATAATCACTCACCGAGAACCAAAACTTCTAGTGCATTATTAAGCTACAAACTTCCATCATTTTCCCCTACAATGAGTATTTGGGATTAAAGGAATGCATGTATCCGGTAGGGAAGGGATCCGGTAAGAAGAAAAACTAAAATAGGAAGAATAAGAAAAATTTCTAGCGACATTTCAAATAAGAGGGATAATTTTAAGGGAGATGCATCTATTTTTGTAGGTGCATCTGAAATGAGTAGTTGTGGTTTCGTCTTATCATTCTTATTTTAATTTTTCTTCTTATTTGATCATAACTCGTATCCGGTATCATATACAACACTGATGATACTTATCCATAAATTACCATTGTCAACGAAAAGTAAGTTGATATATATTAATCAAGAAATAAACAATACAAGAAATTTCACAATAATTAAGAAAATCATATATCAGGTGACATGTTTCATATGCTTAAAATCTGTCTACTAATGTTTGTAGAACTGAATGCAAGTAAATGATAAAACGCTCACCTAATCTCACCTGCACTGAAAACAATCACCAAGACAATTACTCCAAGTGGGATGGACTGAAAGTTGGTAAGTTCGATCCATTTATAATTATTGGGGGGTTTGGGGCTAAATATTCTCCAAATGGGTCAAATGGGTTGAAACTGCTTTGACGGGTTACTTACCATCGCATATTCCCAGCTCTAAAAATCATTCGCTTTACAAATATTTAATCATTATAACAAGATAGTTTTGGCAATCATTTGTGACACAACCCGATTAAATCTGCACCACCCATTCCGACCAGAACCTGCTTTGACCTGATATGTTATTGTAATAAGGTAGTTTTTGTATTCATATTTAACCAGACCCGTTTGAGTGCACAAAACTACCCATTCTGACCAGAGCCTGCTTTGACCTATTTCTTACCCGCCAAAATGCCACCTTTAAACGTCATCCTATTCACATAAATTAAGTTAATGCAGTACAAATAGTTATTGTAATCTTATCTAACCAAACTGTTTTTATCCGCACGAAACCACCCATTTTGAACTCAGCCGCCTTTAACGTGTTACTTACTCAACCTATTGCCACCTCTAGTCCGAGAAGTCAAATTATGCAATATATAAGATTGAATAATGAAATTAATACATGAATTCTGCTTATCATTTCAGTTCTGTTCACATCTACCAAAAACTTTCTTAGCTAAAACAAGAAGGTGTCTAGGTAAAACTAGGGTTTAAAAACTGTAATTACAACCAAGTAAAAGACAGTAACTTATCTGCATATTATTTGAAATGGAGTTTTTAATAAGCAATCCCAAACACCCCTGAGTGAATAACTACACGTTTACACTACCACATTACATAAAAAATTTACATGTGACTAAAGATGCAGATATATCCGATTGATCAAAATCAATAACATAAGTAGTTCTTAATGTCACATAGATACATCCTTATCCTTATTTCACTATTCCTATTCATAAACTGATGATATAAAAAAATTCCAAAGTTATCAAAAAGTATATACACATTAACATTCAATTATAAGATGGGATCGAGTAATCGAAATACTACAACTCACAAAAAGATCATATATATCGCTCAATCAATTTTTCATTATTCAACTATCACTACACATTACGCGCACTAAAAGGTAAAGCGTGATTAACTTTACAGATTATAGTTGTCGACTACGTGTTAGTTTGTTGTACGTTGACTCCTACCAACTTTGTTGAATGAGCTAATAATCCAACACTTAATCTGTTCAGAAAAACACACAAACGAAGGCTTCCAATCTAGTTACAGTATCAAGTTACGCGTAATCCAAAAGGTCAACGGTAATGTGTTTACTGTTTGAAGTTTAAAGTATATAACAGTATATGATTGATCAATTTCAACGGTATTTAACCGAATTCAACGAATTTAGGAAAGTCATTTTCAATGGTGTTTGAAGTTATAAATGTTACATAAATCATCCCCCAACTATTTTTTATCTTGATTTTTTTTTTTTTTTTTTTTTTTTTTTGAAAGGCAAATTATACTAAACCAAACAAACAATGGCATCCACATTTAACAAGATGGTTAAGAAGTGACAGAATATTATCCCAATTGTGCAGACAGCCTCAAATGCAGCTCCATTTCCACCATCAGATGCAAGCCCCCAATATCACAAGTTAAACCGGACTCACGACCATTTAGGTCAAACGACCCATTAGAAAAGCTCGATATGGAAGAGCAGACCAACAAAAATAATTGCAAAGCCAAGCACCCATATACCTGTAAACTTGCAGACAGAGAGAGATATCCCATTGTGCCAAAAATCCTAAAACCTAAGATTGAACAAACAAATCAAAGGGGCATGCAATCCAACTGTTCCAATTCACAGGCGTTGATGTATAGTGGGCACTAATCCACGATTTAGATATGCGAATTATCTACGGGAAGATGTCCTCTTCCTTTATGCGAATTAACCGAATCCACATTAGCATTGACCACTTTGTTACTCCCATTTAGAAATGGCCCAAATAGCAGATTGAAATACCGCATGCACAACCTTTTTAGTCCAATGACATCCATTAAGACTAATCCTACCAAGAGCAATATCCGATATAGAAAACAAAGGGAATGTGACCCGAGGGTCGAGACCCCACCCAAATCTTCCCCCAAACCGTCAACACTTTATGGCAATTGATTAAGTAATGGTCAAGATCCTCTAAAACTTAGAAACACATCATACTTGAAGCTCTTTTGAATGGACAAAGTTGAAGTAGACGCGCCATTGAGGCTACGCTTCAAGTATCTATTAAAATTTAGCCTTTGATGGGCGCAATTATATGAAATGGTTGCAAACAAAATCTAATGAGATGAATAAGAGTACATTAAGAAGAGTGTTGAAACTAAATCTTAAGATAAGGTTCTTTCAACATAAAAAAAGTTAGTTTATTTTGTGATTGTTAACCGCTTTAATGGATTTTATTCCACCTGTTTGTCTTTGCCACTTTGGGGCTTTTTGGGCATAAAATCATATGAAGAAGTCAACTCTCCTACGCTGAACTCCATGCATTAACTTATCTAACTTCAATATATTAATTGATTTTATGTAAGTCTGAAGCACACCCATCAACACAGAAGTTGATATTTAAGCTGGGCTTATTTAATTGCCGAAACAAAACATGGTATGTTTACCCTCATACGAAAAACAACATTTTTGTGCTATTAGATAATTGCAACCTATGTTCCAGGCTTTAAAGCTTGGATCTTACAATTCCAACAAAAGTCAAACAGTTATGAAAATGAAACTTTCTATGATATTACATCACTTAGAAAAGTAGAAAGCAGTTTGACCTTCTAAAGAAGTCAACTGTGTAAAATGAG
The DNA here is from genome assembly GCA_030686995.1 of Artemisia argyi. Taxonomy (NCBI): domain Eukaryota; kingdom Viridiplantae; phylum Streptophyta; class Magnoliopsida; order Asterales; family Asteraceae; genus Artemisia; species Artemisia argyi. The sequence continues at coordinate 230,610,872 of CM060701.1, forward strand.
GTCCAAAAACTTAAATTATCTAACTTCAGTTCGGATAATTTAAAAACAAAAACTATCCTAATAACTTCATGATGATAGAACTATCCTATTGACGAACAACGATCCTTCAAATCTATAAGAAAAGGAGCCTCTGAACTTCTGATATATCTGTAACCTCCAGAGACCTTGATTTAGAAACCACACTAAAGCTTGACATCCCAAAATGAACAGAGAAGAAAGTTTAACAATTGACGTAAGGTTTCAGAGATAGAAAAAATGATTGAGCCGGAATCAAATCATAGAGCCTGGAGATTGAACATGGACTTCATTATGGCTTGTGAAGAGAACATCATCCTTCCGTTCAATGACGTGACAGTGCCTAAGCACATGAAAAGAATTAAGTATTGTTTAGGTTAGAAATAATTGAGTTCCGTCGTTGCAGATAACGAATTAATATGTAGTTGGATAAATCACCTTTTGTGCCGATCTTCCCAGTCATCAGACCCACCTAATTTTCGGAATTGGTTTCATTGTTAGGATCAACAGTAAAAGATGCATCGTGTGCAGAAAAATATCTTAATTAGTGTCATATCAATTTGAAAGCTTTACAGCAGCAAAGTATTAGAAAAGTGAGAAAGTACCTGGTAAAATAGTTCTTTTGGCCTTTGCCGTGCCTGAACTCATCCTTTAGGTGCGTGAACTCAACATCATCATTATAAGCATCCTTGCATATTCATAATCACATTCAGCATCATCACCATCACCATCACCATCACCATCACCATCAAGATCGTCATCAAAATCCTCATCAACATCCTTGAAATCTTCATCATTATCATCATCACCGTCACCATCTTCAATGTTGTTTTGTATCTGGATGTTATAACACATAACGTACTCAAGAATCTGTGTGGACCCTCTAATATTTAGACCTTTTAACCGAAAAATACTCTTCGGAAGACAAGTTATGTCTGTACCTGTTGTATCCAACTCTTCCAAACATTCTAAACATCCGATTTCTTCAGGCAATTCCTCAATTCGAATACAATCAGTGAAATGTAAATAATGCAGACGATGCATCTCACAGATGCTGTTTGGAATATCTCGTAAAAATATACAATCCTTTACAATGAGCTTCTCCAAACAATGCAATCTGCCAATATCCTCAGGTAACTTCTCAAGAAGACAACAAGACTTGATTTCAAGAGATTTCAGGTGTTTCAACATACAAATACTATCTGGAAGATTTTTAATATCTGTAGACCGCAAACTTAGTATTGAGTTTTCTTGTTTTGGGAAATCATGCTACTTTGGATGAACAATGACATGGATAAAAGTAATCTGAGTATGCACATCTGATGTGCAGGGACTCGTTTATAGAACAGAGAGGGTGGGAACTTTTAACAAACACACGTTATTATTATTATTCCACACTTCTAAAACGTTTACAATACATGAGTATATATAGGATGTCAATCGGTATCATTGAACCGATGTGACTCTTCTAAGAGATATCTTCTAAACGTTACATTCCTATCTACATTACAGAAATACAGTTATTAACTATCTATAATACATATATGGTCCTTCTACTTTCGAGATTTATGATTCTTGATTAATTCATGTCCAACATCACTCCCCTAATCAAGGCATCATAATCTTCTTCATGATCTTCACTCTGTTCCTTTTTTTTGTTCATCCCAATTGCAGCCTTGCTTCTTCTTTTATTTTTCTGTATTTGATCGCCTTTGTCTTGTCCCATATTCAGTTCGTTGTTCCTTAACTTCTTCTATTCCAATTCTGCTTTTTTCATTTGGTGATTCGACTATGTCTTCTTCCATATCTTCTGCATTGGGCTGTGATAAGGTATCTGCAACATCTTTGCCATCTTCATCACTTTCTGCCTCAGGCTGTGGTAAGGTATCTGCAACATCTTTGCCATCTTTGCCACTTTCTGCCTTTTCTTGTTTTGTTCTTAGTGCTTCCTCATAGTATATTTTCACCATGCCTTCTTCTTGCCATCTGCAAATACTTCCTTTTCTTTGTTCTTCTTTCTACTTGCGCTTCTGCCAATTCATGCGATGTTTTTCTGGGTTTTCCTTGTTCTTCATAGGCGATATCTTTCTTGACTGCTTCTTATTGATCTCGCAAAACATTCTTCTACAGGTTTCTTAGTTTTTTCTTCTTCCAGGATCTTTGAACCATGGGCTCTGATACCATATTGAGTTTTCTTGTTTTGGGAAATCATGCTACTTTGGATGAACAATGATATGGATAAAAGTAATCTGAGTATGCACATCTGATGTGCAGGGACTCGTTTATAGAACAGAGAGGGTGGGAACTTTTAACAAACACACGTTATTATTATTATTCCACACTTCTAAAACGTTTACAATACATGAGTATATATAGGATGTCAATCGGTATCATTGAACCGATGTGACTCTTCTAAGAGATATCTTCTAAACGTTACATTCCTATCTACATTACAGAAATACAGTTATTAACTATCTATAATACATATATGGTCCTTCTACTTTCGAGATTTATGATTCTTGATTAATTCATGTCCAACACTTAGCTCCTCTAGACAATCTAACCGGTCAAGGTTCTTGGGCGCTTCTGGAATACCACCTTTAAGTGTAAGCTTTCTTAAACATTGTAAATCACAAATGATAGCTGAAAAAGAATCGACGTTTACGCGAGCACCGAAACCTAGAGAAATAAGCCTCTCAAGATTTCCAAAAGATGAAACTCGGTCTTCTTTATAATAACCGGAAAACTGAAACTCTGGCCAAGTATTGCCGGGATCACATATGCCTGTTTTATCTGCAATCAGATGTAACTCAGACAAAGAAACAACCTCTGGTGAATTAAACTCTTTGTCAAACTGAAAGGATTTAAACCTCCCACAATGACTGATGTCTAAGTAGAGAAGCTTTTTCAGACATTCTGCAGGAGCATTGATTTCTTCCAAATCATAACAATTCATAAGATATAACCATTGCAGATTTGGCGTCAGCCCAAGGTCAAGAGTCCTCAACTTTGCATTGTCACTGAGTTCGAGATTTACGAGATTTGGACATTCAAAGGGCATCTGAAGTTCTACCATATCAGCAGGGGAGGCCCGGAGGGGGTGCAAACCCGATTCCGGCACAGGGCACATTTTCGAATGGGGCACAAATTTTTGAAATTTTTTTAATATATATTATATATATAATGTAAAAGTGTTATATATATATATATATATATATATATATATATATATATATATATATATATATATATATATATATATACTAGACTTCGAAGCCCGCCCGATGGGCGGGCATGACTCGTAATTATTTGTTTTTTTTTTTTTTGGTATTTAATTAATTTTATTAATTGATAATTGTTGTTTTTGCTTATATATGAGTTTGAGTACAATAGATTTAATTAATTGTTTTTTTTATTAATGATTATATATTTTTAATTTGTTTTTAAGTGGTGTGTATATCGTCCATTTTAAAATTTAATTTTTAGAAATTGTGTTTGTAATGAAAAACTGTTTAGTCCTGTGTATGAAGGTACGATCAATATATATTTTTTAGTATAATATTTATAAATACGACCGTTTGTAAATAATTGTTCACGTTTGACTTTTGAAGTTTTTTTTTTTTTTTTTTTTCATTTTAATTGTTATTATTTTTAGTTATATAATATAATAGTTGATAAAAATTGTACCAAACTAAAATATGCATAATAGTAAATTCATTCAATTATTTTGCATCAAGTATTGTTTATAATAGGTAAAAATATTTAAGGTAAAATGTGAATAAATAGGAGTTTAAAAGTAAATAATGGACATTTATTTAGGGACGAAGGGATTATTTAATTTTATACGTCTATAGTGGATTGTGTTTTGTTCTCGTTGCATGCAAAATATATTGAGCCGTCATGTTGATACAATGCAATGATTCATATTCAGAGCAATAAATTTCCCACTGTCTTATGGATTTCCTTATAACTTATCCACACATTCTCACACATTTCATCTTTTGTTTATCTTTCTTCTTCTCATTTTCTCCGATCAATCGTTCCTTATTTTGTCGATCTATTCCGGTGAGTTTTTTTTTTTAATTTTTTGTTTAGTTGTTATCCATGCTTTTGAAATTTTATAGTCATTACATATAACCCTCTGTTTTTTTTTACCGTTAATTACATTATTATTTTCTATCAAATATGATTCGGAATCATGTTTTTAACTTGGATAATTTGTTATTTTTTTTTTCATGTTAAAAGATAAAATTATTGGAATTTTTTTTTTGTTTGTTGTTTCCGATTAGTTTTTTTGTTTTTATTTTGATTGGTTAATTTTTTTTGTATATATTGCATGTGGTTATTGATGAGTATAATTTTAAACATGTTTTTAATTATTATTGTTTAATATGTTTAGTTTTTATGTGTTAAGTGTAGTTGTTGTTGTTCTAAATCCTAGATTCGGATTGATGTTGTTTAGATTTGGTGTATTTATTTTTTGTTTTACATCATTTTATTTTGTTTTCTGTGTTTGATGATTTGTTTATTAGTGTTGATTTGATTTAGTTGATGTTGTTGAACTGATTATTTTTGTTATTTTGGTTTGTTGTTTTTGTGTTTGATGTTGTTTGTTTTGATCGTGGTTTTGTTTGATTAGAAGGAGATAAGGGGTGTTTGGACTGATTCCAAACAGTAGTTAGAAAGGACAGATTGGATGATATGAGTTATGCATGCTGTGATGGATATGTTGCTTAGATAATTACTTTGTTAGTTTGCATAAGGTTAGATCTTACAGGTTAAGATATAAATTTTGGTATTATTACTTGTAAAGTGAACATTAGATCTCAAGTCATATGTGTATGTTCTAATAGAATTGTGGTCTAGCCAATTTAGTTATTAGATATACTTTGTATTTCTAATTAAGGTTATTTCTATGAATAAATAGCATATGTTTATTAGGATATCCCTCTTTTTTAAGGCAAAAGTCTTCAACTTTATGGTCTCGAATGCTGAATTCTATCAAATGGGTTAGTTAGTTTTTTGTGCGTGTAACAATATGGTTTCCAATCTTCAAATTATTGATCGATTTGAAGACGAAATCTATTAAACATGTGTCCCCAATATACTTGTTAGCCATATCCCTCAAATCTTTGCATGGCATAGCTTCATTTTTTCACAAAGACTCACACTCAATATGCACCTTTTGGCTGAAAAAGGCAAAAAGCTTTTAGAATAGCAACTTGCATATAATGGATTTATTATATTTAAAGTAGCATCATTGGATTTTCAAGGAGAACATATTGTATCATAACATGAGATATTCATTCACGTTGGTGGAAAACTGTGTTGTATAAATACTTTGAGTTTAACAGATACTGTAATTTAAATTGTACATACTCATGCAGTAGCGAAGAAAACAAACGACACTGATTTATGTATTGAACCATGTTAGTTGCCAAACGACACTCATTCATGGATTGATCCATGTTAGTTGCGTTTGCACACTGAGCTCCACCATGATTGACGATTGTTTTTAAAGGATATGGGATTATTAAAATTGGAATTGGTCAACCATTGTGTGGAAGGTGATAGTCAAAATACGCTGGCCCATAACAGGTTCAAGTGCTGCTGATCTTGAATATTTTTAGAGAAGTAAATGTTGAATCTGAGTAGGTTTAAAGTAGTTTTTGAATCTGTGTAGATCAGTATTAAATTTGCACCATTTAGTTTGGATATTTGAACTAATTTGAGTGGTTGTTTGCTATTGCTTATTTGCACCGTTGAGACAGATATCTAAATTGGTATTTAGGCCTGCAATTTTGTAATGTGAGTTTATACATGTGTTTTTGAGGTTTATCTGAGTTCATTTGTAGTTATCTAGTTGTTGTGATTGATAACTTTGTTTATGGATACACATATCTCATATTTGCTTATAGCTTTTGCTTATTGAATTGCTAATTGAGCTGTTTTTGGTATTCTGTCAACATTCTGATGTTAATTTGATTTATACTTAGCAATCCTGAGCATTTTATATCATATTAGGACTGTGTTCATAGTTTCATAATATATCACTGTTAAGTACTCATTGAAGGGTAGGGTGATTGTTACATAGATATGAGGTGTTTGGGATTGGTTTATTCAAACTGTGTGTCTTTTAATGTCCACCACCATATTATGACGATCAATTGCTGCTACTATAGGTTTTCTTGCAGCTATAGTTTGACACTAACGTCCAATGTGTGTGTTTGTGTGTGAGATTACTTATTTCCATTGCAATGATTTCAATTTTTATTCCGCACTACAATTTTTTTTTTTTTTTTCATATGACAACCATTGTTTATATAGTAGTCGTTTAGACAAATGGACCCAACTAATATCTTATCTATTATCCTTGGGAAAAAATTTAATAGATAATTGATGTTAAAAAATATTAAATTTTATTTTACTATAGTTTAAAAGAATGGAAAGATCGTATTTATTAAATTGTCAAGGACCGCAAAAAATTTACATTTGGCCATCGTTGTAGACCAATAATGAGTAGCTTTGGGTTCACTTTTATCATAATCACTTTTAAATATGCTGGTTATTGAAAAATAGTATGAACTTGGGATGAAATATTATTTGACATTAATAAATATTTTAGAGTTTGGATTATCTGTTACCCAACCACATAACAGCTCCAAGGAATCCATAGTTAACAACAATGCCAGTAACTATTACAATTATGTTGCAATTCTTATGTTAAGTTGAATTCTTCTACATCTATTTACATTATTTTTTTCTTAAATTGCTAATTAATATTATTTATTTTATTTTATTTTATTTTTTTTATGTATAGAAAGATGGTTGTTGAATTTGTTGTAAGACTAAACCGCGAAACGTATCCCAACTCCCAGGTATTTTTTTTATAGAATTTCATATATATACCATTATTATGGTATAATAAAATATTTTAACACATTATTCAAATTGTTGCAGGAACTACCATGGGTTTATGCTGATGTGATTTTTAATCGTAAAAGGGATATGTATGTTAGTAGTGCAGCTGGTGTTAGGTTAGTGAATAAAAGGAATGGGCCGTTTGTCGTGACTGGTGCAAGTTGGAGGGCGTTTGCTTTGGGTAATCTTAATGAAGATGTTCGGCTATTGCATTTTGTGGAAGAAGGGGACGAATCTTTCTTTGTTACAGGTTACAATTGGGATGGAACTGAATTTGCTGGATATAATATGATTGGTGGTCGGTTCCCAAGGTATATTTAAATTTGATTGTTTTTTTTTTTATTTTATTTTATTTTTTTATTTTTTTTTATTTTTTAATATTAGGTTGATAGGTAATTGGATTGTTTGTTGTATATGTTGGTTGCAGAGTTTACCACCTGTATTCCTTCAAGGGTTACCCAATGAGGCTCTAATTAATGTTAAGGTGAATGGAGTTAATTTTGATGTGAATGTTAGATGTGTTAATGTTGGTGGAGGGAATGGTCCGCTTATGTATGAAGTGGATATGGAAGACTGGATTGTTGTTGATGAAAATGCGGAATTGGATCCTGGTATGATTGTCATTTTCACAAGGAAACGCATGGACAAATTGTTGTTAACTGCCTTTTCAGTTCATGGTCACCTAACGACAGATGCACATTTCACTGGTGCTACAAACTTGTTAAGAATTCAGCCGCCATTGCTGCCTGCGGAAAGAAGTGAGTTGTTTAATTTGTTTTGTAATTCATATTTTAATTTTTAATTATTAATTTATTTATTTTTAATTTGCAGATGATAAGCGAATGATCCACGTTTGCCAGTGGCCTTCACACAAGGACCACTTTCTTGAAAGTAACGCATTCTATAAGAGGTTTTATGACATCTATGACAGGGAAAGGCTTGTACGTATATGAGTGATGTCGCTTTATTTATTATTTTTTTAAATTGTTTATTTATTTTTTTATTTTTAATATATATATATTTTTTAATTTGTTTGTTTTATGATTTTATGTAACTGCAGGCCATACCATCGAACTTCCTTACCAATCGTCAATTCCACACATTCACTAAGGTGCTAATGAAGCATGGGGATGTTCAGTACGTGATGACATTGGAGTTGGTATTCCATCATGAAAATCCTTCAAGGATTAATCATATTAATGTTTTAGGACCATGGAGGCAGTTTGCTGTGCGAGTTGGGTTTGCATATGACAAATTGATTAGGTTCAGGTTTATGCACATGATTGAAGATTTAGACTTGGGTGCCGATGAAGATGCTCATTATCCGGTATTCCATCTTTGTTAGCTTTATTAAACTTAAGTCTGGAAGTAATCTAGTAATCCATGTATGTGTCGGATGGTTCTTTTGTGTGTCTTGTTTGGAAGATGTTTGTATAACTAATGTTTATTGTATTTTGGAATGATTATGATGTTTTGTAAATGTATGTATAATGTTTAAAATTAAGTTTAAAGTTGGTTTGTATGGTTGTTATAAGTAGTTCAGCATATCTATGTAATTGTGTGGCCTTGGCGTTGCACTACTTCCTTGGCTTTGTGTACCCATCCAATATATAGTTTTAAATTTTTTTTTCATGTAATGTCCACTTTTTTTTTTTTTTTTTTTTTCTCTGAATGTTAGTAACACAGCCTACATCATAATGAGTAACAATCTATCATTTGTTGTGCAAGCCAATGGCAACTTTTTCATAACTTAATGTTTCCAAATTTTCGGCCAACAATTGTAATACTTTTCACAATATCATTGTTATGTTTATTGATTTTGTTATAAAAGCAAAGGGCACATGATTAATGTATGTAATAATTTTGCGATTAAAATTGGTTTTTGTTCATATATGTGTAGTAATACAGAAATTGAAACAAAGGAGACAATATGTAGGCGGTTTTCCATTGATTATTATACACAACTTTGTACACGAAAGTTGGAGTAGCCTCATCCAACAATTGCAGTCTTGTGCAGTCATATTCTCCGATTTTGTTCAACACATGAATGAAAACGGCACCTTACAAACCAACGAAATATAGTGGAATAAACATACGAAAATAGTTAATTAAAAAAACTATTAATGAATAAACCGTTGTATACTATATTTTTTAACATTAAATTCTAAATAAAGCTTCTTTATAGACCACATTTGTTGTTGATTTGGCGTAATTTCCTTCTTCATCACAACATAAAATCTTTAATCCTTTTTTACTTGTGACTCTTGATACTGCTACGTAGAGTTGCCCATGAGAGAATACTGGTCTTTGAAGAAACAATCCCACATGTGTTAGAGTTTGTCCTTGGCTTTTGTTGATAGTCATTGCAAAACACAATGACACTGGGAATTGCCTACGGTTAAATTTAAATGGCATCTTATTATCAGAAGGACTTAAAACCATTCTTGGTATTGCACAAATATCTCCAACACAACCGCCTGAAATAATCCTTGCTTCAATTGCATTTACACCCATCCTTAGAACTTGTAATCTTGTGCCGTTGCATAAGCCTCCTCGTTTGTCTATGTTTCTCATGCACATGATTGGAACGCCTATTTTTAATTTTAGAGAATGTTGTGGTAGACCAGCAATTTTGATGCTATTAAGAAAATCATCAGTGTATAGTGATTCATTAAAATCTCCGTCCATATCAATAACACCTACTGAGTCTTTACTGTCGTACGTCCTTTCTTCTCCAGGTAGTAGCTTTAGCATGCGATCGTTTACCATATCCACAAGCTCATGCGTTGGTGTAAGAATTGATTTTTCTTGAAAGAATTTAGGATTATAAAGGTTGTCTTTAAGATCTGGGTATGTTTCTTCAATAATCTTACCAATATGATCATCAGAATTTGGTATCAACATATCATCAGGGAAGTGAACAGGTGCTTCTCCATCATTTTTTCCTCCTATTTTTCCCTCGCCAATATCCAATCTCCAATCTGCCAAATCTTGTATTTCTTTTCTTTCTGAACTGTTTGAACCCTTTTTTAGTCTCATGTTGATAGTCAAATGCATGACGTTGCAATGTTGCCACAAGTATGAAGCGTTTATTGATGCATGAACGACATCATGTCTGGATCCATTTGTAACGACAGGTAATATTTGACGGAAATCTCCACCAAAAAGGACTACTTTTCCTCCAAAAACTTGTTGTGAAGGTTCAAATGTGTCTGTCCTACAAATGTCTCGCAATGTCCTATCAAATGCTTCATAACAGTGTCTATGTGTCATTGGTGCCTCATCCCAAATTATTAGTTTACACAATCGGATTAATTCAGCCAAGTCACTATCTCCTGTTATATGACACACGGAATCGTCAACCACGTTTATAGGAATAACAAACCTAGAATGTGCTGTTCTTCCTCCTTCTAACAAAAGTGATGCAATACCACTTGATGCAACATTTAAAACTATTTCACCTCTTGATCTTAATGCGGCAGATAAGGTTTTGTAAAGATATGTTTTACCTGTTCCTCCGTATCCGTAAACAAAGAACATTCCTCCTTTGTCGCGATGAACAGCTTCCATTAAAGTTTGATATATATATTTTTGTTCATCAGTAAGTGTTTTGTAGAGGTGTTCATGTTGCCTTCTTAACTCCTCTTTGTTGTATTTCAACTCATCATACACCAATCTGTTGTAATTCGCCATTGTCATCAATTCATTTGGTAGCGGCATGTTTTGAATTTGCTTTAAGCTTTTGTTGTTGCATAGAAGCATGTGCTCAATATATGTTAGACAAATATTCTTTTTCTTATCATCTGTAAGAATCAAATCTGTAAAAGGAAAAAAATAGTAATAAATGTTATTTGTTTGTTGATGATTTGCATAATGTTTTAAACTATATATCTTTTAGATTGTGTTGAATCCATAAGCATGCAGTTAATAAATGTGTTTGTGGTAGATAGTATATTTGATTTGATACCTGGGTCATTTCTTTTTTTACGCTCGATACTTTCAACATCAGCTGCTAATACTTCCCATGTTTTGCTATAAACAACCTCTGGCCTTGACATGCTATCTGTCATAAGTAACATGACATAAAATTTACGTAAGTAATTTCCTGAATCCCACAAGCTTGCTTCCATTAAACCATCTATATATTCCTTATCATCTTCTAATAGACCACGTGCTTGACAGGCGTCTTTATATGTCGGATAGACAACATTATTAAATTTCTTGAAATCAATCCAATCTTTAGCTCCCTTAACCTTGTTAAGCAGCATCCGTAAATAAAATAATTCTCCATATGAAGGAGGTACATGATGTACACGGCCAATTGCTGTGCCTTTTTGTCTTTTTACCCATATTCTTTCTTCTTGCTTCCATACATAATGCTTTGGGAACTCATGGTAAAGTAGGTCTTCTGCGTCTGTGTTATCTTGGTTGTATTGCATCCACGCAACAAACTTTGTTTCATTAATCGATGCTTTTTCCAATGCAAAATCAATACTTTCAGTGGCCTCAAATATTACCGATTGTTCTCCTTCTAAGTGGAAGGGTAATCTTTCTACAGGTGGGAACCTATAGTGTATGTCAAATCCATAGATCCTCCATGCAGCTTCACATGCTGAAAGATACCTACAATCGTAATATTCTTTTATTTCATCAACGTCTTTATCTTCCAACCCTACCGTCGATCTATCCGGTCCCTTATTAATATACTTGAATAAATATTTAATTGAACCGACTTGGTTGCACCATTCAACGTTAATATGAGATTGAAATTTTCGGAGCAATCCCGGATTGTATGGTACGACATACCCGTTGTCCAATTCATACCCGTTTTTCTTTATTGTGCTTCCATCATTTCTTCTTTTATAAATCGCATACCCACTCTCATCAATGAATGTTTGGTCGTTAAACTGTTTTGGGAACTTCTTTGTACACTTGTTCTTGACCGTGCACGGACAACTTGGATTTTGTGCGCCACACGGACCATGCATCATGTGGTCTGTAACGATTTTATACAATTCTGGATCTTCATTCTTGTCTGGTATTTCTGCTGAAATAATACGGTCAATTTGTGATGGTTGTGTTATTTTTTGTTTATCTTTCAAAAATAGCAAAATGTGTGCATGAGGAAGCCCTCTCTTTTGGAATTCAACTGTGTAAACCGCTGCAAGGGAAACATTATTTTATTTGTATTAAATTATTTACTTTTAATCATTTAATAATTATTGTTTGAATGATAATTTAGAAATAATTTACCTGCTTTTAGGTGCCCAAAGTAATGCTTATCTTTGAATTCCCTCATAAGACTATCGAGTTTTTGTTTAAAAACTCGTGTAATTGCATCAGGTCTGTCGTCAGAATTCAGCCCCCTTTCAGCCACAAAATGTTGAATTTCCGGCCAATTTGGGTTGCATGTGAATGTTATGAAAAGATCCGGGTATCCATAAACCTTACAAATTGTCATTGCGTCCAAATAGTTTTGCATCATATATCTTGGACTGCCTGTAAAGGATGATGGCAACACAACCTTTTTCCCTCTTAGCTTGACTCCTGAGTTTTCATCTTGTGCTAATTTAGCTAACCTTGCAAAAGTCTCGGATCTCAGGTCATTTTGTTGGTTTTTAATGTACGACATCCTTTCAGATTCAACCATTGTGTATGCATCGACAATAAATTGTTGACATAGTCTTCGTGCATTTAGTACCATTGAGAAAATATTTGGTCTTTCTTGCAAACGGTATGCAAAATATTCCCTCATTGTTACCCTTTTTTTCTTGTTTGTTGCTGTTTTGTCTGTTATTCCAGAGTGATATATGTCGGTTCGATAACCATCTTCAGCATATGGGAATAACAATGGGTATTGAAGTGCTAGGTATGAAGGGTGTAGCTCACTAATTCGCCTAAGTCCCCCTTCTTGCATGTGAAGGATTATATCTCTCTTATTAGTTGCGGAATCAAAATCTCCAACAATTAGAGCAGCAACCTCGTCTGCTGATGGGAGATTATACTCTCTTCCATCACGTTCTCTTGTACCAATTAGTCTTAATTTATATCTATTTTCTTCTGGTTCTTTTACAAAACGTTTACCAGCCATTCTGAATTGTGAAACTAAAGGATTGATTTCATCAAGCATGTCACGTAACTCAACCGTTAGCTGGTGGTCAATGACATTTTTTTTGGTGGAAGACAACGTTTCCTCGCTGTATTTACAAATTCAAAAAGTGCAAGGTATTAACTTTTGAAATGAATGTAATAATTAAAATAATTTAGTAATTTAAACTTGTTACCTGACACCATCAATACGGTGTTGTATTTCGTTTTGTTTATCATAGATATATTGTTGTGCGAACTTTGGTGGTTTACCTCGTTCGGTAGTAAAGTACCCATTCTGTGGTAATTTTGCCCCTGAATCCGGTAACAATACGGGCCCCGTCCGTCTGTGACTGACATATCTTGTTTTGCCCCAATAGATGTGAATGCAAACATTGAATTATAGCGCCTAATATTCTCAACAAACATTGCACTTTTTGGGTGTTGTCCATTAATAAGATCCATCAATAGTTTTGGCGGCCGCTCCACCTCATCTCCTAATATGATTTTGCCTCTACCGCAACAAAGGGAATATTCTTGTGTTGTTGAGTGTGTATTTCCTACCATGCTTTCTGCATTCCATAATAATGCGTGGCAGGATTGACATTCAAAAACCGGATCTCCAAGGTCAATATAATCTACAAATATAAAGTATATGACAGTATACACAATTATTAATTTGTATAATACGATATCTAATATTGTTTTTTAATTAAAAATGGTGTGTTATTACCTTTTGATATCCCAACAAATGAATCTCGATTTGTCACATCACCATTAGGTTTTTTGAATAACGATTTATGCCTAACCATTCTTGTTTTTTCTCTAAGCCTTTCTGACTTTCGTTTACATGATTGTCTCAATGATTGATTCCATTCAACATTAGTTGTTGTTTCCGTTGTTGCTGAATACAATAACATAACTTACAAATTTGAAAGTTATTAAAGAAAATAAAGTATTTGCAAATGTTATTTTGAATTTGAATGATACAAACCGTTTGGTGGTTTATTTTTAGGTGGCCTCCCCAGACGTCGGGGAAGTACATCATTGTTCACAGCTGTTAAAAAATAAACAAATTAAATATTTAATAATATACATATATGTATTTCGATTATGTTTCTTTGTAAATAGATTTAGTAAACGAATGTTCAATTGGTATCTTACTTGAAGTTTCAATTGTTGATGTTTTTCCCGTTGATTGTTTTCCTGGATGTCGTATCCGTATATCATTATTGTCAACTACCAAAAAAATAACAAAATACATTGAGAAAATAATTTTATGTAAAAGTCAAGTATAACATCTATACATAATGTTAAGTGTAAAATCATGTATAAATATGTGACCTAAACATGTACCTGTTGATGTGTTTTCGATAGGACGTCTTCCTGGCCGACGGATTAATACATCGTTACTATCAACTGTTACAAATTGAAACATATATATACACAAATTATTATTTTTTTGTTAAGTTTAAGATGAATAAACATATAATTGTTTAATTTTATTGAATACCTGTTTGTGTTGTTTGGTTGGTTGAATTATTAACTTAATAATATGTTTTTTTTGCGTGGTAATGAAAAGAAACACCAAGTTAATGAGTTGAAATATCCATCTCTAATTATGACAACATTTGTTAAATGCAGGTGTCAAACATCTTAGAAAGGTATGAAAACTCAAATGTTGCAAAAGGCTCTTTGGGTTAATGTAACTACAACTGTGGCTAATGCCTAATATGATATAATCCACGTTTGGTAAGAACATTCAAGAATGTATTTTTGACAATACCACATTTCCTTCCACTTATTACATGCCCATGTAAATGAAATATTTGGTTGTTTTACCTTGAATGTAATTGTGGCAAAATGGGTGGATTGGGTAATGGGTCAAATGGGTTGCGTTCAAAATGAAGTAATATGTTGTTATGAGTTGAAACTGGCGAAATTGTCTACTGTCATGTTTAATGTTTTTTTATTAATTGAATTATTTAGTTTTGGTCTCATTCAGTTGTGCTTAACATAACATTTATAGAGTATCTTTATTTGGAGCTTTATTTACTCAAACAAAAACATCAACACATATACAATGACAATTACTTACAATATCGTGTTACCAAACAAAATTAACATAAAAGAAACAGTCAACATCATTCACAAACACCTAAAGTAGTAACATGATAAACCAATATATAGGCATAGTGTACAACAACTTCCAATGATTGATATATATAGACATGATGACGCATAATTTGGCATACTATAATATAGTAACTGAACTCATAACAGTTAGATGGTATTAATATTATGTTGCGAGATGTGTGAAGATAGTGAATGAATATATATTTTGATGTATGAAGATAGTGAATGAATATATATTTTGTTGATGGTTTTATCATCTTTTGAGCTACACATATGTTACAGTATGACCAACAAATGTTGAAAGAAATTTGAAGATACCTTAAACCTATATGTTATTGCCTATGTTACACATCTATCGACCTTTAAACATGGTATGTAAAAGTGAATCATACAATCTATACATACAATTAAGTATAAAATCATGTATAAATATCTTACTTAAAGATGAACCCATTGATGTGTTTTCGATAGGACGTCTTCCTGGCCGACGGATTAATACATCGTTACTATCAACTGTTACAAATTGAAACATATATATTCACAAATTATTCTTTTTTTGTAAAGTTTAAGATGAATAAACTTATAATTGTTTAATTTAATTGAATACCTGTTTGGATTGGAAATATGGCTGGTCGTCCTCTTGGGTTTGGTGCTTTTACTCGTAATTCATATGAAGTATTGTGTGAAGCGATTATCTCATATGGAGGATTTGACATGTTAGCAGCTTCAAATTCAGTCGTGGATCTCATATTATTGGTTTATGTACAATACAAATTTTATTAAACAATTTTTATTCATTAGATTATCTTTATATTTTTGGATAACAATCTTTTTTAAAGTTATCCTTTATTCATTAGATTATCTTTTATTCATTAGTATTTATTTGAATTATTTTATATTCTTAAAGATTATATTCATTTATATAATGGTCAAAAATCCTGACATAATCAGTCTTCAATTTAGGTGTTTAAAGTTTGAATTGCTATTAAGTGAAAATAATTAACCTATTTTAGGGTTTGATTAACATACCATTCTTTTGCAGCCATTTGTTGATACCTGCAAATGTAAAGGAGACTCCTCTTCATGTGCTGTAAAGGGTGATTTGCGCTGAGCCATTGCTTCATCACCATATTACAACAAACAATCAATGAAATAGGTAAAAATGTTCATATACATAAAATAATTCAAAACTGCATGTATGGAGCATGAAGAATATAATCCTATAATGAGCCACATGAATAATAAGATGACATTTAAATAATTTATTACCTTAAAGACGACATCGAAAGTATACATTTGCGGTTAGTTAAGAAAAATTTTATATACGATTTTCAGTTATAATAAGATGTTGGACTTTACAACAATGGACAAAAAAATCAAGCAAATCAAACCTTAGTTTGATGAATGTTAAGTAAATTTGATGAATGTTAAGTACATTTGATGAATGTTAATTGATGAATGTTAACTATATTTGATTAATGTTATTGTGTAGTTTCATCCATTACTTCTTCAAGTATTGTTATCCTAAACACTAAATAAAAAGCCATGTCAAATTCATTTAATATTTGCACCAAATACATCGGATGTTCAACAATCTTCATGTAATTTCTACCAATAATACTCAAATATAAAAAAAAAATAAAAAAATACATATACCACTGCTGGGATTTGATCTCGGGCCACCCAGCTCACCCCCACACACTCATACCATCTCTGCCCTTGGGACTTTTCTCAATGGTATTCTCTTTTAATAGTTTTTATATAGTTTAGTTTCATGTTGCTTATGTTAATTAACTCATTATTTCATTATCTGATTATAAATTTTTGATAGCAGTGTAAATACAGAAGCAATTACGTACATGTGTACGTGTGGCCACATAAGAATTTAAATGAAAATAACCATGTAATGCGTCTTACTCTTTACCTATATGTCATTCTTGCGTTTGATGTCGTTTTACGTCTGGGTGCACAGCTTCATGAACAACATTTAGGATGTTAATGTTTAATGATTTTTCCAACTAATATGACCATTTTCGAGCACATGCAACCATGAGCAATTGAAAAAAGATCCGTAATAAAATAAAGATGTTAATGTTTTAACGAAGACTACGTTTCGAGAGGGTTATGACGACCCTTGATTCGACTTCCTTGTAATCTTCAACATGAAACGAAAAACATGATGACTTAGAAATCCAATAGAATAAAGATGCATAACCATTACACCCATATATTGGTGTATTAGTTACGTGCCAAACTGATATAAACAAATGTGTATTTTTATTGTAGAAATATTATTAAGTTCAATCATGTATTTAAGTAGAAGTGATCACTATGTAATACCATACCAAACAAAAAAGAAAGCTAATTATAAGTCTTCGATAAAAAAGACCATTAGTTGAGTTTCATACGACAAATACTCTAAATCAACTCCTAGTACTAAGGCTAAATACCAAGTTTTCGCAAATCGTTAGCTTAAAATTTTGTAACAAAAGTAGAAGAAATCGATATGACACACATAGTTCCTACACAAATATACTTGAAAAAACCAAAAATATTATAATAATTATGAAAAAACAAAATCATAAAGTATTCAAAAAACAATACTAACAAATGTTTGAAATTTAAAAATAAATATCCGTAGCATATGAAATAAAATTATTGGAAAACCATAAATCTTGATAATTCTTTATTTGTTTCCTCAAAAGCTGTCGTCGCTACTGTTGTCGTCAGTGCTTTCATACTCAGTTGTATTGTCATTAATAAAACTGGCTAAATCGTCACTATCAGATACGGATTCTTTACTATATGCATCAGAATCGACTTCCCAAACTTCTTCATCACTGTATTTATCAACATATCTTCCGTGCAGATTACCATCAATATCAACCATATCATCCCACATGGTTTCCTCATCCATATTGTGTTCAATTAACATCTCCCTATCATATTCCTCATTAATGGCGGTGTATTTGTGATCACCTGTGTAAAATTTTTAAATATAAATACATATATATAAGTTAAATTTAAAACATTTATAAACAATTTAAAAAAAATATATATATATGATCAAAGAACCTGTTGGAGAATCTTCGATTATATCTTCATCAGGGATTATAAATCTAGGTTTGTATTCTTTTAAAGGATAAAAAGGTTCTGGCAGATCATTGATGTTTATCCAAACACCTTCATATTCATCTTCAGATGTGATTTTGTATTTGTCATTTTCATCATCTGTGTCTTCATCACATAGCATATACTTGTTTTTTGAGTTAGGAGAGTCATGACTTGTTTTAGTGCGTTTAAACTGTATTTGAGCTTCATCGTCAGACATCTAACATACGTAATTACAAAGTAATAGTGATGTTATTAATAGTAATATATACACTCGTGTAACAAATAATGGAACTAATGATATTGAATTCATACCACTGTCTCATTATGGTTAATCTGGTTTGGTTGCTTTTCATTGACAGAAGTTTCGATTGCCTTTTCATCGTCTGATGAAGTAATTTCAATGATGTTTGTGTTTACGCCTTCATCATTAGACATCTAAGATAATGGAACTAATTAATTTCAAAGAAAACTTTCGCAAATGTATAAATTTCAAAAAAATAATTAAACCAATGATAAAAAATTCATACCATTATCTTATTATGATTAATATCCTTTCGTTTCTTCTTGTTGAGAGAAGTTTTATTTGCTTTTTCATCTTCGACGTCAAACATCTAACATAAGAAAATACAAATTGATAGTAATGTTATTAATAGTAATGTATACACTTGCGTAACAAATAATGTGAGTAATGATATAAAATTCATACCACTCTCTCATTATGATTAATCTTCTTTGGCTGATTTTGATTGAGAGAACTTTCCATTTCCTTTTCATCGTCTGATGAAGTAATTTCAATGACGTTTCTGTTTAGCCCTTTATCATTAGACATCTGAGATAGAAAATTTAGAAGTAACAATGATTTTAATAACAATAAAGTATACAGTTTTGTAATAAATAATTACACAAAGATATAAAATTCATACCATTATCTTATTATGATTAATATTCTTTCGTTTCTTCTTGTTGAGAGAAGTTTTCTTTGATTTTTCATTGTCAGATGAAGAAATTTCAATGAAGTTTGTCTTTACAATGCTCCCTTTCTTTATCAATCTACGCCGCTTTTCAATCACCTGTTTACACTTCAATTATGTTAAATTTTTAAACCCATAATGTTGGTTAAATAGTTTATAGTATTAAAAAAATATATTATTGTACCTGGTCATCATCAGATATATCAATTATTGGTATATCTTTATTATTATCATCTTTTATTGCAGACGGAGTGATATCATTAGATGGATGAACTGTAAAAAAAAAAACATCGGCTATCACATATAACATAATATGCATCAATGTGTAAAATTAAAATCCAATATAATCATGATAAACTCACACTATGTATTCATAGATTGTAGAAAATTACATCAACGTTTTATATTTAATTTGTTTATCTATGTGTATATAGTGCATAAAATTTTTATATCTAACATATGTTACCCTTATATAAATATGTACAATAAAAGTATATATGTTCTTTAAGCCTCGAAAAGCTTGATAAAAGCTAGCTCGAGCTCGGCTCGTTATGTGTTTCAAGCTGGTTTCTAATCATTCAATCATACCATTGTAAATCTTCCTCATTATCATGTGATGTCTTAATCATTATTAACGGAAAGAACTTAAGGAATTTAACCTATACCCAGATTAAGGTCAGAATTATAACCTTCAAAAAGAAAACCTTAGTAAACATAGTTTCATTATCATAATGGTGTGGACCATTTCCTTTACTCATGATTAATAACCTCTAAATAGCCCTAAGTACTATATTAATCAGCATGACCAAAACTACTTCCAGGTGTATAAGCATTAACCACCCATATTATAAAAGGTATAGTAAGAGATGGCAACTTCAACCCACTTAAGTTGATTCGGGTTTTTATGTTAAAAGGAGCAGATGGGTGGAATAAAAAAAACATGACCAAGAAGGGAGCTCAAACAAAGAAAAAAGAACAAATCTTGCCACCACCAAAAGCATGACAAACATGCAACATATGTATATAGTAGTACAAATTCATTAAGATGTCTCTTATTCACAAGACTGTTGTTCAAAAGCATAGTGCGAATTTCACTTAGAAAAACTTATCCTAAACAACTACGTCTAGAAAATTAATAACCAAATCTCCTTCGAACTTTTACGAATTTTTATTGCAAAATTATCATATAATGAAATTAAAAATTGAAACCTGAATTTATGTAAAATTAATTATTTTGTATAATATGACAACAAAAAGTATAGTATATAAAAACAATTAAAAGATATTACCCTTGAGAAAAGTCCCAAGGGCAGAGATGGTTAGAGTGTGTGGGGGTGAGCTGGGTGGCCCGAGATCAAACCCCAACAGTGGTATTTTTTGTTTTTTTGTTTTTTTCTTTTTTTTTTTTTTTTTTTTTTTGTATATTGCATCTTACACGTTATTGACTGTTTCAAAACACCCCTTTAGGATTCGAATTTCGTAGAAGCAGCATATGTTTCAAGATCATTCGGTAGCAATAAATAGAAGAGTACACTAAGTAAATGACTTGTATTCCATACCAAATATGTAAAAAGGAAATTATAGAAAAAATAAATTACCTTGGCGCAAAGGAATGTGTCCTGGTTGTTTGATAGTAGTGAAATTCTTTTCAGCATGATTTCCTCCTTGATTTGCTGGTAATATATGATGAACACATACAATACGTTAAAATAACAAACAACAAATTTATATGGATTAAAATAAAAAGAATAGCTTATATATATATATAATTCAGTTTTTTTTTTTTAATCCTATTGTTTTTATGATGTATTACCTTCTGTTGCTTTTGAAAGTTTCTTTGAAGATCGTTTAGGCTGCATGATGTTTATGTTTGTCGACTTTTAATGATAGTCGATTATTGGAGTATAATGTTCGATGTTGTATATATACTGTAATATTATGTCAAACCTAAAAAAAAAATCTTTAAGATTACTATAAATCTTTTATAAACTTATCTTGTGCAAAAAGTAAAATAAATCTTTAAGATAACAATAAATATTTTCCAAACTAATCTTAATTTATTTTAAATAGAAAAGCACAAACAAAAACGTTTTTTATTTCGGAAATATTAAAAAAAAAATTAAGATTACTATAAATATTTTTTAAATTTATCTTATGTAAAACTAATCATAAATTATCACTATCTAAATCTTAGTGACACTCATAAGATACGTGTATAGAAGTTTTTTTCATGTGACACAATAGTGGTTAGACTCACATTATAGTATATGCCTGGAACTTCCATAGGTTATCATGATTAAAAATTATTTAAAGTCACATGCATATGTTACTTGTTCCAATTACAGAAACCTTTAATGACTGTGGGAAACTTGTTTCGCATGTTTGGTTCTCTTAGTGTCTAATGCAAGAACAATTGTAATTTTTTATTTAGCGTCTCATACAAACGATAGGAAAGTGCATTATCAGTTACCATGTTTTATTTTGTTGCTACTATAACGACATCTATCTCTTTATAGATAGAGTAATTTATGTGACGTTTTCTTATTGAACAAATCTTAGGCTTCCCAGTGTTATCATGCCATTCATTTGTATTGTCCAACAGTTGGTGTTGCAGGTGTGCATTCCATAAACATTCCTTTAACATATAGTGCTCCTATTATCCTTTTAGTATTCTCGATAGCATGTTTGAAGCTGTTATGCATGCTCATTGCTATAAAAAGCCAAAGTGTAGTTTAAAACATTTCACAAGTTGGTGTTGCAGGTGTGCATTCCATAAACATTCCTTTAAATATTTATCTATACTAAAATACATAAAAAGCCAAAGTGTAGTTTAAAACGTTTCACAAGTTGAAGAAAATGATTAGTTATTTCAAAAATATTATACAGATGTTGTGAACTCATCAATATGAGAGTACTCATCAACCAAAAGTAGTTGTGGACATATTGCTATCCCACTGTGTCAGATACACATAATACTAAATATTGCATACAGAAAGATCAAATTTCAACATATGAGATTAAGAATGTATGAACCAAACAAAACATGCATAACTTAAACATTTATCAAAAATAGTATTATTTCCTATTTAAAATTAAAATAATCCAAAACCATACCATCCAAGTACATTAATTGTAATTGAAAACCATAAAATAAAATAACTGATTGTTTTATGAAAACTAAAGCATTAGTATCTGAAGATGGTGAAATGTTTATTTATCTCAAACATCTTTTGTCATATTCATTGACGTAGTCTTTTTTTTGGTTGTCCATGATGATCATCAAATGTATCATCTGTTGATACATCTTCTATTTCACGCAATCTTTTGTTATCGCTACCACCATTAAAACTAGTTGTTGAGGAATCCACAATCTTCACTCTTTCATTCTTGAAGTTCATGCTCGTTTCATGTTGATTTTCCTGTAACAATTAATTATAAAACCATTTATAAATAGTTTTAAACATATGTTTATGTAAAACAATTTATTAATATATTTTGCAATACCTGATTATCTAAAGCAGTTGGACTTGCAATGTCTTCCTCAATGTACTGTAATGATTAGCACATAAAATATCAATAATAAATACATTTTTAACATTGATAATTGTTACATACAGTAAATAATGAAGTATATGATACCTGATGTAACTTGTTTGACCCTTCTATATTCATGTTCTCATCATCTTCTAACATATCTTTTGTATGAGGTAATTCATCTTCATCATTTTCACTGCCCTCTGAATAATTGTTATTATTATGTAAATCATCTTCACCATTTTCAAAATCATTCCCCTCATTTTGAAACTCGTCTTCGCCAATTGGTGACTCATCATCGCTATTTTTAAAATCATCTCCAGCATTTTCAGAATCATATTCATTATTTTCATAATCATCTCCAGAATTATCATAATAATCTTCACCATTTTGCAACTCTTCTTCATTATCCTGTTTTATTTTGTACAACGTAAACAAATTTAAATAAGTCTTTAATTATAACAAAAAACAAACAAACACAAACACACATACACTAAACCTGAAGAAGAAAAATAGTTGTGCAACAAATTTAAAAGTATATATTAAATACCTCTTCATCTAGGAATCCATTCTTGAAATAGTTGATTGTATCAACATCATCAGTGATTTTTTCTGTTCGATATATATGGCTATTATTGTTATGATTAAATTCTGTGTATTTAATCTTGAATAGATACTGTTTGCCAATAATCTGATTGAGATCGTCAGGGAAATATTTATCTGTATTAACGCCCTGTTCTTGCATGATCTCCCATGCTGTCAACTTAGTCATCTTATGCACATTCTTGTCAAAAATAACAACTTGTGCGGTCCACTTTCGTCTACAATCCGCTCTATGATTTTGAACCTTTAAATACAAAATCAAATACTATTAGTATTTTATTTTTCACAATTAGTTGTACAAATTTAATAACTAATTATATGAAGATGTGTTACATACCTGCATGCAACATCATATTTGTCTCCATGATTCTTGCAAAACCATAATTGTTTTTTGTTTCTAGAATTCATTCCACTTTTGGGTGCTATTGGTGTAACTTTTGTGTTGCATTCTTTACATCCGGTATAAGCCCATCCGTTTTCATATTGGATGCTATGCACAGTTGCATAAACAACACAACATGTTTCCTGCATTGTGTACATTTATATTATATTAAAAAATATACTCATAAATATTTATTTATTCAATATTCACATAAAATGGACAAATATAATTGATATTTTACCGGCTCAATAGTACGAATCATTCCAACCAATTTCTTAACACAACCTTGCATAAATTCAGCTGGTGTAGTTACATGACTATCTTGTGAATGTACTTGAATTTTGAATTCACTCGGATCATAACCCTCTTGAGATTCATAGCTGTTTAATATTGAAATTCAATTATGTTGATATTTTTTAATATTAACAATATATTTTAACTCAAATATGGAAATATAATTAAATATACCTTTCTCTAAAAGACAATAATTGAGGTATATTCCTGTTAATGTATATCTTGCTCCCAAATAACGCATTATGCACAGATGGTTTGTCTGTCATATAAAATATAAAAAAATTATAAAGATACATATGCATATATCATCATTACTAAAATTGTAAATAATAAATTAATGTATTAAAATTAAATTTAAAAAAATGTTCGTAAACTTACTATCCCAATATTTAATCTTGTCAAGCATTAAAACAATGTCTAAATGACCAATATCTTCAAGCCTCTTGTCGTATTCATTCCACATGAGTGCCCAGTTGTCCCAAAATGTGCAATCAACTCTATAACAACTGCAAAACATTATATGAATTCATGTTTATATATAAATTACATATATATATATACATATTTTGCTAAATTCTAAAAAAAATTTATAAGAATGAAAATTATTTTTATTACTCAGCATCTTCAATGACAACTGTTCGTCGAATTTTTGGACCACTGTGGCTATTTACGGACACGATATTACCAACAGCTACAACTGTTCCAATCACATCTGTCCAATAACATGTGTATTAGTTTTTTAAAATTTAAAATTAAAAAAAAAACAATTTATTTTTATATGTAAGAATAAAAAACATACCAACAGAATCATGTTCATGGTACTCATTGTTTGGGTCCAATATACGTGTGAATGGTTCATTAATGAATCCAACAAAGTTGTCATCAATTTGATCAATTCTCGTGACATTTTTTCCTTTAAAAAAGGATATTTTCCACCTATTGGGTAACAAAGGCAATCTTCCACCATTTTCGGCAACACCAAAGTTTGATATCATATAGCATTGTCCCTCTTGAAGAAGAGGTTCAAATTTAAACATGAATTCCTTCTTGATGTAAATCTGAATTCTCTCATCCTGTTTATGTTATTCAAACAATAAAATGTTATATAAAAATCTTTAAACATTGTAATTATCCGTACTAAAATAAATATACATACCTCAACATCTTGAAAAACACAATCCAAACTGTATGGATCGTGTTCTTCATTCAGTTTATGTGAATGCCAAATGGAGATACATCTTCCTTTAATTGCCATGTTATTGATCATAGGGTTCACATCTTTAATATGAGTCATTTTCAATTCGTTCATTTTTTTAACTGAAATTTAAAAAAAAATGTTGAAATTAAAAATTCAAATAAAAATAAACGAATATTGATAACCAACTAAATAACAAACCTTGCGGGAAATTTCCAATGGAAGAACTTGGCATTCCATATCCTTTTTTGAATTGTTGTTTGTTTCCTGTAAAATTAAATTTACGAAATTCATAAAAACAACAATGTAAACTCAATATTAAAAAAACAATCAAACCTGTACAACCAAATTCAAATGACACAGCATCAACTCCAAAACGATTAAATTTAAAAACAATTGTTCAAATTAAAAATTCAAACATAAATCAACGAATATTGATGAACAACTAAACAACCAACCTTGCTGGAAATTTCCAATGGAAGAACTATGCATTCCATATCCTTTTTTGAATTGTTGTTTGTTTACTGTAAAATTAAATTTATCAAATTAATAATAACAACAATGTAAACTCAAGATTAAAAAAACAATCAAACCTGTAGAATCACTTTCAAATGACGCATCATGAACTCCAAAATGATTTTTTGGTATTGCTTTTCCTCCTACAAATAAATGTTTATAAGTATTATGAATATATAATGTTTTAAATACATTAAAATGCATTATTAATATAATAACAAATAAGCTTGTGAATTAATGGTTAATCATTTTTAAACATGGAATATAATATTAATTATAATATAACTACAAATATAATTGTTTATATTTATTTAGAAAACATAAATTACCTGTCAAACTTTTTTTATGCCGATTCCTTTGCAATTCTGACTCATTTTCTTGATAACCAAAAGTTGGTCTACCGAATATGGGTACTTTAGCTTGTTGAGCTTTCCCTACAAAACAATATATTAAAACTCAACTTTACAACTAATGAAAAATAGATTATTCAATAAAAAAAAAAAAAAAAAAAAAAAAAAAAAAAAAAAAAAAAACTGATGATAAGAAATAGTATGAAAAAAACAATAATTTATATACCTTTATTTGAGATTGGTAAATCAAATGAATTAGATTTACGGTTGTCAACTGATATTGGATTTTCAGAGTTTTGAGTACCTAAATTACCTTCAAAACTTGATGGTTGCTTCCCAAAGATATTGTTTGAATATCCTTTACCTAAAAACAATTACTCAACACATAATAAACATACAAAATATATTAAAATATATTTTCACAAAAATAAACTTGTAACTATTGTACCTTTGTTTGCCCTTTTTAAATTTAAAGCATTAGAACCATAGTTTCGCCCTGGTGTGTCACTTTGAAACATAGACATATCCATAGAAGTATCTTTCTTTGTTGGATATGAAACATCCAATTTTCTATCTTTATTTGATATTCTTAAATTTAAAGCATGACCTCCATATTTTCTTCCTGGTGTGTCACTTTCAAAGATGGACATATCCATAGAAGCATCTTTGTTTTTTGATTTTGAAACTGTTCAAAAGTAAATAATATTTTATTATAAGATTTAATGAAACAATAATGTATATTAAAAATTTTATCTTTATTGAATAAATACCTGTAGGATCCAATATACTCTCATTCATCTCTTCATGATTTGTTTCTGTAAATACATTAGTAAAACATTATAAAAGCACAATCCAACCTTTTTTATGAACATATAACATACTAACACTAAATAAAGTAAAACATTATAAAAGCACAATCCAACCTTTTTTATGAACATATAACATACTAACACTAAATAAATACCTGGTCGATCAAATTTAGTCACATCATTCTCAACATTGTTTGGTTCTGTAAATTAATCACAAATTACTTGATATGAATAATTTTAAAAATTAATACACCAATGTATTAGTATTTCTTAATGACAAAACATACCTTCTAAATTCAATTGAGTATCTTTATTTGGAGGTTGATTAGCTGAAACAAAAACATCAACACATACACGAAATAAACAGTCAAAATCATTCCCAAACACCTAAAGTAGTAACATGATAAACCTATATATAGGCATACTGTACAACAACTTCCAATGCTTGATATATATAGACATGATGAGGCATAATTAGAATATATATCTAAATAACCATCAAAAGTAGTAACATGATAGACCAGTGTGTGATCAAACAAAAGTAACACAAAAGAAACAGTCAACAACTCAACATCATTACCAAACACCTAAAGTAGGAACATGATAAACCAATATATAGGCATAGTGTACAACAACTTCCAATGCGTGATATATATAGACATAGTGAGCCATAATTAAAATATACTGATATACATACGAATGCATCATGTTATTGTTTGGACTAAGGTTCCCATGCACCACAGCTCTTGTCCCTTATTCATAAGCCCTTTTCCAGCTTGTTACTTGACCGTATGGTGTCATAATTGGCTTTTTGGAAAGCTAACTATACCAGCTTATAGGATCTGAGCTTTTTTAAGAAAATTAAAGCTTATCTACTGTACTTATGTCACTCATTATGGTGCCTATTTTCACTGTTGGTTTAATTAGTTTTCTCAGCTCAAATGTTAAATTGAATAAATATACATGACAATCACTTCAAAAAAACAAAACTATAGAAGAAATTACCCACTTATTAATAACAAAACATAGCATCTTCAACATACAAAACCATAAAAAACAGTTAATTAGTACAAACTCAATCTAAATATATAAGAAAAACAGATATTAATCATCTTATTTTAACATATACACAACTTCCAATGCTTGATATATATAGACATGATGAGGCATAATTAGAATATACTGATATATACACGAATGCAGATGACAATCAGTTCCAAAAAAACAAAACTATATACGAAATTACCCACTTATTAATAACAAAACATAGCATCTTCGACATACAAAACCATAAAAAACAGCTAATTAGTACAAACTCAATCTAAATATATAAGAAAAACAGTTATTAATCATCTTATTTTAACATATACACAACTTTCAATGCTTGATATATATATACATGATGAGGCATAATTAGAATATAGTGATATATACACGAATGCATCCTGTTATTGTTTGGACTAAGGTTACCCTGCACCACAGCTCTTGTCCGTTATTCATATGCCCTTTTCCAGCTTGTTACTTGACTATATGGTGTCATAATTGGCTTTTCAAAAAGCTACCTATACCAGCTTGTAGGATTTGACATTTGTTTAGGAAATTAAAGCTTATATACTGTGTTATTAATCATCTTATTTTAACATATACACAAACAACACGTTAATATAACAAAAAAATTGTCTAAAATCAAGCATAACATACCAAATATTAAAATCATCAATTGTTATTATAATCATAAATCAATATATATACACAAATCTAACCTAACAATAGATATTCGACACTGATAGCTCTTAAATCATGCAAAAGTTAACAAACCCGAAAGTTATGTAAACAAAAAAATTTGTATACCTCTCAATTTAGGTCGACCAACTTTCTTTCCTGCTTGTTTTCCACCTAAAAAAAATTAACACAAACATAACAGTAAAATATTTGATTTAAACATCAAACAAACAAATTTATATGTATCAATTCAATTTACCTGAATTGATTTGAGGTTTTTTCTTATCATCGTGTTGCTTTTCGGATGTGTTACCTTCTTTTGCTTTTGAAAGCCTTTGAGAAGATCGTTGGGGCTGTATGTTTTTTTCTGTTATACGACTTTTTTTGTAAAACTTTTTTTGTTCTTTGAGTGTTTAAGTATGATGATGTACGTGAATATATTGTGTTGTATATATAGTAAAAGATTATGTAAAAACTACAAAATAATTTAAAGATAACAATGAATCTTTGTATATATAGTAAAAGATTATGTAAAACCTACAAAATAAGTTAAAGATAACAATCAATATATATAAAACTTATCTTATGTTTTTAAAACTAAAAACTCATCACAAAGCAAGATTCGTTTTTTTTTTAAAATAAAAAATTATTTTAATTTAAATTTACCTATTTGTATATACATAGACCTTTTATTTATGTTAATTATCATTTATATTACTGAAATCATCTTTATATATTTTAAATCGAACAACAAATAACAAAAATATAGTTGGTCTATTGGTAAACATGGAACATAAATTGTAAACAATCCTATGTTCAAACCTCACTAACACATATTTTTATTAACAATATTAAAATTAATTAAATTTATGTTATTTAACTAAATCCTATGTTATTTAACACGACTAATATTAAAATGTATATAAATAATCAATTTAAAAATTAAAAAAAATACATACATGTTATTAAATAGTTTACATGTGATGACATGGCTGATGACATGGCTGAAATTGAATTACTGGGCATTGACTGGACAATGACTGGGCATTTCCTTCAAATGCCTCCTGTTATATATAATGTAGATATATATATATATATATATATATATATATATATATATATATATATATATATATATATAGATGTCTAAAATATAAATATATAATAGTTTAGGTAGTAAACATGTATACAAGCAAAGTTTATATCCTTTTTAATAATTTATAGTTTTATTACTTTTAGGGGCATTTTTTTCTTGGCTCGCACTGGGTACTCAAATCCTCAGGGCCGCCACTGCATATCAGTACAATTGTCGAGACATAGCGTCTCAAGATTTGGAGTAATCCCGAGGTGAAGGGTCGTTAACTTTAAATCAAGGAGTTTGAGATTAACGAGCTTTGGACATTCAGCAGGAATCTTAAGTTCAACCATATCAGTACAGTGGTTGAGGCTTAGTGTCTCAAGATTTGGAGTACTCCCGAGTTGAAGGGTCGTCAACTTTAAAAAACAGAGTTTGAGATCAACGAGCTTTGGACATTCCGCGGGAATCTTAAGTTCGACCATATCATTACACCTTTCGAGGCTTAGCACTTCAAGATTCGGAGTAACCCCTAGGTGTAGGTTCCTCAATTTTGAATTGTTAGATATTGTGACTTCACCTCCTAAGGGTATTTTGGTAATATTAGTAGTAAGGTTATTTTAGTCATTTTTGGTAGTATCTAGAACTAGTATGTCGGTGTTTTTTTTGTATGTCGGTTATTCACTCTTATAAAGAGTAGTATCTGTAACTCGTAAACAACACACTTCATAATTTTGTTAATACACATACCAGTTTTTAGTTCGTGTTCTTGCTCCCATCTTCTGATCTTTGTGGTTTGCTGGTCCTGGTCTTTTGCCCCTATGATTATGTATCCCTAATCCTAACAAATTGGTATCAAGAGCCACTCGATCGATTTGAAGCAAGCTACAATCGTTGTGGGTTATGAATCCTTTGTGTTGGTTTGATTCATCCCTTTTTGGTTTATTTCAAGAATCAGTTTCTTGAACTCGTTGGAGTTTTGGTTTGTGTTTGGTGGCTGCTGATTCGATTGGTTAGAAGTGTCAGGTTTGTTGTTTTGTTATTGTTCAATCGATTTTGCTTGCTTGTTTAATAGATTGAAGGTGTTTGTGATTGGGATTAGGGATAGTTAGAACTTGTGTTGAATCGATATTAGGTTTGTGATTTGGGATTTTTTGTGGATCGACCTGATATTGCTTAGGACCAGTTTTGGTTTAGAATTTGCAATGGGCTTATATTGGAATTCGGGTCTTGATTTTCGTACTAATAATCATGCCATTGGAACTACCGATTGTTTTGAACTAGTTATTGGGTTAGAACTTGGGGCTTTGGCTAAGAGGGCTTTGAATCAGAAAATGGGATTTTGGATTGTGCCAATATTTTTTAGTTCTTTGGTTTTTCGTTTGGTAGTTGGCGACTGAATTTTGGATTTCGGGTTTGCTCGTTGTTTTTTGTTTTGAGATTTGGAATAATCAGTTATGGTGGAGCTATTTGATGTCGCCTTAATGGAATTGGTAGGAATTGTTTTGGAAACTGGATATCGTAGGTTTGAAAGCTCGACCAATATTTGTTTGGCTTTGGTATTTGCTATGGAATTTGTTCGTATTTAGACTGTAATTCTTATTCGATAAGTGGGTCATTGGTATTATTATCCATATCATAGTTGGAGCATTTGAATTATTAGGGCTCATTCGTCAAGTTATATATTAGCTTGAGTTTGTTTGATACGGATAATAAGTTTGAAGTTGGACCGTAATACTTATCAATAAGTGGGTCGTTAGAATTTGAATTTGGTATTTGAAATTTGAAGATCGATTTGGTGCTTGAAGACTTGGTTCAAGTTGTTTGAAGTTTGTTCGATCGTTTGAAATTTGTCATTTTGGAAATTTGGATCTTCGTTTGCCGGGCTTTTGAAGTTTGCGGCCTGAATTTGATTGTCATTGGTGAAGATCGTTTGAGTCGATTTGTTTGTTCGGTTGGCCGTTTTGAATTTGTCGGCTAACATTTGATAGTTCGTTTTGAAGACATCGGCATTTGCATTTGTTTTTGGATCGTTTTCGGATTCGATCATTTGTTATGAATTTGGCTAGCACCTCTAGCATTTGGAAGTTTAGAATTTGATTGAAACTTTGGCATCACTTAGAAGTTGAACTCAAGGTGGAGATTGTTAGATATTGTGATTTCACCTCCTAAGGGTATTTTGGTAATATTAGTAGTAAGGGTATTTTGGTCATTTTGTTAGTAGCTTAAGAAGTATCAGGATCTTTTATGTCGGTTTGTAAAGTCGGTTGTTTAGCTATATATATAGGATTGAATACAGACTTTGTACTTCATAATTTTTGATAATGAAATAGCATATTTTGTTCCAAAACCTTTGGTGTTCTGATCTTTGTGCTTCTGTTGCTGGTCTTTGGTCTTTTGCCCCATGAATATCCATCCCTAATCTTAACATGAATCATTGAGGTCGAGAGATCTGAGTTTTGGACTTTCAGTAGGCATGTGTAATTTTTCCAATCTATAACAATCATAGATACGTAACTCCTTTAGATTTGGAGTAACCTGGAAATGAACTTCTACGAGATTATAACAACTTTCAAGAATTAGTGTCTCAAGATTCGGAGCCACACTAAGGACAAGGGTCCTCAACTTTGAATAGGTGAACTTTAGGAACCTGAGATTTAAACAAGCCTGTCATAAGCAACAAAAAATGGTAAGATAAATGTTAATTGGTGTAATGACTAATTAAAGAGGGAAAGATAAACTACCAATTAATCAACCATTATTCTACCTTTTCTTCTCCATCTTTCCAAAGTTGAACCATATTGCTTCTATACATATCAAGTCCAACAAGATCTTTTGCTTGAAATGTTTTCGGTAAACTTGAAAAAGGATAAAGATCCCATCTCAGAAACCGTAAGGCATTTGGAAGGTGTAGACTGTCTTCATAAAATTTCCATTTTCTAACTTTGACTTCACTTACATAGCCATACACTTGAAGAAACCTAAGTTCCTTCATGTTTGCGAAACCGTTCTCGAAAATTTCATAATTCAATCCATCTGCATACAATGTTATACATTGTGTTTCTTGGGTACCCTGTAATTCAAATAGCAGAGACCATGAGATTTGTTTCATTACAAAAGAAAATGTGTTAATTTCTCGAATTGAAATTAAATGTTTAGGTTAGGGTTTCTAATTTTTATAAAATTTGGGTATTTTTGGTTTTTCTATTAAATTAAAGGAATTTGTTAAATTTGATGAGTGTTGATGGAATTAAAAAATAATATTTTATTTTTTGTATGATGGCTAAATTGAACTTTATGAAAAGTATGCTAACTTTTTAGTTTAACAACCCAAATAACTTGAAACTTACCGAGTCATTAGCCAATATATCTACAATTTCCTCCTTAATCCATAACCGGCTATGCATTTCAGGTTTATTGGGGTTCACACGACGAACAATATTCTTGCCCATTTCTACTATATGGTCGTGCATACCCAAGGTCCCATCTTCAGAAATAGTTATAAGAGATTTTAGTTCAAGAACCCGTAAACCAATTCGAGCACGAAATCCACAGCTTTCAAGCACTATGACTGCATCGTCTTTCCACTAACCTTTGAGTATGCATGCAACATCTAAGAATATTTCCTTGTAATCCTCCTCAAGATCATCATAGCTGAGTTCCAATTTTTCAATAGTTTCCCTCAATGGGATTGTTTTTAGCCTATCAATGGCATCTTTCCATTCAAAATCATCTTTACCATGGAGAAATGAACCCAACACTCGGATCGTTAAGGGAAGACCAGCAGCGTAACATACAACTTGTGCTGATAGCTCTTTGTACCCTTCAATTGGAATCTCTCTCCCAAATGCATGCCTACTAAAAAGACAAATTGCTTCCTTATCGTCTAACAAATGTACATCACGAATCAAGTTCACTTTGTGTGCTACCAGTACTTGCTCCTCTCTTGTTGTAATAATAATTCTGCTACCTGGCTTAAACCAATCACGATCACCCGCTAATGCCTCAAGTTTCTCTATCTTATCAACATCATCCAGAACAATAAGAACCTTTCTAACACGCATCTTCTTCTGAATCATCTTTTTCCCTTCATGAACACCACTCACAGTGATTCCTTGATCATTTAAAACATCTGAAAGTACTTGTTTTTGCAATGAATTCAACCCAGACAAAGAAGGTTTTGATTTTTCCCTTATGTTTTCAACAAAGCTTTGGCCTTCAAACTGAAAGGATATTTTATCAAATACCGCTCTAGCTAAAGTTGTCTTCCCTACACCTCCCATCCCCTTAATCCCTATCATGCGAACGTCATCAACACCCATTTCCATAGATGAAATAACTTCATCTACACGGGTCTCCATGCCTACTAGGTTTCCATCAACGCTCGAATTGATGAAACGTAGCTCTAGTGAAATCTCTTGAATTATTTTCTGTATGAAGTTAGCTTCGTGCCTGTATGGGAAAGAAGGATCAGTTAGCTAGCTTGTAAAAGTCCCTCATGAAGGTCTGCAACTAACACTTACAGTTCTATGTGAAATTATGACATGATTTTGTATTACAGATGGTATATCCTATTCAATGTTTCGTAAAAACTCAACTTTGAGTTGAAAGTTCAGAATGAAAAAAGAGATGACATGAATTACCCTTTTACACGTAGATATTGAAAGTATAATTTGCTGGCTTGGTTAGCTAGATAAAGGGTAATTTTATTAAGTGTCAAAACATGTTGAGTCTACCTGGAAGCAAAACACTTTTCTTTAGTATATATTAATAAACAGATTCATTAGAGATGATTAACAAAATTTTGTAACTATAGTAGTACTCTAAAATATTGAGTGATAAAACGGCCTTAGTGGTTGTATGCACTAGAAATACACCTTGATGAACATGGACGGAACTTAGAAGGGACCGAGGGGGGCTGCAGCCCCCTAAATTTTTTGACCCTATGTACATTTTATACTTTTTTATATATGGTTTGAATCATTTTTAATACAAAAATTTCAGCATAATGTATATCGGCCCCCATAAAATAAATAATTTTCAAGTTGTCACCCCCACCAACAGTGTTCAAGTTCCGTCTCTGTTGATGAATTTAACCCGTTTGACCCGTTTGAGATATTATTTCACCCAACCACCAGGTAATAGATCAGAAAGAAATATGTATATAATCAAACAATATTAATTGCCTGAGATATGAGGAATAATTTTACCCAGCAGCAGTGGTCTTCAACTCCCAGCCAGCAAGAGAGGCTGCTTCTTTTAAAGCTTCTCTCCACTTCCCAGCAGATTCATCATTTTCATGTTTTTTAAAAGCTTCTCCAGCTGGGCCATATAGTTTGCGGACTTATGTGGGCTCCACATCATAGAACACGGGGTAAGCAGTATGCTCAGGCATCTTCTCGCATTCCATAATCTTAACAAGTTCTTCTAAGCACCAAGATGAAGAAGCATACTTCTTGGAGAAGACAATAATATAAAATTTTGAGTCTTCAATGGCTTGGATAAGCTCATCACTGATGGTTTTCCCTTTTCTGATTTCCTCATCATCTTTATAAGTTTCAATGCCCTTTTGCTTAAGAGCATTATAAAGATGATCAACGAAATTCTTACGAGTGTCTTCACCTCTAAAGCTTAAAAAGACATCATACTTGAAGCTCTTTTGAATGGATGATGTTGAAGTTGATGCCATTGAAGCTACTAAAGCAATGTATAAAATTAAACTTTTACTTGGGAAAATATATGAAACAGTTGGATCAGATGCATTATGCATAACCCTTCAAGAGTAGTGAATATTAAGAAGAAATAGCAATGTGAATCTGAAATACGTGGTGAAATAAAATCCCCTTATTTGGTCAAATAAAATAGAGTTAGTTAATTACAAATTTCGTCCTTTTTTTTACACCTTTCTCGCCTTTCATCCTTAAACTTTAATAGTTACACCGTCCATACCAAAGGTTGTCCATTTCTAATAGACCAATTCTTTTACCAAACTATCGTTAGTTTCCTTCCGCTAAATCTGATGGAATAAGGGCATTTTAGTCTTCTTATCTAACTTCTTCTTGAACCCTCAAATTATTTCTTGTCTTTTATTTTTCTTTTAAATGAAAATCTAATTATTTCTAAAACAAAAATACTTATTCTTTTAAAATCAAAACAAAAAACATATATTTCCGTGAAATCAAAGGTTAACAATGAAATAAATACACAAGCAAATTAAAACCCATAAACAATCAGTTAAATCCATGAACAGTCAACAATGTCTCTCATCTTGAACAAATATAGAAATGTATAATGCAAGTTTATGTGTGTGTATGTACTTAACATTGACTATAAATTTCATACGATGATGCAAATAAAAAGCATATTATATTATATACTTTTACGTTTTACATTGTATCGATCACATTCAAAATTAACAAATAAATTTTTTTGGCACAATTTTAATAAACTGATGTTCGGATATGATAAGCAAACAAAATTGATCGACGCCTAAAACAGAAAATTACCGCCATCGCCAAAATGAAATAAACTGCTTCAAATCGTCGGAACCGAAACTTAATTCCAAATTCAAGCAAGGGTAATGATACTTTAATTAGGTTAGATGCTTCAAAATCAGTTTTGTTTTAAAAAATAAGTTATCCAACTGGGTTTTGTTTACAATCAGTATTTGTTGCATTCAGGGTTCTAAAATACGCGTCATGGAGCCACTAAAGCGCGAGGTGTGCCTCCACGTTACGCAATGTACCAAGGCGTCAGCTTAAGGCGTGGCATGGCGTGAGATGAGGCATCGAAAGACGCGCTAAGACTCGAGGTGTAGCGCCTTTTTTGAATCCAACTCCAGTGAGGAAGGCTTTTCTAAAAGAAATGAAGAATACTACATGGAATGATAGTTTGTTGATTTTATTCCTTATGTATAACACTTTTTGTAAACTCGATATATATGAAATTAATATGATATAAATTTATAAATATTTTCACATTTTTTTTCCGCTTTAACTCACGCGTTAAAAACGCTATAGCTTCGCTATGGCTCCTAGTGCGTGAGGCTTGACTATGCTACCACGTCACGCCTCACGCTATTTATAACATTGGTTGCATTTATGTGTTTGGAAATGGGGCTTGTCTCATTTGATTATTCGGCCAAAAAAATTTCTTGTAGACTTTTAAAGATTCTTTCTAAGATTCAGGTGTTAGGAAATGTGGTTTTGGCCAAGAAGTGTTTCTTAATCAAAAGAGTAACAAAAGGATATAAAAATAAAAGAAATATGTGTTGTAGATGAATGTGTCTAAAATGGCCATCAACGAAGCAACAAGACCTTGAAAGCAGCTTTTTCGAGCGTCTGAACATTCTGCAAATTGGCGAATGTTTTTTTTTTTTTTTTTTTTTTTTTTTTTTTTTTTTGACAAGACCTAGAGATATCAAAAGTAAGAATGCTGACATGAGTAGCAAGAAATCCTGTGAAAAACACGATCGCCTGTCAGTGGAAGGTTTTCTGTGTTCAGTCAATCTAGGCAGAGTGAATCGGTCCCTAAGGATATCCCGAAAGGGATGTCGTCCGATGTGTACATGAAACACATGAGTCACTCAACGTTACGTGTATAATGGTCGTTTGATCAAAGGATCGGTCTGTTAGAAATGGACAACCACATGGACGCGTGCTGTAATTATTAAAGTTTAATTACTATATGTGAAAAAATGTGTAAACCGCAGGGACGAAATTTACCACTTGTAGAGATTCCTACGGCCCAGCATCTCACCAAGTCCAACATATAAGCCCAACTGAGGTTCCATTCTAAAACCAATTGGTGATAGAAGGAGTAGCCAATCAAGCTTATATGTTAAGCTTGAGATTATATTTCAACCGATGTGGGATTGGGTTTGTACACCTAATAATCCTCCCCTCAAACCCAAACCACCATAGGCCTCCCCTTCGACTATAGCTACAATCCCACCTTTTTCATACCGCCGACCTTTACCATCGGAACACACCGCCTTTTACCGGCTTCCTTTCGGTACAAGGTTTACTGGGATCCACTAATACCGTCGAACCGGGGTCAAATCGAGGGAACACCATCCACATCATCACTGGGCCCAACCTGGGCTCTGATACCACTTGTTGGAAAATACCTCGACAACAAACCCGAAGTCATTCTTCCCATCGAATTTTTCGATGTCAAACCTAGTTATCGAACTAGTCATTCTTCTTAAACCTTGCTAAAAACCTTGTCAAGTTGTTTCTTAACCAACTTTATCGACAAGCCTCACAAGCCGTGTGCAATATTCACCCTTGTTGATAAAAACTCTTCTTGCAAATCGAATTTATTAGAATAACCCTAAACCCTCGATCTTGAACAAGCAAACCCGATCGTAAACTTGAAACCCAAGCTAACCACGATCGAAACTTGAACCACAAGAATCCCGCAACAAAAACCTTCACTTTAATTAAATTTTAAAACCAAAAATCTAATCACGCGAAGTCGATTGATATATTATAAAATCCACAAGATTTGAAAATCACTTATGTTCACTGATTAAACTAATATAAAATCGATATCAAACAATCTCCTTTGTAGTGTTCACGTGGGAATAATAAACATCAACAACCTGGTCACCTATATGTTTACTTCACGTGAGTTAACAGCTTTATTCAACCTCTCTCTTATTTATCAATCGATCGCTACTCAAAATACGATTCAAAAACCGAAACCGAACCTCGATACCTTGATCTAGAACTCGAACTTCGATGACCACAATAACCGTGGCTCTTGATACCACTTGTTGGAAAATACCTCGACAACAAACTTGATATAATAATATCTCCTTCGCTTCTTCAGCCACTGTATTTACTTCTAGTAGTCACATTTATAAGCAAAAATGATGTCCTTCTATGCCAGTTAATCATTGCATAACAATCATGTAAGGCAAAAAGTCTACTAATGTACAAAACAACTAAAAAATGCTCCATTTTTAATATCATGTACTTGTTTCTTTAAACTGTTTCATTATCTAAATTTTAAACGAGTAACACTTTCAAACCATTTAATTAAAATCTTAAAATCATGCAAAATTCAACTGTCATTTGCATAAACGTTGAATACAATGCACGTAAATCATATTACTATCGTAAAATCAAGATGAAACCATCTCTAAGCTAGGGACTATTAATTTGTTAACTTTAATTTAAGTACACTACTTTTCACTTCCTACACCAATAATGTTGCTACGCAATATTTTCTTGCTGTATTGGGGACCATTTCTTGACTTTAAACTCTACATTTATAAACCATATACTGGCCTACACCGATAATGTTGGTTTATGATATTTCCTTGTCTTTTACATTACAAAAAATATCTTCGAAATATCTAGCTAGTGGGGGTGCAAAAAAGTTTGTAAGGATAAAAGAAATATCGTGGTCATTTCTAGTAAAATTGGTCAGAAAGTCTATGATATGATGATTAAAGAAACATCTAAACAATTTCGAGTCATTGGGTCAATCTATGTCTTCAATCCGCCAATATCAAATTTAAGAACAATATAAACTTGGAAATTGTGTTAACTTCAATATTGATTAACATAAATCTTGACTTCATGCACTAAGGGTATCTCTAATGAGAGGTAGCGCAAAGTTCTTTTGCTTAAAAAAATGTATTTGGATAGCTTTTTTCCACTGCAGTAAAAGTCTTTCAACTCAATGACTTAAGAATCAACAAATCACTTGAGCATTGCCTTGAATAGAAATAAGAGTAAATTGCAAAAATCGTCCCTAAAGTTTGACCAATTTGCATGTTTCGTCCTACAAATTTCAAAACTGCAAGGATCGTCCCTAAAGTTTCGCCCGTGTGCATGTGTCGTCCCTAAAGTTTGGTCCGTGTGCATGTATCGTCCCTAAAGTTTGACCAATTTGGGACGATATATGCCCCAAAAGGACGATATTTGCACAAAAAGTTTGCCACAGGGACGATTTTTGCAGTTTCAACAGTTCTGGGACGAAACATGCAAATTGGCCAAAGTTTAGGGACGATTTTTGCAATTCCCTCTAGAAATAAATTTAATTTGATTGAAAAATGAATAAAAAAAAGTTGTAAGTGGTGGGCCCCGAATGAGTAAGTTGAGGTTAGTTATGAGTGAGGAGGGGGTTAGTTGTGAAGAGGTGTTGGGGTGATGTGGCACCCGTGGGCCTCAAATGAGTAAAAACACCTCGTTACCACACCCACTCCTCTTACTTATCTAACTATAGTAAAATTCTGAATTGTAACCAAGTATCCTATTGATGACAACCAAACCTTCAAATTCTATTAGATAATAATGTTAAATGTTACGTATAAACATTAATAGGTAAATGTCTAGGATCGAACACGAGACCTCGGGATTGCACACTTTACAAACAAGAATAATGTAAATAAATTTATATATTTATTAAATGTATGAAATATATATATTTATGTCACTTAATGGACTAAACGGTCGTTAGTTGTTAACCGTATGGACTAACTATCGTTAAATAAGAAAAACAAGGACTAGAGTGTAACTTGGGTGACAAGGAGGTTCTAGAACCCCCTTTGGGAGCCTATGGCCGGTCGAACAAGGGTGTGGGGAGGCCCAACCCATGTTTGCTTGGTCACCAAGATATCACCTATTATATATACAAGGCCAAGGGTTAAACCTACACATCTTTTGTGCACACACACTAACCCTAAAATCTTGTTTTCTTTCTTTGTCTTGGCCGATCGGATCCCCCCTCCTCAAAGGGTTTGTGGTTCGATTTTTCCAAGTGAAAAACATTAAGTGATTTGTTTACTTGCAACAACCTTTATTCGTTGGTATTTGTGTGTACAAGAACGAGGTAATTACTTACTTTAGTAATTATCAAGAGATCGATAAACAAAACGGTAAGGGGTTTATCATTGATCTAAATTGTCCAAGAATCAAGGTTTATTGAAGTGCATCGGGTACGTTTACTATTTACGTTTTGGTTAATATTTATATGTTATACTTGATCCTAGCTTCCGCAATACGTGTATTTGATTATGCAACTATAACAGTGGCATCACGAGCCATGTATAACATGTAATTGATTACTAAAACGTAATAAAAACAGGATCTTTAATTGTTTTAGATACATGTTTTTTTTGATCTAGGGTTTTTTCCTATTTTTTTATAAAAATTTCGAAACCCTAACCCTAATTTTGTGGGGGGGGTCGATTTTCTCCATGAAACCCTAATTAGGGTTTTGTGGTTTTCTTGATTATGTGTAATCACTAGAAACCCTAGGTCATTAACCGGTTTATTGAACGTATCTTGTGACCTAATTGCTAATTGTTAGATTTTAATCCGTGACTTACATGCATGTTTGTCATGGATCTTGTTTTGTTGTCACATATTTAGATAGATCTTAAATTGGGGAAGACTCCAATACATATTAAAATCAATTTTATATGCTATGTGGTGTGTTTTTAGCTTTGGCCTACGCAATTGATTCGTCAATGTATGTGGCTCATCTCCATTAAGAGGTGAAGGCCTTAGTTGATTACATGCGTATTATACCTAGAATTGATTTTATTAGGATCTTTTCTAATACGGCTTGCATGTGGCTAATTGTTTCACTTATATTATTATTGTTTGTTTGATTTTCTTTGCTACTTGTTTTATTGTTTTTAGTTGGACTTAATGTAAGCAATAAAAGGGTGTTTTCATAAGAAAATTAAAACGGACTAATAATTGTGAAACCCTAAAGTGATAAAGTAAGAATCTTGCAATGGTCTTATGACAATCGTGGTCCGATTCGCACGGTAATCAGCTCCCAGTCGAGACTAGCATTATTCAAACTTTATTACTGTTTTGAGATTGAATCCATAAACTTTTGCTTGAATGATGTTTTGTGCAAATATACTTTTAAAACTAAGTCTTTTAAGACGATATTCATAACCGTGATTTGAAGGCTTAGAAAAGAGCCTTAGAGTCTGCCTTGGTTATCACAATCTTGAATATATCTTAAACGAATTATTTTTAAAATTATATGTTGTAGAAAGTCATCTTAGGGTTTTGGCATAAACCTCAAGTAAAACTTTGTGTATTAATTTCAGGAATCGGACATAAAAAGTTTTTATGAAAACTTATGTTATAAAGATGAGTGCATGCATCTTTGTACATAATTTTGATTGACATATCAAAAATTAATACCCTTAAAATTTAAGTTACGTGCCATCTACCTATAAGAAACACTTGGAATTTTAATTTAGTAAACGTGAGACCTAGGCTAAATTACTATAACAAGGTAAAATTCTTTTAACGCGTGAGACCATAATTGTAATTTTACAGTTTCTAAGGTAGACGACTTAATTAAGTTGTGCGTGAGACCTAGAACTTAAGGCATGAGATGGGATGAAACATGCTTACAAAGGCAAATTGATGAATCAATTTGAAGTAAATCCCATAATGATCTAGGAATTGGAAATCTTGTTTGCCAATTATTGTTCGACAGATTACTATCTTTTGTACTTTTACCACTAGCAGATCAACTGATGTGGTGAAACTATGTAAAGTTAGATCCTAGTTTTTCAAGAAAATTAGTTGGTTATATGAATATAGCCTTGGGTATTTTATTTTCTTGAAGATATTGATTATCAAAAATACTAATATTTGAACTTTATCTGTAGATATGGCTCAACCCGATAACCAAACTGTGATTAATGCTTTCAAGAGTCATCTTGAGAGAGAGAAACTCACAGGAAAGAATTTCAATGACTGGTACCGTTCGCTCAGAATTGTCTTGAGGGCGTCTGGTAAGATGGATTTCTTGACCGATGAATGCCCACCTGAGCCTCCTGCTACTGCTACACCAGAAGCAAAGGCGGCTTGGAAGGTGGTACATGCTAAGTACAATGAGGTTGCTTGTCTAATGCTCACTAGCATGAATGCTCAATTACAAAAGAAGTATGAGTATGAGTCTCCTAAGAATATGCTTGATAACCTCAGGCAATCTTATGAGAAGTCACCTGCAGTTGAATTGTATGATGAACTTGACAAGCTACACAACTGCAAGCATGGTGATGGTAAACCAGTAGCCGATTATGTGGATGAGATGAAGGACTCCTTTGATCAACTTCACAGAATTGGTTTTGGTTACCCCGAGAATGTGCAAGTGCACTTGATCAACAGATCCCT
Source organism: Artemisia argyi (assembly GCA_030686995.1). Classification (NCBI taxonomy): domain Eukaryota; kingdom Viridiplantae; phylum Streptophyta; class Magnoliopsida; order Asterales; family Asteraceae; genus Artemisia; species Artemisia argyi. The sequence continues at coordinate 230,653,762 of CM060701.1, forward strand.
TAACAAGGATTTTGCTGGTTTTGTGCAGAACTTCAACATGCATTGCTCGGGGAAGACAGTCTCAGAATTACTCGCATTGCTTGTTGATTATGAGAAAAGTCTACCAGCCAAGGTCAAGAATCCCACCCCGCAAGTGTTGGCAATTCATGAGGGGAGAATCCAGAAGAAATCGCATGTGAACAAAGGCAAAGGTAAAGGTGATAAAGGCAAGCAGGTCATGGCCTATCAACCTCAACCCAAGATGAAACAACATCAGCCTAAGCAGAACAAGGTGAATCCGCCAAACAAGAAGGATCAGGCTTGTCACCATTGTCATGAAAAGGGCCATTGGAAGCGCAATTGCCCTCTCTACATTCATGACTTGCGACTCAAGAAGCAGGGGAATGATGCTGGTAACCCCAGCACATCAGGTGCGTTCTTTATGATTGAATTATTCACTCTTACTCCTAAATTGAATTCATGGGTATATGATACTGGATGTGGCATTCATATCTGCAATACCATGCAGGGGTTTAGAGTTGAGAGAAAGCTGGCCTATGGACAACAATTCTTGCACGTTGGTAACGGAGCGCACGCAGGAGTTGAAGCTATAGGAATATTTAATTTAGTGTTGCCTTCGGGCCTAGTACTATCTTTAAATAATTGTCATTATGCACCGTCAATTGTTAGAGGTGTAATTTCATTTTCATGTTTGTTGAACCAAGGTTTTCATCATACTATTTCAAGCAATGGAATTTCGGTTTCTTTAAATAATGTTTTTTATTTTAATGCTATTGCTGTGAATGGTGTATTTGAAATTGATATGAATGATAATGTTAATGCTTTTGTTACAAATAATTCAATGTATAGCATCAACAATAAGAGAATCAAGAAAGGTCTGGATTCATCTTATCTTTGGCATTGTCGACTTGCTCACATTGGCAAAGATCGCATGAAAAAGCTGCAACATGATGGGCTTTTAAATAAGATCAATGATGAATCATTTGATAAATGCGAATCTTGCATTGCTGGGAAGATGACTAAGAAACCCTTTAAAAATAGGATTGAAAGGGCTAATGATCTACTTGGTCTTATTCACACAGATGTGTGTGGACCACTTAGACATGTGTCAAGGAGGGGTGCTAGCTACTTCTTAACATTTACGGATGATTACAGCCGTTATGGTTATGTTTATTTACTTAAACATAAACATGAGGTGTTTGAAACATTCAAAGTGTTTAAAGCAGAAGTAGAGTTGCAACTTGGAAAGAAGATTAAAGCTCTTCGATCCGATAGAGGTGGTGAATACCTGAGTCAGGAGTTCATAGATTATCTAGCAAAGGAGGGAATTGTCCAGCACCTTACTTCTCCATATACTCCACAACAAAATGGTGTATCTGAGAGAAGGAATCGTACATTGCAAGACATGATACGATCTATGTTTAATCTAACAACTCTTCCTTTCTCGTTTTGGGATTATGCCTTAGAATCTGCGGTTCGCATTCTAAATATGGTTCCAACAAAGAAGGTTGATAAGACACCATATGAGGTATGGACTGGAAAAGCTCCTAACCTGTCTTATCTTAAGGTCTGGGGTTGTGAGGGGTATGTTAAACGTGACTCAGCAGACAAACTCCAACAAAGATCTGTGAAGTGCATCTTCGTAGGATACCCTAAGGAAACTATGGGATACTACTTTTATTACCCACCTGAAAACAAAGTATTTGTTGCAAGGTATGGAGACTTTCTTGAAAGAGAGCTCATATCTCAAGAATTCAGTGGGAGAGTATATGATCTGGAAGACGGTCATGAAGATGTAGAACCTTCTGAAAACACTAACGAACTTCCGGTAGAACCTGAAAGTTTAGGTCCTCCACCAGAAGTTGAAGTGATTCCCATTCGTAGGTCAACAAGACCAGTAAAAGCTCCTACTCGTCTATGTCTTAATGTAGAGAGTGATGAGTATATACTGGGTGATCTTGATGAGCCTACAAGTTATAAAGCTGCCATGAATGGTCCTGAAAAGGCCAAATGGAAAGAAGCTATGAATGGGGAAATGCAATCCATGGAAGACAATGATGTCTGGGAAGAAGTAGACCTACCTCCGGGTGCCAAACTAGTTGGGAGTAAATGGCTCTACAAGAAAAAGACTGATATGGATGGCGTTGTACACACCTATAAGGCCCGTTGTGTAGCTAAAGGCTATACACAAACTTTCGGTGTTGACTATGAGGAGACCTTTTCTCCTGTAGCTGACATAAGGGCAATTAGGATTCTTATAGCCATAGCCGCTTACTATGACTATGAGATTTGGCAAATGGATGTTAAAACCGCCTTCTTAAATGGTCGCCTAGATGAGGACATCTATATGGCGCAGCCTGAGGGGTATGTAAATCCAGAATTTCCAAATCGTGTATGCAAGCTTAAAAGATCCATTTATGGATTAAAGCAAGCATCACGACAATGGAATAAAAGATTTGATGGTGAGATTAAAAAGTATGGATTCACTAAAAATCTTGATGAGCCATGTGTATATCACAAAGTTAGTGGGAGTAATGTAATTTTCCTTATATTATATGTCGATGACATATTGATCATGGGGAATGACATTCCAAGTTTACAAAAGGTTAAGGAATATCTTGGAAGTTGTTTCTCTATGAAAGATTTAGGGGAAGCTGCATTTATTCTGGGAATCAAGATACATAGAGATAGATCTCAGCGATTAATTGGATTAAGCCAAAGTGCTTACATTGATAAAATATTGAAGAGATTCAATATGCAAAATTCCAAGAAAGGATATTTGCCGATGCAAGAGCAACATGGCTTGAGCAACAAGGTTTGTGCTTCAACACCTGCAGAGGTGCAACGCATGAAAAGAGTCCCTTATGCTTCGGCTGTGGGATCTATAATGTATGTGGTGAAAAGTACAAGGCCTGATGTGGCGTTTGCTCAGAATTTAACCAGTCGATATCAGCAAAATCCAGGTGTAGCTCACTGGACTGCTGTTAAGAATATTCTTAAGTACCTTAGGGCAACTAAGGATATGTTTTTGGTTTATGGGGGAAATCCATCGGCAGAACTTGATGTTACAGGTTACTGCGATGCTTCTTGGAAAGGTGATAAGGATGATACGAAGTCTCAGACGGGTTATGTATTTGTCATTAATGGAGGAGCAGTGGATTGGAGGAGCAGAAAGCAGAGTGTACTAGCAATGTCTGCTACAGAGAGTGAGTATATAGCTGCTTCAAAAGCTGCAATGGAAGCTGTTTGGATTAGGAAGTTTGTTTCAGGGCTTGGTGTCATGCCTTCGATTCAAAGACCTATTAAAATGTATTGTGACAATTCTGCTGCAATCACATTTGCCAATGAGCCTGGAATCATGAAAGGCACCAGACATTTCCCGATTAAGCATCACTATGTTCGAGAACAAGTCGAAATAGGCGAAATCGAAATGCTCAAAGTTCACACAGATGATAACTTGGCTGATCAATTAACAAAGCCTCTACCTGGCACTAAGCTTTACAAGCATGCTGAAGGTGTAGGACTTAGATTAGCTGAAAGTTTCATGCCCATTTGTGATTAGTGTTTGGATAAAGGATGTAATGTACAATTATTATTTTAATGGAATAAAATAAGTTTTATGTTTATTTATCATTGTCTTAATAATATATCCTATATTTGCATGTTTAAGATCCATGAATAATTTATTATTCTAAATGTCCATTGTCGATTAATGATATGGGAATATCATTAAACTAAGACAAATTTGAGTATTGGTTTAAGATATACTTGAAAGTATATTGATGCGTAGTCATACCAATTTCACATAATATTCGATGAATTGAATATTGGACTTATCCCAACAATATGATTTAATGTTTGATGTGAGAATCATATTTAAAGTTATCCTCAGACTTGAGATACCAGATAAGTGTCATGGATGTAGTGCATTTTTGTGAAGCAATCTACCGCTCACCGTAACAGGGAGTCATAAGGATTGTTTTCAGAAGTGTTGCAAAGTTCATGGGTTATTCTTGTAGTCAAGAAAGAATTTATTCCTTCTGATTTGTTTAGAAGTTTAATACTGCTGGGCCCCTCGTAGGGTTGACAAAATGTTTGCATGGCCATGCCCAAAGTCTATCTGGAATACGTTCAGATGTTTTGGTAATTTTGTTCAATCATAAAGAAACGAGAAACATAATTTTAATAAAGGAACTCACATCTTTATTAATGCGGTATTAGTAATGAAAGGATAATTATAATGATGAATCATTAAAGGTTTTTCCAGGAAACCTAGCTCGGTTTGAACTAGGGGCATTGGAGTGTTGCAAGACGCTAACCAATGTCATTTTACTATTAATGAATATACGAGTGGGAGCTGTTAAATGTTACGTATAAACATTAATAGGTAAATGTCTAGGATCGAACACGAGACCTCGGGATTGCACACTTTACAAACAAGAATAATGTAAATAAATTTATATATTTATTAAATGTATGAAATATATATATTTATGTCACTTAATGGACTAAACGGTCGTTAGTTGTTAACCGTATGGACTAACTATCGTTAAATAAGAAAAACAAGGACTAGAGTGTAACTTGGGTGACAAGGAGGTTCTAGAACCCCCTTTGGGAGCCTATGGCCGGTCGAACAAGGGTGTGGGGAGGCCCAACCCATGTTTGCTTGGTCACCAAGATATCACCTATTATATATACAAGGCCAAGGGTTAAACCTACACATCTTTTGTGCACACACACTAACCCTAAAATCTTGTTTTCTTTCTTTGTCTTGGCCGATCGGATCCCCCCTCCTCAAAGGGTTTGTGGTTCGATTTTTCCAAGTGAAAAACATTAAGTGATTTGTTTACTTGCAACAACCTTTATTCGTTGGTAGTTTGTGTGTACAAGAACGAGGTAATTACTTACTTTAGTAATTATCAAGAGATCGATAAACAAAACGGTAAGGGGTTTATCATTGATCTAAATTGTCCAAGAATCAAGGTTTATTGAAGTGCATCGGGTACGTTTACTATTTACGTTTTGGTTAATATTTATATGTTATACTTGATCCTAGCTTCCGCAATACGTGTATTTGATTATGCAACTCTAACAAATAAGTCATTACACTTTTGTTATATCTGTATTAATACCCGTACCCTATTTCGATACCACACTAGATCTTGACCAATAAGATGATATAGCAATGACGATATTCTTCAGAGATGTTAAAAATGATTGATGAACCGCATTGAGTGAAGAGCGCGATCCTTCGGTTCAATGGAGTGACAGGATGAATGTTTGTGGTGTCGAGCCTGGATTTGAGCTGGGGATGTCATGGCGCCACCATAACGCCTGCCACCTCAGCATGGCGCAGGTTGCGTGTTACGGCACCTTGTGCTCTAATTTAGAACATATCAATACTCCCTTTACAAGGGCAATAAACACACTTTAAATCTGAATCTAAACCCGAACCAAAAATTATGATTAAGCCGCCCAAACCTAAATCCATGCCCACCTTATTTCAAATTCAAAAAAATTCAAAATTATCCCTCCAATACCACTTCCCCTCATAACTTTTTTCAACTTCTCATGTAATACTCAACCTTCATCCAATTATTTATCCACACGCCCACTACGTTCGAAAAAGGTAAAAAGACATTCTCACACATGCAAAACACACACTTTTCTCCGCTACAACCATATTTTGTCGAAAACTATACATCAACGATGTTATGCGCAGTTTGACTCATATAAAAATCCGACCATTTTTCATCAAGAACACAGTTTGACTATCTAATAAGTCAACTGTGTTTACTGAGCTCCATGAATTAAGGTAATAAGTACTAGTACGCATCCAAGTTGGGGCTATACCTTAAGTTAGCGTGTATTTAAAAAAGTACTACTGTAATCATTACAAACAATCATACTTTGAGAGTGTGTCAGACAATACTAACAATGACCAAAATGTGATAAAGCCAAAATCATTGAAAATTGACAACCCGTGTAATTTGTAAATTTGGAGACTGAGTCAACACAACTAGTCTGTCTTGACCACGTTCTACTTAAGAACTCAAGGTTCTGATTTTGTTAAGAGTATGATTATCCTATAAAAGCGTTCATCTTATATGTTAATTAAAGATAACATGAGGTCAACCTCTAGTTATAAAGAATGGTGAAAGATCAACGACACGCTCAACCTGTCAACCAAGACAAATTGTTTTCCATATTTTACATTAAGCATTTTGTTGACAAACACGAAGGCAATGGTACATAAAATATGCACAGTATAACTAATATTCATAATGACAGACTTGCAGTTGAATTCTTATACCCTTTTTGTTTGGTATCATATGGAAAAAAAAAAAAAAAAAAAAAAAAAAAAAAAAAAAAAAAAAAAAACAGCCCCAGAATTTGGATTGAGACAGTTAAATAACAGCCCCAGAATTTGGATTTTTGAATATCTTCGGTTGGCACTAGTAAATACTCTTAGATATATTCAGTATGATTCAATCAAACACTCAGTGAAGTTGTTAAAAGTCAGTAGTCTGACATGAAAGTCAACTTATATTATGCCTAATAATTTCATGTAAAACAAACCTTGTTTATGATAATTTCACCTATCATACCTTAATGATTTATATTTTAACATAATAATATACAAACTCGTATCACGATCCCACCTTCATTATAGATGAACCTGTTTGACTTTATAAAAAAGTCAACTATGTTAGCTGAACTTCTTAAACAGTGTGTATCAGACATGATATAATAGTTGTAGGATAAAATTTTCCTGAACGGAATTTACTGAAATATAAATTCTAATGCTATCACAACACGAAGTTATCTAGTCAATCTTCCTAGTGGACGTGTATATGAATTGTCTACTTTGCATTAATATCACCTTATCCGTTCTGTCTGTCTTTACCCCTAGTGCTACATGGAACAAGAAGTAATGTCGATTTATATGTTACAGTAGCTTCTTCCGTTGTTCCTGGCTTCCAATTCTGTCGCAAATGATTGGCAGTAAAGTAACTACGTATTCCTGAAACATGTTTAGTAAATTTTCTCAGTACTAGTAAACACTTTATAATACATGTTCTTCAATAGTTTGACTCAAAAGCCAACTTTTTAATAATTTCAACCATTGTAGAAGATATTTATTCAAATCAAAACTTTTCTTGAATTTATTTATAACACGAGCATCTTTAATATCATGTCAAGTCTCATTATTGTAATAATGAACAGATTTTGACTTAATGAAGAAGTCAAAGTTAATAATTATACCTTGATTCAAGATTAACCTTCAACTTCAGTACAAATAAAACCAAAATGCAGTACAAATGAAAAAAGAAATAAACCAAGATGAACTAATGTATGATAGTTTCTGGTCTAAGTTAGATGTAGGGATGAGCACGCTACCGATCCCGTACCGAATTAGTGGTACCGATTTTTCCCCAAGCATAATTAGTGGTACCGGTACCGTACCGAACGGGATTTGGGTCGAAATGCTCATCCCTAGTTAGATGTGTGTTTTTTCATTGACTGAGAAAAATTTACCTCCAGCTTGGCCCGGACACTCACACAGTGAGACCCATGAAAAAGAATGAATCTTTCTATTCTTCTTAGCAAAAGTAACATCAATACGACCAGAAGCTATAACAACAAGAACAACTGGTGCACCACCTGCAGACAACGTGAATCCTCTTATTTACTGAACCATATATTGATAACCTTTTAAAAATAAGGTGAGGAACATCATTTACATCCGAAACGGAAATAATTGTAATCTTCATCAAACATAAGACAATTTATAGAGAAGGGAGAAAGTACCTGTTAAAAAAGTTCTTTATGCAGTGACTTCTTTGGGCAGTGGAGATGTTCAAAATCATCACTCGACCACGGTACAACGGACCTCTGCTTTTGGTGCCTGTGCTATTCACGGCTTTATATGTAGCAGAATGTTTTATTATCAGAGGTTTTTATCTCGGATGTAAAACCACATGACTCAAGAAGCCGTCTAGACCCAACAATACACAGACCTTTCATCCTAAAAATACTCTCTGGAAGATGACTAATGCATGTTCCAGTGATATCCAACTCTTTTAAACATTCTAACCGTCCAATTTCCTCAGGTAATTCCACAAATTGAAGACAATTACTGAGGTCGAGATTAACGAGCTTTGGACATTCAGCCGGAATCGGAAGTTCGACCAAATCAGTACAATTCCTCACTCTCAGCGTCTCAAGATTTGGAGTAACCCCGAGGTGAAGGGTCCTCAACTTTAAATGATAAAGGACGAGAGTTACGAGCTTTGGGCATTCAGCAGGAATCTGAAGTTTCACCAAATTTTTACAATCCCTGACTCTTAGCGTCTCAAGATTTGGAGTAACCCCTAGGTGAAGGGTCCTCAACTTTAAATGATAAAGGTCGAGAGTTACGAGCTTTGAATATTTAGCGGGCATATGAAGTTCGACCATATCACTCTCAGTGAAGCAGTCTCCGAGTCTTAGGGTCTCAAGATTCGGAGTAATCCCCAGGTGAAGAGTCCTCAACTTTAAATTATGGAAGTGGAGAGATTGGAGATTTGGACTTTCAGCAGGCATGTGTAATTTTTCCAAAATATTACAAAAAACGATGCGTAACTCCTTTAGATTTGGAGTAACCTGGAAATGAACTTCTACCAAATTATAATAATTTCCAAGAATTAGTGTCTCAAGATTTGGAGCCACACTAAGGTCAAGGGTCCTCAACCTTGAATAGGTGAACTTTAGGAACCTGAGCTTTAAAAAAGGCTGTCATAAGCAACAAAAAATGGAAAGATAAATGTTAATTGCTGTAATGAGTAATGACTAACAAAAGAGGGAAAGATAAACTACCATTTAATCAACCATTATTCTACCTTTTCTTCTCCATCTTTCCAAAGTTGAACCATTTTGCTGAAGTGCAATTCAAGTCCAACAAGATCTTTTGCTTGAAATGGTTTTGGTAAACATGGAAAAGGATAATCAAACCAACTTAGAAATCGTAAGGTATTTGGACGGTGTAGACTATCTTCATCAAAATTGGATTCCTCTGCATCCAGTGTTATACATTTTGTGATTCTAACATTGGCTTCAGTTACACATGGGGCATGCATGTGAAGAAATCTAAGTTCCTTCATGTTTGCGAGACCTTTCATTAAGATTTCAAAATTGGATTCTTCTGCATCCATTGTTATACATTTTGATTGTTTTTATCGTATCATACAAATTTATAAGCTTTTGACTATTTAAGGTCAAAGTCATCATATGTAAATTTAGTCAAACACTTTGATTGTTTTTATCGTATCATACAAATTTATAAGCTCTTTATGTAAATTAAAACTTATTAACGATATGTAAATCACTTGTAAAACTTTTCGGATTTTTATCTATAAAATGATCATCTCCAATATAATGTCACATCCAACCATATTCATTCAAGTACAGTTTAACTTTCTGAACAAGTCAACTCCATAAATTTACTTATCTAAATACAGTAAAATTATGAATTGTAACCAAGTATCCTATTGATGACGACCGAACCTTCAATCTATTAGATATCAAGTCATTACACTTTTGTTATATCGGTATTGATATCGACTGCTTATTTCGATACCACACTGGATCTTGACCAATATGATGATATAGCAGTGAAGAAGAGATTGAAGTCCCAAAGTGGACGCAATTATGCACCTAACATTGACGACATTCTTCAGAGATGTTAAAAATGATTGAACCACATCAAGTGAAGAGCAAGATCTTTTGGTTCAATGGAGTGACATGATGAATGTTTGTGTTGTCAAGCCTGGCTCTGAGCTGGGGAGATATCGTGGCGCCACCATAACGCCTACCACCTCAGCGTGGCACGGGCTGCTTGTTACGGCACCTTGTGCTCTAATTTAGAACATATTAATACTCCCTTGTAAAAGGGCAATAAACACACCTTAAATCTGAATGTAAACCCGAACCAAAAATCAAGATTAAGTCATACCTAAATCCATGCCCACCCTATTTCAAATTCAAAAAATTTGAAGTTATCCCTCTGACCAAAACCACTTCCCCTTATGTTAGGATTAGTATGCAAATTAGTCAAATTTATAAGGGGCTTACTGTTACTTTAGTCAATGTAGGATTATAGGTCGGTTCACATGCTATTTATATGGCATATATGATCTGTTGAGTCCTGGCATTCGGTTTTGGGTTTTCTCCTTTGTAGCAGCCGACTACAACTCAGTTTAGAGTTGGTTTTCTTCCCCCCTCATCTCTATAATAAAGAGTTGAGGGGGGAGGGGTCATTGTACCGTTTTCTTTTCAAGTTTACAAACGAATACATATAATCGTTTGGGTCATTATCTTGTGCAAGATTTCTTTCTTTTCTGTCAAACATATTAGCTGCTGTAATTGTGTGTTTTGTCTTCAAGTTTCGAAGTTCCGCTATAGATTTCCAGGTTGTTAGTCGATCATATACTAACAAGTGGTATCAGAACTTGGTCGAGGGCTTCTGGAATCTAGGATCGATTTGTTGAAGGCTCTTTTGTTCGATGTTCATCGTAGAAGAAAACGGTTCGGTTTTCGGGTTCTTGATGATCGACAAAAGAAAGAAATTTTCTTGGTGATCGTTTTCTGATAGGAGCAGAGGGTAGATTTCTGCTTGGGCTACCAGTTAGGATCAACGAAAATGTAACACCCCCAAAATTTGATACAGCGGAAGACTCAACAAGCTTTCGGGGTGCTACGGGGATTGGTATCCAACACAAGACAATATAGAACGAGATAAAGCAACCATAGTAAAAACACAACCAAATACGGGGTTTTAAGGTTTACATTTATCCCAACATCATTCAGAGTTAGGCCCAAAATAAAATAACAATAGGTCCAAATTTAATTATCAGAGTTTAGAAAATATAGATCCATAACCGTGTGCCACAGCCGAGCCTTCCAATCCAAGCATGCACCTCAACACTTAATTACCTGAGAAAACGTGCTAAAAGTCAGCTTTCGCTGGTGAGATCATAGGTTTAATTTCAACTAATAATATAGTGGACATGTACGCAAAACGCTTGCTAGCTAGACTAAGGATTCGCTAAAAGCCTGCGGATACCCTCCGCTCTCAACATAACACACGGAAACCCTTCCGTAATAACCAAAACACACGGATACCCTTCCGTAACCACATAAGTATTCGGGTAACCCCCGCAATACCAATAAATACTCGGATAACCTCCGACGTATTAATAACCTATAGGTGCACACTACAGTATCTAATAAGTCAACCTTGAATAGTACACACTAACCGTGTGACTAAAGCTGACAATAACAAATAAGCCAACCTTGAATAGTACACATAAGAAGTGACTAAAGCTGACTATAGATCCTAGTCCATACGCATAGCAAGTTTAGAAAGCATATAAAAGCGATAATAGTCCACGTAAAATAATTTGCAAGTTTCTCACCCCAATCGTTGAAAACATAGTTCAAGGGTAAAAAGTGGGGCTATGACTCACCTCAAGTCCAGAAATATAGCAAGACGAGGTAGGTAGCAATAAGATGTATGATAACTCACGAAACAGCAACTACGGACTTGGCACGACCTAACAATATTAACTCTTTCAGAAATCATTTCCTCAAATATATAATATTCCCAAACCCGGACGAGAATCCGTTTTATTATCGAAAATCCATTTCGTATTAGTTTGGTGTATTTGCGTTTGGTATCCATACGGGTGGTGGGTCGACTCAAAACAAACCAACAAGATCGCACATAGAACATATAATGAACTATAGATCTAATATTAGCCCAATATATCATTTAAATAAATCGCCAAAGTTTACCAAATCCGTCGATTTGATAATCCTCATATTTATTTACGTAATATACCGTTCCAAGATTACACCCAATCTAAAGCACAATTAAATCACGTAGCACATAATTACTATATAGTATATATCATAGTTTAATAAATTCCTCGTATATATCGTCAAATTGGCCAGATTTCCCGATATATACACTCGCAATCTATTACCCTTTACATATACTACAACCTATGGGCGTCGTAGGATACGATGCCCACTAATATATTCGTTTCATATAACCAAACAACCCGGCTCAACCTTACGGTTGGGTGGTTATTTACTTATAGAAAACGTCTATATTAGTCGTCATATATCCGAGACAACACGAATGTCGCAAATAACTTACCTGGACCCGAGTGACGACAATTTCGCCTAACTCAATAAGTTTATTCATTATATATCCAAAACGACTTTTTATTAAACATTTCATACTTGTCGGGAGTTTCCCGTTTATAACACAATTTCTAATAATAATAATACGTTTAATTAATATTACGCCACTTTCGTAGCCTAATATGTATCTAATCGTATTATTTATAATACGACTCGTGATTATTATTATTATTAATATACGCGTTTATATAGTTATATATACGTTATTCACGTATATACTTTCGTATAAACGTTCATATTACTAATAATTATTATTACGAGTTTTATTATTCTCGTTTTACTTTTAATGTTTATTGAGTTACACGAAATGGTCATATGTCCGAGTCATGACTCTCGGCTCATTGTCCAAGTCCAATAATAAACCAAAGTCACAAACAATAAACTCCGTCCAATCACAATCTCAACCACGGGCTACAACAATAAGGTCCGACTACGGTACCCAACTAACCTATCTCCGTCATCTAACGACCGTCTCATAACCGGTCCTCATATCACATCCCAATCGACAACACTTCTCAATATCGAACCATAACCAATAACCAATATCCATTTCGACCAAAGTATACGGCCGAGAAATAATACCACAACGGCAATATATACCAACGACAATTATAACCAAAAATAATATAACACTTAGTTCACATTTATACATTTAATGACATTAACAAAGTTAACGTGTGGGTCGGTTTACCAAGCCGACCCGAGCCCTCGACTCTCTTGAGTCTCGGCTCCGCATTGCGAGTCCTTTAGACTCGAACCAACACAAGTTATGCAATAGCTCACTAGAGCTAATCAAACAACCACATAACCCATTCGACCCAAATGGTCAAATCGAAACCAAAATGGTACTCGGCTAAGAGCCGCGACTCAAAGAGTCGAACCATATAATCATACGAGCCCAAGGCTCGGACCACATTTCAACGAGAACCCCCCTGAGGGTCTCGGTATGGCCGAAGGGTACAAGAGAACCCCGAGACCTCATGGTCTCGGCTAGCATCGAGTCGAGGTTCATCACACCCTCGACAACAATCAATCGATCAAACATCACCAAGAACTAAAGCCAACCGTGGCTTCGAACCAAAATAAGCCAAGAGTTGCTCTCGGTTTCGAGTCAACCATGACCCAACCATGAAAACCCGGATACCAAACTTTCAAGAAAACGTTTTTCCATCCAAGATCCATGTATAATACTCGTTTTTAGATAAAAACCCATTCGAATATCAACATGTCGTGACCCTAGGTCACAATTTTATTAACCATACGAGTGAAAACTCGTCTCACCTTCGATCTAGAACTCCAAACCGTGATAACTCTTCAAGAAACAATGAATATTGGTGAATAAAAATGAGGATTCGAAATGAAATAGAGGTGTTATAGGCGCGTGTTGTTGTAGATCCAAGAGTGGGGATGATGGGGGTTCGATTTATGGTGGTGTTTTAGAGTGGTGGCCGGCGGTGGTGCAGCAGTGGCCGGATTATTTATGGGGCGGCTAGGGTTGAGTAGTAGAGAGGAAGAAGAGAGTGAGGTGAGAGAGAGATAAGAAAATTTGTGAGTGTTTGTGTGTGTGTGGTGAAACCGACCAAACGGACCCTTATTATCTTTTCATTTTTTTTTTTTTTTTTTTATTAAATGGTAAATAGTAATAATAGATATATTATTACGGGTGAGCGGGTAGCACGGGTAGATGTAAAAACACGAGGCCCGAACCCGAACTCAATTTTTAAAACTTTCATAACACACGAGAGTCTCTCGTAAACAATTAAAATAATAACGGCTCGTTAAGACGAATCATAAAATTATGTTAGGTAATCCTAGTGCCAAAGTCAACGTAGTACCAAGTGAGATTTCAAATATACATCACCGATCACATAATCAAAAACGAATTATGAACATAATTCACGAATACCATAACGTCATTAAATAAAATTTCCATAAAATAGGTCTTACAAGTTCGTTGTGAAATGAAAATTTCAAATAAAAATTATAAACGAACTTATATCGAAATGCGGATTTTTAAAATGGCTCCCTAAACTGCCGGTTGTCACATCCTCCCCGTCTCAGAAGGAAACCCGTCCCGGGTTTCACTCGGAAAAATGTCCATCTACGAAGTGAAAAGCTTCGGATATCTCTTCCTGAACTCGTCCTCACGTTCCCACGTAAATTCCGGTCCATGTCGGGAGTTCCAACGAACCTTGACGAGCGGAATACGACTCCTCTTGAGTCGTTTAACTTCACGATCTAAAATCTCGATCGGCTCCTCCACGAAATTCAATTTCTCATCAATACGAATGTCCCTCATTGGAATGACGGGCATTTCATCAGAAAGACACTTCTTCAAATTACTCACGTGAAACACGTCGTGAACTTTGCTCAGTTCAGACGGTAATTCCAACCTATAAGCCACGGGCCCAATTCTTTCTAAGATCAAGAATGGTCCAATGTAGCGCGGGTTGAGTTTACCACGTTTCCCGAAACGTATTACACCTTTCCAAGGCGAGACTTTCAGCATCACTTTGTCTCCAACCTGGAACTCTAAAGGTTTACGTCTCTGATCGGCGTAGCTCTTCTGCCTATCCCTGGCGGCTTGCAACCGATCACGAATCTGGGCTACTTTCTCGGTAGTTTCTAAAATAAGCTCAGGGCCTGTAAGTTGGCTATCTCCAACTTCTGCCCAACCAATAGGCGAACGACACTTTCTGCCATACAAAGCTTCGAATGGTGCAGCCTTAAGACTTGTGTGGTAGCTGTTATTATAGGAGAATTCCGCAAGGGGTAAATACTTCTCCCAGCCTTTACCAAAGTCTATGATGCATGCACGAAGCATATCCTCTAACGTCTGAATGGTCCTCTCACTTTGACCATCGGTTTGGGGATGATATGCAGTACTCATATCAAGCCTCGTCCCCAAAGCCGTTTGTAGTGATCGCCACAAAACTGACGTAAAACGACTATCACGATCCGAAATAATAGATATCGGGACTCCATGACGCGAAATAATTTCCTTCACATATAACCTCGCAAGCTTATCCACACTATCATCTTCACTAATAGCTAAGAAATGAGCAGACTTTGTCAGACGGTCCACAATTACCCAGATAGCGTCACAACCGCTAGCTGTCCTCGGTAATTTGGTAATGAAGTCCATAGTGATCCGCTCCCATTTCCAGACTGGAAGTTCTGGTTGCGTTAGCAGTCCTGACGGTCTCTGGTGTTCAGCCTTAACCTTGGCGCATGTCAAGCACTTACTAACGTACGACGCTATTTCTGCCTTCATATTTGGCCACCAATAGAACTTCTTAAGATCTTGGTACATTTTATCGGAACCAGGGTGAATGGAGTACTTTGACTTATGCGACTCATGCATAATCAATTCTCGAATTTCTCCATATAACGGTACCCAAATCCGATCTCCAAAACGTAATAATCCATCCGAACGCTTAACAAATCCTTTCTCATTATTAGCCATCCCAAATATGTTCTCGGCAGATCTATTCTCTGCTTTCAATGCTTCTGTTTGAGCTTCGAGTATCTGAGATGGTAATGGCGATACTATAGTCATTCCCAATGACTTAACTCGTAATGGTGGTATCCTTTCCTTTCGACTAAGAGCATCAGCAACAACGTTTGCTTTACCAGGATGGTAGCGAATTTCACACTCATAATCGCTTAGCAACTCAATCCAACGTCGTTGTCTCATGTTGAGCTCTTTTTGATTCAAGATGTGTTGTAGGCTTTTATGGTCAGTAAATACAACACACTTGGTTCCGTACAAGTAATGTCTCCATATTCTTAAAGCAAAAACCACAGCACCGAGTTCCAAATCATGGGTAGTGTAGTTTTTCTCATGCTTTTTGAGCTGTCGGGAAGCATAAGCTATCACCTTCTCTCGTTGCATTAATACGGCTCCTAAACCTTTATGTGAGGCGTCACAATAGACGACGAAATCCTCGTTACCTTCTGGTAACACTAAGATAGGAGCGCTACACAACATTTTCTTAAGCAATTGAAACGCTTCCTCTTCTTTATCTCCCCATTCATACGTAACACTCTTTTGAGTCAATTTGGTC
Organism: Artemisia argyi; assembly: GCA_030686995.1. Classification (NCBI taxonomy): domain Eukaryota; kingdom Viridiplantae; phylum Streptophyta; class Magnoliopsida; order Asterales; family Asteraceae; genus Artemisia; species Artemisia argyi. Next base: position 230,670,078 of record CM060701.1, read on the forward strand.
AATGGTTTAGCTATCTTCGAAAATCCCTCGATGAATCTTCGGTAATAGCCAGCTAAACCCAAAAATTGACGAACTTCGGTTGGGGTTGTAGGTGCAGCCCAATCTTTTATTGCTTCAATTTTTGCAGGATCCACGTGGACTCCTTGTCTATCAATCACGTGACCCAAAAATTGTACAGTCGGAATCCAAAATTCACATTTCGAAAACTTGGCATAAAGTTTCTCCTTCCTGAGTAATTCCAAAATGAGTCTTAAATGCTCCTCATGTTCTTTCTCACTCTTTGAATAAATCAGAATGTCATCGATGAATACAATCACGAACTTATCCAAGTATGGCTTACACACACGATTCATGAGATCCATGAATATTGCTGGTGCGTTAGTCAACCCAAACGGCATCACCTGAAACTCATAATGCCCGTAACGGGTTCTGAAAGCCGTTTTCGGAATATCCTCCTCACGAACTCGGAGTTGATGATATCCCGATCTCAAATCGATCTTCGAATACACACTTGATCCTTGGAGTTGATCGAACAAATCATCGATCCTAGGTAACGGGTATCGATTCTTCACCGTTAACTTATTCAACTCTCTATAGTCAATACACATACGAAACGATCCATCCTTCTTCTTCACAAACAAGACTGGGGCTCCCCAAGGTGATGAACTTGGTCTTATGAATCCCTTTCCGGCTAACTCCGCCAATTGTTTCGACAACTCTTCCAGTTCAGTAGGTGCAAGACGATAAGGTGCTCGTGCTACAGGTGCAGCACCGGGTATCAACTCAATCTGAAACTCCACTTGTCTAGTCGGTGGGATTCCCGGCAAATCATCGGGAAATACATCAGGAAAATCACGAACTATAGGCACATCTCCAATACACCTTTCCTTTTTCTTCGTCTCTCCCTTCTCAGAAATTTGAGCTAAGAAAAGATAACATCCCTTCTCTATTAGCCTCGGTAACTTAGTGCAAGAAATCACCGCTAATCGGGATGGGCTCCTAGAATCCTTTCGGTCTCCTAGTATATTTAGGACCTCCTTTCCGTATGGTACACGCACGATCTTCTCGTCGCAAAGTATGTGAGCACGATACTTCGACAACCAATCCATGCCAATGATTACATCAAAACTTCCTAACGTGACGGGTAGAAGATCTATGTTGAAAGGGTGGTTCAAGAAATTTAGTGTACAACCGCGAATGATGGTATTAATCCTTTCTAGGTTTCCATTAGCTAACTCAATATCATATCCAATTCCTAAGGCCATCGGGGGTTTCTCTAGTAAGGGTGCAAATGTAGTGGACACAAAACTCCTATCGGAACCAGTATCAAACAGTATGGAAGCATAACGATTATTGAGAAGGAACGTACCAGTAACGACATTCGGATCTTCTCCTCTCTCGTTCCCGAGCGCATACACTCTTCCTTGAGCAGCTCCAGCTTCCACACGTTGGTCCCCATTATCTTGTCGTCCACTATTTCCTCCAGCTCCACGGTTTCCATAATTGTACCCATTACCACCCGAGCCTTGATTCCCGCGGTTCCGCGATTCTCTACACTCATTCCTATAGTGTCCCTTCTTTCCACATCCATAACAAGTAACATCTGCCTTGGTTCTCATCTCAGGAACAGCTTGAACCATTGCAAGAGGTCGAGCTCTACAGTCCCTAGCTGTATGTCCTTTCTTTGAGCAATTCTGGCATTTCACACTACACCATCCAGTGTGATACTGATGGCAACGATCACACTTGGGTGCGTCACCGTTCTGATTCTTCTTGTCTCCATTCCCAATAGCATAAGCCTTAGCTTGTCTCTTGCTTCGGTGGTCATTACTCTTAGAGTGACGGTCTCTCTTTCTCTTTCCATTCTTCTCCTTATCAGCTTCTTCTTATTCCAACGAATCCATAAGTTGTTGAGCAATTGTGATTGCCTCATGGATGTTTGCAGGCCTAGCAGAAATTACATCATTCCTCGTAGCTACAGGCAATCCATCAGTATACCTCTCAATCTTTTGAGTCTCGGTTTTCACCATGTCAGGGCACAACAAGGCTAACTCCTGGTAACGACGATTGTAAGTCGCCATATCATTACCTTTCACCTTGTGATTCCAAAACTCAATCTCTAGCTTCTTGACCTCATTCCTTGGGCAATAAGTCTGAATCAACAAGGACTTAAATTGCTCCCAGGTCATAGCATATGCTACATCACTCCCAACTGCATTTCGGTAGTTGTTCCACCAAGTCAAAGCTTCATCCTTGAAAGTAAAAGAAGCAAACTTTACCTTCGCATTCTCCGCACAACCACTGACATTAAACACTGACTCAGTCTTCTCAATCCATCTAACTAAGTAAACCACTCCCTCATTTCCACCAAACTCAATGGGTCCACAAATCTTGAATTCCTTATAATGACATCCATTAGCACGAACAGGTGGAAAAGTTCCAGCAGAATTGTTGGAATGATTTGACTCAGCGAGTAGTTCAGCAACTCTTTGCTCCACGAGTTGGTTGATCATTGCTTGATCCACAGTGGGTGCATTAAGTGGAACATGACCATTGTCTCCCTGAACATCAACATTTTGATTCCTGTTGTTACGGTTAGTGGTGTCCAAGTTGTCAGGAGTAGGGGTTTCAACATTTCGAGTAGGTCGACGACCTCGACGAGCAGGTGTAGGAGTAGTCACAGCAGGACCAGTCCTGGTAGACCTAACAGGGTTTCGACGGGGTGCCATTGATCTGTAACATCACACAAGTTCATGAATCTCCATTAGAACTTATCGACATGCTCAACAAAACATCTCAATGAAATCAAGTCATAGCAAGGATGGCAACGACACGCTATGTAATAATAAGCGAATAAGGACTCAATTTCCATAACACCCAAAATCACATAATATCATATACTAACAACCATCAATCATACAATAGCGATCTAACATCGTTCCAACCAACGGATAACACCAAACATACTAATCGTTCCAAAAGAGACGAATACCAAACAAAATACATCAAAATATGATAACTAGCTTTTCTAACCGAACACTCCTCGGCTAAGAAAGCAACAAGATAATATAACTCAAGTAACTAGCCACGGGGCTGACGGAGAATCCTCAACTCCTGCCTCAAGCCATCAAGATCCCTCCATAACGATCCTAACTCCACGCTATGGGTGTCTCGGTCTCTCTTGAGGTCAGCCACCTCCTTCTCTAGCTCGGCATTCCTTTGCCAAAGCTTGCGGTCGGCCTCACGAGCAGTAACAAATCCTCGCTGCAAACTATCGATATGCTCATGGACATCCATCAAAACTCTCCTCAGCTCAGTAGCCCTGCCCACAGCGACAGTCAAATCAACTCTCAAATCTGCTAAAAACTCTCCAATAACTCTCTCAAGTCGATCAGATACGTGTGCAACTCTGTCACTAAGCTCAGTAATCCGAGCCCACAACCTGCCAACCTCACCCAACTCTGCATGCTCAGCAGAAACCTCAGACGATGCATCCGACTCAACGGGACTACCAGGTGGCAAATCAAACAAGAACGGATGATCAGGTGAATCGGGCTCAATCGGGTGCACAGGTGAATCAGGCTCCTCAGCCTGAGCTGGTGGTGCTAACTCATCCTCATCATCAGGCATCTCATCCTCCTGAGGGTCATCCTCCTCCTCAGGGTCATCATCATCACCATGCTCAGCCTCCTGAGGGTCATCCTCCCGCTCAGGGTCATCAGCCTCATCCTCACCCTCGTACTCCTCCTCCTCATCGGAAGAGTACCTCATCACTCATCGTCTCCTACTAGGTGAACCATGTGAAGATATAGTAGGTGATCTAGGACGACGACGCAATGATGTGGGTGGCGCCTCAGACAGAAGAGAATGAGCATCAATCTGTAAAGGTGATGGAGTAGGGCGTACCGACATGCGTGTTGTAGCTCGGTGGGCAAAGCGTGGTGCCACACGAGCCAAAGCCTGATGAAGAGTAAGCTGCCTCGATGTACCAGGGAGCCCTAGAGAAGATGAGGGTCCCTGCGTAGATGCAGCAGGTAGTGCTGAAGTAGAAGCTGCCTGTGACACAATAGCTGTAGACATGGCCATCTGGTAGGGGTCATCAGATGCCATAGTGAACTGTGCAGGTAAAACTGGTGCAGTAAGGATGTCCTCGACGACATCAGGCACATGGGAGGCCATAGTCTGTGACAACGGCGTAGGGTAGGTGTAAGTGTTTCAAAACAACTTAAATCACAACTCATGAAATCGTACCAAATATGCACATCAAATAGTACCATATAATCTTAATAAAAGAATTTCAAACACCGCATTTCTAAAAATGTTTATAAAACATATAGACCATATAAATCCTCAAGAACGCCATCTTAATACTAAAATCCATAAACCTCAAATCATCTCAAATATCTCATAATACCTTAAATAATAGAAGATGCTTCGGCTTGGCGGGCTGGCGGGCGGTAGTCAAGGATCATTTTCTATAAAAATACGGTTATAGTTTAGGCGTTTATTTACCTAGTTCTCTATAACCTTGGCTCTGATACCAATCTGTAACACCCCCAAAATTTGATACAGCGGAAGACTCAACAAGCTTTCGGGGTGCTACGGGGATTGGTATCCAACACAAGACAATATAGAACGAGATAAAGCAACCATAGTAAGAACACAACCAAATACGAGGTTTTAAGGTTTACATTTATCCCAACATCATTCAGAGTTAGGCCCAAAATAAAATAACAATAGGTCCAAATTTAATTATCAGAGTTTAGAAAATATAGATCCATAACCGTGTGCCACAGCCGAGCCTTCCAATCCAAGCATGCACCTCAACACTTAATTACCTGAGAAAACGTGCTAAAAGTCAGCTTTCGCTGGTGAGATCATAGGTTTAATTTCAACTAATAATATAGTGGACATGTACGCAAAACGCTTGCTAGCTAGACTAAGGATTCGCTAAAAGCCTGCGGATACCCTCCGCTCTCAACATAACACACGGAAACCCTTCCGTAATAACCAAAACACACGGATACCCTTCCGTAACCACATAAGTATTCGGGTAACCCCCGCAATACCAATAAATACTCGGATAACCTCCGACGTATTAATAACCTATAGGTGCATACTACAGTATCTAATAAGTCAACCTTGAATAGTACACACTAACCGTGTGACTAAAGCTGACAATAACAAATAAGCCAACCTTGAATAGTACACATAAGAAGTGACTAAAGCTGACTATAGATCCTAGTCCATACGCATAGCAAGTTTAGAAAGCATATAAAAGCGATAATAGTCCACGTAAAATAATTTGCACGTTTCTCACCCCAATCGTTGAAAACATAGTTCAAGGGTAAAAAGTGGGGCTATGACTCACCTCAAGTCCAGAAATATAGCAAGACGAGGTAGGTAGCAATAAGATGTATGATAACTCACGAAACAGCAACTACGGACTTGGCACGACCTAACAATATTAACTCTTTCAGAAATCATTTCCTCAAATATATAATATTCCCAAACCCGGACGAGAATCCGTTTTATTATCGAAAATCCATTTCGTATTAGTTTGGTGTATTTGCGTTTGGTATCCATACGGGTGGTGGGTCGACTCAAAACAAACCAACAAGATCGCACATAGAACATATAATGAACTATAGATCTAATATTAGCCCAATATATCATTTAAATAAATCGCCAAAGTTTACCAAATCCGTCGATTTGATAATCCTCATATTTATTTACGTAATATACCGTTCCAAGATTACACCCAATCTAAAGCACAATTAAATCACGTAGCACATAATTACTATATAGTATATATCATAGTTTAATAAATTCCTCGTATATATCGTCAAATTGGCCAGATTTCCCGATATATACACTCGCAATCTATTACTCTTTACATATACTACAACCTATGGGCGTCGTAGGATACGATGCCCACTAATATATTCGTTTCATATAACCAAACAACCCGGCTCAACCTTACGGTTGGGTGGTTATTTACTTATAGAAAACGTCTATATTAGTCGTCATATATCCGAGACAACACGAATGTCGCAAATAACTTACCTGGACCCGAGTGACGACAATTTCGCCTAACTCAATAAGTTTATTCATTATATATCCAAAACGACTTTTTATTAAACATTTCATACTTGTCGGGAGTTTCCCGTTTATAACACAATTTCTAATAATAATAATACGTTTAATTAATATTACGCCACTTTCGTAGCCTAATATGTATCTAATCGTATTATTTATAATACGACTCGTGATTATTATTATTATTAATATACGCGTTTATATAGTTATATATACGTTATTCACGTATATACTTTCGTATAAACGTTCATATTACTAATAATTATTATTACGAGTTTTATTATTCTCGTTTTACTTTTAATGTTTATTGAGTTACACGAAATGGTCATATGTCCGAGTCATGACTCTCGGCTCATTGTCCAAGTCCAATAATAAACCAAAGTCACAAACAATAAACTCCGTCCAATCACAATCTCAACCACGGGCTACAACAATAAGGTCCGACTACGGTACCCAACTAACCTATCTCCGTCATCTAACGACCGTCTCATAACCGGTCCTCATATCACATCCCAATCGACAACACTTCTCAATATCGAACCATAACCAATAACCAATATCCATTTCGACCAAAGTATACGGCCGAGAAATAATACCACAACGGCAATATATACCAACGACAATTATAACCAAAAATAATATAACACTTAGTTCACATTTATACATTTAATGACATTAACAAAGTTAACGTGTGGGTCGGTTTACCAAGCCGACCCGAGCCCTCGACTCTCTTGAGTCTCGGCTCCGCATTGCGAGTCCTTTAGACTCGAACCAACACAAGTTATGCAATAGCTCACTAGAGCTAATCAAACAACCACATAACCCATTCGACCCAAATGGTCAAATCGAAACCAAAATGGTACTCGGCTAAGAGCCGCGACTCAAAGAGTCGAACCATATAATCATACGAGCCCAAGGCTCAGACCACATTTCAACGAGAACCCCCCTGAGGGTCTCGGTATGGCCGAAGGGTACAAGAGAACCCCGAGACCTCATGGTCTCGGCTAGCATCGAGTCGAGGTTCATCACACCCTCGACAACAATCAATCGATCAAACATCACCAAGAACTAAAGCCAACCGTGGCTTCGAACCAAAATAAGCCGAGAGTTGCTCTCGGTTTCGAGTCAACCACGACCCAACCATGAAAACCCGGATACCAAACTTTCAAGAAAACGTTTTTCCATCCAAGATCCATGTATAATACTCGTTTTTAGATAAAAACCCATTCGAATATCAACATGTCGTGACCCTAGGTCACAATTTTATTAACCATACGAGTGAAAACTCGTCTCACCTTCGATCTAGAACTCCAAACCGTGATAACTCTTCAAGAAACAATGAATATTGGTGAATAAAAATGAGGATTTGAAATGAAAAAGAGGTGTTATAGGCGCGTGTTGTTGTAGATCCAAGAGTGGGGATGATGGGGGTTCGATTTATGGTGGTGTTTTAGAGTGGTGGCCGGCGGTGGTGCAGCAGTGGCCGGATTATTTATGGGGCGGCTAGGGTTGAGTATTAGAGAGGAAGAAGAGAGTGAGGTGAGAGAGAGATAAGAAAATTTTTGAGTGTTTGTGTGTGTGTGGTGAAACCGACCAAACGGACCCTTATTATCTTTTCATTTTTTTTTTTATTTATTTAAATGGTAAATAGTAATAATAGATATATTATTACGGGTGAGCGGGTAGCACGGGTAGATGTAAAAACACGAGGCCCGAACCCGAACTCAATTTTTAAAACTTTCATAACACACGAGAGTCTCTCGTAAACAATTAAAATAATAACGGCTCGTTAAGACGAATCATAAAATTATGTTAGGTAATCCTAGTGCCAAAGTCAACGTAGTACCAAGTGAGATTTCAAATATACATCACCGATCACATAATCAAAAACGAATTATGAACATAATTCACGAATACCATAACGTCATTAAATAAAATTTCCATAAAATAGGTCTTACAAGTTCGTTGTGAAATGAAAATTTCAAATAAAAATTATAAACGAACTTATATCGAAATGCGGATTTTTAAAATGGCTCCCTAAACTGCCGGTTGTCACAGAAAACAAGAAGGTGCAGCAGGTTGGAGTCGACTTAAAAGGGTTCTTTGAAGTTCGGTTTGTCGAGGTTATTATGACAAATAATTCGAAGGTTCTTAAGTTTTCGAGTTGTCGAGGTTATCGACAAAGGTTAAGGAAAGCTTATGTGTTGTTGGTTTTCGAGTTTATCGAAGATCGGTGCGTTTCGGGTTTTCTCGTCGACTTATTAACGAAGAAGAAGAAGAAACAGTAACAACATGGTTGTTTTTTTTGTTTAAAAGTGAACCATTACTTCAAAGGTATTAAATAATAATATTTTTTTAAATCTTTGGTGAGAATTTAATTCTATGCATTAAACAATCAGTTTTCAATATTGATTTTTAATGATTTAGTTTTTAAATAAAAGATTATTACTTTGGAGGGTTTTTGCACAAGGTACTTTGTTTAGTTCGGTGTTGTGAGGTTTATATCACAAGGTTTTAAGAATAAACAAAGGGTCGCTGAAAAGAAAGCTCAAGACTTGTCGAGGTTGCAAGGTTTCTTAGGTTACAAGAAATTTGTTTTGTAAAATAAAGTACGACAAGGGTTACTTCAAAAATCATTGGGTACTTTCTTGATTCAAGGGTTGTCGATTTGTTGGATGGTTTGATTTCCAAGGTTTAATCGATATTTGAGTAAGAAAGGGTTTTTGTTTTTTTTAAGGGTTCTTGGTTTGATCGATTTTTGTAAGGTTTATTACATGCGTTAAATTGATCAACAAAGGAGACGACTGCAACGGGGATTTAGAAAAAGTTAGAGACTTTATACAAGACAAAGTCTTTAGCTAATCGTTTGAACTTGAAGAAGAAGTTATATACTTTTCACATGCATCCGGATAAGAGTCAGTCTCAACATATTGATGAGTTTCATAAGCTGGTAGGTGACTTAGCGACTATAGATACTGCTATATCGGATGAGGTTCAGGCATTATTATTACTCACATCTTTACCATCGTCTTACGGTAATTTCATGGATACTTTGCTATATGGTTGGAATACTTTGAATCTAGAATACGTGGTCGTGACACTTCATTCTAGGGAACTTCAAAGGATGACGGAAGCAAAGGTTGATGGTGGTGAAGGGTTGTTTGTGAGGGGCAAATCTGATCAAAGTGATATGCAGCAGGGTAAAGGTAGTGCGTGGTCAAAGTCACAGGGAAGAAGCAGCAAACTCAAGTGTTATATATGTCAGTCTCAGGAGCATTTGAATAGGGATTGTCCCAGGTATAATCACAAGAAATCTCAAGGTTTTTTCAGGAATGAAGATCAGGTATCCGGTTATGGAACTGATGGGTATGACAGTGCTGATGTTATGATGACTATGAGTGTTGAACAACTATTAGACTTGATCATGGATTTAGGGGACTCATACCATATGACATACAGGAGAGATTACTTGTTTGATTTTGAGGAGTATGACGGTGGTAATATACTGCTAGGTGATGGCAGAGAATGTCGTATACGAGGGATGGGTAAGGTTCAAGTACAAATGAGGGATGGGTCAAGTTTCGTTTTGGACAACGTCAAGTATGTTCCGGAATTAAGGAAAAACTTGATATCGCTGGGTACTCTTGAAAAGAGGGTTTTACCGTAAAGATGCAATCGGGCAAGATCAAGGTTATAAAGGGTTCACTGGTGGTTTTATCAGGAACAAGGAAGGCTAATTGCGTATATACCCTGGATGGTCAGGCAGTGACCGGGAAGACACTGAAGGGTAGGAAGCAGTTAGGAGAATCTCAGACTGGGAAGAAGATCAAGACACGTAATTTTCTTGATTCTTGTAATCAGAGGTCTATACAACAATGTATGAAGAGTGGGGTCACCAAACATTTGGGTGTTGCAACGATACAGCAGCAGAATGGGTTGGTTAAGAAGACGAATGTGACACTCTTGTCTAAGGTATGTTGTTTTCTGATTCACTTTGGTCTGTCCAAGGTTTTTTGGGCAGGGGATACAACCGGGTCTACATATCTAGTGAATAGGTCACCATCATCAGCGGTTGGATTCAAGACTCCTATAGATATGTTAGGGTTTTTCGGTTGGCTTGCTAGTTATAAGCAAGGGATGCTTGAACCGGTTAAGGTCAAGTGCATATTCCTGGGATATTGTGAAGGTATGGTGGGTTATGAGCTTTGGAGGTTAGATGATGTTACTTCAAAGGGAGTGCTTTACAGGAATATGGGTTTCAATGAGAGTGGGGAATACAAGAAAACTTTCATTGGTTCTGGTGTACGTATAGGTTCAGTGCATGTGTTGCAGGGAGTTGAGTTTGAGGTGGAACCGCTTGGGGATCATACATTTGAGGTGGAACCTCAGGGGAATGTCGGTCAGGTAGCTGGTTCACAGGAAGTACAAACTCAGGATTTGATAGACTATCATTTAGCACGTGATAGGGAGCAACACTCAGCACAGGAACTATACAGGTATAGAGAAGACAGTAATGAGGCTGCTTTTGCAGTTGCTGTAATGGAAAAGATATATACACATGAGTCATTGACTTTCAATGATACAGTTGCTTGTGAGGTGATTTCCAAGTGGAAGGCTGGATTGAAAGAAGATATGGATACTCGGTCAGATGTGTATATGTGCTCAGCAACGGTTGCAGGAAAAGCAGTGACGACAACGACAACTATTACTGTGAGTATACACCAGGTTTGTTCATACATCTATTTCTCTATATAGATGGTATGGTTTTTCTTGCGAATGCAAGGCCGAGATATGGGTTACCAAGGGATTGCTAGATAAAGCAAAAGGAAATATACTTGGTATGGAGATCATCAGGAATCAGAGTGGTAATACTCTAAGGGGGTCACAGTCCAGGGTTCACAATGAAAAGTTGGTACAAACTTTGTTGGAGGGACACTCCATACTGTCGTTGAAGGGTAGTCTATCAGGGGACTGTGATGTGGAAAAGAATGGTAAGTGGTCATATACATATGCGGTTGGAAGCCGGGAGTATCAGATGGTCTGCACGAGACCTGACATAGCATCTATTGATGTGGGTATGTTGGATAGGTTTGATCGTGGATTACAGACAGACGTACAGGTTTTTGTGGATATTGACTACGCTATGGGTAGATCGATCACTGTCATGGGTAGATTAATCACAAGGTACGGATTTATGATACAAGGATGTGCAAGAAGCTGGGAAGCAATGATGCTGCACATGGAGGCTTTGTCAACAACTGAAGCGGTGTATATGACACTTACGGAGGCTGCAAAGGAGGCTATCTGACTAAAGAGACTCTTGATTAAGTCAGGAGCTAAGCTAAAGATAGTAGCGGGTATTGCTATAGGTGCCTTGTCAAAGGCGGTTCCCGGTCCGAGGTTCCAGCACAGGCTGAAGTTGCTGTGTATCGGTATTGACTAATGATGATACTAAGGTGGAAATTGTTAGGATTAGTATGCAAATTAGTCAAATTTATAAGGGGCTTAGTGTTACTTTAGTCAATGTAGGATTATAGGTCGGTTCACATGCTATTTATATGGCATATATGATCTGTTGAGTCCTGGCATTCGGTTTTGGGTTTTCTCCTTTGTAGCAGCCGACTACAACTCAGTTTAGAGTTGGTTTTCTTCCCCCCCCCCCCTCATCTCTATAATAAAGAGGTGAGGGGGGAGGGGTCATTGTACCATTTTCTTTTCAAGTTTACAAACGAATACATATAATCGTTTGGGTCATTATCTTGTGCAAGATTTCTTTCTTTTCTGTCAAACATATTAGCTGCTGTAATTGTGTGTTTTGTCTTCAAGTTTCGAAGTTCCGCTTTAGATTTCCAGGTTGTTAGTCGATCATATACTAACACCTTATAACTTTTTTCAACTTCTCATGTAATCCTTCAACCTTCATCCAATTATTTACCTCACATACCAATTACTTTTGGAAAAGGTAAAAACACAATCTTACACATGCAAAACACACTTTTCTTCCAGAACCAGATTTTTTCGAAAACTATACATCAACGATGTTATGCGCAGATACTCGGCTATTTATACAAATTGAAATATGATTATGATAGCTTTATCACTTGAACAATCTTACTGATCTTTTTTTAACATGATTTTATCCAAACTCGTATCAACATTCTACGAATCCCACCATATTCATTATGAATGCAGCCCATTCGGATAAGGTCCAAGAATGCTACTGTTGACTTCACAAAACACTTTAAATATCAAAAGAAACAAAATTGAACCACTGTGCTGACCCGTTATTAGACCTTTTAAATTCATTTGAACGACCCCCTTGATACAAAACTGACCCTTTGATATACCTCTTCAATCAATTTGAAACTGCCTTATTTAAATCTGACCCTTTTAAATCGATTTGAACCCTCTGATTGTGCAAATAAACCTTTACATGAACTTGTTGTTTGTTACTAACCCATTTCATTTGGGTTACTTGTTATATTCCCAGATCTCTCATCTTGGTGATTAGTATGATTTGAATTATGGTTTTCTGAATCATGTTCAGTCGATGTGTAAACTGATGCCGTCGCCTCATAAAGAATTAGGATATGACTTATCTTGAGTATTATTCGGCCAATGCAAACCAGTTTTCTTTGACCCATACTACAGTTCTCTCCATTTTCGGTAACGATAGCAGTTTATTTAAAAATTGGTTTGTCATATCCCCGATTAAATCAAGTTCAAAGGCTGTCTACCAAAATTTCCTTGCAATTGACTAACCGACATACAATCTTTAAATTTGTGGGTAAACAGTATACACAGGTATGGAACGTTTGTGGCATAAGTTTGCGAACGAAAACTCACATTTCTCACGGGTCATCTTCCTAAGCCGGTTACAACTCAAAGCATGATCCGAATCCATAAACGAATTCAACCAAGCTCCATTTTCAGTTAAATTTCATGTAGTAGCAATAGTATTGTTTCATTCATGTTTAATGTTCATATTTACACAACCTTTGACCTGTTAAAGTCAACTTTGAGTCCATGTGGTGATACTATTCTCACTAAACTGGTATCAAAATTTTACATTCTGCCAAATTTAAGAAACATAATGCAACAGTAAAAAAGAGACAATGTTGTATACCATTTTACTTGTTTCTTTACACCATTTTTACCCTAGTGCTACATGTAAAAAGGAATCATGCCAATTTGTATGTTAGCTCCTTTGTTCCCGGCTTCAAATTGTGTCGGAAAATGGGTTTTCGCATATGATTGGCAGTGAAGTAACTTCGTATTCCTGAAACATGTTTAGTAGCTCTTCTCAGTGTTAACGTAGATACAATAAATCAAAAGGGAATCTTGCAAGTGGCTACTACTTGCATGCTCAACTTGGCCTTCTTGCTATAGATACATTGTATCTTATGCCTTTGCTACTACTATAAATAGAGGTGCCAACCTCATTGAGAAGCATCCCATTTCCAAACGAATCACATACAAGTTCTTTGGATCGCATTCTTTCTCTCTAGTAGTCTTTGTGTTTAATTAGAGAGTTTGGTATATTTCCTAGTACAAGAGATATAAAGTTGTATTATCCTTGTAACTAGAGAAAAGGTGTAACTCCTAGTTTACATAGTGAAACATATCTTTCCTTGCCCGTGGTTTTTACCCTGTTGGGGTTTTCCACGTTATATCCGTGTGTCATCTTTTATTACATTTCATATTTTAGCAGTGGGTTTGCTTCAGTCCGGTGTCACTTTTCTCAACAAGTGGTATCAAGAGCTAAGGTTGGGTGTGTGTATAATTATTTATCGTATGCTCTGTCGTTGCCATTTTTAAGTGGACCCTCCACATCAAGAGACAAATAAGATTATACTCACTCAAAAGGTGTTCGGTACTATTATTAACAAATAATAGTTTTGTCAAAAAGTAGATTGTGATTGTAGCAATGACGATAAAATTTGAAATCGAAAAATTCAATGGGAATAATTTCTCGTTGTGGAAATTAAAGATGAAGGCTATCCTTAGAAAGGATAAATGTTTAGCGGCCATTGACGAAAGGCCAGCTGAGGTCACGGATGACAGTAAATGGGACGAGATGGATGGAAATGCTATTGCAAATCTTCATCTGGGATTAGCAGATGGAGTTTTGTCTAGCATAGAGGAGAAGAAAAGTGCAAAGGAGATTTGGGATCATCTTGCTCGATTGTATGAGGCAAGATCACTCCACAATAAAAATTTTCTTAAGAGGAAACTTTATGCTCTTCGCATGACGGAATCTACTTCAGTGACTGAGCACGTTAATAACCTGAATACTCTGTTTTCTCAGCTCACGTATTTGAGTTGTAAAATAGAGCCACATGAACGTGCTGAAATTCTACTTCAAATTTTACCTGACTCATATGACCAACTCATAATCAACTTAACCAGTAATGTTCTTTCGGACTATCTAGTCTTCGATGATGTTGCAGCCGCTATTCTGGAAGAAGAAAATAGGTGTAACAATAGGGAGGACAGACAGGCCAGTTCAAGACAGGTGGAGGCGTTGGTGGTAACGAGAGGGAGGTCAATGGAACCTGGCTCCAGTGGGAGTCACAATCATGGTAAATCTAAAACAGGAAAGAAGAAGAATTTTAAATGCTTCAACTGTGGCAAGCAGGGTCACATGAAGAAAGAATGTAGGAGTTTAAGAAACTCTAATCCTTAAGGAAATGTCGCCAGCACTTCAGAAGATGGAAATGCTCTATGTTGTGAAGCAGCGGTTGCAAATGAAGGCAGGACAAGATTTGCAGATGTATGGCTGTTCGATACAGGAGCAAATTTTCATATGACCGTAAGAAGAGAATGGTTTCATCAATATAAACCTATCTATGGAGGCGGATCTGTGTACAGTTGCAAGGATGAAAAACTAAAGATCATTGGAATTGGAAGTGTCATGGTGAAGGTGCATGATGGTACAGTTCGTACTATTCGGGATGTGCGACACGTGGAGGGCCTGAAAAAGAATCTTTTGTCTTTAGGACAATTTGATAATCTTGGTTGTAAGGTTGAAATACAAAACAAGATTTTGAAAATTATAAAAGGCGCGCTTGTACTTATGAAAGGTGAAATGGTGGCTGCGAACTTATACCAACTGAAGGGAGAGATAGTGGAGGAGACGGAAGCATCTGTTGCTTTACATAGTCCAAGTCATAGAGTTGCAGTAACATGGCATCAGAAGCTTGGACATATGTCTGAACAAGGAATGAAGATTCTTGTTGAAAGGAAGTTAATTCCTGGCCTCACAAAGGTTTTTTTACCTTTCTGTGAGCAATGTGTTATCAGCAAGCAGCATCGCCTAAAATTCAAGACATCAAATTCTAAAAGTGTATATGTTCTAGAATTGGTTCATTCTGATGTGTGGCAAGCACCGGTTCTATCCCTGGGAGGAGCAAAGTATTTTGTATCCTTCATTGATGACTATTCCAGGAGATGTTGGGTGTACCCAATCAAGAAGAAGTCTGATGTGTTTGAAGTTTTCAAAGTTTACAAAGCGCGGGTTGAACTTGATTCTGGGAAGAAAATCAAGTGTTTAAGGACTGATAATGGAGGAGAATATACAGGTGATGAATTTGATTCCTTTTGCAAGCAAGAAGGAATCAAAAGGCAGTTCACGACGGCATACACTCCTCAACAGAATGGAGTGGCAGAGCGGATGAACAGAACCTTGTTAGAAAGAGCAAGAGCAATGTTGGCAACTGCAGGCTTGGAAAAATCATTCTGGGCAGAAGCAGTTAATACCGCCTGTTATGTGATAAATCGGTCACCTTCAACTGCACTTGAGTTGAAGACACCGATGGAGATGTGGACGGGAAAGCCGGTCAACTATTCAGACCTTCATATATTTGGAAGTCCTGTGTACGTGATGTACAATTCTCAAGAAATTACAATGCTGGATCCGAAATCCAGAAAATGTTTGTTCTTGGGGTATGCTGACGGAGTAAAGGGGTATCGCTTGTGGGACCCCACTGCCCACAAAGTAGTCGTCAGTAGAGATGTTGTCTTTATGGAAGACAAAGTTCAAGAGAATGAAGAAGGTGATAGCACTACAAGTGAAACTACATCAATACAGGTGGAAAAGCAGTTTCAGTCGAGTGATTCTTCTGAAGCCGTACCACAGCACGAGGTGAATGAGAAAACTGACTCTCAAGCTCCAACGACTCGTACTCTTAATCATGAAAGAAAATGTCCGGTGTGGCACACGGATTATGTTATGGAGGGCAATGTTGCATACTGTCTTCTTACAGAGGAAGGAGAGCCATCAACTCTTCAAGAAGCACTGAATAATTCAGATGCTTCGTTCTAGAGGGAAGCAATGCAAGAAGAAATTGAAGCTCTTCATAAGAATAAAACGTGGGAACTGATGCCACTACCAGCAGGTAGAAAACCCATTGGAAACAAATGGGTATATAAGATCAAGAGGAACGGTGATGACCAGGTGGAGAGGTATCGTGCAAGATTGGTAGTCAAAGGATATGGTCAGAAAGAGGGAATCGACTTCAATGAAATATTTTCCCCTGTGGTTCGAATGACAACTGTTCGGGTGGTTCTGGCAATGTGTGTTACGTATGATTTACATCTAGAGCAGCTAGATGTGAAAACTGCATTTCTTCATGGAAATCTTGAGGAAGAAATTTACATTCTCCAACCAGAAGGTTTTAAACAAAAAGGAAAAGAGAACTTGGTTTGCAGGTTAAACAAATCTCTGTACAGTTTAAAGCAGGCGCCGCGGTGTTGGTACAAGAGATTTGATTCTTTCATCATTGGCCTTGGATATAACAGACTACACGCAGACCCTTGTGCATATTACAAGAGGTTTGGGGACAATGATTTTGTCATCTTGCTGTTATATGTTGACGACATGTTGGTTGCAGGCCCCAACAAAGATTGTATTAGTAAACTAAAGGCACAGCTCGCTAGGGAATTCGAGATGAAAGACCTTGGACCCGCAAACAAGATTCTAGGGATGCAAATTCACCGAGATAGAGTTAGTAGGAAAGTTTGGCTTTCACAGAAAAGTTATGTGAAGAAAATCTTGCAAAGGTTCAATATGCAAGATTGTAAGCCAATATCAACCCCGTTTCCTACTAATGTCAAGTTATCCTCTAAGATGAGCCCTAGTAGTGAAGAAGAGAGGATGAAGATGTCTCGAGTACCGTATGCATCAGCAGTGGGAAGTTTAATGTTCGCGATGATTTGTACAAGACCAGACATTGCACATGCAGTGGGAATAGTGAGTCGGTACATGGCAAAACCTGGTAGAGAGCATTGGGAAGCTGTAAAGAGGATCTTTAGATATCTTAAAGGAACCTCGAATGTTGCATTATGTTATGGGGAATCGGGTTTAACTGTCAAGGGATATGTTGATTCTGATTACGCAGGTGATCTTGACGGAAGTAAATCAACCACCGGGTATGCATTTACACTTTCTGGTGGAACAATAAGCTAGGTTTCAAAACTGCAGTCAGTTGTTGCTATGTCAACGACGGAAGCAGAATATGTTGTAGCTGCTCAAGCCAGTAAAGAAGGAGTATGGTTGAAGATGTTGTTGGAAGAACTCGGGCATGAACAAGAGAAAATTACTCTGTTTTGTGACAACCAGAGTGCCTTGTATCTTGCAAGGAATCCAGCATTTCATTCAAAGACAAAGCATATACGAGTTCAGTATCACTTCGTTCGTGAGAAAGTGGAAGAAGGAATCGTGGATATGCTTAAAATTCATACTGATGATAACGTGGCAGATTATCTGACGAAAGCAATCAACAATGACAAGTTTATATGGTACCGATCCTCATGCGGCCTAGCGGAAACGTAAGCAACATGGAAGTGCAAGGAAGGATAACGGTGTGAAGATCGATTTAGCTTCAATCGGATCTTCAAGTGGGAGATTGTTAACGTAGATACAATAAATCAAAAGGGAATCTTGCAAGTGGCTACTACTTGCATGCTCAACTTGGCCTTCTTGCTATAGATACATTGTATCTTATGCCTTTGCTACTACTATAAATAGAGGTGCCAACCTCATTGAGAAGCATCCCATTTCCAAACGAATCACATACAAGTTCTTTGGATCTCATTCTTTCTATCTAGTAGTCTTTGTGTTTAATTAGAGAGTTTGGTATATTTCCTAGTACAAGAGATATAAAGTTGTATTGTCCTTGTAACTAGAGAAAAGGTGTAACTCCTAGTTTACATAGTGAAACGTATCTTTCCTTGCCCGTGGTTTTTACCCTGTTGGGGTTTTTCACGTTATATCCGTGTGTCATCTTTTATTACATTTCACATTTTAGCAGTGGGTTTGCTTCAGTCCGGTGTCACTTTTCTCAACACTCAGTATCAGCAACACTTTATAATATATGTTCTACAATAGTTTGACTTAAAAGTCAACTTTTTAATAATTTCAACCCATTGTAGAAGATATTTATGCAAATCAAAACTTTTCTTGAATTTATTTATAATACGAGCCTCTTTAATATCTTGTCAAGTCTCATTATTTTAATAATGAACAGATTTTGACTTTATGAGGAAGTCAAAGTTAAGAACTATACATTGATTCAAGAGTATAGAACTAGTATTGCAGACTTGATTCCTTTGACATATCTCCTTGTGCTTTGATTTTAAACGGCTAGCTGAAACCAAACTATTGAGGGCGGAGATTAACCTTCAACTTCAGTATGTCATGTAATTGTGTAAACCGAAAGCAAATAAAACCAAAATGAAGTACAAACAAAAAAAGGAAAGAACCAAGATGAACTAATGTATGATAGTTTCTAGTCTAAGTTAGATGTGTGTTTTTTCGTTGAGTATGAGAAAAAATTACCTCCAGCTTGATCACGACACTTGGCCAATCAGACCCATGAAATAGAATGAATCTTTCTATTCTTCCTAGCAAAAGTAACATCAATACGACAAGAAGCCAAAAAAAACAAGGACAACTGGTGCACCACCTGCATACAAGGTGAACCCGCTTGCTTACTGAACCATATATTGATAACCTTTTATAAATAAAGTAAGAAACATCATTTACATCCGACACAGAAATAATTGCAATCTTCATCAAACATAAGACAAACCATAGAGAAGGGAGAAAGTACCTGTTAAAAAAAGTTCTCTATGCGGTGACTTCTTTGGGCCTTTGGAGCTATTCAAAATCATCACTCGACCACGGTACACGGGAATTCTGCTTTTTTTTCCTGTGCTATTCACGGCTTTATGTGTAGCAGAACGATTCATCATCAGAGGTTTTTATCTCGGATGTAAAACCACATGACTCAAGAAGCCATCTAGATCCAACAATATGCAGACCGTTCATCCTAAAACTACTCTCTGGAAGCCAACTTATGCCTATTCCAGTGATATCCAACTCTTTTAAACATTCTAATCGTCCAATTTCCTCAGGCAATTCTGCAACTTGAATACAATACGGCAGATGGATATATTTAAGACATTTCATCTCACATACGTTGTTTGGAATATCTCGTAAAAACACACACTCTGTTAGGATTAGCTTCTCTAAAGATTGTAATTGACCAAGATTATCAGGTAACTTCTCTAGTAGCCCGCAAGATTTAAGTACGAGAACTTTTAGATATTTCAACATACAAGTACTTTCTGGGAGATGTTTTATCTCTGTAGACAGCAAAATCAGCTCCTCTAGACCTTCTAACTGGACAACGAACTCCAGAACCTCTGGAATACCGTCTTTCAGATTAAGCTTTCTTAAACATTGAAAATTACAAATGTTTACTGCAGAAATCTCAAGGTTGCGTACAGAAATAAGTTTCTCAAGATTCCCATCTGATAAAACTGGATGTTGAATACAAAAAGATGTAAGCCAAAATGGCCATACATCAAAGGACTCCACAGTGACATATAACTCCAATAATGACTCAACATCAACTAAGCGAAACCGTTTGTCTAACAAAAATGATTTAGATGTCCCATAATTAATTAAGTTTAAGTAGCGAAGCGATTTTAGACATCCAAAGGGAGCGTTTATTTCTACCAAATCATGACATTCGTTAACATCTAACGTCTGGAGATTTGCAGTCAGCCCAAGGTCAAGGGTGTTAGTCTTAACGGATAAAAATTAATGAATATGTCCGGACTCGAACTCGAGACTTCGGGATTGCACACTTTACGTATGAGTTTCAATTAATTAATAATTATTGTTTTAGTGACGAATAATTATTAAATTCACGAAATGGACATTTAACGGTACCTAACGACCGTTAGGTGAAAGTTAAAGGACTAAACAAGAAATAGAGTTCAAGAAAGTTGTGGGTTGGGCTTGTGTACCCATGCTCGGCTGAAAACTCAAACCCATAGGGTTTGGAATTGCTTTTGCTCCAAGATTTGATATTAGTATAAATACATGCCTCATGTATTCATTCAAATCATCCCTTGGTTCATTAGCAAGCCAATTCACTTTCTTTCTCTATTATTCTTTGAGCTATAGAAGATCCCTCGTGATTGACTAAGGCTCACTAGTAGTGCTTGCTCGTGAATCAAGAACCTAGCTTTTCTAATTGAAACGCTAATAGTACGTGTGTTCGAGAACGAAGTGTTAGCATACTTTTGCTAACGTAGTGGTGATTGCCCATTCGACTAACCTTTTAGTCGATCCCCATTTAAATCCTAATTAGGGTTTATAGTTCTTGATCCATTGATTTCTTGTTCTTGCTAGAAATCACAAAGGTACGCTTCCTTTTATATTCGGTTAATTTATTTACATGTATTTGATCTTTTCCGCTGCTTACTCTATGATGTTTATGTGTTTATATTATTGTTATGATTCACATATTCCAACAAAGGGTACTCAATTTCGTATTACCAACGCTGAGGAATATTATCTTTGGACACACAAAGGGCATGTGAAGTTCTGCCAAACTGTCACATCCATCAAGACTTAGAGTCTCAAGATAGGGAGTCATTCCAAGGTGAAGGTTCCTCCACTTTGAACCATTAAGGCTGAGGTTTCTGAGCTTTAAACAACGGAAGGGCAAGTGAAGTTCGACCAAATCATGACAATCTTTGAGACTTACCGTCTCACGATTTGGAGCAATCCCGAGGTGTAGGTTCCTCAACTTTAAATCACAAAGGTCGAGAGATATGAGTTTTGGACTTTCAGCAGGCATTTGCAATTTTTCCAATCTCTACATTCATAGATACGTAACTCCTTTAGATTTAGGGTAACCTGGAAATGAACTTCTTCCAATTCATAACAATATTCAAGAATTAGTGTTTCAAGATTCGGAACCACACTAAGGTCAAGGGTCCTCAAATAACTTGAACTGTAGAACTCTAGGAACCTGAGCTTTAAACAACGGAAGGGCAAGTGAAGTTCGACCCAATCATGACAATCTTTGAGACTTACCGTCTCAAGATTTGGAGCAATCCCGAGGTGTAGGTTCCTCAAATTTAAATTATAAAGGTCGACAGATCTGAGTTTTGGACATTCAGTAGGCATGCGTAATTTTTCTAATCTAAAACAATTATAGATACGTAACTCCTTTAGATTTGGAGTGAACTTCTACCAAATTATCACAATTTCCAAGAATTAGCGTCTCAAGATTAGGAGCCACACTAAGGCCGGTGACAATAATAAGGGTCAATCCCCCTTACTTTCTCTGCCACGTCCGCTTTCTCTCTCCAGCGACCTGCATGCGATTCAGTGCTACAGTAAGGGCGACCAAGTTCAATTTTTTTTAAACATTTTTAACACAAACTAAAATTTCATTCATAATTAAAACGTTACATATTAATTCAACTAAAATAAAAAAATTACAACATTTATTAAAACATTACAACATAAAAACTAATCATCTAGGTTGTATTGTTCCTTGATCGAGTCTTTGAGTTCTTTCATTTTTTGTCGTTGAAATGCGGGCAAAGATGGGTCGATTGGTTTGAAATAGAAGATGAGGTCTTTTTTATATTTCTTTTGACGCTCTAGTTCAAGCCTTTCTGCTTCCATTGCCAATCTTTTGTCTTCTTGCTCCGCTTTCTTTTGCTGCAGCGCCAACTCCTTATCCCTTTGCTCCAGCTCTTTTTCCTTCAATTTGTAGTATCCGTCTGCAAGCTCCTGCTTCTTACCCCATGCCTTTGACGTAATGGCTTGCTATTTTTCGGCTACCCCATCTAAACTAAACCCCGACGATTTCTTCTTAGTAGCCTTATTTTTCTTAGCTGCATCACGCCCAACCGGTCGCTCATTTCGATTACCAGGCACATCCGAGCCCGTCTCAGAAGTCCTTGGTTTTTTTCGAGCCTCATTTTGGTTTAAAAAAACCGGCATCTCATTTTTCTTTCAAATCTGATGGTCCCTCAAAATCTCTCAACAATGATCCAAATGAAACGTGTGCCTCATCATTATTGCATATTCGTCACATGCTCTTTGGTAAATAGTGAGATCATTCGCACCACTTCCATAATTCTCATAACAATTGTCGTAAATGGCACAAAATGCACAAACTCTAGGACGAATCCTATTTTTCCACTTGCTAGTAATTGAGTTGTATGATCTCCCTTCACCGACCTCCTTTTCAAAGTATCTAATCACTTTTGCCCAAAATCCCTTAGAATTTTCGTTGGTTCCAACTATGCTATCCTCCGACGAATCACACCAAGCCATGCACAACGCGATCTCTTCCTTTTTTTACCAATTCGAGCTATCTTTGTCAACCTCTTTCTCAACCTCTTTCTCAACCGCCTTCTTCTTAGCCTTTGTAGCACGCTTCTTTGGTTTGACCAGTGACATCTCTTCAGAAATATTGTTGTCGTCGTCATCACCAACAAGATCATCATTTGGAACCGAATCGTGATACAATCCGTGACCCAAACCTGGATAACCCGGTGACATTTGTTGGCTCGGATAACCCGAACGGGTTCGAACATAAAAATCCGGATTGTTTTGTAATTGTTCCATAAGATCATAAGCATCAATATTGATGTGGTTAACCGGAGAATAATTTTGATAATTAGAGTAGGAAGACATTTATGAGTCCATTGTCGGACGATAGCACGATTCGGGGGAGCCATACATAGATTGTTGGCTTCGATGAGAGTTGCTTTGTTGTGGTTGTTGGAGGTTTTGTTGTGTTTGTTGGAAGTTTTGTTGTGGTTGTTGGTTGTTTTGATACGGGAGAACAAATGGACGATTAATATTATGATTCATAGCAAATGGATTGAATGTTTGTTGTTGTGGAGGTCGTTGAGATTCGTAATCAAGAGAACGAGGTCGGAAATTGATGGTTGGTGACACACCGGTTAACCAGAAAGTCGAATCCAGTGATACTTGCGGGATATTTTGTTGTGGTAAACGGGATTTCCAGCCTTTTGCTTGTTGTTGTGGTGTTTTCTTGGATATTTTTTTTGCCCAAAATAGATTGTGTGAATTGAAGTGTGAGATTGTGTGAATTGAAGTGTTGTTTAGTTGTGTATTTATAGGGTTTTTTTTTTTTTTTTTTTTTTTTTTTTTTTTTTTTTTTTTTGCCCAACGTTTATTTTCAAACGGTAAGTTTTTTTTTAACTCACAAACGGCTATAAACATAAATATGTGGAACGTTTAGATCAAAATTCCAAAAAAAAAGTGGAAAGTACTTGGTCGAGCTTGAGACCGAGTGGGGTGGTTTTTTGCGTTTTTCTGGGTCGCGACTGAGTATCCACACAAAGCCCGACCGAGTCGACCGAATCCGACCGAGTCCATCTCGGTCCTTATTGTCGGCAGCTTAAGGTCGAGGGTCCTCAAATAAAATGAAAAGGTGAACTTTAGGAACCTGAGCTTTAAAAAAGGCTGTCAAAAGCAACAAAAAAGATAAATGTCAAAAAACAACAAAAGAGGGAAAGATAAAACTACCAATTAATGAATCAAACATTAATTATTCTAGGTACCTTTTCTTCTCCATCTTTCCAAAGTTGAACCATTTCACTGTAATTCATTTCAAGTCCAACAAGATTATTTGCTTGAAATGTTTTCGGTAAACTTGAAAAAGGATAACCTTCCCAGTTCAGAAACCGTAAGGTATTTGGAAGGTGTAGACTATCTTCATCAAAGCTCCATTTGCTAACTTCGTCTTTACTTACATATCTGGTATACATTTGAAGAAATTTAAGTTCCTTCATGTTTGCGAGACCGTTCATTAAAATTTCAAAATTGAATTCCTCTGCATCTTCATCCGGTGCATCCAGTTTTATACATTTTGTTGCTTGGGTACCCTGTAATTTCAAATAGCAGTGACCATGAGATTTGTTTCATTACAAAGAAAATGTTAAGTTAATTTCTCGAATTGAAATGAAATGTATAGGTTAGGGTTAATTTCTGATTTTTATAAAATTTGGGTCTTTTAGAGGAATTGGTTGAATGGTTTGTGTTATTTGAGTGTGAATTAGTTATTTATGAAGTAAAAAACTAGAAAGAAGGGAGTCACTGAAGGTGGTTGTTGATAGGTGGTCGTGGTTTCTAGGGGTGGTGGTTTTGTGGCAGAGGCGGTGGTTGGGTGATGATTGTTGGTGTATATATTTCTTCCTTTTAAAACAATTGTGATGTTTTAACTTTCTAAATTATTTCTTTTTTAATATTGAACTTAACTATTTTATTTTGTGTTATATAATACTTGATACAAAATATATGAATGGATTAGATTTTAAATGTATT
This sequence comes from Artemisia argyi, assembly GCA_030686995.1. Classification (NCBI taxonomy): domain Eukaryota; kingdom Viridiplantae; phylum Streptophyta; class Magnoliopsida; order Asterales; family Asteraceae; genus Artemisia; species Artemisia argyi. Next base: position 230,694,850 of record CM060701.1, read on the forward strand.
TTTATTATTATAATTTTCATCAAATATTATATAACATAACAAAAATACTTCATGTCAAAGTTAAAAAAGAAAGACTTCAAAAAATCTAAATACAATATTTCAATATATTTCAGGTGTTTCATCATACAACCAAAAATATCTGAAATGTTTTTTATATTTGTTGACCGCAATTTTAGCTCCCCTAGACATTTTAACTGGTCAAGATCCTTGGGCGCATCTGGAATACCCCCTTCGAGTGTAAGCCTTTTTTAAAAAAAATATGTACACCACAAATGATATCTGAAAACCATTCGATGTTTATGCAAGCCTCTATTCGGCCTAAAGAAATAAGGCTCTCAATATTTCCAGAATTTGAACCGGGATCTTCTTTATAAAAATAGTAAAACAAAAACACGGAACAATCATTATCGGACTCACACGCGTCTATGAAATTTTGACTTGTTAATTACATAAATATTTTATTATTATATCAACATTCACATGAGTCTCTAGGTTGTTTATATAACTATCTAGCTGTACTAATATTATATATTTACATGAATCCTTCAAAAAACTCGAGTAGAGTTATTGAAAGTTCTTTTAAGCTGGCTTATTGTGCTCGGACTCGGGGTCGAATTCGATAAGCTCTAGTTGCTTGATTAAAGTTTGGCTTATTTGTAGCCCTATTCTCAACACACTACTTTGATATAAAATTACAAGTTGTTAAGTAGATGGCACAAATTGTTTAAGCACACCCTACATAAAAAGATGTTTGACCGGTCAACCTTTAATTCTTTTATTATGAAAGACTACCAGATTAGTGCATTTGTCGAAGAATTGCACAAAAGAAGAAAAATGTGTAATCAAATTTTTTGCTTGTCGAGAGTTTTAATTGGAGGTATCGACATAGTAACGCGAGAGTATCCTGCTAGTGTTAATGAATATATGAAACTCTTCTAATTTTATATACTCCTTAAAACTGCCTTTGTGTTTCTTTAAATGTCCGGAAGTAAATTTTACAAAAGTTGTCTAACAAATTGGTAACCTAATATGTTTATCCTTCAAATAAGAACACTACTGATTTTTGCATCAATCGAGCTTTAAAATTAACAAATTCTAAGCTCATACTTTGTTCTACTAATTAAACAGCGATTTTACCTTCGCGGCATTCAAAAAGACATTTTGGAATTAATTTTGGAAAATGTTTGATGATTTATAACTCTATTGAAGACTATTTGCATTATTGACATAGTTTGACTTTCTGCAGAATTCAAACTCTATTATGACATCCCTTTACTGAAGAATAATATTTTGTCCAAATTTCTAATTAATTTACAGTTCATATCTAAAGCCGCAAAGACCAAACATTTTGGATCTAATGCAGGTGCAAGGTCATGATAAAAGGCGTATCATACATGCAATCAAAACCAAATAAAGGCTACATGATTTGTGTTACTTTTTCGAAGTTTCTGCATGCAACAAACGCGGAAAGTGCCGAGGTTTTGCCTAGCCAATCCACTATAAATCATCCCACCAATCTATGAGATCGTTGCATTTCGCCATAGCATCTTCAAATGTTTCCTTGCATTCCTCCTTAATGTCATTGTATTCCTCTTTAAGATCATTGTATTCCGCCTTAACATCTACGCACGCTTCCTTGCATTCCTCCTTAAGATCATTGTAGTCATCCTTAAGATCGTTATAACATAATTCCAGTTTGTCCAAGGTTTCCTTGAAAGGAAATTTTAGACTTTTTAAGGCATCTTCCCATTCAAGAGCATCTTTACCGTAGAGAAAGGAACCTAAATCTCTGATTGTTATGGGAAGACCAGCTGCATAACATATAACTTGTCTCAATAGTTGCTCTTTGTAGCCATAAATTGGAATATTTCTTCCAAATGCATGCCTACAGAAGATACTAATTGCTTCCTTATCCGATAACAAAGCTATATCATGAATCAAGTTCACTTTGTGAGCTATTAGTACTTGCGGATCCCTTGTAGTTATTATAATTCTACTTCCTGGCATAAACCAACTACGCTCACCGACTAAAGCCGCAAGTTGTTCTATCTTATCAACATCATCTAGAACTATCAGAACCTTTCTCCCACACAACTTCTTTTTCAGTATGCTTTTTCCCCTCAAGAACACCACTTACAGTGATGCCTTGATCAGTTAAAATATCTGAAAGTATTTGTTTTTGTAATAACTTCAAACCAGACATAGACGGTCCTGCTTCCTCCCTGACGTTTTCAACAAAGCTACAACCTTCGAACTGAAAGGATATTTGATCATAAACAGCTCTTGCCAAAGTTGTCTTCCCCGCACCTCCCATTCCGTTGATTCCTATCATGCGTACATCAGGAACACTAGTTTCTAAAGATGAAACAACATCCATTACCCGAGTCTCCATACCAATAAATTTTTCATCAACACTTGAAATAATGAAACCTAAATCCAATTTAATATGGTCAACGATTTTCCGTATGAATTTAGCTTCATGCCTATATATCAAAAGAAATTTCAGTTAGATTTTTTAATGCCCGACTGGACAAGTAATTTCATATGGAAATGTATTATTGTATCATGTTTAATGTTTGAAAAAGACTCGAGGTTTGAGTTGGAACTTGACTATACAGTAAGAGTTACCATGGATAATTCTTTTAATTGTAGTCTGTAGATAGTAAGATAACAACAGATAAGCTAACTGGGTAAAGGCTAATTCTGTACACTTAGAAAAGGGTCTACCGGCAAAGACTTCTCTTCAATTTTTCAAAATATATAACAGGTTCAATTCGTACACATTATTACTTATTAGCAAAGCTATGTTACTATAATGATTTAAATATATGAATACACGAGTTAATTAGGAAGTTGTTCGCTCAAAATGCACCCTTGATGCCTTTCGACCCATTTGACTCATTCCCTATTTAGCTGAAAATTAAAGTATTTACCCATAATTGACCCAATTTTTTTATGAAACAATAATATCAGAGATATGATGAAGAATGTACCCATCAAGAGTGTTCTTCAACTCCCACCCAGCTAGATCGGCAGCTTCCTTCATAGCCTCTCTCCATTTCCCAGCAGATTTATTGTTTTCATGTTTGACAAAGGCATCTCCAACTGACCCACTTTGTTTGCGGACTTCACTGGGCTCCACGTCATAGAACACAGGGTAAGCAGTATGCTCGGTCATCTTCTGGCATTCCATTATCTTCACAAGCTCATCCAAGCACCAAGATGAAGAAGCATACATCTTGGAGAAAACAATAATGTAAAATTTGGAGTTCTCAATGGCTTTGATAAGCTCATCGGCGATCCGTTTCCCTTTCATGATTCGCTCATCATCCTTGTATGTCTTAATACCATGTTCCTCAAGAGCAAAATTAAGATGATCGACAAAGTTCTTACGAGTGTCTTCGCCTCTAAAACTCAAAAAAACATCAAACTTAAAGCTCTTTTGAATGGATAAAGTTGAAAAAGTCATTCAAGTAAATATGCTTCGACTCTCAAGAACTTGTATTTGCTAAACATTGATTGGATATTTTTCGAATGGGATTAGGAGGGACTCAATTACACAAAATACTTGTATTTGCTAAAAATATAAAATAAAAGATACGGAATATATATAAATTCTTGCACATTAACTATTCAAATATGTTTTTTGTCATCTAATAAAATTTTCCAATGACGAGTGAAGACCTTTTCGTACTTGGCATTCTGCAAAAGAAACATAAAACAAGTAGACCAATAGACCATAAGATTCAATACACGTTAATTAAGAAGGATTGTACGCAAGAGAGTAGTATACTTTAGGCCAATTCGAATTTTACGTATCCGAATTTTTATCTCAACTTAAAGTATTGACGTTATATATTTTTTTTTAAATGTAAGGTTATTAACTTTTTGAAAGTGGCTACTGGTCATAATTTTAACCGAAAGAACTTTATAATGGCAACTAGAATGATAAACCACATTAATTATTCATTTTCACTAAAAAAATGACCCTAACATATCAAAAAGTCGAGAAAATCTTAAAAAGCCTTACATTGCATACAAAAGTGTTTGATAACCTAAATTGAAAATAATAATAATAATAATAATAATAATAATAATAATAATAATAATAATAATAATAATAATAATAATAATAATAATAATAATAATTCAGGTTGACCACAAATGTAGTAACTTTTTTATACCATTTGGTCTTATTATAATATCTTTGGAGTCCAGTTAATGTAAGCGTGTGATGTACAAATAGTCACATAACACAAATAATTTCATCGAAGTTACAAACAATTTGCAATCATGCAAGAACTAATCAACTTTCACCTCTGCACCTGCTTAACTATACATGCAAATCATACTTCTAGAAATAAGATGAAATCACCTATGCACCTGCTTAACTATATATACATGCAAATCATACTTCTAGAAATAAGATGAAATCACCTATATATGCACCTGCTTTTGATATCCCTACACCAGCATAATATAGAGTTTACACTACAAGAAAATTGATTTTTAAGGTTTTTAGTGACAGGAAAAAGTGTCACTAAATCTAATATTCTAGTGATACTTTTTAAAAAGTTTGCTTAATTAAAAGGTTGAAATTATTAGATCTAGTGAGACTTTTTGAGAAAATTAAGTGTTCCAAAAGGCAATGAAATATGTTATTATATATGTTTTTGTCAGGTGAAGCACGCGGGATACCATAGCGCATCCACCGGTACGCCATGACTCCCCCGGCCCCATCACGCCAAAGCCCAGACGCTATAGACCAAGCCAAAAAGTTGGCGTACGGCATAGCGTTTCGTTGTGTGTATTTTTGTTTTTTTTATTAAGATTGGTGTACTTGTTGGTCCCGAATGGGATGGTTTGATGTTAAAAAAAAATGGGATGGTTTGACTTGTTTTATAAAGGAAGTGTCAATGATGGGCTTGTTATTTTGATACAAAAGCTTTTTTTCTATCTTTTGTTGACACTTTTTTACCTTTAGTGATAATTTATGGCTTTTACTGACACTCTTTTTATATAAACACTAAGGGTTCGTTTGGTAGGAACGAATGAAATATCAAATGAATGGAATAAAGGATGTAATGGAATGAATGATGCTATGTAATGATTCATTAATGTTATTAATCATGTTTGGTTGGTAAGATAGACGTAATGTAATCGATAAAAAAAAGACTAAAATGGTCATTTGATTATAGGAAGTTTATTTAATGTGATTAGTTAATGATGGACTTTTTTGTAATTTTCATTCCATTACAAGATGTAATGAAAAAAAAGGAGGTGACCCCTAAGGAATGAAAATGGTGTAATGAGTCATTCCTTGCAATGAATTATTACATTGTAAATGTGTAAACAAACAAGATTTTTTCATTCTACCGTAATAACTTTTTCCATTCCTACTTTGATTACAACATACCAAACCCTATGTAAATGACAATTTGTTCGTAGTGAAGTTAATTAATAGTTAATGCTAACGCCAAGAAGATTCTTGAACGAACAGTTGCTCAAAGAAGTAGATGCAACTTCCAAGTGGCTACATATAATCATATGCAACTTCTAAGAATTTGCCAACTGTTTGACTAACTTTGAAGCTATTTTTTAGTACTTGGCAGCCACAAAGTGCAAATAATAAAGTTTTATGTTTGAAATCTTGTGGCCAAAGTGTCAAAACCAAAACTTGACCAAATGAACATAATTTTCTCCCGGGTCATCTTTTGATCCTTGTAACATTTTCATTTCTTATAACATTTACCAGTTAACGGTTTTATGAACTTAGGATGTGGTCAATGGGTAAAGATCCAGTGAGAAGAAAACTTAAAATGAGAAGGATGAGAAATAATTATAACCACACATTTGAGATGCATCGACTTGATTTAGATGCATCTCTATTCATTTAGATGCATCCTAATTAGTTTCGAAAGTGATTTTGATGTGAAAACGATGCAAAGTAGTACTAACAATAAATTTGACCCGCAGAGGACGAAAAATGTATAGGATTCGTCTAACTTAACGAAATGCATCTAATATATGTATATGCATCTAATTTTTTGCTAGAAAATATATTCTGGTGCATCTAAAAGACTAGGGATGCATCTAATTCAAGTCGATGCATCTCAAATATGTAGTTATAATTATTTATCATCCTTCTCATTTTAAGTTTTCTTCTCATTTGATCCTTAGTCTGTGGTCAACACGAAAGAAATTAATCAGTTTTATGAAGAAGAAAAAAAGCTCACTGAATCATAAGTTGACTATAAAGTCAAACACTTTGATTGTTTTTATGGTATCGTACTAATTTACAAGCTCTTTATGTAAATTAAAACTTATTAACGATATGTAAATCACTTGTAAAACTTTTCGGATTTTAATTTATAAAATGATCGTCTCTAATATGATGTCACATCCCACCATATTCATTCAAGTACAGTTTCATTTTATAGATAAAAATTCTGAACTGTAACCAAGTATCCAATTGATGACAACCAAACCTTCAATTCTACTGTATTAGATAGTAAGTCATTAACTGATTTTATCCAAACTCATATCAACATTCTCACCACACGCAAATACACACACTTTTTTTTTCCGCTGCAACCAGATTTTGTCGCAAATAGATTTTATCGGAAACTATATTGTGATGACTTATGCACAGGTACTCGGCTATTTATACAAATTGAAACATGGTTATGATAACTTTATCACTTGAACAACCTTACTAGATCTTTTAGTAACATGATTTTATCCAAACTCATATCAACATTCTACTCTTTTCAATTTTCATCAAGATAACAGTTTGACTTTTTGAAGAAGTCAACCATCATGCATTAACTTATTAACTCAAACCTTGAATGTTACAAGCTAACACTTTACAATGATATTGAAAAATGACCCGAGTTCTAAACAAGGTTGGGTCGGGTCAATCCGAACTGACCCGAGTTCTAAACAAGGTCGGGTTCGGGTATGTTTTTTTAGCCTTAACCCGACCCGAACCCGAATAACCCGGCAAAACTAACACTTTACAATGTAAAACACTCGGGTCAACCCCGAACCCAAATTGACCCGACCCAATTGACCCGACCCGAGTTGACCCGAACCCGAATTGACCCGACCCGAGTTGACCCGAGTTCTAAATAGGGTCGGGTTCGGGTATATTTTTTTGAGGCCTGACACGAGTTGACCCGACCCGAGTTGACCCGAACCCGACCGGGTCAACCCGAATGACACCCCTAATTACAATAATACATATGATGATACAAGATATTAGCATATATATAAAAAAATGTCGATACATGAAGTTTTGCTAAGCATTCCATTCCAACATAACATCTAAACTAATTTGACTAAGAACTATTTCAACAAATTTTGAACTAGTTATCATCTAGTTGCAACTTATTCAAATACTAAAGAAAACAACACTATCAAACCTTCTTACCACCAATTGCTTTCAAAATTTGACGAGTGGCTTTTGACATTTCCTGAGAGACGACCTTCCCGACTTCTTGAGCAACCACTTTAGTAACCTCCTCATAGACTAACTTTTTTTAGGTTTTGCTCGTACGATGCTTGGGCTTCCAGAACCTGAGCTAGCTTCTTGGACTGATCTTCCTTTGCATTCCTTAAGGTGACAATCTCATCTCTCATAAATCCCAGCTCCAGTTCCTATTCCTTCAACTTGTCTTCAACACGATCAAGGTCCTCATGTGCATTATTGACCGAAGGCTCATCATCAGTATCATGTTGAAACAAATACTTAACAACCCCTGATCCAGATCTATAATAACTTCCATTCTTGGAGCCAATATGACCAATCCATATTTTGTGTATATTAGAAATATTTCCAGAACTAATGTCGAGAGTCATCTGCACCATATTTTTCTGTATATTGCTCCTGTATTAAAGACAGTCATTTAGAAATGAGTCTAATGTGCTACTTATAAAGAATCAGACCATATATAGTATCTAATCGGGTCACCTCTTGTGAGCATGATTAGAATTAACTACTATTAAAAATTGTAAGATGCACAAAAAAGTGATTACATGTCAGCCACGCTAACCTGGCCAAGTTAACATGTACTAAAAAATGTCTCGAACCCATTTAGACTTGCTGCACAACAAGAAGTATACAATGATTTACATAAAGAATTATATGATGACTATCAAATAAGTTGTTACCTCAAGACAATACCGGATTCAGTTGGTAAAATCTTCGTCTGCTTAGCAAATAAACATAACTTGACTAGATGGAAAAAAATTGAGCTATGTTTTTAACCGGTTCTGTATCTCTCTCCTCATATATCATCAATTAGCAAATGTAATAGTAAATGATATCGAATGTTACCAGTGATTAGGTTTGAGTCTTCATCAAGAGGAGTGCAGCAACAACTCATGTTCTTTCATATATCCATCGTTTGCCACTTTTAAAGTCGCAACCTTCCCCTGTTCTTTGAATATGCAAGCGGAGCATGAAGAGTTTTTAGCCTCGTCACATAAAAGAAGTTACTCTACATAACTAGAGAGTGATGAACTTGATATATTTGGAAACATAAGCATCTATCTGCATAATAATAAACAAATAAGCTATGTTTTTTGCCATCATATTTTCTCCAATTCCAATTATCCTACTTTTAGACCACACACTTGATGGTAACCAGCCATAACAAGAAGATGATATTGAAGCACATTGTTGTGTATCGAGCTAAAGTTATCCTTATATTATAAGAAGAAAGGCTTTAAACATGATCATTTACCTGAAATGTCTTCAAATTCATCGTTAATCTAGAGCAAATATTTTGCAACGCCACGTGGCATGTATTTACTGCAGCCTGAAAAATAACTCAAAACGGTCAAAAGCGAGTCATTTCTTAACATAAACTTTGGCTTAAGAACTTTACAAGCAGGGGTACAACATCAACATGTAGGATGGTTTTCAAAAGGTATATACCTACTCAATTCATTACACCTGTTTCATTAACATTACACCCTCAAAATGTCAAAACATAGCAAACACCTGTGAACGAATGGGTTGCTTCAGGTTATGTTTATCTCAGATGGGTCAGGCATGTAAAATCACAACAAAAAAAGCTTAAACATTAAAGGAGGAGCCATGACTCTGCATTATTACGTAGAGAACAAGTGGGAGAGTATAAAAATGAATATCCAATGGCAAAAATAAAATTCAATCAACGTAGAGCTGAAATTTATCTTAGATGCAGGAACTACTTCAAGTACATCAACAAATCATAATCAGTTTCCTAAAATATACTGTAGTTTCTTGCAAGATGAAGCATAATCTAACACGGAGTAATCTGTTTCTAAGTTGTATAAACTACATCACTAATAAATACATCCTTGAAGAAAAAAACTATCACCATGCAACTCTACTATTTATTAATTAAACTATCAAGTGAGACCGGACATTTATTATCATTCAAGCAAGTAAATAAATACATCCGTTCTAACTTCAAAAAGTACCGTTGATCTCCTGCAACATCATCGGACATCAATGGTCTCCTAAAGCGCATTAGTTTCGTGCTATTAGTTAAGACTATTTAATTCAGCTACAATTAAGTCACGTCTTCTGATGCAAGTTACTACACAGTATGCCAATACTTATATCCAGAAGTTACTTCACTGATCATTGCTTTCACTAACCTTGCAATCATTTAAATCGCAATCAGATTTCAACCTCTTTTCTTGTCTGCTTTCAAACGGCTCAATATACTTATTTACTACCTGCAATAAAAAATCACATGCATTTATCAATAATGCATAAGTAATAAACTGCACTTAAGACAGAAAAGTGATTGAATACAAGTGTTGTATCAATGTTGACCTCCGGTTATATTTGGTGTTTTAGCACAGCGTGCATAATCTTGTCTGCTTAGCATTTCTCTTATACAGCTGCGTGTCTGCCATGTACAGTCATCATACGAACTAATGAGAACTTCAAAAGAGAAGTGAGCGAAACATCCAAAGTAACATTAGATTAAATTTGTATGTGATCTCGTACCATTATACCTATGCGTTTTTTAGTCATCTGAATTTCAAAAAATATCAGCATTGTAGTTATCATCCCCTTTTTCATCGTCCCCTACCTCTAAAAACACGTTGAAATCAACAAGGTTCCTGTAACAAATCACACCGTGCATGTATGAGCTATAGATAACCAAGTAAGCACTATTGGTGTAAAGTTATCAATGCCACTCATACCATAACAAATAATACAAAACAATTACTTCATAAATCGGAAAGTCCACTTAATAAAATAATTGATCACCAAACGATATGTCATTGCCTCCCCTAAAAAAGTACATAATCAACCTAGGTAAGATGAAATTACGCCGAATTTTCCTACAATAAAGCATCAACCCTGCTTATAGGCATTCAATTCTGATAGAGTTTATTCTCAATATCTAATCGCAATCGACATTAAAATCTAGCAATCTATGCCGTAAAACCGCATTATTTGCTCATATAAAGAAATAAACCAATAAACGAAACCATTAAGTACAATCGAGAAAACACGTACCTTCTCGATGGAAAATTTCGCCGAAAACAGTTACAGACTTACAGTTCAATTGATTATAACCGTCAGCGTCATTCGACGGTTATGAAAGTTAACAAACCGCCAAAAACTGCCATTAGGTATGAATCAAACTGCTAAAATAACTCAATTGAGTGCCATGGCAGTTTCCAATATTAGCCCTAAGTTTATTGAATTATTATAACCACATACCTTACAGATTAATTGGAATCGAGAATGGAGTGTGATGGTGGTACAGTGGTGTTATGGCGGCGGTGCAATGGTTGTGCGTCGTTATCCCAGTGGCGATGCGGTGGTGTTGTGATGCGGTGGTCTTGATGAAGGATTTGGGGGAATTATGTGAAGAAGAGTGAAGAACGTTTAATTGTACTGTATCAAGATTCAAGTAGTAATAAATAAAGTAATAAACTTTTTGTTACACTTAATTATTTTATGCCACGGTGCATTATTCTCATTTCAGAAGAATACTTTAAACAAATTTAAGTAAGATATTATTATAAACAAATAGGCACCACATGGTAGGGGTGAGCATCGGTCCAGGACTGGACCAGACCGACAAGACCGAGTATCAAATTAGCCAAAAATCCAAGACTGAGGACCGGACTGGACCGACCAGATCAAGGACCGAATTAGCTAAAAAGTCAAGACCGAGGACCGGATCGATTGTGGTCAGTCCGGTCCGGTCTTGGTCATTTGCTCAGCCCTACCACATGGTATATATAGACAATTTGCAATATTAGTGACCTGGATGGCCACACGTTCAAGGAAGTTGCAAATTTAGCAACACCGTTCTCGACGTGATTTTAAGATGTCACAAGTTAACAACATTTTTAGCCATATGTTTTTAGAATTCATAACATAGCGATACTTTTAGCAACATGATAGAGAATGCCGCGAAAGTAGCGATACACTCTGCGACCCAGTTCGCGACAAGATCATCTAAAAACATATTGCGATGACACTGGTGACATAGTTTGTGTCAAGGATGCTATCATGTCGCTAAATATGTTGCCAATCGTGTCGCAACCTTGCGACTTTAAAAGGTAAGTCGCTAAATATGATAGATCCTACTGCTGAAGCATATGGAACTTTCTTCATTAATAACAAAGACATAACCCGTTTGAGACTTTGTATCATCTTTATAAGTTTCAAAGGACGCATCGCAGTAACCTGTAACATCAAGTTCTGTACCTGGATTTCCGCCATAAACTAGAAACATATCTTTGGTATTCCTCAAATACTTAAGAATGCTTTTAACAGCATGCCAGTACTTTCCACCTGGAATCTGTTGATAACGACGGGTCATATTTTGTGCAAAAGCCACATCTGGTCTTGTGCATCTTACTGCATACATGATAGATCCTACTGCTGAAGCATATGGAACTTTCTTCATGAGTGCCACCTCTTCAAGTGTTAAGGCACATAGTTTGCTACTTAAGCCATGTTCTACTTGCATTGGCAAATATCCTTTTTTGGAATTTTGCATATTAAATCTCTTCAATACTTTATCAATGTAAGCACTTTGATCTATCTCTGTAGATTTTGATTCCAAGGATGTATGTTGCTTCTCCTAAATCCTTCATAGAAAAACATTTACCAAGATAGGATTTAACTTCCTTTAAACTTGGTATGTGATTTCCTAAGATCAATATGTCATCGACATATAGGATAAGGAAAGTAACATTACTCCCACTAGCTTTCTGGTATACACATGGCTCATCAAGATTTTGAGTAAATCCAAAACTTTTGATTTCTGCATCCAATCTTTTATTCCATTGACGTGATGCTTGCTTCAATCCATAAATGAATATTTGAAGTTTGCATACACGGTTTGGAAACTCTGGATTCACAAACCCCTCAGGTTGCGCCATATAGATGTCTTCATCTAGGCGACCATTTAAGAAGGCGGTTTTGACATCCATTTGCCAGATCTCATAGTCATAGTAAGCTGCTATAGCTAAGAGAATCCTAATAGCTCTAATGTCAGCTACAGGAGAAAAGGTCTCCTCGTAGTCAACACCATATGTTTGCGTAAAGCCTTTAGCTGCCAAACGAGCTTTATAGATGTGTACAATGCCATCCATGTCTATTTTCTTCTTGTATAGCCACTTACTTCCAACTACCTTGGCATTGGGAGGAAGGTCTACTTCTATCCAGACTTCGTTGTCTCTCATGGATTGCATTTCTCTATTCATAGCACCCTCCCATTTTTTCCTTTTCAGGACTATTCATGGCAGCCCTATAACTAGTAGGTTCATCAAGATCCCCTAGTATAGTTTGCTCACATTCTACGTGAAGACAAAGATGTTCAGGTGTTTTCACAGTTCTTGAAGATCTACGAATGGGAACCACTTCAACTTCAGGTGGAGGACCTAGACTTTCAGGTTCCACAGGAAGTGTGCTAGTGTTTTCAGAAGGTGATGTATCTTCATCTTCTAGATCATAAACTCTCTCACTGAATTCTTGAGATACGAGATTCTTTTCAAAGAAATCTCCATACCTAGCCACAATGACTTTATTCTCTGGTGGAAAGTAAAAGTAGTAACCCATCGTTTCCTTTGGGTATCCTACGAAGATACACTTAACAGATCTTTGTTGGAGTTTGTCTGGTGAATCACATTTAACAAACGCGTCACAACCCCAGATATTTAAGTAAGAAAAGTTGGGAGCTTTTCCTATCCATAATTCATATGGAGTCTTATCAACCTTCTATGTTGGAACCATATTCAATATGCGAACCGCAGTTTCAATGGCATAATCCCAAAAGGATAAGGGTAGAGTTGTAAGATCAAACATTGATCATACCATGTCAAGCAAAGTACGATTTCTCCTTCCAGATACACCATTTTGCTGTGGAGTATAAGGAGCTGTGAGTTGTTGGACTATACCACACTCAGCATGATAATCTTTAAACTCTTGGCTTATATATTCACCTCCTCTATCGGATCAAAGAGCCTTAATCTTCTTACCGAGTTGTAATTCTACTTCACTTTTGAAAACCTTGAATGTATTAAAGACTTTATCTTTATGTTTAAGCAAATAAACATAACCATAATGACTATAATCATCCGTGAAGGTTATGACGTAGCTAGCACCGCATTTTGACATATGTCTAAGTGGACCACATACATCTGTGTGTGTTAATCTAAGTAGATCTGTAGCCCATTCCACTTGATGTGAAAAAGGTTTCCTTGTCATCTTTCCAGATATGTAATATTCGCACTTATCAAATGATTCATCATTGACCTTTTGCAAAAGCCCATCATGTTGCAGATTTTCCATGCGATCCTTGCCTATATGTGCAAGACGACAATGCCAAAGATAAGACGAATCAAAGTTAGACTTGATTCTCTCATTGCTAATGCTATACATAGAATTATTTCTATTGGACACAAGATTTTCCATATCAATTTCAAACACACCATTTATTGGAATTGCATTAAAGTAAAAAAAAAATATATTTAAAGGAACAGAAATTCCATTATTAATAAATGTGTAAACAAAACCATTATCCAATAACAAAGAAATTGAAACAACACCCCTAACAATAAAGGGTGCATAATGACAATTATTCAATACTAGTATTAAACCCGAAGGTAAAACTAAATCAAAAGTCCCTATGGCTTCAACTGCTGCACGTATGCCATTCCCTACGTACAAGTATCTTTCTCCATAGGCCAGCTTCCTTGCTCCTCTAAGTCCCTGTGATGTATTACAAATGTGAGTACCACATCCAGTATCATATATCCAGGAATTATTCTTACGAGGAAAAGAAAATAATTCAATCATAAACATACCTGAAGTGCTTGCGACGTTACTAGGCATTTAACTTTTGTTGAGGCGCAACTCCTCTAGTAACAATGGACAGTTCCGCTTCCAATGTCCAGGAGTGTTGTAGTAGTGACAAGTAGCCAAATCCTTATTGGGAGTCTCCTTCTTTTTAGGAGGAGGATTTTGCTTCTTAGGCCTCTATTGATGAGTCGCAACTTGTTTGCCCTTTCCAGTGCCTTTACCCTTGTTGTTCGCATGTTGCGGTTTGTTAGGTTTATTTTTCTTGGTGATCCTACCACCTTGAATCGCCATTACAGCAGGTGGAGGTGCCTTCTTTGACAAGCCTTTTTCAAAGTCAATAAGCATTGCATGAATTTCACTTACTGTGTTCCCCTTGCAATGCATATTGCAGTTGCGTACAAACTCACTATACAAATCCTGATTAAGGGATCGCAAAATGAGTCCAATTTTTACGCTTTCTACATATCCGCAGCCGAGTTGCTCCAATTGGTCCAAATAACGTTTCATTACCAATACATGGACACTCACGAATTTTCCTGCTTCATGTTTACAACTGTGCATATTTTCTATCAAGTCATATAATTCTATAGTTTGTGGTTTCTCAAACATTCGTCTAAGTTCATTGATCATGTCCATGGGTCCATAGTTCTCAAATTTTTTTTGCAATTGAGTGTCCATCCCAGCCAACATGAGACAAACCACATCATTTTGCTTCTCATATTCAATGTTTTATGCTTCTTTTGCTGCATTAGATGCATTTTCAGCAGGACCAGTAGGAAGAGGTTCACCAAGATAATCAAATCTTTTGACCATCTTTAAAACTATTCTTAAGGATCGATACCAATCATTGAAATTTTCACCTATCAACTTGTCTCGATCAATCATTTGTTTGAACGCAGAACTCATGTTGCTCAAATTAGTGTTTTCAAGTGTAGCCATTTCTACAGGAAAAATTCAAAAGTTAGTACTTTCGATAATAAAATTTCAAGAAAATTAAATACCCATGGTTCATAAACATATAACCATTTAATTTTACATTGAAAAACTAGGATCCAAATTGACATATGTTCATCACATACACCAATAATTGGTTGCGTAAGTCCTACGATGAATATATACAATAACACACATAATTGATTTATAAATAACAATTAATATGGGGTCTTCCCCAAAATTAGGTCTTCCCTAATTACATAATTAATTAATTTTAGTAATCTTTAACATGTCAAACATTTACTAAAACCCTAATTAATTAGTACAAATCTCATAATAAGCATGAAATCTTAATAACATGTAACAATTTACTAAAAAATCATCATAATCCATAACAGCACATGCATGGTTTGTCATAGATGCCCACATAGCACTTATTATAAGAATATAATCAAGTCATAGATCGCATATTCCAAAATGGCATATAATATAACAATTCGCAATTTCAGGTTAACTTTTATTCCCGAAAATTTTACTATTCACTTTTTACTATTCACTTTTCACTATTCATCTCAGAAATTTTTATTTCATATTCTCGTAAGTTAAACTATTTTAACGATAATCCGAGAGTTTGACGCTCGTCGGATCATTACTGCAAAAATCACAAAGCCGTGTCCGAGATTTACTTTTAGGTTTAAACGTCCTTCCAGCATCCCGATATATCCATAAAACATTATAAATAATAGAAATATGATTTTCTCTCATTTTAGGACAATTCCAAAACTTTTGGAATTTTACGTTTTTCAGTTCAGCGTTTTACGCGAATTACGCGTTTTAGACCCGTGTTTCCAGTTTTTAGCAGGGTTTTAGCACCCGATAGAACCTACCACTCATTTTATATTTTATTATGGAGTATATTGACATGTTTAACCATATTTATAAGTTTCATATTTTTAGGATACCCGGTTTTACGTTTCGTGACTTAACAACTTACGGTTAGCAACTTACGGAGTCAAAACTAGCTACATACTTAGGATAATACCATCAAAAGTCCACACCTTGTTCTCCAAGTTCATGAACCGCCACTAGGGGGGGGGGGCATTCACACTTGTGGTTAAATCTTGACCATTGATTCTTTATATCATTACTTAATTACAACTTTGTCACCAAGTTTATGTAATTTCCTAGTAAGCTTCCTAACCTCCTCATTCATAGTATAAATAGCAAGCTAATCCATTCCTTTCTTCATCACCAAAAACGCCACAACATCAATACCTAGCACCATGATCCTTTGATCTTCAATATACAAGTTACACTACAAAGTTCAAGTTCTTAGTATTCTCTACCTAGTTCTTATGTTTGTTTGGTGATTCCATGGTTGAATTAGGAGCTACACAAGGTTACTAGGGCTGAAGTTAAATGGTTTTCACAAGGGTTAGATCAAGGCTAGCAAGGGTTACAAGAGTTATGGTGAAGGGTTTACAAGATTAGGTTTAGTGTCCTAGTTCTATACTTGACTTCCTTTCTTAAGTGAAAGCCAAAAGTTGTAAGAAACCCTTATACACTTTCTTGCTCAATATCATTTTCATGCTCTTTGTGTTATTTTCATGCTATATATGTTCTTGTTATTGTGTTCATGATGTTTAAAAATGGATAAAACGAGTATTGGTATACATATGTTAACTTATGACAAGCAAACAAGCAAACTAGTGATTTTTATGGAAAACCACGACCACAATATTATAACTTTGATATTTGACACTTACTTAATGTTAAAGAGGACTTAACAAGGAAAACATAGCAATTTGAATCACCCAAAACGAGTACATGAGTCAAAAGTTATGACCATTTGAAGTTAGCGAAACCAAAACGGCAAAACTGCCTAAATAGCATTCTGATCAAATTTTGATTTTGAAAGTCCCACTTCTGGTCCGATTCATCAAAAAGTTAAAACACGAAAGTTGTCCGGAACGACGTTTTCGTTCAGGATCAAAGAAGCTCGAGACCTGAAAACGCTTTCCGAGTGATAATTTCTTCAAATTCTTAACAGCCCATTTTTAGACCAAAGTTACTATATAATGATTATAATTAGATGAGACCAAGAGGTCTAATGACCTAAAGCCAAGACCACAACCATGGCTAAAGCCAAGGTTGAGTCTGAAGACCATGGTAACAATGACCAAGGTCACGGAAAAGCCACGGCTAAAGACCATATAACTTTTAAAGATCAAAACTTATATATATATATATATATATATATATATATATATATATATATATATATATATATATATATATATATATATATATATATATATATATATATATGTTATCAAATACTACAATAGTAGGGAGCCTCATGTGAGGAGTTTATTAAGTAAGCCGTCGAGATGAGTTGTGGATTTACGAATTAAAGTGTCCTGGATCCTCGAACGTTTACTCCATGACTTCTGAAATATGTCGGCCCGAACGGTAGTAAGCGATATACAAACTATACATGTTTCATAAACCACTTATATTCAACGACTTACACTATATACTGAGTACTACATCATGAACATTATGCAAGACATATATAGGCAATTCTTCGTATTCTTAGACGTTACTCCAAACCTAAGTCGCAACATTCTATTATAGGCTGCTCTTAGAGACTTTCGCGATTCGACTACCACTTTCATTTCTCATTACATAAGCTTAAGGTGAGTCATAGCCCCTACTTTTTCATACTTGTTTTAACTCTTTGGGGGAGATACATGCACAACTACTTGCTTACTTGTACAAATACTCTTAAACATTTATACTTGATTGTTTTATACTTAATTGTCTTATACTTGATTGCATTATACTTGATTTCATACATACATGACTGTTTTATACTTTGGGAAGTGGCTCCCAGTAATCTTTTATCTTTGGGAAGTGGCTCCCAGTAAACTTTTATCTTTGGGAAGTGGCTCCCAGTTTTCTTTGGGAAGTGGCTCCCAGTTGTCCTTGGGAATTGGCTCCCAAGTGAGGTCTTCGGAGATGAAGTAGAGACTCACTACTAATTGCTTAATTGTTTTGATGAACTTATACATGTCTTTATTATACTATATGTTAGCAGTGGGTTGTGAACACACAGGTTACAAGTCTCTTATGGCGGGACTTGCAACTGAGTGGATTCACGATGCCTTTGCTGTGTGATCATTCTTTAAGGCTTTTCAACTGTTTTAAGACAAACTCTATGAACTCACCAACCATTGTGTTGACACTTTAGCATGTTTATCTCAGGTTAGTAAGGCGATAGCTAGTACGAGGAACTTAGAGTCAAGCTGCATATTCTGAAGACTTACGCTTTTATCATTTACCATTCAAAACATTTTGTATACATTTATGTATCATACTTTGGAATCTCATGTTTGTAACTTTGAATTCATTAATCGAATGGTAACTTTTCAAAACGTCTCATTTAGAGTTCGTTTTCTATAACTTGTACTTTGTATTATGAAGTAGCACCCTCAGTGACACAGTCTTCCGCTGCGGTATTTTGGGGGTGTTACAGATTGGTACCAGAGCCTTGGTTATAGAGAACTAGGTTGCATTTAGTGCCTAGACTATAACTGCTATATACGTTAGGACTCTCCTCTTTATTTGCCTTACACACACTACATACACATACGCTTTTTGGTAGTTGTTGGTTTAGTTCCACGCTGTTAGGTATTATAAGGAGCCCCAGAGATTCGTCGAGTCATTAAAAACATGGAGCTCAGTAATAACTAATTATTTAACTTGATCTTGTGACAGTTCTTGTTTGATGAGACACAAGATTTGAGTTAAATAATATTATTGCTTAGCTTTAGGGATTTGATGACTTGATTATCTTACTATCGGCCTCAAAAGGCGGATTTTGTGTCAGAAATTCTTAAGTAGGATGATTTAGAATCTCCTTATTTAAATGGATTGGGACGCCTCTTCATTTAAATAAAGAAAGTGTAAATCGCCGAACCATAAGTTTATGATCCCTTACTTACATAAATTTGGACGCTTCTTTATGTAAGTAAAGAGTTATAAATAAGTGGGCTTATTTGCATCCGATACAACTCCTTAACCAGAACCTTAGACGAATCAGAGTAAACACCACTATATTAGAGATCCCAAATTCTCTTAGACACACCGAAAGTAGTTAACATCAACTGAACATCGGGACGAAGTTCATCTTAAGGGGTAGAGACTATAACAATTCGCAATTTCAGGTTAACTTTTATTCCCGAAAATTTTACTATTCACTTTTACTATTCACTTTTCACTATTCATCTCAGAAATTTTTATTTCATATTCTCGTAAGTTAAACTATTTTAACGATAATCCGAGAGTTTGACGCTCGTCGGATCATTTCTGCAAAAATCACAAAGCCGTGTCCGAGATTTACTTTTAGGTTTAAACGTCCTTCCAGCATCCCGATATATCCATAAAACATTATAAACAATAGAAATATGATTTTCTCTCATTTTAGGACAATTCCAAAACTTTTGGAATTTTACGTTTTTCAGTTCAGCGTTTTACGCGAATTACGCGTTTTAGACCCGTGTTTCCAGTTTTTAGCAGGGTTTTAGCACCCGATAGAACCTACCACTCATTTTATATTTTATTATGGAGTATATTGACATGTTTAACCATATTTATAAGTTTCATATTTTTAGGATACCCGGTTTTACGTTTCGTGACTTAACAACTTACGGAGTCAAAACTAGCTACATACTTAGGATAATACCATCAAAAGTCCACACCTTGTTCTCCAAGTTCATGAACCGCCACTAGGGGGGGGGGGGGCATTCACACTTGTGGTTAAATCTTGACCATTGATTCTTTAGATCATTACTTAATTACAACTTTGTCACCAAGTTTATGTAATTTCCTAGTAAGCTTCCTAACCTCCTCATTCATAGTATAAATAGCAAGCTAATCCCTTCCTTTCTTCATCACCAAAAACGCCACAACATCAATACCTAGCACCATGATCCTTTGATCTTCAATATACAAGTTACACTACAAAGTTCAAGGTCTTAGTATTCTCTACCTAGTTCTTATGTTTGTTTGGTGATTCCATGGTTGAATTAGGAGCTACACAAGGTTACTAGGGCTGAAGTTAAATGGTTTTCACAAGGGTTAGATCAAGGCTAGCAAGGGTTACAAGAGTTATGGTGAAGGGTTTACAAGATTAGGTTTAGTGTCCTAGTTCTATACTTGACTTCCTTTCTTAAGTGAAAGCCAAAAGTTGTAAGAAACCCTTATACACTTTCTTGCTCAATATCATTTTCATGCTCTTTGTGTTATTTTCATGCTATATATGTTCTTGTTATTGTGTTCATGATGTTTAAAAATGGATAAAACGAGTATTGGTATACATATGTTAACTTATGACAAGCAAACAAGCAAACTAGTGATTTTTATGGAAAACCACGACCACAATAGTATAACTTTGATATTTGAAACTTACTTAATGTTAAAGAGGACTTAACAAGGAAAACATAGCAATTTGAATCACCCAAAACGAGTACATGAGTCAAAAGTTATGACCATTTGAAGTTAGCGAAACCAAAACGGCAAAACTGCCTAAATAGCATTCTGATCAAATTTTGATTTTGAAAGTCCCACTTCTGGTCCGATTCATCAAAAAGTTAAAACACGAAAGTTGTCCGGAACGACGTTTTCGTTCAGGATCAAAGAAGCTCGAGCCCTGAAAACGCTTTCCGAGTGATAATTTCTTCAAATTCTTAACAGCCCATTTTTAGACCAAAGTTACTATATAATGATTATAATTAGATGAGACCAAGAGGTCTAATGACCTAAAGCCAAGACCACAACCATGGCTAAAGCCAAGGTTGAGTCTCAAGACCATGGTAACAATGACCAAGGTCACGGCAAAGCCACGGCTAAAGACCATATAACTTTTAAAGATCAAAACTTATATATATATATATATATATATATATATATATATATATATATATATATATATATATATATATATATATATATATATATATATATATATATATATATATATATATGTTATCAAATACTACAATAGTAGGGAGCCTCATGTGAGGAGTTTATTAAGTAAGCCGTCGAGATGAGTTGTGGATTTACGAATTAAAGTGTCCTGGATCCTCGAACGTTTACTCCATGACTTCTGAAATATGTCGGCCCGAACGGTAGTAAGCGATATACAAACTATACATGTTTCATAAACCACTTATATTCAACGACTTACACTATATACTGAGTACTACATCATGAACATTATGCAAGACATATATAGGCAATTCTTCGTATTTTTAGACGTTACTCCAAACCTAAGTCGCAACATTCTATTATAGGCTGCTCTTAGAGACTTTCGCGATTCGACTACCACTTTCATTTCTCATTACATAAGCTTAAGGTGAGTCATAGCCCCTACTTTTTCATACTTGTTTTAACTCTTTGGGGGAGATACATGCACAACTATTTGCTTACTTGTACAAATACTCTTAAACATTTATACTTGATTGTTTTATACTTAATTGTCTTATACTTGATTGCATTATACTTGATTTCATACATACATGACTGTTTTATACTTTGGGAAGTGGCTCCCAGTAATCTTTTATCTTTGGGAAGTGGCTCCCAGTAAACTTTTATCTTTGGGAAGTGGCTCCCAGTTTTCTTTGGGAAGTGGCTCCCAGTTGTCCTTGGGAATTGGCTCCCAAGTGAGGTCTTCGGAGATGAAGTAGAGACTCACTACTAATTGCTTAATTGTTTTGATGAACTTATACATGTCGTTATTATACTATATGTTAGCAGTGGGTTGTGAACACACATGTTACAAGTCTCTTATGGCGGGACTTGCAACTGAGTGGATTCACGATGCCTTTGTTGTGTGATCATTCTTTAAGGCTTTTCAACTGTTTTAAGACAAACTCTATGAACTCACCAACCATTGTGTTGACACTTTAGCATGTTTATCTCAGGTTAGTAAGGCGATAGCTAGTGCGAGGAACTTAGAGTCAAGCTGCATATTCTGAAGACTTACGCTTTTATCATTTACCATTCAAAACATTTTGTATACATTTATGTATCATACTTTGGAATCTCATGTTTGTAACTTTGAATTCATTAATCGAATGGTAACTTTTCAAAACGTCTCATTTAGAGTTCGTTTTCTATAACTTGTAATTTGTATTATGAAGTAGCACCCTCAGTGACACAGTCTTCCGCTGCGGTATTTTGGGGGTGTTACATATAACAAATATCCATTAAAAACCACATAAAGATTACATGCAACCTAGGGTTTCTACACGTTTTTACAAAAACCAAAACCCTAATTTTCTTAAAAAAAATAGTAGTCGACCTATATAAATTTTTTTTTTAGGGTTTACAAATTTTAAAAACATTAGAACACCATAACATGTAATAATCACAAACGATTCAATTTTATGTGTTTCGGTAATTAATTACAATGTATTAACGGCTCTTGATGCCACTGTTGGAATATGTGAATCATAACAATTATATAAAACATAAAACTTCATCAAGCAACGCAGCAGAATAGAATCAAATACATGTAATAATAATTAACCGAATATAAAGAATATGCGTAGCTTTGTGATTTCTAGCAAGAATAAGAAATCAAAGATCAAGAACAATATAAACCCTAAGTTAGGGTTTATGGTGGATCGACTAAAGGTATAGTCGAATAGGGCAAATTTTTTTAACAAAAGTATGTTAACACTTCATTCTCGAACACACGTACTAATAGCGTTTCAATTAGAAAAGCTAGGTTCTTGATAAAAAACAAACCAAACACTTTTGCTTAAGCTTAGTTGATTGCGTAGGAACCCTATAAGGGTGTAGTTGATCGTGTAAGCTCAAGAGGAGAAAGAAGAAGAGAAATTTGGCTTGCTAGCAATCAATGAATGAATGAATGAATACAAGGGGTCTTGTATTTATAGTTTTTCAACCTTGGAGCACAAGTTAACAAACCCAAACCCCCTAGGGAGTTGGGTCGGCCAAATACTAGCCCATGAGGTTCCTTCCGGATCCTTCTTGACTAGTATTTCCATTCTAATCCTTCTCTTCTTCCTTTAATGATCGTTTAGTCCAATTACCATTAAATACTAACGACCGTTATGTGTTTATTTGTGAATTAATAATTATTCATAACTTAATATAATAATTACTAATTAATTGAAACTCATACGTAAAATGTGCAATCCCGAAGTCTCGTGTTCGAGTCCGGACATATTAATTAATTTTTATCCGTTACTTCTAACATTAATTACCACCAAGCTATTGGTTAGTTAGTGTTAATACAACATTACATAGACACCCCATAAACTCTTGGTTAGTTAGTGTTAATACAAAATTACATAGAGGCCCCCCTAAACATCATTGTTTTGAACTTTAAAACTTATAACTTACAAAAACTATCTTAAACTTTTACTTTATACAATTTTTTATATAACAAATTGCTATTATCAAAAGTCTAATACAGTAACTTTTTAACAATTTGTTTACAAAAAATTATACCAATAAAATGTTTTTAAATAGTTATAAAATTTTTAAATCGACTTCTTTATATTCTAGTAATAGGTCAAAATTTAGCAATTTTATTATAAAAAATATATCAATAAAGATGTATTTAAATTTCTGAAAAAATGAGCTCAACATTGAAAAGCATTTAACTTACATACGATTTATAAAGAGATACTCAAATACAACTTCTTATTTTTTTAGTAATCGATGTTTTTTTATTTAAAAAAAATATATCGGTTATTAAAGGTTGGTAATCGATGTTTTTTTATTTAATAAATCAAAACAAAATGAAAAAACAATATCGGTTTTTCACGTTTTTGCATGAATGAAACTATTTGCAATGAAAAGATAAGGGTCATTTATCTACTAAGTTTATCACAATGGCTTTTCGACTATGAATGGACTAATCTAATAATTAACTTGTTAAAAATTAGTAATATAGCTATTTCTTACATAGGAACAATGGTTGCACTAGGAATGTGAACGTGATATTTTTATGTGGAAAAACAAAGGAATGTGATAGAGACACAAAAGACTCTTTTGAAAAAACAAACAATAGGAAAAAGACCATTAGATTGCTTACGTGTAGACGGCTATTTGTGATTTATCTTATTACAATTTAATATCATATTTGTTTCTCTAAGACTTGTTAAATATAATCATTCACCATTATCCATTATAGTAGCTTAATGTTTATCTATCTTTTAAATATTTTAATACTTTTTATGAACTTTCCATGTATTTATTCGTTTCTCCTTGACTTATATGTTAGCTATGTTCTAGATGTATGCACATACAATATAAGTTGAAATCAATGTATTATACAGTTATTCTTGATGCGGGAATATATGTGTATCGTATAAAACTAGTCGGGGACCCCGATGCGAAACGAGATGTTCTCGGGTGACATTATATGAATATTGTTGGAAAAATGGTATTTGCAATTGAGTTTTTGCAAACTTTGGACATAATTTAATATATGTATATGTTATATATATTTATGTTTCTTGGGGGCGTTTTGTTCTCCTCCAATAGAGCTTCGCAACAAGCTAAAGTATATCCAAAATAGAGCTAAGATGAATGAGATATCGTGTCTTAAAGTGAGGCACATGAAACACAATATAAGGGAAAAAGTGTTGCATCCCACATCGCCCAAAACAAGAAGTGAAAGCTAGTTTATAAGGTTATCTTAGTATTAGCTTTCAAATTCCTTTAGGTGAGCTATGCTCCCACTCCTACGTGCGCGCGCGCAGGGGGGTGCAGATTGTGGGATTTCTGGGCCAAAATGAGTTCGAAGCTTCTGAACTCATGCCAGCCCGCGTGACCTGCGGACACGAATGCAGCTCCGAAACCTCGCATATGTGCGTATCTTTTTGCTGCCAGTTTCGGTAAATAAGTTTACAGAATATATGTTGTGTGAATAAAAAGATATCAAATCGTGTTTAATTGAAAACAGATTTGTAAAATCGTTTATTTTGGAGCTAATATTTTATCTTGGTGACCAAGATAGGTTTAGCCTATATAATAAGCGATTCTCATTCAGTTTTTGATACAGAATAACGAAGCTCTTTTACCAGACGATTTCCAGCAGATCTTCGATCAGAAACACTCAAGCTTTCCGTGATCTTTCAGGCAAGTAAGTCAAGTCCGGCTGTACAACAGCTTTGGACGTTGTACTCTAGGAAACAGACGGCGAATCTGTTTTAAGGGAATCGTGTTTACACGAGCCTCGTTCGACCAGCCTTTACTGCTTTCGTTTATTTTATTGTTATAGTGTCTGTCTTCTCCTTCTACACCTTTCTGTCTGTATTTAATTTTCTGTTATTTATTTATTATAATCTGATTTTATATATAAAAGTGTGCACGGTTTCCTACAGACTTAAAACAGATTCGGTTTAACCGAATTTAAAACACTTTGGTAAAATTGGATTAATTCTTAACAGATTTTTATAAACTGTTTTCTGTCAAAACCTTGTTGAGTTTCTTTGGAAATGAGTTTTAATTAAACAAATTTAATTTACAGATTTGGATTACAGATCTATAACGTTTTTTTTAAGCAGTTGTTCTAATCAGTTTATTGAAACCAAGCTTGAGTTTCTATTAACTGATTTATCGAAACCAAGATAGAGTTTCGTTGAGTCAGATCTGGTACAAGTAGATACCGATTTGCAACAGTTTGTTTAACTGTTTGTGTTTGATTTTCAGGATGACAAACACTACTCCTCCTGGGACTACTACAGTGAATGGTTCTGGTGCGCCAGTTACCAACACAGTTGTTAATCATGCTGATAAACTAGCGAAATTCAATGGGCAAAATTTTAAGAGGTGGCAACAGAAGATGTTCTTCTATCTCACTACTTTGAACCTTGCGCGGTTCTTAAAAGAGAATCCACCTCAAGTGGAACCTCCTGCTGAAGGTCAATCCTCTAATCAACAGGCTGTTCAAGCCTTGGAAGCATGGAAGCATTCAGACTTTTTGTGTCACAACTATGTTCTGAATGGTTTGGTTGACACTTTGTACAACGTGTACTGCAAGACCAAGACAGCCAAAGAATTATGGGAGTCATTGGAGCGCAAGTACAAAACTGAGGATGCTGGTACAAAGAAGTTCGTGGTAGCTCGTTTTTTGGATTACAAGATGGATGATTCAAAGAACGTGATGAGTCAGGTTCAAGATCTATAGATTTTGCTACACGACATTCATGCTGAAGGAATGACTTTGAGTGAAACTTTTCAAGTTGCTGCTATCATTGAAAAGTTACCTCCAAGCTGGGTAGAATTCAAGAACTACCTGAAGCATAAGCGAAAGGAGATGAGTGTTGAAGACTTGGTTGTTCGTCTTCGTATTGAAGAGGACAACATGCTGGCTCAGAAAAACACTTATACGCCTGATTCTGCCAAGGCAAATTTGGTTGAGCATGCTTCGTCATCTTCAAAGTCTCATGTCAAGGGAAAAGGCAAGGGCAAAGGAAAGAATGAAAAGAAGGGCAAAGGGAAGTCTGAGTACCTTGCTCCTAAAGCTGCAATTGTGAAACAGAAGTTCCAAGGGGTGTGTTTCAATTGTGACTAGCCAGGTCACCGTGCTGCTAACTGTAAGATGCCGAAGCGGGTGACTCCACGCGAGGCAAATATGGTGAATGATGTGGACATGATTGCTATGGTTTCTGACGGCATTGCCATGATCTCTGAAGTTAACCTGGTAGGTTCCAACAACAGGGAATGGTGGGTCGATACTGGGGCTACCCGTCATGTGTGTGCTGATAAGAGTATGTTTCACTCTTTCAGAGCGGTTGACAATGGAGACAAGTTGTACATGGGCAACTCTGCAACTGCTGATATCAAGGGTGAAGGTGATGTAATCCTGAAGATGACATCCGAGAAAGAGCTCAAGTTGACTAATGTCTTGTATGTTCCAAAGATTCGCAAGAATCTTGTGTCTGGTTGGCTGTTGAACAAGTTTGGTTTTCGTCTTGTTTTTGAGTCTAATAAGTTTGTTCTTTCTAAGAATCAAATGTATGTTGGTAGGGGATATGCCCTGAATGGTATGTTTAAGCTCAATGTAATGGTTGTAAAGAATTATATCAATAAAATGAATTCTTCTGCGTATTTGATTGAGTCTTCTAATGTGTGGCATGGCCGTCTTGGACATGTAAATTTTAATTCAATGCGCCATTTGATTAAATTTAATTGCATACCTAATTTCCATATTGACTCAAAATATAAATGTGAAACTTGTGTTGAAGCCAAACTTACAAGAGCATCTTTCAAATCGGTTGAACGAAAAACCGAACCACTTGATATGATACACACTGACATATGTAATTTGAAATCACTACCCACAAAAGGTGGCAATAAGTACTTTATCACGTTTATTGATGATTGTACAAAATATTGCTATGTTTACTTGTTAAAAAGTAAAGATGAAGCTATAGACAAGTTTGTTCTATACAAAAACGAAGTTGAGAATCAACTTAATAAGAAAATCAAGGTTGTACGAAGTGATAGAGGAGGTGAATATGTGTCTCCGTTTGCTGATCTATGTGCTAAACATGGAATTAGACACGAATTCACTGCTCCTTATTCACCTCAGCAAAACGGTATTGCCGAAAGGAAGAACCGTACCTTGAAGGAAATGGTTAATGCCATGTTGATAAGTTCTGGTTTAAGCCAGGACATGTGGGGGGAAACCATTCTAACGGCTACTTATCTTTTGAATAAGATACCTTGTAAGGAAAAAGAAGAGACCCCTTATGAACTGTGGATGGGAAGAAAACCATCATATCAGTACTTACGAGTGTGGGGGTGTCTAGCAAAGGTAGCTATACCGACTCCCAAGGCCCAAAAGATTGGACCTAAATCTGTGGATTGTATATTCATTGGATATGCTAGGAATAGCAGTGCTTATCATTTCATTGTACATGATTCGAAAAATCTGGATATACAAAAGGGTTCTGTAATGGAATCAAGGAATGCTTCCTTCTTTGAAGATATATTTCCTTGTTTAACGAAGGAAACTGGAAATTCATCTAGAATAGATGATGATGTCCAAGATAAGAGACAAAGAGATGATAATGATCTCCATGATGAGAGACAAGATCAAATCGAGGAAGAAGAGGTAGAACCTAGAAGAAGAAAAAGGGCAAGAACCGAGAAATCGTTTGGACCCGATTTTGTTTCTTTTATGGTAGAACATGAACCTACTTCTTATCGAGAAGCGGTAACTTCCTCAGA
Source organism: Artemisia argyi (assembly GCA_030686995.1). Taxonomy (NCBI): domain Eukaryota; kingdom Viridiplantae; phylum Streptophyta; class Magnoliopsida; order Asterales; family Asteraceae; genus Artemisia; species Artemisia argyi. Next base: position 230,723,399 of record CM060701.1, read on the forward strand.
AGGGCCTCAATGGAAAGAAGCCATTAAAAGTGAAATAGATTCTATTTTAAAAAATCATACTTGGGAGCTCGTGGATTTACCTCCTGGTTGTAAACCACTAGGCTATAAATGGATCTTCAAGAAGAAGATGAAAGCCGATGGCACCATTGACAAGTACAAAGCAAGGTTGGTAATCAAAGGATTTAGACAACGTGAAGGTCTAGATTACTTTGATACATATTCGTCTGTTACGCGAATAACATCGATCAGGATGATACTTGCTATTGCTGCTTTAAGAAATTTGGAAATTCACCAAATGGATGTGAAAACGGCTTTTCTAAACGAGGATTTAGAAGAAGAAATCTACATGAACCAACCTGAGGGTTTCGTAGCTCCTGGACAAGAGAACAAAGTTTGTAGGCTTGTTAAGTCATTATATGGCTTAAAGCAAGCTCCCAAACAATGGCATCAAAAATTTGACCACGCCATGCTAGAGAGTGGATTCAAAATTAATGAATGCGACAAGTGTGTTTATGTCAAAGACACAAGTAGTGGATATGTAATCTTGTGTTTATATGTTGATGATATGCTTATCGTTGGCAGTAATGACAAGATGATCAAATCTACTAAAGACATGTTGAAATCAAAGTTTGACATGAAAGATATGGGTTTGGCTGATGTGATCCTTGGAATAAAGATCATACGAACTCAGAATGGACTTGTGTTGACTCAAGCACATTACGTGGACAAAATTCTGAATACTCATAATGTGGGGGATTCCGGCCTAGCTAGAACTCCAATTGACACCAGCAAGCATCTATCTAAAAATAGAGGCGCATGTATTGCCCAATTAGAGTATTCAAGAATTATTGGCATGTTAATGTACTTAATGACAAGTACCCGACCTGACTTAGCATATGTTGTTCGCAGGCTAAGTAGGTATACTAGTAATCCAAGTTATGCACATTGGGGAGCTATGACTAGGGTACTTCATTATTTGAGATACATTCGCGATTATGGACTGCATTATGAAATATATCCAGCTATTATAGAAGGATACAGTGATGCAAATTGGATATCTGACATAAAGGATTCTAGATCGACTAGTGGATATGTGTTTACACTAAGAGGGGCAGCTATATCTTGGAAGTCTTCCAAGCAAACTGTTATAGCTAAGTCCACGATGGAATCAGAATTTATCGCGTTAGATAAATGCGAACAAGAGGCGGAATGGCTACGTCAATTCGTAGAGGACATACCAAGGTGGCCTAAACCGGTAACTGCCATTAGTATACATTGTGATAGTCAATCGGCGATTGGCAGAGCTCATAGCATAATGTATAATGGAAAGTCCAGACATATCCGTCGTCGACATAATTCGATACGACAACTACTCTCAACAGGAGTTATCTCAATTGACTATGTGAAGTCAAATGATAACATCGCGGATCCGATTACGAAAGGCTTAAGCAGAGAGTTAGTTAGTAAGTCGTCTAAAGGAATGAGACTAAAGCCCTTGAAGGAATGAGTTTCTATGAAGGAAAACCTAACCCAGTTGACTGGAGGTCCCAAGATCTGGGTTCAATAGGACAACCTAATCATAGAAATGTGGGGGAAGTCACGTTAATGTGGGGGAGTTACTTATATATTGTAACTTCCTAGTCCATTCCTATAACAGATGTGACTTGTTGAGAGGTTAAACATATGGCTTTAATGATTCAGGATGAAATCATAAAGCATAATGATTCAAGATGAAATCACAAAACATATGTTTTAAATGATTTAAGATGAAATCACCTATGTGAGAGAGAAGTGGGGTCGCTTCGAAGGGAATTGTGGGGGGCGCAATTCCAAAGAGCTCTTACAGAACCAGGCTAGTATTCATGACCATAACGAATATGACTATGAGGACTTGACAAGGTCAGGGAGAGTCTTGTGTGAGTGTGTATTGTCGTCTATGTAAACAGATGTTGAGTTCAAGGACATCGCGTCTACTAAGATCTAGGAGACTAAGTGCATCTCACAAGGGAAGGTTCAAAGGGTCACACCTACCTATCCTATGCAGGACTTAACCGCAGAAATTTCGCGGAAATTTTCGTGTGTTTTCGACCGATCTCCATTCATGTGGGGGATTGTTGGAAAAATGGTATTTGCAATTGAGTTTTTGCAAACTTTGGACATAATTTAATATATGTATATGTTATATATATATATATATTTATGTTTCTTGGGGGCGTTTTGTTCTCCTCCAAGAGAGCTTCGCAACAAGCTAAAGTATGTCCAAAATAGAGCTAAGATGAATGAGATATCGTGTCTCAAAGTGAGGCACATGATACACAATATAAGGGAAAAAGTGTTGCATCCCACATCGCCCAAAACAAGAAGTGAAAGCTAGTTTATAAGGTTATCTTAATATTAGCTTTCAAATTCCTTTAGGTGAGTTATGCTCCCACTCCTACACGCGCGTAGGAGGGCTGCAGATTGTGGGATTTCTGGGCCAAAATGAGTTCGAAGCTTCTGAACTCATGCGAGCCCACACGACCTGCGGACACGAAGGCAGCTCCGAAACCTCGCATACGTGCATATCTTTTTGCTGCCAGTTTCGGTATCCTTTTTCCAGATTTTCTGTAAATCTATTTTAGGAATAGATTGAAACTTTGCAAATAAGTTTACAGAATATATGTTGTGTGAATAAAAAGATATCAAATCGTGTTTAATTGAAAACAGATTTGTAAAATTGTTTATTTTGGAGTTAATATTTTATCTTGGTGACCAAGATAGGTTTAGCCTATATAATAAGCGATTCTCATTCAGTTTTTGAGACAGAATAACGAAGCTCTTTTACCAGACGATTTCCAGTAGATCTTCGATCAGAAACACTCAAGCTTTCCGTGATCTTTCAGGCAAGTAAGTCAAGTCCGGCTGTACAACAGTTTTGGACGTTGTACCCTGGGAAACAGACGGCGAATCTGTTTTAAGGGAATCGTGTTTACACGAGCCTCGTTCGACCAGCCTTTACTGCTTTCGTTTATTTTATTGTTATAGTGTCTATCTTCTGCTTCTACACCTTTCTTTCTGTATTTAATTTTCTGTTATTTAATTTCTGTTATTTATTTATTATAATCTGATTTTATATATAAACGTGTGCACGGTTTCATACAAATATTGCATACACTACAACACAATTGGGTTAATTCAATAGTAGGAATTTGTTGCAAATCCGTTGCAAATGGTCATGTGCAATGGATTTGCAACAAATTTCTACCATTGCATAAATGCTCCATGGATTTTATTTTATTTTTTATTTTTTTTGGCAACGGAATTACAATTGCCTAAATAACATTGTGACTGTTTTGCAAGGGAAGAAAATCCATTGGAATAATTGCAATGGATTTGCAACATCATAAATTTGGAATCAAATTGCAACGGTAAAAATTTGCAACAGAGTTGCAACAAATTTAGAACCATATAAATTTGCAACGGTATGCATTTGCAACAAAAACTTTGCAAAAATACAAATTTGCATGGGTGCAAATTTTCCAACAAAGTTGCAACGTAATAAACTTGCAACGACTTACAGAAAGTAATTTTGCAACAAACAATCTGATGCAAAAATTAATAGCAATTAATTACTACTAATTATCTTACAATACATAAACCAAAACAAAATCAAACCCAAATTAATAATCATACAAATACTCAATTATATATAAAGGTATCAAAAGTATATCAAATTGAACAAATTGTAACAGCCACCAAGTGTACCAAGTGTAGCCTATATTTACACTCAATGGTTAGGGAAAGTTGTCATGATCAAGTCTTATTACAGTATGCCATAATCAAGTCTTCCTATTAATGCTTTCTACCGCTTCAAGAGGGGGTAAATGTCACAAGACAACATTTGGGCAATTCTTCTAGCCTATAAGTCTAGATTCCTCTTCCACCATAGTTACTCGATGGAGGTCATGGGTAACCTAACCTTAGTCACTTCGTGAGTATTACCACAACTCGTGACTGCGGTCACACTTTAGGGTCTTTACCAAACGTGAAAAAGCAAAGGAGTAACTATACTCACCCCAATAGTACCTTACGTAAACATATATGATCATTCCATATTTTAATATAAGCATGGTGTATATATAATATGTGAACGTGAAATTTTATAGTTTTAAAGCATTATTTTCATGTTTAATTTTAGAGTTCGGTTGCAAATTCAATGTAAAATTTCAAATATTTGCAACAAAATGGAAGATAATTTTTTCGGTTATAAATTCATTGCAATTTATCAACTATTTGCAACGAACTTGCAATGGAAATTAGAAGTAATATTTTTTTTTTAACATAATATTTCGTTACGAATCCGTTGCAAATTTACTTTCATTTGCTATGAATTTGCAACGACATTATTAATTTAACTATTTTAAATTTAGTTTTAATAATTTATTGGAAATTCGTTGCAAATTCCTCAAATATTTCAACGGATTTGCAACGGAAATAGAAAATAATTTATTTTGTAATTGATTTTAATATTCCGTTGCAAAATCCGTTGTAAATTTTGAAAATTTGTAACGGAATTGCAACAATATAAATTATAATAATTATAAAAGAAATTAGTTTGTTCTTTGCAACCGATTTGCAACCGTTTTCAATATGGTTGCTAATCGGTTGATATTCCATTGCAAAGCGGTTGTGAAATTGCAATAGAATTCTACCATTGCAAATTTCCGTTGCATTAGCCTGTTTGTGTAGTAGCGATAGCTAATAGTGTGAAAATCCGTTATTGAGCAATGTAATATAGTTGGGTAACGGCGCTGCACGAGATAGGATTTGTTTATCATTTCATGTATCATACAACACAGAACTGTATATAATTAATGTTTTATGTGGTAGCTTGATATTATAGAGTTGCGATCCTTTAAAAAGTAAACAAAATTAAAAAGGCTAGAAAGCCACCCACAATGTGACAAGTGTCCTCCACCTACTCCCTCCCTTTTTTTCTTATTAAATTCGGTTAGAGGGCATTTTGGTACTTTTAACCCATTTTTTTATTCCACTTCAAAATTTAAAACGTAAATAACTTTCAAACGACAAACTTTTATGTGAAACCGATTTCACCATAATTTTTTAAATTCAATTCTCTTTAATTTGGTGTACATTATGATATACGAATCGCAATTTTTTTTTGACTTTTTAAGTGAGTGTTGATTTTTTTGAAATTTTCGGCATTTTCGGCTCTAATTTTATCAAGTTTAAAGGCCAAATTTTGCAAAACTTAAAACACGAAAGTTGTAGCTTTTTTGCCATTCTTTTCCCAGAAATTTGAATCACTTAAATACGATATGATATGAGTGAGATATCACACGTTAAAGGTGAACAATTACTGATGAACGTTATAAAAAAATAATTGATGAACGTTATAAAAAATAACTGATGAACAATAAAAAAAAATTGATGAACGTTATTTTTTCGAAAACTTCTGAACATTATAAAAAATAACTGATAGAACAATATAAAAAATAATTGATGAACGTTATATTTTCGAAAACTTCTGAACATTATAAAAATAACTGATGAACGTTATAAAAAATAACTGATGAACGTTATTTTTTCAAAAACTTCTGAAAATTATAAAGAATAACTGATGAATGTTATAAAAAATTACTGATGAACAATTTCAAAAATAACTGATGAACGTTATTTTTTTTTAAACTCCTGAACATTATAAGAATAACTGATGAACGTTATCAAAAATAACTGATGAACAATATAAAAAATAATTGATGAACCGATAAACATTTGTTTTTATTAGAAAATTGATGAATAGATAAACAATACTATATCTCTACTAAAATCAACCACTAATTGAACTACACAAATTATATAAAATAAAAATAATTTCACCTCATCATTAATCAAACTGATCAAAACACTTTTCTCTTCTTTTACATATTCTCCCTAAAAAAAAGAGCTCATCAATGGCATATCACAATCAAAAAAAAAAAAAAAAAAAAAAAAAAAAAAAAAAAAAAACAGACCTACGACAAAAGTGTCATCACTTCTCAAAAAAACTCATCAACCTCCTCAAATCATGTCATCACTCTACCATAACCTACCTGACCCGAACCACACCTAACAAACTGACCCGGAACACCCATACCCATCACCTTAATCCCAGTGACGGCATACAAACCCACGTAACATTTGGAAAAAAATAGTTACTTTACCTTTAATCCAACCAATTCATATCTTCAATAATATTATCACTTACTGATTTGTTGACGGCGATGGTGGTTATATCGAAAACAAATGGATCGAGAATGCGATAACTCGAATCAACAGCAAAATGAAGATGATGATGATGGTGGTTGTTTGTAACAGTAGTTTCCGGTGTATTCGAAGGAGGTGGTGTCGTTGACGGTGGTATTAGATCTGATTGTACTGTTGGTTGTAACGGTGTTGTAGATCTGATAGAGAGTGTGTTTTTTGGGTGATTGGGAGGAGAAGTATGATGATAAATAGAAAGAGGGTTATAAGTGACGAGAATACCCTGGTTGGTGTGTATCGGTGTTTTGGGTGAAGTCCAGCTCTTGAATGATCCTACGGTTGATATTACTTTTTATACTTTTTAAAATGTGGTCCCTTTCTAATAGATCCGGTACCTGATATTATATTATATGATAATGGGCTAATAGAAAAATTGGAAAAATACATAAAGGATGCTACATTTATTAAAAAATTTATAAAAGATTATATTTTTTTTACATAAAGAATATGACATGCATTTATAAGCGATGCGAATTTAAAAAGAAGAGAGAATCGATGAAGATGATTTTCATTAATGACAGGTCATTTTGTAAGTTTTTTCTGTAAAAAAGTAGTGGTTGTAGCATTTTCCAAAATACATATCAAAAGTTCATAAACATACATGGTTTTTACTTGTATAAAAAAAAATCAGAGATTAGAGAAACAACATTGTAACGTAATGAAATATATATGCTATGTAAACAGAAGATCGAGTCTACCCTACATCTATAAACACTTGATAATTTGAGTAACAATTCTCTTTCAAACATCATTCTTACTACTACATGTGCGCCATGTATTGTATTGTTTTGTTTCTCCCTTTCAGTGGCGAAGCTTGAGAATTCTAAGTGGGGGGTCGGGATCTAAATTTTTTTTTCCTAACACTATGGGGGGTCGAAACCGAATTAAAATGGGGGGGTCGAAACCGAATATACCGAAATTTTTCTACACGAAAACTATATACCCCCTATATCGCAAAAAAAATTTCGGGGGGTCGGGCGCCCCCCCCCCCCCCCCCGGCCCCTATTAAGCTGCGCCACTGCTCCCTTTGGGGGTCTCTTAATATATTTCACGTTTCTAAAAAAATTAAAAAATAAAATCATTCTTACTACTACAATACATGTGTGAATGACAAAAGTGGGTGGTTAACAACTTACATCCTAAAATATGATAGTCTAATGGTTAGTATTAGTATTTTTATTTTTATTTTATTTTATTTTATATATTTTTTTTCTAAGGATTTTGCTGTTTGTAGTTCTAAGGATTATGTTTAAGGAACTTAAGATGCATACGTGATGAGAAAATTTTACAACTCCTCTAGGTAGTGTATCTAATCGGTGTAGTGTAGTATGAGTAAGTACTGAGAGTTGATCGAATACACGAAGAATAGCAATGTAGGTTAGAGATGTAAATGTAAGAGACATAGCGTGAAGGAGATTCTTTTAGTATTTTTATTGTATATTTTAAAGCAATTAATGGATTGAGATGGTGGTTTAAACAAGGATAAGGAAAATGCACGCGCCTAGACAAAACGTCCCTTAAAAAAGATGATTCAAACACAAAGTTGACTAATGGTTGCTAATTGGCTCGGGCAACAGTCACTACCTTCGCTTAATAAAGGCATATTATCCACCTTTTCGGAGGTTTCAACCACGGTTGTTGTTGGCACATCTCTCTGACAGGGTATATCATCAGCACGAGTTAATATACTCCTTAGGGTGACATGAGCAATGACAGGTGGCCTCTAGTACTGAGTTGGAATCTCATAGGTGGCATAGACTTTCTCGATTCCGTCAAAATTTTCAAAATCAGGATCTTCATCAGACATTCTTCGTCTCTTGGGTGTCAAACCACATGACTCGAGAAGCCATCTATCCCCAATAATAAGTAGACCTCTCAAACCGTATAGGCTATGCGGAAGATGACTTATACCTGAACCTAGTATGTTTAACTCTTTCAAACATTCTAAACAACCAATTTCTTCAGGTAATTTCTCAACTTGAATACAATGAGTAAGTTCTAAACATTTCAGACGTTTCATCTCATAAATGCAGTTCGGAAAATCTTGTAGAAGTGTACACTCGGATAAAATTAGACTTTCTAAACATTCCAATCTTCCAATATCCACAGATAACTCGACAATTTCCTACTGTTTAAAACAAGTAAACTTACTGTTTAAAACCTTGGTACCAAAGTATAAAAACCAAAACTTGAACACCACTGTTACATAAGCTGAGAGTACCAAATAATGAATCAATTAATTGATTAGTATAAAGTATTTTGACCCTTCAAATTTCAGAAAAATTACTGCTCATCAATTCCCTTGACACCAGTATAGTTGTGGAAAGTCAATGATCTATTGATCTGACATTCTGAGACAAATGGAAACATGGTTATGATAACTTTATCACTTGAACAATCTACCATGATTATATTCAAACTCGTATCAACATTCTACCATTTTCATCAAGATAGCAGTTTGACTTTCTGAATAAGTCAACTCTGTAGGTTGATCATCATGCATTAACTATTAACTCAAACCTTGAATGTTACAAGCTTCAAAATCATGTTCCGATATTTTGTTAGTACTGAAAAACGTTCAGTAACTTCCATAAAAGGCAGTCAAACCCCATCATTTTACTTGTATCTTTATACCATTTTTACCCTTAGTGCTACATGGAACAAGTAATGTGGATTCATATGTTAGCTTCTTCCGTTGTTCCCGGCTTCAAATTATGTCGGAAATGATTGGCAGTGAAGTAACTTCGTATTCCTGAAACATGTTAGTAGCTTTTCCCAATACGAGTAAACACTTTACAATATATGTTCATCAATAGTTTGACTCAAAAGTCAACTTTTTAATAATTTCAACCCATTGTAGAAGATATTTATGCAAATCAAAACTTTTCTTGCATTTAATTATAATATGAGCATTTCTAATATCATATCAGGTACCATTATTATAATAATGAACAGATTTTGACTTAATGAAGAAGTAAAAGTTAATAACTATACCTTGATTCAAGATTAACCTTCAACTTCAGTATGTCTTGTGATTGTGTTAACCGAAAACAAGTAAAACCAAAATGCAGTACAAACGAAAAAAGAAAAAAACCAAGACGAACTAATGTATGATAGTTTCTAGTCTAAGCTAGATATGTGTTTTTTCATTGACTCTGACAAAAAAATTACCTCTAGCTTGATCAGGACACTCAGACGATCAGACCCATGAAATAAAATGAATATTCTATTCTTCTTAGCAAAAGTAACATCAAAAGGACCAGAAGCTATAACAACAAGAACAACTGGTGCACCACTTGCACACAACGTGAATCCTCTCACTTACTGAACCATATATTGATAACCTTTTGAAAATTAGGTAAGGATTAAGGAACATCATATCATTTACATCTGACACGGAAATAACTGCAATCTTCATCAAACATAAGACAATTTATAGAGAAGGGAGAAAGTACCTGTTAAAAAAAGTTCTTAATGCAGTGACTTGTTTGGGCCTTTGGAGCTGTTCCACTGATATCCAACTCTTTTAAACATTCTAACCGCCCAATTTCCTCAGGCAATTCCACAACTTGAATACAATTACAGAGCTCGAGATTAACGAGCTTTGGAGTAACCCCGAGGTGAAGGGTCCTCAACTTCTTTAAATTAAGGAAGTAGAGAGATTTGAGTTTTGGACTTTCAGCAGGCATGTGTAATTTTTCCAATCTATCACAACCAAAGATATTTAACACCTTTAGATTTGGAGTAACCTGGAAATGAACTTCTACCAAATTCCAACAATCTTCAAGAGTTAGTGTCTCAAGATTCGGAGCCAAACTAAGGTCAAGGGTCCTCAAAAGAAGTGAAGTGGTGAACTTTAGGAACCTGAGCTTTAAAAAAGGCTGTCAAAAGCAACAAAAAATGGAAAGATAAATGTTAATTGACTAACAAAATAGGGAAAGATAAAACTAGCAATTAATGAATCAACCATTAATTAATTATTCTACGTACCTTTTCTTCTCCATCTTTCCAAAGTTGACGGGTATAGCTGCAATCCATTTGAAGTCCAACAAGATTATTTGGTTGAGATGTTTTTGGTAAACTTGAAAAAGGATAATGCCACCAGTTCAGAAATCGTAAGGCATTTGGAAGGTGTAGACTATCTTCATCAAACTTCCATTTGCGATCGAATCCATATGTATCCACATAAAGAAATCTAAGTTCCTTCATGTTTGCGAGACCCTTCATTAAAATTTCATAATTGAATCCATTTCGGTCTTCCAGTTTTATACATTTTGTTGCTTGGGTAACCTGTAATTCAAATAGAAGTCACCATGAGATTTGTTTCAAAAATTTCTGGAATTGAAATGAAATGTTCAGGTTAGGATTTATAATTTTTATAAAATTTGGGGATTTTTGTTTTTTTCAATTAAATTAGAGGAATTCGTTAAATTTGGGGATTTTTGGATGATGGTAATTTGGTGGCGGGGGTGGTGGTTTGGTGATGGTGGATTAACAGAAAAAGTGTATTTGACTATGATAAATGGCTTGTCAGGGAAAGCTATTTTCCTATAAATAAAACGAAGTTGTGTTCAAAAAATATATATCATATAAATAAAAAACGAAGTTTTGTTTTTATACAATGACTAAATTTAATTTTTAGAAAACTTTTGTTAAACAAAGTTTTTAGAAAAGTTTTGTTAAATTTAACTCAAATAACGTGATATTTACCGAGTCATTAGCCAATATATCTACAATTTCCTCCTTAACCCATAACCGGCTATGCATTTCAGGTTTATTGGGGTTCACACGACGAACAATATTCTTGCCCATTTCTTCAATATGGTCATGCATCCCCACCTCCTCACATTCAGAAATATTTGAGAGATCTCTGCTCAAGAACAGTTAAGCCAGCTTCAGCACAAAATCCACAGCTTTCAAGCGCTCTAATTGCAAAATATTTAGGCCAACCTTTCATCAAGCATGCAACATCTAGAAATATTTCCTTGTAATCCTCATCAAGATCATCATAACTAAGTTCCAGTTTTTTCATAGTTGCCTTCCATGGAATTTTTTTTAGTCTTTCTAAGGTATTTATCCATTGAGACACATTTTGACCACAAAGTTGCGAACCCAAAACTTTGATCGTTAGTGGAAGACCATCAGCGTATTGCACAACTTCTTTTGAAAGCTCTTCATACCCTTCAATCGGAATATCTCTTTTAAATTCATACCTACTCAAGAGACAAATCGCTTCCTCGGGCGATAACAGGTTGGCGTCATTAATGAACTTCACTTGGTGGGCTGTCAGAACTTGCTTATCTCGTGTGGTAATGATAACTCTGCTTCCTAATTTGAACCAGTTAGGCGAGCCTGCTAACGCCTCAAGTTGTTCTGTATCATCAACATCATCTAGAACAATAAGAACTTTTCTCCCACTCAACAAAGTTTTCATCAGGTGTGTTCCTTCGTGAACACTATGGGAAAAATATTTTAAAAGGTAATATACTTGCCACTGTTTCATCTTCTGGATAGCGAACTATTTTTTTTCATTTTTAGGGTAATATTCTTTCAAATTCATCATCTTTAGGGTAATATGTGACATTTTTGCCCTTCGGGAAAAAAAATTTGTATTAGCTGCGAGGGGCAAAAATGTCCAAAAATTTCGCAAAAACCCTAAAGATGATGAATTTGAAAGAATATTACCCTAAAAATGAAAAAAAAAATAGTTCGCTACCCGATGAAACAGTGGCAAGTATATTACATTTTAAAATATTTTTCCCTGAACACTATTTACAATGATGCCATTATCACTCAACACACTGCGAAGAATTTGTTGTTGCAACTCTTTCAAACCCAAAGAGGGTTTTGAAAATTCCCTTACATTTTCAACAAAGGCTTTGCCGTCGAACTTAATGAATATTCGATCAAAAATAACTTTTGCCAAAGTTGTCTTCCCCCCACCTCCCATCCCCCATATCCCAATCATGCGGACTTCATCAGGATCGAGTTCTAAAGATGAAAGGACAGCTTCTCTTCGTGTAGCCTACTAAATTTCCATCAACACTCGGACTACTCGAACATTTCTTTTTGAAAATAACGCCAACAATTTCCTCGATCAATTTGGATTCATCACTGTAACATTCATGAAGATCTAAATAATTAGCTTTCAATTAGTCTGATATAACATTAATTCACATAGCAAAGAAATTACCCTTCCAACTCCGACCCAGCAAGTTTGCCTGCATCGTTCAAAGCGTCCCTCCATGTCGTAGCAGCCTCGTCATTTCATGTTTTTTAAAAGCTTCTCCAACCGCCCCACTTTGGTTGCGGATTTCCCTGGGTTCCACATGATAAAAGACTGGGTAAGCAATCCGCTCATCACCGGTATGCTCACTTGTCTTCTGACATTCCAAAATCTTGAAAAGCTCATCTAAGCACCAACGCGAAGATGCATAGTCCTTAGAAAACACAATGATGAAGAATCTTGAGTCCTCAATAGATTTGATGAGCTGCTTGTCGATTGTTTTCCCTTTTTCAATTTTCTTATCATCCTTGTATGTTTGAATCCCTCTTTGCACAAGAGCTTTATAAAGATGACTAACAAAGTTGTTACGAGTGTCTTCTCCTCTAAAACTTAAAAAAACATCATACTTGAAGCTCTTTTGAATGGATGAAGTTGAAGTTGAAGTTGAAGCCATTGAAGTTACTATTGAAGGATTGTATGAAGCAGCTGGTTGAGATGAATAACCTTTAATTTCTAGAGCAATGTGTTGGCCCAATTTCACGGATCTTTAATCAACGATATACTAAAATATGGAATAATCTCTATTTTCTAGAAATCTGTCATCATTCTGTAATTACATAATCTAGTCTATATATAAGAAATGAAAAGGTATGAAATAAAGGGTTGTGTTGGTTCAGATGGATGTGTCCATTCGAACAGATGTGTCCCTTTGATTGTAACTGCTATTTGGTAGTTATTTCCTACAGTTGACTTTTCTTGTAGACTTTGACTTTGGGGTTTGACCTTTAATATGGGCAGATTGGGATTAACCCAATATTCTCCCCCCTTAATCACAATCGTTGCGATGTAGATCTTTAAGTCTTTTGTAGTCATCTCCATTTTGCTTCCTTTAATATTCGTTGCAACATTGATTGAATTTTGGAATCTTCTGCACTCCCTGCTATCTTTGCGATGTTTGCACTCTTTGCGGTTTCTGCACTCTCTGTTGTTTCTGCAATCTCTGTTGTTTCTGCACTCACTGCGGTATGCTCATTGTATCATTTCTCTTCAGTTACAGTCGCCATAAGCAATGTTGGCTCTAAGTCTTCTTCAATAAAATTGGATTGTTCTCTAACTTGATTCTTGCGTTTATTTTGACATTCATAGGCATAATGTCCAAGTTTGTGACATCGGTAACATGTTATTTGCAACTTATCACCATTCTTTTGTGGTTTGTTGTCGGTTCCTTCCGACTCATCTGAGGTGTATCCTTCATTAAAATTTTCGTGGTTTTTGTCTTGTGAAAATTTATATTTTCCACTTCTACGTCCTTTAAAATGCTTTCCTCTACCTTCATGTCGTGTGAACATCAATTTCTCTTGATTGTTCTCTTGTTTATCTTTCTTAAACTTAATCCTTTCTTCATAGGTCTTAAGTCTTCCTATTGCTTCTTCCATTGTCATAGTGCTTAGGTCGGAATATTGTTCTATAGATGCAACTATTTGCAGTTACCTATCCGGTACAGCATTTAGTAATTTCCTAACTAAGGTTTGATCTTCCATTGTGTGTCCTAGACTAGCGGCTTTGTTTACAAGAGTTGTGAGTTTTCCTGTAAAGGTGTCTATTGTTTCGTCTTCCTTCATATGTAACAACTCAAAGTCAGATTTGAGTGTTTGTAATCTCGCTTGTTTAACTCTATATTCACCTAAGTGTCTAGTTTTCAAAGCATCCCATATTGCTTTCGGGATTTTGTGCTTTGTGATTTGAAGTAATTGATCTTCGGGTAAGGATTGGTAAAGGTATGCAGTAGCAGTTTTCTCCTTTTTCTTGTCGGATTTGGTCGAGTCTAATGGCTCTATTGTTTCCCATAACCCATTTGCTTCTAAAAGAATTTGCATTCGAATTGCCCATAGTGAGTAATTCGCTGGTTTTAATATCGGGCATTGAAATTGAGGGGTAGTATTAGGTGTACTAGCTTCCTTCTTTCCATCGTCTCCACCTTTAGTCATTTCTTAATGAAAATGATAAGTTAATCTCCTAAAAATTCTAACACGGGATGTGTTAAAAGAAATCTAGCGTGCTTCTAATGTTTTGTGTCTAAAAATGACAATCAAAACCTTATAGGACTAGTTTTTAATCCAAAAATTATCCTTGGAGATTTTATATTCTAAAATGAATAACCTAAGGTTAATTTTTCCTTAAAATTATTCCTAATAATATAACAAGCAGTGTAATCACTAGGTTATTATATTTTCTAAAATTTGACAAGTACTAATTTGAAATAAAGTAACTTATAAAAAAAAAATACAATATATATCAAAATAATATATACTATATAAGAAGTAAATAAAAGTGAAGGGTTGTATTTGTGAATTTTGGAACCTGGGGGGGTTATTAAACTCGTAGCCCTTTTATATTCTGGTCCTTGTGTTGCCCTTTTATATCCGCCTCTCTTTTTTTGTTTATCTCTTCAAAGTGATAAAAAAGTGTCTCTTATTCTTTTGAGACTTTAAAACTGCTCCTATATTTTGGTTTCTCCTGATGGTTGACCGCCGGTTGTTGGGCTTGGTTAATCGTTCCTTGTTCTTCTCCGGTTTGCTGTGTTATTCGCGAGCACTAATAATCCCACAAGATGAAACCTAGGGTTTCGGTGAATTTGGGTTTTCTGACCGTGTAAGAAATGGATGATTGGAGATTAAAAAATTGAGTCAGTTGATGATTCAATTTGGTGTTCTGGGCTTGATTCCTCAACGAACAGGTGTGTTTGTTCCTTGTTATGAATCGATTTGATTATTGCCCCTTGATGAAGACTTAGCGTTATCCTCTCGATGTTTGGTTCTTTGTTTTTGAATCGGTTGGGTATTTTGTTTGAAAAAAAAACAAAACTTTGATCCCTGGGTATGTTTATGCTCTCGGTAAAAAAAAAAAAAAAAAAAAAGTAATCGAATTTTTTTGCAAAAAATTAAGGTGCCTTTTTTCTAGATGCCGGTAACTTTGTTACGAGGCGACTAGAAATTAAAGGGTATCTTCCTTGAACACAATAAGATGAAAAGTCTTTGATTATTGTGGTTCGAATATTAATTTTGCAGAAAAAATTAGATACCGAGACCTGGGGATTTTTTCTTTCGATTCAAAGCAAAAATGGAATCTTGGTATATGATGATGTTGGTTTGTAACCAAAAGCTCTGATGCCAATTGTTGGCCCAATTTCACGGATCTTTAATCAACGATATACTAAAATATGAAATAATCTCTATTTTCTATAAATCTGTCATCATTCTGTAATTACATAATCTAATCTATATATAAGAAATGAAAAGGTATGAAATAAAGGGTTGTGTTGGTTCGGATGGATGTGTCCATTCGAACAGATGTGTCCCTTTGATTGTAACTGCTATTTGGTAGTTATTTCCAGCAGTTGACTTTTCTTGTAGACTTTGACTTTCGGGTTTGACCTTTAATATGGGCAGATTGGGATTAACCCAATACAATGATCAACAAGCCAATCCTAATGTGAAGGCAACTGTGATTTTGTGGAAATAAAATTTTGAGTAACGTGGAGACAAAAAAACCAGTTATTTGGTCAAATGAAATAATGTTTCATATTCAAACAAAAGTTGCAATTTTTATCCTCGTATTGTTGAGATTAGCAAATATGATTAAATAGCTAAATCTTAGTAATTCATTTTTTTATCACAAAATTAAAACCCTTCTTTTCAAAAGAAAATATCTCAAAAAAGATTTATGGTTATGCAAAAAAGATAAAATAAATATTTTTATTTATTAAAGCAAATATTTAATCAAGACGGTCATTTCTTTGTTTCTTAAATGATATCATTACCTAAAATTTAATGAATAACATTTTAAACTAGTTGCACATCTATTTATTTACTAACACCCTACACGTAGCAAACATGTCTCTTACACATCAAAATACAACTTGTCATAGTTACTAACACCCTACAAGTAGCAGCAATCCATTCGACCCTATTAAACCCAAAAACATTCGATTCATTCAAGACTTGTGAAGTTTCTAAACATGCAAATCATTCCTAAGTGAATTATTGCAATCATTTAATTAGACTGAAACACACAGGATCAAAAATGCCCAAATCGGAAGGTGTAAAGCCCTAAAATCACTTGAAATTTTAAGCATTTGATTAGATAACAACAAGAGATGGATTGTAAACTTACAACTTTGAAAAATCGAAGGTTGAAAATGCTTAGTTGGAATCGAGAGTGCTTTCCTGTTATGAGCGTGTATGTGATGGTTTTTGAAAGTGATAAATGAAAAAATCTGAGTTAGTGGATATTTATAGGTGAATGTTTGAAAAATTGACATGTTTAGTCCCCTAGCCTGAGTTAAATTTAATGCGCAGCCCTATTTCCTAAGTTTAAGTCTTTTGTGCAATTTTAGACCCTAAAGGTTTGCACCTTTTTCATATGAAGCCCACACTTTGTTAAATGATGAATATTGCAAAAAAAGTCATTTTCTCCCCCCTCGAATTAGCATTATATTTTCTGTTAAAGAAATTTGCACAATTTTAATTCGAGAGATCAACTCCGGTGATGATGAAACAATCCAACTTTAAAACACTTTTGAGAAAATGCAAGCTTCATGATTTATCACGGTTTTTCTCTCCCTCAAAACATGTTCCATTTTAAGACATAAAAATCTTTTTGGACTTAATTTGTTTTGTAGTTGTATTTTGTTTTTAGTAAATAGTGGAAAGAATGAAAAAATAAAAATCTTTCTGGATTTTATATGTTTTATATTTTTGTGTTTTGTTTTTCATGAAAAATATTTACAAGATGCAATGTTTGACCGGTTTTCAAGAAGGTTTTTCTAGATTTTTTGGAGTCAAACATCATATACCAATTCGATAGAATAGATCAGCAAACCGTTTTGGAGGAATGGCTTTTGTGAACAAATCCGCCAATTGGTATTTAGTAGCCACAAAATATATTTCTATTGTACCCTTCTCGACGTGTTCGTTGATGAATTGATAACGGAGAGCAATATGCTTAGACCTTGAGTGCTAAACAAGGTTGCAGGAGATTGCGATGGCACTTTTCGAGTCACAACACATGTAAATTATACTTGTGGTTTGGGGATATGAAATTGAACTAAGCTCATGCGCCATTTTTTTTGGAACAATTATTTGTTCATGTACACTAATTAATATAAATTTGATTCCGCTAAATTTCCCTGTCCTTATTGATTAAGAAATATCTTGAGAATTTAAATTCCTAGAACATCGATCAAAGAACTTTTGTTGAGAATTTAAAATTTTCCCTTTCACTAAAATTCTCTCCAACTAAAACAGTAATGCTAAAAGCAAACATATAACTTTAATTTTTAATGGTATGCTCACTCGGTAGAACTCAAACAAGAAACAATAGATATGTCTTCTAATTATGTATACTCAAATAGCGGAACTTGAAACTTTTTCTTAGAAAGGCCAAAATAAATGCAAAAATAAATGTCAAAGCGATATACAAAAGTTTAAACGTATGCATTATTTATTTATTTATTTATTTTTTGTAATAACACCTATTACTTTAATACATAGATACATTTAGCAGGATGGCTAAGGGCATTTTTTTTTATCTACTGCCACAACCAATGAGTGTCAAGAATGGGCCTAATGAATAGTAACTAACGAGCGTTTGTTAACAACCGTTATCTATCAACACGAATTTTACGTGATTGGTCTTCCATGTAACAGATCCGTTGCCTAAGTCCTTCATGACTAACTTTGCAATATGACATTAACATAAGGACAAATTTCATAACAAAATAAAAAAAAAAATACAAAAATAACCCTTGGGGTTATCGATTAGTTACAGAGTTAGGCCCTCGCGGTCACGACCGGTCACAAAATTTTACAACTCCTCTAGGTAGCTCTAAGGACTATGTTTAAGGAACTTAACTTGCATAAGTGATGAGAAAATTTTACAACTCCTCTAGGCAGTATACGTAATTGGTGTAGTGTAGTATGAGTAAGTACCGGGAGTTGATCGAACACACAAAGAATAGCGATGTAGGTTAGAGATGTAAATCCAAGAGACCTAGTGGGAAGGTTATTCTTTTAGTATTTTTATTGTATATTTTAAAGCAATTAAAACAATGCATTTAGATGGTGATTTGGACTAATTAAACTAATCAAAGGTAAAGACAACGAACTAGTTGTTTAAACAAGGATAAGGGGGGCTCACCTAGACAAAATGTGCCTTAAAAAAGATGATTCAAACACAAAGTTGATTAATGGTTGCTAATTGGCTCGGGCAACTGTCACTACCTTCGCTTAATAAAGCCATGTTATCCACCTTTTCGGAAGTTTCAACCACGGTTGTTGTTGGGACATCTCTTTGATAGGGTATATCATCAACACGAGAGAATTTTACTCCTGGGTTGACACGGGCTACGACATGTTGCCTCCGGTACCGAGTTGGAATCTCATAGATGGCATAGACTTTCTCGATTCCGTTGAAAGGGGTCAGCATATTTCAATTGAGCTTAGTAGATAAAGGCAACTACCTAACAATGCAAATTCAAAGAAATAATCTTAATTGAGGTGATCTTGACATGGTTAATTAAGGGATACCTCCTATGGGCAATTTAAGGCAAGGGCTAGATAAGCTAACCCAGCCTGAACTACTCAAGCAATACACACAATGAACAATTCAACTACACCAAATCTTGGGCGTTAAAACGGAGAATAACCTAGCGTGGGAACTAACCTAGATATGAAATTCCAACACGGGCGTCACAACTAGCTTAGGTATACTAAATGATCAATATATAAACCTACTTTAAAGCAGATATAGACTAATAGGATATATTTGGTTAATCAAATTTATAAATGAATTACCAATTCGATTCCCTAAATAGCATTAGATCTAGGTGGCAAAGATTAAAAGCTATATTACTAGGGCAAAAAAATCAGAATATTCAACATTGATATGAATTAAACGGTAACCACATTTATTTGCATAATCATTAATCAAGTATTGAGATCATTCTACACAATTACCACATAAAAACTTAAAAAATCATGATGAACAATTAATCACTAATCAAAGATAGAAGATAGATCACGACATGAGAATCAAAGTAATGGTTAAACAAGCAAACCATAATCAAAAAGCGCTGTGGAGTGATTGGCCCATCAATATTCGACCAGATTTTGTTGAATATTATCCCTATTGTTTTCATATACACGTCGTGAGCTACCTCCGGAAAAGGTAAAAACACATTATGGTTTAGACATATCATTAGACACTTATTGTGCAAAATCATGAAAGATAGCTTTAATTACTACCTTGAAAATTGAAGCTTTATATCCGTGGGATTGAATGTGACTACCAAATATTGTCCCCGATGTAGACGGTTTGAAATTGCAAGCTACTTGTCTTTGCACCCATATTTTTCCCATTATACAACACCTTCACTTTAACCATTAACCTTCTTCTCCTTCCTCCTCCTCCACTTTCACCACCGCACTTTTGCCCGCCAAATCACTATCGATCCCCTGTTCTTCTGCAAAACAAAAATTATTAACCATAAATCAACAATCATGACAGAATCAATTCGGAGATAGAATAAGAAATATTTGTGTTTCTATTTGAAAACTGATGTACTAAAATTATTTGAGGATTTTTTGTGGTGACGGTTTAATTGAGAGAAAAAGGAGTAACATAGTAAGTTGTCAATCCACCAAAACAAATTGAGAAGAAGATAGAAACTAACGGGAATCAGGTTTTGTTCTTTTTAATGCACGTTCACTAAATTTAGACCCATTTGATACTTTTGGACCCATTTCCCGTTTAGATTAAATCATAGTTTCCCCATTTGACAAAAAGTAACTATACTCAAATCAACCAATCTCTACATTAATGGGTCAAAATGTCTACCTCCCTGACACAAACAGATCAAACGCTGTTAGTTTTCCTTCTTTTTTTTTTACATGTGCGCTTCTGCAAATCATAAAAGTTTCTAATTGTTGTATATTAATGTTCTTTTGAATGGATTGTGCAAATCATAAAAGATACCTAATAAAAACAAAGAAGAAGCACAATGAGACAAAATAATACTCCGTAGCAAACTACAATAAAAAAAATCAAATTATTTTGAATGGATTGTTTAAAAGAAATTTTTGACATATGGTGTTTTGTGACTAATATGAACAAAAAGAAACCTGATAAAAGTTGAAGAAACCTGATGCGAACATTATAAGAGAATCTGAAAGCAAAGTCAAATGATTATCAAAACGCATATGAAATAAAAATATCATCAACATCTAATGACAATAAATACATCGACAAAATTGCGTTTTTATTATTATTATTTTCATTATGGCTGCGTTTGATTCAGTTAGGGTCGATTGGTGAATAGGATTTTGCTTTGTGAAGACTGATGGGGTATGGGTTGGGTAAGAAAAGGGAGGTGATTTGTACACCTTTATCCATCCACCACTAAATCATGCATAGCAATGTTGTACTGTGTGCATCACTGGTATAATTTAGTGGTGGATGGCTAAAATAAATGGTGTACAAATCATTTCCCGTAAGAAAAGGTGTGGGGCGAAAAAAGGGGGACTTCCAACATAAGCTTCGCAAGTTTCCTAATTTCCTTATAAGTAGTGTATATTTAAAAACAATTATGCGAAATGCCCAATCTAGACACTCTAAAATTTGAGAATTCACTTTTTAAAGGGGTATTTAATGTCTTTTTCAAGTGCTGTATATTAGATAGTATAGATAGATAGATTAAGCAAGATTAAAGTGCTATTTTATCTTAAGAACAAATTTTTTGACCTTCAATTTGCCCTACAAAAATAGAAACTTGTTTTAGGGGTTTAAAGTTTTAACAAGCCTCTGTTTTAGAAATGAAGGTATTAGTGTATGACATAGTAGGTCCTTCATCTATTTCCTTTTATTTATTTATCAACTTGTTTAAACTTTCCAATAAGTAGATAGCTTTAAGCCTTTAAGGGACCAAACATGTAAAGAATAGTATTGATTTAGTCAATTAAGTAATAAACACACACACAAATATTTAATAATTTGCTACTAGAAAGATATTACAAATTGCAAAGTCTAATCAATAAAGACAATGTACATTCTCGAACTCATTACAAATTTTGCTCGTCAGCTTAATGTTGTCTATTGAGCTCTTGAGGTGCTGTCATTCTTATGGGGTATTTGATCCACATTTCTTACTCAAACCAATAATTGTGTACAGATTATTTGAATATAGATATATCATCTTTATTTTCCATGCTAGTTGTCGAGAATAACAAGAGGTTAAATCTATGGTCATAGAAATAAGCATAGCATAACATGGGCATGTAGCAGGGCTTTCACCCGTGTTTAGGTGAAAAATTGATGCACTTAGCCCAGTTTTAAAAAACATACATACATACTATGGGTATGTTTGGCAAAACTAGCTGTAAGCTGTATGCTGTAAGCTGTTAACTGTAAAGTTGTTAACATGAGCTATAAGCTCTATCTATTTTTTAATAAAAAGTGTTTGGTAAATTAGTTGTTAAATGTAATTATAAGATGTAAAAGGACATAAAAGGACATATTTATAATTGTAAACAAATGTTTGAAGGGTATATCAGTAATTTAGAATTTTAACAGCTCCAAGATTTTAAAAAGCTTCATGAATCAGCTTTTCATTTAAGAGCTATTTGTTTAAAATAAAAGCTAAAAGTTAATATGTCCAAACAGAGCTATTTATTTTAGATGAGATTATTTTTGTAACAAAAAGCTAACAGCTACTCAAAAAGCTCTTACCAAACAGGCCCTATACATAAAATTTGTGGCTGACATAAGGGAAGCAATACAAAGAGAAATACTTTACTCATTTCACCTATATTCTTACACCCTTTTTACCCGTCGTTTTATTTGATGACTTCATCCCCTGTTTCCAGCTTCACGCTCTGTCCGAAGATGGACTTTTCAAAAATCATTCTCTGATGACTTCATATCCTGAAAGAGATCATTTAGCTTGTATTAATACGAATGAACACTATAGAATATATGTTCGTTTATAGTTATCCTTATAAAAACTCAGTGAACTTGATGAAAGTAAATAGTTTGACTCAAAAGTCAAATGTATTCAGATTTGAGGAATTTAACCCAATGTAGATGATGTCAATAGCGGAGGATGTTGTTGATATAAATAAGGCTTAAAAACGTTATCAATATTTCTCAATAACTCTACATTTTGATAATCACAAAATGTAAACTAAATTAAGTCAAGATTATGACGTAAACAAGTATTTAGTAACAAATAGTTACTTCTACAACTAATATCACTTAAGGTATGCATAAACTAAGCATCTTATGCATTACATGATCAAAGGAAGTATTTTCTTAACACAAAACATTTTATAAAATGACATTAACATTTTATATATTTTAGTAAATCATTTTTGGTACTGTTTTATTAAACCACAAAGATATGATTTCAAATTTCCAACCAAAAAGGGCAAAATTTCTCCAGAAAAACCTTCTCCACAAAAAGACAAACAAACCCAACGTTCTGGAGGGGGCGGCCCCCTTAATGATTAAGGGGATCGGCACGCTCCAGAACAGTATTTTTGAGCCCTTTAAATACCGGTTCATTTCACAAATTTTCCTCACCTTTTTGCACAAAAAACTTTCTTATCTCATCTCCATTTCTATCCCAAAATCCTTTGATCATATAATTCATAAGTCTTTGTTTCCAAGTGATCCAAAACTTCATCCACACAAGTGAAAAAAGAAGAACACTCCTCAACATTCATATAATTGTAGTAGTGTTGTGATTAGTTAGTATCATCTTGTAGTAGTGCTAGGTGTGTTGTAAAGTGTTGTGTGAATTAGTTGATTGTAGTTATTAGGTGTGTTGTAAAGTAGTGTAGAAGTTGTGAATTAGTTGTGCATAGAAGAAGGTGTGAAGTAGACGAGTAGAAGAAGTTGTGGAGCTATCGTGAAGAAGTTGTGAAGTAGTGAAGAAGGTGTGAAGAAGTCGTGAGATTAGTTATAGCTATGATTAGAACTCGACATTTAGCTTGGTGTCGTTAATAGGTGTAAGCCAAGGTGTGTAAGGTTTCTCCGCCATAAGGAGTTTGTTGACATAGTGAAGAAAACTCTCGAGTGTGGTACTCGGGGAGTGAAGTAGGGCAAGGAAGGTGTCCTTGTAGCCGAACCACTATAAATTCGCATGTTGTGGTTTGATCTTTCTATTTCTATCTTTATTTCATTTCATTTCAATACTTACATTATTAGATTAGACTTGTTTACATTTGTTGAAACTTGAATTCACGTAAGATCGAATCAAATTTTTAATAAGCTACAAAAGATTTTGAAAATAACTTTAAAAAGACGTAAAACTATTCAACCCCCCCCCCCTTCTAGTTTTCTAGAATTGGTATCAGGAGCCACGTCTAGCAAGATCTTTAAAATATATTGTATTTTAAAACTTGTAACGATCTATGGAATCTGAAAAATATTTAGAAGGGCAATCTATGCAAAGACCACCACTATTTGAAAGTGATGGATTTTTATATTGGAAAAATCGATTCGAAACTTATGTGAAATCAAAAGATTTAGATCTTTGGCATGTTATTACTAATGGTGATTTTTTACCTATTCAAAATAACCCTGAAACAAAGAAAGATGAAATCGTACCTTTTGAAAAACAAAATGATGATTTAAAAAGAAAACTTGCTAAAAATGATGCAGCAAAAATGGTTATTTACAATGCGCTACCACGTAAAGAGTATGAAAGGATCTTTATATGTGAAACCGCAAAAGAAATTTGGAACTCTTTACTAATAACTCACCAAGGTAATAGTCAAGTCAAAGATAATAAAATAGATCTACTTGTTCAACAATATGAGCAATTCACGATTCCGGAAAGGAATCAATTGATAATGCTTTCACTAGATTTAACACTATCATCACAAGTTTAAAAGCACTTGATGAGAATTTTTCTAGTAAGAATTTTGTTAGGAAGTTTCTTAGGGCTCTTCACCCAAAATGGCGAGCTAAAGTGACGGCTATTGAAGAATCAAAGAATTTGTCAACGTTACAACTTGATGAATTAATTGGAAACTTGAAAGTCTACGAAGTAATTATAAAGAAGGACTCCGAAATGGTCAAAGTAAAACGAGAGCAAAGCAAGTCAATCGCCTTGAAAGCTAGAAAGGAATCTAGTAACGAAGATAGCTCATCTTTCGAGAGTGATGATGAAGAATACACATGGCCGTAAGAGATTTCAAGAAATTCTTCAAAAGGCGAGGGAGATTCGTTAGACAACCACACGATGAAAGGAGAGCATCTCAAAAGAATAAAGATGACAAGAATAGCAAGAATGAGAGAAAGTGTTTCAAATGTGGTGATCCAAATCATCTCATTGGAAAATGGCCAATGATATCAAGAGATCAAAATCAAAGAGCATTTATTGGAGGAACTTGGAGTGATAGTGATGAGGAGGAGAAAGAAACGACAAAAGAAGAAAAGTGTCTTATGGCAAAAACATCAAGCGAGGTACGTTCCGAAACCGAATATTTTAGTGATGAGAATTTATCATTAGACGAAAATGATTTAGATAATGAGTATAATAGACTATGCAAATTAGGAAAACAAGTAATAACTAAAAACAAATCACTAAAACATATAAAAACCCAATTAGAAAATGGAATACTGGAACTTAAAATTAAAACACATAAATTAGAAAAAGGCAAAGAAATTATTGAAGAATGTAAATTATGTCAAGAGCTTAAATGTGAAAATAAAATACTTAGAGAAGAAATTTGAAAATAGTATTAACTCACTTAAGAAGATAATAAGTATTCAAAGAATATCCAGAGACAAAACCGGCTTAGGATTTAACCCAATTGAAGCTTCATCTAGTGAAACAAAAAATGTTAAGTTTGAAAGCGAATCTAGTAAACCAACATCCTTAGAAAAACATCCAAAATACATACTCATAAATGATAAGAAAATACCTCTTGCTAGTGATGAAGAAATAAAAACGTTTTATAAACCATCTTTAAAGACCAATGTAGGACCCTATAAACCTAAAACAAGATCTAAAACTCCACCACCTAGGAAACCAAATAATTCTTATCCTAGATCTAAAACACCTCAACCAAGAAGACACCAAAATAAACAAAACTACAACAACCCTAGTAATCAGATGTGGAATTATCAACCAAGTTACAACCCTTGGGGAATACTACCACCTTTCATGCATCGTAGCCAAATGTTGAACATGTTTGGACCAAACAACTTTGGACCAAAGAGGCAATGGGACCAAATAGCTAGATCAACATTCTTTACTACTATCTTGGAATTCTATCACCATAGACTTTTGCAAAGTATATTTATCATATTGAAGATTTAGAAGATTTTTTTTGAAGACCGCCGGGTACGCCATTCTTTCTCTACTCATTTCCATGCGTAGATAATATTTTTTTTTGTTGTTGCTTTGCTTGCGTAGATATAATTTACTTCCTTCTTTTTCTTGAACATATATATATATATATATATATATATATATATATATATATATATATATATATATATATATATACATATGAATGCACATAACCAAGATACGTCATTAGTTGACTTTCTAGAACTCCAGGAAATTGTTCGTTTTCGAACCTTTTCCTTCCCCTCATTGGCCTTTTTGAACTTTGACGTTCAACTCGGAAATCTTTTATGTCCACTATTAGAAGACTCATGATGATGAAGGGATGTGAGTTAAGTGGATCAACATAAAGGAAGAACGCCTTCGCACAAGAATGCTTTGGATGAAACAAACTCCTATCTCCGACAAAAACTCATCTACGTCATCATTTCTCAACTCCACCTAATAACCCACCACTTATTCACACCTACAAATAATCTATATATATATATATATATATATATATATATATATATATATATATATATATATATATATATATATATATATATATACACACACACACATATCCACATATTCCCGAACATCTCTCAAATCCTCCATTAACTTGACACTTTGATCATTTTATCCGAAATTGTTAAAGGTACATTTTAATGAACGAAACATTAATTAAAAATTGTCAAGTACTTCATCATCGTGCCAATAAACTCTTACGTATTTTTTATATATTATACATCTAATTATATACGTATAAATATGTTTGTTCCAGAAACTAAAACCGCGAAAATTAAAAATTTAAAGGGCGGCCCCCTTAAAGATTAAGGGGACCGGCTTGTCTTCGAGCGCGGTCCCCTTAATGTTTAAGGGGGCCGGCCTACTGTAACTTCCAAAATCGTTTTCCATCTTAAATCCTTTCCCAAACACTCCATTTGTTCATATTTTCTCCACTCACCTCTGCTGTGAACGAACCAAAACAACCAAAACCACTAAAATCCTTCAGCAAATCACCAATCCGGGGTTGTTTCGCAAGGGGCAAACACTAACCAAACGTATAGCAACATCTTTTGTAAGTTTTCCAACATACATTTCATCACATTTCATTCAATTTAGTGTCAAATCAATAATTAGGTATTTTATTAAAATTCAGTTTAATCCAAATTTTAGTTAAATTGAAGTTAGGAATTGTATAACCAAATGCTTCCCATAGGATTAGAATGTAGAATTGCAACTGAAACTAAGTCTAACACATCATATTGTCAAAATCTTTAATCTCCCATAAACCCTTGTTAATATCATTCTTCAAAATGCACATTGTTGATATAATTCATAAAAACTAGTTAAAACTTACCACATTGTAATGGTTTAATGTTTTAAACTGTCAAAACATACTTTTCAAATCATTGCAAAAAGTTTCATGAAGACAACATGGGCGTTTGGTTCATGAACAAATCAGACTTATATGAATTTATTTAAAACTTAAAACTAGTTCATTAAACTTACTAACATAATTCGAGTCTATAGAAGTCATCAAGATATATAATCAATATATATATATATTGATGTTTTAGGCGATATTCATCTAGTTAAGGAAGCGTTTGGTTTAACTTGGAAAAAGACATTTTGAAAAACCAAAATTCATATTTTCACTTTTAAAAAAGCTTTATATTAGTCAAACTCCTAAGAGATAGCAAGATATATAACCTAATATATATCTAGCCAAATTTCGAAATGAATTATGATATCTAAAGTGATGTTTTGATAGTATTGATATTATATCGAACCTATTCCACAACTACACTTTGACATCATAAGACACATTTTAAACGAGTTTAAAGTTTAAAAAAAAACAAGGAACATTGTGAAACTACTTCCTAGAATTTTTTTTGGTCGAAGTAGGCTTCCGTTTCACATATATTGCATATAATATATATATATATATATATATATATATATATATATATATATATATATATATATATATATATATATAACATATGCATGTTAGTTGTTTTTGTCTTAATTTTATTTTTGTTGTTATATTGTTTAGGTGAAAATGCCTAAAACCACGGTTGGTGTTGTTTCAAAAACCAAACAATACATTCCTCAAGTTCCCTCTACTCCCGGCATGTCTCCCGCCGTTGCATGTTACTATCGTCCCATTGAAAATAGAAACATTCACGAGGGTAGAATTGTCGATCCATCCTACTATGAATCCGATCAAATCGAACGTATGTTCACCAATATCCATCTTGACTGTCTTTTCAAAATCAACGAACCAATCATTCCTCGCTTTGTCCTCGACTTCTATAGCCAAGTGACGGTGCAAACCGATCCCTATGGCCATCTCCTCATTTCTTTCATGATCCAACATCAATTCATCACTCTTACTCTTGCTCAGTTTGGGCAAATTCTCAGAATCCCATACAACGGCCAAGCCGTATACTCTAATGAATGGGATCTTTCCTCACTTGAACGAAATCGTCCTCAGGATGGTCCATACTATTCTGAGATTCCAAGTCCTGAAGACATTCGTCGACTGCTTGAACTAGAACGTGGTACGACTAGTCGCAGAATCAAGTCGAAGAATGTCGATATTCATGAAAATCAAATTCTTCTCAAAGTGCTATGCCCCGACATGAAAAATTGGGAAGAAATCATTCGCGAGAATGCGTTTGGTACCGGCGGTCACCGTGATCATCTCATGGCTAGCATCGCCTACATGTTGTATTGTGTAGTTGCTGAAGAAAACTACAATTTGGAACACTACCAAGATCTTCGAAATGATTACTATGTTCCTCACTCGACTTTATCGTCATGCCATGGAACACTACCAAGATCTTCGAAATGATTACTATGAGCATATTCATCCCACTTTGAACCAACTCACTCTTGTTCGTACTCGTCGTTCTCGAAGTGACAAAGGAAAATCTCGTGGTCCTTTGTTTTCTATGCCTCGTGGTTCAACATCTCATCGAGGTAATGATGATGATGAGGAGGAAAACACCTCGCGTGTTAGTACCCCATCTCCCACTACCTTTGTTGATGATCTCCCTGATCTTGATTATACCGATTATCAAATTCCTCTTCCTCATGAGCGTACCGATGAACTCCTCTTCACCCGTCAAACGTCCATAATTAACCGACAACAACAAATGCATGAAGAAGTTAGAGGAGGATTTAAGTCCGTAGGAAAGATGTTCAGGAAGATGATGGGCAAGAAGAAGAAATAGTGTTGTTGATGTGATGCTACTTAATAATATTATTGTTCTATTAAACATTTGTATGTTTTATTTGTCCGATTTATTCGGAAATACTTGTGCTCCTTCATGTTTGTCTCTTGAATGTTGCTTAGGCTTTAACTATCATCATGCTTGGACCTTGATTATAACTTTATGCTTAAAGTATGCTTCTTTTGATTTGGCTTATAATATATTAGTTTGCATGCATG
This sequence comes from Artemisia argyi, assembly GCA_030686995.1. Taxonomy (NCBI): domain Eukaryota; kingdom Viridiplantae; phylum Streptophyta; class Magnoliopsida; order Asterales; family Asteraceae; genus Artemisia; species Artemisia argyi. The sequence goes on from CM060701.1 coordinate 230,752,790, forward strand.
ATTTGTTATTTATGCTTATATTTCATCATTCCTAGAGTATATGCTTCAAATAGAGCTTGCTGGAAACACACATTTGAAAAACCACCCATTTTTGCAAATTTTTTGTTTCTGTTCGCCTGGGAAAACACCAGATGGGTGGCCCCCTTAATTTTCCTAGGCGGTCCCCTTAATCATTAAGGGGGCCGGCCTACAATTAAAGGGACCGGCCATCTGGAACTGTATTTACTGTTTTCTTTTTGCATCTTGTGACCTCTTTCTCTAGTATCAGCTACCATTTCTCCTTATAACCCAACTGATTTTAGAATCTCCTTAAACCATTTCAAAAAGATACCTAAATCAACCATTTCCATACTATAAATTCCCTCCAAATAAACAATCTTCATCTAATCATTCATCATCTCTTTCAACCTAAACCATCATGTCTCCACCAAGCACCTCCAATTCTAAGGCCTCAAAGAAACAAAAGATTGTTATCATCCCTCCAAAACAACTCTTCATTGACTTAACTAATGATGACAACACAACTCCATCACCTCCACCTAAATGCTCATCTCCAAGTGCACCTAATGCACCAACCAAAACACCTTCCACTTACCTTCAACTTCCTCAATCAATGACTACATAAACTCACACTTATCATCACCACATCCTACACAAGAACCTCTTTCCACCCATCTTACCATCTCACTTTCACCAATAACACCACTTGATGCTCATATCTCATCTCCACCAATTACACCACCATTCTTTGTCAATCCCGTACCTTGGAGCTTACTTGAAGCTCATGGTGATACTTGCCTTTGTTGCATCCACAACCGAACCATAATCTTTGGTCTTAGAGATGAAATTCAATATATGTTTTCATATATTGAACACTTGCTTACCAACCCACCACCACCACCTCCTCCACCATCCTCACCAATTATTCCACCACCACAATCTTCACCCATTTCTCCACCATCACCATCATGCTCTCCAAATTAAGCATATGCTATGCTTAATAAATAAAGCTTTTACCACCCTTTTGTTTGCAAGCTCTATGAAGCCCATGTACTCTTTGCATGATGGAGTACTATTCTAGTTATTATTTCATCTAGTTGTTATTCTATTTGTAATCTCTTTTGATGCTACATGTATTGTTGTGTCTTTACACAACTTTAGCTTTAATATGTATGCTTCTATTTAATGATGCTTGTTTATCTTGTTGTCACTTTATATATAATTGCATGTATATACTTATGCTTCTAGTATTTTTGTTTTGCAAGCATTCCATAGCTCGTCTCCTTGGTGCCCCCGAACGAGGGGGAGTACACATCAAGGGGGAGTTTTCATCCCGTCAATCTTTCATGATTGAAACTTGTCGGCAAAACCTTTTTGATTCTACAAAAAGGGGGAGAAGTAAATATAAACTCACTAACATACTTGTTTAAAAACTAATTTTTGATTTAATGAGTTTAAGTTTTGTAATCATCAAAAAGGGGGAGATTGTTGATATAAATAATGCTTAAAAACGTTATTAATATTTTTCAATAACTCTATGTTTTGATAATCACAAAATGTAAACTAAATTAAGTCAAGATTATGACGTAAACAAGTATTTTGTAACAAATATTTACTTCTACAACTAATATCACTTAAGGTATGCATAAACTAAGCATCTTATGCATTACATGATCAAAGTAAGTATTTTATTAACACAAAACATTTTATAAAATGACATTAACATTTTATATATTTTAGTAAATCATTTTTGGTATTGTTTTATTAAACCATAAAGATATGATTTCAAATTTCCAACAAAAAAGGGCAAAATTTCTCCAGAAAAACCTTCCCCACAAAAAGACAAACAAACCCAACGTTCTGGAGGGGGCGGCCCCCTTAATGATTAAGGGGACTGGCCCCTAATTAAGGGGACCGGCATGCTCCAGAACAATATTTTTTAGCCCTTTAAATATTGGTTTATTTCACAAATTTTCCTCACCTTTTTGCACTAAAAACTTTCTGATCTCATCTCCATTTCTATCCCAAAATCCTTTGATCATATAATTCGTAAGTCTTTGTTTCCATGTGATCCAAAGCTTCATCCACACAAGTGCAAAAAGAAGAACACTCCTTAACATTCATATAATTGTAGTAGTGTTGTGATTAGTTAGTATCATCTTGTAGTAGTGCTAGATATTTGTAAAGTGTTGTGTGAATTAGTTGATTGTAGTTATTAGGTGTGTTGTAAAGTAGTGTAGAAGTTGTGAATTAGTTGTGCATAGAAGAAGGTGTGAAGTAGACGAGAAGAAGAAGTTGAGGAGCTATCGTGAAGAAGTTGTGAAGTAGTGAAGAAGGTGTGAAGTAGTGAAGAAGTCGTGAGATTAGTTATAGCTACGATTAGAACTCGACATTTAGCTTAGTGTCGTTAATAGGTGTAAGCCAAGGTGTGTAAGGTTTCTCCGCCATAAGGAGTTTGTTGACATAGTGAAGAAAACTCTCGAGTGTGGTACTCGGGGAGTGGAGTAGAGCAAGGAAGGTGTCCTTGTAGCCGAACCACTATAAATTCGCATATTGTGGTTTGATCTTTCTATTTCTATCTTTATTTCATTTCATTTCAATACTTACATTATTATATTAGACTTGCTTACATTTGTTGACACTTGAATTCACGTAAGATCGAATCAAAGTTTTTATAAGCTACAAAAGATTTTGAAAATAACTTTAAAAAGACGTAAAACTATTCAACCCCCCTTCTAGTTTTCCACAGATGTATAGGGCTAGAAGGGGTGCTGCCCCCCCCCCCCCCCCCCCCACTTTTTTACTTACAACTAGCAAACTGTATGGATACAAGAATTTGAAAATATATTTTACATGGCTACATAGAAAAAGTCAAAATAAAAAAGAAACGTGCAAAGTTGTAGTTTTTAAAAATTTTCACTTTTAGTCTCTTCATATTTTGTTTGTTATTGTTTATCTAGTTGAAATAAGTTTTCTTTACAAAAATTTGACTAGACATGAATTTTAAAGCTTTCAAGATTTCAAGAAAATAGTTGTCGATTGGTAGTTTACTAGTTTATGTTATATAAGATTGTTACATTTTTTTCCCGAAAAAATTTGCCCCCCCCCCCCCCCCCCCCCAAATCTATACGGTCAAGCTCCGCCACTGGATGATGTTCATGCAAGTAAAATATTCTATACTATATTAGAACACTTATACAAATTTATGGAACTTATTATATCATGGATCATCTCCAACATAAGGTCTAATCTCATCATATTTATCATAAACACGGTTTGACTTTCTGAAAAAGTCAACTGCGATAAACTGCTTATTGAATGCTTTGATCTTAAAGTAATCGTATTTTTGTATAAAAAGTTTAGTATTAATCTGAAATGAAATCATGAATAACATCACAATTGAAAATAAAGCAAACTCTTTAAGTTAGACTAAAACAATTTAGATTACAAATTAATATAGGTATGGTGCTTTATATGAATTTATATAAACCAAATAGATTTTATGAAGTTGTCCAAGCTTCATAATCATGTTCCAATATTTCGTTAGTACTGAAAAACATTCAGTAACTTCCATTAAAGCCAGTCGAACCCCACTATATTCATTAAGAAAAAAGTTAGAAAAAACTTCCTGTATTTAGTTATTAAAAAATTATTATTCCCAAAATAAGAAGTTAATGTATTTAACTTCTTACAACTAGTATTTTTCAGTTCCATGTACTCATCTATTTTTTTCTTATTAAAACAATAAAACGTATTTGTTTTTTTTTTTTTCGTGGCACCACTTTTTAACATTTCCAAACACTCCACTTGACCTTAACCATCTCTTGTTTAACTTTTGAACCAAACACAACTTTTCTTCTACATAACCATATCAGCCATCATCGACCCTTATGTTTTTTCAACTAATACTTCTATCATCATATCCACTTTAAAATATCAAATCCTTTTCAAAAACAAACAATGGTTAAATAACATATTTCTTGTCACACCATAACATTACCACAACCACAACTAATCACCATGAAATCGGCCTACCTTGACCTCCACTCTTGGTGGGTGATTTAAAGGGTTATGGTGGTTGTTACAAAGGAGGAATTTCCTCCCTGAACTATAAAGATTTTCTTGATGGTGGTGGCAACAGGGGCTGCAATGGTGGTTGTTATGGCTGTTAATGTTGTGTTAAGAAGTGTCTGATGGTGGTAGCTTTTCTTGGGAGGGTGAAAAAACTGTGTTTAAAACTCTCTTTTATAAATCGGTGGTCGAACTACAAAGTAACAAACTTTGTGTTTAAAACTCCTGTGGCTAAAAGTGTGAAAAATGAAAACTTCAATTTTCCATATGGCTCATATTGTTGACCCAAGTAAGATCCGAATCATACATTTGGATATTAAGTATATTCATACATTTGTATGCAGGGGGACCTGGCATAAGTCATGTAACCGAAAATAGAATGCAACTGCTTTTAAAACAATCAATTGAGGTCTCATTTCCCCTTTTTAGACACTGACAGTGATTGATATGAAAAGAATAAGAGTAAAAGCAGAGAAGATAGAAGAATGTTGATAGTATAGTGCATTATATTGCTGCATTAAAGTTGAGCTGAATATATATGTCATTGACATATGATAGGGAACGACGGGTATAACTTTAGTTTTTTTTTGAAAGGCTGACGGGTATAACTTTAGTATATTGTTTGTTTAAGTAGAAGTTAAATTTTATACTTTTGTTACGGTTTTTGGTTTGAATGGTACTCAAATATCTTATCCTCCCACACAATGAAATGAAGTAAATAAAATGACCTTCACGAGTTTGATGTTCAGGTCAAGATACATCTAACGAAATTCACAATTGATAGAATAAATTTTGAAGGATAAGAGTTTGATAAGTTCATAAGACCTGTTAACAGTTTAGAAATACTATCTTAATTTGAATTTTGAACAATTACATATTTGATTTTGACTTTGAGAGTTAAGTTAACCTGGATTATGATCCATAACTATGACATGATCATCAGTGACAGAAAAATGAAAGCTTTCATATCGTTGACAGAAATATTCAATACTCATGTATATGTTACATAAGCTGAGAGTACCAAATAATGAATCAATTAATTGATTAGTATAAAGTATTTTGACCCTTCAAATTTAAGAAAAATTACTGCTCATCAATTCCCTTGACACCAGTATAGTTGTCAAAAGTCAATGATCTGACATTCTGACACAAAACTCAACTTTTTCATGTTAAACAATATCCATCCTAATTTAGAACATATTTATACAAATTGAAACATGGTTATAATAAGTTTATCACTTGAACAATCTACCATGATTATATTCAAACTCGTATCAACAATCTACCATTTTCATCAAGATAGCAGTTTGACTTTCTGAATAAGTCAACTCTGTAAGCTGAACATCATGCATATACTTATTAACTCAAACCTTGAATGTTAGAAGCTTCAAAATCATGTTCCGATATTTTATTAGCACTGAAAAACGTTCATTAACTTCCATAAAAGCCAGTCAAACCCCACCATTTTACTTGTATCTTTACACCATTTTTACCCCTAGTGCCACATTGAACAAGAAGTAATGTCGATTTATATGTTAGCTTCATCCGTTGTTCCCGGCTTCAAATTATGTCACAAAATGGATATTCGCAAATGATTGACAGTGTTTAGTAGCTTTTCTCAGTACCACTAAACACTTTATAATATATGTTGTTCAATAGTTTGACTCAAAAGTCAATATGCAAATCAAAACGTTTCATGAATTTATTTATAATACAAGCATCTTTAATATCATGTCAAGTATCATTACTGTAATAATGAACAGATTTTGACTTTATGAAGAAGTCAAAGCGAGAACATACTATACCTTGATTCAAGAGTATAGAACTAGAATTGCAGACTTGATTCCTTGGACGTGTCTCCTTGTACTTTGATATAAACGGCTAGCTGAAACCAAACTATTAAGGGCGGAGATTAACCTTCAACTTCAGTATGTCATGTAATTGTGTAAACCGAACACAAATAATACCAAAATGCAGTACAAAAGAAAAAAGAAAAAAACCAAAGAAAAACTAATGTATGATAGTTTCTGGTCTAAGTTAGATGTGTGTGTTTTCATCCACTATGAGAAAAAATTACCTCCAGCTTGATCAGCACACGATTATATGATCAGACCCATTAAATAGAATGAATCTTTCTATTCTTCTTAACAAAAGTAACATCAATACGACCAGAAGCTGTTACAGAAAGAACAACTGGTGCACCACCTGCAGACAAGGTGAATCCTCTTGCTTACTGAACCATATATTGATAACCTTTTAAAATAAAGTGTGGAACATCATTTTCATCCGACACAGAAATAATTGCAATCTTCATCAAACATAAGACAATCTATAGAGAAGGGAGAAAGTACCTGTCAAAAAAGTTCTTAATGCAGTGACTTCTTTGGGCCTTTGGAGCTGTTAAAAATCATCACTCGACCACGGTACACGGGACTTCTGCTTTTGGTGCCTATGCTATTCACGGATTTATATGTAGCAGAATGTTTTACCATAAGAGGTTTTTATCTCGGATGTAAAACCACATGACTCAAGAAGCCGTCTAGACCCAAAAATACGCAGACCTTTCATCCTAAAAATACCCTCTGGAAGATGACTAATGCCTGTTCCAGTGATATCCAACTCTTTTAAACATTCTAACCCTCCAATTTGCTCAGGCAATTCTGCAACTTGAATACAATGCGGGAGATGGATATATTTGAGACATTTCATCTCACATATGCTGTTTGGAATATCTCGTAAAAACACACACTCTGTTAGGATTAGCTTCTCTAAACATTGTAATTGACCAAGATATTGAATTAATTAAACATGTACAAGATCAATCTCATGTAATCATATATCAAGAACATGAAAGTAGACTTACTTGATGATAGAACCGACTGAGGATTACGATTAGATGATGAAGCCATAGCGTTAGGGTTAGTCGATTCCGATAGTAATGTCACCAATCCGATGGAGGGATTAATCTCACAAGTTATGGTGTTTGATTGAGAGAGTTTTGTTATGTGACAAGATACAGGAAAATGACCACTTCCCAGGGATTTATTGTTATGATAGTTATTTCCATCAAATAACTGTCAATTGTTAGTTAGGGTAGATAATGTCATTAAGGCATACTTTAGGGTCTAAATGGTCTAAGGCCACATGTGAAGGGATTAATTCTAACATTCTCCCACTTGGCCGTAAGACCATTTATTCATATGTACATAAACCTGAAAAATTATATTGGCCAATTACAAGTTTATGTGAATTACCATAATTTCATAATAGCACCAAAGCAAAAAGATACAGCCTAACGTGTCGCGTTTGACACGGGACCCCCATCAATTATACTAATGGTACTAATCTGAAATATATGATTTCATTAAGCCAAAATGACAAAAAAGTAATGTGGTACAAATACGTCTGTCTATAATGAAACATAAGTGTACACAATTAAAATAAATACAGACAAACTAGACATTATAGTGAAGGATATTATCTTAAAGCGCTTGTTTTGAAGTTAAACATAATCATGAAATAGTTCATTAACTACAACACATTATGTAAGGTCTTGACGTAAACCCATTCTAGCAACATGGCCTTGAAATACTTTCGGTGGTAGACCTTTAGTTAGCGGATCCGCAAGCATTTCATGAGTTCTAATGTGCTCGATACATATACGTTGTTCCTCCACTCTTTCCCGTACAAATAGGTACTTTGTATCGAGGTATAAACCAGCTCCAGTTGAACTATTACTGTTCGAGAAGCTCACGGCTGCGTTATTATCGCAATAAATCTTTAATGGCCTTGAGATAGAGTTAACAATTTTGAGTCCAGTGATCAAATTTCTCAACAACATTGCATGGCATGTCGCATTATAAACTGAAACATACTCAGCCATCATTGTTGAGGTCGTCGTTTGCACTTGTTTTTGACTCTTCCAAGAAATAGGCCCACCTGACAGCATGAAAATATATCCCAAAGTTGACCTACTAGAGTCTTTGCATTTCGCAAAGTCTGAATCCGAGTATCCAATAACTTCAAGATTGTCGGATCTAGTGTAAGTTAATTTGTACTCCTTTGTTCCTTGTAGATATCGCAATACTTTCTTAGCAGCTTTCCAGTGATGTAGGCCAGGATTAGATTGAAACCTGCCTAACATGCCACATATAAAAGCGATATCTGGTCGAGTACAAACTTGAGCATACGTTAAGCTTCCTACTACGGAAGCATAAGGAATTCGCTTCATTTCCTCATGTTCAACCTCAGTTTTCGGACATTGATGAGACCCGAAAACATCACCCTTAATTACGGGAGCTACCGTAGGAGAGCAATGTTGCATATTGAACCTATTGAGTACGCGTTCAATATATGCCTTTTGGGACAATCCTAATGTCCCATTGGCTCGATCTCGATGAATTTCAATTCCAATTACATACGAAGCTTCACCAAGATCTTTCATGTCAAAGTTTCTAGAAAGAAAACGTTTTGACTCATGCAACAAGTCAATATTATTACTTGCTAAAAGGATATCATCAACATAAAGCACAAGTATAATAAAGTTGCTCCCACTCATCTTGAGGTATACACACTGATCTACCAGATTCTTGATGAAGTCGTGTTTCTTCATTACTTCATCAAATTTTAAATACCATTGACGGGATGCTTGCTTAAGCCCATAAATTGATTTCTTAAGTTTACAAACTAAATGTTCTTGGCCTTTAGATTTAAAACCTTGCGGTTGGGCCATGAACACATCTTCATGTAAATCTCCATTAAGAAATGCCGTTTTGACGTCCATTTGATGTAACTCCAAGTCAAAATGAGCTACAAGTGCCATTACGATCCTTAGGGAATCTTTTCTCGATACTGGAGAAAATGTTTCTTTATAATCAATGCCCTCTTTTTGAGTATACCCTTTTGCAACCAAACGAGCTTTGTATCGCTCGATATTTCCATTTGGGTCAAGTTTGGTCTTAAAGACCCACTTGCATCCAACGGGTTTTGCACCCTTTGGTAATTCAGCAAGTTCCCAAACGTTGTTTTTGCTCATTGAGTTTAGCTCATCATTCATTGCTTCCCTCCAATGAGCTGATTGGTCACAATTAATGGCATCCTCATATGATTCAGGGTCATTGCATTTCCCTAAGTCAAAATCAGCCTCATTCAAATAGGTATAGTAATCGTCAAAGTTTGTGGGCTGCCTATGTCGTTGTGACCTACGCAACGGTTGTTGAGTTTCTTGTGGTTCAACATTAATTTCGTGGTTAGGTTCATTTTCCTCGACATTATTTTGTTGATCTTGAGCAATTAAGTGATCATTCGAGGTTTCAAGTGGCGTGTTAATCGAGATGGGCACATGAATTATTGGTGTCTCATCTCGAGCCTCTTGAAGTTCAATTCTTCTAAATGAACCGCTCCCACTGTTGTTAGCATTTTCAAGAAACTCTGCGTGGCGTGTCTCAACAATTCTGGTACTATGAGAGGGGCAATAAAATCGGTAACCCTTTGATCGTTCTGGGTACCCAATGAAGAAGCAACTAATGGTTTTCAAGTCCAGTTTTCGTGATTGAGGATTGTATAACTTAGCTTCGGCTGGACATCCCCAAACCCGTAATTATCGTAAGCTGGGTTTTCTTCCCGTCCAAATTTCATATGGTGTTTTTGGAACAGATTTTGAGGGAACTCTGTTAAGGATGTGGACAGCCGTTTTCAATGCCTCGGTCCAAAGAAATTCGGGAAGATTTGAATTTGCCAACATACTACGAACCATGTCCATAAGGGTGCGATTTCTCCTCTCAGCTACACCATTTTGCTGAGGGGTACCCGGCATGGTATATTGGTTAATAATCCCATGATCTTTGCAAAAGTCAAAGAAAGATCCAGGAGCTTGACCAACATCTGTATGTCTGCCATAATATTCACCTCCCCTATCCGATCTCACCACTTTAATTTTTCGGTCAAGTTGATTTTCAACTTCCGCTTTAAATGTTTTAAACATTTCAAGTGATTCGGATTTTTCATTAATTAAGAACAGGTACATGTAACGTGAGTAATCGTCAATGAAGTTAATGAATGATTTATGACCACCAATGCCTGAAGGAAAAGGTCCACATATATCAGTATGGATTAGTTCTAATAATCCGGTACTTCGTGTGGAACCTTTCTTATTTCCTTTGGTCATTTTTCCCTTTATGCATTCTACACATTTTTCAAAATCAGAGAAATCAAGATGGGGTAAAACTTCATCTTTCACAAGTCTAGTCATTCTGTCTCGTGAAATATGGCCTAAACGTTGGTGCCATAACATTGATGAAGTTTCTTGATCTTGTTTTCTCTTATTTTGATTCACATTCTCATTAACGTTAAATGATAATAGAGATTCCGAAAATTGATTATCTAAACATAACTTGAAGAGGTTTCCCTCTAGACAACCATATCCAACAACACGGGAATTTAAACTAATATATACTTTATTGTATCCAAACGTAAATATAAAATCATCAATAATTAGTTTAGATACAGATATTAAGTTTCGAGTCATGCTCGGTACATAAAGAGTGCCATAAAGATTTAAACAAAAGCCACCCTCCAATATTAATGAAAGAGTCCTCAATAGACTTGATGAGCTGCTTGTCGATCGTTTTCCCTTTTTCAATTTTCTTATCATCCTTGTAAGTTTGAATCCCTCGTTGCTCAAGAGCTTTATAAAGATGACTAACAAAGTTGTTACGAGTTTCACCTCTAAAGCTTAAAAAGACATCATACTTGATGCTCTTTTGAGTGGATGAAGTTGAAGCCATTGAAGTTACTGTTGAAGGATTGTATGAACAGCTAGATGAGATGAATAACCTTTAATTTCCAGAGCAATGATCAACAAGCCAATCCTAATGTGAAGGCAACTATGTTTTTGTGGAAATAAAATTTGGAATAACATGGAGACATAAAAACCACTTATTTGGTCAAATGAAATAATGTTTCATATTCAAACAAAAGTTGCAATTTTTATCCTCGTATTGTTGAGATTAGCAAATATGATTAAATAGCTAAATCTTAGCAATTCATTTTTTATCACAAAATTAAAACTCATTTTTAAAAAAGAAAATATCTCAAAAACGATTTATGGTTATGAGAAAAAACACGCTGCTTTTTATCAAGGTCTATATAATGACTTGTTTAAAGATTATTTGTTATAGCAGAAATTTAAGCTATATGAAAAGAAATTGCCAGAAAAATGATATAATCGTCGAACAATGGTGGTTTGATTTATGAGTCATGAATTTTTGGATGGTAAAATGGTTAGTATCGTATTGTTTTACTAGAAGTTTCGAGAGAGAAAATGCGATTGAGGCTTTCAAGGAGCCTGTTTGAAGAAAAAAAATAAAAAGCTTTCAAGGAGTATGATGATGACACTTTTTAAAACAAGAAAGGGTACAAACATCATTTTACGTTAATATTCTGTGTAGCAATAAAAGTTGTCCGTGTAATATCAATTCCCTAGGGCATGTTTGGTATGGTGAAATTCAGAGAAATGAAATGAAGCGCATAAATCAAATTCACAGAAATGAATTCCACATAAATTCAGTAAAAATTCTTGTGTTTGGTAACACCAGATAATTGACTTAAGAAATCAGTAAAAATTATTACTATTATTATTATTATTATTATTATTATTATTATTATTATTATTATTATTATTATTATTATTATTATTATTATTATTATTATTATTATTATTATTATTATTATTATTTTATTATATATTATTATTATTATTATTATTTTATTATAACGTCATTTTTCATTAAAAACACATAAATTACATGAAATTGGAGGGGAGTCTAGACACGATCTGAGCTCCCACTCCCTTTTGAATACAGAAACTAACTCGATGAAAAATAAAAACGCCACTTTTGGTGTTATTAGAGTGGCTGCTGGCAATAGAACTGATACGAGAAAGTGTATTCAAAGCTTCCACCTCAAGTTCCCCAAGTGTAGAAAAAGCAAAAGGGACGAACTTGTATCTATTGTCTTCACACTTGGACACATACTTCCTCCTTTTCTTTTCCACAACGTTACTCAAAGCTACCCCGAGGGCCCATGACGTCACACCAGTTCCAATAAACGGAGAGACCCCCGTCACATCCAAGCATGCATCCTTACCCTGGATCCAGTTGAATAGTAGCACATCTGCAGGACGTAGTTCTCTCCCTTCCTCAGAAAGAAACCCCATTAGAGCCTCCTTGCGCACCATGATCCCTGCCTTAGAGCATATATCAACCAGGATATCACGCACCAGATTATGCCTGAACTTAACCCCCACTTAGCTAGAACAGTGGACCGCGTGATCCCCCCATTGGTCCATGCGGTGTACGTTGCAACTCGGGCATAGGCTACCTTCAGAGAACATAGGAATCGCGAGCCTGTAGCATAACATGGACCGAAATTGGCGATGATTCATCTTCTGTCCCAAACCGTCGATAGGGATGGTGAAAAGAAAATCCTGCGCATGTGGAGCGCGAATACCACTGAGGATAGCCACCTGCCTCGGGCTTAGCGAGTACTTGGAAACAAGGTCTTTCTCAATGACACCGAAATAACACTTTGCCAAGGTTTTCATCATTTGGGGGGCAGGAGCGCCCCCGGTGACAGTGAGTAAGTCGGTGTTACAGGTAGCGTTAAAAATATCCGAAGCACGCTGGAATGAAGGGCCATGTGCAACAATACCCGTTTTGGTAAGTATCTTATCCTGTAAGTCGCTCGTTTGCATCCGAGAAGCGAGATAAGCATATTGGATGATATCCCCCGCTGACAGAATGCCAAGACCACCAAGCTTATTGGAAGAGTGGAAAGCCGCCACTGCCAATCACCAAACCCCGGCCCTGAGGCAGTCACAATCTTCTCCAAAGAGGCACGTAACGTCCGATCGAACTAAGCTTGGGCCTCTGATAAGTACAAGGGGGAGCATGTTCTCAAAGCATAAGATAATTTCGAAACTCCTGCACAATTACGCAACAAGAGAAGCTCACATTGTGGATCATCGAGTTTATTTATTGCCTCGATTAAATGTATGGTTTTGGAGACCCTTTTGGAAGCCAAATCCCGACAGTAACCTTCGTCCAAACTAACAGACCCGCCAAGAAGTTTGACACCATTGAGCGGACGGGCGATTATTACAGGAAACACGCCTTCCACTCTGTTCTAGGGTCCTTGACAGGCCAGAAAAGTTCGGTCTTGTCAACATTTAAAAACAAACCACGAGCGGGCCCCTCTGTCCTGATGATGTCGAGTGCCTTGGCGACCATGAGGGTATCTCCAACAATAGTACCATCGTCGAGATACCAAGCCTAAAGAGTAAGCTCACAAGACTGAGTGATAGCATGAATCAAAGGGTGCAGAGCTAGGGCAAACAACAAAGGGCCCAAAGGATCACCTTGTTGGACACCCTGACATGACCGAAGGATAGAGTCCTCATAATAGAGCCTAGCCGGGCGCGCATAACAAAACTCAACCCATGGGGCAATAGAAGGGCATCGCCGCCTAGCTTCCTGAAGTAAGACATTCCTGTCGACAAGATTGAAGGCATTCGTAAAATCGACTAAAAGCATGGAGAGTCCAACTTCATGGCCCTTAGACTCAAGAAGCCTATTTACAGAGTGGAGGACAGCCTCGCACCCCCCAGGGACTCCAACCCCAAATTGAAAATCCTGTGAGTACGAGTTTATGGGGTTACCAACCGAAGAGGAGGAAACTTTGGACACAAGCCTATGCCAAACAGTACCAACCGCAATAGGCCGTATACCCCCACCAGGCTTGACTAAATGAGTTAAGGGGGCACTAGCGATATATTCCCCCAGTTGACTAGGGCACTTTCCGCTGAGAAACAGGTTAACAACTCCAGTAATGAACCAAAGCACGTCATCAGCTATAGCGGACGCCGCCCCTCCCAAAATATCCATCAAATGTTGTGCTCGGAGTCCGTCACGACCACATGACGTCCCTTTGGGGAAACTGCGAATCCTGTTAAGCACCAGGTCCTTGTCAACTGAAAGGGCATCCTCCTCAAATGAAGAGGACGGGGTCGGCGGGGGGGGGGGGGGGGGGGGGGGGCATAAGGGTGTTTGGCCTCGAGTGCCATAAGAGTGTCAGGTGTGGATGGGGCGATGCTAGAAGACGTGAACACCTTAATAGCAGCAGTAAAATGCCCGTCCCCAAGTTTACGCTTGCGCTAACCCAGATTGACCCCGTATTGATCCTTAAGTTTCGTCACCCCTTTGACAGATGGAGGCACTTCGGCTAACCGATCCAACACCAGACCAAACCTGTCTATAGGATCCCTCCATCTGAGAATAGCAAGTGAAATATTGTCGAACTGGCATCGTTCTCTCTCACCAGAACGTCGTTGACCTCTGTTGGTAGGCACAAAAGTGGACAGCACACAAGATGGAAAAATAAGGAGTTGCACCCATGCAGATAAGTCCCCTGGACTCAAAATTACCTTATCCAAAGCACCACGAAAAAGCTTAGCAAAACCAAGTCGCGCCCTGGGGGGGATACATTTGACCGTATGTAGCTTCTTTGAGAAAACCCGATCGAGGAGGTTGACGTCGTAAGTGGAAGCAGCTCCCTCAAACCCATTATCAACAGTGAGGATTCCGTCTGACTCACCAGCGACACTCTCATCGACTATATTCAGGGTCGGCCTCAAGGGTACAGGAATACCGTAGATTGCTACTTCGTCAAAACGAGGTGCCGGAACCATAACGCCACCATCATGTTTGCAATTCTTAATAAAGGTGTGGGTGCAAAAACACTGCCCACAGAGCCAAATGCCCGCATGATGAAGTGCCTGGTCAAGAGCATAGAATAAGGAGCAGTCACTCGCAATCCGTGTTTTGTGTGAAGCCTTCAAAGCATCCGTCTTAAAATGACGAGTGCCAAGGTGGTCAATAAAATATTTTTTACTGAACCCCTTCTCGTTTCCACCACTGCACCACTCATGTCCTTGTAACGGGCATGATATCCGAAATGCGCCAAGGCAAGCCATGAAATGGAATAACCCGTTTTGTCAAAGCAATATCAAACCCAAAGGACCAATATGTAAAATTGGTTTCCACTCAATATGTAAAGGAAATGAATTCCTTGATTTTGTATATAAATCAACTCTTTAAGAATTGCAAATCTTCACTCTTTTATTTCTTAGGCTACCAAATAATGGAAATGAATTCATTTCCAATTCCTTGATCTCATTTCCCCCAACCAAACATGCCCTTAAAAGAGCATGCGTTAAAGCCAAGTGGGTGAAATCTTCACATTTTTGCGTTAAAGCCAAGTTAACCACACCGGGTATCCACGTTAAAGGCCAAGTGAAGGTGATGCGTTAAAGCTTTAACGCTACGTGAAAGTGTGTTTTTTGTGAGTTAAGCTTTAACTTCCCAACCATGTGGTGAGTTAAGCTTTAACTCAGTTTTTTTTTTTTTTTTTTTTTTTTTTTTTTAAGGTTAAGATGTTAAAACTAATGTGACGCAGACGTGCCACTACGTTAAGGTTTAACTCAAGTGATGATACCCAATGCTTATGCAATCATTTTGTTATTTGTTAAATGTTGATAGCTATTTAGGTACTGTATTTTTCTATTTGCCAAATGTATAATGGTACAATATGACAAACCGTATGTCAATCTACCCTTAGTAGCTTACTAAATCTGTATTTTCTACTAGTAATTTTTATTCATCACAAGTTTAAACACCAAACACTAAGCTACTCAAGATAAGTTATGATATCTAGTGATGGAATTAGTGAGCCCCACAGTCTTTTACAAGACATCGATGAAATTTTAATTTGTGGTGTTAACTTTTGTTAAAAAATCTCAAAATTTTCTTTAGTTGCATTCAGACAAAAAAAAAATGTATTTCTAAAACTTGCATAGATGATCTCTTAGTAAGTGAAAAATAGACTCAATTTATGTTAAACTCAATCTTTTCATTAAAGTCGCAATTTTTGTTTAAATTTTTTTTCTTAAATGAAGAGTATAATTTTTAAACCGATTACTTTTAATCCTGATTCCGCTACTAATGATAACCGTTAGTCAAGATTAGCTACTATAATTTCTTTTCGTATAAACAACCACAACTAAACCGAAACATGACTACTCTCGTTAAGTCAACAGCATGCATGTTTAGGTTTACTTAATTCACTCATGCAATGATGAAGAGACATAGTGTATTATTATCATTTAAGAATTGCTATAAAAGTAAATATAAAAAAGCAACATAAAACAATAGATCGTATAAAAGCAAGCATACATAACGTAAATGGTGATCTGTATATATGTAAAATAACATTTATAAAAGATTACCTGTGAGATTTGCTTTCTTTATGATCCTCTCCTTTGCAAAAACAAGTGTTCAAACTTTGATTGATATGTATGAAAGTTGTGAAGAAAAACGAGTTTAAGAGACAGCATATTTATATAAATTTAATACTATTATCTTTTATATCCATTCAAATTTGATGCTCTTTCAAAGGACCACACGTTTTAAATTTATGTTACGCCAAAAGTCTTTAGTCCAAAGCTTTAATTATTATGAGAAAAAACTTGAGGCGGGACTACAGGTGCTGGAAAAGCAGGAGTTGTTTGGCAAGAGAAGTCTAGGTAAGCTCGATTTTTGTGAGAATTGTGTTCTGGGAAAGTCACATCGAGTCAGTTTTGGTGTAGGAAGGCATACTACTCAGGGAGTGATAGACTATGTTCATTCAGACTTATGGGGTCCGTCTCAGGTGGAATCATTGGGAGGTAAGAGGTACTTCTTATCTATTGTTGATAATTATTCAAGGAGGGTATGGGTTTATATTCTCAGGTTCAAATACGAAGCATTTGGAAAGTTTAAAGAGTGGAAGCAGTTAGTAGAGAATCAGACTGGGAGGACGGTTAAGAAGCTGAGGACAGATAATGGTCTTGAGTTCTGTAACCGGGAGTTTGAACAGCTATGTAATGAGAGTGGGATTGCTAGACATTTGACAGTTGCCGGGATGCCTCAGCAGAATGGATTAGCAGAATGGATGAATAGAACTCTCATGGATAAGGTTCGCTGTTTATTAATTCAGTTTGGATTGCCCAAGACCTTCTGGGCTGAAGCGACATGTACGGCCGCATATCTTATGAATAGGTCACCATCGACAGCGATTGAGAAAAAGACTCCTATGGAAATGTGGTCGGGACATCCAAGTGATTATGGGATGTTGAGGATTTTCGGTTGTGTCGCATATTCACACGTTAAACAAGGTAAGCTCGAGCCGAGAGTGGTAAAATGCGTTCTTTTGGGGTATCCTGAAGGTGTGAAGGGGTATAGGCTATATAGGCTTGATAATGAATCACCTAAAATGGTCACTAGCAGGAACGTGGTCTTCAATGAAAGTGTCATGTATAAAGACACGTTGAAGGATTCTGGTGTAGGTACTGATAAGTCTGTTGAGGAATTACAAGTTGAGGTGAAACTGCAGAGGTTAAATAATCATTCGCTTGAGGAAGATCTGATTGATTGTCAGGAAGATGGCGATGATGAAGATGCAGGGGATCAGGATCATGATCAAACACCGGATCTCACAGATTATCAGTTGGTTCGGGATAGAGAGCCAAGGACAAGAATGAAACCTTTGAGGTTTCGAGATGAAATTAATATGGCTGCTTACGCGTTTGCTGCAGTAGAGGAAGAAGATACTCATGAACCATTGACATACCAGGAGGCAGTTACTTGTAAAGATAAATCTAAGTGGAAAGCTGCTATGGATGAAGAGGTGGATTCTCTGAAGAAGAATGAGACCTATGAGTTAGTGGATCATCCAGCTGGGCAAAAGCTGGTGTGCTGCAAATGGCTGTTCAAAATAAAGGAAGGGATTGAAGGTGTTCAAAAGCCTAGGCACAAGGCGAGGTTGGTGGCTCGTGGATTCACTCAAAGGGTGGGTATTGACTATAATGAAGTATTTTCTCTCGTAGTTCGACACACATCTATTCGGGTTATACTTGCATTGACTGCGTGTAGAGATTATGAGCTAGAGAAGCTTGATGTAAAGACGGCATTTTTACATGGGAATCTTGAAGAAGTGATCTACATGAGGTAGCCACCGGGTTATGAACAAGGTAACAAGGTATGTTTGTTAAAGAAATCCCTTTATGGTTTGAAGCAGTTACCTAGGCAATGGTATAAGAGGTTTGATGAGTACATGCTGAGCAACGGGTTCAAGCATAGCAGTTACGACAGCTGCGTATATTATAGGAGTTATGCACTAGGTGAGTATATCTATCTACTGTTATATGTAGACGATATGCTGATTGCTTGTAAAAGCAAGGCTGAGATTGGGTCTATCAAGTCTTTGCTTAAAAAGGAGTTTGACATGAAAGAGCTCGGGGAAGCAAAGAAGATTCTTGGTATGGAGATCATCAGGGATCGGAGTCACAAGATTCTGAGGGTGTCACAATCCGGGGTACGTTTCTAAGATTTTAAATAATTATAGAATAGACAATGGGAAATCGGTTAAGATGCCATTGGGTAGGCACTTCAAGCTGTCGTTGAAGGATCGTCCGGTTAGGGATTGTGATGTTGAAAGGATGAGTAGGGTGCCATATGCAAATGCGGTTGGGAGCTTAATGTACTTGATGGTGTGCACGAGGCCAGACATAGCGTATGTGGTAAGTGTTGTTAGAAGATATTTGGCGAATCCAGGTAAAAAGCATTGGGAAGCAGTGAAGTGGATTTTGAAATATTTGCGGGGTACTGCAAACGTGGGTTTGGTGTATGGGACAGATCGTAGCAACCATGTGGACGTAACAGGTTTTGTTGATTCAGACTACGCTAAGGATCCGGATAAAGGTAGGTCAATCACAGGTTACGCGTTTCTAGTACAAGGATGTGTTGTAAGCTGGAAGGCAATGCTACAACACGTGGTGGCTCTTTCAACTATAGAGGCAGAGTATATGGCCCTTACGGAGGCTGTGAAGGAAGCTATTTGGCTAAGGGGACTCTTGGAAGAGTTGGGCATAGAGCTTAACACTGTGGAAGTTAATTGTGATAATCAGGGCGCGATTCACTTATCGCGGAATCATGCTTTTCATGAAAGGACTAAGCACATCAATGTGCGTTATCACTTTATCAGAGAGTTCTTAGAAGCAAAGACGGTTGAAGTTCTGAAGGTGGGTACTAAACACAATGTTGCGGATGCCTTGACGAAGGTGGTACCTAGATGGAAGTTACAACACTGCTTGGAGTTGCTGAGTGTCGGTATAGGCTAATATAAAGCCTAAGGTGGAAATTGTTATATTTAGTCTTTGTTTAGCCTATATCAACGTCTAGGGTGTTAAGTGTCGGTTTTGTTATTCCTAGTCAAGTAAGAGTTGGTTTGGTTGGCTTGTGTCCCAAGCCCAACCCGTGTCTTTGTTTACAGCCGACTTTCTAAGAGTCGGTGTTTCCTCCCCCCTCATCTCTATAAAAGGAAGTGAGGGGGGGAGGGGTTTGTTACGCATTCTTTCATACTTAATCTAACAATCAATTAAGGGTACTTACTTGTGCATCGTTCTTCTTTTCTGTCGATATATATAAACTGCTGGTGTGTGGTTGCTTCAAGATCGTAGTCATTCCGTGCTAGTAACTAGGATTGTTGATCGACAATATCAACACTTATTTCACCCATATGTCCCATTTTATGTACTCATTACACAATGATGACAAAGTCAATTAAAAGCATCCTGTAATTACCATTTGTCATAGAATAATAAATAAGTTGTATTTGTTGTTTTCACCTAAAATAGACATCAATATCAAAATTAATAAAATAACAGACTTTTATTAAAGTAGAGTAACGGCATACCCAATATAAACACGCATAACCTCTGGAGTGTTTAGAACTTTACCGAGAGACCACATAAGAGCTCCATAAACCCTCATCAGCTACAATACACAAAAACCACTCATAAGCTAAGAAAATGGCAAGTCACTTGAACCCAAACAAACCGAGATCAGAATAGGATATCTTGTACTGGTAGTGTTACGTTTACCCCATCCAACTTATTGTCCATATTTTTCTTATTACAATCATTCGGAAGGTATTATGAACTGACAATACACTTGGAGTGACTTCACCCGTTTCCTATTTAGCTAGCTTCTTTTATTTTACTCATTCAGATGGTACATGTAAAAGTAACCCGAAACACATTCTAAAGTAAATGATTTGAATAGCCTCGTCTAACAAACATTTAGGGTAAATGCAATATTTCATACCTGTTGGGTATCAACTTGATCAGCCTTGTTCAAGACCACGCGTATTTTATAATCATTTCCTCTTAGGGATGATATGACACGTTTTAACTCATCACTTATATCAAGTTTATGAGGATCAAAGAGAAGCAAGATTAGATCACACTTTGCAGCAAACCAGGATGTCACACCTGTGAAGTCATAGCTTCTTTGTGTTCTTTGCTTTTCGCCTGACAATACTCCAGGAGTGTCCACAAATGTAATATGCTCCAGCAACTTTAAATAAGAAAGCACAGCATACAATTAGCATCAAAGAAAATCGTGATATATCTAAGACATATAAGTTTTGAGGAAATCACATATCCAACTCTTTGTTAAAGGAATCAGTTACAAAAGGTACCAATTTCTCATGTTTGTCTCAAAATTCTCAAAACATGATTTATTTTTACACATTTTCTGAGTTATTTCACAAACTTAAATAAGAGTTCCAAAAATTCTCAACAGTTCAAAAAATAAAAATGAGGTAAATTCATTCATCAAATAAACTGTATGCAAGATTTCACACATATTAAACTTCTACAAGCCCAAATGAAAGGTAACAGATTTAAATAAAACATAATAATTAACCATTGTTTCAAAAGATGAATGAGCCTCAAGGCCAGGAGGTAGAACCTGCTTCAGAACATGTTCTGTAACAGTCATTTATATGTACCTTGTAAAATAGATCTTTTTGCGCAAGGAATTGACAACCAAATAAAGGTAAAACTTGTCATGCCTTCTTAATTGTTCTAAATAAGTAGTTTTATAACTATAAAAACGAAGCAACCACTTCGAATAGTTCAAACAGGAAAAGAAGACATGGTAGTCCGTCTTCGTGGCCTCCAAGAATTTTAGACCATCATACAAATATATCGCAACTCATAAATCAATAATAAATAATATATAGCCTTAATATGACAACCTTGAGAAATTATCAAGTACAAACCTGAAATCCAAAATTATAGTGTAGAAAGTCAAGAACATCAACACTCCTAGTAGCGGGTATTGGAAAAGTACCAGGCAGCTTAGGAGGACCTCTAAAGTACTTCAATGATGACTATGGCAGCGCGGACCTGAGCATATATTCATAGGTTCTTCGATACTAATAGGGAAATAATAAACATAGCGAGAAGTGCAAAAAGTGAAAACCATGATATAAAAAGAAAAGTTTAAAACGCATTCACCTCAGGTAACAAAAGTATTATAACTTTAATCCGTTACAAAATATATTACAACAACCAAATCTGCAGAGCACATGAATGTGATTTTAATCAAACCAAATCCCTCAATTTGTTTGGAAAAAACTATATTATAACCTTAATCCATGCACGATTCGATGAGTATATATAAATCGAATGCGTAGAACACAAATTATAAAAACTAATTCATGAATGCGATTTCCCCCCAATTTTTTTCTAGGGTTTTGCTACAACACAATTAAATTGAACATAATCAAAGCAAAATATATTATAAATTGAATCAAAATAAAGTGGCTATAACATGTTATTTAAATGGAAATCCTAAAAAAATGGAATTAGGTGGTACTTACCAATTGTTCGGTGTCGACATCATAAAATTCACTTGCATAGTCATATAACGATTCTGTTGTGTTTGGTGATTTTGAATAGTTCATAGTCATAGAACGAAATCAATTCCTTAACTGGTTTTTTTAATTGATAATGGTAATTGAAACTGTTTTGGAGGTGTTTGCGTGGGGTGAAGGTATAATAAAAGAGAAATATGCTTTTGAAAATCGGATTAGAATAAAAAATTGATTCATCTTCCTAATTTCCAGGGTTTCTTGTTTACAGGATTGATTTCAAAAATTTCGATAATCTTTCTATTAGCAGTGAAGTTTCCACGTGTAGTTTTCTAGGAATTTTGGTAGAGTTTTTGCTTCTAAAAATAGCAATCACACTTGTGCTATATATAGGATGAGATATATATATATATCAGCTGCCATTTGATATACGTTATCCGATTACATCGGCCCAATTCTAGATAGAATTTTACTTTTTTTGCTCTCTCTCTCTCTTTTTTTTTTTTTTTTTTTTTTTTTTTTAACAATTCTTTGTATTATATGAAATCATCAAAACGAGTTGAGCTTTAACAAAAAAACGAGTAGAGCTTTTAACGAGCTACTCGAGCTCGTGCTCGTTTAGCTCGAGTCTATCTTGATAATTTACAAGCTCGAGTGGAGCTCAAACAAATTGTAGAGCTCGATTAATTTCACGAGCCGAACTTTTAAAACTAGCATTTAGCTCTGCTTGTTCGAAAGCTTATTTAATTATTTGAGCCAAAATAGCCAAACGAGCTACTTGAACTAAACGAGCCGAACGAGCGAACCAAGCCACATATATAGTTTCAAGATATTTTGATTGTAAAATTTTAGTTACTATTAGTATTATAGGTTAAATATAAAACCAAAACTAATATATGTTAACCTCCACACTTCCTTCGTAAATATAAAACCAAAACTAATACTTATATGTTAACCTCCACACTTCCTTCATCGGGCGATGTGGGATAAATTCCTATTTCCATTTTTATATTTTAAGTGTGTTACTTTCAGACAAGATATCTCATTCATATTACCTCTATTTTGGACACACTTTAGCTCGTTGCGAAGTCCTCTCAAAGGAGAATGTAAACCTACTAACCAATGCAAATATGTATAACATAAACATATATTAAATAGTGTCCAAAGTTTTCAAATCATCATTTTGCAAAACATTTTCCAGCAATTTCTTCGAGCCGAATTCAAGAAACTCACAAATAATAATCACTCACCGAGAACCAAAACTTCTAGTGCATTATTAAGCTACAAACTTCCATCATTGTCCCCTGCAATGAGTATTTGGGATTAAAGGAATACATGTATCCGGTAGGGAAGGGATCCGGTGAGAAGAAAAACTAAAATAGGAAGAATAAGAAAAATTTCTAGCCACACATTTCAAATTAGAGGGAGAATTTTAAGGGGAGATGCATCTATTTTTGTAGGTGCATCTGAAATGAGTAGTTGTGGTTTATCATTCTTATTTTAATTTTTCTTCTTATTTGATCATAACTCGTATCCGGTATCATATACCACACTGATGATACTTATCCATAAATTACCATTGTCAACGAAAAGTATGACACTTCAAAGCAAAAGTTGATATATAGTATTAATCAAGAAAGAAACAATATAAGCAATTTCACAATAATTAAAAAAAAAAAATCATATATCAGATGACATGTTCATATTCTTAAAATTTGTCTACTAATGTTTGTAGAACTGAATGCAAGTAAATGATAAAACGCTCACCTAATCTCACCTGCACTCAAAACAATCACGAAGACAATTACTCCAAATGGGTTTGGGGCTAAATATATTTTCCAAATGGGTCAAATGGGTTGAAACTGCTTTGACGGGTTACTTACCATCGCATATTCCCAGCTCTAGAAATCATTCGCTTTACAAATATTTAATCGTTATAAAAAGATAGTTTTGGTAATCATTTGTGACACAACCCGATTAAATCAGCACCACCCATTCTGACCAGAACCTGCTTTGACCTAATATGTTATTGTAATAACATAGTTTTTGTAGTCATATTTAACCTGACCTGTTTGAGTGCACAAAACTACCCGTTCTGACCAGAGCTTTGACCTATTACTTACCCGCCAAAATGCCACCTTTAAACGTCATCCTATTCACATAAATTAAGTTAATGCAATACAAATAGTTATTGTAATCTTATTATCTAACCAAACTGTTTTTATCTGCACGGAACTACCCATTTTGAATTGAACTGGCTTTAACATGTTACTTACCCAACCTTATTGCCACCTCTAGTCCGAGAAGTCAAATCTAATGCAATATATAAGATCGAATAATGAAATTAATAGATGAATTCTACCTATAATTTCAGTTCTGTTCACATCTACCATAAACTTTCTTAGCTAAAACAAGGTGTCTAGGTAAAACTAGGGCTTAAAAAAATGTAATTACAACCAAGTAAAATAACTTATCTGCATATTATTTGAAATGGAGTTTTTAATAAGCAATCCCAAACACCCCTTAGTGAATAACTACACGTCTATTATCAAACGGTTCACCTGCGCCGACTCCGGGGAGAAAATTAATCCCTTTGTGACCACGGAGGTTCACCTGCGACGACTCCGGGCTATCCAAAAGGGTAGTCGCCGTGGGATTAGTCGACTTGCAATGTCGAGTCGGAAACCCATGTTTACCAAAAAAAAAAAAAAAAAAAAAAAAAAAAAAAAAAAAAAAAAAAAAACTACACGTCTACACTACCACATTACATAAAAAATTTACATTTGACTAAAGATGCAGATATATCCTATTGATCAAAATCAATAACATAAGTAGTTCATAATGTCACATAGATACATCCTTAACCTTATTTCACTATTCCTATTCATAAACTGATGTTATAAAAAAATTTCCAAGTTATCAAAAACTATATACACATTAACATTCAATTATAAGATGGGATCGATCAATCGAAATACTACAACTCACAAAAAGATCATATATATCGCTCAATAAATTTTTCATTATTCAACTATCACTACACATTACGCACACTAAAAGGTAAAGCGTGATTAACTTTACAGATTATAGTTGTCGACTACGTGCTAGTTTTGTTGTACGTTGACTCCTACGGTCCTACCAACTTTGTTGAATGAGCTAATCCAACACTTAATATGTTCAGAAAAACATAAAAACGAAGGCTTCCAATCGAGTTACTGTATCAAGTTACGTGTAATCCAAATGGTCAAAGGTAATGTGTTTACTGCTTGAAGTTTAAAGTATATAACAGTATAACTGATCAATTTCAACGGTATTTAACCAAATTCAATGAATTGAGGAAAGTCAATTTCAACGGTATTTGAAGTATATAACAGATGAAGTTATAAATGTTACATAAATCATCCCCTAACTATTTTTTATCTTTATTTTTTTTTTATTTTTTTATTTTTTTTTTTTGAATGGAAAATTATACTAAACCAAACAAACAATGGCATCCACATTTAACAAGATGGTTAAGAAGTGACAGAATATTATCCCAATTGTGCAGACAGCCTCAAATGCTGTGTGACAACCGGCAATTTAGGGAGCCATTTTGAAAACCCGCATTACGTTAAAGTTCGTTTATAATTTTTATTTGGAATTTTTATTCACTACGAACTTGTAAGACCTATTTTATGGATAATTATATTTGTTGACGTTATGGGATTCGTGAATTATTTTAATAATTCATTGTGATACTATGCTCGGTGATGTATTCTTAAATTCTCACTGGTACTACGTTGACTCCGGCACTAGGTTTACCTAACGAGAAATTTTATGCTTCGTTCTACGAGTCCGTCTATATTTAATTATATTTTATTATTGGATCGGATATTATTATGTTTGGAACGGGTTCGGTTTGAAAGACATTTGGCTATTTAAGTTTCGGGTTTGGTCCATGTATTGACACCGGGCTACTAAATCCCCTACTCACCACACAAGTATTATTATTATTGTTACAAAAAGGATTTTTTGAAAAGAGTAAATACATGAAATCGTCCCTGTGATAACATAACAACACACCCATCACCAACCTTATCTCTCTCTCTCTCTTCTTTCTTTATACACCACCGCCGCCCCCCTAAATCCACCATAGCGCCGCCACCGCCGCCCTCACCATAAAAACAACACCACCATCTTCACCATCTTTTCGAGATCTATCTATTGGTACCAATCACGCGCTCTAACTCCCACTCTAACACCGAATTCGATTTTAATCCCCACGAGTTCATCACCACTTTTTATTACTTCTTGAAGATCTATTCGTTTTGGCTTTGGTTTTTAAGGTAGGCCGAGTTTTTGACTCGTGTTTGTGTTCGAATCGTGACTATGGGTCACGGTTTTCATTATCTTTTCGGGTTTCATGGATTTTGAGACATGAATCAAATGGGTTTTGTTAAATAATGGTTAAATGGAAGTTTGGTATCCGGGTGTGAATGTTTCTGATGGGTCGAACCGGCCGAGGGTTATGCTCTCGGTTTGGGTAGTATTTGGTCAATTTTCTTGGCCATTTGATGTATTGTGATCTTTGGTTCTTGTTGGTTGCTCTCGGTTATGTTTGGTCGACACGTGTGGTCGTCGGTATTTTTGGCCGAACACCCCCAAGGGGCTGTTTTGGTTCGATTGAGCTCAAGGAGCTAGCCGAGACTCATTAGTCTCGGGTGTGGCTCCATTTCATGTTTTGAGCCTATGATTGACCCGGGTTGACTTGGTAACTCAACCCGTTGCTACTTGGTTTTCGGACAATATATGTTACTTGTCATTATTATTTATTTTTTGTTGTGATTGTGATATGGGCATTGGTATATTATTCGGACGCGATGCGGTATTTCTTGATTGTGAGTATATTTGGAGTTGTGTTGACGAGTATGGAATTGGGGACCGATTGTGAGACGGTCAATTAGATGACGGAGATAGGTTAGTTTGGGTGCCGTAGTCGGACCCTCATGTTGTAGCACGTGGATATGGGATTGTATGGACGGAGTTGATTTATTATTGTGACTTGATTTTATTATTTGGACTTGGACTATGAGCCGAGGGTCATGACTCGGACATGTGACCAAATTCTATGACTCGATAAATATTTAAAAGTCGATAATAAAAATAATACTCGTAATAATATTATTAAGAATATAATCGTTTATATACGTATATAGACGTGTTAAACGTATATATATATATATATATATATATATATATATATATATATATATATATATATATATATATATATATATATATATATATATATATAAATGCGTATATTAATAATAAAACGATCACGAGTAAACATTATAATAATATAACGATAGTTATTATGCTATGCAAATAATGTAATAAATGTCGGACTATTGTTATAAATAATAATTATATAAATAATGGCAAAATATAAGTCGGGTAACTAATAATTAAAAATGTGATTTTGTTTATAAATTAGAAACTTATCGAGTTATACAAATTGTGGTTCTTTAAAGTCCAAGTGAGCTTTATATTGTTACTTTCGTGTTGTCACGGATATATGACGATTAATATAAACGTTTTCTATAACTAAATAACCACTTAACCGTAGGGTTGAACCGGGTTATTTGACTATATGAAATGAATATATTAATGGGCATCGTATCCTACGACGCCCATAGGTTGTGGTATATGTAAAGGGTAATAAATTGCGAATATATATATCGGGAAATCAGGCCAATTTGACGATGTATATAAGGAGTTTATTAAACTACGATATATACCATATAGTATTTATGTGCTATGTGCTTTAGGATTGGGTGTAATCTTGGAATGGTATGTTACGTAAATAAATATGAGGATTATCAAATCGACGGATTTGATAAACTTTGGCTATTTATTTAAATGATATATTGGGCTAATATTAGATCTATAGTATATTTTATTATTCTTTTGTGTGACCTTTTTTGGTTTGTTTGTGTCGACCCACCACCCGTATGGATACCAAACGTAAATACACCAAACTATTACGAAATGGATTTTCGGAAAATAAAACGGATTACGTCCGGGTTTGGGAATATTGTGAATTTGAGGAAATGATTTATGAACGAGTTGATATTGTTAGGTCGTGCCGAGTCCGTAGTTGCCGTCTTGTGAGTTACTATACATCTTATTCGACCGACTTCTTCTTGCTGTTTTCCTGGACTTGAGGTGAGTCATAGCCCCACTTTTACTCTTGAACTATGTTTTCAATACTTGGGGTGAGAAACGTGCAAATTATTTATGTGTACTATTATCGCTTCTATATTCTTTCTTAAACTTGCTATGCGTATGGACTAGGATGTATTGTCAGCTTTAGTCACATATTTTTGTGTGTACTATTCAAGGTTGGCTTATTTGGTTATTGATTGGAACTGTCAGCTTTAGTCACATATAACTTGTGTGCACTATTCAAGGTTGGCTTATTTGGATATTTGTGGATTGACAACTTTAGTCACATAGTTTCGTGTGTACTATTCAAGGTTGGCTTATTTAAATACTGTAGTGTGCACCTATAGGGTTTTAATATTACGGAAGGGTATCCGTGTATTTATGTGGGGCGGAGGGTATCCGCAAGTTGATTACGGAAGGGTATCCGTGTATCTATGTTAGAACGGAGGGTATCCGTGTGTTATGTTGGAGCGGAGGGTATCCGCAGGCTTTTAGTGAATCCTTAGTCTAGCTAGCAAGTATTTTGCGTATATGTCCACTATATTGTTAGTTGAATTTAAACCTATGATTTCACCAGCGAAAGCTGACTTTTAGCACGTTTTCTCAGGTAATTAAGCGATGATATGGATGCATGGTTTGGAAGGCTCGGCTAAGGCTCTTGGATTATGGATCTATTTTTCTAAACTCTGATATTGAATTGTGGACCTACTGTTATGTTATTTTGGGCCTGACTCTGAATGATATTGGGATAAATGTAAACTTTAAAACCCCGTTTTGGTTGCGTTTTTATTATGTTTACTTCATCTCGTTCTATTATGTCTTGTGTTGGATACCAATCCTCGTAGCGCCCCGAAAGCTTGTTTGAGTCTTCCGCTGTATCAAATTTTGGGGGTGTTACAGATTGGTATCAGAGCCAAGGTTATAGAGAACTAGGTTAATGAACACCTAAACTATAACCGAATTTTTATAGAAAAAGATCCTTGACCATTGCCCGCCAGCCCACCAAGCCGAAGCATCTTCTATTATTTTGAGGTATTATGAGATATTTGAGATGACTTGAGGTTATGGAATATATATTGATTTAGTGTTATGATGCGTTTTGAGGAATTATATGGCTTAATGGTCTTATAAATGTTTTAGTAATGCGGTATTCTAAATCTTCTTGTTATATATGATTTGGAATTATATGATGGTTTTGATATGGTATTTTGAGTTTGCGATTTAGTTGTTTTTGAAACACTTACACCTACCCTACGCTGTTGTCACAGACTATGGCCTCCCATATGCCCGATGTTGTCGAGGATATTCTTACTGCACCGGTTTTACCTGCACAGTTAACTATGGCATCTGACGATCCTTACCAGATTGCCATGCTTTTAGCTACTGTGCCGCAGACAGCTTCTACTTCAGCACCACCTGCTGCATCTACGCAGGGACCCTCATCTTCTCTAGGGCTCCCTGGTACATCGAGGCAGCTTACTCTTCATCAGGCTTTGGCTCATGTGGCCCCACGCTTTGCCTACCGAGCTATGGCACGTATGTCGGTACGCCCTACTCCATCACCTTTACAGATCGATGCTCACTCTCTTATGTCAGAGGCGCTACCCACATCATTGCGTCATCATCCTAGATCACCTACCACATCTCCACATGCTTCACCTGTTAGGAGACGACGATTGATGAGGTACTCTTCTGAGGAGGAGGAAGAGTACGAGGGTGAGGATGAGGCTGATGACCCTGAGGAGGAGGATAACCCTTAGGAGGTTGAGCAGGGTGATGATGATGACCCTGAGGAGGAGGATGATCCTCAGGAGGATGAGATGCCTGATGATGATGATGTGTTAGTACCACCAGCTCAGGCTGAGGAGCCTGATTCACCTATACATCCGATTGAGCCTGATTCACCTGATCATCCATTTTTGGTTGAGTTGCCACCTGGCAGTCCCAATGAGTCGGATGCACCTTCTGAGGTTTCTGCTGAGCATGCAGAGTTAGGTGAGACTGGTAGGATGTGGGCTCAGATTACTGGTCTTGGTGAGAGAGTTACACGTATATCTGATCGACTTGAGATGGTTATTGGAGATTTTATAGCGGATCTGAGAGTTGATATAACTATGGTCGTGGGCAGGACTACTGAGATGAGGAGAGGTTTGATGGAGATTCACGAGCATATCGAGAGTTTACAGCGAGGTTTTATTACAGCTCGAGAGGCTGACCGCAAGTTATGGCAGCGGAACGCCGAGCTGGAGAAGGAGGTGGCTGACCTCAAGAGAGACCGAGACACCCATAGCGTGGAGCTAGGATCTTTAGGGAGAGATCTTGATGGCTTGAGGCAGGAGTTGAGGAGCCTCCGCCAGCAGCGTGGCTAGTTGCTTGGGTTATGTTGTCTTGTTGCTTTCTACACTGAGGAGTGTTCGGTTAGAAAAGCTAGTTATCATATTTTGATGTATTTTCCGTTCAGTATTCGTCTCGTTTGGAACGATTAGCATATTTTGTGTTTTCCGGTAGTTGGAACGATGTTGGATCTCTATTATCAATGGCCCCAAGACGAAACCCTGTTAGAGCTACCAGAACTGGTCCTGCAGTGACTACCCCTGGTCGCCGAGGACGCCGTCCTACTCAAAATGTTGAAACCCCTACTTCTGACAACCTGGACACTACTAACCGCAACAACAGGAATCAAAATATTGATGTTCAGGGAGACAATGATCATGTTCCACTTAATGCACCTACTGTAGATCAAGCAATGAAAAATCAACTTGTGGAGCAAAGAGTTGCTGAACTACTGGCTGAGTCAAATCATTCCAACAATTCTGCTGGAACTTTTCCGCCTGTTCGTGCTAGTGGATGTCACTACAAGGAGTTTAAAATTTGTGGACCTATTGAGTTTGGTGGAACTGAAGGAGAATGCTGAGAATGCGAAGGTAAAGTTTGCTTCTTTTACTTTCAAGGATGAAGCTTTAACTTGGTGGAACAATTACCGAAATTCGGTTGGGAGTGATGTAGCTTATGCTATGACTTGGGAGCAATTTAAGTCCTAGCTGATTCAGAATTATTGCCCAAGAAATAAGGTTAAGAAGCTGGAGATTGAGTTTTGGAATCACAAAGTGAAGGGTACTGATATGGCGACTTACAATCGTCGTTACCAGGAGTTGGCCTTGCTTTGCCCAGATATGGTAAAAACTGAGACTCAAAAGATTGAGCGGTATACCGATGGGTTGCCTGTGGCTACAAGGAATGATGTGATTGCTGCTAGACCTGTAAACATCCATGAGGCAATCATAGTTGCTCAACAACTAATGGATTCGTTGGAATTGGAAGGAGCTGATAAGGATAAGAATGGAAAGCGAAAGAGAGACCATCACTCTAAGGGTAATGATCACTGAAACAAGCGACAAGCTAAGGCTTATGCTATTGGGAATGGAGATAAAAGGAACCAAAACGGTGATGCACCCAAGTGTGGCCGTTGCCACCAGAATCATTCTAGATGGTGTAGTGTAAGATGCCAGAACTGCTCAAAGAAAGGACACACATCTAAGGATTGTAGGGCTCGACCTCTTGCTATGGTTCAAACTGCTCCTGAAATGAGGAATAAGGCAGACGTTACTTGTTATGGGTGTGGAAAGAAGGGACATTATAGGAATGAGTGTAGAGAATCGTGGAACCGAGGAAATCAAGGATCGGGTGGTAATGGGTACAATCATGGAAATTGTGGAGCTGGAGGAAACCGTGGATGACAAGATAATGGGGACCAACGTGTGGAAGCTGGAGCTGCTCAGGGAAGAGTGTTTGCACTCGGGAACGAGAGAGGAGAAGATCCGAACGTCGTTACTGGTACGTTCCTTCTCAATAATCGTTATGCTTCCATACTATTTGATATTGGTGCCGATAGGAGTTTTGTGTCCACTACGTTTGCACCCTTACTAGAGAAACCCCCGATGGCCTTAGGAATTGGATATGATATAGAGTTAGCAAATGGGAATATAGAAAGGATTAATACCATCATTCGCGGTTGCACGTTAAATTTCTTGAACCACCCTTTTAACGTAGATCTTCTACCCGTCACGTTAGGGAGTTTTGATGTCATCATCGGTATGGATTGGTTGTCGAAGTATCGTGCTCACATACTTTGCGACGAGAAGATCGTGCGTGTACCTTACGGAAAGGAAATCCTAAATATACTAGGAGATTGAAAAGGTTCGAGGAGTCCATCCCGGTTAGCAGTCATTTCTTGCACTAAGTTACCAAAGCTAATAGAGAAAGGATGTTACCTTTTCTTAGCTCAAATCTCTGATAAAGGAGGGACAGAGAAGAAGGAAAGGTGCATTGGAGATGTGCCTATAGTTCGTGATTTCCCTGATGTGTTTCCCGATGATTTTCTGGGAATTCCGCCGACTAGACAAGTGGAGTTTCAGATTGAGTTGATACCTGGTGCTGCACCTGTAGCACGAGCGCCTTATCCTCTTGCACCTACCGAGCTAGAAGAGTTGTCAAAACAATTGGCGGAGTTAACCGAAAAAGGATTCATAAGACCAAGTTCTTCACCTTGGGGAGCCCCAGTCTTATTTGTGAAGAAGAAGGATGGATCGTTCCGTATGTGCATTGATTACCGAGAGTTGAACAAGTTAACGGTGAAGAATAGATACCCGTTACCTAGGAACGAGGACTTGTTCGATCAACTTCAGGGATCGAGTGTGTATTCGAAGATCGATTTGAGATCGGGATATCATCAACTTCGAGTTCATGAGGAAGATATTCCGAAAACGGCTTTCAGAACCCGTTACGGGCATTACGAGTTTCAGGTGATGCCGTTTGGGTTGACTAACGCACCGGCGGTATTCATGGATCTCATGAATCGGGTGTGTAAGCCTTACTTGGATAAGTTCGTGATTGTGTTCATCGATGACATCCCGATTTATTCAAAGAGTGAGAAGGAGCATGAGGAGTATCTAAGACTCATCTTAGAATTGCTCAGGAAGGAGAAACTCTATGCCAAGTTTTCGAAATGCGAATTTTGGATTCCGACGGTACAATTTTTGGGTCATGTGATTGATAGACAAGGAGTCCATGTGGATCCTGCTAAGATTGAGGCGATAAAAGATTGGGCTGCACCTACGACTCCAACCGAAGTTCGTCAATTTTTGGGTTTAGCTGGTTATTACCGAAGATTCATTGAGGGATTTTCGAAGATAGCTAAACCATTAACCAAATTGACTCAAAAGAGTGTTATGTATGAATGGGGAGATAAAGAAGAGGAAGCATTTCAATTGCTTAAGAAGATGTTGTGTAGTGCTCCTATCTTAGCGTTACCGGAAGGTAACGAGGATTTCGTCGTCTATTGTGACACCTCACATAAAGGATTGGGAGCCGTGTTAATGCAACGAGAGAAGGTGATAGCTTATGCTTCCCGACAGCTCAAGAAGCACGAGAAAAACTACACCACCCATGATTTGGAGTTAGGTGTTGTGGTTTTCGCCTTAAGGATATGGAGACATTACTTGTATGGAACAAAGTGTGTTGTGTTCACTGACCATAAAAGAATACAACACATCTTGAATCAAAAAGAGCTCAATATGAGACAACGATGTTGGATTGAGTTGCTAAGCGATTATGATTGTGAAATTCGCTACCATCCTGGTAAAGCAAACGTTGTTGCTGATGCTCTTAGTCGAAAGGAAAGAATACCACCACTACGAGTTAGGTCATTGGGAATGACTATCGTATCGCCGTTACCGTCTCAAATACTTGAAGCTCAAACGGAAGCGTTGGAAGCAGGAAACCGATCTGCTGAGAATATATTTGGGATGGCTGAGAATGAGAAAGGATTTGTTAAGCGTTCCGACGGATTACTATGTTTTGGAGATAGGATTTGGGTACCTTTATATGGAGGAATTCGGGAGTTAATTATGCATGAGTCGCATAAGTCAAGGTACTCTATTCATCCTGGGTCTGACAAGATGTACCAGGATCTTAAGAAGTTATATTGGTGGCCAAACATGAAGGCAGATATAGCACCGTATGTTAGTAAGTGCTTGACATGTTCTAAGGTTAAAGCCGAACATCAGAGACCGTCAGGATTACTGACGCAACCATAACTTCCAGTCTGGAAATGGGAGCGGATTGCAATGGACTTCATTACCAAATTACCGAGAACAGCTAGCGGTTGTGACGCTATCTGGGTAATTGTGGATCGTCTGACAAAGTCTGCTCATTTCCTAGCAATTAGTGAAGATGATAGTGTGGATAAACTTGCGAGGTTGTATGTGAAGGAGATTATTTCTCGTCATGGAGTCCCGATATCGATTATTTCTGATCGCGATAGCCGTTTTACGTCAGCTTTGTGGCGATCACTTCAAACGGCTTTGGGGACGAGACTTGATATGAGTACTGCATATCATCCCCAAACCGATGGTCAAAGTGAGAGGACCATTCAGACGTTAGAGGATATGCTTCGTGCATGCATCATAGACTTTGGTAAAGGCTGGGAGAAGTACTTACCCCTTGCGTAATTCTCCTATAATAATAGCTACCACACAAGTCTTAAAGCTGCACCATTCGAAGCTTTGTATGGCAGAAAGTGTCGTTCGCCTATTGGTTGGGCAGAAGTTGGAGATAGCCAACTCACAGGCCCTGAACTTATCTTGGAAACTACAGAGAAAGTAGCTCAGATTCGTGATCGGTTACAAGCAGCCAGAGATAGGCAGAAAAGTTACGCCGATCAGAGACGTAAACCCTTAGAGATTCCAGGTTGGAGACAAAGTGATGCTGAAAGTCTCGCCTTGGAAGGGTGTGATACGTTTCAGGAAACGTGGAAAACTCAACCCACGCTACATTGGACCATTTCTTATCTTAGAAAGAATTGGGCCCGTGGCTTATAGGTTGGAATTACCACATGAACTGAGTAAAGTTCACGACGTGTTTCACGTTAGTAATTTGAAGAAATGTCTTTCTGATGAGATGCCTATTATTCCAATGAAGGATATTCGTGTTGATGAGAAATTGAATTTCGTGGAAGAGCTAATTGAGATTTTAGATCGTGAAGTTAAACGACTCAAGCGAAGTCGCATTCCGCTCGTCAAGGTCCGTTGGAATTCCCGACACGGACCAGAATTTACGTGGGAACGTGAGGACGAGTTCCGGAAGAGATATCCGAAGCTTTTCACTTCGTTGATGAATTTTTCCGAGTGAAACCCGGGACGGGTTTCTTCTGAGACTGGGAGGATGTGACAACCGGCAATTTAGGGAGCCATTTTGAAAACCCGCATTACGTTAAAGTTCGTTTATAATTTTTATTTGGAATTTTTATTCACTACGAACTTGTAAGACCTATTTTATGGATAATTATATTTGTTGACGTTATGGGATTCGTGAATTATTTTAATAATTCATTGTGATACTATGCTCGGTGATGTATTCTTAAATTCTCACTGGTACTACGTTGACTCCGGCACTAGGTTTACCTAACGAGAAATTTTATGCTTCGTTCTATGAGTCCGTCTATATTTAATTATATTTTATTATTGGATCGGATATTATTATTTTTGGAACGGGTTCGGTTTGAAAGACATTTGGCTATTTAAGTTTCGGGTTTGGTCCGTGTATTGACACCGGGCTACTAAATCCCCTACTCACCACACAAGTAGTATTATTATTGTTACAAAAAGGATTTTTTGAAAAGAGTAAATACATGAAATCGTCCCTGTGATAACATAACAACACACCCATCACCAACCTTATCTCTCTCTCTCTCTTCTTTCTTTATACACCACCGCCGCCCTCACCATAAAAACAACACCACCATCTTCACCATCTTTTCGAGATCTATCTATTGGTACCAATCACGCGCTCTAACTCCCACTCTAACACCGAATTCGATTTTAATCCCCATGAGTTCATCACCACTTTTTATTATTTCTTGAAGATCTATTCGTTTTGGCTTTGGTTTTGAAGGTAGGCCGAGTTTTTGACTCGTGTTTGTGTTCGAATCGTGACTATGGGTCACGGTTTTCATTATCTTTTCGGGTTTCATGGATTTTGAGACATGAATCAAATGGGTTTTGTTAAATAATGGTTAAATGGAAGTTTGGTATCCGGGTGTGAATGTTTCCGATGGGTCGAACCGGCCGAGGGTTATGCTCTCGGTTTGGGTAGTATTTGGTCGATTTTCTTGGCCATTTGATGTATTGTGATCTTTGGTTCTTGTTGGTTGCTCTCGGTTATGTTTGGTCGACCCGTGTGGTCGTTGGTATTTTTGGCCGAACACCCCCAAGGGGCTGTTTTGGTTCGATTGAGCTCAAGGAGCTAGCCGAGACTCATTAGTCTCGGGTGTGGCTCCATTTCATGTTTTGAGCTTATGATTGACCCGAGTTGACTTGGTAACTCAACCCGTTGCTACTTGGTTTTCGGACAATATATGTTACTTGTCATTATTATTTATTTTTTGTTGTAATTGTGATACGGGCATTGGTATATTATTCGGACGCGATGCGGTATTTCTTGATTGTGAGTATATTTGGAGTTGTGTTGACGAGTATGGAATTGGGGACCGATTGTGAGACGGTCAATTAGATGACGGAGATAGGTTAGTTTGGGTGCCGTAGTCGGACCCTCATGTTGTAGCACGTGGATATGGGATTGTATGGACGGAGTTGATTTATTATTGTGACTTGATTTTATTATTTGGACTTGGACTATGAGCCGAGGGTCATGACTCGGACATGTGACCAAATTCTATGACTCGATAAATATTTAAAAGTCGATAATAAAAATAATACTCGTAATAATATTATTAAGAATATAATCGTTTATATACGTATATAGACGTGTTAAACGTATATATATATATATATATATATATATATATATATATATATATATATATATATATAATGCGTATATTAATAATAAAACGATCACGAGTAAACATTATAATAATATAACGATAGTTATTATGCTATGCAAATAGTGTAATAAATGTCGGACTATTGTTATAAATAATAATTATATAAATAATGGCGAAATATAAGTCGGGTAACTAATAATTAAAAATGTGATTTTGTTTATAAATTAGAAACTTATCGAGTTATACGGATTGTGGTTCTTTAAAGTCCAAGTGAGCTTTATATTGTTACTTTCGTGTTGTCACGGATATATGACGATTAATATAAACGTTTTCTATAACTAAATAACCACTTAACCGTAGGGTTGAACCGGGTTATTTGGCTATATGAAATGAATATATTAATGGGCATCGTATCCTACGACGCCCGTAGGTTGTGGTATATGTAAAGGGTAATAAATTGCGAATATATATATCGGGAAATCTGGCCAATTTGACGATGTATATAAGGAGTTTATTAAACTACTATATATACCATATAGTATTTATGTGCTATGTGCTTTAGGATTGGGTGTAATCTTGGAACGGTATGTTACGTAAATAAATATGAGGATTATCAAATCGACGGATTTGATAAACTTTGGCGATTTATTTAAATGATATATTGGGCTAATATTAGATCTATAGTATATTTTATTATTCTTTTGTGTGACCTTTTTTGGTTTGTTTGTGTCGACCCACCACCCGTATGGATACCAAACGTAAATACACCAAACTATTACGAAATGGATTTTCGGAAAATAAAACAGATTACGTCCGGGTTTGGGAATATTTTGAATTTGAGGAAATGATTTCTGAACGAGTTGAAATTGTTAGGTCGTGCCGAGTCCGTAGTTGCCGTCTTGTGAGTTACTATACATCTTATTTCGACCGACTTCTTCTTGCTGTTTTCCTGGACTTGAGGTGAGTCATAGCCCCACTTTTACTCTTGAACTATGTTTTCAATACTTGGGGTGAGAAACGTGCAAATTATTTATGTGGACTATTATCGCTTCTATATTCTTTCTTAAACTTGCTATGCGTATGGACTAGGATGTATTGTCAGCTTTAGTCACATATTTTTGTGTGTACTATTCAAGGTTGGCTTATTTGGTTATTGATTGGAACTGTCAGCTTTAGTCACATATAACTTGTGTGCACTATTCAAGGTTGGCTTATTTGGATATTTATGGATTGACAACTTTAGTCACATAGTTTCGTGTGTACTATTCAAGGTTGGCTTATTTAAATACTGTAGTGTGCACCTATAGGGTTTTAATATTACGAAAGGGTATCCGTGTATTTATGTTGGGCGGAGGGTATCCGCAGGTTGATTACGGAAGGGTATCCGTGTATCTATGTTAGAACGGAGGGTATCCGTGTGTTATATTGGAGCGGAGGGTATCCGCAGGCTTTTAGTGAATCCTTAGTCTAGCTAGCAAGTGTTTTGCGTATATGTCCACTATATTGTTAGTTGAATTTAAACCTATGATCTCACCAGCGAAAGCTGACTTTTAGCACGTTTTCTCAGGTAATTAAGCGATGATATGGATGCATGGTTTGGAAGGCTAGGCTAAGGCTCTTGGATTATGGATCTATTTTTCTAAACTCTGATATTGAATTGTGGACCTACTGTTATGTTATTTTGGGCCTGACTCTGAATGATATTGGGATAAATGTAAACTTTAAAACCCCGTTTTGGTTGCGTTTTTATTATGTTTACTTCATCTCGTTCTATTATGTCTTGTGTTGGATACCAATCCTCGTAGCACCCCGAAAGCTTGTTTGAGTCTTCCGCTGTATCAAATTTTGGGGGTGTTACATGCTGCTCCATTTCCACCATCAGATGCAAGCCCCCAATATCACAAGTTAAACCGGGCCCACGAGCATTTAGGCCAAACGACCCATTAGAAAGGCTCGATATGGAAGAGCAGACCAACAAAAAAAATTGCAAAGCCAAACACCATATACCTGTAAACTTGCAGACAGAGAGAGATATCCCATTGTGCCAAACATCCTAAAACCTAAGATTGAACAAACAAATCAAAGGGGCACGCAATCCAATTGTTCGAATTCACAGGCATTGATGTATAGCAGGCACTAATCCATGATTTAGATATGCGAATTATCTACGGAAAGATGTCCTCTTCCTTTATGCGAATTAACCGAATCCACATTAGCATTGACCACTTTGTTACTCCCATTTAGAAATGGCCCAAATAGCACATTGAAATACCGCGTGCACAACCTTTTTAGTCCAATGACATCCATTAAGACTAATCCTACCAAGAGCAATATCCGATATAGAAAACGAAGGGAATGTGACCCGAGGGTCGAGACCCCACCAACTCCAAACAAAATCTAATGAGATGAATAACAGTACATTAAGAAGACAGGCTCCAACAGTCTTAAAGATAAGGTTCTTTCAACATAAAAAAAGTTAGTTGATGAGGTTCTTGATTGCCAAAATGATACGGTTAATTTTTTAGCATCTAATATTCCTGCTGTTACTAGTTCTTCGAAGGGTAGAAATGGAAGTACTACTCCTATTGTTGAGAAAATTGGGAAAATTGAAAAGCTAATTATGGAAGGGAAAGTTACTCTTATGGGTGATGATGGTAAACCTCTAAAAAAGGTGGATTTAAAAGAGAAAGAACAGGATACGGCTTCTATGCCTAGTATCTCTTCCTCTGCGTGTACTTCTTCAACCAAGATGGGTAACCCATTCTCTAAGGTGGGTAATGTGGTTGTTTCTGATAGCGACGACGATGAAGTTCTGGAATATCCTAACGACACTAATTATTTCGGTTGTGGAGGGAACGAGAGGAGTCTTTTGGAACAATGGAAAGATGGTACGTTTGACTACAATGATTATGATGATGATTACTTTGATGATTGTGGTCTATCTGCAACCCAATTAAAGGCTGCTGCCATGCATGACATTAGACTTGGATAGGTTGTTTTTCTTTGGTTAGCATAAAGGTTGATGTGTCTTAGTTTATGCTTGGTTTTGTTTTGATTTTCTAGTTGTATGTAGCTAGTTGGATCATTTATGGCATGTCATGAATGATATAGTGGTTGTTCAAGCGGTTGCTTGAGGTTAATGTGGTATCTCAGCCACATTCCTTTGTACTTAATCATTTTTTTGGAGTAATATATTTTACCGGGTGGAGGCCCTTTACCAAAAAAAAAAAAAAAGTTAGTTTATTTGGTGATTGTTAACCGCATTAATGGATTTTATTCCACCTGTTTGTCTTTGCCACTTTGGGGCTTTTTGGGCATATAATCATAAATTTGAATACTTTTTACATTTTTTAGCCACGTTTCATTGTAGAAAGTCAATATTTGACCAAAAAAAAATCAACTTCTTTATGCTTAATGATTTTATCCCAATTTTTTCTTTTTCAAATGGAAACTTGCTTACGGTAGTTAAATTACTTATCAAATGTTACTGAATCTGTTCTTTAACATGATGATATCCAAACTCTTATCAAAATCCTACCTTTTTCATCAAAACACAGTTCGACTTTTGAAGAAGTCAACTCTGTAAACTGAACTCCATGCATTAACTTATCTAACTTCAATATATTAATTGATTTTATGTAAGTCTCAAGCACACCCATCAACACAGAAGTTGATATTGAACCTGGGCTTATTTAATTGCCGAAACCAAACCTGGTAGCTTATTTAATTGCAACCTATGTTCCAGGCTTTAAAGCTTGGATCTTACAATTCCAACAACAGTCAACTTTCTTATAATGATCATCACCAGCATATTAATTAATTTGACGACCTTCTAAAGAAGTCAACTGTGTAAAATGAAGTCCACAAACTTAGATTATCTAACTTCAGTTCGGATAATTTATAGTAGTAATTTTTACAGAAAACGAAAACTATCCTACTCTGATAATATCTAATCTATAAGAAAAGGAGCCTCTGAACTTCTGATATATCTGTAACCTCCAGAGACCTTGCTGTAGAGACCACACTCGTGCTTGACAGGTAAGGTTTCAGAGATGGAAAAATGATTGAGCCGGAATCAAATCATAGAGCCTGGGGATTGGATATGGACTTCATTATATATGGCTTGTGAAGAGAACATCATCCTTCCATTCAGTGATGTGCTAAGGTACAGTGCCGAAGCGCATGAAAAGAATTAAGTATTGTTTAGGTTAGTGATAATTGAGTTCCGTCGTTGCACATAAGTGATTAATATGTAGTTGGATAAATCACCTTTTGTGCTGATCTTCCTGGTCATCAGATCCACCTAATTTTTGGAATTGGTTTCGTTGTTAGGATCAACAGTAAAAGATGCATCGTGTGCCGAAAAATATCTTAATTAGTGTCATATCAATTTGAAAGCTTTACAGCAGCAAAGTATTAGAAAAGTGAGAAAGTACCTGGTAAAATAGTTCTTTTGGCCTTTGCCGTGCCTGAACTCAACATCATCATTATAAGCATCCTTGCATATTCATAATCACATTCAGCATCATCACCATCACCATCAGCATCACCATCACCATCAAGATCCTCATCAAAATCCTCATCAACATCCTTGAAATCTTCATCATTATCATCATCACCGTCACCATCTTCAACGTTGTTTTGTATCTGGGTGTTATAACACATAACGTACTCAAGAATCTGTGTGGACCCTCTAATATTTAGACCTTTTAACTGAAAAATGCTCTGCGGAAGACGATTTATGCCTGTACCTGTTATATCCAACTCTTTCAAACATTCTAAACGTCCAATTTCTTCAGGCAATTCCTCAATTTGAATACAATCAGCGAGATCTAAATATTCCATACGATGCATCTCACAGATGCTGTTTGGAATATCTCGTAAAAATATACTACAGTCATTTACAATGAGCTTCTCCAAACATTGTAATCTGCCAATATCCTCAGGTAACTTCTCAAGAAGACAACAACACCTGATTTCAAGAGATCTCAGTTGTCTCAACATAAAAATACTATCTGGAACAGTTTTAATATTTGTTGACCGCAAACTTAGCTCCGCTAGACAATCTAACCGGTCAAGGTTCTTGGGTGCTTCTGGAATACCACCTTCAAATGTAAGCTTTCTTAAACATTGTAAATGACATATGATATCAGAAAAAGAATCGAGGTTTATGCGAGCACCGAAACCTAGAGAAATAAGCCTCTCAAGATTTTCAAAAGATGAAGCTCGGTCTTCTTTATAATAACAGGAAAACTGAAACTCTGGCCAAGTATTGCTGGGATCACATATCCCTGTATCATATGCAATCAGATGTAACTCAGATAAAGTAACAACCTCAGGTGAATCAAGTTTTTTGTCAAACTTAAAGGATTTAAACCTCCCACAATGACTGATGTTTAAGTGGAGAAGCTTTTTCAGACATTCTGCAGAAGCATTAATTTCTTCTAAATCATACAAATTTTTAAGATCCAATCTTACAAGATTTGGAATCAGCCCAAGGTCAAGAGTCCTCAACTTTGCACTGTCATTGAGGTGGAGAATTACGAGCTTTGGACATTCAGCGGGCATACAAAGTTCTACCATATCAGTACAGTTTTTGAGGTTTAGTGTCTCAAGATTTGGAGTAATCCCGAGGTGGAGGGTCCTCAATTTTAAATTACGGAGGTAGAGATCTTCGAGGTTTGGACATTCAGCGGGCATACGAAGTTCGACCAAATCAGTACACTTTTTGAGGTTTAGCGTCTTAAGCTTTGGAGTAATCCCGAGGTAGAGGGTCCTCAATTTTAAATTACTGAGGTAGAGATCTTCGAGGTTTCGACATTCAGTGGACATACGAAGTTCGACCATATCAGTACACTTTTCGAGGTTTATCGTCTTAAGATTTGGAGTAATCCCGAGGTGGAGGGTCGTCAATTTTAAATTACTGAGGTAGAGATCTTCGAGGTTTGGACATTCAATAGGCATGTGTAATTTTTCCAATCTATCACATTTATAGATACACAACTCCTTTAGTTTTGGAGTAAACTGGAAATGAACTTCTACCAAATCACGACAATTGTTGAGTCTTAGCGTCTCAAGATTTGGAGTAATCCCGAGGTGAAGGGTCCTCAACTTTAAATTATCAAGGTCGAGATTAACAAGCTTTGGACATTCTGCTGGCATGTGTAATTTTTCCAATCTATTACAATAATGGATACGTAACTCCTTTAGATTTGGAGTAACCTGGAAATGAACTTCTACCAAATTATAACATCTGTCAAGAATTAGTGTCTCAAGATTCGGAGCCACAACAAGGTCAAGTGTCCTCAATC
The DNA here is from genome assembly GCA_030686995.1 of Artemisia argyi. Lineage (NCBI taxonomy): Eukaryota > Viridiplantae > Streptophyta > Magnoliopsida > Asterales > Asteraceae > Artemisia > Artemisia argyi. Next base: position 230,796,032 of record CM060701.1, read on the forward strand.
TGTGTGAATCAGTGAAGTTTAGGAACCTGAGCTTTAAACAAGCCTGTCAAAAGCAAAAAAAATGGAATGATAAATGTTAACTGCTGTAATGACTAACAAAAGAGGGAAAGATAAACTACCAGTTAATCAACCATTATTCTACCTTTTCTTCTCCATCCTTCCAAAGTTGAACCATTTTACTGTACATCATTTCAAGTCCAACAAGATTTTTTGCATGAAATGTTTTTGGTAAACTTGAAAAAGGATAACCTTACCATTTGTGAAAACGTAAGGCATTTGGAAGGTGTAGACTATCTTCATCAAAGTTCCAGTTGTGATTCAATCCATACGTCTCCACATAAAGAAATCTAAGTTCCATCATGTTTGCGAGACCTTTCATTAAGATTTCAAAATTGAATCCTAATGCATCCAGTCTTATACATTTTGTTGCATGGGTACCATGTAATTCAAATAGCAGTGCCCATTAGATTTGTTTCATTACAAATGAAAATGTGTTAACTAGATCGAGGTTAATACACTAGAAGGTCAATCTACTTTTTCAAAATATCCTGAAGTTAATTTCTCGAATTGAAATGAAATGTTTAGGTTAGGGTTTCTAATTTTTATAAAACTTAGGTATTTTTTTTTTCTATTAAATTAGAGGAATTGGTTAAATTCAATATCCTAAGGTTGGTTTGGTGGTGATTTAGTGGTGGATGAGTTTAATGATTAAGATAAGAAAAAAGAAAAAGTGTATTTGATTCCTGGTGTTAAAAGGCTTGTTTTGTTATCATGGAAGCTATTATGATAAAACAAAATTTTGTTTTTGTACGATGGCTAAATTGAACTTTTAGAAAAGTATAATGACTTTTTAGTTTACCAAAATCCAAATAACTTGATACTTACCTTTTATTATTTAGAAAATATATATTCACAGTTTACCCAAAAAAAAAAAAAAAAAAAAAAAAAAAACTTGATACTTATTACTTTGTTGTTAGCCAATATATCTACAATTTCCTCCTTAATCCACAACCGGCTATGTGTTTCAGGTTTATTGGGGTTCACACGACGAACAATATTCTTGGCCATTTCTTCTATATGGTCATGCATACCCAAGTACCCACCTTCAGAAATAGTTATAAGAGATTTCTGCTCAAGAACCCTTAAACCAATTCGAGCACGAAATCCACAGCTTTCAAGAGCTGTAATCGCGTCTTTTTTGTACCAACCCTTGAGTAAGCATGCAACATCTAAGAATATGTCCTTGTAATCATCCTCTAGACTGTTATAGCTTAATTCCAATATCATCATAGTTTCATTCAACGGAATTGTTTTTAGTCTTTCCAAAGCATCATTCCATTCAGGCTTCTCTTGAAAACAAAGAAACGAACCCAAAACTTTGATCGTTAAGGGAAGACCAGCACCATATTGTACAACTTTTCTTGATATATGTTCGTATCCTTCATCCGGAATGTCTCTTCCAAATGCTTGCCTACTGAAGAGGAAAATTGATTCCTTGGGTGATAACAGATTGACTTCATGAATGAAGTTATGATTAAAGTTCAACCTGTCGGCTAATAGCACTTGCTCATCTCGTGTGGTAATGATAATTCTACTTCCCGGCTTAAACCAATTAGATGCACCAGCTAACGCCTCTAGCTGCTTTGTATCATTCACATCATCTAGAAGAACAAGAGCCTTTTTACGATGCATCATCTGCACCATCTTATTTATACCACCGGAAACACTACTAACGGTGATGTGTTGATCGCTGAAAACATCTGTGAGGATCTGTTTCTGCAGCTCCTTTAAACCGGATAACGAGTTTTTTGAAACCTCCCTTACATTTTCAACAAAACTGCTTCCTTCGAACTGATGGGATATTTGGTTAAAAATAGCTGTGGCCAAAGTTGTTTTCCCGCCACCTCCGATCCCCTTGATTCCAATCATGCGAACATCTTCGGTACCAATTTCTAAAGAAGAAAGAACCTCGTTTATTCGCATCTCCATGCCTACTAAGTTTCCATCAACACTTGAATTAAGCGAACTTATGTTTTTGAAAATATTTGTAACAACTATTTGGATCAGTTTAGACTCATCCCTGAAACATTTAAAAAAATTCATTAGCTTGCTTACATAAATGATTGATTTTAGATTTCCGATTTCAGATATAGGAATATAACTACATTTCATGTTTGAGTTAAAAACTCAGAATAAAAAACATTAGATCCATTTAATAAGACTCAAATAACATACGAGAGATATAGATCAGCAATTACCCATTAGCAGTCTTCTTCAACTCCCAGCCAGCTAGATCGGCTGCTTCTTTTAAAGCCTGTCTCCATTTCCCGACAGCCGCTTTATTTATATGTTCTTTAAAAGCTTCTTCAACTGCCCCACTCTGTTTACGGACTTCAGTGGCCTCCACATCATAAAAGACTGGGTAAGCAGCTTGCTCGGTAGTCTTCAGACACTCAATAGTCTTGACAAGCTCATCTAAGCACCAAGATGATGATGCGTAGTTCTTGGAGAACACAATGATGAAGAATCTCGAGTCTTTAATGGAGTTGATGAGCTGGGTGTTGATCGTTTCCCCTTTCTTGATTTTCTCATCATCTTTATAAGTTTCGATCCCATTTTTCTGAAGAGCTTCATAAAGATGGCCAACAAAGGAGTTACGAGTGTCTTCACCTATAAAACTTAGAAAGACATCATACTTAAAGGTCTTATGAATGGATGAAGTTGAAGTAGATGCCATTGAAGTTACTATTGAAGGCTTGTATGAAGCAGCTGGATGAGATGAACAACCTTTCTAGAGCAATGATCAACAAGACAATAGTAATGTGAAGGCAAATGTGTTTTTGTGGAAATAAAATTTTGAATAACGTGGTGATATAAAAACCACTTAATTGGTCAAATGAAATAGTGTTTCATACTTAAAACAAAAGTTGCATTTATGATCCTTCTTGTATTCAAGTTGAGATAAACAAAGATCAGAAAACTATAAAGATAAATAATCATAATCATTCATTTTTTTTTTCTCAAAATTGAAACTCAGTTTTCAAAATAAAATATCTCAAAAATGATTTATCATTAGGCTAAAAAGAAAACCTGTCTTGGTAAATTACTCTATTTGATCAAGGTCCATAAGATTTCTTTAAAGATTATTTGTTATAGCAGAAATGTAAGACAAGAAAAAGATGATTAATTTACCAAGACATGAACAAGCGTGGTCATTTCTTTGTTTCTTAAATGATATCATTACCTAAATTTTATGAATAACATTTTATACTAGCCTCTCAGAATCCTTAATCATGCTAATATTAACTCTGTTATTCACATGAATCTTCACTACATATACTGCACAAACAAACCATATAATCTGCATTCAGGCTCGAGGACTTTTTTTAACTTCAAGTTGTACATCTATTTATTTCGTTTCCCTACATCAATAATTTGGCTTTAATAAAGTTGTTTGTTTTGATATGGGACCATTTCTATAATTTCAATCTCATTTCCCCTCACCAATAATTCTGCTTCAATTATTTGGATTAATTTTGATTTGTTCTAGTAACAGTGAAGAAGATCTAACTAAAAAATGACCGCTAATTAACATATCGAAAAGTCAAGAAAATCTTAAAAAGCCTTACATTGCACACAAAATTAAGTTGGATAACCTAAATTGACCTAAATTTTATTAACTTTTTTGTTTGATTTGGTCTTACTATTATATCTATCTTTGGAGTCGGGGTAAGCGTGTGATGTACAAATAGTAAACATAACATAGAGAATTTCATTGAAGTTACAAACAATTTGCTATCATGCAGGAACTAATAAACTCTCTCCTCTGCACCTGCTTAACTATACATATAAATCATACTTCTAGAAATAAGATGAAATCACCTATGCACCTGCTTAAGTATACAAAATCATACTTATAGAAATAAGATGAAATCACCAATGCACCTGCTTTTGGTATCCATACACCAACATAATATAGAGTTTACACTACAAGAAAATTACAAGTAACTTTTAAGGTTTGGTCACACAAAAAAATATCATTAAATTTAATATTTTAGTGATACTTTTTAAAAAGTTTGCCTAAAAGGTTAAAATTATTAGATCTAGTGACTAGTGAGACTTGTTGTGAAAATTAAGTGTTCCAAAAGATGAAAATTATATCTTTGGATTTGTTTTTGTCATTATACTAGTGCGGGGTACCATAGCGCATCCACCGGTGCGCCATGACACCCCCGGCCCACTCACGCCAAAATCATACGCTATAGACCAAGCCACAAAATTGGCGTATCTCACAACGTTTGGTTGTGTGTAGTTTTGTATATGTAATTAAAAGTGGTGTATTTGTTGGTCCTAAATTATGGGATGGTTTTACTTGTTTTATGAAAGAAGGTGATTTTGTGGTGTCAATGATTTTGTGATTGTATCCTTTGCTCTATATATACATTTACCAACACTTTTTAAGAGTTGGAGTAACACATACAAGTTCTAGTGACATTTTTTTTTTTCTAGCTTTTGTTGATATAGTAATAATTCTTTTAACTTTTAGTGACACTGTTTTTATGAATCTACTAAATGACAATTGTTCGGAGTGAAGTTCACATTTAATGCTAACGCCAAGTAGATTCTGGAACGAATAGTTGCTCAAAGAAGTATATGCAACTTCCAAGTGGCTATGCAACTTCTAAGAGTTTGAGTAACTTTGAAGCAATTTTTTAGTAGTTGGCAGCCACAAAGTGCAAATAATAAAACTTTATGTTTGAAATCTTGTGGCCAAAGTGTGAAAACCAAAACTCGACCAAATGAACTTAATGTTCTCCCGGGTCCTCTTTTGATCCTTGTAACATTTTCAATTCTAACATTTACCAGTTAATGGGTTTTTAGTTAAGATGTGGTTAACACGAAAGAATGAATCAGTTTTATCATGAAGAAGAAAAAAAGCTCACTGAATCACATGTACGTCAATAAGTTGACTATAAAGTCAAACACTTTGATTGTTTTTATGGTATCGTACTAATTTACAAGCTCTTTATGTAAATTAAAGCTTATTACCGATATGTAAATCACTTGTATTTGGGATTTTTATTAGATAGTAGTAAGTCATTACACTTTTGTTATATTTGCATTGATATCGCCAGCCTATTTTGGTAACACACTTGATCTTGACCAACAAGATGATATAGCAGTGAAGCACAGATTGGAGTCCCAAAGTGGATGCAATTACGCACCTAACATTTGAGCATATTCTTCAGAGATGTGAAAAATTATTGAACCACATCGAGTAAAAAGAGCATGATCCTTCGGTTCAATGGAGTGATAGAATGAATGTTTGTGGTGTCGAGCCTGGCTTTGAGCTGGGGGATGTCATGGCGCCACCATAACGCCTGCCACCTCAGCATGGCGCAGGTTGCGTGTTACGGCACCTTATGCTCTAATTTAGAACATATCAATACTCCCTTTACAAGGGCAATAAACTCACTTTAAATCTGAATCTAAACCCGAACCAAAAATTATGATTAAGCCGCCCAAACCTAAATCCATGCCCACCTTATTTCAAATTCAAAAAAATTAAAAATTATCCCTCCAAGACCACTTCTCCTCATAACTTTTTTCAGCTTCTCATGTAATCCTCAACCTTCATCCAATTATTTATCCACACGCCCACTACTTTCGAAAAAGGTAAAAACACATTCTCACACATGCAAAACACACACACTTTTTCTCCGCTACAACCAGATTTTGTCGAAAACTATACATCAACGATGTTATGCGCAGATACTCGGCTATTTATACAAATTGAAATATGATTATGATAGATTTATCAGTTGAACAATCTTACAGATATTTTTTTAATATGAGTTTATCCAAACTCGTATCAACATTCTACTATTTTCAATTTTCATCAAGATAGCAGTTTGACTTTTTGAAGAAGTCAACTCGTAATCTACGAACCCCACCGTATTCATTAAGAAAAAAGTTAGAAAAAGCATCCTGTATACTACCTCCATCCCTAAATAAATGTCCAGTTTGACTTTTCAGAGTCAAACTGGTTCAACTTTGACCTTAACTATTTTTGTGGGTGTTATATAATATTTGATGTAAAATATATGAATGAATTGGGTTTTAAGTATATTTTTCAATAGTATAATTTTTTTATCATGTATTATATAACAAAAAAAAATATTTAAGATCAAAGTTGAACCAGTTTAATTTTGAAAAGTCAAACCGGATATTTATTTAGGGACGGAGGGAGTATTAAGTTATAAAATAATTATTGCCAACATCTTTATAAATTCTACCATATTCATTACGAATGCAGCCCATTTGGATAAGGTCCAAGAATGCTACTGTTGACTTCACACAAACACTTGAACTATTAAAAGAAGAAAAGTTGAACCCCTGATTATAAGCTGACCCTTCTTTATTAGACCTTTTAAATTCATTTGAACGACCCCATTGATACAAAATTGACCCTTTGGTGGACCTCTTCAATACAAAATCCGACTTTTTTAAATCGATTTGAACCCTCTGATTGTAAAAATAAACCTTTACATGAACTTGTTATTTGAAAATAAACCCCAGATCTCTCATCCTTTAGTTGACTACCAAAATTAAGATTAGAGTTAAGCAAATTCACGACACTTTGTTGATTAGTATGATTAGGTTTACGATTGATAAAGGTCTAAGAAGAAATTACACCACAAATTTAAATGGGTCTGTTGATGTTTAATCTAAATTTAAATGGAAAAACACAATATAAACAGTTCCCTATAAATCTCAGTGCCATTTGACCAAACCCAATAGTTTGACTTCAAAAGTCAAATGTTTTAATGTTTATGCTTAACGATTCGATCCAAATTTAAAGCTTCTTTATGTAATATGATCTTATATCACTTATAACAATTTCTAATGTTTAGTGTTAAAATGATCATCTCCAGCCTCATATAAAAATCTGACAATTTTTCATCAAGAACACAGTTTGACTATCTAATGACTCAACTGTGTTTATTGAGTTTCCATGAATTAAGGTAATAAGTACTAGTACGCATCCAAGTTGGGCTATACCTTAAGTTAGTGCGTATTTAAAAAAGTACTACTGTAATCGTTACAAACAATCATACTTTGGGAGTGTGCCAAACAATACTAACAATGACCTAAATGGGATAAAGCCAAAATCACGTGAAAATTGACAACCAGTGTAATTTGTAAATTTGGAGAATGAGTCAACACAACTAGTCTGTCTCGACTAAGTTCTACTCGAGAACTCATGGTTCTGATTTTGTTGAAGAGTATGATTATCCTATAAAAGCGTTCATCTTAGATGTTAATTAAAGTGGACAATTTGTTTTCCATATTTTACATTCAACATTTTGTTGGCAAACATGAAGGCAATGGTACATAAAATATGAACTAGCTGGTATAACTTATATTCATAATGACAGACTTGCAGTTCAATTCTTATACCCTTTTTGTTTGTTTGGTATCACATGGAAAAAAAACGAGCAATGTCGTTTTTATCGAGACAGTTAAATAACAGCCTTGAATTTGGATTTTTGAATATCTTTGGTTGGCACTAGTAAATACTCTTAGATATATTCAGTATGATTCAATCAAACACTCAGTGAAGTTGTTAAAAGTCAGTAGTCTGACATGAAAGTCAACTTATACTATGCTTAACAATTTCATGTAAAACAAAACTTGTTTATGATAATTTTCACCTATCATCACTTAATGATTTATATTTTGACATAATAATATACAAACTCGTATCACAATCCCAGCTTTTTATAGTTGAAGCCGTTTGACTTTCTAAAAGAGTGAACTATGTTAGCTGAACTTAAACAGTGTATCAAAATTTGACATGATATAATAGTCGTAGGATCAGAATTTCCTGAACGGAATTTACTGAAATATAAATTCTAATGCTATCACAAGACGAAGTTATCTAGTCAATCTTCCTAGTGGACGTGTATATGAATTGTCTACTTTGCATTAATATCACCTTATACGTTTTGTCTGTCTTTACCCCTAGTGCTACATGGAACAAGAAGTAATGTCGATTTATATGTTAGCTTCTTCCATTCTTCCCAGCTTCAAATTCTGTCGGAAAATGGATTTTCGCAAATGATTGGCAGTTTAACTTCGTATTCCTGAAACATGTTTAGTAGTTTTTCTCAGTACCAGTAAACACTTTATAATATATGTTCTTCAATAGTTTGACTCAAAAGTCAACTTTTTAATAATTCAACCCATTGTAGAAGATATTTATGCAAATCAAAACTTTTCTTGAATTTATTTATAACACGAGCATCTTTAATATCATGTCAAGTCTCGTTATCAGATTTTGACTTTATAATGAAGTCAAAGTGAAGAACAGGTATTACAGACTTGATTCCATGGACATATCTGCTTGTACTTTGATTTTAAACAGTTAGCTGAAACCAAAGTATTAAGGGCAGAGATTAACCTTCAACTTCAGTACGTCATGTAATTGTGTAAACCGAAAACAAATAAAACCAAATTGCAGTACAAATGAAAGAAAAAAAAATAATAATAATAAAAAATAAAAAAAAATAAAAAAAAAACAACAACAACAACAACTAATGTATGATAATTTCTGGTCTACTTAATATCAATACGACCAGAAGCCATTACAAAAAGAACAACTGGTGCACCACCTGCATACAAGGTGAATCGTCTTGCTTACTGAACCATAAATTGGTAATAATTGCAATCTTCATCAAACATAAGACAATTTATAGACAAGGGAGAAAGTACCTGTTAAAAAAGTTCTTAATGCAGTGACTCCTTTGGACCTTTGGAGCTGTTCAAAATCATCACTCGACCACAGTACAAGGGACTTCTGCTTTTGGTTCCTCTGCTATTCACGGCTTTATATGTAGCAGAATGTTTTAAAATGAGAGGTTTTTATCTCGAATGTAAAACCACATGACTCAAGAAGCTGTCTAGACCCAACAATACGCAGACCTTTCATCCTACAAATACTCTCTGGAAGATGACTAATGCCTGTTCCAGTGATATCCAACTCTTTTAAACATTCTAACCGTCCAATTTCCTCAGGCAATTCCGCAACTTTAAAACAATAACTGAAGTCGAGATTAACAAGCCTTGGACATTCAGCGGGAATCTGAAGTTCAACCATATCAGTACAGTAGTGGACTTTTAGCGTTTCAAGATTCGGAGTAATCCCAAGGTGAAGGGTCCTCAACTTCTTTAATTCATTGAGGTCGAGATTAACGAGCTTTGGACATTCAGCAGGAATCTGAAGTTCGACTAAATCAGCACAATCCCTGACTCTTAGCGTCTCAAGATTTGGAGTAGCAATAGTATCGTTTCATTCATGCTTCAATGTTCATATTTACACAACCTTTGACCTGTAAAAGTCAACTTTGAGTCCATGTGGTGATATTATTCTCACTAAACTGTACATTATCAAAATCTTAAATTTGTCCAAAAGTAAGAAACATATATAAGGCAACCGTAAAAAACAGACATGCTGTATACCATTTTACTTGTTTCTTTACACCATTTTTACCCCTAGTGCTACATGGAACAAGAAGTAATGTCGATTTATATGTTAGTTCTTCCGTAGTTCCCGTCTTCAAATTCTGTCAGAAAATAGATTGGCAGTGAAGTAAGTTCGTATTCCTGGAACATGTTTAGTAGCTTTTCTTAGTACCAGTAAACACTTTACAATATATGCTCTTCAATAGTTTGACTCAAAAGTCAACTTTTTAATAATTTCAACCCATTGTACAAGATATTTATGCAAATCAAGACTTTTCTTGAATTTATTTTACTGTATCATACAAGCATCTTTAATATCTCATGTCAAGTCTCATTATAGTAATAATGAACAGATTTTGACTTTATGAAGAAGTCAAAGTAAGAACTATACTCGAGAATTTTCAGATATTTCAACATAAAAATACTTTCTGGAAGATATTTCAAGGGTATCATAATCAAAGGTTTCAGCATCAAAGGTTTTTATCTCAGATGTAAAACCACATGACTCAAGAAGCTGCCTAGACCCAACAATACGCAGACCATTCACACTAAAAATACTGTGTGGAGGATGACGTATGCCTGTTCCAGTGATATCCAACTCTTTTAAAGATTCTAACTGTCCAATTTCCTCAGGCAATTCTGCAACTTGAATACAAGTACTGAGGTTGAGTTTAACGAGCTTTGGACATTCAGCCAGAATCTGAAGATCGACCAAATTTTTACAATTATTGACTCTTAGCGTCTCAAGATTTGGAGTAACCCCGAGGTGAAGGGTCCTCAAGTTCTTTAAATCACGAAGGTCGAGAGTTACGAGCTTTGGACATTCGGCAGGAATCTGAAGTTTGACCAAATCAGGACAAACGCAGACTATTAGCGTCTCAAGATTTGGAGTACTCCCGAGGTGAAGGGTCCTCAACTTCTTTAAATCATAGAGGTTGAGAGATCTGAGTTTTGAACTTTCAGCAGGCATGTGTAATTTTTCCAATCTACCACAATCATAGATACGTAACTCCTTTAGATTTGGAGTAACCTGGAAATGAACTTCTTCCAAACTCCAACATCTGTCAAGAATTAGTGTCTCAAGATTCGGAGCCACACTAAGGTCAAGGGTCTTCAAATAAAATAACCATGTGAACTTTAGGAACCTGAGCTTTAAAAAAGGCTGTCAAAAGCAACAAAAAAAATGGAAAGATAAATGTTAGTAGTAATTGGTGTAATGAGTAACAAAAGAGGGAAAGATAAAACTAGCAATTAATGAATCAACCATTAATTATTCTACGTACCGTTTCTTCTCCATCTTTCCAAAGTTGAACGATATTGCTTTCATACATATCAAGTCCAACAAGATTTTTTGGTTGAAATGTTTTCGGTAAACTTGAAAAAGGATACCAACTCCAGTTCAGAAATCGTAAGGCATTTGGAAGGTGTAGACTATCTTTTCCACTCGCTAATTTTGGCAAACACTTCAAGAAATCTAAGTTCCTTCATGTTTGCGAGACCGTTCAATAAAATTTCAAAATTGAATTCCTCTGCATATGCCTTGAGTCTTAAACATTCTGTTGCTTGGGTACCCTGTAATTTCAAATAGAAGAGATCATGAGATTTGTTACATTACAAAACAAAATGTGAAGTTAATTTCTCGAATTGAAATGAAATGTTTAGGTTAGGGTTATTAATTTTTATAAATTAGAGGAATTGGATGAATGGTTTGTGTTATTTGAGTGTGAATTAGTTATTTATGAAGTTTTCCTGATAGGTGGTCGTGGTTTTTAGGGGTGGTGGTTTTGTGGTTGGGTGACGGTGGGATGGTGGATGGGTTTGATGGATTGTTGGTGGGATTATCATAGTGAGATGAAGACAAAAGTGAGAAAATCTAAATATCTGGTTTAAGTGAGAAAGAAAAAGAAAAATCGTCTTTTTTTTTTTTTTTTTTTTTTTTTTGAAAGAAAAATCGTCGTTTGTGATTTGTTAAGATTGCAAAAATTGTTCACGGTCTTTCATATGTGCAGTGGCCTCTTATGAAGAAAACTTGAGATTGATTTGGTCCTTTATATATGAAATACTATAGACGATTTTTGCAATCTTGGCAAACCAAGAAGGCCACCTGCATTTATGAAATGTTCAAACTGCATGGACATTTTTTGCAATACACTCTAACAAAATATATGAAAAAACAAACATACTTCACTTTTAACAGTTAATGTAAGTTAGCGTTAGTAAATTTGGACCAAACTTGTAACGAGTGTTTCATTGTAGGACCACAATGGCCATTTGGTTCAAAAGAATGTTAAGTGATGTAATAAAACAAAATTTAATTTTTGTACCATGATTAAATTGAACTTTTAGAAAAGTATACTGACTTTTAGATTAACAAAAATAACTTGCTACTTACCAAGCCATTAGCCAATATATCTTCAATTTCCTCCCTAATCCATAACCGGCTATGCATTTCAGGTTTATTGGGGTTCCCACCACGAACAATATTCATGCCCATTTCTTCTATATGGTCATGCATCCCCAACTCCCCAAAGTCAGAAATATTTATAAGAGATCTCTGCTTAAGAACTCTTAAGCCATATTTAGCAAAAAAGCCACAGCTTTCAAGCGCTATGACCGCATCCTCTTCCTTCCAACCTTTCATTAAGCATGCAACATCAAGAAATATTTCCTTGTGATCATCCTCAAGACCATTATAACTGAGTTCCAATTTTTCCATAGTTGCCTTCAATGGGATTTTTTTTAGTCTTACTAAGGTATCTTTCCATTGAGGCACATTTTGACCACAAAGAAGTGAACCCAAAACTTTGATTGTTAATGGAAGACCATCAGCGTATTGTACAACTTCTTCTGAAAGCTCTTCATACCCTACAACCGGAATATCTCTATTAAATGCATACTTACTAAAAAGAGAAATCGCTTCTGCACGCGATAACAGGCTGACGTTATTAATGAACTTCACTCGGTGGGATAACAGAACTTGCTTATCTCGTGTGGTAATGATAACTCTGCTTCCCAATTTGAACCAGTCACACTTGCCTGCTAACACCTCAAGTTGTTCTATATCATCAACATCATCTAGAACAATAAGAACTTTTCTCCCACGTATCATCCTTTTCATCATGTTTGTTCCTTCATGAACACTACTTACAGTGATGTTTTCATTACTTAATACACTACGAAGAATTTGTTGCTGCAACTTTTTCAAACCCGAAAAGGATTTTGAAACTTCCCTTACATTTTCAACAAAGGCTTTACCATCGAACTGAATAGATATTTGATCAAAAACGGCTCTTGCCAAAGTTGTCTTCCCCCCACCTCCCATCCCCCATATCCCAACCATCCGGACATCATCAGTATCAAGTTCTAAAGATGAAAGGAAAGCTTCTGTTCGCGTCTCCATGCCTACTAACTTTCTGTCAACACTCGGACTACTTGAACATATCTTTTTGAAAATATCGTCAACAATTATTTGGATTAATTTGGATTCATCCCTGTAACATTCAAGAAGATCTAACTAATTACTAATTATCAAGAAGATCTAACATTCATTCATATAGCAGATAAATTACGAATAATTACCCATTATCAGTCTTCTTCGACTCCCACCCAGCCAGATCAGCTGCTTCTTTTAAAGCCTTCCTCCATTTCCCAACAGCTTCTTTATTTACATGTTTTTTAAAAGCTTCTTCAACCGCCCCACTTTGGTTGCGGATTTCTGTTGGCTCCACATCATAAAAGAGTGGGTAAGCAGTCTGCTCACTCGCCTTCCAGCACTCCATAATCTTGACAAGCTCATCTAAGCACCAAGATGAACCTGCATAGTCCTTAGAGAACACAATGATGAAGAATCTTGAGTCTTCAATGGATTCCATGAGCTGGGTGTCGATCGTTTCCCCTTTCTCAATTTTCTCATCATCTTTATAAGTTTGAATCCCATTTTGCTCAAGAGCTTTATAAAGATGACTAACAAAGTTGTTACGAGTGTCTTCACCTCTAAAGCTTAAAAAGACATCATACTTGAAGCTCTTTTGAATTGATGAAGTTGAAGTTGACGCCATTGAAGTTACTGTTTAAGGTTTGTATGAAGCAGCTATATGAGATGCATAACCTTTAATTTCTAGAGCAATGATCAACAAGACAATCCTAATGTGAAGGCAACTGTGTTTTTGTGGAAATAAAATTTTGAATAACGGGGAGACATAATGTTTCATACTGATCAAACAAAAGTTGCATTTATGATCCTTTCTTGTATTCAAGTTAAGATAAACAAAAGGATAACTCAAAATTAAAACTCATTTTTCAAAGATATTTCAAAAAAACAATTTACCGTTACGCTAAAAAGAAAACCTGTCTTTTTGAAAAATATATATTTGATCAAGGTTCAAATGATTTTATTTGTTAATGCAGATTGTAAGACAAGAAAAAGGTCATTAATTTACCAAGACATGATCAAGCGTGGTTATTTCTTTGTTTCTTAAATGATATCATTACCTAAATTTTAATGAATATATAACACTTTAAACTAGCCTCTCAGAATCCTTAATCATGCTATATTAATATTAAATGTGTTATTCACATGAATCTTAACTACTACACAAACAAACCATATAATCCGCATTGAGGCTAAAGGACTATTACTTATAAACTTCAAGTTGTATATCTATTTATTTATTTATTCCAACCAAGAAATTGTGAGATGTCGTTGGTATTTTTATTAACATTTATTTGATATGTGATATGTTTGTATAAAATTGATATTTTTATATTTTTCGTTGAGCGGTGACCATAAAATTTAAAAAGGGGTGAGTTTGGTGGTGTGATGAATAGTGATGTGATGCGAAGCGCACGTAAAGCTAGTGAAAGTGGTGACCATAATATCTTGCCTAATCATAAAATTCAAATACAAGTTACAAACATGTCTCATACACATCAAAATACAACTTGTCATAGTTACCGATGTGTCTTTTACACATCAAAATACAACTTGTCATATAGTTACACCTAAACGGAAATTTTGTGTTTGTGCTGTTAAGTAAATATCAACACATATTTATATTTATATTTATATTTATATTCATAGTTATATATTCTGATATGTAATAAATTATAAATGTCTTAAAATCTTAGTAAACTCACTAATGATGATGTATCATGTAATCATTTGGTTAATAAGTTTTCATAGTTGATGCGATGTTTTGAAACCTAGTTTGATTTGACCGATTGAACCATTTTCGGTCGGAAAATAAGTCAATATGAACCAATTCGGTTCTTGAGGTTCGAAAACCCAATTTGACCCACGGGGTTTCATGTGATCTGGGTCGACCCGATTCATTAAAACTTGTCGGATTTTGTAACTTTCTTTTTATAAATTGATTATATGAAAACCATTTTTTTCATAAGTGATTAACTCGGAATCGACACTATCAATAGTCAAGCACATTTTTGTCTTTGTAGAAAAACTAAGTGGATATTCTTATTGACGAGGATGAAGATCATCGTGAACTTCATTTGTTAAATGATTGTAGACTTAATGCATATCTTCTAACGCGAGCGAAAATATTTACATCGTTATTCTTTAAGACTAACGGTGCATTTTTTTCTAGAAATAAATTAAAAAGGGCAAGCAAGGCTCGAACTCGGGTCTCTTGTTTCAAAACTAACGCCCCAATCACTGGACTAGGCGTCCAGAGGTGTTAATTTCCCGTTTTATATTTTTTAAACCATTTTTTCGATGAATTTATAGTATATTAACCGATTTAAGTTTGGGCTGGTCGGTTCATGGTGAACCAGTCCAGTTCTTGAGGCGGGGCCAGATCCGTTGGACTCGTTTTTCCATGCTCTATTTTCGATGGATTTATACTTGTTTTATCGTGCTCTCTTCACAACAAAAAAAATTGTTATATGCCTTGATTAAAGGAGCTTATGTATCCTTACTTTCGCAGTTCATGCTTATTTACACCTATAAACAATCAAGCTGCCACCGCATTCTCAAATTCATATAGATTCATGTACCAATGTATGTTAAATAAAAGTTGGTAAAAATATATGTATTTAGTAATTCAAATCCGTCTAATAAGGAGTATGAGACAAATGTAATTAAGGGGTTAGTTTTGGATGCTGAGGTTCTGGATCGCGTTTTCAAAGTGCTTATTACTACTATCAAATGTATTCCTCATGGTTGTCGGCTCGCTTTATCAAAGGAATTAAAAACAGTTCTTTACAAGGTGGTTGTCGATCCTGATGCTTGGTTAGATTATCACTTTTTCACGATGCACGCTTCAGGTGTGTAGGCACAAGAAAAGATAAGAACGTAGGTCTGGGAATAGAAAAGCATTGCAACAAAGTTCTATCATGAAGTCACTAGATACATGAGGGAAATATGATTGTATTACAATGTTAGTTAAAGTATGTTAGATGCTTATGGGTTGGGGTCCTTAGGCTAGGGTGGAGGTTATTTTCTAGAGGAGAGAACAACGGTTAACACCAACATTAGACAGTGTGTTCGCAAGGTTGCAGATGGGCACTCTATGACAGCAGTGAAAGTGTTAATTATTCTCCTTCGGTGTATCTCCATACTACGATTATACCATTAAAGCCTTGGAGGCTAAGCATCCTTACAAACCACCCCCATCCATGTCAAGTAACACATTCTGAGCCTCCCTTGTAGCAGAGATTGACGACAGTGTCTTTGGTTGCATTAAAGCGTTCCGTAAAGGTACTTCATATGGGAGAGATGGTTTGAAGGCACAACGTATTTTAGATACTTTATGTGGAGAGGAGTCTCAATTGTTAATTTGTGGTTAGCGGGAAGGTGTCTGCCTATTTTTGCCAAGTTTGTTGCATCTGCTCCTCTCACGACCTTCCTTAAACCAGCTAATGGGGTTCGACCTACTACAGTAGGCACTATATAGAGACGTTTGGTTTCCAAGGTTTCTATAAATGGCATAGGTAAAGAAATGTCAAAGTACCTTAGTGATTTTCAGTTTGGCGTCAGAGTGTCGGGTGACGCTGAGACTGTTTTACATAGCGTCAATAGGGTGTTGAATGAATATCACAATAGTGGGTCTCTTGCACTGCTTTTTGTGGACTTCTCGAATGAATTTAACATTTTGGATAGATCGACATTACTCCACGAGGTTATGGTGAGGTGTCTCTATATTTCTTGGAGGGTGGATTTCTTATATGGGTATGCAACGAGATTATATATAGGAGACACACATATATGGTCTACTACTAGGGTGCAGCAAGCCGACCCATTGGGACCTCTTCTTTTTGCTCTATTATTACACCCGTTAGTACGTAAGATCTTGCAAGTTTTCCTTTCATGTTAGGTATCTTGATTATGGGACCTTTACTAGAGGCTCAGAAGAGGTGGTCAGAGTGTTAGACACTATAAGGACGACTGGTCCAGGTTTGGGTCTTGAACTTAATATCAACAAAACAGAGATATTTTGGCCCTCGTGTAATGGTATGAAGCTTTGTTAGGGTTTATTTCATGTCGATATTTGGAGGCCATCATTGGGTGCGAAGCTTTTTAGGCGAGCTGTTAGTCGAGACAAAGATTTTATCAGTGGATTGGCTATGAGGAGAGCCACTAATGTTGTTAATTTGACGAGTCTTCTTTAACGGTTACATGACACGCGAAGTGAGCTCCTTTTGCTTCGATCATGTATGGGTATTTAAAAAAAAATTAATGCCTTGTCAACTTGTAGTGGTTTGTGGAGGAGATTTCTTTGGAGATTTACAGTGGAGAATTGCTTCTTTACCCATTCAATTTGGTGGTTTGGGTATATACTCGGCAAAAATGATTTTCTCTTATGCTTTTGTGGCCTTAAGGGCCTAATATTGGGTGTTACAAGACCATATCTTATGTGAAAATGACATATGTGGCATGTATGATGATTATGTTTGTATTATGGCTTGTCTTCGTGATAAGATTCCAAGCTTTGATTTTAATGGTTTCATAAGGACATCGCCTCCTCTAAAGTCCAATAAACACTTGCGAGTGCTGATTTTAGTGAAATGGTCCAAGATATTCAAGTCCACTTTGACATGAGTGAGATACAGGAAGCTGTTTTTGAGTGTATACGTGCACCACATGCTCTAGATTTTCTACTAGCTATCCCCATAGACGGGTTGGGTCAACACATGTCACCGGTGGAATATCGTACTATCCTTAAGTATCACCTCATAATTCCATTATTTTTTGTTAATGAGATATTGCCTACTTGTTGCAAGGCATGCTTGGATTCCATTGGCGAACATGTGGTTCATTGTAAAGAGCTCTTGGGCTTCAAGTACCGACACAATATGGTTAGAGACGTCTATTTTTATGTATGTAGGAGTGTCGGGATCTTCTTCAAGAATGAAGCACTTGTAAAATGTAACTTTTGGCTAACCCGTCGGATGAAAGATCCACATTGAGATCGATTGGCATTTTGGTCTTTAGATGGGTTAGAGAGAAACATGCTTGCGTGGATTTGACTGGGGTTTCTCCTCCCATGGGTTTGAGTATTTGGGGTTTTAGTGTTGGATAGGCTGCTTTGAAATCCGCCTCATGCAAAGTGACAAAACACGAGAAAACATGCATCGAAAATCAACACGTATTTATTCCTTTCGCGTTTGATACATGTGGTTTCCTTTCTCCTGAGGTGGTGGAGCTACTCAACAGAATCCAACGAGTTATGAAGAATAATGTTATAAAACTAGGATCCACAAATGTTTTTGTTAA
Organism: Artemisia argyi; assembly: GCA_030686995.1. NCBI lineage: Eukaryota > Viridiplantae > Streptophyta > Magnoliopsida > Asterales > Asteraceae > Artemisia > Artemisia argyi. Next base: position 230,814,288 of record CM060701.1, read on the forward strand.
AAGAATTAATTTTGTAATCCAAAAAACATTAACGACATATCTTATTGCTCATTTGCCTTTTTGATCAGATATTATAAACTAACAAGGATACATATGAAATAAGTATAATGGGTGATAGTAAGAAGTGTATATTGAAATATTGAATAAAGTTTACTAATTTATCTAAAGAATATAATAATACGATAAAATTTATCATAATATTCATTTTATTTTAGCCATAATTCAATATCATTTTTAATGGTGGCCGTATTTTAAACAATGGATAATTCCATATATACTTGGTCTGGATATGAAAAATTGTTATATATTAAAATACATGTTTTGAATGTGTGCTATACAATATATTTAAAGTATGTATTGGATAAATATGTTATTATAATGTTTTAGTCGGGTATATATGAAATTGACCCTAAACAAATATTTTATTGTGTTTATTGTGTTTAAGTATTTGCCGAATAATGATTCTCATGTAATTATTTTGTTATTTGTTAAATGTAGATAGTTATTTAGGCACTTTGCCAAACGTACAATGGTACAATATGACAAACCATATGTCAATCTACACTTAGTAGCTTACTATATCTGTATTTTCTAATTTTTATTCTTCACAAGTTTAAACACCAAACACTAAGCAAATTCAAAATAAGTTATGATATCGACTGACTTGAGAAGTGCTTATTCGAGTTATTTTAGGTGTAGTTTATGTGCATTTTAAAGCTTTTTTGAGTGTTGTGTTTAGCTTTTTAGTGCTTATTTGAGAAGTGCTTATTCGAGTTATTTTAGGTGTAGTTTATGTGCATTTTAAAGCTTTTTTGAGTGTTTATTTGAGTTATTTGAGGGCTGGTTATAAATTTTATTGAGTGTTGTTTTCAGCTTTTTAGTGCTTATTTGAGTTATTTAAGTGCTTATTTTGAGCTTTTTATGTCTTGTTTGTGTGGCTTTTAAGCTTTTTTGTTCTGCTAATTTGAGCTATTTATGTGCTTATTTGGGTTATTCAAGTGCGGTTCATGTATTGTTGGAAGTTTTTCAAGTGTTGTTTCTAGCTATGTCAGTGCTTATTTAAGTTATTTAAGGGTTGCTTTTAAGCTATTTGATTGCTGATTTAGCCTATTTGAGAGCCATTTTAAGCAATTTGAGTATTGTATTAAGCTTTTTAAGTGCAACTTTCGTGTTATGTAAACTGTGTGATGTTAACGTTAATAGTTGGATTTTATTTGGATGAGTAAAAGTGACGATACTCATGGAGAAACTATGGAGTGGAGTGAAGAGCGTGAGAAATATTTTCTTGAGTTTTTGGCAGAAAGGGTTAATAGGGATGCTAATGGGTCACCAATTTATAAAAAATGTGATTGGGTGCAAATGAATGAAAAAATGTTTTTGAAGTTTGGATTAAGCTATGGTGAAATTAAGTTGAAGGCCAAGTTCAATCGGTTGAGAATGGTGCATACCAAGTTTGGTGAACTGATTAGTCACACCGGTGTTACTTGGAATTATGAGAAGGGTAAAGTAGAAGCTGCTGGTGATGTTTGGGATGGGTTTTTGCAACGAGACAAAATTTTTACGACATTTAAGAACAGGGGTTGTAAACTTTATTCGTTAATGGATTTGGTCTTTGGTAAGTCAAATGCTAAGGGTAGCTTTAAAAATCCTTCAACTACCGGTCCTCAAACTTCGAAAGAGGAACGTAGAATTGAAGATGATTATTTAGGCGAAGCAAGTGATTCAAATCTTTTATATAATAAAACAAAACCCCTAGTGGGTACTTTGAAAAAAGAATATTTCCTTATTATGTAATATTTTAATTATTATTTTTTAATTTAAATTTTTAAAAATTTGTTTTATTGACATACTACACAAGTAGAAGATAAATACAAAAAAATATAGATAAGATGCAATACTACATAAGTATAAGATATATACAAAAAAAATAGAGATAAGATGCGATTAAATTTTTAAATGATTATCTTTAGTAATAAACAAATATAATTAAAAATCTTAAATCAAACAAACAAAAAGATTAAATTATTTGTTTTTTAAGAAATAAAAATATATCATTAAAAAAAATTTTAAAAAACCCGCGCGTGCGCCGGGTATTATAACTAGTTATATAAAAAGACAAAAGGTTGATGTAGAAAGTGAGTCACTTCCAGGAACACAAAGGCAAAAGGTAGATGTCTAAATTGTTAGTTTTAAAGGATAAAAATTAATGAATATGTCCGGATTCGAACTCGAGACTTCGGGATTGCACACTTTACGTATGAGTTTCAATTAATTAATAATTATTGTTTTAGTGACGAATAATTATTAAATTCACGAAATAAGTACTTAACGGTACCAAATGACTGTTAGACGAAAGGTTAAGGAATAAGAGTGAAAAAGAAGCCAAGAAGGATCTAAAACTCCTACTTGGACTAGTATTCGGTGGATCCCACATCGCCATGGGATAGGGAATGCTTCAAGATTATGATAGTATAAATACATGGCCTCATGTATTCATTCAATCATCTCTTGGTTCATTAGCAAGCCAATTCACTTTCTCATCTCTTATTCTTTGAGCTATAGGCGATTCTCTTGAATCAATTAAGGCTCAACTAGTAGTGCTTGCTCGTGAATTAAGAACCTAGCTTTTCTAATTGAAACGCTAATAGTACGTGTGTTCGAGAACGAAGTGTTAGCATACTTTTGCTAACAAGGTGATTGCCCACTCAACTATCTTATAGTCGATCCCCAATTAAACCCAATTAGGGTTTATAGTTCTTGTTCATTGATTTCTTGTTCTTGCTAGAAATCACAAAAGAGGTACGCATTCATTTATATTCGGTTAATTTCAATTACATGTATTTGATCCTATTCCGCTGCATGCTTGATGTGTTTATATGTTTATATATTAGTTATGATTTTCATATATTCCAACAGTGGCATCAAGAGCCGTTAATACATTGTAATTAATTACCGAAACACATAAAATTGAATCATTATGATTATTACATGCTTGGTGTTCTTGTGTTTTTAAATTTTTCATAAATCCTAGAATTTTATTTTTTATATATGTCGACTTTTATTTTTTATATATATGTCGAATTATTTTTTTTTGAAAAGAAAATTAGGGTTTTTGAATTTTGTTATAAAACTTGTAGAAACCCTAGGTTGCATGTAATATTTATGTGTATTTAAATGGATATTTTGATATGCCGTTTTGGTTGCGTTCCTTAATTGACATGATTATATGTTATAATATGTGTAATGTGGGCATCCATGACAAACCATGCATATGTTGTCTTGGATTATGGCGATTTGGTTTTATAGATTTCATGCTTAATTATGCGATTTAATTATAATTGATATGTTTTTAGTAAATATTATGACTATAAAGATTACTAAAATTGAATTAATTATAAAATTAGGGAAGACCCTATTAAAATCGTGTAAAATCAATTGTGTGTTTTAAATTGATTTAATTTGCATGTCCATTATTATTGTTGTTTGTTTATTTTATTTAAATTACTTTTGTTTTTATATGTTGTATGACATGATAGTAAGCAAAGGGTAATTTCATAAATAAAATATTAAACAGACTTAATAATGGTGAAATCTTGTTTTAAGCTAGTAAAAATCTTGAACTTTTGATTGATTGATCGCGACTGTATTAAGTGGTTGAAAGGTGAGACTATTTTTGACAAACTATTAAAGTAGGTATAAGGTTGGCTTCGCATTAAATTGTGGCCTTAGATAGCCAACATTCTGGCTTAACGCTCGCCTGTGAGTCAAAATTTAGTTTTACCTAACAACCATGATAACTACGAAGCACTTAAGGCAAAGTTGTAAGTTTCTCAATGCCTCAATCAAAACTTTGGAGATTTAAGCTCGTAAAGAAACTAATGTGTAAATGTTTTTACATGAAACATATGCTACAAGATGAATGTATGACATCTTTGTACATATATTTTGATTACACACATCAAATTTACTACTCTTAAATTTAAGTTATATGCCATCCAATGAAACGAAAACACCTAAAATTGGGTCTATGTCAGGGCGTAACCTGGCTAAATTGCAATTGAGGGCAAATTACAATGATTTCATCACTAGCAGATCAACTGGTGTGATGGAATTATGTAAGTTTGATGTTTCTTAAGTTGGTTAACTTAATTGAGTTGATAGTGGGACTGATCACTCAAGGAATAAGAAGATGGGGATAAAACATGCTTACATTACAACTGCGGTTGGCAAATATGTAAATCCCATAAATTCTAGGAATTGCAATTGAATATTGGCAATTAAGGCTCGACTCGTACCTTATTGAATACCGTCATCACTAGCAGATCAACTGATGTGATGAACCTATGTCAATTTGGATCCTAGTTTTTCAGTGAAAATCAAATGGTTATATGATTATGAACCATGGGTATTTAATTTTCTTGAAAATTTAATTATCGAAAATACTAAAATTGAATTTTTTAATTCTTTTTAATGTATTAATGCAACATTAAAGCCGTAAACGTGGTTTGGTCTTAAATAGGTAAATTGATCTAATTCTGCTTTCAAACATAATGTTTGATTGAGAAAATTTTACCGAAATGACAGAAAGTCTATTTTCCATGAGAGAAGAATAAGACTCAATCCTATTCCTTTTCATGATTGAGAAAGGTATGATAGGAACATTATAATAAGACTCAATCATAAGTCTATTTTCCATGAGAGAAGAATAAGACTCAATCCTATTCCTTTTCATGATTGAGAAAGGTATGATAGGAACATTAGAATTGTCTACATTCTAATATATAACTCATAGCAATCTTTTATACTTAAAAGTATTGCACATCCTATTTTCCATAAAAAATTTCATTACCCTAATTTGGTGAATGAATTCTTCTATAACAAACATGACATTTGGTTAAATGGAAAATATGAGTTATTAGAAGCTAGACAGATTACCGCAAAATTGATAAAAGGCAAGCTAGAATCTTTTATCTAGTTGTTGTGCTTTAAAGGTGCTACATACCATTATGGGAATGGTAGGCCTATTAAGGAAGAAGCTGCATGCCCAAATTCTTCAAGTTAATATCATTGATAGATAATCCATCATATACATAGTTGAATACACATTTTAGAACCTGAGTAATTATTACGAATGGGTTTTTCTAAATGTGTAAGAAAGCAAAAACAAGCAAATTGTTTTCACTGGTTATGAAACACGTACAATGTTGTCAAATCCAGAGGGAGCGTTGTGTTGTGTTACTGAATATGGAGTTATTGTTATGTTCTCTAATTCAGTGGGAGCTACAAGATTTAATTTATGTGTAGTAGCCCAGATTATCTTCAAGATAATTACTTTCCAATTGTAGACACTCATGTTCTTAGGATAGCCATATGCGTTTCCTGATAAGACAAAGTAGTCCTACATCTACTTATGACACAAATCATATTGAATCACATAAAAAAACGTATGTTGTGTTGTTTATATACTACATGATATTGTTCAATGCACAAGTAGGAGAATTGTTTATTGTGTGCAAAAGAACAATACATAGAAATATGATTAAAGGATTCTCTTAATTGCAAGGTAAGAGATCTATGTTCTAATAGGACTTATACATTTAATGTGTAAGAATATCTTATGTAGAACATGTGTCAAGATTATTATAAAGACTACTTTTATGTCTTATGATATTCAAATTAAAAGAAACACTTGAAATTACAATTTACGTCAGGGTGTAACCTGGCTAGATTGTAATGGAAAGGTAAACTACATGATTTCATTACTAGCAGATCAACTGATGTAATGGAATTATGTGAGTTTGCAGTTTCTTAAATTGGATAATTCATAAAATGACATAAGCAAATGGAGTAGTTAATTAACTTGAAATTACTATTGAAACCAAGTGGTGGTGTTCACAAATACTTTAGTTATATATGTTTATATCTTCTTATAAACATGAAGTCTTTTAACTATTACAAGACTTATAATAAAGTAAGACGTTAAACTTGTTATGTTTTAAACAAGAATGAGTTGATCAATGATGTACAACGTAGAGTGGGAATATAATAGTTTATGTCTTCTTAAGACATGAACATGAAGTGACTTGTTCAAAAAGTACTTATGTTATATAGCATGCAATTGGCTTGGAAATTCTATTGTACCATTAAGTTGACTTAGTTGGTAAATAGGTAAGCCAAAAGGAGTATAAGTTTATCTTACATATTGTTAGTTTGTCTCACAATATTAGTTCTAATGAAACATCACAAGTTGGTGGTGTGTTCAGTTAGGAAAAATCAAACTCTTGTTATATTGTTTGATTAAAAGATAAATATGACTTCTTTTCTTCCAAAAGTTATCAAGGTTAGAAAATTGAGTATGGATTGAATATACTCAATATGAATCCAACCTAGAAGATTAAATAAGACATTATGGAATGTGATGAATCACATTAAAGTCTTAATATGATGTCCTGATTTTGTTAATAAGTAGTTTTAACAAACAAGAGTCAAGAACTGTAAAATGGTTTTGTAATATCCCAAAAGAGAACGATTAAGTGTTGCTCAACTTGCTAAATATTTATAGATAGACTATATATATTACTAAAGGCAAGTGGGAGTTTTATCTTGAAAAGATAAAATTACAAAATACATAATCTTCTAAAAACCACACTAGTGAAAATCATGATGAGGCTTGAAATGTAAAGGTTAACCTCACCATGATGAAATTCTCATTCATAGATCCGTAGGGATGTCTCAGATATTTGATTGATATGCTGAGAAATATGAATTACAGGATCATAGTAAGCCTGTTAATCATAATTACGCATTTACTAATTATGGTAAATTGCTTATACTATGAATCAAGGTTGTTAGGATCGGGATCCTACCTAGGATCGTTTTCGGCTTTGCAAGATCGGGATCGTAGGATCGGATCGGGATCGTAAGATCCTATGAAAATGTATATATTTTTGTATATGGGTTGTAGTTTTATATTTATATATAATATTTCATATGATAAACGAATTTAAATAAATGATAAAAGAAAATTTTGTATGTTCAAGAACCGTAGTTGTTGAATATTTTAGATATATTGCAATGCTCACTTGAACCAAGTTACTACATACGTACACCTACTTCTTGTTCAATGTTTTTAGTATAGGTTTTTCGTGATAACATTTAGATTAATGCAAAAATATAGTGTTAATTTATTGGTTCGTGATTCAGTGATTTTTTTTTTATTTTATTTATTTATTTATTTATTTATTTATTTTAGTATATAGATTAATGCGAAAAAAAATAAAAAAAAATAGATTGTATCTAAAAATGAAACGACATAATTTATAATAGAGTGCACCACAATATTTTTTTTTTTTTTGATAATCAAATAAATTAAATTAGGATATTCTGATCGGGATCGTAAGATCCTATGACAGTCAATTAACACAACAAAATAATAGCTTTCATGAAAAATTCTTAGTCATTGGGCTTTAAGACATGGACTTATTCATAATAAGTTAATATAGCAAAAAATTTTAAAAAATAAAAAATAGGCGATCCTACGATCTTACGATCCGATCCCACGATCCTACTTGCGATCCTACGATCCTGATACGATCCTACCTGAATTACGATCTTGTTAAGATCCTGATCGTTTTATGTGTGTAGGATCGTAGGATCGTACGATCCTACGATCAGGATCGCGATTTTGACAACTATGCTATGAATGATAAGATGCTGTCCATAAAGATAAGTCAACTTTGAAAACTTGGTTTATCTTAATGAAGATGAGTTTCTTCAAGAGAAGGAAAACCCTAGAGGTTTAAATCTTCATGTAATGAATCAGATGGACGAAATTGTATACATATTTTAATGCATGTCTTATGATAAGATTATTAACCATACTTAAGTAATTAACTATGATTGAATACTCTTTCCTAAGCACATTAAAGATACAAAGATGGTAATTGTCATATTAATTTTTTTTTTGAATATGGAATTTGACAATGGATTATAAACCTCTTTCTTGTATAATTACTTAAGCGAGGATGATAAGTAATTAAGAGTTTATGAATTCATGTAATCTTTGGAAGTATACAAAATGCAAGGATCCAAGTATGGATAGATGCATGCATCAAGGAGATAAGTCTTATGTTTAAAATACTAAATCCATGTTTGATTTATAATTTAAAATAAGATAACTCCTAAGTAATTCTAAAAGCTAGTGGGAGTATTATGTTTACTTACTTAAATCATATATGTTGTATAACATATAGGAAGTAACATTCTATATATAAGTTAAATGTTAAGTCATAACTTGGAATGAAACTTTACTTGAAAGATTTAATAAGTAAAACATACAACCTTGAATATATGTTTATTGATGTAAACATGTGCGGTAAATGAATCTAATAGAACATGATATATCATTTAGAAAGTTTAAATGGATATGAAGTACATGAATGAAATTTAAGTTGGACACAAGGATTTTTTTTATGTACATCATGTTGTTGTTATATCATGCTTTGATAAAAGATGATTTGACAACATTGATATCTAATTGAAAGATATTAGATAAGTTGTGTAATGAATATTCTAAAAGGAATATATTTGGATATAGAATCACATCCTCAGCCTGGAACAATTACTGGATTCTATAGATGAACAATTTGTCAATTGTCATAGCCAACAAACTAGGAAGTTTGGAAGGCATAAAACATTACACATTAAAGTTTACGGAAAAGAGCATATTGTTGTTTGCATACAATGATGCTAATTAAATTGAGATGACACTCAATACTAGTCATGGAAGGATCTTATCCTTGTTAATAGTCATGTATACTAGTTATGCTTAACTAATAGCATAGTTGCATTATACATTAAAGAATTAGAATACTTTAAACTTTAAAATGTTTGAAAGTTTAATTATCATAAATTAAGTGTTGAGGATGTCACACACTTTATGATGTATTATGTGGTTAAATCAAATTATTTGAATGCACATATACAAGAACTTCACTAATTGAATTCTTGAAATAAGTATTCTCAAAATTCTGATAGATCAAAGTTAGTTGAATAATGTCTTGTCAACAAGTATGATTACTTGAGGCATAATTGTCAACAAGTATGATTGGTATTACTTGAGACAGAATTCATTAACGAGAATTTTCATGCATTGATCTATTTAGTATTTGGATAAAGGGATGTTAAGCAATTATTATTTAATAATGAATTAAAGTACTGAGTACGTTTGTTTTCATTAATAATAGATTGTATCCCATATTTGCATGTTTAATCCATGAATAACTTATGTTATGTTATTCTAAATAGTCCGTTGTCAAATAATGATATGGGAGTATCATTGAACTACGACAAATCTGAGTTTTGGTATAATATACTTTAAGTATATTGATGCGTAGGACATGCCAAATTCACATGATATTCAATAATTGAATAAATTGAATATAGGACAAAATCCAAATTACATGATTATACTTATGGATGTTGTCATTATAGTAAATTATGAATATTTATCCTCAGACTTGAGATACCAGGTAACTACTGTGGATGTAGCTCATTTTCTGTGAGATAGTCTAACGCTATCCGTAACTGGTAGTTATAAGGATTATTTTCAGAGGTCATGCGAAGTTCATAGGTTATGCTTGTAGTCAACACAGGATTTGTTTCCTTCAAATTTGTTTTGAAGTTTAATACTGTTGGGCCCCTCGTAGGGTTGACAAGATGTTTGCATGGCCATGCCCAAGGTCTATCTGGAATACGTTCAGATGAATTGGTAATCTTGCTCAATCATAAATAACGAGAAACAGAATAGTTAATTATGGAATGACTTAGATCCATATCCATATTAACGTAGTATTAGAAACAAAAGGATAAGTATGATGATGAATCATCAAATGTGGTTTTTTTCAGGAAACCATACTCGTGATCGTTCTGGGGACATTGGCGTGTTATGCTAGACTAACCATTGTCATTATTACATTAATGTATATCCGAGTGGGAGCTGTTAGTTTTAACGGATAAAAATTAATGAATATGTCCGGACTCGAACTCGAGACTTCGGGATTGCACACTTTACGTATGAGTTTCAATTAATTAATAATTATTGTTTTAGTGACGAATAATTATTAAATTCATGAAATAAGTACTTAACGGTACCAAATGACCGTTAGACGAAAGGTTAAGGAATAAGAGTGAAAAAGAAGCCAAGAAGGATCTAGAACTCCTACTTGGACTAGTATTCGGTCGATCCCACATCGCCATGGGATAGGGAATGCTTCAAGGTTATGATAGTATAAATACATGGCCTCATGTATTCATTCAATCATCTCTTGGTTCATTAGCAAGCCAATTCACTTTCTCATCTCTTATTCTTTGAGCTATAGGCGATTCTCTTGAATCAATTAAGGCTCAACTAGTAGTGCTTGCTCGTGAATTAAGAACCTAACTTTTCTAATTGAAACGCTAATAGTACGTGTGTTCGAGAACGAAGTGTTAGCATACTTTTGCTAACAAGGTGATTGCCCACTCGACTATCTTATAGTCGATCCCCAATTAAACCCAATTAGGGTTTATAGTTCTTGTTCATTGATTTCTTGTTCTTGCTAGAAATCACAAAAGAGGTACGCATTCATTTATATTCGGTTAATTTCAATTACATGTATTTGATCCTATTCCGCTGCGTGCTTGATGTGTTTATATGTTTATATATTAGTTATGATTTTCATATATTCCAACAGAAATCGAGTCGCTTCCAGGAATGAGAAGAGAGAAAAGGAATGCTGGAAAAGAGAGCTTAAACAACCTCTTCCATGCATGGTCAGATTCGATGGTTGCTAGGAAGGAAAAGTATTTAGCAAAAGCCGAGAGAATCAAGGCAGAATCTAGTGCAGGTGGAGGGGAGTCCTCTGTTGATGATTGCATGACCCTATTGGATGCTATACCTGATGTTAGTACAACCGCTTACAATAATGCACTCACACGCTTCCTAGATGCTGGATGGGAAAGAATGTTTGTTCTAATGCCCGATGCTAGGAGGAAGGCTTGGCTTGAGACCTTGAATGATTAGTTCATATTAGTCTACTTCTACTATGGGTGACAAGTTGTATGCACTTATTTTGTATTTCGATGGTTTGTTTAGTTATTCCTATTAGACATGGATCTAGATTTGTAATGTTGTGCGTTCATCAGGCTGGTTATGGTGGCCGCTGTGACTTTTGATTTACATCAGAAATGCTACTCAAATATGTTATTTTAATATATTGTTTATCTGTTATTCTAAGTGCCACTGAAATGCTACTGAAGTATGTTATTCTAAGCCGAAATCTGCTGTATATGAACCTACCTGTTCTGAATATCTTACTTTGTATGTTATTACTGAATATGAACCTGTTCTGCTGCACCAAGCTGTACACTTGTATTCAAATGTAGCTTGGTAAGAGGCTGATAAAGTGGATGTCTTTTTATAAAGAGTCATATGCGACTGCTATATTGTACTGATATGATGAATGTTGTTTATCTATGTTAAATAAGCAGTTTGTAGGTAGAAGAGATGTAGGCTGCTTCGTTTTGTCATGGTTTACTTGCCTGCATTTCTGAGGTGAGTTCTTAAACACCTGTCAGATAATACCATTTCTGAGGTGAGTTCTTAAAAAAATAAGTGCACAAATATGATTTGTTTCAGTTGCTAAATGGGATGGACCAGAGCATATGTCAAGTACTTGTTAGTAATTAAACGTTTAGGGTGTGTTTGTTTCATTAAGATGTTTTGGGTCTGAATCTGACTACCACATCTTACTGGTAAGATGTGGCTATAAAGTCTGAATCTGAATGAAATAATGTTGTTTGTTTTTTACAATTGTCTGAATGGTTTTAATTGTCCATCTTTAAGTATATATTAAGACAATATGATGAATAAGTAGCTTAAATATATCTTTAATGATGAATATTTGGAAAAAAAAAAAAAAAAAAAAAAAAAAAAACCAATTTTGAAATTCACAAACACACACGGTTTCGGTGCACACTTTGTCAACAAGCAAGTTACGGTTAACAATCTTTCTCGAATTACGGCTAACACTTTGTGCTCAATGTAGGGGTGTTCACGGTTCGGTTAATTAAACGAATAAACCGAAAGCCGAACCGAACCGAACCGAACATATAACCGAACTGAACTTGTTAAAACCGAACCGAACCGAATTAAAAATTCGGTTTTCGGTTTGGATATGGGTTTAGCCATCTGAACCGAAAACCGAATTTATATAAATATATATATTTTTTATATATTTATATTATTTTAAATATAAAAAATATCCATTAAAATTTTATACTAATATAAAAAAAACACATTTTTATGCTTGAAATATTTTTTTTGCCAAAAATATATATAATTAAATTAAAAAAATATATAAATAGTGTAATTTAAGTAAAAAATTCGGTTCTCGGTTCGGTTCGGTTATAGATATTTTCGGTTCGGTTCGGTTTTCGGTTATGACCAAAATTTTTTTTTTAACCGAACAACCCGAACCGAATAAACCGATTAACCGATGAACACCCCTAGCTCAATGTTAACTCTAATACTACACAAAATTATACTTGGCCCACAATTAACACATAAACCATCATCAATATACTCCAAAAACATGGGCCTATATACGTTTATGAGTAAAAAAAATAATAAAGCCCAAAATAGTTGAACATGACCTAAAGATGTACTAGTATATAATAGTAGGAGTACTAGACAAATGCAACCCTAAACCTAGGCTACACTTATCAATATGCAGCCACTACTTTTCTTTTCACTTTCTTAAACAAAAATGCAGTCACTGCACCATCTAATCATCTATCTTGTTCTTTCTCTTTGAAAAAAAAACAACCAAATACTTGTTCTTCAAATCCAAGAACTATCACAAATCATTATAACACTCTTTTATTTCCTTGACCTACGAAAACCTGTGATGATTTATTCAACTAAAGATCTTCTTGTGGTTCTTTTTTTTCTTTTTTTCGAAGATGGATGATCGGTATATAGGAGTAAGAGGCAATCAGATAATACCGCCACATCTTACTGGGTTAGATGTTTAACATCTTACCGCGTCTGACCGGAGGAAAAAAAACAAACGACCACTGCCTCTTACCGCGTCTGACTGGTAAGTGGTAAGAGGCTGGTCAGACTTTTTTGTAAAAAACAAACACACCCTTAGTGTATTGAATTCTAGTTGCTTGTACCCATGTAAGTAACTGAGGTTTGTCAATCTTTTTGCAACCCTGGAATAAGAGTCTTTGGTCCTAGGATCAATCATATGTGTTTTGACTGTTTTGGACATCCTTTGAGCACCATGGTACCTACATTCTGCGTCTCGTGTTTTAGGTTGTGAATTGAAGCACCATGGTACCTCTTGTTTGGATTTTGTAAAGGAGCTGGTCCATATAGGCATGCCTTTTATAGAGTGCAAGTTTCATAGATTCTATTGGATCTGAGGTTTTTAATGTATCAACTATATAAAAGTTAAAAGTTTGACTGCAAAATGAAATATATAACAAGCTATAAGATTCTATTGGTCTTTAGTATCGCTCCTAGTATGTTTTCGCTACTCTTGTGAAATACATTTTTAGTTGATCATATACATTATTTGAGGTAAAACTAGTCGCAAGTTTGAACCTTTTCTAAGCTTAATAAAAGTTACAGCTAGCTAATTAGAAACTCGGATAAGTATTTGGATATGCTTTGAGTATGATAAAGTAAAAAAATGAACATTTTTTTTAGTATGATATATGTATAAAATGAACATGGTTTTTTTTAGTATGATATATGTATAAAATGAACATCCTTTTTTTTTCATGAAGCACTGAGCTTTACATGATTACACACAGATAAAAATGTCAATTTCAAGTAGCAGCTCAAGCTCCGATGAAGATGATGACGAAAATGATATGATGATGTTGTTGTTCTTAAAAGAGTACACAAACGTTTTTGTTGATAGATTCCCATGTAGAACATCAGCGCTTAGCGGGAAAGAATATATTCGAGAAGTAGTATGCGGGAATCCTATCCAGTGTTACGAGTCCTTTAGAATGAAGCCACATGTATTTCTGAACTTATGTGATAAAATGAAGCAATTAGGTTTATTGAAAGATTCTAGGATTGTTAGTGTAGAGGAAGGTATGGCGATGAGTTTACGTATTTTATGCCATGGGACAAGACAAAGAATGGTGTCGGATCGATTTCAACATTCTACAGCGACAGTTCATTATTGGTTTAAGAAAGTGTTAAGGGCGTTAAAGGCTTTTGAACTTACGGTTGTTAAGTATGTTAACAGGGGTGTAGTTCAACCTGAAATTCGAGCAGATTCTAGATGGTATCCGTTCTTTAAGGTAAACTCGAGACTATTTCATAGTTAACAAATTCACAAATTTCAATTACTTAGCAATTTATTTTTTTTGCAGAATTGTATTGGAGCTATTGATGGTATGCATGTAGCAGCATGGGCGCCTGCATCAAAACAAAGGACATTTCGAGGTAGAAAAGCAGTACTTGTTACTCAAAACGTCATAGCTGTATGCTCTCATGACATGAAGTTCACCTTTGTGTATATGGGCTGGGAGGGAACAGCGAATGACTCTCGCGTATTTTATGATGCTATACTTAGAGCCGAAAACAAGTTTCCAATGCTGACAGGGCCGGTCCTGAGTTTTATGTTGCCCGGGGCGAGATGATCCAAAAATGCCCCTTGTAAACAAACAACACGCCATCTTTTGCTAGGCGTTTCTTCCTCACAATGATTTTTGTTCAATAATTAAAAGAAACAATATACGAGGAGACGAACTATGAATTACGAGTTTAACATAGATCACTTAAAATAATGTCGTCTTGCATTTCTTGAGATAATTAAAGACATGAGTTATTTTACCATGGTGAATGTTTTAAAAATGAGCTAACTGTAAATTCAACTTTATACTTGATTTGGTTTCAATAGTTGTCAAATTATCCATTTACGTTATTAGAGACTGTTTTGTCTTTCCAGCATTATACAATACCATCAAGCAATCATAGCTCACAACTAAAATATCGCATAAATCTGCCCAATCCAACCTAATGAAAATAATTACTGTATATAAAATAAAATGCATAAGCTTCTAATTTTCTAATAATCATTAATATTTACCAATGTCTAATATTGACAACGTTAATAAAAATCAAGCACATGTCATTTCTGTAACCTAAAGAATTGTAAGTATTTAAAGGGTATATGGAAAGACAAGAAAACTGTACGTTTGTAATTTGTAAAAGGTAAAAACCAAATATAAAAGCAATTATACGCGAACACACGTGTCCTGAGATGAAGATAGGGACAAAAAAAGTTAACTACTCCGTATATATATATTAAAACCAAATGGGTAAAAGAGAAAAAGTCAAAAACTTCATCTTCTTCCTTGTTTCTTGTCTGGTTTTCCCTCCCCTCCTTCATTTCTATACTACTTTCAATTATTCTTCAACTACATAAACACTGACTTTTCTTTTTAATTTTACCATCTTTACAACTTAAAACTGATGGGCATAGTATAATCACAAATTCGTTCAGTTATCGACATAAAGGTTGATCCACCTCTAAAACTGCTAAGTATACCCTAGTTTCTGATGCCCCTCCGAATCTTGATGCCCCGGGCGGTCGCCCAGCTCGCCCAGTACTAGGGCCGGCCCTGAATGCTGACTGGTGGTACGGTTTCTTTTACTTTAACTTGTACTTAATTAGGTTTACATGTGATAGTCACTAGTTATTTTTTATTCCACTATCTGTTCAGTCCATTATAGCAGATAACCAGCTTGTTTGTTGCACAAAATAGTATATATCATATGAGAAGCATATATTAGATAAACATGATAATTAGATACACTCCCAAAACGCAATTCCAAACACCCTCTATATTGCTTTTAGTTGCTACCAGTTTCGTATACATGTGTATAACCTTGTTCCCAATTAGTACTTACGCTGCAACAACAATAGCTCTAAATTCTGTGTATAAAGTACAGTATGAAATAACGACTACTTATTGTGTGTGATATTGCTATAGAAATAACTGGTTAAATGTTGCTAAAATCAGTACTTACGCTGCAACAACAACAGCTCAGTTTTGTGCCACTACACCACTCATCGTGTGTGAGTTTTGATGCTGAGATGATAGGCTAAATTGCCTCTATATGCTGTCAGTCGAGTATACACTGTGTGTTGCTAATTGCTGATATCAGTTCACACTACGCCGCTCACCGTGTGTGAGTTTTGTTACTGAACTTGTTGGTTCAATCGTTGGTTCAATCACTTTTTATTGGCTACCAACTTGATAACAGTGTGTTTAATCTTTGTAAGAACCTTGCGTTTCAAATCAAGCCGTGTAGGAGTTTACGAATTAGTAAGTAAGATGTGAGTACATGTCCACTGAAGTACCTTTAGTAATTTATAAAACATGTCTACGGGTAGGAGTTTAACTCAAGCCACATGACATGAGTACTTAAATCAGACTATGGAGCCTTAGGCCCTTAGCAACACATTATGGAAGATTTGGATTCTAGTTTTTCTAGTATGGGTGAATTGGTCAATTTAGATTATACTTTTTCTCAAATGGGTCAAATGTGTAAACTTCATCAGTTTAGCTAGTAAGAAAACTGGCCAAACTAGTCGAAATTTGCCCGAGGTGTATAGTCAATGTTTGAAACACCATAAGTCCTATTAATACAAATTAAATGCTTAGTAGTGATATACGTAATTTCTTTGATAATATTACACTATTAGTGTCGATAGTTGTTACTTATATCTATGTTGTCCAGAATCTCTTATTAAGATAATGACACTTTGGGAAATAATTGTATTGTATTAAATTAGTTAGCAACCTAAAACTTTAAGTGAAGTTTATCCTTCTTATATCGATTGCAAACATATTTCATTAGTTTTGTATAAAGCTTGAATGTATCTGTTCTTATTCACTTGTTGCAATTTGTTCAGATTATTACTATGTTGTTGATAGTGGGTACCCAAATCTGAAGGGGTTCTTGGCTCCGTATCGGGGTGAACGGTATCATCGTTCTGATTGGCAGGGTCGTGGAGGAGTTAGAGGAAAAAATGAGTTGTTCAACTTTATGCACTCAACGGTTAGGAACGCCATTGAACGAGCTTTTGGTGTACTTAAAGCGAGATTTCACATTTTGAAAGATATACCAAACTATCCATTAAGACGTCAAATGTTCCCCATGCTTGTTGTGCATTACATAATTACATTCAGATGGAAGATAGGGCTGACAGACTATTCAATCTATACGGTGAAGATTATCTCGAAGTTTCGAGAGAAGGTTCTAACATAGTTGAAGAAGGAATCCCATTAGACATGAGCAATCACGATGAGATGGTTGAAGTGAGAAATACAATTGCCAATGACTTGTGGGAAAAATATATGAGTCGTCGTGCTAATCGAGGTGCTCGAGTGTGATCTTAAAATAGATATGGTCATGGGTTGGTTTGTTTAGAGATGGATTTATTGTTTTTATGTTGAATTGTAGTCATTTGAATTGTTTTTTCATGTTAGATGATGTTAAATTTAACTTTTTATTTTTATCGTATTAAACCTTTTTAGTCGTTTTAAATTTTACGTTTTGTACATTTTATTTTATGTCGAATTTATTATATTTATGTTAAATTTAGTGTCGTTTGAAGATTTAGTAGGTTAGTTTATAATATTTGTTTTTGTGTTTCAAATATGTCTTTATAATATTACAAATGTGAATAGAGAATGGAGATAGAAAACAACACTACTTGAACATGTTTTCTAGTTTTACAAAATGGAAAATACAAACACATGTTTTTCTAACTAAACGCGTTTTCTAAATTTTCAATTATTTTGTGGAAATAAAACTCCCCTCCCTTTTTTTACAAAACAAGAAATAGGAAATAAAGGAAAATGTTTTCCAACTAAACGCAACTTAAGCAATTCAAGATAAGTTATGATATCTAGTGACGGAATTAGTGAGCCCCATACTGTTTTTCAAGACATCAATGAAATCTTAGTGGTATTCAGACAAAAAGAAATTGTATTATAAAACTTGCTTAGATGATCTCTTTATAAGTGAAAAATGGACTCAATTTATGTTAAACTCAATCTTTTCATTAAAATAGCAATTTAACCAAAAATAAATAAATAAATAAATAATAAAATAAAATCTTATACTAAGAGTATAATTTTTAAACCGATCACTTATTCCTGATTCTGCTACTAATGATAACAGTTAGTCAAGATTAATTAGCTACTATGATTTCTTTTCGTATAAACAGCCACAACTAAACTCTCGTTAAGTCAACAACTTGTGTGTTTGGGTTTACTTAATTCACTTGTGTAATGGTGAAGGGACATAGTGTATTTTTATCATTTAAGAATTGCTATTAAAGTAAATATAAACAAGCAACAGGAAACAATAGATCGTATAGAAGCAAGCAAATATAACGTAATTGGTGATCCACATATATGTGTAAAATAACATTTATAAAAGAATACCTGTGAGATTGCTTTCTTTATGATTCTCGCCTTTCCAAAAGCAAGTGTTGAAACTTTGATTGATAGATATGAAAGTTGTAAAGAGAAATGGGTTTAAGAGAGTAACATATATACATATAAATGGCCATGTATAAAATATAATTTCTTTTAAAATTTGATGGCTGTACAAAAGACGCAAGGACCTACATGTATGTTTCTTTCAGTTGAAAAAGTCCTCATCTAAGCTTTTTATTGTAGGCAAGTGATTCGCACAATCCAACTATCTATTAAGATACTCCACTTTGTATTTTAAGTATAATATGCTTTAATTGATTGTACAGTGATTGTTCTAACAAATTTTTGTAGTGTGTCAATCACTTCTTTTTATTGTATTGTTGAATCAATTTCATTTTTGGTCCTTGTGGTTTGGTCGCCATCCAAATTGAGAACATCCTTATATTAAACTGAAAGCTGCATATTTAGTTTTTGGCGAAAGTTAAATGACTATATTACCTATAGTCTTTTTCCACTATAACTTTCAAATATTTTTATCAATTTATTTATTTATCGTATACCCAAGACATGAAAAAGGACTCAGGTAAAAAAATGTAATTTACTTTTAAAAGAAAACCACTCCCACTTTCATACACAAATCAATAACAAAACCACAAACACATCCAAAAACTATTCTAGATTTAGCAAAGATTAACAAAAATACAAATATCACAAAACCCCCGTTAGATCTCACACGAGAAGACCAAAACAATAAATCTAAAAAACCCTAAACTCATTTCATATTCACCCAAAAACCCTATTTTCTTTACCCAAAAACGCAGTCACATAAAAATCTATCTCATGTCTTTTCCTTTATGATTTTAAACCCAACACAAAACCACAAGGTCAGTTGTTTTCTTTGTTTATTGTGTATTTGTGTTGATTCGGTCATTTATGAACAATTTTTTGACCTTCAATTAGCCCAACAAAAATAGAAACTTGTTTGAGGGCTTCAAAGTTTTATAACATGTATATTTAAATACATGATGATGCATGCTACAACCATTTACCACTGTACTTGTTTATAAAGTATTATATTTTTTTTCATACATATTTAATTACTTGTTACAACTTTTCATGTAACTTCAGGTTCTTGACTTTTTATGGGTGGTGTTAGGTGTGTGTACGTATCCATTATCCAAATGGATGTATACAGGGGCGGAGCCAGAACTTTTTTGTCGAGGGGACAAAATATGATAACTTTTAGAAACTACATTAAAAATTGGTACGTTGGGGGGGGGGGGGGGGGGGGAATTACAAAAATACCTGAAAATTTTCAAAAATTTACACTACAATTTTTTTCGCCGGGGGTCACCCCCTTATCTCCGCCCATGGATGTATATTTAAACTTACACCATATAATAATTAAGAAAATAGTAGTGTAGTTGTAGAAATAGTCAAATAAGCTATTAGACATTTCGTCTTTGATTAGCATGATTAATTAATTAATACTACATGGAAATTTCTTATTACAACTTTCCATGTAACTTTATTCTTGACTTTTTATTGGTGTTAGGTGTGTGTTTACTGTTACAATTCTCCTTTTTTTTTTTTTTTTTTTTTTTTTTTTTCTACATTTATTGTTACAATTCTTTATATTATATGAATTCATCAAAATGAGTCGAGCTTTAACCATAAACTAGTAGAGCTTTTAACGAGCTACTCAAGCTCGTGCTCGTTTAACTCAAGTCGATCTTGATAATTTTCAAGCTCGAGTGGAGCTCAAACAAAATGTAGAGCTCAATTAGTTTCACTAGCCGAGCTTTTAAAACTAGTATTTAGTTCGGCTCGTTCGAAAGCTCATTTAATTATTTGAGCTGAAATAGTCAAATGAGCTACTTGAACTAAACGAGCCGAACGAGCAAATCAAGCCACATATATAGTTCCAAAATATTTTTGATTGTAAAATTTTAGTTACTATTAGTATTATTGGTTAAATATATTATAAAACCAAAACTAATATATGTTAACCTCCACACTTCCTTCCTTGGGCGATGTGGGATAAATTCCTATTTTCATATTTATATTTCAAGTGCCTCACTTTGAGACACGATATCTCATTCATATTACCTCTATTTTGGACACACTTTAGCTCGTTGCGAAGTTCTCTTAAAGGAGAATGTAAACCTACTAACCAATGCAAATATATATAACATATACATATATAAAATAGTATCCAAATTTTGCAAATAATCATTTTGCAAAACATTTTCCAGCAATTTCTTCAAGCCGAATTCAAAAAACTCACAAATAATAATATCACTCACCGAGAACCAAAACTTCTAGAGCATCATTAAGCTACAAACTTCCATTATTTTCCCCTGCAATGAGTATTTCAGATTAAAGAATACATGTATCAAATATCAAATACAAAACTGATGATACTTATCCATAAATTACCATTGTCAACGAAAAGTATGACAATTCAAAGCAAAAGTTGATATATATTACTTAAAATTTCACAATAATTAAGAAAATCATATTTCAGATGACATGTTTCATATGCTTAAAATTTGTCTACTAATGTTTGTAGAACTGAATGCAAGTAAATGATAAAACGCTCACCTAATCTCACCTGCACTCAAAACAATCACGAAGACAATTACTCCAAGTGGGATGGACTGAAAGTTGGTAAGTTCGATCCATTTATAATTATCGGGGGGTTTGGGGCTAAATATTCTCCTAATGGGTCAAATGGGTTGAAACTGCTTTGACGGGTTACTTACCATCGCATATTCCCAGCTCTAAAAATCATTCGCTTTACAAATATTTAATCATTATAACAAGATAGTTTTGGTAATCATTTGTGACACAACCCGATTAAATCAGCACCACCCATTCTGACCAGAACCTGCTTTGACCTGATATGTTATTGTAATAAGATAGTTTTTGTATTCATATTTAACCAGACCCGTTTGACTGCACAAAACTACCCATTCTGACCAGAGCCTGCTTTGACCTATTTCTTACCCGCCAAAATGCCACCTTTAAACGTCATCCTTTTCACATAAATTAAGTTAATGCAATACAAATAGTTATTGTAATTTTATCTAACCAAACTGTTTTTATCCGCACGAAATTACCCATTTTGAACTGAATCGGCTTTAACGTGTTACTTACCCAAACTTATTGCCATCTCTAGTCCGAGAAGTCAAATCTAATGCAATATATAAGATCGAATAATGAAATTAATAGATGAATTCTACCTATCATTTCAGTTCTGTTCACATTTACCATAAACTTTCTTAGCTAAAACAAGAAGGTGTCTAGGTAAAACTAGGGTTTAAAAACTATAATTACAACCGAGTAAAATAACTTATCTGCATATTATTTGAA
The DNA here is from genome assembly GCA_030686995.1 of Artemisia argyi. Classification (NCBI taxonomy): domain Eukaryota; kingdom Viridiplantae; phylum Streptophyta; class Magnoliopsida; order Asterales; family Asteraceae; genus Artemisia; species Artemisia argyi. The sequence goes on from CM060701.1 coordinate 230,836,185, forward strand.
ATGGAGCTTTTAATAAGCAATCCCTAACACCCCTTAGTGAATAACTATGCATCTACACTACCACATTGCATAAGAAATTTACATGTGACTAAAGATGCAGATATATCCTATTGATCAAAATCAATAACATAAGTAGTTCTTAATGTCACATAGATACATCCTTATCCTTATTTCACTATTCCTATTCATAAACTGATGATAAAAAAAAATTCCCAAGTTATCAAAAACTAAATACGCATTAACATTCAATTATAAGATGGGATTGTTCGAGTAATTGAAATACTACAACTCACAAAAAGATCGTATATATCGGTCAATCAATTTTTCATTATTCAACTATCACTACACATTACGCACACTAAAAGGTAAAGCACTAAAGCGTGATTAACTTTACAGATTATAGTTGTCGACTACGTGTTAGTTTTGTTGCACATTGACTCCTACCAACTTTGTTGAATGAGCTAATCAAACACTTAATCTGTTCAGAAAAACACAGAAACGAAGGCTTCCAATTGAGTTACAGTATCAAGTTACGCGTAATCCAAAAGGTCAACGGTAATGTGTTTACTGTTTGAAGTTTAAAGTATATAACAGTATATAACTGATCAATTTCAATGGTATTTAACCGAATTCAATGAATTGAGGAAAGTAAATTTCAACGGTGTTTGAAGTATATAACAGATGAAGTTATAAATGTTACATAAATTATCCGCCAACTATTTTTTATCTTCATTTTTATCTTCAACTTTTTTTTTTGAAAGGCAAATTATACAAAACCAAACAAACAACATACAAACAATGGCATCCACATTTAACAAGATGGTTAAGAAGTGGACCCAAGAGAAAAACATACAGTAAAAACTTTGACTAGATACAAAACTAACATAAGACAAACAACACTATAATGATACTAGTACAAAACATACAAATATACAATGCTTAACTGACTCAAATGAAAAGAAAACCACAATGCCTCTGCCTCAAAATCATGCTGTACCCACGAGCCAATAAATAGTGACAGAATATTGTCCCAATTGTGAAGATAGCCTCAAATGCAGCTCCACTTCCACCATTAGATGCAAGCCCCCAATATCACAAGTTAAACCAGACCCACAAGCATTTAGGCCAAACAACCCATTAGAAAAGCTCGATATGGAAGAGCAGACCAACATAAATAATTGCAAACAGAGAGCAGCCCCACTGTGCCAAACATCCTTAAACTTGCAGACAGAGAGAGAGATATCCTGTTGTGCCAAACAACCACACGCTGCAAAATTGCAGAGTTCTGTCCAACAGTGCCAAACACCCAAAAACCTAAGATTGAACAAACAAATCAAAGGGGCGCGCAATCCAACTGTTTCAATTCACAGGCGTTGATGTATAGCGGGAACTAATCCACGATTTAGATATGCAAATTATCTACGGGAAGATGTCCTCTTCCTTTATCCGAATTAACCGAATCCACATTAGCATTGACCACTTTGTTACTTCATTTAGAAAAGGCCCAAATAGCACATTGAAATACCGCGTGCACAACCTTTTTAGTCCGATGACATCCATTAAGACTAATCCTACCAAGAGCAATATCCGATATAGAAAACGAAGGGAATGTGACCGGAGGGTCGAGACTCCACCAACTCCAAATCTTCCCCCAAACCGTCAACACTTTATGGCAATTGATTAAGCAATGGTCAAGATCCTCTAAAACTTAGAAACACATCATACTTGAAGCTCTTTTGAATGGACAAAGTTGAAGTAGATGCGCCATTGAGGCTACACTTCAAGTATCCCTTAAAATTTAGCCTTTTATGGGCGAAATTATGTGAAATGGTTGCAAACAAAATCTGATGAGATGAATAAGAGTACATTAAGAAGACAGGCTCCAACAGTCTTAATTTTCAACATAAAAAAGAGTTAGTTTATTTGGTGATTGGATTTATTCCACCTGTTTGTCTTTTCCACTTTGGGACTTTTTGGGCATAAATCCATAAATTTGAATACTTTTTACATTTTTTAGCCACGTTTCATTGTTGAAAGTCAATATTTGACTAAAAAGTCAACTTCTTTGTGCTTAATGTTTTTAATTTTTATCCCAATTTATTCTTGTTCAAATCGAAACTTGTTTACGGTAGTTAAATTACTTATCAAATGTTACTGAATCTGTTCTTTAACCTGATGATATCCAAACTCATATCAAAATCCTACCTTTTTCTCATAATTTAACTTGTGATTTTGTTTGACTTTTTGAAGAAGAAGAAATCAACTCTGTAAGCTGAACTTCATGCATTAACTTATCTAACTTCAGTGTATTAATTGATTTTATGTAAGTCTCAAGCAAACCCATCAACACAGAAGTTGATATTAAAGCTGGGCTTATTTAATTGCCGAAACCAAACCTGGTAGGTTTACCCTCATACCACATCAATAGTCAAAAGTTATGAAAACGAAACTTTCTTATGATATCAGATCACTTAGAAAAGACTTCCTGTAGTTAGTTATAAGAAGATCATCACCAATATCTTTGCAAATACCAACATATTCAACTGCGTAAAATTAAGTCCACAAACTTAGATTATCTAACTTCAATTCGGATAATTTAAAGTAGTAATTTTACAGAAAACAAAAACTATCCAAATAACTTCATGATGATAGAACTATCCTATTGACAAACAACGATCCTTCAAATCTATAAGAAAAGGAGCCTCTGAACTTCTGATATATCTGTAACCTCCAGAGACCTTGATTTAGACACCACACTAAAGCTTGACATCCCAGAATGAACAGAGAAGAAAGTCTAACAATTGACGTAAGGTTTCAGAGATAGAAAAAATGATTGAGCCGGAATCAAATCATAGAGCCTGGAGATTGAACATGGACTTCATTATGGCTTGTGAAGAGAACATCATCCTTCCGTTCAATGACGTGCTAAGATACAGTGCCTAAGCACATGAAAAGAATTAAGTATTGTTTAGGTTAGTGATAATTGAGTTCCGTTGTTGCAGATAACGAATTAATATGTAGTTGGATAAATCACCTTTTGTGCTGATCTTCCCGGTCATCAGACCCACCTAATTTTCGGAATTGGTTTCATTGTTAGGATCAACAGTAATACATGCATCATGTGCAGAAAATATCTTAATTATTGACCGTAATTTGAAAATTCCTCTAAGGTAACACATATTATTAGAAAACTGAGAAAGTACCTGGGAAAATAATTCTTTTGGCCTTTGGCGCGCCTGACCTCAAATCATCAGCATCCCCATCAACATCCTGAAATCATCATCGACATTATAGCCATCGTCGCCGTCGCCATCATCACCATTATCGTCACCTTCACCATCATCATCATCACCACCACCCCTATCAACATCCTCGACGTCATCATCATTATCATCACCAATAATATGCAGATCGCTCAACTGATAAATGCTCTTCGGAAGACGAGTTATGCCTGTACCTGTTATATCCAACTCTTTCAAATATTCTAAACATCCAATTACTTCAGGAAATTCCTCAATTCGAATACAACCAGTGAGATCTAAAGATTCCAGACGATGCATCTCACAGATGCTGTGACAACTGGCAAAATAGGGAGCCGTTTTATAAAACCCGCATTACATTTAAATAATAAATATAGAATTTTTTTGAAAATTTATTGTGATGAGATATTTTACGAACGTTGGTACTGGATTTTAATCGTACGATGTTTATGGGATTTAGTTATTTATTTATGGTTTGATTCGTTTCGTTCGTGATGATGTATTTTGTGATCGTTATCTTTGGCACTACATTGACTCCGGCACTAGATTAACCTAACAAGATTTTTATATTTTACAAAACGGTAGCGATTCACCGTTAAATTAATATTATGTCTTTCGTACATATCTATATTTTCGGGAAGTGTTGTTGGGAAGTCAATTATGACGTGTACGTGTATGTTTGATGAAAATTTAATACTTTTATGAACGGGTAATCGGGTTACGGGAAAACCGATTAAAAAGAGTTCACTAATTATTAAAGTATTTGTGGGTAATTTTGGAAAAAGGAAACTTGAGGGACTAAAATGAAAATTTCGGGTATAACACCCCTAACCCTAACCCTTCACCCTCATAATATCATTTTCATCATCTTCTTCTTCCCCCTCTCCTTAGCCTCCGACTGCCACACCAACACCACCACCACCGCCGACCTCCACACCACACCGCCACCACCAAAACACTCCCCATCACCTTCTTGTTCGTTTGGTGTGAAACACGCGCCTCCCCCCTCCATTTCTTTTAATACCGCCGACATCCACACCTCACACAACACCACATCATCATCTATCTTGGTTTCTATTCGATTAGAGGTGAGAAAACATGAGTTTTGGGTCGGGTTTGACTATTTCGAGTCAAACCCGAATTGAATCTTGGTATTTTTGGGATGATAACATTAAAATGAAGATGGGTTTTGTTAATAAAACGAGTTTGGTATCCTTGGGGGTCGATTCTTGATGTATTTGTGCTCGGATTTGGAGTTGTACGCGTTTGGATTTGGTTTTTGTGGCTCGATGTGAGCTTGACCGAGACCCTAGGTCTCGGTGTGACACTCCTCGACTCGAATAGAGTCTTGGAGGTGTGATGGTTCTTGCTCTTCTTGATTCTTGATGATGGTTAATACTTGTTGGAATTTTTGGGTCTAAGATGGTTCGAATTGTTGTTGTTGTTGTTTTGGAGTCTCGGCCGAACCCCCCCCCCCCCCCTTCGCGGGCTATTTGGGTCGAGGGGCTCATTAGAGCTAGCCGAGACCGAGAGGTCTCGGGTGAGGTTATTGTTTTGGTTGTGACCTCACAAGTTGACCCGGGTTTGACTTGGTAAGTCGACCCGTATAATTGATATATTTTTGTTTTGGTTCTTATATGGTAATATATTTGTTGTGACTTATTTTGGGCCGAATCTTTTGGACATTGGTCATTTGTATCATGAATTGGAGTTGTGTTGACGAGTATGGAATTGGGGACCGATTGTGAGACGGTCAATTAGATGACGGAGATAGGTTAGTTGGGTGCCGTAGTCGGACCCTCATGTTGTAGCACGTGAATATGGGATTGTTTGGACGGAGTTGATTTATATTGTGGCTTGATTTTATTATTTTGGACTTGGACTATGAGCCGAGGGTCATGACTCGGACATGTGACCAAATTCTATGACTCGATAAATATTTAAAAGTCGAAATCAAAAATAATACTCGTTATAATATTATTAAGAATATAATCGTTTATATACGTATATATAGACGCGTTAAACGTATATATATATATATATATATATATATATATATATATATATATATATATATATATATATATATATATATATATATATATATAAATGCGTATATTAATAATAACACGATCACGAGTAAACGTATAATAATAAGACGATAGTTATTATACTATGAAAATAGTGTAATAAATGTCGGGATATTATTATAAATAATAACTATAAAAATAACGGCGAAACATAAGTCGGGTAAATAATAATTAAAAATGTGATTTTATTTTATAAATTAGAAACTTATCGAGTTATACGAATTGTGGGTCTTTAAAGTCCAAGTGGGCTTTATATTGTGACTTTGTGTTGTCACGGATATATGACGGTTAATATAAACATTTTATATATCGAATGACCTATTCTAGATCGAGTTATTTGACGATATAAAATGGGTATATTAATGGGCATCGTATCCCACGACGCCCATAGGATGTGGTATATATTTTAGGGTAATGAATTACTATATGTCTCGTGGAATTTGGTCGATTCGACGATATATATAGGGAATTCATTGGGCTACGACATATACCAAATAGAAATTTATGTGCAATGTGCTTTAGGTTGGGTATAATTTTGGAACGATATATTACGTAAATAAGTATGGGAGATTATCAAATCGACGGATTTAATAAGCTTCGATAATTATTTAAATAATATGTTGAGCTAACATTAGACCTATAGTTATCTTATTATTGTTCTTTGTTGAGGCTTTTTGGTTTGTGCTGTGTCGACCCTCCACCCGTATGGATACCAAACGTCAAATTTCAAATGAATATGAAGTTAATTCGAGAAATGGATAATTTTGGAAAGTAAAATGAATTACGTTCGGGAATGGGAATATTTGATTTTGAGGAAATGATTTCTGAACGGGTTTGATATTGTTAGGAAGTGCCGAGTCTGTAGTCGCCGTTACGTGAGTTGCTTGAGATTTCTTGCGTTTTTCTTCTATCATTTCTTTTGAGGATTTCTGGACTTGAGGTGAGTCATAGCCCCACTTTTACTCTTGAACTTTGTTTTCAATGCTTGGGGTGAGAAACGTGCAAATGCTTTATGTGGACTATTATCGCTTTTTGATTTTAAAACTTGCTATGCTTATAGAACTAGGTAGAGCGAGGCCTAGACTAGATCTAGGTAAGCTATTGATTTGGTTGTTGAGCGAGGCCTAGTCCCCGAACTAGGTAAGCTATTGGATTGATATTAGAGCGAGGTCTAGACTTGAGCTAGGTAAGCTATTGATTGGATTGATTTGAGCTATAGCGTGCACCTATAGGGATGATTTGATTTGGTTGGTTTTTTTTTGTTGGATGAGTGAGCCCTAGTCTAGCTAGCAAGCGTTTTGCGTATATGTCCACTATATTGAATTAAGAATCTAAACTTATGATCTCACCAGCGAAAGCTGACTTTTAGCACGTTTTCTCAGGTAATTAAGTGATGCTCTGCGGATGCTTGGGATTGGAGGCTTGGCATTTGGCACTGGTTATGGATCTATATTTCTAAAACTCTGATAACTATTGTGGACCTATACTTATTTCTTTTGGGCCTGACTTTGGATGATTTTGGGATAATGTAAACTTTAAAACCTCGCGTGGTTGTATTTTATTTTGTTTACTTTATCTCGTTCTTTTATGTCTTGTGTTTGGATACCAATCCCCGTAGCACCCCGAAAGCTTGTTGAGTCTTCCGCTGTACCAAATTTTGGGGGTGTTACAAATGCTGTTTGGAATATCTCGTAAAACTATACAATCCTTTACAATGAACTTCTCCAAACATTGTAATCTGCCAATATCCTCAGGTAACTTCTCAAGAAGACAACAACACCTGATTTCAAGAGATCTCAGTTGTTTCAACATACAAATACTATCTGGAAGAGTTTTAATATTTGTTGACCGCAAACTTAGCTCCGCTAGACAATCTAACCGGTCAAGGTTCTTGGGTGCTTCTGGAATATAACCTTCAAATGTAAGCTTTCTTAAACATTGTAAACCACATATGATATCAGAAAAAGAATCGACGTTTATGCGAGCACCGAAACCTAGAGAAATAAGCCTCTCAAGATTTTCATAAGATGAAGCTCGGTCTTCTTTATAATAACAGGAAAACTGAAACTCTGGCCAAGTATTGCTGGGATCACATATCCCTGTATCATATGCAATCAGATGTAACTCAGATAAAGTAACAACCTCAGGTGAATCAAGTTTTTTGTCAAACTTAAAGGATTTAAACCTCCCACAATGACTGATGTTTAAGTGGAGAAGCTTTTTCAGACATTCTGCAGAAGCACTAAATTCTTCCAAATCATACAAATTTTTAAGAACCAATCTTACAAGATTTGGAATCAGCCCAACGTCAAGAGTCCTCAACTTTGCATTGTCATTGAGGTGGGGAATTACGAGCTTTGGACATTCAGCGGGCATACAAAGTTCTACCATATCAGTACAGTTTTTGAGGTTTAGCGTCTCAAGATTTGGAGTAATCCCGAGGTGGAGGGTCCTCAATTTTAAATTACGGAGGTAGAGATCTTCGAGGTTTGGACATTCAGTGGGCATACGAAGTTCGACCAAATCAGTACACTTTTTGAGGTTTAGCGTCTTAAGATTTGGAGTAATCCCGAGGTAGAGAGTCCTCAATTTTAAATTACTGAGGTAGAGATCTTCGAGGTTTGGACATTCAGCGGGCATACGAAGTTCGACCATATCAGTACACTTTTCGAGGTTTATCATCTTAAGATTTGGAGTAATCCCGAGGTGGAGGGTCGTCAATTGTAAATTACTGAGGTAGAGATCTTCGAGGTTTGGACATTCCATAGGCATGTGTAATTTTTCCAATCTATCACATTTATAGATACACAACTCCTTTAGTTTTGGAGTAAACTGGAAATGAACTTCTACCAAATCACGACAATTGTTGAGTCTTAGCGTCTCAAGATTTGGAGTAATCCCGAGGTGAAGGGTCCTCAACTTTAAATTATCAAGGTCGAGATTAACGAGCTTTGGACATTCTGTTGGCATGTGTAATTTTTCCAATCTATTACAATAATGGATACGTAACTCCTTTAGATTTGGAGTAACCTGGAAAGGAACTTCTACCAAAGTATAACATCTGTCAAGAATTAGTGTCTCAAGATTCGGAGCCACAACAAGGTCAAGTGTCCTCAATCTGTGTGAATCGGTGAAGTTTAGGAACCTGAGCTTTAAACAAGCCTGTCAAAAGCAAAAAAAAATGGAAAGATAAATGTTAACTGCTGTAATGACTAACAAAAGAGGGAAAGATAAAGTTAATCAACCATTATTCTACCTTTTCTTCTCCATCCTTCCAAAGTTGAACCATTTTACTGTACATCATTTCAAGTCCAACAAGATTTTTTGCATGAAATGTTTTTGGTAAACTTGAAAAAGGATAACCTTGCCAGTTGTGAAAACGTAAGGCATTTGGAAGGTGTAGACTATCTTCATCAAAGTTCCAGTTGTGATTCAATCCATACGTCTCCACATAAAGAAATCTAAGTTCCTTCATGTTTGCGAGACCTTTCATTAAGATTTCAAAATTGAATCCTAATGCATCCAGTCTTATACATTTTGTTGCATGGGTACCCTGTAATTCAAATAGCAGTGACCATGAGATCTGTTTCATTACAAAAGAAAATGTGTTAACTAGATCGAGGTTAATACACTAGAAGGTCAATCTACTTTTTCAAAATATCCTGAAGTTAATTTCTCGAATTGAAATGAAATGTTTAGGTTAGGGTTTCTAATTATAAAACTTAGATATTTTTTTTCTATTAATTTAGAGGAATTGGTTAAATTCAATATTCTAAGGTTGGTTTGGTGGTGATTTAGTGGTGGATGAGCTTAACGATTAAGATAAGAAAAAAAAAAGTGTATTTGATTCCTGGTGTTAAAAGGCTTGTTTTGTTATCATGGAAGCTATTATGATAAAACAAAATTTTGTTTTTGTACGATGGCTAAATTGAACTTTTAGAATAGTATAATTACTTTTTGAGTTATGATATTTAGGCCTACATAATAGACCTACAAATAGGCCTACACCATTCACATTTTGACAAGTTTCTAACACTTTTTCTCTCTCTTCATATTAACCAATCAAATTTTAAATTCCACCAATTATAGTTGTAGGTCTATTTTTAGGCAAACAATTTAGGTCTACAAATCATTTTTCTTACTTTTTAGTTTACCAAAATCCAAATAACTTGATACTTACCTTTTATTATTGAGAAAATATATATTCACAGTTTACCCAAAAAAAAAACTTGATACTTACCTTGTTGTTAGCCAATATATCTACAATTTTCTCCTTAATCCACAACCGGCTATGCGTTTCAGGTTTATTGGGGTTCACACGACGAACAATATTCTTGGCCATTTCTTCTATATGGTCATGCATACCTAAGTACCCACCTTCAGAAATAGTTATAAGAGATTTCTGCTCAAGAACCCTTAAACCAATTCGAGCACGAAATCCACAGCTTTCAAGAGCTGTAATCGCGTCTTTTTTGTACCAACCCTTGAGTAAGCATGCAACATCTAAGAATATGTCCTTGTAATCATCCTCTAGACTGTTATAGCTTAATTCCAAAATCATCATAGTTTCATTCAACGGAATTGTTTTTAGTCTTTCCAAAGCATCATTCCATTCAGGCTTCTCTTGAAAACAAAGAAACGAACCCAAAACTTTGATCGTTAAGGGAAGACCAGCACCATATTGTACAACTTTTCTTGATAGATGTTTGTATCCTTCAACCGGAATGTCTCTTCCAAATGCTTGCCTACTGAAGAGGAAAATTGATTCCTTGTGTGATAACAGATTGACTTCATGAAATGATTAAAGTTCAACCTGTGGGCTAATAGCACTTGCTCATCTCGTGTGGTAATGATAATTCTACTTCCCGGCTTAAACCAATTAGATGCACCAGCTAACGCCTCTAGCTGCTTTGTATCATTCACATCATCTAGAAGAACAATACGATGCATCATCTGCACCATCTTATTTATACCACCGGAAACACTACTAACGGTGATGTGTTGATCGCTGAAAACATCTGTGAGGATCTGTTTCTGCAGCTCCTTTAAACCGGATAACGAGTTTTTTGAAACCTCCCTTACATTTTCAACAAAACTGCTTCCTTCGAATTGATGGGATATTTGGTTAAAAATAGCTGTGGCCAAAGTTGTTTTCCCACCACCTCCGATCCCCTTGATTCCAATCATGCGAACATCTTCGGTACCAATTTCTAAAGAAGAAAGAACCTCGTTTATTCGCATCTCCATGCCTACTAAGTTTCCATCAACACTTGAATTAAGCGAACTTATGTTTTCGAAAATATCGGTAACAACTATTTGGATCAGTTTAGACTCATCCCTGAAACATTTAAAAAAATTCATTAGCTTGCTTACATAAATGATTGATTTCAGATTTCAGATATAGGAATATAACTACATTTCATATTTGAGTTAAAACTCAGAATAAAAAACATTAGATCCATTTAATAAGACTCAAATAACATACGAGAGATATAGATCAGCAATTACCCATTAGCAGTCTTCTTCAATTCCCAGCCAGCTAGATCGGCTGCTTCTTTTAAAGCCTGTCTCCATTTCCCAACAGCCGCTTTATTTATATATTCTTTAAAAGCTTCTTCAACTGCCCCACTCTGTTTACGGACTTCGGTCGGCTCCACATCATAAAAGACTGTGTAAGCAGTTTTCTTGGTAGTCTTCTGACACTCCATAATCTTGGCAAGCTCATCTAAGCACCAAGAGGATGATGCGTAGTTCTTGGAGAACACAATGATGAAGAATCTCGAGTCTTTAATGGAGTTGATGAGTTGGGTGTTGATCGTTTCCCCTTTCTTGATTTTCTCATCATCTTTATAAGTTTCGATCCCATTTTGCTGAAGAGCATTATAAAGATGGCCAACAAAGGTGTTACGAGTGTCTTCACCTCTAAAAACTTAAAAAGACGTCATACTTAAAGGTCTTGTGAATGGATGAAGTTGAAGTAGACGCCATTGAAGTTGCCATTGAAGGATTGTATGAAGCAGCTGGATGAGATGAATAACCTTTAATTTCTAGAGCAATGATCAACAAGACAATAGTAATGTGAAGGCAACTGTGTTTTTGTGGGAAAAAAATTTTGAATAACGTGGAGACATAAAAACCTCTTAATTGGTCAAATGAAATAATGTTTCATACTTAAAACAAAAGTTGCATTTATGATCCTTCATGTATTCAAGTTGTGATAAACAAAGATCACAAAACTATAAAGATAAATAATCTTAATCAATCATTTTTTTTTTTTTTTTTTTTATCTTTCATTTTTCAAAATAAAATATCACAAAAACGATTTATCATTAAGCTAAATAGAAAACCTGTCTTTTTGCAAATTATATACTCTATTTGATCAAGGTATATGATGACTTCTTTAAACATTATTTCTTTTAGCAGAAATGTAAGACAAGAAAAAGATGATTAATTTACCAAGTCATGATCAAGCGTGGTCATTTCTTTGTTTCTTAAATGATATCATTACCTAAATTTTAATGAAAACCATTTTAAACTAGCCTCTCAGAATCCTTAATCATGCTAATAGTAACTGTGTTATTCACATGAATCTTCACTACATGTACTACACAAACAAACCATAGAATCCGCATTCATTCAGGTTCGAGGACTTTTCTTTTTAAACTTCAAGTTGTACATTTATTTTCATTTCCCTAAATCAATAATTTTGCTTTAATAAAGTTGTTTGTTTTTATATGGGACCATTTCTATAATTTCAATCTCATTTCCCCTCACCAATAATTCTGCTTCAAGTATTTGGATTAATTTGGATTCGTCCCTGTAACAATGAAGAAGATCTAACTAAAAAATGACCACTAACATATCGAAAGTCAAGAAAATCTTAAAAAGCCTTACATTGCAGACAAAATTAAGTTGGATAACCTAAATTGACCTAAATTTTATTAACTTTTTTGTTTGACTTGGTCTTAGTATTATATCTATCTTTGGAGTCGGGTAAATGTAAGCGTGTGATGTACAAATAGTAAGCATAACATAGATAATTTCATTGAAGTTGCAAACAATTTGCTATCATGCAGGAACTAATAAACTCTCTCCTCTGCACCTGCTTAACTATACATATAAATCATACTTCTAGAAATAAGATGAAATCACCTATGCACCTGCTTAAGTATACATAATCATACTTATAGAAATAAGATGAAATCACCAATGCACCTGCTTTTGATATCCATACACCAACATAATATAGAGTTTACAGTACAAGAAAATTACAAGTAACTTTTAAGGTTTGGTCACACAAAAAAATATCATTAAATTTAATATTTTAGTGATACTTTTTAAAAAGTTTGCCTAAAAGGTTAAAATTATTAGATCTAGTGACTGGTGAGACTTGTTGTGAAAATTAAGTGTTCCAAAAGATGAAAATTATATCTTTGGATTTGTTTTTGTCATTATACTAGTGCGGGGGACCATAGCGCATCCACCGGTGCGCCATGACACCCCCGGCCCAATCACGCCAAAATCATACGCTATAGACCAAGCCACAAAATTGGCGTACCTTATAACGTTTGGTTGTGTGTAGTTTTGTATATGTAATTAAAAGTGGTGTATTTGTTGGTCCTAAATTATGGGATGGTTTGACTTGTTTTATGAAAGAAGGTGATTTTGTGGTGTCAATGATTTTGTGATTGTATCCTTTGCTCTATATATACATTTACCAACACTTTTTAAGAGTTGGAGTAACACATACAAGTTCTAGTGACATTTTTTTTCTAGCTTTTGTTGATATACTAATAATTCTTTTAACTTTTAGTGACACTGTTTTTATGAATCTACTAAATTACAATTATTCGGAGTGAAGCTAATATTTAATGCTAACGCCAAGTAGATTCTTGAACGAATATTTGCTCAAAGAAGTATATGCAACTTCCAAGTGGCTATGCAACTACTAAGAGTTTGAGTAACTTTGAAGCTATTTTTTAGTAGTTGGCAGCCACAAAGTGCAAATAATAAAACTTTATGTTTGAAATCTTGTGGCCAAAGTGTGAAAACCAAAACTCGACCAAATGAACTTAATGTTCTCCCGGGTCCTCTTTTGATCCTTGTAACATTTTCAATTCTTATACTCCGTAACATTTACCAGTTAATGGGTTTTTAGTTAAGATGTGGTTAACACGAAAGAATGAATCAGTTTTATGACAAAGAAAAAAAGCTCACTGAATCACATGTACGTCAATAAGTTGACTATAAAGTCAAACACTTTGATTGTTTTTATTGTATCCTACTAATTTACAAGCTCTTTATGTAAATTAAAGCTTATTACCGATATGTAAATCACTTGTATTTGGGATTTTTATTAGATAGTAGTAAGTCATTACACTTTTGTTATATTTGTATTGATATCGCCAGTCTATTTTGGTAACACACTTGATCTTGACAAAGTGGATGCAATTACGCACCTAACATTTGAGGATATTCTTCAGAGATGTGAAAAATGATTGAATAACATCGAGTAAAGAGAGCATGATCCTTCAGTTCAATGGAGTGACGGGATGAATGTTTGTGGTGTTGAGGTGGCTTTGAGCTGGGGGACGTCATGGCGCCACCATAACGCCTGCCACCTCAGCATGGCGCAGGTTGCGTGTTGCGGCATCTTGTGCTCTAATTTAAAACATATCAATACTCCCTCTACAAGTGTAAAGGGCAATAAACACACTTTAAATCTGAATCTAAACCCGAACCAAAAATTATGATTAAGCCGCCCAAACCTAAATCCATGCCCACCTTATTTCAAATTCAAAAAAAATTAAAAATTATCCCTCCAATACCACTTTCCCTTGTAACTTTTTTCAACTTCTCATGTAATCCTCAAACTTCATCCAATTATTTATCCACACGCCCACTACTTTCGACAAAAGGTAAAAACACATTCTCACACATGCAAAACACAAACACGTTTTCTCCGCTACAACCATATTTTGTTGAAAACTATACATCAAAGATGTTATGCGCAGATACTCGGCTATTTATACAAATTGAAATATGATTATGATAGCTTTATCAGTTGAACAATCTTGCTGATCTTTTTTTAACATGATTTTATCCAAACTCGTATCAACATTCTACTACTATTTTCAATTTTCATCAAGATAGCAGTTTGACTTTTTGAAGAAGTCAACTCGTATCAACTCATTGAAGTTGTTAAAAGTCAGTAGTCTGACATGAAAGTCAACTTATACTATGCTTAACAATTTCATGTAAAACAAAAGTTGTTTATGATAATTTTCACCTATCATTACCTTAATGATTTATATTTTAACATAATAATATACAAACTCGTATCACAATCCCACCTTTTTATAGTTGAAGCCGTTTGATTTTATAGTTGAAGCCATTTGACTTTCTAAAAAGTCAACTATGTCAACTGAACTTCATATACAGTTTGTATCAGAATTGACATGATATAATAGTCATAGGACGTGTATATGAATTGTCTACGACTCTACGTTGCATTAATATAACCTAGTGCTACATGAAACTAGAAGTAATATCGATTTATATGTTAGCTTCTTCCATTGTCCCTGGCTTCAAATTCTGTAGCAAATGATTGGCAGTGAAGTAACTTCGTATTCCTGAAACACATTTAGTAGATTTTATCAGTACCACTAACACTTAATAATATATGTTCTTCAATAGTTTGACTCAAAAGTCAACTTTTTAATAATTTCAACCCATTGTAGATGATTTTTATGCAAATCAAAACTTTTCTTGAATTTATTTATAATACGAGTATATAACTTTATGAAGAAGTCAAAGTGAAGAATGATACCTTGATTCAAGAGTATATAACTAGTATTAGAGACTTGGTTCCTTGGACATATCTCCTTGTACTTTGATTTTAAACGGCTAGCTGAAACCAAACTATTGAGGGCGGAGATTAACCTTCAACATCAGTATGTCATGTGATTGTGTAAACCGAAAGCAAATAAAACCAAAATGCAGTACAAACAAAAAAAGAAAAGAACCAAGATGAACTAATGTATGATAGTTTCTAGTCTAAGTTAGATGCGTGTTTTTTCGTTGAGTATGAGAAAAAATTACCTCCAGCTTGATCACGACACTTGGCCAATCAGACCCATGAAATAGAATGAATCTTTCTATTCTTCTTAGCAAAAGTAACATCAATACGACCAGAAGCCAAAACAACAAGGACAACTGGTGCACCACCTGCATACAAGGTGAACCCACTTGCTTACTGAACCATATATTGATAACCTTTTATAAATAAAGTGAGGAACATCATTTACATCCGACACAGAAATAATTGCAATCTTCATCAAACATAAGACAATTTATAGAGAAGGGAGAAAGTACCTGTTAAAAAAGTTCTTAATGCAGTGACTTCTTTGGGCCTTTGGAGCTGTTCAAAATCATCACTCGACCACGGTACACGGGAATTCTGCTTTTGTTGCCTGTGCTGTTCACGGCTTTATATGTAGCAGAACGATTCATCATCAGAAGTTTTTATCTCGGATGTAAAACCACATGACTCAAGAAGCCATCTAGAACCAACAATACGCAGACCTTTCACACTAAAAATACTCTCTCGAAGCCAACTTATGCCTGTTCGAGTGATATCCAACTCTTTTAAACATTCTAACCGTCCAATTTCCTCAGGCAATTCTGCAACTTGTAATAAAGCGAATAAACAAACATATCCACTACAAAGAAAGGTATAAATAATAAATTAGCATGCTTACTTATGAAAAATACAATTACCAAGATAGGAAATCGTCGTTGAACATAATTACCAAGGTTAGCAACAAACTTACTTACATTAAAAAATCCAAAACCAAATTTTACGTTTTCAAAATGATAAAAAGTTGAGATATTGTATGAGTTAATGGATGCTACATTGGGCGATAGATTCTTTGCGTTTACCTATTGCCAATATAGTATCTCATCAACATAATACTAATCCACACATGTATCAACAGTACACACTATAATATATAAAGAAGCAAATATAACTTCTTTTTTGTCGATGTGGGATTCAAAAGTTTAAAACAAGTTCTCAAAATAGTAACCAACCGTTGGGGAGGTCTACAGTGATTTGTCTGTAACGAGGACTAAACATGACATTCAGCTAAACCACATGGACTAACGATGTAATTTACTCATTGTATAAATTGTTGGGTAAAAACAACCATAATAAGCAAAAAGGTATTGTCACTCCTTGAGTAATTAGTTATCTACAAAGGTGATGTGAACTGGTTTTCGTAGGATATTCTTCCCATCAGTTTGTTATCTACAAGGTGATGTGAATGAGAGACATATTTTTGGCCTTTATTTTTAATTTTTTTTTTTTTTTTTTATTATTATTTTTTTTTTCTCTCTCTCTTGTTAACTATTGTTCCGGACAAAAGCAAATTTTATAAAGTAATTAGTTAAAAGCCTTTTTCTCATACCACACAACAAAACCACAAATGTTCGTATCTGATAGACATACATTGAGTTACATAGGTGATATGAACATTTTTATACCTACACAAATTCTCACTATCAAATATTGTTCATTAGGGAAATCGCATATATCTAAGATCAAGATTAGCAGCGATGTTTGCCTGCAAGTATAAAACCCTTTGCAACACGCCTAACCAACTTCAACCGGCCCCACACACTCTCGAGTTCTTGAACCACCTTTTCATATAGCAAATCAAGACCTTTCTCTTTAGCAGTCACAACAGCAGACCAAGACCTCAGCAAAACGATATTAGTATTTTATGGTGTATGGATTAAAGCCGCATTTGCTTTCGGATGAATTCCTTGAGATAAACCCTCCATGTATGCTCGATTTTCCCTTTCCTTTTGGTAGTGGATAGCAAAATGAGACTCCACTTCTGTAAACAATTATTTCCAGTTATCTATTAGTAGCATATATACGTGTATGATGCAAGTTCAACGACGTCTGCCAAAAAAAGTAGCCGCAACAAGCTTAATAGTCTTTAAACTACAAACCAACAACAGTAAGTCAACTTTCTTCCCACAAAAAATGACCAACTACGCCTACTATTTAATACCAACATTACCCAACAAATTTATACTATATGGTCAAACATCTCCATCACTACTCCATCAAAACACACCCACTTTCCACTTTTAACCAAACTTAATGGCTCATATATACCACCAACAAGTCTATAGAGCTCAGGAATAAACGACAAAGCGATATACAAAAGCTTAAACGTATACTTATTTATTTATTTATTTATTTATTTTATAACACCTATGTTGTTACATCTATAAGAACTACAAGCAATAAATGATACCACAAATTAGTTTATAGCTCAACTCAACTATCATTAATTTTTTTGAATTTATCAATTGGATATTTCTTTAAAATTGCTTAAAACTGCATATGAAAGATATCCAAGTATACATCATGATTCAGAATCAAGCATGTTAACAAGTTACTGAGTGGCTGCCATTTTCATAAATGAAGTAAACTATATTCAACTATGGAATTGGAAGGTCAAGCCATGTGTTTTTTATATCTTTGCAAAACGATTGTGTTACCTGTTAAGAAACTAAATATAGTTTGAGAGGACGTAACAACAAATACTACTAGTAAATTTTAATTTCAGTGTATTAATTTCTACTTCCAGTACTATACTAACCCAATAAACTAAATTTTAACACTCCGTACTAAGCACTAAGCAGCAAAATTCAAAATATATAAAACTTACTGTTTTTTGATCATCTTATTGACCCGTTTTGTACCCAGTTAATATCCGACACCATAAACACATAAAATCAACTTTCAATTTCTATAAGCAATCCGACAAATAAGAACAATATGAATATTAATTAATCTAAAACTGTTAACTTATTTCCTAAATACAACTATTAGTCAATTAAAATTTTACATCATTGTACGCCATGTCGGTAACAAACCGTTTTCAGTTCTGCATGATATACTAAATTTCATGTATCAGTAGCATGTTTCAAACTTTCAATGTTTATAGTTACACAAACTTTGACCTTCAAAAGTCAACTTTGAGTCCATGTGGTGATACTATTCTCACTAAACTGTTATCAAAATAATACATTCTATATTTTGTAGCCCAACAGTAAGAAACATAAGGCAACAGTACAAAAACAAATAAGTAATATTGTACTAATTTAACTTATTTTCTTACCGCCCTTATAACCCGCCGTGCCACATGGAAAAATAATTAATGTTGTTTTATTTGATAACTGCATCCCTTGTTCCTGACTTCAGATTCGGTCGGAAAATGGATTTTCGCATACCACTCACACTGAAGTAGCTTCGTATTCCTGAAACATGTTTAGTAGCTTTTTTAGTACCAATAAACACTATATATAATATATCATATGTGCTTCCATAGAGAATGAATTCCATTCAAAAGTCAATAGTTTGACTCAAAAGTCAATCTTTCACTATTTTTTTAACCCATTGTAAACTATATTTATGCAAATGTAAACTTTTCTTGAATTTATTTACTACATGATCATGTCAAGTTTCATTGTTTTAACCATGAACATACTTTGACTTGATGAAGGAGTCAAAGTTAATAACTATACCTGATTCAAGAGTATATAACTAGTATTAGAGACTTGGTTCCTTGGCGTATCTCCTTGTACATTGATTTTAAACGCCTAGCTGAAACCTAACCATCTAGGGCGGAGATTAAACTTCAAGTTCAGTATGTCAATTAAAAATTAGATTGCAGTTCAAAAGAAATAAAATAAAAAATAAATAAATAAATAAATAAAAAATGTTTCTTTGACTTAAAGAAAAAATTACCTCCAGCTTGATCAGCACACTCAGATGATCAGACCCATGAAATAGAATGAATCTTTCTATTCTTCTTAGCAAAAGTAACATCAATACCACCAGAATCTATAACATCAATGTTCATATTTACACAACCTTTGACCTGTAAAAGTCAACTTTGACTATTCTTACTAAACTGTTATCAAAATCTTAAATTCTGTCCAAAAGTAAGAAACATAACGCAGCAGTAAAAAAGAGGCATGCATACCATTTTACTTGTTCCTTTACGCCATTTTTACCCCTAGCGCTACATGGAACAAAAAGTAATGCCGATTTATATGTTAGCTTCTAACGTTGTTCCCATCTTCAAATTCCGTCGTAAAATGGATTGGCAGTGAAGTAACTTAGTATTCCTGAAACATGTTTAGTAGCTTTTCTCAGTACCAGTAAACACTTTACAATATATGTTTGTCAATAGTTTGACTCAAAAGTCAACTTTTTAATAATTTCAACCCATTGTAGAAGATATTTATTAATTTATGCAAATCAAACTTTTCTTGAATTTATTTATAATAAGAGGATCTTTAATATAGTAACAATGAACAGATTTTTACTTTATGAAGTCAAAGTAAGAACTATACCTTGATTTAAGAGTATATAACTAGTACATTGATTATAAACGGCAAGTTCACTATGTCATATAAAAATTACACCTCCGTCCCAAAATATAAGTCCAATTTGACTTTTTCAATTGAACTTTGACCTTAAATATTTTTCTTTGTATTATATATCACTTGATGAAAATTATACCAAATGAGAATACATCTAAAACACTATCCATTTATATATTTTGCATCAAGTATTATATAATACAAACAAAAATATTTAAGGTCAAAGTTCGATTCAAAAAGTCAAACTGGACTTATATTTTGGGACGAAGGGAGTAAATTGCAGTTCAAAAGCATAAAAAAGAAAAAAAGAAAAAAAAAAAAAAAAATGTTTCTTTGATAGTTTTTAGCCTAAGTTAGATGTGTGTTTTTTCATTGACTTAGAGAAAAAATTACCTCCGGCTTGATATATCAGACCCATGAAATAGAATGAATCTTTTTCTATTACGACCAGAAGCTATAACAACAAGAACAACTGGTGCACCACCTGCAGACAAGGTGAATCCTCTTGCTTACTGAACCATATATTCATAACCTTTTAAAAATAAAGTGAGGAAAAGACAATTTATAGAGAAGGGAGAAAGTACCTGTTAAAAAAGTTCTTAATGCAGTGACTTTCTTCGGGCCTTTGGAGCTGTTCAAAATCATCACTCGACCTCAGTACGGGGGACTTCTGCTCTTGGTTTTTATCAGAGGTTTTTATTTCGGATGTAGAGCCACATGACCCACGCAGACCTTTCACCCTTAAAATACTCTCTGGAAGCTGACTTGTCCCTGTTCCAGTGATATCCAACTCTTTTAAACATTCTAGTTCAAAATCATCACTTGACCTCAGTACAGGGGACTTCTGCTCTTGGTTTTTATCAAAGGTTTTTATCTCGGATGTAGAACCACATGACCCAACAATACGCAGACCTTTCACACTAAAAATACTCTCTGGAAGCCGACTTATGCCTGTTCCAGTGATATCCAACTCTTTTAAACATTCTAACCGTCCAATTTCCTCAGGCAATTCTGCAACTTGAATACAATACGGCAGATGGAAATATTTGAGACATTTCATCTCACATACGCTGTTTGGAATATCTCGTAAAAACACACATTCTGTTAGGATTAGCTTCTCTAAAGATTGTAATTGACCAAGATTATCAGGTAACTTCTCTAGTAGCCCGCAAGATTTAAGTACTAGAATTTTCAGATATTTCAACATACAAATACTTTCTGGGAGATGTTTTATCTCTGTAGACAGCAAAATCAGCTCCTCTAGACCTTCTAACTGGACAACGAACTCCAGAACCTCTGGAATACCGTCTTTCAGAGTAAGCTTTCTTAAACATTGAAAATTACAAATGTTTACTGCAGAAATCTCAAGGTTGCGTACAGAAATAAGTTTCTCAAGATTCCCATCTGATAAAACAGGATGTTGAATATAAAAAGATGTAAGCCAAAATGGCCATACATCAAAGAACTCCACAGTGACATATAACTCCAATAATGAGTCAACATCAACTAAGCGAAACCGTTTGTCCAACAAAAATGATTTAAACGTCCCATATAACTTTAAGTAGCGAAGCGTTTTTAGACATCCATAGGGAGCGTTTATTTCTACCAAATCATGACATTCGTTAACATCTAACGTCTGGAGATTTGGAGTCAGCCCAAGGTCAAGGGTACTCAATTTCGTATTACTAAGGCCGAGGAATATGAGCTTTGGACACCCAAAGGGCATGTGAAGTTCTGCCAAACTGTCACATCCAGCAAGACTTAGAGTCTCGAGATCCGGAGTCGATCCAATGTGAACGTTCCTCAACTTCTTTAAATAACTGAGGTCGAGAGATCTGAGCTTTAGACATTCAAAGGGCATGTGAAGTTCTGCCAAACTGACACATCCAGCAAGACTTAGTCTCGAGATCCGGAGTCGATCCAATGTGAACGTTCCTCAACTTCTTTAAATAACTGAGGTCAAGAGATCTGATCTTTAGACATTCAAAGGGCATGTGAAGTTCTGCCAAACTGTCACATCCAGTAAGAATTAGAGTCTCAAGATTTGGAGTAACCCCGAGGTGAAGGGTCCTCAACTCTAAATTATGCAAGTGGAGAGATCGGAGATTTGGATTTTCAGGCATGTGTAGTTTTTCCAAACTCCTACAACTATCGATAAGTAACTCCTTTAGATTTGGAGTAACCTGGAAATGAACTTCTACCAAAATATAACATCTTTCAAGAATTAGTGTCTCAAGATTCGGAGCCACACTAAGGTCAAGGGTCCTCAACGACCATGAACGGGTAAACTTTAGGAACCTGAGCTTGAAAAAAGGCTGTGAAAAGCAACAAAAAATGGAAAGATAAATGTTAATTGACTAACAAAAGAGGGAAAGATAAAAGTAGCAATTAATGAATCAACCATTAATTAATTATTCTACGTACCTTTTCTTCTCCATCTTTCCAAAGTTGATCGATACAGCTGAAACTCATTTGAAGTCCAACAAGATTATTTGGTTGAAATGTTTTGGGTAAACTTGAAAAAGGATAACTATCCCATCTCAGAAATCGTAAGGCATTTGGAAGGTGTAGACTATCTTCATCAAACTTCCACTTCCTAACTTCATATTCACTTACATCCATATACAATTGAAGAAATCTAAGTTCCTTCATGTTTGCGAGACCCTTCATTAAAATTTCAAAATTGAATTCATCTGCACGTGCATCCAGTGTTATACATTTGATTGCTTGGGTACCCTGTAATTCAATCGATATGCATTCAGTGTTTCATTACAAAAGAAAATGTGAAGTTAATTTCTCGAATTGAAATGAATATTTAGGTTAGGGTTACTAATTTTTATAAAAAAATTGGGTATTTTTGTTTTTTCAATTAAATTAGAGGAATTGGATGAATGGTTTGTGTTATTTGAGTGTGAATTAAAAAAGTGGAAAGAGGGGACTGACTGAAGGTGGCGGTTGATAGGTGGTCGTGGTTTTTAGGGGTGGTGGTTGGGTGACGGTGGGATGGTGGATGGGTTTGATGATTATTGGTGGGATTATCATAATGAGATAAGAATGAAGATGAAGATAAAAGTAAGAAAATCCATATATATGGTTTAAGTGAGAAAGAAAAAGAAAAAGGTACGTATTTGACATTTTGACTATTTGTGTATATAATAAGATTGACTATAGAGTAAATTGTAGAAATTGTCTTTTGTGATTTGTTAAGATTGCAAAAATTGTTCACGGTCTTTCATGTGCAAGTGGCCTCCTGTGAAAAAAACTTGAGATTGATTTGGTCCTTTATATATGAAAATACTATAGACGATTTTTGCAATCTTGGCAAACCAAAGAGGCCGCCTACATTTATGAAATGTTCAAACTGCATGGACGTTTTTTGCAATACATTCTAATATAATATATGAAAAGAAAAACATATTTCACTTTTAACAGTCAATGTAAGTTAGCGTTAGTAAATTTGGACCAAACTTGTATCGAGTGTTTCATTGTAGGACCACAAGGGCCATTGGGTTCAAAAGAATGTTTAATGATGTAATGAAACAAAATTTTATTTTTGTACAATGATTAAATTAAACTTTTAAAACAGTATACTGACTTTTAGTTTAACAAAAATAACTTGATACTTACCGAGCCATTAGCCAATATATCTTCAATTTCCTCCCTAATCCATAGCCGGCTATGCATTTCAGGTTTATTGGGGTTCTCACGACGAACAATATTCTTGCCCATTTCTTCTATATGGTCATGCATCCCCAGCATCTCACGACGAGAAATAGTTATAAGAGATCTCTGCTCAAGAACTTTTAAACCAACTTCAGCAAAAAATCCACAGCTTACAAGAGAGCTGATTGCTTCTCTTTTATGCCAACCTTTGAGTAAGCATGCAACATCTAGGAACATTTCCTTGTAATGCGGCTCAAGACCATTATAACTGATTTCCAATTTTTCCATAGTTTTCTCCAACGGAATTTTTTTTAGTTTATTTAGGGTATCTTCCCATTCAGGCACATTTAGTCCACGAAGAAATGAACCCAAAACTTTGATCGTTAACGGAAGACCATCAGCGTATTGTACAACTTGTTTTGAAAGCTCTTCATACCCTTTAATCAGAGTATCTCTTTTAAATGCATGCTTACTCAAGAGACAAATCGCTTCCGCGGGCGATAACAGGCTGACGTCATTAATGAACTTCACTCTGTGGGCTGACAGAACTTGCTTATTTCGTGTGGTAATGATAACTCTGCTTCCCGATTTGAACCAGTCAGGCTTGTCTGCTAACGCCTCAAGATGTTCTGTATCATCAACATCATCTAGAACAATAAGAACCTTTCTCCCATGCAATAAAGTTTTCATCATGTATTTTCCGTCATGAACACCATCTACATTGATGTCTTCCTTACTTAACACACGGCGAAGAATTTGTTGTTGCAACTTATTCAAACCTGAAGAGGATTGTGAAACTTCCCTTACATTTTCAACAAAGGCTTTACCATCGAACTGAATAGATATTCGTTCAAAAACCGCTCTTGCCAAAGTTGTCTTCCCCCCACCTCCCATCCCCCATATCCCTATCATGCGGACATCATCAGCATCAAGTTCTAAAGATGAAAGGACAGCTTCTATTCGTGTCTCCATGCCTACTAAATTTCCATCAACACTCAAACTATTCCAACGTATCTTTTTGACAATAACGTCAACAAGTTCCTGGATCAATTTGGATTCATTCCTGTAACAATGAAGAAGATCTAACTAATTACTAATTATCAAGTTCCTGCTCACTCCCCGTCCGGCACTCCATAATCTTGACAAGCTCATCTAAGCACCAAGATGAGCCAGCATAGTCCTTAGAGAACACAATGATGAAGAATCTTGAGTCTTCAATGGATTCCTTGAGTTGGGTGTCGATTGTTTCCCCTTTTTCAATTTCCTCATCATCTATGTAAGTTCGAATCCCAAGTAGATCAAGAGCTTTATAAAGATGGCTAACAAACTTGTGACGAGTGTCTTCACCTCGAAAACTTAAAAAGACATCATACTTGAAGCTCTTTTGAATGGTTGAAGTTGAAGTTGACGCCATTAATGTAAGGTTCAAAGCTTGAAGCTGTTGTTAATTAGAAAGAGATGGACAATTAGTTAAACTTTAAATAAACAAAAGCAATAAAAGGTCTAAATTATTATAATTTTACATATATGTGAAAAAGACAGTCAGCAATGATGTTTAAACTTTGAACAAACAAAAGCAATATAAGGGCTTTTTGTATCATATCATATTATGTTCCAGTTGGTTCAAATTATGAAACTGTATTATGTTTTGATATTTTGTTAAGAATGATGTTTATTAGTATTTACTATGAAGAGCCAAGTATCAGAACACAGAGATTAATCACTCATTTTTTAAATCCTTTTCCAAGAATGAGCTATTTTGAACAAATAAATAAGGTCTGAATTGCTTGTTAACTATTTTGCATTTTCATAATTTCATGCTCCGTATACAATTGCTTGTTAGCTATTTACAATGAAAAATCAAATTTGATTGTTTAAAAGTCATTATTTGTTTCAGCAATCTAAACAAGATATGTTTGTTTGAAAAGTGAAAACGTGTGTCTTTACTAAAGGATAAGATAAGGAAAAACACCATAATGTCACGAGTTGAATCCTAACAGCCTCAGTCCGAAGGAATCCTCGACGCGGCAACCTAGCTGGATTGATCTAGAATACTACATCTAAAATATCTAAGATACTTTGCTTAATATATCCTAGAATAATATAGAAATAAGCTAAAGTATCTAGGATATTTATTAAGGAGAAATCTAGAATAAGCTACAAATGTCTTATGTAAAAATCTAAGATATTAGTATTAGAATATTCTAGAAGCTAATAAGCCCTTAGTATAAATAAGGGCTTATCCCCCCTCATTTGGGATCATCCTTTGTATCCTAAGTTTCAAGTGCTAATATAAAGCAAGTTCTCTTGTAAATCTGCAAGTGTTCATCTCTACTAACTTCCATCACTTTTGGCTTACTTATACGGTGAAACCGAGTCGCTAAGTGCCACACGGACATTGAGAATTAGTCACGTGACAGGTGGTATCAGAGCAAAGGTTTTTAGACCTAGATATACACCATTGGAAGGAACACGATGGCAGAAATAATCCCTGAAAAGATTCCGAGTGACGGAATTGAAACACCAAATGAAGAAGAAATCCGAGGGCGTATTACGGAAAGAAAGAAGGATGCGTCGAAGAAAGACAAAGCAAGAAGTAAGTCTCGACCTCCTAAACCACAACACGAGGAGAGCGCCTCAGGAGATAGTCTTGAGGATCGCGTCACAGTCGTAGAAGCCCATGTTGTTGAAATGAAAGAACAAATGGAATCTCTCCAGGAATCTATCAAATTGATGACTGAAGAAAGTGTAGAAGTAATCGAGGCAGCAAAAGGATTGATTCGAAATCTTAGAGACGAAGTCAAGAAGGAGATCGACCAGATGTCTGAAGACCTATTAAGTGCTCGGAAATTCCTGGAAGACGAAGTCTTTAAAATGCACGAAAAGATAGACAATGTCGCTAAAGAATGTCAAACTCACCGAAAAAAGAGTAATGATGGAGCTGCTTGTAGTAATCAAGGTACGCCTTTCTCGCCCTTAAAAGTCCCTAAGCCGGAAATGTATAATGGTACCCGAAATGCTACTCTAGTAGAAAACTTCTTGTTCGGACTCGAACAATATTTTGAAGCCATGGGAGTAGACGAAGATGCCACTAGAATTAGCAATGCCCCTGCTTTCTTGCGTGAATCTGCCCAATTATGGTGGAGACGAAAACATCATGAACGAGAAAAAGGCATATGTATCCTCAACACTTGGGAGCAGTTCAAGACCGAGCTTCGAAAACAGTTTGTCCCCCACAATGCTGATTCCGAAGCCAAAGCCAAGCTAAGACGACTCCGCCACACAGGTACGATTTCTGACTACATAAAAGAGTTTACTACAATTTTGTTGGAAATTATGGATGTGCCAGACCAAGATGCCCTTTTCTACTTCAAAGACGGGTTGAAAGAATGGGCCCGAATTGAGATCGATAGAAGGAATGTAAAGACTCTAGACGAGGCCATTGCAGCGGCCGAATCAATCGTCGATTATTCTATTCGATCAAAGAGAACTCTAGCTGACGAGGTAGATATAGAGAAAGTCTTTCCAAAAAGATTTGACAATCAAAGGAACGAAGGCCGAGTCTCACCCAAGCGGCTAGAAGATCGAAAGAACGAGAGTTCGAAGCTTGAATGGCCATCTCAAAAAAGAGAAATGTCCAAACCCCCTCCGAAGCCATGCTTTATTTGTGGCGGGTCTCATTGGACAAGGGATTGCCCGAGTCGTAAAGCTATTAACGCCTTGGTTGCCGAAATGGGTTCGATAACAGAAGAACCACCACAAGAGGAACTAGGATCGATTAGACGCCTTGGAACGATAAAGGAAATACTAGCTAGACCCAACACCAAGGATCAAGGTTTACTCTTTGCAGAGTTGGTAGTAAATGATATGAAGACGTTGGGGCTCATTGACACTGGCGCTACTGATAACTTCTTGGACTCCAAAGAGGCTGAACGATTGGGCATAAGATACACTCCGGAGAAAGGGAAAATCAAGACTGTAAATTCAGAACCAACACCAATCCTTGGGACAACTAAGGTAAAAGTTCGTATCAATAAGTGGACTGACGAACTAACGTTTACGGTGGTGCCATTGGATGATTACAGGGTCGTGCTAGGCCTTGATTTCTTTGAAAAAGCCCGAGCTTTTCCTATGCCCGCAACAAAGACACTAGTCATCCTCGGTAATGAAGCATCCCAGGTCACAAACCTAAAGACAAGAAGTGAAATACAACCTTTATTATCGGGAATGCAATTTAAGAGGGCCAGCAAAGAAAAGGAATGCTTTTTGGCAGGCGTAAGAAAGTGCTTTATCGATGAAACAACACATAGAGCACCAAGACGATTTGAGAAAAAGAAAGGATAGCACAAAGGAAAGGATGACACACGAGCCCGCTTGAGTAATGCGGCAAAGCAAGTAAAGAATTGGATTGAAAAGAAGAAATTGGGAAATCCGCATCACAAAGAATTCTCAATGAAAGGAAAAGAGTCACCCGAGAAGAAGCCAAGATGGAAACGAGAAGATCTCCTAAAACGATTCGAATATCATTTTCGCCGCTATAAAGAAGAAAGCACGACGAGGACGTCGTGAATTTAAGTAGGGGAGGGTGTCACGAGTTGAATCCTAACAGCCTCAGTCCGAAGGAATCCTCGACGCGGCAACCTAGCTGGATTGATCTAGAATACTACATCTAAAATATCTAAGATACTTTGCTTAATATATCCTAGAATAATCTAGAAATAAGCTAAAGTATCTAGGATATTTATTAAGGAGAAATCTAGAATAAGCTACAAATGTCTTATGTAAAAATCTAAGATATTAGTATTAGAATATTCTAGAAGCTAATAAGCCCTTAGTATAAATAAGGGCTTATCCCCCCTCATTTGGGATCATCCTTTGTATCCTAAGTTTCAAGTGCTAATATAAAGCAAATTCTCTTGTAAATCTGCAAGTGTTCATCTCTACTAACTTCCATCACTTTTGGCTTACTTAGACGGTGAAACCGAGTCGCTAAGTGCCACACGGACATTGAGAATTAGTCACGTGACAATAAGCTTCCTTACTCATTGACCATTGCTGTAGTTTACTTTCTTTTACCATACTATACAATACAGTCAAATGATACTTCTTGGGTGTTTGTTCGGTTAATGGCTTATTTGGTTTGGGGCTTATGTTTCATAAGCTCATTTTTTGTGGCTTATTTTGACACTTTCCGGCTTATATAAGTTCATTATGATATAATTAAGTTATATAAGTTTTAAAGTTTCAAAATAAGCCACAAAAAGTGAGCTTATGAAACAAAAGCCCAAAACTACATAAGCCATGAGCCGACTATATAAGCCAAAACAAACACCCTCTTCATTTACTACACTTTTGGGGTAGCCGAAAGGGTTTGAAACGGGTCACTATGATACTCCGGTTAGGCCACGTAAATCTAAGTCAAAGACTCCTCTCTCGGGTAACATAAACAGGGATATATGTTAATTAACTCTTATAGTCATATCACATATTTTTTAAACCATTTTTATAAAAAAAAAAAAAAAAAAAAAAAAAAAAAAAAAAAAAGCTAACGATCTCCAAGTAATTAAGTCCAGTTGTTTTTCCAAAAAGTGGTGACTTAGTTAGATAGATGTATACCTTTCATATAATGATATAAATATCACAGAAGTTGATATTCTACTATTAAAAATAGAGTGCTAAAAAAAGTAGTGTATTGTTGAGGGGATGCAAGTATAATCGACAAAACAAAGATTAGAATAATGAGGTTTATTTATTTATGTTTACCTTTAACTCATTTCGGTTTCAAACACATTTGGATCTCATCTTTGATAACGAAATGTTAAAACACAGTTGAAGTTTAAAGCTTGAAACTTGAAAGAGAGATGGGAAAGTAACAAGTGTGAAAAAGACATGTAAACAAAATCTTGTGTTTTGGTGACGTGGACAACCAAAGGCCTTTCATATTGTCAATGATAAACAAAGATAAGAATTACTGTTTTATATTTTTCTTTTTCAATGTTTTTTCTCTAAAAATGAGTGTTAAAAAAAAAGCTTACAAGTCAGATTAATCGTCAAATAAACGCTACTAGGTTATCAACCTTTTTTATTTGTGTAAATTGGTCAACCGGATCAGTAGCGGTCAATGACTGTCAACGATGGTCAAACTTTCTAAAAACTTGCAAATTTTGTCAGAAATACCCTTAACTCGCCATAAAATAGTTTTAATCACTTATAATCGTTGTTTATGTCTAGTACAAGATTTCTTTTAAGGTAAATTTTGCCGAGAATACCCAAAACTCGCCGAAAACTCGATAGCTAATAAAAAATGAGTGATTACAAATGAGTATACCCACATGGAAGAAGAAATTGTTTACAAATGAAACACATAAATAATACAACAAATGATAAAATAAATAACAAAGGGACATGAAATCAAATAAAAACATATTGTATTTTTATGGTGGTTCCATTTTGATTTGTTGTAAAAATACAAAGATATGTTGATGATGTGGAAAACTCGAGCGGTCATTTGCTATGACGTGAAGCCCGTGCAACAAATTGAAATGTATTTAATTTGATGATTGTATTAATTAATATAACTACTACGTACTTTTTAATCATAGTCCAAACGTAATAAAGTTGGATAAATTTGATTTCTCATGATTACGGTCTTTACAACACTTTTTTTGTATACAATGTTGTTTGTTGTGGCACATGGTGGTCTTCATATAAGACTTTAGGGTATGCTTGGCGCAATGGGCTGAGGCTGAGGCTGTGGCTTATATTATAAGCCGCAAACTGAAGTTTATATTTTTGTAAACTTGTTTGGCGAATTAATTGGAGTTTAATTGGAGTTGAAGCTTAATGAGTAAAATCGCGTAAAAATACATCAAATTAAATTCAAATATATTTTCAGCTTTTACGTTAGAAATTCATTATATTTTTAAAGGTATTTAAATAATTTAATTAGTCATATGCCCCTATAAGCGCCTTTCTTTCTATGTGCTTGGGCTTACGGAGACTTATGGCTTATTTGACTTATTTCATAAGCCATAAGCCTCCATAATTCTGTATGACAAACGAGACTTATTTTATAAGTCTAACTTACTTTAAAAAGGTCAAGCCCCTATAAGCCCCATGCCAAACATAGGCTTAGTGTAATAGGGGTAGAAGTACATGTCCCTTTACTACTCGTTGTGGTTAAAACACTACCACCACACGCGTGGTGTTGTGTCTCTTTTATAATGTGGCGGTGGCCACGACAAATTCGTGGAGACAAAAAACCAACACAAATATGAATGTTTGGTGTTTTATTTTTAAAAAATTTGTGTATGATTTGTGCTAGTGTGTGTCGAAAAAAAAAGATTATATATTTATATGAATCTGGGAGAAAGGAGACTAGGGAAGAAGAAAGGGTATTTCGGGAAAAGGAGATGTTTTTTATTTGTACTATACAAACTTTATTCTAAGTTTATAAAATTGTTATTTTTATAAAGGTATTTCGGGAAAAGGAGTAAATGTTTAACGTAAAATGTAAAATTGGGGTATTATATTTTTGTTTATGGTTATAATTTTTTATTTATATAAATGTTTAATGTAAAATATATTAAAAAATAGGCTCAAGTTGGTAGAGATATATTTGATTGGTAGAGAATAACAAATGATTTGGATGCTTAAGGATATTACTAATTATGTGTCTAAATTGAAGTGGCAATGGTTTATTGGTTTGTTTAAAAGCGGGTCCTTCTCCGGTTACTAATAATATGCTGCCACATAAATTAAGCATGCTATTAGGCATACCAATTAGGAATGCCAATCAATGTTCGTAGAGAATATAGGTAGTAAGACCGTTAAAGTAGTACTTACGAAAATGAATAATCTTGAGAATGCAAAACTTAACTTAAGCTACTACACTTCTTGCAAATCACCAGACTTGTATAAATGTTATTATCGATTTCCCTGCACAAATACAAGATATTACTAATTAGTCATATTACTTCGATTGTACTAAAATATCTTGGAACTTCCTAGTTACCCAGGCAATTTCTTCAAATCATACAAACAGAATTTTTAGTACAATTATCAAAAATCTTAGCATAATCTTATAAACCTCTTCACAAGAGGTGTAGGGTTCAAATAGTTTGACCAGATTCGTCATATAAGCCGCGTACATTTAACTAAAAAAAATTATATATTTTTGAAACATTTTTTTTCTAAAAAGTGGTGACTTTTAGTTAGATCGATGTATACCTTTCATATATAATCTTAAAAATACAGTGCTAAAAAACTAGTGTTTTCTCTTTAAATAGATCGATGCATTTTTTTTTCTTAGTATAATTTAATGAGCTTTATATATGTTTACCTTAACTCATTTCGGTTTCAAACAAAAGTTGAAGTTGAAACTTGAAAACAAAATGTTCGATTTTTATCTTTAGAGGAGTGAGTGTGGTGACTAGCATTCACCTCCTTATTTGAGGGTCACGGGTGTCACATCACCCCAACACCTTTTCACAACTAACACATCCTCACTCATAACTAACCTCAACTTATTTATTTGGGACCCATTACTTACAACTTTATTTTTTTATTCATTTCACTAAAGACAGATGTGAAAGTAACAAGTGTGACAAAAGACATATAAACAAGTTCTTGTGTTTTGGTGATGTGGACAACCAAAGACCGTTCATATGGTCAATGAAAAACAAATATAAGATTTACTGTTTGATATATAGAGTTGCGATCAAGAAAGCACTAAGCTAGTGTATGTGTCCCCTACCTACTTCTTCCCTTTTTTTTTTAATATTTTCGGTTAGAGGGCATTTTAGTCATTTGACATGTTTTTTTTAATTTCACCTTAAATTTCAATGCAAATAACTTTCAAACGACAAACTTTTACAAAAAAACCGATTTCACCATAATTTTTAAAATTTAATCCTCTTTAATCTGGTATAAATCTTGTTAATTATTTCAAACTTTTTTTTAAGATATCAAATGGTTCTTAATTTTTTTTATTTTTTTGGCATTTTCGGCCCTATTTTTTACCCTCATAAGTGTCGAATCGTGAAAAACTTAAAACATGAAAGTCATAGATTTTTTTTAAATCTTTACACATGTTTTTTAATCACTCAAATCCGATGTCATATGAGTAAGATATCACACGTTAAATATGGTGTTTTACTTATATTTCTTGCACACAAAGTGTTTGATGAAATGTCTAGCTTAAATTTTTAGTGTTAAAATTGAGTTAAATGCACTAACTGATGAACCTATAACCTAACTGATGAACAATACATAATTTAACTGATGAACAAAACATAATCTAACTGATGAACCTATAACCTAACTGATGAACAATACATAATTTAACTGATGAACAAAACATAATCTAACTGATGAACAGAAAACATAACTGATGAACCTATAACCTAACTGATGAACAATACATAATTTAACTGATTAACAAAACATAATCTAACTGATGAACCTGTAACCTAACTAATGAACAATACATAATTTAACTAATGAACAAAACATAATCTAACTGATGAACCTATAACCTAACTGATGAACCTATAACCTAAGTGATGAACAATACATAATTTAACTGATGAACAAAACATAATCTAACTGATGAACCTAAAACATAACTGATGAACCTATAACTGATGAACCTATAACCTAACTGATGAACAATACATAATTTAACTGATGAACAAAACATAATTTAACTGATGAACCTATAATCTAACTGATGAACCTATAACCTAACTGATGAACATAATTAATTGATGAACAAAGACTAATTGATGAACTAAATGTATATTTAAAATGATAATGATTAAAAAACATCACTTTTTGAATGTTACATTAATAAAATGATTAATAATGCATTGTGGTACAAAAATTAGAGCATTTAACGTAATTTTAATACTAAAAATCTAAGCAAGACATTTCATCAAACACCTTGTGTGCAATAAATATGACTAAAATGTCATCTTTAACGAGCGATATCTCACTCATATCATATCGGATTTGAGTGATTAAAATTTCTGGGTAAAGAGTGAATCAAAATCTAAAACTTTTGTGTTTTAAGTATTTTATTATTCGGCAGTTTTTAAGGTAAAAAATATGGTCAAAATAGCAAAAAAATCAAGAAAATCATGAAACAATGAATATGTCAAAAAAAAGTTTCGAAATAATTAAAAAGATTTATACCAAATTAAAGATAATCAAATTTTAAAAATTATGGTGAAATCAGTTTTTTATAAAAGTTTGTCGTTTAAGAGGTATGTGCGTTTAAAATTTGAGGTGAAAAATGAAAAAATGAGTATTTTATGATTTTGCCCCTGGGCGAACATATGTCAGATGATGAGTGGCTTTCTACACTTTTTAAATTAATGCAATTGATCCAATACCTTGATATATATTTTTCACATTTCTTTCATTTATTTTATTGAACCTTTTGTAATGATATATCTTTTCCTATCTTTAAAAACAATCAGTTTTTATTCTCAATCACTTTTAAGTCATTTTTAATTAAATCACGTTACCACTGCCCATTTTTTTCATTAACAAATATCTTTCACGTACAAATAATATCAAAAATTATCGCAAAAACAAGAGAAGAGATCGGCGTTCACTTGTCACTCCCTAAGGTCGAACCAACACCAAGCATTCCCACTATGGGTCATAGCGGATGCTCCATTAAAACATAAATGATTACTACAACCATGGTTCAATAATCCATTTAGATGGGTTGAATTGATAACTCATCTTCAATGTTAATTTGGATACAACAAAATGATATGACTTGTGATATACGAGAATATTACTCAACTAAATAGTTATGGGTTGAGCTCATGCTTAGGACATGTGATATATAATTATAGTGTATGTATTGTGCGATTATTAGTTCACTTATTTATTTATTTATTTATTATTATTATTATTTATTTTTTTTGAAATCAGTGAAACAGAAATATGAGGATATTATAGTTTTGTCAACTCAAAAGGTAATTAACCTTTTAATTCAAAATTTTACTATTTTCACTTTGAGAAGTGATTGAAATAGTAAGTGGCGTGAACTGAATATAAACTTGGAATCCCATTTCCTTACACCATTTAACATTCCAAATACTCCACATGACCTTAATTATCTCTTGTTCTCTAGGAAGCACGGACACACCTAAAACCTCGGAGTGGCAGTGTCGGACACGGACACGCCTCGGACACGTGTCCGACACGCACGTGCCGTGTCCCACGTGCTGTTTGGGCCGGACACGAATTTGGACACTGCTGGACAAGGATTTGGACACGGTCAAAATCAGTCAACCATCCCTCTGAGTTCCATTTCTGGTGTTATGATCTTGGGCTTGAATCCGTTTCTTGTGTTATGATTTTCGTGGTGATAATTTTTCCGGTGGAAGTTCTGTTAAAGGAAGGAAGATGGTGACTGATGAAGGAGGGAAGAAGAAAGTGATGGCTGATAGGAAGATAAAAGATATATCTAATGTTTTTATTAACCTAAAAGGCTTATTAAACTAAAGATCTGGTATTTGTTCTTTTTGTTGGGCCTCACACAAATGGGCCAGCTACTAACATATATAATTAAGTGAAAATTTTATGTATATCCTTGAAATTTTTAAAAATTTCATATATATCCTTCTTACTAGTTTTTGATGCATAAAGTACAATGCATTTAATGCATCAAAAGGATATATATGAAATTTTTGAATTTTGCAAAGATATGAATGAAATTGCCCCTAATTAAATGCATTGTTGCTGGTTGCATACACAATGTAAATTTTGGCTATATTTATATAAAATATATAATTAAAAATATTAAATATAATAATAAAATTCCCGTGTCCACGCCATGTCCATGTCCTATATTTTTAGATTTTGTCATATCGCCGTGTTCGTGTCGGACACCGTGTCCGTGTCCGTGCAACCTAGCTTAGTCTTAACTCTTGAGCCAAACACAAGTCTTCTTCTACATAACCATATCAGCCATCATCGACCCTTATGTTCTTTCAAACTAATACTTTTATCATCATATCCACTTCAAAATATCAAATCCTTTTCAAACAAACAATGGTTAAATATATAGCATATTTCTTGTCACACCATACCATCACCACAACCACAACTAATCACCATGAAATCAGCCTACCTTGACCTCTGGAAACCAAAGTCCGGCCACCAAGACAGTGCATATACGATGGTGTTGTCGGGGTTCTGCCACTCTTGGTGGGTGATTTAAAGGGTTATGGTGGTTGTTACAAAGCTGGAATTTCCTCCCTGACCTATAAAGATTTTCTTGATGTTGGTGGCAACAGGGGCTACATTGGTGGTTGTTATGGCTGCTAAGGTTGTGTTAGGAAGTCTCTGATGGTGGTAGCTTTTCTTGGGAGGGTAAAAAAACTTTGTGTTTAAAACTCTTGTGGCCAAAAGTGTGAAAATGAAAACTTCAATTTTCCATACGGGTCATATTGTTGACCAGTTTTGACCCAAGTAAGATCTGAATCCATACACTACTTAGGCAGTGTTTGTTTTTTTCTTTCAGATCTGAATGGCGTCTGAAGTCTGATTCGGTCGGACGTAATCAGATTTAGACTGTTTGTTTTTTTTCAGATCTGAAGTCTGAATACATCTAAATAGGGTCTGATTCGTTCAGACATTGAATAACGTCTGATTACATCTGAAAAGCCTAAACTTCAGTGATACTTCTTTTCAATCCTTATCTCCTCATCTTGGTCTTGATTTTTTTATTAATAATCACGAATGGAGGGTCGTTTGGTTTGTTTTATAGCGAAACGATTGTTTTTTTGTTTATTCAGATATTCAGATTCAGACATAAAAACAGACAGTCTAAAATAATTTAGATTCAGAATTTTGGACCACTCATTCAGATTTAGAAGTGGTATTCAGATTCAGACATAAAACCTCTTAAAAAATAAACACCACCTTATTTTGCATATATCAAGGTATAATGGTACAATATGACAAACCATATGTCAATCTACACTTAGTAGCTAACTATGGCCATGTTTGGCAACAAGCATTTGGAAGCATATTTGAGCGACAAACAATAAGCGGTAATCATTTTAGATGAAAAGCTTGTTTGGCAACACCTCACCCAAGCGTTTGAATATTGTGTTACCGCTCCAATCTAAATGCTTCTTGAATGAGCATTCCAGAACTGCTCCAAGCAGTTGGCTTCTGAAATTACATATGTACTCTCATTTGTTTAATCATTTATTTTATTTTAATGTGTATATGACCCTTTTAGTAATTTTACACTTTATAATTACTACTACAGCTACGTTACCAAACACATTTTTTTAAACAAACAACTACTGCTTACTGCTACTGCTACGTGTCGCCAAACATAACCTATATCTGTATTTTCTACTAGTAATTTTTGTTCTTCACAAGTTTAAACAACAAACACTAAGGGTGCGTTTGGTACCCATTCCTGGGAATCAACTATCACTATGAAAGTGATAGTTGGTGTTTGTTTAGGGTGTTTGGGCCCACAACTATGACTATGAAAGTCCATTATTTTTCATACTCTATATATGGCTAGAGAGTGGGGAATGAAACTTTCATAGTTGAGTACTATCAAACTCATACCCATTGTCATTCCTTCCAGTATACCAAACACACCCTAAGCTACTCAAGATAAGTTATGATATCTAGTGACGGAATTAGTGAGCCCCACACTGTTTTACAAGACATCGATGAAATTTTAATTTGTGGTGTTAACTTTTGTTAAAAAATCTCAAAATTTTCTTTAGTTGCATTCAGACAAAAAAAATGTATTTCTAAAAGGGTTATGCTAATATGTGCCCACTGGGTACATGTTTAGCTTTTTATATATAGAATGTTTAAGTTAATTAATATCAATTTTATACTTAATTAAGGTAATTTTTGAGTTTAATTAATGTTCATTTAATACATTTTTTGAATTAAAAGGAAATTTTTTGTTTATTAATTACATCTTATGAAGTGCCCAGTGAGCACATATTAGCATAGATGATCTCTTAGTGAGTGAAAAATAGACACAATTTATGTTAACTCAATCTTTTCATTAAAGTCGCAATTTTTGTTTACATTTTTTTCTTAAAACGAAGAGTATAATTTTTAAACCAATCACTTTTAATCCTGATTCCACTACTAATGATAATCGTTAGTCAAGATTAGCTACTGTGATTTCTTTTCGTATAAACAACCACAACTAAACCGAAACATTACTACTCTCGTTAAGTCAACAACTTAACATGCATGTTTAGGTTTACTTAATTCACTCGTGTAATGATAAAGAGACATAGTGTATTTTTATCATTTAAGAATTGCTATAAAAGTAAATATAAAAAAAAAAAAGCAACACAAAACAATAGATCGTATAGAAGCAAAGCATACTTAATGTAAATGGTGATCAGTAAAATAACATTTTTAAGAGAATACCTGTAAGATTGCTTTCTTTAGATCTCTCCTTTGCAAAAACAAGTGCTCAAACTTTGATTGATATGTATGAAAGTTGTGAAGAAAAATGAGTTTAAGATACAACCTATTTATATAAATTTAATACTATTATATTTTAGATCCATTCAAATTTGATGGCTGTTCCAAAGGACCTACACGTTTTAAATTTATGTTGACGCCAAAAGTCTTTAGTCCAAGCTTTAATTATGAGAAAATAACCAAAGCAAAATTCCAAGCCATATATATCAACTGCCATTTGAGATACGTTATCCAATTATATGGCCCAATTCTAGATAGATTTTTTCTTTTTTTTTTTTTTTTTCTTTTTTTTTTTTATATTATATGAAATCATCAAAACGTGTCGAGCTTTAACAAAAAATGAGTCGAGCTTTAACAAAAAAATACACGCGAATTTAAAAAAAAAATGGTTTTCTTTAAAAGAAAAAAAAATGAATTAAAAAAAAGAAAAAAAAAATAAAGTGTTAATAGAAAGAAAGAAAAAAGCCTGAATAGAAAAGAATAAAAAAAAAAAAAAACATGAATAGAAA
Source organism: Artemisia argyi (assembly GCA_030686995.1). Taxonomy (NCBI): domain Eukaryota; kingdom Viridiplantae; phylum Streptophyta; class Magnoliopsida; order Asterales; family Asteraceae; genus Artemisia; species Artemisia argyi. Next base: position 230,874,681 of record CM060701.1, read on the forward strand.
AAAAAGACTAAAATGGGAAAAAGAGAAAAACAATGAATAAATAAGAAAAACAAAAAGATGAGAAAAAATCATGTACATAGATTCAATATTTTAGGTTAATCTCGACCATTAGATGGATGGTTGAGATTTGTCCCTCAGTATGCAACCAAAACTGGGTGCGTTTGGTATCTTACTATGGAATGAGACTATTACTATGAAAGTGATTAAATGTATTTGTTTAAGATGAGGGGGCCCACTACTATGGTAATGAATCTATTTTAACTAATAAAATAAGGTTTTGCACAAGTGCCCTAAAGCAGGAGCATTAAAAATTTACATTAAATTTTGGCCTAAAATTCCTTAATTAGAATACAATGTACAACACCTCCAATGCATCTCAAAAGAAAAAAAAGTCAAAATAGTCAACCATGGCAAATAAACTCACGGTATTCATCTTCTTTGAGTTATTTTTGTTATGTCTTTAATCATCATTAATAAAAAACGCTCCTCCTAATCTCATTCAAAGGCATTATATGTGTGGTCAACTCTTATTTGGGTTATTTTTGTTAGTTGTTTAATCTTAATCAATGTAATTAATTCTCCTCACTCCTTCTAATCTCATTCAAACGTTTGAATGACAAGTTACAACTCATTCTTGGGTTATTTTTGTAAGGTATTCAATCCCATTAATTTTCAGTTTCATTGTTTGAATAAATCATATGGTTACTTCTCATGGAAGGTTTGTTTTCACTTATTTTTGTCAAGGCATAATTAGCATTGATTGTGATTCAATCGTTTGAATAATGCATTAGAGCTTGATTTCATTTATTTTGGGTAACAATGTCAACATATCTTCCCATGTAAGTATCCTAATTTTTGAATTTGAATTTCATATTTTGTTAGAACCCTAAAATTATAGGAGTGAATCCCATGGGATTCATTGGTTGCCTTTTTTATATTGTGCGTTATGAAACGTTTGTAAACCCTAAATTAGTGCCTATATAAGCACCATTGGAGTAGGCTAAGCTGCACACATCTCCATTCTCCACGCTTATTAGTCATAGTGTCAAATTATATTCTTTATGGCAATCTTTGTTTTAGGTTATATCAAAGATTTATCGGCTGTCAAGGACAACATTACCTTGAGAGTTCGTGTTTTAAGATGTTGGTTTCAAGAAATGTACAACAAGCCTCATGTTAAAAATCTGGAGATGATACTTATGGATGAACAGGTAACCATATTTTACACTAATGTGTATATACGGATTAATAAGTTAGCATAATTTTTATAATGGGTAGCTATTGTTAGAGGACAAAGTTGCCCACGTATTTTGTTATATGGAGCTATTGTTAGAGGACAAAGCTGCCATTTTGTTTAATAATTAAGGAGCTATTGTTAGAGGACAAAGCTGCCTATTTAATTTTGAAATTTGTTATGTAGATATTGTCAAAGTTTACATGCAATATGGAATTAATGTTATTATTTTTTGGCAGAATACCAAAATGCAGGCCACATGCAGGATGAATAATGTATCTCAGTTTAAACATAAGTTGGTTGAAGGAGCTACTGTTACGTTGGAGAGATACTCTCTTGGTGAAATACAGCCCAAGTATAGGATTGTAAAGAATGCGTTACGTCTAAGCTTCTTGAGCAATACATTGTGTGAACCGTGTAATGATTTTGAAGGTTCAAGGTATGGATTTGAATTCAGAGATTACAAATCCATAACGGATATGCAGATAGAAGAGGATGGTCAGTTTGGTATGTGGTCTAATCTTTGATGTTCTGTTTTGAATTAAAATTCATATTTTTGGCCTAAATTCTTAAGATGAAACAAAGGATGTAATGAGGCTATTCAATTGACATACATTTTCAGATGTTATTGGACATGTCACTGCTTGCCAAGAGCTGGATAACTACGATAAGAATGGAAACAAGGGTAAAAAGAAGCCATTAACCCTTATTGATGCTGAGTAAGTTCTATAACTCTTGAAATTATGTATATGAAGCGTTGATTTTATATTGATGCTTGAAATGGCTTTTATGGTCCACATATGAATGAATTACATTTTGTAGTGGTAATGAGCTTAACTGCACGTTGTGGGGAGTATTTGCACAACAATTCAATGACTTCTTGAAGGCAACTAACGATCATGGTAAAATCATGATTGTTCTTTCATTGGCAATGATGAAAGCTTGGGATGGTAAACAATCTGAAATCACCTATCTATCTATATAATACAATTCAATTTATATAACAATGCGCTATTTTAATTGGTTCTGAATCATATCTCTGTATAGGTAAAATGTATGTTCAAAATGGTTATCATGGAACCAAGTTGTTTCTGTTCAATGCGAACCAACCCATAAGTGGAGATGAATTCAAAGATGTTGAATCATATAGGTTAAGGTAATTTTGAGATACACTGTTACATAGATTTATATAATACATTGTTATATGTATGAACAACTGATACTTTTAATGTTTTTAGGTTGTTTTCAAGGCAAGATGTTGAACCATCTGAGAATACAGCATCACGTATATCTGCTGGCTCAAAATTCTCAACAAAGGATGAATTTTTGACCAAGTATCCTGTGAAAAATATTGTCGAGCTCTTGGATGTTGAAACGGTATACCACACTTATGTGAAAATTACTCTTTTATTATCTGTACAAAAATATGAATTGTAATATACTTGGCGTGTTGCACACAGAACATCGCATCTGTTATTGTTGGGACGATAATTGCGATACAAGAAGAGGAGGGATGGTGGTATCTTGGTTGCAGAAAATGTAGCAAGAAAGTTGTTAAAGATAGTGAGTTTGTTGATCTTGATGATGATACTACATCGCAATCATTAAGTTATGCTGATCAGTGGAGATGCACCAAGTGCAATGAAGTTGTTAAAGGCATAAAATCAATGTACGTTGCGTTTTCACATGTAAAATTGAAATTTATAAATCTGTTCTTTTGATATAGTAAGATGAACAATATAATCTGTATCAAAATAACTCTTATATAGCTATCGCCTGCAAGTACGTGTTCAAGATGAATCTGGCACGATGTCGCTGTCTCTGTTCAATGATGAAGTGCAGTCGTTGGTGGGTAGATCAGCATATCAACTTTGCGAAAAGTATGGCTTAAAGGTGAATACATTGTAGCCACATATTATGCAATTGAGATTATTGTTTCATGTTGTACTTTTCTCATTTCAATTACATACAAATATGATTTGTAGAGTTCTGAACAACAATTATTCCCTAATGAAATAACTGGATTGGTTGGTAAAAGGCTTGCCTTCAAAGTGACTATCGATGAATATAATCTGAAGAAGATGTTGCCTGTGTTTACTGTTTTGCGCCTTTCGGATGATGTGGATATTCTGACTGCACTCACCGCGTCTGTTACGCCTGCAAAGGTAATCCCAAAAGTACACTTTGAATGATACTAATGTTAGTTGCAATATACATATTTTTTGGACATTGTTAACCTTATATTTATTTAATAGGATTCTGAGGCAACAAGTTCTAAGGTTGTTGATGTTTCTGTGTTGGTAAGTATAGAACTATATGAAACATATGCAATAACATAGTAAGTTTGAACACATTCATCTAAACTCACAGCTAATATTTGCAGGATCTGGAATCCCAAACCGATGAAAATGTGACGCCAACAAATGTGTTGAAGAGTACCGCAACAAGTCCTCCAAAAAGCAATAGCGGTAAACGGGCTTCTCCACTGGAGCCAGATTCTGAGTGTTCTAAGACCAAAAGGCAGCTTGTGGATATAAAAATGGAGAAAAAGCAATGAATATGTTCCAAACATTTATCTTGGAGGCTTGCAATAATTTGAGTGAACCCAGTTATGGACTGCGAATATTTGTCCAAAACAGATTGCATATTCATTATGCATAAACACATTTTGAACATTGGTTTTTTCTTGGGGAGTCCCAATTACTTTTGAGACAATTGGTTGTGGCGTTTGAATTTATCTTTTTGGACATTGTTTTGTTTGAGTTTCTGAATGGGGAGTCCCTTTCAGTTGTGAACGTTCTTTTAGTCTATGCAATTGAAATTTATATGCAGGTTATATATACTAATCATTCATAGATTAGTTATTATCATTCTTGCCTTTGTTGGTTTTTGTAACAGGCACTTACTCTGCAAGTTTAAAGATTGATTCAAGTCAAGCGTACCCAAGGTACGGTTTGCTCAAGATTTATTGGTGAGTAAATGCCGATGAAGAACTACGAGACGTTGCTTAGTCTTCAGTATAATTATATAGTCAATGGTTTTTGTCTTAGATTTAGGATACCTATTTTTAGACATTGTTGTTTTAAAAATGATTGGGCATGTCCAATTCATTTTGTCAATCTATTATATTCGTTGTAATGTTTTCATCTATTTTTAAATGAAATTCAAACAATTTCTTTTATTTTAGAAAAAGCATATTGTAAAACAAGTTTACATAATCCTTTCCATATTTCACAACCTCAAAACTATCAAATCTTTGTGTAATATAAAACCTTAAATGTGTATAATTTGTTGCTAAAGTTATATTATTCATTAGTCGACATAATTAATGAAATTGCTTCATCAATATACTACCTTTAAAGTTTATATATTACTTCTATATTTATACTACTCATTACGTTATATAAATTCTCAATGTAATCTCATTTTTTCGCAACACCATACACAACAAATGCCTTTACGCTTCAACAATGGTAATCGTCGGATTATGGCTTACAAGTAAGTTATAAAGTTGTTATCTTAAGTGTTTGTCATATATTTGATTTTGTTATCTTATGGTCATTGTTGAAATTTCTTTAGTGAATTTGGTGAAGCTCCTCCTACCATTGATATATGCATTCACCATGGTGGTAGAGTTGTAACTACAAATGTTCTTTACGATTATTGGGGAGGCGATGAACTTATGATATGCAACGTTTCAACAATTAATATAACTTTAACCAGCATTCGACGTTTAGTTGCCCAGCATCTTAGTCAATACAATGATGTATTTGCTTACTACTTGCGTGTTCCGTCTGTCCAAATGGAAGATGCATATAGTCTTCGTAAGATAGAACTTGAATGGTATATTGATGCCTGGCTATCAGAAATTAACGTTGGTCATGCTTTGGATATCTACTTGGCTCACCGTTGCTATCCAACTCTTATTGACCCAAATCCTCAAAGGTGGCTCCAAAGACGGTGGGAAAGAAACGGATGGATAAGTGGACACGTAGAGGCTAATCTAAGGCGAAGAAGAATTAAAAGATTCGGACATTAATATTTTATCATCTGCCAAGGGTGAAGATGATTTAGAAAATTTCATTGATGATGAAGACCAAGATGTTGATCAATCTACCGATGATTATGAACCTTCCACTGACGATGAATCTACCGATAATGATATGTGATTGTTAACACCATATTTATTTTTCTCAATAATACTGATATGGTGCTTTAGAACATTTTATTTTAAGTCATAATAATGTGGATTGTTTTGTGATTCGGGAGTCCTAATCACTTTCAAAATTTAAAAGTTTTGTTTGAATCATTATTTACACAAATTTTCATTGAATTCTATGCTATTTCATTTTTGATATCAATGGTTTATGAATATACATTAGCAATGTTTGTTTGATCTTTTACAAATATGCGTCGATTCAATCAAAAATTCCATTATAAATACATGCGACTGTTTTTGTATTATGGAAAAAGATTGTATTTACACCAAGCTCATACTTAATCTTATTTCTACATGTTTCTTTTTAAACTTATAATAACACAAAGCCCATCTAAAACCTCTGTAAATACAAATAATTTCAAACACGGAATATAATTATATAAAATTTATATTAACAAACCACATAATAGGTCACATCACCTATTCAAATGTCACCCATAAGTTATGATAAGTACTTAGCCATACAATGTTCATTGCCATCTAAGGGTATTCATGTGCACGTTTGCTGCTTCTATCAAGCACATAACCCAAAACGCATCCAACAAAAAGGCAATTTTCCAGATACACATTGTTAATACTGTCTAACCACAGACGATTAATCCATAAAACAAAAGACATAAAGTTTGTTGCATAATGAGGCAGGTTCTTAACACATTTCAAAGAGTGGAATCATAACCGGGTCACTGGAATTCAACGAAGCAAAGACATCTGGAACTTCATCGACAAGCTTGAAACGCACCATTTTGTTTTTTGGCCAACCACACTTTTCAACAATTTCCTTCCATCTGCATTTCATAGTCACGTGGTTCTTGCTTTTTGGCCTGTCGCTGTGGTGTTCCAGATCAAGATTCACATAAAACTCTTTTGCTTTGTATCTCAGGACTGCGTTATGGAAATTCCACATCTCATGGGACTTCACAAACTCATGGAATATGTTCTGCATTAAAACATGGTGGGTTTTGTTTATCAATAAACTCAATTTTATATATTTTTCCATTATATAGTGAACATGTTAAATATGGCCGTCAACTAAAATATGATTGGTTCTACATTTTCTTAGTTATATAAAGGAACCAATAAGAACATATGTTAAAGGTTTACGGTTTATTTTAGTGTGTAATACCAAACATCTATTAGGAAACATCAACATACTCAGTATTAACATCTATTGCACTATATATATCGATAAACTTCATAGTCACTAAAAGTATAAATCTGAATGGACTACTTACCAAACGTCCTTTGTCCGTGACATACGCCACAACTTTAGCGTAAAAAACATTATCCTCATCGTCGTGCTCTGCATGATCTTCCCATTCACACATGTGTTCAAGCCTCAGTTCTACATTTGAAGTAGCAAATTAAAATCCGAACAATCATAATGAAGCATGAAAATGAAATGCAAATAAGTATGTCTACTTAAAAAGATTTGACAGAATACAACATACCTTTTTTCTCAACTGGGCTTTTCACAAATGGTTTTAGTTCGTTGAGTACCATACGTTCAACAACCTCCTCACGCTTCCCCAACCCATTCCCATCAAATATCATCAACGAAAGAGAGTTGTTTACCAGCTCAGTAAAAACCATTCTTGTCACAGGAACAATGTTTTCAACTTTAAGTAGGTGCTGCCATCCCGGTCCTCCAAACCTATGCGCATTAAACGTACATTCTTCCACTATCTTAACCTTCAAGCGAGTGACAGTTGCTACCTCCATTCCAGCCACAATAACGCGGAATTTAGAAGTGCCATCGTTTGGCAAGAAACCCCAAGGAATGAACTGCGAGACAATTGTTTTTATAAAAAATTTTGTCAACAAATATTTTGGTTAAACGATAATATTGAAATGTGTATATATTATGTAATGGTTATAAGTTCGCAGTTACCGGCGCTTTTTTTCTATCTTCCAAAGTAAGCATGCACCTCTGCTGTCTATCACCTACATCGGAAAAGTTGTATCCATTGCATTCAAAGCCCATTTTGTTGTATGCTGTCACATAGTACAAGTCTGGTTCTTCCCGAATAAAATGCAACATGTATATGTTCCGATATCCACTGTCATCTAAAAACTCCTTCCATTCATGTGAGTACAACGTCAAATTACCATCAACCATTTTCAAGTACACCTTGTGCTTTGTTCCCTTATTATGTATTAGGTATATCCAGTCATTCTTCGGATACAATCTTTCAGTGAAAAACATAGGAAGCATCTGTCATTTAAAAGCGTCGTTTGCATATAAATTTCAATTTATCGTCATAAAGTATAAGGTAAACACTTTTTCTTAAAAAGAAAATACCTGTTGTGTTCTGATGTTTCTTTTGTTAGCCTCGACCAAAAACTGCATTGCCATCCTATTTAATAATATAACAATCTTTACATTGTCAATATATTATCGCATTCAAGTATTCATCTTACATTGTATTTAAAAAATCAAACTATAACATTTTAAAGTAAACGTAACTCTGTTTCATACCTCTATCATACACTATTATTAGAGTACTTATACAATTTAATGCAATACTCTTAATGCGTTTTGATATACACAATCTAATAAATCGCATATACACAATTGCTAAAGCCCAACACACATCTTTTTAAACAACCACATTCATGTATTGTTATGTAAATTCTTTTAATGACTACAACTCAAATAGCTTAATTTTGTAAATACAGTTTCATCTTTGAGCAACCGAGCATCTATCTATACTATATTAAAAGGAGATGTGTAACTACGTTGACAAAATCCACAATCATATACTCCTTTTATAGTATGTTCAAACAAAGCACAAACATCTTTTACAATTAACATCTTATGCAAGAAACATATATCAAATTTTTTCATTAACTATTTCACAAACCACAAAGATCTAACACAAGTAAGTTATTCCATATTTCATTAAACAAGTTGATCTACATAACACTAAAATCAAGACAAATATCCGTTTATGAGTCTTATTAAAATCAACTTACATTTACATGTGACAGAATATGCAAAGTGATCTGATCACGCCTACCACTAACTGCATTACTATTAGGATCAACAGTAAGAGCAATCTAAAAGATTTGTTAAACATACCATTTTATTGGCCGAAACAAGTTTTTTTATTCACTACAATCACTAATTAGATGGTTCCAAATGAAATATCACATTTTCACATCACCATTTACTTGAAAAGCACATCTACAAACTAACTTACAACTAATTCTCACATAATTTTAGGATAACTGTTTTTAAAAACTAACTTACAACTAATTCTCAAACCAAAAATGATCTAAAACAACTAAATTGTTCCATATTTCATTAAGCATGTTGATCTACATAATCCTAAAATCAAGGCAAAAATCCAGTGATGAGTCTTATGAAAATCACCCTACATTTAAATATGACACAATATGCTAAACGACCTTATCAACATAACTACTTATAAAACCAAGTGAAGATTATGATCAACAGTAAGAGTATCATAAAAGATCTGTTAAAGATACAATCTTCGTGTCCAAACAAGCTATTTTCATCACTATAATCATTAATTAGATGGTTCAAAGCAAGAAATTTGCATCATTATCTAACTTCCAACAATCTATCCTACACATGCAGGTTCATGACATTATATTTAAAGAAGATACAAAAAAAAAACAAAAACATACGAGATATTAAAATGATAAAACCTGATCAAGGATGATATTCGTTTGGAGATACTTGATGTTCTTCACTTGGAGAGAATCTTGGGAAGTTTTTCTTGATTGATTGTTTCGAATGACAAGGTGCAAGCCGTATTCTCTCACAGCTACCAATACCAACTTGCCTGCATAATGATTAGTAGCCTATACCTTGACTCTAAAAGTCTTTTTAATTTATATCTAAGTACCTATATTTATTTGGTGACAAAAAGTATAGTAGTATTTATGTAATCAAAAAATAAAAAGTGTACAAAAACTAACTTACTATACTTATAATTCCGAAAAAGTGAAGCCCAAAAAAAAAACTTACTATGTATTAAGCTATTTTAAGAAAAGAGATTGAGATCTTCAAATAATCATTTGAAAAAAAATATTATTTGGTATAATCAACTTTAAAATAATTTGTATATGTAATATGTATATTACAAAAATCTACAAATATAAATATATCATTGCCTAATATATGTTGAGTTAATTTTTTTATTAAACTAAACTAAATACATGTTCAATGAAATTTGTGTCGGTTCAATGAAAAATTCAATTACAAAAACATGTAACTATTTTTGTATTATGGAAAATGAATGTTTTAATCAACTACATGTTTGCTAATTGCAATAGTTATAATATTCTTAAAAAATCCAGGACCATTAGTATATTCTTTTGGTGGTTTATAAGTGACTTAACAACTTATGAATACTAATGGTTTATTAGATAAGTCTTTTAAAAGTAAGGCCCATTAGAACAAGTCCACTACACGTATAAGAGTCCCGATAGGTAAATGCAAATCTTTTCAATGAAAAGCTATATAATATACCTAAACTAAGTCACATTGTACCAAATTTAGTTTTACAATGGCATCATCAAACCCTGAAAACATTCCACACAAAAAATCAGATGTGTCTCACACTGATTCAAAGAGCAAATCACCAAGCGTAAGTGAAAAAAATCATTTAACTCATCCAAAGAAGGAGGATGTAGTACGTGATGGTGATGGACATACTAAACCTTCAAAGAGTAAAGTGGAAGATGCATTGAGATTTGTTGCATCTCTATTTGAAGAAGGTGGTCCTGCTCAAATGAATGAAGGTTTTGGTTATATGTTTTCTTCTCTATACGTTTAAATGAATATATGTTTTCATATTAATTTTGTGACTCTATGTACTCTTTGTTTGATAGGTGAGTTAGACGAATCAATTCTTCTCGACTGGCTTAAACTAAATGTTGGTGATCCTAAAGAGTCTCTAAAAGTTCTCAGCGCCGTGCAGTCTAAGCTCAACAAAACAGAAGCTATGATCCAAGAAATGCGTGCAATGGGTCATGACTTAACTGATGACTACTTGGTCGATTTAAACTTCTTCAGCGATGAAGATTGAAATTTGATCATCTGAGTATATGTCTATCACAAGTATCTTTGCTTAAAGTTTCACAAATAAGTGTATTATGTTCCCAAATTAGTTTGATGAGTGTCATTGATGTTAAATGTAACCAATGATATTTGCTGTTCCTTAATATATGAAACGTTTTATCCTATAAATTGTATTTATGTTATCATTAAATACTTATTATTTGTCTACCAAGATTTAAAAAATCCAAACTGCCATTTAGGAAAGAGTTTCATAATTGACAATCAATCAATATTAATATTAATGTTAAAAAAAATATACTTCAGTTATAAAACTGTATATATCTCTTATTAAATGCTTCTAAAACACAAAGGAATTTCAAATTTCAAAAAGACACACATTAACACATATCATTTCATTTATGAAGCAAACATCAAAATATCAAAAACCAAGTCTCTATTACTCTTCTATTATTCAAAAATTTGTTACATCTCTATTATCATGGATGAAAACAACAAAACACTTTTGAGAAAACGTAAGACAAAAGTGTCGACCAGTAACAATCCTCAAGCTTCAAACCAAACACTCCCGTTGTCAGAAACGATCACTCCACCTTCTAACAAACGAGTTTCTTTGGCAGAGTTACTATCATGTATGTATGTTTATGTATAAGGAACATTATAGTGCAGCTTTATTATGTTGTTATTAATTTGGTTGTTTATGTCCATTAGATGATCCTCTCACTGGAAGTTTACCGCCGTCACAGTTATCCAATGCATCTTCAACAGAAGCATCACATCTTAGAGGTTATCACTCAATTTTAAGCGCCTTAAAAAGATGACATTTGTTTTATTAACACAAACTAAAAATTGTTATGTGATTTCTTTTGCTATTCATAAAAGGTGTTTTTTGTTTTTTTTTTTAAATTTGTAGGTTCATTTGCCCAGAATAGAGGCCGGATAGCAAAATCAGTCAATAGAACGCCGCTTACGGACGTTACTAATTGTAAGTTGCGTACATAGTTAGATGATACTAAACGTCTTATTTGGTATTTATCGTTTTTTTTCCAAATTATGAATATATAATTTTACGCAGCTTTGTCTTATAACAATTTTCACGGATTAAGTGTTGGTAACTCAACAATATCTTCAAGTTCACCCGTTGTTCAAGGTATCGAATTTCAAAACTATTTAAATAAGATATTCTTTTGGTGGTTTAAGTTTTCAAGATTGTATGGCTATTTAAAGAAATAGTACAAATTTACTAAACTTTTGTATATACATTTAGGATCAAATCCACATACAACAAACCCCATATTGAGCACAAATACGTTTGGCACCTTTCCATCTCTATTATCACCTTTGACTCGCACTGGAACAACACATGTTAGGCAAAGTACAACTCCATATTTTCAATCACAATTAGGTCAGGTTTTTTCCTTTACGGCTTCTTATTTTCATATTTCTACCTATGATTTTAAAATCATTCATTATCACTAAACTAACATTATATGTCTACAGGTCGTATTTCTGTTCTGTCGCAACAACCAACATGTTTAACTACATCTTCTGTGCCTACTGGGCTTATACAAAGTCAAAATTCCGGGAATTCAATTGGTTTGACAAATTTACTATATATCTCTAATATAGTTACAATATACGTCAGTCCATCTATTATTTCTAACACGCTTATATATATGTTGTTTCTGTATAGTATCTGAAAGGAATGTTGTTTGCAACACTATTGCCGGCAATGAATGTTGTTCATTTTCACCTAATTCGGTTCCTACAAGCGGTAAACAACAAGCTTCAGTTTTGACAACACGCAAACGACAATCTCCATTGAATGATATTCCAAATGGTAATTTGAAGACTTTTGACTTTGATAAAACCCTATACGAGATAATTTGTATCTTTTACGTTAGTAAGTATTTTGAAGAGGAATTTCTAAGTGTGTAGCACAATCTCCTAAATTTGATATTCAGGTCCAATTGCACTTACGTCGCATCAGCCTAAAAACGTTCCAACAACTTCTTCTTCCAATGCGTTCAACACAACCCCTACTTCTGGAATATCACTTTGTAATTAATATTTGTATTCAAATTATGACTACTATGTATACCAAGAATACTAATTTTAACAGCAAAATTGTTTTTAGTAGCACAACCTCCAATTCTGTTCAAAACGCCTGCAAACGTCAATCTTAGAAGAGCTTCAAGAAATTCATCGACAGCCACTGCTACACACTCAACTCCAGTTGTCTCCACACCTCAACGACAAACTCCTTTGACGAATGTTTCAAACGGTAATTTATTATTTTTGACACCATATTAGGCATAAACAACATTCTTATATGTAGAACAACCTTTTGATCATTTTGTTAATGAAATTTCAGTTTCTTTCCAAACTCCTGAGGTTTGTCCGCTAAATCAACGAATCAACACAAGATCAACGGGTACTGTTAAAACAAGTATTCCTTCTGTAAACAGAGCAAATTCCTCTTACGAAGTCGGTGAGTCATCACGAAGAACAAAAAGGTCCAAAAGGCCTTCTTTACATCCTCCAACGCCAGTTAGATTTAATCTTAATGACGAGGATGGAAATGTAAGAAAAGTATATGACAAATATGTTGGTATATCCGAAGGTAATTAAGATTAGTATTCTTTTAGCGTCTAACTAATAAGAGTAATAGTGTTTTAACGAAACACTTAAGAAGAATTTTTCTTTTATGTGCAGAATACTACGACCATGGTGATCCTACATTTGAGTGCACAGAATGTCATGCTTTGCTGTGGGAAGCGGAAGCCAGAAAAGGGAACCAAGGTAATCCAAGAAACAAAGCGTATAGTATATGCTGTAGCAAGGGAAAAGTTTCTATTAAACAACCGCCTCCTGCTCCGAAACCGTTACACGATTTATTTTTTAACGACGATAAAAAGAGTCAGAATTTCAAAAACAACATAAGAACATACAATAGCATGTTTTCTTTTACTTCTATGGGCGGGAAGATTGACGAGTCGATAAATAAAAAAGGCCGTGCTCCATATGTTTTTCGATTACATGGACAAACATACCATAAAATTGGTAGCTTGCTTCCGCAACCAGGTGTTCCTCCGAAATTCGCTCAACTGTATATATATGACACGGCAAACGAAACTGAGAATAGGGCAAAAGCTATAAGGTAATTTCCGTTGCATTTATTTTCTTTTTGTGTCATATGTATGGTCCTATACAACGAGTTGCATAGCATTAAGAATTTTATTTTCATAAATTTAAATTACTAATATGCAGCAATTCAAAGTCATCCGCATCTTCTTCAAATTCAAAGCATCCTATCGATCGAAACATTATCAATGAAGTACGAGATGTTTTAGACAATTCGAGTGATTTGGTACAAACTTTTAGAAGAGCGCGTGACCGATACACGGAAGACATTGAGCAAAATATCAAAATAAAGCTGGTCGCAAAGCGCGGAAAAGATGGACGAAACTACAATCTTCCTACAGCCAACGAGGTGGCTGGTCTTATTGTAGGCGACTTCGATTCATGTGCAGAAGAAAGAGATATTGTCATTGACAAGTTTGGTGAAGGTTTGCAACGTATAAATATTTTTCATCCTATGTACCTTCTGTTGCAGTACCCTTTGTTGATGCCCCGTGCGCAAGATGGATATCATTTGGATATACCTTTGAGAATAAAAGGTCGTCAACCGTCCACATCTCAAAACAAAACTGAAAAGAAGGACAAAACAGTTACTATGCGTCAATGGTTTTCTTACCATATTATGGATCGTCCTAATCAAGAAAATTTATTTACCTGTGGAGGCCGTTTGTTTCAGCAGTTTCTTGTGGATGGTTACACAATGGTTGAGACGGAACGGTTGTATTTCCATCGATCTAAACAGTCAAAACTTAGATGTGATACATACTCCAATATCCGCGAGAGCATTGCATCCGGAAACACAGACCCTACAGCCCTTGGAAAGCCGGTCGTATTACCTTCTACATTTACCGGTGGTCCAAGGTACATGAAACAAAACTATATGGATGCTATGGCGTTATGTAGATGGTACGGTTGTCCTGATTTGTTCATAACAATAACGTGCAATCCTAATTGGCCGGAGATTGGAAGATATATGCTTGAGCATAATCTTTCGTCTTCAGATCGTCCCGATGTGCTTACAAGAGTTTTTAAAATGAAGCTGGACCAGTTAATGAAGGATTTGAAAGACTTGCGTTTGTTTGGACGTGTTCAAGCAGGTAGTATACATAAGCTTTATTAATGTGATATTTTTTTATAACAATTTGGTAAGTATTTAATACATGGATACATTTTTAACTATCTTTTGGTTACAATTTTGGGCAGTTGTCTATACGGTTGAGTTTCAGAAAAGAGGTCTTCCGCATGCTCATGTATGTTTATTCTTGCATAAGGATGACAAGGTTCCAAACGCCGATCAGATTGATAAATATATTTCTGCCGAGATACCGGATAAAGATGCCGATCCCGATTTGTACAAGTTAGTTTCTGATTTCATGATGCACGGTCCTTGCGGTGCGGATGATCCAAACCAGGTTTGCACGTCGGAAGGTAAGTGTACGAAACAGTTCCCAAGAAAATTCACGCAACGTAGTTCGGTAGACGCGGATGGTTATCCTGTTTATAGAAGACCTGACAACGGAAGATATGTGGAAAAGAGTGGACATAAGTTACATAATGGTTATGTAATCCCGTATAATGCTCAACTTCTAAAACGTTACCAATGCCACATTAACGTTGAGTGGTGCAACCAGACAGGGTCAATAAAATATTTGTTTAAGTATATAAACAAAGGTCCGGATAGAGTATCTGCACATTTGTATGAACCCGTTACCACTGCTGACGGTCAACAAATTGATAAACCTATTGACGAGATAAAGGCTTACTTAGATTGCAGATACCTGTTTGCTTGCGAGGCTGCTTGGAGGCTATTTAGCTTTGAAATTCATTATAGAACACCATCTGTTGAAAGGCTGTCATTTCATCTTGAAGGAGAGCAGCAAGTTGTGTATGACGAAGATGCAGATCTCGAAACAGCTGTTCAAAAGCAAACAGTTGGAGCTGATATGTTCGAAGGTTGGATGAGGATGAATGAAGAATATCCGCCGGCAAGGGAATATACGTATGCAGAGTTTCCTACAAAGTTTGTCTGGAACGCTCCGAAAAGAATTTGGACGCATAGGAAGCAAGGAAGATCGATTGGTAGAATTCACAGCGTACCTATATCAACAGGAGACGCTTATTATTGTAGAATGCTTCTAAATAGTGCAAAGGGATGCAGGAACCATGAGGAAATTAGAAAGGTTAATGGTATAACTTATCCTACTTACAAAGAGGCGTGCTACGCAGCGGGCCTTTTAGAAGATGATAAGGAATACGTTGAGAGTATTAAAGATGCAGCGCATTGGGCACATCCTGAACATCTTCGTGAACTATTCGCGACACTACTTTCGCAAAAGGAACTTACAACGCCTTTGACAGTTTGGTTACAAACATGGCATTTGCTCGCGCAAGATGTTCAATATAAGAGACGGCAAATTTTACAAATTCCAGGTAATATTCTAAAAAAACTCTTTGTTACATAAAATTTTAATACCAGTTTTGGTCGTACAAGACTGATTATGAATTTGTAATTGCTTCAATATCATTATCATAGTTGTATGATTTTTGTATACGAAAATACCATCCTCATATTTTATTTAATATAGTTTAATTACTAATAATCTGCAATTCAGATATGTTATTAGTGTTGTTTCTATACCTGTTTGTCTTAGTACAAGAATGCCTAAGGAAATTTTTTTGTATACTGTCATCATCTATTTTTTATGTTGCTACAATAATTAAATAACGACGTTTCCTTTAATCTTTGCAGATTTGATTCTCAGCGACGAAGAAAAAAAGAATGTGGCTCTGTACTATATTGAACAACTACTCAGATCACGAGGTACAACTTTGCGGCATTGGCCTGAGATGCCTTATCCAGATGATCGTTACATAAGTGACTTTGGTAATCGACTTATACACGATGAAACCGATTATGATCCAGTCGAGTTACAGTCTGAATACGAACGTCTGTATGCTTCTTTGACAACGGAACAAAGGTCTGTTTATGACACGATAATTCACTCAGTTGACACAGGGACAGGCGGTGTGTTTTTTGTTTATGGGTACGGAGGTACAGGGAAGACATTTTTATGGAAGACGCTTGATGCAGGAGTTAGAAGAAAAGGTGATATAGTTTTAAATGTGGCATCCAGCGGTATTGCGTCTTTGTTGATGTCCGGAGGCCGAACTGCTCACTCAAGATTCCACATTCCTATAAACGTGGATGAGACTTCTACATGCTCTATAAGTGCTCAAAGCGATCTTGGAAAAATGTTAAAAAAATGCAAGCTCATTATATGGGATGAGGCGCCCATGGCAAACAAGCTTTGTTTTGAAGCATTGGATCGATCTTTGAGAGACATACTTCGTAGGAACAGGTATGACCCGTGCGAAGATCCATTTGGAAAGATGACTATGGTTTTTGGTGGTGACTTTAGGCAGGTTCTACCCGTTATCCCAAAAGGTTCTTGGGAAGACATTGTTACTGCTTCTTTGAGAAAATCTTACTTGTGGGACTTCTGCAAAGTTCTTAAGTTGACTGCCAACATGAGGCTAACCGTGGGATCTCGCCCTGAAGATGTCAACGAGATACGGGAATTTGCAGATTGGATATTGAAAGTAGGAGACGGGGAGCTTGGAGAACCAAATGACGGAGAGGTTTCCATAGACATTCCACATGAAATTTTGATAGATGTCGCTGATGACCCGGTTCAATCTATTATTGACTTCACTTATCCAAACCTTTTGGATAACATAGATGATGCGACGTACTTTCAAGAAAAAGCAATCCTTGCTCCAACTAATGAAGTCGTGGACAACATAAATGAACATCTGTTGGACAAATTTCCTGGTGAGGAAATGGTTTATCTTAGTTGTGATAGCGTTGACAAAACTAAACGTGGTGCAGGCATTGATCAATCCATATTCTCCCCAGAATTTATCAATGGATTGAAGTTCTCAGGTGTTCCGAACCACAAAATTGCTTTAAAAGTTGGAGTCCCGATTATGTTGTTGCGAAACATTGATCAATCCAATGGACTGTGTAATGGCACAAGGCTGCAAGTTCTTAAGTTAACGAGAACTTCTATTCATGCACGTATCATTAACGGAACCAACTTTGGGAAAACTGTAATAATACCAAGGTTGAGAGTTACTCCGTCCGATAAGCGTTTACCGCTTAAGATTGTCAGGAAGCAATTTCCTATTTCAGTCTCATTCGCAATGACCATTAACAAAAGCCAAGGTCAATCGTTATCAAAAGTTGGTTTGTACCTCCCCCGACCCGTTTTCACACATGGTCAGCTATACGTTGCTGTCTCAAGAGTTAAAAGCAAAAGTGGTTTGAAGGTTGTCGTCTGTGATCAAAGTGGAAATATGTGTAAAACTACTACGAATGTCGTTTACAAAGAAGTACTTGAAGGTCTTTGAAGAATGTGTTATCAAGTCTAATAACATTGGTATATTTATTTGTATGTTGTAAACATATTTTTTCTTTATACAATGTTTAATATTCCCTTAATATTAGAACCATGTATCCCTGTTTGTGCATATAAGTAGACTTTATACACAGTTTAATTATATCAAAACCATGCATTTAGTACAAGTAAAATGACATTGTTAAAAATATCAGACGTAATAAAAAACAAGACATGTACAACACAATTATGCAATAATCTCTAATTTTTAGCCAAAAATAAGGTAATGCAGGAAACTAAATTTTTGACAATTAAAACTTTGAAAAACAAACATTAAATGCTAATTGAGTCTTCCAAAATTCCCTCCTATGATTATCAATTCACATTTACATTTTTTAGACATCAATCCTTTCCATCATTAAACATGAAACGTTTTGAATTCCAAAATCCCTTTTTAAAACGCCTTGACATGAAGCACAAATCACAAATCATTTCTTATCAAAACTTCCAATAAAAGTCTGCACAAAAAGATCATCAACAATGTCAGGAAACAGAAAGAGGTCGATAGGTTCTTCAAGTAACACAAAATCAAAGTATGTTAACAGTTTCGTTTTGTACAGATTTGCTCTTATATTTTTCATGAAGTTTTATAATGTACTAATACAATGTTTCTTTGATTTCAGGAAGAAACGTGTTAAGAAAGGTTTACATCTTCTTCTACTTAATATGTCATTAATACTCTGAGTTTAAAATTTTTAAAGATCGAATGCTATGTGTAGGTGAAGAAGAGCAATGGGATGTGAATTTTTATTTGAAGTGGTGGGAAGCAAAAAAGAAGAAAATAGCAGCCAAAAAAGCTTTGCTGCAGCTTGCTAAAGATGAAAGGGAGTTTTCTCGGTTTCGGTCCAAGGCTGTCGATGTTAAAGAGGAAGATGAAGCCTCTGATGTTGATTTGGATGGGCTGTCTTATGAAGATGCTCATTTGGCCTTTGACATTGAGAAATCTCCTAAGTTAGATTAGGTTTCAAGATGTATAATTTTTTTCTTTTATGTACCCTCTTTTATTTATTTTAATGAAAAAAACTTCAAGGTTTTGTCCGGTATTTGTTTTCATACATTTCTTCAACAAAGCACATTAGATAATAGGAATTATATGTTCTTTTATATTAACAAGTACTTGCACAGTCTAAACAAATGAATGGTACTTAAATTCACAGCATGTATATATTCTAACAAATGTTTGCTTAGGGTCGGATTGGTACTTGCTACAAACAAATGAAATCCGTTTGTATCAAAGCATTTTGTTAATGCTGCAAACAACATTATAACAAGTGTTTGGATGTACATGTAAGCACAAATAACTTGAAGTGTACAAACCATGTATATAAAAAGATTGAAGTTGAATTGTTTATTTGTATACCATGATTTTATTTGACATGGAATCAGATTGTACAAATATTAATATAAACTCATCTAACTAAATATTAATACAAATATTTGGTGTTAACAAATGAAATCATAATGTATCAAAGCATTTTGTTAATGCTGCAAACAACATTATAACAAGTGTTTGGATGTACATGTAAGCACAAATAACTTGAAGTGTACAAACCATGTATATAAAAAGATTGAAGTTGAATTGTTTATTTGTATACCATGATTTTATTTGACATTGAATCAGATTGTACAAATATTAATATAAACTCATCTAACTAAATATTAATACAAACTAATTATGTTATGCTAATTTATTTAAAAAAAAAAAAAAAAAAAAAACAAATTAGAAAATAAAATTTATTCAACCATATTATAAATATTTTTAATATAGATAGATCATAACACATTTCATGATAAACATTGACAGTTAATGTCTTGAGCAATTACATTCTCCAGGAACACACGTACATGTTCCTTGACAAACTGGACAGTAACAATCATCGTCCTCATAAGGTTCTGTATAACCGCAATTCAACCAATGAATATCATCTAACCATTTATTTTTTGTTTTACCACTCAACAAATCGGCATCATCTTTTGTTTTGTTCTTCTTTTTCTCCAAATCTTTAACTTCTTGTGACTCAGTATCAACAAGATCAGAAATAGTTCTCTTTTTTGAATCATTAATTTGCAATGCCACATTTACAGCAGGAAACTGCAAATGTAAATTCTTCACATTTTCATTCTCAAAAGCTATGTTATTCATTGAATCAACTTTCTCATCTTTGACAACTTCTTTCATATCATTTGCTTTCTCTTCATCGATTTGATTTGTACGGTCCAAGGTATTATCCAACTCCAACAAACAACTACGCACATACAAATAATTACAACAAACATCAAAAGTATTAATTATCTAATAACACACAACAATACCAAATTATACTTATACAAAATATATCGAAACAACCATAATTAAAGTTAATTTATTTGATAGTCTCACCGTTATTGTATAATCATAAAAAACTTTGGGATAATATTTTAAATATAAAACATTCATGTTTAATTTTTGTCGAACATCAATCAATGGTCATAACAACATAGTTATAAGATTTATGTTTATTGTATATAATTATCACAATATAGAATCAACACTGCTTAAAACTTAAAAGAAATTACCTTTTTTTATCCATGAAAATACTTCTTGATAAAATACGTACTTTTTTTTACAACAATTTATGTGCATTTGGTATATATATACACGATAAATGTAAAATATCTTTTTAATTTACAGCCCATAAAAAGCCCACTTATAAGTCCATTCACTTACTAATCTTTTCAAATATGTCATGCAATCTTCATCTTATTATACATCTTCTTTAATAAAAAATTTCATAGTTTACATGATCACAAATATGTCAATGATATATATTTAATAAATAAATTAAGCACTATAATTAAATTTGTAAAGGCAATTATGACACCGATTTTGTATACTGATGGAGATACTTTTAAGTATATTATAATTATTTTCACTTATTTTTGTCAAGGCATAATTAGCATTGATGGTGTCTTAATCGTTTGAATGATGCATTAGAGCTTGATTTCATTTATTTTGGGTAACAATGTCAACATATTTTCCCATGTAAGTCTCCTAATTTTTGAATTCGAATTTGATATTTTGTTAGAACCCTAAAATTATAGGAGTGAATCCCATGGGATTCATTGGTTGCCTTTTTTATATTTTGTATTATGAAATAAACGTAAACACTAAATTAGTGCCTATATAAGCACCATTGGAGTAGGCTAAGCTGCACACATCTCCATTTGCAACGCTTATTAGTCATAGTGTCAAATTCAATTTCTATGAAAACAAATGAAAGATATAAAATTTCAAACACTATAATAGATTAATAGCTTTGCAACCTTAATTTCAGTGTTGCAAACATACTAAATAGAATAAGGTCCTTATTGATCTCTTCATAATTTTTACATATTGAAGCAAGTAAGATTTAAATACAAACTGTGTTTAACTATATAACTAATTTCATTATTGCAAACATTCTAAATAAACTAATTTCATTACAAATTTCCAGATATTAAGAGTATCTTACTACAATTACTTATATAGTCCTACTAATAGTACTTATATCATCCAAAATATTAACCATATTAAGTTAACCAAAGATATTAATACGAAGCCCATGATTTGTATATCAGTTAATCACAAATCTTCTAATATGTCATGATCCATATTGTATATTTTCTTTTATATGTATTATTGCTACTTTCTATATGTTTTTCATAATGTTAGTCAACACTTTTTCCGTTTTATATCATTCTTACAATTTACATGAACTCTTACCAACAATTTACTTTTTTTTACTTCATATTTAGCCGGACATGAACTACAAATGGATTTCAAATCTGTTTGACGTTAACTACATACCTTTGCTATTAAACCCATTTACTTGGTGGACGATATCATTCATGCACGTTTATTGAATAAGTCACGTATTTTCGTACCTGATGCTCAGATTTGTACACATCATCTTAATGGACTTTTATTTTTTTAAATCGTCATTTATCGTCATGCAACCTTCGAAAATCTTTCATTATCTATTGGTCATTTTTTAGGGAACATGTACACGTTTATTTTAAACTTATCATCTCATTTTAATATTTCTTTAAAAACCCCGTGAATCCACGGGTCTTTAAGCTAGTGACAAATATAATACTTACTTCATATACATCAAGAGAGCTAGGTATGGATCTTTCATAGGTAAGGAACTCATCACTACTATCAAACTCATACCCATTGTTATTCATGGCAGCATAACAAACGCACCTTTAGTCCCTAAATGAAACTTTTCTCTTATCTTTGATATCCATTCAAATTTGATGCCTGTTCTAAAGGACCTACACGTTGTCACGTTTTAATGTTGACGCGAAAAGTCTTTAGTCCAAGCTTTAATTATGAGAAAATAACCAAAGCAAAATTCATAGCTATATATATCAGCTGCCATTTGAGATACGTTATCCGATTAGATGGCCCAATTCTAGATAGAATTACTGTCAATCTTTGCTAAATCTGGAATAGTTTTTGGATGTATTTGTGGTTTTGTTATTGATTATTTGTGTAGGCTAATGATTTGCACGCTCTCATTTTTTATTTGCACATTTCAAATTGTGCTTTAAGCAGTTGTAAATTTATCATATGCTGCTTTTAAAAATTGTACATTGAAGTGTGTGGATCAAAATTAAAAGTGTGTCAATCAATACTCATTTGTGTATGAAAGTATGAGTGGTTTTCTTTTAAAAGTAAATTATTTTTTATTTTTATTTTTTTAATTTGAGCCCTTGTTCATGTTCTTGGGTATATGATCAATAAATAAATTGATAAAAATATTTGAAAGTTTAAGTGAAAGAAGAAAATGAGTATTTTAGTCATTTAATTTTCGTCAAAAACTGAATATGCGGTTTTAAGTTTAAAATAAGAATGTTCGCAATTTGGATAGCGACCAAATTATTGGCCAAACACAAGGACCAAAAATGAAATTGATTCAACAATAAATAAAAGAAAGTGATTGACATATTCTAAAAATTTATTAGGACACCAACTGTGCAATCAACTAAAGCAGATTATACTTATAATAAAAGTAAATGACCCCATCAGAAAAACAGATATTCAATAATGAATAATCCAACTATTTTCCAAATTAAGCCCAATAAAAACATACCAAAGCCCAAATTTCATAAAAACCGAAAATAAGTGGCTGCTGTAGTTTATTCAATTGTTGCTGACGTGTCACTTTCACAGCATCATTTCATATTTTAAACTCTCTCATCATCACTTCATTCAAATTCATTTATTTTAACAGTCATGCATTCAATATCAGTGCCAAATCTTCCTTGTCCGTACAGTAACCTGAGACCGTACGGACATCGTCTCCGGTTAACCGGAAGACGGAACAGAATTACAGCAGTGAGTGAAGCTTCTGAAGTTGTTTTTGTTCCGGGTGATCCGGAGATTACGTGGCAGATTGTTGTTGGAACTATTGGTATGTTTTGTTAATGTGACATGTTTAAGGCTATTCGTGGGCTTACGAGCTTATTTGATTTCGGCTTATATTTCATAAGTCTAAATATTTTTAGGCTTGTTTCGAGACTTACGGGCTTATACTAACAAGCTTAAATATTGACGGATAAGCCCATAAGTCTCGAAACAAACGGAATAATATTTGGACTTGTGAAATATAAACCGAAATCAAATAAGCTCGTAAGGCCACGAATAACCTTAAACAAGGTGTTATTCTTACCTTATCAAGTGGGCTTATTAGCTTATGTAAATCTTGAAAAGCTTGTAAGCTCACTTTTTTGGCTTATCAAGTTAAGCTTATGACCTTAGAAATAAGCTCATAAGAAAAAAAGAAAAGAAAGTGGACTTACGAGCTTTTCAAATTTTACGTATGTCCACTTAATTTTAGTTTATTTGAGTTTAATTAATGTGTGTTTTTTTTTTTTTTTTTTCCTTCATATAATTGTGTTTGGAATTTGTAGCTGGAGTTACGCCGTTTGTGGTTGCTGGAATCGAATTTAGCAAGAGAATTGTAAGTTCATTATTGTGTTTGGTACGACTAGGTGTGTAAATGAGTCACAAGCCAAGTTTGAGCTTTACTTGTAGGCCGTTTAAACAAACGAGCTAGAGCTTACGCTTCTGAGCTCCATACATATAGCTCGATTACACTCACAAGCCTAAATAATTTTTATTTTCGTTAGTACTGTATATAAAATAAGTTAGTATGTCTCTATGTACACGGTTAATTAAGAGGTACCAATTATTGAGATAGCATAGCCATTTTGAAAATGTCAAAAATAATTAGGCTAGAAACTCGACCCGGCTTGTCTACAACATCAAATTTAGGAGTGTTCGGGTAAGCTGATTTGAGCAGTTTGAGTACTTCTTGAAATTTTAGGAAAGATATTAAGATCATTAAAGGTTTTTGGGTAAAACTTAATTTCATGGGATTATATCTTTTTTGGGGGAAAGAATAAGCTATTAAGCATAGCCTTAGATTAGAGATATAAGCATACCCAAACACTCCCTTAGATATAAGCAATTTAAGAGGGTGTTTCAGAAAGTGGTTTGAGTTAAGCTCACATACGTGTGGACTTGTTTATTTTTGAAGTAGATGAGCTAATTTAAGCAATCTCAGACACCCCTTAACTATGGTTATTGGATTATTGGAGACTTGTAAAACTATGAGTTCTGACTTCTGAATAATCAGTTTGATAGTTGCTTACTTGCTTGATCATTTTACCTTTTAGGTACACGAATAACCATTGCGAAAATTGTTGTGCTTGGTTACGGCAAAGCAAATCCGAAAGATATTTGGATTTTACTATTACAAAAGCATTAACAAGTTTAATAAGCAATCCTATACACCCCTTAATCTTTGTTATGAACTTATAATTTTATCCATGGCAGGTGGCTCAGAAGAAATGCATTGAGTGTGGCGGTTCGGGGCTTGTTCTGATTGAAAACGAGTATATACGCTGCCCTAATTGTGGTAAGAAAGATTCAAGATCCTTTCTGTTGACAAAATTTATGATATGATTAGTGACTTTTCATGGGGTGTTTAGCACTTTAGCATAAGTGTTTTGGAAAAGATTATCAGTTATTGTATTTTCAACTCATACGAGTACATACTTGGTGGACTACTGCTGCTATTGATTATCAGAGCTTTAAGTAGCTGCAAGATGTCTCCATTTTGTTATAGCTATCTATATGATTTTGATCATTATATCACTGAATTGGTTTTAAAAACGCAATGCAAAACACCCATGTAGAACAGTTAGAAGTTTTTTTGCAGACCTATTTTGGTAGCTAATAATGTGATTTCTTGTGGGTTTTGTAGGTGGATTTCTACCATGGCAATCTTGGCAAAGATTCTTTTCTGGCTAAAATACTCCATATCTTTGTCTAAATTTCAAGCTCAAACACATTGTATGTTCTTAATATGATACCGTATGCAAATGAAGATATCAATGTTAATATGCTGTATAAAATATAGCTAATTAATTGGTTTTCATACCATATTATCTCTATATTTGTTGCCTAAAGTCGTTGCATAGGCTATGAAATCTAGTACTCCGTAATATTTCACTAGCCAGGATTTATTGGAACTGTTGTATCAGATGCCAATATACTTTTTCAGTTTTCCCATTCTAACCGTTGTACCCTTTTTACTCCGTAACTCTTAGTCACTAAAAGGTGGCTTTGTGACCCGTTTGGATCATTTTTACCGTAGAGATGTACATATAAAGAGTATAATAACTACAACACGGACGAATGCAAAAGTGCATTCACATTTTATTCTGAACAAAAACATTGCAAAAAAGTTTGAAGTTCTTATACAAATGTTCAGCATGTGTATTTGCAGTCTAAAACTATAACAAAGCAAGGCAATACACCACTCGGGTTTTTTACAAAAAGTTGGTTGGATTTCACTCCTTCGATAGAATCATATTCATCTTCAAACTTTGTGTCAACCATGTCAATAACTCTTCCAGTAATCACTCGACAAACCATAATAGCCATACTGACATTCATCATCTCTGCATGTGCATTATCATTGACAAAATCTTGGCAACTTGTAGTCAACCATATTCCGGTTTTCCTTTTTGCACTGTGAAAACCTGATTTAATTATACTGCATATACTGCAATTCGAGTCTTTACATAGCTTGGATGTTTCTAATTGCTTGCAAGAGGCGAGTTTTGTGTAGAATAATAATTGCTCGTTACCGTCTACCATGTTTCTTGGATCCTTGTCATGATGCTCGTAAGCCCTGTTCTTGACGTCCTCTCTGACTTTCTCAAATCTTTCGAGAGTTTCCCTTGAGTTGTTCAACTTAAGAACTTGTTTTATGTTTATGGTACAAGTTGTCGTATTTGCTGTTGTCGTTTTGAAGATCATCTCGATGATATTCCGTGACGGGTCCCCTGTCTCTAGAAGTGTTTTACCTGATTCACTATTGTTAGAGGTCTAACAAATTTTATAATTATACAAGTGAATTTACACTAGAATTATAAAACTTAGTTTGATAAAGAAAGAATCTTGGTTAAATTAGTCCCTGTGACATAATAAGCATATTTGTTAATTTAGATTAATTAATGTATTAAACATTATTACAAAAGTACATCAGTGAAATATTAATCTAATTTTTGAGGTAAAAGCATTTGAGTATGCTTTGGGTGACTTTCATTTTTAGGCAAGAGAAATGATTGGGATGACTAAAAATGTTAAGGGGATTATGAGCATTTTGCATTTTGTTGGTTGCAACAAAATGACCCACTTCTTCGCATACCAATAAACTATTTCCACACAGTTTTAGGCATACAATTAGGCATGTTTTTTTGTCATCTCAATCATTTCTCTTTCAGGTAAATGGGTGGAAATTTGAGGTTGACATCTTCAATAAAAATAGTTTATAATACTTACAGTGACAGCCACAATCTAACAATTGTACTCATAAAATTAGGAAGGTAATTTGCACATTACCAAAATGTAAGAATTTGATGGTTGATGTGTTTGTTGGTTTATAAAGCATGTACAATGAGTGTTCTAACTAGGATTTACTGCAAAGCACTTGCAGCAAGTTAGCTAAAACAGCTTATTTGTGACCTACTTTAGCATTATTTGTTTGGATGTTTATATGTACAATGATTATTGTGCAAGGATATTATAAGGAAAGCTTACTAGCAAACCAATTTTTGGTGTAATGCCGGGCGACTTCATCTTCCAAGCTCCTTCTTCGAGAACGACGCAAAATGGGCCTTTCCTCACCTAATTGAGTCACATCCGTCCGCTTGCCTCCACAATATGCATCCCATCTCAACAAACCGCAACATGCTTGCATCACTCTAGCAGCACGTAATTCGACAGCAGTCATTGCATTGGTAATCATATTGAGTGGTGTTTTAGCATGGTGCACATGTTGGTTAGAAACAACTTGCATCTTCTTAAAACTGGAGGGTGAACCAGTGAAAGTTCGAGTTGGGTTTGTCATCTGTGTTTGGGTGGAGATGTATGAATTTACGTGGCCACATTGCTTATAGAAGAAGCCAGAGGAATAACGATGGCATGATGGCAATGTTTTTGTATGTATTTTAAGCATTAAATGATATTTTAAGCATTGCATGCATGAGCTCTATAATGATACAAATATTGTTTTGGCTTTTTTGATACACCTAGCTTTGAGGCAAGTCGGTAGCACTACTACTACTACCTACCCATATAACAAAATACCATATCGGTTTTTTTTTTTTTTTTTTTCTCGAAAACCTCGTAATGGATGAGGTTTTCCCTATTCATGACCTACTCAAATATACGCCGCTTGATCGGGTTAATCCCATAACCGTTTCCAACTTTCCCTGGCCACGTTCAGATGTACACAACTAACGAGGTTTGAACCTTTAACAATGAAATACTATTGAGAAACTACACCTTGTTAGCAATGAGTTGAGGACTTATGGTAAGAGAGGCGATACGCGCCTACACAACAATTTTACTCTTGACGACAGTTATACAAGCATTAAACTGCATGCAAATCGGGCAACTTTTTGCTTTTTAAAAAAAAGGGTAAATGTTGCATATAGATGTATAAAATGAAAAGTAGTGAAGAACTTTACGTTTAGTTGCCGAGAAATGAGACATTTTTTTAGAAAAAGTTATAAAAATTAACTGAAAAAGTAGAGAACTTATGTAGTTGTAGTCACACATTTTTGACAAGTTTTTTTCTAATAAGTAAATAATTTTGAAAATAGCTATTTACACTTCTCAACATTTTTTGTTACACTTTTTACAAATTTCTTGCACTTTTATTTCTTATTTTTTTTTAAATATTATTTAAACGTGTTTTCTAACTTTTTGACTATTCCCCCTCCTGCTTTTTAAAAATCAAGATAAAAAATTATGGAGATTTTTTTCAACTAAGCTCATCCTTCTTACAAAATCAAAATCAGTATGGACATACAAATAGTAAGATTGGTATGTATAATGTAAATTTCTTTGATGATAAATCTTTTACCTCAATGTATAGGCCATTGAATATATGAAATGATTAATGATGCCTTTATAATTTGTCAAAGTCAATTATATTATGTAAAGACAGTAACAATGCAATATACCAATAAATGATTTTTAGCTTGGAATTTTAAAAGAATTGCAAGTTACAAAATGTAGTACTAACATTTAAAAAGGCAGAGATTTGGCGAAAAGAAATAGAAAATATAATAAGAAATAACTATAATAAAAAATTTGTAATGCATCGATTTGAATTAGATGCATCTCTATTTATTTAGATGCATCATAATTAGTTTCGATAGTAATTTTAAAGTGAAAACAATACAAAAGTATTACTATTACCATATTTGTTACCAGTGGCTAGGAAATCCAATCGAAGGGGGCAATGAGCGATTCGATAACGGGTTAAAAAAAAAATTTACAATAAAAGTTAAAATGAATCAGGTCGGGTTAATGTAAATTAAACGCAAAAACCACTTCTGCTACACAATTAACACTAACAAACTAGCGATGCATATCAATTGATAATGCACTTTTGTCAAGTTCATCTTAAATAAAATCTACTCTACTTGTAATCTATCTACATGACGGACGTTAGTGGTGACCAGGGAAGGCCACGACCCTCCCAAAACTTTGAGGTTTTACTTTATTTTCTTAAAATAAATACAATTTTGGCGCTCCCAAATTAACTGATATAACATTCGCCCCCCCTAATAAATTCACTCAAGTTCGTCTATGTCTATCTCATTTATGAAATGTAAACACATGACTAAAAATATAAATAACACAAGCTAAGAGTGGCTAAAATAAGACAATCTAATCTTGTTTCGACGGATAAAATGTAAACTCAAAACTTGAAACTTAATTTTTAACTAAAACAACAGCACAATAGGCCTGCCGGACTATAAGGCTACTCACAGAAGGACTCAACGATCGATATGGACGATCGATTTCAAGTCGATCGCCCTTCTGTGTTGATTCGATCGCCAGACGCAAAAAAAGGGACTTGGTCACCCAGCCGATCGATTTACATTTCCATTTTGTTTGCCTTTTAGATTCATGTTACCGTTTGAAAAGTATACGTTTGAAGTAAAAAAAATGAAAAATAAAAAAATCCAACCGTTTGTGTGACAACTGGCAAATTAGGGAGACTATAAAACCCGTATTACATTAAAAGTTTGAAGTTTTATTATATAATTAAAATGTTATTCGTAACTGATTTGAGAAAATTGGACCGATGTTTTGGAATTTTGAAGTTTATGAGATATTGAATTCGAGTTATTGATTTATTATGAGATATATATGTCGTGAACTATTGTTGAGACGTTTTTGTTGCACTATGTTGACTCTGGCACTAGGAAAACCTAACGAGTTTAAATCTTTTAAATAACGGTCGCGGTTATCCGTTAAACGAACATTTTTATATCTATATATTTCGGGAAGTGTCTTTGGGAGGTTAATGATGACGTGTACGAATATGTTTGGCGACATTTAATACTTTTGTGAACGAGTAATCATGTTATGGGAAAACCGATTAAAAATATTTTAACAAACATTAAAGGTATTGTGGTTTAAATTGGAAAAGTGAAACCTAAGGGACCATAGTGCAATTTTCAGGTACAATACCCACACCCTAACGCTAATCCATTCATAATTATCATCACCACACCTCTCCTCTCTTCTCTCTTGTCGCCGCCGACTCCACACACCAACACCATCACCACCGCCGTTTTCCAAACAACACCACCATCACCAAAATACTCACCATCTTTTCCTTGTTCTTGTTGTGTGAAACACGTGCCCAAACAAACCACTCCCTCATCCGTTTTCTTGATACCGCCGCATACAAACACCACACACCACCACACCATTAATTTTCTTGGTTTTCATTCGATTAGAAGGTGAGAAATCGCGGGTTACGCGTCGGGTTTGACTATTTCGAGTCAAACCCGAATTTAATCTTGATATTTAGGTGTTAAAATTTGAGATGAAAATGGGTTTTGATATAAAGATAAGATTGGTATCCATGGGTGTCGACTTTCTCTTGTTTTGGTGCTCGGATTGAATTTTTGGATGCGTTTGGTTTTGTGTTTGGCTCGTTAGAGCTCAACCCATACCCTATGGTTTTGGTGTGATGATGTTTTTGGCTCGTTTGGGAGTCTAGCGAGACCCTTGGTCCGCTTGGTTTGATGCTTGACTCGTTTGGGAGTCTAACGTGACCTCCATGGTCCGTTGGTTGTGGTATTAGCTCATTGGAGCTCGAAGTGACCTCAAGGGTCCGATTGGTTTTTGTCTTGTGGCTCGGGTGAGCCTAACGTGACCCCTATGGTCCATTTGGTATGGATTGTTTATGGGTTGGAGCTAACCGAGACCCTCATGGTCTTGTTGTTGTTTTTCCTTGGCTCGAATAGTAGACCGAGCCCCAAATGGGTCTTCCGGGTCGAAACTTATTTGATTTTTGACCCATTTTGCTTGACATGGTGATGTTTCTTTATGATTGTGTTATTATTCTTGTCATTGTTGTTGGTTACTTGTGGGCCGAGACCTTGTGGTCTCGGTAATGGACTTGTATTTGAAGTTTAGTTGACGAGGTGTGATATCGGGAACCGATTTGTGTGACGGTTATTAGATTGACGGAGATAGGTTAGAAAGGTGCCGTAGTCGGACCTTATTGTTGTAGCATGTGAAATGGGATTTATGACGGAGTTGTGGTATTGACTTGTTACTCTGGATTCTTGGTTGTGCGAGTCGGAGTCACGTTGACTTTCTAGTCAACGATTGATTTCGGCAATAAGCCCTAGCACTTGGATTTGGACAATGAGCCGAGAGTGATGACTCGGACATGTGACTCATCTTTTATAACTCGATATGAATTATAATTTAACTTAATAATAAAAACTCGCAATACTCATATTAATAATAAACATTCATATAAATATATAAATGTAAAAACGTATATATATTTATACAAGTGCGTATATTAAAAATAAGTGATCACGAGTAATAAAAATAATGATGTTGGCGATATATATTATACTATGAAAATAGTATAATAAATGTCGGGAACGTTATTATAAATAAACTATTATAAATAACGATATAAATATAACGTAGAATACTTTATGAAATGAAATGCATTTTTGGAAAATAAAACGGGAAACTTACGAGTTATACGAGATCGGGGTCACTTGAGTCCAAGTGGGCCATATTAATATTTATGTTTTGACTTTTGTGCTTGTCACGGATATGTGACGTTAATATAATCATTTTCTATAACTACATAACTTATTTGATCGACAGATTAAATAGGACCTACTTGGTTATACAAAAAGGGAATATTAATGGGAATTGTATCCTACGACGCCCATAGGTTGTGGTATGTGTACGGGAATAATGAGCTACTAAATATCTCATGAGGTTTACCGAATTGACGAATTTGATAAGTTTGGCGATATATTTAGGGAACTTATTAAGCTTAGATACTTACCATATAGTATTCTACGTGCTATGTGATTTAGGTTTTGGGTATGATCTTAGAATAATATATTAGGTAAATAAGTTGTGGAGGATTACCAAGTCGACGGATTTGATAAACTTCGATGATTTATTTAAATAATATATTGGGCCAATATTACACCTGTAGATCGTTATTATTATCTCTTTCGTTGTGATTTCTTGGTTTGTGTTGAGTCGACCTTCCACCCACATGGATACCAAACGCCAAACTAATACAAGAATAATACGAGAAATGGATTTTTGGAAAGTAAAAAGGAATACATTCGGGATTGGGAATATTTGATTTTTGAGAGAATGTTTCTGAGAAAAGTTTATATTGTTAGGAAGTGCCGAGTCCGTAGTTGCTGTCTTTTGAGTTGTGTTCTTGATTCTACCATTTTCATTGTGCTGATATCTGGACTTGAGGTGAGTCATAGCCCCACTTTTACTTTTGAACTTTGTTTTCAATACTTGGGGTGAGAAACGTGCAAATTGTTTTATGTGGACTATTATCGCTGTTTATTTAAAACTTGTTATGCTTATGGAACTAGGTAGAGTAGAGCATGTCGCATCCATGCGAATGCATGTTGAATTGGTTGGTTGAGAAGCATGTCGTATCCTTACGAATGCAAGTACATGTCGCATCCTTGCGAATAATGGGCATGTCGCATCCTTGCGAATGCATATTGATTTGATTTAGTTTTGGACTGTAGTGTGCACCTATAGGTTTGGTTTAGTGAGTTGAGGCCTAGTCTTTCTAGCAAGCGTTTTGCGTATATGTCTACTTGATTGAGCTAAGAAGTTAAACCTATGATCTCACCAGCGAAAGCTGACTTTTAGTGCGTTTTCTCAGGTAATTAAGTGATGACTTTGGATGCATGGTTTGGAAGGCTTGGCTTTGGCAACCTGGTTTAAGGATCTATTTTCTCAAACTCTGATATGTAATTGTGGACCTACGTTTATTTCTTTTGGGCCTTACTTTTGATAATTTGGGATGAATGTAAACTTTAAAAACCCTGTTTGGTTTTGCTTTACTTATGTTTACTTTATCTCGTTCTTTTATGACTCGTGATGGATACCAATCCACGTAGCACCCCGAAAGCTTGATTTGTCTTCCGCTGTACGAAATTTTGGGGGTGTTACAGTTTGAAATGTAGCCATTTGAAAAAAAATAATAATAATAAAAATAAAAATAAAAATTATTTTAACTCACTTATAAATACCACATATTAACACAACATATAACACACTTCAATCCACAAATCTAAACATTCTCTATATTTTTTCACACCATGAATTCTTACGAGATATTTATTGCCGATTCGTCTTCGGATGATGAAAATGAAGTTAGTAGCGAGTTTTTGATGTTTGCGGAAGAGTGTTGGGAGGCTTATCAAGCGTCACAACCTAAACTCACATGAAACCATATTAGTAGGGATCGTTTGGGTGCTCATAACCGTTTAGTGATTGCTTACTTCTCCGATCGTCCAAGATACGGCGATCAAGCATTCCATGATCGTTTCTGAATGAGCCGAAGACTATTCACACGAATTGTTCGAGAGGTAACCGATCATTCACCTTATTTCCAACAAACTCCTAGTTGTGCGGGCTTACTTGGTATTACTCCATTGATGAAGTGTACTTCGTGAATTCGTCAATTGGCATATGGAGTCAATCCTGGTATGCTAGATGAATATGTGCAAATGGGTGCGTCAACAATTCGTGAGTGTCTCCAAAAATTTTTTGAGGTCATCATGGAGTTATATGGTCTATAGTATTTGCGAAAGCCAACGGTTATTGACATTGACAGACTCTATGAGCATCACTATCAAAGTCATGGGTTTCCTGGGATGATAGGAAGCATTGATTGTACAGATTGGCTGTGGGAGAATTGCCCACATGCTTTAAAAGCTCAATTTTGTAAGGGTGATCATGGGTCAACTCCTTTCATTTTATTGCAAGCGATCGCCTCCCAAGATTTATGGATTGGGCGTGCATTCTTTGGTGTCGCCAAGATGAATAACGACGTAAATGTTTTTATTAAATCGCCTCTTTTCAGTGATCTCAAAACGGGGAGAGCACCGGATGTGGAATTCTTTGCTAACGGCGTGCCTTATAAACGGGGATATTATCTTGCTGATGAGATATATCCGGAATACTCTGTTATTGTGGAGTCTATTAAAAATCCAAGGACGCATGATGACAAACGAATATTGTATAAGACGATGCACGAAGCAGTATGAAAAGATGTGGAGCGTGCTTTTGGTGCACTAAAGAAGAAGTTCCTAATGATTAAACATCCGGCTAAAGGATTTGACAAAGAGCGTCTATCACATATAATATACACATGCATCATATTACATAATATGATAATTCAGGACGAAGGGCGGGTGATATCTCCCGAATTCTTTCCAGCGGAGTAACACTGTTCTTATGACTCCTTAAGAACACATGAGGAATCGTTGGAAATTACCAGGGAGATATATTCAACAAAACAACTCATCTTAACCTCAAAGCCGATTTGGTGGAAGACATTTGGCATCGTTATAATCCAAACTAGTTTAGTTTTTTTTATTATCGTAATGTTTTAATGTTATTTGAATTTTATTGTAATGTTTTTATTTTATTTGAATTATTATGTAACATTTTAGTTATTAATGAAATTTGAGTTTGTGTTAAAAATGTTTAAAAAAAATTGAACTTGGTCGCCGGGCACCCAATTGCCTGCAAATCGCTGGAAAAAGAAAGTTGGCGTGACAGGAAAAATTAGAGGATTAGCAACCCTTACGGTGGGTAGCCTAAGGCATCATAGACATGCAAACTAAAAAGTTCACATATATGAACATAATATATTAAGAGTTCCAATTTTTAAATTGAAAATAAAGCTTTTATAGTTAAGTCAAAACTAAAATACAAGCTTAAATAAAAATGTATTATTGGTTAAGATTTTACTATATTTAATATTACCCGATTTCCAATTTCCTATTTAATATATTTTTTACCCAATTTCTTATATCCTATGTTTATCTTCATCTTCTCTATACTCATTTTCAAAAACCTTCCTTCTCCATCTCCATCACCATCACATATCATCCACGAGAGATGGGGAAAAAAATGAAGATTGAATTAATGATTTTTTATATTAAGAGTTCCAATTTTTAAATTGAAAATAAAGCTTTTATAGTTAAGTCAAAACTAAAATACAAGCTTAAACAAAAAATGTATTATTGGTTAAGATTTTACTATATTTAATATTACCCGATTTCCAATATCCTATTTGTTAGGTCACCATTTAGTAAACACAAGCACAATAAAGGTAGAAATGAGATGAGAATGAGAGTGGGATGATTATGAGAAATTTGAGAATATGAATTGCAAGAGTTTCCTTAATGTTTCAAATAACCAACCAAATACAAATGAGGCCTAAGACTAGTATTTATAGGAAAGGAGCTAGGGCAACATCCCTGCTCCATCCTTACATAGAAACGTGTGGGCTTCAAGCCCATGGGTCATAATACTTAGGCCTAGTAAACATGTTACTTATCCAATATTCTAAGTAATAAATAACTTAAGCAACCTATTATTACAAATGACCGAGACTTGACAAAATAGTAAAAAAAACTTAGGTTCCAACAATCTCCCCCTAAGGGTCGGTCATCATGGTTGCTTGACGTCTTTGTCGTAATCTTTGACTTTCATAGCTTCAGACGTCTTCAGAAATGATTAGAATAATGATGGATATACTTTGCTCTTTGTCTTTGTTCTTTGATGATGTTGTAGTGATTATGTTATGAAGTAATCTGCCATTCGTCACTCCTGCGTCTGTGGTGGTTGTCCGCCATTCCAACATAATCATACATCTTTGGACTTAGACTTTCACGTACAAGAAGTTCCTTTACATGCATTGAGATCTTTGTCTTTATACTTTGTAGATTCATCTAAATGGCGTTGAATCTTTCTTTGAACTTTGTGTTGCTAAGATCTTTGGGGAAGCTTTCTTTGACTTCAAGATGTATGTATGAGCATGTTGGAATCTACGATCATGGAAGTGAGGTACCTGCGAGTAAACAGTTAGCAATAAAACAACCGGTACTTACGGATAAGGAATTAGAGCTCATCAACAGCATATTGTGAAGACTCCTTCTAATCCTTATCCAGGCCGTTCCCATATCAGATACTCCCGAAGGAGCTTACTAGACCTACTAGGTAGCTCAATGACTGGGTGAGTCGCTGGGGATCACTCCACGACTGTAGACCGTAATGGAACCACCGCAAACACTAAGCGTAACCCTTGAGGGGTTACCGAAGTGACCTGCTGTCAGGGCTGTTAGATGATGACCCTGGCAGGATTTCCGTTCAATCATTGAGAAATACTTATGTAATCCTCTCATAAACGTTCTCGGCAGATTGCTAAGATCTGCGAAGGACTCGATAGTTTACAGCTGATGCCCATTGATGTAGAACACCAGCCCGTAGTAAGACTAAGTGTTCCTAAGAGATCTTTGATGTATCTCAAGGCTCTAGACTCTATAAGTGCACACCTAGGTTTTCTATGCGGAGACTGGGGAGGTGTCTCCTGCTTCAATATCAACCGTCTCTAAGAGATAGGTCGATAGGTTATGCGGGTTCCCCGTGAGAATGAAACAAGTCCTTTTAAGAGAACTTGAGTGGTAAAGAAGGTTTAGTGCATTGCGTCACTGGGTCCATGACGACTTAATCTACAATACCGGTGTTGTCTTTTGCAACAGCCAGTAGCATACGTATTGAACCCGATGTCTGCCCTAAGGTTGAACATATGGAGGGCTATTTCTTTTCACCCTTTACTTTACTTTTCTTTTTAATTCTTCAACTCCTTCTTTCCCTTTCATTCATTTCTCCTTTTTTTTTCGTATCATACCTAAGGACTTCTAATTCTAACTATGGGAGATGTCCTTGGGTAGATCCCTCCGGCTCTGGCGGATCATAGGACGGATATTCCTATCTTAATCACCTTATAACTCCGACAGTAGCCAAGAAACCTTTGATCGAAAATCTCTCAAAGTGTTTGTGATAATCAAATATTTTGGTTAACACTTTGAGAGTTTTGTGTATACTTTTGAAGGGCTCCCCCTGCACATGTGCTCATAAGTATTTAATAAATTTGCACATGCGGGAGGAGCAAGTACTTTTGAATTGATCCACTTTCCGTGAACAGGACCAATTCGAGACACGCTTACATCACTAGTTAGACTAGCTTGAAGTTATTACCCGGCCTGGTCAAGTCCACAGAAGGTTTCTCGAGACGGTACGTTTCTACTGAGACATATCCTTTTCGAGACACGCTTACGTGGTTAGTTAAAGAGTTGCATTGTCAGCTTTTAGGTGACAACTAGCTTTAGTAACTAACTTGATGTTATTACCCGTCGAGGATATGTCCTTTCGATATTACTAACTTGTATTATCTCGTCAATTCGTGGGTCAATACTGAGTCTAGCTCGCTTATAATACAACTTTTAAGCTTTGACTTCGTATATTTTAATCACTTTTACATTTTCTCCCCCTCAAAAATAGCATACAAAATGGTGTTTTTGACAAACTTTAGGATTAAAATATGCCTTTTGAGTCTTACGGGGAGATTCAACAAGAACTTTTGATTTTGAGCAAAGTATTTTGTTTTGACAAGTGCTCCCCCTCAACAAGTGATTAGGTCTTATTGAGGTGAAATACTTGTCCTTTTGAGCAGAATTATGAAAAATCATAAAAGTTTGATTAATTCTACTCAAAAGTAAGAAGCCTTCGCTCCTTATGTTAGGATTGAGGCACTGATGCGTACCTCAGGGTCCTTTCTTTACAAGATCGGGTTGTACACTGATATGCGTGCACAAACCATAATGAAACATGATTCAATCAAATGAAACAATTGATAATGAAAAATTTAATCAAATGTACCAAGTTACTCTTCGGCCGGTAGTGGAGCATCGAAGTTAGTGAACTGAGGTTCTGGTCTTTCGAAGAGTCTGACAGGAAACGAAGATCTGACGCCGATATAGCTTTCCAGTCGTCTGATTTGTTCCCGTCGAAATAACCTTTCTTCAATCTTTAAGACAAAGTTACGAACTTGTCTTCTGGAGCTGGATTTCCATCTAGGTTGTTCCCCCTTTGCTATTTTACGTCGATCATCGTTCAACCTTCTGACAAGCCCATCACGAACAGATTTGAGTGTAACATCACAGAATTTGTGGACCTCATCGAACCTCATGAAGCTTTGAAGCTTTTTGCTGTTGACGTAGGTGAAACCAAACGGTTCTTGGTTGAGAGTGAACTGTGGTATTTGATAGATTCCATCAAAGTAGAATTGTGGCTTTGTCAAATTGATCTTCTGTTGGTAACTTTCCACACCCAGTTGAAGATCTTCCACTCTTTCTTGAACAATCAGTCGTCGGATGTAAAGAAGTAGTGATGCCATAAAGTTGTACTGTACATCTCTGTCGAAACCCCGCATCCTTCCTTTAACCTTTTCGAGATACATATCTTCGATGTCATTCAGTTTAAGGTCTGGAAAGTCTGCTTCGGAGAACTTATACTTCTTTTCATCTTGTCGTTTAACCACAATTTCACGCATGAATTTGTAGTTAAACCATTGTGACTCGTGAATCTCCAAGATGGCGATGATCTTAGATTTATGCTTCACATCTTCCAAAGATTTCTCTCCCAATCTGCTAGTATAACCGGGACGACGACGTTCTGGCCAGTGTTGAATGCCGTGTAGGGCATCTCTGTCGTAAGCTACGATGGAGTTGCTGAAAACACGAGTTGTTTCTTCGATGGCAGGAATTTCATATCTGGCGGCTGGTACGGAGATTGTGAGTGATGAAGCATATTTCTTTCTGGTTTTCTCTTGGGTAAGTTTGATATTTTGAAGATCTTTGTTGAAAAAATAGCTGTAGGGAATCTTGGGTTTATCGGGAAACCCTGTCAACGGTAATGGTTTTGTCCAGTCAGTGAAGTAAGGTTTTTCATGGTTCTTGGAACTGAAATCGATATTCATTTCAGGATTTAGCCAGTCAAATTCGGCAGACATTGCACTGGCTATATTCTGCAAATGAAATTCGCATTCGACTTTGTTTCCAGATCTTTTCTTGAGAAAATCTTGTGCATCCTTATTGATTCTTCTTAGCTCCGTCTTTGTAAGTTTGTTGATCTGAAGATCCTTCATGATAACTTGGGTGAACTGTAGAGTATTACCTGGAAGGGGTTCTTCATCTTCTGGAGGAGGTTGTGCTTGAACCATGTCTGTCAGCCAGTCATTAAGAGGAGTGTCGTCATTGTCGAACCATGTATGACGACTTTTCTTCTTGGATTTCTTAGACTTAGATGTAGCATCTGTGTCTTTAGCTTTGGATGGTGACGATGGTCCAGCATGAGAATCATGAGTAGGTGGAGCACGGTAATCGGTGTCAGTTTGACCTTGGAAGTTATCAGTGTGTTCCATGAAAATTTCTTCATCTTCAGTTTGACCTTTACCAGTAGTTGAGGGTTGTTGTTGAGTTCCAGGAGGTGTGGAGTCCTTTTGTGGTTGTAGAGAGGATGAGGGACCTGTTCCAGACTTGGGTTTCTTGTCTTTGGAGTTTGGGTCAGGATCGTCATCTTTTCTTGTCCGTTTTCGGGTTCCAGCAGCATCTTTGCATGACTCCTTTGATATGTAAGCCGCCATAGCCTCATAAAGTGCTTTTTCTTCAGCAGTCTGTGTGGTTTTGGAGGCAACATTGTCGAAGATTTTGGCAAGCATTTCATTGAAGGACAGTTCAGGGACGGTTGGAGTCACAGTAGAAGGTTTTGCGGTGTGAAGCGTGAATGGTGACAACATTTTCCTTGTAACACTTCTGATTCTGTGATCCAAGTTGTCATTGATTGGTTCAAGAAGGTTTGCTACCTCAGGAGTGATCATATCAACCAGATTATCAGTGAGAAAATCATGTGTTGCAGTTCTGATAAATCCTTCGTAGTCAGAGTTCAAGAACTTGTCGATCAGCTGCTTTGACTCCTGGAAGTCCTCAACTTGTTTGGTAAGATTGGTAACCATGTTAGTGAGTTTGTTCACTTGCTCCTGAAGACTAACTGGGTGTTTTGGTTCATTGATTGAATGCTGTTTAGATGCGGTTTCAGAAGGTGTGGGAGATGAGTGTTCAGGTGATGATTCGGACGATGACTCGTTGTGAGAGTCTGAAGAAGAAGCGGTAGGAGTCGGATCCTTTGGTGGAGAGTCTTGAGGAGGTGGAGGTTGTGCTGAGGAAGTCTGCTGAGAGGATGACTTAAGAAATATGTTGGTGTTGAACGCGTTCTTCTCTTCGTTTTCCTTTCTACGACGTTCTTCTGCTTCCTCTGCTTCTCGTGCAAGAAACTCCGGAGTAATGAGGTATTCATGTTCTTGATCCGTAGTAATATTCTCTAGGCCGCCAACATTCTCCTCTATGTTAGCAGTCTCTGTCATAGTGACATCTCCAGTTTTGTCAGTGTCTTTAACGGTGTCATCTGGCTGTGGGGCTGATTCTAACGTTGTGGACACAACAGGAGGATTCATGCTGCTAGTGGCTCTTTCATGTTCCGACTGATCGATAGGTGGTGGAGTTAAAGGTTGAGACATGAGTCGGCTTTCGAGAGTTGCTTTCCTTTGTTCTTTCCTGAGTCGCTTTTCTTCAGCTCGAGTGTCGACAACTATACTCTTCAGTTTGCGTTTATCGACTAACGGTTCAACGATTGGTTCGTCTTCATCATCATTCGGCTCATTGATAGTGACTCCTTTTCTTTTCCTTGTCTCTTCTTCATAAGTTTCAAGACTTTGTTGTACAGCAATCTCTGTAGCAGGAAATCCTTCATCAGGTGCTCTGTATCTCAGTTCATAGTCTTGTTCTTCTTCATCAGATTCCGTATCGAACTCGGACTCGGTGTCAGAAGGTGGAGGAGTAGGTTCATCCCGAATAAAGTACTCAGGAGTTGCCTTCTTCTTTGGCTTGGTAGCAGGTTTAGGTTTGGATGTAGGTTTAGGTGTGGTAGTAGTCTTGGGTTTTGCCATTGTAGCAGACTTAGATCTTGTATGAGGTGATCCAGTGGTGCTTGTGGTACTCCCAGACATTACACCTCCTTTGCTACGAGTCTTTATTGTTGCTTCTTCCTGTACACCTTTGTAAGCGTTGTCATACAGCTTGTAGTTCAGACTCTTCTTGATTTTGTCATTCAGTAGGTATTCTGGAAGCCTCATTCCCTTGATCTTTGTTGAGGAAGTAGTCGTTTTGATGAATGAGGTGGTGAAGTCGTCCTCGAAGAGGTGCTTCGGCTCATTAGGATCAGCCATCCTCTTGATGAATTCTGGAGAACTTTTGCAGAGATGTTCAATGAGAAGCTTGGTGAATCTTGTGAATGGTATCATAGTCTTCACACGTTCAGTCTGAATACTGTGGACGATATCATTCATGATAGGAACTGCAAAGTCAATCGGTGTCAGAGTCACCATTCCCCAGAATGTTTGCAGGTGTTCGAGCCTTGGATGTTCATGACCACTTTTCCTCCCAGATATAGATCTTACCACCAACAGACAGAATGTTCTCCAAGGCTGAGGGATATACTTGGCATTAAATTGGGAAAGCTTGACTAGCGGTACATCATCATCAACCTCATACCCTAATTCAATGAAGAAGTCAAGAAGATCCAGGTCAGGTAGTGTAGGAGCAAATTCGTTGTCAGTTTGTGGCATGAGAAGGGCTGTTCGAAGAACGTCATGATCTACAGTGTATTCTTTGCTATCCAATGTGACAGTGAAAGACTCATCATCCAAGTTGGCTCGAGCAGTAATCCAGAACTGATGAAGGTAGAACAGCGGAACTGAAGTAGAACAGGTGAGCAGTGGTTTGCAAGGATGTGCAAGTAGGATATCTTTCACGATCATGCATGATTTCTCTGTGATATTCAATTTGTTGAAATCAACCCGAGGATTGTTGTTACCAATTGTGACATTGTAGTTCTCGGGAGTGATGTCATCCATGGTGAGTAATGGAAGAGTTTGTTCAGTGACGTTTTCATTGTGTTCAGCCATGTTAATCTGAAAAGTATCACCATAAACCAAACATCCAAATTTGTTACGTGTTAGTACAGTATAGTGTTTGGATACAGACATCTACTTGAGACAGTTAATCACAATCGTGTCATTTTGTTATGAGTGAAGTGTCACATAATGCATATTAAAAGAATCATAGTACATTTAGAATCACGAAATCAACTATACAATGCAATGATTCGCAAATAAGCACAATTGATAATCACAATTCATAATTACATCACATTACACAACAATAATGAACCACAACAAGGTTACATAGATATAACATGACAAGGCCAAAAACAAGATTTCGAAAAAAATATATCATGGACCTTTTATCGCAAACCTGAGTAAAGAAAAGATTTCGAAAAATATTATAGAGAAGTTTTATCGAGAAAGTGCTTTATCGAAAAAAATCCTCATGAGTAACATTTATCGAGATCTTCCTTTATCAGGTTTTTGCGAAAAAATTAAGTTATCGAAAAACATCATATTTCGATAAAATTTTCGAGAATAAGAAGATTTCGAAAAAGTTTAGTTCAAAGAATGATTTCGAAAAACTAATTTCGAAAAGATTGAGTTTGAACAACTTTTATCGAAAACATGATTTTCTCGATAATTTAATCAATGTTTGCGATAATTCACAAATTTCTCGAAAAAATTCTTGTACAAGAATCTAATCGAATTTTATTGAAGTTACACGTACATTTCCTTCACAAAGAACTTTTCCAATGATTTTGGCCTGTCACCAAGGTAGATTAAACACTATTTAGACAGGATCACAAAGATTTCGATATACGCCATGAACAAGTTCTCGATAATTACCCAACTTTGAGACAAATGAGTAACATAGAGTCTAGCATATCACAACTACATGTATTAAGCTTATAATGACATATAAACACAGTAGTCAACACATAAGAATCATTTAGCTTGATATTATTAACGAACGAAGCATGCTTGTTTATCGAGAATCAAGTTCAATGATGCAAATCATCAAAGATATGTCAAACATGCATACATGATACCTAAGAAACAAATCCCACCAATAAAATCAAGCAAATATTCACAGAACCTTATGCACCCAACTCGACCCAAAATTACGAATTCGAGAATCGCAGTAAACATGATGTAAGGAATGGAAAACAATGGGGATATATTATAAACAAGCTAATTAACAAATCCCTATCAAGAATCATCCACTAAAACATGTTTAGAGCATTTTTCGAAATTCCTAACCCTAGTTCTCGACATCAAGAAAACAGGAAATCGCACCGTTGAAAATACAATTAACCAAGATCCTATGTGTGTAATACCCTAGTGAGTACATAGGAGCTTACGAATTGATGATCAAGGACTTGGATTTCTGGATTGAATTTGAACCGTAGGTTAGAAAAAGGGTTTTAGGGGTTTATGAGTTTGTGGGTTTTAAATTATACGGTTTGTTTGTTTATTTGTTTTTGAACTTTTAAGTATTAGACACTTTAGGTCCTTAGTCTTTTAGATAAGCAAACTTGTGACCTAAAGTTACTTGCAAACATAGGTAACATTGAGATATGCATTTGTTAAGCTAACATATGAAGAAGTAAAACAAATGAGACAAAGTGATGAAAAAGAAATCGTCCACACACTCTCCGAACTACCGTAAAATACGAGAAACATGCAAGTATACCAAAAATTGGTAAAAGATTTAAGCGTGACTCCCCCTCAACACTTGTAAGATAAGAACAAAGTGTTGAAGTGAAGCGA
This sequence comes from Artemisia argyi, assembly GCA_030686995.1. Classification (NCBI taxonomy): domain Eukaryota; kingdom Viridiplantae; phylum Streptophyta; class Magnoliopsida; order Asterales; family Asteraceae; genus Artemisia; species Artemisia argyi. Next base: position 230,918,560 of record CM060701.1, read on the forward strand.
TATACTTGCATTTTTTATTATTATTTTTTTTTTAGTGAAAGAAATATGAAAAATCTTTTTGTGTTTTGATTGGTTTATAGTTAAGAAAAAAATATTATACAAAGATAGTTATGATGTTTGACGATCAGTTGTATTTTGAAAACTTTTCCAGATCCTCTGGAGTCAAACATCTCATACCAATTTGGTGAACTAGACTAGCAAACCTTGATGGTGCTAAAGATTTGGTAAGTAAGTCCACTAATTGGTACTCAGTTCCAACAAAATAAAGTTCAACTGTACCCCTTTCCACATGCTCTTTGATGAAATGATATCGGAGATCGATGTGTTTGGATTTGCAATGATGCACTGTGTTGCAGGAGATAGCAATTGCACTCTTTGAATCACAGTAGATAGGAATCTTGTTGAATAGGTAGCCATAATCTTTAAGTTGTGATCTCATCCAGATGACTTGAGCACAACAAGCAGACATGGCTACGTATTCAGATTCTGTAGACGACAGTGACGTGCAATCCTGCTTCTTAGATTGCCATGACACAAGTTTGTCTCTGAGAAATTGTAATCCACCAGATGTACTTTTGCGTGTGTCTAAACATCCTGCATGGTCAGCATCTGAAAAAGCAATTAGTTCGAAACCAGAATCCTTCGGATACCAGATTCCCAAGTTAATGGTTCCCTTAATGTATCGAAGGATTCTTTTGACCTCACTGAGGTGTTTTTCAGTTGGTTTAGACTGATAGCGAGAGCACATGTAGACAGCAAATACTATATCAGGTCTACTAGCTGTGAGATACATGAGGGACCCAATCATACTTCGGTATTTGGTAGGGTCAACTGGAGTCCCATGTAAATCAGCATCTAGTTTTGTGGTATAGCCCATTGGTGTATTATAAGTATCACAAGACATCATTCCATGTTTCTTTAAAATTTCAAGAGCATATTTGGACTGATTTATAAAAATTCCACGGGGTGATTGATGAACTTGTAAGCCTAGAAAGAACGTAAGTTCACCCATCATGGACATTTCAAAATTATCTTTCATTAATTTTGCAAAATCATTAGAGTAACTTCGTTTTGTTGAGGCAAAAATGATGTCATCGACATATATTTGAACAACAAGTAAGTCCTCCCCGTAGGTTTTTGTAAACAGTGTTGGATCCACTGATCCTTTAGAAAATTTATTGGCCAGTAAGAAAGTGGACAGTTTGTCATACCACGCCCGTGGGGCTTGCTTGAGTCCGTAGAGTGCCTTTTTGAGTCGGTAAACGTGATTAGGACGCTCAGGATCAACGAAGCCTTCAGGTTGGCTAACATAAACTTCTTCACGGAGTTCTCCATTCAGAAATGCTGTTTTCACATCCATCTGGTAAACCACCATATTCTTATGAGCAGCATAAGCCAAAAAGATCCGAACAGCTTCATGTCTTGCCACTGGAGCAAAGGATTCAACAAAGTCAAGACCTTCAAGTTGGGAGTATCCTTTCGCTACCAGACGTGATTTTTTGCGGATGACTGTCCCTTCTGCATCAAGCTTATTCTTCCAGATCCATTTTAACCCGATGACAAAGACTCCGTCAGGTCTTTCAACTAATTCCCAGACTTCTAATCGAATGAATTGCTGAAATTCCTCTTGCATAGATTCAATCCAGTTGTCATAAGTCATTGCTTCTTTAATGTTCTTGGGTTCTTCATGACAAACTGTGAGTGCGTAGATGCAAGTTTCTCCATCTGTGTGAAGTCGTTGTCTTGTCATAACAGGTGCATCTGGATGGCCAATGATATGAACTAGTGGATGGTCACGAGTCCATTTATGTGTTGAAGGGTGTAGTTGATATGTATCTCGCATGTTGGCAGGATCCAAGTTGCTTGTTGACGACTCAGCTATATCAGGAACTGTAGTAGCTGGTGCAAACGGATTAAAGAACGCATCAGGATCATGCTCTGCGGATTGTGGAACTGATAGTGGTGGTGGATCTTCAGCTGAAAGGCGGGAAGTAGAACTAGTTTGTTCTGCTGTAGATGGTGATACAATTGGAGGACCGTCTCTCTCAACACTTGTTGTAGTTTGTTGAGGTGAGTCTGGTACTTGAATGTGATCAGGTTGAGCAGCGGAATTTGGTGAGACCTCGGTAGGACGGTATTCAATTGTGTCATCAAATAGGGGAGCAAACAAGGTTTCTAATTCTTTGCGGTTAAGTGGCAAAGGTTCAGCTGAAGATGCCGGAGAGTTAAGACGGTTAAATTTGGGTCCTAAGCTGTGTTGCTCAGAAGCCATTTGGGTGAGTTCATCGAAATTAGCGTGAATGGTTTCTTGAATTTCTCTTGTACGACGATTCCATATCCGAAAACCTTTGGAATTTTCACAATATCCAACGAACACTCCGATGTCAGCCTTAGCTTTGAGTTTACCTAAATCATCACGATCATTTTTCGGATAGCAAAGTGCTCCAAATACATGAAAGTAGTCGATGTTCGGTTTTCTTTTGTGAACAATTTGATATGGTGTTTTGCGATGGCGTTTTGTGATCATGCAACGGTTTTGAGTATAACATGCGGTTGAAACAGCTTCTGCCCACAAGTAATCTGGTAATTGAGCATTAATCAACATAGCTCTAGCAGCTTCCACTAACGTCCTGTTGCGTCTTTCAACCACACCATTCTGTTCTGGGCTTCTAGGAATAGATGTTTGATGTTCAATTCCCACTTTCTCATAATAAGACCTAAGTGTCTGATTTTTGAATTCGGTTCCATTGTCAGTTCTGACGATTCGTACCGTGTTGCGTAGCTGAACTTGAATTTTAGTGAGAAAGGTGATGATCATTGAAGGAGCCTGATCTTTACTTCGTAAGAAATAAACCCAAGTCCATCTGGAGAAGTCATCTACAATTACGAGTATGTAGCGTTTACCGTTGATACTTTGAACGCGCATCGGTCCACATAAATCCATATGAAGCAGTTGTAAGACATGATTCGTACTTTGCTCAGGTTTAGACGGAAAATGAGCACAAGTACTTTTTCCTTGTTCACAGGCTGGACATAAGTGATCTTTGGTGAAACGGAATCTTGGAAATCCATCGACAAGTTTATAACGAGCAAGGTCAGTCATGGTTCTGAAATTCAAGTGCGAAAGACGTTTGTGCCATAACCAAGATTTAGTTGATTCAGCTTTGGAGAGAAGACATATCGGAGATGTTGCAATCATATCTGACATGGAGATTGTATAAAGATTGGAGCCGCGTGAGCCAGACATAAGATCGTTTCCTTGTAAGTCACGAACAAAGCAAGTTTTCTCACGAAATGCAACTTCTAGATCGCCATCACAGAATTGACCAACAGAGAAAAGGTTGTGTCCAAGGCCTTCCACATAATAAACACGGCTGATTTCAATGTTCCCGCTGATAAAGTCACCATATCCCATGATTAGAGCGTAATGATCATTCCCGAATCTGACAGTACCAATGAACTTTGAGACAAAGTTTTTCAACAGTTTGAGATTGCCTGTCATATGTCGGGTGCATCCGCTATCAACAATCCAGAGAATGATCTGTACCACCTGCATCACAAGAAGAGGGCACAGATGGAACAGAAGTAAGGGTGGAACCCAAAGACAGTGCGGGTTCCTGTTGGTTAGAAACACATGTATTCAACAGTTTAGGAATCCATTTAAAGTCTGGTTTGTATTGTAACCAACGTTTCCAGTTCCAACTAGTTTTTGCTTTCTTAATGTTAAATGCACTAGTCGTTGGTTCATTCCTAGATTTGTTCTTGGCACCTATGGGGGTAACTTCAACTTCATTAGAAACCGTAGTAGACGGCTTCCCTAAGTTAGACTTAGAGGCAGTTGTGGGCCTAGAAGGAATGCGTGTCCTACGTTTCTTATGACGATGGAAAAGAGAATTAGCAATACATTTTGTATGAACACCAGATGATACACTTTTACGACAAAACACACAAGATGCATTAATATTCAAAACAGTCAAAGGTTCATCATTTGTTACATTTAGATTTTGATTACAATTTGCCAGATTAGAATCTAAATCTGATGCAACATGAGTCTTATTCAATTTCCTAAGTTGATCTTCTACTTCTTGAGCTTCTAGTTGTCCTTTCTTACGTTGCAAGATCCTATTCTTCTTTTTACTTTTTCGCTTGGGTCTGCTAACGCTAGTAGTGGAGACTAGTCCTGTAGAAGTGGAGTTATCAACATTAGTGTTTTGAACAACCTTTCCTTTATCAGTTTTGTCTACATGATACATTCCTGGTGCTATTACCGTGGTGTCAACAAACTTTCCTTTTTGAAGTATCTTTATTTTCTCTTTTAACTCTATGATGATGTGATTCTTATCCTGAATATTTGACTCAAGTATGCCATTGCAATATTTAATGTCGATGTGGTTTTGTAGAAATGCGTCGTTTTCAATTTTTAAATCCGCAATTTCTTGCTCGTATTTGAGACACAAACTTTTGAAAGACTCATTGTTTTTGCAAAGCTGACAAGAGGTTGAATGTTTTGTTTTTGAAGCTCCAGTTCTCGTTCAAGACTTTGAGCTTGACACCATTCAATCCTCTGGTTGAGTAGACAAATTTCTTTTGAAAACTGTTTTGTCACATCATCATTCTTTTTCCTCAGTATTTCATTCTCATGTTTCAGTGTCTCAATTTCCATATTCAACAAACTATTATCAACACAATGATCATGCTTAAGCATAGAAGTACCAGAATTATAGAGATCATTCATGATAACAGACAAAATATCAGCGTTGAGAACTTGTTCCAAGAGTCGATCAGCATCATTTTTTAAAACTCTGTTTCTTTGCTTTTGAATCAAAATGTCATTTTCAGTAGCATTGAAAATGTTTATCATATTTTTGACCTCCTTTTGAAGTTCCTGATCCCAACGTGTAGCACAGAGACGGAGGTGTTTGACAATTGGCAACATTTGTTTTTGAAAAATGTCTCTCTTTTCGCGCTCGTAAGCGGATTGAAACGTTTCAATTTTTATTTCAGAATTGCGTTCAATTGTCTCCTCCAAAATTTCGATGTCTTCCATAAAGGTTTTGAAATAATTTAAGACACGAACACTTTTTGGTAAGGGTGAAAGTTCACCGGATGATGGTAAAGGACCATTTATTTGTGCTACAGTTTGGACAGGGGCCTCATTGTGAGATGAAACATATGACTCTTCGATAAACCATGATTTCTCTGGTAAATCCTTTTAAGTAACAAACTTAATTGGATTTTTTGAATAGTCATATGGTGTGCAATATTGAACATTACTCATTTTGGACCGACTCTCGTCTTCAAGTTCTTCTTCTTCCTCAGTATCAAAAACAACAGCACGCACAATTGTATCATCAAGCAAATAATCCATACTGTAAATTTTAGGAATATCTTTGAATGCATTGTGAAGAAACATTGAATTGTAATCGCCAAGTGCAAATCCTGAACCGGGTCTCGGTTTTAAAGTAAATTTTTGAATTGTTGTGACAGAGTTCCCGTGTTTGTAAACAATGTTACGAAATTCTTTCAGTTGTTTTTCAAGATCAACAATATTACCGAGTAATTCATCTATATACTTCCTTTTTCGTATTTTATGTTCACAAAAATCTTTTTGACAATTCTGTTTCTGTTTTAGAAAGTTCTGTTTGAAGACGTCCAACTTGCATTTTCAATTCACACTTTTCACTTTCAAGTTTCGAAATCAACTTTCCGTTTGACTCAATTAAATCTTGCATTTTTCGTTGAAGATCTTGTTCTTTGTTGTATGAATCGTGAAAAGCTTTTTCAAAACTTTTTGCATTTTTAATCTTGTCTTCCTGATTAGAAAGCTGAATTTTATAACATTCAATATCTCTTGCAAGTGACGCATTTTGTTCTTTCAAAACTTTGTTTTTCTCGTTGCATTTTGTTATTTGCACTTGTTGAGCATCCAGTTGTTTAGAAATCAATATGAGATTAGGGTCTGGATCAAATGATGGTTCATGTTGTTCGAAATGATCATGTTTATCATTCTCAATAGGATCATCAAATGAAACAACTGTGTCATCATCGAATATGACAACTGTGTTTATTTGTTCATCTTTATGAGATGATGAAGATGATTTAGATGGAACAACTTGCGCCATATCTGATTCATAAGCAGAAGGTGAGACTATTTCATTAATAAAGCATTCATTAAGGTCATGTACCTGAGACAAGCCGTCAGTGTCATACACTGGACCTGAATCATTGAGCTTAACTTCCTGCATGTTGGCCATAAGCATCACAGCTGCATTAGCTTCCAGATCTTCCATGTCATCATCATTGTTGACATTTGCCATGAAGTTGTTATCTTGTTCAGGGAAATGTCCGTCTTTTTCATCTTGAAGAGCCATGAGTAATGCCTGCTTGTGAAACTTACTACCCCGAGTTCTCGGTTTGGGACATGCTGTAGCTATATGACCTTGTTCATTGCAATTGTAGCACCAAACTGCATTCCCTGAGCTGGAGTTCCTTGTAGCAACTGAGTCAGACCTTTGTTGAGAAGATCCTGAGTTGTTCCTGAACCCGGTATTGTTACTAAACCTCTGACCATTCCCATAATTTCCTGAAGAGCTTCCTGAACCAGATCGACCATAGTTACGATTCTGAATTTCCACTCTTCCATCATTAACAACAGCTTGATTCCTAGTATTAGAAGATGATCGTTGACGATTGTTTGTTTTGTTGGAGAATTTGCTGAAAGCACGAGCAATAAGAGCAAGTCCCTGATTCAACGTATGAAAGTCATCATCGTCATCATCATTGGAGTTTGAGTAGTACACAGCATCATTGTTGTTTGACGGAACAAGTTGAGTAGAAGAATCTTGTGGAGATGAATCATAAGGGACCATTTGGTTCGAGGTGGAAGAGGTGGAAGATTGTGGATAACTGAAGTAGTTCTGCTCTTGAACATATGCATGATTTGACATTGGTGGTGGAGCATAGGGAGATTGAGCTACGAGAGCCAAAGAATTTGGTGTTGATGTTGGTGTGTATCCTCCTCGTAGATCTCTATCTTTTTCCACTTCAGGTTCATGGTGTTTCAGAAAATCATACAACAAGCCATATGGAGCATCATGAAGATTCTTCGTTTGACGAACAAATGTTACATATTTATGCCAATCAGGGCCAAGACTACCAACAAATTTGGAGTTCACAGCGATTGATTGAGCCTAAACCGTCTTATTATTATTGACAAAGGTCAACAAGTCAAAGATAGCCTAGAATCAATACTCCGGTGATAGTGTAGTGTTTCCCCGGGTCGTGAAAGTCCCAGCGAGATTGAAATGGTGCTTTTGGAATCGTTTATGGGAAAGTGGCACTGAGGACAGTAGCCGGATGATGTAGGAATGATATTGCTACTGTTATTTTGGTGTTGACAAACAGATATAATATTCACAATAATCAGATAACAGATATATGCACAAATTGACAATTAAGATCACGTATCGGACTGAAAAAATGGGTTTTTGGTAATTATGAAACTACAGGGGGTGTTTATGACACTTTTCAAAACTTAAAATTAAAAATGAAAAAGAAATGATAAAAGTGATTAAAATAATATTAAACTATTATTTAATTAATTAAACTATTTAAATTCTAAATTAAAATCTAATTTAATTAAACTAAAAATAACAAATGATTTAAATTATACTAAAAATTAACAAAAATATTTTCTAAACTTAAATTAGAACTTTAAGAAAGTATAAAAAATTAAAAATAATATTTTTGTCTTTTTGTGGTTTTGTAATTAATTAAAAACTATTTAACTTAATTAAACTAATTAAACTACTTTTAATTTATATTAATACTAAATTAACTTAGAAAATTAAGATAAAATTTATAAAATTATTTAACCATCACTGGAATCCTACAAAATTATAAAAACTCTAAAATTATGTTTTAAGATTAAACAACTAATTATTTATCTATTAATTTGCTTAAATCTATTTTAAACAAATAAAATAAGAAAAATAGAAAATGAACAGTAGAATCTCAAAATTTATTTTCTAAAAACTTATTATACTATATTAAAACTAGAAAAACTATAAAAACTAGATTTAACCTTTTAAAAACTAATTAAGCTATTTAATATTTGATAATAATTAATAATAAAGAAAATTTAAATTAAATCTAATAAATACTAAATGACAAAATAAAAATCTGAAAAATTTATTAAAATTACTTTACTATTTAAGGTATTTAATAAAAATATAAAAACACTAGTTACTTAATTAAAATCTAAAAATGAAAATTAAACTTAACTTGAATTAAATAGAAACTATCACTTATTTTAAAACTAATTTTTTTTTGGATTTTTCTTTTACAAACTAACTTTATACTTAAAATAAAAGACTTTTTGTGAAAACACTTTGAAATTTAGCTTAAAAATAAGCTGTAAACACCCCTTTGGCTTATACAGTTGACTTTGTTTGACTGTTTGGTCAAATAAGGTCAAATGACCTTGGGTGGGTCCCACTATGGAGAAATCAGGTACAAACAAGATTAGTAAACACAAATAAGCCAGAAATAACAATGCTAGGTCACAAATAAGCTGTTTAAGGTGAATTAAGCACTTATCACTATGCACTAGTGACTCAGAACTGGGACAACTTTGGTGAGCAATTGCAGGTGGGGTCCACTTGGCTAAGGGTCAAGGAAATGGTCAATGGTTGTTCTATGGTAGGAGGGGGGTTGGGAGAACCAAACTCTAGGGAGTGGGGTCCACTGTGGTGGCCACAAAACACCACCAAAGTGGTGGTGTTGGGTGGATGGTCTGCTGCACAGGGCAGCTTGTTGCCCTGCAGCCTACTTCAAGGGGCTGTGGGGCCCACTAAAAAAAATCACAAAATTATGATCAAAGTGGGAATCAATAGATGAGGTGGTAGAGTACAAACCCTCAAAATCTCATAGCCTGAATCACCCTACAAAATTCTATAAAAATCCTTGGATTTTTGAAAAAATCTGAAATGGATACTTTTTGACTTTTGAAGAAAACTTGCTACTTTGACTTTGTTGAGATTAAAACCTAATCTAATTACTGAAAAACATGGAATAGGGTAGATTAAGACTATATTAAGCTGAATCAACAACTTGTATAGTGATTTGAGGGATTTGCTTATCTAAAATTCTAACAGATGGACATATATGATCTCACATTCTCAATTTTGACTTTCTACTATGAACCTGCAAGTTTAATGCTTGTTATGGTTTATTTGTCACCTAAGCAGTGTGTGTGTATCATTTAGACACCAAGAAATCAACAAGAACTTAGGTAAACCTCTTATTCCAAACACTACCTTATGCAATGATTGTTTTGTGTTTTGAATGTATAACACTGATTTGAGCAATTCCACTATTTCTGGATGATCCAATAAGCTAATGACAGCTAATTAAGCCAACTTTTGACAGCAATCAACTCTAAAATGTATTATACCTAAACAAACTAATGTTGGCAGTTCAAGTTGAAATTGTGAGCAACTATCTAATTTAATTAACAACTATTGATTTCACCATGTTTTATCATTTTCCAACTCAGAATTAGTAAGAATAACCAAACATAAGCAGAATAGAAGCTATGACAAATAGAGTATATAAAAAGGAATATGAAATAAGCTCACAGTGTGCAATCCTGCATAAACTGAAGTACCATGAACAACTTAATTGATTCCCATGAATCTCTATTACCCATTTTCTCCATTCTCAGCTTCCTTTCTGCATTTCAACTTCATTGATTTGTATTTTCCTTTTTCAATTTATTTTTATTTATTTCTTACTTATTTTTTTTATTTCTGAGTAAACTGAAAATTAAATAGATGCTTGAATTTCTGAAACAATAACTTGTATTAATACTAGATTAAACACATTACAACTGAGTTTACTTAAAATTGAAATTACAATGCTTGGAATGAAATTAAATTAAAAACTACAAATTCTACACACCCTCCACTGCTTCTCTTCTTTCTTTTTATAACAGATTAGGGTTCCAGGGTACCCTCTTGATCTTTCCCACCAGCTTGTGAGCCCTTGGATTGCTTGAAATAATCATGGCCGTCCAAATGGATTTTGGCGCCAATTTTCTCTTTGGCATTTTCTTTGAATTATTGAAACAAGTGGGGAAGTCTTGGAGTTTTCTGCTTGGTTTGGAGTGTAGGAGTGTGGGTTTTGAGTGTTGCAGAGGAGGGGGGAGGTGGAGTGTGGCCATGGTAGTAGCAGGCAAGTGGGGGGAGAGGATGGGGGTGATGTTTGACTTTGTGGAAGTCAAAGTTGGGGGAGTGGACTGGGTTAGTATACGGGGTGTTAATTTTGGGAGTGGGCTGGGTAGCTTGGTGGGCTGTGGAGTGGGCTCAGACCAGGTGTGGGTTGGATTAGCTTATTTTGGGTAAGGTTTAAGGATCCGGTTTGGTTTATTTAGTTGGAAAATCACAAGGACTATTTTTGTAATTAATGCAAAGTTGAAGGTTTGGTTTTGTTGGTTTATCAAAGTTTTCATAGGGACCAATCTTGACAAGGGTGAATAGTACAAAGGTATTTTTTATGTTTTTCAATTTTTTAAATACCGGGGACTATTTTTGCCAATTCACCAAACTTCAGGGACTGATTATGTAATTTCACCAATCTTATCACCAAGGACCATTCTTGTCAACTTTTCATTTTTCAAAGACTTTTGTTGACTTTTCAATTCAAAAATATTTCCCAGGGACCAAATTTGTCAATTTCCAAAACTCCAGGGACCTTTTATGCCAATTTTGGATTTTGAGGGGTAAAAGTGTAATTTTCTCAAACTTTTTCACCCAAGGACTTATTTTGATAATTTTTTACTTTTCTTTACCTTGGGTTGACTTTTCTTTCGTTTTAAAACTTCCAGGGACTAGTTTTGTCAATTTTTGAAACTTGAGGGACTGAAACTGCCAATTATGCAAACTTTGTGCGTTTTTCATCTGTTTTTGGTATTTTTGCATTTGAGACATGTAAAACACTTTCCTGGGATATTTTCACTATTTTGATTCATTATTGAGTGTTTTTGGATGTTTTGGCAGTTCAGAATTGGTAAAAATGATGAGTATTTACACACTCATCAGCGATCCTTGGTACTGTGATTTTATGACGTTCCAGATCATTAACCACATTTGTGAAACGATGATAGTAGGATTCAAGTGACTCTCCAGGTTCAATTGTGATGTCAGTGTATTCCATGTAAAGCTTGGATTCCATGTCATCTTTGTTCAATTGAGTGCCTTCCATAAGGAGATGAACGTGTTCCCACATAGCTTTGGCTGTTTTCTGAGCATCGACACTTCGATAGATCGGATTAGGTATACCTTGAAGTATATAAGCCATTGCATACTGATCAGCTTCACGATGTAGTTTTTGTTCTTCAGTGAGTGCAGATCCTGGAAGAGGTCTATCACCGGGAGGACGTGGAGGATCAGCATTTGGATCACCAGCTTCAAATCTTGTTGGCCACTCAAATGGTCCTTCAAGTATCACTTGCTTCAAGAATTGCCCATGAGGTTTCTTTAGTTCAAGAAATCGTAGGAATCGACTTGACCATTGCACATAGTTACCAGGTGTTAGCATTGGAGGTGTCTCAAATGATCCTGCCTCATGTCGGGATTGTTGAGTTGTAATAACTTCACACATTCTGTCAAACCAGTGAGGTTGTTTGGAGGAAAACTGAGTGTTTTGTTGTGGTACTTGATATAGTTGTTGTTGAGGAATGATCTGTTGTTGTTGCATCATTAGGTAATGATGTAGTGGATTGTGTGTTTGTCTTTGAGAAGGTTGTTGATTCATTTGGTGCGGAAGGTAATGTTGTTGCTGATACTGCTGAGGTTGTTGTTGCTGAGGTGGATGTTGTTGAACATGAGGAAAGTAGTGATTAGGTGGTTGAGACATCTTAGAACACTTGTGTAGAAATGGATCTTGTGGAAAGTGTAGAATTAACCAAGTATCGAGAAACTTAGCACAACTTCAGATTGCGAAACTTGTGATTGCGATAATAGGGTTTGCGAAACTTGGCAGATTTTCGAGAAACAAGGTTTTCGAAAACTTTGTAGATTTTATCGAGAAACAAGATTTTGAAACTTGGCAGGTTATCGAAAAAACTTAAGATTTCAAAAAAATCACGAGTTTTGCGAAACTGTTAGGTTATCGAAATAATAGATTTCGAAACTTTAATAAGTTTTCGATAACTTTGTGATTTCGAAAAATGTATGTTTTTGTGAAAAAAAACACCAAATTGCGAAACACAGTTTTCGAAATTATACAATTTCGAAAACTTTCCCAAAAGTCGAAGTACTTAACTTTCTTATACAAGAAAGAAAATACCGAGTCCACACAAACGAAGTCGAGGTAGTGCACTTAGAGAAGATCTCGAAATTGATGACAAGCAAGTTCTCGATAACTTAGTAGTAGTTGTTTTACAAAGAAAGCAATCCTAAAACTCGTTTTTATTTCAAGATACTTGTACTTTTGTGTATAAAATGAGTAGATCTTAAAGAAAGTAGAAAACTTTAAGAAATTTTTCAAACTTAATAAGATTTCGATAAAAGTACAAATAAGCAAAATCGAATAGTTTAGTAAAAAGTTTGGAACTTTTTGGTTTGTTTTGATTTTAAACACAAGTTTGTAAGCAAAGATGTGAGAAAAACCAAGAAACTAACAAAAAGTTTAAAATTTTCACAAAAAAAATTCGATAAAAAACGATTTTTTAAGAAAGAAATCAATGAAAACAATAACTACACCTTCCTCTAGCGAATGATACCACTTGTTAGGTCATCATTTAGTAAACACAAGCACAATAAAGGTAGAAATGAGATGAGAATGAGAGTGGGATGATTATGAGAAATTTGAGAATATGAATTGCAAGAGTTTCCTTAATGTTTCAAATAACCAACCAAATACAAATGAGGCCTAAGACTAGTATTTATAGGAAAGGAGCTAGGGCAACATCCCTACTCCATCCTTACATAGAAACGTGTGGGCTTCAAGCCCATGGGTCATAATACTTAGGCCTAGTAAACATGTTACTTATCCAATATTCTAAGTAATAAATAACTTAAGCAACCTATTATTACAAATGACCGAGACTTGACAAAATAGTAAAAAAACTTAGGTTCCAACACTATTTAATATTTTTTTTACCCAATTTCCTATATCCTATGTTTATCTTTACCTTCTCTATACTCATTTTCAACAACCTTCCTTCTCCATCTCCATCACCATCACATATCATCCACGACAGAAGGGGAAAAAATGGAGATTGAATTAATGATTTTTTTTTTATTTTGAAGAGGGCACTTTACTTTCTGTGTTGAGGGCACTACTAATCTTTGCAACAAATATAACCATTTTTTCTCTTAGTTTAGCCATTTTAGTGGAGCTTTACTGGGGGCCTTTCCCCCCATAGCTTGCAAGGTGGCTCTGCCCCCGTTTGTTACACATAAAACAAAAAAAATACACTATAAAAAAATAATATGAATTTTTTCTCTTAACTTGATAATATGCATTTAATTTTGAGCTAGAAATTAATACGAAGCATATAAAAAAATAGGTATGCATCTAATTTTTTCTCTTAACTTGATAATATGCATTTAATTTTGAGAGAAAACACCATTGTTTTCCACAAAATGTTTTCTGGAAAACAAGGAAAACAGAGATCGCGTTCAAGTTAGTGTTTTCCAATAAAATTCTCTACAAAACACAAAATTCCTATTTCCAACTTTAATACACAAAACTACAAAACATTTTTTTTTGTTTTCCCCTATTTTCCATTAAAATACCTCAAATCCGTTTTTGTCAGTTGTTGTACGTTTTCGATTGATTTTTTACGTTTTTGTCCATTTTTTTACGTTTTCGTCAGATTTTTTACGTTTTCGTCCGATTTTTTACGTTTTCGTCCGTTTTTTACATCTTGGTCCGTTTTTTTACGTTTTCGTCAGGTTTTTTACGTTTTTGTCCTTTTTTTTTTACGATTTCTTCCGTTTTTTACGTCTTCGTCCGTTTTTTTACGTTTTCCTCAGGTTTTTTTTACGTTTTTGCCATTTTTTTACGTTTTCGTCAGATTTTTTACGTTTTTGTCTGTTTTTTTACGTTTTCGTCAGATTTTTTACATTTTCGTCCGTTTTTTTTACGTTTTCGTCAGATTTTTTATGTTTTCGTCCGATTCTTTACGTTTTCGTCTGATTTTTTTATGTTTTTGTCTGTTTTTTTACGTTTTAGTCAGCTTTTTTACGTTTTTGTCTGTTTTTTTACGTTTTCGTCATATTTTTTACGTTTTCGTCATATTTTCATATTTTTTACGTTTTCGTCTGTTTTTTTTACGTTTTCGTCTATTTTTTTACGTTTTCGTCTGATTCTTTACGTTTTCGTCTGATTTTTTACGTTTTCGTCAGCTTTTTTACATTTTCGTCTGTTTTTTTACGTTTTCGTCCGATTCTTTAAGTTTTCGTCTGTTTTTTTACGTTTTCGTCAGATTTTTTACCTTTTCGTCTCTTTTTTTACGTTTTCGTCAGCTTTTTTACGTTTTTGCCTGTTTTTTTACGTTTTCGTCTGTTTTTTTACGTTTTCGTCCGATTCTTTACGTTTTGAAAAAATAGGACGAGAATGTAAAAAAACGGACGAAAACGTAAAAAAGCTGACGAAAATGTAAAAAATCGGATGAAAACGTAAAAAATCTAACGAAAACATAAAAAATTAGATGAAAACGTAAAAAAACAAACAAAAACGGACAAAAACGTAAAATATTGGACGAAAACGTTATTTGATATTATATTTTAATTTTTCAATTTCTTTATTTTCTCGTATTAGATTTTTTTAGTTGTTTTATAATTTTGTTGGTTAGTTTGTAATATTTGTTTTTGTGTTTTGATGATGTTTTTTTAATATTACTAAGGTGAATAGTGAATTGAGATATAAAACAACAATACTTAAACATGTTTTCTAGTTTTGGAAATGGAAAACACAAACACATGTTTCTCAGACTAAACGCGTTTTCTAAATTTTCCATTGTTTTGTGGAAATCAAACTCCCCTCCCTTTTCCTACAAAACAAGAAATAGGAAATGAAAGAAAATGTTTTCCAACTAAACGCCACCTAAATATTTATCATTTTTCTCATTTTAATATTTATTCTCTTTTAATTTTAACTATATTTAATAATGGGAAATTTGTCAACATAAGTAAGCAAATATCCGAAAGTTAACAATGTGCGTATGATTATGTTTCGTCTTATCAAAATGATCGACAGTTTAATTATGGGTTTAGGTAATAAACTAACAACGGATTTTTTTACAAAATTTGCCTTCATATGTGAACTATAAAAATTATCATTAAATGTAACAAACTTTTATAGGTTCAAATATGCACATTTTGATGTTTTATCGTATTAGGAAAAAACTGACACGTGTCGCTATTTTTAATGTGACAACACATCAAAATGTGCATACTGGAACACTTTATAATAATCTGTTGCATTTAATGATACTTTGTATAGTAAGACAGAACTTTGGAAAAAGTTTATGCTATTTTGTGGCGTAAACCTTTAAAAATGTTTTAGAACGTGAACTATAATTTAGAAATCAATGTTCTGGTAAATTGACGTAAAAAATGTTTTTTAAAATTAACGAAAGTTTAATTTTTGATTAATTTAGATCTATATATAGTCCAACCTTGTTGAGCATCTTTAACTTGTAAACTTTTGAGATATTTTTATTGTCAAATTTGTGATCTTTCGATAACATAAATATTTTAGATAGTTATGGGTCCCTCGTCTATATGTTACTTGGTCATATAGTAAAAGACATACATAGAACCATCAAAGTTTTTTGTTACTATGTTTCTACGTTGAATAATCTTTCATAGGCTCTTTTTTCAAGAAAAGAAACGGACAAATTATGTCGATAAATAAATGCCAGTTCTAAATTCTAACACTGAAATACATATAACTTCCTTTGTGTCTGATGACAAAAGAAAGAAAGAAAACTGACACTTAAAACTCATTTTAATAATTCCGGTTTTAACCTAAAGAGATATATAACCACTACATATAGCTAAAAAAAAACAGTAAATGAATCAAGTTTAAATGTTGTTATTTTTTTTATTTTATTTTTTATTTTTATTTTATTTTCCTTCGATCTTGTGGTTAAAACTAGATTTTCAGGAGAGGTACTTGTAGTTGTTCAAGTGGGGTTTTTCCCGCTTGCACATCATAAGTATGGTTGCGGCTTCAAGTCTCGATTGAGCCATTCAAGTAATCCATTCAAGGGAAGTCAAGGCCTCTCGGCACATTCTAGAAGTTACAAGCAATGTTGATTCAAGCTTATTTCATTTTCAAATGTTTGGTTGCAATAAATTCTAAACTGTAGTTTCTTTATCAATCATGGTACAACTTGTTTGCCTCAGTACGTCTAGTGTCCTTTCAATTGATATCAATCAACACATTATCTTGTTCAACACAATTAGCCGCGAACTTTTTCTTTTGTATGTGTTGTATAATGTTATAAGGTAAAAGCCGACGTGACGGCAGCTATAACGTGACAAAACCGTAAGTTAATGATAAATCATGGTAACATTTGCGAAACAAACAATACTCCTTCAGTCCCAAACATCTAATATATGGATAAATACGTGTATTTTAATCAATACAAGTCTTAGCTTCCCATTCTTACGCAGTCACATCTCCCATTGATCTTGCCCCTGCCGCCCTGACCTACAAACCAATACATAATCTAACAAAACCTTTGAAACACACCGCATTCGAATAAGTATACGCCACATTACACTTCCCTCCATTACAATCTAAATTATAACATATAATTTTATCACAAAGTTTTTTTCCAGATTATACATTCTACACTTCTATCTCAACTGTGACAAACATACGGTACAACCTAATCTGCAGCTAACATCAAGGCAACAGTACAAAAGAAATACAAAACTAGTTTCACCCATGTTGACCGGTTTTTACCAACTTGAGGTAATGTCATAATTCTTACACCCTTTTGACCCCGTTGCCACATAGAAAAAGCAGCAGCATTCATATTTTATTCCGTTTCTTCATAAAGTTCTATGGTCCCATGACTATTCTTCCAAGATTTTGGGAGTATGGGTTAGATGAATGGTTAAGCGTAGAAGGGTCAATATTACAGGCTTCGACACCATTCTCTCTAGAACCATATACATCGTTCCAGTGAACAACTTTTCTGAAATTTGAATTTGAAACCTGTACTTGTGGTTGATCCGGGATTCTATTACCTACTACAAGGTCAAGGCAGATGGCATTGTTCTCCTCTAATCTGGTCCGTTGATTTCCTGACCCCGTAAGATCATGGCCGTTGTTTTTTACCAAGGGTACATCATGATTGTGTTTTCCTTCGTATGCGGTTATGACAGCTTTAGGATCATGGGATGCTCTCTCTACATGTTTTCTTACGGTGCAGCCAGCACTTGTGCACTTGTAATAACTCCTGAATAATGTGTCGATAAGTTGCATAAGTTCTTATGGTTTTCAAAAGGTTTTATACACAAAGGACAATTTGACCCCAAAAATAAGGAGAGACGTTAAGTGAAATGAGAGAAAAAAGTCTCTAAATTTCAGCTAAATGAAGAGGTGATAGATAATTTAAGTTTACCCTTTGTAAGCTCCAGTATGAAACTTATTATCCAACATTGAAAACAGATTATTGCTACTTCAAGAGTTCAAACACCCCCTAATGAATTAAACGACTGCTTCTATCGATTTTGACTATTTGGGTATTAAGTAAATACATACCTAGGATTAGGATTGCCACGCACAACTTTCTGGCCATACTTACGCCAACGATATCCATCATCCAGTATATCAACCTCACTGGTTGTTTGGACAACCACACGTGGCTCTCGGATAGGCTTGACCACTGGAGTAATATCAAGGGTTCCAAATTCCGTTCGCCTGATCATAATTAAAAGATTAGCATTTTCGTGCAACTAATATTACCAATTACAAACTTACAACGAACTTAATCACCTCTTTTTCGAATATGGGTCGTCATCATCATCAACAACATCATCTGTACTATCTTGATTTGCTTGTCTAGGAGATTGCAAAGGGGTTCCGTTCGCATCTAAGTTAGAATTCTGGCCATTAGTTGCAGAAACGCCTTCAACAATAATAAAGTACAAACCAAATAGAGATTAGAAGATAAAAGTGATTAGTTAAACAAACATGGGAAGTAAAGGTGGCAAGATGGTCTGCTTGGAGGCTCATCTCACAGGTCAAATCATGCTTGGATTGACCATGGTCATTTTAGTAAAGCCGGGCTAGGCTCACACAAACTTTTTTTGACCAAATTTTTAAAAAAACAAACGGTGTTTAAGCCCGATTACCCAATTGACCCATCCCGTTAATGCTAAACTCATTCATTTGGCCCATTCGACCAGCCTGAGATAAAACATAAATCCAAAATGACCCATACATAATGGGTGAAAAAGCCATCTCTGATTAAGAAGGGAGAGCATGAACAGGCAAACAGCTGCTCCAGTTACCTGCTTGATAAGCTGCATATTGAAGTTTATCAGGATTCTCCTCTTGTGATGACATAAGAGCACCAGCACTAAATCGACGGCTAGGTTGAGGTTTGGGATGATCATGTGTGCCCTTATACACAATCTCTGTTATTTGTCCAGTATAAGAGCGTTCAAAAATCTTTTTCACTTCACAATTGGGATGTGTACACTTGTAATAGCTTCTTGGATGTTCACTTCCTTTCACAACTTTCTGCCCATATTTTCGCCAATTATATCCATCATCTGCTGACCTGTCAACTTGGATCGCAGGTCCAGGATCTTTAGGCTTTCCCGATCCGTTTGTTTCCTCATGAGGCATGTATGCGAGTGCAGTACTACTTTGTTCTCTTGGTGATGCGATTTCCCAGTTAGAAGGAGATGGAGATGAATATGACTGAGGCTCGTTGTGGTTTTGGTTATGGTTTTGATTTAGATTTTGATTCTGGTGATGATATTGCCCGCTTGGTTCACCTAGGTGATGGTTGGAACCTGCAGCAATCTTTCATACAACTAGTATTATAAACCTGTTTGGTAAAGTTGAGTTTATTGTATATTTGGGCACTAAAGTTAAATAAAGTATTCACACTGATGATCATGCCAACAAGTCAAAGCTAACATGCTACATGGATGAATTCTTTAGAGAGAAATGCGTCAAGTGAAAATAGGTTAAAAGAATGTAACCAAGATAGAGGCAGATTAAGCAAACTGCAAAACCAAAGGATCTTATGGTGGAACCTATCATGCTAGAACTCATACACAAAGTTCACAAGAGTTCAACGATGTAAATTGTCTAAAATAAAGATGAGTGAATAAAGCGCACCGCAAAACCCGAACACATATTCTCAGATTATTTCTAATATAACTATTTAACAGGGCCAAATAATAAGCAATTCATAAACAGAGAGCAACTTATAAACTACATGAAAAGATGTCTTATTCAATTCTCGATAAATGATACCTGCCATAAAAAGGATCAAGTAGTTCAATAGCTGGGCTATACCTGAAATCCTGCAGAAGAAATTTGTGGAACTGATGTAGGCTGAGCGTGTGGTCTAAACTCAAAGAACCCGGAGTTATTTTCATCCACGGTCTTTCTGGCAGAAGAATTTGCGTCTAAAGAGAATGTGGCACTTCCAATTGACCTTTGCATCAGTGGAGACTTAAAGAAAGAACCTGTGGTTGGAGAAGGCTCAGCCTACAAGATTAAAAAAGGGAATTTTATAGACTCGTCGTCAATAAGCTTCATAATTGTTTATTAAATACTATTACCCCTTATTCGGTTGCAATATATTCGCACAAGCTGAAAACATGATTCATAAAGTCTTAACCTTTCAAATACAAAGGACAAACTACTCGCAACAGTTTAGATTCCAAGACTCTAGAAATTACCCTAAACAAACAAAGCAACAATAAAGGAAAGGTGGCAAAGCCCACCCAAGAAAAAGGTATATTCACCTTTGTAAAGAATCAACACTGAAAACTTATTGTATACGACGAAAAAAGTATCTAAAAAGACAGCTATCTATATAATAATAAACTAAGAAATAATTACGAAGCCAGTTGCATAAAGAAGCAACTGATGGGGAACAACATCATTGTAAGCATCAGAATACAACGGTCCCAAATGGCCACACTAGCATAGAAATTGTAATATATTCTCCTAATAGAGCACTTACAATAGATTCATTTAATCCAACATAGAAACCTCAACGTTCCATTAAACAACACGACATCTAAATAAAGAATATCAAACATAACTCACTTTACAAAAAGCTCATTTCTTTCTTATATCATGAAGGTAATCTCAATTCCATCATATCACATCAAAAATAACCTAAATTCTCCACTACATCTACTCTAACGTAATCTATCAATTTTAAACTCGGATTTTCCCTTTTACAATTTCCACACCAACTCGTCAATCGAAAGTGACATTATCAGAACGAATAAACCTAATCTGACTTCATCAATCACCTTCTGAACTTACTGCTGACGTCATCACAAGTTCAGACAATTCACCATTTCACCAAAACCTATAATCTAATGATTAAATCAATCAACGAGACTAACATTTACGAAACCTAATCTGACATCATCAGTTACATTCTGCCCCCGGATGCTGACGTGGCCTCAAATTATACCTCCACATTCGTCAACAAAACCGGCGACTATTTAGAGTAACTTTCATTTTCCTATATATCAGATCGAATTCATTAAACCTAATCAGATGTCATCACTTACGTAGTTACCTTTCTGCAACTCATTGCTGATGTCATCATCACCAAAACCTACGGGTTCAATTAATCAAACTACTACTAACATTTATACAACTAACATTCACTAAAACTAATCTGACGGAGTCAGTTACCTCCTTCAAACTGATTGCTGACATGGCTTTAAACCTAAAACCTAACAACTCAATCAAAAATTGAGCAAATTAGCAGCTTATACCTTGACATTGGTCAACAGAACAGGAAACTAAAGGAACGGCACAGCACTAAGACCAGGAGGCATAATAATCAGTGAGTATATCAGATCAAATAAACCTAATATGACGTCACCACTTTCCTTCTGCACTAATAGGCTAATAGCTCACGTCATCACAACAAATTCACCACAACCTAACGATTTAATCCATCAACATTCACTAAACCTGATTGCTGATGTGGCATCAAATTAGGTCATTTCATAACTAAATCAAAAACATAAAACCAAAATGACTCGATTACATTCATATTCACTAGTCATCACCTACCTTACAAGCTGATTGCTGACGTCATCATAACCAAAAAGCTAACGATTCAATTGATCAATTAGGTTCACATTCACTAGACTAGACCTAACGTCATCACCTACCTTACGAACTGATTGCTGTCGTCATCATAACAAATCACCGAAGACCTAACTAAAAATCAATCAATTAAACTACTACTAACATTCACACAGCCTGATTGCTGACGTGGCCGCTAATTAGGTCTAACAAATCAATCAATTAATTAATAAAGGAAATCTATACCTTGACATTGGTCAATAAGACCGGTGACTCAAGGAATGACGTCGGACTAAGACCAGGAGCTATAGTAATACCACACTACTAGTAGATGACTGAACTTACCTAATCTGACCACACAATTAACTCAATCACCGAAATCAACATTTACAATACCTAATCTGACGTCAGTAGTCAGTACTTACCTTCTTTAAACATCAGTATAATATCTTCACAATCGTCAACAACACCTGCGACTTAACAAACGCCTAAGACCTAACAATTCACTAAACTTAATCTCACGTCACCACTTACCTCCTGCACCATTGATTGGTGACGTCATCACAACAAATTCACCATTTCACCAAAACCTAACGATAGCTTCAACCTGATTGCTGACGTGACCTCTAATTAACAAATCAATGAGATTACAGATTCAGTGAACCTAATACTGCTGACATGGCATCAAATTTATTTATACCTTGACATTGGTCAATAGAACAGGCGAATCAAGGAACGACGCAGCACTAAGACCAGGAGGCATCGTAACTAATTTTCACTTTATCAGTGAGTATATCAGATCAAATAAACCTAATACGACGTCATCATTTACATCCTAGCACTGATTGCTGACGTCACCACAACCAAAACCTATCGATTCACTCAGCCTGATTGCTGACGTGGCCTCTAATCATAACTACCTAAAAAGTAAAACCTAACGATTTTAAATCAACCTGACGTCATCAACCTGAATGCTGACGTGGCACGAAATTAATTAGGTCTAACAAATCAATCAATCAATCAATCATACCTTGACATTGGTCAACAACACCGGAGACTCGAGAAACGACGTCGGACTGAGACCAGGCGGAATCGTAATAGAAGAAGACCTGGAAATCGGAAGCTTAGCAGGTGACATCATCTTATACTTAGCTCTACTCGATCCATCATTATTATTCATTGTGGATTTTATAAATAAGCTGTTGTTGTTGTTATTGTGATCCAGTTTTTTTTATTTTTTTATTTTTTATAAAATTTGTTTTTTTGAAGGGGGGGTGTGTGTGAGGGGAAATAAGGGTGGGGTGTGGGGGTAGGAAGGTAAATTTGGGGGTTGTTTTGACAGGGTAGAGTGTTGACTTTTGGGAGAGGGTTTTTTGTCTTATTTGGGATGCGAAGTAGTAGTAGAATGAAGAACATGGGTGCTTTTGGATTGGGGTTGCTTGTTTTTCACCTTAGGATTGGTACTTAATGTTTTGATGAATTGGTTTTGGCCAAAAAAGTATTTTAAAAACGGGTTAACTGGTTAGACTCGCCGGAATTTAAGTGACTCGGGTCAATCTGTTTCTTGAAACCCGGTCGAGTTTGGTATTTTCATTTTTTTTTTGAATAAAAAAACATTTTTCAAAACCCGGTTTTAATAAAAAACCAATAATCAGGTGACTCGATCGGATCGATTAAAATCCTGATTTTCAAAAACATTGATGCTACTCGCCTTTTCTTTTTCTTTTCTTTTTTTTTTTCTTTTCAAATTAGTTGTTCAATAGTATTAAAAATAGATGGAAAATTTGATCAAGATTTCCATATTACCTTTATTTGAAATTGTTATTACAAATATTTAAGAAACTAGGAATTTATTAGCTAAGGGTGAATCAGTTGTTTTGTAAAAAAATAAGAAATAAAAAAGTTGTGATAATTATGTTCGTTAAGAAACTATGTGTTTTTTGTCAGTAAACATTTATCTTTAGACGAGGGGAGTAATTTGTAACAAGAAAATCAACAACAAAAATACTCATTCGAAGTGAAATGTTAGATAGATTATTTCACTAACTTAGGTAGACGTGAGACTCATGCTTATTTGTAAGTGGTGAAGGATTTGTTTTTAGGTTATTCGCGAAAAGTCAGATATTTTTCTCTAATTTACACGACTTAACTCATTTTCATGGTTGCTTTCGGACTTTTTGTTTGGCAATCTCAAGATCTGTACCATGATATAAGAATGATGGTTTCTTATGAGACTTTCATTTACCACTAGATCACCTTAGAGATGGTGTGCCTATTTGTAAGCATTTTAGTAAATCGTGTTTCAACTTGTTCCGTTATGTTTGTTTTAAATTAACTCTTGACAAGTTAAGTTTATCAAGACTTGCTGAATTTTAAGGTATAATAACTTTTTGTGATGTTGACGGAGTCATTGTATCGGTGACGAATTTCACTAGCTAATAATAACTTTTTTGGGGTAGTGTAGCAGGAGGCATGACGACTCATGTATGTATGTTTATTATTAGCTACAAAAATAGAATGGTATAACCGTATAACCACTTGCGGTAAAAGTTTTTAGAACAATTTTTTTGTCGTGTACAACAATATATGCATTGTTTGTTCCAAAGTGCATATATTTTAGATGTGTCAAATAATGGGACGGTTAGGACTAGGGCTGAGCATCGGGCCGGATCCCGACCCGACCAACTAAATCCCGATACCGATACCGACACAAGCAAAAAAACCATCACAGCTCATAAGTCATATATGAACTTTGTCTTAACTTAGGACAAAGTTCATATATGACTTATGAGCTTGTCTGTTTTTTGGTATATATTTTATAAGTCAAAATTTTCCGGCTTATTTTGAGACTTGTGGGCTTATATATGTTAGCTAGTATGATATAATAAACTTATAGAAGCTCACATATCTCAAAATAAGCCGGAAAGTTGAAGCTTATGAAATATAAGACGAAATCAAATAAGCTCATATATAAGCTTAAACAAACACCCTCAATTAGACGACGCATATCAGAGAAAAAAAAGACTCGATTTTTCCCGGGAAAAAGCCTTTTCTTTTCATCAAATCTTCTCAACTTTGCGAGGAAATTTGAAGAGAATTTGGCACAACTATCTTTTCGATTAAGTTCCGCGACTTTCAGAAGAAACTTTAATCTAAAACAAATAAAAAAATAAAATAAAAAAACGCCCTTTGATGATTTGATCTAATATGCAATTTACAAAGTGGTTCTGAATGCTCTTGCTTAAACAAGAAACAAATTACCTATCCTAAAACATTACTTGATAGAAAAGCCAAATTCATGTGGTTTTAGTTGATCATTACATTAAAAATATCGCAACTTGAAGTCAAACTATTTTCACATCTATATTTACCAAATAAAATTGACCTTCAAAAATAGACGGGTTCTAGAGGGTGTTGCACAATCATTTTTTTTTTAATTATGATTATTAGTACTAAAATTGCAGCATAAGGAATTTATTAGCTAAAATTAAGGGTTGCACGTACAAAAAAGAAACATATTTTGAAAACTATTTACATTTCGTGACTTAAGATCGGGTATGTCCCGTGCCAGTTGCCTCACCGGAGTTGATAGAATTTGTGACATGCCTTGTATTCATGTATTATCATCAACTTTATTTATCATGTCATTGTACTTATATTTACGTGGTACTCATTATTTTTGACATTATAAATATGGTCGTTTGACTATTAACGTCTAAAACGAATCTTGATTTTGAAATAAAAGAGTCATGTTTCATTATCAACATCATCAATTCCATGTTCAATTATTATTAAATGTTGTTGTCATTGGTTTTGACATTACAAGCGCAGTAGCTTGACTCCTTATCAGCAATGTTAATTCTTGTACATTTCTTCATGTTGGTGTCATTGGTTTTGACCCTACAACTGTTAGTTGTCGAATAATTAAAGCCGTCTAGTCGTTTTGATTTATGTGACAAGAATTTGCAATCTAGAAAGAATTTAAAGTTCGTCAGTTAAGAATTTTACGTCCAGTCTAATACGTTTATGTAACCATTGACGTGAAAGAATCTCAGATGTTATATAAAAAAGTTAAGCTCTAATGTAGCTATAGACGTGGGCCAATTAATTTATGGGGTTTGAGCTTACCATAACGCAAACTTAAATCGGGGTAAAACGCTCCTCTTCTGAGGAGGTTGCCGTAACCAATTCATAGTTATTTACACGGAACACATAAGGATCTTTATTATTTTATATGAAAGGCCGGAAGAATCTTTAATTGATGTACAAAAAGATACATAGAAAGTTGCTCTAACTGACGAAATGTTAAAACTGTTTTGGTCAATTTGGTTAGATCGTTATTTAATGCGCATCTACATACGCGGTAAGCTTTAATACGCTAATATAATGGAAGATTTTAGTCGTTACAGAAGTCATATAAATTTAAACCCAATATATCGCTGCATCAAATCCCAAACCATATGTCAAACTGAACTACAGGTATGAAGGATGAATAATACCTTAAAGGGAATATATCAACGTTTTTCTCAATTGTTTTGTACCTTAGTGTCATGATTTATTTCATGTGTGAGACCTTTGGTTCCATACTTTTTTCTATGCGACCAAAACATCTGAGTTGGCAATTTCGACTCATTCATTGATTTGAGGTATACCATATCTCAAATGCGTCCATTTGAAGAAAAGAGTAGCAAAATCCGAAATGTGTAGTATAGACCAAATGAAAGTTGCCAACAATATACTTTTAACGCTTATAACCTCCTAAGGGGTGTTTGTTTAAGCTTACATATGTGGCTTATGAGCTTATTTATTTTTCGGCTTGAATTTTATAAGCTTTAATTTTTCGGCTTATTTTGAGACTTGTGAGCTTATATAAGGTTATTATGATATGGTAAACTTATACAACCGCAATTTTTCAGCTTATTTTGAGACTCGCATTCATAATATTTTTGCCATCATATTTGACACAATAGTTATCGATGAAAAAATAGAAGTACCATTTTTTAATAACACGCAAAGGTACTTATTAGCCAACCTATATATCCAACTCACATTTTGCTATATAGGTAAAAAAACTCCCAAGTGTCATTAAAAGCCAACTGTTTCCCCCAGCTAAATTTAGCATTGCTGCAAAGGTAAAAATAGGATGTTTGTACTTTGTACAACTAGTAAATCCCAGTTATTAGTTAACTTCACTAGACTGGTTTTTTACTGTGCATCTATTAATGCAATATATGTTATTCTTGTGATTGTGACTGACATATTTTTACATGCAGGAAGATAATAAAAGGCAATTTGATTGATCATAGTGTCAAACATCATGTTGACAAATGCATACAACCAGTCATAAAAGTATAAAACATCTATGTCTACCTTTCAATTTCAAGCACAGTAGTAGTGGTCCAAATTTATGTTGGATTGTGAAGGTGTGGTGGGCTTTTTCAAAGTGAAGATTTGTTTGTCTCTAATCATCATTTGATATTTGTCTTCACTATAGCTTTAATTTTAATTACTATTAGCAGATATTTGTTATCTAAATACTATTAGAGAATATATGAGTAAGCTCAAGCTCGTTTTGTGGGTTTAGAGTTCATTAAGGTTTTAAGCTATTTATATTAAAAACAGTCGATCAATAAAACATAACATTAATCTTCAGACTTATGTGACTACGTTGAGCCGCCTCCTCTAAGCCACCCGTCTACCGTAGTTTCCACCCGTCGCCACCCTTTATCCCTTGTTGAAAAGAAAAAGAAAAAGTTCAAACCGCCCGGATATAAGCAAGGGCAACATGTGCCAATGCACAGGGGCCCATTATTTGGACGGCACCAAATTTGTAAAAAGCCTGACTGATATATACATTTGACAGGCCTATTTTAAAGCCCAAAAGAAGAATATGTCGAGCTTTAGTAGAATTCTATATATGCATTATACGAATATACGACGTCCCACAAATAAGTAAAAAACCCGTACGATAGTTTTTGAGTTTTTATATGATCAGAACAGAGAACAGTGATATTATAAGGTAAAAGTTCTACGTAGTACTTGTTTACTTTGAATTTTTAATTTGTTCAGGTTTATCTTTATTCTTTAATGTTATAATTTAGGGATCCATTGTCGATTACTAGTTGACTCTCAATAGATTAATTACTGTTAGATAAGTGACTTAAACTTTAAGGGTCAATTGGTAAATTTGGTAATTTGTTTGGAAACTAATCTATGACGGTTAGTTTTGCCTATAATTCTATAAATAGGGATCTATGTCATTAGTTTTTCTTTGTACCTTTTGAATTTGTGTTTGGTACATTTGAATTAGAATTTGTCTTTGAATTTGGTTTTGCATTTAGTTTGATAATTTGGAATAAAGCTTCCGCTTCGTTTGTTTGTTTCGTTTTGTGAATTACCAACAATTACCAAAAATTTACAAATTTTATGAACAATTGCACCCAAAATCCCGGGAGCGGCCCTGACTGTTATACACCAAAAGACCAAACCGTTGGTTAGTATTACATGTACATACCTAACACTTCGGTTGTTTAGTTGATCTGGTCAGTTTCAAACAAGACCAATTCAAATAAGCCTTGTTGAGCATCAAACTCAAAAGTTTTCATATAAAGATGAAAGTTCAACGCCTAAGTTCGGATATAATCAGCACTCTTCCTGAAGAGATAATTGAAAGTATTTTAACTCGTATGCCAATCCGAGATGCATTGAGAACAAGCATACTGTCAAGGAGATGGAGGTATTGTTGGATGAGCATGCCTAAAGTTACGTTTGATCATGAGACGATGTTTGAAGTATCAACTAATGATGCACGAAAGAAGAAATATAAGCTTGTAAATGCAGTTTTCCATGTTCTGTTACTACATAAGGGTCCGATATTGGATTTCAGGCTTTATGCTGGTGAACTTAATATGGTTTCGGAGTTTTACCAGATAATACTTCATCTTTCGAGGAGCAATCATGTGAAAAAGCTGATCTTTGAGATTAAAACCAACCACTGGAAGCTACCCTCTTTGTTCTTTACATTGCAAGGATTAGAACATCTTGTAATCACAAATTGTGTGTTTGAGCCTCCATTAATGTTTAAAGGGTTTACTAGGTTGTCTGTTGTGTGGTTTGTCAATGTTGAAATATCAGCTAAATCACTTCTACGTTTTCTCTCCAGTTGTCCACTGCTTGAGGATGTTGGTTTGCATGGATATGTAGAAGATTTCGAGGGAGGAAATGAGTTCACATTTGTTGATCTTTTAGAGTGCCTACCTTTGATTGCGACTTTGCAAATTGGAGAATATTATATGAAGTACTTTTGTGCAGGCGGTATGCCACAAAAGCTTCCAACTTTACTAGTCCGCCTAAAACGTCTTTACTTGGAAGTTTGTTTTATGGAACAATGTGTGGTTTCTTCTGCTCTATGTATAATCAGAAGCTCCCCAAATTTAGAGTCCATTAGGTTTGTGATATATGATGATGAAAAGTTACATGACCGACAAACTTCCATGAACTTACTTGATCTCCAAAACGACTCGAGCTTGAGCTTGGACCATCTTGAAGAATTCCGGATAGTAAGGTTCCGTAACTCACCTTTTGAAATTGAATTTGTGAAGCTTGTTTTGGCTAAGTCACCTGTGCTAAAGAAACTTATAATCAAGCTTAGTTCCATCGTTTCTGTTCATGAAGAAGTTACGATGCTTAGAGACTTGATACACGTGCAACTACCACGCGCATCACCTTCAGCAAAACTCATCGTCACACGCTCATAAACTTTCTTGTGAAGGCTATCATTTTGGAAATGTTTCTTATTTGTCCTGGTTCAGATTAAGGGTTGTCAACACAATATTTTGATAGACTATTTAGAACATATTTTGTTGTGCCTTAGGTAATTGTGAACCCAATGGAGTTTTACTTTGTTCCTGCCTATACCAATTATTTGTTTAGCAGCAAATAAATAAATAAATAATAAAAGAAAAAAGGTCAATGCTATGCTTTTATTGTGGTTTCTTTACGACTTACTGCAGTTTTATTTTATTTTGTTTTTGTTGTTGCAAATGAAGACTTGTCTCCACGAACAAAACTTTTATTGCTTTAATGTTTATTTAGTTTTCTCATCCAATCTGAACTTTAACGATTTGGCTATTCGAATTGTAGGGAAGTATTAGAGGATACATTAGTAAGCCCAAGCCCGGTTTGTGGGCTTAACATTCATTAGAGTTTTAGGTTATTTACATAATAAATAGTCAATCAGTGACACAAGGGGTATTCATCATTCAACAAATACTAAAGTTAAGATAATTTCAACATTTTCTTCCACATATTGTCTTTGTGGCGAGACTAAAAAGCCAGTCAACCTTACTATTATCAATGTTTTGAAATAATGAAAATGTAGTTTTGACACACTTTTGATAAGACCTTGGTGATAAATTATCTCCCTCATATTTTGCAAGATGTTTTTTGATTAATTAAATTATTAAGAATGCAGTTGTAGCAAGAATGGTATAAGTACTTTGGAACATCCATCAATCAAGAATCAAGGAAACTTTCATTCTTTTCAATCAAACATGCTTTCAAGAAAGTGAAAATATATTATAAAAGCATCTCATTTTTATTAACAAATAATAACATTCTTGTGATTGTACACATACCAACATGATCATTTTAAAACCAAGTCTTGATACATCCTAATCTGTTTTTTATTTTTCTTCACTGCCTTGACAAAATAGCATGTGTGAAAAGAAGAAAAAAAAATATTTATTTTACCCAAATTCAGGAAAAGTATATAGCCATAGGTGAATAAAATGATGACATAATTGGTGCACTTTTTTTCCTTTTTATATCATTTTCAAAAAGCAAAACAATTAAAGTTAAAGCAAATTCTATTTTCCACCGAAAGAAACCATATTAGTACAATATTTAATAACCTTATACTAATATATAACTTTAAACATAATTACCATTAACTTAATACACTTTCATCAGAAATGACATCTAACCAAAACTTACAAGATCTTCAATGGCTTAAACAATCAATTCAATCAGAAAATCTTGATCTTGAAAGCATTTCATTCCATCTTTCACAACCAACATCACATTGTCATCAAGAAACAAATGACTCAATTCATATTAACATTTCAAACAATGCCCGTTTCGAGTTTGCTAATGTGCTTAAGCTCGTGTCAACGTGTTCCAAAACGCGCCTTTCGTTAGAAGCTCTTGAGTTTCACCAAGTTGAATGGGAGCTAGAGGAAATGAAGAGCCTCGAGGTTTTACTCGATGGTTCTTCAAATTTAAAAAAGGTCATATTCAAGAGAAACAAAATGAACGGCGAGTGCATGGAAATGCTAGCGAATATATTGAAGAAAAATGTAGTAGTTAAAGAGATTATGTTTTCTGAATCAAGGATTGGTTCATATGGAGCTAGTTTATGTGCTTCGGGTTTAAAGGTAAATACATGTTTAGAAGACTTGCAAATAAGGGACGATACGATAGGATCCAAAGGGGCAGAAGAGTTATCCAAAATGATAGAAGCAAATTCGACGTTAAAAAAGTTAACTATATTTGACTCGAGTTCTGTCATTGCCGCCCCATTGATATCAGCAGTGTTAGCAAGAAACAGATCTACTGAAGTTCGTGTATGGAGTAGAGGAAGCGATAATGATGATAGCTCGAAAATAGTGGAATTCACACCTGAGAGCAGCATGCTACGCATATACCGGATAAATGTTTCCGGGGCGTGTAGAGTAGCGTGTGCTCTTGGGTGGAACACAACTGTTAAATCACTTGACCTCACTGGGGTCTATTTAAAATCCCCGTGGGCCAGGGACTTTCGTTGGGTTCTTGAACAGAACCGGACTCTAAAAGAAGTTAACCTCTCGAAAACGAGGTTAAAAAACAAGGGGGTTGTTTATGTTGCAGCTGGACTATTCAAGAACAAAAGTTTGGAAATATTGCATTTAGATGATAACCGGTTTAATGGGGTAGGTGTAGAACACTTGCTTTGCCCGTTAACTCGGTTTTCATCTCTTCAAATGCAAGCAAATATAACTTTGAAGTCGCTAACATTTGGTGGAAAAAGAATGAAGATAGGTAGAGATGGGCTGATTGCGATTTTACAAATGTTGAGTACTAACCAAACTCTAACAAGATTGGGGATATATGAAGATCAAAGTTTAAGACCGCAAGATATAATTGAAATCTTTGAAAGTTTAAAGACAAATGTTAGTTTGAAGTGTCTGTCTTTACAGGGCTGTAAAGGGGTAGATGGCGATTTAGTGTTGAATAGTATAATGGAAACTTTACAAGTGAATCCTTGGATCGAGGAGATTGATCTCGCAAGAACACCGCTACAGATTTCTGGGAAAGCAGATGTAATACATCAAAAAATTGGCCTAAATGAAAATACAGGCCATGAAGTTGAAGTCGATTTGCTTAAAGATATGCCTATGACCGCGCCCAAGAGCTGTCGAGTCTTCATATGTGGACAAGAATTCGCTGGTAAGTTTACTTATGATCTTTGCTGAGAAGTATAAATTATTTGGCACAATTAGGGACGAAACTAGGGGGTTCCCATGGGATCTTGGGACAACTATAGATTTTTTCATTGTAGTGTTAATTTTTGAGAAAAACATCGATTTTTCCTAAATGCATCATAAATGCATCCGGTCCATCAAAATGAGTTTTAGTGTTATTTAGTTAGTATACTTACAAAAAAAAAATTGTGCGCCCGGTCATATTTGGTCCTGGTTCCATCCCTGCACACAACCATCATACAATATCGCTTATATAATTAAGATACATTGTTTATATGCAGGGAAAACTACACTGTGCAACTCCATTTCACAAAACTTCACATCCTCGAAAGTAGCATACATCGAACAAGTGAAAACCTTCGTAAATCCTATTGAACAAGCGATTCGTACATCAGGAATAAAAGTAAAAACACTCAAAGATGAGGACACGAAGTATTCAATATGGAACCTAGGAGGTCAACACGAGTCCTTTTCCTTCCATGATATCATGTTTCCAGGTCATGGTAGTGCATCATGTTTTGTCATCGTTTCCAGCTTGTTTCTTAAACCAAACAACAGAGAACCAAAACCGCCATCAGAGTTGGAAAAAGACCTTCAATATTGGCTAAGATTTATAGTTTCCAACTCAAAAAAAGCAGGTCAACAATGCATACTACCCAATGTAACCGTGGTACTAACACACCACGACAAGATCGACCAGTCCTCACTAGATTTCCAAAACATAGTAAACGCTATTCAAAACCTTAGAGATAAGTTCCAAGGATGTGTTGACTTCTACCCTACAGTGTTCACGGTTGATGCAAGATCATCTGCATATGTCAATAAACTCACGCATCACCTCAGAAAAACTAGCAAAACCATTTTACAAAGAGTCCCTAGAGTTTATGAACTTTGTAATGATCTTGTAACAATATTATCCAATTGGAGGTTGGAAAATGATGATAAACGAATAATGAAATGGGAAGAGTTTAGCAATTTGTGTCAAGTTAAAGTCCCCTCTCTACGAGTCCAATCAAGAAACGACAACATACTAATGAAGGTCGAGATGCGAAGAAAAGCAGTTGCAACATGTCTTCATCAGATAGGAGAAGTGATATATTTTGAAGAATTGGGATTTTTGGTATTGGATTTCGAGTGGTTTTTCGGTGAAGTAGTCGGTCAGCTCGTGAAGTTAAACGTTAGAAAGGCGAGCACTAATGATGGTGTCAGCGGAGGATTTGTGAGTAGAAAAGAGTTGGAGAAGATTCTGAGAGGAAGTTTACAAAGCCAGATTCCCGGGATGGGATCTAAGGTTTTTGAGAACCTGAATGCTACTGATCTCATCAACATAATGTTAAAACTCGAACTTTGTTACAAACAAGATCCATCTGATCATGGATCTTTGCTGCTGATTCCGTCGCTTCTCGAAGATAGCAGGACAAGAACTCCAAGATGGCAGTTAATCAGGTCAGATTCGGTGTTTGTAGGAAGACATCTCGAATGTCATGATACAAGTCCCATGTTCCTCACCCCTGGTTTCTTCCCAAGATTACAGGTATGTTCTCCATTTTTTAATCAGGATCAACGAGATGGAAAGTTTGATCCGTTATGTTCTCATTTGGATCGTATCTTATATCAAACGCGTCAACTAAAAATTTGCTAAATAGGGCCTAAAGTGTATTTTTTTTTAAGCAAGCAGTCTCCTAAATTGTCATACTCAAAGATTTGCTATCACTTAGCTCAGTTGGCCACTCTGGAACTTGGGGAGGGGTTTTACCCGGGTTCGAGTCTCGCATGTGACAAAGAAAATCCGGATTTTCCTCTTAGTGCGAAGCCGTGAGTTCTGGGGGTTTCCCTTTGCGGGTCTCTCCTAGTGGTTCGGGTCCCGGGGCCTGTCCCTTTGGATGGTTTAACTCGGGGGTCGGATTTCAAGTGTGGTGCCGTTCTAAAAATAAATAAATAAATAAAAATAAAAAAATAACTAAGGGTGGCAATTCGTGTCTGGTTCTGGGTAGCAGGTTGGAATCACCCAACCCGAACTTGAGCCATACTAAAAAAATTGTTTCGATCCAAACCTGTTTTGACCCGTTACCCACCCCACCCGTCTTTCCACCTCTAAGGGTCGCTATAAGGATTCAATTGTTTTCTTTTTCTTTAGAGGGCTAACTTTCTTATCTCCCTTTATAAACAGGTACACTTACATAGCAAAATCATTGGACTTCAGACACAACACGGAGCAACATACACTCTAGAAAAGTCCCTTATCTCAGTAACCATTCACGGGGTCCACATAAGAATCGAGCTCGGAGGACACCTCGGGTACCACCTCGACATCCTTGCTTGCTCCAGCAAAAACATTTCCGATACTCTTAAACTCTTTCGGGACCTTATCTACCCATCAATCCAAAGCCTTTGTCAAGGGGTCATGTTAACCGAAAACATAATTTGTCCGCAATGTGTCAAAAACCTCACACCCCCTCGATACCGAAAAACACAATTCGTCCCACTCGTGCAATTAAAACACGCTTTGCTATCGGTTCCAGCTGACGAAATGTATGACTATCAGCATACATGGACCCCGGTTTCTGACGCTGGCCGCCCTGTACTAACCTCCGGGTTTGACTTTGCTCGAGATTTATTATCGGATGATGACTTCAAAGAAGTATTAAATGGAAGGTATCACGACCTTTACAACCTTGCACTCGAATTACAAGTACCCCTAGAAAACACAACCGTGCAAGAAAATGAAACAAACATAATTGACCCGTCATTGACTGGAATTGCCAAAGGTGTAGAAGAAGTCATTCAAAGACTTAAAATCATCGAAAATGAAATCCGAGACTTGAAACATGAGATCCAAGGGCTAAGATACTATGAACATAGGCTGTTAACTGAACTGCATCGTAAAGTTAACTACTTAACGAATTACAATGTTCAGATAGAAGAACGAAAAGTACCGAACTTGTTTTATTTTGTGAAAACCGAGAATTACTCAAGAAGATTAGTTACAAACATATTCTCAGGAATGACTGCGCTTCGGCTACACATGTTATGCGAGTTCAGAGGCGAAATGCATGTTGTCGATGATCAAATGGGTTGCGAAATGATGCAGATTGATAACGAAGCTGTAACATCTTTAGCTCCATACATGGGAGGCTTCATGAAACTATTGACATTTGCTCTAAAAATAGGAGCCCACGTGGCAGCAGGGATGGGGAATTTGATACCGGATTTGAGTAAAGCAGTTTCGAGTTTGACAGAAAACCCGCTCGTTTATGGTGCAGCAGGTGTTGGGGTAGTGGGGGCGGTGGCTGCTGCTAGACAAAGCAGAGGAAGATCAAGGGATGTTCAACAAGATATGAAAGCGGCACAACAGTGGATTGTGGACTTTTTAAGGGAAAAGGGGTGCTCAAGTGGGAAAGATATTGCTGAGACGTTTGGTTTGTGGAGAGTCAGATATCGAGACGATGGTCAGGTTGCTTGGGTTTGTCGACGTCATATGTATACACGAGCTAATGAAATAGTCGAGGTACCTATGTGATGAAAATTTGTGTGTGATGATTTGGCAGTTTTAATGATATATGTACTTAACAAGTATTGTATGCAAACGCTCTATTTTAGGAGTAAAACTTAATGACTTGCAACTAGGGATAACCGTTTTACTTGTTTTGATGACTCTCTAAAGTACAAACGAATGGTAGAACACCTAAGATTGCAACTATGATATAGTTGTCAAATTAAGGCGAATCTCTGATGTTAAACAGGTGTTTTAATACGCACACAGAAGTAATCCAATATCTTGTGAGATTAACATTTGTAAATAGTACGAAAAGAACTTTTATGTAAACAATCATATTGAACATACCTAAACGAAGTAGCAAAGTGATTGATACTGCAGTATCTGAATGAACCACCATGGAACAGAACTCCAGTCATCCACAACTTCTTATGTGTAGGAAAAGCGTACAATCATCTGAACCATATCATGCACACTGTGAAGAAAGTGGCTAAGTAACTAAACAAACAAATCAACAAGCTATCATAAATTCAAACCTTTGGGGTCGACAAAAACTAACAGTTTATCAACACAACTTTTTCAAGAAGGTATAGAGCATCCAAACTACAATCCATGGGATTATGCGTTTTGGAATAATCAGATGTCCTGCATCCAAACACTCAAAATTGATTATCTGTGATTTAGGTAATACTCAGATAATCAGTTTGCAAACGCAATCCCAAACACCCCCTAAATGGATTTGTGGGACTTGCAATTGAACCCTCTTAACCTTCAATTACTTTATAATGCAATGCTCAAACTATGGCGGTTCCACCTTATGAGAAGAGTATGACCCTTATGAAAATGCATTAGTTCAAAAAATAGCAAACTTTGATTACTATATAATTATCAGCAAACAAGTCGCAAACTTATATGCAGGTATGTATGGTAAAGACCAAGATAGCTTTGTTAAAACACGACCATGTTTGTGTAATTTGGCCGTTCCAAACCTGTCTGTGCATCCCTTGTGGTTGGATGGCATATGCATAAGTGCGACATGGTTCCACGAATATGAACTCTTGTTGTTGGATAGCATATGCATAAGCTCGATATGGTTCCACGAATATGAACGCGCATACCTTAAAAAGTTGATACTAAATTATAATACATCTGAGTTGATAATTATAACAATGTTAAGATTCTAGTTCTCCCTGAAATTCTAGTGTTAACATGATAAATACGTGTATTCTCTGATCTAAACGCTGAACGATCGTATTTCTAAAATCATAAGACAACTCTTCAACAACATAAGATTAGCAACAGAAGTGACACAAATACAAATCAAAATACAAAGAAGCCGAAACACCATGTGAGTGTGATTCTGATTCTAAAAGCTTCAAAAGAAAGCTCGACTTCCATAAAACACTCGGGGCCGGGTCCCATTTGGTGTTGGTGTGTTCTGATCCGAGCTAGAGTTTCCTGAACTCGTCTGTTCACTTTCCAAATCCACTGGCAGATTCATCTTAGCCAATGACTCGGTAAACTGCTGCATGCTTTTCATGTACAAGTCCACAAAATCTTGTTGAACCACTTTTTCATCGAGCCCAATATTCACCTTCAACTTGTCTACTGAATCACTTTCAGCTGGTTTTTCTTTTGGGCGTGAAACAGACTCTTGATCCACAGATTCACTGCTTGCAGTAGGAGCCGAAGCACATTGAGATCCATTAGTTGACACGCTTGTTGGTGGTGAATCGGGTTTATGATTCTCAAACACAGAAGATGTGCCATTTTCCGAGCTAGCTTGATCATCAGTATCAGATGAGCCTAAACTTTCCGAGCAAATCCCGATATACTCCGAAACCATCATCTCGTTTTCGTTCACAATTTTGGGATCAGGGAATTCAAGTTTATCCAACTCAGATTGGTCGGAGACAATGGAAACGTTAGTGTTTGACGGTGGCATTGGCGGTGAGATAGCAATCACATCAGGCGGCACTCCATTATACGATAAAGTGAGCTCAACAAAACCCGAGGGTGAGTGGAAGACATCACTTGACGATAACGTGAACTCCTTGTTAAGTTTCCCTTGTTTAACAAAAACATCCGAAAGAGGGACTAAAGCGAACCCGAGTAACTGATCTTCAAGATAATTTTTAACCCGGCTCATCATATATATCTCACATTTGAGTGAAGCATCGACAGTAGCTGCATCTGGTATATCGATACAGAGGTTCTCATTAAATACAGGGTTTATTCCACCACCGTTAACTGTTTGTGTAGTAACGGTCTTTTCAGGGTTGTTAGTAAGAGAAATTTTGGCGTAAACGTCTTGTTTGTGGTATATGCATATGTTTTGAATGTCTCTAGCTTGATGAATGTAAACGTCAAGAACACCAAGATATGAATTGGTTTTCTTTGGTGCAGAACTCGGGTCTCGAACAAAACGACCGAGATTATGGTTTTCAGGTTCGGAATAAATCGATAGGGTCTTGAATGGTGACACAACAGATTGAGGAGATTCCATGGATCTAAACCTGAAACAAAGTTATTGATGTTTTATATTTTGTCAAATCACAAGACTACCATATTACCAAAAAAAGTAAGATTTACACAAGTATCTTAAAATACATGAGTGACCATACGATTATTGCAACTTTAATTCGTAATAATTAGTCTATAATTCTACTTTAACAGTTTAACTTTAACCTACTTCAGCATATAATTATCTTAGGGGGTGTTCACTGTTCAGCATTGCATACTTAAGCTGGTTATCGTAAAAAAATACAGTAAGCTGGTACCAACCTGTGCATTCTTCAGTGCTTATTTACTCTATAATAAGCTAATAAGCAGTTTTATAAAACACTCAAAAGTCAAAACTGTTTTATCTGCTTCAATAATAAGCCGACAAACACTCAAACAAAGCAATCCTGAACACAGAACACCCTCTTAGGGGGTGTTTGGGATTGCATCCTATAAAGTGGTTATCGGTATAAACTATAAGCAAATACAAGTACCAACTTACTGATTTCTAAGGGATTATTTACTCTAAAATAAGCTGATAACATTTTTATCCAAACACTCAAAACTGTTTGATTTGCGTGAAGGATAAGCAGACAAACACTTAAACAAGCAATCCCAAACACCATTATCTAGAGGTCTAATAATCAGTTTACAAACTTGAGTGCCGAACGTAAAAGAGTAAAATTACTGATGTTGTATGATCCTAATTCTATCAATTACTTTCTTAAACCGAAAACAGTTAGATGTCGCCAAAATCAGCAAGATAGCGACTATTACAATTATAACAACAGAAGCCGTCTACACAACGTCTTACAAACAATTACCTTATACAATCTATTCAATATCACTTGATCACTTTCAGAACGCGCATCCAAACACCCCTCTTAGTAAAGTTAAATCCAACTTAACTAAAACCCCCAAATTTTGAGCAAGTGCTTATGAAGATACACAGATGTTTATAAAACAGCTTGGGTGTTTGTTTAAGCTTATATGTGAGCTTACGAGCTTATCTGATATCGGCTTATATTTCATAAGCCCCGATTTTCTGGCTTATTTTGTAACCTTTGGGATTATATAAGCTTATTATGTCATAATAAACTTATATTAGCCGATAAACATCAAAATAAGCCGGAAAATCGAGACTTATGACATATAATCCGAAACGAAATAAGCTCATAACCACATATAAGTTTAAACAAACACCCCCTTCAAACACGCGGTTCAATCATAAAGATTTCATGATCAACATAAAAATCTAACCTTGATCGAAATAGGAAGCAGAACTTTCAACAGGGGAAACAGACAAACAAATCCCTAATCTTGATCACATAAATATATAAGCAATATTTATAAAGGCCCACTAATAATTACTATCAATAGTAGTTAAATAACCACTAATCTCACTATTACAAATATATAAAAATTCCAACTTTATAACCTAACCTTGACTAAAACAGAAACAGAAGAACAGTAACAAACAAAACCATAACCTTTCTTGATCACATAAAAACATACATGCATATTTATAGAGACCCACAAATAAATTTCAGCACAAAACTCAATAAACATACCAATAATTCAATAAAGTTACAAACTTTATATTTTAAAATATCAAAAATATAAAGCCCAGAATCCAAGGGAGCAAAAACAGGATAAAGGGTATCCTAAAATAGTATTTCTACATATAGATCTCCTATTTTCATACTTTAATCAAAAATCTTGAAAAAAAAAACATAAAAATTCAAGAAAATTATAAAAAGCATAAAATTTCAACTTATGCAAATAAATTAACCAATATCTTATGTCCATTTAGTACTAAAAAAAAAAAAAAAAAAAAAAAAAAAAAAGTGACATAACATAAAACATAGTTGTCATGTGATACCTTTAGAAGTGTTTGTAGTTAAGTTGAGTTTAAGGATGTATGAAATTAATGTTGGAAATAAGTGTTTTTGTGTTGTGTTGTGTGGTTGGTTTTTGATGTTTAACAAGTTGAATTTGTCTACTTGTTATTTTAAAAGGAAATAAAGTAATGGAAAAGTATTGTTACCGACAAGTTTTTTTATGACAAACATATTTTGCCATGTTTTCAACCTAAAGGTTTTTTTTTTTTTTTTTTTTTCAACCTTTTGGCCGACAGTCTGTAGGGAAATAGAAATGAAACATGTTGAAATGAGATTTTTATGGATTATTATATTTGTGGTTTTTGGCTTTGTGTCAAAGCAATGTTTAAAGTTGGCTCAATTGCATTTTATTTTTTGGTAATTATTGTTTATTTCTTTTCGGGTTATTTTAGCTTGATTATCTATTACATGTAGATAGAGAGTTTTGATAAGTTTATCGTATTATCTTCACTTGAGATTATTATTGCAAATATTAAAGAAATAACAAATATTGTTACATCTTTTTACCTTTTTTTTACGAGTTCCTTTACCCGCACATAAAAAAAAGCATTGTTATAAAGGTTGTGTTATGACAACCCCTGACCCACTTTTCTACAATCAATACTCTTAGAGCAGTTTCAGCAGTATTGCGTTAAAGGGATTTTAACCCACGTTAAATGTAAGTTATTGTTGCATGGTGCTACGTTAAGCCGGCGTTAACGCCCGGTGTTAACATCTTAACTCAGCGTTAAGGGTGTGTTGTGTAAAAAAAAATCACTTTCCCCCCTAAATGAATGAGTGTTTTTGTAAATTGTTGTTGAGTTATTGTTGTGGGTGTTTTTTTGTGAGTTAAAGTGAAAGTGTTAAATCTGATGTGGCGCTGACGTGGTACCGTGTTAAAATTTAACTCAAGTAATTGATGTAAGTGCTCTTATACATCTTTTTGTTTACGGTATAATATAATTGTTTATCAGTTTTTGTTCTGTATTTTTTACGATCAGTTTAATGCTTTTAACTTATTAAATTTTATATTTCATATTTCGTACTTTTAGATTTATAGTTTTTAAATATAAACAAAATTATAAAATGAAGAAAAAAAAAGAAAAAAAAAAAAAACATAGGGGGTATTGTTGATATTTTTAAAGGGTGCGAATAATTCATCCCTTGTTATAATGGAATATATGTTTTAGTTTTGATGTTATTAGCTCTTTTTATCACAAAGAAAAATGTTTTGAACACAATAACTTTAATTCATATATAAGAGAGGTGGGTGCTTATAAATTGTATAGATGCCGCTACATCAGCATATATTTTATAACATTTCTATAATATAAATAATTTCCTCAATAAAATTCTTATAACACATCGTAAAAAATACCCTACT
Source organism: Artemisia argyi (assembly GCA_030686995.1). NCBI lineage: Eukaryota > Viridiplantae > Streptophyta > Magnoliopsida > Asterales > Asteraceae > Artemisia > Artemisia argyi. The sequence continues at coordinate 230,959,675 of CM060701.1, forward strand.
CACACAAAAATAATAAAAAATAAAATAAAATAATAAAAAAATTGTGGCTTGGCTATTGGATGCATACTCCGGAAGTTGGGCGATGTCATGACTACCAAAAAAAAGCCCTATGTCGAGCCATAGGTACAAAGCACCCCTTCATTCTAACAGTTTTATGAACATTTATGCATTTACATCACGTACTACACACTTTCTTCATCAATTTGAGGATTATTATATATCAGTGGTTTTTAACTTTGTATCAAAGCAATGTTTAAAGTTGGTTCAATTTGCAATTGTTTTTTTCTTTTCAGCTTTTGGCATTTTAATTTACTACCATACAAAATAACAAAAAAACATGTTTTGCCATAAGCCCATAACTACGAGGTTCTTGTGATTGTTTGTTACAATGTTTTGAAAACCGGGTTCGAAATCGATCCGGTCGAGTCACCGGTACCGGTTCGAGCGGTTCGACCGCCGAGTCAACCCGGTTTTCAATTTATTATTTTTTGTTTTTTCGACCAAGTCAACTGGTTCGACCGTCGGGTCAACCCGGGTTTTTATTAAAATTTTTTGAAAAAACGAAACCCGGCCAGGTTTCGAGAACTGGGTTGACCCAGGTCACTCAAAACCCGGCGGGTCTAACCGGTTAACCCGGGTTTTTTTTACCCGTTTATTGGCCGGAACCGGTCGAACCAGTTAACCCGGCTGGTTCGACCCGAGTTTCAAAACACTTGTTTGTTATAGAGTTGTTTATCACTTTATCAAGATGGAAGATGTGTTTCATTTCGCTCATAACAATGTTACAAAAGATTGTTATTTACGGTATAGTGTTAATTCTCGTATAAAATCATGTGTTTTTCTTTCTCTAAAATGCCCCTGATCCAACAAAAAAAAAACTTTGTGTATAATCATGTCTAGTTTTTCGAAAATGCATCGGCTCATTTATACTTCTGGTTCCGTCTATGGTTTTATGAACATTTTCGAACATTTATATACAAATCACATGTAGCCATTTTGGTCATCAATTTGAGGTTACCAACGTTCAAACAAAGATACATGTTATGTATGAATCAAAATTTATGTGTACAAATTCTTGACAGTAATTCATTATCCTATGTGCATACAACACTCCAATCAAAGCATGGGTACGATTTAGAAACTCGAGTTCTAACATCGTACACTTCAATTATTGTACGTAAAGGTCATTTGCTTTTAGAGAGGTCAAAAGTTTGCTTGGCTCGTTTGTATAGTAGAGCCATGTCATAAGATGAAATACGTCAATATCTTGTAACATAAAACAAACAACTACTCCTTCCGTCCCAATTTAATTGTCCATCTTTCCTTTTTTGTAAGTCCCAAATTAATTGTCCAATACTAAAAATAGATAGGGGAGTTTGGTCAAGTTTACAATATTACCCTTAGTTGAAATTAATATTACAAACTTTAAAGAAGTGTTAATTAATTGGTTAAGGGTAAATCTGTCATTTGGCAAAAAAGTAAGAGAGAGAAAGCTGTATTAATTATGTCTTTATTAAACTGTGTGGTTTTTGTCGGAGGACAAAAATTTTGGGACAGATGGATTATATATGTTATTGACGTTTGGTATTCATTTTTGAAAAACATGAGCCTTCATTAATTGTTTTGGACTAATACTTTGTATACATAGCGTCCACGGGCATGGTGGATTATAACTGGGTTTAGCGTCTGGTATGGAGTCGTCTAGCAATCTATTTATAAAATTTACATGTGTGAAATTTGTATCGATTACTTAGCAGCATACTACCACGTCTTTGATAAGTCGTGTCAAGTGAGCTTTGCGTTGAATACTATGGACAAATCTCGACATTTGTTCATATAAAGTGAGCTAGAAATTAACGAATTGTGTCGACAATTCTTAAGACAATAATTCACTCAAAAGTTATATTCAAATTTAGGCCTTGAAATTATGTTGACAAAACAAAACTTGCCAACTTGGCCTAGAAAATGCATGCGAATTGATAATAAAATAAAGTTAAAAGTTTTTTTTTTTTTTTTTTTTTTTTTTTTCTCAGATGAATAGATGATACACCACGTTATTGTTTTTACATGTAGGTCCACAATTTTTACTGTTAACACTCTTTTGTTGTTTTTCAATGTTATCCAAATTATTAAGGGGACCCCTATAAAGACGGGGTCTACTACCCTTCTGCAAACCCTCCCTATTGGGGTAGGGTACTGTTCATGTACGAGGTATTGTTCATGTACTTTTTTTTTTTTTTTTTTTTTTTCTGTTTGTCGTTTTTAATTACCACAGAACCACCAACATGTTTTTAACTTTTGTCCATTTTTTTTTTTGAAGTCATGTTACTACACAACCTTGTCCCATGTTTTGTTCCAAGTATTGCACACAAGCACATATGCAGTATTGCACACAAGCTCAGATTAACATAATCATCATCGCCAATTTTTTTGTCCAAGTGCATAAGCACATATGCAGTATTACACAAGCAGTATTACACAAGCTTGCACACAAGTATTTAGCATACAATAGGCTCAGATTAAGACAATCATCATCGCCGATTTAGAATTTTTTTTGTCCAAGTGCATAAGCACACAAGCATATTACAAGTGTTTATAAAACAAGTGTTTGGCTCGGATATGAAGGTTGCACAATGATAAAATATCACTTTGCCATGCCTTTCGGTTTTTAGAAAACCATTCGTCATCGCCTTTTTTTGAAACAGATAAGTATGCAAGTGCACAGATTGCACACAAGTGAAACAGATAACTATGCAAGTGCTCAGATTGCACTTCAGATTGCACCCAAGTGCACATATTTGCCCCCAAGTGCACAGATTGCACACAAATTGCACCCAAACCAAGTACCAATAATTGGCAGGGTTTACCCACAAGTCTCACAGTACCAACAGCAAAGATTCAAAGCACCAAACCAAGTAACAATAATTGGCAGGGTTTACCCACAAGTCTCACAGTACCAACAGCAAAGATTCAAAGCAAAGTACCACAAGTGCACAGATTGCACACAAATGGCACCCAAATGTGCTACCAATAATTGGCAGGGTTTGCCCACAAGTCTCCCAGTACCAACAGCAAAGATTCAAAGTAAAAGTACCAACAGTAAATATTCCTGCAGTAAAGAATCCTGCAATTACTCACAAGAAAGTAAAAGTACCAACAGTAAAGGCTCCATTATAAACAAGGCTCACAAAGAATCAGATTGCACAAGTGATGAAAGCTACTTCACCACAATCAATATCACAACAATAACAAAGCAGATTGCACAAGTGAAAGCTAACTCACCACAATCAGTAAGTAAAGGGTTGGGTAATAATGACGGGGGTATTTGGTTCGATTAACCCTCACTATTTAAATACTCTAACAAACCATTTACTTGCAGATTGCACAGAAGTGAAACACAAGCAGCAAGTGAAAGCCGCAAGTGAAAGCCGCAAGTGAAACACAACAAATATCTTTGGCTGCCGAAATGTCTAAATCACCATTTTACACAAATGAGGTAACATTAGGCTCAGATTATATATTGTTCCAACATAATCACCACAGAACATGATTTTTTTAGATCTAATTAGGGTTTCATAAAAATTGGGGGTTTTTAAAATTAATCAGTAGATCTTTCAATTAACATAGGTTAATTGAAAGATTACTCATTTAATTTTAAAAAACCCCCAATGTTTTACGAAACCCTAATTAGATCTAAAAAAGAACACCTCAATTTTTTTCAAACCCTAATTAGATCTGAAAAAATATTTTACAAACCCTAATTTTTCAAACCCAATTTTTTTCAAACCCTAATTAGATCTGAAAAAATATTTTACAAACCCTAATTTTTCAAACCCAATTTTTTTCAAACCCTTATTAGATCTGAAAAAATATTTTACAAACCCCAATTTTTTCAAACCCTAATTTTACAAACCCTAATTTTACAAACCCCAAAATACCATCACCACAGATAACCTTCATCAAACCCCCAATTTAATCGGTATATCTTTCAATTAACCTAATTAGGGTTTCGTAAAAATTGGGGGTTTTTCAAATTAATCGGTATATCTTTCAATTAACGTTGGTTAATTGAAATATTACTAGTTAATTATAAAAAACCCCCAATTTTTTTCGAACCCTAATTAGATCTGAAAAAATATTTTTACAAACCCCCAAGTTTATATCAAAAAATTAGATCTAAACTATCATGCACTAACCTGTTTATATCAAAAAACCATCACCACAGAACCACAGAACCCCCAGTTTCTTTATGAAACCCTAATTTCTCACACCCAGAATCATATACTCACGTAACACATCACATACCACATCACCATAAACCAACATCACATACCAGAAGATCTAACATAGTTTTAGATCTAAAGTATTTTTAGATCTAAAATAGAGAGAGAGAAAAAGAGATAGAGAGAGAGATTAGAGAGAGAGTATTTCACCGTGTGTGTGTGTGGTGAGTGTGGTGTGTGATTAAGAGAGAGAGAGAGACGCGTTTTTACTTTTATTTTTATTTTTTATTTTAATTTTTTGTATTTAAAAGTTGTAAAAATAAAAGTTGTATAAAAATTTAAAAGTTGTATAAAAATTTGTAAAAAGTTGTATAAATTTAAAAGTTGTATGTAAAAGTTGTAAAAAAAAGTTATACAAATGTAAAAGTTGTAAAAATAAAAGTTGTATAAAAATTTAAAAGTTGTATAAATTTAAAAGTTGTATGTAAAAGTTGTAAAAAAAGTTATACAAATGTAAAAGTTGTAAAAAGTAAAAGTTGTAAAATTTAAAAATGTAAAAATGTAAAAGTTGTATAAAAAGTTATAAAAATATAAAAATGTAAAAAATGTTATGTATTTTCAGGTTTTCGGTTCTCACGAGGAAGTAACTGAGTGGGCGCAAAATATAGCTCGTGGGCTAGGTTTTGTAATTGTTAAAGATAGAACCAAATCAGAACATGGTCATATGAACGAAATCAATTACAGGTGTACAAAGGGTGGTACGTATACATCTCAAGGTAGTGGCAGACGGAAAACCAAAACAAGTAAAACCGGTTGTCCATTCAGATTAAATGCGAAATATCATCGAACAAAAAATTATTGGGTATTGAGGGTGAGGGATGATACGCATAATCATGATATGCTAGAGTCGTTGCATGGTGTGCCATATGCAATGCGATTAAAGGATAATGAGTTGGGTTTGGTCAGAGAATTGACAGATTATAACGTACGACCACTTAATATACTTTCGACAATAAAGGGTCGTAATCCGGATAACGTGTCTAGCGTTATAACTATATATAACGCACAAGATAAGTTCCGGAGAGTCAGAGTTGGTGATAGAACTCCAATTCAAGTCCTTTACTCGCATTTGCAAGAATCAGGGTATACATGGTACCCGAGGGTAAATGAGCATACCAACGAGCTTGAGGAGCTATTTTTTGTGCACCCCACGTCGTATGCTATATGGTGTACATTCCCTGAAGTCATGCTGATGGACTCCACGTACAATACCACGGTGTTTAAATTGCCGTTGTTGGAAATTGTTGGACTAACTTCAACAAACAAAACATTTTCAATGGCGTATAGCTTTTTATCCAGTGAACAAGGGCATAATTTTAGATGGGTATTGCAACGTGTGAAGCAATTGATTGGCGAAAGATATTACCCACGTGTTATCGTCACTGACAGAGATTTAGCGTTAGTTGGGGCAATAAGAGCAGAATTTCGTGACGCTCACCAATTACTCTGTCGATGGCATATACAGCAAAACATACTTAAGTTTTGCAAAAATAAATTCACAGGTGGGGATATTGACTATGACTCCGTTAAAAAACGATGGGATTGGATGGTTAGAGCTCCGACCTTCGAATCGTTCGATCGACGTTATCGACGCCTACAAGAGCTATTGGTCAACCATCAGGGTACTTAATTATTAATTGATTGTTTTTAAATATGCACCCGAATGACCTTTAATTAATTCATTGTTTTTTTCAGATGTCGCTTTGTATCTGCATAACTGGGTGTGAAGTTCCGGACTTAAATGAAGTTCCGGACTTGAATGAAGTCCCGGACTTGAATGACTTGAATGATGTGCCAACCATGAATCACCGAAGAAGCACAAATTCAAGATCCACGAAAGTCCCGAAACGCGCCAAAGAACCTGCGAGACATAGTTCGTACACGGGTGAAAAAATAAGACACAGATTTTACGTTGGAGATAAGGATAGCGAGGATTTTATTGATCACATTCCAGAGATTTTCCGTCCACAGGTAATAAGTATAAATAATGTGCTAGGTGACGGAAATTGTGGGTTTCGGTGCATTGCCCATTGGATTGTGCATGACCAAAATAGTTGGGCCGATGCTAGATACATGTTAATGGAAGAGTTACAAAGACATAGTGTAACTTACGTGAGTATGTTTGGGGAAGAAGACTTTTACCACCTTCGTGATACATTAAACTGGTTTGATGGACCAGCGCCTCAAGATTACTGGATGTCGATGCCACATACGGGTCTGGTCATCGCTTCAGCTATTTACCGACCTCTTGCATTTATAGACCGTCAGGGTTGGTTCACATGTTTACCCCTATTTTCTGCTCCAAACGTATCACGTGGAATTGACCCCATTGTGATTGCGCGTGTGGGGGAGAACAGTGGTGCTCATTACATTTGTCTCAATATAGACAGAGATTCAGATCTACCACATTACCACCCACAATGGAGGTGGTTCAAACAGCCAGTTGCAAACGAATGGGATGCAATATATAACGATCGATGTATTTTGTAGATGTTGTAAATGATTATTCATTTATTTAAATGTAAATTGTTTGTAAATGTTGTAAATGATTATTCATTTATTTAAATGTAAATTGTTTGAAAATGTTGTAAATGATTATTTAAATGTAAATCGTTTAAATGTTAATTGTTTGAAACATCGTTTAAACATTATTGATTGCTAATGTAAATTATTATGCAAATTCTTTGGTCAGATGAGCCAAAGAAATCCTTTCTGGTGCCGATGTAATAGAGGATTTATTGTAGAACGGAAATCCTGGCAAGATGGTAGTCGTGGGCGACTGTTTTATGCATGTCCTCTTTCAGTGGTAAATAATCATACGTTTGCTTAGTTATGTAAATAATTTGTTTGTTAAAAATACATTTCTTATTATTTTCTTAACATGTAACAGCCAGGTACAAAAGAGTATGGGTGTCGATACTTCGCGTGGAAAGATGAATTTGAAGCAGAGCACTTTAATCAACCCTCTTCTTCAACGCATTGCTCAAACTGCGTTGCTACAAAAAATGAGAACAAGTTGTTGAAGGCAAAAATAAAGGCGCTGGAAATGGAGTTAGAAATGGCAAGAAATCCTGAGGATCACGCTTGTCAGTCAAGTGCCCGGCTCCATGATCTTTTAAATGAGATGAATAATCTTCATATGTCGTAGATGTTGTTGTTTTTAAATAATATGTATAACGTTGTCGTTTAATTTAATAATAACAGTTTTTGTTGCAGTTATTTAACGTGCTATTATACAAACAAAATAATTATACATATACAAAACATTATTAAACACAAATATACAAAATATTATACATATACAATACATTTACTTTATACAAATATATACAAAACATTACTTTAAAAAAAAAAAAAAAAAAAAAAAAAAAAAAAAAAAAAAAAAAAAACCGCTAAACGACAAAATAGGGAAAAGACAAAAAAAAAAATATATTAAAGTACTCCCTACTATTTGGTAGAGAGGGTTAATCTAACCAAATAGCCCCCGTCATTTTAACCCATCCCATTATTAAATGCCTAGACATTGAAATTGTTGGAAGATCCAAGTCTTATCAAAAGTAGTAACTTGTGTTAATGTACAAAAAGTACATCTGGTCCAACTAAACTGGGCCTTACATTGATTCGTAATCATAATCATGTTTTCATGATCGTTAGGAAGATGGTGATGAATATTGTTACTTTTTAATCTTAATGCAAACTAACAATCTCACAACACCTAAAAATATCTCAAATAAATGCCATAGACAAGTTTTGAACCCGCAATCAATTGATTAAAAAGCATCTCACACGTATATCTAGACTTCAAGCCATTTGATTATAGATTCCATGCTACTAGTTTAATGATCGTACATGAATGGACAAAAAGCAAGGTGAGCCCCGGAGGTTCACAAGACAACCATAAATTTTTGTGACGTAGTGCTAATTTTTAAATAAAAGACTCGTTTTTTCTTAAATGAGCCAGCCAGTTAAAAAAAAGCGTGTTTATAGTGTTTTTTTTTATTTTTATTATATATATATTTTTTTAATGCATTAAGTTAAATTCCGTCCTGGTTGTGTCTTTGTATGAACGCATGTTGTTTAAACTATTTATACAACTAGCAATCTTTTATATAATAAAACAAAACCCTATTTTATTTATTATTTTTTAATTTATAACTTTATAAATTCGTTTTGTTGATTATACTACACAAGTACAAGATAAATACAAAAAATATAGATAAGATGCAACTAACAATAGGATTAAACTTTTTAAATAGTTATCTCTAATAATAAAAAACTATAATTAAAAATATAAATCAAATAAAACAAAGATTAAATCATTTATTTTTTACTAAATAAAAATATATAAAATCTCAAGTGGTGACTTTCGTATTAAATATATATATATATATATATATATATATATATATATATATATATATATATATATATATATATATATTATTTCCTTATTAGGTAATATTTGTATTATTATTTTTTAATTTATAACTTTCTATATTTGTTTTGTTGATATACTACACAAGTAGAAGATAAATACAAAAAAATATACATAAAATGCAACTAACAATAGGATTAAACTTTTCAAATGATTATCTATAATAACAAAATACTATAATTTAAAATCACAAATCAAACAAAACAAATATTAAATTATTTGTTTTTTACTAAATAAAAATATATCATTCAATAAAAAAAAAAAAAAAAAAGTGATGATAGAGGGGCCTAATTAGGTCAATTTAAATGGGACATAATGCATTGATGACTTATACATTGCATAAATGTACAAGTCATCAACACGTTAGGTCCACTTTTAGTTCTATTTAGTTAGGCCTCTTTATCATTTTTCTAAAAAAAAAAAAAAAATCCGCTCATGCGCGGGGATTATAACTAGTATACTTAAAATATATTTTTGTTCGTTGCAACATATAAGGTTTATTGACAAATCTCGACAATTATAAAGTTAGCTACAAAACTTAGGCCTTACGGCATCCACTACGGTGGACCTTTTAAAAGGTTTATAAAATTGTCATATCTTAAATTGTCATTAATTCTTAAAACTTTTCATATTATAAACCTATTTTTACTATGGTTAAAACTTTTAAAATTTATAAATTGTTCCAACATAAATGATAATAGACACTTCTTGGACATCTTCAAATTCCTAAACCTTTTCATGTCACCTAAACATGAAATGGCTCATCACCTATGGTACACAAAATGTTAGGGTGCGTTTGGTATCACACTATGAGAATGAATTTAAGACTTTGAAAGTTATAGATGTTGTTTGGCTGGTTATGGGCCCCACCATAATGGAATGAGGATACCCATGATATGTGGGTTTCCTCATAGGAGTATGATATTGTGGGTATGTGGATACCCATGAAAAGTGATATCTACATACCCATTTCTATTCCACTCTATTCTCAAACATAGACCTCTTCATAAGTTTTTAGACCTATTTTTGAAACACTATATTAAATGCTTTTAGAATTGTGTTGACAAGTGTTAGACAATAATTCACTTAAACTGATATATTCAAATTTAGGCATCGAAATTGTGTTGACACTCTATAATATATTCATGCCTAGAAATTGCTTGCGTGCGATTTCTATAATAAAGTAAAGTTTAGTGCGTTTTTTGCAGACATTATACCACGTGATTTGTTTTTACATGTAGGCCCCACAGGTTTTGTAAATGTGCAACTTGTACCCTTTTAATATCTATAGATAGTATAGATGTATAGGGGTGTTCATTTTTTCTGTTATCGTTTTGTTCAGTTCAGTTAGTTCGTTTTAAAAAAATTATGAGTAAAACCGAAAATGGAACCGAACCGAATTTAAATTCGGTTAAATCGAACCGAAAACCGAATTTGAATCTAGTTTGATTTTCGAGTTGACCGAAAAACTCGAATTACATAATTTATATATATTTTTTTTCATTTAATTATATAGTTTTCAAGCAAAAGAAATTTCAAGCTTAAAAAATGTTATACTACAAAAGGGTTTTTAATGGTTTTTGTATGTATATAAATACCTATATTTAAGTGAATTCGGTTTTCGATTCGGTTCGATTTACATTTTATCAAAGCTATATAAAAAATAATAAATAAATAAAATAAAAAAGACCGAATACTCAATTCGGTTCGATTTTATTCGGCTCGATTCAGTTTCGGTGAATATAATTAAAACTGGGCTTATGAACCTCGCTTATGAAGTAGCCCATTACGGTGAATATATTTAAAAGTTAAAACTGGGCTTATGAAGTAGCCCCCATTATACGTGAATATATTTAAAACTGGGCTTATGAACTAGCCCATTAAAAATTCGTTCAAGAAAAGGAAACTAGCCGAAACGCCTCTCTAGTCTCTAGTAAAAATACAGGAACATAAAAAACACAATGAATATCGATCAGTTTTACGAATTTTTAAAATTTGGTTTCAGCCTTGGTGGGCAAGCGCAAGAAATCTAATCCACCATCATCGTCCATGCTTACGAATCAAGTAAGAAAATTAATTGTCGATAAATAGTGATGAATAGTAAAAAGTATCCTACGTTTTTTTTTTTTTTTTCTTTTTTTCTTTTTTTTTCGATTATAAACACGGTGTTAGATAATCAAAACCCAATAACTATGTTTTACAATAGTTAAGTATTTAGACATTACACATTTAAGCACATGAAACTAACGTCCCTAGGCCCACAATCATGCTTCGGCCAACTTACAAAATAATACGTTAATAAGTTTATTTGGTCATTGTTTCAGGTCGAGGACGATGACACAAGTGCTAAAAAACTAGGAGTATCAGCTAAAAGCAGGATTAACCGTCTTACCGTGCACTACAAATTGAATAATGAGTTGCCTTCTAGCTGGGAATAGTATGTTTGGCGCCTTTATATTCATAATATTCAAACTTTATAAAACAAAATAATATGAGCTAGCTTTTAAACCTCAGTTTTTGTTTACCGTTTTCTTCCAACAACCACGAAACTGGCCTTACAATTAATCTGTCCAAGCCTCCTACACTACCCAAAAAGAAGCTCAAAAGGAAAACCAGTAAGCATTATGCATTAGTTAATGAACGATAATAACAAGTCATCAATTAGTTAATGAACGATAATGTGGATATGTGTGTGTAATCGTCCACGCATGTGTTAACACATGGATGGTAACTTGGTAAGTTTTCTTTCAGGGAGTTCCCCTAAAATCAACGGCAATCAGTTGAATGAAGAGGAGCATAAAGTCTTGATGAAGTTTAAAACGATCGATGAAGCAATTGTATGTATCATTTATATATGTCCCTCTTTTTCTTTTCTCATATATATACACCTACATCCACGATTCTCCACAGACATATGCATGTTTGTGGCGCATACATATTTCATAATATATTTAATCTGTGTGGCAGGAACTATAGGTGATGTTGAATATATAATCATAAAAGAAACATATAAACGCAGCGGAAAACATCACCAACAAGGATCCATATAGCCATATGATCAATCAAATAATAAACAACAATATGTTATACCTTTGTAGCGTAATCGGTTGAATCGTATGGAAACCGTCACCAACGTACATGAATCACCAATGAAACCAAGTAATCAAAGGAGATCACCTCTATGTTATGTCCACACTACACGTCCTTGATCACCAATTGATGCTAGTCGTAACATATAACCCGTTTCTTGTGTACACCTACCATAGAATGAACCAAGAAATGATCAACTAACAAACCCACCCTTTTAGGGGGAGGGTTGCCACGTTTTTCAAGAGAGGGAGAGAAGGAATAGGAGTGATTTTATGGTATTTCAATTATGTGTATCAATCCCATTAAAGACTAAATCAATTTAGTCTTATGATTTACAAGTCACACATAAGTCCCTCAAAAGATCACATATTCCCCTCTTGAACCCCTTATGGCCAGCCATGATAGGGATCACAATAGGCTTGCCCATTGTTGGCCCCGTCCTAAAACACTAAGTCTAACTTCGTGTTTAATGGCCCGTTATTGATCCTGAGTTACGTAGTCGTTTATATATTGTAAATACGATATATACAATCTATAAAATGGTGTCTTTGTGTATAAGTGTGTGACCCCATAGGCTCACATATGTCTAGCCATATAATTATTTATTGCGACGTCATAATAATCAAGTAATTATACAAGCAAAGGTTAGCGTCTAACAACACGCCAATTCCCCTAGAAATATGTGAGGGAAGTTTCTTAAACGTCTCATTTAAATGGTTTATATGTCATTCATCCTTTTGTTATAGATACTATGTTGAACACTAGACATGGATCAAAGTCATTCTAATTGTTCAAATATTATGTTTCTCGATCTAGATATTGAACAAGATTACCAAGTGAATTAAGATTCATTTTAATCTCATTTGGGTACGGCCATACAAACATCCATTCAATTCATCGAGGGGCCCAATAGTATCTAAGTCCATGACATGTGGAGGAACAAATTCTATTTTGACTGCACGTGTCATTCATGTGTATCAAATCACTCCTGAAAATGGTTTTTATAACTACCTTATTCAGGACAGCGTTTAACCATATCAAAGAATGAAATTCCACACATGCAAGACCTACTTGCATCTCAAGTCTGAGGATAAGAGACATAACCATTTGCGAGATTCATTATTGACGCCGATCCATGCAGTGAATACTCGTAGGTTGGGTCAGTCCAATGTTCATCACAATGAACAACATATGAGTTTGGTAAATAAATCACAAACACGCTCACATTTGCCTTAATTTGATGATACTCCCGTATCGTCAACTGGCAATGGACAATTCTAGAATAAATAAATTATTCGTGGATTAAACATGCAAATATAGAACACAGTAGTATAAATGAAGACGATTATACCCGGTATATCAATTCATTATGTAATACGACTGCTTACAGTTCCATTATCCAAATACTAAAAACAGATATGCACAAGACTACATATAGATCGGGATCCGATGTTTCCACCATGATCAATTTTGTTGTACAAGACAACAAGTAGTCATCTGAGTAAACTTTGAGAATACTTGTTTCAAAATTCAAAAATGTTTCAAATGATGATTGTCCTTTTGTATGTGTGCATTCGAGTACAATACAAGTATTGCAACAATACATTCCATAGTGTGTTTGAAGCTAGCAAAAATCTACTTTAGACAGTCATAATAACAGTTTCCCAAACTGTAAATTATTCTTATTCTTTTAATGTATAATGTATTAATGCTCTCAATCGAGCACATCTAGTTAGAGGTGTCATCATTCATGATGTCATCCTACTACGACTAGGGTTGAGCATCATCTCAGTTATATAAGCATCCATTAATGAAAACATAACAGAGCTCCTCAAATATCCGTAAACGTTTGAACAAATCTTTGGTCCTTTGCAGGTCCATTAGGTTGTTCGTTTAACAATTATCTAATGACTTTCACTTAGATATTTGTTGTTATCAACTCATCTTGCATTCATGCAAATGATATAAATAATCCAATACATAATATGACTTACATAATGAATCCTTCAGTTAAACTTAAGGTTTCCATTCATGCATTCAATCTCATCATGTAAGATTGATCATTGAGACTCCGCTCAATGACATGTCATATTGTGTTTAGATTATTAACCGCTTATGTTTATTCTAATAAACGCATGCAACAAGGTTGTATGTTTTATTTTCTAAATTTCTTAAGAGGAACTTCATTCCAAGCTAAGGATTAAAGTCTAGCTTAGATGCTACGAGTAAAACACGATGCTACGAGTAAAATCTTTAACCAAAAAAAAAAAAAAAAAAAAGTGTTTGCATTAACCACTAAAAAGACTAAAAGAGTCACGCAATGACTAACCTTGAAAGATATCTCACGTATATATGCTGTTTACTTATCACGTGATGACTATAAGACTAAAAGTACTTGATTTGGGGTTGTAATGGGTGAAATCAAACAAGTATACCTGTATTAAAATTCGATTTGAACCATAATCATTCCGGCTCGATTTTGGTCTAGTAAAAGATTTCACAAACTAAGAACCTAACCAAATAAAACGAGGAACCTAGTAAATGGACACCCCGGTTGATTGACTGATCATCTCTTAGATAATACGAGTAAAAGGAAATGTCATTTCAAAATCAAATCGACTGAAAAAGGTAATTTTTGAGAAAAACTAAATATATCTAATAAAAGTAATTATATATCTATACTACTATATAATGCATCTAATTCCAAACCTAACTCTTAACTAAAATTTAAGATAAGTGGCTCTAATTATTAGATGACATGTGTCATTCTCAACTAACTCCAAGCCTAACTCCTAACCAAAAATTAAGATAAGGAGCTCCAATCATGAGATGACATGTGTCACTTCTCAACTTAAAATTTATCTTTATTTTCAAATTGAAATATCTTTTTATCTATTTATTTTTTTTATAATATAATTTCACCACATTTTTAAAATTTTGTGCTTTTTAATTCAACATCCATTTTGATATATTTTTATGAGTTTTTAGATTTTACATTTTTAGTGGGTTTATTTTTATTAATTCAATTTTTTACCACTTTAACATTTATTTCAATCAATACAATTTTGATTCAACAAAATCATATACTTTTGGGGAGAGTGTTTGACGGCTAAGAGATTGCGAAGGTCTTTCTATATGCGAGAATAATAATATCACGGGAAAGCAACAGGAAACCCTAACAAATAAATACAACTAACATATATAGATTCGACGTATTGTGAAACGAATTCATTAAACGGGTAGAGAATTGTGGGAAAAGTTGGGCTATCAATTCGTTTATTATATTATAATATAACTATATTTATCGCCGCCGCTATGCGCGGATATCCAATTATTATATATATATATATATATATATATATATATATATATATATATATATATATATATATATATATATATATATATATATATATATATATATAGGGGGACTTTCTTACGAGAACCATTTTATCTGCGAGAACTGAAAGAACCACCAAAAACATGTATGCACGCCTTTTAAAATAAAATAAAAATACATGCAAATCATCAATAATCGTAAGCATCTACCTATGTTCTTCAATATCATTATGAACTCATCATCTTTTTTCACAAAAACCTTACCCCACGGCCGCAATATTGTCGTTGCACGTCTTATAAGAACATACATGCACACCTTCAAAGAAAAATTTTGTATTTTCAATTTCTTATCAAATTCTTTAGAACAATTATGTTTTCTTTAAAACATATGTGTTTTTTTTAAAACATATGTGCAAAAATACAATTATTGAAGGCGTGCATGTATGTTTTTGGTGGTTCTCTCAGTTCTCGCAGTTAAAATGGTTCTCGCTTGAAATAAACCATATTCAAATTTAATAGAATCGGTATTTGTAAAAAAATTAAATAACTAAATACATATATAGAAAAGGTCTCTTATCTTTGTCATTGTCTTTAAAAATTACGTAGTACGTTTAACACAATAATTTAATTTAGGGAATGTCTAACCAATGTCATAAAGTCATTGGATAAGATTTGTTTTTTTTGTGATCTTTTATGTGGGCCCCGCCACTTTTTAACATAAAAAATATTTTAGGTTGTCCTTTTACTTTGTCCTTATTGTTTTTTATGTGGGTCCTTGCCCTCTTATCCAATGCCCTTAGGGCATTGGTTAGATATTCCTTTTAATTTATTACTTAAACTTTTTTTTTTTGGGACTTGCTACATAACACCTAGCCTGGAAGGTGTAGCGAGCCCACACAACCAGGTTGGGTCCAGCCCAAAAGGCAATGACACTCTTTTCTTTACGCACACGGGAGGAAACCCTACCTCCCTAGACAAGAGTCGAACTTGAGACCTTCGCTAGGAGGGTAAAACCTCCATACCATTAGACCAGAGACCCATTTTATTACTTAAACTATGAATTAAAAGTCGTCGATTGTGCCCAAAAAGTTTGTTTTTTAGTCCAATAATATGAAGTTTTGTTTGGTCAAAAGACGATAGTTTTATTTTTGTGAATAAAAAGAGATTTACCGGATGGTCACTTGACAACTAATATTAAGAGTCTGTTTGGTTGAAATTTCTTGGGCTAAAACCGATTTACTAGATGTTAGGGTGAGTTACATTGGGGTGTCCCTGTAACATTAGGCCAAACCAATTTACTTGTCGAAAAATGATTTACTGGGTCAACGGTCATTAGCTAAAAGGGCTAAAGTGTAAATAATAACAGAATCCACTTAACACTGGTTAAATAAAAGGACCACGAGTGTTATTCTTTGCAAAGATATGGACTATCCAAGCAACTTTAAATTTTGAGGGACGACAAATGAAATTTTGAGCAAACCACAGGGACCATCCATGTAATTTACTCTTATTCAAATACTTCCAACAGTATTCTTATCTAGTAACGCGTATATATTTGGTTGACCATTTCACTGGCCTCATTGTCCACATATATCCTTGCAAGATCGATCTAGTTTACACGTTCATCATCTCTTTCAACTTCAACTGTTGTGTTTTTTTTCTCAAGATACAATCAAACGTCTCGTTTATATTAAAGGTACTCATCGATCTAACTAAGTTATTACCACTTTTTGGAAACAAAATAATGGTTCAAAAACATATATATAATATGACTATAAGAGTTAATATTTACTTGTTCATGTTACCCATAGTCTTTTACTTAGATGTATGCGGCTTAACCGACGTATTCATGAGTCAAACTATATATTTTGGTCAACCCCAAATGTGCATCTAGTATGATTTGGCGGTGGTTTTATATGACTATGCTAAGATATTTGATATTTGTACTAGGAATTTTGTTTGTATGATTGGAAGTAATTGACTGGGTTACTAGGAACTTATAAAATTCCCAATATGTGAGGCAAATTTTACTAATTAGTAATATTTTGTATTTGTGCATGGAAATTGAAATAATATGTGGATTTGCAAGAAGTATAGTATGCTTAAGTTAAATCTTGCATTCTCAAGATTATTCATTTTCGTAAGTACTACTCCCCCGTCGCCCATAATTTTAGGAAATCTCATTAACTACATCTCTACCAATTAAATATTATCTCTACCCACTTAAGTTTATTTTCATAGGTTAAAAGATTAAGAGACATCCCAAAATAACAGGGTGGACACTTAGCGTGGGACGGAAGGAATATTGGTTTTGGGAGTTGTGTGAATCAAAGGCATGTGATCGATCATTGATGTGCTACATTTGTAAATGATCATACTTGTAGCATTCATAATCACTAGTTTTCAGATGCATTATTGTATAGTATGGTGAAAAAAAGTATACAACAGCAGTGGTCAATGTACATAATGCAACATAAGCCTTTTGCATACCCCTGTTCCACACTTTTTCAAACAAAAACATGCTGTTCACATTGTTAGCTACTTACTAGAGTTATAACTATTGTTTGTAACAAATGCTAATTGTGAATAGTGATTAACTTGGTATAAAAAAAAAAAAAAAAAAAAAAAAGCCACTAATGAAACATGTAATGACTTTTTAACAATCGTATTTGATACTTAGCTGTTCATTGTAGATTAAAAAAAAAAAAAAAAAAAAAAAGAAAAAAAAGAAAAAAAAAAGCATTATTCTTAACAAAATATCAACAAACAAATAATTTGAAACTTGAAACAACTAGAACCAAATATTTGCAAGAAGCCTTTATAAAACTGTGAATCTTATCGTTCCTTTTCATTGAGCAATTAAGTGGTTTTTGTTTCTTTACCTCATTGCACGAAATTTCCACACAAACACATCCATCTTGTTTACACTGTCTTTTTCACATATACACTTGTTAACTTGTCTATCTCTTTCAAACAACAGCTTTTGAACCCTACTTACATTAATGGCGTCAACTTCAACTTCATCCATTCAAAAGAGCTTCAAGTATGATGTTTTTTTAAGCTTTAGAGGTGAAGACACTCGTAAGAATTTCGTTGATCATCTTTATAATGCTCTTAAGCAAAAAGGCATTGAAACTTATAAAGATGATGAGAAAATCAGAAAAGGGAAAACCATAAGTGATGAGCTTATCCAAGCCATTGAAAACTCAAAATTTTATATTATTGTTTTCTCCAAGAATTATGCTTCTTCATCTTGGTGCTTAGATGAGCTTGTGAAAATAATGGAATGCCAGAAGATGAGTGAGCATACCGTTTATCCCGTGTTCCTCGATGTTGAGCCCTCGGAAGTCCGCAAGCAAAATGGTGTTGTTGAAGTTGCCTTTGCTCAACATGTAAATGATGAATCTGCTGGGAAATGGAGAGAAGCTCTGAAAAAAGCTGCTGATCTCGCTGGATGGGAATTGAAGAACATTTTTGATGGGTAATTTCTTCCATCATATATAATATTTTTCTGATCTATTTTTGGATTACATTACATCTCAACGGGTCAAATGCGTCGAAAGTCATCAAGGTGTATTTTTAGCTAAAAATGATTTTGATTGGTGTAACATAGTTATATCAATTGTCTTTAACTTTTTTTTTTTATAAAAATCACCCTTTACCCAACCGACCTTGTCTATATGCTATTCTTTCACTATCTATGCTGAAAGCTTTCATCTCTTATTGTATTGTCAACTTCTAACTCACAATTAATCCTTTTTTGAAAGGTCGAAAATGATTTATGATTATATTAGTACGTAAGTCGTTACCTCATTTACGGTTTTATGTGTTATAGATCTGGAATTGATTGTGTATCGGGTTTTTTAACATACAGGCATGAAGCTAAACTTGTTCAAAAGATTGTTGAAGAGATATCATTAGAGTTGCGTTGTATTAATTTGGGTGTTGATGAAAACTTAATAGGCATAAAGACCCGGATAAACGGTGTTGTTTCATCCTTAGAATTAGGTGTTGATGATGTTCGCATGATAGGGATCAAAGGGATGGGAGGTGCGGGCAAGACAACTTTGGCCAGAGCTATATATGAACATTTATCCTATCAGTTCGAAGGTTGTAGCTTTGTTGAAAACGTCAGGGAAAAATCAACACCGTCTATGTCTGGTTTGAATTTATTACAAAAACAAGTACTTTCAGATGTTTTTTTGGATCAAGGCATCAGCGTAAGTGGTGTTCTTAAGGGGAAAAGAATGCTGAAAAATAAGATGTGTGGAAGAAAAGTTCTTATTGTTCTAGATGATGTTGATAAGGTAGAACAACTTCTGGCGTTAGCTGGTGACTGTAGTTGGTTTAAGCAGGGAAGTAGAATTATTATAACAACTAGGGATGCCCAGGTACTAATAGCACACCAAGTGAACTTGATTCGTGATGTACATTTGTTAGACGATGAGGAAGCAATGCGGCTCTTTAGTAGGCATGCATTTGGGAGAGAGATTCCAATTGAAGGGTATAAAGAGCTATCAGAACAAGTTGTACATTACGCTGCTGGTCTTCCCTTAACAATCAAAGTTTTGGGATCTTTTCTATGTGGCAAAGATGATCTTGAATGGAACGATGCGTTAGAAAGACTAGAAACAATTCCACTGAATGAAACTATGAAAGTTTTGGAGTTAAGCTACATCGATCTAGAGGAGGATTACAAGGAAATATTCCTAGATGTTGCATGCATACTTAAAGGTTGGCAGAAAGACGAGGCAATCAGAGCGCTTGAAAGCTGTGGATTTCGTGCTCGGATTGGTTTAAGGGTTCTTGAATTGAAATCTCTTATAACTATTTCTTCTAAATATGGTCGGCTGGTCTTGAGCATGCATGACCATATAGAAGAAATGGGCAAGAATATTGTCCGTCGACCGAACCCCAATAACCCGGAAAGGCATAGCCGGTTATGGATTAAGGAGGAAATTGTAGATATATTGGCTAATAACAAGGTAAGTACCAACTTCGGATACTTTGCTTTTCTAAAAGTAGAATTAGTCATGGTACAAAAACAAAATTTTGATAACAAGCACCTAGTCAAATACAGTGTAGTGCTAAAGATTAATGGGCTATGTAACCTTCCATCTAATCAATCATGTGCATAAATTTACGTTATAAGCTTGTTTTGTTAAAACACATTAAACATTATTATTATTATCATCATCAACAATGATGCAGAAATGTAAAGTGATTAAAAACGACAATAATGGTTTTGACTAATAACGTATAAAAACAAGAAAGAATTCAAAATTTGAAAAAACATTGGTTGTGTAGTGAGGGGTGGTAAATTGGTAAATAATCCTTCCTAGAACCACTCTCTGTTCTCTTTGTGTGGTCTCTTTTTGAGAGTCTTTGACCACAACAAACACAAAAATTTTAAATTTTAATAAAATATAAATACAGATAAACCAAATTATTCTCTTTTCTGTATTTCAAACAACAACAACATCATCATTTCATTTCAACACCATCACCCAAAAATCCCCAAATTTAACCAAAACCCTAACATGTGAATATCAAATTTAACCAATTCCTCTAATTTAATAGAAGAAAACAAAAAATCCCCAAATTTAACGAAAACCCTAACCTTTGAATATCAAATTTAACCAATTCCTCTAATTTAATGCTAGAAAAAACAAAAACCCCCAAATTTTATAAAAATTAGAAATTAACCCTAACCTAAACACTTCATTTGAATTGGAGAAATTAACTTGACATTTTGTTTTGTAATGAAACAAATCTCATCATGATCTCTACTGCTATTTGAATTACCTACAGGGTACCCAAGCAACACAATGTATAACACTGGTTGCATATCCAGATGAATTCAATTATGAAATTTTAAAGAAGGGTCTCGCAAACATGAAGGAACTTAGATTTCTTCGATTGTATACAGAAGAATATGTATATGAAGATAAAGTTAGGAAGTGGAAGTTTGATGAAGATAGTCTACACCTTCCAAATGCCTTACGATTTCTGAGTTGGGATAATTATCCTTTTTCAAGTTTACCAAAAACATTTCAACCAAATAATCTTGTTGGACTTGAAATGAGTTTCAGCTGTATCGATCAACTTTGGAAAGATGGAGAAGAAAAGGTACGTAGAATAATTATTAATTGGTAGTTTATCTTTCCCTCTTTTGGTAGTCATTACACCAATTACTAACATATTTCTTTCCTTTTTTTGTTGCTTATTTATGACAGCCTCTTTTAAAGCTCAGGTTCCTAAAGTTCAGATATTCAGATTATTTGAGGACCCTTGACCTTAGTGTGGCTCCGAATCTTGAGACACTAATTCTTGAAGAGTGTGAAGATTTGGTAGAAGTTCATTTCCAGGTTACTCCAAATCTAAAGGAGTTAACTATCTATTATTGTAATAGATTGGAAAAATTACACATGCCTGCTGAAAGTCCAAATCTAAAGGAGTTACGTATCAATTTTTGTTATAGCTTGGAAAAATTACACATGCCTGCACTTAGTCCAAAACTCACATATCTCGACCTCAGTTATTGTGGGAGGTTTAACTCCTTTGAGTTTGACAAAGAGCATGATTCACTTGAGGTTGTTTCTTTATCTGAGTTACATCTGATTGCATATGATACAGGTATATGTGATCCCGGCAATACTTGGCCAGAGTTTAGGTTTTCCTGTTATTATAAAGAAGACCCGGCTTCATCTTTTGGAAATCTTGAGAGGCTTATTTCTCTAGGTTTCGGTGCTCGCATAAACGTCGATTCTTTCTCAGATATTATATGTGGTTTACAATGTTTAAGAAAGCTTACACTTGAAGGTCGTATTCCTGAAGCACCCAAGAACCTTGCCCGGTTAGATTGTCTAGAGGAGCTAAGTTTGGGAGATACAGATATTAAAACTCTTCCAGATAGTATTTTTATGTTGAAACATCTGAAATCTCTCGAACTTGAGTCATGTTTGCTTCTTGAGAAGTTACCTGAGGATATTGGAAGATTGGAATGTTTTGAAAGTCTAATCCTATCCGAGTGTACACTTCTACAAGATCTTTCAGATAGTATTTGTATGTTGAAACATCTGAAATCTCTCGAAATCAAGTCTTGTAGTCTTCTTGAGAAGTTACCTGAGGATATTGGAAGATTGGAATGTTTAGAAAGTCTAATCCTATCCAAGTGTACACTTCTACAAGATCTTCCAGATAGTATTTGTGAAATGAAACGTCTGAAATCTTTAGAACTTACTCGTTGTATTCAAGTTGAGAAATTACCTGAAGAAATTGGGCGTTTAAAATGTTTGAAAGATTTAAATATAGAATGTACAAGCATAAGTCATCTTCCGCAGAGCATACATGGGTTAATAGGTCTGCGTATTGTTGGGGACAGAGGGCTTCTCAAGTCAATTGGTTCGTGTCTTTTTAAGATACGAAGAACCTCTGATTATGAGGACGAGATGTTTTGCTACATCCATGAATAATACAGGCCCATAGGAGTGAACACATACATAAGTACTCTTACAGGTACTTCCTCTATTTTTTGTACTACTCTTATTACTTTATTTTGAGTTCTGAAATTGATATGCCAGTGCTTGATGTTTCTGCATTTGAACCATTTACATGCTACATACTTACGTAGTCTATGTGCATTGACAGTGCTCAAGAAATCGTAACTCGGAAAATTTATTTATAATTTTTCTTTCAGTTAGATCTTGTTAAAGTTCACTCCTTAACATTCAACAATTAATTTGTATAACTTGAAATATATGTATGTTCTGAATTTGTATAACATGCTTTTTTTTATTCACGTAGGCGCTGCATTTCCTCACTTCACTGGACTGAAGATTCAAGTTCACTTTACTCAATGTAGTTCAATCATTATTAACATCTTGAAACATTTGTCAAATATTGGGTGCGTAATTGTCTTCATTTTGGGACTTCATCTCTTCTTCACTGTCGTATCATCTTTACTGGTCAAGTCCCGTGGTGTCAAGATATGAAGTGGATATCCAAGTCTCAGGTTACATAAATAAGAAAACTGTAATATCTTCTTTTTCAATAGATTTAAAGGATAATTGGTCATTATATAGGATACTTGTATCAACATCAATGTACTCCATTTCCAATGTATGATTTTTTTATATGAGACGTTTAATAGTAGCATTGTTTCAATTAACTTTAAAAACTATATTTTAATAAATCGTTCCAAACTAAAGTTAGATGATAAGATAAGTTGATTTTAGCAGGTACTAATTTCTGTCTTTCTCCCTTCTCTACTAATCATCTTATGTTCGTTGGATAAACCTTGCAATTATTTCCATGTAGGATGTTCAACATTTTATTTTTAAAAGGTCATCAATTTATGGTTCACTAAGAGGATTGACCTTGTATGCAGGTGGCGCACCAGTTGTTCTTTTTGTAATAGCTTCTGGTCATATTGATGTTACTTTTGCTAAGAAGGATAGAAAGATTCATTCTATTTCATGGGTCTTACTGTCTGAGTGTCCGGGCCAAGCTGGAGGTAAATTTTTCTCAGTCAATGAAAAAACACACATCTAACTTAGACTAGAAACTATCATACATTAGTTCGTCTTGGTTTTTTTCTTTTTTCGTTTGTACTGTATTTTGGTTTTATTTGTTCACGGTTTACACAATAACATGACATACTGAAACTGAAGGTTAATCTCCGCCCTCAATAGTTTGGTTTCAGCTAGCCGTTTAAAATCAAAGTACAAGGAGATATATGTCCAAGGAATCAAGTCTGTAATACTAGTTATATTAAAATAATGAGACTTGATATGATATTATAAATAAATTTAAGAAAAGTTTTTATTTGCACTAATATCTTCTACAATGGGTTGAAATTTTTAGAAAGTTGACTTTTGAGTCAAACTATTGAAGAACATATATATAAAAAGTGTTTACTGGTACTGAGAAAAGCTGTTAAACATGTTTCAGGAATACGACGTTACTTCAACGGCAATCGTTTGCGAATAGCCATTTTCTGACATAATTTGAAGCCGGGAACAACATAAGAAGCTAACATATAAATCCACATTACTTCTTGTTCCATTTAGCACTAAGGGTAAAAATGGTGTAAAGATACAAGTAAAATGGTGGGGTTTGACTGGCTTTTATGGAATTTATTGAACGTTTTTCAGTACTAACAAAATATCGGAACATGATTTTGAAGCTTGTAACATTCAAGGTCTCAGTTAATAAGTATATGCATGATGTTCAGCTTACATAGTTGACTTCTTCAGAAAGTCAAACTAGTATCTTGATGAAAATACTTTGTACTTTCATTTTCACAACATTATAGCCAATGAACATTCAAGGTTTAATTACCAGTAGTAATACTTTCAGAACCAATGAACAAGAAACGTTATAGCCAAAATGTTCAATAACTTGTTATTCCTGTCAATCGTCAATATTTTACATATGAAATTATCAATCTCAGATATGTGGTTAACTTTTATATGAATGGAAGGTAGCTTTCGCCTGATTGCAGATTGTAAATTATCAATGAATTCGAAGTAGATTATCAGTTACATGTGTTTCTGAGTTTCAGAGGTGACCAGAAAAGCATTCAATAGTTTGACTTTTCTTATTATGCATTATTATATCGTAACCAATTGATCAACCTCAGATGTTGGCTATTCATGTAAGGCTACATTTTGCATGTTGAAAGGTGTTTGATTTTAAATAATTTCAATTCATGGAGTTTAGCTAACAGAGTTGACTTTTTTTGAAGAGTCAAACTCTGTTCTTGATGAAAAAGGAAGGATTATTTTGATATGATTTTTGATATTATCATGTTAAAAATAAATACATCAGTGTTTCACAAGTGATTATATTATCATTAACTAGTTTAAATTGCTATGGAATCTTTAAGCATGATATATGTTGACTTTTGAGTCAAACCATTGACTTTTAACAACTTACACTGCTTTTGTTTGGAACAATAGTTAACAAGAAAAACAAAGCCAGAAGTAAGTCCTATCCCACATCACCTGATGAAGACAAACTAATGGGAAGAAGATCTTATAAAAACCGGTTCACTTTTTAAGCCAACAAGTGACGATACGTTTTTGCTTGTTATGCTTAATTTTACTAAATTTAAACAAATGATCTATGTGCAGAATGAGGGATACGTTTAAAATTAGAAATTGATTCATAACCTATCAATTGTCCTTATAGATGAGTTATGGGAAAGGGTTATTCGAAGCATATTCATGTCTCTGTCTTTTAGGCTTGTCTATGACAAATTTGTTCGGACATTATGTGTATATAGCATTACTTAAATTCGGACATGGCAATCTAGACCCACAAGGATCTAGATTGGTTTATATGAAACCGTAATACTTGTACAAGTTATCTCTTTTTCATTATAACCCTTCCAAATCATTTTGGGTCTAGATTGCCACTTTTACGTTAAATAAATTGCTTCGAAACTTAGCGAACTCGGATCCGTGTGTTAATTGATGTGCACCTTGAGTTATATATGTTTGCATATATAAGTAAGATAATATAAGATATGATAATTTTCCTAATAAAAAATATTACTAGAAAGGGTGACAACTTAAATAGAGCAGAGTTTCGACCTAGCTAGTAGCTAGCTTCAAACTTCAAGTATCGAAAGCGTTAGGGCGTATGCATGACTTGTTTACATTGATGTAATGATGTTGAAGAATGGTGTTAAGTATTGTAGATGTAATGAAAAGTTAATTGGGAATTGGATGCGAATAGATTTAATGTACAAAACAAGATAGAATATGAATAGGATATATATTTTGTTTGAGATCCTTGGTGTTATCGTTGTGGTTTCATAGCAAAAACAAAGAACAATAAGCCAAGTCCCACATCGCCCCTTTCATCAATTTACGTAGTAAAAATTTCGACTTAAACTATTATAGCTAGTTTTTTTATCTTTAATAATCACTCCTCCATAAACAAGTTTTTGAGTTTATATTCCCGACGCTCTTGTTCATAATTATCATTATAAATTTTAATTTTTTGTTGTTAATTTAATGTAATTCATCCAGTTAGAAAATTAAGGTGCATGGATATTAAATTTGTTTGATCTAACTTAGTATGACTTGTAGGAAAAAGCCATGAGTGACTACCATGGCCTTATATCAACTTGTCCAAAATGAAATCAAATTCTAGAATTACCATATATCGTTTTACATTAGTTTCCGATTGCAATAGTTTCAAAAACAACTTTTAAAAACCTATAGATCAGTACACAGGGACACTATATATGTCTCTATGTATTGACATCTTTGACATTTCAATATAAACATATGAACTATCGTTACATCGTCCAACAAGTTGCACCAATACAAGCAATCACTCACATATACACAAAACATTAAATGGTAGACTGATGCCTTATATCCAAGTGATTTAACCCAAATACTACTGCTATGACAATGAGTAACTGCATTTCGTCTTTTACACAAGAAAAAATGATTAGAATGCAGACTCATATTACAGGTCACATGTCTAATTTATCTAAGAGGAATGCTAGACTCACAAAAAAATATCTACGAAAGCATCCACAAAATGAGTTGTCAAGGTGTGATTGGATTAATCAAAGAGAAGAAAGAGAAACTATAACAAAATAAACCAATCACACTCTGACAACTCATTTTGTGGATGTCTTTTTGTGGATATAGCATTCCTCTTTATCTAATGATTGGCACAAAGAAAATGACCCGAACACTTACATCGATCTTTTAGATTTTAGAAAACGAAGATTAAAGAAATGAAAAGCTCATGTAATTGGTTTTTGGCTTTTTTGCATAACAAAAAGAAGAAACAAAAATTAATGTTTGTCCCACATGCATAGCCCAATCCATCAAAGTTTCATACTCTAACGTCACCATGCCCCCTTTATTTATAGCAAGTTTCCCCATGTGAACTTTGGGCCCTGGATCTTTTGTTTCTTCTTTTTGTTATACCGATCGATTGCATGTATGCCCTTACTCTACGTAGTACAATAGAACATTGGTAATTAATTTTGTTGTAAATGTAATTGCCTGTTGGTGATAGACGAGATTAAAATTACTACTATTTGTTTAAGTAATGTGAGTAAACAGTTAAAAAAAAATGACTAAAGCTTTGAGCAAAGACTTAAAGACTTTTTGCATTCAATGCATTTAATGCAAAATGCATTTAATGACTAAAGCTTTGAGCAAAGACTTGAGGTTCACTAAGTCTTTGAAGAAAAGCTTTTGAAGCAATGCAAAAAACCTCGTAAAATGACTTTTTGAAATAGTAAAAAGCTTTTAAAAGTTTTACCCATTGTGGATGCTCTTAGTATTTAATTCGATTGATCATATACATAGTACAATAGAACTATTATAAATGATTTTACAAACATATTTAAATGTACGTATAAAATGTTTATAACCTATGTAAGTCAACGTATGTTTTGTTGTATGGTATGAGAAAATGCTTTTTACAATTTACTTTATAAAATTTGCTTTTGTTTGGAACAGTAGTTAACAAGAAAAACAAAGCCAAAAATAAGTCTTATCCCACATCACCTAGTGGAGAACAAAACCGATGAGAAGATCCTATAAAAGCCAGTTAGAAATGAGAATGGTTTTAGCCAACAATGTTACATATCGTTTTTGCTTTTTATGCTTGTTTTTGCTTTTTATGCTTTTTATGCCTTAATTAGAAATGAGTACGGTTTTAGCTCAACATCTATACAACAAAATGGCTTCTAGAAGAGGTTCAAGAAAACATCTATAAACACAAACCACAAGTATACATTCCATAGACTCCTCGAAACCAAGTTTACTAACAAAATGAGGAACATGGCAAGCAAAGCGAAGGTACATAAGTAAGAAAAATATCTAATGGTTCCCAAAGAGCATGCTGCCTTACCCACTGCCACGGAGACATATGACGGAACCTACAGTGGTGACTGAAATGTGTTTTCGAACACTGTTATGATGGGATTGAATGGTAAATGGTGTGTGTATAGTAAATCGGCTGTGATGCGTATGACTTGTCTAAGATAAATAATAGCACTATTTGATAACGGCATTCCAAAGACTCGTTTTTATTGTGTGTAAGTTTGTGGTAAAGATATTTCAAATCTGGCTCAACGTAGGGGTTCTATAGGGCCAACAAACTTGTCTAAGAAAAGGTCAAAGTACTTATTGTAGTAACTAAAGAAGCTATTAATTATGGATTGCAACAATCAAGAAAAACCCATAACCCATGGATACTCGGCCGTGATGGATGGGTAACCCCGTCAATTTTTATCCGCGGATGGGTCGTGGGTGAAAAATGAACCCACAACGGGTGGTGACTGGGTGACAGTTAATGTATAAATATTTACTAATATGTCGTAACTTATGCATCTTCTAATCAAGTTTGATTTTCAAAACATTCGGAAACATTTGTGCAAATGTTACGTTTCACAAACCCACAGGCATGGGCATTTGAAAAAAATTGTATTTGCAGATGGGCGGTGGGCGGGTAACGGACAAAGATTTACCCATTGCCACGGGTGCCACCCTTACTTTTAATACACAGTTCAACATACAAAGATTTACCCCTTTCACGTTTTAACCGTCTTAGATAAAGATGCCTCCCAACTAGTTTCGGTTTACATGTTTAGTTTGATAAAGTAAGTTTCGGATGGCATGGAAAGACAACTTAAATGTAATTTATAATGACGTTAAAGAAACAATTAGAATATTGAATTCACTTGAATCTGATTAGTACACTTCCAACATTAGAACTCCTGTTGAAATTAGAGAAAACAATGTTTAGCAAACCATATAAAAAAGTGACTATCTGCATTTTCTTAGAAACCACAAACGCACTTTTGAAAAAGATACTTAAGAAACGCAATTTTGCAAACACATAATCTGTTACTAAACACAAATACACAACACGTACAAACCTCAAAAACACAACTCGAAATGAATATTTAGCGAACCATTTGAAAAAGTGATTATTTGCGTTTCCTAAGAACCAAAAGCACATATGAAAAAGTACATCAGAAACACACAATTTTGCATACACATAATCTCTTACTAAACACAAATACACATATAGAAACCTCAAAAACATACCAAACAAAACCTTACTAAAAAAAAAAAAAAAAGAAAAAAGACCATTACTCTTGCCATAATGGATTTTGCATTTTCTTTATATTTACGTTTGTTACAATAAATAAAGCCAACTACCCTTAGTCCTCTATGACCCAAAAGTCTTTATTATACAGTATCTGCGTTTGTTTGTCCAAAGGGAATCTTATCTTTCTTTTTCATTGACCAATAATTCAGTGACTTTTCTTTTTCCACGAAATTTCCACACAAACTCATCTTTTCTAGCTTAAACTTAAGCACTGTCCTTTTCACATATACACTTGTTTATTGTCCATCTCTTCTTACAAACAATAGCTTGAACAATGGCTTCTTCTTCAACATCATCCGTTCAAAAGAGCTTCAAGTATGATGTCTTTTTAAGCTTTAGAGGCGAGGACACTCGTAACACCTTTGTTGGCCATCTTTATAGAGCTCTTGAGCAAAATGGTATTCAAACTTACAAAGATGATGAAAAAATTGAAAAAGGGGAAACGATCGACACCCAGCTCATGGAATCCATTGAAGACTCAAGATTCTTCATCATTGTGTTCTCTAAGGACTATGCTGGTTCATCTTGGTGCTTAGATGAACTTGTCAAGATTATGGAGTGCCGGAAGGCGAGTGACCAAACTGCTTACCCACTCTTTTATGACGTGGAGCCTAAGGAAATCCGCAAGCAAAGTGGGGCAGTTGAAAAAGCTTTTGAAAAACATGAAAATAAAGCGGCTGCTGGGAAATGGAGACAGGCTTTAAAAGAAGCAGCCGATCTGGCTGGCTGGGAGTTGAAGAAGACTGCTAACGGGTAATTGCTGATTTATATCTCTCGTATGTTTAGTTATTTGAGTCTTGTTGAATGGATCTCATGTTATATAGTCGAGTTTTAACTCAAACATGAAATGTGATTATTTGAAATCAATCATTTGTGTGGGAATTAAGCAAGCTAATGAAATCTCCTTTAATGTTTATAGGGATGAATCTAAACTGATACAAATAGTGGTTGATGATATTTTCAAAAATATATGTTTATTCGGTTCGAGTTTTGACGAAAAGTTAGTAGGAATGGAGATGCGAATAAACGAGGTTCTTTCATCTTTAGAAATGGGTACTGAAGATGTTCGCATGATTGGAATTAAGGGGATGGGAGGAGGTGGAAAAACAACTTTGGCCACAGCTATTTTTAATCAAATATCAAACCAATTCGAAGGTAGAAGCTTTGTTGAAAATGTAAGGGAAGTTTCAAAAACCTCTTTCTCCGGTTTAAAGGATCTGCAGAAACAGATCCTCACAGATGTTTTCAGCAGTCAAAACATCACTGTTAGTAGTGTTACCGCCGGTAAAAACATGATGGTACAGATGATGCGTCGTAAAAAGGTTCTTGTTGTTTTAGATGATGTGAATGATACAAAGCAGCTAGAGGCGTTAGCTGGTGCATCTAATTGGTTTAAGCCGGGAAGCAGAATTATCGTTACCACACGAGATGAGCAAGTGCTATTAGCCCAGCGGGTGAACTTTAATCATAACTTCATTCATGAAGTCAATCTGTTATCGGCCAAGGAATCAATTTCCCTCTTCAGTAGGCATGCATTTGGAAGAGAGATTCCGGATGAAGGATATGAACATCTATCAAGAAAAGTTGTAGAATATGCTGCTGGTCTTCCTTTAACGATCAAAGTTTTGGGTTCGTTTCTTTGTGATCAGAAGGAGCCTAAATGGAATAATGCTTTGGAAAGACTAAAAACAATTCCGTTGAATGAAACTATGATGATTTTGGAATTAAGCTATAACAGTCTAGAGGATGATTACAAGGACATATTCTTAGATGTTGCTTGCTTACTCAAGGGTTGGTACAAAACAGACGCGATTAGAGCTCTTGAAAGCTGTGGTTTTTATGCTGAAGTTGGCTTAAGAGTTCTTGAGCAGAGATCCCTTATAAATATATCTGAAGATGAGAAGTTGGGGATGCATGACCATATTGAAGAAATGGGCAAGAATATTGTTCGTCGTGTGATCCCCAATAAACCTGAAAGGCATAGCCGGTTATGGATTGCGAAGGAAATTGAAGATGTATTGGCTAATGGCTCGGTAAGTATCAAGTTATTTGGGTTGTTAAACTAAAAAGTCAGCATCCTTTACTAAAAGTTCAATTTAGTTATTGTACAAAAATAAAATTTTGTTTTATTATGCACACAAAATAGCTTCCATGATAACAAGCCGTTTAACACCGGTAGTCAAATACACTTGTTCTTTTTATTAATAATCATAAAACCAATCCACCATTCCACCATCACCCAACTGCCACCAAGTCACCACCCTCATAAACACAACCACGTATCAACCACTAGCTTCTACTTTTTTTCTATGATAACAAGCCATTTATAAAATAAATGGGTGTTATCTTTCAATTTAAACAAAACCCAAAAATCCCAAAATCTCAAACCATTTAACCAATTCTTCAAATTTAATAATAAAAACAAAAAGATCTATCAACTACCACCTTCAATTTAAGCGAAACACAAAAATTCCCAAATTTTTTTGAAAACTGTAACCTTAGAATATCAAATTTGGCCAATTTCTCTAATTTAATAGAAAAAAACAAAAAATACCCAAATTTTATAAAAACAAAAATACCCAAATTTTCTACACAGGGAGGCCACTGCACTTATTAATGACTAGGGATAATTTACAATCTTGACAAACCACAAAGACGATGTATGCATTTCACTCTATTTTATTACTCCTTTCATTCCAAAACAATTGTCCTATTTTGATTTTTTGAATTTTTTTTTTCTAATTTTGTCATTAAGTATTTTTGTTTGTGTTATATCACTGCACTTATTAATGACTAGGGATAATTTACAATCTTGACAAACCACAAAGACGATGTATGCATTTCACTCTATTTTATTACTCCTTCCATTCCAAAACAATTGTCCTATTTTGATTTTTTGAATTTTTTTTTTCTAATTTTGTCATTAAGTATTTTTGTTTGTGTTATATAATAATTGATGAAAATTATTCTAATAAAATAAATTTAAAATCTAATCCATTTATATATTTTGTATGAAATATTATATAAACAAAAAAATATTAAAATAATTCAAAAAGTTAAAATAAGACAATTATTTTGATATAAAAAAAATGTATACAGAAAATTATACTAATAAAATATACACTTTTTCTCACTTCTATCTTCATTCTTATCTGACAATGATAACCCCACCAACAATGATCAAACCCATCCACCATCCCACCGTCACCCAACCACCACCCCTAAAAACCACGACCACCTATCAACCACCACCTTCCGTCACTCCCCTCTTTCCAATTTTTTAATTCACACTCATATAACACAAACCATTCATCCAATTCCTCTAATTTAATTGAAAAAAAACAAAAATCCCCAAATTTTATAAAAATTAGAAATTAACCCTAACCTAAACATTTCATTTCAATTCCAGAAATTAACTTCACATTTTGTTTTGTAATGTAACAAATACTGCTGTTTGAATTACCTACAGGGTACCCAAGCAACACAATGTATAATACTGAATGCATTTGGATTGAATTTTGAAGTTTTAATGAACGGTCTCGCAAACATGAAGGAACTTAGATTTCTTCATGTGAGTGAATCTGGATTGAATTTCAATTTTAGCAAGTGGAAGTATGATGAAGATAGTGTACACCTTCCAAATGCCTTACGATTTCTGTACTGGTATCGTTATCCTTTTTCAAGTTTACCAAAAACATTTCAACCAAATAATCTTGTTGGACTTGAAATGCATCAAGGCGATATGGTTAAACTTTGGAAAGATGGAGAAGAAAAGGTAGAATAATTAATGGTTGATTATTTAATTGGTAGTTTTATCTTTTGTTAATCATTACACCAATTAACATTTTATCTTTCCCTCTTTTGTTAGTCATTACACCAATTTTATCTTTCCCTCTTTAATTTGTTACTCATTACACCAATTGCTAACATTTATCTTTCCATTTTTAATTTGTTGCTTTTGACAGCCTTTTTTAAAGCTCAGGTTCCTAAAGTTCACCGATTCATGGAATTTGAGGACCCTTGACCTTAGTGTGGCTCCGAATCTTGAGACACTAATTCTTGAAGATTGTTATTATTTGGTAGAAGTTCATTTCCAGGTTACTCCAAATCTAAAGGAGTTACGTATCTATAATTGTGGTAGATTGGAAAAATTACACATGCCTGCTGAAAGTCCAAAACTCAGATCTCTCTACCTCAGTTGTTTATTGGAGTTGAGGACCCTTCACCTCGGGCTTACTCCAAATCTTGAAAGCTTGGATCTTTATGCTTGTTATGGTTTGGAAGAAATTAATGCTCCTGCAGAATGTCTGAAAAAGCTTCTCCACTTAGACATCAGTTATTGTGGGAGGTTTCATTCCTTTGAGTTTGACAAAAAGCTTGATTCACCTGAGGTTGTTACTTTATCTGAGTTACATCTGATTGCAGATGCAGATGATGCAGATGATACAGATAATGCAGATGATACAGATATATGTGATCCTGGCAATACTTGGCCAGAGTTTCAGTTTTCCTGTTATTATAAACAAGACCCGGCTTCATCTTTTGGAAATCTTGAGAGGCTTATTTCTCTAGGTTTAGGTGCTCGCATAAACGTCGATTCTTTTTCAGATATTATCTGTGGTTTGCAATGTTTAAGAAAGCTTACACTTGAAGGTGGTATTCCAGAAGCGCCCAAGAACCTAGACCGGTTAGATTGTCTAGAGGAGCTAAGTTTGTGGTCTACAGATATTAAAACTCTTCCAGATAGTATTTGTATGTTGAAACATCTGAAATCTCTCGAACTTGAGTCATGTTTGCTTCTTGAGAAGTTACCTGTGGATATTGGAAGATTGGAATGTTTAGAGAGGCTATTCATCATGAGGTGTGCACTTTTACGAGACATTCCGAGCAGCATCTGTGAGATGAAACATCTGAAACATTTACATCTATTCAGTTGTATTCAATTTGAGAAATTACCTGAGGAACTTGGACATTTGAAATGTTTGAAAGAGTTAAACATACAAGGTACATGGATAAGTCATCTTCCACAAAGCATTTTTGGGTTGAAAGGTCTGCGTATTGTTGGGGATAGATGGTTTCTTGAGTCGTGTGGTTTGACACCCAAAACACGAAGAATCTCATATAATCATGATGAAACGTTCTGCCACATATAGCCATATATCACAGGCCAAAAGGAGCCACAAATAAGTATTATAACAGGTACTTTCTCTATTTTTGTTATAATTGTATTACTTAAATCTAAATTTTCATATTTTTATGACAGTCATTAATGTTTTAAACAGTAGTTTACTTGTTTTAAACAGTAGGAAATTGTCGAGTTACCTGTGGATATTGGAAGATTGGAATGTTTAGAAAGTCTAATTTTATCCAAGTGTACACTTCTACAAGATCCTCCACATAGTATTTGTGATATGAAACGTCTGAAATCTTTAGAACTTACTCATTGTATTCAAGCTGAGAAATTACCTGAAGAAATTGGTCGTTTAGAATGTTTGAAAGATTTATATGTAACATGTACAGGCATAAGTCATCTTCCGCAGAGCATACATGGGTTAAAAGGTCTGCGTATTTTCTAGAGGGCTACTCAAGTCAACTGGTTCGTGTCTTTTTAAGATACGAAGAACCTCTGATGAGTACGAGATGTTCTGCTACATCCATGAATAATACAGGCCCATAGGAGTGAACACATACAGAAGTATTCTAACAGGTACTTCCTCTATTTTTTGTACTAATCTTACTTTATTACATGATAAATAGTCTATGTGCATTGACAGTGC
The DNA here is from genome assembly GCA_030686995.1 of Artemisia argyi. NCBI lineage: Eukaryota > Viridiplantae > Streptophyta > Magnoliopsida > Asterales > Asteraceae > Artemisia > Artemisia argyi. The sequence continues at coordinate 230,994,759 of CM060701.1, forward strand.
TCAATAAATCATAACTCGAATAATTTGTTAATAATTTTTATTTCAGTTTGATCTTGTTAAAGTTCACTCCTTAACATTCAACAATTAATTTGTATAACTTGAAATACACGTATGTTCTGAATTTGTTATCCTATGAAAATGTTTTACTGTCAGAACATGCTTTTTTACTCCAAATCTTGAAATGATAAGAGTCTGCGTTTGTCCTGATTTGGTCGAGCTTCAGATTCCTGCATTCAAGTTGCGAAATTGCCTGAGGAAATTGAACGGTTAGAATGTTTAAAAGAATTGGATATCACTGGAACACGCATACGTCATCTTCCAAAGAGTATTTTTAGGGTGAAAGGTCTGCGGATTGTTGGTTCTAGACGGCTTCTTGAGTCATGTGGTTTTACAACCGAGATAAAAACCTATAATCATCAAACATTCTGCTACATATAAAGCCATGAATAGCACAGGCACTAAAAGCAGAAGTTCCCTTTACCGTGGTTGAGTGATGATTTTGAACATCTCCAAAGGCCCAAAGAAGTCACTGCGTTAAGAACTTTTTTAACAGGTACTTTCTCCCTTCTCTATAAATTGTCTTATGTTTGATGAAGATTGCAATTATTTCTGTGTCGGATGTAAATGATGTTCCTCACCTTGTCTGCAGGTGGTGCACCAGTTGTTCTTGTTGTTATTGCTTCTGGTCGTATTGATGTTACTTTTGCTAAGAAGAATAGAATGATTCATTCTATTTCATGGGTCTGATCGTCTGAGTGTCCTGAACAAGCTAGAGGTAAATTTTTCTCAGTCTCAATGAGAAAACACACTTCTAACTTAGACTAGAAACTATCATACATTAGTTCGTCTTGGTTTTTTTCTTTTTTCATTTGTACTGCATTTTGGTTTTATTTGTTCACGGTTTACACAATTACATGACATACTGAAACTGAGGTTAATCTCCGCCCTCAATAGTTTGGTTTCAGCTAGCCGTTTAAAATCAAAGTACAATATATGTCCAAGGAATCAAGTCTGTAATACTAGTTATAAATAAATTTAAGAAAAGTTGACTTTTGAGTCAAACTATTGAAGAACATATATTATAAAGTGTTTACTGGTACTGAGAAAATCTTCTAAACATGTTTCAGGAATACGAAGTTACTTCAATGCCAATCGTTTGCGAATAGCCATTTTCCGACATAATTTGAAGCCGGGAACAACGGAAGAAGCTAACATATAAATCCACATTACTTCTTGTTCCATGTAGTGCTAAGGGTAAAAATGGTGTAAAGAGACAAGTAAAATGGTGGGGTTTGACTGGCTTTTATGGAAGTTACTGAACGTTTTTCAGTACTAACAAATATTGGAACATGATTTTGAAGCTTGTAACATATATCTTACAGAGTTGACTTCTTCAGAAAGTCAAACTAGTATCTTGATGAAAAACAGTAGAATGTTGATACGATTTTGAATATAAAGTTATCATAACCATGATTCAGCTTACAGAGTTGACTTCTTCAGAAAGTCAAACTGCTATCTATAGTAGAATGTTGATACGATTTTGTATATAATCATGGTAGATTGTTCAAGTGATAAACTTATTATAACCATCTTTCAATTTGTATAAATATGTTCTAAATTAGGCTGGATATTGTTTGACATGAAAAAGTTGAGTTTGACTTTTGACAACTATACTGGTGTCAAAGGAATTGATCAGTAGTAACTGGGTGTCTTAAATTTGAAGGGTCAAAATACTTTGAATAATTAAAAATATAAACTATTGGGATTTACATCAAGGTGGTAGGTAAGCGGGCAACAAGCTGCGCCGCCACCCCTTTCTGAATAGCAAACCCTATTCTACTGAAAACATAATCGTGACCCCTCGGGGCCGATATATTGCTGCGAACAATCTTACGAACCCGATCCAAGAAGCGCACAGCTTCAGGGGCTAAGGAACCAAAAGTGTCAAATGCAAAAGGAACAAACACGTGTTGATTCTCGGAGCAGGCTTTATCATGTTTGTCCACTTTCTTCGTCTCAGCCTTCATAACAGCTTGCCCAGCCGTAAACCCATTACCCCGAAGATCCACGAGGGGGGACACACCAGTGAGGTCCACACAAGCATGTTTCCCCCCTGCCCATCCAAAAACCAAAACATCAGCGGGCCGCAGGGAGGACCTCCCCTCAGTAGGGTCTGTAAGGAAATTTACGGGAGCTTCCTTTTTCGCCGAAATCCCCGCCCTCCGAAGGACATCAAACAACACATCCCGCACCAAGTCGTGACGGTACTTAAACCCCGGGAGCTCTTTGCAGTGCACCGCATGTTCCCCAAACTTGTCCAAGGCGACCTTATGACACACAGGACAAGGCTCGTCCACTGGGAACAACGGGATCATTAGACGATATTTAAGGATCGCCCTATATTCGATTGGAGACATGTGCTGCCCTAGCCCCTCAATGGGGATGACGGTAAGGAAATCCTGTGTGTGCGGTTGCTACAGACATTCCATAACAGCCTTCTGTCGCGGGGACAAACCAAAGTCCATTCCCAAATTCTGGGAGATTTTACAGTAGAGGGCACTCGCCAAAGTTTCCTGAGGTTTTGGGGGGGCGGTGTCCTTACTAGTGAAACCGCCGAAATCAAAATCTGGGGAGGGACGCATGCAAATGCCCCAACGCCTGCCCATAATCAGGGTCAAGGCTAGAAACTCCGCTGTTACGCAGGATATGATCCTGCAACTCCCATGATTGAACCCTGGAAGCAACAAAAGCATATGAGGAGACATCTTTCGCTGAAAGAAGCCCCAACCCACCATAGCGAAAAGGAAGGGAGGCAACCCGCCATTGAAGGTCACCAAAAAAGGGCCCCCCACAAGTAACGATATCTTCAACAGCACTCCTTAACCCATTGTCAAACACATCCACTGCCCCATCAGAACAAGAAGGTTGACAAGTGCGTAACCCAAACAACAACTTAGCAACTCCCATACAAGAGCGTAGAAGGATAAGCTCACTTTGAGGGTCCCCAAGAAGGGGAAGGCGCTTCATAAGTTCCACTGCACGCCAGGCCCTTTTAACCGCCAGGGCGCTAATAAATCCCTCATCCCTGCTGACAGCCCCACCAAGAAGCTTCACCCCTTTATCCGGCCTCCCAATCTCCACGGGAAAAAGACCTTGTTGCATCTTTAAGCCATTACAGGAAGGCCAGAAAACCTCGGTTTTCTGGATGTTAAGCTTAAGCCCCAAGACAGGGCCCTCCGTCTGAATAATATTTAAAGCTTTAGCAACCTCAGCTGCGTTACCAATTAAGGTGCCATCATCAAGGTACCAAGCCTGAAAAGGGAGGGAACAACATTCCTGGACCCGCTGAATAAGGGGGTGTAAGGCTAGAGCAAAAAGAAGAGGACCCAGGGGGTCCCCTTGTTGAACACCAGTAGTAGCCCCGAGGCAAACATCTTCGACATATAACCTGGCAGGTTGAGCGTAGAGGAATTGAACCCAAGGGGCAATCGAAGGGCACCGCAGACTAACCTCCCGTAAAAGAGCCGTTCTATCCACGAGGTTGAATGCGTTAGAAAAATCCACCGTAAGCATAGCCATAGCCCCGTCTGAGTGAAAAGAATTAAGGTACCTGTTTGCACTGTGGAGCACAGCCTCTGCCCCATTCGGGATCCCCACCCCGAACTGGAAATCCTCGAGATAGGCAGCCATCTTTTTCTTGACTTTATGCATAGCTACTTTGGAAACCAGCCTCCTCCAAATAGCACCTACAGCGATTGGCCTAATCCCATTATCAGGCTTGAGCAAGGGAGTCAGGGGAGCCGAGGCAACGAACTCGGCGAGGACTTTGGGACAGTTTCCCCCCAACCAAAGGTTTACAACATCCGTAATGGCCGAGGCAAGCCCTGAAGCAGTTGCAGAACCTTCCCCACACATGGCGTCAAGAAGGTGCTGGGCCCGAAGGCCGTCTCTCCCGCAAGAAGTCCCTTTCGGGAAAGATTAGATGTGCCGCAGCACACAATCTTTATCAACCACTAAAGCAGGCTCGGAGAGCAAGACTGACGGTAAAACCGGGGGGGGGGGGGGGGGGGGGAAGTCCGGGTGTTTATCCTTTAAGGCATTTAAAGTGGAGTCATTCATAGGCGCAACACCGGACGAACACAACATTGTGTTTAATACTTTAATTTTCGCAACATTGTGTTTAATACTTTCAGAACTAATGAACAAGACATGTTATAGCCAAAATGTTCAATAACTTGTTATTCCTGTCAATCGTCGATATTTTACACATGAAGTTATCAATCTCAGATATGTGGTTAACTTTTATATGAATGGAAGGTAGCTTTCGCCTGCTTTTTATGCTTAATTTTACTAAATTTCAAGAGAAAATTGCAAAAATTGTCCTTGTGGTTTAGCCAAATTGCACGTTTCGTCCTTACTGTTCATTTATTGCAAAAATTGTACGTTGACCGAACTGTTTCGTGCACTTTTGGTCCTTTGACTTAACTGGTGTTAAATAGACTCCGTTAGCAGTTACACTTTAGCCCCTTTTGGTTAACAACCATTGCAGCACCCATCCTTTAACCTATAACTTAACTTTTTTTCGAATTTTTTGAAAAAAAAAAAAACAAAATCACCTTGGTTTTTTTTTAAACATTTTTTTGGAAATTTTTTTTTAAAAAAAAAATTTCAAAAAAGTATTTGCGGCACACTGAAATTTTATTTTTTGGAAATATTTTTTTTGAAATTTTTTTTTTGGAAATTTTTTTTTTACAAAAAGAATTTTCAAATTTTTTTTCAAAAAAGTATTTGCGGCACATTTAAAATTTTTTTTTTAAAAATTTTTTTTGGAAAATTTTTTTTACAAAAAGAATTTTCAAGTTTTTTCAAAAAAAGTATTTGGGGCACATTGAAAATTTTTTTTTGAAAATTTTTTTTGGAATTTTTTTTTACAAAAAGATTCAAATTTCTTCAAAAAAGTATTCGCGGCACATTGAAAAATTTCTTTTGGAAAATTATTTTTTGAAACATTTTTTTGGAATTTTTTTTACAAAAAGAATTTTCAAATTTTTTCAAAAAAGTATTTGCGGCACATTGAAAATTTCTTTTTGGAAATTTTTTTTTTTTTTGAAAAATTTTTTTTGGAAAATTTTTTTTATAAAAAGAATTTTCAAGTTTTTTCAAAAAAGTATTTGCGGCACATTGAATTTTTTTTTTTACAAAAAGAATTTTTAAATTTTTTCAAAAAAGTTTTTGCGGCACATTGAAATTTTTTTTTTGAAAAAAAATATTAAAAAAAAAAAGGAGGATTTTTTTTCCCAAAAAATTCGAAAAAAAATTAAATTATAGGTTAAAGGATGGGTGCTGCAATGGTGGTTAACCAAAAGGGGCTAAAGTGTAACTACTAACGAAGTCCATTTAACGCCAGTTAAGTCAAAGGACCATTTTTGCAATTAATGAACAGTAAGAACGAAACGTGCAATTTGGCCAAACCACAAGGATGATTTTTGCAATTTTCTCAAATTTAAACAAATGATCTATATGCAGAATGACGGATACGTTTAAAATTGGAAAATGATTCATAACCTACCAATTGGTCCTTGTAGATAAGTGTATCGGAAAGGGTTATTCGAAGCATATTCATGTCTCTGTCTTTTAGGCTTGTCTATGACAAATTTGTTCGGACATTCTATGTATATAGCATTACTTAAATCAGCCATGGCAATCTAGACCCACAAGGGTCTAGATTGGTTTATATGAAACCGTAATACTTGTACAAGTTATCTCTTTTTCATTATAACCTTCCAAATCATTTTGGGTCTAGATTGCCACTTTTACCTTAAATAAATTACTTCAAAACTTAGCGGATCCGTGTGTTAGTTGAAGTTCACCTTGAGTTATATATAAGATGTGATAAGTTTCCTAATAAAAAATATTACTAGAAAGGATGACAACTTAAATAGATAAGACTTTCTACCTAGCTAGTAGCTAGCTTCAAACTTCAAGTATCAAAAGTGTTAGGACGTGTACATGACTTTTTTACATTTATGTTCTAAGAAAAGCTAATGAACGATAGAAAAAAGAAAGAGAAAAAAAAAATCTACAAGACTTAATGGTGTTAAGTATTGTAGATGAAATGAAAAGTTAATTGGGAATTGGATGCAAATAGATTGATATGTACAAAACAAGATAGAATATGAATGTGATATATATTATGTTTGAGATCCTTTGGTGTTATCGTTGCGGTTTCATAGCAAAAACAAAAAACAAAGAACAATAAGCTAAGTCCCACATCGCTCCTTTCATCAATGTTTATTACGGAGTAAAAATTTCGACTTGAACAATTCTAGCTAGTTTTTTTTATCTTCAATAATCACTACTCCGTAAACAAGTTTTTGAGTTTATATTTCCCAACGCTCTTGTTCATAATTATCATTATAAATTTTAATTTTTTGTTGTTAAATTAATGTAATTCATCAGTTAGAAAATTAAGATGCATGGATATTAAATTTGTTTGATCAAACTTAGTATGACTTGTAGGAAAAAGCCATGAGTGACTACTACTGACATCTTTGACATTTTAATATTATCGTTACATCGTCCAACAAGTTGCACCAATACAAGCAATCACTCACATATACACAACACATTAAATGGTAGACCGATGACTTATATCCAAGTGATTTAACCCAAACACTATCGAGATTACAATGAGTAACCGCAATTTGTCTTTTGCACAAGAAAAAACAATTAGAATGCAGACTCATATTTGAGATGATATGGCTAGTTTATTGAATGATTGGCACAAAGGAAAATGACCCGAACACGAAATAAAAGCAAGTCGTTACATCATCTTTTAGATATTAAAAATCAAAGATTATAGAAATGAAAAGCTAATGTACAAAATACGAGTGGAATTGATTATGTAATTTATATGGTTTTTGCAAAAGAAGAAACAAAAAAGGATGTTTGTCCCACATCACCCAAACTATCAACATTTACATACCTTTTTGTCCCAACAGTTTGGGCTATTAATGATTTAATAGTTCTTGTTATCTAAATTATAAAACAACATTTTGAATATAAACTCCATTTCAATAAGCGAATAATTGATTTTCTTATAAATGTATTATCTCTTTAGGAAAGATGAGTTTATAATTATTAGTTGTTTATGTAATATAATTAAGAAGTTAAAAAATTGAGTTGCATGTGTATTTGTTTTTGATTCATCGCATACGTTAGAACTATTCTAAGTGATTTACAAACGTATTCGTGTAACGTATTTGTGCCAATATTATATTTTAGATTCTAAAAGAGGAATGATACATTCACAAAAAAATCTACAAAATAATTTACAAAATAAAGTGTCACTCCAATGATTTAACCCAACTCTAATTTGCATTGTGTGAAATTGATGCACATGTGGCGTACCTCATTCACGATTATCCTGCTCTAATTTGCATTGCCACTACTAAATAACCAATTTTGAGTTTAGTATTAATTTTAAGAAAATGCTAAACGTAACATTTAAGGCTATGTTTCATAAAATCTAACATGTATAAATTGTTTGTACTTTTAGAATAATCTCTAACTTTTAAATTTTATCATAATTTGAAAAGAATTAAACAATGTGTAAAAGGAAGTTATATATTTATGTGTGGTTACTTTTATGAAAACTTGTTTTAAGCTTTTCAATCCCACATCGACAAAAACAACAATATTTTGCTTCTTTATATACTACAGTGTGTATCATTAGTACATGTCTAGATTAATATTATGTTGATGGGATACTATATTGGTATTAAGTTAATCAAAGAATCTTCTAACAACTGTGGTAGCCACTAACTTATACAATATCTCTATTTTTTGTTATTTTGAAAACGTAAGATTTGGTTTTCTTATGAATTTATGGCACAAATTTTTTATTATTTTGAAAACGTAAGATTTGGTTTTCTTAGTGTAAGTAAGTTTTTTTTTCTGTTAACATTTGGTAATTGTACTTTTCATAAGCATGATGATGTGTTATTTATACCTTTTTTTTTTGTAGTGGATATGTTTGGTTATTCGCTTTATTAGAAGTCATCTTTTATACCGGCTATAACTGGGCTTAACGATTTACATTAGAAGAATGTGTATAGTTTTTCACCGTAACATAACTCGCATCTTTTTTAGACCCAATACTTTTTTTAGTTCATAGCTAGGAAGCAAACCATATGCATTATAAAAATCAAACAACGAGGATTCCAGCCGGTTTTAGCTCAACATCTAACAAAATGACTTTAGAAATGAGCATGGTTTTAAACCAACATTTATACAACAAATGGCTTCAGAAGGAGGTTCAAGTAAAACATCTATAAACACAAACCACAAGTTTACTAACAAACGAGGAACAAATGTACATAAACACAGAGACTCAGACAGTGGGGGAGCCAGAGGGTGCTCGGCCCCCTCCAACACGCCCAATCGCTTTGCTATTTACCTTATAAAATTTAAGCATATGACACAACTATAAGCAAAATGACCCCCCTAAACTTTAGTTAAATTACTTTGTTAGCTTGAGAAAAAAAATTCGGCCCCTTTATTCCTAATTCCTGGCTCCGTCCCTGCATAAACAATGAAAATATTTAATGGTTCCCAAAGATCATGTTGCCTTAATTACCCACTGACAATGCATGGAGACATATGACGGAAGCTACATCGGCGATTGAAACGTGTTTTCGAACAATGTTATGATGAGATTGAATGGTAAATGATGTGTATATATTTCAGAATTTCCACTTCATGAGTAAATCGGCCGTGACACGTATGACTTGCTAACAATTCTTACATTTCTGATTAAAAGGGTGAAAGCTTTATTTTATTTTTATTTTTATTATTATTTTTTTTTATTTAATTTATTTCGGTCCCACATCAATCAAGGAGAATAAAGTTTGCTTCCTAATATAGTGTGGCGCATATGCTTTATGTAATTTGAGTTTCGGACCGTCAATTAATAAAAGTATTCCAAAGTCTATCTGCAAGTAGCTTGTACAGTTGTCCCACATCGCACATCGCACATCGCCCATTTCCATGAACCTTTACATAGTGCATGCAATACTTATGTCCAACTTTTTTGGTTCATATCTTTTTGTCCCAATAGTTTGGACTATTAAAATATTACTCCTAATAGTTATTTTTATCTTAACTAATAAACAAAATTTTGAGAGTAAGTTTAAACTGCACAATGCTGTTAAAGAATTGAGTTACATGAGTAGTAAATTTGATTGCATTGATCGTTAACACTGGAACTATTGTAAATGATTTACAAACGTATTGTGATGTAGATTATATGTATAAAAATGTTCATTACCTATGCAACTCAACGTATTTCTATCAGAAACGAACACTTGTGATTTTATTGTATGGTATGAGAAAAAGCTCTTAACTAATTACCTTATAAAATTTGCTTTTGTTTAGAACAACAGTTAACATGGAAAATGATACATTTAAAATGAGGGATACATTTATGCAAATAATCGTTATGACCAATTCTTTCGGCTAGCAGATTACGGTGGTCGGAAAAATCAAGAGGCGGAGGAGTCTTGGGGGGAGAGAAGATCCTCGAAAATGAAAGTTAATGACAACTTTAAAAAAGTCAATGAGGAGCTCGAGGTGGGGGACAAAAATGTTTCGGGTGAAAAGTTGGTATATGTAAGTGACAAGTCCGGAGAAAAAAAGGCATGGGCGGCTGATGACTGTAATGTTAGTAAAAGTGGGACAGGTTGTACACCTAGATGTGGGTCTGAGAATGTGCTGCCTACAAATAATATTTTAGGCATGGATGGGCCTGATGGTGTTGAAGTAAAAGTTTGCTTCTACTTCAGACAAGCAAGATGAATCCTTCGGACTACACTTGGTCCTTCGGATTCGGAGTGAACCTTATGTGTGATTTACTACTTCGGATATCTGCAAAACAGATACGTCCGTTAGTCTCGCCCCGGGAATATATCTCAGGACCAACCTCCGGCGTGAGAGTAAGTATATATTCTTAGAGAGAGAAAGTATGATTAAAAGTAGAGAATGAGAGAATTAGTTAACCTTTAAATGAAGGTTTCCCTTCTATTTATAGGCCTCCAATATGGAGTGCTAGGCTGGTTTGTACTTAGTTCCTTAATGCTTGCTAGTTTATGCTCCATTATCATGTACTTGGTGTACTTGTTTGTACTTTGGTTTGTGTACTTACTGGCTTATCCGAATGGGCGTGACCTCCGGAAGGTTGAGGCCATGCGGACGTTCCTGACCCTTCGGATATTGGCCCGTCTTGTTTAAATACATTTGGATATACCCTGTTTGATATAAATCCGGAGAGTATTTGATTGTACGGCCTAAATCCGGAGGGTACATACGCCAACATGTCCCCCCCAGTATCATAGTATTGGTTATGCCAATGGTGTGATACTTTTGCAGTTTTCCGGAGAGTAAGTCATAGCTTCGTCGTTTGCTAGGGTTGTGTACAAAGTGCCAAAAGTAATTAATGTGTCGTTTAAGGTGCGCTGCCGTTTTTTACTGCGTCTTCTGGATTGGGACACGTGTACGCTCTTCTTGATACACGGTTTGGATGGGGACACGTCTGCCCTACGGGTGACGTGTCGTTTCGCGCCCAGTTTTTACCGCCTATAAATAGTTCCCCTTTTTCTCATTTTACTCCACTGTAATTTTTCTCACACACACAGACTTCTGACACATTCTATCTGTTCCGTATTCCGAACGACTATTCTCGTCACTTTTGAGGTACGTCCTAGTCCGTTTAGTTTTTTGTTGTTTGGCTATACTCTTCTCCCTATCACTCATTATGTCATAATCTACCGCATCGTTTGAGTATGATGACGTATCCATGCCGGAAGGTTCCCATGTTAAGAAGGATATACGTTTAAGGCAGTCTACGATGGACGAAGGCGAAGTGCTTGCCGTAGTGGAGACTTTTGGGATACCGAAGGGGTTACATCCGAGGGTGCCTCCGTCGGGTATGACGATGGATCAATTGTCTGCTGATGCCATTGGCCTATACGCGGAGTATTTCTTTGACGGAGGCCTTACTGTCCCTTTTTCTACTTTCCTTTTAGATGTTATCAAGTACTTTAAGATCCATATCTCCCAGTTGGTTCCGTTAGGTATGCATCGTGTTACCCTTTTTGAGGTGTATTGCCGGAGTATACATATTCCTCCTACTACTCCTTTGTTTCGCATCTTTTATAAACTCAGCAAACAAGGATGTTGGTTTTCTTTTGAGAAACGTGTGCATAAAGATAGGAAAATTTGCTTCGGGGAGTTTCCTTCCTGTCTGAAGGGTTGGAAATATCACTTTTTCTTGATTGATAGGAGAGCTATTCCCTTTGCTATGCCTTGGAGACATTCGGATTCTGATGTGTCTGATCCGTTTCCCAAGAGAAACGAATACGATGCCTCTCATGCCGACAGACTGGCCGAGACGATTATTGAGCCCTGCCAAGTTCCTCAGGCGTTCCTGTATGCTTTGGGCCTATCGGATCATTGGGAATTTACTGGTTTTCGTCCGGCTTTGAGGGATGAGCAGGGGAGGGGTATAGCCTTTGTTATAAATATGAACTTCTAAATTGTGCATTTTTTTTTTTTTTTTTTTTTTTTTTTTTTTTTTTTAACGATAGATTTTATTTGTCCGCAGGTATAACCATGTCAAGCTACTTGAAGAAACCTCCTCTACGAAGGACCATGAATGTGGTGAAGGGGGATCCCCTTCCGCAGGGGCAGGGACGCGAGATGCATATTACTCGCCCTCTAGCCTCCAATACTGAAGTTCCGGATAAGGATGAGGAGCTAAGGAGGGTCGAAATGCCGGACGACAAGGTGGTTGCTGCTAAAGACAAAAAGAAAGAGCAGGCCGCTAAACAGGGTTCCAAGAAACCTCCGTCCAAAAGAGCCGGAGGGAGTCTTGCTTCTAAAATTCATAAGAGAGGTAAGCAGTCCACTGACCATGTCATTGACTTAGACACTGCTGAGGGGATTGAGGAGCCGGAGCCCATCCGCTCGGTGCATCCGAAGGATCTCCCATCTGGTAAGTCTTTGCGGATAATCTTCTTGTCCATAATTTCTGAGTTGTTTTCGTTATTTATTGACGAAGGTTCTTTATTTTCAGGTGGTTCGAAGGGTGCTTCCCAGCGTCCGGGGAAGCAGGCTTTGACGGAGGAGGAGGATGTGGAGGTGGATATAGAGGGTGATGATGAGGATGATGCTACCTTTGTTCCTGCCTGGGCGGTGAAGAGGGGGACTCGCATGAATAATGCGAATGTCTGCCGAGACATGATGATCAATTTAGCCACCCCTGCAGAAGAAAAGTACCTTGATGATCAAGAAGATGAGGATGCTATCCGTAGGGCATGGTTGCTGCTGGGTAAATGTGTTACGGCTCAAGCGGATGTGATCTTCCGTTTTGAGTCTCTTATGGGTGAGCACCAAAAGTTGTCCGAAACTCACAAAGTGTGTGAAAAAACCTTCGATGATAATTGGAAGAAGTTTGGGGAGATGGCTGAGGAGTTGAAAAATCTGAAGGATCAGCATGCGGAATGTGTTAAAGTGAATCCGGAGGGGATTCAAAAATTGCGTGCTGAGAATGCTGGTTTGGAAGATAGGGTGTCTCAACTTGAGGTGGAGAAGGAGGATTGGAGGAAGGTTTCTGGGGAGCAGGCTGAGAAGATCAAGTTGTTGGAAGGTCAATTGTCTGATGCTAAGTTAAAGCTGGCCGATGAAGAGAAAGCTTTCAAGGAGCTTTTCCAGGAGAAGCAAGGCATTGCCATAGCTGCCGGTAATGCCGAAATGGAGAGGAATCGTATTATCAACGAGTTCATTCCGGAAGCTATCTGTCGTTTTCTTGGCAGTCATGAATTCCGGACGGCACTGGCGGAACCTTTCAACTTATATTATCAGTCCGGGCTAATAGATGGGGCTGGTTTATTTGATGAACCGGAGAAGGCGGCTACGCTGTTAGGTGAAGTCGAAGGGATGGATTTTGAGGCCGATGACAAATACCGTTCACTGTATGATCAGGCTCTCTCCCAGGACTACCCCTTCATCCAAAAAATCCGCCAGACCATTTATCGCATATTTGATGAGTTGATAACCTTGGTTCCAGATCCTGCTCCTGCTCCGGAAGTAGAAGAGCCGGTGGTTGAATCTCATACTGAGAATCCCTCCGGTAATCATTCTTCGGATCAGACTTCCTCGGCTTTCTTCTGAAGTTGATATTTTAAGGGTTTGCATGCCTCCATTTTGGCTATGGACATAGGTATTGCACATTCTTGTGAAGCTGTTATCATTGGGTTTTTTCCGTTGGGGACTGTATGTTGGAGTCCGGATGCCTCCATTTTGACCATGGGTTTAGGTATTCCGAATTTCCTGTGAAGCTATTTTCTTGGATATAATTGATGTAATAGTATAGGCTACTGGTCGTTCCGTCATTTTGTGGAATATATCTTTCGGAACAATTGATGCACTTAAAAGTATTATGTAATAGATTAGGTTCTGTTTTTGTTTTTATTGCTCCGTTATTCCGAAGCATTTTATGTAACTTTGGTTGACCGAATATATATATATATATATATATATATATATATATATATATATATATATATATATATATATATATATATATATATATATATATATATATATATATATATCATTCACCTTCTTATATTATTTCTTTATGTACATTCCGGGACTTTTGTGCCTTTCGATTATTAGTTTTAAATTGTACTCGTCTGAGTTTAATTTATCGGCCAACATGTTTCCTCCGTATCTTGGCCTTGGATTATATCCATCTGGGTGTTTTATTATACCGGATCACTTGTGTTTTATTATACCCACTTGGGGTTTTAATATATGTCGGACAGCTTGTGTCTTTCGGCCCTTGGCCTTAGATTATACCCACTTGGGGTTTTATTGTATTGGACAACCTGTGCCCTTCGGCTCTTGGCCGTAGACTTGTATCCACTTGGGGTCTTATTATATCAGACAGATTATGTCTTTCGGTAATTGGCTTTAGATTATACCAACTTGGGGTTTTCTATTGCATCGGACAACTTGTGTCCTTCGGTTTTTAGCCTTAGACTACCCACTTGGGGTTTTATTATTTTGGACAACTTGTATCCTTCGGCTCCTGGCCTTAGATTATACCTACTTGGGGTTTTAATATATCGGACAACTTGTGCCCTTCGGCTCTTGACCGTAGATTATACCCACTTGGGGTTTTAATATATCGGACAACTTGTGCCCTTCAGCTCTTGGCCGTAGATTATACCCACTTGGGGTTTTAATATATCGGACAACTTGTGCCCTTCGGCTCTTGGCCGTGGATTATACCCACTTGGGGTTTTAATATATCGGACAACTTGTGCCCTTCGGCTCTTGGCTGTGGATTATACCCACTTGGGGTTTTATTATTTTGGACAACTTGTGCCCTTCGGCTCTTGGCCGTAGATTATACCCACTTGGGGTTTTAATATATCGGACAACTTGTGCCCTTTGGCTCTTGGCCGTGGATTATACCCACTTGGGGTTTGCTAAGTAGTTTGACATTTAAATAAAAGCTTTCTTTATGGCCCAATTGCATAGGATGTTTTATTGATGATGGGAAAATGGCTCAAGCCTTACAACAAGTCTATCGGAATAGTTGATTACATAAAACACTTTTTTAAATTGATTGCATGCCAGGTTCGAGGTACTTCTATGTCATCCATGGTTTGTAGCTTGTATGTGCCATGTTGGTAGGCTTCTGTTATCCGGTAGGGACCTTCCCAGTTTGGCCCTAATTTTCCTAGATCTTCCACCCTGCTGGCTTCGTTCTTCCGATACACAAAGTCTCCTACTCTGAACGCTTCGGGTCTAACCCTCCGGTTGTAGTACTGCTCCAATTTCTTTTTGTATTTGGCTTCTCTTATTGCTGCCATTTCTCGCCTTTCTTCCAACAAATTTAGGTTGAAACTGATCTCGTCATCGTTGTCTTCTGCGTTTGCCATCATGGTCCGGAAGGTGGGCATACCGATTTCCGCTGGAATGACCGCTTCGCTCCTGTAGGTCAAGCTAAAGGGTGTTTCTCCGTTGCTAGTTTTCAAAGTAGTACGGAATGCCCATAGTATGTTTGGTAACTCATCCACCCATCCGGCTCTTTCTCTTCCCAGTCGAGACTTGAATCCTTTCATCAAGCTTTTATTTGCTCTTTCCACCAGTCCGTTGGCTTGAGGGTGAGCCACGGCTGTGTTGATTTGCGTGATATTCAATCTTTCGCACCAACCTTTGAATGGGTCTCCCACAAAGTTACTTCCGTTGTCCGTGACGATTATCTTAGGTATTCCGAACCTGCAGACGATGTTGTCCCATACAAACTTTTTTACCTCTTTTCCGGTTGTTTTGGCTAGGGGCTTTGCTTCCATCCATTTCGTAAAATAGTCGACAGCCACGATCACGTGCTTAACCTTCCCTGGAGCTTCGGGTAAAGGTCCCAAAACGTCTATTGCCCATTGGAAGAAAGGCCATGGTGCCATGACGGAAGTCAATACGGTTTTAGGCAATTTGGGAACCGGAGCGTGTATTTGGCATGAGTCACATTTTTGGATGACTTCTCTAGCGTCCTGATGCATGGTTGGCCAATAATACCCTTGCCTCATCAGTTTAGCCACTACGGACCGTGGTCCGGAATGCATACCACATGCCCCTTCGTGTACCTCTCGGATTACATAATTGGCTTGGAGAGGCCCTACACATCGTAGCATTGGTCCTAGGTATGACTTTTTGAATAGCACGTCATCAATCAGTGTGTAGTGACTTATTTTCATACGGAGGGTCCGAGCTTCGTTCTGGTCCTCTGGCCATATTCCTTCTTTTAAACACCGGAGTATAGGTGACATCCAGTTTTCCTCTTCTTCTTCTACTATTGCATTAATTGTCTCTTCCTCCGTGGACGGTTTCTCCAATACTTCCACCAAGATTTCCTTTGTTAGGTGGTCGAAGGCCACGGATGCTAGTTTGCTTAATATGTCTGCTTTTTGGTTCTGGGCTCTCGGGATGTTCTTTATTTTGAAGTGTTTGAAGCAAGCAATATATTCCTTGGATTTGGTTAGGTATTTTGTCATGCTCTCCGTGTACGCGGTGAACTCTCCGTTGATTTGGCTTGCCACTAAGTTTGAGTCCACCCGTACGTCTAATGCTTCTATATGCATTTCCCTTGCAATTCTCAGTCCGGCCAGAAGTGTTTCGTATTCTGCTCCGTTATTAGTAGCTTCGAAATTTAGTCGGAGGGCATAAGTGTATTCCTCTTTTTCTGGACTGATTAGTACTAATCCTGCCCCGGAGCCTTTTCTGCTAGACGCTCTGTTAGTATATAATATCCATTCTCCTTTTTGAGAGACACTGCATATTTCCTTGCCCTTTCGTTTCAAATCTAAGTGAGATGTGCCGACGGGTATTTCGTTGATGAAATCGGCCAGCACTTGTCCTTTGATAGAATTTCTTGGTATGTAGATAATGTTGTATGCTCCTAGTTCTACTGTGTACTTGGCCAACCGTCCGGAAGACTCTGCTCGGTTCAGTACTTCCTTGATAGGATGGTCCGTTATGACTTTGATGGTATGAGCTTCGAAATATCTCCTTAGTCTTCTTGACAAATGTAGGAGGGCCAGAGCCAGTTTTTCTACCGGAGCATATCTTTTTTCAGCCTCGTGTAATGTTCGGCTCACATAATGAACTGGGATCTGTCGTCCTTCTCTTTCGACCATCATTACGCCACTTATTGCTTCCGTTGCTGCCGATAGGTACAGGTACATGTCTTCTTTTGGTTTTGGGGTGGTTAGGCATGGGAGCTCCAAAATCATCTTTTTCAATTCCAGAAAGGCCCTTTCGGCTATTTCCGTCCATCGGTATTTTTCTTTATTATCTTTGGTGATGTTTTTTAACGTTTCGAAGAAAGGTAGAGATCTTTCGGCAGACTTTGACAGAAAACGGTTCAATGCCGCGAGTTTACCACTTAGACTTTGCATTTCCTTCAATGATTTTGGTGACTGCATCTCAGTAATTGCTCTGGTTTTCTTGGGGTTTGCCCTAATCCCTTCAGAAGTTACCATATAGCCGAGGAACTTTCCTTCCTCCACCCCAAAGGAGCATTTTTTGGGATTTAGTTTCATATTGATCCCGCGGAGATTTTCAAATGTTTCCGCTATGTCAGCTAATAGTTCTTTTTCCGTTTGGCTTTTGATAACCATGTCGTCCACATATACCTCCAAATTTTGACCGATTTGCGTCCGGAAGGTAGAGTCTACTAGTTTCTGGTAGGTTGCTCCGGCATTCTTCAGTCCGAACGGCATTTTGACATAACAGTACGTTCCATGATCGGTGTAGAAGGCTGTTTTCTCTTCATCTTCTTTTTCCATTTGTACTTGGTGGTATCCTTTGTAAGCGTCCAGGAAACATTTGTAGCGGAATCCCATAACTGATTCAATTTTCCAATCTATTTCGGGCAGTGGATAGTAGTCTTTACGACATGATGAATTGAGGTTTTTGAAATCAATACACATCCTCCAGCTATCGTCCTGCTTCTTTACCAACACAGGATTCGCGATCCATGTTGGATATCGGACGGGTCTGATTATTCCGGCTTTTAGCCATTCCTCTACGTCTTTGTTTATGGCTTGGTTCTTTTCCTCCGAAAAGAATCTCTTTTTTTGTGCAACAGGTTTGTCTTGGAGGTTTACATTAAGTTTATGCTCAGCTGCCCATCGGGGGACACCAGTCATATCCGATGGTTCCCACGCAAAGATGTCCTGGCTGTTCTTGAGTAACGTTATTAGTTGCCTTCGTCCTTCTTTTGAGAAATTTTTTCCTATTGTCACCAGCTGTTCTGGATATGCCGGATGAACCAGCACTTCCTCGGTTCCCGCGATCCATTCTTCATCTGCGGGTTCCGGACGACTTTCGGTTTTAGTTTCACTTTCCAGTAAGAATTTCTCTTCCAGTTTTCTGCATTCCGAGATGATGACGGAGCGTGTGACCAACGTGGCGATACCCCTTGGTGTCGGGAATTTCATCATGGCATGTATAGTTGACGGGATGGCTCTTAGCTTTTTCATTCCGGAGCGTCCAAGTATTATGTTGTAGGGAGAAGGAGATCTTACTACGGCAATCTCATGGTCGTTCGGCGATACAATCCTTCATTTCCGAAACATACTTCCAATTCAATTTTTCCCAATGGATTTATAGCTTCTCCAGCAAATCCAATTAATGGTGTGTTTGTTTTTGTCAACCGAGACCGGATGGAGGGGTCCAGGTTCAAAAAACAGTGTTCATACATCACTTCTACCGAAGCACCCTGATCAACGTATACCCTTCGTATAGTATACCCCTCGATTTCCGCCTCGACTATGAGTGGTTCTTCGGAGGCGTCTCCGGGAAGGATCGGGGGAAAGCTTATAGGGGTGTTCATCCAATCTTCTTCTTGGTCAATGTTTTTACGTTTGTGTCTCCTTTCCGGATACCGGACCATATTAATGATCCGACCTTGGTTGGTTTGATTATTGTTTCTGGGAAGTGCTCTATCTCTTTGCCGGACATCCCTGATGAGGTGGTCCAGCTTGCCTGTTTCCATAGCCTTCTTAAGTTGTTCTTTCAAGTTGTGGCAATCATTGGTGAGGTGGCCTTTCTCTCCGTGATAGTCTCAATACTTGTCCATATTTTCTCTTGATGGTCTTCCCCTCAATGGGGGTGGTGCTGGAAGTCTGAGTTGATGTTCAGTAGCTAGGATTTCTTTGGGAGCTTTGGTAAGTGAGTTCAAGTCTATTGGCCTAGTATCCCTTCGATTTCCGTCATTATAGCGATAGTCTGTCCTATAACCCGTCTGATAGTTCGTCCTATTGACACGGTCGTTTTTGGTCGGACCGTAAGGTGCAAAGTGGTCGGTCCGGCGAGGCCTGAATTCGTCTCTTTGGTTGTCTTGCCTGCGATTCCCTCGATAGGGGGTTCGTTGAGTGTTTTGTTCGTATTTGTTGTGATATGAATTGTAATGATCTTTCTTGTAGTTGTCGATCTTTTCTCCTCTAGGTACTTCTGCCGATCGATATGCCTTCTCAGAACGGATGAAGTCATCGACCCTTATCATCATTTCGGTTACCGTTCGGGGAATTTTCTCGGCGAACCTTTTTGCTAACTCCGGACATTTACTACCGTCCATAAAGGAGGATATTTGCATTACCTCCGGAACACCCGAGATACGGCTGGCTTCGTCTGTCCATCGTTCCTTAAATTCTGATAGACCTTCATTAGCTTGCCGGACAATTTTGGTAATTTCCATAGGATCTCTAACACATTTTCTCCGAAGGGCGAATCTTTGCACAAATTGCTCACATAAAGTATCCCAACTGTCAATACTGCCTCGTGGAAGACTGTCGAACCATCCTCTGGCTGCGTCATCTAGAGTTTGTTGAAACATCATACACCATATAGCCATGGGCCAGGCACCCTGATTGGCAGCTCCTTCAAATCTGGTTATATGGTCATCCGGATCCGTAGACCCATCGTATAACTTGATGTGGGAAGGCATCAGGTACTTTGCATTTTTGGGTCCGGAGAAATTGATGATCCTTCGGGTAAAAGGGCTCTTAGATGCTGCTTTGAAAGGTTTGGAAAGATCGTCCGTTATTTCCTCTTCCGTCTTCTGGGCTCCGGAATCTTGATGTTCCTCGTCCTCGAAGTCGAGCTCAATTGGTTTAATCGATGTTTCCCCAGAGGTGTTGTACTGTTGGATTAGGGTTCTTAAGGTGGTGATATGATTTTGGATTTGTTCTATGCTGCCAGTGGGGGCGTTGTTGTCTGGGTTTCTGACACTTCCTTCAGGTGTTGTTGGAGTAGGACCTGTCATTTCTTAGCTAGGGTAGAGTGAATAACAAGTCCCACGGATGGCGCCAATTTGTTGAAGTAAAAGTTTGCTTCTACTTCAGACAAGCAAGATGAATCCTTCGGACTACACTTGGTCCTTCGGATTCGGAGTGAACCTTATGTGTGATTTACTACTTTGGATATCTGCAAAACAGATACGTCCGTTAGTCTCGCCCCGGGAATATATCCCAGGACCAACCTCCGGCGTGAAAGTAAGTATATATTCTTAGAGAGAGAAAGTATGATTAAAAGTAGAGAGTGAGAGAATTAATTAACCTTTAAATGAAGGTTTCCCTTCTATTTATAGGCCTCCAATATGGAGTGCTAGGCTGGTTTGTACTTAGTTCCTTAATGCTTGCTAGTTTATGCTCCATTATCATGTACTTGGTGTACTTGTTTGTACTTTGGTTTGTGTACTTACTGGCTTATCCGAATGGGCGTGACCTCCGGAAGGTTGAGGCCATGCGGACGTTCCTGACCCTTCGGATATTGGTCCGTCTTGTTTAAATACATTTGGATATACCATGTTTGATATAAATCCGGAGAGTATTTGATTGTACGGCCTAAATCCGGAGGGTACATACGCTAACAGATGGGCTGTCTAATACAAATTCTCTAAGAGGCCAACATGCAAATATTATACAAAACTGTATGGACCAATACTCAGCTATTAACGCTGATACTTCACAGGCCCATGTTAAGTCAAATTTTGTGAATGATAACTTGGTAAAGTTAGATGCTGAAAATAACAAGAGACCTGGGGTTGGTGAAGTGGGTGATAAAATTATTAACTTAGGAGATATTGGAAGTAAAGAAGATAAACTGGGTAATTGTGTTATGAGTGGGACTGTGGGAGTAGTTCAGACAAGCAAGGATCGAGTGGAAAAGGTGCGTACAAGAAGAGAAAAAAGTCATTAAATGGATCTTTTGAGGGTGTGATGAAAGCTAATACGGTGACGAGTGGGAAAATTGATGAAAAGGTGAGTGGTGGTAAGAAGAACAGGAGACGTAGCTTTAAGCTTGTGAAAGCTGGTATGAGACGAAAAAGGAGTCATTCATCGACTAATGCTTTAGGTGGTAACAGAAATTCATTGGATGGTGATACGAATGAAAATGGAAAAGGTCCATTTAAGTCAAACGTCATGGGGCTTACATGTTCTATTAGTGAGGATCGCTTGAAGAAGGTGGGGGAGCAGATTGGTGTGGTTTGGAATGATATGGAAGAAACAAAGGTACCTAGTGTAGTGGTTGCAGACACCGCTACTAAAGGTCAATAGCCAGGTAAGTTGTTATCGGTCATTATTGTTTTATAATGAAGATTATTTCTATTAATATCAGGGGGTTAGGGGTGGAGGGTAAAAAAGGTTGGGTGATGTCGATCATTCGTGGTGAGAAACCAGATGTTATTGCTTTGCAAGAAACTAAAAGTGGGTTAGTTTATGATTTTTGGGTGGAAGAAGTATGGGGTAATAGAAATTTTGGGTTTACACAAATGGAAGCAAAAGGGAGATCAGGTGGTATGTTGATGATTTGGGACAATAATGTTGTCAATTGCTTCGATGCTATGGGTGATGATAGGTTTATAGCCGTTAAGGGTGGATGGAAGGGTGTTTCAGGTAATATCCTTTTGGTGTGTCTGTATGGTCCGCATGTTAGTAGGGAAAAGACGTCCTTGTGGGATAGATTAGCGGGAATAATGAGCAATAGTAGTGAAGATTGGTGCATCTTTGGTGACTTTAACGTGGTTAGAAGGCAAGAGGATAGATTAAATTCACAAATTAATGTCAAGGAAATGGAGGATTTTAATAACTTTATTAACATAACACGGCTTGTTGAGATACCTTTGGGTGGGCGTAAATTTACACGAATTAGTGATGATGGTTTAAAATTTAGTAAGCTTGATAGATTTTTGGTGTCTGAGGGGTTTAAGAATAAATGGGGCAATCTTGCTATGGTTGCATTAGACAGGAAGCTTTCAGATCATTGTCCTATTGTTCTTAAGGATATGGATGTCGATTTTGGTCCGAAACCGTTTCGTGTTTTTGATGTTTGGTTAAAGGAAGCTGACATTAAGAATGTTGTATTGAAAGGTTGGAATAAAGAGGTGAAGAGTAAGAGGCCAGATTGTCGGTTTCGGGATAAGCTTAAAAATATTAAGTTAGAATTAAAGGAGTGGAGTACGAAGAGGTTTGGTGGAATAAATGAGAAAATAAATGAATATAGCAAGGAAGCCATGGGATGGGAACTAGAAGCAGAGTCGAGGACCCTTAATGATGAAGAAAGACTCAAGTGGTTGGAAGCAAGGCGTTTGTGGATCGATAAAGAGAGGGAAAAGATTTGCATGCTTAGACAAAAGGCAAGAGTGAGATGGGACATAGACGGGGATGAGAATTCCAAATTCTTTCATTCTTTTGTGAAGAGGAGGAATAATAAGAATAATATTAGAGGGTTAATGGTTGATGGTTTATGGTGCGAAGAACCTAATAAAATTAAAGAAGAGACGTATAGGTTTTATAAGTATATATTTTCGGAACATGTAGGTTCAAGACCTCAGCTATCTTGTAATGGTTTACCTCAGCTCTCAAGTGATGATGCAAACATGCTGGAAAAACCGGTTGATGAGAAAGAGGTATGGGAAGCTGTTAATAGTTGTGGTGGGGATAAGGCTCCCGGACCGGATGGGTTTAATTTTACTTATATAAAAAGGTTTTGGGATGTTTTTAAAAAGGATCTGATGGATGCGATTAAATGGTTTTGGGATAGGAAGGAAATTTCAAGGGGTTGTAATTCTTCATTTGTCGCATTGTTACCTAAGGTGGCGGATCCAATTGGTCTCGGTGAGTATAGACCAATTAGTTTAATAGGTTGCTATTACAAAATTATAGCAAAGATTCTGGCGGAGAGAATAAAATTGGTGATGGGGAAACTTGTAGGTGAGGTTCAGAATGCTTTTATTAGTGACCGGTTTATTCTAGACGGCATCTTAATAGCAAATGAGACGGTTGATTTTATGAAGAAAAATAAAATAAAAGGTTTGATTTTTAAAGTAGATTTTGAAAAGGCATACGATAGTATTAATTGGAGATATTTGTGCAATATTCTAAAAAGCATGGGTTTCGAAGAAAAGTGGTGTTCGTGGATTGACGCTTGCCTAAAGTCATCTTCAATTTCGGTTCTGGTTAATGGGTCCCCGACAATCGAATTTGGCTTAGAGCGTGGTGTTAGGCAAGGTGACCCATTGTCGCCATTCTTGTTCATTCTCGCGGCAGAAGGGTTGAATTCAATGATTAAAGAGGCGGTTGAAAAAGGAATCTTTAAAGGAATTAATGTGGGATCTGAGAGAGTGGCTGTTTCACACTTACAATATGCCGATGATACAATCTTCTTTGGTGAATGGGATAAATAAAATGCAAAGAATCTAATGTGTATCTTGAAGTGTTTTGAGAGGGTGTTAGGTCTCAAGGTAAACCTTAACAAAAGTAGATGGTATGGTGTTGGGGTCAATTCGAGTGAAGTGACCAATATGGCAAGTTGGATGCAATGTAGCGTGGGTGAATTCCCGTTTACATATTTGGGACTTCCAATTGGGGATTGTATGCGTCGGGAAAGTGCATGGAGAAATGTGGTTGAGAAATTCAAAAAAAGATTATCCGACTGGAAAGCAAAAACGATGTCCTTTGGGGGACGATTGACATTGATTAAATCGGTTCTAGGAAGTTTGCCATTGTATTATTTTTCTTGTTCCGTGTGCCTTTATGTGATAAAAAAAACTTGAGAGTATTAGGAGAGAGTTCTTCTGGGGTGGGGTGGGTGAAAATAAAAGATTACCATGGGTTAAATGGGATAAGGTTTTATCTACTTATGGGGTTGGGGGGTTAAACATCGGGTCTCTTAGGGCTAAAAATTAGGCGTTAGTGGGAAAGTGGTGGTGGCGGTTCAAGATAGAAGGTGGTGCTCTATGGGTGAGGGTGATCAAAAGTATTTATGGAGAGAGTGGCGGTTTAGAGGCTGATGACGTAGGCTCGAGGGTAGGTAGGAGTGGGCTTTGGCGTGATATTGTAAAGGTAGGTCTAGACATTGACAAACTTGGGATTGGATTTTCTTCTTCTTTCTCCAAAACATTAGGTGATGGGGGGATACGCGTTTTTGGGAAGATAGGTGGGTTAGTGGTATAAGACTTCGTGAAAGATTTCCTAGGTTATTTCAATTAGATAGGAGTAAGGAGGCTCGGGTGGTTGATAGAGGGAGATGGTGTGAGGGGGTGTGGAGGTGGGAATGAGATTGGGTGAGGGAGCCTAGAGGGAGAGCTTCTGGCGATGTAGTAGAGCTTACTAGGCTTTTACAAAATGTTATTTTATCTCTTGATTGTAGGGACTCGTGGCATTGGAATCTTAGTGAAGATGGTAAGTTCAAGGTTAAAGACTTGGCTTTTATGGTGGATGACGTATGCCTTCGTGTGGGAAATACGACCCAAGAGACACTATGGAATAAACTTGCTCCAAAAAAGGTAAACGTTTTTGTTTGGAGAGTTTTACATGGGAGAATTCCAGTTCATGTAGAGCTTGACAAAAGAGGAATTGAGTTAGATTCTATATTATGTCCATGTTGTGATGATAGTTTGGAATTGTGTGATCATAGCTTAGTGACGTGTAATGTGGCTAAAAGTGTTTGGGACAAAAATTTTGGATGGTGGAGGATCGGTCCAGTTAATGTTTTGTCAGCAAATGACTTGTTTCGTTTTAATGGGAATGTGGCTATTCATTCTTACTCGAGAGCTTTGTAGCAATTGGTAATATGGACAACCGGGTATTACATTTGGAAAGAGCGCAATTCTCGCGTCTTCAAAGCAAAGGTGGCTAGTATTAATAAAATTTTTCATGAAATTCAAGTTAAAAGCTTTGACTGGGTTTCGAGGAGATCGAAGAAAGTCCATTTCGACTGGCAGAAATGGTTCATCGATCCCTCAAGTTGCAAAATTCTTTGATGGCATCGTTAAAGGCTAGTTGTTATGTGAGTCCACAACTTATTCTGCTGCTGTCAGTTTTGGTTTGGTGCTGCTCTTTCAAAGCGCATGGGTTTTGGTGCTCTTGTGATAGTGATGGTCCTGATGCATTTTCAAATGTGGTTCAGCTGGCTTTTGTTTTAAAAGGTTATGGTAGATGTGAAGATTGCATTTTAAGTTTCTGATTGTGGGTAATAGGGTATACAATGATGTTTGGTTATGTACATGGTGGTATGTAAGTTTGCAAAGTCTGCACATGTGAGGTCATGTGGTTAGTGCTTTTTTTGTTAGGTCATTTATATAGATGGTGGTCCATGCCTTACAACTTTGGTCGAGTGTTGACTGTCTTAGAGGGCCATAGTACTATATTTGTATTGGTTTAGTGAGGGTTGTATGATGGGGTCACGAGTTTTATGTTTAGTCCCGTGTGACAAGTTTTTTTTCCTGTTTGTTTTCCCAGTTTAGCGGGGTTTGGTGTGGTTGTTTTGGGTCTCAGCTCCGTTAATTTACTTGATTGAGGAGTTGAGATGCCATTCTTTTGTATTAGTTTGCTCGTTGTCGTAATAAATGTTTTGTTGCCTTTCAAAAAAAAAAAAAAAAAAAAAAAAAAAAAATCGTTGTGAACAATGAGGGATACATTTAAAATTGGACAATGATTCATAACCTACCAATTCGTCCTAAAGATGAGTGTATGACAGAGGGTAATTCAAAACATATTCATGTTTATGTCTTTTAGGCCTGTCTATGACAAATTCGTTTGGACATTCTATATACATGCATGCAATACTTAAGTCTAGATGGGTTTATATGAAAACGTAATAACTTGTACAAGTTATCTCAATTACATATAAACCACATCCAAATCCATTTGGGTTTAGAGTGCCAAGTTTACGTTAAATCGATTGCTTCAAAACTTAACGAACTCGGATCCGTGTCTTAGTTGATGTGCACCTTGAGATATGATAATTTTCCCTACCAAAATATTACTAGAAAGGACGACAACTTAAATTGACAAGACTTTCGAACTAGCTAGTAGCTAGCTTCAAACTTCAAGTATCAAAAGCATTAGGATGCGTACATGACTTGTTTACATTTATCAATACTTGAGGTAACAGAATATCGCTAACAAGGTAAGTGTGTGTTTTCTGAAGCATACACGCCATTTCTCAAATAACATGCTAAGTGTTGTCATCCTCTGCTTGGACCACGTTAACATCAACAATTAAAAACGACACGACAACCATCACATTTATATGTATTAAAATTGTATGGTTGGATCATGCATTGTCCCAGGTGATTTAGGTGAGCTTTTTCATAAGAGACTGAGCGACAACAAGCATAGGCTACTCCGCTACAAATATTTGATAGGTGTACGTGCCCCTTTATTCATATGATATCTTTATGTAACGATAAGGACAAAGATGCCTCCTAAGTAGTTTCGGTTTACATGTTTCATTACCATTGGCCTAAAGCTAATGTACAAAATATGAGTGGAATTGATTACGTTATTTATGTGGTTTTTGCATATAACAAAAAGACGAAACAAAAGAGGATGCCAAGGGGGCCAGGTGCCATAAGAGTTAGACATGCATGTAATCGGTATTACAAACTTTTTTTTGTTTTTACCTTCTTGTCTCAATAGTTTGGGCTATTAAAATATTAAGGATTTTGCTAACAACAGCCGTTTGGGTTGTTGTTAATAACTGATTTCCAAAAGAGTTATTGTTAATAACTGATTTCCGAAAATTAAGCATAGAATATTCACTATGTTCAAACAAAATCATGAATAATCAAAAACAATTTAATTGATTTTCTCAAATACAAATACAATGCATTTTTTATATTGGTTATCAAAACGAAAAATAAGGAATAGTTATCATCTTTGTCTTAATACTACCAATTTTTTAAAAAAGAAGTTGGTTGTTAACAACAACACTAAGGGCTGCTATTTCCCAAATATTAATAGTTATTTTTATTCTAGTTATCTTATATTATATAAAGCTAAAGTAGCCTTATAAATGTAAATGAGTCATAATAAATGTCCCAAGAATTGATTCTATCATATGAAGCCTTCAACATTGATTCCAAGCAACTCAAACATCTCTTAGTATGTCTACATTGATTTCAAGCAACTCAAGCGTCTCGATTAATAGTGGTAGTCTTTTTACCTTCCCGTCCATGAGTTACAAATATTTTATCAACTATATAATGTGTCAAAAATCACACACAACAAACCACAACTTCCTCCACACCGCATGCACCTTGGCTACAACTTATTATGGTGGTAAAGTAAGCATCATATCGTCTTACTTATTTAGCATATTGATTTATATTATTTTATGAAAATTTTATGTGTGTTCTGTGTGTGTAACAATGTAGGACATAAAGATGGTGCTTAAGAAATTTGGTAGTAACATCATCTTCTTTAATGGTTTAAGAGATCCTACACATCGTTGTCTTATCAATTAAGTGGAACATGCACGAACATTTTCAATTTGATCGAAAATGCAATATATTGATTAACTGTATTTAAGTTACTAACGATCAACTATATCTAATTGTTTTTTGCAGCGCGTTAAGAAGCATTAAAGAAAGAGATCGAGAAGTCACAAAAATTGTATCAAGAACAAAACATGCAAAAGGCCAATGAACAACAACGACAAAGACAACAACAACAACAACACGAACAATAACAACAACAACAACAACAACAAGAATAACGTCACGGCCACCGGTGGAATGAATACTTAGCATTCATATTAATAGTACGTTACAAATTAAACATGCAATATTTTACTTCATGTAATACCGATAAACGGGCTAATACTATTGATTGGTTAGCAAGTAAGTTTATTGAAAATAATGTGACGAGCATTCAATTTTTAGTCAATAATTATTACTACACTTTGTTAGTGAATTTTAATATTTTTGCTCTTAATGTAGTTTTTTGTCTTGCGGTGTGTTAATGTCCCTTTCTTAATTAAACCTCTTGGAATATTCCGTGACTTTGATATTTGATATGACTGTGTAAATTATGTCGATGTTACATATTGAAAATGGGGTAGTATATAATAAAAATATCTTCACACTATCATCTTAACAATGAGAATCTTCTAAATCGAAGAAGTATATAAAGGATAAGAAAATTGTGTTTTGTTAAATGTCGGGTCTATTGATTGATTAGAGCGGGTTTATGATTCAGACTTGGTTCATTGGATCTGATTTTTTATTATATGAGTTATAATTTATACTCTTGAATATACTAATTACTTTAATGTTTTATGTTTTTATATTTTTGTTAAAAAGGAAATTTGTTTTATAGTTCGCTTTTAATAATATCATTTATTTGAACAACGAAGTCCGGCTTTCACCAAAAATGAGAATTTTAAACATGAACCGAAAATTAGTCCCGAACATTACGAAAAAAAAACAATTAGATCCCACATGTGTGCATTGCATGGGTGCTGAGGCATTTCAAACCTATGTGCATTGCACGGGGATGAATGTAAAAGGTCTCCAACATTAATGTCATCGCTTCATATTTAAAATAATTTATGTAACTTATACATATTAAAAAATTACATGTGAAGAGACTCTTTTCAATGTAACATCTTGAAAAAGTCTCTTCACATATACTCTTTTAATGTCAATAAACTATTGTTGCATATTTGGGCCTCACCATCGTATTAACAACCCCACAATTTACACAATCATTTTCGCACGGGTCCTGAGGCAGCCTAAGTTATTTATGACGAAAATTAGTGGCAAACATAGTTTTTGACTCGACCTCAATTAAAAATGACAGAAATAAAGGCACCCACATTTTTTATGCCATGCTAACAAAAGTTGTGGTAACATCACAATTTAGGAACTTATTGACCAACAAAAGTTGTGGTAACATCACAACTTAGTAACTTATTGTCAATAAACTATTTTAAATGTGTGTCATGCTTAGAAAAGGTGTGATACCATCACAATTTAAATATATAATGATGAAAATAAGTGCCGAAGTTTACATGTCAATAAACTATTTTAAATATGTGTCATGCTTAGAAAAGCTGTGATACAATCACAACTTAGATATATAATGACGAAAATATGTGCTGAAAATTACATATTAGTTTTATATCAAAATATAGGGATGTTACAATTTTGAGAATAAATACAAAATATAAACTTTATAAATAACTACTAATATGTCATAAAAAGTTTAAATATAAAGTTTACCGATCAACTAAGGTCATACTTACAAAAGTCTAATAACGAAAAAAATTATTGCACATTACACTATGACCAATTAGATAGAGCCCGTGTGCAACACACAGGTCTGAATTACTCGTTAAACAAAATTTTGAGTTTAAACTTGGATTCTTTTATGTAGATATTTCATGTTCTTGTAAATATAATTATCTGTTGGAGAATGATGAGTTTAAAATTATTATTTGTTTTGAGTAATGTAATTAAAGAATTAAAAAATTGAGTAGCATGAGTATTTAATTTGATTGATCATGTACGTTAGAACTATTGTAAATGATTCACAAACATATTTTGGTGTATGTGTAAAAATGTTCATAGCTTATGTAACTCAACGTATGTTTATCAGTATATAATTTATGATACAAACATTTGTGTTTTGAACAATAGTTAACAAGAAAAAGAAAGCCAAAAATAAGTCTTATCCTACATCACCTGATGGAGAACAAACTGACGGGAAGAAGATTCAAAATAATCCAAAAAAAAAAAACCAGTTTATTTTTAAAGCCAAAGAGCGACATTACCATTTTGCTTTTTATACTTGTTTTTACTAAAAAATTTATGCATATGGTCGATGTACACAATTAGGGATAAGTTTAAAATTGGAAAATGATTCATAACCTACCAATCAGTCCTAAAGATGAGTGTATGACAAAGGGCAATTCGAAGCATATTCATGTCTTTTAGGCTTGTTTATGGTTATATATAGCGAATGTACATAAACAATGAAAATATTTAATGGTTCCCAAAGATCATGTTACCTTACCCACTGCCACTGACAATGGAGACATATGACGGAAGCTACATCGGCGATTGAAACGTGTTTTCGAACAATGTTATGACGAGCCTTGCCCTGTGTGTCATAAGGTCGTCTTGGACAAGTTTGGGGAACATGCGGTGCACTGCAAAGAGCTCCCGGGTTTTAAGTACTGTCACGAGTTGGTGCGGGATGTGTTGTTTGATGTCCTTCGAAGGGCGGGGATTTCCGAAAAAAAGAAGCTCCAGTAAATTTCCTTACAGACCCTACTGAGGGGAGGTCCTCCTTGCGGCCCGCTGATGTTTTGGTTTTTGGATGGGCGGGGGGAAACATGCTTGTGTGGACCTCACTGGTGTGTCCCCCTTGTGGATCTTCGGGGTAATGGGTTTATGGCTGAGCAAGTTGTTATGAAGGCTGAGATGAAGAAAGTGGACAAACATGATAAAGCCTGCTCCAAGAATCAACACGTGTTTGTTCCTTTTGCATTTGACACTTTTGGTTCCTTAGCCCTTGAAGCTGTGCGTTTCTTGGATTGGGTTCGTAAGATTGTTCGCAGTAATATATCGGCCCCGAGTGGTCACGATTATGTTTTCAGTAGAATAGGGTTTGCTATTCAAAAAGGGGTGGCGGCGCAGCTTGTTGCCCGCTTACCTACCACCTTGATGTAAATCCAATGGTAAATGATGTGTTTATATTTCAGAATTTCCACTTCATGAGTGAATCGGCTGTGACACGTATGACTTGCTAATTATCTTGCCAACTAGAACAATTCTTACACTTCTAATTAAAAGGGTGAAAGCATTTTTTTTAAGTCCCCCATCGATTAAGGAGAATAAAGTTTGCTTCCTATATAGTGTGCCGCATATATATGCTTGACAATATTTCACTGTTCATCCCTAAACTTATCGCAATTCGCGCGTTTGGTCCTTAAACTTTTTTTTTGGCATTTTCGTCCCTGAACTCTGCATTTTTCGCGTGGTTAGTCCTTTTCACCCCTATTTCGCTAACCATGGTAAGTTTGCTGGTTAAGTGACTTGGGAAGTTACTAAAATGCCCTTTATTCTTCTCTTAATTTACCCAACACTTTTAATAATCACGCACCCATTAAAAAAACACTCACCGATTAAAAACACACACAGTACTTCTTTATTGGATTCGATTCCCATTCAGGTTAATTCTTTCAATTATTTCATGCTTCTTTATTATATATGAAATCTGCATTTTCGATTATCAAATTGTTAACTATAGTCTTTGTTTATATGTTTCTTGATAATCCCAAACTTAGGGGGTGTTTGGGATTACTTATTGAAAACTGTTACTGGGTTTTTATAAAATTAGTTTTTAGGGTGTTTGGGATTGGGTGAAATAAGCGGTTTTGAATAATGTCACAGATTAATTAGCTTATGTTGATGTTAGTTTAGTATTTGCTTGTTCGTGTTTGTTGCTAAGTAATCGAGTTTTCTTGTGATTTTGGAGATAATGTTTTTGGCACGCAAAATGGATCACTGGCTAATTTGACATTGAACTAAATACTTATTGATGAATGTAAGGATGAAACCTTGACGGATAACAAATGCCTAGTTTTGTTAGAAATTTGTGGATTTATATCCATGGTGTCATATAAGGTATTACCACCTGGGCTTGCCTCATCATTTGTTTGAGTTGTTGCGTGTCCTTGTGTTAAGGGGACCGTGTTATAAATTGACAATTGTGTGGCAGTAATTAATAATATACTCCCTTTAGAGATCCCGACTTCTTTAGCGTATGTATATACGTATGTTTTGTTTATCAATATCTTCGGTCTTAACTACATTTGCAATGGATTTTTACAATTTTGCTCATTTGAAATTTCACCGTCATATTCCACATTTAAATGTTACTGCTAGCTACCATATCTGCGCAAAATACGTTCAAACTGTTATAAGCTTTTCTCCACTAAGTTTTATAGTTATGGCTCTACCATTTCTGACCAAATAAGCATTAACATTTAACTTCTAAATACTGTATCGTTCAACAGAGATATCCTTCTATAATTGGAAATAAGTACAAATTATTCTGCTATAGATGTATAATTTGCAATGGCGGAGCTAGAAAAAATTCTTTGGAAGGGCCGAAACAAATTTTTTTTCGGAAGAACATTAGATGGGAGGGCCGAGATAGAAAAAATAAAATTTTAACACATGAAATCGCGAAAAAAATACACTATCGGGCTTTGGCCTAGGAGGGCCGGGACCCTTCCCGGTCCCTTAATAGCCCCGCCCATGATAATTTGGTAAAGGATGATCATGAATAATAAATACCGACTCTTACTTATTTAATGTTACTAGAAACGTGCCCGCGCGATGCGGGGGCGGATTGTTGGGGTGAAGAGGAGGAGGTGGGGTGGTGGAAAGTGGTTGTTGGGGTAGTTGTTGAGGTGGTTATAAATTGTTGGGGTGGTTGTTGAGGTTGTTATAAATTGTTGGGGTGATTGTTAGGGGTAGTTGTTTCCATAATTAGTAAGTAAAAGTCTGAATTTTTAAGCCTTTCTAATTATAGAATAGTCCCAAATACATTATATAGTAGTATAGATAATGGTGTTTATTTAGTATCAACTGTTTTATATTTGTTGATTGTTTATTATGATAGTATCGTAGTTTAATCATGAAATTATAGTTCAGTACTACAGAGTGTTAATGTAAATTAGAATATATCTAAACTACACATGCTTCTATTAACAGTGGCTTAACTGCTCAAAGCTGGTTGTTTATGTATTTAATTTCATCTCATGATCTCTTTTTGCTGTCATACTGTCATCTCAACATGTTTATCTTGCATTGCAGCCAAGCGAGCAACTATAGCATGACAATACTTTTAGTTGACTTGGAACGGTGTTTGACCAGTTCTTTGATTCAGTTTGACGTGTTTGCTCATGGGCAACGCTGACGAGACAAAGACTTGTAAACCTGAAAAACCATCTTCACCTCCACCTGTAAGCTTATAATGATTACTATTTTATGTGAGTTAATTAATCTTGCGTGACTTGTCTCCTTTTTATAGTCTCTCATGTCGTCCTCTACACGTCCACATAATTAGTTACTATCGTCACCTATTTATATTAATAGATCTTATTACCAACTGTGGCAGGATCATCAATAAGCGAATGTTCATGCTTATTCCGATTGGGCAGCCATGCAGGTTTGTTATTTTTACAAGGCAGATCCAGAATGACCATCTACAATAGTGTTTGGTTCCTGAAAATTGATTGATTGAACATACTCTAATTTTATTTGATCCCCATTACAGGCATATTATGGCTCTAGAATGGCTGTGCTACCATACTTCAACTATGTTGTTGCACCTGGTCATGCTCCTCCACCTTACATGTGGGGACCACCGCAGGTATTGTCGCTTGCAAACACTTCCGATGCTCATATGAATATGTTGATTATATATGATGGTCATCAGCATGTTAACCTTTCTCCACACCTACATTTCAGCATATGATGCCACCGTATGCTGCAATGTATCCACATGGAGGTGTTTATCCACATCCTGGAGTTACTCTTGTGAGTCTTCATGGCCTTCATGGTTTGTACTGCTGTCATTCGTGTTACTCAGTTAGTACTGCTCCATATCATGTATTGTAATATAAATGAGATGATAGGGATTTCGGTCACCCTGATTGACTGGAATTCATGGCCAGGTCAGTATATTCAAAAGTATGTTTTTTTTTTTTAAATTTATATTGGTAACACTTAGTTTACTAATACATACATTGTGCAATTTCCTTCAGTTACTCAAACTCTGACAGTCAAGAGGTTTCTATGAATTTCAATCGAATTGGAAGCAAGAAGCAAGGGGAATTCAAGTTCGCCACAACAGAGATAACCCCAGTTTGCACCACGAAAAGAGGAGATGCGGTGACCCCAATTCCGTGGCCCCACTAGATCTCGAGGCGGTTAATTATTTTCTGCAATAGTGGTGCGTAGTACCCTTTTTAACCCTGTTAAATACTATGGTTTCTGTGTATTGGTTGCATATTCTTTTCAGTTCTTTCTATTAAGGGAAGGAAATTGATGTGTTGTTACACATTAGTGCTAAATTAATTCTAGAACCAACGTGTTTACCTAGAGTGAAAATTATCCCTTTTTGCTGAAAATGTCTTGATTTTCTGTGAAATATGTGCTACTGCTATTTATGATGTACATCAGCGGTGGTAATATAATGTCGTGTGTTTATGCATCTGTTCTTATGCTTATACATTTGTTTGTCATTTTTCTCAGGATGTCAAAGAAACTTTCAAATCTCAACTGAAACAGCATGCATCAACCTTTTTTGACGAAACCGAGAACAACAGCAATACCTTGTCCTGTTGGAGCAGGGGATGGGGTTTTTGTGTGAAGAAACCTGATGACCGGAGGGACCCATAAACATTCATAATTGCATTAGAAAAGGTTGAAGCGTGGATGTTCTCGCGAATCATTGAGTCTGTGTGGTGGCAGGTTGAGCCCTGGAAATACTTATCTTCAGTATATAATGTTTCTCTATATATAATGCCTACAACCTCCTAAATTGCTGTATAAAAAATTGATTATTATTATAATTACTTTAATCATGTTTACAACATTATTGGTTAAAAATGGACAAAAAATTGTCATATTTCTACATCTACACTTTTTGACTGATTCTGGTTTTGCTCACTGTAGACTCTTTACTCCACATACGCAATCAACAGCCACTAATGCTAGTGGTAAAACGGTTGGTCAAAGTCAAACTTCAAAAAAAACATCTGGAAGTAAAAATGGGTTTGGAAATCAACAAGACGCAATGGGGTTCAACAGTTCCACTCGAATATACCTTGCAGCTGGTGAACCATTTGGTGGTGAGCGCTTCATGAAGCCATTCAGATCCATGTTTCAACTGCTTGAAAATCACAGCACTGCGGATTCATCAAACGAGTTAAAAGATAACACCCAAGGTTTACTTGGTTCGGCTGTTGATTACATGGTTTGTCTTCTATCAGACATTTTTATGCCGGCATATGACGGACCAAGCACTTCGACCCGACAGGAACGCTCTTGCTCCCATCTTCATCGAGAGGGAAAAGGGACATACTTGTTAGTATTGTTGTCTTATATGTTAGTACTGCTCACTGCCCATTGTATTAAGTTTGTAATGGTGCGTTTCATGGTTTGTACTGCTCGAGTTGTATGAAGCAACATATAAGAAGGAAAAACCCAAACTTTTAATAGTTGTAGGTTGTCAATGCAGTGAGAAATTTGCAGATCTTTGTGCCGAATTAACAATTTTGCTTATGTATTAAACTTCTTACTGCAATGTATTAATGGCATATACTATGTTTATTGCTACTCGCATTTCATTGCGTCACTTTCAAATTGTTACTGCCATTTTATGTTTGCATTATCAGCTACTACCATATTCGTGGCTTATACAAATAGGATGCATACTTCTGTAAACAAAACACCCCGCCAGAAGGGAGTTGAACCAGGTCATGGCAGAAGGGATCAGCCGTATACATGAAAATGATGGTCGCGTCGCTCAACAACACAAGGTAATTCAACTAGGTATTTGTTACCCACTCTGGACCAGGTCATGGCAGAAGGTATTTGGTAAATCCAGAATTGTTCTCTAAGTAAACTTAGCTGAAAAAGCATAATCAGCTATTATCGATAACTCGATTCCACATTGTAAGCTCAAATACGAAAGAGAAAGATAAATTAGCTATCGCAGTCAATGTTGGGATCTGTTTAACCCGAGTATAGAGCTTAAAACACCAAAAATAACCACCATAATTTTTTCTTTATTATTTTTACATTATCGGAAACAAAAGGACATGCACATGCATACCCAACCTAAGGCTCATTGATTGCCTCTTCATCCAGAAAGTAAACAAAGAAATCGAGAACAACTTTAAGTGGTAACAGAACTTTTATTTCGAAGGAAATGCAGGAATACAAATTCTGATCCAAACATTTTTGTTGCTATAAAACAAAATTTAAGTACAAAAAACTCAGAAAACCCGTTATATATAACCACTGCCTATTCGCTATCTTTCCATACTTCTCTGTGACAACTGGCAAATTAGAGAGTTATTTTGAAAACCCGCATTACATTAAAGTTCGTTTATAAATTATATTTGGAATTTTATTCGTAACGAACTTGAAAAACCAATATTTTGGTTGATTATATCTAAAACTTTTATGGAATCGAATTTGGTTTATCGATATGATGAGAATTTATTTCGAGATTTTTATTGGCACTACGTTGACTCCGGTACTAGAATAACCTAACTAAAAATTTATGTCTTAAGTGTACGGATTCGACAATATATATTTATTTATAGAACGTCTCGTGAGATATTAAATGATTTGAAACGAGTTACGGGTTTTGGTCCGTGTATTTTACACCTAGCCACCTTAACCTTAAATGTTAATAATACCTTTATTATTATTATCTATTACTATTAGTATTATTGTTTAAGTAAAAATAAATAAATAAATAAACTAATAAATTGGTCCTTGTGGTCATAACCTGGTTAACACAAACAAACACACCACTCTTATTATCTCTCTCTCCCTCATCTCTATTCTCTCTTCTTGAACCCTAGCCGCCACCTATTTGGCCGGACACCACCGCGACACCATCGTCTACCACCACCCAAACCCGCCTCAAAAATAATCCCTATCACTAGATCTATTAGATCTACTAATTTAAGCTCGAGTTTTCTTGATTCTTGAAGATTTTTCATAACCTTTTCTTGTAATATTGAAGGTAAGACGAGTCACAAATGTGGTGACTCGTATTTTTATTAAAAACGTGGCTAATGAGCCACGGGGTTAAATTCTTGGGCGAGTTTTTGATGAATAACGAAATAAACATGTGGGTTTTTGAATAAAACGCGATTATAACAAAGTTTGGTATCCGGGTTTGTCGTTTTTGTGTGTGGTCGAGACCAAAACCAAGAGCCTATGCTCACGGCTTGTTATATTCTTGAGTTTTGGTGATTATTTGTTATACTTGGTTAGTCCTTGTGGTGATTTTGTTATCTTGGTCTCGTTTGGTATGTGTAACAAGAGGTAAGGACCAAGGGTTAATGGTAGATTGATTTTTTTTGTGACCATGTTCTGATTATTGTTGTTGTTATTGGATTGACGACCCATGAGGTCCGTTTGGTTTTGCTTGTGGCTCGTTGGAGCTAAGCCGAGGGCCACAAGGGTCTCTTGGATGAACTTTGACTCGATATGAGGTGAGCCGAGGCCCAAGGGGGTTCGGCAATAACCCTCACCTGGTATTGATATTCTAGTTGAATTGTTGTTATCATTTCTGCTGGTTATTATTATGGTGGTTGTTGACTTTATAATTGTAGTTATTGTTGTACTTGTGACTGAATGGAATGGAAGAGCCGAGACCCTCGAGGTCTCGGCAATGGACTTATTTATTTTGTGAAGTGTTGTCGATTATGTGGATGATTGGGGACCGATTGTGAGACGGTCACTTAGAATGACGGAGATAGGTTAGTCGGGTGCCGTAGTCGGACCCTATTGTTGTAGCACGTGACATGGGTATTGTTTGGACGGAGTTGGATTGATTGATTATGATTTGGTTATATTTTATTTTGGACTTAGACAATGAGCCGAGAGTGATGACTCAGACATGTGACCATTTCGTATGACTCGATAATTATTTATAATTAAACACAACTAATAAAACTCGTAATAATATTATTAATAATATAAACGTTTATATAAATATATGAACGTGAAAACGTATATATATTTATACAAGTGCGTATATTAATAATAAAATGATCACGAGTAATATTATAATAATAACGCGACTATAAATATTATGCTATGAAAGTAGTGTAATAATATTGGGAGCGTTATTATAATTAAACGACTACAAATAACGATAAAATCTTGACGTTAAATAAATATTAAATAAAATAATTTCTTTTAAATAAATGAGGGAAACTATCGAGTTATACGGGGTCGTGGTCACTTGAGTCCAAGTGGTTTATTAATTGTGACGTTCGTGTTGTCACGGATATATGACGATTAATACATTCACTTTCGATAACTACGTAACTTATTTAATCGACGGGTTAAATAAGAGCTATTTAGTTATTTAAATTGAGAATATTAATGGGCATCGTATCCTACGACGCCCATAGGTTGTGGTATGTGTACGAGAATAATAAATTACTAAGTATCTCGTGAGGTTGCCAAATTGACGAATTTGGTAAGCTTAACGGCATAATTAGAGAATTTATTAAACTTTGATATATACCATATAGTACTTTATGTGCAATGTGTGACCTAGGATTCGGGTATAATATTAGAATGGTATATTAAGTAAATAAATATGGGGGATTACCAAATCGACGGATTTGATAAACTTCGATGATTTATTTAAATAATATATTGGGCTAATACTAGACCTATAGATGGTTTTATTATTTATTTTCGTTGTGATTTCTTGGTTTGTGTTGTGTCGACTCACCACCCGCATGGATACCAAACGCCAAACCCCCAAACTAATACGAGATTTATTCGAGAAATGGATTTTCGGAAGTAAAATGGAATACGTTCGGGTTTGGGAATATTCGATCTTGAGGAAATGATTTCTGAACGAGTTGATATTGTTAGGTCGTGCCGAGTCCGTAGTTGCCGTCTTTTGAGTTACTATACATCTTACCTCTACCGATTTCTTATTGCTGATTTCTGGACTTGAGGTGAGTCATAGCCCCCTTTTTACTCTTGAACTATGTTTTCAATACTTTGGGTGAGAAACGTGCAAATTATTTTATGTGGACTATTATCGCTTTTATA
The DNA here is from genome assembly GCA_030686995.1 of Artemisia argyi. Classification (NCBI taxonomy): domain Eukaryota; kingdom Viridiplantae; phylum Streptophyta; class Magnoliopsida; order Asterales; family Asteraceae; genus Artemisia; species Artemisia argyi. The sequence goes on from CM060701.1 coordinate 231,033,517, forward strand.
TTCTTTCTAAAACTTGCTATGCGTATGGACTAGGATATATTGTCAGCTTTAGTCACACATTTTGTGTGTACTATTCAAGGTTGGCTTATTTGGTTATTGATGGATTGTCAGCTTTAGTCACATATATGTTGTGTGTACTATTCAAGGTTGGCTTATTTAGTTATTGGTGGATTGTCAGCTTTAGTCACATAGTTTCGTGTGTACTATTCAAGGTTGACTTATTTAGATACTGTAGTGTGCACCTATAGGTTATTAATACTTTGGAGGTTATCCGAGTATTTATGATATTGCGGGGGTTACCCGAATATCTATGTTAGAGCGGAGGGTATCCGTGTGTTATGTTGGAGCGGAGGGTATCCGCAGGCTTTTAGTGGAATCCTTAGTCTAGCTAGCAGGCGTTTTGCGTATATGCCCACTATATTGAGTTATGAATTTAAACCTATGATCTCACCAGCGAAAGCTGACTTTTAGCACGTTTTTTCAGAAAATTAAGTGATGCTCTATGGATGCTTGGATTGGAGGCTTGGCAATGGCACCGGTTATGGATCTATTTTTCTAAAACTCTGATAAACTATTGTGGACCTATGTTTATTTCTTTTGGGCCTTACTTTGGATAATTCTTGGGATAAATGTAGACTTTAAAACCCGTCTTGGTTGTGTTTTTCTTATGTTTACTTTATCTCATTCTTTCTTGACTTTGAATGGATACCAATCCCCGTAGCACCCCGAAAGCTTGTTGAGTCTTCCGCTGTACCAAATTTTGGGGGTGTTACATTCTCGAAGGAGTTGATATCTCACAATACTCCTTCCACCCTTTGGGAACCATTGAAGTCCATCAGAACTTGAGGAAACCCGAGAACTGTCTGCAAGGATTGAGGTCAAGGGTGAATCGAGCTCGTCAAGCTCATCATCGCTAGTGTAGGATTTCTTCAGCACTGATGATGAACTTCTCCTTAAAGATTGGGCTCCGACGATTATCTACAAGCCTCTCTCACTAACTTCTTTTATATCTTATCAACTATTTATCATGATTCACTATTTACATTATGTTGAATTCAAGTGCGAGTGCTAAAAATGGCGAAGAGCATATACGAACCTCTGCATCAAGGGCCCTGATAAGCGAATTGGGAATGGGATTCGGGGAAAATTCATCTGGCACGAAACTGCAAACAACCCTCCTAATCAATGGAGTAGAAAGTGTTGAAGGAAGGAAGGAAAAAAAACATTGGATCAAATGAAGAATATGAACATATATAAGATGAATAAAAGCATAAAAAAGATGTGGACTAGTTACCTCTTTCAATGTGGACTTGTCCGCAAGCATTTCAAAAAGAAGCATCATGAGGTCACTCAAAGCATGTAGTAATCGGAAAGCCTTAAAAGACGTATCATCATTAACATCATCAGTATCTTCGTTAGTGTCGTTGTCCTCAATACCAAATAGATCAGTAAGCCATCTAGACCATGTCCCAATCTGATAAGATAGATATAGAACTTATAGTTAAGTTTCAACAAGTTCGTAAAGAGTTAATGTTTGACTTTAGAAGTCAAAAGGCCTAAAAAATCCAATTTGACACAGCTATCTGTTTTTAAACTATATAAACAGTATTAAGAGTTTGTACAAGCTCCGAGTAGGAGATAATCCTTGCCACTTTAGTAACAAAACCCTTATGAAATTTGCATTTATATAGTAGTCCGTTGACTTCAAAAGTCAGCATGTACATTTCTTTCTGAAATAGAGATATTCTGATACGAATAGCTAAAAAGCAGAAGATCAGTGAATTGGTCGATTTGGGTTATGTTTTATCACTTGGTCAAAAGGGTAAACTATAAAATAGCTAAAAGTAGCCAACGGGTGTAATTCTAATGCCAAAAAAAGGTTCTAAAATATTTCATACAAATATTAGATTAGCAATGCAATAGCGTAAAATCATACTTGACACGCTAATTGCTTCCGTTTATTGAACAACCACCAAACATTTATTCATGGTATGCTTCTATGTACAGTTAAAACTGCTAATAGAGTCGTATTAAAATGCAACAATCTTAAAAGCAGCATTAATCAACAATTCCAAACATTCCCTAAAAGTCTAAAACTACTTAATTGCTTTGAATAGCTAACCAGATAAACATTATTGATAAACGATACCTAAATTAAGTATTACTAGTAACAAAGATTAAGAAATTACCCAAATTCTTCAGTCATCACCAACGGGAAACAAAGTCAACGCCTTTTTCTCTTTACCATTCTCCAAATCATCCACATAACTCCCTATGAACACCCTGACTCATTTCCCTACTCATAATCCCGATGAGAATTGGGCGGAGCTGCGGTGGAAATGAGTACACGATTTGGGTTTGATTTTCTTTTAAGAATTGGGTTTGTTTGTTAAATGTCTTGGTAAATTAAGAGAAAGGGTATTTTAGTAATTTCATAAGAAACTCAACCAGCAAACTTACCATGGTTAGCGAAATCGGGTGAAAAGGACCAAACGTGCAAATTTTGCAGAGTTCAGGAACGAAAATGCCCAAAAAAATATATAGAGACCAAATGCGCGAAAAATGTAAAGTTTAGGGACGAACGGTGAAATATTGTCAAACCATAATCTTTCTTGATCACATAAAAACATACATGCATATTTATAGAGACCCACAAATAAAATTTTAGCACAAAACTCAATAAACATACCAATAATTCAATAAAGTTACAAACTTTATATTTTAAAATATCAAAAATATAAAGCCCAGAATCCAAGGGAGCAAAAACAGGATAAAGGGTAGCCTAAAATAGTACTAACACATATAGATCTCCTATTTTCATACTTTAATAAAAAAATCTTGAAAAAAAAAAATTCAAAATTCAAGAAAATTATAAAAAGCATAAAATTTCAACTTATGCAAATGAAATAGCAACCAATATCTTATGTCCATTTAGTACTAAAAAAAAAGTGACATAACATAAAACATAGTTGTGATGTACTACCTTAGAAGTGTTTGTAGTTAAACTGAGTTTAAGGATGTCTGAAATAAATGTTGGAAATAAGTGTTTGTGTGGTTGGTTTTTGAAGGTTGCTTTTTGATGTTTAACAAGTTGAATTTGTCTACTTGTTATTTTAAAAGGAAATAAACTAATGGAAAAGTATTTTGTTACCGACAAGTTTTTTTTATGACAAACATATTTTGCCATGTTTTCAACCTAAAGTTTGTAGGGAAATACAGTAGAAATGAAACATGTTGAAATGAGATTTATGGATTATTATATTTGTGGTTTTTGGCTTTGTGTTAAAGCAATGTTTAAAGTTGGCTCAATTGCTTTTTTTTTTTTTTTTTTTGTTAATTATTGTCTTTATTTTTGGGTTGTTTTAGCTTGATTATCTATTACATGTTGATAGAGTTTTGATAAGTTTATTAGGAGTATATTATTTTTACTCGAGGTTATTATTGCAAATGTTAAGAAGAAGGAAGGGAAAAAAACAAAAAAAAATTGTTACACCCTTTTGCCTTTTTCTTCCTACAAGTTCTCTTTAAGTCTTACTCACACACATAAAAAAAAAATTGGGTTATGTGGAGACATGGACCAAAACTTACGCCCTGCCGATGTGTTACTCTATTCTTGGGATGATGGGCGGGACACATGTGTTGATTTGACAGGGGCTTCTCCCTTAACACAGACCAACATGGCTGATTTTGTTTCTGGGCGTGCGGTTGTTGAAGCTGCACAACGCAAACGGGCCAAGTATGCGGCCAAATGTGCGGACAGTGGATATGGGTTTCTCCCCTTCTCATTCTCTTCCTTGAGAGAGCTTGAGAAGGATGCGGTGACATTACTAAAACGCATCCGTAGATTCTCGTTGACTCAGGACATTGGAGCACGTGCCGCCGATTATATTTTTAGTAGAATTAGCTTTGCCATAGCTAGAGAAGTGGGGGTCCAGCTTGTTTCTCGGCTCCTCACTAATTTCTTGTAAATCCTTTGGTTTTATAATAATAATAATAATAATAATAATAATATATTTTTATTTATTTTTTTTGTGATGAAAACATGTGTCTGGTCTTATTCACTGTTCTTTGTTTCACTAAAAGCAGTTTTTTTTTTTTTTTTTTTTTTTTTTTTTTTTTTTTTTCACATAATGACTGGTAGACGGGCAACAAGCTGCGCCGCCACCCCTTTCTGAATAGCAAAACCAAACCTACTAAACACAAATCCTTGCCCCTGGGGGGTCGAATAATTGCTATGAACGACCCGTTGAACTCTGGCAAGGAACCGGATAGCTTCCGGTGCCAACGCCCAAAAAGTATCAAAGGCTAATGGGACAAAAACATGTTGATTATCCTCACAAGCTTTGGCATGCTTCTCAATCTTCTTGGACTCGGCTTTCCGCATCGCCTGCCCGGTCACAAACCCAGTATCTCGAAAACCGACGAGCGGGGATACCCCTGTAAGGTCCACACAAGCGTGTTTCCCGCCCACCCATCCAAACACAAGCACATCTGCTGGGCAGAGAGTAGATCTCCCATCAGTCGGGTCCGTTAGGAAATTAACTGGTGCCTCCTTTTTCGTCGATATCCCTGCCCGCCTAAGTATATCCCACAAGGCATCCCGAACAAAGTCATGGCGATACTTGAAACCTGGCAACTCTTTGCAATGGACCGCGTGTTCCCCATATTGGTCCAAACAAGCCTTCCGACAAACTGGGCAAGTTTCATCGTCTGGGAACATAGGAATCATTAGGCGGTATTTAAGAATCGCCCTATATTCAACTGCTGACATCCGTTGCCCCAACCCTTCAATAGGAATGATAGTCAGGAAGTCCTGGGCGTGGGATCCTTGCAAGCATTCCACCACTGCTTTCTGGCGAGGAGACAAACCAAAATCATTCCCGATGTTCTGTGCAATTTTACTAAAAAGGGCATTCGCCAAAGTTTCCTGGGTCTTTGGTGGGGCGGTGTCCTTATTAGTGAAACCGCCAAGATCAAAATCCGGGAGAGACTCGCGCAGATATTCCAAAGCTTGTACGTAATCTGGGTCAAGATCCACGACCCCACTGTCCCGCAGGATGTGGTCCTGCAACTTCCAAGATTGAGCTCTAGAAGCCACAAAAGCATATACGGCAACATCTCGAGCTGAAAGAAGCCCCAGGCCTCCTAGGCGCATCGGCAGTGACGCCATCCGCCATTGGAAGTCGCCAAAAAAAGGCCCCCCACACACAACAATACCTTCAATAGCTTCACGGAGCCCATTATCAAACCGAGATATCGCTTCCTCCATCATGGAAGGTTGGCACGTCCGCAGACCAAACAACAACTTAGCCACCCCCATGCAAGATCGAAGCAATAGGAGCTCGCTTTGGGGATCCCTTAAGCAAGGAAGGCGTCCCATAAGGTCAACGGCACCCAAAGCTCTCCTCACGGCCAACTCACTAATAAACCCCACATCTCGACTGACGGCTCCCCCCAGGAGTTTCACCCCTTTCTCCGGCCTCCTAATCTCACATGGGAAAAGCCCCTCTTTAAACTTCGCCCCGTTGCATGACGGCCAAAAAACCTCAGTTTTCTTAATATTAAGTTTAAGACCCAGTGATGGACCCTCTGACCTAATTATGTCAAGTGCTTTAGCGACCTCTGTTGTATCCCCCATAATTGTCCCGTCATCCAGGTACCAAGCGTGGAAGGGAAGTTTGCAGTTTTCTTGCACTTGGAGAACTAAGGGGTGCAAGGCTAGTGTCACACCCCCAAAATCGGGTCCAGCGGAAGCATACGTAAAGCTGGGGTGTAACTCAATTGATATCACAACATTAGTTCAAAAATGGTTTGCACTTGAATCATTTAAAATAAAATAGTTAAATCAAATTGTTGAATTTACATCGTTAAAAGTAATGCGGAAGTAGGCCCTTAAAATAGTTTAAAACGGTTCCCAATTGAATAATCAGAGTCTTCTATGACCATGCCATGCCCTGCCAAAACCTCCTGTAGCGTGCAATTGGTTAAAACCTGAAAATACATGCTAAAGTGTCAACACGAGGTTGGTGAGTTCATAGAGTCTTGTGAAAAAGAATGTAATGCTTATGTATGAAGGTATCCCAGCAAAGGCATCGTAAATCCACTCAGTTACAAGTCCCGCCATAAGAGACTTGTAACCTGTGTGTTTACGACCCACTGCCAAATGTAATATGTATACGTGAACAAATGTAATACTTGTATCCAAATTCCATGATAAATATAGCAAACGGCTATATAAATAATTCAGTCCATGAGGTTATATAAACAATGCTGACAATGTCGCCAGATAAACAATGATGATAATCCTGACAATGTCGCCAGATAAACAACTTTAACAATGAGGTTATGTAAATGAGTCTGACAATGTCGCCAGGTAAACAGTAATGACAATGAGGTCATGTAAACAATACTGACAATGTCGCCAGATAAACAAGGATGACAATGAGGTCATATAAACAAGTAATAATGTTTAGGAAACAGTCACATGAAATACAGGTAATCAAACATACCAATGAAATGCAGGTGATCAAACATATATATAGGTAAAGCTGAAAATGTTTGAGTAATCAACCATGTAAAGCAAGTAATGCGTTTAAGTAAAACGAGCATGTATTCTCCCCCAAAGAGTTTGCAAAACAATTAAAAGAGTAGGGGCTATGACTCACTTGAAGCTGATGTTACTGTGATGAAGTGAAATGAACAACAATGAACGGTAAGCTGCCGCAACCTAATATGAATGATATGAACGATCTAATTTAGATCATGAAATGATGTTGGAAATGTCCATGCACATGTTTCCTATACCACTCTACTCTTTGAAAAATACTTGTTGTTATCAAAAATATACATTTCCAAGACTTAGGAAAAATATGGCTATTAGAAAAATAAAGCTAGTTGCAATATATATTCTTATATATATATATATATCGTATGTATCAATGTTCGTGTTGAAATCCTCGGGTTGAAATCCTTGAAATAACACCTTGTAGTAATGAAAATATACTTGTAATCACTAATACATCATTAGTTATGAAATTTGGTACTTGGTTAATATTTCTAGAAAATCTAGAATTTAGTACGTAGTGTTATTATTATTTCTAAAAGCTGCCAATTATAGAGGATTTTTGCCGATATTGAAACGTGAATATCTTTGTCGTTATAAGCCCGTTTTACTTGTTCTTTATATCCACGGTTACGTCTTAGTATGTAGTAATATATTTTGGAAAGCTCGGCTCCTCCGGGTTACGTCTAAAGCCTCTTTTTGTCCGACGAAAAACGTCCAACAGCATGTATTTTTCCGGAAAATAGTTTTCGTCAATAAACTTGCAAAAATCATAACTTCTTCGTTATAAACTCTTTTTAATCCGTTCTTTCGCCTACGGCTTCGTTTTTGAAAGTATTTTCTAAAAAATTTGCCAAAGTTTACTTTGTATTTACTGATTTTCCAGAATTTACCAAAATGGGACAGAATGTTTATATAGTTGTTACAAAACCATTTCCAAGGTTCAAAACTAGTTTCTACATCAACCAAAACTCTTGCAAACTCCACAAATCTATACTAATCCTACCATACACCTTCTTAGGGTGCCATGGGTTCACAATTTTTACTGTTAGCACAAAGTTTACGTGTAGGTCCACAAAAATATGGCTATTAGAAAAATAAAGCTAGTTGCAATATATATTCTTATATATATATATATATATATCGTATGTATCAATGTTCGTGTTGAAATCCTCGGGTTGAAATCCTTGAAATAACACCTTGTAGTAATGAAAATATACTTGTAATCACTAATACATCATTAGTTATGAAATTTGGTACTTGGTTAATATTTCTAAAAAATCTAGAATTTAGTACGTAGTGTTATTATTATTTCTAAAAGCTGCCAATTATAGAGGATTTTTGCCGATATTGAAACGTGAATATCTTTGTCGTTATAAGCCCGTTTTACTTGTTCTTTATATCCACGGTTACGTCTTAGTATGTAGTAATATATTTTGGAAAGCTCGGCTCCTCCGGGTTACGTCTAAAGCCTCTTTTTGTCCGACGAAAAACGTCCAACAGCATGTATTTTTCCGGAAAATAGTTTTCGTCAATAAACTTGCAAAAATCATAACTTCTTCGTTATAAACTCTTTTTAATCCGTTCTTTCGCCTACGGCTTCGTTTTTGAAAGTATTTTCTAAAAATTTTGCCAAAGTTTACTTTGTATTTACTGATTTTCCAGAATTTACCAAAATGGGACAGAATGTTTATATAGTTGTTACAAAACCATTTCCAAGGTTCAAAACTAGTTTCTACATCAACCAAAACTCTTGCAAACTCCACAAATCTATACTAATCCTACCATACACCTTCTTAGGGTGCCATGGGTTCCTAATGACTAGTAAACAAGTTAATTTAACAAAGGAACACCTAAATCAAAATCTAGGGTTTGTATGTTCAAACAGTATACAAAAATAAAGTGGTATAACTAGTTTGTGCATGAAATTAAGCATGAATACAATGAAATACATATGTTAATTAGATGAAAACATGAAAATAATTTTGAATACTCACTTTGAAATAATAGGTGGTGAGATGATGAGAAACCTTGGATTACTTGTGTTTTTGTGTTATGATTCTTGATTAGGATGATGAAATGAACAACTTTGATGCTTTGTACTTTGAAAAATGATCAATTGATCATGGAGATTGATATTGGGTCGTGGGTTTTGGTAGGGAAGATGAGAAAATGAGTTTTGATTCTTAAAATTATGTTTGTTAAGTGTTTTAGGTGTTTTTGGTAGATATTTATGTATTTTCAATGGCATACTTGTAATTATATGGTCAATGTGAAGACTAATGAGGGGGGGCTGCACATGTTACTTAAATGTGTGTGGGAAGCTTGGTAATCTAGTTCACGGAGTCGGTTTTGGTTCCGTTAATCGCAAAACGTAAAGTTTTAAACCGCGAAACGTAAATTCGGGCATCGTAAAAATATGAAACTTGAAAGAATGACTAAACTTGTCAAAATACTCCATAATAAAATAAAAATGAATGGTAAGTTCCATCGGGTTGCTTGAACGTTGTTAAAACTGGAAACGCGGGTTAAAAACGCGTAATTCGCGTAAAACGCAGAACTGGAAAATGTAAAATTCCAAAATACTGGGTAAATGAATGTAATAACTTTTATGATGATATAATGGATATAAAAATATGTCGGGACCATTGTGGGAATATTTAGATATATTCGTCGTGTTTATAAACCGGGTGTTAACGTTTATTATAAATACTTATACGTAAAACGTTAAATGTATCAAATATATAATTTGAAAATCCTAAGAGTGGTATAACATGAAAATGATGTTATGATGATATGCAGACTGTCTCTAGTCCGTATGCAGTGTGCTTAACACTAATGAAATGAATTCGCACCTAAACCAATCCGGTTACGCGAATTTGAATACCCGTAAACTAAATTTACGATGAAATGTGTAATGCACGTGAATGATGAAATCTTTTCCCGCAATGAATAGTGTTTAGTGAATAGTAAAATTTCTGAATGCTTCTCGGAATGTCAAACTGACACAAAAAATGATGAATAGTAAACTGATGAATAGTGTTTTGATGAATAGTGTTTGATGAATAGTGTTTTTCCAAAGTTCGGGAAATGACCTGAAATGACCTGAAATGGTGAGTTGTGACAGCTAGGGCAAAGAGGAGTGGTCCCAGAGGATCCCCCTGCTGAACTCCAGTGGTAGCCCCAATGCAGTCATTACCAACATATAGCCTAGCTGGTTGTGCGTAAATGAACTTCACCCACGGGTAAATGCCCGGGCACCGGCAGTTAACCTCACGCAGGAGTGCCGTGCGGTCAACAAGATTGAAAGCGTTAGAGAAGTCCACTGTGAGCATGGCTAAGGATCCGTCAGAGTGGAAACAATTAAGAAACCTATTTGCACTATGAAGCACTGCCTCCGCCCCATTAGGGGTCCCAACTCCAAATTGGTGATCCCCCAAATACTTGACCATTTCCTTCCCAACCTTCTTCATAGCCACTTTGGAAACCAATCTTCTCCAGATAGCCCCCACAGCAATGGGTCGAATTCCATTATCCGGCTTCAACAAAGGTGTAAGAGGGGCTGAAGCAATGAACTCGGCTAAAGCCTTAGGGCAGAACCCCCCCCCCCCCAACCATAGATTAACCACCTCGGTAATAGCCCCAAGGAGACCTGATGAAGTCGCAGTCCCTTCCCCATTAAGAGCGTCTAAAAGGTGTTGAGCTCGTAAGCCGTCCCTCCCACAAGAAGTCCCCTTCGGGAAAGATTTCACGCACCCAATCACACACTCCGCATCCACCGTTAAGGCGGGCTGGGTAAATGTACCAGAAGGCAGGCTCGGGGGCGGTACAACCGGGTGTTTATCAATAAGAGCCTTCATAGTAGAGTCCTCGAGGGGTGCTACCCCAGATGAGCACAACATCGTAATTGCAGCAGTGAAATGACCATCACCAACCTTTCGGAGGCATTGCTTAATGTTGGAGTTCCCTTCGGAAGATCTTTTTCCCCCATCACCCCCTCCCAAGCCTTGAAAAGGGGAGGGGACTAAATCAGCGAACCCAGACCATCCTTCCATGTCGCAAGAGCTTGCTGAATGCTACTGCACTGCAAAGACTTTCTATTCCCCGACCTGCGTTCCTGCCTGGTAACCGGCCTGACTAGCCGAAGGGTACAACGTGGCAGCAACAAAAGCTTGACCCAATTTTCAATGGACCTCGAAGTTAGTTTCTTAGTATCTCGGCTTCACACTAATTTCTTGTAAATCCTATGATTTTCAAAGTGATGTTTTTATAAATAATAATAATAATAATAATAATAATAAAATAATAATAATAATAATAATAATAAGTAGTTGTGGCCTTGGCTATGGCACCAGAGGTGCAGTTTGGCGATGTTAAAAAAAAAAAAAAAAAAAAAAAAAAAAAAAAAAAAAAAAAAAACTGTGTATCGTGCCATAGTTACACAGCAGTACAGCACCCATCATTCTAGTAAACATTGTTTTATGAACATTTACACATTCACATCACGTAGTGCACATTTTCTCCATCAATATGAGGATTATTATATATATATATATTTGTGGTTTTTAACTTTGTATCAAAGCAATGTTTAAAGTTGGTTCAATTTGCAATTGTTTTTTCTTTTCAGCTTTTGGCATCTTAATTTAATACCATACAAAATAACTAAAAAACATGTTTTGCCATAACTTAATAACTATTTTGCTAAGAAACTAACTACGAGGTTCTTGTGATTGTTTGTTATATATAGCTGAAAATATTGTTTTTACACTACTCTGTACTAACGATCTTTCAAAGATTGTGACTTACGGTATAGTCTTGTATAAAATCATGTGTTTTTCTTTTCTTTAAAATGCACCTGATCCAATAATTAAAAAAAAAAAAAAAAAAAAAAAAAAAAAAAAAAAAAAAAAAAAAGCTTCTGGTTCATTTATACTTCTGGTTCCGTCTATGGTTTTATGAACATTTTTGAACATTTATATACAAATCGCATGTAGCCATTTTCGTCATCAATTTGAGGTTACCAACGTTCAAACAAAGATACATGTTATGTATGAATCAAAATTTATGTGTACAAATTCTTGACAGTAATTCATTATCCTATGTGCATACAACACTCCAATCAAAGCATGGGTACGATTTAGAAACTCGAGTTCTAACATCGTACACTTCAATTATTGTACGTAAAGGTCATTTGCTTTTAGAGAGGTGAAAATTTTGCTTGGCTCATTTGTATAGTAGAGCCGTGTCATAAGATGAAATACGTCGATATCTTGCAACATAAAATATGTTCGAGTTGGACATTGATGATTGTTTTTGCCAGTTTTGATAACATAGCGTCCACAGGCATGGTGGATTAACTGGGATTAGCGTCTGGTATGAAGTCGTCTCTATATATTTATAAAATTTTCATGTGTGAAATTTGTATCGATTACTTAGTAGCATACTAGCACGTCTCTGATAAGCCGTGTCAAATGAGTTTTTTGTTGAATACAATGAACATATGAACAAATCCCGACATTTATTCATTTAAAGTGAGCTATGTTGGCGTATATGGCTGGATGGCCACGCCGAATAAACAAACATTGTAACTTCCGAAAAATGCTTCAACAAGCTACAAAGTTATAGGCCTTCGAATTGTGTCGACAATTCTTAAGACAATAATTCATTCAAAAGTTATATTCAAATTTAGGCCTTGAAATTATGTTGACAAAACAAAACTTGCCAACTTGGCCTAGAAAATGCATGCGATTTGATAATAAAATAAAGTTAAATCTTATTTATTTATTTATTTATTTTCAGATGAATAGATGATACACCACGTTATTGTGTTTACGTGTAGGTCCACAATTTTTACTGTTATCTTTCCAACAACTTGTCTATGACTTTGCTAAATGGTCCAAAATCCAAGTTATTAAATGCCCACAGACATTGAAATTGTTGGAAGATACAAGTCTTCAAAAGTAGGCACTTGTGTTAATGTACAAAACCTACATCTGGTCCAACTAAACTGGGCCTTTACACTGAATCGGAATCATAATCATGTTTTCATGATCGTTGGGAAGATGGTGATGAATATGGTTACTATTTAATCTTAATGCAAACTAACAATCTCACAACACCTACAAATATTTCAAATAAATGCCATAGACAAGTTTTGAACCCGCAATTAATTGATTAAAAAGCATCTCACATATATAGCTAGACTTCAAACCATTTGATTATAGATTAGATACTACTAGTTTTAATGTCCGTATACCGTATACGAATGAACAAAAATCAAGGTGAGTCCGGGAGGTTCACAAGACACCCATGCATCTTTGTGACGTAGCGCTAATTTTTATATGAAAGACTCGTTTTTCTTAAATGCGCCAGCCATTCACAAAAATGTGTGTTCATAGTTATTATTTTTTTTTTTCTTTTTTTCTGTTTTTTTAATGCATTAAGTTAAGTTCCGTCCTCGTTGTGTCTTTGTGTGCAGGCATGTTGTTTAGACTATTTATACAACTAGCAATCTTTTATATAATAAAACAAAATCCTATTTTATTTATTATTTTTTAATTTATAACTTCATAAATTCGTTTTGTTGATTATACTACACAAGTTGAAGATAAATACAAAAAATATAGATAAGATGCAACTAATAATAGGATTAAACTTTTTAAATGATTATCTCTAATAATTAAAAATCATAAATCAAACAAACACAAAGATTAAATCATTTGTTTTTTACTAAATAAAAATATATAAAATCTCAAGTGGTGACTTTCGTATTTTAAAATAAAAAAAAAAGATTATTTTCTTATTAGGTAATATTTTAATTATTATTTTTTAATTTATAACTTTCTATATTTGTTTTGTTGATATACTACACAAGTAGAAGATAAATACAAAAAATATATATAAAATGCAACTAACAATAGAATTGAACTTTTCAAATGATTATCTCTAATAACAAAATACTATAATTAAAAATTATAAATCAAACAAAACAAATATTAAATTATTTGTTTTTTACTAAATAAAAATATATCATTCAATAAAAAAAAGAGTGATGATAGAGGGGCCTAATTAGGTCCATTTAAAGGGGACCTAATGCATTGATAACTTATACATTGCATAAATGTACAAGTCATCAACATGTTAGGTCCACTTTTAGTTCTATTTAGTTAGGCCTTTTTATCATTTTTCTAAAAAAAAACCTTCCGCGCATGCGCGGGGATTATAACTAGTATATTTAAAATATATTTTTGTTCGTTGTAATTATAAGGTTTATTGACAAATCTCGACAATTATAAAGTGAACTACAAAACTTAGGCCTTAGGGCCTCCGTTACGGTGGACTTTTTAAAAGGTTTATAAAATTGTCATCTCTTAAATTGTCATTAATTCTTAAAACTTTTCATATTATAAACCTATTTTTACTATGGTTAAAACTTTTAATATTTATAAATTGTTCCAACATAAATGATAATAAACACTTTTTGGACCCCTTCAAAATCATAAACTTTTTCATACCACCTAGACATAAATGGCTCCTCACCTATGGTACACAAAATCTTAGACCTCTTCATAAGTTTTTAGACCTATTTTTGAAACACTATAGTAAATGTTCTTAGAATTTTGTTGACAAGTGGCATCGAAATTGTGTTGACACTATAATATATTCATGCCTAGAAATTGCTTGCGTGCGATTTCTATAATAAAGTAAAGTTTAGTGCGTTTCTTTGCAGACATTATACCACGTGATTTGTTTTTACATGTTGGCCCCACAGGTTTTGTAAATGTGCTACTTGTACCCTTTTAATATCTATAGATAGTATAGATGTATAGGGGTGTTTATTGTTTCGGTTATCGTTTTGTTCAGTTCAGTTAGTTTGTTTTAAAAAAAATTATGAGTAAAACTGAAAATGGAACCGAACCGAATTTAAATTGGGTTAAACTGAACCGAAAACCGAATTTGAATCCAGTTTAATTTTCGAGTTGACCGAAAAACTCGAATTACATAATATATATATATATATATATATATATATATATATATATATATATATATATATATATATATATATATATATATATATATATATATTCATTTAATTATATAGTTTTCAAGCAAAAGAAATTTCAAGCTTAAAAAATGTTAAACTACGAAAGGGTTTTAATGGTTTTGTATGTATATAAATACCTATATTTAAGTGAATTCGATTTTCGGTTCAGTTCAATTTACATTTTATCAAAGCCATATAAAATAATAATAAATAAATAAAATAAAAAAGACCGAATACTTGATTCGGTTCAGTTTTGACAAATTCGATTCGATTATAAATTCGGTTCGATTTTATTCGGCTCGATTCAGTTTCGGTGAATATATTTAAAATTGGGCTTATTAACCTCGCTTATGAAGTAGCCCATTACGGTGAATATATTTAAAAGTTAAAACTGGGCTTATGAAGTAGCCCCCATTATACGTGAATATATTTAAAACTGGGCTTATGAGCTAGCCCATTAAAAATTCGTTCAAGAAAAGGAAACTAGCCGAACCGCCTCTCTAGTCTCTAGTATAAATACAGGAACATAAAAAACACAGTGAATATCGATCAGTTTTATGAATTTTTAAAATTTGGTTTCAGCCTAGGTGGGCAAGCGCAAGAAATCTGATCCACCATCATCGTGCATGCGTACGAATCAAGTAAGAAAATTAATTGTCGATAAATAGTGATGAATAATACAAAGTATACATTTTTTTCCATTATAAAAACGATGTTAGATAATCAAAACCCAATAACTATGGTTTATAATAATAGTTAAGTATTTAGACATTACACATTTAAGCACGTGAAACTAACGTCCCTAGGCCCACAATCATGCTTCGGCCAACTTACATAATAATACGTTAATAAGTTCATTTGGTCATTGTTTCAAGTCGAGGACGACGGCACAAGTGCTAAAAAACTAGGAGTTTCAGCTAAAATTAGCAGGATTAACCGTCTTTCCGTGCACTACAAATCGAATGATGAGTTGCCTTTTAGCTGGGAATAGTATGTTAGGCGCCTTTATATTCATAATATTCGAACTTTATAAAACAAAATAATAAGAGCTAGCTTTTAAACCTCAGTTTTTGTTTACCATTTTCTTGCAGCAACCACGAAACTGGCCTTACAATTAATCTGCCCAAGCCTCCTACACTACCCAAAAAGAAGCTTAAAAGGAAAACCAGTAAGCATTATTCCTTATTAATGTTGCTTGCTAGAAGAAAAATAACAAGTCATCAATTAGTTAATGAACGATAATGTGGGATATGTGTATGTAATCGACCACGTATGTGTTAACACATGGATGGTAACTTGGCAAGTTTTCTTTCTGGGAGTTCCCCTAAAATCAACGGCAATCAGTTGAATGGAGAGGAGCATAAAGTATTGATGAAGTTTAAAACGATCGATGAAGCAATTGTATGTATCATTTATATCCGTCCCTCTTTTTCTTTTCTCATATATATACACCTATATCCACGATTCTGCACAGACATATGCATGTTTGTGGTGCACACATATTTCATAATATATTTAATCTGTGTGGCAGGAAGCACGTGAATGTAAGTTTTCCAATGGAGAAATATTTAATTCCAGTTGACGATACTGATCCTCTTGTTGATTTAATTGGTGAATTTGCCGTTGATGCCTTTAACAAGTCTTATCAGACGGTATGGTTGTTATATTCCTTCCACCTGCTTTTAATTTTTGAGACTATCTCCATCGTTAACTGTTTTGCTTACATGTAAATAAATTAATTTATGAGTATGTTGTTAGCATGTCAATGAGGATGCAGAAAACGACGTCACCAAGGCTGTATTCTATTATTGCAAATACTATAAATTGACCTCGAAGTATTACATCTACATGACCATAGAGGCAATTGAACAAGGGAAACTTGGAGTGTATCAGGTCTCAGTCGAATGTGATTCTGCTAACGGTGCAAGAACACTCAGCAAACTTGCTCTCACGAATCGTCAACCGATCAAAGTGAGTTGTTTTAATAACATAGCCAAATCCAACAAGTTGATACCCAAGTATGAAAAAGGTTAGCCTTCCCTTTGTTTCTGGATTTTCTTTTCTATACAGTCTGTACGTATTGTGCGGGTCTATTACACAGTGACGCATTTTGTCCTCAACTATTTGCATGTCCATATTGAGTGCCTAATCGAGGTTAAACAAAGGATATCCTGATTTCTATATGTTCTATGCTATATATATGGTATTCATATAATTTTGTTTGATATTGCATGGTTGGAGCAGCCCACCTGAATTACTGTTAATTTTGAATAACTGTGTAGGTTGTTTGTCTGATTCGTCCGACTTTTACAAGGTTAGCAGAATGGTGTGTAGAAGGAAGACCAGGGGTGGCGGTTTTAACTATCATAACCCGTCATCTGGTTTACGCAGGTTTATTGGCTATGATGGTATAAAAAATAGGTATTACAAAGATTAAGCCAGCCAATACCATTTCTGTGAATAACAAAAACTATCCTGATCGACTTTTGATCTCGTTGTTTTAACCTAAATATATATGTCGCAGAACTAGGAACCTATTTTTCTTTTTGATGTATTACTTAAACATACATATCTCATCCATGTACTCATCTTGAGACTAATGTGGTTATATGATGTGGAGCGTTGTCAGCGGCTATACTTATTGTTTTGTTAGTTATATTTGTACGTCTCGGCCAAGTGAACTTAAACCAAACTGTATCAAACTAATCCATCAAACCAAGTAATTAAATCTTATAAGACAAACTGTAAGACAAACAAACAAACAAACGCATTAGCATTAACCACTAGAAAGACTAAAAGAGTCACGTATATGACTATAAGACTAAAAGTAGTTGATTTGGGGTTGTAATGGGTGAAAATCAAACAAGTATAACTGAATTAAAATTCGATTTGAACCATAATCATTTCGGCTCGATTTTGGTCTAGTAAAAGATTTCACAAACTAAGAACCTAACCAAATAAAACGAGGAACCTAATAAAAGGAAATGTCATTTCAAAATCGACTGAAAAAGGTAAATTTTTGAGAAAAACTAAATATATCTAATAAAAGTAATATTATTAATAATTATATTCATAAAATTAACCATATTCAAATTTAATAGAATCGGTATTTGGAAAAAAATATTAAATAACTAAATACATATATAAAAAAGATCTCTTAACTTTTGTCAATGTCTTTATAAATTACATAGTATGTTTAACATAATAATTTAATTTATTACTTAAACTATGAATTAAAAGTCGTCGATTGTGCCTAAAAAGTTTGTTTTTTAGTCCAATAACTACTAGTGTATTATTTTAGTTAATTATATCAGTTTGTTTTTAGTAACAAAGATTTGGTATAATAGAACGATAATATGACCTCTAATATGAAGTTTTGTTTGGTCAAAAAGAGGGTAGTTTTACTTTTGTGAATAAAAAATGATTTATCGGATGGTCACTTGACAACTAATATTAAAAGTCTGTTTGGTAGAAATTTCTTGGGCTAAAACCGATTTACTGGATATTGGGGTGAGTTACATTGGGGTGTCCCCTGTAACATTAGGCCAAACCAATTTACTGGTCGAAAAATGATTTACTGGGTCAACGGTCGTTAGCTAAAAGCGCTATATGTGTAAATGATAACATAATCCACTTAATACCGGTTAAATAAAAGGACCACGAGTGTTATTCTTTGCAAAGATATGGACTGTCCACGCAACTTTAAACTTTGAGGGACGACAAATGAAATTTTGAGCAAAACACATGGACCATCCATGTAATTTACTCTTATTCAAAAGTTCAAATACTTCCAACAGTATTCTTATCTAGTAACGCGTATATATTTGATTGACCATTTCACTGGCCTTTGATTGTCCACATATATCCTTGCAAGATCGATCTAGTTTACACGTTCATCATCTCTTTCAACTTCAACTGTTGTGTTTTTTTTTTTTCTCAAGATACAATCAAATAACGTCTCGTGTATATGAAAGGTATTCATCGATCTAACTAAGTTATTACCACTTTTTGGAAACAAAATAATGTTTCAAAAATATATAATATGACTATAAGAGTTAATATATCCTTGTTCATGTTACCCATAGTCTTTTACTTAGACGTATGCGGCTTAACCGATGTATTCAGTCAAACTATATATTTTGGCCAACCCCAAATGTGCACCTAGTATGATTTGGGGGTGGTTTATATGACTATGCTAAGATATTTGATATTTGTACTAGAAAATTTGCTTGTATGATTGGAAGAAATTGACGGGGTTACTAGGAACTTATAAAATTCCCAATATGTGAGGCAAAATTTACTAATTAGTAATATCTTGTATTTGTGCATGGAAATCGAAATAATATGTGGATCTCAAAGTTAAGAACTGGTGTTTGAGGGGAGTTAACCTTTATATCTTTAGACAAGTATGGTCATTTGCAAGAAGTGTAGTATCCTTAAGTTAAATCTTGCATTCTCAAGATTATTCATTTTCGTAAGTACTACTCTCCGGTCTCCCATAATAAGTGTTCACTTTTAAAATGTACGTAGTTTTAGGAAATTTCATTAGCTACATCTCTACCAATTAAATATTATCTCTACCCACTTAAGTTTATTTTCATTGGTTAAAAAATAGCGTGGGACGGAAGGAATATTTGTTTTGGGAGTTGTGTGAATCAAAGGCATGTGATCGATCATTGATGTGCTTCATTTGTAAATGATCATACTTGTAGCATTCATAATCAATAGTTTTCAGATGCATTATTGTATAGTATGGTAAAAAAAAGTATACGACAGCAGTGGTCAATGCACATAATGCAACATAAGCCTTTTGCATACCCCTGTTCCACACTTTTTCAAACAAAAACATCTTGTTCACATGGTTGTAACAAATGCTAATTGTTAGTTATTGACTTGGTATATAAATAAATAAATAAAAAGCCATTAATGAAACAAGTAATGACTTTTTAACAATCGTATTTGATACTTAGCTGTTCATTGTAGATTAAAAAAAAAACAAAAAAAAAAAACAAAACAAAACATTATTCTTAACAAAATATCAATAAACCAATAACTTGAAACAACTAGAACAAAATATTTGGAAGAAGCCTTTATAAAACTGTGAATCTTATCATTCCTTTTCATTGAGCAATTATGTGGTTTTTGTTTCTGCACCTCATGGCACGAAATTTCTTTCAAACAACAGCTTGAAGACGCTTTGAACCCTACTTACATTAATGGCGTCAACTTCAACTTCATCCATTCAAAAGAGCTTCAAGTATGATGTCTTTTTAAGTTTTCGAGGTGAAGACACTCGTAAGAATTTCGTTGATCATCTATATCATGCTCTTCAGCAAAAAGGCGTTGAAACTTATAAGGATGATAAGAAAATCACAAAAGGGAAAACTATCAGTGATGAGCTTATCCAAGCCATTGAAAACTCAAAATTTTATATTATTATTTTCTCGAAGAACTATGCTTCTTCATCTTGGTGCTTAGACGAGCTTGTGAAAATAATGGAATGCCAGAAGATGAGTGAGCATACTGTTTATCCCGTGTTCCTCGATGTTGAGCCCTCGGAAGTTCGCAAGCAAAATGGGGTTGTTGAAATTGCCTTTGCTAAACATGTAAATGATGAATCTGCTGGGATATGGAGAGAAGCTCTGAAAAAAGCTGCTGATCTCGCTGGATGGGAATTGAAGAACGTTTTTGATGGGTAATTTCTTCCATCATATATAATATTTTTCTAATCTATTTTTGGGTTACATTACATCTCAACGGGTCAAATGGGTCGAAAGTCATCAAGCTGTATTTTTAGCTAAAAATGATTTTGATTGGTGTAACATAGTTATATCAATTGTCTTTAACTTTTTCTTATAAAAATCACCCTTTTACCCAACCGACCTTGTCTATATGCTATTCTTTCACTATCTATGCCGAAAGCTTTCATCTCTTATTGTATTGTCAACTTCTAACTCACAATTAATCCTTTTTTGAAAGGTCGAAAATCATTTATGATTATATTAGTACGTAAGTCGTTACCTCATTTACGGTTTTATGTGTTATAGATCTGGAATTGATTGTGTATCGGGTTCTTTAACATACAGGCATGAAGCTAAACTTGTTCAAAATATTGTTGAAGAGATATCATTAGAGTTACGGTTTATTAATTCGGGTGTTGATGAAAACTTAATAGGCATGAAGACCCGGATAGACAATGTTGTTTCATCCTTAGAATTAGGTGTCGACGATGTTCGCATGATAGGGATCAAGGGGATGGGTGGTGCGGGCAAGACGACTTTGGCCAGAGCTGTTTATGATCATATATCCTTTCAGTTTGAAGGTTGTAGCTTTGTTGAAAATGTCAGGGAAAAATCAACACCGTCTATGTCTGGTTTGAAGTTATTACAAAAACAAGTACTTTCGGATGGTTTATCTGATCAGGGCATCACCGTAAGTGGTGTTCTTGAGGGGAAAATCCTGCTGAAAAAGAAGATGTGTGGAAGAAAGGTTATCATTGTTCTAGATGATGTTGATAATATAGAACAACTTATGGCTTTAGCCGGTGACCGTAGTTGGTTTAAGCCGGGAAGTAGAATCATAATAACAACTAGGGATGCACAGGTCCTAATAGCACACAAAGTGAACTTGATTCGTGATGTACATTTGTTAGACAATAAGGAAGCAATGCATCTCTTTAGTAGGCATGCATTTGGGAGAGAGATTCCAGTTGAAGGGTACAAAGAGCTATCGGAACAAGTTTTACGTTACGCTGCTGGTCTTCCCCTAACGATCAAAGTTTTAGGTTCGTTTCTATGTGGCAAAGATGATCTTGAATGGAAAGATGCGTTAGAAAGACTAGAAATAATTCCATTGAATGAAACAATGAAAGTTTTGGAGTTAAGCTATATCGATTTGGAGGAGGATTACAAGGAAATATTCCTAGATGTTGCATGCTTGCTCAAAGGTTGGGGGAAAGATGTTGCAATCAGAGTGCTTGAAAGCTGTGGATTTCGTGCTCGGATTGGTTTAAGGGTTCTTGAACTGAAATCTCTTATAACTTATAATAGATATGGGGAGTTGGAAATGCATGACCATATAGAAGAAATGGGCAAGAATATTGTTCGTCGACTGAACCGCAATAACCCTGAAAGGCATAGCCGGTTATGGATTAAGGAGGAAATTGTAGATATATTGGCTAATAACAAGGTAAGTACCAACTTCGGATACTTGGCTTTTCTAAAAGAACAATTAGTCATCGGTACATAAACAAAATTTTGATAAGAAACCATTTAATTAACACCTAGTCAAATACAGTGTAGTGCTAAAGATTAATGGGCCTTTGAGTTTATGTAACCTTCCATCTGATCAATCATGTACATAAATTTACGTTATAAGTTTGTTTTGTTAAAACACATTAAACATTATTATTATCATCATCAACAATGATACTGAAATGTAAAGCATTGAATGAATGTGATTAAAAACGACAATAATGGTTTTGACTAATAACGTATAAAACATTGGTTGTGGAGTTAGGGGTGGTAAATTGGTAAATAATCCTTCCTAGAACGACTCTCTATTCTCTCTTTGGTTGTGTTTCTTTTTTTCCCTTTAGCTAATGGAGTGGGTCCATAACATTTAATAACATTTCTTTTTAAAAAGGACCACTAGTTTTCCCTTACTTCCTCTATACCCATAAGCCAAAAAATACTAATCTCTCCCCATTAAGATGCTAATATAGATGTGGACCCCACTATTTAGAGAGTCTTTGACCACAATAAACACAAAAGATGCTACTCCGTATAAAATAAAGTTTTTAAATTTTAATAAAATACTGTATAAAATACAGATAGATAATAAAGCTTCTATATTTATTATTCTTTCTAATTTATTTCAAACAACAGCAACAAGATCATCATCTTCGATCCTAATAATAATAAAGCTTCTATATTTATTATTAGCACCGAATCACCATCACCCAAAAATCCCCAAATTTAACAAAAACCCTAGCCTAAACATTTTAATCCAAAAAACAAAAAAGACCCAAATTTTATAAAAATTAGAAATTAATCCTAACCTAAACATTTCATTTCAATTGGAGAAATTAACTTGACATTTTGTTTTGTAATGAAACAAATCTCATCATGGTCTCTACTGCTATTTGAATTACCTACAGGCTACCCAAGCAACACAATGTATAAAACTGGTGATTCCATTTGCAAAGGAATTCAATTATGAAATTTTAATGAAGGGTCTCGCAAACATGAAGGAACTTAGATTTCTTTATGTGGATACATTTGGATTCAATCGCAAATGGAAGTTTGATGAAGATAGTCTACACCTTCCAAATGCCTTACGATTTCTGAGCTGGAGACATTATCCTTTTTCAAGTTTACCCAAAACATTTCAACCAAATAATCTTGTTGGACTTGATATTGTTGGACGCAATATGGAACAACTTTGGAAAGATGGAGAAGAAAAGGTAGAATAATTAATTGGCATTTTATCTTTCCCTCTTTAATTTGTTATTCATTACATCAATTAACATTTACCGTTCCATTTTTTGTTGCTTTTCACAGCCTTTTTTAAAGCTCAGGTTCCTAAACTTCTACTTTTGTGATAATTTGAGGACCCTTGACCTTAGTGTGGCTCCGAATCTTGAGACACTAATTCTTGAGGAATGTTATAATTTGGAAGAAGTTCATTTCCAGGTTACTCCAAATCTAAAGGAGTTACGTATCTCTGAATGTGTTAATTTGGAAAAATTACACATGCCTGCTGAATGTCCAAAACTCATATCCCTCGACCTTTGTGATTTAAAGTTGAGGACCCTTCACCTCGGGGTTACTCCAAATCTTGAAAGCTTGAATCTTGAATGTTGTTATGATTTGGAAGAAATTAATGCTCCTTCACAATGTCTGAAAAAGCTTCTCCATTTAAACATCAGTAATTGTGGGAGGTTTGAATCCTTTGAGTTTGACAAAAAGCTTGATTCACCTGAGGTTGTTACTTTATCTGAGTTACATCTGATTGCAGATGATACAGATGATGCAGATGATGCAGATGATACAGGTATATGTGATCCTGGCAATACTTGGCCAGAGTTTCAGTTTTCCTGTTATTATAAACAAGACCCGGCTTCATCTTTTGGAAATCTTGAGAGGCTTATTTCTCTAGGTTTTGGTGCTCGCATAAACGTCGATTCTTTTTCAGATATTATCTGTGGTTTACAATGTTTAAGAAAGCTTACACTTGAAGGTGGTATTCCAGAAGCTCCCAAGAACCTTGACCGGTTAGATAGTCTAGAGGAGCTAAGTTTGCGGTCTACAGATATTAAAACTCTTCCAGATAGTCTTTGTATGTTGAAACACCTGAAATCTCTTGAAATCATCTCTTGTCATCTTCTTGAGAAGTTACATGAGGATATTGGCAGATTACAATGTTTGGAAAAGCTCATTGTAAAGGATTGTATATTTTTACGAGATATTCCTAACAGCATCTGTGAAATGAATCATCTGGAATGTTTAGATCTCACTGGTTGTATTCGAATTGAGGAATTTCCTGAAGAAATTGGATGTTTAGAATGCTTGAAAGAGTTGGATATAACAGGTACAGGCATAAATCATCTTCCAAAGAGCATTTATCAGTTGAAAGGTCTGCGTATTATTGATGATGATGATGACGATGATAATAATGATGATGATGTTGAGGATGTTGATGAGGGTGGTGGTGATGATGATGATGATGATGATAGTAATGGTGACGATAATGGTGATGATGATGATGATGATGACGACGGCGATGATGGTGATAATGTTGATGATGATGTCAAGGATGTTGATGAGGATGGTGATGATGATATGAGTGCAGGCGCACCAAAGGCCAAAAGAATTATTTTCCCAGGTACTCTCTCAGTTTTCTAATAATATGTGTTACTTTAGAGGAATTTCCAAATTAGGGTCAATAATTAAGATATTTTCTGCCCATGATGCATGTTTTACTGTTGATCCTAACAATGAAACCGTTTCCTGAAATTAGGCAGGTCTGATGACGGGGAAGATCAGCACAAAAGGTGATTTACCCTACTACATGCTAATTAATTAGTTTATTTGCAATGACAAACTCAATAATCCCTAACTAAACAATACTTGTTTATCTTCATGTGCTTAGGCTATGTATAACTAAAGGATGATGTGCTCAATAATGAACTTGATGTTTAATGTCTGTTCTCACTGGTTAGCTTCTGGCTCAATCAATTATCCCATTGACATCAAGGTCTCAGATTATTTTGATATCTACAGTTCAAAGGCTTCATTTCTAATAGATTTGAAGGGTTGTTGGTCATCAATAGGATAGTTGTATCAACATGAATTTTTAAAAGTAGGATTATATCTGTTGTTTTATGTAAAACTTGCCACTTTGAAGCATTCCGAATTGAAGTTAAATTTTTTTGTGAATTGCAGTTTACATAGTTGACTTCTTTATGATAAAATAGAAGGTTCTTTTCCTAGTTATTTACTCATATCATCAAGAATCTCAATTTCATAAAATATGTTATATTCATAGGGATGAAGTCATGAAAACTATTGAACATAAAAATATTTGACTTTTTAGTCAAACTACTGACTTTCATCAAATTCAACAAGTTTTACATGGAATTGTATCAAAGGGCATATTTGTGAGTGTTTACTGGATCTTTTGAACCTATTTAACATGTTTTAGCAATCATTAAATGTTATTGATCACATTCTTAGTACTTTTAGACAGCTTTGAGAATTTGTTTGCTTTATTTTTCAGACATTATATTTCAAACTGAAAGTTGCCCCTTTGTATAATCTTGTCAAAATTGTGTACCTTCATTTTAGGACATCAATATCACCTTCAATGTTTTTTTTATCCGACATGAAATCAACTTAGAGTTTGAATTTATATACGATCAGTTCATGGATTTCAGCCAACAGCGTTGACCATTTCAGAAAGTCAAACTGCAATCGTATTGAAAATGGTGGCCTTTTAATGCAAGATTGGATATTATCACATTATAAATAAACTCAGTAAGGGCGTAAGGCGTCATAAGTGATTTGATTATCATGAACCACAAGTATCATTTACATGTGTTGCAGTTAAAACTTTAATATACGATACAATATTAATGTCATAATCACAATACAACGGTAGATACATTTCTTCATCTCTATGGCATATTCCTATTGAACTGACAAAGAGATGTTATATTTAGAAAATTTCAGATGTCGATGGATAGAAATGTGTGTTAATATGTTATTTTTGTTTACATTGTTGATCGATTTCATAATGAACTCGATGTTCGATCTCGAGGCCTTGCATTGGGGTCAATCAGTTTTGGGATTTCAACCTCAAATTCCCTGTTGTATCGTCCTACAGAAGATATCAATAGTTCAAACTTCAAAGGCTTTTTAGTTCAACAGATTTGAAGGGTCATCAACAGGAGAGTTGTATCAACATGAAGTTGTTAATAGTATATATGATTGATTTTGATTTCTGTCCTACTTTATATTAATCAGAAATGAAGCTAGAAAATCATTTTATAACTAGATACATGAAGTTTTTTCTAACTTTTTTCTTAATGAATATGGTGGGGTTCGACTGGCTTTTATGGAAGTTACTGAATGTTTTTCAGTACTAACGAAATATTGAAACATTATTTTGAAGCTTGTAATATTCAAGGTTTGAGTTAATAAGTTAATGCATGATGTTCAGCTTACAGAGTTGACTTATTCAGAAAGTCAAACTGCTATCTTGATGAAAATGGTAGAATGTTGATACGAGTTTGAATATAATCATGGTAGATTGTTCAAGTGATAAACTTATTATAACCATGTTTCAATTTGTACAAATATGTTCTAAATTAGGATGGTGGTGTTCAAGTTTTGGTTTTTATTCTTTGGAGACAAGGTTTTCATATTTATGATTTTTCAACTTGGATTTACATAGAGGTGGAAGGCAAATGAGCAACAAGTTGCGCCGCTAGCCCTTTTTGGATTGCAAATATTAAACATGTTTAACAATTTTTGGCCTACTAGCCTGTCAAGTTTACGATTTTGGTCCCATTTTTAAAATTTTTATTATCTAATCAGATGAGAGTCATTATGTTTTGGAAGACTATACAATAATCATAGTGTTTGACTTTATAGTCAACTTATTGACTGTACATCTGATTCAGTGAGCTTTTTTTCTTCTTCATGAAACTGATTAGTTCTTTCGTGTTAACCACATCTTAAGTTGATAAAACCATTAACTGGTAAATGTTATAAGAACTGAAAATGTTACAAGGATCAAAAGATGACCCGGGAGAAAATTAAGTTCATTTGGTCGAGTTTTGGTTTTCACACTTTGGCCACAAGAATTCAAACATAAAGTTTTATTATTTACACTTTGTGGCTGCCAACTACTAAAAATAGCTTCAAAGTTAGTCAAACAGTTAGCAAATTCTTATAAGTTGCAAATCAGTGAAAGATTGACTATTGAGTCAAACTATTGACTTTTGAATGGATTTCATTCTCTATGGAAGCACATATGATATATAATATATAGTGTTTACTGGTACTAAAAAAAGCTACCAAACATGTTTCAGGAATACGAAGCTACTTCACTGTGAGTGATATGCGAAAATCCATTTTCCGACAGAATCTGAAGTCAGGAACAAGGGATGCAGTTATCAAATAAAACAACATTACTTATTTTTCCATGTGGCACGGCGGGTTATAAAGGCGGTAAGAAAATAAGTTAAATTAGTACAATATTACTTATTTGTTTTTGTACTGTTGCCTTATGTTTCTTACTGTTGGGCTACAAAATATAGAATGTAGTATTTTGATAACAGTTTAGTGAGAATAGTATCACCACATGGACTCAAAGTTGACTTTTACAGGTCAAAGGTTGTGTAAATATAAACATTGAAAGTTTGAAACATGCTCCTGATACATGAAATTTAGTATCTTGCAGAACTGAAAACGGTTTGTTACCGACATGGCGTGCAATGATGTAAAACTGACATGGCGTACAAGGATGTAACATTTTAATTAACTGATAGTTGTATTTAGGAGTTAAGTTAACATAGTCTTAGATTAATTAATATTCATATTGTTCTTATTTGTCGGATTGCTTAAAGAAATTGAAGGTTGATTTTATGTGTTTATGGCATCAGATATTAACTGGGTCCAAAACGGGTCAAGAAGATGATCTAAAACTAAGTTTATATATTTTGAATTTTGCTGCTTAGTGCTTAGTACTGGAAGTAGAAATTAATACACTGAAATTAAAATTTAGTCCTTTTTAAAAGGCAGGGGAGGCTTGGGCCCTCTCAAACTATATTTAGTTTCATAACAGGTAACACAATCGTTTTGCAAAGATATAAAAAACACATGGCTTGACCTTCCAATTCCATAGTTGAATATAGTTTACTTCATTTATGAAAATGGCAGCCACTCGGTAACTTGTTAACATGTTTGTTTCTGAATCATGATGTATAGTTGGATATCTTTCATATGCAGTTTTTAGCAATTTTAAAGAAATATCCGATTGATAAATTCAAAAAAAAATTAAAGATAGTTGAGTTGAGCTTTAAACTAATTTGTGGTATCATTTATTGCTTGTAGTTCTTATAGATGTAATGGTATACGTTTAAGCTTTTGTATATCCCTTTGTCGTTTATTCCTCCATTTATTACAGCATTTTGTTAAGAAAAAGTTTCAAGTTCCGCCATTTGAGTATATATAAAGACGTATCTATTGTTTCTTGTTTGAGTTCTAACTGAGTCAGCACGCCGTTAGAAGCTGAAGTTATATGTTTGCTTTTGGCAATTCTGTTTTAGTTGGAGAGAATGTTAGTGATATTGAAGTAAAATATGATGTTAATCAATAGAAGATTCTTTGATCGATGTTAATCAATTAGATATATCTAAATATGTGACAAAGCTTAACAATTAAAAAACAATTAATAACCCATGACTAACATGCATGTTTCGTCACGGATCAAAGCATAACAATTACCAATTAGGTCATAGGATATGCCCAAATAACACATAAACATGTAGGCAACCTAGGGTTTCTAATCCAATTAATATTAAAAAACCACAAACCTGTTGGAACCAAAGTTTTACTATTTTATCAAGTCTCGGTCATTTGTAATAAATGTTAGGTTGCTTAGTTAATTGTTACATTTATTTGGTTATGTTTTATGCATGTAAGGCTTATGAAAAGCCCAAAAGGCCTTAAGCCCAAACGAATCAAGGAAGTAGGGAACTAGGAGTGTTGCCCTAGCTTCCCTCCTATAAATAGAACCTCTAGGTCTCATTTGTATTTGGTTGGTTATTTGAAAACATTAAGGAAACTCTTGCAATTCATATTCTCAAATTTCTCATAATCATCCCACTCTCATTCTCATCTCATTTCTATCATTATTGTGCTTGTGTTTACTAAATGGTGACCTAACAAGTGGTATCATTCGCCATATGAAGGTGTAGCTTTTGTTTTTTCATTAAGTTTGTTCTTAAACTTGTTTTTCATTCGAATTTTTTAAGAAATTATTGTACTTTCTTGCTTGTTTCTTGGTTTTTATCACATATTTGCTTACAAACTTGTGCTACAAATCAACACAAACAAAAAAGTTCACATTTTTCCTTAAAAAAATTCGAATAGGTTTTTTGTACTATCTTTTCGCAATCTTTTATAAATTTTGAAAAGTTCTTAAAGTTTTCAACTTTCTTAAAGATCTCTTCATTTTACACCTAAAAGTACAAGAATCTTGAAATAAAAACGAGTTTTAGGATTGCTTTCTTTGAAAAACAAAATCAACCTAGTTATCGAAATCTTTTATTGGTACCATTTCGAGATCTCTTCTAAGTGCACTACCTCGACTTCGTTTGTGTGAACTCGGTATTTTCTTTCTTGTATAAGAAAGTTAAATACTTCGACTTTTGGGAAAGTTTTCGAAATTGTATAATTTCGAAAACTGTATATCGCAATATAGTTATCGCAAACTTTAAGTTATCGCAAAACCTAAAAGTTTCGCAAACCTGGTTTCTCGATAACCTGAAAGTTTCGCAAACCTGGTTTCTCGATAATCTGAAAGTTTCGCAAACCTGGTTTCTCGATAATCTGAAAGTTTCGCAAACCTGGTTTCTCGATAATCTGACAGTTTCGCACTCCTAGTTTCACAAACCTTGTTTCTTGAAAACTTGGAAAGTTTCGCAATCCCTGTCAAAGTTTCGCAATCTGAAGTTGTGCTAAGTTTTTCGATACTTGGTTTAATCTACACTTTCTACAAGATCCATTTCTACACAAGTGTTCTAAGATGTCTCAACCACCAAATCATTACTTCCCTCATATTCAGCAACCTCAACATCAGCAGTCTCAGCAACCTCAGCATCAACAGTATCAGCAACAACAATACCTTCCGCACATAATGAATCAACAACCTCCTAAATACAATCCACTACATCATTACCTAATGATGCAACAACAGATCATTCCTCAACAACAACAAAATCAAGTGCTACAACAAACCACTCAGTTTTCCTCCAAACAACCTCACTGGTTTGACAGAATGTGTGAAGTTATTACAACTCAACAATCCCGACATGAGGCAGGATCACTTGAAACACCTCCAATGCTCACACCTGGAAATTACGTTCAATGGTCAAGTCGATTCTTAAGATTTCTTGAATTAAAGAAACCTCATGGGCAGTTCTTAAAGCAAGTGATACTTGAAGGACCATTTGAGTGGCCAACAAGATTTGAAGCTGGTGATCCAAATGCAGATCCTCCACGTCCTCCTGGTGATAGACCCCTTCCAGAATCTGCACTCACTGAAGAACAAAAACTACATCGTGAAGCTGATCGGTATGCAATGGCTTATATACTTCAAGGTATACCTAATCCGATCTATCGAAGTGTCGATGCTCAGAAAACAGCCAAAGCTATGTGGGAACACGTTCATCTCCTTATGGAAGGAACTCAATTGAACAAAGATGACATGGAATCCAAGCTATACATGGAATACACTGACATCACAATTGAACCTGGCGAGTCACTTGAATCCTACTATCATCGTTTCACAAATGTGGTTAATGATCTGGAACGTCACAAAATCACAGTACCAAGAATCGCTGTGAACTCCAAATTTGTTGGTAGTCTTGGCCCTGATTGGCATAAATATGTGACATTTGTTCGTCAAACGAAGAATCTTCATGATGCTCCATATGGCTTGTTGTATGATTTTCTGAAACACCATGAACCTGAAGTAGAAAAAGACAGAGCTCTACGAGGAGGATACACACCAACATCAACACCAAATTCTTTGGCTCTCGTAGCTCAATCTCCCTATGCTCCACCACCAATGTCAAATCATGCATATGTTCAAGAGCAGAACTACTTCAGTTATCCACAATCTTCCACCTCGAACCAAATGGTCCCTTATGATTCATCTCTACAGAATGATTCTACTCAACTTGTTCCGTTAAACAACAATGATGCTGTGTACTACTCCAACTCCAATGATGATGACGATGATGACTTTAATACGTTGAATCAGGGACTTGCTCTTATCGCTCGTGCTTTCAGCAAATTCTCCAACAAAACAAACAATCGTCAACGCTCTTCTTCTAACACAAGGAATCAAGCTGTTGTCAATGATGGAAGAGTGGAAATTCAAAATCGTAACTATGGTCGATCTGGTTCAGGAAGATCTTCAGGAAATTATGGGAATGGTCAGAGGTTTAGTAACAATGATGGGTTCAGGAACAACTCAGGATCTTCTCAGCAAAGGTCTGAATCAGTTGCAACTAGGACCTCCAACTCAGGGAATGCAGTGTGGTGCTACAATTGCAATGAACAAGGTCATATAGCGACAGCATGTCCCAAACTGAGAACTCGGGGTAGTAAGTTTCACAAGCAGGCATTACTAATGGCTCTTCAAGATGAAAAAGATGGACATTTCCCTGAACAGGATAACAACTTCATGGCAAATGTGAACAACGATGATGACATGGAAGATCTGGAAGCCAATGCTGCTGTGATGCTTATGGCCAACATGCAGGAACTTAAGCTCAATGATTCAGGTACAGTGTATGACACTGACGGCTTGTCTCAGGTACATGACCTCAATGAATGCTTTATTAATGCACTAGTCTCACCTTCTGCCTCTGAATCAGATATGGCGCAAATTGTTCCATCTAAATCATCTTCATCATCTCAAAAAGATGAACAAATAAGCACAGTTGTCATATTCGATGATGACACAGTTGTTTCATTTGATGATCCTATTGAGATTGATAAACATGATAATTTAGAACAACATGAACCATCATTTGATCCAGACCCTGACCTAATATTGTTATCTAAACAACTGGATGCTCAACAATTGCAAATCATTAAATGCAACAAAATTAATAAAGTTTTAAAAGAACAAAATGCAGCACTGTCAAGAGACATTGAATGTTATAAAATTCAGCTTTCAAATCAAGAAGAAAAGATTAAACATGCTAAAAGTTTTGAAAAAGCTTTTCACGATTCTTACAACAAAGAACAAGATCTTCAGCGCAAAATGCATGATTTAATTGAGTCTAACGGAAAGTTGATTTCGCAACTTGAAAGTGAAAAGTGTGAATTTAAAACACAAGTTGAACGTCTTCAGAGAGACCTTTCAAAAACAGAAACAGAATTGTCAAGTTGTAAAAAGGATTTTTGTGAACATAAAATACGAAAAAGGAAGTATATCGACGATTTACTCGGCGATATTGTTGATCTTGAAAAACAACTCAAAGAATTTCGTCACATTGTTTACAAACACGGGAACTCTGTCACAACAATTCAGAAATTTGCTTTAAAACCGAGACCCGATAAAGGATTTGCACTTTGCGACTTCAAATCAATGTTTCTTCACACAACATTTAAAGCAAATCCCAAAATTTACAGTATTGATCATATGTTTGATAATACAATTGTGCGTGCTGTTGTTTTTGATACTGAGGAAGAAGAAGAACTTGAAGACGAGAGTCGATCAAAAATGAGTTATGTTCAACACTGGACACCATATGACTATTCAAAACCTCCACCTCTTTCCAAATCTTTTGTTACTCAAAAGGATTTACCTAAGAAATCATGGTTTATAGAAGAGTCATATGTTTCATCTCACAATGCGGCTCCTGTCCAAACTGTAGCACAAATTAATGGTCCTTTACCATCTTCCGGTGAACTTTCACCTTTACCAAAAACGTGTCGTGTCTTAAATTATTTCAAAACTTTTATGGAAGACATCGAAATTTTGGAGGAAACAATTGAGCGTAATTCTGAAATTAAAATTGAAACTTTTCAATCCGCTTACGAGCGAGAAAAGAGAGATATTTTTCAAAAACAAATGAAGCCAATTGTTCAACACCTCCGTCTTTGTGCTACACGTTGGGATCAGGAACTTCAAAAGGAAGTGAAAAATATGATTCACGTTTTCAACTCAACTGAAAATGAGATTTTGGTTCAAAAGCAAAGAAATAGAGTTTTACAAGATGATGGTGATCGACTCTTGGAAAAAGTTCTCGAAGCTGATGTTGTGTCAATTCTCATGAATGATCTTTACAAATCCAGCAATGCTATGATATTTGATAATTACTGTGCTGATAATGATTTGCTGAACAAGGATATTGAGGCCTTAAAACTAGAAAATGAAACAATGAGACAAAACAGTGATGATGTGAAAAACAAGCTTTCCAAAGAGATTTTTAAACTCGAAAAAACTCTTGAACTTTGTCAAGCTCAAAGTCTTAAGTTTCAACTGAAATGTCAAAGTCAAAATGATTCAAAAGTTTGTCAAGATTGTAAAGACCGAGAAGTTTTCAAAAATAAATGTCTCAATTACGAGAATGAAATTGCGGTTTTACAACGTGAACATGACGAATGGGTTTCATACAGATACAATCTCGTTCATTCTAACAGTAAACTTGAGTCACATATACAAGAAAAAAATCACATCATCATTGATTTGAAAGAGAAAATCAAGCTAATTCAAAAGGGAAAGTTTGTTGACACCACGATAATAGCACCAGGAATGTATCAGGTAGACAAAACTGATAAAGGAAAGGTTGTTCAAAACTCTAATGTTGATAATTCCACTTCTACAGGACTAGTCTCCACTACTAGCGTTAGCAGACCCAAGCGAAAAAGTAAAACGAAGAATAGGCTCTGGCAACGTAAAAGAGGATCACTAGAAGCTCAGGAAGTAGAAGACCAACTTAGGAATTTGAATAATACTCATGTTGCATCAGATTTAGATTCTAATCTGGCAAATTGTAATCAAAATCTGAATGTAACAAATGATGAACCTTTACATGTTTTGAATATTAATGCATCTTGTGTGTTTTGTCGTAAAAGCGTATCATCTGGTGATCATACAAAATGTTTAGCTAATTCTCTTCTAAATCGCCATAAGAAACGTAGGACACGCATTCCTTCTAGGCCCACAAATGCCTCTAAGTCTAACTTAGGAAAGCCGTCTTCTACGGTTTCTAATGAAGCTAAAGTTACCCCCATAGGTACTGAGAACAAATCTAGGAATGAGCCAACGACTAGTGCATTTAACATTAAGAAAGCAAAAACTAGTTGGAATTGGCAACGTTGGTTACAACACAAACCAGACTTTAAATGGATTCCTAAATTCTTGAATAAATGTGTTTCTAACCAACAGGAACCCGCACTATCTTTGGGTTCCACCCTTACTTCTGTTCCATCCGTGTCATCTTCTTGTGATGCAGGTGGTACAGATCGTTCTCTGGATTGTTGATAGCGGATGCACCCGACATATGACAGGCAATCTCAAACTGTTGAAAAACTTTGTCTCAAAGTTCATTGGTACTGTCAGATTCGGGAATGATCATTTCGCTCTTATCATGGGTTATGGTGACTATGTAAGTGGGAACATCGAAATAAGCCGTGTTTATTATGTGGAAGGCCTTGGACACAATCTTTTCTCTGTTGGTCAATTCTGTGATGGAGATCTAGAAGTTGCATTCCGTGAGAAAACCTGCTTTGTTCGTGACTTACAAGGAAACGATCTTATGTCTGGCTCACGTGGCTCCAATCTTTATACAATCTCAATGTCAGATATGATTGCAACATCTCCGATATGTCTTCTCTCCAAAGCAGAATCGACTAAATCTTGGTTATGGCACAAATGTCTCTCACACTTGAATTTCAGAACTATGACTGACCTTGCTCGTTATAAACTTGTCGATGGATTTCCAAGATTCCGTTTTACCAAAGATCACTTATGTCCAGCCTGTGAACAAGGAAAAAGTACTCGTGCTCATTTTCCGTCTAAACCTGAGCAAAGTACGAATCATGTTTTACAACTGCTTCATATGGATTTATGTGGACCGATGCGTGTTCAAAGTATCAACGGTAAACGCTACATACTTGTAATTGTAGATGACTTCTCCAGATGGACTTGGGTTTATTTCCTACGAAGTAAAGATCAGGCTCCTTCTATGATCATCACCTTTCTCACTAAAATTCAAGTTCAGTTACGCAACACGGTACGAATCATCAGAACTGACAATGGAACTAAATTCAAGAATCAGACACTTAGATCTTATTATGAGAAAGTGGGAATTGAACATCAAATGTCTATACCTAGAAGCCCAGAACAGAATGGTGTGGTTGAAAGACGCAACAGGACGTTAGTGGAAGCTGCTAGAACTATGTTGATTAATGCTCAATTACTAGATTACTTGTGGGCAGAAGCTGTTTCAACCGCATGTTATACTCAAAACTGAACATTGATTACTTTCATGTATTTGGAGCACTTTGCTATCCGAAAAATGATCGTGACGATTTAGGTAAACTCAAAGCTAAGGCTGACATCGGTGTGTTCATAGGATATTGTGAAAATTCCAAAGGTTTTTGGATATGGAACCGTCGAACAAGAGAAATTCAAGAAACAATTCATGCTAATTTTGATGAACTCACTCAAATGGCTTCTGAGCAACACAGCTTAGGACCCGAATTCAACCGTCTTAACTCTCCGGCATCTTCAGCTGAACCATTGCCACTTAACCGCAAAGAATTAGAAACCTTGTTTGCTCCACTATTTGATGACACAATTGAATACCGTCCTACTGAGGTCTCACCTAATTCCGCTGCTCAACCTGATAATATTCAAGTACCAGACTCACCTCAACAAACTACCACTAGTGTTGAGAGAGACGGTCCTCCAATTGTATCACCATCCACAGCAGAACAAACTGGTTCTACTTCCCTCCATCCAGCTGAAGATCCAACACCACAATCAGTTCCACAACCCGCAGAGCATGATCCCGATGCGTTCTTTAATCCGTTTGCACCAGCTCCTACAGTTCCTGATATAGCTGAGTCGTCAACACGCAATCTGGATCCTGCTAACATGCGAGATACTTATCAACTACACCCTTCAACACACAAATGGACTCGTGATCATCCATTAGTTCATATTATTGGCCATCCAGATGCACCTGTCATGACGAGACAACGACTTCACACTGATGGAGAAACTTGCATATATGCACTCACAGTCTGTCACGAAGAACCTAAGAACATTAAAGACGCAATGACTTATGACAACTGGATTGAATCAATGCAAGAGGAATTTCAGCAATTCATAAGATTGGAAGTCTGGGAATTAGTTGAAAGACCTGACGGAGTCTTTGTCATTGGGTTAAAATGGATCTGGAAGAATAAGCTTGATGCAGAAGGGACTGTCATACGTAACAAATCACGTCTGGTAGCCAAAGGATACTCTCAACTGGAAGGTCTTGATTTTGCTGAATCCTTTGCTCCAGTGGCTCGACATGAAGCTGTTCGGATCTTTTTGGCCTATGCTGCACACAGGAACATGGTAGTCTTCCAAATGGATGTCAAAACAGCATTTCTTAATGGAGAACTCCGTGAAGAAGTTTATGTTAGCCAACCTGAAGGCTTCGTTGATCCTGAGCGTCCTAATCACGTTTACCGACTCAAAAAGGCACTCTACGGACTCAAGCAAGCCCCACGGGCGTGGTATGACAAACTGTCCACTTTCTTACTGGCCAATAAATTTTCTAAAGGATCAGTGGATCCAACACTGTTTACAAAAACCTACGGGGAGGACTTACTTGTTGTTCAAATATATGTCGATGACATCATTTTTGCCTCAACAAAACGAAGTTACTCTAATGATTTTGCAAAATTAATGAAAGATAATTTTGAAATGTCCATGATGGGTGAACTTACGTTCTTTCTAGGATTACAAGTTCATCAATCACCCCGTGGAATTTTTATAAATCAGTCCAAATATGCTCTTAAAATCTTAAAGAAACATGGAATGATGTCTTGTGATACTTATAATACACCAATGGGCTATACCACAAAACTAGATGCTGATTTAAATGGGACTCCAGTTGACCCTACCAAATACCGCAGTATGATTGGGTCACTCATGTATCTCACAGCTAGTAGACCTGATATAGTATTTGCTGTCTTTATGTGCTCTCGCTATCAGTCCAAACCAACTGAAAAACACCTCAGTGAGGTCAAAAGAATCCTTCGATACATAAAGGGAACCATTAACTTGGGAATCTGGTATCCGAAGGATTCTGGTTTTGAACTAATTGCTTTTTCAGATGCTGATCACGCAGGATGCTTAGATACACGCAAAAGTACATCTGGTGGCTTACAATTTCTCGGAGACAAACTGGTGTCATGGCAATCAAAGAAACAGGATTGCACATCACTGTCGTCAACAGAATCTGAATACGTAGCCATGTCTGCTTGTTGTGCTCAAGTCATCTGGATGAGATCACACTTAAGGATTATGGCTACCTATTCAACAAGATTCCAATATACTGTGATTCCAAAAGTGCAATTGCTATCTCCTGCAACACCGTTCATCATTGCAAATCAAAGCACATTGATCTCCGTTATCACTTCATCAAAGAGCACGTTGAAAAGGGTACCGTTGAACTGTATTTTGTTGGGACTGAGTACCAACTGGCGGACTTACTTACCAAATCCTTGGCACCATCAAGGTTTGCGAGTCTAGTTCACCAAATTGGTATGAGATGTTTGACACCAGAGGATCTGGAAAAATTTTCAAAATACAACTGATCGTCAAACATCATAACTATCTTTGTATAATATTTTTTTTCTTACATATAAACCAATCAAAACACAAAAAGATTTTACATATTTCTTTCACTTAAAAAAAAAAATGCAAGTATATCGCTTCCATTCAACACCTTGTTCTTACTTTACAAGTGTTGAGGGGGAGACACGCTTAAATCTTTTACCAATTTTAATTGGTATACTTGCATGTTTCTCGTAATTTTACGGTTCTTCAGTGTGTGTGGACGATTCCTTTTACTTCACTTTGTCTCATTTGTTTCAAGTCTTCATAAGTTAGCTTAACGGATGCATATCTCATACATCACTTAGGTTTGCTAGGTAATTTAGGACTCTAATAGACATATCTTAAAGTTAAGGGACTTAAAGTGACTAAACTCCAAACTTTCAAAATAAATAATACAAACAAACCGTACAAACACAAACAAACCATAAACCTCTTAAACCCTCTAATCAAAACCGACGGCCCTCATTCATTCGAGTCATCCAAGAACTTGATCATAAAATTGTAAGTTCCTATGTAATCACTAGGGCATAACATACATAGGATCTTGGTTATATTGGAATAACAACGGCTCGATCTCATGTTTTCATGATTTCGAGAACTAGGGTTTAGGATTTCGAAAAAATGCTCTAAACATGTTTAGGTGGATGATTCTTGATAGGGTTTTGTTACAAAGCATGTTTATAACATATCCTTATCGTTTTTTCATACATTCCATCATGTTTGCTTCGATCTAGAAATCTAAGGGTTAGGTCGATTTGGGTTTGTGAGATTCTGTGTTTGTTTGCTTTGTTTTATTGGTGGGATATGTTTCTATGGTCTCATGTATGCATGTTAGATTTAGTTTTGTTGACCTACACCATTGATGCTTAGTTCTCGATATACATGTATGCCTCGTTCTTTGTTTATCTTAATCTATCTGAGTCCAAAGGTGATGAATGCAATCATAATGTGCTTGCTTCATATGTTTGTGATATACTAGAACCATTGATTCTCATTTGGCTCAAAATTTGCTAAGTTATCGAAAACTTGTTCTTGATGTTTATCGAGATCTTGG
The DNA here is from genome assembly GCA_030686995.1 of Artemisia argyi. Classification (NCBI taxonomy): domain Eukaryota; kingdom Viridiplantae; phylum Streptophyta; class Magnoliopsida; order Asterales; family Asteraceae; genus Artemisia; species Artemisia argyi. Next base: position 231,072,331 of record CM060701.1, read on the forward strand.
TTAACTAGCATGTTGGTTATATCTGATCGGTATTTGTCAATCTCTTTGACAGGTCTCTATCTTTGGAATAGATTATCGCAAAAGAAACGTACGTTAAACTTTAAATTCGGAAAATTCTTGTATAAGAATGTTTTCGAGAAAATCAGATTTTTTCGCAATCTTTGAAACTTATCGAGAAACTCACGTTTTCGATAATTTTTTTGCTCAAACTCAGTATTTTTTCGAAATTACTCTTTGAGCAACAAATTTCGAAATCACTAGGTTCTCGAAAAGGTTTTTATCGGAATTAATGTTTTTTCGAAAATGTTTCTCGATAAATTCACTTTCTCGATAAAATTGTCAAATAAGGATTTTTCTCGATAATTCATTTTCTCGATAAACTTGTCAAACAAGGATGTTTCTCGATAATTCATTTTCTCGATAAACTTGTCAAACAAGGATGTTTCTCGATAATTCATTTTCTCGATAAAATTGTCAAACAAGGATTTTTCTCGATAATTCATTTTCTCGATAAAAATCTTTGTAACATTTTTCGAAATCTTCTTGTACAAGTTTGCGATAAAAGGATTTGATACAATTTTTCGAAAACTTGATTAGGCCTTGTCATAGACATGTTACCTTGTTGTGATTCATTGTTGTTATGTAATGTGAAATAACTGTGAATTGTGTCAATTGTGCTTATTTGCAAAACGTTGCATTGTATAATTGATTTCGTGATTCTAAATGTTCTATGATTCGTCAAATATGCATTATGTGACACTTCACTCATAACAAAATGACACATTTGTGCTTAACTGTCTCAAGTAGATATCTGTATCCAAACTCTAAACTGTGCTAACACAAAACAAATTTGAATGTTTGGTTTATGGTGATACTTTTCAGATTAACATGGCTGAACACACTGAGAACGTCGCTGAACAAACTCTTCCATTACTCACCTTGGATGACATCACCCCCGAGTACTACAATGTCGCAATTGGTAACAACAATCCTCGGGTTGATTTCAACAAACTGAATATCACAGAGAAATCATGCATGATTGTGAAAGATATCCTACTTGCACATCCTTGCAAACCACTGCTCACTTGTTCTACTTCAGTTCCGCTATTCTACCTTCATCAGTTCTGGCTTACTGCTCGGGCTAACTTGGATGATGAGTCTTTCACTGTTACATTAGATATCCAAGAATACTCTGTAGATCATGACGTTCTTCGAACAGCCCTTCTCATGCCACAAACTGACAATGAATTTGCTCCAATACTATCTGACCTGGAACTTCTTGACTTCTTCATTGAATTAGGATATGAGGTTGATGATGATGTACCTCTAGTCAAGCTTTCCAAATTTAATGCCAAGAATATCCCTCAGCCTTGGAGAACATTCTGTATGTTGGTGGTAAGATCTATTTCTGGAAGGAAAAGTGGTCATGAACATCCAAGGCTCGAACACCTGCAAACATTCTGGGGAATGGTGACTCTGACACCGATTGACTTTGCAGTTCCTATCATGAATGATATCGTCTACAGTATTCAGACCGAACGTGTAAAGACTATGATACCATTCACAAGATTCACCAAGCTTCTCATAGAACATCTCTGCAAAAGTTCTCCAGAATTCATCAATAGGATGGCTGATCCTAATGAGCCGAAGCACCTCTTCGAGGACGACTTCACCACCTCATTCATCAAAACGACCACTTCCTCAACAAAGATCAAGGGAATGCGGCTTCCAGAATACCTATTGAATGACAAAATTAAGAAGAGTCTGAACTACAAGCTGTATGACAACGCTTACAAAGGTGTACAGGAAGAAGCAACAATAAAGACTCGTAGCAAAGGAGGGGTAAAGTCTGGGAGTACTACAATCACCACTACCTCACATCAGACACGATCTAAGTCTGCTCAAATGGCAAAACCCAAGACTACTACCAAACCTAAACCTACATCCAAACCCAAACCTGCAACCAAGCCAAAGAAGAAGGTGACTTCTGAATACACTCTTCATGATGAACCAACACCTTCACCTTCTGACACCGAATCCGATTTCGATACGGAATCTGATGATGAAGAACCAGACTATGAACTGAGATACAGAGCACCTGATGAAGGATTTCCTGCTACAGAGATTGCTGTACAACAAAGTCTTGATACTTATGAAGAAGAGACAAGGAAAAGAAAAGGAGTCACTATCAATGAGCCGAATGATGATGAAGACGAACCAATCGTTGAACCGTTAGTCGATAAACGCAAACTGAAGAGTATAGTTGTCGACACTCGAGCTGAAGAAAAGCGACTCAGGAAAGAACAAAGGAAAGCAACTCTCGAAAGCCGACTCATGTCTCAACCTTTAACTCCACCACCTATCGATCAGTCGGAACATGAAGGAGCCACTAGCAGCATGAATCCTCCCGTTGTGTCCACAACGTTAGAATCAGCCCCACAGCCAGATGACACCGTTAAAGACACTGACAAAACTGGAGATGTCACTATGACAGAGACTGCTCACATAGAGGAGAATGTTGGCGGCCTAGAGAATACTGCTACGGATCAAGAACATGAATACCTCATTACTCCGGAGTTTCTTGCATGAGAAGCAGAGGAAGCAGAAGAACGTCGTAGAAAGGAAAACGAAGAGAAGAAAGCATTCAACACCAACATATTTCTTAAGTCATCCTCTCAGCAGACTTCCTCAGCACAACCTCCACCTCCTCAAGACTCTCCACCAAAGGATCCGACTCCTCCCGCTTCTTCTTCAAACTCACAAAACGAGTCGTCGTCAGAATCATCACCAGAGCACTCATCTCCCACACCTTCAGAAACCGCATCTAAACAACATTCAGTCAATAAACCAAAACAACCAGTTGATCTACAGGAGCAAGTCGACAAACTCACCAAAATGGTCACTGGGCTTACCAAACAAGTTGATGAATTCCAGGAGTCAAAGCAGCCGATCGACAAGTTCTTGAACTCTGATTACGAAGGATTTATCAGAACTACAACACATGATTTTCTCACTGAAAATCTGGTTGATATGATCACTCCTACAGTAGCAAACCTTCTTGAACCAATCAAAGACAACTTGGATCACAGAATCAGAAGTGTTACAAGGAAAATGTTGTCTACTACACCATTCACTCTTCACACCGCAAAACCTTCTACTGTGGCTCCAACCGTCCCTGAATTGTCCTTCAATGACATGCTTACCAAACTCTTTGACAGCATTGCCTCCAAAACCACACAGACTGCAGAAGAAAAAGCATTGTATGATGCTATGGTGGTTTACATATCTAAGGAGTCATGCAAAGAGGCTGCTGGAACCCGTAAACGGACAAGAAAAAGATGACGATCCTGACCCAAACTCAAAAGGCAAGAAATCCAAGTCTGGAACAGGTCCCTCATCCTCTCTACAGCCACAAAAGGACTCCACTTCTCCTGGAAATCAACAACAACCCTCAACTACTGGTAAAGGTTAAACTGAAGATGAAGAAATTTTCATGGAACACACTGCTGACTTCCAGGATCAACTTGACACCGATTACCGTGCTCCACCTACTCATGATTCTCATGTTGGACCATCGTCACCATCCAAAGCTAAAGACACAGATGATACATCTAAGCCTAAGAAATCCACGAAGAAAAGACGTCATACATGGCTCGACAATGACGACACACCTCTTAATGACTGGCTGACAGACATGGTTCAAGCACAACCTCCTCCAGAAGATGAAGAACCCCTTCCGGGCAATACTCTACAGTTCACCCAAGTTATCATGAAGGATCTTCAGATCAACAAACTTACAAAGACGGAGCTAAGAAGAATTAATAAGGATGCACAAGACTTTCTCAAGAAAAGATCTGGAAATAAAGTCGAATACGAATTTCATTTGCAGAATATAGCCAGTGCAATGTCTGCCGAATTTGACTGGCTAAATCCTGAAATGAATATCGATTTCAGTTCCAAGAACCATGAAAAACCTTACTTCACTGACTGGACAAAACCATTACCTTTGACGGGCTTTCCAGATAAGCCCAAGTTACCCTACAGCTATTTTTTCAACAAAGATCTTCAAAATATCAAACTCACCCAAGTGAAAACCAAGAAGAAATATGCTTCATCACTCACAATCTCCGTTCCAGCCGCCAGATACGAAATTCCTGCCATCGAAGAAACAACTCGTGTTTTCAGCAACTCCATCGTAGCTTACGCCAGAGATGCCCTACACGGCATTCTGCACTGGCCAGAACGTCGTCGTCTCGGTTATACTAGCAGATTGGGAGAGAAATCTTTGGAAAATGTGAAGCATAAATCTAAGATCATCGCCATCTTGGAGATTCAAGAGTCGCAACGATTTAACTACAAATTCATGCGTGAAATTGTTGTTAAAAGACAAGATGAAAAGAAGTATAAGTTCTCTGAAGCAGACTTTCCAGACCTTAATCTGAATGACATCGAAGATATGTATCTCGAAAAGGTTCAAGGAAGAATGCGGGGTTTCGACAGAGATGTACAGTACAACTTTATGGCATCACTACTTCTCTACATCCGACGACTGATAGTTCAAGAAAGGGTGGAAGATCTTCAACTGGGTGTGGAAAGTTATCAACAGAAGATAAATTTGACAAAGCCGCAATTCACGTTCGATGGGATTTATCAAACTTCACAGTTTACTCTCAACCAAGATCCTTTTGGTTTCACCCACATCAACAGCAAACAACTACAAAGTTTCATAAGATTCGATGAGGTGCACAAATTCTGTGATGTTACACTCAAATCTGTTCGTGATGGGCTGGTCAAACGGTTGAATGATGATCGACGAAAGATTGCTAAGGGGAAACAGGCAAGATGGAAATCCAGCACGAGAAGACAAGTTCGTAATTTTGTCTTACAGATTGAGAAAAGGTTATTTCGACGGGAACAGATCAGACGACTGGAAAGCTACATTGGCGTCAGACAATCGTTTCCTGTCAGAAACTTCGAAAGACCTGAACCCAAGTTCACTGACTTTGATGATCCACTTCCTGACGAAGAGTAACTTGGTACATTTGGTTATTTCATTTGATTGAATGATTTTTCATTATGGCTTGTGCACGCATTTCAGTGTACAACCCGTACTTGTAAAGAAAGGACCCTGAGGTATGCATCAGTGCCTCAATCCTGATATAAGGAGCGAAGGCTTCTTACTTTTGAGTAGAATTAATCAAACGTTTTATGATTTTCATAATTCTACTCAAAAGAACAAGTATTTCACCTCAATGAGACCTAATCACTCGTTGAGGGGGAGCACTTGTCAATACAGAATACTTTGTTCTTTGAAAGCGAAAAGTTCTTGGTGAATCTCCCCATAAGACTCAAAAAGGCATATTTTAATCGAAAAGTTTAACAAAAATAACATCCTATATGCCATTTTTAAGGGGGAGAAAATGTGAAAGTGATTAAAATATGCAAGTTCTAATGCTGAAAGTTGAATATCATGCGAGCTAGACTCAGAAATTGACCCATGAATTGACGAAACAACAAATGTTAGTAAATCGAAAAGACTTGTCCTGGACGGGTAATAATTTCAAGCTGGTCTATCCAGTGATGTAAACGTGTCTCGAATAGGACTTGTCTTAGTAGAAAAGTACCGTTTCGAGAAACTCTTCTTAGATATATACCTTGACGGGTCTAACTTCCTTTTCAAGGAATGTTAACAACATCAAGTTAGTTACTAGGGCTAGTTATCACCTAAAAGCTGATAATGCATCCCTTTAACTAGCGACGTAAACGTGTCCCTCGGGTATGTGTCTATTAAGAATGGATCAATTCAAAAGTGCTCGCTCCTCCCGCATGTGCAAATTTATTAATCACTCATGAGCACATGTGACGGGGGAGCCCTTCATAAGAAAACACCAAACTCTCAAAGTGTTAAACAAAATGTTTGATAATCACAAACACTTTGATAGATTTTTCAAAGGTTTCAATGGCAATTATAGGATAGTCATGGAGTTATAAGGTGACTAAGGTTAGGAGAAATCCGTCCTATGATCCGCCTAAGCCGGAGGGATCTACCCAAGGACATCACCAATAGTTAGAACTAGAAGTCCTTAGGTATGATACGAAAAAAGGAGTAAAGAATGAAAGGAGAAAGAAGGGGTTGAAGAATTAAAAAGAAAAGTAAAGAAAAGGGTGAAAAGAAATAGCCCTCCATTTGATCAACCTTAGGGCAGACACCGGGTTCAATTCATATGCTACTGGTTGTTGCTAAGGCAACGCCGGTATTGAAGATAAAGCCGTCATGGACCCAGTGACGCACTGCACTTAACCTTCTAGCTACTCAAGTTCTCTTAAAAGAATTTGTTTCATTCTCACGGGGAACCGGTGTAATTTAGAAACTGGAGACCTCTCCCTAATCTCCGTATAAGAAACCTAAGTGAGCACTTATCGAGTCTAGAGCCATGAGATTCATCAAAAGATCTCTTAGGAACACTTAGTATTTCTACAACTGGTGTTCTACATCAATGGACATCAGCTGTAAAATATCGAGTCCTTCGCAGATCCTAGCAATCTGCCGAGAACGTTCATGAGAGAATTTACACAAGTATTTCTCTATGATTGAACGGAAAACCTGCCAGGGTCATTTAGCCCTGACAGCAGGTCACTTCGGTAACTCCTTGTGGGTTACGCTTAGTGTTTATGGTGGTTTCATATCGGTCTACAGTCGTGGAGTGATCCCCAGCGACTCACCCAGTCATTGAGCTACTTAGTAGGTCTTGTAAGCTCCTTCGGGAATATCTGACATGGGAACGGCCTTTATAAGGGTTAGAAAGAGTCTTCACACTATGCTGTTGACGATTTTTAATTCCTTATATGTAAGTACCAGATGTTTTATTGCTAACTGTCTACACGCAGGTAATCATCTCTATGGCGACAGATTCCACATGCTCATACATACATCTTGAAGTCATCAAAAGCTCCCTCAAAGATCAAAAGCAACACAAAGTCATAAGAAAGATTCTATGCCAAAAAGAAGAATCTCCAAAGTTTAAAGACTAAAGATCAATCTTTCAGAAAGGGAACTACGTGCAATGTATAAGTCAACATTCGAAGATGTATGAGCATGTTGGAATGGTAGACTACCACCTCAGACGCGGAAGTGACAATTCGGCAGACAACTTCATTACTTCATAACACAATCACTACAACATCATCAAAGAACAAAGACAAAGAGCAAAGTATATACTTTATTCTAATCATTTCTGAAGACGTCTGAAGCTATGAAAGTCAAAGAGAACGACAAAGACGTCAAGCAACCATGATGACCGACCCTTAGGGGGAGATTGTTGGAACCAAAGTTTTACTATTTTATCAAGTCTCGGTCATTTGTAATAAATGTTAGGTTGCTTAGTTAATTGTTACATTTATTTGGTTATGTTTTATGCATGTAAGGCTTATGAAAAGCCCAAAAGGCCTTAAGCCCAAACGAATCAAGGAAGTAGGGAACTAGGAGTGTTGCCCTAGCTTCCCTCCTATAAATAGAACCTCTAGGTCTCATTTGTATTTGGTTGGTTATTTGAAAACATTAAGGAAACTCTTGCAATTCATATTCTCAAATTTCTCATAATCATCCCACTCTCATTCTCATCTCATTTCTATCATTATTGTGCTTGTGTTTACTAAATGGTTTCTAATCCAATTAATATTAAAAAACCACAAACCCTAATTTGGATAAAGAGGTAATCGACCCCCCCCCCCCCCAATATTTAGGGTTTAGGAAATTTAAAAGAACCCTAGATCTATAAAAACAACCTAACATGTATCTAAAACAATCAAAATTTATTTTTTATGTGTTTTATGTAATCAATTACATGTTATAGCAAGCTCGTGATACCACTGTAAGAATTTATGTACCATGACCATCATATAAATAAATAAATCATGTAGTCACATATTGCGGAAGCGTAGGATCAACCATAACATATAATAAATTAACATAAATTTAAATAAGAACGTACCTTTAAACCTTCAATAAAGATGAACCCTAATTAGGGTTTATGTGAATTAGGGATCTTTAGATTAACCCCTTACCGTTTTGTTAATCGATCCAAGATACAATCAATAGTGTGATTGTACCACGTTCATGTACACACGTACTAATAGCGATTCGATGTGAATGCTAGTTCTTGAATCACAACTAAAACACTAGACAAACAATGTTTAGTTTTATATATAAAATAAATACCGTCAAACGTATTTATTTTAAATATGTATGTCGAACCAAATACAAGAATTGAGAAAAAGGAGAATGCATGCACATGAGGTGTTATGCATGCATGGAATGTACATGTATGATGAGGCGAAAAATGAACCGTTTTTAGGGGGTCATCTTAGCCCGGATTCAAATTTATTTGATCAAATATTGCCCTAAATCGTTCCTTTTGTCATTTTAGGTACTTTTGGAGTGAATTCTGGAAAAGGAAGCATTTTGGATGTTTTTGGAGCATAAAAGTGAAGAAAACAGCAAAGTCTTAATTTTCCTTGCTGGGAACAGTACCTGACGGCGTCACAAGTTTCTTAATGACGGCGTCTAGAGTAATACAAGAGGTGGAAGTGGATAAAAGTCATGACGGTCCAGTGATAACGTGACGGCGTCACCCAAGGCCATCACGGTTCAAGAGTTGGTGACGGCCCAGAACTAAATTACACATGACGGCGTCAAAACTGGATCTAGGCAATCCGATTTCATTATGGGCGGCGAGTTGACGGCGTCACAATTTTCTTCTTGACGCCGTCACCCTGTATAATCTATATATAGTTTTTCAATTTTCATTCATTAGTGTGTAACTTGAGGGTGCAACTTTGGAGAAAACCCCTAGTCCGATTTTCACAGCCTTTTCAAGGGTTTTTACCCTTTGAAACCTCTTATATTCAATTGAGATAAGTACTCTTTCAATTCAATCAATATGTCTGTGTGTTGTTTGAATATATCTTACACTTGTCTTCAATTTAACATGCTTGGCTAGATCTCTTTTGTGTTTGCTTAGATGTAGTGAAACCTAGATGTTAATTATGGGTTGATTGTTTGTTTATAGTTGTTACGGATGATTGTATTCGATGTTAGGCTTAAGAAAACTGACAGACTTCCATTGGTGACATGCTTGAACGTCTTAAGAAACATGATCAGAGGTGTACTATGATTTTTAGTTGTATTTAATGCGTAGGAGAATTCTAATGATCCCATGTTAGGAGCTTCTAATGGCTCGACATAGGAGTGAAGTAAGATCCTATAGAGTTAGGGAATATTGTACATGGCTGTAACACCCCCAAAATTAGGGTCCAGCGGAAGCATACATGTCACTGGGGTGCTACTAAATTAGTATCACAACACAAAGTATAGAAAACGGATTTACCTTATCCGTTTAAAAGAAATTTTATATTCAAAAGTATAAGTTTACATCATTGAAAATTGTGCGGAAATACAAGCCCATAGAAGAATTTATGTGGTCCCAGATACATCAGAGTAATCTATGACCATGCCATGCCAAAAGCCTCCATTAGTTGGCTAACGCCTTAAACCTGAAAATACATGCTAAAAAGTGTCAACACGAGGTTGGTGAGTTCATAGGTTTGTATAAATAAAAATGTAGAGTAAAAGTACTGTGAGTTCAATAGAAAGTTTTGTGACTATTGTGTCGCTCACAATGTCATGAAAATAAATGTTTATCGTTAAGTAAAGTTTGCAATGTGGACCACAAGAGTTAGAGTTTGTCTGACCGGTTCATTCAGTTATGTGACCAGTTCATTCGGTCATGTGACCAGTCCATTCGGTCATGTGACCAGTTCATTCGGTAATGTTACCAGTTCATTCGGTTATGTGACCAGTTCATTCGGTCATGTTTGTACATAGCAGTTGGGCCAGTTCATTCGGTTATGCAGGCATAAATGTTTTAAGCACTTGTGTCCACGAGTAAGAAATCAAGTATGCAACATGTAAACACATAACGCATTCGAGTAAACAAACAAACATTTGAGTAAAGCAAGTAATGTTTTGAGTAAACAAGTGGCATATTCAAGTAAAACAAGTATTGCATTCATGTAAAACAAGCATGTATTCTCCCCTAAAATAGTTATAAAACAAGCAAAAGTAGGGGCCATGAACTCACCTTAGTAAAGCAGTCTGAAAAGAGTAAAGTCAAATGGTATAAGTGTGCAGCACCGACACGCGACCTAGATTAGTATGGCAAGTTTAGTTTACAGTTTCAGGTTTAAGACTCGATGAAGTTTAAAATAAAAACTCGGAAGTTTTAAAGTGCTTGTGTTATTGTTGCTTGTGTGGCAGCATTAAGTTTAAAACAGTTTTCTAAGTATTGTAAGTATTGGCTCTTAGAAAGTGTATAAATATATATAAGTATAAAAGTAAGATGATGAGTAAGGTGTCGTTTGTTTTTTCACAATAAGCACTTTTTTCCTCTTTTCACTTATTTTGTCTGCAGGAGGGCAGAGGTTTTTGTTTGTTTTTTTGCAGACATAAGTGCTTCTTTTCACTTCTTTCCTCTTCTAAATTTCAGACATTATCTTTCACTTCTTACCTCTTCTTTCACTTCTTGCCTCTTCTTTCACAAACCTTACATCTCTTTCTCAATATCCGTTTTTATACGTTTTCGTTTGTTTTTGTACATTTTCGTTCGTTTTTTTACGTTTTCATCCGTTTTTTTACGTTTTCAACACTTTTTTACGTTTTCGACCGAATTTTTACGTTTTCGTCTGTTTTTTTACGTTTTCGCCTGTTTTTTTACGTTTTCGTCTGTTTTTTTACGTTTTCGTCTATTTTTTTACGTTTTCACCCTTATTTTACGTTTTCGTCCGTTTTTTTTTACGTTTTCGCCCATTTTTTTAATGTTTTCGTCTATTTTTTTACGTTTTCTCCCATTGTTTTTAAGTTTTCGTATGTTTTTTTACGTTTTCTCCCTTTTTTTTACGTTTTCGCCCTTTTTTTTTACGTTTTCGTCCAATTTTTTTACATTTTCGCCAGTTTTTTTTTTACGTTTTCGCCCTTTTTTTTTACGTTTACGCCTTATTTTTTTTACGTTTTCGCCTTTTTTTTTACGTTTTCATTCGTTTTAGTCCGTTTTTGTCCGTTTTTTTTTATTTTTTTTATATTTTCATCTGTTCTTGTCTGTTTTTTTTGCGTTTTCGACCATTTTTTACGTTCTTGTTTTCTTTTTTTTAACGTTTTCGTCTGTTTTTATTACGTTTTCAACCGATTTTTACTTTTTCTTATATCTTTTTCACATTTTCGTATTTAATTACGTTTTTCTCTGTTTTTTTTTACGTTTTCTTACGTAAGAAAACGTACAATAACGTAAAAAACGTACAAACATACAAAATCATATGAAAACGGATGAAAACATAAAAAAACAGAAAAGAACGTAAAAAACAGACGAAAACGTAAAAAACGGATGAAAATGTAAAAAATGTCAAAACGTAAAGAACGGACGAAAACGTAAAAAAACCTAAAAATCTGACATAAAAGTAAAAAAGGGCAAAAACGTAAAAAACGTTAAAAATAATGGATGAATACGTAAAAAACAGACGAAGACGTATAAAAACAGACGAAAACGTAAAAAAGTGGTTGAAAACATAAAAACAAACAAAAATGTAAAAAATAGGCGAAAATTTTAAAAAGACAAACATAAAAAATGGTCAAAAATGTAAAAAAAATGTACCAAAACGTAAAAAATGGATGAAAACGTAAAAAAACGGATGAAAACGGATGAAAACATAAAAAAAAAGACGAAAACGTAAAAAAAACAGACGAAAACGTTAAAAAAACAAAAGAAAACGTAAAAAAAACAGACGAAGTCGTAAATAAACAGAAAAAAACGTAAAATAACGGTCGAAAACGTAAAAAACATAAAAACGTACCAAAATATAAAAAAACGGACGAAAACGTAAAAAAACTAGTGAAAAAGAAAAAGGAAAGGAAAAAAAAGTATTTTAATAGCGCAAAAAATACTAGTGAAAAAAAGAAAGAAAGAAAGAAGTACTTCAATAGCACAAAAACAAACGGTCTTCTTCTTGTAGATGAAGAGCTTATGTGCACCTCTTCTTCTGCAGACATGGTTTGCAGATGAAGAGGTAAAAGCTCTGAAAAAACAAACGACACCTAAGTCTCTGGTTCGAAAGTAACCAAAAGACTACGTACGGAAAGTAATCATAAGAAAAATATCGGGAAAAATAGATGTTGTCGGAATATAAAGATGTCATTAACTAATAATATATTTATACGTTTAAGTTAACGAAATAAAATAGTTATTGGAAAATATAATATTTCATTTTTGGTGTTTTAGTCGGGTTATGATGGAAAATAACATAAGTGTCGATTTTTTTGACAAAAATCGGGCATGACCCATTCGTAAATATTAGTTTTCCTTTATAAGTCAATTGCCGCAAAAATATCCACGTCAATATGTAGTTTACATAGTAGTATAATTTATTAAATATGCTTAGTATAAATTTTGTTGAAAAAGTACTAATTATTTCTTAACAGTCCAAGTACTAAAAAGTTTAATTTGTCAAAGAGAAATAAATGGAAGCAAAAATGTGAGGGGCAGGGTTCGAAGCCTGGACTTCTCGTTTAACAGGCCAGCGTCAAACCATCAGACCAGCCAAACTAGTAGTTTAGTTTTTTCAATCAGTTTGTATATATCAAATTCTTGGACTGTGATTTCTTTTCACATATGTAACAGTGTGTATGTATTTGCTACTTGTGCTTGTATTTAGTCTATGAGTAAATGTAAAATAGATTTCATATGTTGACTAATAAGTTAATAAGTTAAAGTCCGTACTTGTCCAAGTTTGAGCCAAAACTTATGTTTCCTTTAGATCCATACTTACTTTAGTTTTTTTTAGTCACAAAAAAGTTCAAATAATTTTACATTAACAAGTATGTGTTGATTTGGTACAAAATAAGCTATAGCTTATTTTGTAGTGCTTATAAATTTTACACAAGTTTAGCCACCACCACCCAAGCTCAAAACACAAATCCTTATGTATATGTGTATGTATGTCGAGAGTATATAGATCAAGAAAGACTATGTAACCTCAAATCTTTAACATTTTTACACTAATATTAAAGGTTAACAAGTTTAACTATAAAGTAAACCAAGAAAAACACAAGTTTAAAGTTGAGAAGAAATCCTTACAAGGTCATGTAGTAGTTCGACTAGGAAAGGAACAACGACACCAAAGAACACAAGGTTTACCCAAGTCACCAAGAAAATCTTCTAAGCTTGATCCAAAACTCTTGTTTATATATGATTTGTTTTGCAAAGTCTTTGAAAGAGAACCAAATGTATGTGTGTGTTTGCTCGTTCAGTTATAAGAAGCAAAAGAGTAGAATATTTTGGCAAAATGTCTAATGTATAATAGTGTGTCTTGTGTATTAAGGTTAGACTAGTAAAAGTAAGACACTTTAATATCCATTTCAATTTCTTAAGCGTACATGTGATGTTATGAGATTTGAAAAAGGTTTTTTGCATGTGTGTGTGTGAGGTGTATAACTGATCGGTTATATGGTGCTAGAGGAAATCCAAATGTAGTTTCATGTTTAATGGATAATAGTGTGCATATTGCTTTTAGTTCATTAACCATGCTATGGTGTGCAAAGGGACTTTTTACAAATCTAATGTAAACATGTGACCATGTGGGTTGTCATTTGAGCGGCAAAACCGACCCTAGCACGGGGAAAGTAATATTTGATTTTTCCTTTATATACTTCGTGTCCCGCTTGAGCTTAAATGTGTGTCGCGGTGTCCTGGTTTGACGTTTTTAGCAAAACGCGTAATATACAGTTTTGAGGGTGTTTTTATAAAAGTGATATAAAAATATTATATCCGGCTCATAAGTATTTATTTGACTTTTGCCATAACTAACTGTGTGTCGGTACGCGTGCGGCCTCAATTTTCAAGAAAAACGAGATAACTTCTCGTCTTTGAGTTTTTTTTTTTTTTTTTTTTTTTTTTTTTTTTTTTTTTTTTTTTAATCATCAGTAAATGTCAGAAAATTTAATATTTCACATTTTCTAATAAAAATAAATTATCTGCAAATGTTATTGTGTGTCACAGTACGTGGGATAGCTTCCCGTGATTTAGGCAAGCGAGCTCGTATATGCTCAGCTGATTAGATAAGTAATAATAATTGAAAATCTAGTATTAAAATAATGTTTTGAAAAATTACGGGTGGTTACAACGGCCCTACGATTAGTATTAAGGAATACGACCCGTCATACATGCAATTGTAACAAGCTATCAACCTGTAAAAGATATTTAGGGTGTAATGAAACCTAAGTAAACACAACTTTCCCTATCATTGTTTATACCACATTAGTTTAATCAGATTTATTTTCATTTCTGTTATTTTATTTTGATTGCATCTTTAGTTAATTGGGTTAGTTGGCTAGCAACTAATTCCGCCCACTCTTCCAAAAACTGAGATTTTACTTGCTTTTATAAAATATAAAAAAATACAAAAAGAATCATCCATCACCTCTAGACCTAGTTTTTAAGCTTTCTAATCCTAGCGACACTATTCCTGAGTTGAACGATCAATTCCCTGGTACTTGTCACTGTACTATACTACAACGATCAGGTACACTGCCTGGTGGGGGTTGTAAGCTTCTCGAGATCCCTCGAGAGGTAAAACCTGGTGCGATTCCCACGTATCAAGTTTTTGGCGCCGTTGCCGGGGAATAGTTATTGTCTAGGTTAGGATTTCTTTTTATTTGGTCTACTTGCTAGATTCCTTTCTAGTAAAATTTTGTATTTATTTTTAGGTTCTCTTTAGTCTATCTCATTTCTTTGTTTTCTTTGTTCGTAAATTATCTCGATGGATAACAATAGCGTTGATCGTTTGATTCCCGTTATTCGTGTTTTCGTCGTAGGATTTTCCAAATGCCCACCCCAATTCCTACAGAGGAAAATGAGAACCCACCTAACCTCTCACCTGACCATCACTTTGGTAATAATTCTAAAATGGAGGAGTCTGACCAAGATGATGACCGTAAGATTAGCCCTTTTTATTGTACGGACTCCGATGAGGACCTTGATTAATGATGATAGGATGGATGTTGATACGAGCCCTTTTAAGCATGTTGATCTTAGAACTAGAATTGAAAAAGATAGCTTCTTTAACATGCAATTCCCTTGTAAGATTGGATTTAGGAGCTTTAATGCATACCTTAACTCATCTTTGCCTATGAACATAATCTGACGTGCCAACTATAATAAAATCATGGTAAATGAGTTAGTCTATCAGGGGAATAATATTGTTGCTAGGAACAAACCATTACATGTGTTTGTAGGGAGTTTCGTGTATATGGTTGAGTTTATTGTTGTGGAAAATTTAGGATAATTCATTGATGAGAAGTTAACCCAAATCATATTTGGAGAACCCTTCAAACGGTTAATGAATCTTGATGAAGAACTTGGGGATGGGTTGATCACCTTTGCGGACGGGGATGAAGATTTTGTTTACCAAATGCCACGTTCACACCCTAGGTTTAAGGACCACTCAATTGAGGCATGCAATAGAATTCCCGCGATTAATTTGTTGATTGAGAATGATAAAAGGAATGGACTTAAATATCCCCATGAAAAGAATAAACGGTATTATCATGGATGTTTAGAGTTAAGTGATGATTATAAGAAAGATGAAGCAACTATTAGATGGCTCACACTTGGTTATGTGAGCGTTAGTGACACTAGGTAGACCGTGGCCTTGAGTCTAGCTACAAGACTCGTAAATAAAGAAAAGCGCTTCTTGGGAGGCAACCCATGTTTTGTGTGATTTTTATTTGTTTGATTGTTATTTCCTTCCGTATGCATGCTTTATTTTTATTGTTGGTAGATCATGTTTCAAACTAAATTGTGAAAATGTTTTATTTTGTTGTTTAACTTCGTCTTAACTTCATATAAAGGTATTTTGCAAAAGATAAGTGTAAGGGGAAACCCCAAATATGTTTCTAAGAACGAAATTGATCATGATTCTCCACAATATTAAATGGTCATGTGTGTTAGTACTTGTTAGAGTCAAATGCTTGTATCGAGTCATAATGATGTTTTGCAGAATTTTCCAGGAAGTAGGACATAAGTTTTTCCAGAAATTTTCTGGAAACTTAACGTAAAGATTTATGCAGGTCACTTCTGACGGCGTCATGAATTAATTCTTGACGGCGTCATGTGTAAAATTCTGGAAATTTTGCGAGTTTTGTTTTTCTAACGGAGTCTTAAAGTTTTTGTTAATTCTTTAGTTTTATAAACTCCAGGAAATCTGCAAACATTCATTCCACAAGCATTATATCTTAATTTGTTTTCTAGGATTTGTTAGTATATATAGATTGCCGCCAATTTTACGTGAGGTTGCCTTGTTTGTTTTCTCAGGTTTAACAGGTTATGTATGACAAGAAGATGATTTATTTTTCTGGAAGGGAAGCTTTGAATGTTCATTTTCTTGGAGGAAAATCTAACCTTGTTACCACACTATCCACACCGAACGAATCAGGGGAGTATTTGCTTTCATTCTTTTACCTATTTTACTTTTACATTCTTTAATTGAACATTGGGGACAATGTTCATCCTAAGTGTAAGGGGAGGGTAAATGATGATACCTTATAGGATACAATTGCACTTGAGTTTGTTTGTTTTATAGTAGGTGTGTAATAAAACTAAGAGAAATACTTGTTAGTGTAATTTTAGCGCCAAATCTAAATTTTTTTACAACATTTAGGAGTGAAACTTTAGCCTTAGCAAGCGTCTCATGGATAGGAGTTGTATGACTAGCACAAAACCGTACCACTTAAAAAATTTTCCACCCAAATATGTGAGGTTCGCCTTTAGATTTGATAGGAAAAGCATTCATTATTAGTGCTTATGTGTGTACCGGTAGCATTTAGATTCTAGAACTTGCGTTAGTGATGCATCCCGAGACCGCTAGTGAGACTACATTCGTGTAGTAGGATTTACTACATGATAAGAGGCATTAGGATCACCCTTGTGTTAAACCCATATCATAATTACTTGACCATTTAAGTCATATCACTTGGCTAGTAAAGTCAACTAATTTTTCCCACACCTTAGCGTTGTACTCATTTTTAGTACACGAAACCCCTAGTACACCCCTCCGAGCCTATCTTTTCGTTTCTACCTTTAAGCATCTTACTTAAAGGAAGAATTTGTTACAACCCACTTAAATGTACAACCAAATCGCCCTAGCCTTCCGTGTATGCACTCATCTTTAGTGCATTATTGTTACATGTTTAAACCCTTAGTTAATTATCTAATTGATTTTTGGTTGTATTTAATGCGTAGGAGAATTCTAATGATCCCATGTTAGGAGCTTCTAACGGCTCGACATAGGAGTGAAGTAGGATCCTATAGAGTTAGGGAATATTGTACACGGCCCTACGACTAGTATTAAGGAATACGACCCGTCATCCATGCAATTGTAACAAGCTATCAACCTGTAAAAGATATCTAGAGAGTAATGAAACCTAAGTAAACACAACTTTCCCTATCATTGTTTACACCACATTAGTTTAATTAGATTTATTTTCATTTCTGTTATTTTATTTTGATTGCATCTTTAGTTAATTGGGTTAGTTGGCTAGCAATTAATTCCGCCCACTCTTCCAAAAATCGAGATTTTACTTGCTTTTACAAAATATAAAAAAATACAAAAAGAATCATCCCTGACCTCTAGACCTAGTTTTTAGGCTTTCTAATCCGAGCGACACTATTCCTGAGTTGAACGATCAATCCCCCGGTACTTGTCACTATACTATACTACAACGATCAGGTACACTGCCTGGTGAGGGTTGTAAGCTTCTCGAGAGGTAAAACCTGGTGCGATTCCTCGAGAGGTAAAACCTGGTGCGATTCCCACGTATCAATGTATAATATGTAAAATATTACAGTGGAGATGATAACGATATATTAAATATCAAATACGGGTTATGTCTTGTCGCCAGATTTGTGAGACCCATTATGGTGATTATATAGCTCTCAAACTTGTTCTTCAAGTTAGAGTCTATCACCTCCTCAAGTTCCATAAATCGACACTCGGACCCCTCCATTCCTTTTCTTGTTCGACCGGTCACAACCAACACCCAAGGGTTTGGTTTTCGTACTAATAAATCCCTCATGTATTAGTTACTTTATTTGTGATTTAATAATTAAATATAACTATTTATATATTAATTATTTAACATCGATTCTCATACGTAAAGTGTGCAATCTCGAGGTCTCGAGTTCGATTCTAGTCATACGAAAATTAATATTTATCCACAAACTCTAACAGCTCCCACTTGGATATCTATTAATAGTGTAATGACATTGGTTAACGTCTAGCAACACGCCAATGCCCCTAGACCAACTCGAGCTAGGTGTCGTGGAAAAACCTTTAATGATTCATCATTATTATTATCCTTTTGTTTCTAATACCACTTTAATAAAGATATGGATCTCAGTCATTTTTAATTAACAATTCTGTTTCTCGTTGTTTATGATTGAACAAGATTACCAAAACATCTGAACGTATTCCAGATAAACTTTGGGCGTGCGCACGTAAAGATCTTGTCAACCATACGAAGGGCCCAACAGTATTAAACTTCAAAACAAATTTGAAGGAACAAATTCTTTCTTGACTACAAGAATAACTCATGGACTTTGCAACACTTCTGAAAACAACCCTTATAACTCCTTGTTACGGTGAGCGGTAGATTGCTTCACAAAAATGCACTACATCCATGACTCTTATCTGGTATCTCAAGTCTGAGGATAACAAATTCATGATTTACTTAATGACAAGATCCATAAAGTAAACTCATGTTGTTGGGATAAGTCCTATATTCAATTCATGAATATCATGTGAAATTGGTATGTCAATGCATCAATATACTTTCAAGTATATTCTAACCAATACTCAAATTTGTCTTAGTTTAATGATATTCCCATATCATTAATCGACAATGGACAATTTAGAATAACATAAGTTATTCACGGATTTAAACATGCAAATATAGGACACAATTTTTTATTAATGAAAACAAACGTACTAAGTACTTTAATTCATTATAAATAATAAATAATAAATTGCTTAATATCCTTTATCCAAATACTAAATAGATCAATGCATGATAATTCTAGTTAATGAATTTGTCTCAAGTAATGACTCGTTGACAATTATGCCTCAAGTAATGACAATCACACTTGTTGACAAAGCATTATTGATGAGTGCTCAAACACTCATCATTTTTGTCGTATTTAAACTGCCAGAACATACAAAAACAATCAAAAAGATATCAAAATACTTAAATTATCCCAGGGATTGTGTTTTATGTGTTTTAAATGCAAAATGTGCAAAAACAAAGTAAAAACGTACAAAGTTTGCAATATTGGCAGTTTCAGTCCCCCAAGTTTCAAAACTCGTCAAAATTAGTCCCTATGCATTTATTTTGAAAGGAAAAGTCAACCAAGGTTTTGAAAGTCAAAAATTACAAAAATATTATGCTTGGGTCAAAAATTACAAAATTTACATGTTAGGTCCCTGTACTTTCAAAAATGGCAAAATAGGTCCCTGGGAAATTTTGAAAAATGGAAAAATGGCAACATTGGTCCTTGTGAGATACTTTGGAGAAATTACATGATCAGCCCTCATGATTTGGTTGTATTACATTTTTGGTCCTTGTGGTATTTCTAAAGTTACAAACCAAATGGACCCTATGTTTATTTTACCCAAACAAAACCTTGGC
This sequence comes from Artemisia argyi, assembly GCA_030686995.1. Taxonomy (NCBI): domain Eukaryota; kingdom Viridiplantae; phylum Streptophyta; class Magnoliopsida; order Asterales; family Asteraceae; genus Artemisia; species Artemisia argyi. The sequence continues at coordinate 231,092,114 of CM060701.1, forward strand.
CTGATCCACAAACACAACCCGGCCCAAACCTAAACTAATAACACACCAGGGTCAAAGTCCGGTCAAACCTAGGTACTATTCACCATCCCCAACCCGACTTCCCCCGTTTTTCAGCTCAATGTCTCCCCCCTCCTCTCAACCTCCTCAAAACATGCACCAACCTTCATTAATACCTCTACCTACACCAAACCAACCCCCCTCCAATTAATTCCCACACCTAAACCACTACCCTGCCAAAAACAATTTTCCCGCCAAAGATGTTTTGAACGGTTGAGATCATTTAAGCCCATCCAACGGCCAAGAAACATGTGGGAAAGATAAAGTATCACTCCAGGACCTATAAAGATAAAGAAAAAGAGAAGAATAGGGTTGTCACATGTTTTTAGACCATTCGTAGTGTAAACTTTAATTTTCTGTTGTAAACCTTTAAATTCAGTTTTAAATTCAAGTTGTATCAAGATTTTATGTTAATGGAAAGTATTTCAATAGTTTCTCAGTTCCAATTCTCAAGTACTAATTCAGTTTTTGGCAATCTTAAGTGAAATTGATAACTTTGCTCAACTTGGTTAAGTATTGTTGTTTCTTGTTAGTTTGAGCTCACAGTAGCTTAATTATAAGCTTTTGAAAGCTTGTGGGTTATTTAGTATAGTATAACTCAGAAAAAGAAAAAAAAATAGAAAAACACAAAAAAATCTCAAATAAATAAAAAAATTGGTGGTTTTCAATCTTGAAGCAGAAAGGAGATGGTCAATGTTTGGTTTAGAGTCACAGGGAGACAGTAGGATAAGGATACATGATCTGTGTTTGGTTTTGAGCAAAAAGGTCCATTGTAAGTTTGCAATTTCAGTTTAAGTATCAACCTTTTTATATATTGTGATTCTCAGTGTAGTGGTTAAATGTTGTTCATGTTTATTTGTTTGTGTTTACAGTAGTCTAGGATAACCTTAAAATCCAATTTCAAGGTTTAGTTTGTAGGATTGCTCCTTTAATCTTTAAATCAGTAGAAAATAGGGGTGTTTGGAATAGTAGGTTGCTAGGTGTTCTTGTGGTTGCAGTGTTGTAATCTTGGTATTTGTAAGTTGCCTTAGGTTTAGTTAGGTCCTAGGATTCATAAAAATGGCACCTTAATCAAGTAAAAGTCAAAGTCTTAGGTTTGGTCCCCTCACAGTCAACTGTGAAGGTTTTGGAACTTCAAACCCCTCACATTAGCTTCTAAGGTTGTTAATTTAGAGTCATCAAGTTTAGATATTGCTCATAACTTAGTTTACAATCAGTAAAATGTGATCACAATCCAAATAAGTCAAAGTTCTAGTTTATCTCAAAAAGTCAAAATGTGCATGTTTTCAGTTTGTTCATTTCTTGCAAGGATTTATGTGAATTTTGTGCTTGGATCTAGGATGTGAAAATTCTTGAGTGATTAGTCTCTCAGCTCAACTTTGGTGTCCTAGCTTTTTATATTTTTGTGATTTTTCCTCTGGGCCCCACAAGCCAAGAACCACAACTGCAGCCCAGGGATATATCCCCTGCACCACCAACTCAGTCTCAGACCCCAACTTTCCAATGCACCCCTGGCTTCCATAGTGGACCCCACACCTTGAAATTTGGCTTATTGGAAAGCCAATAAGCCAAACTTCAAGGGTCTTGGCTTATTTGGTGGTTTAGACTTCAATTGCTAGGGCTGCACTTGGCTTCTAGTTTGTCCCATTCCCATGGAAAGCTGAGAACTCAGATTTTGGTACCATCTTTTAAGCACTCCCCAATGCTTATTTGTGGGCCCCAAGACCTGCTTCTTGGCTCATTTGAGAGCTTACCACCCCAGCTGTTTAGATTAAGTTCTAGTTTGGTCCCTTGATCAATCAAGTAGGCCCCACAGACCTCCCATGTTGCCTCAGTTAACCTGTGTTGGACTGTGGTGAATGGTGGTTTGCTTATTGCTTATCATTGCTTATTTTCTTGTGTTTTCTGGTTCCATTGGCTTATTTCATGTCCCTTTGTATCTGTTTTAGCTTATTTGCTTCTATGATGGCCTGTGGTAGCTTATGCAAGCTTTTCCCTAGCTAGTTTGACCAAAAGTCAAACTACCAAGGGAATAAGCACTCCAAGTGCTTATTTCTGAGCTTCTTTCCAAGTCCCTTCATTAAAGTTTCATTTTTTAAGTATCTAAATAGTTTTGTAAAAGAAAATTCAGAAAAAGCCAAATTTTATAGAAGTGATAGCTTCTATTTAAGCTTTTTAGCTTATTTTCAGCTTTTTCAAAAAGAAAATCTCATTTTTATAATTTTCCTAGGTTCCTGTAGTTGTAAAATAATTTTAGAAAAAGTTTTGGATTTTTCACTGTTCATTTCCTATTTTTCTTAATATTAATTAGTTTAAAACAATTAATAATTAGTTTTTAATTAGTAATAATTATTTAAAAAGTAGGAAAAATATATTTTCAGTTTGAAAATTAGTTTTATAATATTTTAGATTTTTCCAAATTTATTTTTCATATTTTTAGTGTAATTTCATAATTAGTTATAATTTAGGTTAATTTAAATAATTAATAAGTAATTAGAAAATAGTATTTAATTAATAATAATTAATGTAGTAGTGTAAAAATTAATTTTAATTTTCTAAAAATTTTATTTTATCATTAGGATTGTAAAAAGTTAATTTTCATAGTCGTAGGCTTTTTATTTCTTAAAAACTCGCGTTTTATTTTGTACGTTCGCGTAAACTTAAACTGAACGTACGCGTTTTTAAGTTTAAAACGTTTCTGGGTTTTCCAATTTTACAATCTTGTTAATATAACTTATTTAAGCTATTTTCTTTTATATTTCAGTAGTGTAATCACTCACTCACTTCTACACCCATTTCCGTCCAAATTCACCCGATCACAAACCCGTTTAAATTACCATCACAACCTCGTCGGGACATAACGACCCAGGGAAGCCATATATTCCACGGAGATTGATTCTGAGCTGTTTGACTATTATAGTTGACCATTCACAAGTGGTTGACTTTAGTCTGACGGTTTAGCACCAATCAATTATTCAACTAACTTTGATCTATCATAATTTTGAAAATACTTATTTCAAGAATTTAATTAGCAAAATTCTTGTATGTGTATATCCAAATATCTTGATATAGTTACACATACCATTCATAAATGGTGTGATATCCTCAACCACCAATTTATGACAATCAAACTTTCAAGCATTTTAAAGTTTAAAGTATTCTAATTCTTTAATGTTTAATGCAACTATGCTCTTAGTTGAGCTCAACTAGTTCTCATGAAATCCTTCCATGACTAGTTATTGAGTGTCGTCTCAATTAAACCAGCATCATTCTATACAAATCACAATATGCTTTTTAGAATTCCGTAAACATAATATCCAATGCGTAATGTTTGACACCTTTCAATCTTTCAAGATTTATTGTCAACTATAACAATTACGCAACAATTTGCCATATTGTTCATACTTAGAATTTAAGGAGCAATTCCAGGTTGAGGATCATTATTCTAAGTTCAAATATATTCCTTCAGAATATTTATTACACAAGTTATATAATAACTTTAACTGGATATCAAATATTGTCAAATCATTAAGCACTTAAGCATGATATAACAATAATATGATGCACATGAAAAATCCTTCAGTCATACTTAGATTTTATTCATGCTCTATCTTTACCAATATATATTCATTTAATCTTTCAAAATGATATATCATATTCTATTGGATTTATTTACCGCACATGTTTATTAAATAATAAACTTTAGTTCCAAGGTTGTATGTTTTATTTTCTAAATCATTAAATTAAAGTTTCATTCCAAGCTAAGACTCAACATTTTACTTATATGGAATGTTACTTCTTATATGTTATACAACATATATGATTTAGTAAATCAAACATAATACTCCCACTAGCTTTCAGGAATAATTAGAAATTATCTTATTTCAATTATAAATCAAAACATGGATTTAATAATTAAACTTAAGAGTAATCTCCTAGATGCATGCATTTATCCATTCATGGATTATTGCACTTTGTATACTTCAAAGATTTATTTAAATTCATAAACTACTTCTGATTACTTATCGTCCTCGCTCAAGTAATCATTCAAGAAATAGTTTTGATATTCATTGTCAAATTTCATATTCATATAAATATGACAATTACCATCTTTGTATCTTTAATGTGCTTAGGAAAGAGTATTCAATCATAGTTAATTGCTTAAATATGATTAATAATCTTGTCATAAGACATGCATTAAAATATGTATACAATTTTGTCCATATGATTTCTACACAAAGATTTAAACCACTAGGGTTACATAATCTTTGAATAAACTCATCTTCATTCTCTAACAATTAAGAATTAAGATAAACCAAATTTTTAAAATTTGAATATCTTTATGAACAATATCTATAACATTCATAATATGAGTAATTTACCCAATTCATTATTTTGGTAATACTACATCATATAATCGTCAACATATTAATTAAATATCTGAGATGTCCAAGTGGATCTATGAATGAGAATTCCATCATCTTGAGGTTTATCATTTACATGTTTAGCCTTATCATGATTTTCATTAGTGTGTATTTAGAAGATTATGTATCTTGTAATTAAAACTCCCACTTGCCTTTAGTAATATATAGACTATCTATAAATACTTGGCAATTAGAGCAATAATCTAATTTTCTCTTTTAGGATATTACAATTACATATTGACAGTTTCCCGACATTCTTTTGTTAATGACCTACACATAAGTAGTTTAACAAATTCAGGACTTCAATTTAAGATTTAATGTGATTCATCACATTCCATAATTCAATAGTGTCTTATTAATCTTCTAGGAGTCTAATCGAGTATATACATTCCATACTCAATTTTCTAACCTTGATAACTTTAGAAGAAAAGAAGTCATAGCTATCTTTAATCAAACAATATAACAAGAGTTCGATTTCCCTAACCGATTATACCATATATATGTGGGATTTTATTAGGGTAAATATTGTAAGACAATCTAACAATATATAAGATAACCATAATCCTTTTGGTATACCTATTTACCAACTAAGTCAACTTAATGGTATAATAGTATTTCCAAACCAATTGCATGCTTTATAACACAAGTACTTTTGACCAAGTCACTTCATGTTTATGTCTCATAAAAAACATAAACTTGTTATAATCCCACTATACGTTATTAATCATTGATCAACTCAATGACTTCTTGTATATGTCTTAATTAAAAGACCATAACAAGCTAACGTCTTACTTTATTATATGTCTTGTAATACTTAAAAGACTTCATGTTTATAACTATACAATAAAGTATAAACATGTATAATTAAAGTAATCATGAACACCATCATTTGGTTTCAATAATATTTTCAAGTTAACACACTACTTCATTTATTTATTTCATTCTAAGAATACATAATTATTGAAGTAGTATTATATTACTTCATGCATTTATGTCATTCCAAAAATACATAAATATTAAAGTTGAAGTAGTATTGTTATTGACACATGTTCTAATAGATGTCTAATTTAGAAACAATAAATTATCCATGTTGGTCTCACGCATACATGGAAATTCACCTTGTTGTTAAAATTTAGCCTGCGTCTCACGTTTACTAAATTTCAACACCAAGTGTTTCTTAGATTATATGTATATTAGAATGTGAGTCTCTTACTTTACAGTTAAAAGAAGCCTTTACATCATATTCTTATGCGTTGTACCTTGCACACAATGAAGATTTCTCCCACTTGTGCATGGAACAACACCGTGTACCATATAAACAATACGCACGCATTTGTTAATACGAACAATATGATTGTGTCAATTATATTAGCATAACTAGTAGATATAGAGCTACTTAATTAACAAGGAAACGCACATGACTTTCCTTGAAAATATTAGTGTCTATATTGGAAAGTATTTATCTTGAGATATTCAAAGATAAAGTAGAGTACTACCAAGATAACAATCCTTGTGACTCCCACTGAATTAAAGATCATTACTATGATTCCTTATTCAGTAATACACACACAATACTCCCACTAAATTCGATAACATTGTAAGTGTTTCATTAATCCAGTGAAAGGAAATAGTGTGCTATTCACTTTCCTAAATCTTTGAGAAAACCCATTTGTAACAATTAATTAGGTACTAAAAGAATGTATTCTTCTACATAAATGTGATTCATCATATTCCAAACTATTAACTTGAAAAATTGGGCATGGAATTTCTTCCTGAAGAGATCTACCATTCCAACAATTGTATGTAGTATCTTTAAATGGTCAAAGCAAAACAACTAGATAAAATAATCTAATTTGTCTTTTACCATATTGCAGTAACAAGTCTAGATTCTAATTAAATAACTCATAAAGTGCAAATAATCATAACTATTAAATTTTGCTATGAGCTATGTATTTATAATTTAGACAATTCTAATCATCCTATTATACCTTTCTCATTCATGAAAAGGATCAGGATTAAGTCTCACACTTCTCTTATGGAAAAAAGACTAGGTTTATTCTTTTAGTAAAGTTGACTCTAACCAAAAACCCATATGGGTGTAGATCAATTTACTTGATAAAAGAATAACTTATGTTTATGGTTTTAATGTTGCATTAATACATTTAAAGAATTTACAAAATTCAATTTTAGTATTTTCGATAATTAATTTTCAAGAAAACATAATACCCAAGGATATATTCATATAACAAACATATTTTCTTGAAAATCTAGGATCCAACTTTTCATAGATTTCACTACATCAGTTGATCTGCTAGTAATGAAAGTATAAAAGATGGTAATCTGTCGAACAATAATTGGCAAACAATTTTCCAATTCCTAGATCATTATGGGATTTACATCAAATTGATTCATCAATTTGTCATGTAAGCATGTTTCATCACATCTCATACCTTAAGTAACCTAACATGAGAGAGGGTTTAGGAAATTTAAAAGAACCCTAGATCTATAAAAACAACCTAACATGTATCTAAAACAATCAAAATTTATTTTTTATGTGTTTTATGTAATCAATTACATGTTATAGCAAGCTCGTGATACCACTGTAAGAATTTATGTACCATGACCATCATATAAATAAATAAATCATGTAGTCACATATTGCGGAAGCGTAGGATCAACCATAGCATATAATAGATTAACATAAATTTAAATAAGAACGTACCTTTAAACCTTCAATAAAGATGAACCCTAATTAGGGTTTATGTGAATTAGTGATCTTTAGATTAACCCTTACTGTTTTGTTAATCGATCCAAGATACAATCAATAGTGTGATTGTACCACGTTCATGTACACACGTACTAATAGCGATTCAATGTGAATGCTAGTTCTTGAATCACAACTAAAACACTAGACAAACAATGTTTAGTTTTATATATAAAATAAATACCGTCAAACGTATTTACTTTATATATGTATGTCGAACCAAATACAAGAATTGAGAAAAGGGAGAATGCATGCACATGAGGTGTTATGCATGCATGGAATGTACATGTATAATATGTAAAATATTACAGTGGAGATGATAACGATATATTAAATATCGAATAAGGGTTATGTCTTGTCGCCAGATTTGTGAGACCCATTATGGTGTTTATATAGCTCTCAAACTTGTTCTTCAAGTTAGAGTCTATCACCTCCTCAAGTTCCACAAATCGACACTCGGACGCCTCCATTCCTTTTCTTGTTCGACCGGTCACAACAAACACCCAAGGGTTTGGTTTTCGTACTAATAAATCCCTCATGTATTAGTTACTTTATTTGTGATTTAATTAAAAGCCATATATTAGCAACGTACTTTCAAAAAAATTCAAATGTAGGTAACAAATTCTGTTTATTACTAATCTAGTAAGTAAAAGTTGGTAACTTTTTACGTTATAGTGATTATGGCCCCACTAAATCACCTTGCTACCGGTTGTGTAAAAAAAATGTCTGACACGTCATTTTAACCCATTTTATTGCGTTTTTATTTCCACGGTGGATTTACCATGTCACCCAAATCACACCTATTTAAGACCACTTTTTTTTCGTTTTAACATTATAACAAAAACACGATTTAGCAGATAAAAAAAAAACCCCCAATTATGAAACCCTAATTTTTACAATCGTTCAAGCAAAATGAAGATGCCCAAAGGTAACATTTAAATTGTTGTTTTTCTACTTTAATTAGTATGTTATCCTTGTTTAATTCCATTTAATACACTAATTTTTACTAACCCTAATTTTGTTTATTATGACAGATCAAGTGTTTACTGTCAACTTACATCATGATGGGGCTTTTATTCCCAGCCCTTTAAGATATGTAGATGGTGATGAAAAACAAATCACTCATATCGACTTTGAAGGTATGACGTTTAGTGATTTCCGTGAGATTATCAGGCATTTAGTTCATGGCATTGTTCATAGGTTATATTACTGCCCTATTAGAACACCATTGAATGTGGGTATTAAAGAACTTAAGACTGATAATGATGTAAAAGACTTTATTAGAGTTGGGTATGAAAACAAATGGTATGTTGATTTATATGTGGAGCATTTTAACTATGATGTAATGGATTTTATTAATGAAGAAGCAAATGGGTTGTTAAGTAGTGGGTCTAGCGATGAATATGATAGCAGTGAGGAGTGTGAGGAATTTGATGATGTAGATTTTCATACCGAAGGGGATGAAAATGTAGTTATTAAGAACCTTACCACTAAAGACCCATTTCTAAACAAAATGTGCAGTGACAGTGGTATGTTTGTTGATTATCTTGATCAGACACTCCCTCAAACAGAGTGTGAGGCCTTAGATGACCCTGAGGCTGCTAACATAGACCCAAGCTTTAAAGTTAAAAAAGGTGTTTTATATCCAAAACATGACCCCTCAGTCCCTTGGAATTTAATGAAACCAATTTTAGGGATGAGATATGAACACCCTGAGCAATTGAAGATAGCTTTAGCTAACTATGGAGTAGCAAATGGTTACCAATTATGGTTTGAAAGGAATGATTGGAAGAGTCTGCTAGTATACTGTGGTAGGGATGTGCAGGCAGGTAGGTGTGCTGGTAGGTATAGTAACAAGAAAAAAAAGATAAGAAAGAATTTGTTTGGTGACTCACCTAGGCCTGCTAAGTCTGCTAGGACTGATGCAAGTACTAGTAAGTCTACTAAGTCTGTTAAGGGTGGCAAGTCTTCTTCTGTGGGTAAGAAAAGTGTGAGTTTTAGCCAACCAATCATGACAAGAAGCAAATCAAAATTGGGAGAGGGTTGAGCACTGTTGGGGAGGGTGAAAAAGAACATGAACATGCTAAAAGTCAGTCACCTATTTCCAACAATAGATCACCCAAATCACCTGAATCACCTAAATGGACTAGGAAAAAAGTACGTGCTGATAGGAAAAAGAGGCCAGTGTGTACTTTTAGATTATGGGCTTCATGGATGAGCACTGAACAATCATTCCAAATCAAAACACTCCATTCAGAACACAAATGTTCTAGGAACTACAACCTTGGTTCTCTTGTCACTTACAAGTGGATTGCATACCACTTTTCCAAATAGATAATCAGTGACCCTTTCATTCCATACATTAAGATGAAGGACCAGATTAGACAGAAGTTTTTAATAGATGTTAGCATTGGTCAATGTAGAAGAGCCAAACAAAGGGCACTGTATAACCATGAGGGTGGACTAATTGAACACTATGGGAGATTATTTGATTATAGACAAGCATTGTTAGACTCCAATCCAGGATCTACTAGCATAGTTGATGTGGAAGAGACTTCTTCTGGGAATACATACTTTAAGAGGTTTTACATCTGTTTTAAGGGAGTGAAAGATGGATGGTTGCAAGGTTGTAGGAGAATCATAGGGCTAGATGGTTGCTTTTTGAAGCACACATGCAGGGGTGAGCTGTTAACAGCAATGGGTAGGGATGCAAACAATCAGATGTATCCCATTGCTTGGGCTGTTGTTAAGGTTGAAAACTATGAGAACTGGGCTTGGTTCTTGACACTTGTGAATGATGATCTGAACCTGCAAGAAGGAAGAGGATTAACACTGATTTCAGATGCTCAAAAAGTATGTAACTTTTATTGTTTTATGTGACCACAGTTTGATGATGTAGATTAGTTCATAATATCTTCTCTTCTCAATTGTAGGGACTAGTGGATGCTATTGCAGAGTTGATGCCTCATGCTGAACACAGGAAATGCACCAAACATTTGTATGCAAATTTCAAAAAGAAGTACAGTGGTTTAGAACTACAAAGACTCTTTTGGCATGCAGCATGTAGTACAATGGAACAAGTGTTTGATAGGAAGATGGATGATATGAAGTTCCATGACAATGAAGCATATGAATATCTGATACAGAGAAATCCAAATTCATGGTCTAGAGCTTTTTTCAACTTGGATGTGAAGTGTGCTGCTTTTGAGAATGGAGTGTCAGAAAGTTATCATAGGGCTATACTCTTACAGAGATCAAAGCCAATAATAACTATGCTTGAGGACATAAGGATTTATATCATGCAGAGGTTGTTAGCCATGAACAAGTTGGCAGTTAAATTGGAAGATGTAATCACTCCATCAATTAGGAAAAGGCTTAACTTTCTAATAGATGAGCAGAGGTACCATTTTTGACTACCACAGTTTTATTTTCAATTATTGTTACATTAACTATTGAATAATACTAACTTACATTCTTTTAATTAACAGGCATTGGGACGTAATTGCAAGCAGTTATCATGAATTTGAAGTTAGGAGTGGAGCACAAGCTTATGCAGTGAATTTGACTAACAGGACATGTGCTTGTAGGTTATGGCAGTTAAGTGGTGTGCCCTGCGTTCATGCAGTTGCAGGGTACATGCACTTAAGTAGGGATCCAGAGGATGGAGTCCATCATTACTATAGCCAGGAAATGTGGGCAAGAGCATATCAGGTTTCCATTAGGCCAGTTTTGGGCACTCTTTTCTGGGCAAGAACAAATAATGAGGCACCTTTACCACCCATAATTAGGAAAATGCCAGGGAGACCCAGGAAAAAAAGAATACAGGCTGCTGATGAGAATACCTCTCAAGTGAGCAGAAGGGGAAGGGTTATTAGGTGTTCAAATTGTCAAACAATTGGTCACAACAAAACTAGTTGTGACAAAGAGCCTATACCAAAGGCACCAGTTGTTAGGAGAGTTGCTGGTAGAAGAGGAGAACCTAGTTTGCAACCTGCTTCAAGAGGTGGCAGAGGTTCTAGAGTTGGCAGAGGTACAAGTGTTGGCAGAGGGGTTGGGAGTGGAAGAGGAGGTGTTGAGAGTGGTGGCATTGATAGTCAGAGTGGTGTAAGCAGAGGAAGAGGAGGTGGTAAGAGAGGGAGAGGAGGTGTTGGGAGAGGAAGAGGAGGTGTAAGTAGAGGAAGAGGAGGTGTTGGGAGAGGAAGAGGATCTGTAAGGACAGAAAATATGGTAAGTTTTAATAACTTAGTAACTATTATTAATTTAAGCAAAATCTGAAATTGCAATTTACTATGTTTTCCAATTGTCTTTTGTAGTTCATGGATGAAGAAGATATCAGGAGGAACATGGAAGATGAGTATATGCAAGGCCTATTGGATGAGCAAGAAGAAATGAGGCAACAATATGAAAAAGAAGAACAAGAAAAACTTGATGAAGCAGTTCTTCAACAAGCACTGGAAGAGGAAAGAATGTTTGCTAGAATGGATCTTGAAAGGGAAAGGCAAGAACAAGAATGGACAGCTATGATGGATCCTTACATTGAATCCAGGTTCCCATATAAAGATCCTGATGTTAATGATAGAGACAGAGCACATTTTACCTTCATTCAGGAAACCCAGGAATCTGTCACAATGGGAACTGTTGTTCAAGCTTCAGATCTGCAATCTACAAGTGTCCAAGCTCCATCTGAAAGTGTTCAACCTGCACAAGAAGAAGGTTCAAGTGCTGCAGGTAATAGTAAGAAAAAAAAGATGAAGGTTGGACCTGTTTCAAGTGATGTGCCCAGGATCTATCACAAACAAAGGGGAAGATCAGAGAGAATTAGGAACATGCAAGGTAAGAATTTCAAGTTTGATTCAAAAGGAACAGGTTCAACCCCAGACAAGGCATTTGATGTCAGTCCAGATGCTTCTCCTTGATGTCTCATGTTATTTGCAGACTTAGTATATGAAACAATATGTAATCTTTTGGTATCTGTAAGTGAATGCATCTATAGTTGTAAAACACTAACTTATTTTTTGAGATGGTAGCATGATTGTGACAACCAATGGGTGTGTTCCCCACTTGTAATGACTTATGACTACTTTAATCTATGTTGTCCCTTTGACTATTATCTTATGACTTGTATAATGCTTGCTTTTGTCTTACCCTTTGTATTTAGAATCTTTTTATATGTGTACATATTTATGCCATGGGTAAATGCCATGTGCTTTTGGCATGTGAAATATGCAGTAAGGTAGATATGCAGTAAATGCCATGTGCATAAAACATCTACCTTATGCAAGTTCAAAATTTTCAACCAAAAGTGTGTATATCAGCTTTCAACCAAATGTGTTTATCACACTTGCTCTCTTGCACATCATGAAGCATATAAACAACAAAAAAAAAACATCATCTGTATCACCGAAAGATACCATTTTCATTCAACAAACTGTTATACATCCAAAATACATTACATCCACCATTGTCAACCTACTTCATCTTCCTAACATACATAATAACCTAACATAAGATAGCCTAGATTCATTTCCAATACCAAACACATACAAACAGCAAATGCAAAGAAGGTTGACTTCCAAAAAGTCAACGATTGCAAACTTCTCTGCAATTCATTGTTCTTTTGACCCAACTCAGCTTCAAGCACTCCAATCCTCCAATGACGGTTGCCCTCTTGGCCCAATTGACGCCTTTGTTGTGGATTCAAGAGAGTGTACATTTGGTACAAATTCATCCTATACCAATCCGTATCAATCTCTGGATCATACCAATCCCAGAACTCACATTTCTTCTTGACGGATTGGTATCGGTTAGGACATACAAGAAACCTTCTTGATGGATTAGTGTGTGTCCATGAAGTTAAAACCATTAAGGGTAAATCACATTCACATGTGCGATCTTGAAGGTAGATTGACGACATATTGGTGTTTCAATTAGGGTTTCGATTTGGGGGTAAAACTATGACTGCGTTTTTTTTTTCGTGTTTTTTGTGATAGTCAATTAGGTTAAATAAAACATGGGCCGGGTTTCTTTGGTTTAGGGTTAAATGTTTATGGGTCGGGTTATAATTAGACAAACACAATTACACATGTGGAATTTTTAAGAAAAATATTTATCTACTTGGATATTCAATAGGTAATAAGCACTATAATGTACAAAATTAGCAGGTTTTACTTACTAGATTAGTAATAAACAGAATTTGTTACCTATATTTGAATTTTTTTGAAAGTACGTTGCTAATATATGGCTTTTACCCTAAATATAACTATTTATATATTAATTATTTAACATCGATTCTCATACGTAAAGTGTGCAATCCCGAGGTCTCGAGTTCGATTCTAGTCATACGAATATTAATATTTATCCACAAACTCTAACACAAACCGCAAGTATCATTTACATGTGTTGTAGTTAAAACTTAAATATACGGTACAAAATAGCAATATGTTAATGTCGTTAGCACAATACAACGGTAGATACATGTCTTCATCTCTATGGCATATTCCTATTGAACTGAAAAGAGACGTTATCTTGAGAAAATTAGGATGGATATTGTTTAACATGAAAAAGTTGAGTTTTGCGTCAGATCATTGACTTTCGACAACTATACTGGTGTCAAGGGAAATGATCTACTAGGTGTCTAGAATTTGAAGGGCCAAAATACTTTGTACTAATCAATTGATTCATTATTTGGTACTTTAATCTTATGTAATAGTGGTGGTCAAGTTTTGGTTTTTACATATACTTTGGCGACAAGGTTTTAAACGGCAAGCTTACTTATTTTCACTTTGGATGCTTTAGTTTATAATTTAGGAAATTTTCGAAAGTTGCATATGCAGGCCATGGAACCTGTTTAAACCAACAAAGATTCTAACCTTACTAAACTCTAGAACATCGGACTTAAACCTTATTTGATCACCTTTATCACACTTGATATCCTCAGCAACATCAAAACCACTCCAAAAACACCAACTTTCCACCATGTTGAGGACATTTCTTAACTAACTAAAACCGAAAATCACTAGCAACATCAAAACCACATCCTAAAGACTCCAAAGCCATGCGCTCTATAGACGAGTTGGTGGTATATATGAGCCATTAAGTTTGGTTAAAAGTGGAAAGTGGGTGTGTTTTGATGGAGTAGTGATGGAGATGTTTGACCATATAGTATAAATTTGTTGGGTAATGTTGGTATTAAATAGTAGGTGTAGTTGGCCATTTTTTGTGGGAAGAAAGTTGACTTGCTGTTGTTGGTTTGTAGTTTAAAGACTAAAGCTTGTTGCGGCTACTTTTTTTGGCAGACGTAGTTGAACTTGCATCATACACGTATATATGCTACTAATAGATAACTGGAAATAATTGTTTAAAGAAGTGGAGTCTCGTTTTGCTATCCACTACCAAAAGGAAAGGGAAAATCTAGCATACATGGAGGGTTTATCTCAAGGAATTCATCCAAAAGCAAATGCAGCTTTAATCCATACACCATAAAATACGAATATCGTTTTGCTGAGGCCTTGGTCTGCTGTTGTGACTGCTAAAGAGAAAGGTCTTGATTTGCTATATGAAAAGGTGGTTCAAGAACTCGAGAGTGTGTGGGACGGGTTGAAGTTGGTTAGGCACGTTGCAAGGGTTTATGCTTGCAGGCAAACATCGCTGCTAATCTTGATCTAATTAGATATATGCGATTTCCCTAATGAACAATATTTGATAGTGAGAATCTGTGTAGGTATAAAAATGTTCATATAACCAATGTAACTCAATGTATGTCTCTATCAGATACGAACATTTGTGGTTTTGTTGTGTGGTATGAGAAAAAGGCTTTTAACTAATTACTCTATAAAATTTGCTTTTGTCCGGAACAATAGTTAACAAGGAAAAAAAAAAAAAAAAAAAAAAAGTCTTATTTAACATCACCTTGTGGATGGATAACAAACTGGTGGGAAGAAGATCTTATGAAAAATTAGTAAAAACCAGTTGACTTTTAAAGCCAAGGAGTGACGTTAACTTTTCGCTTTTTATGCTTGTTTTTACTCAACAATTTAATACAATGAATAAATTACATCGCTAGTTCTTGTGGTTTAGCTGAATTTCGTATTTGGTCCTTGTTACAAAAAAAATTAGTGTAGACCTCCCCAACGGTTGGTTACTTTTATGAGAAGTTGTTTTAAGCTTTTGAATCCCACATTGACAAAAAAGAAGATATATTGCTTCTATATACATTATAGCGTGTACTGTTCATACATGTGTGGATTTGTATTATGTTGGTGAGATACTATATTGGCAATAGGTTAACGCAAAGAATCTATCACCCAATGTAGCCATCCATTAACTCATACAATATCTCAGCTTTTTATCATTTTGAAAACGTAAAATTTGGTTTTGGATTTTTTTTAATGTAAGTAAGTTTGTTGCTAACCTTGGTAATTATGTTCAACGACAATGTCCTATTTGGGCAGGGGCGGATTTACATTGAAGACAGGGTATGCACGTGCATACCCTGTGCAAATCATGAGTAGTGTAAAAAAATTGGATTTTTTTTAAAGGTAACTATAAAATACACTGAAAATTTAAAAGTGCATACCCTCCAAGATGCGGTAAAAATCTAAGTGCATACCCTCATCTAACTCGCCCTGGTTTAAAGGAAAGGAAAGAAAGAAAAAGAATGCTCTGTAAATTTTTCCCAGGTACGCAAGTCTGAAGAAAGAGGACGAAGTAGTATTAAGATAAAACTAATAGGTAAAATGAATTTTATATTAAGATAACTGGCCAACCATGGGCCCAACCCACCATCATTCGTAGTTTCATAGGTGGGATTAATTTGCTTATTTCTTTTATTTTAGTACTGGGTTATGTTTACTTTAGTACATTTTGAAAATTATGATTTCTTTATTACTGTAGTAGTCTAAAAAAAGTTTCATTTTAGTCCGTCTACATAATTCAAAAATACTTTTTTGTTCGTGTCATAAATTGGTATATTGATGTATTTGGAAATTTGTCTTTACATGTTTATAGAGTTTATTATTTTAGGATATTTAAACATAAAATCAGGCCCTAAAGTCATCCACTATAATAAACCTATAAAAAGGTTTATACATTAAAAACTCTATCAATTTATAAATATTTTTAAATTATAAACCTATTTTCACTATGGATAAATCTATTTATAAATCTTTTCATATCATAAAACACACTCGACACTTTCAAAATACTTAAATTTTGGACCTCTTCAAAATCCTATACCTATTCATGCCACATAGACTTGAAATATACATCCACTATGATATAAACATTTTTAGACCTCTTCATCTTTTTATAAACCTTTTCACAAACCTACGTAGTGGATGCTCTAAGCGTAAAATGATGAACATGTTGTTCATTTGGTACCAGTTAGCCACACATTAGCAGTTTAGTCTTTTCATCTTGTAATACAGTAGTTGATGATTACATAATTTTTAGTTAATAATAATAATAGTGATTAAAACACATGAAAAGCTTTACTTTTTTATCTTATTTGATAAGCACCAAAACCAAATGCATTTTGGTTAAAATTATTGAATCCAACTAAATAATGTCGTCTCGTATTACCCAAACTTGACAAAGCAAATTACTTAATTAACTTCGGATAAAAATGAGAAAATTGTGACGAATCTAAATCCCGAAAACCCGACCCGATAATATAACCCGAAAACCAATTTTGAAAATAATTCTACTAAAAATCGTGCATACCCTACAACGGATTTCTGGATCCGCCACTGTATTTGGGTAATTGTATTTTTAATAAGCATGCTAATTTGTTATTTATACCTTTTTTTTTTTTTTTTTTTTTTTTTGGTAGCGGTTGTTTGGTTATTCGAATTATTAGAAGTCATCTATTATACCGGCTATAAGTTGGCATAACGAGTATTATTAGAAGTCATCTATTATACCGGCTATAAGTTGGCATAACGAGTTACATTAGAAGACTGTGTATTTTTTTTAGCGTAACATAATTAACTCACATCCATTTTAAACCCAATACTTTTTTTAGTTCATAGGAAGCAAACCAGATTGAGGTGGATCAAGATTTAACATCATATCATTGCTATCGATTACAAGTATGCATTATAAAAATCCAACTAAGAGGATTTCAGCCGGTTTTGACTCAACATCTAACAAAATGACTTTAGAAATGAGCATGGTTTTAGACCAACATTTATACAACAAATGGCTTCAGAAGGAGGTTCAAGTAAAACATCTATAAACACAAACCACAAGTATACATTCCATAGACTACTCGAAACCAAGTTTACTAACAAAATGAGGAACATGGCATGCAAAGCGAATGTACATAAATAAGGAAAATATCTAATTGTTCCCGAAGAGCATGTTGCCTTACCCACCGCCACTGACAACGGAGACATATGACGGAAGCTACAGCATGCCGTGACTGAAATATGTTTTCAAACACTGTTATGATGGGATTGAATGGTAAATGGTATGTGTATATTTCAGAATTTCCACTTCATGAGTGAATCGGCTGTGACGCGTATGACTTGTTAATTATCTTGCCAACTAGAACAACTTCTTGTACAGTTACTCTTCTAATTAAAAGGGTGAAAGCTTCTTTTTTTCCCAGTCCCACATCGATCAAAGAGAATAAAGTTTGCTTCCTAATATATTGTGGTGCATATGCTTTATGTAAATTTATACATGTATTATGTTGTTGATTATGTAACTGATCATAGGTTGTTATCAATAAAAGTTTCCAATTTTTTGTCAATCTCGATCTCGTATATTGGAAAGCCTATCTTCAATTAGGTTGATACTTGTATATTTTTGCTCATTTTTATTGTGTGCGAGTTTATGGTAAAAAAAATTGTAATCATGTTCAACAATGTCCTATGTGTGTAATCATATCTTTCAGGAACATGCTAATTTGTGTTAAAGGTATTTCAAATCTGGCTCGATGTAGTTCTATATGTAGGGCGGACAAACTTGTCTAAGAAAAGGTCAAAGTACTTATTAGGGATTGCAACGGGTTAGAAAAAACGGGCAAATCACATAAAAGTGTACCAAACTTATACTCAATTTCAATTTAAGGTATTTCACTTTTTTTTTTTTTTTTTCAATTTAGTGTACCCAACTTTTTTTTAGTTGCAATGTTAGACGATTAATATGTTACCAGGTTACCACCACCATACTTCATCTTCTCCAATCAAATTCCGGCCAATAAAGAAAAACAATACGATCCAATGAACCAGCAAAACACTTAGCAATGATTCTCTAACAACGCCTAGAACCAAAACAACAAGAAACCAACAATAACCTCCAATGAACCAATCAAAATTACAAAAAGGGGCCACAAAGAGAGCTTCGGGTACAAAGACCAAACAAATTTACACCCACTTTACATATCTCGATTGAATACCGAGCGAAAAAAAAAATTAATTTTTTTTGGCAACAATCAAATGAGCAATAGAAATAAAAATGACCTTCCAGATAAAACTGAGAATATGAACGTGATTGGTAAATTTGTCATATCAAGTTGTTTACTTATAAGGATATAATAGTAAATAATTCTGCAATTGATCAAATATTAAGAGTTTAAATTTATGTTTAATGATTAAACTAATGAATTGGGCAAATATGACACATATAATATTTGAATTGGGTAGATATGATATTATAACATTTAGTTGAGTACATATGTCATTTAGAGCTTTATATTGGGTTTATATGGAATTAAAAAAAAAAAAAAAAAAAAAAAAAAAAAAACCACTAGCCGGAAGTTGGCCGGAATTTGATCGGAGAAGATAAAGTATGGTGGTGGTAACCTGGTAACTTATTAATCGTCTAACATTGCAACTATAAAAAAGTTGGGTACACTAAATTGAGAAAAAAAAAAAGTAGAGTACATTAAATTGAAATTGAGTATAAGTTGGGTACATTTTTATGCGATTTGCCCTAGAAAAAACCCATAACCCATGGATACCCGCGTGTGATGGATGGGAAACCCCGTCAATTTTTATCCGCGGGTGGGTCGTCGGTGAAAAATGAACCCACAACGGGTGGTGATTGGGTGACGGGTAATGTATACATATTTACTAATATGTTGTAACTTATGCATCTTCTAATTAAGTTTGATTTTCAAAACTTTCGGATACATGTGTGCAAATGTTACGTTTCAAAAACCCACGGGTTCACCCTCGGGCATAGGCATTTGAAAAAGATTGTATCTGCAGATGGGCGGCGGCCAGGTAACTGACAAAGATTTACCCATTGCTATGGGTGCCATCCTTACTTTTAAAACGCAATTCAAGTGTTGAACATACAAAGATTTATCCCTTTCACGTTTAACCGTCTTAGACAAAGATGCCTCCCAACTAGTTTCATTTTACATGTTTAGATCGATAAAGTAAGTTTAAGGTGACATAGAAATACAACAACTTAAATGTAATATATAAATACGTTCGTCTTCTTCAAAAAAACAAAAACATGCTTGAAGGCGTTTTCTTTGTAACTTGGCGGTATTTATGGTTGTTCCGAAATAAGATCCTCTTCAATTCCAAGAGTCCTATGAAGGTGCTTCTGTTCGATGAAGTTTCAAGTAACTCTTTCTATTGGTGTCGCTATAGGAGTAAATATTCGTTCGGTTGGAGTGATTGGTTGAAAAATCCACATCTTATTTCTTTGTAATGTCTTTTTGGGGTGCTTTTGGTGTAGTTGGGGTTTGTGGTGTCGGGGCTTGTTTGGGGATTCTTCAAAATCCACCCCGGAGTGAAAACCGGTGGCTCGGCCTCCGTGGTGGGGGGTTTTTCTTTTGGCAGAGTGAAAACCGAGTGATCGGCCTCTGTCCAAAAGTTTTTTCATCCCTTTAGTATCCATCGCAGTTAAAGTCCCGAGTGTTTTGTTTCTTTTTGAGTTAACTACATTTTTGGTCCTTGTGGTTGTATCAAAATCTCACTTTTGGTGCAATTTTCAAAACACGTGCGATTTCAGTCCAATAGTTTGCGTTTTGTTACACTTTTAGTCCAATTGTAAAGTGGCAACATTAGTCCTTTAACTTAATGGTCGTTTGCAACGTTCGTCCTTTATACCAAAGATCGTTTTCAATGTTTGCACCGTTAGTTCTTTCAGTTAGTTAGTCTTTTAAAAAAAATCTAAAAAAAATAGAAAAAAATTAGAAAAAAATTCTTAAAAAATGATTTTTTTTTCGGAAAATTTTTTTTTCCAAAAAAAATAATTTGAAAAAAAAAATTCTTATAAAATTTTTTCTTAAAAAATTCGAAAAAAATTCAAAATAAAAATTTTTTTGCCGAAATTTTTTTTTTCCAAACAAAATAATTTGAAAAAAAAATTCTAATAAAAATATTTCTTAAAAAATTCGAAAAAAATTCTAATTTTTTTTAAAATTAGAAATTTTTAAGAAAATTTTTTATTAGAATTTTTTTTTCAAATTATTTTTTTTGGAAAAAAAAATTTTCGGCAAAATTTTTTTTAGAATTTTTTTCGAATCTTTTAAGAAAATTTTTTATAAGAATTTTTTTTTCAAATTATTTTTTTTGGAAAATTTTTTTTTCCAAAAATAATCATTTTTTAAGAATTTTTTTCAAATTTTTTTTCGATTTTTTTTAGAATTTTTTTTTAAAAAACTAACTAACTGAAAGGACTAACGGTGCAAACATTGAAAACGATATTTGGTATAAAGGACGAACGTGGCAAACGACTGTTAAGTTAAAGGACTAATGTTGCCACTTTACAATTAGACTTACCGACTAAACTAACTCCGTTAGAAAATTGGACTAAAGGTGGAACAAAACGCAAACTATTGGACTAGAATCACACTTGTTTTGAAAATTGGACTAAAAGTGAGATTTTGATACAACCACAAGGACTAAAAATGTAGTTTACTCTTTCTTTTTTCTTTCGTTTATTTGTCGTTGTAAGTACTTTTGTGGTTTCTAGCTTCTTGCTAGTTCCTTTATTTTTTGATGTATATGATCAGCCGTTCAAAAAATATATATAAATACGTTAAATTGTGAAACACTACAACTTAAATGCAAAAAATAAGTAGATGAAATGAAAAGTTATTTGGATGTGAATAGATTTAATGCGAATAGATCATGGGGCTTGTGGTCTAGTGGTAAAGGCTTAAGTAGTTAAGCGAGCCCAAGTGAGAGTAGTACCGGTTTGGGTGACCGACCGGGAAGTCTTCACTTGGGAACCACAAGCTCTAATGATATCAGGCGAATCGGGAATAGTAGTGGGGTTATCCCTTAAGGAGAGGCTCGCGGTTGGTATCTCTGCCCGAGGATGCGACACTAACTCGAGCCAACAAATAACAACTAACCCGCTGTTCAAAAAAAAAAAAAAAGATTTAATGTACAAAACATGATAGAATATGAACGGAATAGATTATGTTTGAGAAATGAGAGCCTTCATGTTATTGTTGTGGTTTCATAGCAAAAACAAAACAAAGAAAAATAAGCTAGTCCTACATCGCCCCTTTCATCATTGTTTACTATGAAGTGTTCATAAGCTCCATCTTACGGAGTACTTAGACTTAAAATAATATAGCTATTAAACAGGCTATATTTGGCGCGGAGCTTTTTAGGGCGATGAGCGGTGAGCAATGAGCTTTTTTATTTTTGAGTAAATGTCATTTTATGTCCATGTGGTTTGCCGGGTCAATTAATATTAGTCCCTGCCGTTAAATTTCTTCGGATTTGGTCCCCGTGGTTTACAAACCCATACGGGTTTGGTCCCTTGACTGTCAGTTGACCGTTAAATATATGCAAAAAGACAAAAATACCCTTAGTTATATATATATATATATGCAAACCACAGGGACGAATCTTGATTAAAAAAAATTAATAAAAAAAATTTCTTAAAAAAATTTCAAATTTTTAATAAAAAAAATTTTTAATAAAATTTTTTCGTAAAAAATTCGAAAAACATTCTAAAAAAAAATTTTAAATAACACTAGAAAAATGAAAATAATATTTGGAAAAATCTAAAATAACTTAAAACTAATTTTAAAATTAAATTTGTATTTTTCTGACTTTTTAAATATTTATTATTAATTAAAAACTAATTATTAATTAATAAAAACTAAATTAAATTATGAAAATATTAAATGAAAAGAGAAAAATCTGGAAAAATTACTAAAAATATTACAAGATACCAGGAACCTAAGAAAAATATAAAAATGAAAATTGCTTTTACAAAAAGCTGAGAATAAGCTAAATATCTTAAATAGAAGCTATCACTTCTATTATTTTGGTCTTTTTTGGATTTTTCTTTTTCAAATCTGTTTATATACTATTTATAAACAACTTTAATAAAGGAATTTTGGCTGAGTATCAAGAATAAGCAAATGGTGAGCTTATGAACAAGACAGAATAAGCCAATGTCTTATTAGGATTTGGAATTGCTTGAATAAGCTACACTATTGAGCCACAGCCCAAAATTAACCAACAACTAACAATAATATGAAGAAATAAGCACAAAAGATTCAAATGAGCACTCACAATAATCTAGGAAGGGCAAATAAGCACTTGGCTTATTGACACACCAAAATAGGCTAAATTGGCCTACCTGCAGCCCTCTGTGGGGGCCACAAGGGGGGGTCAGGAGTCCAAACTTAGGGTTGAACCCTCAAGTTGCACTGGGGGCCTTCACAACAAGCCAATAAGCAGGCCAATCAGCCCACTAATAAGCTCACAATGAGCTTTTGAAATAAGCCAAGTAGACTAGAGGTCTGAGTATGCAGGGCAAAAATGGGCAACTTGCAGGCCTGTGTGGGTTCCACACAATGGACCAGGGATCCAATTTTAAGTCTGAACTTTGAAGATAAGCTATAGGGCTTTTAAATAAGCCAAGAGTCAAGACCTAACTCCCACAAATAAGCCAGATAAGCACTTATGAAAATGAGACAAAACCTGAGGTCTCAGAACTCTTTGGTGAAATGAACAACTTAAAAGCACTGATTACTAGGTCTAAATAAGCTCACAAATACAAAATAAGCCCTGATTCAACAACTTGGCTTATTGGGTTTTCCAAAAAGCCAAAAAGCTAAGGGTGGGTCCCACTAATGAACAATTTATGGACTTATGAAATTGGTGGTCTTATACTGATGACTCAGTATACCTGAGTGAAATAAGCAAGCTTTAAAGACAAAATTAGCTATGCTACTCAATACTGAGATCCAATTTTATTCCAAATCTAAAAAGTACTACTGAAGAGCTTTTCAAAAAGCTAAAAAGCAAGACCTATCATTTTGATTTGCACCCTGGAGGGGGGTTTGAACTTTGACCAAAAACACAAAGGTGCCCTGGTGCAAAGTGAGACTTGACCCTGCAGGCCTTTTCACAAGCTTGAATAAGCACTTAGAAAAAATCCCAAAAATAAGCCAACTATGGATTTTCAAAGATTAAGTGGAGGACTTTATTATCTGAAAAGCTCAAGGTCCGAAAGTTACTACAAAATTCTTGAAAATTCTTTGAACTTTTGGTTTTCTGCAAGCACTAAGAAATTTGACTTTTTGATTTTTGCTTTTAGTTGACTAAAGTGAACTTTGATCTTGATTTTTGCTTAAAAATTTTTCAAATTTTTAATAAAAAAAATTTTAATAAAAAATTTTCTTAAAAAATTCGAAAAACATTCTAAAAAAAAATTTATTAAAATTTTTATTAATTTTTTTTTAGAATTTTTAATAAAAATTTTAATAAAAAAAATTTTTATTAAAAAAAAATTAATTAAAATTATTTTTAGAATTTTTTTCAAAATTTTCAAGAAATTTGTAGTATTTTTCAAGAATTTTTTTCGAACTTTTTTAATTAAAAATTTAATTAATTTTTTTTTGAATTAAAAAAAAATTATTAAAAATTCTTTTTAGAATTTTTTTCGAATTTTTTTTCGAAATTTTTTTTCGTCAAATGACAAAAATACATTTTTTCGAATTTTTTTTCGTCAAATGACAAAAATACCCTTCAGAAGATTGGTCAATGGACCAAACCCGTATGGGTTGTAAACCACGGGGACCAAACCCGAAGAAATTTAACGTCAGGGACTAATATTGATTGACCCGGCAAACCACAAGGACGAAAAATGACATTTACTCTTTATTTTTATTATTCGTTTGACAAAAGAGTGGTGAGCTTTGCTATTTTTTAAGAAAGCTCATTTTTCTAATGTTTCTTTAAGAAGCTGTGAGCGGTGAGCTGTGAGCTATGGCTATTACTCACAGCTACAGCTCACAGCTCACTGCTCACAGCTACCTTTACCAAACACACCCTTAGTATGACTTGTAAGAAAAAGCCATGAGTGTGACTACTATGGCCTTATATTAAGTTGTCCCAAATAAGTCATATTTCACATCACCTGGTGGATAACAAACTGATGAGAAGTTCCTACGAAGCCAACTCACTTTTAAAGCCAAGGGGATCTTGTAAAAACCAATTCACTTTTACCGAGGAGTGACGTTACCTTTTTGCTTTTTATGCTTGTTTTTGCACAACAATTTATGCAATGAGTAAATTGCATCGTCCCTGTGGTTTAGCTGTTAGCTGATTTCCATGTTTAGTCCTCGCTATAGAGAAATCGCAGTAGACTCCCTAAGACCGTACGGTTGGTTAATTTTTTGAGAATTTGTTTTAAGTTTTTGAATCCCACATCGACCAAAATGAAGATACGTTGCTTCTTTATATACTACAGCGTGCATTGTTAACATATGTTTCGATTGCTATCATGTTGATGGGATACTATATATATTGTCATTAGGTTAAAGCAAAGAATCTGGTGCCGCTATAGCACCCATGAACACAATAACTCAACTTTTTATCATTTTGAAAACGTAAGATTTGGTTATCATTTTGAAAGATTTGGTGTTCTTAGTGTAAGAAAGTTTGTTGCTAACCTTGGTAATTATGTTCAACGACAATGTCATATCTTGGTAATTGTATTTTTTATAAGCATACTAATTTGTTATTTATACATTTTTTTTTGTAGTGGCTTAACGATTTACATTAGAAGAATGTGTATATATATTTTTTTACCGTAACATAACTAAGAGAATTGATTTGCACACTTTCAAAAATGATTGAGACAATCTATTTGTGCATTAAATACTTGTACAGTATTAATACTGTGTTTCAACTGTTTGTACATATGAGTGTCCCAATAACATTTTGTATGTGCAAATCACCTCCCCATAACTAATTCGCATCCATTTTAGGCCCAATACTTTTATTATTAGTTCATATATAGGAAGAAAACCAGATTGGGATTGAATGTAGATGGCGAGTTATATTTCTGAATTTCCACTTCATGAGTGAATCGGTTGTTACGCGTATGACTTGTAAATATCTTGCCAACTAGAACAACTTCTTGTACAGTTACTCTTCGGTGAAAGATTTTTTTTCCCAATCCCACATCGATCAAGGAGAAGAAAGTTTGCTCACTAATATACTGTGGTGCACTGTGCATTTGCCTTATGTGAATTGAGATTTATATAATGTTGTTGGTGTTGAACTCAAGATGCTGTTCAAGGAGAAAAAAACAGCATTTTCAGTTAAAAGACCGTCAACTAATAAACGTTGATGTTACATACTTGTATAAGAAACGCATCAACAGGTAGTGTGTGCCGAGCGGGTGACGGGTAATGTATACATGTTTAGTAATATATATGTCGTAATTTATGCATCTTCTAATCAAGTTTGATTTTGAAAACATTAGAAAACATGTGTGCAAATGTTACGTTTCACAAACCTACCAGGTTACCCGCTGGCATGGGCATGGGAAAAAAGTTGTACACGCATGTGGTTGGCGGGCAGGTAACGGAAGGGAAAAAAATCATAGGTGCGGGTGACGACTTAGTGGTACACGTGCCCATTGTCATAGGTGCCATCCCTACTTTTAATACACAGTTCAACATACAAAAATTTACCCCTTTCACATTTTAAAATTCCCACCTCTACTTGTGTGGCTGCAACATAGGTATGAAGACATTGAGCACCTGAAAAAGGGTCCAGTGTTATCAATTTTAGCTTAAATGAAAGTTGGACACTTTCGTGGAGTACTAGTGGAGATGCTGATAGGTGCAAATAATACAGAGATATAAAGTAGCCTTCAAAAGCAAGATATGTGGCATCAGCGACATGATTCAACCATGCTCCACTTAGATCAAATAATGCATTGAAGTATCCCGATGGTACACTTTTCCTTGTATTGATAACTTTTTATTAAGTAATTCTGACATATGAAGTTATACAAGCAGTTTATATTAGCGATTAGTACACTAATACCTCTGATAGAAATGCATACAACATAAATAAAAAGTGGTGAAAATAGAACATTCATTGATCAAAAGAGATGTGACATTACTTTACAGTTAGCAAAGTTGTTTATTCATAAAAACTAATTACCAAACTGAACCTTATAGAGAGTTTATTTACGAGAATGAACTCTTTTTAGATACTTTACCAAAATGACCAAAATACGTCACAATCAACCTTTTTCATTTTCCATTCGCCCAAATCAATAAGTATTCACCCACCCAAAATCATTCGCCCCAAACACATGCAAATTAAAAGTTTAGAAGAAGTCTAACATGTAGGTCAAGATATATAGATGATCTTCTGTGGGTTCTGTTGAAATTTTAGTGTCAAAAAAGTGAGGTAGACATGATTCTTATTAAAGTATATGTAAATATGTGTATGTGACAGAAGAGATAGATAAAGGATTGTATAAATACACGTACTATTGACCCTTTTATTTCTTGGTCCAAAAATATAACATTTTCCAAACATACAAGAAAGAAACGTTTTACATAAAACTCATTACATGATGTATATCTTCTATTGTTGACCTCGCCCAAGATTTGTTAACCTCGCCCAAGACAAATTTATGTATATCTTCTATAGTATAGTTTGTTGACCTCGCCCAAGACAAATTTTTACTCGCCCCTCACCCCACAATTACTTTTAATTCGCATGTATAACTCGCTCAGACCTCCTAGGCCTCGCTCACGATTACTTTTAATTCGCATGATAACTCGCCGAGACCACCTAGGCCTCGCCCACGATTACTAAGAATTGCTTTTAATTCGCGTGTATAACTTGCCCACACCTCCCAGATCCTCGCCCCTCACCTCACCTAGGCCTCGCCCTAAACCCTCACCTTGCACATCACTCGCCTAAGCCTACCCCATATTTCGCCCATAATTCTCAATTACATGTATATTGATAAGCCTCGCCCAGCGCTCGCGTATCACTACTTTTATACTTATACACGTGTAACGTTAGAAACTAATCTAATAATAGATCTAACGGATAATATTAAAAAGTTCATTTTGGATAATTTTGTGTGCGAGGTTTATATCCGTAAACTAGTTGTATAAACGGTTCATTTAAGTAATTTACTCTATTCATAAATCGATCGAGAACAAGTATGCTAATTTCAGGAATTATGGGTGTAATCAAGTCGAGCCGAGCCCGAGCTTGGCTTGAAATTTATAAGTTAAGCTTAAGCTTGGCTTGATAGCTTGACGAGCTTTAATCATCCAGGCTTGAGCTTGGCTTGAAAATTTTGACTAAAGCTTGAGCTTGGCTTGAAAAGTTTGAACGTATATAAAAACATTGTATCTAATAGCCAAACTCATCAATAAATATATGTATAATGTAAAATAAACTTAAACCATAATAGCCAAAATCACTAGTGTTTTACACAAATGATAACACTATAATAGTTGACAACTCAAGAAGTGTGAAGAATACATACGGTAGGATACAAAACGTTTGGATTAATTAGGTTTAAATGAATGTTCAATTATTTACAAAGTAAGTCGTTATCATTATTTTAATACTCAAATTATCCCTAGTTAGTTATATAAATTTATAATGGAAATATATTTATATTAAAGCTCGAAAAAGCTTGATAAGAGCTCGAGCTGAGCTATCAAAAGCTTGAGCTTGGCTTGCTATATGTTTCGAGCTATTTTTTGAGCTTGAGCTTGGGCTTGAGCTTGATAAAAGCTTGACTAGATCGAGTCAAGCTCGAGCTCGAGGTCAAGTTGCTTGATAAAAGTTTGACTTGATTGCAGCCTTAATCGTGAGTACTGAACAATTACTTAAACTTGTATAAAAATACTATATCAAAGAACACATTCTATAGATGTTTAAGCATATTACTCGTAAACAGCCATTTTTTTCCTCTTAGTAGTTCTTTTCAACTATACCAACCGGCAACAGATACCATTTGCATCTATGTGGTTGCTTAAGCAACTAGCAAGGCACTAATTGTCTACTAGTATGAGTACTTAATTTATTTTCAGATGATTAATTTCTACCAAGACTAGAATATACATGGGACAAGCATTCCATTTAGAAAACCAATACTTTAACGCTTAAAGTTGATATTCGTCATCAGTTGAATGACTCATTATTCCTACTTTTTGACATTTCACAATATTCCGAAAACGAAACTTTCACCATAACATAAGCAAACATATCAATATAAAGAAAAAATTAGAATATTGAATTCACTTGAATCTAATTAGCAAACCATATAAAAAGTGACTATCTTCATTTTCCTAGAAACCACAAAAGCACTTTTGAAAAAGATACTTAAGAAACGCAATTTTGCAACACATAATCTGTTACTAAACACAAATACACAACACGTACAAACCTCAAAAACACAAAAAAAAATACTCGAAATGCATATTTAGTGAACCATTTGAAAAAGTGATTATTTGCGTTTCCTAAAAACCAAAAGCACATATGAAAAAGTATATAAGAAACACACAATTTTGCAAACACATAATCTCTTACTAAACACAAATACACATACAGAAACCTCAAAAACATACCAAACAACTTTAAAAAAAAAAAAAAAAAAAAAAAAAAAAAAAAAATCCCTCACTCTTGCCATAATGGATTTTGCATTTTCTTTGATTTGAAGCCTTGAATGATATATTCACGTTTGTTACAATAAATAAAGCCAACTACCCTTAGTCCTCTATGACCCAAAAGTCTTTATTATACAGTATCTGCTTTTGTTTTGTCCCTTATCTTTCTTTTTCATTGACCAATAATTCAGTGACTTTTGTTTCTCCATCTCATTCCACGAAATTTCCACACAAACTCATCTTTTCTAGCTTAAACTTAACCACTGTCCTTTTCACATATACACTTCATATACACTTGTTTATTGTCCATCTCTTCTTACAAACAATAGCTTGAACCCTACTTTCAATGGCTTCTACTTCAGCTTCATCGGTTCAAAAGAGCTTCAAGTATGATGTTTTTTTAAGCTTTCGAGGTGAAGACACTCGTAACACCTTTGTTGGCCATCTTTATCGAGCTCTTGAGCAAAATGGGATTCAAACTTACAAAGATGATGAAAAAATTGAAAAAGGGGAAACCATCAACACCCAGCTCATGGATTCCATTGAAGACTCAAGATTCTTCATCATTGTGTTCTCTAAGGACTATGCTGGTTCATCTTGGTGCTTAGATGAGCTTGTCAAGATTATGGAGTGCCGGAAGAGTGAGCAGACTGCTTACCCACTCTTTTATGATGTTGAGCCCACGGAAATCCGCAACCAAACTGGGGCGGTTGAAAAAGCTTTTGAAAAACATATAAATAAAGTGGCTGCTGGGAAATGGAGGAAGGCTTTAAAAGAAGCAGCCGATCTGGCTGGCTTGGAGTTGAAGAAGACTGCTAATGGGTAATTGCTGATTTATATCTCTCGCATGTTAAGTTATTTGAGTCTTGTTGAATGGATCTCAAGTTATATATTTGAGTTTTAACTCAAACACGAAATGCGATTATTACTATTATGTTATAGCTCTGATATTTGAAATCAA
This sequence comes from Artemisia argyi, assembly GCA_030686995.1. Classification (NCBI taxonomy): domain Eukaryota; kingdom Viridiplantae; phylum Streptophyta; class Magnoliopsida; order Asterales; family Asteraceae; genus Artemisia; species Artemisia argyi. The sequence continues at coordinate 231,122,200 of CM060701.1, forward strand.
TCATTTATGTGGGAATTAAGCAAGCTAATGAAATCTCTTTTAATGTTTATAGGGATGAATCTAAACTGATACAAATAGTGGTTGATGATATTTTCAAAAAGATATGTTTATTCGGTCCGAGTTTTGATGACAAGTTAGTAGGAATGGAGTTGCGAATAAACGAGGTTCTTTCATCTTTAGAAATGGGTACCGAAGATGTTCGCATGATTGGAATTAAGGGGATGGGAGGAGGTGGAAAAACAACTTTGGCCACAGCTATTTTTAATCAAATATCAAACCAATTCGAAGGTAGAAGCTTTGTTGAAAATGTAAGGGAAGCTTCAAAACCCTCTTTGTCCGGTTTAAAGGATCTGCAGAAACAGATTCTCGAAGATGTTTTCAGCAGAAAAGACATCACCGTTAGTAGTGTTTCCGCCGATAAAAACATGATGGTACAGATGATGCGTCGTAAAAAGGTTCTTGTTGTTTTAGATGATGTGAATGATACAAAGCAGCTAGAGGCGTTAGCTGGTGCATCTAATTGGTTTAAGCCGGGAAGCAGAATTATCGTTACCACACGAGATGAGCAAGTGCTATTAGCCCAGCGGGTGAACTTTAATCATAACTTCATTCATGAAGTCAATCTGTTATCGCCCAGGGAATCAATTTGCCTCTTCAGTAGGCATGCATTTGGAAGAGAGATTCCGGATGAAGGATATGAACATCTATCAAGAAAAGTTGTACAATATGCTGCTGGTCTTCCTTTAACGATCAAAGTTTTGGGTTCGTTTCTTTGTGATCAGAAGGAGACTGAATGGAATGATGCTTTGGAAAGACTACAAACAATTCCATTGAATGAAACTATGATGATTTTGGAATTAAGCTATAACAGTCTAGAGGATGATTACAAGGACATATTCTTAGATGTTGCTTGCTTATTCAAGGGTTGGTACAAAAAAGACGCGATTAGAGCTCTTGAAAGCTGTGGATTTCGTGCTCGAATTGGTTTAAGGGTTCTTGAGCAGAGATCCCTTATAAATATATCTGAAGATGGGAAGCTGGGGATGCATGACCATATTGAAGAAATGGGCAAGAATATTGTTCGTCGTGTGAACCCCAATAAACCTGAAATGCATAGCCGGTTATGGATTGCGAAGGAAATTGCAGATGTATTGGCTAATGGCTCAGTAAGTATCAAGTTATTTGGGTTGTTAAACTAAAAAGTCAGCATACTTTTCTAAAAGTTCAATTGAGTCATTATACCAAAACAAAATTAAGTGTTTAAGTAAACTTTTTAGATTTGACATCTAGGCTTAGGAAAAGTTAAGGTTTGATAATTTGTAACTCATCACATGTGTTTTATAAAATTAGCCCCCCATATTAGCATATAAATATACATTACACAACGGGTCAATTAAAACAAACTATCATTGGTTTTTGATCGGTATACAACCTTTATGTACATTTCATTCCTAGTTCATTAAAAATTAGTTTAAATTTAATTCAACCCTCAAATTAACTCTAAGAAAACGTTAAAATACCTCAAATAAAAACATCATACATCCGGTTCGATTAACACTCAAAAAACATGAAGAATGGTTCAATTATTCTAGCGAAAAAGAGAGACTACTACGAAAACATAAACAGATAAAAGAACGGTGTTTGAACGATATGTTTCAACATTCTTCAATGTACTTTATATGTTCAATGTACTTTTTGTGGTTACTTGATTTCGGGTATCGTGTCATTTTCTTAAACATATTAAAAGAATTTGGTTATAAGCATTTTAATAGTACCACTAAAAAGCCTATTTGTTTATAAGCATTCTAATATTAGTTATTAGTGACTTTTTTTCCCTTCAAATTAGTCACTAGTGACTTCTTTTCACTTTTGAAAAAAAAAACTATATTTCATCGAAGACTTTTGAGCATGGTCAAGTCTTTGAAGAATGACTTGATGAAATAATCTCTTCGTAAATATTTTTACGAAATTTAGCACAAGAAGCATCACATTCTTTACCTTTACATTTTATTTCAGCGGGTTCACTCTAAAGTTCACACCTCTTCAAGGAAATATATTAATTTTTAGAGGTACCCCTAACAACACTCTTTTGCAAAAACTTTCAAGCTCGTATCAAGTACGGCAATAGTTTGCAAGATTGAAATAAAACCAAACCTTAACAACAGATCATATCAATGCCAAAGTAGTTTTAGAAGTCACGAGTAATAAACTGAGAAAGTCATATGACTAAATAGTTTTAGAAGTCATAACTAATAAACAATGATAAGTCAATGATTTCAATAAACTGAAAAGATCACGACTAAATACTTTTATACATAATTGTTTATTAATGATATGATATGTAGAGTATAGAATTCACTCCTTTGTTTCATTATAAGTCAATGATTTTCAATTGTCTATCTACCTGTACAATATAATCAGGTTAACTTCCTTATAAAACACCATATTATACACACGCACAATCACATTTAATCAGTCTTTTCATCTTGGCATTAAAAAAATGAAACTCTTAAACAAAGATTACCTTGTACTTAATAGAACCATAAACACAGAAATACAATCGGGTAGTTATACCACTACCAACACCAAACAAAAAAAACAAAAAAAAAAAAAAAAAAAAAAAAAAAAAAAAAAAAAAAAATCTCACTTGCTTTAGGAGTAGCCAATACTCGTGGTGCCACTTTAATAGCCATGTCCATAGTTCACAAGCTCCCTCTGACATATATCGCAGTAGCACTGCCATCCATAGTTCTTCTAGCCCCCATAATTATAGTCTTTTTCACCACCATAGTTTTCATGCCCCTTATGGCCTCATTCTTAAATCGAGAACCCCTTCCAAATGGAAACTATCCACACGATCATGCTAATTTCATGACTTTACAAATTTAACCCATTATAGAGTAAGGATAATCCGAATTGCCCTTAGTACATATGATCAACATACTATTAATACATAACAGTGCTCTTAGTACACAATTACACATTCTTGATCAACATAACAATGCCTTTAGCATCTGGCATCTGCAGTGTCAAATCAAGCACAATTAAAAAAAAAAAAAAAAAAGACGAACAGGTCCAATATCGGCTCTAGACAAGAATAAGATTCATTCATTAACCTACATTATTAATATATTAAGCTTAGAAAACAGTTAAAGCAAGGTACGATAAGAGAGTATTAGCCTAAAATTGTGTCACATGCTTAAATGTCAATATATTCATAATCACAATGGGCAACAGAAAGATGCTTTACTAAGATAACTGAGCTCTTTCCATTCGATGCATGACCAGGGGAATCATTTATATTGTTACTGCCGTAATGATCGCTAAGATTGACACCTCTCAGTTACAGTGTTATCATCGTCTACCTTCTTTGTACCCACTTTTATCATCGTGCACCAACCAAGCGAAGATCCAACTTAAACTTACAATGTCATAATGCATAAACAACACTTGTTTTAAAAGCTTTAGGGCCTCATAGATAACTCAAGTTAGAGAAAAATGTAATCGTGAAGTTCTTAAATAATTTGTTGACTTTTCAAAGTCAAATTCAATAATTGTTTCTTCTCTTTTTATAATATAATCTGATGGACTCATATGAATCACAACTAAAAAGTAGACTAATAGGAACCTACGCATGGAATGAAGGTTGTTGATAAAGTGAATAACTTGTAAATTTAAAATCCTGCCAACATGCACCATTAAAAATTTATGACCAATTTGTTCATTTCAATCCATAGGACCCCCTTTTTTTTGTCTTTTCTAATTCCATGATTTTACGGATTTAACCTATTTGAATCAACCCGTTGATATATAATTGGGTTGAATTCTTTCATATATCTAATAGCATTTCAGTTTTATGGAAGTACATGAATAACCCCTTCTTAACACCATAAGCATATGTACTGACATGGGCAAAATAGTAAATTTACCACTTGCTATCGTCAATGCAGTCATGAGCTTCAGTTCTTGAGCCACACTTTAAGAAGAGAGACGAATGCATTGATTGTCTGACACAAAAGGTATAGAGAACAACTTAAACAGAATACGCGCTTCATATATTATTAAATATAAACAGCCAGCCAGACCTTGGATTTTGCATCGATAAAATCATATTATAAAGTTAAAACCATGGAGCAAGGATCAAACGATTGAACCACATCTCAAGATGATCGTAACTCTTTCCTCTGAATGGACATTTTTGGAGCATGGTGGGTTATCCTAGATATCGATTATAAGCAACCACTTTATCCCGAAACCTTATTGAACACCTTATTTATTGGATTTCAAGAGTGAAGGAAAGAGAAGAATCGATTAAATATAAGGTTGGAGGGAGTTAGTCAGTTGGAGGCAGTTTCGGGAGGAGAAGAATTTGTTTTTGAAACAAATTTTAGGCCCAAAAAGTTCTTGGATAACTGCTTCACCTAAATTCACTCACATTTTGGCAGCTCACACAATGCTGACGTGTTTAGTCTATAATTATGCCACGTACTGTTTATTATCTTGATTTAGTGAAGTTATAGATAGATAGATAGCTTCCATGATGACAAGCCTTTTAACACAGGTAGTCAAAATACACTTCTTTCTTCTTCTCTTTATTAACAATCATAAAACCAATCCAGATTCCAACATTACCCAACAGCCACCAAATCACCACCCCCAGAAACCACGACCACCAGCTTCTACTTTTTATCCATGATAACAAGCCATTTATAATTTATAAATGGGTGTTTATCCTTCAATATAAACAAAACCCAAAAATCCCCAAATCTCAAACCATTCAACCAATTCTTATAATTTAATAATAAAAAAAACAAAAAGACCTATCAGCCACCACCTTCAATTTAAACAAAACACAAAAATCCGAAAACCCTAACCTTTGAATATCAAATTTAACCAATTCCTCTAATTTAATAGTTAAAAAAACAAAAATCCCCAAATTTTATAAAAATTATAAACCCATTTTCTTTTCAATTCGAGAAATTAACTTAACATTTTGTTTTGTAATGAAACAAATCTCATGGTCTCTACTGTATTTGAATTTCAGGCTACCCAAGCAACACAATGTATAACACTCAATGCATATGCAGAGGAATTCAATTTTGAAATTTTAATGAATGGTCTCGCAAACATGAAGGAAATAGATTTCTTCAATTGTATATCAGATATGTAAGTAAAAACGAAGTTAGCAAGTGGAAGTTTGATGAAGATAGTGTACATCTTCCAAATGCCTTACGATTTCTGAGATGGTATTTTTATCCTTTTTCAAGTTTACCCAAAACATTTCAACCAAATAATCTTGTTGGACTTGAAATGTACTTCGGCCACATGGTTAAACTTTGGAAAGATGGAGAAGGAAAGGTACGTAGAATAATTAATGGTTGACTCATTAATTGGTAGTTTTATCTTTCCGTCTTTTGTTAGTCAATTAACATTTATCTTTCCATTTTTTGTTGCTTTTCACAGCCTTTTTTAAAGCTCAGGTTCCTAAAGTTCGACTCTTCACTTTTTTTGAGGACCCTTGACCTTAGTGTGGCTCCGAATCTTGAGACACTAATTCTTAAAGATTGTTATGATTTGGTAGAAGTTCATTTCCAGGTTACTCCAAATCTAAAGGAGTTACGTATCTATCATTGTTATAGATTGGAAAAATTACACATGCCTACTGAAAGTCCAAAACTCAGATCTCTCGAACTTTATAATGTAAAGTTGAGGACCCTTCACCTCGGGGTTACTCCAAATCTTGAGACGCTAAGAGTTACTTATTGTACTGATTTGGTCGAACTTCAGATTCCTGCTGAATGTCCAAAGCTCGTTAATCTCGACCTTAGTAATTGTATTCAAGTTGTGGAATTACCCGAGGAAATTGGGCGGTTAGAATGTTTAATAGAGTTGGATATCACTGGAACAGGCATTAGTCATCTTCCAAAGAGTATTTTAAGAGTGAAAGGTCTGCGTATTGTTGGGTCATGTGGTTCTTCATCCGAGGTAAAAACCTCTGATAAAAACCAAGAGCAGAAGTCCCCTGTACAGAGGTCGAGTGATGATTTTGAACAGCTCCAAAGGCCCAAAGAAAGTCACTGCATTAAGAACTTTTTTAACATGTACTTTCTCCCTTCTCCATAAATTGTCTTTTCCTCACTTTATTTTAAAAGGTTATCAATATATGGTTCAGTAAGCAAGAGGATTCACCTTGTCTGCAGGTGGTGCACTAGTTGTTTTTGTTGTTATGGCTTCTGGTCGTAATAGAAAAAGATTCACTCTATTTCATGGGTCCGATATATCAGCAATAATGCAATATGGTTCAACTTTGGAAAGATGGAGAAAAAAAGGTAGAATAATTAATGGTTGATTCAAATAATTGGTAGTTTATCTTTCCCTCCTTTGTTGGTTTTGACATTTATTTTTCCTAAAGTTCACCTATTCAAAGTTCAAAACCCTTGACCTTAGTGTGGCTCCGAATCTTGAGACACTAATTCTTGAAATTTGTCCTAATTTGGTAGAAGTTCATTTCCAGGTTACTCCAAATCTGTTATTGTGAAAGATTGGAAAAATTACACATGCCTGTTAAAGTCCAAAACTCAGATATCTCCACTTCCGTAATTTAAAGTTGAGGACCCTTCACCTCTGGGTTACTCCAAATCTTGAGTCGCTAAGAGTCAGGGATTGTGATAATTTGGTCGAACTTCGGATTCCTGCTGAATGTCCAAAACTCGTTAATCTCGACCTCAGTAACTGTATTCAAGTTGCAGAATTGCCTAAGGAAATCGGACGGTTAGAATGTTTAAAAGGGTCGGATATCACTGGAACAGGCATAAGTCGGCTTCCAGAGAGTATTTTTAGGGTGAAAGGTCTGCGTATTGTTGGGTCTAGATGGCTTCTTGAGTCATGTGGTTTTACATCTGAGATAAAAACCTCTGATAATAAAACATTCTGCTACATATAAATCTGTGACACCGCTGAATGTCCAAAACTCGTTAATCTCGACCTCAGTAACTGTATTCAAGTTGCGGAATTGCCTGAGGAAATCGGACGGTTAGAATGTTTAAAAGGGTCGGATATCACTCGAACAGGCATAAGTCGGCTTCCAGAGAGTATTTTTAGGGTGAAAGGTCTGTCTATTGTTGGGTCTAGATGGCTTCTTGAGTCATGTGGTTTTACATCCGAGATAAAAACCTCTGATAATAAAACATTCTGCTACATATAAATCTGTGACACCAAAAGCAGAAGTCCCGTGTATCGTGGTCGAGTGATGATTTTGAACAGCTCCAAAGGCCCAAAGAAGTCACTGCATTAAGAACTTTTTGTAACAGGTACTTTCTCCCTTGTCTATAGTTTGTCTTATGTTTGATAAACCTTGCAATTATTACCAATTTATGGTTCAGTAAGCAAGACGATTCAGCTTGTATGCAGGTGGTGCACCAGTTGTTAATTTTGTAATAGCTTCTGGTCGTATTGATATTACTTAGACCAGAAATTATAATACGTTAGTTCTTCTTGTTTTTTTTTTTCTTTTTTCGTTTGTACTGCAATTTGGTTTTATTTGTTTTCGGTTTACACAATTACATGACATACTGAAGTTGAAGGTCAATCTCCGCCCTCAATGGTTTGATTTTAGCTAGCCATTTAAAATCAAATTAGAAGGAGATGCGCCAAGGAACCAAGTCTCTAATACTAGTTATATACTCTTGAATCAGGTATAGTTATTAACTTTGACTTCTTTATTAAGTCAATGTATGTTCATAGTTAAAAGAATGAAACATTTACATGATCATGTTATAAATAATGATATAAGATCATTTGAGGACCAAACTTCCCTCTATCTTTATTTGATCTAATGGATGAGATTAATCACACAAATTAAAAAACCCACTTTCATCTTTTTTTTTTAAATATTAATATTTTTTCAAACCGTTAATCGTTAAGAGAAAAAATATACCGCTACGACGAGCATTTAATTATCTTTCTATAGATAGGCACTTTGATATATTTTCGACAATTTTTTTTTTTTCATTTTTTTCACGTTTTTTTTCGTGGCCGAAAAAATCATATATGATATTACATATCATATATGATATATCATATACGATTTTTTAGGACACAAAAAAAACGAGAAAAAAAAAAAAAAAAAAAAAATTGTCGAAAGTATATCAAAGTGTCCGTCTATAGAAAGATAATTAAATTCTCGTCGCGATGGTGTAATTATTTTCGCTTAACGATTAACGGTTTAAGAGATATTTAAATTATAAAAAATGAGTGAAATATTAAATGCTTTTAATCTCAACCATTGATTTCATTTTAGATGGATGGGGACTGTGGATGAGTCCCTTGGTATGTGAGGAATGTTTGGTTTTTTAAATAACTTGACTCATAAATAATATAGTCTATATTATTTATCAACACACGCTTTTTTTTTTTTTTTTTTTTTTTTTTTTTTTTTTTTTTTTTTTTTTTTTATCAACACCCGTTTTATCTCCTCACCGATTCACAATTTTCCTTACCACTTCAACTTCGTTTTTCATTTTCAATTCACTTACCAAATTATAGGAAATAAAAACAAAACAAAAACTTGAGGTGTGGTGGTGCGTGGACCTTCAAAATAGGTTCACCACCATGAAATAAAGGTGGGTGCACTGGTACTTTTTGTGGTTACTTTATATGCAATTGAACTAAACGAATTATTAGTATGTTTACAGTTATATGATATGCCTAGTGTAATTTTAAGAACCGGTGGGCTTATACAAATTAGGGAAATAATTTGTTAAAGATATATTTCAGGTCTTATCGGGTTGACCCGATAACACAAATAATTCAACCCTAACCCGACCCGATAACTATATCGGGTTATCGGGGTCAGGTCACATAACTCGATAAGGTTTTTAAACCCGATTCAACCCGACCCGATAAGCCTCATCGGGTTCGGGTCGGGTCGACCCTACTGACTCCCCTATACATGAGGAAATTTAAATAGAGATATGTAACCCAATATTATAAGAATTTTACTTTTCTTCTTGTCTTCGAATCTAGTTAACTGTTGACTATAAATATGTTTAGATATATGAATCTTTGTTTTGTTAACTTGTAACTTATTTGTATTTGTAGGACCGTTTTTGAAAATAATTTGGCACGCGAAACTTGCTACTAGCTTGATTGGCCCGTGCAAGTAAGGTGTCTTTTTATGATTTTTCGAACCACTAATATCGTTGTTATGACATTCATTTAGTACAAATAAGGTATAAATTATTCTCTTTTAGTATAATACTTAGCTGATATTAATAGAGATTAATTTTGGATTGCCCCCATTTTAGGATTGCCTTTTAAATATCCCATTTAGGATGCGAATATTATTAACATATTGAGTATTTAAGGAAAATTCGGTATGATTTCTCTTACTTCTACAAATTTGTGTTTTATGCACATATTTGGGGATTTGAGGGAATGTACTAGATAGATCAAAATTCTAGATGGATGTAAAGATAGATCGAAATTCAGAGGAATATTTGACTAGGCTGTCTGAATTTATTAAAGTTGCCGAGGATGATCGGGAAAAGAAAGGAAAATCAAGAATATCTTGTCCGTGTAAAGATTGTAACCATATACAATTTTATACTGACTCTGATGTAATAAAAGGACACCTGATATCAACTGGGTTTACAGAACGGTATACTTGTTGGTCATGGCATGGTGAATTATTACAAGAGCGTGACACGGTTGATTCTAATCATAGCGAGGATGATGTCGATGATTCGTACGACAGCGGCCCTGATAACTTAGATGACAGACATGTTACATGATTTGGAGGGTGATATAGATGACAATAATCATGCCAAATTTCAAGAATTGTTTGTCCATGCGGAAAAGCCATTATATGATGGGTGTAAAAAACACACTAGACTAAGTGCAGTGTTGAGATTGTTTGACGTAAAGGCAGCTAATGGTTGGAGTGATAAAGGTTTTACAAATTTGTTAGAGGCAGTGCATGAATTGCTCCCCGAAGATAATGAGTTGCCCGTTTCTGTATACAAAGCAAAAAAATTGATTTGCCCAATGGGATTGCAAATCAAAAGAATACACGCATGTCCCAATGATTGTGTATTGTATACGAAGGAAAAAAAGGACTTGCATAAATGTCCTGTCTGTAATTCTTCAAGGTATAAGGAAAAAACTGAAAAAGAAATTAATAGTGATGTGACGAAGAATGGCCCCCCAGCTAAAGTATTATGGTATTTGCCCATTATACCTAGGCTGAAACGATTATTTGCTAATCCAAAAGATGCAAAGTTGTTCCGTTGGCATGCCGAAGAGCGTAAAAAAGATGGAAAAATAAGACATGTGGCTGATTCGCCTCAGTGGAGAAATATTGATAATATTGAGATTAGAAATGTACGAGTTGGAGATGAGATTAGAGATATACGGTTTTGTGATGAGATTAGGAATATACGGTTTGGACTTAGCTCAGAAGGAATAAACCCTTTTGGAAACATGAGTAGTCGTCACAGCACTTAGCCAGTTCTTTTATCCGTCTACAATCTTCCACCTTGGTTATGCATGAAACGAAAGTACATCATTATGTCATTGTTAATTCAAGGTCCAAAACAACCAGGAAATGACATCGATGTGTATCTGGAACCGTTAATTGATGACATGAGAGAGCTGTGGGGTACAGGCGTTGAAGTGTATGATGCGCACATGAAGGAAAATTTTCAATTGCGGGCCATGATTTTTTGTACCATAAGTGATTTTCCTGCATACGGTAACTTGTCTAGATACGGTACAAAAGGATATAAGGCGTGTCCTGTTTGTGAAGATGATACCCACTCAAGATGGTTGCCAAATTGTAAGAAGATGGTATATATGGGACATCTACGAAAGGATCACCCATACCGTAGACAAAAAAAGTTGTTTGACGGCAACCCTGAGCCAGGAGTCTTACGACAACCATTGGATGGAGAAGTTGTATTATCCCGAGTTCAAGAAGTAAACAATGTGTTTGGAAAACGAAAGAGAACCACTCCAACCAACATATGGAAAAAAAAAAAAAAAAAAAGTCTATCTTTTTTGATTTGCCATACTGGAAGCATTTGCAAGTCCGACATTGTCTTGATGTTATGCACATCGAGAAAAATGTTTGTGACAGTTTAATAGGATTATTGTTAAATATTCCGGGAAAAACAAAAGACGGGGTTAATGTTCGAAAGGATATAGTTGAAATGGGAATAAGACAAGAGCTTGCTCCAGTTGAAAAATAAGGAAGTCGTATGTATCTCCCGGCAGCTTGTTATACCATGTCAAAGGCCGAGAAAACAAAATTTTGTCAATGGTTACATGGTGTTAAGGTTCCATCCGGATATTCTTCAAATGTTAAGAAGTTGGTGGGGATGAATGACTTGAAATTGCTTGGTATGAAGTCGCACGATTGTCATATTTTAATTACACAACTTATCCCAATTGCAATTCGTGGAATATTGCCAAACTGCATTCGACACACGATCACAAAGCTTTGCCTATTTTTCAACCTGATTCATTCAAAAGTGATTGATCCGGAAGTGTTAGATGAATGACAGAGTGATATTATCCTCACCCTTTGCCAACTCGAGATGTATTTTCCACCTTCCTTTTTCGATGTCATGGTTCATTTGGTATCTCATATTGTAGGAGAAATAAAGGCTTGTGGTCCTGTGTTTCTACGGTACATGTATCCATTTGAGAGATACGTGGGTTTCTTAAAAGGATATGTTAGGAACCGATATCGACCAGAGGCGAGTATTATTCAAGGATATGCTACCGAGGAGGTAATTGAGTTTTGTAGAGACTATATGAAAGATGTCCCCAATATTGGCATCCCACAATCTCGACATGAGGGTAGACTTCAAGGGGTAGGGACTATTGGGAGGAATTTGGAAGTGCCAAATCAAGATGATTTATATCGGGCACATTTTACCGTTTTAGAACACATGACTTGTGTTGCTCCGCACATCCATGAACACAAAAGAATGTTAATAGCAAAATATCGTAATAAGACACAAGCATGGTTGGCTACCGAGCATTACAGAACATTTCCGGATTGGTTGAAAAACAAGGTGAGAAGTAACATGCTACAAAATGTAGATAGGACGGTGGAACGGTTGGGGTTCGGTCCGCGAGTTGTGACAAGATACCAAGGCTATGACATCAATGGGTATACATTTTACACTAAGCAACAAGATGAAAAGAGTACACCTGATTTCTCAATGGATGATCATGAAGCAAGGTCGACGATTGCCAAAAAATCATATTATGGTGTCATTCAAGAAATATGGGAATTGGATTATCTTTCGTTCACTATACCTATGTTAAAGTGTAAGTGGGTCAATAACGTAGGAGGTGTTAGAGTTGACGATTACGGTTTTACAAGTGTCAATCTTTCCACAAATGGCTATGTATCCGAACCGTTTATCCTAGCAAAACAAGCGAATCAAATATTCTTTGTTGAGGACCCGAATGATTCTAGATGGCACATCGTTTTACATGGTAAAACGACGTATTGTTGGTGTTGAGAATGTTGTCGACGAGGATGAATATGACCAGTTTGATGAGCTACCTCCGTTTTCTATCAGTGCTTCATCTTCAAATGACGTTATTGATGATACCACTTACTTAAGATCCGACCACGATGAAGGTATTCTTTGTTGAAGACCTGCACTTGATTAAGGTAAATGAAATATCTTTTTAATATGAAATAGAACGTAATTTTTATAATTCATTACAAAGTTTACATACTAATAAATTTATTTTGTTTTGCAAGCACGTAGCTTATCTAGTTTATTTAGACATATTTTTGTATAAAGTTTCAATAAATTCTAATTTTAGATTGTAAGACTATTGAAAAAAAAAAAAAAAAAAAAAAAAAAAAAAACTTTGAACATTTTTCTTTTCTTAAAAAAAAAAAAAAAAAAAAAAAAAAAAAAAAAAAAAAAAAACTTTAATTTTTTTTTCTTTTATAATCAAATATTGGTTTATAAAATTAAGTTAGGCGGTTCTCAAAATTTTAGCCTAAAATCTAAAATCGAGAAGGGCGGGTCATTTCCCTCCCCAAATTTCATTACACACCAAACCCTAATCTCTTTTCCCCCTTCACTTTCACTGCCTTCATCACACACCAGTTAACCAATACCACTTAACCACTTTCGTACACACCACCACCACTACCACCGTCGCACACCATTCCTTCATCACAGATCCAAGCAACCAACAGACTAATTCAAAGTAGGAGGTACCAATTTGCTACAATTGATATTGTTTTTCAATTAATCTTTATAGTATCTCATTAATGTTGTTAATTTTGATTCTGGAATTACTTATGTCTGTTAATTTGTTAGTTAATAAGGTCTTGATTTTGAATGAAATTGTTTAACTTTATTGTATTTTTAAGCTATGTATGGAAATTAAATAATGTGACACCAAAACAAATCTTTATTTTCATATGAAAACAATATAATTAGTTGTGTTTTGATGTCGTAAATGGTGTGTTTTGTTGTGCTATTTGTTGTAGTAAATGGGGTATTTTTGCTGTCACAAATTGGGTGTCTGAAGTTGCTCTTTGTTTGTCTAAATATTTTTGAATTTGGCCATATTTTAGTGTCTTTGAGTATTTACCTTAGCTTCTTTCTTACATACTAAAATCTAGCACTCCACAATAAGCTAAAATGACAGAACATGGGTATTTGTGGAGGTGTCTTTAGTGCTTTTTTCCTTTTGTGGAAGAGCTATACTCTGAGAATCTGTTTTCTTTGTTATGATTGCAGCTAGGGGTGTCAAATGGGTTGACCCGACTAGATAGTAAAAAGCCTTGTTTTTTTTTGGTTTTAATTTGGACCTTGAATGTTAAAGTTGAAGTTTACTTTTTTTTTTTTTACTTCCAACGTCTATCCGTACTAGATAGTAAAAAAAACACTAAACTTATTATTATTATGATATAACTGTTGTTGCTACCATACTTCATATCAAGGGGACTTGAAGTATCAATATTGTTGGAAACATACTGAATCAATATAAAAGTCCCATGTTGTTGGAAACATACTGAATCAATCAATATTTGATGGATTTTTAAGTACCAAATAGTAGCTACCACATTGAATTGCCACTGTACCAGACACATTGGGCTAATAGGGTCGGGTTAGGGTCTTAGTTATTTTCTTATCGGGTTAACCCGATAAACCCGATAAGATATAATGACATGTTAACAAATCTTTAATTTTTGAACAAAAGGCCATTAATAAATCTTATTTCAATACGTTTACTGCTATAGACTGTTGTGTCTGATATTTTTTTGTGTGCAAAGCCTACTGCTACCCAAGTTGTTGTACACTTTTTTTTTAACTTACAAACTTTTCTTTTTGTGTTCGGTAATTATTAGTTGCTCATTTTGCTGTAATAAATGGGGTGTTTGGTAAGACTTTTTTGCTGTCAGAAATTGGGCATTTGAACCTGCTCTTCGCTGTCCAAAATAGACATTTTAGGACCTTCTTTTTCTGTCACAAATGGTGTGTTTCGTTGTGCCATTTGCTGTCACAAATGGGTGTTTATGCTTGTGCTTATGTCTTAATGTTAGGCTGATATGGAAGAGCATATGGATGAGCAGCATATGGTTGAATGAGCAAGATATGAATGAGCAACCCGAACCACAACCTCCAAGGAAAAAGAGAGGAATCTACACCATAAATAAGAAGAATAGGAAACAACTTAATGGTGTTACTTTCGATGAGTTTGGCCTTGCTATTGGAGATGACCAGTCTCCTTTTGGGCTTTACGTAGGAGCTGTAACTAGGGCAAAGATCTCTATCCTCAAAGATGATTGGAGGAAAGTAAAAAAAAGTGATAAAGATCAGTTATTGTTGGAAATCAAGGTATATTATCTTAACACCATTAGTTAGGATGTCACTTAATTACTATGTTTATTAACGTCTTATGAGCTTCATTTTTACATTGCAGGAGCATTGTAGGCTTAAGGATGATGGCTGCAAATCACAAGTGCTCAAACAGTGCAACCATTCTTGGAAAAGTTTCAAGAAGCATCTTCGTACAGATTACATGTATAAGGAAATAAGTCCTTGTGATAAGTGGACGTTTATTGAACCCGGGACATGGAAAGAGTTTGTGAAGATGGAAAGTACCCCTGAAAAAAAGTGTGGTTAGTTTTATTCAATGGCCCAAGAAGTATATTGAACTCACTAAGGTAAATTGATCTACACAAGATTCACTTCTTATAATATTGTAGTTACATGTTGTCACTATAATAACCGTACTTTGTTATCAGGCCTCCAACGAAACAGGAAACAAGAAAAGTGTGGCAGCAAATACCTCCACCCAAACTGCAACCAAGCAAATTATGGCAGCAACTACATCCACCCAAATTGCAACCAAGCAAATTTTGGAAACAAATAAAGAACCTTCCACCCAAAAACAGACATCGCCAACTTTGTATAGACAAGAAGGGCCATCCAACCATATAGCAGCAGCTGCGCTCGCTGACCAAGAGTGCAGCCAAGAGTGCACGTCCCCTCAATTCGGTACGTACATTCATGTGTGTGTATGATTCACATGTTCTGGTTCGAGTCTAAACAGTCTTTGTATTTATGGGTTCAACATAACTTTTAGCCTTTAATTAATACTTAACATGTTCTGTTAGTGTTAAGAAAATCGCCATTACTAGTGTACTTGATGTGCAGGCTAGCAAGGAAAAAGAAGATCTAATCAAGAAAATGAACAGCTATCATGGTCAGATACATAAAAGAGCGTGTGTTCGAAGTGCTTATGAACGTTTGATGCGCAACCCAGACCCTACTTGTTCTATACTTGTTAATGTTGAGCCTCGTGTTTTTGGACAATCAGAGTCCTTCGAAATTTCAGTTCCCCCCCAGGATCTTATGATGCTTTTCACGAATGGATGGCTTAACTCTTCCGTTATAACTTTGTTTGCAACGTAAGTACATAGGGGCTTACCATATCTTATTTAAAGATAGTTGGGATATTTTGTTATTTTTGTTTTATATATTGTCATGTTTCCAGGTCCATACATAAGATTTTGCAAAAGGTGAAATCATAATCGAACAAATGCGGTTTCCTGAACCCGTATACGATTCAAGACTCTGTATGCATGTTTGACAGTTTACTTGTCGAAAACTACTTGTTGCAAGCGATGGACTCAAGCTAACATAAATCGTTTTTTCTTGCTCCATACGTTGAAAGGTACGATATGCAACACTATCCTTCATTGCTTCATGACTTATGTAAATTGTTTATACTAAAAGATCACATGTCAACAGTAAACACTGGAATCTGTTCATAATTGTACCTCAACAAAACGTCGGGTTCATTTTGGATTCTGATATGGAAGGAAAGAACGAGGAGAGCTACGAATTTACCAATGTTGTGCAGAAGTAAGAATTTTTTGCATTAACGTATTATTCACATTTATATCTATAAAGGTTAACACAACTCTACAATTCTTTAATTTCTTGTAGGGCGTTTGGTAATATGAAATGGAATCTTGTTGAGGTAAATCATCTCATTCTATACATGTATATTAATTTTTTTTATTTCTTTTGTTTAATGCTTATAAAATGGCTTCTATTTTTAGTGCAACCAACAACATCACTATTGGGAATGCCGGTACTATGTGATGAAGTGGATGCATCAGTTTGTAACCCATCAACAACACTCATTCCCCAAAACTGTAAGTACCTGTTAAAAGCCATTCTTATAGTTTGACGAAAATCGTTTAGCTTATGTATTTAGTTTGAATGCTCCTATGTGAAACACTAATAAAAGAAGTGGTTTACTTTTACCTCATTTTACACTACTGCCGGAGGGAGGGTCTTTCGGTCTCCCTACCCTCGGGTGATTATTAACTGTTAGAAACGTGATTATTAACTGTTATTTATAGTACACTATTGGTGTGAATTTTGTTAGAAATGTGCTTCAGTGGTCAAATGACCTTATAATAACTGCTTGGCAAGAATGTGTAGGATATGATTGTTTTTATGAGGTCATGTATACATATGACAATTGGGCATCCAGTAAAAATGCCTATGTGGGTTCATAACCTAATCTTGGCTTGGAACTAGAAATGCCTTTAGATTTGCATTATTGGTGCTTGTTGATTTTAGGAAATGGCATCATGGGTTTATCAGCGTGTGTCCAAGATGTGTATATGTAGGATTTAACCTCCCAGTGCCGAAGTGATATGTTGTACCATATTGGTGTTACTCTTTAAGTAGAACAGATTTTAGTAGCCTCCATTATTTATTAGTTCAGGTCAGTTATATTTATTGTTAATCTCTTTTTGATCATTGTTGAGAGTGGTAATTAGAAGTGTCCTCTAACCCTATAGGTGCGTGCAAATAGTCAAGGGTACAGATTACTTGGTTGTTGCACGTAGAGAAACCTGTTATTCTAAGTGTTATTGAATATTGTGAGTATAGGAATATTGTGTGGATAGCAAGTTAATAATGCTAATTGCTAAGCATGTGGTTTGAAGAATCAGATGTAGTGTTACTATGTATGGCCAGTATATATATTTGATATCCATGCGTGGATGATTTTGTTATCAATGATGTGCATAAAGCTTATGGATGTTTTTTTTATAGGTGCCTTGGAATGACAAGAAGCCATTTACTGCCAAGGAGCTGGACGACATCGTGAGCTCTTGCATTTCGGTGTGTGGCATCTGATCATCAATCATGGTAGTATTTAGGAAAGGTTGGCATGTACTCGTGTCTTTTTGTACATCTCCTTTCCCTTAGCCCAACAAAACACTAGATTGTGAAACTGTTGTTGTGATATTTAATTAGTGGTATTAGGTATGTTCGGTAGTCCATAGGACCCGTATTAGATTGTTGTAAAACTGATATTGGATATTAAATCCATTGGTTTTGGTATATATAGACCTTCAAGGTTATGCTGTTGTCACAGTTATGTTTTGTTGCTATTTGTGCTTGTTTCTGCTCAGGAAGTAATGAACAGGTGATATTTAACAAAATTTAAAAAAGCTAAAATATATATATATATATATATATATATATATATATATATATATATATATATATATATATATATATATATATATATCATAGAGCCATGTTTTGCAAGGAAAAAACAGGGGTCTATGCTAATTAAAAATGGTTTTTTTAATCACATAGAGCAAGGTTTTCAATGAAAAAACCGGGCTCTAATAAGCATCATAAAGCCCGTTTCTCAAATCGGGCACTATGGCAATTTCTAATAGAGTCCCCCCTTTTGTGCCTTCATGAAAAACCGGGCTCTATGCCAATCTTTGTAGTAGTGGTAAATGCAACTTTTGTTTAGAACATCAAACATATGCGCTAAATTATATGCGCCTTTTGATCAAATATGTATTTTGCAAAAATGATTTTTTTTTTCCACGTATGATTCTTCAAAAAGACATTATGAAAAGGGTTTTGTTAAACACAACCTTATGGGTTATGCATAAGGCTTCTATAAATATATAATTAACATTTAATAAACTCTAAACATTTCATAGTTAACATCACTTACCTTTTTTTATAATGGTTAAAATTATATAATTATGGATTATATGAGTTCATTAATTGTCATTTTTATAATTTTGAAATGCTTACACACAACCCATAGGGTTGTTTTTGACAAAACCCGAATGGAAAATAGTGAAATGATCATGAAATTAAATATGAAATATGGTAATTAACTTTTCTCTACAAATAAAAATCATTCTTCGTAAGAATAAGAAAAGAAAACAATTGAGTTTCATGAATTAACATGCTTAATCAGAATATTTGAATACACCAGGGATCGTAAATGCAACTTTTGTTATTTGACCAAATCATTGGCTTTTAATATATATCCACCCAAACAACCAAACACAGTTGACTTTAATAATTGCTCTACAAAGGTTATTCATCTCATCCATCCAGTTGCTCCTTTGCAATTACTGCAAATAAAATTTCCAAAACAACTTAACAACTTGATCAACTTCATACAAATCCTTTAATCATAAGTTCAATGGCGTCTACTTCAACTTCATCCATTCAAAAGAGTTTCAAGTATGATGTCTTTTTAAGCTTTAGAGGTGAAGACACTCGTAACACCTTTGTTGGCCATCTGTATAAAGCTCTTGAGCAAAATGGGATTCAAACGTACAAAGATGATGAAAAAATTGAAAAAGGGGAAACGATCGACACCCAGCTCATGGAATCCATTGAAGACTCAAGATTCTTCATCATTGTGTTCTCTAAGGATTATGCAGGTTCATCTTGGTGCTTAGATGAGCTTGTCAAGATTATGGAGTGTCGGAAGGCGAGTGAGCAGACTGCTTACCCACTCTTTTATGACGTGGAGCCCACGGAAATCCGCAAGCAAAGTGGGGCGGTTGAAAAAGCTTTTGAAAAACATGAAAATAAAGCGGCTGCTGGGAAATGGAGACAGGCTTTAAAAGAAGCAGCCGATCTGGCTGGCTGGGAGTTGAAGAAGACTGCTAATGGGTAATTGCTGATTTATATCTCTCCTATGTTATTTGAGTCTTGTTGAATGGATCTCATGTTATATAGTCGAGTTTTTAACTCAAACATGAAATGCTATTATTACTATTATGTTATAGCTAACGAAATCTCCTTTAATGTTTATAGGGATGAATCTAAACTGATACAAATAGTGGTTGATGATATTTTCAAAAAGATATGTTTATTCGGTTCGAGTTTTGATGAAAAGTTAGTAGGAATGGAGATGCGAATAAACGAGGTTCTTTCATCTTTAAAAATGGGTACTGAAGATGTTCGCATGATTGGAATTAAGGGGATGGGAGGAGGTGGAAAAACAACTTTGGCCACAGCTATTTTTAATCAAATATCAAACCAATTCGAAGGTAAAAGCTTTGTTGAAAATGTAAGGGAAGCTTCAAAAACCTCTTTGTCTGGTTTAAAGGATCTGCAGAAACAGATTCTCACAGATGTTTTCAGCAGTCAAGACATCACCGTTAGTAGTGTTTCCGGCGGTAAAAACATGATGGTACAGATGATGCGTCGTAAAAAGGCTCTTGTTGTTTTAGATGATGTGAATGATACAAAGCAGCTAGAGGCGTTAGCTGGTGCATCTAATTGGTTTAAGCCGGGAAGCAGAATTATCATTACCACACGAGATGAGCAAGTGCTATTAGCCCAACGGGTGAACTTTAATCATAACTTCATTCATGAAGTCAATCTGTTATCGGCCAAGGAATCAATTTCCCTCTTCAGTAGGCATGCATTTGGAAGAGAGATTCCGGATGAAGGATATGAACATCTAGTAAGAAAAGTTGTACAATATGCTGCTGGTCTTCCTTTAACGATCAAAGTTTTGGGTTCGTTTCTTTGTGATCAGAAGGAGCCTGAATGGAATGATGCTTTGGAAAGACTAAAAACAATTCCGTTGAATGAAACTATGATGATTTTGGAATTAAGCTATAACAGTCTAGAGGATGATTACAAGGACATATTCTTAGATGTTGCTTGCTTACTCAAGGGTTGGGACAAAGAAGACGCGATTAGAGCTCTTGAAAGCTGTGGATTTCGTGCTCGAATTGGTTTAAGGGTTCTTGAGCAGAGATCCCTTATAAATATATCTGAAGATGAAGATGAGAAGTTGGGGATGCATGACCATATAGAAGAAATGGGCAAGAATATTGTTCGTCGTGTGAACCCCAATAAACCTGAAATGCATAGCCGGTTATGGATTAAGGAGGAAATTGTAGATATATTGGCTAATGACTCGGTAAGTATCAAGTTATTTTGGTTGTTAAACTAAAAAGTCAGCATACTTTCCTAGAAATTCAATTGAGTCATTATACAAAAACAAAATTTTGTTTTAGTATATACACAAAATAGCTTCCATGATGACAAGCCTTTTAACACAGGTAGTCAAAATACACTTCTTTCTTCTTCTCTTTATTAACAATCATAAAACCAATCCAAATTCCAACATTACCCAACCGCCACAAAATCAGCACCCCCAAAAACCACGACCACCAGCTTCTACTTTTTTTCCAAATCTCAAACCATTCAACCAATTCTTATAATTTAATAATTAAAAAAAAAAATAGCCCTATCAGCCACCACCTTCAATTTAAACAAAACACAAAAATCCCCAATTTTTGACGAAAACCCTAACCTTAGAATATCAAATTTAACCAATTCCTCTAATTTAATGGAAAAAACAAAAATCCCCAAATTTTATAAAAATTATAAACCCATTTTCATTTGAATTGGAGAAATTAACTTCACATTTTGTTTTGTAATGAAACAAATCTCATCATGGTCTCTACTGCTATTTGAATTACCTACAGGCTACCCAAGCAACACAATGTATAACACTGGATGCACCGGATGAAGATGCAGAGGAATTCAATTTTGAAATTTTAATGAAGGGTCTCGCAAACATGAAGGAACTTAGATTTCTTCATGTGTTTTCCCCATTTGTAAGTGACGAGGAAGTTAGCAAGTGGAAGTTTGATGAAGATAGTCTACACCTTCCAAATTCCTTACGATTTCTGAGATGGGATGATTATCCTTTTTCAAGTTTACCGAAAACATTTCAACAAAATAATCTTGTTGGACTTGAAATGATTGGCAGCAATTTGGTTAAACTTTGGAAAGATGGAGAAGAAAAGGTACATAGAATAATTAATTGCTAGTTTTATCTTTCCCTCTTTTGTTACTCATTACACCAATTACTAACATTTATCTTTCCATTTTTAATTTGTTGCTTTTCACAGCCTTTTTTAAAGCTCAGGTTCCTAATGTTCACCGATTCATATGATTTGAGGACCCTTGACCTTAGTGTGGCTCCGAATCTTGAGACACTAACTCTTGACAATTGTCGTAATTTGGTAGAAGTTCATTTCCAGGTTACTCCAAATCTAAAGGAGTTACGTATCTTTCCCTCTTTTGTTACAGCCGCAATTAACATTTATCTTTCCATTTTTTGTTGCTTTTGACAGCCTTTTTTAAAGCTCAGGTTCCTAAAGTTCAGATATTCAGAGTTGAGGACCCTTGACCTTAGTGTGGCTCCGAATCTTGAGACACTAATTCTTGAATATTGTTATGAATTGGAAGAAGTTCATTTCCAGGTTACTCCAAATCTAAAGGAGTTAGATATCTCTCACTGTGTTAGCTTGGAAAAATTATGCATGCCTGCTGAAAGTCTGAAAAAGCTTCTCCACTTAGACATCAGTCATTGTGGGAGGTTTAAATCCTTTGCGTTTGACAAAAAGCTTGTTTCACCTGAGGTTGCTACTTTATCTGAGTTACATCTGATTGCAGATTATGCAGATGATACAGATGATACAGATGATACAGATGATGCAAATGATACAGATAATGCAGATGATACAGATAATGCAGATGATACAGGTATATGTGATCCCGGCAATACTTGGCCAGAGTTTCAGTTTTCCTGTTATTATAAAGAATTCCGATATCCATCTTTTGGAAATCTTGAGAGGCTTATTTCTCTAGGTTTCGGTGCTCGCATAAACGTCGATTCTTTTTCAGATATTATCTGCGGTTTACAATGTTTAAGAAAGCTTGCACTTGAAGGTGGTATTCCTGAAGCACCCAAGAACCTTGACCGGTTAGATTGTCTAGAGGAGCTAAGTTTGCGGGATACAGATATTAAAACTCTTCCAGATAGTATTTGTATGTTGAAACATCTGAAATCTCTCGAACTTGAGTCATGCTTGCTTCTTGAGAAGTTACCTGTGGATATTGGAAGATTGGAATGTTTAGAAAGTCTAATCCTATCCAAGTGTACACTTCTACAAGATCTTCCAGATAGTATTTGTGAGATGAAACGTCTGAAATCTTTAAAACTTACTCGTTGTATTCAATTTGAGAAATTACCTGAAGAAATTGGGCGTTTAAAATGTTTGAAAGATTTAAATATAGAATGTACAAGCATAAGTCATCTTCCGCAGAGCATACATGGGTTAATAGGTCTGCGTATTGTTGGGGACAGAGGGCTTCTCAAGTCAACTGGTTCGTTTCTTTTTAAGATACGAAGAACCTCTGATGATGAGGATGAGATGTTTTGCTACATCCATGAATAATACAGGCCCATAGGAGTGAACACATACAGAAGTACTCTTACAGGTACTTCCTCTATTTTTTGTACTACTCGTATTACTTTAATTTGAGTTCTGAAATTGATATGCCAGTGCTTGATGTTTCTGCATTTGAACCATTTACATGCTACATACTTACATAGTCTATGTGCATTGACAGTGCTCAAAAAGTCGTAACTCGGAAAATTTGTTTATAATTTTTCTTTCAGTTAGATATTGTTAAAGTTCACTCCTTAACATTCAACAATTAATTTGTATAACTTGAAATATATGTATGTTCTGAATTTGTTATTCTTTAAAAATGTTTTACTGTCAGAAGATGCTTTTTTTTATTCACGTAGGCGCTGCATTTCGTCACTTCACTGGACTGAAGATTCAAGTTCACTTTACTCAATGTAGTTCAATCATTAATAACATCTATGAAACATTTTAAAAATATTGGGTGCGTAATTATCTTCATTTTGGGACTTCATCTCTTCTTCACTGTCGTATCATCTTTACTGGTCAAGTCCCGTGGTGTCAAGATATGAAGTCGATATCTAAGTCTCAGGTTACATAAATAAGAAAAATGTAATATCTTCATTATATAGGATACTTGTATCAACATCAATGTACTTCATTTCCAATGTATGATTTTTTTATATGAGACGTTTAATAGTAGCATTGTTTCAATTAACTTTAAAAACTATTACTTTAATAAATCGTTCCAAACTAAAGTTAGATAATAAGATAAGTTGATTTTAGCAGGTACTCGTACTAATTTCTGTCTTTCTCCCTTCTCTACTAATCATCTTATGTTCGTTGGATAAACCTTGCAATTATTTCCATGTAGGATGTTCAACATTTTATTTTTAAAAGGTCATCAATTTAAGGTTCACTAAGAGGATTGACCTTGTATGCAGGTGGCGCACCAGTTGTTCTTTTTTTAAATAGCTTCTGGTCATATTGATGTTACTTTTGCTAAGAAGGATAGAAAGATTCATTCTATTTCATGGGTCTTACTGTCTGAGTGTCCGGGCCAAGCTGGAGGTAAATTTTTCTTAGTCAATGAAAAAACACACATCTAACTTAGACTAGAAACTACCATACATTAGTTCGTCTTGGTTTTTTTCTTTTTTAGTTTGTACTGTATTTTGGTTTTATTTGTTCACGGTTTACACAATTACATGACATACTGAAACTGAAGGTTAATCTCCGCCCTCAATAGTTTGGTTTCAGCTAGCCGTTTAAAATCAAAGTACAAGGAGATATATGTCCAAGGAATCAAGTCTGTAATACTAGTTATATTACAATAATGAGACTTGATATGATATTATAAATAAATTTAAGAAAAGTTTTGATTTGCATAAATATCTTCTACAATGGGTTGAAATTTTTAGAAAGTTGACTTTTGAGTCAAACTATTGAAGAACATATATATAAAGTGTTTACTGGTACTGAGAAAAGCTGTAAAACATGTTTCAGGAATACGAAGTTACTTCAACGCCAATCGTTTGCGAATAGCCATTTTCCGACATAATTTGAAGCCGGGAACAACAGAAGAAGCTAACATATAAATCCACATTACTTCTTGTTCCATGTAGCACTAAGGGTAAAAATGGTGTAAAGATACAAGTAAAATGGTGGGGTTTGACTGGCTTTTATGGAATTTATTGAACATTTTTCAGTACTAACAAAATATCGGAACATGATTTTGAAGCTTGTAACATTCAAGGTCTGAGTTAATAAGTATATGCATGATGTTCAGCTTACAGAGTTGACTTCTTCAGAAAGTCAAACTAGTATCTTTATGAAAATAGTAGAATGTTGATACGGTTTTGAATATAAAGTTATCATAACCATGTTTCAATTTGTATAAATATGTTCTAAATTAGGATGGATATTGTTTAACATGAAAAAGTTGAGTTTTGTGTCGGATCATTGACTTTCGACAACTATATTGGTGTCTTAAATTTGAAGGGTCAAAATACTTTGTATTTTCATTTTCGCAACATTGTGTTTAATTACCAGTAGTAATACTTTCAGAACTAATGAACAAGAAACGTTATAGCCAAAATGTTCAATAACTAGTAATTCCTGTCAATCGTCGATATTTTACATATGAAGTTATCAATCTCAGATATGTGGTTAAATTTTATATGAATGGAAGGTAGCTTTCGCCTGATTGCAGATTGTAAATTATCAATGAACTCGAAGTAGATTATCAGTTACATGTGTTTCTGAGTTTGAGAGGTTACCAGAAAAGCATTCAATAGTTTGACTTTTCTTATTATGTATTATATCGTAACCGATTGATCGACCTCAGATGTTGGCTATTCATGTAAGGCTACATTTTGCATGTTGAAGAGTGTTTGATTTTAAATAATTTCAATTTATGGAGTTTAGCTAACAGAGTTGACTTTTTTCAAAGAGTCAAACTCTGTTCTTGATGAAAAAGGAAGGATTATTTTGATATTATCATGTGAAAAATAAATATATCAATGTTTCACAAGTGATTATAGGGTTATTACACACAGAGGTTACTAAAGTTTCCCAAAAATTTGCTTTAAGTTACTATAGTTTTTTTGGTTCAAAGAGGTTACCATTGTTTGCGTGACCGGTTGTTTACGTTACTCCGTATATTACAACTTATGATAGCAGGTAAAAAATTACGAAATGGTCCTTGTGGGTTGTCGGGTTTAACAAATTTAGTCCTTAGATTTTTTTCTTCTCGAATCCTCTCCTGTAGACGACCCGTAACGGGGTTTCCTTACTTTTTATATGTTTTTCTCGAATCCTCGCTTATGTTATTGACTACGGATGTCGATGAGCTAACTCTAAGTGTAATAAAATACATTCATTTGAGGTAATAAACAAAATCTGTGTACACGTACGTTTGAAAGCAACAATGTGCTTCTGGAGACGGCAGTTTTCGAATCAACAAACTGGATACCGACTCCATACAAGGTTTACGACATAATGGGACTACGCACGTACATTGCATTAAAACACATGCATGATCGATATATTTGAAAACAGTATTAATGCTTCTACATTTCATTAACCTCGCAGGGTAAGGAGTTGTGAACATGGATAAGTAGCAATAATGAAGATCCAATGACTGTTTCTTTAAATCAATTTAACTAATGTACGTATTATTTAAAGGTATAACAAGCGAAATGTGCTTTGTGATATATTCGATTCATTCATTAGCAATCTCTGTGTAGCAAAAAAAGAGATATAATGAATGAGATAGGAACGTTTTTGATTCGGTATAGATTTGGGACGGTTTTGATTCATTTTTTATTTGATTTTGGGTCAATGTTATCAAGAAATTAAATAAGGCATATGGTATACATATAAAATCAATTTACCCGGTTCATATATACGTATCACACCAACTTCTAAATATTTGAGTTTCATACTAACACATTTTTTTTTCGTAATTTTTGTTTCATATTAAATGTATGATGTTGATCGTTCTCCTCTTTTTACTAGACAATAAATAAAAAATTTGTTGTAAAACTAGTCGGAGCTAAAATATATAGGAACTAGAACTAAAACATTTATTTTTAAATAGTTGTTACAGATTACTAGAATATGTAATATAATGGAATAAGGATACATGTATTTGATATAATACGCCATGCCACAGGGACTAAATTCGTTATACCCGTCATGCCACAGGGACCAAAAATGTAAATTAAAGATAGTGAAAACCTGTTACACCCGGTAGCAAACTTTGGGAGTAACCTAATTAAACGAACACGTTTACATGAGTAACCTAATTAAACGAACCCGTTTACATGAGTAACCTCTTTGAACCAAAAAAAACTATAGTAACTTAAAGCAAATTTTTGGGAAACTTTAGTAACCTCTGTGTGTAATAACCCGTGATTATATTATCATTAACCAGTTTAAATTGCTATGGAATCTTTAAGCATGATGTACGTTGACTTTTGAGTCAAACCATTGACTTTTAACAACTTACACTGCTTTTGTTTGGAACAATAGTTAACAAGAAAAACAAAGCCAGGAGTAAGTCTTATCCCACATCAACTGATGAAGACAAACTAATGCGAAGAAAATCTTATGAAAACCAGTTCACTTTTTAAGCCAACAAGTGACGACATGTTTTTTCTTTTTATGCTTAATTTTACTAAATTTAAACAAATGATCTATGTGCAGAATGAGGGATACGTTTAAAATTGGAAAATGATTCATAACCTATCAATTGGTCCTTATAGATGAGTTATGGGAAAGGGTTATTCCAAGCATATTCATGTCTCTGTCTTTTAGGCTTGTTTATGACAAATATGTCTGGACATTCTGTGTATATAGCATTACTTAAATTCGACTAGATTGGTTTATATGAAACCGTAATACTTGTACAAGTTATCTCTTTCTCATTATAACCCTTCCAAATCCTTTTGGGTCTAGATTGCCACTTTTACGTTAAATCAATTGCTTCAAAACTTAGCGGATCCGTGTGTTAGTTGATGTGCACCTTGAGTTATATATGTTTGCATATATAAGTAAGATAATATAAGATATGATAATTTTCCTAATAAAAAATATTACTAGAAAGGGTGACAACTTAAATAGAGCAGAGTTTCAACCTAGCTAGTAGCTAGCTTCAAACTTCAAGTATCAAAAGCGTTAGGATGTGTACACGACTTGTTTACATTTATGTTCTAAGAAAAGCTATTGACCGATATGCAGAAGAAAGAGAAAAAAATCTACAAGACCTGGTGTTGAAGAATGGTGTTAAGTATTGTAGATGAAATGAAAAGTTAATTCGGAATTGGACGCGAATAGATTTAGTGTACAAAACAAGATAGAATATGAATGGGATATATATTTTGTTTGAGATCCTTGGTGTTATTGTTGTGGTTTCATAGCAAAAACAAAAACAAAGAACAATAAGCCAAGTCCCACATCGCTCCTTGCATCAATGTTTCTTACGGAGTAAAAATTTCGACTTAAACTAATAGCTAGCTTTTTTTTTTTTTTTTTTTTTTATCTTTAGTAATCACTCCTCTGTAAACAAGTTTTTGAGTTTATATTTCCCAACGCTCTTGTTCATAATTATCATCCACTTAGAAAATTAAGGTACATGGTGTCACAACCCACAATTTCAGGTCATTTTTCCAAACTTCGACATTCTACTATTCACAAATTACTATTCATCGTTTTACTATTCATCGTTTTTGAGGTCAGTTTGACATTCCGAGACACATTCAGAAATTTTACTATTCACTTGACACTATTCATTCCCGAGAGAAAACTACTATTCACGTGCATTATTCATGTCATCGTAAATTTAGTTTACGAGTGTTCAAATTCGCGTAACCGTATTGGTTCAGGAGCGAATTCATGCATTATTATCAGGGACACTTCATACGGACTAGAGATAGTCTGCATATCATCATTAGGGCACTTGCATACTATTCCACTCGTAGGATAACTAAATTTATACTTTTGGTATAATTAACGATTTACGTATGTTTATTTTGAATAAACGCTAATACGCGAACTATAAATGTGTCTAACATGTCCGACACTCCCGACTATGATCCCAATATATTTTTATACTCATTTCTATGATATAAAAACTATAACATTAATTTACCCGGTATTTTGGAAATTTATTTATTACGTATCGTACGTTTAACTTAATAACGACGGTTTTCACCAAAATTAAACGATAATCACCCAAACCCTCCGTACTTGTACCCGACATATTTTTACAATTTTTACAACTCTATTACGTCCCGAATAACTTCAATAAAATTTATTTCTAACAAACCCGGTACCCGATTTAAACCTTAAACCTTAACCTAACTTAACTACTTAATACTAATACTAGTTTTTCCCTAATTAATCCCAAGACAACCCCCCCCCCCCCCTTTTTACTCCTTTTAGGACCGGCCACCCCCCCCCCCCCCTAAAGTCTTCAAACATTAAAAATCTCACCAACACTCTTAATGGCTCACCAAACTTTTGTCCAAGTATATATTAAACTTTTCATCCATTTTTTCTACTAAAAATCATTTTTACAAAGTTCAAGCAAACTTTTTCTCTCTTTTCTCTTGAAGATTGGTTCGAATTAGGGTGATCAAGGAGCAAGGAGGATAATTTTTACAAGATCTTGTCATAAACTAGTTAATATAATCATCCTTGTTAGAGTTTTGAAATAAAAACTCAAGGATTAGTAGGTTTTTATCATCTAAACTCTCTAAACCATCAAGTAAGTAAACAAACTCATTTTTATGATTTTTACAAGTTATTATTATGTCTATATATTTTTCTTACAAGATCTCTTACATGCATCAACTTATACCACTTCATTTTTGTACATATGTAACTTTCAAGCCCTAGAAATGGACACATAAGAAACCCTTGTTAGATCTACTTGGTTTTGGTGATTAGGAACCCATGACACCCTAAGAAAGTGTATGGTAGGATTAGATTAGTTTTGTGGTGTTTGAAAGTGGTTTGATGGATGATGGAACTAGTTTGGAGACTTGAAAATGGTTTTTGAAACTTTTGAAATACCTACTGTCCCTATTTTAAATTCGTGGGAAAATCAGTAGATGGTGGCCAAGTTTTGACCAAAGATTTAGAAAATACATTCAAAAACGAAACTTTAGGCGAAAGAACGGATTAAAACGAGTTTATAACGAAGGAGATATGATTTTTGCAAATTTAACGACGAAAACTACTTTTCCAAAAACTGCTTGCTGTTTGGCAGAATACGACGGGTAATTAGAGGCATTAAACGTAACCTAGAGAAGCCGAGTTATCAAAAATATACTAGTATACTCAAAGACGAATCTGTGGACATAAAGAACAAGGAAAACGAGCCTAAAACGACCAAGTTACACCCATTTTAACGTCGTCAAAAACTATATATATATATATATATGGACACAAATAAAAATAATAACTTACGTACTAAACGGTATATTTTTCTAGCAACGATACTAATGACTATTTTCTTATCAAATGAATACGTATGACCCGAGAGAATACTTATACGACTTAACGACGTATTTCAAGGTTTTCAATACAAGGAGTTTAACGCTAACATTTTCTTACGAGATAACACGATAAGTTATATACTCCTATATATGGACATATTTTTCCTAAGTATGGAAATTATTTTACTATGACGATAACTAGTATTTCCCAAATTACGAGTGGTATGAGTATCATGTGCATGTGCATTCATTTCATTTCGGCTTGATCTAAGTTAGATCATGGTTATTCATTTAGGTTGCGGCTAGTACTCGCGCCTCATTGTCCCGACTACTTTTACCTCATTGCACCATCTTTGTACATCACTTCGAGGTGAGTTTCATAGCCCCGTTTTAATTCTATGTTTTGATTTCAAATCCCACGGGGGAGAATACACTGCATTACTTATTTTCGTGTACATGCCTAAGTATAAAATTCATACATTGCTTAAGTTGCCTATTTACCACGTCTTGACAAGTCCCCTTTATTATCATGGACCGTTAATTTTAGTACTAAGCGAGAGTGAATGAATAGATCTATTGAGGGTGACGCCTCCATTCGTGTTTGGGTTGCTCCAAATGGGACGAATGCATTTCATGTCTTTATTATTAGAGTGTCTGGTAAACACTCATTTGGGGCCAAGTATCGTCTAGCTTCGGGGTCATGAGCTTAAGAGCCAATGTATATATTTTCCGGACATCCTGTTTCTTGACTTTACTTATGGCATTTGTACACTAGATTTACTTATAAACCTATGATTATTCACCAACTTTATGTTGACCGTTTTTCGCAATGTATTTCTCAGGTAACTAAGGCATTTTCTCATGGCATTGCATGGAGTCACTTTGTACATCAAGGATGACGCGTCACTTTTGGATTTCATGCACTTTGAACTATCGTTTGATTGTATTAAACTTGTTTCCTTAAACCTTTTGAAACTTTTGGGACCTATGTTTTATAACTTTGAATATTTTGAATGAATCAAACGATGTATTTTATAAACGACACTTTAGGTCGTTCAATATATCCTTGCTTGTGTGCTATGATCCGTTACACCCTCAGGTATTCCATTCCGCTGCCATTCAGGTATTTTGGGGGTGTGACAGATTGGTACCAGAGCTAAGGTTATAGCGAACTAGGTTGCATCATTGACCCTAGACTATAACCACACTATCATAGCATATCATCATTTCATCATAAGTGCATATTTACTTATTTCCTTAAGTGATGCCATTATACGAGTTAGTTATTTATTTTATTTCACCTTGATTATCACAGAGACATGTCTTCGAACCCGAACACCATCATACTTTACACCATCTCAGACTCCGATGATGAGGACTCTATGTCCTCCACTGCTGTTTCACCACTTGTTTCTCCTACACCTGAGTTGCCACTGTTGGCATCAGATGATGACACCGAGCCTTTCGAGGATGAGGAGACGGCTCCTACTCCTCATGTCCATCCTACTATACCACTTGATGTCACCCGTGTACCCACAGACACACCATCTCCTACTACTACTGTCCATTCAGAGCCGAGACTTATGTTTCCTAGGAAGAAGACTTACCAGACTGCTAGGAAGAGAGTTCGTTATGCTACATCTACTTATAGGACCCTCCCTAGTCCTACTGTGCCTACACCATCACCACCAGCCATACCCACTGCTACCCCTATATCCACCTCACTCTTGCCGCTCAGGAAGCGCGCAAGGTTTACCACTCCAGATTCACCTACCACTGAGACTGATGACTTTTCACCACCACCAGTATACCACATAGGTGAGAGTTCTAGAGCGGCTGCGGCTAGGATCCCTACAGCCGTCACTTTAGAGGATCAGATGGGTGCTCAGCAGGAGCAAGTCGATAGGTTGGGGTATAGAGTTGATGAGATCATTACTACTCGACTTGAGACTGTCGAGGAGCAGGTTGAGGACTTAGTTCAGGGCAGGGTTGGTATTGATATGTCATACCATGGACTCGAGGCACGACAATTGAGGCATCAGGAGGAGATTGAGTTACTTAGGGATGAGTTACCTGAGATTAGAGATAGAGCTCAGGCGACACAGGAGACTCAGTGGGAGCAGGTAGACCAGTTGACATTGCTTCGAGAGAGAGTGGTTGTTTTGGAGCGTAGGGATGCTTCTTCTCAGTTACGACTTGAGCATCTTGAGGAGATCGTGGTTGCGATGGATCGTGAGATTCGCCGCTTGAGGGGAGAGCCTGGACCATCTGGAGCACCTGGAGGAGCCTAGGCATAGACTGGTATTATATTAGCTTTTATTATTTTCCTAGTCCTGAGGTGTGGGACATAGTTCAAGAACTTGTAGTCTTTTGGTTGTTGTACAAACAAATATATCAAGTGCGACTCTACTATGTTGGAAATGTTGTGCTATATATTATATCGGTCCATGTAGGCCGAAATTTTCATGTATTATATTCATGTGTTGTGATTATATTTATGATGTTTCGTGGTTGCTCTTCATTATTATTGTATATGTACATGTCGTGGTTGTATTTAGACGGATTGTGGTTGTACTCGTACATGTCGTGGTTGTATCTAGACGGATTGTGGTTGTACACGTACATATCGTGGTTGTATTTATATTTATTGTGGTTGTATATATATACATGTTGTGGTATATATCTTTGGTACGATGACTATTTCTATTATGATTTTTCTCATGGTTATTTCCATTGTGATTTATCAGAAGTATGGCACCAAGGAAGGGTAAGAATGCACCAGAAACATCCGCCATGACTCAAGCCGCTATCCGCAAGTTGGTCAGGGATAGTATTGCAGAAGCTCTAGAGATTGAGAGAGCTGAGGTTGCTGCAAGGGCTGCTGAGGTTGCTTCTAATACAGAGGTCGTTGAATCACCCACTGCTAGGCGTGAATGTACATGGAAAGATTTCAAGATTAGTGATCCAATCAAATTTAAGGGCACTGAAGGAGCGGTTGCTTTAATCCGCTGGTTTGAAAAGACTGAGAATGTATTTCTCATGTGTGAATGCCCGGACGTTAGTAAGGTAAAATTTGCTACAGGTATGCTTCTTGATGAAGCTATGTCTTGGTGGAATTCATATGCTCAGCCGATTGGTATGGAAAATGCTCACAAACTCACTTGGGATCAATTCAAGAAATTGATGACAAAGAAATTTTGCCCTCGAACTGAGGTGCAAAAGATGGAAACGGAATTTTATGAGCTTGTGACTAAAGGCGATGATATCGAGACTTACATCAGGAAGTTTCAAGAGCTGGCTGTACTGTGTCCAAATATGGTTCTCGATGATGAGAAAAAGATGGAAAACTTCATTGGTGGGCTGCCTGAAAGTATTCGAGGAGATGTGATTTCTTTTGACCCTCAAACAATGGAAGAGGCTATCCAAATAACTCAGAAACTCATGGTACAAGTGGTCAAAGGGAAAGCTGCTGTCAACAACAATAACCGTTCAAACAACACCAACTACAACAACACTCGAAACAACAACAACTATAACAACAACCGAAACCGCAACTATCCCAATAACCGAAACAACAACCCAAATAACAACAACAACAACAACAACAAGAGAAGGTTTGATTACAACCAAGGTGGAAATGCTGTTCAGCCGCCACCTAAGAGACAGGAAGTAGCAAAGGTTTATGCTGCAGGACCGAATGACAGGAAAGGTTACACTGGTAATCTACCTAAATGTGAAAGGTGTCAGAAGCATCATAACCCTGGTCGTTGTCCAGATATTTGTGGAAATTGCAAGAAGGTTGGTCACCACATCAAAGATTGTAGACTTCCAATCGTGGGTGACAATCAGAAACCACCAATAACATGCTTTGGTTGCGGAGAAATTGGACACTTTAAGAGTGATTGTCCAAAGAAGGGGAAGAATCAAGGAACTGGAAATCAAGATGGAAGAGCTCGAGGAAGAGCTTATGTCATGGGAGGAGACGATGTCAAAGAAGACCCGAATGTTGTTGCGGGTACGTTCCTCGTTAATAATCGTTATGCATCCATTTTATTTGATTCAGGAGCGGATAGAAGTTTTGTTTCTATTGCATTTGCACCTTTGCTTAATATAGAACCAATCCCATTAGACATTTCCTATATCGTTGAATTAGCCGATGGGTCTTTAGTTAACACCAACACCATTATCCGTGGTTGCACTATAAATTTCCTAAACCATCCATTCAATATAGACCTTATGCCCGTAGAACTTGGAAGTTTCGACGTTGTTATCGGTATGGATTGGTTATCTCGGCATCGAGCGAGAATTATATGTGATGAGAAAGTTGTTCACCTTTCTTATAACGGTGAAACTTTGGTTGTTCGTGGAGAGCGAAGTGGAACTAGACTCAGTATTATATCGTGCATTAAAACCGAGAAGTACATAAAGAAAGGTTGTTATGCATTCTTGGCTCACATCACGGAGAAGAAGTCGGATGAGAAACGACTTGAAGATGTGCCAATTGTTAAGGAATTTCCAGAAGTTTTTCCGGAAGAATTGCCAGGACTTCCGCCTACACGTCAAGTTGAGTTTCAAATTGAATTAGTGCCAGGAGCTGCACCAATTGCACGAGCACCGTATAGACTTGCACCTTCGGAGATGCAAGAATTGTCGAATCAACTGCAAGAACTTTTGGGCAAAGGATTCATTAGACCGAGTTCCTCGCCTTGGGGAGCGCCGGTCTTGTTTGTGAAGAAGAAGGATGGCACTTTCAGAATGTGCATCGACTATCGTGAGCTGAACAAGGTAACGGTGAAGAACCGTTATCCACTCCCCAGAATTGACGACTTGTTCGACCAGTTACAAGGTTCTAGTTTTTATTCCAAGATCGATTTAAGATCCGGTTACCATCAACTTAAAGTTCGGGAAGAGGATATCCCGAAGACGGCATTTATAACACGCTATGGTCATTATGAGTTTCAAGTGATGCCTTTTGGATTAACCAACGCACCTGCGGTATTTATGGATCTCATGAATAGGGTGTGCAAACCGTATCTTGATAAGTTTGTGATCGTATTCATTGACGATATCTTGATTTATTCCAAGAGTAGGGAAGATCACGAAGAACATCTCAGAACAATCCTGGAAGTACTCAAGAAGGAGCAATTGTATGCCAAATTTTCAAAGTGTGATTTTTGGATACGTAGAGTTCAATTTCTTGGCCACGTCATTGATAGCCAAGGTTTACAAGTCGACCCGGCAAAGATCGAGGCAGTTAAGGATTGGGCTACGCCCAAGTCTCCTACGGAAATTCGTCAATTCCTAGGACTTGCCGGATATTACAGAAGGTTCATCGAAGGGTTTTCTAAAATAGCGAAGTCGTTGACAAAGCTGACACAAAAGAATGAGAAGTACGAGTGGGGAGAAAAACAAGAGTCCGCATTTCAATTATTGAAACAAAAGCTTTCTAGCGCACCGATTTTGTCACTACCTGAAGGTATTGAGAACTTTGTGGTATATTGCGATGCTTCGCATCAAGGACTTGGAGCTGTGCTAATGCAAAACGAGAAGGTGATAGCTTATGCATCTAGACAGCTTAAGATACACGAGAAAAATTACACTACGCACGACTTGGAGTTGGGTGCAGTAGTTTTTGCACTCAAGATTTGGAGACACTACCTTTATGGTACGAAGTGTGTAATTTTTACCGACCACAAGAGCTTACAGCATATACTCGATCAGAAGGAACTTAATATGAGACAACGTCGTTGGCTAGAGTTGTTGAGTGATTACGATTGTGAAATCCGATATCACCCAGGGAAAGCGAATGTTGTAGCAGATGCACTTAGCCGAAAAGAACGACTCAAACCTTTGAGAGTTAGGTCATTGGGAATGACTATCATTTCGCCATTACCAGCGAAGATCTTAGAAGCTCAAATTGAGGCTCTCAAAGAAGAAAATCGACCACATGAGAAGCTTTATGGTATGCCAGAAAGCGAAAATGGCTTTGTAAAGAGATCGGATGGAGTGTTATGCTTCAAGGACCGAAGCTGGATACCACTCTATGGTGGAGTGCGAGAATTGATTATGCATGAATCACACAAGTCGAAGTACTCTATTCATCCAGGTTCTGATAAGATGTATCAGGATCTCAAAAAGCTTTATTGGTGGCCGAATATGAAAGCAGAAATTGCTACGTACGTCAGCAAATGTCTTACTTGTGCTAAAGTGAAAGCCGAATACCAGAAACCGTCAGGGTTACTTCAACAACCGGAGATTCCACAATGGAAGTGGGAACGTATTGCTATGGACTTTGTTACTAAACTTCCAAAGACGTCAGGAGGTTTCGATGCTATTTGGGTAATCATTGATCGACTTACCAAATCAGCTCATTTCATACCCATTAGAGAGACTTATACAATGGAACAACTTGCTAGACTTTATGTCAAGGAAATCGTCTCAAGACACGGAGCACCAGTTTCTATCATTTCCGACAGAGATAGTCGTTTTACTTCAAACTTTTGGCGGTCATTACAAGATTCTTTTGGATCCAAGTTAGACATGAGCACTGCTTACCATCCTCAGACCGATGGTCAGAGCGAGAGGACTATTCAGACACTGGAAGACATGCTTAGAGCATGTGTGATTGACTTTGGAAATGGTTGGGCTAACCATTTGCCGTTAATCGAATTTTCCTATAACAACAGTTACCATTCAAGCATTAAGGCTGCACCATTCGAGGCACTTTATGGTCGTAAGTGTAGATCTCCAGTTTGTTGGGCCGAAGTCGGTGAAGTACAATGTACTGGCCCAGAAATGGTGCAAGAAACAACAGAAAAGATAATTCAGATACGAGAAAGACTCGAAACTGCAAGAAGTCGACAGAAAAGCTACGCAGATGTTCGACGTAAACCATTGGAATTTCAGGTCGGAGACAAGGTCATGTTGAAAGTCTCGCCTTGGAAGGGCGTGATACGATTTGGAAAACGCGGGAAATTGAACCCGAGATACATTGGGCCATTCAAAATCCTGGAAAGGATTGGTCCGGTTGCTTACAAGCTTGAACTTCCATCAGAACTTAGCAACGTACATAACACGTTTCATGTTTCGAACCTCAAGAAATGTCTTTCGGACGAGTCT
The DNA here is from genome assembly GCA_030686995.1 of Artemisia argyi. Taxonomy (NCBI): domain Eukaryota; kingdom Viridiplantae; phylum Streptophyta; class Magnoliopsida; order Asterales; family Asteraceae; genus Artemisia; species Artemisia argyi. The sequence continues at coordinate 231,159,406 of CM060701.1, forward strand.
GCCATTATACCATTAGAAGAAATACAACTCGATGACAAGCTTAACTTTGTGGAAGAACCAGTTGAAATAATGGACCGCGAGATCAAACAGTTGAAACAAAGTCGAATTCCGATCGTGAAGGTTCGCTGGAATTCTCGAAGAGGACCCGAGTTTACTTGGGAACGAGAAGACCAAATGCGACGCAAGTATCCACAACTTTTCACCGAGCCTATTACCGAGACCAACACTAACTGAATTCAGGGACTGCATATATAAGTAAGATAATATAAGATATGATAATTTTCCTAATAAAAAATATTACTAGAAAGGGTGACAACTTAAATAGAGCAGAGTTTCAACCTAGCTAGTAGCTAGCTTCAAACTTCAAGTATCAAAAGCGTTAGGATGTGTACACGACTTGTTTACATTTATGTTCTAAGAAAAGCTATTGACCGATATGCAGAAGAAAGAGAAAAAAATCTACAAGACCTGGTGTTGAAGAATGGTGTTAAGTATTGTAGATGAAATGAAAAGTTAATTCGGAATTGGACGCGAATAGATTTAGTGTACAAAACAAGATAGAATATGAATGGGATATATATTTTGTTTGAGATCCTTGGTGTTATTGTTGTGGTTTCATAGCAAAAACAAAAACAAAGAACAATAAGCCAAGTCCCACATCGCTCCTTGCATCAATGTTTCTTACGGAGTAAAAATTTCGACTTAAACTAATAGCTAGCTTTTTTTTTTTTTTTTTTTTTTTTTTTTTTTTTTTTTATCTTTAGTAATCACTCCTCTGTAAACAAGTTTTTGAGTTTATATTTCCCAACGCTCTTGTTCATAATTATCATCCACTTAGAAAATTAAGGTACATGGTGTCACAACCCACAATTTCAGGTCATTTTTCCAAACTTCGACATTCTACTATTCACAAATTACTATTCATCGATCACTATTCATCGTTTTACTATTCATCGTTTTTGAGGTCAGTTTGACATTCCGAGACACATTCAGAAATTTTACTATTCACTTGACACTATTCATTCCCGAGAGAAAACCACTATTCACGTGCATTATTCATGTCATCGTAAATTTAGTTTACGAGTGTTCAAATTCGCGTAACCGTATTGGTTCAGGAGCGAATTCATGCATTATTATCAGGGACACTTCATACGGACTAGAGATAGTCTGCATATCATCATTAGGGCACTTGCATACTATTCCACTCGTAGGATAACTAAATTTATACTTTTGGTATAATTAACGATTTACGTATGTTTATTTTGAATAAACGCTAATACGCGAACTATAAATGTGTCTAACATGTCCGACACTCCCGACTATGATCCCAATATATTTTTATACTCATTTCTATGATATAAAAACTATAACATTAATTTACCCGGTATTTTGGAAATTTATTTATTACGTATCGTACGTTTAACTTAATAACGACGGTTTTCACCAAAATTAAACGATAATCACCCAAACCCTCCGTACTTGTACCCGACATATTTTTACAATTTTTACAACTCTATTACGTCCCGAATAACTTCAATAAAATTTATTTCTAACAAACCCGGTACCCGATTTAAACCTTAAACCTAAACCTAACTTAACTACTTAATACTAATACTAGTTTTTCCCTAATTAATCCCAAGACAACCCCCCCCCCCCCTTTTTACTCCTTTTAGGACCGGCCACCCCCCCCCCCCCCCCTAAAGTCTTCAAACATTAAAAATCTCACCAACACTCTTAATGGCTCACCAAACTTTTGTCCAAGTATATATTAAACTTTTCATCCATTTTTTCTACTAAAAATCATTTTTACAAAGTTCAAGCAAACTTTTTCTCTCTTTTCTCTTGAAGATTGGTTCGAATTAGGGTGATCAAGGAGCAAGGAGGATAATTTTTACAAGATCTTGTCATAAACTAGTTAATATAATCATCCTTGTTAGAGTTTTGAAATAAAAACTCAAGGATTAGTAGGTTTTTATCATCTAAACTCTCTAAACCATCAAGTAAGTAAACAAACTCATTTTTATGATTTTTACAAGTTATTATTATGTCTATATATTTTTCTTACAAGATCTCTTACATGCATCAACTTATACCACTTCATTTTTGTACATATGTAACTTTCAAGCCCTAGAAATGGACACATAAGAAACCCTTGTTAGATCTACTTGGTTTTGGTGATTAGGAACCCATGACACCCTAAGAAGGTGTATGGTAGGATTAGATTAGTTTTGTGGTGTTTGAAAGTGGTTTGATGGATGATGGAACTAGTTTGGAGACTTGAAAATGGTTTTTGAAACTTTTGAAATACCTACTGTCCCTATTTTAAATTCGTGGGAAAATCAGTAGATGGTGGCCAAGTTTTGACCAAAGATTTAGAAAATACATTCAAAAACGAAACTTTAGGCGAAAGAACGGATTAAAACGAGTTTATAACGAAGGAGATATGATTTTTGCAAATTTAACGACGAAAACTACTTTTCCAAAAACTGCTTGCTGTTTGGCAGAATACGACGGGTAATTAGAGGCATTAAACGTAACCTAGAGAAGCCGAGTTATCAAAAATATACTAGTATACTCAAAGACGAATCCGTGGACATAAAGAACAAGGAAAACGAGCCTAAAACGACCAAGTTACACCCATTTTAACGTCGTCAAAAACTATATATATATATATGGACACAAATAAAAATAATAACTTACGTACTAAACGGTATATTTTTCTAGCAACGATACTAATGACTATTTTCTTATCAAATGAATACGTATGACCCGAGAGAATACTTATACGACTTAACGACGTATTTCAAGGTTTTCAATACAAGGAGTTTAACGCTAACATTTTCTTACGAGATAACACGATAAGTTATATACTCCTATATATGGACATATTTTTCCTAAGTATGGAAATTATTTTACTATGACGATAACTAGTATTTCCCAAATTACGAGTGGTATGAGTATCATGTGCATGTGCATTCATTTCATTTCGGCTTGATCTAAGTTAGATCATGGTTATTCATTTAGGTTGCGGCTAGTACTCGCGCCTCATTGTCCCGACTACTTTTACCTCATTGCACCATCTTTGTATCATCACTTCGAGGTGAGTTTCATAGCCCCGTTTTAATTCTATGTTTTGATTTCAAATCCCACGGGGGAGAATACATTGCATTACTTATTTTCGTGTACATGCCTAAGTATAAAATTCATACATTGCTTAAGTTGCCTATTTACCACGTCTTGACAAGTCCCCTTTATTATCATGGACCGTTAATTTTAGTACTAAGCGAGAGTGAATGAATAGATCTATTGAGGGTGACGCCTCCATTCGTGTTTGGGTTGCTCCAAATGGGACGAATGCATTTCATGTCTTTATTATTAGAGTGTCTGGTAAACACTCATTTGGGGCCAAGTATCGTCTAGCTTCGGGGTCATGAGCTTAAGAGCCAATGTATATATTTTCCGGACATCCTGTTTCTTGACTTTACTTATGGCATTTGTACACTAGATTTACTTATAAACCTATGATTATTCACCAACTTTATGTTGACCGTTTTTCGCAATGTATTTCTCAGGTAACTAAGGCATTTTCTCATGGCATTGCATGGAGTCACTTTGTACATCAAGGATGACGCGTCACTTTTGGATTTCATGCACTTTGAACTATCGTTTGATTGTATTAAACTTGTTTCCTTAAACCTTTTGAAACTTTTGGGACCTATGTTTTATAACTTTGAATATTTTGAATGAATCAAACGATGTATTTTATAAACGACACTTTAGGTCGTTCAATATATCCTTGCTTGTGTGCTATGATCCGTTACACCCTCAGGTATTCCATTCCGCTGCCATTCATGTATTTTGGGGGTGTGACACATGGATATTAAATTTGTTTGATCAAATTTAGTATGACTTGTAAGAAAAAGCAATGAGTGACTACTAGTGACATCTTTGACATTTTAATATAAACATTAGAAGAATGCGTATATATATTTTTTTACCGTAACATAGCTAACTCACATCCATTTAGACCCAATACTTTTATTAGTTCATAGGAAGCAAACCATATTGGGATTGAATGTAGATGGTGTGTTATATTTCAGAATTTCTACTTCATGAGTGAGTCGGCTATGACGTGTATGACTTGTTAATTATCTTGCCAACTAGAATAACTTCTTGTAGAGTTGCTCTTTTAATTAAAAATTTAAAAAGGTGAAAGTTTTTCTTTTTTCTAGTCCCACATCGATCAAGAAGAAGAAAGTTTGCTTCCATATTGTGGTGCATATGCCTTATGTAAATTAGGAGTTGTATTATGTCGTTGGTGTTGTAACTCAAATGTCTTTTTTTTTTTTTTTTTTTTTTTTTTTTTAAATAAAAAAATAACGTTGTGAACTATCTAACCCATCTACTAATAAAAGTTTCCAACTTTTTTTCAATCTCGATATCATATATTTGAAAGTCTATCTTCAAGTAGGTTGATAGTTGTATATGCTGGATGTTGGCATGTTGCATACTTAATTAGTCTATCTTCTAGTAGGTTGATAGTTGTATGCATGTGTTGGATGTTGCATACTTGTATATGAAACGCATCAACGGGTGGTGATTGGGTGACAGGTAATGTATGCATATTTATTAATATGTCGTAACTTTTGCATCTTCAAATCAAGTTTGATTTTCAAACATTTGGGAACATGTGTGAAAATGTTACATTTCACAAACCCACGGGTTTACCTGTGGGCATGGGCATGGGAAAAAGATTGTAGCCGCAGATGGGTGGCGGGCGAACAACGGAAAAATAATTGTGGGCGCGGGTGACAAGTTAGAGGTACGTGTGCCCATTGCTACGGATGCCATCCCTACTTTTTAATACACACTTCAACATACAAAATTTACCCCTTTCATATTTTAACCGTATTAGATTTAAGCAATAAATGTCTGCCTTCTTTTTTCTGAAGTTCATCCTTTTAACCGGATAAATAATAGAGATGATGTCGACAACAATTAGAGTCTAAGTGATCGATAGTGTAACAGGATACGACAAGATAAAGGATCAATGGATCATAGTGTTAAAACAAGATACAAAGCTAATAACCTTAAGCCTTCAACATATATAACAACAAATAGTTAAAAAAATTGAGTTGCATGAGTATTAAATTTGATTGATTATACACATTGGGACTATTGTAAATGATTTACATACGTATTGTGATGCATAAAAATTTTCATAAGCTATGTAACTAATGAGGAACAAACTGGTGGGAAGAAGATCCAATAAAAACCTGTCCACTTTTAAAAGCCAAGGAGTGACGCTACCTTTTAGCTTTTTATGCATGCTTTTAATCAACAATTTATACAAATGATCGATGTGCACAATGAGGGATATGTTTAAAATTGGAAAATGATACATAACCTACCTATTGGTCCTCATGAAGATGAGTGTATGACAAAGGTTTCGAAGCATATTCATAACCTACCTATTGATCCGTAAGCATACGAGCTACTCATGGCATGCATCGTGCTTATACAATATCATTGAACCACTTTTTATTCAAACTAGTAGTTCGTAAATTACAAATGGGTTATGTTGCATGAACAGTAGTACATGTAATTATTGTGCCTGAGTCAATCACTTTTGGGCATTTGCTGCAAGTTCATTACAAGAAAACAAACATTATCAAGTTTTAATTCTTGAACAGAGGTTAGTTATACATGGCCGGCCGAACTCTATAAGTGACCAGATACACAATTTCTTTATGAGATGGGAGCATGCTTATTTCTAAGAAATCAGAATTTTTTACAAAAATCACACTATCCGACAAAAATCACACATTACATGCCCAAACTGCATATTTTACCCAAAGCAAACAGAAGACTGCAGGTGCTTTTTTCCATTCAAACGTTAGTAAGTGCTTGTGATTGTAAAAAATGCAATCTTATCTCAGTTAACATCTTATGCATGACTTACATGTTAATATCTATCGCTCTCAAAAATGTTGGAAGGTGAAGTGTACTAGCTCATCTTCGTGTTGCTCTTTGTTACTCTTATTATATCTCTTCAAAGCTTCCTAAAGGTATTTATAGGTTCATCTCCCTCCTACCCGTTTTTTACCTTTTTACCATTTTACCCCTCTTTCTCACCTCCCGCTTTGCGACTGCGGCTGCCAACTTTTTCTTCACTTGGATTGGAAATTTCATGCTCATCCTATTCGTTTTCAGTCACGCATGGACCACTTTACCCCACTAAGTCCCTTAATCATTTTATAACCATTGGTTCTCTTTTCCAGTTCAAATCAGTAAAAGTGTCAGCCACAGCCGACATGAGAAAGGTAAATCAGAGTTGTCTCAAGCACAAAGACAAGAACATCAAGGACACTCATATTCGTACATGCACAAACATTTGGGAACCCGAATGGGGCCAATCAAATTGTTGGGTTTCCCCATTCTAACATGTTGGGAGAAATCCAACAAACCGGTTTCTAGAGCGGAACCACGAATCAAGAAATACTCCAACAAGACCTCGGCAAAGGGTTATGATCCCTTAATGCCGAGTGGCACCAACACACACGAGATATTTTACACTCAAACGTTTATTAAACGTGAGCAAGAAAAGAAGGTACAAATAAAACCTCACTCCCTCATCCCTATTTATAGAGAATGAAGGGGGAGAAACCTAATCCTTTCTGAACAAGGATTCTACAATTGAGGAGGTTAGGAACTTTCCTAATACATGACTAACCTCCTTAAGTTTGAGCTAAAATACAATTAACCCCCTAAACTTATATTCTAACTATTACACACTAATATTCTAACAATTTCCACCCTAGTGGTAATAGTTAGCCTTCTCCAATACGCAGCAACTTCAACCAGTGCTGGAACCTCGGACCTGGGACCACCTTCGTCAAGGCACCAGTAGCAATACCCGCTACTAACCTTATCTCAAATCCTAACTCTGTAGAGAGTCCCTTTAGCCATGTATCCTCCTTCAATTCTCCAGCAAGTGTCATATACTCCGCTTCAGTTGTAACAAAGTCATCATGTGCCGCAACATAGCTTCCCAGCTCACCGCACATTCCTGTATCATAAACCCGTACATTGTGATTGATCTACCCATGATGTAGTCAAAATCCACAAAAGCATGTACGTCCGTCTGTAATCCACGATTAAACCTATCCAACATTCCCACATCCGCACATGCTATGTCAGGTCTCGTGCAGACAACTTGATACTTATGATTTCCAATTGCATATATACATGACCCCTTACTCTTCTTTTCTTCATGACGATTCCCTGACAGACTACCCTCTAACGACAGTGTAGAGTGTCCCCCCAACAATATCTGAATCGACATCCTGTTGGAAAACATGAATCGTGACACCCTTAGAGTATTACCACTCTGAGTCCTGAAGATCTTCATACCAAGTATATTTTCCTTTGCTTCATCTAGCAAACCCTTGGTAACCCAGATCTCAGCCTTGCTTTTGCAAGTAAACCCCATATAGAGGAATAGATATATGAACATACCTGGTGCATACTTCCAGTAATATATTTTACTGTCGTCACTACTTCGCCTGAAACCATTGCTGAGAAAACACATACTAGACCGAGTATCCATATCTTCTTTCATTACAGCCATCCACTTGGAAACTACCTCACAAGCAACTGCATCCTTGAAAGTCAATGACTTATGTGCATATTCTTCTATCACCGCAGCAACTCCTAAAGCAGGCATATTACTGTCACCTCTATACCTTTCAGCAGCATTACCCTCTGCAACCTTAGGTGCTCCAGTTTTCATAATGTCTGCACCGACCTTTGCACCAAGATGTACTCGCTTATTTACCAAGCAATCCGTGTTTGTCTTTCCTTCAAGTTGTTTAACCTCTAACTTTCTTTGAGCCACTGCAGAATGATTGTTACTCTCCTGAATTACCTCGGCTTCACGATTTCCCTGAGCTCCTTGCAGTTCCACCTCAAACCAAACACGCTTTTGAACATGTACTCCATGGACCCTTGTTTTAACACCAAAAGTTGCTTGAACGCAACTTGTTTTGAACCTCCATATTTTTGTACAATATTCTCATCGAGCTTTTCGATGTTTAACCTAGTATTCATACTAGCCATTTTTCTTTAACCTTGCTACAAACCTTGTCAAGTTGCTTTTTAACCAACTTTACCAACAAGTCTCACAAGCCATGTGCTAAATCCGCTTTCTTGTAATAGTTGATGTACTAACCTTTAGAAAAATCCTAAAGCTTCGATCTTTCCACCTCAAGTCTACATCCTTGATATACCTTGTACTCCAAGTAATCACTATTCTTGACTCCCAAGACAAAGCTTAACCTTACTTGTCTTCCAAGAACCACCAAGACTTGAATTCCAAGAAACCAAAAAAACTTGAAATTGAAACTTCTTGCAAAACCTTGTCACCTTTGAAGCTTAAAACCGAAACTCCAAGAACCTTGTAACAAAAGAAATCGATTTCCTATAACCCTAGGATAATCGATCCACCTCTATGCAAGACAACTTCAAAAACCTTGTTGCCTAAGTAATCTTGACTCGCAAACCTAGAAACCTTGAACCTTGTAATCTACACAACGATAGCCAAACAATAACCGAAAACGATAAAGAACACAACCACACCAGAAACTTCGACAACCTATATCTTTATCATGGAAGCTCCGATATAAGATCCCTCCGGTGAGATCCTAGATCTGTATGTCTTCAACCTACGGTCCGAATTTCATAGAAATCCAACGGTTAATGAACCCGCAACGTCAATTCTCCCACGACTACGCAGTAACCGATGAACCAAACCCGGTTCACTCGTTTCTCTTGTTTTAGCTCTATCCACGTTGTGTGATTCGTTCTTCTCGAACCTGGCTCTGATACCAATTGTTGGGAGAAATCTAACAAACCGGTTTCTAGAGCGGAACCACGAATCAAGAACTACTCCAACAAGACCTCGGCAAAGGGTTATGATCTCTTAATGCCGAGTGGCACCAACACACACGAGATATTTTACACTCAAACGTTTATTAAACGTGAGCAAGAAAAGACGGTACAAATAAAACCTCACCCCCTCATCCCTATTTATAGAGAATGAAGGGGGAGAAACCTAATCTTTTGTGAAAAAGAATTCTACAATTGAGGAGGTTAGGAACTTTCCTAATACATGACTAACCTCAAGTTTGTGCTAAAATACAATTAACCCCCTAAACTTATATCCTAACTATTACACACTAATATTCTAATATAACAGAATTGGTTTGCAATCACAAACAAAAGCTAAAACCTCATTACGTATTATTAAGCATTTACATTATGCTAATCACAAAATTTTGTCCCTTATTCACCCTAGTTGCCAATTTTGACCGCAAAAAGAACAAAGTTAGTTAATTAACATGTTAGGATCAAATGTAACGCAACATGCAGGTTTTTATTCAGTTGACGTGAGTCTTAGCTTCAAGGACTTCGTCGCCTTTATCATTGACCCCTTGCGCCGTTGTTGCACCAGCGCCATTCTTTTTACCTTCCAAAAACTTCACTAGCCCTTCTAGTACAACTTCCACATTATCAGACTTCATAAGTTCCTCAGCCACCTCCGTTGGTGTAACCTTCTTGCATCGAATCAACTTTTCGATCTCCGTAAATCTCCAATGGTCGTTGTGAATGTTGAGGTAATTGGCCGCTAGTGTCTTGAATCCATTAAAAGTCAAGTATGACATGTGGATGTGCACATCCATACGTCCTGGTCTAAGCAACGCTGGGTCGAGTTTTTCTAGGTGGTTCGTTGTAAATATTATGATGCGTTCATCCCCACAACAAGACCATAATCCGTCTATGAAGTTTAAAAGCCCTGCTAAAGAAAACTGCAAAATAAACATAGAAAGAGTTTAATCATATGCACGAACTTGAGTAGGCACAAAAAAAAAAAAAAAAAAAAAAAAAAAAAAAAAAAAAAAAAAAAAAGGCTAAGTTTTTATACAAACCTTGGAACAACCATGGGATTTGGATTTGGATTTGGACTTGGATGCAGTAGTACCATTTTGATCTGGCATATTTGTGCTACAATCAATATCTTCAATCACGAGTATTGATCTATTTGATGTTTGTAACATCATCTCTTTCAAACCTGAATCACTCCGAACATTCATCAACGGTATATCATAAACATCAAATTTAAGGTAATTCGCCATGGCAGCAATCAAACTTGATTTCCCAGTCCCTGGTGGACCAAACAATAGATACCCTCTCTTCCACACCTTCCCTACTTTCTTATAAAAGTCCCTCCTCCTTACAAACAAATCCAAATCGTCAATAATTGCCTTCTTTTGATTAGGATCCATTGCCAGTGTGTCTAAAGTAGATGGATGGTGAAGATTTACCACCTGATCCTTGAAACCCCGGGATCCCAGGCTAAAAAGTTTCACAACTTTCTTTTGGTTTTCGAGATGTTTAACCTTTTCAATTATTGATGGCAAGTATCTAGTTAACACAATATCTTTGTGAATTTAGCCAAATTTCAAAATAATGCTTTTTCTTTCAGATAATTCGCCGCCCCCTTGTTTTGGCTGCTCAGTGAGGTACTTCCATGTAACCGAAATCCCTTCAAATGAATCTACCATATCTTGCGACTCTGCAAACTTGATATTGAAGTGACTTTCATTCGCATTTTTAGTAATCCTGTTGGTAAATTATATATGTGATCAGATCAATATCAAAGTATATAACTAATTATTAACAATGTTTACGTACAAGCTAGGGTTTTTCTACCTAGTAACATAGTGACACATATATGTTTAGATGTGTTAGATGAGCATACTTATTATTTTGTTCTATATATAAAAAAAAGAAGAAGGTTAAACTAGCTTACTAATTTAACATCACAAACTAAGGGAATTAATAATATGGATAAGCTAACATGTAAATATGATGACTATTTGAGTTCATTCAACGCTTTTAAACATGTGTGATCGATTTATTTACAATCACAACACTGGACATAGGTTCAAAGTAGGGCCTTTGTATGTTTTAAATTACGAAAATAAAGCAATGACACACCTGAGTTTCTTGGAATTTGGGCTAATTATAGTGCAAAGGTATGCTTCAACTGTATTGAACATGTCGTTCGAGAAGCAATAACCAACTTTTTCCTCGAAGACAAGAGTCAGCGTATGTGAGGATTTAGGTTGCCAATAGTACTTGAGAGCGTGAATTATCTAACTTCGAACTGGTTGAACATTGTATGTAAGAGTATGATTGTTGTTATTATTGAGGCGTAAGCCGAAAACAGTGATGATAACGCTGGTATCTCGGGTAAAATCGTGTTTATGTATCTTTTCTCCATAGAAGACCTTAGAGGTATCTTTGGAATAGCTTGTTTTCCCATGAACGAATTCTTTTTGAGAGTTCGATTAGCCATAACTTGTTTCTGGTTTCTTTGACATCAAGGGAATAATGGGTATATATATATTGTTGATGTAAACGTGACCTTCAAGAAAATTATTTCCTATTTTAGTTACCATCGTACAATATAATTGTTTCCTTCATCTTTTATATAATAAAAGAATTACATCATTTCGGAGTCTTTTTATAAATCCATTCTTATTGAAAAAAAATTAGACCAATAGCAGAGCTCGATTTTGCCACGTAGGCGAAATCGAGCAATGTGATTGGTCAATAAATAGTCAAAATTAAATTGATTTTGGTCAAACTTAATAAATTTGGTGGAGAAATTTGGTTATGAAAAAGAATGCATAAAAATGTAAGTGTCAAATTTATGAAAACAAAAACTTAAAAAAAAAGATAAAGTAATTAATAAAACTTTAGTGATTGAATTTTTAATAATTTATATAGAGTAAAGTGTAAAATTATAAGTTTTCATGTTTTTTAATAACTTTATAAAAAACACAAATAAGCCCTTACACTTTATACCCCCTATACTTTATAATATTAACTTTGTTTAAAATTACATGAGTATTAGTATTAGTTTTTAGATTTTCATCCATTAAAATTACAAAATTTGGTAAATATGCGAATTAGTTTTAATATACGTTAAATATTTTTTTTAAATAATGTTAGTTTTAAACTTTCATCAATTAGAATATTTTTTTAAATAAGGACTAATGTTACTACTAATTAAAAGTTTAATTTATGCGTACACGGGTTTGAAATACGGCTAAATTATTAGTAACGGGAATATAAATATCAAATGGTAAGCACGATACTGTGATATGAAAATAAATATACGTGATTCTACTTATAACAACGGCTCATAAAATTGTTATTTAAAATTTGTATATGGATATCCATAAAAACATTTTAAAAACTTTACGGAGCATATTTTAACTTCATCAACGCTCATTATGTGCTATTAAATTCACACATATTGTACAACATGATATCAATAGTTAAAGTTAAACAACAAAATCAACCTCAACATGTATGTCAGTTAAAAACGTTATACAAAGCTAATTATTAAAAAAAAAAAAAAAAAATCATGGGTTAGATAGTCATTGTTTAATATAGAAGTTGTTTTCCTTAAATTATATAAAAAAAAATGCACACTCACAATCCTTATTTGATAACAATCACCTACTAAAAAAACGTAGGTGATAACCTAACTTTATTCATTGAAGTGATGTTAAAAAAAAAATAAAAAAAAAATAGTTGGTCGTTGTAAACGAATTAAAAGTATGTACATGACAATTATTCAGCAAGAATATATAGTTTTAATCATGTTATTACGTTACTATACCACGATAATGTTATTGAGTTGGTAATCACGGATGTGAGATACAATCATTATTCTATACTTATGATTTATGTGTAAACCTCTTTTTGCTTCTGAGTAGAATCTGAAAGAGACCTCAACAGAACTTTGGCTTATGCCTTATCTAGCTGATAGTATTTAGTAACCTTTTTTATGGTTTAACTTTTTTGTTATACACACCAACTTTTACTAACTTGTTTTTATGTTTTATTGAAAACTTCTACACTTAATATTTGTATTTTTACTATAAACACATTAAGCTATAATAGAATTAGTTGTGAGTTCAGGGGTTTTTCACTAAGCTTCTAAAAAAAGCTTATAGCTTTATCATACACTTATTGTGTTATGGTAATTAAATAAGCCAATAAGCACCGTTAATAAGCATAACCAAACACCCCTTTAGTTCTAATATGAAGTTTTCTTATTTGATGTTATGACTAACTTTGTTGTTATCCTCACAATAATGCAACATGTTAGTGGTTTTTGCAGTTTTATTATCTTATCGCACACACTAAAGTGTAATGCAATTTGTTGTGTGCGTTTTTTAAAGGAGGATTAAGTATCAACACATGATTGTCGTGGAAGGATTTTCTACGCCTGCTCAAGGTATGAATGTATAATTTAGTTGAGTTGCTGATTTAGATAATACATGAATGTATTTTAATGTACCAAAGATGTGTTTTAGTGCCTATATGGGGAATTTTATGATAGGAATTCTTTTCGGAGTGTAATTTGTCTTTAAATGAGTTAATGAAACTTAGCAGGTGTTTGCTGTCATTGATAACACTATGGGTGTCAACCAACGGTCTAAAATATGAGTGTCTTTTACCTTGATGATTTAGGCAATTGTGAAGAAAGTTGCATTAAAATGAAAGGTCGGTAAGTATTCAAACACTCCTAAAAGACTTGCGAATATACTCTTTGTTATTTTTTTCATGCATTTATAGTTTACTTATACAAGTAATAATAATTTCCTTATATAGTTCGGGATTAGAGAAAAATTATTCTTATACGTTATACATAAACGTAAGATTAAATTTGATTTCTACCCATTACATCTTTTTTCGTTTCTCTTTATGTAATAAAGAATCTATAGTGTAAGTATCTATGTTAATTTGGTAATCTTATGATCAAACATGAGAAGTAAATAACACAAACTTATGAAAATACAATTTCCCAAACAAAAAGGCACATTAGTAAAAATGATATGATGGTTATTCATAATTAAGGAAATGAATCAATCTTCAAAGCTATCTGAATATGCTACATATTTTAACGAAAATATAAGTAAAAGAAATACCACAATTACAAAACACATCATACATTGATAGCACGGGTTTGCAAAACTAAAAGCATATATCACTAACATCTCATGCAAGTCAAGTATCATCATGTGATTTTGCTTGAATAATAAAATATAATTTTTAATCCAAAAGCATTCTCCTAAAATAATAGGTAGGTTATAACATATACATATGATTTTTTATTTTTAGTCCACCAAGTAAAACCATTTGAAACATATTAAGTGGTTCATTTCTTAATCGATAATAATACATAACTAAAACGAAATTTTAAAAACCATGTGCGTGCACAGGTATTATAACTAGTAATAATATAATAATAACTAGTTATAATACCATGGGGTTTTGACTTCAATTTTTTATCATGAAGTTAATACTAAATATATTGTCTTAAAATGTATTAAATTTTACATTTATTCATTTAGTATAAGTAGCGTTGTCAAAAAATACACTAACCCAAAACCCGACCCTACTTGAACCCATATAAGCTTATTTGTGTCGGGTTATACAGATTGAAAAACATTTTTCGGGTTAACCCGATTAACCCGAACTCGTATTCGGATCAGAGATTCAACCTTATTTGGGTTAACCCGCATAAGGGTTTATTTTATTTATTTATTTATTTATTTTTCATAGTTCCTTTGTTGTTTATAAAAATTAACCCACTTATTTGTATCTTTATGTTACAATTTGGCTTATTGGGGTAAGCCGTATGCAAATAACCCACCTCTTATTAGGGTCGTATATGGGTAAGATTTTTCTTCCTCAAACACAATTAACCCGACTCAAATAAGGCTTTTTCGGGTCGGGTTTACCCGATTAATAGCCTTTTTATTTTGCAATAACAATGGCTATTAAAAACGTAACATTTATGGGTATGTTTATCCGACTCTAATTTGCATCACCACTAAATAACGAAGCTTGAGTCTAGTATTAATTTTAAAAAAATGCTGACGTAACAATATTTAAGGCTATGTTTAAAAAAATATGACATGCATAAATTGGTTGTACTTATAAAATAAACTCTCAATCTTAAATTCAATTCCTCACAACTAACAAAATGTAATCCTCATTGTATTTTTAAAATATTAAATGTAGCCTTTAAAGCTACAAATAGTAAAATCCTTAATTTTATCGTAGTTTGAAAAGAATAAAAAAATGTGGACAAAATTTCCCCATTCGTCCCTCAACTCTGCAAGTTTCGCGCGTTTGGTCCCAAAAAATAAATTTTTGGCGTTTCCGTCCCTGAACTCTGCAAACTACAACGCGTTTGGTCCCTGGCACCTCATTTTGGCTAACCATGGTCAATTTGAAATCTTTCAATTATTTCATGCTTCTTTATTATATATGAAATCTGCATTTTCGATTATCAAATTGTTAACTATAGTCTTTGTTTATATGTTTTTTGATAATCCCAAAATTAGGGGGTGTTTGGGATTACTTATTGAAAACTGTTACTGGGTTTTTATAAAATTAGTTTTTAGGGTGTTTGGGATTGGGTGAAATAAGCGGTTTTGAATAATGTCACAGATTAATTAGCTTATGTTGATGTTAGTTTAGTATCTGCTTGTTCGTGTTTGTTGCTAAGTAATCGAGTTTTCTTGTGATTTTGGAGATAATTTTTTTGGCACGCAAAATGGATCACTGGCAAATTTGACATTGAACTAAATACTTATTGATGAATGTAAGGATGAAACCTTGACGGATAACAAATGCCTAGTTTTGTTAGAAATTTGTGGATTTATATCCATGGTGTCATATAAGGTATTACCACCTGGGCTTGCCTCATCATTTGTTTGAGTTGTTGCGTGTCCTTGTGTTAAGGGGATCGTGTTATAAATTGACAATTGTGTGGCAGTAATTAATAATATACTCCCTTTAGAGATCCCGACTTCTTTAGCGTATGTATATACGTATGTTTTGTCTATCAATATCTTCGGTCTAAACTACATTTGCAATGGATTTTTACAATTTTGCTCATTTGAAATTTCACCGTCATATTCCACATTTAAATGTTACTGCTAGCTACCATATCTACGCAAAATATGTTCAAACTGTTATAAGCTTTTCTCCGGGTTTTGTCCGTACAATAGCTGTCTACTTTCTCAAATGTACCGATATGGTACGTGTACTATTTTTAGTACCTGTATAGGAGGTCTACTTTCAGTTTCGTGCTAATATGGTACGTGGGTAACCTTTTGACCTGCTAATATGGTACGTGGGACTTTAATTTTTCGATTATTTTTAGAAAAAAAAAAGGTAAAAAGAAAATTCTTTTTCTTTTAAAAAAAAAAGATTCAAAAAAAATATATTTTTTTTTTTTTTTTTTTTTGTGGAAAACTTTTTTTCCGAAAATAATTTTATAAAAATTATAAAATAAAATTTGTCGAAAAACTTTTTATCCAAAAAAAATCTTTGGAAAATTTTTTTTAGAAAAAAAAAATCCAAAAAAAACAAAACAAGATTTCGAAAAAAATTATAAAATAAAATTTGTGGAAAAACTTTTTTCCAAAAAAATAATTCAAACTTTTTTTTAGAAAAAAAAAATCCAAATAAAAAATTTCTAAAAAAATTAGAAAAAAAAATTGTCGAAAAACTTTTTTCCGAAAAAAATTTATTCAAAAATTTTTTTAGAGATGAAATAAGAAAAATCTTTTTCTATAAAATTATTTTCGGAAAAAAAGTTTTTCCACAAAAAAAAATTTTTAGATTTTTTTTTAGAATTTTCGTTTTACATTTTTTTTTCTAAAAAAAATCGAATTGTTTTTTTTCGGATAAAACGAGAAAAAAAAAAAAAAAAAAAAAAAAAAAAAAAAAAAAACTTATAAGAACAGAAGATAACGAATGGGGACCTATTTTCCAAAAGAAACAAATCACAATGGACCATTTTTGAAAAAATCGCAAAGGACCAATTTTGCAAAAGAAACAAATCACAAGGAGCCATTTTTGAAAAAAAATCAGAAAGGACCTATTTTGCAAAAGAAACAAATTACAAAGGACCATTTTTGAAAAAATCGCAAAGGACCTATTGTGCAAAAGAAACAAATCACTAGGGACCATTTTTGTCCAAAAAATCAATAAAATAAAACTTGTACCTGTTTTACAGGTTGCCAACCGGTAGCCGGTCAAAAAGTGGCCATATTAGCACGAAACTGAAAGTAGACCTCCTATACTGTGGCAGTGGCGCAGCTTCATAGGGGGGGGGGGGGGGGGGGGGGGGGGGCGGCCGACCCCCCGAAATTTTTTTTGCGATGTAGGGGTATATAGTTTTCGTGTAGAAAAATTTCGGTATTTTCGGTTTCGCCCCCCCAATTTAATTCGGTTTCGACCCCCCATAGTGTTAGGAAAAAAAAATTTTAGATCCCGACCCCCCACTCGAAAAATCCAAGCTTCGCCACTGCCTATACGGGTATTAAAAATAGTACACGTACCATATCGGTACATTTGAGAAGGTAGACAGCTATTGTACGGACAAAACCCGCTTTTCTCCTCTAAGTTTTATAGTTATGGCTCTACCATTTCTGACCAAATAAGCATTAACATTTAACTTCTAAATACTGTATCGTTCAACAGAGATATCCTTCTATAATTGGAAATAAGTACAAATTATTCTGCTATAGATGTATAATTTGCAATGGCGGAGCTAGAAAAAATTCTTTGGGAGGGCCGAAACAATTTTTTTTTTTTTTTTTTTTTTTTCGGAAGAACATTAGATGGGAGGGCCGAGATAGAAAAAATAAAATTTTAACACATGAAATCGCGAAAAATAACACTATCGGGCTTAGGCCTAGGGGGGCCGGGACCCTTCCCAGTCCCTTAATAGCCCCGCCCATGATAATTTGGTAAAGGATGTTCATGAATAATAAATACCGACTCTTAATTATTTAATGTTATAATGGTGTTTATTTAGTATCAACTGTTTTGTATTTGTTGATTCTTTATTATGATAGTATCGTAGTTTAATCATGAAATTATAGTCAGTACTACAGAGTGTAAATGTAAATTAGAATATATCTAAACTACACATGCTTCTATTAACAGTGGCTTAATTGCTCAAAGCTGGTTGTTTATGTATTTAATTTCATCTCATGATCTCTTTTTGCTGTCATACTGTCATCTCAACATGTTTATCTTGCATTGCAGCCAAGCGAGCAATTATAGCATGACAATACTTTTAGTAGACTTGGAACGGTGTTTGACCAGTTCTTTGATTCAGTTTGACGTGTTTGCTCATGGGCAACGCTGACGAGACAAAGACTTGTAAACCTGAAAAACCATCTTCACCTCCACCTGTAAGCTTATAATGATTACTATTTTTTGTGAGTTAATTAATCTTGCGTGACTTGTCTCCTTTTTATAGTCTCTCATGTCGTCCTCTACACGTCCACATAATTAGTTACTATCGTCACCTATTTATATTAATAGATCTTATTACCAACTGTGGCAGGATCATCAACAAGCGACTGTTCATGCTTTTTCCGATTGGGCAGCCATGCAGGTTTGTTATTTTTACAAGGCAGATCCAGAATGACCATCTACAATAGTGTTTGGTTCCTGAAAATTGATTGATTGAACATACTCTAATGTTATTTGATCCCCATTACAGGCATATTATGGCTCTAGAATGGCTGTGCCACCATACTTCAACTCTGCTGTTGCACCTGGTCATGCTCCTCCACCTTACATGTGGGGACCACCGCAGGTATTGTCGCTTGCAAACACTTCCGATGCTCATATGAATATGTTGATTATATATGATGGTCATCAGCATGTTAACCTTTCTCCACACCTACATTTCAGCATATGATGCCACCGTATGCTGCAATGTATCCACATGGAGGTGTTTATCCACATCCTGGAGTTCCTCTTGTGAGTCTTCATGGCCTTCATGGTTTGTACTGCTGTCATTCGTGTTACTCAGTTAGTACTGCTCCATATCATGTATTGTAATATAAATGAGATGATAGGGATTTCGGTCACCCTGATTGACTGGAATTCATGGCCAGGTCAGTATATTCAAAAGTATGGTTTGTTTTAAATTTATATTGGTAACACTTAGTTTGCTAATACATACATTGTGCAATTTCCTTCAGTTACTAGAACTCTGACAGTCAAGAGGTTTCTATGAATTTCAATCGAATTGGAAGCAAGAAGCAAGGGGAATTCAAGTTCGCCACAACAGAGATAACCCCAGTTTGCACCACGAAAAGAGGAGATGCGGTGACCCCAATTCCGTGGCCCCACTAGATCTCGAGGCGGTTAATTATTTTCTGCAATAGTGGTGCGTAGTACCCTTTTTAACCCTGTTAAATACTATGGTTTCTGTGTATTGGTTGCATATTCTTTTCAGTTCTTTCTATTAAGGGATGGAAATTGATGTGTTGTTACACATTAGTGCTAAATTAATTCTAGAACCAACTTGTTTACCTAGAGTGAAAATTATCCCTTTTTGCCGAAAATGTCTTGATTTTCTGTGAAATATGTGCTACTGCTATTTATGATGTACATCAACGGTGGTAATATAATGTCGTGTGTTTATGCATCTGTTCTTGTGCTTATACATTTGTTTGTCATTTTTCTCAGGATGTCAAAGAAACTTTCAAATCTCAACTGAAACAGCATGCATCAACCTTTTTTGATGAAACCGAGAACAACAGAAATACCTTGTCCTGTTATGGGGTTTTTGTGAAGAAACCTGATGATCGGAGGGACCCACAAACATTCATAATTGCATTAGAAAAGGTTGAAGTGTGGATGTTCTCGCGAATCATTGAGTCTGTGTGGTGGCAGGTTGAGCCCTGGAAATATTTATCTTCAGTATATGATGTTTCTCTATATATAATGCCTACAACCTCCTAAATTGCTGTATAAAAAATTGATTATTATTATAATTACTTTAATCTGTTTACAACATTATTGGTTAAAAATGGACAAAAAATTGTCATATTTCTACATCTACACTTTTTTGACTGATTCTGGTTTTGCTCACTGTAGACTCTTACTCCACATATGCAATCAACAGCCACTAATGCTAGTGGTAAAACGGTTGGTCAAAGTCAAACTTCAAAAAAAACATCTGGAAGTAAAAATGGGTTGGGAAATCAACAAGACGCAATGGGGTTCAACAGTTCCACTCGAATATACCTTGCAGCTGGTGAACTATTTGGTGGTGAGCGCTTCATGAAGCCATTCAGGTCCATGTTTCAACTGCTTGAAAATCACAGCACTGTGGATTCATCAAACGAGTTAAAAGATAACACCCAGGGTTTACTTGGTTCGGCTGTTGATTACATGGTTTGTCTTCTATCAGACATTTTTATGTCGGCATATGACGGACCAAGCACTTCGACCCGACAGGAACGCTCTTGCTCCCATCTTCATCGAGAGGGAAAAGGGACATACTTGTTAGTATTGTTGTCTTATATGTTAGTACTGCTCACTGCCCGTTGTATTAAGTTTGTAATGGTGCGTTTCATGGTTTGTACTGCTCGAGTTGTATGAAGCAACATATAAGAAGGAAAAACCCAAACTTTTAATAGTTGTAGGTTGTCAATGCAGTGAGAAATTTGCAGATCTTTGTGCCGAATTAACAATTTTGCTTATGTATTAAACTTCTTACTGCAATGTATTACTGGCATATGTTTATTGCTACTCGCATTTCATTGCGTCACTTTCAAAATGTTACTGCCATTTTATGTTTGCATTATCAGCTACTACCATATTCATGGCTTATACAAATAGGATGCATACTTCTGTAAACAAAACACCCCGCCAGAAGGGAGTTGAACCAGGTCATGGCAGAAGGGATCAGCCGTATGCATGAAAATAATGGCCTCGTCGCTCAACAACACAAGGTAATTCAACTAGGTATTTGTTACCCACTCTAGACCAGGTCATGGCAGAAGGTATTTGGTAAATCCAGAATTGCTCTCTAAGTAAACTTAGCTGAAAAAGCATAATCAGCTATTATCGATAACTCGATTCCACATTGTAAGCTCAAATACGAAAGAGAAAGATAAATTAGCTATCGCAGTCAATGTTGGGATCTGTTTAACCCGAGTATAGAGCTTAAAACACCAAAAATAACCACCATAATTTTTTCTTTATTATTTTTACATTATCGTAAACAAAAGGACATGCACATGCATACCCAACCTAAGGCTCATTGATTGCCTCTTCATCCAGAAAGTAAACAAAGAAATCGAGAACAACTTTAAGTGGTAACAGAACTTTTATTTCGAAGGAAATGCAGGAATACAAATTCTGATCCAAACATCTTTGTTGCTATAAAACAAAATTGAAGTACAAAAAACTCAGAAAACCCGTTATATATAACCACTGCCTATTCGCTATCTTTCCATACTTCTCGAAGGAGTTGATATCTCACAATACTCCTTCCACCCTTTGGGAACCATTGAAGTCCATCAGAACTTGAGGAAACCCGAGAACTGTCTGCAAGGATTGAGGTCAAGGGTGAATCAAGCTCGTCTAGCTCATCATCGCTAGTGTAGGATTTCTTCAGCACTGATGATGAACTTCTCCTTAAAGATTGGGCTCCGACGATTATGGCTGAGAATGAACTTGATGGAGGTGGTTTGTACGCTGACGGAGGTGCAGTGCATGGAAAGTTTATAAGAGACCCTTCATAAACTTCTATGTCATCATCCTGCATCTGTAAGTGCATACACGTTACGAGAAAATGGTTTACAGAAGAAGTCAAAAAATAGACTTTGCCTAACTGCATACAAGCCTCTCTCACTCACTTCTTTTATATCTTACCAACTATTTATCATGATTCACTATTTACATTATGTTGAATTCAAGTGCGAGTGCTAAAAATGGCGAAGAGCATATACGAACCTCTGCATCAAGGGCCTCGATAAGCGAATTGGGAATGGGATTCGGGGAAAATTCATCTGGCACGAAACTGCAAACAACCCTCCTAATCAATGGAGTAGAAAGTGTTGAAGGAAGGAAGGAAAAAAAAAAAACATTGGATCAAATGAAGAATATGAACATATATAAGATGAATAAAAGCATAAAAAAGATGTGGATTAGTTACCTCTTTCCTTGTGGACTTGTCCGCAAGCATTTCAAAAGGAACCATCATGAGGACACTCAAAGCATGTAGTAATCGGAAAGCCTTAAAAGACGTATCGTCGTTAACATCATCAGTATCTTCGTTAGTGTCATTGTCCTCAATACCAAATAGATCAGTAAGCCATCTAGACCATGTCCCAATCTGATAAGATAGATATAGAACTTATAGTTAAGTTTCAACAAGTTCGTAAAGAGTTAATGTTTGACTTTAGAAGTCAAAAGGCCTAAAAACATCCAATTTGACACAGCTATCTGTTTTTAAACTATATAAACAGAATTAAGAGTTTGTACAAGCTCCGAGTAGGAGATAATCCATGCCACTTTAGTAACAAAACCCTTATGAAATTTGCATTTATATAGTAGTCTGTTGACTTCAAAAGTCAGCATGTACATTTCTTTCTGAAATAGAAATATTCTGATACGAATAGCTAAAAAGCAGAAGATAAGTGAATTGGTCGATTTGGGTTATGTTTTATCACTTGGTCAAAAGGGTAAACTATAAAATAGCTAAAAGTAGCATGTCAATGGGTGTAATTCTAATGCCAAAAAAAGGTTCTAAAATATTTCATACAAATATTAGATTAGCAATGCAATAGCGTAAATCATACTTGTCACGCTAATTGCTTATTGAAAGGTAGATTTTTTGGACAAAATGTTTTGGCTCAACCCAATGCGACCTATTTTTACCCATTATGAAACCCGTATGACCCGCTTACTTTTCCACCAAAAGATTCAAGAATGGTATGGTTTATTACTCACAGTGTTTTTCAATTGAGCACCGGCTCCAAAGCTACATTTTCCAGCAGGAATAGGAAGCACCCGCGGGTCAGCAATGGGATCCGATAATGGATCTGTTGGCATATCTTCAGCTGATTCCCGAAGAATAGCATTAAACATTGCAACATCTAGTCGACCCACCAACTGCTCCATCACCTATAACCAAATAAAAAAGAAGAATATATACTTATTAAATTTAATGCTCTTTTTCATTGTGGAGAAATAAAGTATGCAAATTATGGGAATATACCATCCAAACAAAATCATACCAATCTTGGCAGCACGGGTAAACAGTATTTATCCTACATTATAGTATTACTTGATACCCACAGGCCACAACCAATGTCTAGCCGCTTGGGTTTGTAAATTATAATTGCAAAGTGTTCTTCACTATTTCATGTTTATACAACTTCTGCTATACACCTTTGTTTCTAAGAATTATAATTTGATATCTGGATATTTTGTTTCTAGGAATTTAGTATGTATCGCCACGTTAAATTCACGGGTAACTAATCTAGTCTACTAATATGTTCCGTTTATTGAACAACCACCAAACATTTATTCATGGTATGCTTCTATGTACAGTTAAAACTGGTAATAGAGTCGTATTAAAATGCAACAAGCTTAAAAGCATTATTGACAAACGATACCTAAATTAAAGGACCAATCTCATTAAGTATTACTAGTAACAAAGATTAAGAAATTACCCAAATTCTTCAGTCATCACCAACGGGAAACAAAGTCAACGCCTTTTTCTCTTTACCATTCTCCAAATCATCCACATAACTCCCTATGAACACCCTGACTCATTTCCCTACTCATAATCCCGGACCCAAAATGCCTATTAAAATACCCACCGGAAAAAGTTTTTAGACGGCGTTGAAGGGGTGTTGCTCCGATGAGAATTCGGCGGAGCTGCGGTGGTGCGGCTGCGGAGGAAATGAGTGCACGATTTGGGTTTGATTTTCTTTTAAGAATGAATGGCTGTGTGTTTGTTTTAATTGGGTTTGTTTGTTAAATGTCTTGGTAAATTAAGAGAAAAGAAAGGGTATTTTAGTAATTTCACAAGAAACTTAACCAGCAAACTTACCGTGGTTAGCGAAATCGGGGTGAAAAGGACCAAACGCGCAAATTTTGCAAAGTTCAGGGATGAAAATGCCAAAAAAAATTTAGGGACCAAATGCGCGAAAAATGTAAAGTTTAAGAACGAACTGTGAAATATTGTCAAACCATAATCTTTCTTGATCACATAAAAACATACATGCATATTTATAAAGACCCACAAATAAATTTCAGCACAACACTCAATAAACATACCAATAATTCAATAAAGTTACAAACTTTATGTTTTAAAATATAAAAAATATAAAGCCCAGAATCCAAGAGAGCAAAAACAGGATAAATGGTAGCCTAAAATAGTACTAACACATATAGATCTCCTATTTTCATACTTTAATAAAAAAAAAAATCTTGAAAAAAAAAAATCAAAATTCAAGAAAATTATAAAAGCAAAAAATTTCAACTTAAGCAAATAAATAACCAACATCTTATGTCCGTTTAGTACTAAAAAAAAAGTGACATAAACATAAAACATAGTTGTCATGTGATACCTTAGAAGTGTTTGTAGTTAAACTGAATTTAAGGATGTCTGAAATAAATGTTGGAAATAAGTGGTTTTTGTGTTGTGTAGGTTGCTTTTTGATGTTTAACAAGTTGAATTTGTCTACTTGTTATTTTAAAAGGAAATAAAGTAATGGAAAAGTATTGTTACCAACAAGTTTTTTTATGACAAACATATTTTGCCATGTTTTCAACCTAAAGTTTGTAGGGAAATAGAAATGAAACATGTTGAAATGAGATTTTTGGATTATTATATTTGTGGTTTTTGGCTTTGTGTCAAAGCAATGTTTAAAGTTGGCTCAATTGCATTTTTTTTTATACTTTTTATTTCTTTTCGGGTTGTTTTAGCTTGATAATCTATTACATGTAGATAGAGTTTTGATAAGGTTATCGTATTATGTTCACTTGAGATTATTATTGCAAATATTAAAGAAAAGAAAATTATTGTTACATTTTTTCTCACTTTTTTACAATCAATACTCATATATATCTTTTAGTTTATAGTATAATAGTATAATATAATTTTTATCAGTTTTTGTTCCGTATTATTTACTATTAGTTTAATGTTTTTAACTTATTAAACTTTATATATCATATTTCATACTTTTGGTATATAGCTTTTTTATATAAACAAAATTAAAATAAAAAATAAAAAAAATGGGGGATATTATTAGTGTTTTAAAGGGTACGAATAACTCATCCCTTGGTATCGTAGAATATGTGTTTTACTTTTGATGTTATTGGATCTTATCACAATGAAAAATGTTTTGAGCACAATAACTTTAATTCATATATAAGAGAGGTGGGTGCTTATAAATTTTATTGGTTTTGCTACATCATGTATTTTATAACACTTTGATGACATAAACAACTTTCCCAATAAAATTATTATAATACATCGTCAGAAATACCCTACTCACTAAAAAAAAAAAAAAAAAAAAAAAAAAAAAAAACGTTGTTGCCTTAGCTATTGGACGTATAACATAGCTATAGCATGGCACTAGAGGTGCAGTTGAGCGGTGTCATGAGTATCAAACACATCACCCATCATTCTAATAGAGATTGTTTTATGAACATTTATAAATTCAAATCACGTAGTACACATTTTCTTCATCAATTTGAGGATTATTATATCTGTGGTTTTTAACTTTGTGTCAAAGCAATGTTTAAAGTTGGTTCAATTTGCAATTGTTTTTTCTTTTCAACTTTTGGCATTTTAATTTACTAGCATACAAAATAACTAAAAACATGTTTTGCCATAACTTCAAAACTATTGCTAAGAAACTAAGTACGAGGTTCTTGTGATTGTTTGTTATAGTTGAAAATCTTGTTTTTACACTACCCCGTACTATTATAGAGTTGTTTTATCAAGATGGACGATGTGTTTCATTTCGCACATAACAATGTTTCAAAGATTGTTATTTATTATAGTGTTAATTCTTGTATAAAATCACATGTTTTCCTTTTCTCTAAAATTTATATATACGTGAAATTTGTATTGAAAACTTAGTAGCATTCTACCATATCTCTGATAAGTCGTGTCAAGTGAGCTTTGCGTTGAATACTATGGACAAATCTCGACATTTGTTCATATAAATTGAGCTACAAATAAAATTTAGGCATTCGAATTGTGTCGACAATTCTTAGACAATAATTCACTCAAAGTTATATTCAAATTTAGGCCTTGAAATGATATTGACAAAACAAAACTTGCCAACTTGGCCTAGAAAATGCATGCGATATATTTGATAACAAAAAAAGTTAAATGCCTTTTTTTGTTTTTTTTTCCTCAGATGAATAGATGATACACCACGTCATTGTTTTTACATATAGGTCCACAATTTTTACTCTTTTGTTGTTTTTCGATGTTCTCTCTCCAACAACTTGTCTATGACTTTGCAACATGGTCCAAATTATTAAATGCTCATAGACATATAAATTGTTAGAAGATACAAGTCTTATCAAAAGTAGGCACAATGTACAAACTACAAAACGTACGTCTGGTCCAACTAAACTGGTCATTTACACTGATTCGTAATCATAATCATGTTTTCATGATCGTTGGGAAGATGGTGATGAATATGGTTACTTTTTAATCTTAATGCAAACTAACAATCTCACAACACCTAAAGATATCTCAAATAAATGTCATATACAAGTTTTGAACCCGCAGTCAATTGATTAAAAAGCATCTCACATATATAGCTAGACTTCAAGACATTTGATTATATAGATACTACAGTACTAGTTTTAAGACTAATGCTAATAGCAACCCCATTTTCACAAAACAACCCTATCACGTCAGCGACACCTCAGCTTTTTCTCTCCACAACTCCACCTCAACCACAATTAGCTAGTGGTGACCACAAAAACAATTCCATTTTTTTTATTTTATTTTAATTAAGAAATAAAACAAACTTTATTTTGTAAGAATATATAAAAATTAAAAAAGAAAACAACAATATTTCCGTAACATATTCCAAATCAAAATCTAGCAGCCCAATTTTTTTAGAAGCACAAATGTCACCAGCCCAAATTTTTAAACAAACCCTATCATAAAATATTTACTTATCTATTGTCTTCTTCTTCCACTCCAGCCACACCTGCAAAACACAAAAAACGGTACTACTTTTTTTTTTTTTTTTTTTTTATCTTTTTTTTCTTCTTAAAACCAAGCCAAACGATCAAAAAAACGGGGTTGCATGTTTAATTCTTTCGGTTGCTCAAGCAACCAAAACATTTGTTTAGTTGCCAAACGATGCGTTGCTTTTGTTCCAGCTAGTGGGGGCGGCGCGTCGGTTTGCTCGGTTATGGTTGGGGTGCAACGCCCATTAGCATTAGTCTAATGTCATGGACAAAAATCAATGTGGGTCCCGGAGGTTCACAAGACACACATGAATTTTTGCGACGTTGTGTCAATTTTTTTTTATAAAAGACTCGTTTTTTCTTAAATGCATCACCCGGTTATAAAAATTTGTGTTCATAGTCTTGTTTGGTATTTCATAAATGCATTATACAACTAGCAATATACTTAAATATATCATTGTTCGTTGTACCTTATAAATTTTATTGACAAATCTCTACTCATTTAATGTGAGCTACAAATCTTAGGCCATAGAATTGTGTTGACAAGTCTTAGACAATAATTCACTTAAACTGATATACTCAAATTTAGGCATCGAAATTGTGTTTTACAAAACAAAGCTCGACACTCTAAAGTTTAGTGCGTTTTTTGCAGACATTGTACCACGTGATTGTTTTTACATGTGGGCCCCACAAGTTTTGTAAATGTGCTACTTGTACCCTTTTGATATCTATAGATACTATAGAAAAAGTTACTATGATTTTCCAGAAAAAGCATCCACCGCGTTCAAAAGGGAAACATAAATATCCAAATACCAAGTAATCAAATAAAATCTAGGCAATATTCAACTCATTAAAGTCTAAAGATGATAGCTAGTTAACTTCAGGGTTGAGGACAGCTCCAACAAACAAAACAGCTTTGGAAGTGTCTTCTCTTATCATGAACATGAACGGATGATCTGCCACAAAGCTTTCTGGTGGAGGACCCCCACCACCGGCCAGACGGATCCTAGTAAAGCCAGCAGCTTCCGTTCCTCTCTCATCAACTTCAATAACAGATTCCTGAAGTACTTTCGACACGTAAAGCATATTGTCATAGAGACCTCTCATGTTTACTATCCCGCTAAGCTCCTTATTTGTTTTTTCAAAAGGCAATGTGAATCCCATTTGTTTCATAACATCTTCAGGTTCAAAAGTGCAAGATATCTTGAACTTGGGTATCCATAGATTATTAAGTCTCTCCTCTTTAAGGTCAAAATCCCCATGAAATAAAGCATCATCGGAGTGAAAAAGTTTCAGCAGATTCTTCAATCCATCTTTTTCATGTGGGAGAAAGATATACATTGAGAATTCTCTCGAATGGTGTTTACATCTATATGGAAATTTGATCATCTTGTAGTCCTTGAAGGAACCATAGTCGAAGTTTTCATAAGTTGTCATGAAGGGAACCGAAACCTTCTCCCCATTGATGAGATAAAAGTCTTTATTCTCTGTGTAGTCCACATAAAAAGGGTAAGACCATGCTCCTTTAAAATACAAGGCATTCACAAATACTATTAAATCATCTTCGCTAAAATCACTTGTTTCAACAATTGTGGGGATCAAACCCTTAGTTTCCTTGTGAACCCAAGAATTTATTTCTTCAACTGCTTCATTAAGCTTCACCTATAAACAAGTATTGATTATAAGACTAAATTTATTAACTATATAAATTCAAAACAGAAAGCTAAACACTTGATATAAGTTTACCTTGTTTTTAAAGTCCACGTATTTGGCTTCGGTCTTGTAAACCTTTGCAAGAACATATTGATAACTAGTTCCAACAGGTTCCAACCTTTTATTTACCAAAACACCATTCACTAAACTGAAATTAAGACCTGGGTTCTTAAAAATCTTTGTTGGTGACTCAGAAAGAAGTTGAATTATGCTTTCATGTCCAAGAAGTTCTAAAAGCTGTTTCAAAGTTTGGCCTTCAGCACCAGCAGCAAGCATTCCCAAAACAATTTCAAGTGACAAAGGCGAACAAACAAAATTTCCATTCTTGAAACCATTGTGAGCATCATTTAGTAAAGTTTTTGTGACAACCTGTTTATGTAAGTTAAAGCTCGATCATCACATTAATGAAAGAAAAAGTCAAGTAAATATAGACAGAGCTTACAGTCATTGTGCTGGCTGATATTGTGCCTGCAGGGATAACATTGTTTTGCTCCTTCTCTGTATGGATGCCCGGCTTGTCGCTACGATTCAAGTGTCCTTCTTCAGCCATTGGATAAAGAACTGTACTGCAATAGAATGTTTATGAGCACATACTCTATTATTTATATGAAGTGTCCTGACTGTATAAATACTTAATATCCAAAATCAATCTTTAGTTGGTGACTGTATTTTTTAATAATATGATACACTTATGAAAAAACTATTTACAGAGACGGAGGCTGAATATCATAAAATGCATTGTAAGACTCATAACTTTCATCGATGAGATGTCATAGATTGAAATTACTTATACTACACTATAAATCATTTGGGGTTTGTTGGAAACTTGCAACAACAAGCGAAAAGCTGTGATGGGTTTATCATTTCTTAGTTTCTTTAGGGGTATATTATTGAACTGGCGATAATCATCGACACGGTATGCAAAAGAAACACGTATTCACAAAAACAGCAACCATAACAAGCTATAAGCTATAAAAAAATAAAAAATAAATAAATAAATAAAAATAAATAAATAAATAAATAAAAATAAATCCTTACCACATAAACTACAGCGATTGATAAAGGGTAACAAATTAAGTCAGCTCACCCTTATGAAAAGGTATATAAGAACTAAGAAGACCTACTTTGTTTTTATTAAATTAAAACTGGATTTATTTTACTCAATCATGAAGTTTGTAATCAATATAGTAGATTGATGAATGATGAGCAATAGTGAGCTTCCGATAGTTATCGTAAAGTACATTAGTTAAACGTTGACTGACCTCTCTAAGAGTAATGCGGCTCCGTTTGTGTCTACTAATAACATCAAACGATAAGTTTCTGTATCAACACCAAAAGTGAAGTGTGTCCTTTATATGACAGCTTTAATCAGTCTTAGGGATTGGGATTTGGGTATAGCTCTAATATTTAAAATTAAGTGCTAAATACACTTTTTTTAGCTCTAATTTTAAAAGAATTAGTGATTAGGAGACCTAATTTTAGGCTTAATTTTATGACTAAAGTTGCGTTTCGATAATTAATTCGTAGTAACAACAGGGCTAGTACTTCACAATCCAATGAGCTAAGTTCACACATTTTAGACACAAAATTAGTCACAAGTTGTGTTTGGCTAACCTTTAAAAAAAAAAAAAAAAAAAAAAAAAAAAAAAAAATCAAGGGATAATGCTTACTAGCTTATAAAATAAGCAATAAGCCTTTTTCTTCAAAAAGTCAAAAGTACGTTTTTCAAATATCAAAACATGGTCTTGTTGCATGATACTTTATTGACACCTATATCGAGTCTGACCCATTACTAAAAATCAAAACTCTAACTTCTTCTACGTAAGTCTAAAATGGAAAAACATTCATGTATGACAAACAAAATCCTGCAAGTACAGATCACCTACTTTCTAAAGGCATTCACATCAAATGTACGAAAAACATTCACAAATAATAAACAAGATTATACCCATCGTCAGTTAGGCATTAACAAGAAAAATAAAGTACATAAATATATTAGACATATAATCAACCTTGATGATGTTGAACAATTATGAGGATCTTGAAAGTCCGTTTTCGTTGTTTTACTTCCAATTGACCAAAGTGATTATTAGGGTTTGTATATATATCCTTTTCCTAACTTTATTATGGGCCCTTTTACTAAAACTTTTAAATATTTACTAACATTTATAATTAGAAAAAAAAAATGTTACGCAGTGCTTTTGTACTTTAGAAGAAATATAAAATATTGTATATATTTTTTTTCAAGTCTTTAATACAGTAAGAAAAAATAAATTTTTATTTGTAAAAATAACGTGTGTGAGAAAACAAATTATATCAATACGGGATCTCAATTTTTTCATATGGCGAAATTGTTTTACTAAATTGCCTAATAAAACTCAAAACTGAAACCCAATTTTTTTTTCAAAGATAATCGTTGTTGTGACCCATGTTGAGCATATGTAAAACAATCTAATCCTGTTAAGCTCAGAAAATGTCCATGAGTTGCAGACCAACAAGACCCGGCATCAAGAGCAAATATAAAGCAATAATGACCATGGGGGTGTAGATGTGATAGGTGTTCTTTATACCTGATCAAATCATAAAATGGGACATGCTCCTCTTGTGCTGCACTCAAATGCACTACAACAAACAGGACGACAGGCGACGAGCCTTTTGGCGGGGACGCACCTGTCCCCGTCGAAAGTCGCTACACGACAAAAAATGTGCTGAGCTGTCACAAAATCTCGCTCACCGTTTACTGCATTTTCAACGCCAACTTTTGGCAGGGACATGTCCCCACCGAAAGTATTTTTGGTATATTACAACTTTGACCAAAATAATTGCATTTTCAACGCCTACTTTTGGCGGGGACATGTCCTCGCCGAAAGTATTTTTGGTATTTCACTAACTTTGACCAAAATAGTTGCGCTTTATTGTCTCAGGTATTATTCCCGCCGATACTTTTGGTGGGGACATGTCCCCGCCGAAACACGTATCCAGTGTAGAACATTAACTTTTGGCGAGGACATGTCCCCGCTAAAAGTTTAGGCGCCAAATTTTCCTCTAAAGTACAATTTTTTTCCAAAAACTTTTAATATATATTATAACATACACATAATACATATTAAATCATAAATTCGGAAAAAAAATACAAAACACACATAACAATTGATGGTTTAACGCCGGAATAGGAGTGAGCAAAGGCTTTATCACACGAGCTCTTGTATAATGAAATTATAAATCATTGGGGCGTTGAAATTTTTGATAAATATGGTTCTTATGCGAACTGTGCACCGTGGCAGAGAGACCGGATTCTGGTATGGTTGAGAAAAAAGTCATACTATAGAGAGTATTTGGAAGAGGTAGATGCTGCTGAAGCTCAACGTGCTGCTGAAGCTCAAGTTGCTGGTGTTGGAGGTGAGGATGAAGCTGAAAGCACGTTTGATGAAGCTGCTGCTGTTGATAATCTGAAAAATAGAATAACAGGTCTTGCAGCTACGTTTGCATATCTCAAGGAAATGAGAGGCAGGAAAGGAAGAGATGGTGCGAGTTCAAGCAAAGCGGGAGGTAGCCGCAAAAAAAAGTAAACGGGTTGTTTCATTTGGTTGTCGAGTTGTTTAGTTTGAGTTGTTTTGTTTGGTTGTCGAGTTGTTTAGTTTGAGTTGTTTCGTTTGATCTGGTTCGTTTGCTTTTCGAGTTGTTTAGTTTGAGTCTGTATGAAAATGTATATGGTTTACAACTCTTGTGTAGTTTGAATAAAATGTTTGCCTTCGTATTTGAAGCTAAGCGTGTGGTGTTTGGGATTGCTTTATAAACTGCTTAGTTTCTTACTGCGGATGTTTTGTTAGATTAATAATTACAATCTTGAGTGTTTGGATAGAAGTTTACGATTTCTAGTGATTAAATGTATGTGGTTGACAACATTTTATTAAACAACAACAACAACAACAAACAACGACGACGACGACAACAACAACAACAACAACAACAACAACAACAACAGTTGAGAGAACCCACCGACTCCGTGATTGGTAGAGACTTGATCGCGCTTTACAGACACAATCATATGAGAGGCGACGTCTGGGAGTCTGCAGTGTCCGAGGCTAGATATGTAAGTATAATTCATTTCCAAAAGCTCACCCACATTAATGCAATATAATAAATCACGACTTATATATTACTTTTCTTGTTGTAACTAAACAGAATCAGATGATACGGATGTGGACAGAGAGCACCTCCGAGGGGACGACTATGTCTGACCTCGATATTATCTGCCACGTGCTCAG
The DNA here is from genome assembly GCA_030686995.1 of Artemisia argyi. Lineage (NCBI taxonomy): Eukaryota > Viridiplantae > Streptophyta > Magnoliopsida > Asterales > Asteraceae > Artemisia > Artemisia argyi. The sequence continues at coordinate 231,192,540 of CM060701.1, forward strand.
TGGCAAGTAGCGAGGTCACGTTCCTGGCGTAGGTCCAGTCTTACCCCCCCAGTGGTCATCAGACGACCCTCAGCTCCACATGAGCTCGTGATCAAGCCTCCACGTCCTCGCTCCAGGAAATTGTTCAGAAGCAGTCCCAGGAGCTCTCCAGCCAAAGGACATTGCTTGATGGGATTTTGGAGTGGGCGCGAATCAGCCCGGTTTCCCCCAACAGCTAGCGACTCAGGCGGGGTCATCGACTTAGGCTGGGACGTCGGGATCACAGAAGGCTTCACAAGGTCAGTCTTCAGGTACCCAGGAGGAGGGTGGGGGTGGTGGGGGGAGTCAGGAGACTTAGGAGTAGTGTATGGCTTGTTTGGGTCGGTTTATATGTTTTGTAGTGGTTATGGACAAATTTATGGAGGTATTGATGGATTATTATGTATTTATTTAGATTATGTGTTAGGATACCTGCTAAATGGATTACACGTATAGTTTTGGACCATTTACGGATGACTAGGTTAAGTATACTTTTGTAGAACCATTTGCGGATAATCATGTGATTACGGTTTTCTAACCGTTTTGGCGATATTGTAGCATTTTGGTTATATATGATATTACGTTTAGAGATTTGGCGATGTTGTAGTGGATTTGAGTATATACAGGTTACAGGTTATTGTTTGGATTTTTTCCGGAATAATTCTGGAAAAAATCTGGAAATTACCCATTTTACAGCAATATGCTGCAAAATGGGTTAGACGATTTTGGCGGGGACATGTCCCCGCCAAAAGTGTGTTCAAGTTATATCTAGTAGACACTTTTGGCGGGGACATGTCCCCGCCAAAAACCTGAGCCTTTTTTGTGTATACCACTTTTGGCGGGGACACATCCCCGCCAAAAACCTGAGTCATTTTGGTGAATACTCACTTTTGGCGATGACACGTCTCCGCTAAAAAGCTGATTCATTTATATGAATACCCCCGCCAAAAGTATTGCCACGCTGGCAATGTTTGACCAGACCAAGTTGTCCAGGCTGGCGGCATGGGTCCCACACGTCACTTCTAAAAGCCCGCATGTCCCCGCCGAAAGTAATCAGCGAAGAGGTTTTGGCGAGGGCACTTTTGGCGGGGACATGTTCCCGCCAAAAGGTATTAGCGGGGACAAGTCCCCGCCAAAAAATTAAAAAAGTCTCAGCTAAAAGTGGTGGATGTTGTAGTGATGAGTTTCACCTTCTGCTCTCGAGTTCTACACACCTAATCAAATCATTTATATGGTACACGAATAAAGTGGAAATATTTCGCGAATGAGATTTTCGATCCCAACTCAATCCTATCTAGGAGGCAATCTGGCTTCCCAAAATATGTTAACAACCTTGTTCACGCGTTCAAGATAATATATCTCCATTACTTCATTATAAAAGTAAATTAAGTAAACTTAAACCAAGGTGGTTAAGTCATATGGTGGTACTAAACAAACACAAGCTGTTGGAGATGTAGCAATGGCTTCAAACTGTAAGTGTGGTAAATCTCTATGTCTTGCATTATCATAAACCGGTACATAATATACAATTACATAGAATAGTCTTGAAGTGGGCTTGAGCCCAAATAAATCTAATACAACTCCATAACAACAAACATTATCCCGCAGTTTGAGCGAGAGGACACCGAATGATCAAGCTGGAGCGAAACTTTTCAAACAACGCAGAAGGCAACCCCTTGATAAAAATATCTGCATACTTAGCGAGAAGGAATATGAAGAACCCTAACCTGACTGGCAGCAACTAAATCACGAACAAAATGAATATCTATCTCGATATGCTTCATACGTTGATGCTGAAAGGGATTAGAAGACAGATAAACGGCATTAACATCATCACAGTAAACCAGCGTAGCAAAAGACAAAGGAGTATGCAGCTTACGTAGAAGATTCCTCAACCAACAAGTCTCAGCAACAGTATTGGCAACATCACGATACTCGGCCTTAGCACTAGAACGAGAAAGCGTGGGTTGACGCTTAGAGGAGTACCCGCAAAACTCCGATATAACGTCTACTTGTTATTTTAAAGGAAATAAAGTGGAAAAGTATTGTTACCCACAAGTTTTATTACACATATTTTCCCATGTTTTCAACCTAAAGTTTGTTAGGAAATAGAAATGAAACATGGTGAAATGAGATTTATGGACTATTATATTTGTGGTTTTTAACTTTGTATCAAAACAATGTTTAAAGTTGGCTCAATTGCATTTTTTTTTGGTAATTATTGTGTATTTCTTTTCGGGTTGTTTTAGCTTGATTATCTATTTCATGTAGATAGAGTTTTGATAAGTTTATTATATTATTTTCACTTCATATTATTATTGCATATATTATAAGAAAGAAAAATATTGTTACACATTTTTACTTTTTCTTTTTTCACAAGTTCTTTTACCCGTAGATAAAAAAGAGCATTGTTATAGGGGATTGTTATACGGGTTGTGTTATGAAGACCCATGGCCCACTTTTCTACAATCAATACCCCACTAGATTTTTACAATATATAACTAAGTTTTTTTATCAGTTTTTGTTTCATATTTTTTTTTTCGGTTTAATGATTTTAATTTATTAAACTTTATATTTTATATTTCGTACTTTCAGTTTTATAGTTTTTTATTGTAAACAAAATTATAAAATAAAAAACGGAAAAACGTAAAGGGTAGCGTTGGTGTTTAAGGGGTACGAATAACTCATCCTTTGTTATAGTGGAATATATGTTTTACGTTTGATGTTACTGGCTCTTTTTATCACAATGAAAAATGTTTTGAGCACAATAACTTTAATTCATATATAAGAGAGGTGGGTGCTTATAAATTTTATTGGTACCGCTCATCAGCATGTGTTTTATAACACTTCTATAACATAAACAATTTCCTCAATAAAATTCTTATAACACATCGTCAGAAGTACCCTACTCACTCAAAAGAAAGAAAGAAAGAAAGAAAGAAAGAATGAAAAAAAACCCGTTGTGGCCTTAGTTATTGGACGTATAACATGGCTATGGCATGGCACATGAAGTGCAGTGGGGCGGTGTCATAAGTATCAAACACATCACCCGTCATTCTAATAGAGATTGTGTTAGAATATGGACATTATTTTAGTAGACGTATATTAGGATCGAACTCGAGATCACGGGATTGCACACTTTACGTATGAAAAGTAAATGAGTAATAATTATATAAATGTTATATTAATTATTAGAACACAAACACGTAATGATCGTTAATGTTTAACAGAAATGGATAACGATTATTAGACGAATGAAAAGGAAGAACGATAGATGAAACTTTGAATGTCAAGAAGGTTTCGTAAACCCTTTAAGGGTGTAGGGACGATTGGGAATTGTATCCCACATCACTTGGTGAAGCTTTTAACACAAGATTTCTACCCTATATAAACACACAAGGTTTTATTCTATTGACATAACTTGAAAACCTAACTTGTGTGTTTTCTTCTCTTCTCTTCTCTAGCAATTTTCGACAAGCCCCATTAAGTGTAGGTAGTCGAGACTTGTTATTCTAAGCGTGTGTTGTGCTCGTCTTACTTGCATAAGCGTTTGCTTGAAGTAGTACGTGTGTACAAGATCGTGAATCAAACATATTATTGTTTGTTTCTTGGTTTGTTCACATAAACCTTATATTGGGGAATTGGTTCCGGAAGATTGCTTTTGATTCTTGTTCGGGCTAGAATCATTAAGGTACGTTTATTATTTATGTTTTGATTAATTAATTACATATTATGGTCTTGTTATAATTGCTTCCGCTATATGCTCACTTTGATGTACTTGGTTTATTTATATGAATGTCATGATATAATAATTTCAACAGTGGCATCTAGAGCCGTTATAATGTGTAATTAATTATCGCAACGCATAAAAATTGGATTTTGATTCGTTTAGTTACATGTTTTTTTTAGGGTTAATGTTTTTTTTTCCCTAACCCTAATTTTGGGTCGAATGACCTTTAAGGGTTTTTAGGGTTTTGCTTTTATTTTCCTTAAAAATTTGACTAGAAACCCTAAGATGTCATGTAATTGTTATGCGTTTTAGTAAACGATCTTGGTGCAATATGTTAATTGTTAAGCTAAATCAAAAGTGCATATTTGCATGGATTTTTATATTGTGTTATAATTTAAATGGTTTAAATTGTTATATGAATTAATGGTTAAGTTATATTGAAACATGTATATTTATTAATAGATGTCGAATTGGAGGAGACTCCAATATTAAGTAATCAATTATGTGCTATGTGATATTTATTTAATTTTGGCTTACGCAATCGATTTATCGATGTATGTGGCTCTTTTTCCAAGAAGAAGAAAGCCTCAATTGAATTAATACGTTATACACCTAGATTTGATTATTAATAGGACTATTGAATAAGATTTGCATGTGGCTACATGTTTTATACATATTTAATTGTTATGATTATGTATATTTGTTTATTTAGTTGTTTTATTTTTTATTGTATATTACTTGTTTTGTTTATTTATTGTGTTAGACATGTTTATAAACAAAAAGGGTAATTTTTGAATAGAAAAATAATACGGACTAAATAACGGCGAAATTGTTTTGGTTTTTAAGAGTTTAAAATTTCAAAGGATTGGTTGATTGATGTTTTTGTACGTAATGGTTAAATAGGCTCGACCGAAGTTTACACACTATAAGATGGGTATAAGGATGGCAACGCATTAAATTGTGGCCTTAGATAGACAACATTCATGTCTTAACGCTCGTTTGTGTGTAAAATAGACTTATCGAACAACCATTACATGTACATTGTCATCTTAAGGGTGAATAATCCACAATTCCACAATGATTATCCGAAACACTAAGCTTTCGGGCTTATGCAAAAGTACGATATAGTGGACGATAATTGATGGTTATTCTTTAATTGGTGAACCCGATACCTCAATCAAAACCTTGTTATTTTACTCTTAGCGAATTGGTAATAAAAATGTTTTGTAAAACCAATGTTATGAAGTTGTATGCATGCTTCTTCATACATTATTTTGATCATATCAAAATAGTTATACCCTTATAAATTAAGTCGAATGCCATCTAATTAAGAACACTTGAAGTTGTAATTTACGTCAAGTGAGACTTGGCGAGATTGCAATGGAAAGGTAAATTTCATAAATTCATTGCTAGCAGATCAACTGATGTGATGGATTTGCGAGTTTGCAGTTTTTAAGTTAGACGACTTAAATTGAGTAGGAAGTGAGACTTGGACTCAAGGCATTAAGATGGGGATCAAACATGCTTACATTACAAAAGTTTTGTGATTGTAAATCCCATAAATCTAGGAATTGCAATATGATGTTGGCAATTATTGTTCGACAATTACCTTGTTGAATACTATCATTACTAGCAGATCAACTGATGTAATGGTACTATGTCAATTAGGATCCTAGCTTTAAGAAAATATTATGGTTTATATGAATATTTACCAATGGGTATTTTATTTTCTTAAAGATCTAATTATCGAAAATACTGAAATTGAATTTTGTAATTCGGTTTAATGTATTAATGCAACGTTCAAACCGTAAACGGATTTTGGGCTTTGGTAAATTGATCTAGTTCTGTTTTCAAACTAATGTTTGATTAAGAAATATTTACTTGAAAGACAAAAGAAGTCTCCTTTCTATGAAGGAAGAGTGAGACACAATCCTATTCCTTTTCATTAATGAGAAAGGATAATAGGAATATTAGATATGTCTAAATTCTAATATAACTCATAGCAAATTTTTTAATAGTTAAGAAAATTGCGAATATTTTCCATAGGGATTTTATCATCCTCATTCGGTGATCAAATTCTTAGTAACAAATATGATATTTGGTTAACAGAAAATTATGTATGACATTTTATGAGTTATTATAATTAGAAGCTAGACTAATTACTGCAAAATGTTTAAATACAAACTAGTTGTTTTGACTATTTTAAAGGTGCTACATACATTGTAGGATGGTAGACCTGTTAAGGAAGAAATTGCATGCCCAATTTTCAAGTTAAAAGCATTTGGTGGATAGTCCATCATTTACGTAGTAGAATACACTTTTAGTGCATAAGTAATTGTTACGTATGGACAATTAAAGGTGTAGGAAAGTTAAAAGTAAACTATTTTCTTTCACTAGATATGAAACATTTTAAATGTTTTCAAATTCAGTGGGAGTATTATGTACTTATTACTGAATAAGAAATTATTGTAATGATCTTTAATTCAGTGAGAGTTACAAGCTTTGATATCTTGGTAGCTAAAGATAATTACTTTCCAAGTGTAGACACTCATACTTTTAAGGATAGTCTTGTACGTTTCCTTACTAGACATTGTTGTTCTACATATACTTGACACAATCATATTGAACACATAAACAAATGCATGGCATGTTGTTTATCAACTATATGATGTTGTTCCATGCACAAGTGGGAGAAATGTTCTCTTTAATGTGTGCAAGAAACAACTCATAAAGATATGATTTAAAGGATTCTCTTGACTACAAGGTAAGAGAATAATGTTCTAATATTAATTCAAGAAATACAATTTATGTTATGTGAGAGCTTAACTAGATTGCAACAACAAGGTGAATTTCATATTTCATTACTAGCAGATCAACTGATGTAATTGAACTATGAGAATTTACAGTTTCTAAATTAGAATAATGTTCTAATATGAATTATACTAAGCTAATTCAAGAAATACTTGGTGTTACAATTTATGTTATGTGAGAGCTTAACTAGATTGCAACAACAAGGTGAATTTCATATTTTCAGTACTAGCAGATCAACTGATGCAATTGAACTATGAGAATTTGCAGTTTCTAAATTAGATACCTATTAGAACATGTGTCAATATGATATCAAGACTACTTTAATTTATAGATTTATGAATTCATGGAATGACATAAATTAATTAAGTAATCTAATGCTACTTCAATCTAAATATTTAAATGAAGAAATAATGTTATTTACATTATTGTGAAGTAATAAATTAACTTGAAATTACTATTGAAACCAAAAGATGGTGTTCATAATTACTTTAGTTAAACATGTTTATGTTTCATTGTAAAGATATAAACATAAAGTCTTTTAATTGTTACAAGACTTATAATAAAGTAAGACGTTATCTTGTTGTGTCTTTTAATTAAGACATATACATGAAGTTATTAAATGGTTAAATGACTTATAACGTATAGTGGGATTATAACAGTTTATGTTTTCTTGTAAAGACATGAACATAAAGTAACTTTGTAAAAAGTACTTGTGTTATAAAGCATGTAATTGGCTTGAAAATTATTATACCATTAAAATGACTTAGTTGGTAAATAAACAAGTCAAAAGGAATATGGTTATCTTAAATATTGTTAGATTGTCTTACAATATTAATACTAATGAAATATCAAATGTTTATGGTATGTTCAGTTAGGAAAATCAAACTCTTGTTATATTGTTTGATTAAAGATAACTATGACTTCTTTTCTTCCAAAAGATATCAAGGTTATAATGTTGAGTATGACTTGGACATATTTAATAAAACTCCAACATAGAAGATTAATAAGACATTATCATATGATGGAATGTGATAAATGTGATGAATCACATTAAGTCTTAAATTGAAGTTCCAAATTTGTTTAACTGCTTATGAAGAGGTTATAAACAAAATTAAGTTAGGAACTGTCAATATGTATTTGTAATATCCCAAAAGAGAATATTGTATTATTGCTTAATTTGCTAAGTATTTAAAGATAGTCTTTAAATTGCTAAAAGCAAGTGGGAGTGTTGATCTTTAAAAGATAAAAATTACAAGATACATAATCTTCTAAAATACACTAGTAAATATCATGATGAAGTTTGACATTTAAAAGTTAAATCTCAAGATGATGATAAAGGTTGATATTTAAATGTTAAATCTCAAGATAATGGAATTATCATTCATAGAATAGCAATATATCTTAGATATTTGATTAATATGCTGAGGGCTATGATTTACAGGATTATTGTAAACCTGATAATCATTATGATACATTACCAAATATGAAGTTGGGTAAAGTATACATGGTATGAATGATTAAGATGCTGTCCATAAAGATAAATCAATTTTTGAAATTTGATTTATCTTAATAGTTAGACTAGAAAATTAAGATGAGTTTCTTCAAAGATTAGGTAACCTTTGTGGTTTAAATCTTTTTATAGAAATCATATGGACAATGTTGTACACATATTTAATGCATGTCTTATAACAAGATTATTAATCACACTTAAGCAATTAACTGTGATTGAATATTCTTTTCTAAACACATTAAATATACAAAGATTATGATTGTCATTGACAATGGAATATCAAAACTCTTTCTTGAGAGATTACTTGAGCGAGGACGATAAGTAATCAAAAGGAGTTTATGAATTCAAATAAATCTTTGAAAGTGTACATGGTGCAATAATCCATGGATGGATAAATGCATGCATCTAGAAGATTACTCTTATGTTTAATTATAAATTCATGTTTTGATTTATAATTGAAATAAGATAATTTCTAAGAATTCCTAAAAGCTAGTGGGAGTATTATGTTTAATTTCTTAAATCATATATGTTGTGGCACATATAAAAGTAACATTCCATATAAGTTAAAGGTTAAGTCTTAGTATGGAATGAAACTTTACTTGAAAGATTTAGAAAATAAGACATATAACCTTGGAATCAATGTTTATAGTTGAAACATGTGCGGTAAATAAATCTAATATGTATAACATGATATATTATTTAGAAAGTCTAAATAGATATGTATGACATGAATAAAATCTAAGTATGACTCATAGATTTTCATGTATATCATGTTTTGTTGTATCATACTTGATTACAAGATGATTTGGCAATATTAATATCTAATTAAAGGTTATTAGATAACTTGTGTAATATTCTAATAAGAATATGTTTGATTATAGAATTACATCCTAAATCTGGAACAGCTTCCAAATTCTATAGATGAACAATTTTTCAATTGTTGTGAAAATTGTCATAGCCAACAAACTTGAAAGTTTGAAGGGCATCAAACATTACACAATAGATATTATAGTTTACGGATGATGCTAATGAAATTGAGATGACACTCAATGCTAGTTATGGTAAGGATTTAATCCTTGGCTGTTACTAGTTATGCTTACTAAAAGCATAGTTGCATTATACATTAAAAGAATAAGAATACTTTAAACTTTAAAATGTTTGGAAGTTTAATTATCATAAATTGGTGGTTAAGGATGTCTCACATTTTTATGAAATATGGCATTATCAAAATATTTGACTATGCACATATAAGAATTTCAATAGTTGAATTCTTGAAATCAGTATTCTTAAAATTCCAATAGATCAAAGTTGGATGATTTATGTCTTGTCAACAAGTATGAATGTCATTGCTTGAGACATAATTCATCAACAAGAGTTATCATGCATTGATCTATTTAGTATTTGGATAAGGGATGTTAAACAATTATTATAATAAATTGAAATACATGGTATGTTTAATTTATAATATATTGTATCCTATATTTGTATGTTTAATCCATGAATAAATGTTATTCTAAATTGTCCATTGTCAGTTAATAATATGGGAATATTATTAAATTAAGACAAATCTGAAGGTTGGTATAATATACTTAAAGTATATTGATGCGTAGTCATGCCATTTCAGATGATATTCGATGATACTGAATATAGGACTTATCCCAACTACATGATGTTACTTTATGGATTTTGTCATTAAGTAAATTATGAGAAGTTATCCTCAGACTTGAGATGCAAGATAAGTGTCATGAATGTAGTACATTTTTGTGGAACAACTTAACGCTATACGTAACTGGTAGTCATAAGGGTTGTTTTCGAAAGTGTTACAAAGTTTGTGGGTTTTTCTTGTAGTCAAGATAGAATTTGTTCCTTCAAATTTATTTTTGGAGTTTAATACTGCTGGGCCCCTCGTAGGGTTGGTAAGATGCATGTGCCGCCGCACCCAAAATCTTCCCTGAATATGTTCAGAAGATTTGGTAATCTTGATCAATCATAAACAACGAGAAACAGAATGGTTAATTAAGGAATGACTTTAATCCATATCCTTATTAACGTGGTATTAGAAACAAAAGGATAATAATAATGAGAAATCATTAAAAGGTTTTTCCAGGAGCCTTACTCGAGATCGTACTAGAGGCATCGGCGTGTTGCAAGACGCTAACCGATGTGATTACACTATTAAAATATGTCCAAGTGGGAGCTGTTAGAATATGGACATTATTTTAGTAGACGTATGTTAGGATCGAACTCGAGATCACGGGATTGCACACTTTACGTATGAAAAGTAAATGAGTAATAATTATATAAATGTTATATTAATTATTAGAACACAAACACGTAATGATCGTTAATGTTTAACGGAAATGGATAACGATTATTAGACGAATGAAAAGGAAGAACGATAGATGAAACTTTGAATGTCAAGAAGGTTTCGTAAACCCTTTAAGGGTGTAGGGACAATTGGGAATTGTATCCCACATCGCTTGGTGAAGCTTTTAACACAAGATTTCTACCCTATATAAACACACAAGGTTTTATTCTATTGACATAACTTGAAAACCTAACTTGTGTGTTTTCTTCTCTTCTCTTCTCTAGCAATTTTCGACAAGCCCCATTAAGTGTAGGTAGTCGAGACTTGTTATTCTAAGCGTGTGTTGTGCTCGTCTTACTTGCATAAGCGTTTGCTTGAAGTAGTACGTGTGTACAAGATCGTGAATCAAACATATTATTGTTTGTTTCTTGGTTTGTTCACATAAACCTTATATTGGGGAATTGGTTCCGGAAGATTGCTTTTGATTCTTGTTCGGGCTAGAATCATTAAGGTACGTTTATTATTTATGTTTTGATTAATTAATTACATATTATGGTCTTGTTATAATTGCTTCCGCTATATGCTCATTTTGATGTACTTGGTTTATTTATATGAATGTCATGATATAATAATTCCAACAGATTGTTTTATGAATATTTATAAATTCACATCACGTAGTACACACTTTCTTCATCAATTTGAGGATTATTATATATGTGGTTTTTAACTTTGTATCAACTCAATGTTTAAAGTTGGTTCAATTTGCAATTGTTTTTTCTTTTCAGATTTTGGCATTTTAATATAATACCATACAAAATACTCGTAACGAAAATACATGTTTTGCCGTAACTTCAAAACTATTGCTAACAAACTAACCACGAGGTTCTTGTGATTGTTTGTTATAGCTGAAAATCTTGTTTTTACACTACTCCGTACTATGATAGAGAATTGTTTTATCAAGATGGAAGATGTGTTTCATTTCGCACATAACAATGTTTCAAAGATTGTTATTTATGGTATTAGTTTATGTTCGGCAAAAGTAGCTGTGAGCAGTAGTCACAACTCACCGCTCACCGCTCACAGCTTTTTAAAGAAACATTATAAAAATGATCATTTCTAAAAAATAAGAAAGTTCAACGCTCTTATGCCAAACGAACACTAAAAATCAAAAAGTTCATTGTTCGCCCCAAAAAGCACCAAAAAACCTTACTCCAAACATAGCCATAGTGTTAATCCTTGTACGAAATCATGTGTATTTCTTTTTCTTAAAAATGCACCTTGAAAAGAAAAAGAAAACAAAACTTTTTGTATTTCGTAAAGGGCTAAAGACATCGTAATGTATCATACTTGTCACTTGAACTTTTTATATGTATCAAACAATTTTATTATTATTATTATTATTATTATTATTATTATTATTATTATTATTATTTTGCTATTTTATGTATTAAACTTTATTTTATTATACCTTTTGTGTCTTTTATGACCATTTTGCCTCTAATTTTTTTGCTATTATATGTATTATAATTGTCATAAAGTACATAAAAAAAATACAATAAAATCAAGTTTATAACATAGAATAGCAAAAATAAATAAATAAAAATGTTCGATACATATAAATGGTGCAAGTGACAAGTAAGATACAATAGAGTTTAGAAACTCGAGTGCTAACATTGTACACTGCAATTATTGTACGTAAAGGGTCATTTGCTTTTTGAGAGGTGAAAATTTTGCTTGGCTCATTTGTATAGTAGAGCCGTGTCATAAGATGAAATATGTTGATATCTTGTAACATAAAAGAAACAACTATAATAATAATAATAATAATAATAATAATAATAATAATAATAATAATAATAATAATAAGTATTTTGGAGACCAAGATTGCCACTTAAAATCCATGTTGAGGCATGCTGAGGTAAAAAATGTGTTGAAACAATGTGATTGATTGTTGGTATAAAAACTTGAGGCAACCTTAGGCAAGGTTGACACCCTTATCTCTCCAACAACTTGTCTATGACTTTGTAAAATGGTCCAAATTATTCAATGCCTATAGGAGGAATTGTTGGAAATTACAAAGTAGGCACTTGTGTTTTGGTACAAAACCTACATACGGTCCAACTAAACTGGGCCTTTACACTGATTCGTAATCATGTTTTTATGATAAGTTTTGAAACCGCAACCAATTGATTAGAATTTAGAAAGCATCTCACAAATATAGCTAGACTTCAAGTGCTTTGATTATACATACTACTAGTTTTAATGCTCGTGCATGCATGGACATAATCAGGTCGGGTGGGTCTCTTGGTTCACGAGACACCCACATAATTTTGTAGTGTAATGCTAATTTTCGTAAAAGAAAAACTTGGTTTTGTGTATATGAACCCAATCTAAAAATTTTGTGTTCCCGGCCAGTCTTGTTTAGTTTTTCCAGGCATGGTGGATTAACTGGGATTAGCATCTGGTATGGAGTCGTCTATATGTATTTATAAAATTTACATGCCTGAAATTTTTATCGATTACTTAGTAGCATACTAGCACGTCTCTGATAAGCCGTGTCGAATGAATTTTTTGTTGTACTTTGAAGTATGAACAAATTCCGACATTTATTCATATAAAGTGAGCTACAAATTTAGGCCTTCGAATTGTGTCGACAATTCTTAGACAATAATTCACTCAAAAGTTATATTCAAAATAAGGCCTTGAAATTATGTTGACAAAACAAAACTTGCCAACTTGGCCTAGAAAATGCATGCGATTTGATAATAAAATAAAGTTAAATGTTTTTATTTATTTATTTATTTTTTATTTTTTTTGGGTACAAAACCTACATACGGTCCAACTAAACTGGGCCTTTTACACTGATTCGTAATCATGTTTTCATGATCGTTAAGAGGATGGTGATGAATGGTTTTTAATCTCAACAAAAACTAGCAATCTCACAATATTTAAAAAGTATCTTTAATAAATGTTTTTGATAAGTTTTGAAACCGCAACCAATTGATTAGAAAGCATCTCACACATATATCTAGACTTCAAGTGCTTTGATCAAACATACTACTAGTTTTAATGCTCGTGCATGCATGGACAGAATCAGGTCGGGTGGGTCTCTTGGTTCACGAGACATCCACAGAGTTTTGCAGTGTAATGCTATTTTTTGTTAAAGAAAAACTCGATTTTGTGTATATGAACCCAATCTAAAAATTTTGTGTTCCATGTTTAGTATTTCCAAAATGCGTCCAATCAAATTTCGTCCTGGTTACGTGTCTGCATGCACACATGTGATTTAGACTCTATGTACAACTAGCAATATATTTCAAAATATATTATTTGTTCGTTGTAACTTATATAAGTTTTATCGACAAATCTCATACAATTATTCATTTAAAGTGAGCTAAAGAAACCTTAGGCCTTAGAATTGTGTTGACAAGTCTTAAACAATAATTCACTTAAACTATATATTCAAATTTAGGCATTGAAATTGTGTTGACAAAACAAATCTCGACGTAAAATATATACATGCCTAGAAATTGCGTGTGATTTTTATACAGTAATAAGTTTAGTGTGTTTTTTGCATACATTCTTACATTATACCATGCAACTGGCACATGTGGGCCCCACAACTTCTGTAAATGTACTACTTGTACCCTTTGAATATCTATAGATAGTATAGATGTATAGGGTTGGTTTATAGGGTTGTTCGATTCCCTTTTTTCCGGTTAAAACATTTTTTTGAGTAAAATTGAATTGAACAAAATTCAAATTATATTTGATCCGAAAAACTCAAATTATATAAGTTATTGTTGATACAAAAGTTGGGTTTACCTTGTCTGAACTCCTGCTCTCGTATCAATTAGAACTTTAGTGCTTGTGAAACCTGCGCACTAAGAAAGTAAACAACACCGTTAGGCTTATCGTGGGATTGTCTCCCACGATTAGACTCCGGCGTGAGAGTAAGTAATCGGTTTTAGGGTTTGTAGAAGAGTTAGGGATTGTGTAAATCGTACCTTTTAATGAGAATATATCATTCTATATATAGGGCGCAGAAACCGTGTAGGTTTCTTGCTCCTTACTCTTCGTACTCGTGGTGCTTATCTTAGGTAAGGATATCTATCCGTGAATAGAGGATCCTTATCCCTTAATTATGCGTACCGGTTGGGCTTTGGGCTTCGTGAGCCCATGTCGTTGGTATTAAAGGCCCAAGTCATTTGTCATGATAACCCACTCGTGGTGGGTTTGGGCTTAGTAATGTCTATAATTTGGGTTCGTGGCCCAACTATAGGCTATACGTCATTATGTCCCCCCAGTCTAGTGTGCACGGCACGTAGTCGCGGATACTAGACTAAAGGAATGAGCGGTAAGCGTGGCGGGAAGAAATTAAATATTTCCCGCCCAAATGATAGGAACAATGAACCTAGTCCCAAATATCACAAAGTGTGCCTCGAGAAATGGGGGAGCTATCCACGTGTATCTCGGGAAAAGGGGAAAAGTGCTTGTACTCTTCACCTCCCAGCCACACGTTCGTGAGTGGATTCCACGTGGCATCCCATTTAGGGTTTCTTAGTCTCTAATATAAAGCACCGCCCCCATTTCACTATGTTTCACACAGTTAAAACGTTTTTTCACCATTTGCAAATTTTTCGAAAGCTTTGTTTCTCCTCGATCCTCTGTATACGTTAGGTAACTGTGCGTGCGCAATAATTTACCAAACCTTATTTATAAAATGGTTGCTCAATTACACGACTTTCGCTCTAGGCTGGATGAGGATGATGTACGTCAGTTTTCCTCTGACTTCTTCATTCCTCTCGACATCCACCCTGAAGCACCAGACGTGGATGCGTGCATTGCTGATTTCCCCGATGGGAAAATTGGCTTGTATACACGCTTTTTTAATTACGCGAATCATCGTGTGCCCATTTCTGTCTTTTTGAGCAACGTGCTCAATCATTACCAACTCCATATCTCACAGCTGCACTGTATAGGTGTGACTAAGGTATCAAACTTTGAGATTAACTGTCGGTTATTGGCTATCAATCCGACGGTTGACCTTTTTCGTGCGTTTTACCACACAACGTGGTCGCACGGATGGGTTTCGTTTGCCAAGCACGCAGGGCACCTCCAATGTTATGAGGAGAAGGTAGATTCACTACGGCATTGGAGAGAGTACTTCTTTTGGGTAGATGATGTGGTATTTCCGTCGCGCTTTGAGTTCTATACTCAAAGGTCGCTACCGAGGGATGAGCGTCCTATTCCTGGTTCTTACAGTGCTGCGGATGCGGACATAATTGATGCTAACAGCATTCCCATTAACTCCTATCCTGAGGAATTCTTGGTGCATATGGGGCTGAGCCAAAATTATTTCGATGGTGCGAACGAGGTTCCAACCTTTCTGTATGAGGACAGCCAGGGTGGGTGCTCATCCTTTTACTGCATCTATAATGTAAGTGTTTTGCTATCAATCCTTTAAATAACTAACTTTGTTCTTTTGTTGCTTGTCTTTTGTGTGTCGCAGAGATGGATTTGTTCTCTGTTGTAAAGCTGAAGGAACCGAAGCGTGTAACGATAGGGGTGCGCCCCCTGAGGAAGGGTGAGCAACCCGTATTACATGCCACGGCGGGGCACCTGACTACTTTTGCGGCTGTTGCGCAGCAAGACTCTCCTCCTGCGGCTGTGCTTGTCGCGCCAGTGCAGGTTGTTCCTCCTACTGAGGAGAGGTCTCCCGTGGAGGAAGAGACGCATGTTGAGGCGTCTAACAGCGTGGAGATTTTGGAGTCCACGGAGGTCCGCAAGAAGAAGCGCAAGGAAGCGTCTTCTGGTGGTTATGTAGTTGGTACCTCCAATAGGAGACGTCGTTTGATCGGTGAAGATGAGTCGGACGCGCCAGACGAGATGTCTGCTACTAGCGCACAAAAGAATCGGGCCGACTCTCCACCACTTGTGTAAGCATTTTCGAATGTAACTATTTTCTCTTGTTTTATATATATCCGCGTACTAACCTCATCTTCTTTATCTCATAAGGATCATGCTGCAGAGGCTGATGCGGTGTTTGTTGATCGTGCCGCGTCGCCCAAGGTTGCTGATGTAGAGGAGCCTTTGAAGGCTACGGCGCAGATGTATGCGCAAGAGTTGGTTGAGGAACTTGCTGGTGTTGCTACCCGCCAGACTGAGTTGGTCACTCAGCTAAAGGCGCGGGCTGTCGTTGAGGGAGGCAGCCTTGCTCTGAGGGATGAGCAGATTGCGCAGCTGAAAGCGCAATTGGCGGAGGCTCAGGCAGAGGTGTTAGCTGCCGATGAGCGCGCCAAGAAGGCGACTGAGGAGAAGCTGGTAGTTATGGTTGAGCTACAGCGCGAACGTGAGGAGTCGCAGCAATATAAAGCTGACCTTGCCTGGGGGGGTAAAATACTTAGAGGAGAGGAAGAATGAGCTCTGTGGTGAGCTTGCTAAGTTTGGCAAGAAGGTTGAGGACTCTGTGGAGGCGCAGGAAGAGAAGCTGTGCCGTCTCAGCATAGAGTATGATGAAGAGCTGTATCCCCATCTGATGTCGACTATTGCAGAGCGCAGGTACTTGTTGTACCTTAATTTCTTTATATATTTTGTGTTTCTTTTCTAATGCCTTTGTCGTTGTTTTCGCAGGTGGTTGATCAGCCATGGCTTGCGCTTGGCTGCCGTGGAGACTTTGGAGTCCTTAGAGGTTGTGAACGCCTTTGGTAGGGTGGTAGAGTGCGCCGTTGCTCGTGGCAAGATGCAGGCCATTGAAGAGTTGGCTGAGGCGCAACTGCTCAAGGTATCTCCTTCTGAGGTTCCTAAGTATAATGTTGATCCCTACGACGAGCTTGTGCAGGCGATGGAAAAGATGAGGCTCTTTGAGCTTCCCCACATTGCGCAGCTGGAGCGCGACCAAGATTATCCCATCCGAGTAATCATGCAGGGATTAACACTTGGGAGGCATATAGCCGAGAATGCGGAGGTCGAGGCTGATTTCTTCTTAAAGCCTGATGAGTCCCAACTGCAGGTTCCGGTGTTCGCGCGCCCGCGTGATATCCTGAACCCCTTCGCACTTGAGACGGAGGTGCCACTGAAGGAGGTTTTGGAGCACCACGAAGAGAGGGCAGCCAAGAAGAGAGGTCTTAAAGGGAAGGCCACTCTCTGCGGCGTGAGTGCTGCACATCTTCCCAGGTCGGATGGCATTGCAGTCAGTGTGGCGACAATGTCACAAAAAGATGCGCTGTTATTAAGGAGGCTGCAGGAGGCGGGAAGCTCAGCTGTGCCAGAGCCTTCCACGGAGCGCGTCCATAGTGTATAGATGTGTATAACTCGTAGTTATAGCTTTTGTAAAAAACTTGTAGTTTTTAGTAAATAAAATTATTGAGCTCTTTTGTGCACATATGTTGTTTTTGTACTTAGATTTTTTCATGCCTTTATCACGTGAAAGACTTTATCTAAGATAACAAACGTGCAAGTAATATCTTGTATTTGAGCCCAAAATGTGTTAAGTTCGTGACTTAGGAAACGTTCGCGGTCCATAACCTGAACAAACGTGCGAGTAAATGTGTAGCGTACTACGTTTATCATTTTTGGTAACCAAGTGTCTTGGTTTATTAGTTCGTTTTCAACTTGTTGTTGCGCATTCATTGTGAGATGTGTACTAAAGTCATCAGCTTGTATGAAGTTAGTGTACGAATTTAGGAATCAATTGTTTTGAATCTGTGTGGTGGAATGCAGCGTGCTGCGAGTTCCACTATGTAGGAGTCAATTGTTTTGAGTCCATGTTTTGTTAAACGCGCACCGTGTGCGATAAAGTGCATCCCTCGTGGGGTGTACTTATTAACTTACTCCAACGTCTTGATAGTAAGGTGTCTAACAGGGATGCGTGATCCGATGTTAATGGGTTTGCAAGCCTCTTACTCAACGAGTATTTTAGTAGGTTTACTCATCCTGTCTGCCCTCGTGTGGTCTTAATATGTGCATGCACGCCATGTAGGCAATAATATAAACAGAATTGAAACATAAATGAAGAATGTAAACAATAATGTGAAACTGTGTTGTGGAGTTAGCTAGAAACCACAACGTTTTATTGATTGTTGCAAGTGCAAGAATGACAATTTCCTAAAAAAAAGAAAGAAAAAATAAATACACCAACATTTATTGAGCGCTTACTAAAGTGCGGATGTGTCAGTGTGTGGCTCGTGGCCTAAAGGTAGCATCTCTTGAGATTGCAAATGTTCCAGGTGCGTGGTAGCTCGTGGCCTTTCATGTCGCGCACTCTGTACGCACCGTCGCCTAATGCCTCTGTGACCTCGTAAGGCCCCTCCCACTTGGGTCCGAGCTTGCCCGTGTCTTCCGCGTGGCTGGCATCGTTAGCGCGGTATACAAAGTCCCCTGGTTTGAAAGAAGTGTTTCTGACTCGTGCATCATAATACTTCTTCATCTTTGATTTAGCTTTTGCTTCGCGGATAGCCGCCCTTTCGCGTCGTTCTTCCAACAGATCTAAGTCAATGCGTCATTCATCATCGTTTGTTGCGATGTTAACTTCCGATGTACGGATTGTTGGCATTCCAATTCCTGCTGGTATAACAGCTTCTGTCCTGTAGACAAGAGAAAAAGGTGTGTCGCCATTGCTGACTTTGATTTCTGTGCGGTGAGCCCACAAAACATGCGATAATTCGCCTACCCATCTTCCTTTATGTTTGTCCAAGCGCGCTTTAATTCCTTCACCCAGGCTACGATTCGCGCGTTCTACCAATCCATTTGTTTGTGGATGTTTGACTGACGCGAAGTGCTGTGTGATGTTTAACTGCGCGCACCAATCTTTGAATGGGTTATCACATAATTGTTTTCCGTTGTCCGAAATAATTTCTCCAGGTAGGCCAAAGCGGCATACAATGTTATCCCAAACGAATCGTTTGACCTGGTTACCTGTGATACTTGCCACTGCTTTTGCTTCGATCCATTTGGTGAAGTAGTCAATGGCGACAATGAGGAACTTGAGTCCTCCTGCCGCGACTGGAAAGGGTCCAACAATGTCAATTCCCCACTTGTGGAATGGCCATGGTGAGGTGATGGGTGTTAGCTCATGTTGTGGCCGACGCGGAATGGGTCTATGGACTTGGCAGTCGTTGCATCTTCTAATCATGTCTCGCGCGTCGCGGTGCATGGTAGGCCAATAATATCCAGATCGCAAGGCGCGCGCTACAACAGACCGTGGTCCTGAGTGCATGCTGCAAGATCCAGCGTGGATTTCCCGGAGTACGTAATCTGCCTGAAGAGGTCCAACGCACCTGAGCCATGGTTTTAAGAATGAACGCCGATATAGGATACCATCTCGAAGTTCGAACCTATGCGCTGTGCGCCGTATCCGTCGAGCGTCCTTTTGTTCCTGGGGGAGTGTTCCCTTACTGATAAAATCCATGATGGGTGTTATCCATGTGGGGTTTTCTTCCTCTATCACTGTGGATACTTCCATCTCAGAGATGGATTTGTGTTTCAATGTTTCCACCAATACCTGTTTTGACAGGTGTGCAAAGCTTGTGGACGCGATTTTACTAAGCGCATCTGCTTTTTTGTTTTCTCCTCTTGGGATTTGTTTGATGGAAAACTTGTCAAAATTCTTGATCAAGGATTTGGCTTTATCGAGGTATTGGATCATGTGTTCTTCTTGAGCCACATACTCGCCTAACACGTGGTTTGCTACTAGTCGTGAATCCACATTAGCTTCTAGGTTGCGTACACCCATTTGATTTGCTATGCGTAGTCCAGCCAGTAATGCTTCATACTCTGCCTCATTGTTTGTGGCTATGAATTCAAAGCGTAGGGCGAAAGTATGCTCTGTTCCATCTGGGCTGGTAAGGATAAGACCTGCGCCTGATCCTTCTGCGCATGAGGATCCATCTGTAAATAGAACCTGATGAGGCGAAAAATGATCCGTTTTTAGGGGGTCATTTAAGCCCGAATCCGAATTTATTTGATCAAATATTGCCCTAAATCGTTCCTTTTGTGATTTTAGGTACTTTGGGAGTGAAATCTGGAAAAGGAAGCAATTCGGACGTTTTTAGAGCATAAAAGTGAAGAAAACGCCAAAGTCTTAATTTTCCATGCTGGGAACAGTGCATGACGGCGTCAAGAGGAGTTTCCTGACGGCGTCAAGAGTAAAAGTCCATGACGACCCAGAAGAGTTTTGACGGTGTCATGAAGGTAGGGCGTCAAGAGTTAAAGTCGTGACGGCCTGGAAATGCAATGTTCTTGAAGGCGTCAAATGTAGATCTAGGCAGTCCGAGGATTGTTTTGGCGGCGAGGTGACGGCGTCACCTATTTGGTCTTGACGCCGTCAGACCCCTTTTCCTATATATAGTTTTCTAATTTTTCACATTTAAAGGAGAGAAGTTTTGGGAGAAACCCTAAGTACGATTTTGGTGTAACTTTACAGGTTTTTCAAGGGTTCCAACCCCTTGATACCTTGCATGATTAATCAAGATAAGTGTTCTTCTAATTCAATCAATATGTCTATGTGTTGGTTGTCTATATCATGTTCTTGTCTTAATTCCATCATGCTAGGCTAGATCTCTTTTGTGTTTGCTTAGATCTAATGAAACCTAGATATTGATTATGTGTTGATTACTTGTTTATTCTTGTCTTGGATGAATGATTTATATGTTAGGCTTAAGAAAACTGGCAGATCTCCAATTGGTAACATGCTTGAACGTCTTAAGAAACATGAACCAACGTGCACTAGGTCTTTATTGGTTGTATTTAATGCATGAGCCACTGTTTACAATCCCTATAGTTGTGCTGGGCATGGTGTAGGAGGAGATAAGAGCTCATAGAATTGGGGAGTTATGTGTACCACCCCATGAATGGTATTAAGGAATACGATCCGTCATCCATGCAATTATAACAAGTAATTAACGTATAACAGATATCTAGGGAGTAGTGAAATCTAAGTAAACACATTTTCTCCAATTACTGCTCACAACCTTAGTATAAATTAATTTACTTTCATTTCTAGTATTTAATTTTGATTGCATCGTAGTATTGGGTTAGTTGAATAGCAACTAATTCCGCACACTCTTCCAAAACCCGAGATTTTTACTTGCTTTCCATAAAATATAAAAACATAAAAATAATCATCCCTCACCTTTAGAACTAGTATTTAGGCTTTCTAATCCTAGCGACACTATTCCTAAGCTGAACGATCAATCCCCCGGTACTTGTCACTATACTATACTACAACGATCAGGTATACTGCCTGGTGGGGGTTGTAAGCTTCTCGAGATCCCTCGAGAGGTAAAGCCTGTTGCGATTCCCACGCATCAAGTTTTTAGCGCCGTTGCCGGGGAATAGTTATTGTCTAGGTTAGAATTTCTTTTTATTAGGTCTACTTGCTAGATTCCTTTCTAGTAAGATTTTATTTTTTATTTTTAGGTCTTCTTTAGTCTATCTTATTTCTTCGTGCCTTTGTTCGTAACTCTTTACCATCCGACATCATGGAAGGTGGTAACATCTTTGAACCCGCCATCCCACCACAACAAAACCCACCATTAGAACCCCTTAGGCCCCGAACCTTAGGAGAGTATTCCCGACCTAGCCACCAAGGCTACCGAAACACCATTGAGCTCACCGGAGCCAATGTGACCCCCTTGCGATCCGACACCATCCGGTTGGTGCAAAGCGGATGTGCATTCCATGGACTTCGTTCCGAAGATCCAAACCAACATCTTAAGGACTTTCTCAAAATCGTGGATTCCATAGACCTAGATGTTGAAACTAGAGAGACTACCCGTTTACGCCTATTCCAATTCTCTCTACGGGATCAAGCTAGTCAATGGCTTGAGCGTTTACCCGCGGGATCCATCACCACATGGGATGATCTCACCACTCGTTTCCTTGCTCAATTTTTCCCACCGGGGAGAACTACTAAGCTTAGAAATGACATCTTGATGTTCCAACAACGTCAAAATGAAACCTTTTATGAAGCATGGATTCGATATAAAGACCTACTCCGAAAAGTCCCTCATCATGGCATCGAACCATGGCTCCAGATCCAAATCTTTTACGATAAGGTTGACTATCAAACAAGGAGAGCCATTGATTATGCAGCCAAGGGTAGGTTAAATAGACTTAGCGTTGACGAGTGCTGGAAAGTTCTTGAGGGGTTGGCACAATACGAAGAGGAAGGATGGGAGGACCCGATGCTCCCAAGCAAGGTAAAACTTGACTATGCATGTGCCACCCAAGAACAGTTGTTAGGAAGCATCGAGAAGCAGGTAAAAGAATTGATGAGTCTTGAGAAACTTGCTGCTGAGCCCGTGTGGAATCATAATCCACGTAGGAATACGGTTATCAACCAGAATTTTCCTGAACGCTCACGACAAGAGGAATTCGAAGGGATAATGGTAACCTTCATGAATAATTAGGAAAAACAAATCCAGCACCTAGAGGCACGCATGGAAAGCACCCATAAAGCTTTTATGAATTTCGCAGACCAATTCATATCAAGGATCAAAGAAAAGATCAAAGAAAATTCCGTACCTAAAAAAATTGAAAAAGTCTTCGAGGTGTCAACCCCTTTGGAGTTTGACCAAGAGGATAGCAGGAAATTTTCCCAAAGTGCTTTACCATTAACTACCCCCCCGTTCTCATGAGCACCCCCATGTAGAGAAAAGTTCGCAAATCCATAACATTTTCGTTGGATGTTTGCGAACTACATTCCCGAACTCATCCAAAAAACGTTCTTTTGGTTTTAAACCCGGTGTAAAGAGGTCACACCTCAAAAACACCACTAATTTGAAACCCTCTATGGAACAACATCTCTCCTTTCACACCAATGACCCGTGCACAGGGTTCGACTTAGCCAAAGCGTCATCCAACCCCTTCTACAACCTCACCTCTTTCCGTGACAGTAATGAAACGTTCGACCCTGGGGGACCTCGTTAACGGAATGGCTACTTATGGGTTTTACTAATGTTTAGCTATTCACGCGAAGTGCAGGGACTAAACATGGAACTACTCCAATTCTCACCTTACACGGGCATCTGACGGCGTCAGATTTAACTCTTGACCCCGTCAGCTCGATGGATCTGCAATATTAACCCAAAACCAATCACTTTCAACCCATACCCCACAAATCTCACCCAAGGTGCTGCTGCTACTCCGATTCTCCACCATCCAATTCGACGTCTTCCGCATCCAATCTCCACTTGGTAAGTAAGTTTTCTTCATCCTTTTTCAATCAATTATCCTTAGGACCCATCAATTTGGAAAACCCCTTTCGCCCGAAACCCCACTCTTGACCCATTATTAGCAAATCGTAATGCCATCCATTTGGTGATTTGTAACATGGGGGTTACCCGGTGATTATGTTATCTCACTCGAATTATGCATTAGATTAGGGAAAGCCACTCATGCCACGGATTCTTTGACCCCCCACCCATGTTTTCTGATTAAAGGAGCGTTTAGGTAATGGGTTAAGAGTTTGAAAATTGATTTTTCCCTCGCATTTGCATGGTTCGGATTCTGATCCATCTGACGGTGTCAGGATTACTCTTGACGGCGTCAGATGTGTCTGACTGCATTAAGTTCATCAAAATTCTCGTTCTAATCGTTTCCGTTCACTCCACCTTTTTCCAGAAAAATGAGCAAAAGATCTCGTCAACATAAGGGCAGTTCCTCTAGATCTCAAAGGGTCAACTATGGAGAATTAGTCCATAGTTGGAGCGAGTTTGTCAATGTTGGTGCTAACACCAAGTATGTGGAGTTGTGTAACCACCATATTGATGCTGGGGCTGTGGTTGACTGGGATTTTCTAAGAGCCAATGGGTTGGAGGCTGCGTTTTTAGGGAGGATCCACACAGATGGGTTTGCGGGTCCACAGTGGGAGAGGTTGTTTAGGATTAGAGAGACAATATATAGTGAGTTAGTGAGGGAGTTCTTTGCGACCTTCCGTTTTGATCAGGCTGAGGCTAGGACAGATATGGGGGCACCACTGTGTATTTTAGGCTAGGGGGAGAGTTGCGGTCATGTTCAGTGGCTGAGTTTGGTTGGAGGATTGGGTTGTATACTAGAGAGGAGGTTGATGGGACTTTTATGCAGAGGTTGTTACATGGAGAGACTCGGAGGAGTGAGATGAGGTGTATCACTTTTTGGCCGACCATAGGTAACGGGGTTTACACCTCGACTACCGGGGCAGCATCCATCAGGGACCCCGTAGCTAGGCTAGTCCACAGGTGCATCACATACAGCCTGTCAGGACATCATGGCACCACTCACCGTGTCACTGCTTCAGACCTGTTCTACTTGTACACCATCTTTTCTGCGGATGTCTACTGTAACATCCCATTTTGGGTGGCCAGTTATTTGAGGACCAGTGTGGGTGAGAGGGATATTGACAAGGTGTATGGGGGGATGTTCGTGACCCGGTTGGCTCGTTCCTATGGTCTTCTTACTCCTCAGATCATAGGGTACTTAAGCGACTGCGGGAACTGTAGGGTAGTGAGGGCTAAATCCCTCAGGCAGATGAGCATTGTGATGCCTGAGAGGAATGGGACCTATACTTGGTATGAGGAAGGGGGCCAGATATTCAGGAGGATGCTAATGATAAGGTAGACCCCCAGCAGCACCAGTTCCAGGGGTATGAGGAGGGGACGGCTGACTACTACCGACACATGAGTCGGGGAGACTGGCAGGCACACTAGGGTGCCTGGATGGGTCAGATGGATGCATGGCGAACCACCACTGACCAGCGCTTTGATTGGATGTACGATCATACCATCCGCCAGATGCAGTACCTCTCCACCCGAGATCAGCTTGAGCCTCACCTGCAGATTGATCCCTTCCCAGGCCGAGAGACTGACTACCCTCCCTACGGGTACACCGGACACCTCCCTCCTGGCTATGACTACCGCTTTGGTCCTCCTCCCCAGTGACTCCTCCTGATCTCTGTTGTCTTTGAACTTTTTATTGATGGTTGTGTAATTTAAAACATTTGGTACTGTAATAGCTTAGGATGCGGCCTTTGTTGGCCTTGAACAATCTACTTGCATGTTTACGTTTGTTTTGAAATAATTAATGGTGCTCATGGTGACATTATTCATTTCGTGTGTTCTTATTTGTGTGATTTTATTTGTTTGGTTGTTATTTGCTTTCGTATGCATGCTTTATTTTTATTGTTGGTAGATCATGTTTCTAAACTAAATAGTGGAAATACTTTACTTTGTTGTTTTGGCCTAGTCTTAACTCCACCTAGAAGTATTTTTGCAAAAGATAAGTGTAAGGGGAAACCCCAAATATGTTTTTAAGAAACAAACCGATCATGATTCTCCATAATATTAAATGAGCATGTATATTCGTATTTGTTAGAGTCAAATGCTTGTATTGAGTCATAATAAAATTTTGCAGGATTTTCCAGGAAGTAGGACCAAGTTTTTCCAGAAATTTTCCGGAAACTTAACATAAGAATTTCTGCAGGTCCATTCTGACGGCGTCAGGGGTTTACTCTTGACGGCGTCACGAGTTAAAATCTGGAAATTTTACCGGTTTTGTTTTTCTAACGGAGTCTTATGGTTTTTGTGAATTATTAAGTTTTATAATCTCCAGGAGATCTGCAAACTTCATTCCACAAGCATTATATCTTATCTTGTTTTCTAGGATTTAGAAACTTATATAGGATGCCGCCGATTTTACGCGAGGTTGTCTTGTCTATTTTGTCAGGATTTACTGGCTATGTTTGACAAGGAGATGATTTATATTCTGGAAGGGAAGCTTTGATTGTTCATTTTCTTGGAGGAAGATTTAACCTGGCCACCTCATTATCCATACCGAGCGAATCAGGGGAGTATTAGATTTCATTCTCTTTACTTTTTCACTTTTACATTCTTTACTTGAACATTGGGGACATGTTCATCTTAAGTGTAAGGGGAGGGTAAAAAGATGATACCTTACATATGCACCTTCGCTTGAGTTTGTTTTGTTTGATGGTAGATGTGTAATAAAACTATGAGAAATACTTGTTAGTGCAATTTTAGCGCCAAATTTAAATTTTTTTACAACATTTAGGAGTGAAACTTTAGCCATAGCAAGCGTCTCATGGATAGGAGATTGTATGACTAGCACATAACCGTATATTCAGAAAAATTTTCCACCCAAATATGTGAGGTTCGCCTTTAGATTTGATAGGAAAAGTATTTATTATTAGTGCTTATGAGTGTACCGGTAGCATTTAGATTCTAGAACTTGTGTTAGTGATGCATCCCGAGACCGCTAGTGAGACTACATTCGTGTGGTAGGATTTACTACATGATAAGAGGCATTAGGATCACCCTTGTGTTAAACCCGTATTATAATTACTTGACCATTTATGTCATATTACTTGGCTAGTTAAGTCAACTAATTTTTCCCACACCCTTAGTGTTGTACTCATTTTTAGTACACGAAACCCCTAGTACACCCCTCCGAGCCTATCTTTTCGTTTCCAACTTTAAGCATTTTACTTAAAGGAAGAATTTGTTACACCCCACTTAAATGTACAACCAAATCGCCTTAGCCTTCCGTGTATGCGCTCATTTTTAGTGCATTATTGTTATTTGTTAAACCCTAAGTTAACTTTCTAATTGATTACATGGTTGCTAAGTCGAGTCATATCCTTGTACATATTGTTTTGGGATGATTGGGACTCATGGGTAAGTACTTATTTTATGGAGTAATGGGGAAGAACATCATATTATTACCCCCATATGTACGTTAATCTTAAAAGTGCCCCAAGTGTTTTGATTTTCTTAATTCGAGTCATTAGATTAGTTTATTGTAAAGTATGTAAAGATTCAAGTGTAAGGGGAATTCTCATCCCCTATGATGTATTATTTTGGATGGTAGGGTAAGAGTGTATGCAAAAAAAAAAAAAAAAAAAAAAAAAAAAAAAAAAAAAGGAAAAAAGAGAAAAAACATACGGACTACCATCCCTTTCCATTCTATGTTTATTTTATGTTTTTGTTATTTTTCATTTATTAGCTTAGGTCGAGTCTAGTCTTGGCTTAGCAACGCCATATTGTACATGTAATTAACCAAGATTGTTAACTCGCCACCAGTAAAACTTCCTTTATCCAACAAAACCGTGTATTTCAAATCCCTACACCTAACGTTACAACCCTTTAAAAGACCTCTTTGATAGTTTATCCTAGGTGCTTACGCCATGTGGTGGAGGTTTGATCCTTTCCCAAGCCTATGGTAATCTATTTTGCTATGACAGGTAGTGAGAGATATCTTCCGTTTCCATATTGTAATTTACACTTTATTACACCCGAGAGATGTGAGTATCTAAACACTATTTGTGAGGTGCTTGTGTATGACCTCCGTGCTTGTCTATTGGTCTTTAGTGGAACGATTATTTGTTGTAATTACTTTTATATTAGTGTTAAATGACCCCTAACTTGTCTTTTGAGTAGAATAAAAGCGCATTTGCTTGAGGACAAGCAAATCTCAAGTGTAAGGGTATATGATGAGGCGAAAAATGATCCGTTTTTCGGGGGTCATTTAAGCCCGAATCCGAATTTATTTGATCAAATATTGCCCTAAATCATTCCTTTTGTGATTTTAGGTACTTTGGGAGTGAAGTCTGGAAAAGGAAGCAATTCGGACGTTTTTGGAGCATAAAAGTGAAGAAAACACCAAAGTCTTAATTTTCCATGCTGGGAACAGTGCATTACGGCGTCAAGAGGAGTTTCCTGACGGCGTCAAGAGTAAAAGTCCATGACGACCCAGAAGAGTTTTGACGGTGTCATGAAGGTAGGGCGTCAAGAGTTAAAGTCGTGACGGCCTGGAAATGCAATGTTCTTGACGGCGTCAAATGTAGATCTAGGCAGTCCGAGGATTGTTTTGGCGGCGAGGTGACGACGTCACCTATTTGGTCTTGACGCTGTCAGACCCCTTTTCCTATATATAGTTTTCTAATTTTTCACATTTAAAGGAGAGAAATTTTGGGAGAAACCCTAAGTACGATTTTGGTGTAACTTTACAGGTTTTTCAAGGGTTCCAACCCCTTGATACCTTGCATGATTAATCAAGATAAGTGTTCTTCTAATTCAATCAATATGTCTATCTGTTGGTTGTCTATATCATGTTCTTGTCTTAATTCCATCATGCTAGGCTAGATCTCTTTTGTGTTTGCTTAGATCTAATGAAACCTAGATATTGATTATGTGTTGATTACTTGTTTATTCTTGTCTTGGATGAATGATTTATATGTTAGGCTTAAGAAAACTGGCAGATCTCAAATTGGTAACATGCTTGAACGTCTTAAGAAACATGAACCAACGCGCACTAGGTCTTTATTGGTTGTATTTAATGCATGAGCCACTGTTTACAATCCCTATAGTTGTGCTGGGCATGGTGTAGGAGGAGATAAGAGCTCATAGAATTGGGGAGTTATGTGTGTGGTGAGTACTTATTTACTCACCATTTTATGGCCAAATTTCCAAACCAAAATGACTATTTGAGCTAATAATCGCCAAGAAAATGCGTGTTTTTATATTTGTGATGTGCAGGTACGGATGTTATGAGAAATGGACAAAACAAAGCAAAAACCGAGCATGAGAGTGGAAAAGGATTCAAAAGCCGAGGCCGGGAAGAGTTTTCAAGTCCGGATCAGATTTATGCTCAAATTAATCCTTGGAGATTCATTATGGTCAATTTCAGCCCTTGGAAGTTATTATTGAGAAATGGCAGAAGTAGTCCTTGTATTTTAGTATAAATCACTTTTGGTCCTTGAATTGTTAAATAACAATTATCTGTTTCCCAAGCCTGGTCCAAAGTTAATTCTTAAATGTCCAAGTCCATCACCACTATACCCACAGCCCAATCCACCAAAGTTTAACCCAAGCCCATTTAATACTTTCGGTCAACTGGTCAAAATCTCACACAAAATAAAATAAACGTACCATTTCACTTTTACCCCCAAATCCCTTTTTAACCCAGAAATCCCCAAATCTCCCAAGAACCCTAATTTACCAAATCACCCATCTCCACAAAATTTACCCAATCAAAAATTTATTACTAATGATTGGTGCTTCCAGAAGGTGTCTCACGTGCACCAAACGTGTCAGAGAGAAACTAATGAAGCTGCAAGGACACTTGGCAGGGACTTATTGGTGGGAACACATCATTCCTTGAGCCTTGGATTCGTCTGACAAGGACAGAGAAGGTATGTACTTTACGGATCGCCACAGTGTACAAACGGTGCATTCTTATTGGTTGAGACACATCACCAACTCAATCCAAGGGTCCTTATTTGTGATTGATTGATGGGATTGAATGAAGGGATGAGATGAGAATTCTAGGACCTTCTGAAGACACTACTCAGCTCAGCTATAAATACCAACTTCCTCACCACATTTGAGACTATTAGGAGTAGGCATAATTTAGATAGCTTAGGAGTAGTGTAATGTAATTTTTAGCTTACTGTTATGCTTTTAATAGATTGTATCATGTAATTTTTATAAAGATTTCAATAAAAGTTTGAGTTTACTTTTTATATTTCAGCTTATCATTTACTTTTTGTTGCTTACTCAATCTCAGTTTAGCTTGTATCTATCTTTTTATAATCTAATCTCAGCTTATTTTCTATTCAGTAGTTCTAATTGTTTTCAAATATAGCTTAATTTAGTATTACTTTAAATTCAGTCACCACAATATATATATATATATATATAAGTCTTAAATATTATCTAGTAAAAAGCTCACAGTAAGAGCTTATTTTTCTTTTTCAATTTTCAATGTGAGCTTTCTAGCTTATACTTGGAGTTATTTTTGAGTCTGTGTTAAGAAATAATCAGAGATCAGAGTTGATTGAAGAAGTTATATTGGAGGTTTGATAAGCTGATACAGAAGAGGTGAACTCAGCTTATCTAAGAGATAGGCTACTGTGAACCCCCTCTGTTCAAGCTGAGGGGGAGGTTTTAGGTAATTACTGTTTAATTTCTATCATTGGATACTGATTTGGATTTTTAGTAATTGTAGCTGTATTGTTTTATTGTGCTAGTAGAATAGATAATCTGTCATTTTTGGAATCTGAGTTTGAGTTAGAAATAGTGCTAGTTTACTGATTTAATAATTCATATTGGTGTTTAGTTTGTCAACTAGTTAATTGATTTGGTATTTGGAAGCTCTTTTCAGCTAGCTGTAATGATAATCATAAGTAAGGCAGTGTTTGGATGTGCTACTGTTGAGTTTTGTAGTGATTAGTTTGTAGTTTCATTAGTTCATCTAAGTCATGTTAGGTTAAATAGAGTTAGTAGTATCATAAAAAATGAAGGTTACATAGTTTAAGTCAAATTAGATTTAACTAATCACTAGGACTGCATCAGTAATCTGTCCTATTTGGGCCTTTTCTTAAACTTTTATCCGCTTACCTAACATAGCTTATTGCATGATTTTTGGTCCTTTAGATAACCTTAAGTTCTAGCTTTTATAATCGACGCTTTATTTGCTTATTAAAGATCGTTCAGTTAGCTTACATTAAACTCCTAGTAGCCTATTTTAACTGTTTTGCCCTGCTATTTCACATCGGTCCTAAACTTCTCCACATCAGCAGTTGTATATAGCTCATACAAGCTCCTTTTGGTCTAAGTTGGGGTTTAGATGTTACTTGCTAGCTTATCTTCATGTTCCCACTATTTTTAGTCGTTAGCTTATAGTGCATCAGCTTGTGCAATTGCTTGAATTAGCCCCTTAGAACCAGTTGTTACCAGCAGCCTGTCCCTTTTCTTTGCCTAGAACTGATTGTCTTTTGCTAAATTTTAGATAAATTTTGGTTTCATGAATTGCTTGTAGTACCAGCTTGTGTTAGTTTTTTTTTTTTATTTGGTAATCTAGCTTATTGTTTTTTATAGCTTTTAGGTAGCTTGATTACACCTCAGCCCCTCAGTTAGTTTTCAAACCTGCACTTGCAGTTCTGTCTCATCAGCCCTTCTTCTCTGCTTATTATTTTCTTATCCATTTGCCCTTTTTGTCTGATTTTTGATTTATTAGTAGTTCGTAGTATACTTCTGATGTTTTCATTTTTAGGACTTAGCCTGTTAGCTTTTAGCTTTTGCATTAGCTTAAAGTTAGCTCATAAGGCCTGTGTTTGATAGTTTGCATCTATTTGGTTTATAACTTGAGCTTATTTACCATTTCTGAGTTCTATTGAGTTCTCTATAGTGATTTTTATAGTCCCTTAGCTTCTGGCTTATTTTGGTGCAAACTGCTAATTGATAGTTTTATTGTGTACTGCTTATTATTTGATTTTCATTGCTTCTGTGCAAATCTCTTTTCATTTCTGTGCATCACTGAGCTTTTTAGAATATTATACACTTGTTTGATCAGTGCAAGTTGAATTTTGTGGCAAGTGCTTATAAATAAGCACTTGCCATAAGCTGTTTTGGCATCATTAAGTACTTCTGATTAATTTTACTTTTCCAAAATTTTTCTGCAAGTTTCTTTTATTATTTTAGAATTTCTGGTAAATTTTCATAATTTTCTGAGGTCATTTGCTATTTTTCTTAATTTCTTTTAGTTTTTAATCAATTTTAAATCCATTTTAAATACCAAAAATCAAATAAAAATCAGAAAAAGTCTTGAAAAATACCAAAAATATTTTTATAAATTCTTTTATAATATTTTAGAATTTTTAGAATTTTATTTTTATTTTTCCAAGTTATTTTTCTATTTTTCTTAATTTTTAATTCACTTTTAATTCAATAAATAGGAAATTAATTCTAGAAAATTAATAAAAAGTCAAAAAAATATTTTTCTTTTTCTTAAAATTCTTTTTATTAGTTTTAGATTTTTAGAAAATATTTCCAAGTTCGTAGGGTCATTTTTCGTTATACGTTACATTTTAAATTTTGCGTGAGCATTTCCGTTTTCGCGATTTTCACTTCGGTACATATTTAGATTGTACTCTTTGCATATTTTATAGTTGTTTGTGAATACTTGAATATCTCGATTATATTTTTCACTTTACCACTTTTCACGACTCGATTTCGCGATACGAAATTTACGACTCCATTCTACCTTCGCTGGGAAAACGACCCGGGAAATACTTTCGCCGGTATTTCTTCGGACTAATTATATGTACTAAAAGACTTTATCAGTGTGCCACCCCATGAATGGTATTAAGGAATACGATCCGTCATCCATGCAATTATAACAAGTAATTAACGTGTAAAAGATATCTAGGGAGTAGTGAAATCTAAGTAAACACATTTTCTCCAATTACTGCTCACAACCTTAGTATAAATTAGTTTACTTTCATTTCTAGTATTTAATTTTGATTGCATCGTAGTATTGGGTTAGTTGAATAGCAACTAATTCCGCCCACTCTTCCAAAACCCGAGATTTTTACTTGCTTTCCATAAAATATAAAAACACAAAAATAATCATCCCTCACCTTTAGAACTAGTATTTAGGCTTTCTAATCCTAGCGACACTATTCCTAAGCTGAACGATCAATCCCCCGGTACTTGTCACTATACTATACTACAACGATCAGGTACACTGCCTGGTGGGGGTTGTAAGCTTCTCGAGATCTCTCGAGAGGTAAAGCCTGTTGCGATTCCCACGCATCAGAACCCATGGTTCTTGTAATGGTACTTCATTGTTCATGTGCTGTTCTGGAGCTTGCAGAACTTCATCTGCCACTATGTTGCATTCTCTTGGAGATGTGGTAGTGTTGTAGAGGGTGACGATCCCTCATTCCACTGGGAATTTAAGCATCCCATGTGCGGTGGATGGAACCGCGCGCATAGCGGATATCCCTGGTCTCCCAATAATTCCATTGTATGATGAGGGAGACCTGATCACCATGAAGTTCATCCAAGCCGTTGTAGAATGGTATTCATTACCAATAGCCACAAGTATGCGTAACTGCCCCATGGGCCAAATTTTTTCACCTGTGAATCCAGTCAGCGACGTCGTGGCCGGGACTAACTAGTTTTGTATCTCGGGTTTTAGCCTTCTGAAGCAGTGTTCATACATGATGTCCGCAGATGTTCCTCCATCGACATACATGCGGTGGATCTCGTGACCTCCCGCGTGTATCTCGATGGTGAGTGGTTCGATTACCGCGTTGTCCGCAGTGAGGGTGGGGCAAGAGATATGGTTTCCCTTGGAAAACCTTTGGCTGACTTTTTGCTTCGTATGTCGCTGCCATGATTGTATCATGTGTATTGTATTTGCTTTATTTTTTGGTATCTCCTTTTTGGCCCCATTCCTTTGTCTATCTTTCCCTTCTTTGATGTTTTTAACGAGGTGGTCCATCTTTCCTTCTCTCACTAATTTATCAATTAGCTGGCGTAGTTGGACGCACTCGTTAGTAGTATGACCCTTCTGTCCATGATATTCGCAGTAACCCCCTCCGATGCGCTTTTCTTCTAGGGTTAGCATGGGTGGAGGTTTTGGAAAATTTGCTCCCTCCGTCGCGAATATTTCCTTAGGGGTTTTTGTAAGTGGGACGTACTTGTCGTTATCTCTTCCACTGTTTTGGTTGCGGTAATTCCTGTTGCGGTTGCCACTTTGGTCATTGGATTGTCTCCTTGACTGTTCTTGTGGTTTAAAGGTTGAGTAACCTTTTTTGCTGTCAGCCGCTGCCGCTTCCCCTTGAACGAAGGATCTGGTGCGCTTTGTTAGTTCATCAAAGCTTTGGGGTACTTTGTCATTTAGCTTTCGTATCAGCTCTGGGTTATTGATCCCATTCATGAACCCTGAGATTTTTAGTACCTCAGGACATGCCTTGACTTGCATGCATTCATCCTTGAAGCGCTCGTGGATTCCCCTTGGCGCTGTTTCACTCTGGCGAGTTCCACAGGGTTCTTTGTGCACTTCTTTCGTTGTGTGAAATTTAGGCGGAATGCCTTCCGCAGCTCTTCAAACCCATTTATGCTTCGTCGTGGAAGCTTGCTGAACCATGTTCGCGCATTCCCTACCAAGGTAGAGTTGAACATATGGCACCACACAGGTTGTGGCCAGTTTTCGATAGCGGCTGCTGACTCGAAAATTTTTAGATGATCATCAGGATCGCCCGTGCCATCGTATGTTTTAACATTGGTGGGCATGCGCCTTCTCTTGTCATCTGAGAAGTCACTTATGCGTTGTGTAAACGCATCATACCGGCGTCGGTTCTTAGATTTCCAATGTCCCGTCTCTCTGTCCTCGTTTTCCGAGGAGCTGCTTGAAGGGGAGTTGTTTCTCCTATGGCGCTTGCGCCGTTTGTCCTCAGAGCCCGAATCTGAAGGACTTGTACTTGGGGAGTAGTGTTTTCCCAACCTATCTTGGATTCTTCTGCTTCCTGACCTTGAGGTGCTTACACTTGGTGAATGTTGTCGTCCAAGCCTATCTTGTATCTTGCGGCTACCAAGCCTAGCATGGACACTGGTGCGCCTCACGTTGTCTTCGTAATCCTCCGAGTATTGTGAGTTGGATGCGGTACCAAGCCTATCATGGACGTTGGTGCGCCTCTCACTGTTTCTGTGCTCAGGGTGGTGCGGTGGAGATTTTTCTTGGTTAAAGTTTAGCCGATTTTGCGGGTTGCGGCTTGACCTTTTCCTTGCCTCCTCTTGCATGAGACGAGTTAAAGTCTCATAATGTTGGGACACGAAATCGTTTAATGCCACTCCAGGTGCATTCTCTTCTACTGCAAGGATGTCCGTCTCCGCCTGGGGGCCCCTCTCTCTATTAGGTGCTCCCGGTGGCACAGTGTTGTCCACTATGGATGCCATCTGGTGGGGAGTGGTGAAGAGAGTGCGCGGAATGTCCTCAGCGCTGAGACTACGGTAGCAGTTCGGGTTGTTCCCGAAGGCGCACTGGTTGTTCTAGAGGTCGGTTTAGGAGTCGAATCTTGATTCTTCTTCCTATGTGAATCGTCACGTGTTTTCTCCAGCTGCGGAGTCCGTTGGCCTGAGTTCTTGTTTTTCGGCATTCTGGTTTTGAGTTCTTAGTGTAGTGTCCCACGGATGGCGCCACTTGTTGATACAAAAGTTGGGCTTAACTTGTTTGAACTCCTGCTCTCGTACCAATTAGAACTTTAGTGCTTGTGAAACCTGCGCACTAAGAAAGTAAACAACACCGTTAGGCTTATCGTGGGATTGTCTCCCACGATTAGACTCCGGCGTGAGAGTAAGTAATCGGTTTTAGGGTTTGTAGAAGAGTTAGGGATTGTGTAAATCGTACCTTTTAATGAGAATATATCATTCTATATATAGGGCGCAGAAACCGTGTAGGTTTCTTGCTCCTTACTCTTCGTACTCGTGGTGCTTATCTTAGGTAAGGATATCTATCCGTGAATAGAGGATCCTTATCCCTTAATTATGCGTACCGGTTGGGCTTTGGGCTTCGTGAGCCCATGCCGTTGGTATTAAAGGCCCAAGTCATTTGTCATGATAACCCACTCGTGGTGGGTTTGGGCTTAGTAATGTCTATAATTTGGGCTCGTGGCCCAACTATACGTTATACGTCATCAGTTATATATTTTTTTCGAACCGAAAACCGAATTTGAAAGTTGACCCGAAAAACCAGAATTACATAATTTATATTTTCTTTTTCATTTAGTTATATTTTTTAAACAAAAAAATATATTTCTAAGCTTAAAAATCTTATGCTTATATTAGAAAAGACTTTTTATTGATTTTTATATGTATATAAATAAATACATAGAATATATCCAAACAAAAAATTGAATACTTAATTCGGTTTGATTTTATTCGGTTTACTATGGTTTGGTTTAGGTGAATACATTTAAAACTGGGCTTTTGAATCAGGCTTATGAACTAGCCCATTATACGTGAATATAACTAAAAATGGGCTTATGAAGTAGCCCATTATAAATTCAAAGGAAACTAGCCGAACCGCCTCTCTAGTCTCTAGTATAAATACAGGAACATAAAAAAACAACAGTGTTCTAAAAGGCGCCCCAAGGCGTCGCCAAGGCGCGAGGCGTGGCCTCGCCACCACGAAATGGACCTTGGCGGCTGATCTAGGCGTGGCACAAAAAGACGTGAAATAAGGAGAGAAAAGGTGCGAAAAGGCGCGCCTCTTGGTAAGGCGTGGCGCTACTTTTTATACCAGTTTATTTTATTTTATTTTTTATTATTTTTTTTGAACTATTTTGAACGAGTATTTGGAATTTGGACTATTTGGTATATGGGTCTGGTAACTATATAGTAAGTATTAGTTTAAATGTCAAATATATTACGAGTAATATGATCTAAAATTATAAATACATAAATCTATAAATATTTTTTGTCGCTTTTGTGATGCCTTAAGGAACGCAAAGGCTCCGCCATGGCGCGGCAATGCCGCCACGCCACGCCTCACGCCTTTTATAATCTTGAAAAAAACACAATGAATATCGATCAGTTTTACGAATTTTTAAATTTTGGTTTCAGCCATGGTGGGCAAGCGCAAGAAATCTGATCCATCATCATCGTGCATGAGTACGAATCAAGTAAGAAAATTAATTGTCGATAAATAGTGATGAATAATACAAAGTATCCTACGTGTTTTTTTCATTGTCAACACGGTTTTAGATAATCAAAACCCAATAGCTATGATTTACTACGTGATAGATAAGTATTTAGACACTCACGCTTCGGCCAACTTACATAATACGTTAATAAGTTTATTTGGTCGTTGTTTCAGGTCGAGGACAGAACTGCTAAAAAACTAGGAGTATCAGCTAAAAGCAGGATTAACCGTCTTGTCGTGCACTACAAATCGAATGATGAGTTGCCTTCTAGCTGGAAATAGTATGTTCGGCACCTTTATATTCATAATATTCGAACTTTATAAAACAAAATAATTAGAGCTAGCTTTTAAACTTCAGTTTTTGTTTACCGTTTTCTTGTAGCAACCACGAAACCGGCCTTACAATTAATCTGCCCAGGCCTCCTACACAACCCAAAAAGAAGCTCAAAAGGAAAACTAGTAAGCATTCCATTCCTTATTAATGTTGCTTGCGCTAGAAGAAAAATAACAAGTCATCAATTAGTTAATGAACGATAATGTGGATATGTGTGTGTAATCGTCCACGTATGTGTTAACACATGGATGGTAACTTGGTAAGTTTTCTCTTTCAGGGAGTTCCCCTAAAATCAACGGCAATC
Source organism: Artemisia argyi (assembly GCA_030686995.1). Taxonomy (NCBI): domain Eukaryota; kingdom Viridiplantae; phylum Streptophyta; class Magnoliopsida; order Asterales; family Asteraceae; genus Artemisia; species Artemisia argyi. Next base: position 231,230,039 of record CM060701.1, read on the forward strand.
AGTTGAATGAAGAGGAGTATAAAGTCTGGATGAAATTTAAAATGATCGATGAAGCAATTGTATGTATCAGTTATATCCGTCCCTTTTTTTCTCATATATATACACCTACATCCATGATTCTGCACAGACATATGCATGTTTGTGGCGCATACATATTTCATACTAATATATTTAATCCGTGTGGCAGGAAGCACGTGAATGTATAAGTTTTCCTATGGAGAAAGATTTAATTCCAGTTGACGATACTGATCCTCTTGTTGATTTAATTGGTGAATTTGCTGTTGATGCCTTCAACAAGTCTTATCAGATGGTATGGTTGTTATATTCCTTCTACCTGCTTTTAATTTTTGTGACTGTCTTCATCGTTATCTGTTTTGCTTACATGTAAATAAATTATATGTTGTTAGCATGTCAACGAGGATGCAGAAAACGACATCACTGAGGCTGTATTCTATGATTGCAAATATTATAAATTGACCTCGAAGTATTACTTCTACATGACCATAGAGGCAATTGAACAAGGGAAACTTGGAGTGTATGAGGTCTCAGTCGAATGTGATTCTGCTAACGGTGCAAGAAAACTCAGCAAGTTTGTTCTCACAAATCGCAACCAATCAAAGTGAGTTGTTTGAATAACATAGCCAAATCCAGCAAGTTGATACCCAAGTATGAAAAAGGTTAGTCATCCCTTTGTTTCTGGATTTTCTTTTCTATATATACAGTCTGTATTATGCGGGTCTATTTCACAGTGATGCATTTTGTCCTCCACTATTTGCATGTCCATATCGAGTGCCTAATCGAGGTTAAACAAAGGATATCCTGATTTCTATATGTTCTATGCTTTATATATGGTATTAATTAATATAATTTTGTTTAATAGCATGCTTGGAGCAGCCCATCTGATACTGTTAATTTTAAATAACGTAGGTTGCTTGTCTGATTCGTCTGACTTTTACAAGGTTAGTGGAATGGTGCGTAGAAAGAAGACTAGGGGTAGTGGTTTTAACTATCATAATCCGTCATCTGGTTTACACAGGTTTATTGGCTATGATGGTAAAAAAATAGGTATTACAAAGATTGAGCCAGCCAATACCGTTTCTGTGAACAACAAAAACTATCCTGATCGAATTTTGATCTTGTTGTTTTAACCTAAATATGTGGCAAAACTAGGAACCTACTTTTCTTTTTGATGTATTACTTATTGTTAGAAGCTGACTTAAACTTTAAGGGTTGTTTGGTAACTTTGGTAATTTGTTTGACTTGTTCTACAAGTTTGTTTGGAATTAGGAACTATCCTATGACGGTTAGTTTTGCCTATAAATATGGATCAATGTCATTAGTTTTCTTTGTACATTTTGAATTTGTGGTAGGTACCGTTTGAATTAGGGTTTGGTACATTTGGAATTTTGTATTGGTACTTTGGAAATTGGTTTTGTATTCTGTTTGGTAATTTGAATAATGCTTCTGCTTCGTTAGTTTGATTTGTTTGTTTGTTTTGTTCCTTTGAGTTGCCAATAAGTGGTATGAAGAGCTAGGTTCGTCATGAAGAAAAAGAATAAACAAATAGTTCGTTTAGGATTGGTTTGGATTGAAGAATCGTTGGTGAGAAACTAGATAGACTGGCTTTGTTTTTGAAATCGAATTTTGGTTTGAGTACATTAGATTTGATTTCATTGGGACAAATTGTTTAGATCGCGTTTGGAGGATTCGACTTTGAAAAAATAAGCTACTGGATGTAGGCATGTAGCTACGTACGGAGTATTTGATAATATTTGGAGTTTGGGCCTTTTGTGTTGAAATTGGGTTTTTGGAATTAGTCTTGGGCCACTACAGTATATTTGGTTTTTATGTCGTGTTTGTATTTATTTGGTATTAGAATTTGATTTGTTTGAGTTTGAGTTGTCGTGCATATTTGAATTTGGACCGTAATTCATGTTATATAAGTGAGTCATTAGAATTATTATCTATATTGTATTTGGGGCGTTTGAATTATTCGAATCCGTTTGTCAAGTTATTTGTTAACTTGAATTTGTTTGATACTCGAATAATAAGTTTGAAGTTGGACCGTAATATTTATTGATAAGTGGGTCATTAGAATTTGACTTTGATATTTGGGTCGTAATTCTTAGGGAAAATTATTAAAAAAAAAGTATTATACTTGCCACCGTTTCATTTTCTTGGTAGCGAACAAAAATATTACTTTACAACACATTAAAGTTGCCTTTTCCCCCTCTTTTGTGGGTAATATTTGACCCTCTAAACCAGTACCCGGTTGTACCTTTGTTAGTATATTGCCACATCACCAAGTCCAAAACCAATTAACCCCAAATGGCTCACCCAATTAATATAAGTCAAAATACTCAATCCAAATCACCACCGAGACTGACCATGAACAATTCTGATCTAATCACCATTGTGAATCCAAACGTGACAAACAATAACTCAAATCAAAGAGAACAAATACGTAACCCATGGACTACGGTTCGAATTCCAACTCAACAAAATTAATAAGCTCACAAGTCAAGAAAATAAGTTTATACGCGAGCTTAAACTCATGGTACACCAAACCCAAATACAAAGACGCACCCAAATGATGATACCCAAATTTTATACTATTCGGTTATTATCGAATCTTTATTTCCCGTTGGTTTTAACCCAAACCGATTCACGCCGAAACGTGAATATGTATTTTTACCTCTTTTTTAGTTTTCAATCCTTACCAAATCAAGAAAAAAAGAGTAAAGATGTGGCGTGTGGAAGACGGATTCACACGCGTAGACTTCACAAACATAGTCGCAACAATGATTAGGAGGTGAGAGTGGTGGTGGTTTTGTTGTGGTAGTGGCGGCTCACGGTGGTAAGTGGTGGTGACTTATGGCGTCGGTGGCAGGAACAAAAGGGGTGGGGAGGTGATGGATGAAGGTGAAGATAGTGGTGGTCGTGGTGTTAACGATGGGGAAGTATCATGGCAGTGGTGCGTGGTGGCGGTCGTTTAAGGTGTTATCAGCGGCTGCAAACAAGGGTTGCAAATCGGGTGGGGGAAATATATATTTGGTGTTTTGGGCCATTTTAGCCAGCATGGCATGTTGATTTGGCAACAAACCTATACACCTGGAGGGTACCGGTTTAGAGGGTCAAATATTATTCACAAAAGAGAAAAAAGACAACTTTAATGTGCTAGAAAGTAAATTTTTTTGTTCGCTACCCAGAAGATGAAACGGTGGCAAATATTATATATATATATATATATATATATATATATATATATATATATATATATATATATATATATATATATATATATATATATATATATATATATATATATATTTTATAATTTGCCCTAATTCTTATTATATAAGTGGACCATTGGAATTTGAATTTGATATTTGAAATTTGAAGATCGATTTGGTGTTTGAAGACTTAATTATTATTAGGTTGTTTATATTTAACTCGATTTGAACTATAATCATTTCGGCTCGATTTTGGTCTAGTCAAAGATTTCACAAACTAAGAACCTAATAAATGGACACCCCGATTGATTGACTGATCATCTCTTAGATAATAAAAGGAAATGTCATTTCAAAATCGACTGAAGAAAGTTAATAATTGAGAAAAAACTAAATATATCTAATAAAAGTAATATTATTAATAATTATATTCATGAAATAAACCATATTCAAATTTAATAAAATCGGTATTTGCAAAAAAAAAAAGAAAAAAAAAAATTAAATAACTAAATACATATATGAAAAAGATCCCTTATCTTTTGTCAATGTCTTTAAAAATTACGCAGTATGTTTAACATAATAATTATATTCATAAAATATACTAGTTATAACACCCGCGCACGCGCGGGTTTTTAAATTTTTTTTAATCATATATTTTTATTTATTAAAAAATAAATAATTTAATCTTTGTTTTGTTTGATTTATGATATTTAATTATAGTTTTTTTTATTATTAAAGATAATTATTTAAAATTTTTAATCCTATTATTAATTGCATCTTACCTATATTTTTTGTATTTATCACCTAATAAGAAAATGATCTTTTTTTTAAATAAAATATTTTACTAAATAAGGTATGAATGCATTTTTTAAAAATGGAAGTTTTATTATATATACGTAAAAGATAAACCATATTCAAATTTAATTTAATAGAATCGGTATTCTGCCTAAAAAGTTTGTTTTTTAGTCCAATAACTACTAGTGTATTATTTTAGTTAAATTATATCAGTTTGTTTTTAGTAACAAAGATTTGGTATAATAGAACGATAATATGACCTCTAATATGAAGTTTTGTTTGGTTAAAAGATAGTTTTATTTTCGTGAATAAAAAATGATTTACCGGAGGGTCACTTGACAACTAATATTAAGAGTCTGTTGTTCGAAATTTCTTGGGCTGGATGTTGCGGTGAGTTACATTGGGGTGTCCCCTGTAACATTAGGCCAAACCAATTTACTCGTCGAAAAATGATTTACTGGGTCAACGGTCGTTAGCTAAAATGACTAGCGTGTAAATGATAACAAAATCCACTTAATACGGGTTAAATAAAAGGACCACGAGTGTTATTATTTGCAATGATATGGACTGCTATCCATGTAATTTACTCTTATTCAAAAGTTCAAATACTTCCAACAGTATTCTTATATAGTACGCGTATACTTTTGGTTGACCATTTCACTGGCCTTTGATTGTCCACATATATCCTTGCAAGATCGATCTAGTTTACACGTTCATCTCTTTCAACTTCAACTGTTATGTTTTTTCTCAAGATACAATCAAACGTCTCGTTTATATGAAAGGTATTCATCGATCTAACTAAGTAATTACCACTTTTTGGAAACAAAATAATGTTTCAAAACTATATAATATGAATATAAGAGTTAATATATCCTTGTTTATGTTACCCAGTCTTTTACTTAGATGTATGCGGCTTAACCGATGTATTCAGTGAAACTATGTATTTTGGTCAACCCCAAAAGTGCACCTAGTATGATTTGGCGGTGGTTTTATATGACTATGCTAAGATATTTGATATTTGTACTAGAAAATTTGCTTGTATGATTGGAAGAAATTTACGGGGTTACTAGGAACTTATAAAATTCCCAATATGTGAGGCAAATTTTACTAATTAGTAATATCTTGTATTTGTGCATGGAAATTGAAATAATATGTGGATCTCAAAGTTAAGAACTGGTGTTTGAGGGGAGCTAATCTTTATATCTTTAGACAAGTATGGTGATTTGCAAGAAGTGTAGTATGCTTAAGTTAAATCTTGCATTCTCAAGATTATTCATTTTCGTAAGTACTACTCCCCCTTCGCCCATAATAAGTGTCAACTTTTAAAATGCACATAATTTTAGGAAATCTCGTTAAACTACATCTCTACCAATTAAATATTATCTCTACCCACTTAAGTTTATTTTCATTGGTTAAAAGATTATGAGACATCCCAAAATAACATGGTGGACACTTAGCGTGAGACGGAAGGAATATTGGTTTTGGGAGTTGAGTGAATCAAAGGCATGTGATCGATCATTGATGCGCTTCATTTGTAAATGATCATACTTGTAGCATTCATAATCAATAGTTTTCAGATTGCATTATTCTATAGTATGGTAAAAAAAAGTATACGACAACAGTGGTCAATGTACATAATGCAACATAAGCCTTTTGTATACCCTGTTCTACACTTATTCAAACAAAAACATCATGTTCACATTGTTAGCTACTTACTAGTTTTATAACCATTGTTTGTAACAAATGCTTATTGTGAATAGTGATTGACTTGGTATATTTTAAAAAAAAAGAAAAAAAGAAAAAAAATCATTAATGAAACAAGTAATGACTTTTTAAACAATCGTATTTGATACTTTGCTGTTCATTGTAGATAAAAAAGCATTATTCTTAACAAAATATCAATAAACAAATAATTTGAAACTTGAAACAACTAGAACCAAATATTTGCAAGAAGCCTTTATAAAACTGTGAATCTTATCGTTCCTTTTCATTGAGCAATTAAGTAGTTTTTGTTTCTGCACCTCATGGCACGAAATTTCTACACAAACACATCCATCTTGTTTACACCGTCTTTTTCGCATATACACTTGTTAACTTGTCTATCTCTTTCAAACAACAGCTTGAAGACGCTTTGAACCCTACTTACATTAATGGCGTCAACTTCAACTTCATCTATTCAAAAGAGCTTCAAGTATGATGTCTTTTTAAGTTTTAGAGGAGAAGACACTCGTAAGAATTTCGTTGATCATCTATATCATGCTCTTCAGCAAAAAGGCGTTGAAACTTATAAGGATGATAAGAAAATCACAAAAGGGAAAACTATCAGTGATGAGCTTATCCAAGCCATTGAAAACTCCAAATTTTATAGTATTGTTTTCTCCAAGAACTATGCTTCTTCATCTTGGTGCTTAGACGAGCTTGTGAAAATAATGGAATGCCAGAAGATGAGTGAGCATACTGTTTATCCCGTGTTCCTCGGTGTCGAGCCCTCAGAAGTCCGCAAGCAAAGTGGGGTTGTTGAAGTTGCCTTTGCTAAACATGTAAATGATGAATCTGCTGGGAAATGGAGTGAGGCTCTGAAAAAAGCTGCTGATCTCGCGGGATGGGAATTGAAGAACATTTTTGATGGGTAATTTCTTCCCTAATATATAATATTTTTCTGATCTGTTTTTGGGTAAGTTGTTTTACATTACTTCTCAACGGGTCAAATGGGCACATAAGCTATGAAATGAGTCAAATGGGTCGAAAGTCATCAAGGTGTATTTTTAGCTAAAAATGATTTTGATTGGTGTAATATAGTTATATCAATTATCTTTAACTTTTTTTATAAAAATCACCCTTTACCCAACCGACCTTGTCTATATGCTATTCTTTCACTATCTATGTTGAAAGCTTTCATCTCTTATTGTATTGTCAACTTCTAACTCACAATTTATCCTTTTTTGAAAGGTAAAAAATGATTTATGATTATATTAGTACGTAAGTCGTTACCTCATTTACGGTTTTATGTGTTATAGATCTGGAATTGATTGTGTATCGGGTTCTTTGACATACAGGCATGAGGCTAAACTTGTTCAAAAGATTGTTGAAGAGATATCATTAGAGTTGCGTTGTATTAATTGGGGTGTTGATGAAAACTTAATAGGCATAAAGACCCGGATAAACGGTGTTGTTTCATCCTTAGAATTAGGTGTTGATGATGTTCGCATGATAGGGATCAAGGGGATGGGAGGTGCGGGCAAGACAACTTTGGCCAGAGCTATATATGAACATATATCCTATCAGTTCGAAGGTTGTAGCTTTGTTGAAAACGTCAGGGAAAAATCAACACCGTCTATGTCTGGTTTGAATTTATTACAAAAACAAGTACTTTCAGATGTTTTATTGGATCAAGGCATCAGTGTAAGTAGTGTTCTTGAGGGGAAAAGCATGCTGAAAAAGAAGATGTGTGGAAGAAAGGTTCTTATTGTTCTAGATGATGTTGATAAGGGAGAACAACTTCTGGCGTTAGCAGGTGATCGTAGTTGGTTTAAGCCGGGAAGTAGAATTATTATAACAACTAGGGACGCACAGGTACTAATAGCACACAAAGTGAACTTGATTCGTGATGTACATTTGTTAGACGATGAGGAAGCAATGCGGCTCTTTAGTAGGCATGCATTTGGGAGAGAGATTCCAATTGAAGGGTACAAAGAGCTATCACAACAAGTTGTACATTACGCTGCTGGTCTTCCCTTAACAATCAAAGTTTTGGGATCTTTTCTATGTGGCAAAGATGGTCTTGAATGGAAAGATGCGTTAGAAAGACTAGAATCAATTCCATTGAATGAAACTATGAAAGTTTTGGAGTTAAGCTATATCGATCTAGAGGAGGATCATAAGGAAATATTCTTAGATGTTGCATGCTTACTCAAAGGTTCGGCGAAAGATTATGCAATTAGAGTGCTTGAAAGCTGTGGATTTCACGCTCGGATTGGTTTAAGGGTTCTTGAACTGAAATCTCTTATAACTATTTCTTCTAAATATGGTCAGCTGGTCTTGAGCATGCATGACCATATAGAAGAAATGGGCAAGAATATTGTTCGTCGTGCGAACCCCAACAAACCTGAAAGGCATAGCCGGTTATGGATTAAGCAAGAAATTGTAGATATATTGGCTAATAACAAGGTAAGTACCAAGTTACTATTTGATAACAAAAACAAAATTTTGATAACAAACCATTTAATTAACACCTAGTCAAATACAGCGTAGTGCTAAAGATTAATGGGCCTTTGAGTTTATGTAACCTTCCATCTAATACATGTACATAAATTTACGTTATAAGCTTGTTTTGTTAAAACACATTAAACATTATTATCATCATCTACAATAATGGTTTTGACTAATAACGTATAAAAGATTGGTTGTGGAGTGAGGGGGTGGTAAATAATCCTTCCTGGAACGACTCTCTATTCTCTTTGTCTGGTCTCATTTCCATATAGTCTTTGACCACAATAAACACAAAAGATGCTACTAGTATAAAATAAAGTTTTTAAATTTTAATAAAATATAAAATACAGATAGATAATAAAGCTTCTATATCTTTTATTTATATAATACAAGAATTACATCATTTTGGAGTATTTTTGCAAAACCCTTCTCATTGAAAAAAAAATTGGACCAATAGGAGAGCTCGATTTTGACACATAAGCAAAATCAAGCAATATGATTGGCCAATAAAAAGTCAAAATTGAATTGATTTTGGTCAAACTTTAATAAATTTGGTGGAGAATTTGATTGATAAAAAAAACACATAAAAATATAGGTGTCAAATTTATAAAAATAAAAACTTAAGAAAAGAGGAGGTAATTAATAAAACCTTAGTGGTTAAGTGTAAAATTATAAGTCTCCATGTTTTTTAATAACTTTAGATAATAAACAAATAACCCCTTACACTTCATACCCCCTATACTTTATAATGTTAACTTTGTTTAAAATTACATGAGTGATAGTATTAGTTTTTTTGACTTTCATCTATTAAAATAAATTTGGTAAATATGCGAATTAGTTTTATTATACGTTAATATTTTTTAAACTAATGTTAGTTTTAAACTTTCATACATTAGAATATTTTTTTTAATAAGGACTCATGTTACTATTTAAAAGTTTAATTTATGCGTACACAGGTTTGAAATACGGCTAAATTATTAGTAACATGAATATAAATATCAAATGGTAAGCATGAGTTACTGTGATATAAAATAAATATACACGATTCTACTTATAACAACGACTCATGAAATTGTTATTTAAAATTTATATATGGATATCTATAAAAACATTTTAAAAACTTTACGGAACATATTTTAACTTTATCAATGCTCATTATGTGCCACTAAACTCGCACATTTTATACAAGATGATATCAATAGTTAAAGTTAAACAACAACATTAATCTCAAACTCAACATCTATGTCAGTTAAAAATGTTATATAAAGCTAATTAGTAAAAAAACAAACAAAAACACATCGGTTAGATAGTCATTCTTTAATATAGAAGGTGTTTTCCTTAAAGTATAAAAAATGCACGCATCACAATCCTTATTTTATAAGAATCACCTCCTAAATCAAAACGAAAAACTACGTAGATGATAACCTAACTTTATACATTGACTTGATGTTTCAAAATAATAATAATAATAAAAAAATAAATAAATAATAGTTGGTCGTTGTAAAGGAATTAAAAGTATGTACATGAGAATTATTCAGCAAGAATATATAGTTTTTAATTAGGTTATTACGTTACTATACTGCGATAATGTTATTGACTTGGTAATCACGGATGTGAGATACAACCATTATTCTATACTTATGTTTCTGATAGAATCGGAAAGAGACCTCAACAGCACTTTGGCTTATGCCTTATCTAACTGATAGTTTTTAGTAAAATTTTTTATGGTTTAACTTTTTTGTTATACACACCAGCTTTTAGTAATTTTTTTTTTTTTTTATGTTTTATTGAAAATTTCTACACTTAATATATATGTTTTTACTATAAACACACTAAGCTATGTTCAGGGGTTTTTTTTACTAAGCTTCTCAAAAAAACTTATAACTTTATCATAAACTTATTGTGTTATGGTAATTGAATAAACCAATAAGCACCTTTAATAAGCATAACCAAACACCCCTTTAGTTCTAATATGAAGTTTTCTGATTTGATGTTATGACTAACTTTATTGTTATCCTCACTATAATGCAACATGTTAGTGGTTTTTGCAGTTTTATGATCTTATCGCACACGCTAAAGTGTAATGCAATTTGTTGTGTGCGCTTTTTAAAGGAGGATTAAGTATCAATACATGATTGTTATAGAAGGTTAATGTACCAAATATGTGTTTTAGTGCTTATATGAGAAATTTTATGGTAGGAATTATTTTCGGAGTGTAATTTGTCTTTCAATGAATTAATAAAACTTAGCAGGTGTTAACTGTCATTGATAACACTATTGGTGTCAACCAACGGTCTAAAATATGGGTGTGTTTTACCTTGATGATTTAGGCCACTTTTGAAGAAAGTTGCATTAAAGTGAAAGGTCGGTAAGGATTCAAACAATCCTAAAAGACTTACAGATGTACTCCCATCTGTCATTTTTTATGCATTTATAATTTACTTATACAAGTAATAATAATTTCTTTATATAGTTCAGGTTTAGAGAAAAATTATTCTTATAAATTATAAATAATCTTAAGATTAAATTTGAGTTCTACCAATTACATTTTTTTTTTTGTTTCTCTTTATCTAATAAAGAAACTATAGTGTAAGCATCTATGTTAATTTGGTAATTTTATGATCAAACATGAGAAGTAAATAACACAAATTTATGAAAATACAAATTTTCAAACAAAAAGGTACATTAGTAAACATGGTATGATGATTATTCATAATCAAAGAAATGAATCAATCTTTAAAGCTATCTAAATATGCTACATATATTAACGAAAATATAAGTAAAAGAAATACCACAATTACAAAACACATCGTAAATTGATAGCACGAGTTTGCAAAACTAAAAGCATATATCACTAACATCTCATGCAAGTCAAGTATCATCATGTAATTTTGCTTGAATAATAAAATATAATTTTTAATCCAAAACCATTCTCCTAAACTAATAAGTAGATTATAACATATATACATATGATTTTTTATTTTTAGTCCACTAAGTAAAACTATTTGAAACATGTTAAGTGGTTCATTTCTTAATCGATAATAATATATAATCAAAACGAAATTTTAAAAACCCTGTGCGTGCACAGGTATTATGACTAGTTTATTTCAAACAACAACAACAACATCATCATCATCTTCGATCCTAATCACCATCACCCAAAAATCCCCATCACCGAATCATCATCACCCAAAAATCCCAAAATTTAACAAAAACCCTAGCCTAAACATTTAATCAAAAAAACAAAAAATCCCCAAATTTTATAAAAATTAGAAATTAACCCTAACCTAAACATTTGATTTCAATTGGAGAAATTAACTTCACATTTTGTTATGTAATGAAACAAATACTGCTATTTGAATTACCTACAGGGTACCCAAGCAACACAATGTATAACACTGGATGCACCACGATTCAAGGGTCTCGCAAACATGAAGGAACTTAGATTTCTTCATGTGTATACATATGGATATCGCAAGTGGAACTTTTATGAAGATAGTCTACACCTTCCGAATGCCTTACGATTTCTGAGCTGGAATTGGTATCCTTTTTCAAGTTTACCAAAAACATTTCAACCAAATAATCTTGTTGGACTTGAAATGGAAGACAGCAAAATGGTTAAACTTTGGAAAGATGGAGAAGAAAAGGTACGTAGAATAATTAATTAATGGTTGATTCATTACAGCAAGTCAGCAATTAACATTTAACTTTCCCATTTTTGTTGCTTATGACAGCCTTTTTTTAAGCTCAGGTTCCTAAAGTTCTTCGATTCAGAGTTGAGGACCCTTGACCTTAGTGTGGCTCCGAATCTTGAGACACTAATTCTTGACACTTGTCGTAATTTGGTAGAAGTTCATTTCCAGGTTACTCCAAATCTAAAGGAGTTACGTATCATTGGTTGTGAAAAATTGGAAAAATTACACATGCCTGCTGAATGTCCAAAACTCAGATCTCTCAACCTCAGTTATTTATGGGACTTGAGGACCCTTCACCTCGGGGTTACTCCAAATCTTGAAAGCTTGGATCTTCATGGTTGTCATGGTTTGTTTGAAATTAATGCTCCTGCATTATGTCTGAAAAAGCTTCTCCACTTAGACATCAGTTATTGTGGGAGTTTTGAATCCTTTAAGTTTGACAAAAAGCTTGATTCACCTGAGGTTGCTACTTTATCTGAGTTACATCTGTTTGCATATAGAAATTATATATGTGATCCAGGCAATAATTGGACACGGTTTCAGTTTTCCTGTTGTTATGAAGAAGACCCAGCTTCATCTTTTGGAAATCTTGAAAGGCTTATTTTTCTAGGTTTAGGTGCTCCCATAAACGTGGATTCTTTTTCAGATATTATCTGTGGTTTACAATGTTTAAGAAAGCTTACACTTGAAGATGGTATTCCCGAAGTGCCCAAGAACCTTGATCGGTTAGATTGTCTAGAGGAGCTAAGTTTGCGGTCTACAGATATTAAAAATCTTCCAGATAGTATTTGTATGTTGAAACATCTGAAATCTCTCGAACTTGAGTCATGTTTGCTTCTTGAGAAGTTACCTGTGGATATTGGAAGATTGGAATGTTTAGAAAGTCTAATCCTATCCAACTGTACACTTCTACAAGATTTTCCGAACAGCATTTACAAGTTGAAACACCTGAGATCTCTTGAAATCAAGTCTTGTTGTCTTCTTGAGAAGTTACCCGAGAATATTGGCAAATTGGAATGTTTAGAGAGGCTATGCATCATGAGGTGTGAACTTTTACGAGACATTCCGAGCAGCATCTGTGAGATGAAATGCCTGAAACATTTACATCTATTCAGTTGTATTCAATTTGAGAAATTGCCTGAGGAACTTGGACATTTGAAATGTTTGAAAGAGTTAGACATACAAGGTACATGGATAAGTCATCTTCCACAAAGCATTTTTGGGTTGAAAGGTCTGTGTATTGTTGGGGATAGATGGTTTCTTGAGTCGTGTGGTTTGACACCCAAAACACGAAGAATCTCATATGATCATGATGAAACGTTCTGCCACATATAGCCATATATCACATGCCAAAAGGAGCCACAAATAAGTATTATAACAGGTACTTTCTCTATTTTTGTTATAATTGTATTACTTAAATCTAAATTTTCATATTTTTATGACAGTCATTAATGTTTTAAACAGTAGTTTACTTGTTTTAAACAGTAGGAAATTGTCGAGTTACCTGTGGATATTGGAAGATTGGAATGTTTAGAAAGTCTAATTTTATCCAAGTGTACACTTCTACAAGATCTTCCACATAGTATTTGTGATATGAAACGTCTGAAATCTTTAGAACTTACACATTGTATTCAAGTTGAGAAATTACCTGAAGAAATTGGTCGTTTAGAATGTTTGAAAGATTTATATATAACATGTACATGCATAAGTCATCTTCCGCAGAGCATACATGGGTTAAAAGGTCTGCGAATTTTCGGGGACAGAGGGCTACTCAAGTCAAGTGGTTCGTGTCTTTTTAAGATACGAAGAACCTCTGATGAGTACGAGATGTTCTGCTACATCCATGAATAAAACAGGCCCATAGGAGTGAACACATACAGAAGTATTCTAACAGGTACTTCCTCTATTTTTTGTACTAATCGTATTACTTTATTTTTACTTTATTACATGCTAAATAGTCTATGTGCATTGACAGTGCTCAATAAATCATAACTCGAATAATTTGTTAATAATTTTTATTTCAGTTTGATTTTGTTAAAGTTCACTCCTTAACATTCAACAATTAATTTGTATAACTTGAAATACACGTACGTTCTAAATTTGTTATACTTTGAAAATGTTTTACTGTCAGAACATGCTTTTTTACTCCAAATCTTGAGATGCTAAGAGTCTGCGTTTGTCCTGATTTGGTCGAACTTCAGATTCCTGCTGAATGTCCAAAGCTCGTTAATCTCGACCTCAGTTATTGTATTCAAGTTGCGAAATTGCCTGAGGAAATTGAACGGTTAGAATGTTTAAAAGAGTTGGATATCACTGGAACACGCATACGTCATCTTCCAAAGAGTATTTTTAGGTTGAAAGGTCTGTGGATTGTTGGGTCTAGACGGCTTCTGGAGTCATGTGGTTTTACATCCGAGATGAAAACCTATAATCATCAAACGTTCTGCTACATATAAAGCCGTGAATAGCACAGGCACTAAAAGCAGAAGTCCCCTGTACCGCGGTCAAGTGATGATTTTGAACATCTCCCAAGGCCCAAAGAAGTCACTGCATTAAGAACTTTTTTAACAGGTACTTTCTCCCTTCTCTATAAATTGTCTTATGTTTGATGAAGATTGCAATTATTTCTGTGTCGGATGTAAATGATGTTCCTCACCTTGTCTGCAGGTGGTGCACCAGTTGTTCTTGTTGTTATTGCTTCTGGTCGTATTGATGTTACTTTTGCTAAGAAGAATAGAAAGATTCATTCTATTTCATGGGTCTGATCGTCTGAGTGTCCTGATCAAGCTAGAGGTAAATTTTTCTCAGTCTCAATGAGAAAACACACATCTAACTTGGACTAGAAACTATCATACATTAGTTCGTCTTGGTTTTTTTCTTTTTTCGTTTGTAATGCATTTTGGTTTTATTTGTTCACGGTTTACACAATTACATGACATACTGAAACTGAGGTTAATCTCCGCCCTCAATAGTTTGGTTTCAGCTAGCCGTTTAAAATCAAAGTACAAGGAGATATATGTCCAAGGAATCAAGTCTGTAATACTAGTTATAAATAAATTTAAGAAAAGTTGACTTTTGAGTCAAACTATTGAAGAACATATATAATAGCGTGTTTACTGGTACTGAGAAAAGCTACTAAACATGTTTCAGGAATACGAAGTTACTTCACTGCCATTCACTTGCGAATAGCCACTTTCCGACATAATTTGAAGCCGGGAACAACGGAAGAAACTAACATATAAATCCACATTACTTTTTGTTCCATGTAGCGCTAAGGGTAAAAATGGTGTAAAGATACAAGTAAAATGGTGGGGTTTGACTGGCTTTTATGGAAGTTACTGAACGTTTTTGAGTACTAACAAAATATCGGAACATGATTTTGAAGCTTGTAACATTCATGGTTTGAGTTAATAAGTATATGCATGATGTTCAGCTTACAGAGTTGACTTCTTCAGAAAGTCAAACTAGTATCTTGATGAAAATACTTTATACTTTCATTTTCGCAACATTGAGTTTAATTACCAGTAGTAATACTTTCAGAACCAATGAACAAGAACGGTTATAGCCAAAATGTTCAATAACTTGTTATTCCTGTCAATCTCAGATATTTGGTTAACTTTTATATGAATGGAAGGTAGCTTTCGCCTGATTGCAGATTGTAAATTATCAATGAACTCGTAGTAGATTATCAGTTACATGTGTTTCTGAGTTTCAGAGGTGACCAGAAAAGCATTCAATAGTTTGACTTTTCTTATAATGCATTATTATATCATAACCGATTGATCGACCTCAGATGTTGGCTATTCATGTAAGGCTACATTTTGCATGTTGAAAGGTGTTTGATTTTAAATAATTTCAATTCATGGAGTTTAGCTAACAGAGTTGACTTTTTTCAAAGAGTCAAACTCTGTTCTTGATGAAAAAGGAAGGATTATTTTGATATGATTTTTGATATTATCATGTGAAATAAATACACCAGTGTTTCACAAGTGATTATATTATCATTAACCAGTTTAAATTGCTATGGAATCTTTAAGCATGATATATGTTGACTTTTGAGTCAAACCATTGACTTTTAACAACTTACACTGCTTTTGTTTGGAACAATAGTTAACAAGAAAAACAAAGCCATAGAAGTAAGTCTTATCCCACATCACCTGATGAAGACAACAAGTGACGATACATTTTTGCTTTTTATGCTTAATTTTACTAAATTTAAACAAATGGTCTATGTGCAGAATGAGAGATACGTTTAAAATTGGGAAATGATTCATAACCTACCAATTGGTCCTTATATATGGGAAAGGGTTATTTGAAGCATATTCATGTCTATGTCTTTTAGGCTTGTCTATGACAAATTTGTTCGGACATTCTATGTATATATGGCTATATGCATTACTTAAATTCAGACATGGCAATCTAGACCCACAAGGGTTTAGATTGGTTTATATGAAACCATAATACTTGTACAAGTTATCTCTTTTTCATTATAACCTTACAAATCATTTTGGGTCTAGATTGCCACTTTTACGTTAAATAAATTGCTTCAAAACTTAGCGGATCCATGTGTTAGTTGATGTGCACCTTGAGTTATATATGTTTGCATATATAAGTAAGATAATATAAGATATGATAATTTTCCCAATCAAAAATATTACTAGAAAGGATGACAACTTAAATAGACAAGACTTTCGACCTAGCTAGTAGCTAGCTTCAAACTTCAAGTATCAAAAGCGCTAGGACGTGTACATGATCACTTATTTACATTTATGTTCTAAGAAAAGCTATTGAACGATAGAAAGAAGAAAGATTAAAATATCTACAAGACTTGGTGTTGAAGAATGGTGTTAAGTATTGTAGATGAAATGAAAAGTTATTTGGGAATTGGACGCGAATAGATTTAATGTACAAAACAAGATAGAATATGAATGAAATATATATTATGTTTGAGATCCTTGGTGTTATCGTTGTGTTATCGCCCCTTTCATCAATTTACGGAGTAAAAATTTTGACTTAAACTATTATAGCTATTTTTTTTATCTTTAATAATCGCTCCTCCATAAACAAGTTTTTGAGTTTATATTTCCCAACGCTCTTATTCATAATTATCATTATAAATTTTAATTTTTTGTTGTTAATTTAATGTAATTCATCAGTTAGAAAATTAAGGTGCATGGATATTAAGTTTGTTTGATCTAACTTAGTATGACTTGTAGGAAAAAGCCATGAGTGACTACCATGGCCTTATATTAACTTGTCCAAATGAAATCAAACTCTAGAATTACCATATAACGTTTTACAATAGTTTCCAATTGCAATAGTTTCGAAAACAACTTTAAAAACCTATAGATCACTACACAGGGACACTATATGTCTCTATGTATTGACATCTTTGACATTTTAATATAAACATATGAACTATCGTTACATTGTCCAACAAGTTGCACCAATACAAGCAATCACTCACATATACACAACACATTAAATGGTAGATCGATGCCTTATCCAAGTGGTTTAACCCAAATACTATCGATATGACAATGAGTAACTGCATTTCGTCTTTTACACAAGAAAAAAATGATTAGAATGCAGACTCATATTATGGGTCACATGTCTAATTTATCTAAGAGGAATGCTAGACTCACAAAAAAATATCTACAAAAGCATTCACAAAATGAGTTGTGAAGGTGTGATTGAATTAATCAAAGAGAAGAAAGAGAAACTATAACAAAATAAACCAATCACACTCTGACAACTCATTGTGTGGATGTTTTTGTGGATGCACCCGAACACTTACATCGTCTTTTAGATTTTAGAAAACGAAGATTAAAGAAATGAAAAGCTAATGTACAAAATATGAGTGGAATTGATTTGTGGTTTTTTCATAACAAAAATTAATGTTTGTCCCACATGCATATAGCCCAATCCATCAAAGTTTCATATACTCTAACGGCACCTTGCCCCCTTTATTTATAACAAAGTTTCCCATGTGAACTTTGGGCGATGTGGGAAAAGTCATCCTCGATCTTTTGTATCTTCTTTTTGTTATACCAATTGCATGTATGCCCTTACTCTACGTAGTACAATAGAACATAAGTAATTAATTTTGTTGTAATGTAATTACCTGCTGGTGAATGACGAGTTTAAAATTATTATTTGTTTAGTAATGTAAGTAAACAGTTAAAAAAATTGAGTTGCATTAGTATTTAATTCAATTTATCATATACGTAGTACAATAGAACTATTGTAAATGATTTACAAACGTATTGTGATGTACGTGTAAAATGTTTATAACCTATATAAGTCAACGTATGCCTATTAGATATGACCATTTGTGGTTTTCTTGTGTGGTATGAGAAAATGCTTTTAACAATTTACTTTATAAAATTTGCTTTTGTTTGGAACAATAGTTAACAAGAAAAACAAAGCTAAAAATAAGTCTTATCTCACAGTGGAAAACAAACCGATGAGAAGAAGATCCTATAAAAGCCAGTTAGAAATGAGCATGGTTTTAGCCAACAATGTTACATATCGTTTTTGCTTTTTATGCTTGTTTTTACTCAACAATGTTACATATTAGCCAGACATAATGTTCAAAGTGCCTTAATTAGAAATGAGCATGGTTTTAGCTCAACATCTATACAACAAAATGGCTTCTAGAAAGAGGTTCAAGAAATAAACACAAACCACAAGTATACATTCCATAGATTACTCCAAACCAAGTTTACTAACAAAAGGAGGAACATGGCATGCAAAGCGAATGTACATAAGTAATATGTCGTAACTTATGCATCTTCTAATCAAGTTTGATTTTCAAAACATTTGGAAACATGTGTGCAAATATTACGTTTCACAAACCCACGGGTTTACCCTCGGGCATGGGCATTTGAAAAAGATTGTAATCTGCAGATGAGCGGCGGGCGGGTAACGGACAAAGATTTACCCATTGCCATGGGTGCCATTCTTACTTTTAAAAAGCAGTTCAACATCCAAAGATTCATCCCTTTCACGTTAACCGTCTTAGACAAAGATGCCTCCCAACTAGTTTTGGTTTACATGTTTAGTTTGATAAAGTAAGTTTCGGATGGCATGGAAAGACAACTTAAATGTAATTTATAATGACGTTAAATTGTGAAACACGAAATGCTTAAATGCAAAAAATAAGTAGATGAAATAAAAAGTTAATGGGGAATTGGATGCGAATAGATTTAATGTAAAAAACATTATAGAATATGAACGAAATAGATTATGTTTGAGATCCTTCATGGTATTGTTGTGGTTTTATCGAAAATAAATACGGAGTAAATAAATAAAGCTATCCCACATCACCCCTTTCATCATTGTTTACTATGAAGAGTTCATAAGCTCAATCTTACGGAGTACGTAATAATTTAGACTTAAACTAATAATTGCTATATATTAAACTTGGTATGACTTGTAAGAAAAAGGCATGAGTGTGACTACTATGGCCTTATATTAACTTGTCCCAAATTAGTCATATTTCACGTTACCTGGTGGATAACAAACTGATGAGAAGATCCTACGAAAACCAGCTCACTTTTATAGCCAACGGGTGACGTTACCTTTTTGCTTTTTGTGCTTGTTTTTACACTACAATTTATACAATGAGTAAATTACATCGTCCCTGTGGTTTAGCTGAATTTCATGTTTAGTCCTCGCTATAGAGAAATTGCCGTAGACTTCCCTAACGGTTGGTTAATTTTTTGAGAATTTGTTTTAAGTTTTTCAATCCCACATCGACCAAAAAGAAGATACATTGCTTCTTTATATATTACAGCGTGTACTATTGATACATGTGTGGATTAGTATTATGTTGATGGGATACAGTATTGGCATTAGCTTAATGCAAAGAAACTGCTGCCACTTGACAATGTCATATTTTGGTAATTCTATTTTTATAAGCATGCTAATTTGTTATTTATACCCTTTTTTTTTTTTTTTTTTTTGTTATTTATACCTTTTTTTGTAGTGGCTTAACGATTTACATTAGAAGAATGTGTATATTTTTTTTTACGGTAACATAACTAATTCGCATCCATTTTAGGCCCAATACTTTTATTATTAGTTCATATATAGGAAGAAAACCAGATTGGGATTGAATAAACATGGTGAGTTATATTTCTGAATTTCCACTTCATGAGTGAAACGGTTGTTATGCGTATGACTTGTAAATATCTTGCCAACTAGAACAACTTCTTGTATAGTTACTCTTTGGTGAAAGTTTTTTTACCCAGTCCCACATCGATCAAGGAGAAGAAAGTTTGCTTACTATAGGGGTGAGCAGAAAAACCGAAATATCCGAATAAACCGAAAACCAAAACCAAACCAAACCGAAAATAACCGAATCGAACTTATAACCGAACCGAATTTGCCAAAACCGAACCAAACCGAACTTTTAATTCGGTTCTCGGTTTGGATATGGTTTTGGTAATCAAAACCGAAAACCGAACCGAAAACCGAATTCATATAAATTTATATATTTTTTATATATTTATATATATAAAAAAATCAATAAAAAGTTATATATATATATATATATATATATATATATATATATATATATATATATATATATATATATATATATATATATATATTTATATTTATATTTATATATATAAATAACAAAAGAATTTTATCCTAATATTAAAAAATACTTTTTATGTTTGAAATAACTTTTTTGGCAAAATATATTTGATATTTTTCTTTTTTTTTAAATAAAGTGTGTAATTGGGTTAAACCGAAAACCGAACCGAACCAAGCCGAACAAGAATTTAACCAAACCGAACCAAAAACCGAATTTTAATTCGGTTTGGTTTGGTTCACGGTTTGACCCTAAAAAAAATTTTAACCGAATTAACCGAACCGATCAACACCCCTAGCTTACTAATATACTGTGGTGCATTTGCCTTATGTGAATTGAGATTTATATTATGTTGTTGGTGTTGAACTCAAGATGTTGTTTAAGGGAAAAAAACAGTATTTTCAGTTAAAAGACCGTCAACTAATAAACGTTTCATAGTTGTACGTGTTGGATGTTGCATACTTGTATAAGAAACGCATCAACAGGTAGCGAGTGCCGAGTGGGTGACGAGTAATGTATACATATTTAGTAATATGTCGCCGAGTGGGTGACGAGTAATGTATACATATTTAGTAATATGTCGTAACTTATGCACATCTTCTAATCAAGTTTGATTTTGAAAACATTCAAAAACATGTGTGCAAATGTTACGTTTCACAAACCTACCAGGTTACCTGCTGGCATGGGCATGGGAAAAAAGTTGTACCCGCATGTGGGTGGCGGGCGGGTAATGGACTAGAAAAAAATACTTGTATAAGAAAAGCATCATGGTCCGGACTGGACCCTACATGGGCCAGGCCCGGCAGACAGCGGCCCACTCTATGTCTAAACCCTAATCCATGCCTTATAAATATAGGGTTGGGGTTCCATTCACCACAGAATACAACAGTTTATCCTAAACCTAATTCTCATATATGCTACTACGCATCGACACTAACTTGACCGTCGGAGGTGGATCCCGGGGCTACGGCCTCGGGTCCACTCCTAACGGGTTCTCTTTGTTGACAGGTCTATTTAGGGCTTGAGAAGACGACTAACGGCCCAAGGAGAGTCATTCAACAGCCCGCACCAGATTATGCATCAACAAGTGGCGCCATCTGTGGGACATGACTACGACAAGTTTTCGTGTTCTTACATCACCGGAAAGCAATCACGAGTTCAAAAGCCGATAACTTTATTTTTTGTACGCAACACACAACTATACGGCTGTGTTCCACGAATTATGTTTTCTTTTGGTAAAAAATACACGGCTGTCATGGTTCATTGATAATGCTTTTATATTTAAATCGAATCTTTTATTTATTCGGTTACTCCAAAAACCCAAAAGACATGACACTAAAGGATAAAACAAAACTTATTATGTTTTCTTATTCCTTAATTTGTCTCTGTGTTCCACGAATCAAAAAGGGACAAGAAACAATATAGTAATATAGTAATATGCATACTGATGGAACAATTGTAATATGCATACGGACGATTTTCATGCATGCATTTAATTGCAACCACTGGTTCTTTATTTCTTATACATACATGCATATGTAATAAAACCCTTTGTGGGTTTTGATCGTGTGATGATCCAAGTGATCAAGAACAAGCAACGTGTTTCGTTGTTTAAGGGAAGCAACAAACAGTAGACGTATATAACAAAGATTGGTATGTTTGTTTATTTGTCTTATCTCTTTCATTATACACGATTGATTATATATCACTACGGTAGATTTACGACAAGTAAATCTCGCAATATCTTTTAAATATTGAAAAGATTTTACATAAATCTTTTAAACTTGGTAAACACGATTTTACCTATAGCCACGCGCTATGTCCGCACGATCGGACTTACTTTATCTTTTAACCGCGAATTAATTCGCGTACATCTTTTAGACGCGCACAACGAAGTCACGATAAATCTACCCGCGTTAGGCCGTGCGTTCGGACATCTTCGAAATGGACATTCGCCATGAGCGCACGAACAAAAACCACGATGCTAGTCAATCGCCATGAGCGCACGAGACAAAAGCCGTGGACATGTTATGTTCATCTGCGATCATCCACAAACGTTAGAGCCTATGCGGTCATGATATATCCATCTACGTCTGTGCGTGTGAAACTATTAGTCGCGGTCACGGTACTTCCATCCGCGCCATTGTTTTTATTATAATAAAAAAGAAAAAGATCACCTTAATCGCCATGTGCGCACTGTTTTTATTATTAGCTACGTGCTACTTCTCGTATATAGTTTGTAAAACCTCACGATAGGTGTAATTCGCACTACTACTTCTCTTATGTGTTTATTTAACATGCTATGTGCTATATATTGCTTCACGCTAATCTTTTATTCATTAGTTATTTATATGTTGCGATTCGCGGCATATACTTTTAATATTTGCATTAAGTGTTTTTCAGGATTTGAATAACTAAGTTTAATGCTCCTACACGAGTAGCACCATCAAACTTGGGGGGCTACCAGGGTATATAATACCACTGTTTTCGTACAAGTCACGCAGGCATGTTTGGAAGCAGATCGTACGTAAGAGGTATTGCAAGCCCGGTACAAAGACGAATTTAAATATTCGCACCATCTTGCCGCAGGGGAGACGTCCTCTGTCGGTTGTAAAGACGAATGTAATGTTCGCACACAGCGCGCACCTCTGTCGCAC
The DNA here is from genome assembly GCA_030686995.1 of Artemisia argyi. NCBI lineage: Eukaryota > Viridiplantae > Streptophyta > Magnoliopsida > Asterales > Asteraceae > Artemisia > Artemisia argyi. The sequence goes on from CM060701.1 coordinate 231,253,230, forward strand.
ACATCGCACAACCTTGTAGCGCACAGTGCGTACCTTTGTCGCGCACAGCGCACACTTCTGCCACAGAAGCACGTCTTCTGTCGCACCATGTTGCATCGCTACTGGTACAAAAGGTACGCCCTTACCCAGTATACTGCATGCGGAATCCACCTTCACCATTGTGAGACAATCACAATCGCAATCCCAGTGCGCACTATTGCATGTGGGCTGCGCAGTATGATCCGTCCCATGTGCACACAAGTTGCGCACACATGGGCCATGCCATCTTGGTTGATTGGGCCTATGCAGCCATGAACAGAACTTAAGTTTAGAATAACATAGCCACGCACTATGTCATACTAAACTTGGGGGGCTTGTGGACGTATGGTCCGGACTGGACCCTACATGGGCCAGGCCCGGCAGACAGCGGCCCACTCTATGTCTAAACCCTAATCCATGCCTTATAAATATAGGGTTGGGGTTCCATTCACCACAGAATACAACAGTTTATCCTAAACCTAATTCTCATATATGCTACTACGCATCGACACTAACTTGACCGTCGGAGGTGGATCCCGGGGCTACGGCCTCGGGTCCACTCCTAACGGGTTCTCTTTGTTGACAGGTCTATTTAGGGCTTGAGAAGACGACTAACGGCCCAAGAAGAGTCGTTCAACAGCCCGCGCCAGATTATGCATCAACAGGCATGGGCATGGGAAAAAAGTTGTACCCGCATGTGGGTGGCGGGCGGGTAACGGACTAGAAAAAAATACTTGTATAAGAAACGCATCAACAGGTAGCGAGTGCCGAGTGGGTGACGAGTAATGTATACATATTTAGTAATATGTCGCCGAGTGGGTGACGAGTAATGTATACATATTTAGTAATATGTCGTAACTTATGCACATCTTCTAATCAAGTTTGATTTTGAAAACATTCAAAAACATGTGTGCAAATGTTACGTTTCACAAACCTACCAGGTTACCTGCTGGCATGGGCATGGGAAAAAAGTTGTACCCGCATGTGGGTGGCGGGCGGGTAACGGACTAGAAAAAAATCATGAGTGCGGGTGACGACTTAGTGGTACACGTGCCCATTGTCATGGGTGCCATCCCTACTTTTAATACACAGTTCAACATACAAAAATTTACCCCTTTCACATTTTAACCATATTAGATTTAAGCGATGAATAGCTGCCTTCTTTTTTTTCAAAGTTCATCCTTTTAACCGGATAAATAATAGAGATGATGTCGACAACAATCAATGTCTAAGTGATCGACAGTTTGCATAGTTTGTATCTTGCTAAAACAAGATACAAAGCTAATAATTACCTTACGCCTTCAACATATATTACAATGTGATACAAAATTTGTAACCGTTAATAAAAACCACCAATGATATATTTGTGCGCACAAAATTTAAAATGCCTACACTTTCACTCAGCTAAATAACAAAATAACTAAAGGACGAACCTCGCAGATTCTCTTACATACAAAAAAAAAAGTTAACGTTACAATTCCTGTGCCAAATCCTATAGCGCAAATTTTACACGCAAGCCAATCTTACCACCAACTAGAACCAACCTACCCGTAGTCACCAACCAATGAACTGGCGGGTCATGTGGGCCCCGCGCAACCTCATCTGTGTCCACAAAAGTACGCAGCTTTGTGGACCATACTGGGACTGGTGGGGCGTCAGGAAATACACCCGAGCTAAGTGTTGCAGGCTGCTTCTGTCCATTAGCAACTGACAGTTGTGTGAATGTGAAAGTTGAGCGTCTGTTAGTAAAAAGACTTGACTTACGGGCCACTGCTGGTGCACCGGCCCATTCTGTCTTACGGATGGTGCAGTTGGGTATGTGGGTGAAAAGCAACCGAAGGTGCAATATGGACTTGGGCCATCTCCCGTTGCTGATAAGTTGTGCCCCGGTTACTATAAACACGCCACCTTCAGGTTTTTTGTTTAGCCAGCTTGGATCATGTTTGACTACAGATGAGCATATATTGGAATGTCGTTTCCATCTGACTGGTTCAAGGCATTGGGCCTTAGAATCGTATTCATCAGAGCCTCGCCATTGAGATGGTCTGCATGTTATGTTGTATTTTGAGAATGTATGTGTTATGTGGAGAGATGTTATGTTGGATTTTGAAAATATGGGCGCCCATAGTCTAGGAAATTGAAACTCCAAGAAACATTGCAAGTCTTCTAGAGCAGGCTTGTCTGCCACAATTTGAGAAAAAAATATTTAAACATGATTTTGTCAGCCATGTAAGAAGACTAAAAAAGAGTAATCAAATTGACATATAAATTACTTGAATGACTTGCAGCATAAATATAAGTTGATCGCGTGACTAAGATATACATTCCCGCGGACACCATTTAGAAGAGAAGTAGTTGTTACAATTTGCAGAGCATTGCTTCAGGATTAGTACCAACGGTCAGGAGCCAGTTTGAGCGACTATCCAAAAATACATCCCGCCTCTTTTGCACTCAATAATTGTGAGGCCCTGTTCCAATGTAGGTCATACATCAGTTTTCCATACTTGATGGGTGGTTCAGGTTATGGGCCAAAACTGGCAATATTTTTATGAAATTGACATTAAACTCTTTTGTTCCAATAGTGTGTCAAATATGACTACAAATGTCAAATCGTTTTAATAATAGTATAAACTTAGGAAGCACAAAAAATATTTATAAGGTTTTATGCATTAGAAATATACTTTTGGCGCCTTGCACCTTATGACCTGTTTGGCCTGTTACCTTACAAGCTGTTGGTTTACCTATTTATATAGTTAAAACAAACCCAAATTGACTCAATCATACGTAAATGGGTTAAAATTCCCACCTCTACTTGTGTGGCTGCAACATACGGTTGAAGACATCGAGCACCTGAAAAAGGGTCCAATGTTATTGGACACTTTCGTGGAGTACTAGTGGAGATGCTGGTAGGTGCAAATAATACAGATATATAAAGTAGCCTTCAAAAGCAAGATATGTGGCATCAGCGACATCATTCAACTAGGGGTGGCAATTTGGGTCGGGTTCGGGTTGGCGGGTTCGGGTTGTCAGGTTAGCGGGTCAGGAAACCCCAACCTGAACCTGACCCATTTAAATCATCGGGTCAGCTATGTCAACCCTAACCTGTTTACATGTAACCCGAACCTGACCCATTTAACCCGTATATATACTTAGGTTGACAGGTTAAATAGGTTACATGGGTTGAATATGTTAAACGGGTTTCTAGTTAACCCATTTAATCCGTTTTATATATAAAAGTTAGCATATTACACGAGTTAAATGGGTTAAACGTGTTAGTGGTCGACCCGTTTAACCCATTTAACCCGTATAATTAAATATAAAATTTTTTTAATTAAGAAAAAAAACTTAAACGAGTTGGCGGGTCGACCCGTTTATTTTATTCCCAACCCGAACCTGACATGTTTAATAAACGGGTTAGATATGTCGACCCAAACCTGACCCACAATCTATTTAGCTCAACTCGAACCTGTTAATTTTCGTGTCGGTTTCAGGTCGGGTCATAAATTGCCACCCCTACATTCAACTATGCTCCACTTAGATCAAATAATGCATTGAAGTATCCCGATGGTACTTTTCCTTGTATTGATAACTTTTTATTAAGTAATTCTGACATATAAAGTTATACAAGAAGTTTATATTAGCGATTAGTACACTAATACCTCTGATAGAAATGCATACAGCATAAATAAAAATTGGTGAAAATAGAACATTCATTGATCAAAAAGAGATGCGACATTACTTTACAGTTAGCAAAGTTGTTTATTCATAAATCGATTGAGAACAAGTATGCTGATTTCAGGAATCGTGAGTACTGAACAATTACTTAAACTTTCACTATATCAAAGAACACATTCTATAGATTTTTAAGCATATTACTCGTAAACAGCCGTTTTTTTTTCTTCCTATTAGTAGTTCCTTTCAACTATACCAACGGGCAACAGATACCATTTGTATCTATGTGGTTGCTTAAGCAACTAGCAAGGCACTAATTGCCTACTAGTATGAGTACTTAATTTATTTTCAGATGATTAATTTCTACCAAGACAAGAATATACATGGGACAAGCATTCCACTTAGAAAACCAATACATTAACGCTTAAAGTTGATATTTGTAATCAGTTGAATGACTCATTATTCCTACTTTTTGACATTTCACAATATTCCGAAAACGTAACCATAACATAAGCAAACATATCAACATAAAGAAACAATTAGAATATTGAATTCACTAGAATCTGATTTGTACACTTCCAATATTAGAACTCCCGTTGAAATTAGAGAAAAAATGTTTAGCAAACCATATAAAAAAGTGACTATCTGCATTTTCCTAGAAACCACAAAAGCACTTTTGAAAAAGATACTTAAGAATCGCAATTTTGCAAACACATAATCTGTCACTAAACACAAATACACAACACGTACAAACCTCAAAAACACAAAAAATACTCGAAATGCATATTTAGGGAACCATTTGAAAAATTGATTATTTGTGTTTCCCTAAGAACCAAAAGCACATATGAAAAAGTACATAAGAAACACACAATTTTGCAAACACATAATCTCTTACTACACACAAATACACATATAGAAACCTCGAAAACATACCAAACAACCTTACTAAAAAAAAATCCCTGACTCTTGCCACAATGGATTTTGCATTTTCTTTAATAATGTTGAAGCTTGAATGATATATTTACGTTTGTTACAATAAATAAAGCCAACTACCCTTAGTCCTCTATGACCCAAAAGTCTTTATTATATTATACACTATCTGCTTTTGTTTGTCCAAAGGGAATCTTATCTTTCTTTTTCATTGACCAATAATTCAGTGACTTTTGTTTCTCATCTCATTCCACGAAATTTCCACACAAACACATCTTTTAACATATACACTTGTTTATTTTCTTCTCTTCTTACAAACAATAGCTTGAACCCTACTTTCAATGGCATCTACTTCAGCTTCATCGGTTCAAAAGAGCTTCAAGTATGATGTTTTTTTAAGCTTTCGAGGTGAAGACACTCGTAACAACTTTGTTAGTCATCTTTATAAAGCTCTTGAGCAAAATGGGATTCAAACTTACAAAGACGATGAAAAAATTGAAAAAGGGGAAACGATTGATACCCAGCTCATGGAATCCATTGAAGACTCAAGATTCTTCATCATTGTGTTCTCTAAGGACTATGCTGGTTCATCTTGGTGCTTAGATGAGCTTGTCAAAATTATGAAGTGCTGGAAGGCGAGTGAGCAGACTGCTTACCCAATCTTTTATGATGTGGAGCCCACGGAAATCCGCAAGCAAAGTGGGGCGGTTGAAAAAGCTTTTGAAAAACATGAAAATAAAGCGGCTGCTGGGAAATGGAGGAAGGCTTTAAAAGAAGCAGCCGATCTGGCTGGCTGGGAGTTGAAGAAGACTGCTAATGGGTAATTGCTGATTTATATCTCTCGTATGTTAAGTTATTTGAGTCTTGTTGAATGGTTCTCATGTTATATAGTCGAGTTTTTAACTCAAACATGAAATGTGATTATTACTATTATGTTATAGCTCTGATATTTGAAATCAATCATTTGTGTGGGAATTAAGCAAGCTAATGAAATCTCCTTTAATGTTTATAGGGATGAATCTAAACTGATACAAATAGTGGTTGATGATATTTTCAATAAGATATGTTTATCCGGTTCGAGTTTTGATGAAAAGTTAGTAGGAATGGAGATGCGAATAAACGAGGTTCTTTCATCTTTAAAAATGGGTACCGAAGATGTTCGCATGATTGGAATTAAGGGGATGGGAGGAGGTGGAAAAACAACTTTGGCCACAGCTATTTTTAATCAAATATCAAACCAATTCGAAGGTAGAAGCTTTGTTGAAAATGTAAGGGAAGTTTCAAAAACATCTTTGTCCAGTTTAAAGGATCTGCAGAAACAGATCCTCACAGATGTTTTCAGCAGTCAAAACATCACTGTTAGTAGTGTTACCGCCGGTAAAAACATGATGGTACATATGATGCATCGTAAAAAGGTTCTTGTTGTGCTAGATGATGTGAATGATACAAAGCAGCTAGAGGCGTTGGCTGGTGCATCTAATTGGTTTAAGCCGGGAAGCAGAATTATCATTACCACACGAGATGAGCAAGTGCTATTAGCCCAGCGGGTGAACTTTAATCATAACTTCATTCATGAAGTCAATCTGTTATCACACGAGGAATCAATTTTCCTCTTCAGTATGCATGCATTTGGAAGAGAAATTCCGGATGAAGGATATGAACATCTATCAAGAAAAGTTGTACAATATGCTGCTGGTCTTCCTTTAACGATCAAAGTTTTGGGTTCGTTTCTTTGTGATCAGAAGGAGCCTGAATGGAATGATGCTTTGGAAAGACTAAAAACAATTCCGTTGAATGAAACTATGATGATTTTGGAATTAAGCTATAGCAGTCTAGAGGATGATTACAAGGAAATGTTCTTAGATGTAGCATGCATGCTCAAAGGTTGGTCGAAAGAAAATGCAATCAAAGCGCTTGAAAGTTGTGGATTTCGTGCTATAAATGGTTTAAGAGTTCTCGAGCAGAAATCTCTCATAACTATTAAACATGGGATGTTGGGGATGCATGACCATATAGAAGAAATGGGCAAGAATATTGTTCGTCGTGTGAACCCCAATAAACCTGAAATGTATAGCCGGTTATGGATTGCGAAGGAAATTGAAGATGTATTGGCTAATGGCTCGGTAAGTATCAAGTTATTTGGGTTGTTAAACTAAAAAGTTAGCATACTTTTCTAAAAGTTAAATTTAGTCATTGTAAAAAACAAAATTTTGTTTTATTATGCACACAAAATAGCTTCCATGATAACAAGCCGTTTATCACTGGTAGTCAAAATACACTTGTTCTTTTTATTAACAATCATAAAACCAATCCACCATTCCACCATCACCCAACCACCACCAAGTTACCACCCTCATAAACACAACCACGTATCAACCACTAGCTTCTACTTTTTTTCTATGATAACAAGCCATTTAATTTATAAATGGGTGTTATCCTTCAATTTAAACAAAACCCAAAAATCCCAAAATCTCGAACCATTTAACAAATTCTTCAAATTTAATAATGAAAACAAAAAGATCTATCAACTACCACCTGCAATTTAAACGAAACACAAAAATTCCCAAATTTTTTTGAAAACCCTAACCTTAGAATATCAAATTTGGCCAATTTCTCTAATTTAATAGAAAAAAACAAAAAATACCTAAATTTTATAAAAACAAAAATACCCAAATTTTCTTCACGGAGAGGCCACTGCGCTTATGAATGACTAGGGATAATTTACAATCATGACAAACCACAAAGACGATTTATGCATTTCACTCTATTTTATTACTCCTTCCATTCCAAAACAATTATCCTATTTTGATTTTTTGATTTTTTTTTTTTCAATTTTGTCATTAAGTATTTTTGTTTGTGTTATATAATAATTGATGAAAATTATACTAATAAAATAAATTTAAAATCTAATACATTTATATATTTTGTATCAAATATTATATAAACAAAAAAATATTAAAATAATTCAAAAAGTTAAAATAAGACAATTATTTTGATATAAAAAAAATGTACACAGAAAATTATACTAATAAAATACGGAGTATACACTTTTTCTCACTTCTATCTTCATTCTTATCTGATACCCCACCAACAATCATCAAACCAATCCACCATCCCATCGTCACCCAACCACCACCCCTAAAAACCACGACCACCACCTTCAGTCACTCCCCTCTTTCCACTTTTTTAATTGACACTCAAATACCACAAACCATTCATCCAATTCCTCTAATTTATTAATAGAAAAAAAAAACAAAAATCCCCAATTTTTATAAAAATTAATAACCCTAACCCTAAACATTTTTCTTTTCAATTGGAGAAATTAACTTCACATTTTGTTTTGTAATGAAACAAATCTCATCATGGTCTCTACTGCTATTTGAATTACCTACAGGCTACCCAAGCAACACAATGTATAAAACTGGTGATTCGATATAACGAGGAATTCAATTATGAAATTTTAAAGAAGGGTCTCGCAAACATGAAGGAACTTAGATTTCTTTATGTGAATAGTTATGGATTGATTCGCAAGGGGAACTTTGATGAAGATAGTCTACACCTTCCAAATGCCTTACGATTTCTGAGATGGCATTTTTATCCTTTTTCAAGTTTACCCAAAACATTTCAACCAAATTATCTTGTTGGACTCAAAATGTGGTCCTGCAAAATGGTTAAACTTTGGAAAGATGGAGAAGAAAAGGTACATAGAATAATTAATTGCTACTTTTATCTTTCCCTCTTTTGTTAGTCATTAACATTTATCTTTCCATTTTTTGTTGCTTTTCACAGCCTTTTTTCAAGCTCAGGTTCCTAGAGTTCTTCTATTGTTATAATTTGAGGACCCTTGACCTTAGTTTGGCTCCGAATCTTGAGACACTAATCCTCTGGGACTGTACTGATATGGTCGAATTTCGTATGCCCGCTGAATGTCCAAAGCTCGTTAAGCTCGAACTCAATGATTTAAAGTTGAGGACCCTTCACCTCGGGATTACTCCAAATCTTGAGAAGTTAAGCCTCTTGGAGTGTACTGATATGGTCGAACTTCACTTGCCCGCTGAATGCCCAAAGCTCGTTAAGCTCAAACTCAGAGATTTAAAGTTGAGGACGCTTGACCTTAGTGTGGCTCCGAATCTTGAGACACTAATTCTTGAAAATTGTTATGAATTGGAAGAAGTTCATTTCCAGGTTACTCCAAATCTAAAGGAGTTACGTATCTATGATTGTTTTAGTTTGGAAAAATTACACATGCCTGCTGATAGTCCAAAACTCAGATCTCTTGAACTCAGTAAATTAAAGTTGAGGACCCTTCACCTCGGGGTTACTCCAAATCTTGAGATGCTAAGGGTCATGAATTGTACTGATATGGTTGAACTTCGTATGCCCACTGAATGTCCAAATCTTGAGACGCTTGACCTTAGTGTGGCTCCGAATCTTGAGACACTAATTCTTGAAAATTGTTATGAATTGGAAGAAGTTCATTTCCAGGTTACTCCAAATCTAAAGGAGTTACGTATCTATGATTGTTTTAGTTTGGAAAAATTACACATGCCTGCTGATAGTCCAAAACTCAGATCTCTTGAACTCAGTAAATTAAAGTTGAGGACCCTTCACCTCGGGGTTACTCCAAATCTTGAGATGCTAAGGGTCATGAATTGTACTGATATGGTTGAACTTCGTATGCCCACTGAATGTCCAAATCTTGAGACGCTAATCCTCTTGGAGTGTACTGATATGGTCGAATTTCGTATGCCCGCTGAATGTCCAAAGCTCGTTAAGCTCAAACTCAATGATTTAAAGTTGAGGACCCTTCACCTCGGGATTACTCCAAATCTTGAGAAGTTAAGCCTCTTGGAGTGTACTAATATGGTCGAACTTCACTTGCCCGCTGAATGCCCAAAGCTCGTTAAGCTCAAACTCAGAGATTTAAAGTTGAGGACGCTTGACCTTAGTGTGGCTCCGAATCTTGAGACACTAATTCTTGAAAATTGTTATGAATTGGAAGAAGTTCATTTCCAGGTTACTCCAAATCTAAAGGAGTTACGTATCTATGATTGTTTTAGTTTGGAAAAATTACACATGCCTGCTGATAGTCCAAAACTCAGATCTCTTGAACTCAGTAAATTAAAGTTGAGGACCCTTCACCTCGGGGTTACTCCAAATCTTGAGATGCTAAGGGTCATGAATTGTACTGATATGGTTGAACTTCGTATGCCCACTGAATGTCCAAATCTTGAGACGCTAATCCTCTTGGAGTGTACTGATATGGTCGAATTTCGTATGCCCGCTGAATGTCCAAAGCTCGTTAAGCTCAAACTCAATGATTTAAAGTTGAGGACCCTTCACCTCGGGATTACTCCAAATCTTGAGAAGTTAAGCCTCTTGGAGTGTACTGATATGGTCGAACTTCACTTGCCCGCTGAATGCCCAAAGCTCGTTAAGCTCAAACTCAGAGATTTAAAGTTGAGGACGCTTGACCTTAGTGTGGCTCCGAATCTTGAGACACTAATTCTTGAAAATTGTTATGAATTGGAAGAAGTTCATTTCCAGGTTACTCCAAATCTAAAGGAGTTACGTATCTATGATTGTTTTAGTTTGGAAAAATTACACATGCCTGCTGATAGTCCAAAACTCAGATCTCTTGAACTCAGTAAATTAAAGTTGAGGACCCTTCACCTCGGGGTTACTCCAAATCTTGAGATGCTAAGGGTCATGAATTGTACTGATATGGTTGAACTTCGTATGCCCACTGAATGTCCAAATCTTGAGATGCTAATCCTCTTGGAGTGTACTGATATGGTCGAATTTCGTATGCCCGCTGAATGTCCAAAGCTCGTTAAGCTCAAACTCAATGATTTAAAGTTGAGGACCCTTCACCTCGGGATTACTCCAAATCTTGAGAAGTTAAGCCTCTTGGAGTGTACTGATATGGTCGAACTTCACTTGCCCGCTGAATGCCCAAAGCTCGTTAAGCTCAAACTCAGAGATTTAAAGTTGAGGACCCTTCACCTCGGGATTACTCCAAATCTTGAGAAGTTAAGCCTCTTGGAGTGTACTGATATGGTCGAACTTCACATGCTTGCTGAATGTCCAAAGCTCGTAGATCTCAACCTCAGTTATTTAAAGTTGAGGACCCTTCCCCTCGAGATTACTCCGAATCTTAAGACGGTAAGTCTCAAAGATTGTCGTGATTTGGTCGAACTTCACTTGCCCTTCCATTGTTTAAAGCTCAGAAACCTCAGCCTTAATGGTTCAAAGTTGAGGAACCTTCACCTTGGAATGACTCCCGATCTTGAGACTCTAAGTCTTGCTGGATGTGACAGTTTGGCAGAACTTCACATGCCCTTTGGGTGTCCAAAGCTCATATTCCTCAGCCTTAGTAATACGAAATTGAGTACCCTTGACCTTGGGCTGACTCCAAATCTCCAGACGTTAGATGTTAAAGAATGTCATGATTTGGTAGAAATAAAAGCTCCCTTTGGATGTCTAAAAACGCTTCGCTACTTAGACTTAACTGATTGTGGGAGGTTTGAATCATTTAAAGTTGGTGTTGACTCTTTATTGGGGTTATATGTTACTGTGGAGTCATTTGATGTATGGCCATTGCACTCTGAAAATAATTCACCCAAGTCATGGCTTACATCGTTTTATATTCAACATCCAGCAGATGGGAATCTTGAGAAACTTATTTCTGTATGCAACCTTGAGATTTCTACAGTAACCATTTGTGATTCTCAATGTTTAAGAAAGCTTACTCTGAAAGGTGGTATTCCAGAGATTCCCGAGTTCGTTGTCCTGTTAGAAGGTCTAGAGGAGCTGATTTTGCTGTCTACAAAGATAAAACATCTTCCAGAAAGTATTTGTATGTTGAAATATCTGAAAAATCTCGAACTTAAATCTTGCTGGCTACTAGAGAAGTTACCTGATAATCTTGGTCAATTACAATCTTTAGAGAAGCTAATCCTAACAGAGTGTGTGTTTTTACGAGATATTCCAAACAGCATATGTGAGATGAAATGTCTCAGATATATCCATCTCCCGTATTGTATTCAAGTTGCGGAATTGCCTGAGGAAATTGGACGGTTAGAATGTTTAAAAGAGTTGGATATCACTGGAACAGGAATAAGTCGGCTTCCAGAGAGTATTTTTAGGGTGAAAGGTCTGCGGATTGTTGGGTCTAGATGGCTTCTTGAGTCATGTGGTTTTACATCCGAGATAAAAACCTCTGATGATGAAACATTCTGCTACATATAAAGCCGTGTATAGCACAGGCACAAAAAGCAGACGTCCCATGTACCGTGGTCGAGTGATGATTTTGAACAGCTCCAAAGACCCTATGAAGTCACTGCATTAAGAAGTTTTTTAACAGGTACTTTCTTCCTTCTCTATAAATTGTCTTATGTTTGATGAAGATTGCAATTATTTCAGTGTCGGATGTAAATGATGTTCCGTACCTTATTTTTAAAAGGTTATCAATATGTGGTTCAGTAAGAAGAGGATTTCTGCAGGTTGTGCACCAGTTGTTCTTCTTGTTATAGATTCTGGTCATATTGATGTTACTTTTGCTAAGAAGAATAGAAAGATTCATTCTATTTCATGGGTCATCTGATCATCTGAGTGTGCTGATCAAGCTGGAGGTAATTTTTTCTTTAAGTCAAAGAAACTTTTTTTTTTTTTTTTTTTTTTTTGAACTGCAATCTAATTTTTAATTGACATACTGAACTTGAAGTTTAATCTCCGCCCTAGATGGTTTGGTTTTAGCTAGGCGTTTAAAACCAATGTACAAGGAGATACTCCAAGGAACCAAGTCTCTAATACTAGTTATATATTGTTGAATCAGGTATAGTTATTAACTTTGACTTCTTCATTAAGTCAATTGTATGTTCATGGTTAAAACAATGAAACATTTACGTGATCATGTTATAAATAAATTCAAGAAAAGTTTACATTTGCAAAAGTATAGTCTATAATGGGTTGAAATCAGTGAAAGATTTGACTTTTGAATGGATTTCATTCTCTATGGAAGCACATATGATATATTATATATAGTGTTTACTAGTACTAAAAAAGCTACTAAACATGTTTCAGGAATACGAAGCTACTTCACTGTGAGTGATATGTGAAAATCCATTTTCCGAGACAGAATCTGAAGTCAGGAACAAGGGATGCAGTTATCAAATAAAACATCATTACTTATTTTTCCATGTGGCACGGCGGGTTATAAGGGCGGTAAGAAAATAAGTTAAATTAGTTTAATATTACTTATTTGTTTCTGTACTGTTGCCTTATGTTTCTTACTGTTGGGCTACAAAATATAGAATGTAGTATTTTGATAACACTTTAGCGAGAATAGTATCACCACATGGATTCAAAGTTGACTTTTGAAGGTCAAAGGTTGTGTAATATAAACATTGAAAGTTTGAAACATGCTACTGATACATGAAATTTAGTATCTTGCAGAACTAAAAACGATTTGTTACTGACATGGCATACAATGATGTAAAACCGACATGGCGTACAATGATGTAAAATTTTAATTAACTGATAGTTGTATTTAGGAGTTAACATAGTCTTAGATTAATTAATATTCATATTGTTCTTATTTGTCGGATTGCTTAAAGCAATTGAAGGTTGATGTTATGTGTTTATGGTGTCGGATATTAACTGCGTCCAAAACGGGTCAAGAAGATGATCTAAAACAGTAAGTTTATTTTTATTTTATTTTTTTGGACGGCAATTATGGCTTCATGGCCCCTAGCCTAGAAGGCGTAGTGAGCCCACACAACTAGGTTGGTCCAGCCCAGAAGGCAATGACACCTTTCCCTTTACGCACGCGGGAGGAAACCCTATCACCCTAGACAAGACTCGAACTTGAGACCTTGCCTAGGGGGTAAAACCGCTACACCAGAGGCCCATTGGTAAAACAGTAAGTTTATATATTTTGAATTTTAGTGATATTGAAGTAAAATGTTAATCAACAGAAGATTCTTTGATCAATGTTCTAAGAATTTGAATTGTCAAGATATTTCTTAATCATTAAGGACAGGGAAATTTAGCGGAAATAAAATTTATATTAGTGTAAAAGAACAAATAATACATGTAGAAATCAAAGTTATCTCAACTTTTTATCATTTTAAAAACGTAAGATTTGATTTTCTTAGTGTAAGTTTTTAACTGTTAACCTTGGTAATTATGTTTATCAACAATGTCCTATCTTGGTAATTGTACTTTTCGTAAGCATGCAGATGTGTTATTTATACCTTTTTTTTGTAGCGGATATGTTTCGTTATTCGCTTTATTAGAAGTCATCTTTTATAGCGGCTATAAGTTGGCTTAACGATTTACATTAGAAGAATGTGTATATTTTTTTTACCGTAACATATAACTAACTCGCATCCATTTCAGACCCAATACCTTTTTTAGTTCATAGGAAACAAACCAAATTGAGGTGGATTAAGATTAATGTCGATCACAAGTATGCGTTAAAAAAATCAAACAAAGTGGATTTTAGCCGGTCATTGAACTCAAAATACATAATGTTACAGTTGAGCATGGTTTGAGCTCAACTTCTATATAAGAAAATGGCTTACAGAAAGAGGTTCAAGAAAACATCTGTAACATCTGTAAACACAAAGTCACAAACCACAAGTATACATTCCATAGACTACTCGAAACCAAATTTATTGACAAAAATGAGGAACATGGCAAGCAAAGCGAATGCACATAAATAAGGAAAATATTTAATGTTACCCAAAGAGCGTCTTGCCTTACCCACCACAATGAAGACATATGACATAAGCTCAACGTGCCGTGACCGGAACGTGTTTTCGAACACTGTGATGATGGATTGAATGGTAAATGGTGTGTTTACAGTAAATTGGTTGTGATGCGTAAGTAACAATTCTCAATTTATGAGGTCATTATTTGATTATTTACGTCACTTAATCTTTAATTTTAAGTAAACTTACTTTTACGAGAAACCGGATTAGTTCAATCGTGTACGTAGATAAATGTACATTTAACTCAAACCGACACTAGACTATGCTCAGTCTACACATTTATGCATTTTGGGTTCCTTACAATCATATTTTAAAAGTTATATTTCACTTTTTCATTTTTACGTAAATCTTGCACCTTTTACGTTTTACGCTTATTTAACCTACGTATTTAGGTTTTAACAACGTTTAAGCACTCCGTCAAACTCACCACTTTTCTAAACTACTAAAATAGGTTATGATGACATGTTTTAACATTTTATAAGTTTTACGTTACCCGATTTTAAGTTTCGGGTCTTAAAAACTTTACATTTGTTGTTACCGCGATCAAACTACACTCCGTAGCTAAAAATTATACGACACTAGTTACCAAAACCCACTCACGGCTAGTTTTGGTGATGTTCTTCTTACAAAATTCATCTAAGCTTGCCACCTAAAATCCCACTACACTTAAACCATTTACAAAACCACCTATTTCTCATTTACTTCTATTTTTACATGCAAAAACCATTTCTTCTCTCAACCATCACCCTAAAACTGATCCAAAATAATTTTTGTTAACACATTTTTAGTTTGATTTTGATGAAAAGATGGGGCGAGAATCAAAGGTTAAGGTGTTATAAATTAGTTCCAAGTTTAAGTTCTTGATCTTTAGTTTCTCTTTGGAAGATTTGCAAAGTGTTCTTGGGATTTTTACCAAAGTTCACAAGGAATTATTTTAAGATTCATAGGGTGTTCTTGCAAGGTTATGAGGGTTAAAAGAGTTATAAAAGGTTGGGTAAAAGTTTAGTAGAAAGGGTGCAAGATTTGTGGTGATTTAGGTTTAGAGTCCTTGTTCTTGTTAAATCTTTTCTTGTTCATCAACGATTGTAAGGAATTAGACACTCACATTTTCATTTCACTTCTGTAAATTACATGTTTTCTATATGTTTGGTATGTTCTATATGCTTATATGCTTAATCATGGTTAGTACTTGGACTAAATCACTAGAAAACATAAAAAGGACTTGACATGCAAAAGTGTAATATCCTGTGAAAAACCCCAGTTATTAATAATCACTAAACATGAAGTAATTGTATGTTACTGTTCATGCACTCATTTTTAGGCAAAATTTTAAACTTGTGCTTACACTATGCAACTCTGAATCAATACGTGCTATGTGATTCACACTTATCTAGAATGAGCTCACACACAACCCACAACGACCTGGAAAAGGGCACAACACAACTATGGATCAATTTTGATAACAAGTGCACCAATTTGCACTCACAACATCCACATATGAGAATTACACCTCAGTGGACCCCACTATACTAATACAAGCTATAATACACACTATGAGACCCAAAATGCTCACAGTGGACCCCACATGACCAGAATGAGCAACCAACAATTATTCGGCCTCGCACAACACTAGGCCATGAACACTAGCCCAAGTACACTACACGGATCAAATATTAAAACTCTCATGGGCCACTATTCATGAGCCCAACTCACAACCATTATATTATACAAATACAAGCTCACATACTCGTTTACGTTGGATCATTTATTTAAAATCTGTACACACAAGTTATGTAATAAACAAGGTTTTAAACCCGCACGTTGTCGCGGGATGTTTCAATATTAAGGTATGCATGCTCACCCGGGTCCGAGTAATCTCAAAAAAATGGGCCACAAATGAACCGGGCTGGACTTAGTATCCGGTTACTGTAGCAAACGAAAAAAAAAAAAAAACCAAGGCCGGTTACTGTAGCAAGCCCAAAAAAAAAGGCCCAAAAGCCCGTTACTGTAGAAAGAACAGTAACACGGGTTACTGTTCATCAAAGCCACGGGAAATGTATATATTAGTAATTACATGGATCAATTAACGACATAGCAAGGAATTGAGAACAACTAATATATGTATTTAATACGATCGTTTGAACATAAAATAAATACCAAAGCTAACGAGGTTCACCCATTTTCAACATATATAAAATTCGTTCACCCATATGAGTATTTGGTCACATTTAATCAGTTATATGGACTCTTAAGTGTACCCACATGCAAACTCGTTTTGGAGACTTAGACAACAAAAACTATTCGAACACTTCAAAATACAAAATGAGTTTTCTTTTGTTTTCTTGCAATATACTACTCCATCAATCTACTTGCAAATTCAACTTGCTCACTTATCCTCAACATCCACTGACACCCTACCTCTTATCCTAAACTATTCTCCCTGTTCCCTCTAACTTGTATATCATTCATGCATATAGAAACTTATACAAACCACACTCTCATGCACACTCACACTCTCACATTCACATTCAAACTTAAAAACACAAAAACTATTTTGTTTCCCTTTTGTTTGCTGCCATGCGAAGAGAAGAAAGGAGAGGAACGAGACGGCGGGAGTATTCATTATACAAGTTCTAGGACGATCGGTGTTGTACACGACGAGTGAGTGGACTCGAAACGGTTGGTGTTACCATGGAGTTGTTCTCGTTCATCCCTCGACCCATTCGTTTCTCACCACCCTTTGGGTGTAGTAAGTCCTATAACTCATTTAATTTGAATCCTTAATACATCCTCTTGTATACTACATGTGCTTAGAAAACATTTAACAAGTTAACAACAAGATCAAAAATGATTCCTCTTCTCCTTTCTTTTATTACCGAGAGCACCAAAACAAACCAAACATCACAAATAAGTTATGTTCTGAAATACATGATCAAGACATCTAGATAAACTCATACAAATGTTATTGAGTCACCAAAACAAGTCACATGTCCTTATAAGGTTCGAATACGTTTTCTCCTTTTCTTTTTCTTTCCTGTCGAGAACAAATCAAACACCCTTCTAATTGTCTTATCTAACGTTAACTTTAAAATCACTCGAACACTCTTCACTTCTGTAAGAAAGCTCGAACTCATCTCCTTTGATACATATTCCATGTCGTTAAATATATATGTGTTTTGCTAAACCTTATATTCTCGAAATATACTTGCTTCATTAAAAAACTGAAAACATATCGAAACTTATATTTTCTCGAATATTATGAAGTAGTCGATTTTTAAAACGTTACTATGCTTATGTGGTACCTCTTGATCGTAAAACATGCTTTGTCGAACGTGTATAAATGATTACGAGTTTTGGAACATTTTATTTAAGTCGAACGTGTATAAGTGAAAGATAAAAGAACACATGAAAAGGGAAGGGGATGTGATTTGCACACTCCCATATTTGATTGAGACACTCCAAAACATGCATTAAACAGTTGTACTGTAAATAAAAATTGCTTAATGTGTTTGTACATTGAGTGTCCCAATCAAATATGGGAGTGTGTCAATCACTTCCCAAAGGGAAGGATGCTATTGCCTTCTGGGATGGACTCAACCTGGTTGTGTGGGCTCGTTACGCCTTCTGAGCTAGGGGCCATGTAGCCACAAATTGCCGTTAAAAAGAAGAAGGAAAAAAAAAAAAAAAAAAAAAAAAAAAAAAAAAAAAAAAAACGCTTGACTTGTAATGGAAAACAGTTTGTAGAAGAAGAAAACGCAAGGACTCTTTGTTATGCCATGAACCCACGACTTCAGTTGAACTATGTTATAACTATTAAACCACAAAGAATAATACAATGGCCGATTTTTATCATTTTTGGTATTTTTACAACTTTCATTAATTGACAGCTTTAGCCCCTCGGCTTTGCACTACTTACCACTTTTCTTAAAAACTTTTATAAGCTTTACAACTTATATAAATTGTTACATTTTTTTTCAACCCCTCAACTTTAAACCACTTGACATTTTCTAAAAATCTTCGTAAGTTTGTAACTTATATAATTGTTACAACTTCAACCCTTCAAGATTAAACATTTGACACTTTTCACCCAACACTTTTATAAGTTAATAAACTTCTAACATTTTACCACTTTTCGTTAAATAAAATATTTAACACATATTTTATGTGACGACAACATCCGCGTAAACTATAAATAATATGTTTATCCAAATGTATTATTTACCCACAAATTCTATAAATACATATTTTATATATATGCACACCTTGAAATCAAGTGAATACGATTCGACTCGTGTTTCTCTTCGATAACACTTAAGCTAATATTCAAGCAAACTCTTATACGAAGGTTTCGTATACATTTTCCTCTCTTATTCCAAGAGCAAATACTTACAAACATTTTTCACAACGACTTTTATATCTATAAACATTAAGATATATATACGCTTTTCAACAAACATCTAAGACGAGTGAACATTATGAAAAACCACACAGTTATGTTAAGCGTAACTTAACACCCACTAACGTTTTAAAGAGCGATATTCACCGAATCTAAACACATAAAAGTAAGATAATATTATATGTAATATTATTCTTAAACTTCAAGTATTTGAAGCACCTCAAACCACCCACACCACAATAAACTGAGGTTTCTCATATTATCCAGGTTGTGTGTTGGAGTCGTTCCCCAGTTGCACTTGATATACTTATTTAAGGGTGAGCATTCCGACCGTTTGGACCGGACCGACCGACAAAACCGACCGGACCGACCGAAGGACCAACGGTCCGGTCTCGGTCTAGGATTTTTCATTAATTCGGTCCTCGGTCCGGTCGGTCCTGTCCGGACCGACCAAAAAACCGAAAAACTTGCCAAAATCTTGCCTAATTGGACCGGACCGAGACTGGACCGACCACATTCGGTCCGGTCTCGGTCTATGGTTTTTCCCTAACTCGATCTTCGGTCCGGTCCGGTCCGGTTTTTGGACCGTGATCACCCCTATACTTATTTGCCTACATCCACACACTCATCTGAGGCGAGTCTATAGTCCCACTTTTACATGTTTTACAAACTATGTGGGGGATACAGGCTACATTACATGAACACGACTATTTCACTTTAGTATGCTAACTGAATATTGCATAAGACACTGTGCCAACATGAAAGTCCCTTACATCATGAACCTTAGTCACTTGCTGAGTGAACGCGAATACTGTAAATAGATCTATTGGTGCTTAACAGGCCCATTTGTTCTAGCCGGAATTTGGTAGACAATTGCACTTTATTTGATACACTAGGAGAAATGGCAAACTCCAACCCAAGGGCCCCTTATACTATGTTGATGTCCTTATGATGGCTCACATACTTGTTAACATTGAGTTCATGAGACTTATGGCAATAAGCATACGGAACCAAACAACTGATTACTTCTGAAATACTTGGAATGTGTTCAACTATTTTCAAACATAAACACTATGGATTCACTCAACAATTTTGTTGACTTTTTAACATGTTATCTCAGGTAATTGAAGCAAGCATTTGAAGAAACGGAGTGGGCAATATGACCATGGGTCATTGGTGTAAACACAAATCTTAACAGTCATCTCAAACACCTGTTGTCAATTATGATTGGCCAAATAATGAAATCTCTTTCGTATGTGAAATTGATAAATAATGGTTTTCAAAACGTCTCTTTTGAGTCATTTTTTATGATTATGACTGTGATCCTCTACGCAACACCCAAATTAGTCTTCCGCTGTCATTATGAAATTTTGGGGATGTTTCAAAAAGTAGTTTCTGACCAGGGGAAAAAATGGAATTACCGGGAAAAATCAACTGACTATTGGACTTAGGTAAAAATATAGACATAAATCTATGTCTTGCAATCGTTTTGCCGGGTGGCTAATTCCATAAAGACACCCGATGATTAAAATACAAATGTTTTTGTGAAAGATGTCAAAATTTGAATAACAAATCTAAAACATATAAAAGTCATTCTTTTGCATAGAACCCTCTGCACAATGAATAAAAGTTGTAGGCAACACTTTAACTTAAACGTGGCCATGAAAATGGGTTAAAACGGAGTCGTAAAACTTAACTTATCGCAAATTTACCGGGACTATTGGTTGATGTCCAAAACTCAGCTTGTATAAATAGGGTTAAATTGGTAATTTCACTTAAATTATATAATTTTTGACTCAGTGAACCCACTAATTTGTGTAGTTCATTCAAAAACCTTTTCAGAGACGTAAATACCAAATCATAAGACTTTACGGTTTCGAAATAACGTATATATTAAGTCGAGATAACTAAAATGAATTATCATTTAAAGCTAAATAAATTATCATTTTTGCACAAGGGAATAAGGGATGCTAGCTTGATTACAAATTTACACAAAAACTAAACCAATGAAATCTTTTTTCTAATAAAACAAAACCCCTAGTGGAATTTTTCATTTTAAAAAAATCAATTCATACCTTTATTACGCAATTAATGGATTTATTGTTTCAGACAAGTTATATTTATCTTTAACCACTATAAAGTATTTAGATATTTTTATTAATAGGAGTAAAAAAAAATTGTTATTCCTTTCATAGGCAACCACGACACTCATTGAAATTTTCAGCAAATTAATCCATAAAAAAAACTGTTAGTAAAAGAACCACGTCCCAACAAAAAAGAATGTTTCTAAAAGAACCAAAACTAAGAAAAAAATGTGTTAGTTTTGTGAACTATTTGCTATTTGTTGGGTGACTTGATACTTTTACTTAGCGAAACTGATTTTTACTCACCAATAGAAAAGATTAAATGAGTAACCTCACATGATGTCAAAAATAGTATGACTTATAAAGATAATATATTTTTAAACAATAAAAGGGTAATATTAATAAGATCTAAATGTTTATTAACGATGGTAATAACAATAATAATGTAATCTAAACTATTTCTTTTTTAATAGATAAAAATACATTATTAAAAATTTTAGAAAAAACCCCGTGCGTGCACGGGGATTATAACTAGTAACAACATAAATGATAAACGTAACCATTTTTTTTAACAACCATTTCATTTTATGTAGCCTAATTTGAGATATTGTGCAGCTTAATCGTGGGGTTTTGAGACTCTCACAAGTTCAAACTTTACATAAACTTGAGGGTCGGTATTGTCGTATTGGAGAAAAATAAATGACGTTAGGTTCTCAACTAATGACGCGTCGACGCCGCTAACTCGTGATGTGTGAATCCATTTTAAGAAATAGACTAATGCGTCATCTCTAGCGTGGCGTGAGATGAGGTGTGAAAAGGCGCGAGGCGTGATGCCTTTTTTGAATTCAACCCTGACGAAAAAGGTCGTTTTGAAATAACTTAAGTTTACACGCAATGATAGTTTTTATACTTAATTCCTTATATATAACACTTTTTGTAACCTTGATGTATACCAAATATGATATAATATATAAATTTATAAATATTTTCATATCTTGTGCCGTTTTAACTCACAACTCAAAAAACGCTATAACTTCGCCATAGCTTCTAAGACGTGAGGCTTAACCATGTCGTCATGCCACGCCTTACGCTATTTATAATCTTGCTTTTTTACACCAAAATATGTTACAGGCTTGATATGGTTCGTGCATGAAATAACTAAACATTGTTTAAGATGAATAAAATGAGTAAGGTTAAAAATAAAAGACAAATATTCGTAAGTAGCGTAAAAAGAATTTCAAAAAAAATAAAAAATAATAAATAAAAAAATAAAAAAATTCATAAGATAAAGGATGTTGGTGATGAATGCAGTTTTTCTAAAAGCGTGTACTTTTGAAGCAAATAAAATTCTGAAAAATATGTTTGTGCATTAAAATTTGTAAATCGATATTTTGTGCATAAAAAATTTGTTTTTCACATCTAATTTTTTAGTATTCGCATCAAAGTTTATTCTCTATAACATATAAAAAAATTAAAAATTGCATTGGAAAAAATTTATACATTAAAATTTCGTCTTTTCTGTATTAAAAAAACGTATAAAACATCAAAATTAGAAAAACTTTATTCTGTTATGAATATTTATTATAATGATTGTACACATTCATTATCACATTCATACCCCATAACTATTAACCTCCACCTTTATGATTACTTTGTAACTTCCAATATTGTACTTAATATTATTCATGTTGAGTTCCCTATAAATAGAGGCACCTAATGTGATATGATACACACCAATAATAAGTTATATCTTCCCTTCCATACTCTTTTACATTTTCTTGTTTATTGTTCTTATTGTGCTACTAGGTCCGTTGTTTCACAACACGTTATCAGTACGCTCTAATGTAATTGAATTTGACAAAGACATGACAAAAGAGAATGTCGACTATCAAGGAGTAAATTGAGTTCGCTTCGACTGGAATTCAGATTTGGAGTTGGCCTTTTGATTCGAAAAGGTATGTAGTACGTATTCAACATCGTTCGTATATGAATATTTTATTGCATGTTTTTAGATTTATTTTTTGATTGACATATTAATACGTAATTAGCGTCTTGTATATGACTATATGTGGTTTATTTTGCTGAATAAGGTACATGTAGTTTATCTCTTTGTTATCCTTGAAACCTAATTTTATATTATTTTAATTTGTCCTGTTTATATTAATCTAAGCTGGTTGATGTATCTAAGCCCCAAAGAACATATTGGCTAGATTTATATAGGTTTATATGTTAAAGAAATTAAAAACGAATAAAAGTAATTGCATTCAATCTCGGTTATTCACCGGATCTTGTGCTTGGGGTGGATTTTACTGTGTTTTTCTCTTAATAAGTAATTTTCTCATTTTTTTAATGTGTTTCATAATGTGTACAATTTATAGCAATTCTAAAAACATGGGTTTTACCATTTAACGTAGTGTTTTCTAGCAAAACCCATGTGTATAAAATCATACTTTTATGAACCTGAAGGTGAAATTAGAGGTTGGGTAGATAAATAATAGAGTAAATTACATGGTTGGTCTCTGTAGTTTGTCCAAAATAACAACTTTCGTCCCTCGAAGTTTAAAGTTGCATTGGTAGTCTCTAAGTATGTAAACAAATAACACACATGGTCCCTATAGGTGAAATTTTCGCCTCCAAAGAATAACATGAATGGTCCCTATAGGGACCATGTGTGTTATTTGTTTTCATACTTAGGGACTACCAATGCAACTTTAAACTTCGAGGGACGAAAGTTGTTATTTTGGACAAACCACAGGGACCAACCATGTAATTTACTTTAAATAATATTCGCTTGCTTTATAGCAATGGCCGGGTTTTAAAGTAATTGTTTTAGACCAATGTCGACAAAGCATTATTTTTTTTTTGTGCTTGAATAACAACCATCGAGTTACGATTTGTTTTAGCCTCTAGATTAATAATGTTATAAAAAGATAAATAATACGATCACTGTAACATGCTCCTAATTTTTTTTTTCGACAATATATAACGGATAATCCAATAGAATGCAACTTAGATGGCCTTGAAAGTATAAATTACCCCTTTAAAGGCTTGATCCCTGAAGTATACAACCAATTCTTGATCAAAATCACTCTTTTTAACAATGGTATGCTTTTATGAAGTGTTTTTTTTTTAAATGTCTTAATAACAAAACGCCAAAAAAGTCAAAAGGTTACAAGCACTAAGAGATAACTTATGAAGTTTACTTAAATACTTGCGTATCGAGATTGGTACATAACTGGAAGGTTAAACCTGATTTTGGTATCGTTATACGAAGGAGATGACGATCTATGCTATGATAGATATATTTCACTTTGTATCCTAGTCTATGTGATTTTTATCTCGTTAAGTTGTTGTGATTATTATCTTGTTGATCTTGGTTTCATTAAATATTTCACAACATTCCTTAAAACAATATTTTTATTTTGGTCATGAACATGTCATACAGGATATATGTCGCCTAATCATTATATTTTATGTAAAATCTAGAGTTGATTTAATTATGTCCATTATACATGTATAAAACGACTAAAGTTTTGAAACTAATTTACAAAATAATGAAATTTTAATGAGATACTGTATGGCAACTTAAGTGACATATATAAAGTTACATATTTGGTATAATATAGTTGAGCATCAACATGATTCATATTGAATAGTGAATAAATAAGCTTATTGAAGTGAATGATTTTTAATCAACTATATGTTGTGTTATTTCTTTGCATTTGTCATCTGTTCTGGTTACAAATTTTTATCTCAGTTCATTTACAAGGTCAAACATTGGTGTATGGTTAATTAACTTTTATGCAATTTAGAATGTATCTTAGTCTGTGTGATAAGGATAACTACTGATCGGATAGCATACAGATTATCATCATCTTGATATGAATTTAACAATAATTTGTCAAAAATGTAGTTTATAAATAAGGTGACGAATTAAACATGTGCATGTTAATAGAATATCAATACTGTAGCTGAACTTGGTGCTTTTGCAAGATACATCTTTATCAAGTTTGATTTTATGATTATTATGGTTACATATAAGTTGAAACTATATCTTTCTGTATGCTATTGCTTATATATGTGTGACTTGCTTGACATGATAGGAAAAGTAAAATATGAGCATTTTTCTTGTAAGGTTTCGTATATAAGTAAATCACTATTGTGAATTTTGCAATATTGTAGTCAAGATTGACAAAGAATAACGGAGCTATTAAATATAAAAATAAAGATGTCTTATTTATGTTTTGATATTCAATTTACTATATACTAGTTATAATACATGTGCATGCACAGGGTTTTTTAAATTTAATTTTAATTATGTATTATTATCGATTAACAAATGAAACACTTAACATGTTTCAAATGGTTTTACTTGGTGGAATAAAAATAAAAAATCATATATATATGTTATAAGCTACCTATTATTTTAGGAGAATGCTTTTGGATTAAAAATTATATTTTATTTTTCAAGCAAAATCAAATGATGATACTTACTTGCATGAGATTAATGATGTATGCTTTTAGTTTTGCAAACCCGTGCTATCAATTTACGATGTGTTTTATAATTCTGGTATTTCTTTTACTTATATTTTCGTTAAAATATGTAGCATATTTAGATAGCTTTGAAGATTAATTAATTTCTTTAATTATGAATAACCATCATATCATGTTTACTAATGTACCTTTTTGTTTGGAAAGTTGTATTTCCATAAGTTGTGTTATTTATTTCTCATATTTGATCATAAAATTACCAAATTAACATGGATGCTTACACTACAGCTTTTTTATTACATAAAGAGAAACGAAAAAAAATGTAATGGGTATAACTCAAATTTAATCTTACGTTTATGTATAATGTATAAGAATAATTTTTCTCTAAGCCCGAACTATATAAGGAAATTATTATTACTTGTATAACTAAATTATAAACGCATGAAAAAAATGACAAAGAGTATATTCGCAAGTCTTTAAGGATTGTTTGAATCCTTACCGACCTTTCACTTTAATGCAACTTTCTACACAATTGGCCTAAATCATAAAGGTAAATGACACCCATATTTTAGACCGTTAGTTGACACCCATAGTATTATTAATGACAGCAAACACCTGCTAAGTTTCATTAACTCATTCAAAGAAAAATTACACTCCGAAAAGAATTCCTACCATAAAATTCCTCATATAGGCACTAAAACACATCTTTGGTATATTAAAATACATTCATGTATTATCTAAATCAACAACTCAACTAAATTATACATTCATATTTTGAGCAGGCATAGAAAATCCTTCCACGACAATCATGTGTTGATACTTAATCCTCCTCTAAAAACGCATACAACAAATTGCATTACACTTTAGTGTGTGTGATAAGATAATAAAACTGCAAAAACCACTAACATGTTGCATTATAGTGAGGATAACAACAAAGTTAGTGATAACATCAAATAAGAAAACTTCATATTAGAACTAAAGGGGTGTTTAGTTATGCTTATTAAAGGTGCTTATTGACTTATTCAATTACCATAATACAATAAGTGTATGATAAAGCTATAAGCTTTTTTTAGAAGCTTAGTTAAAAACCCCTGAACTCACAACTAATTCTATTATAACTTAGTGTGTTTATAGTAAAAACACAAATATTAAGTGTAGAAGTTTTCAATAAAACATAAAAAAGAGTTACTAAAAGTTTAAAACTAACATTAGTTTAAAAAAAATACTAATACTCATGTAATTTTAAACAAAGTTAATATTATAAAGTATAGGGATATAAAGTGTAAGAGTTATTTGTGCTTTTTATAAAGTTATTAAAAAACATGGAAACTTGTAATTTTACACTTTACTCTATATAAATTATTTAAAATTCAATCACTAAAGTTTTATTAATTACTTCATCTTTTTTTAAGTTTTTGTTTTCATAAATTTGACACCTATATTTTTATGCATTTTTTTTCTTAACCAAGTTTCTCCACCAAATTTATTAAGTTTGACCAAAATCAATTTAATTTTGACTTTTTATTGACCAATCACGTTGCTCGATTTCGCCTACGTGGCAAAATCGATCTCTGCTATTGGTCCATTTTATTTTCAATCATAAGGGATTTACAAAAACACTCCGAAATGATGTAATTCTTTTATTATATAAAAGATGTGTGATTTTATTTTCAACATATTTTATTTGTTTGCATATAACACACTCAATCAATTGATTAATGGCATATTTTACTAGTATAGATTTTGCTTTATTATTTGATAATGTTATAAGCCAATGTGAATATCATGTTAAATTTTGTAAAAGACATAAAAGAGCTAATCGGTAAAATATGAGCTCTCCATATAATAAGGTGCAGTTAAAGCATACGTGGTCATAAAGTATAAGTTTATGAGCCAAGATTATTGTAGTAATTGGCATGACCGGTTGGACCATCCCGGGTCAATGATGATGCGAAAAGTATAGAGAAATCATAAGTTTCTTAAGATACATTTTATTGTTCTCAATGAATGAAAGTTATGTTCTCAATGAATGAAGGTTCATATATCACCACATATTAAAGTAAGAACTTTATCCTATGAAGTTTTAGAAAGAATATAAAGGGGATGTATGTAGGCCTATATATCCGTCATGTGGATCATTTTGAGTTTTAAAATCGATGCATCGTCAAAATGATCATCAAAGATGCAACTAAAGGTTAGCGTGATTAATGGCTCGAATTATAAAATGCGAGCACGGCTTTCCAAATTAAATTATTGAGAATGGTGGTGAATACAACAAAGTATTGGGCAATTATTGAAATAAGTGTTGAACTTAAAAGTAGCCCATGTTCATACATGAATTACTTTTGTTGAAACGTTTATAAAACGGCTTCAGTTGATTGCAAAGCCAATAATATTGTGAGAACAAAATTTTTAGTTTATGGGGCATGTTATGACATATGAATTTGCATCTTGCCAACAATTTATTATGAATCCTCCCCATTAGAATGGTTTTTGGTCACAAACCATATTTACCATGTGATATTTTGTAATTGTGCGACATTTCTTATAGTTAATCCACCACAACGCACAACAATGGGATATTGAAATGGATAATTCATTTAGGGGGAGAGAATGAGCAGTAAGGGATATGGAATGAATTATGATTTAAATTTTGATCCTCACACTAATGAATATGAACTTAAAGTTCAAGGGATAAATAACATTCCACATCTAGTAAATGCTAGACATGTTTAGTGACCTAAAGAAAGTGACTAGATCATATTACGCTGCTATTGCTCCAATTACAATGTGTGTCCCAGCAGTAAAACCAATGATTGGTAGTAAGTCTATGGTACGTCTGCAACGTGATAGACTAATCGATTCCAAATAAAAGGTCCTCGAATGAATAGATAAAATGGAGCAAGAAAACTAAGATGTCCGAATCGAATCGAGGTAATAAAGACCCCATAATAGTCAAGAGACACTAGACATTAATATTATTGAAAAATCTCGGGTACATGAAAAACTATGAGATCTCAATAAATGATATATAATGTCTAGTAAAGTGTGAAATCGAAAAGTAATAAATCGACGTCGATAGTACTATTGTATATGATAATGAGCATGGAAATGATTATATATAAGATAGCGCTATAGTCATGGTGAGGATCATGGAAGCGTATCTGCAGAAAGTGCAAATGAATAAATGAGTGGCTAAAGGATGTGAAGACGCAAAGAAGTAATGAAAGAATGAAGTCTCTTGTGACAAGTGAGAGACATGGGTACTGAGACTTGAAGTCCGTACATATGAATGTGTTAATTATTGGATATGCGTTAGTCTTTAGGAGGAAGCTAAATTAAAGTATTGTAACTTTTGTATTTAAGGCATGACTGATGGCACACAATATATCCATCAAGACATGAAAATGATCATAAGGAGACATGTTCTTATGTGGTGGATCCAATAATGTATTTAAGTCTGGCAATATAATAGTAATTGATATGCGTCTAAAAGTTAATGAATATAGCTCATATGATTTTGAGATTTCATTATACCATATAAAATGTATGGAGCATGCTAGTGATTTTTTTTATGTTAAAGCATATAAGAAAAGTTCTCGAGAATAGTATTTGATTGTATTGAACTAATCACGTTTTCGGCATATGTATAATAATCACCTTAACGTATAGTACTGTGCCATGTTTGCGTATGAAACTTTATTAAGAGATCTTGGATATGGTTTAAGTTTCATACAATATGTTTTTTGATTGTAAAGGTGATTGAATACATAGAAATTGAATTTGAAACAAAAGACAAAGTGTGTCTTAATTTACGAATTGTACATCTTGAGGATAAACTTTGTGCATCATGAAAACTAAAGAAAGATGCTAGCTATCCTTAAACGGATAAACGAGACTCATGTTTATGAGGTCACATGATGTGTAAAAGACCCCTTTGATTTATAAAGATGATGATCACAGTATCGATTTAAAGTGTCATACTAAAATGTTTATTAAACATTTATGATTCTCGCTAATGGTCATACATGATATGATATATCAATTGAATTAATTGTGTTTGCAAGGAATAACTTGTGAAGTACGGTGATGTACTTGAATGAGATGTATGACGTACGTTAATCCTTAAAATGAATATGAAAATAACATGTAGAGAATATTAATTCACGTGATTCTATCAAGACGCTTCAATGTGCATTTTACTGACTCAATGAGATTAAGTGATGTGATCATCAGGGGGAGAGAAGATACGCGTTGCACTCTTTTCCCTTGACCATGGTTTTGTCCCCACAGGGTTTTTCCGGCAAGGTTTTTAATGAGGCAACATCCCCAAATGTATAAAGGAGCTATGTACTTTTTTTACATCACTAGAATTTTATCCCATTGGGTTTTATCTAGTAAGGTTTTAACGAGGCATAATCCTCAAATGGAGTAAAACAAATATTTCGGTATCTTTATGGTACAAAGGATATGGGTTTATATTTCACTAACCATCAAATTCAAATTTAGTTGGATATGTAGATGCAGGATACAGGTCTGACCCTCATATTAGTCGGTCTCAAGCTGGTTATGTATTCATACATGGCAATACTGCAATTTCACGGCGTTCCGTAAAGCAAACAATCGCAGCCACTTCAACTAATCATGCAGAAAGTTTGGCCATCCATGAAGCAAGCCGAGAATGTGTTTGGTTAAAAAATGTTATACTCCGTACTACATATTGGTGAATGTTGTGGTACTTAATTGGGAAATGAGGGACCAACAATTTTACATGAGGACAACGCATCATGTATTGCTCAACTTAAGGAAGGGTTTTATTAAAGGTGACAGAACCAAGCACATTTCACCGAAGTTCTTCTTTTACTCATGACTTAAAAGAATGGCGATATTATTGTTTAAAAGATTCGTTCAAGCGACAATCTAGCAGATTTATTTACCAAGGCACTCTCTACATCAACATTTAAGAAATTGGTATATGGTATCAAAATGCGGCGTTTCAGTAAGCTCAAGTAAAGTGATTATATGGGGGAATAATACGCATTGCACTCTTTTTCCCTTAGCTATGGTTTTTCTCCCAATGAGTTTTTTTTCTAGCAAGGTTTTTAATGAGAAAATATCTAAAGCGTATTTAGAATGATGTACAATCAAGGGGGAATGTTATGAATATTTATTATAATGATTGTACACATTCATTATCACATTCATACCCCATAACTAGTAACCTCCACCTTTATGATTACTTTGTAACTTTCAATATTGTACTTAATATTATTCATGTTGAGGTCCCTATAAATAGAGACACCTAATGTGATATGATACACACCAATAATAAGTTAGGCTGGGCACAGTAAGGGGATTCAATCCCCTTACTTTTCCCTGCCACGTCAGCTTTCTCTCTCCAGCGACCTGCAGGCGATTCAGTGCCCCAGTAAGGGCGACCTAGTTCAGTTTTTTTTTAAACATTTTTAACACAAACTCAAATTTCATTAATAATTAAAAAGTTACATAAATTCAAATAAAATAAAATACATTACAACACTTATTAAAACATTACAACACTTATTAAAAACTAATAATCTAGGTTAAGTCGTTCCTTGATCGAGTCTTTGATTTCTTGCATTTTTTGCCGTTGTAATGCGGGCAAAGCTGGGTCGATTGGTGTGAGATAGAAGATGAGGTCTTTTTGATATTTTCTTTCTCGATCAAGTGCAAGTTTTTGTTCTTCCATTGCCAATCTTCTGTCTTCTTGCTCCGCTTTCTTTTGCTGCAGCTCCAACTCCTTATCCCTTTGCTCCAGCTCTTTTCTCTTCAAGTCGTAGTAGCCATCTGCAAGTTCCTGCTTCTTACTCAATGCCATTGACTTAATTTTTTTCCATTTGTCGGCTACCCCTTCTAAATATGAAGATTTGGATTTCTCCGATGGTTTCTTCTTAGCCTTAGCTTTCTTTGCGGCATCACGACCAAGTAGTCGCTCATTTTGAGACTCTTCATTATCCGAGCCGGTTTCAGAAGTCCTTGGCTTTTTTCGAGCTGCATCTTGGTTCAAAAAAACCGGCATCTCATTTTTCTTTCAAATCGGATGGTCCCTCAAAATCTCCCAACAATGATCCAATTGAAAGGCATGCTTCATCATTATTTGATATTCTTCACATGCTCTCGTTTATAAACAGTGAGATCATTCCCACCACTTCCAAAATTGGTAAAACAATTGTCGTAAATGGCACAAAATGCACCAACTCTAGGACGAAGCCTATTTTTCCACTTGCTGACAATTGAGTTGTACGATCTACCTTCACCAACCTCTTTCTCAAAGTATGTAATCACTTACTTCCAAAATCCCTTAGAATTTTGGTCGGTTCCAACTATGCTATCCTCCGACGAATCACACCAACCCATGCACAACGCGATCTCTTCTTTGTGTGTCCATGGAGTAGAATCCTTCGTGTTGTCTTCTTCAACCTCTTTCTCAGCCGCCGCCTTCTTACCCTTTGTAGCTCGTTTCTTAGGTTTAACCGGCGACATCGCTTCCGGCGACAACTCGTCAGGAAGATCATCAGTTGGAACCGAATCGTGAAACGATCCATGAGCTGAACCTTGATAACCCGGTGACATTTGTTGACTCGGATAACCCGAACCGGTTCCAACAAAAAAAACTCGGATTGTTTTGTAAATTTTCCATAAAATCACAAGCATCTAGGTTGATGTGGTTAACCGGAGAAAAATTTTGATAATTAGAATAGGAAGACGATGATGAGTTCATTGTTGGACGATAACAGGAATCGGGGGAGCCATACATAGATTGTTGGCTTCGACGGGAGTGGGTTTGTTGTGGTTGTTGGTTGTTTTGATACGGGGGAACAAATGGACGATTAATATTGTTAGAATATAAGAATCATGACAATCATAAAATAGGTAAACACATATGCGGAAGCGTAGGAACATCTATAACACATAAAAGATTAACATAAATTAAATAGGAACGTACCGTGGTGATTCTAGCCCGAACAAGAATCAAAAGCAATTGTCTTTAACAATATGAAGAACCCTAATTAGGGTTTGAATTAGGGATCTATGAATAACCCCTTACCGTTTTGTTATTCGATCCAAGATGTAAACAAAAGTATGTTTACACCACGTTCTTGTACACACGTACTAATAGCGAATTAAAGTTAATGCTAGTTAAAATATACACAAAACAATATTTGTTTATTGAAAACAAAACCAGTCGACCTGTAAAGCAAATCACCAAACTCCTTTTGTGTTGTTGTTTTAGTCGAACACAGTAAACCAAAAGAATAGAAAATCCCTTTTAATTATTCATGCACATGCATGATATAAATATCATACATGTATTCTGTGATCATGCGTATCAACAAAGTCAAAGAGAAAAACAAGAGTTTTTAATTTAACGTGCGTACAAGAGTATGCAAAATAAAACCTTGAATTTGCTTTTATAGGATACAAAACTTAGGGAACAAGTTAAGGGTTCTCTATTTTTTATCCATGGTCCTTATCTTTGTATGTTAGTCAATTTTCACCAATTACTAACATTCTTTATTTGTTTTGTGTAATTAATAATTAAATATAACTATTTATATTAAATTATTAAACTTTAATTCTCATACGTAAAGTGTGCAATCCCGTGGTCTCGAGTTCGATTCTAGACATATACGTATTAATATTTATCCACAACTCTAACAGCTCCCACTTGGATATCTATTAATAATATAATGACATTGGTTAGCGTCTAGCAACACGCCAATGCCCCTAGTTCAACTTGAGGAAGGTCTCCTGGAAAAACCTTTAATGATTCATCATTATTATCATCCTTTTGTTTCTAATACCACGTTAATAAAGATATGGATCTTAGTCATTCTTTAATTAACAATTCTGTTTCTCGTTGTTTATGATTGAGCAAGATTACCAAAACATCTGAACGTATTCCAGATAGACTTTGGGCGTGCGCACGCAAACATCTTGACAACCCTACGAGGGGCCCAGCAGTATTAAGCTTCAAAACTAATTTGAAGGAACAAATTCTTTCTTGACTACAAGAATAACCCATGAACTTTGCAACACTTCTGAAAACAACCCTTATAACTCCCTGTTACGGTGAGCGGTAGATTGCTTCACAAAAATGCACTACATCCATGACTCTTATCTGGTATCTCAAGTCTGAGGATAACAAATTCATGATTTACTTACTGACAAGATCCATAAAGTAAAATCATGTAGTTGGGATAAGTCCTATATTCAATTCATCGAATATCATGTGAAATTGGTATGTCAACGCATCAATATACTTTCAAGTATATTCTTAACCAATACTCAGATTTGTCTTAGTTTAATGATATTCCCATATCATTAATCGACAATGGACAGTTTAGAATAACATAAGTTATTCATGGATTTAACATGCAAATATAGGACACAATTTATTATTAATGAAAACAAACGTACTAAGTACTTTAATTCATTTATAAATAATAATTACATAATGTCCTTTATCCAAATACCAAAATAGATCAATGCATGATAATTCTAGTTAATGAATCTTGTTTCAAGTAATAACTTGAAGACAATTATGCCTCAAGTAATGACAATCATACTTGTTGACAAGGCATTATTTCATCTAACTATGATCTATCCGAATTTTGAGAATACTTCTTTCAAGAATTCAATAATTAAAATTCTTGTATGTGTATATCCAATTATCTTGATATATTTACATAATTTTTCATAAATAGTGTGATATCCTCAATCACCAATTTATGATAATCAAACTTTCAAACATTTTAGAGTTTCAAGTATTCTAATTCTTTAATGTATAATGCAACTATGCTCTTAGTTAAGCACAACTAGTTCTCATGGCTATTAATAAGGATGAAATCCTTCCATGACTAGTTATTGAGTGTCATCTCAATTAAATCAGCATCATTGTATATTAAACACAATATGCTCTTTAAAATTTCCGTAAACTCAATATCCATTGTGTAATGTTTAGGAGCTAGTCCAGGTTGAGGATCATTATTCTAATTTCAAACATTTTCTATTAGAATATCTATTACACAAGTTATATAATAACTTTTAATTTGATATCAAATATTGTCAAATCATTTAAGCACTTAAGCATGATACAACAATAATATAATGCACATGAAAATCCTTCAGTCAAACTTAGATTTTATTCATGTTTGATCTTTACAAATATGTATATCCATTTAGTCATCCTAAATAATATATCATATTCTATTTAGAATTTATTTACCGCACTTGTTTATTTAATAATAAACTTTTGTTTCAAGGTTGTATGTTATATTTCCTAAATATTTCAAGTAAAGTTTCATTCAAAATTAAGTCTAACCTTTTACTTATATGGAATGTTACTCTACAATATATATTTAGTAAATCAAACATAATACTCCCACTAGCTTTCAGGAATACTTAGAAATTACCTTATTTTAATTATAAACCTAAACATAGATTTAATAATTTATCATAAGAATAATCTCCTAGATGCATGCATTTATCCATTCATGGATTATTGCATTTTGTACACTTCCAAAGATTTGCATGAATTCATAAACTCTTTTTGATTACTTATCATCCTCGCTCAAGTAATTATTCAAGTAAGAGTTTTGATATTCATTATCAAATTTCATATTCATATAAATATGACAATTAAGCATCTTTGTATCTTTAATGTGCTTAAAAAAGAATATTCAATCATAGTTAATTGCTTAAGTATAATTAATAATCTTGTAATAAGACATGCATTAAAATATGTGTACAATTTTGTCCATATGATTATTTCACAAAGATTTAAACCACTAGGGTTACATTATCTTTGAATAAACTCATCATCATTCTCTAACTATTAAGAATTAAGATAAACCAAATTTTTATAAATTTGAATATCTTTATGAACTGCATCTTTAACATTCATAATATGAGTAATTCACCAAATTCATTATTTTGGTAATACTACATCATATTATCATCAGCATATTAATTAAATATCTGAGATATCCAAGTGGATCTATGAATGATAATTCCATCATCTTGAGGTTTATCATTTACATGTTAAACCTCATCATGATTTTAACTAGTGTGGTTTTAGAAGATTATGTATCTTGTAATTCTATCTTTTCAAGATAAAATACTCCCACTTGCCTTTAGTAATACAGAGACTATCTATAACTACTTAGCAATTTACAGCAACAATCCAACGTTCTCTTTTAGGACATTACAAATACACATTGATAGTTTCTGATATTCTTTTGTTAACAATCCTTCTTATAAGTGGCTTAACAAATTCAGAACTTCAATTTAAGACTTAATGTGATTCATCACATTTCATAATTCAATAACGTCTTATTAATCTTCTAGGAGTCTAATTGAGTATATTCAAGCTATACTCAATTTCTAACCTTGATAACTTTTAGAAGAATAGAAATCATAGTTATCTTCAATCAAACAATCTAACAAGAGTTTGATTCCCTAACTGAACATACTATCCATATGTGGTACTTCAATTAGAATTAATATTGTAAGAAGATCTAACAATATATATAAGATAACCATATTCCTGTTGGCATACTTATTTACCAACTAAGTCAACTTAATGGTATAATAGTATTTCCAAACCAATTGCATGCTTTATAACACAAGTACTTTTGACCAAGTCACTTCATGTTTATGTCGTATAAAAACATAAACTTGTTATAATCCCACTATACGTTATTAATCATTGATTAACTCAATGACTTCTTGTATATGTCTTAATTAAAAGACCATAACAAGCTAACGTCTTACTTAATTATAAGTCTTGTAATACTTAGAAGACTTCATATTTATAACTATACAATAAAGTATAAACATGTATAATTAAAGTAATCATGAACACCATCATTTAGTTTCAATAATATTTTCAAGTTAACACACTACTTTATTTATTTATGTCATTCTAAGAATACATAATTATTGAAGTAGTATTATATTACTTCATGCATTTATGTCATTCGAATAATACATAAATATTAAAGCTGAAGTAGTATTTTTATTTGACACATATGTTCTAATAGATGTCTAATTTAGAAACAGTAAATTATCCATGTTGGTCTCACGCATACATGGAAATTCACCTTGTTGTTAATATTTAGCCTGCGTCTCACGTTTACTAAATTTCAACACCAAGTGTTTCTAAGATTAGATGTATTAATCTAATTAGAATTATAATCTCTTACTTGCAGTTAAGAGAATCATTTAAATCATATTCTTATGTGTTGTACTTTGCACATAATGAAGATTTCTCCCACTTGTGCATGGTACAACACCATGTACCACATAAACAACACGCACGCGTTTGTTAATGTGAACAATATGATTTGTGTCATTAACATAACTTAGTAGATATAGAGTTTACTCAATCAATCAAGGAAACGTA
Source organism: Artemisia argyi (assembly GCA_030686995.1). NCBI lineage: Eukaryota > Viridiplantae > Streptophyta > Magnoliopsida > Asterales > Asteraceae > Artemisia > Artemisia argyi. The sequence continues at coordinate 231,290,043 of CM060701.1, forward strand.
CATGACTATCCTTGAAAACATTAGTCTCTATATTTGGAAAGTAATTATCTTGAGACATTCAAAAGATAATCTGAGTTACAATCAAGACAAAAGTCTTGTAACTCCCACTGAATTAGAGAACATTATAATAATCCCTTATTCAGCCATAAGAGCACAATACTCCCACTGAATTTGACAACATTGTAAATGTTTTATTAATCAGTGAAAGAAATAGTGTACTATTTACTTTCCTACATCTTTTAAGAAAACCCATTCAAACAATTATATAGGTTATAAAAGGATGTAATCTACTACATAAATGTGATTCATCACATTCCAAATTATTAACTTGAAAAGGCTCGGGCATGCAATTTCTTCCTGTATAGATCTACCATTCCAACAATTGTATGTAATATCTTTAAATGGTCAAATCAAAACAACTAGATAAAATAATCTAATTTGTCTTTTACCATTATGCAGTAATCAGTCTAGCTTCTAATTTAATAACTCATAAGGTGCATATACTCTTACTATTAAAGTTTGCTATGAGTTATGTATTTAGAATTTAGACAATTCTAATCATCCTATTATACCTTTCTCATTCATGAAAAGGAATAGGATTTAAGTCTCACACTTCTCGTAATGGAAAGAAGACTATATTTATTCTTTTTGTAAATATTGACTCTAACCAAAAACCCAAACGGGTGTAGATCAATTAAAAGAATAACTTACGTTTACGGTTTTGAGTTGCATTAATACATTTAAAGAATTTTCAAAATTCAATTTTTAGTATTTTCGATAATTTATATTTCCAAGAAAATATAATACCCAAGGATATATTCATATAACCAACATATTTTCTTGAAAATCTAGGATCCAACTTTACATAGATTCCACCACATCAGTTGATCTGCTAGTGGTGAAAGTATAAAAGATGGTAATCTGTCGAACAATAATTGGCAAACACTTTTCCAATTCCTAGATCATTATGGGATTTACATCAAATTGATTCATCAATTTGTCATGTAAGCATGTTTCATCCCATCTCATGCCTTAAGCTCTAGGTCTCACGCATCAACTTAATTAAGTCGTCTAACTTAGAAACTGCAAATTCTCCATGTGTGGTCTCACGCACACTCGGAAATTTACCTTGTCATTAAAATTTAGCCTGCGTCTCACGTTTACTAAATAAAAACTTCAAGTGTTTCTTATAGTTAGATGGCATGTAACTTAAATTTTAGGGTATAAATTTTTGATGTGAAAATCAAAACATGTATAAAGATGCATGCACTCATCTTTATAACATAAGTTTTCAAAAAACTTTTAATTTACCAATTCGTGAAATTAATCCACAAAGTTTTACTTGAGGTTTAATAAACCCTAAGATGACTTTCTACAATTATGATTTTAAATGTAATTCGTTTAAGACATATTCAAGATTGTGATAACCAAGGCAGACTCTAAGGCTCTTTTCTAAGCCTTCAAATCACGGTTATGAATACCATCTTAAAGGACTTAATTTTAAAAGTATATTTGTACAAAACATCAAGCAAAAATTTATGGATTCAATCTCAAAATCATGTAATAAAGTGTGAATTTTGCTAGTCTCGCCTGGGAGCTGATTACCGTGCGAATCGGACCACTATCGGCACTTAAGACCTCGCAAGATTCTTACTTTATCACATTAGGGTTTCACCATTATTATTCCGTATTATTTTCTTTATAAAAACAACCCTTTTATTGCTTACAACAAGTCAAACTAAAACAATAAAACAAGTATCAAAGAAAATCAAAACAACCAATAATAAATAAGTGAAACAATTAGCCACATGCAATCCGTATTAGAAAAGATCCTAATAAAATCAATTCTAGGTATAATTATGCATGCAATCAACTAAGGCCTTCTCCTCTTAATGGAAGAGAGCCACATACATTGACGAATCAATTGCGTAGGCCAAAGCTAATAAACACACCACATAGCATATATAAATCGATTTTAATATGTATTGGAGTCTTCCCCAATTTTAGATCTATCTAAAACATGTGATAAATAAAAAAAAAAACAACAAGATCCATGACTAACATGCATGTTTCGTCACGGATAAAACCTAACAATTAGCACATAGGTCACAAGATACGTTCACTTAACCGGTTAATGACCTAGGGTTTCTAGTGATTACACATAATCCAAGAAAACCACAAAACCCTAATTAGGGTTTCATGGAAAATCGACCCCCCCCCCCCCAAAATTAGGGTTAGGGTAAAAAAAACAAAACCCTAGATCCAAAACATGTATCTAAAACAATCAAAATTCGTTTTTTATGTGTTTTATGTAATCAATTACATGTTATAGCAAGCTCGTGATACCACTGTTAGAATATAAGAATCATGACAATCATAAAATAGGTAAACACATATGCGGAAGCGTAGGAACATCTATAACACATAAAAGATTAACATAAATTAAATAGGAACGTACCGTGGTGATTCTAGCCCGAACAAGAATCAAAAGCAATTGTCTTTAACAATATGAAGAACCCTAATTAGGGTTTGAATTAGGGATCTATGAATAACCCCTTACCGTTTTGTTATTCGATCCAAGATGTAAACAAAAGTATGTTTACACCACGTTCTTGTACACACGTACTAATAGCGAATTAAAGTTAATGCTAGTTAAAATATACACAAAACAATATTTGTTTATTGAAAACAAAACCAGTCGACCTGTAAAGCAAATCACCAAACTCCTTTTGTGTTGTTGTTTTAGTCGAACACAGTAAACCAAAAGAATAGAAAATCCCTTTTAATTATTCATGCACATGCATGATATAAATATCATACATGTATTCTGTGATCATGCGTATCAACAAAGTCAAAGAGAAAAACAAGAGTTTTTAATTTAACGTGCGTACAAGAGTATGCAAAATAAAACCTTGAATTTGCTTTTATAGGATACAAAACTTAGGGAACAAGTTAAGGGTTCTCTATTTTTTATCCATGGTCCTTATCTTTGTATGTTAGTCAATTTTCACCAATTACTAACATTCTTTATTTGTTTTGTGTAATTAATAATTAAATATAACTATTTATATTAAATTATTAAACTTTAATTCTCATACGTAAAGTGTGCAATCCCGTGGTCTCGAGTTCGATTCTAGACATATACGTATTAATATTTATCCACAACTCTAACAAATATTAGGATGCATAGCAAATGGATTTGTGGAAAACTAGAAGGGGGGTTGAATAGTTTACCGCTTTTTAACTTGATTATGTTTTAAAACTTTACGTTTGTTTAAAGATATAAACACAACTTACTTGTTTAATTCTTTGAAAAGCTTTACGTGTGATTAACAATTCTAACTAAAGACAATATGTAATAAGCAAAGACAAAGAAAGAAACAATCAAACCACAACACGATTGTTTATCGTGGTTCGGCTACAAGGACTCTTTTTCCTTGCCCTACATCCACACCCCAAGTTTCCAACTCGAGAGTTATAAGCACTAACAAGCTCCTTTCCCGGTGGAGAAACCTTTACAACGTCGCTTACACTTTTACCGACACTAAGCTAGATGTCGAGTTCTTTTACAAGGGTACAACCACTCCCATCGTCGCTTACACTTTTACCGACACTAAGCTAGATGTCGAGTTCTTTTACATGGGTACAACCACTCCCGTTCGTTGCTTACACTTTTACCGACACAAAGCTAGATGTCGAGTTCTTTACCAATGGTACAACCACTCTCGTTAGTTCTTTTACAAGGGTACAACAACTCCCGACACACTATGTATTTTGAGGCCTAAAATACTAACCGATCACTTCTACACACATGATACAAATGAAGTATAAACTACCAAAGCTTATACATAACAAAGCTAACAAGTCTTGCAACTTTAGAGTTGGAACTTGTAACTTCTTGGATGAGCTTGTGAAATCTCTTGCTACATAAGAGGATCACACAAGTCAAATGTTACTGAGTTAGTTGAGAGAGTATATGAAATATATGTCCTAAAGGGATGACTCAAAACTAACAAGTGGTTTGGTATTTATAGCAAAACAAACTGCAGGTCTGGCGGATACGGCGGAACCCTGAGAAGGGTTCCGCCCGTGTACCCCCAGGGTTCCGCCAGGGCTGCAGTTGGTTTTAAAATAAATCTTACAAACCAAACAAAGTCACATCTCATAAAACTAGTCAAACACAAACTTGTGTAAGAAGACATATGGTTAGTCAAACACACTATCTTTCCTTAAATGTATATTGATAACTTACCATAAATGTGATGTGACAAGACACTTTCTAATTAAAGAAATAAAAACAATGTTTTTGTTTAAAAGAAAATGTAAACCTTAGTTTAAACAAGACTTAAACACTAAATTGATGATTTACTTTTAGCTAAAGTTCATACTTTGTCATTAACAAAACTTAGCAAAGATCGTAAAATATAAATAACGTTTTTAGGTGATATTTGTATTAACAGGATTGAATGTTTGTTGTTGTTGAGGTTGTTGAGAATCATAATCAAGAGAACGAGGTCGGAAATTGACGTTTGGTGAGATACCGGTTAACCGGAAAGTCGAATCCAGTGATACTTCCGGGATGTTTTGTTGTAATCGGGATTTTCGGCCTTTTGCTTGTTGTGATGTTTTCTTAGACATTTTGAATAGAGATTGTGTTTATGTTGTGTGAAGAATTGGAGTGTGTTAATGTTGGGTATTTATAAGGAAATATAAAAGATTTTTTTTTTTTTTTTTTTTTTTTTTTTTTTTTTTTTTCACTTCAAAAGTAAAAGTGGGCAACGGTTTCATTTGCAAAGAATTCGATCCTTGTGGCGATCGTTTGTCCCTTTTGTCTTGCCTCGACCGAATACCCACAAAAGCAATGATCGAATGGAATCGATCGAATGTGTCGATCGTTTGATCCTTCAGTGCCCAGCCTTATATCTTCCCTTCCATATTCTTTTACATTTTCTTGTTTATTGTTCTTATTGTGCTACTAGGTCCGTTGTTTCACAATGTATTCACACTTTTTTTATACACCAACGTCCTTTTATCTTCGGATAAAATTTCAATATTTTTTTTGAAAAACTTTTATTTTCTCTGAGTCTTTTTATATTCCCTAAATAAAATATCACATCACGTCTCTTTCGAATTCCATTTTAAATAAAATAAAAAAATTCATTTTCAGCAAAATAGATAGCTTTTATTTGGGCCAAGCAAACTGGGCCGTTACATTTCCAAAAAGCCCATTAAACAGCTAGCTCTAGGTTTTTTATACATACATACATAAGCAATCTGTTATAACCCTAATCTCATACACCAGAGCCGCAGCAGCTTTGATCAACAGCAATCAATCATGGGTACCTTTTCTTTTCTTTTAACTCACTCTTATTATACTTATATTTATAACTGTTAAATAAAATGCTGAAAATGGGTGTGATGATGTTGTTTTTGCAGGTATCTCACGTGATTCGATGCACAAGAGACGTGCCACTGGTGGCAAGAAGAAGGCTTGGAGGAAGAAGCGAAAGTAAGCTTGTATTTCTTTATTTTTTTATAAAATTTATAAATAATGTTATATTTTTTGTATATTGAAATGAGACATGTTTTATAAAGTTATTTTTGTAAAACTATGTTGATATGGATTGTTTAAGGATTATGTTTTTAGTTTAAGCTCACTTTTTGCAACTTATATTGCATCTTTTCGGCTTATATAAGCTTATTTTGACATGATAAGCTTATATAAGCTGAGAAGTTTCAAAATAAGCCACAAAAAAGAGCTTTTGAAACATAATGTTATATTTTTTGTATATTGAAATGAGATACATTTCATAAATGTAGCATCATGGGGTTAGTTTGTTTTTTTTAAACTTGCTATATGTTATAGGTTAGGTTGATATGGGTTGTTTAATGGTTATGCTTTTTGGGTTTTGGGAGTGTTTGTTTAAGCTTATATAGCAGGCTTATAGCTTATTTGATATACTGCTTATGTTCCATAAGCTCATGTTTTGTGACTTATATTGCAACTTTTCGGCTTATATAAGCTTATTATGACTTGATAAGCTTATTATGAGGTGGTAAGCTTATATAGGCCCAGAAGTTTCAAGATAAGCTACAAAAAATTGAGCTTATGAAACATAAGCCGTAAACCAAATAAGACAAACACCCCCTTGATTTTCAGAGGTTGGTAGTATTTTTTAATTTGTTTGTATTGTTTTGATAAACATGGCATCTGTTGAAATGAGATATCAATTTTTTTTAAAACTAGGTTGCTTTGATTTGCTAATTAAGTTGTTTAGGATTTGTTTAATGATTATGTTTTGTGTGTTTTGATTTCTATGAAAGTTGAGGTTGGTTGTAATTTTCTAACTTTTTATGATAAGAACAGTGTGTATTCGACTATTCGTTTATATTTTTTGTTTGGTGATAGATTTTTTTGGCAGTGTTATGCTTATTAGAAATATTAGCTATCTTTAGTTGTAATTTTAGAAATTTTGGTATATTGTTAGCTTTTAGTTTGTAATCAGCTCATTGTCAGTTTTGTTTCGGGATTTTAAATCTTAAAATTATGATCTGTTTGAGACTTTTTGTTTGTGTTACACAACACTTATAGTTTAGTAGATGAGTTATATCAATTCATGCTGTGATATAATGTGTGATAGATGTAATGCTGCCGTCAAACCAAATCTGTTTAGATTACATGGATGTTTTTAAGTTTTGATGTTTTACTTTTTGAAGGATGCTTTGAAATGTACTGAATTGACATAACTTCATTATGCACATGATTTACATGTTTTGAGTATAATCATTTAGACATGTGAACATTATTATACTGTGAATAACTTAACTCAATGATTGCAATTATTGTAATTTATTCCAGGTATGAGCTCGGAAGGCAGCCAGCCAACACCAAAATTTCCAGCAACAAGACTGTTAGAAGGGTCCGTGTTCGTGGTGGAAATGTTAAGTGGCGTGCACTGAGGTTAGATACTGGTAACTTCTCTTGGGGAAGTGAAGCTGTTACCCGAAAGACACGTATCTTGGATGTGGTTTACAATGCTTCAAACAATGAGTTGGTCAGAACCCAGACTCTGGTGAAGGGTGCTATTGTTCAGGTTGATGCTGCTCCCTACAAACAGTGGTACCTTCAGCATTATGATAAGGATCTTGGTCGCAAGAAGAAGGCAGTAGCTGGTGCTACAAAGAAAGAGGGAGAGGTATATCTTTTTCACGTATATCATCTCTTGCAGTTTAATTTGCTATAATACATCGTCACTGACCCACCAAAAAAGCGACTTAAAAAGCAGGATTGCTAAATGTTTTTGTAAACAATTTTCATCTACTAATGTTTGACCATATGTAATTAGCAGTAGTATAAGCAGGATATTTGAGGTTTCTTGTGTTTACGTTTTGTATACGTCTGCTTGTTTGTAGGAGGCAGAGGCTGCTCCTGAGGAGGCCAAGAAGAGCAACCATCTTGTGAGGAAAATTGAGAAGCGTCAAGAAGAGTGCAAGCTTGACCCCCATGTTGAGGAGCAATTCTCAGGTGGTCGTCTCTTGGCTGCCATTTCATCACGCCCTGGCCAGTGTGGTCGTGCTGATGGGTATGTTTCTTGTCAACCTTCCATCATTAATGTATATTCAATAGTCGGTCTTTAAGTTGTTTATTTCTTATGCTAATCATTTATAAAGATCTCACACCATACATGGTGTACTAACGAGTTAAGATCACATTTTTTTTAAACTTCAAATAATTGTATGATCAATTAGCATTCCAAATAGGATTACAAAATTATGCATTTGCAATAATAGTTTTTGTTAATAATAGTTTTTGTTGAAAAGTACGCTATCGAATTTCACACTGTTTGACTATTTTCTATTCATTTTACTGGTTTCTGACAAAACATAACCTGAATTCACTTGTTCACCATGGTTTTAACTAGGCTTTTTAGTTGTAACTTTTAAGTCAAACTCTTTCAGGTCCTTATTGTTTCTGTTTGTATGTATGCAGATACATCTTGGAGGGTAAGGAGCTTGAGTTCTACATGAAGAAGCTCCAGAAGAAGAAGGGAAAGGGAGCAGCTTAAGTTTTATTGTGATCAGCTTTATAGATTTTGCTTCTTTCTTATTCTGGAAGTCATGGAACCAAATTTTGATGTGTTTTGTTTGTTAAAATGATGACTTGTGTAAGCTTTACTATTATCTTCTATCAATACTAGTACTATTGATTCTGTTGCATGATTCTCTATAATGAGATGAGTTCGAGCTCGAGGTCAAGTTCGTTTATCACATGGGTCTCATGTTAAGCTCGGGCTCGTTTGGAGCGAGCTTCAATCGAGCTTAGCGAGTCGAGCTCGGGTAGCGTATGAGTTACACCCCTAGTTTAGTTATTCACTGCACAGATGATTATCTTCCAGAGGTTAAACTATTAAAGTTGTTATAATCAACTGTTTACATCTGAAATGCATTCAGAAATATAAAAGAGTAAATTACATGGTTGGTCCTTGTGGTTTGTCCAAAATAACAACTTTCGTCCCTCGTAGTTTAATGTTGCATTGGTAGTCCCTAAGTATGTAAACAAATAACACACCTGGTCCTTATAGGGACCATTCATGTTATTCTTTGGAGGCGAAAATTTCACCTATAGGGACCATGTGTGTTATTTGTTTACATACTTAGGGACTACCAATGCAACTTTAAACTTTGAGGGACGAAAGTTGTTATTTTAGACAAACCACAGGGACCAACCATGTAATTTACTCAATATAAAAAGGACAGTGCTCCAATACTTATGAAGGCTTCATGTATGTGATGATTAATAACTTAACAGTCTAAAAATCCAAAATGTACAATCACAGAAAAGTATACTATAACTATCTGAGAATTTTTCATCTCTTTCACATAAATGGCTTAAGCAATGCCTTCTTTATATCATCATGCATCTCTGCTAAGAAAGACGAACAAAAGCCCTTCATGACGGAATTGATCATAAGCAAGCTGCATTCAATATTAAAAACAATAATATGATTACTAGTTATTTTTGGATAATAGATGTGCGGTCAGAAGTAGTAAAAGAAGTAACAGTCATATAAACATACCTACGCCAGCGTCAATAGAACTTAGTCGATTTTTGGCTGGGTAGTGAACTTGTCATACCCATATTTCTTCTTCAATTTATCTCTTACAAAATCATTTCTGGCTTGTATTCGAGCTTGTTGAGGAGCGATATTTACATAAGAAAGATACAAACCACCACCAAATAGAGATGAACCACCAAGGAACATAGCCACAGTCATCCACAATTTCTGAGGTGTTGATGGAAAGCACAACGACATCTGAACTTGTATTCTGCACACTGTCAAGAATTTGAGGGACAAATACCACTTTTAGCCTGGCATAGTCAGAGTTCAAACAACGGAAATATAAGAAAAAACAAAATCCCACTGACAGCTGATAACCATCACCCGACTGCAAAACATTACCCTAACCTCAAAAGCTATGATCAACTAAGACGTGGTCCAACTACATAGGAGATGAAACATGTACACTGAACATAAACCCACAATTCAATGCCAAAACAACCACACATTAAATTCCTAGACGAAATTAAGTAGCAAGTACAATATCTCCACATCAGTACCAAATCATCAAACTTACATAATTATCATCAGATCTGCTATTATCAAGTCAGTAGTTAAGCAAACACAACAAGACGATGCTCCAACAATTTGGTACTACATTTGTCAGGCATTAACTATAGGGGTTGTTTTGGCCTTTTGTAAGTTGATTACGCTTATGTCAAAAGGATTCTATCACTTTGAAGGTGTTTGCTTACCCTTATGTCAAAAGGCTTCTATCACTTTTGGGAAGGAAATAAGCTATTAAGCAAAATTCCTTGGATTGTGGATTTTATTAAAACTCATATGCTTACCCAACACCCCCAATCTCATCAAAAGCTTATTGGAAAGTGCTTAATAGCTTCTCATTCATGAGTTTAAAAAACGGCATTTTGCATAAGCCATAAGCTAAATCAAACACCCCCAAAACATTGATCCCTAGAAATTTATTCACCAAAGTACTAAAGTGTTTACAATATTAGTACATTTTAGATGCAAATGTGACATGGGAATTTGTCAAGATTTCCGCAACAACCATAGAAATTAACAACAAACCATATACCAGGGCTGGTCTTACGAGTTTAAATCATGCTTAGTGCCAAAAACACCTGAAGCGGCCATGCCAACCTCCTTGAAGTGAGGACTTTACCCGGTTTAACTATGCGGCGGCGGGTTGAAATCCCGTGGATTAGTCGGCCAAAAAAGCCGGAATATCACAAATATAGAAGGTTTCTAGTACATCCAATAGTACCCTTTACTCTAGACAACTACATTGATCAAACTAAACACAAATATAGCTCATTTCCCATAAATGATCCAACTTAAATTGGTCACTACAAAACAGGCATTTCATCGAACATGTTATCTACATATTTGGTCCATACCAAACTTAGACAAAACAAGTGAAAAATATACAAAGATTGAAACTTTATGCATATGTATATACAAATTTGATAATGTAAGACATTAATTTGACATACCCACCTTTTAATTTTGTATTCTGATTTTGATATTTGTGAGGGTGTTAAGAATTTGTGTACCTAAGATTGGTGTGTATGTTTTATAAGAGTTACTAAATGGTCCTTCAAGAATATAAAAGTATGATATTTTGTTTTTAGATAACAAGACTTTTTGAAATACTTGATTCAATCTTTAATTTTTTTTGGTAAGGTTTAGTGTAGTAATGTGCAAGTTTTCTATGTATTGTCACACTTTAAAAATGAGTTTAAATTAAGTTAGATAAGTTGTTAAACTTGAAAAATAATACACGTGTGAGCTTTGTATAATGACTCATTTTTACAAGAAAGTTGTGTTACAGTTTTAGAGCTAATCATAACGGACCACGACCAGACCGAACTGAAAAACCGGCCAGAACCGGATGACCTAGACCGAATCGAACACATTCTGTCCGGTTCTCAGTCCGGGGTTTTGAGCTAAATCGGTCTCTGTCCGGTTTTATTTTTTTTGGCCCGGTCCAAGTTTTGGACCATGATCAGCCCTAGTTACAGTTACTTCACTTCAAATAATTACACGGACATGATTATTCAATACTTTAACTGATATAGAAAATTCCAATTGATTTAATCATAACACCATTTGGAAATTTGATAAACAAAAATCCGTTTAATATAAAAACAAAATCACTAAAAAAAAAAAAAAAAGACCTGATTGTTCTTGACCACAACAATGGTAATATGGTATTTTGAACTATCATTTTAACCGCGCACTCAAAGGTCCTCAAATTAGTAAAAAAAAAAAAAAAAACTTGACTTTTACCTTTAAAATGTGGAAGGTCTTAAGTTCAGATGCAAACAACCTTGAAATGCTCATACATGTCAATGTGATGCTGAACTTGAACCTGTCAATCAAAAAGTAAGAAATCATATTTAAGATAATTCTTTGGTAAAGCATCACAAAGAAAAAGAGAAAATTGCAAAAATCGTCCTTGTGGTTTGGTCAAATTGCACGTTTCGTCCTTACTGTTCATTAATTGCAAAAATGGTCCGGATTTGGCACTGTTTCATTCACTTTTGGTCCTTCGTACTTGCAACCACAAGGACGAAACGTGCAATTTAGCCAAACCACAAGGACGATTTTTGCAATGCCGAAGGTCCAAATCTGAATGAAACAGTGTCAAATCTGGACCATTTTTGCAATTAATGAACAGTAAGGACGAAACTTGTAATTTGGCCAAACCACAAGGACAATTTTTGCAATTTTCTCCAAAGAAAAATAAAACTTGTTGCCTTTCAAAAGAAACAAAGAAAAAAAAAACGTTATAGTTAATACCTATCATAGAAAAAATTCAGCATAGATCACAAATTTTCTAAAGATTAAATGGACAAAATCTTAACCATTATTTTTTCATCAAAATTAAAATAAAAATAAAAAATAAATAAAATTAAAAAAGTCCATAAGTTTGTAGCAAAAGGCAATTAATGTGCAAATCATATTGATAAACACTTAAACAAAGATCTACTAAGGGACCAAAAAAGGTAACACGTGAACTTAAAGGACGAAAACGAAGACCAAGGAATAATAATGTCTCATTTTTAGCAACTCAATCTAAAAAAAAGATAGAAAACACTAGTACGATGATACCAAACAAACAAACACTTTTGAATCGTGTACTCATTTCCTCCGCAGCCGCACAACCGCAGCTCCGCCCCAACTCTCACCCCATCACCACCGTCTAACAACTTTTTCCGGTGGGTCCTCTTACTTAAGGTTTACTTCACATCTGCCATCTGGGTTCTTTTCATATTACCTTATATAGTATTGTAATTGTAATTATCAAGATTATAAATCTTGGTCCTTAAGTTTTAACATTAATGGCTGTATGTAGTAAATAAATGTAGGATTTTGTTATATGGGTTATCTTTACTTTTTGTTGTTAAGGGTGTTATCTTGGTTAGGCTGCGTACATCTGAGTCAAAGACTGCCCTTACGGGTAATGTGAATAGGCGAAACCTCATCCGTTTTCCCGTTTTAAGGCTAGATGCAATAAAATTTTGGCATTGGTTTATAGATTAGAATGAGTTAAAGTAAACAAATTTAAGTAAGTATTGGTGAGTGGTTGGTGTAAAATGTAAAATTATTTAATCGTTGTTGATTTTTATCATTTTAGTGATTATTTGAGTATTGTTTTATGAGTTTTAGTAGTCGTTTTGAAAATGCGCATTCGAAGACTGTCTAAATGGTGGGGTTTTATCCTGGTTTCAGATGTTGGTCCTCGTTAAATTTAAGAACGGTGCTTTAGTTTGTGTGTGGCTTTCTGAAAAAAAAAAAGTTTGCTTCTTTAGCTGATTAGTCGGGATATATGCAAGTTTAGGTTTAGGACCCAGAAACCATGTTCAGCCACCTGCCATTGCCTATCAGGCTATAATCTAAAACGGGAAAACGGAGAGGGGTCTATGTTCAGGGAAAGTCGAGCCTTTTCTGGCTCTTGGCCTAGCCGGTATTCCCGTGTCCGTTTCCGGACTTTTAGCCATCCATAAGATGTTCACTCAGCGTGGTTTGAACCCGGGTCTCTTCTGAGACCTTCGGGCCACCTTGGTGATGGTTTTAATCTGTAAGTTTGAAATGAGTAAGAGTTTATGATGTATGATAGTCTTCTTGACGAATATTTGTCCAAGATTGTATCTTAGCTTGCTAATAAATGCTACAAGAGTACAAAACATCGACCCTTGTCCACAATATTCACCTAATTGTAGATATTCTAGATATTTGATGATTCATATGCTAATGTCAAAAAATTTTTTTTAGACGATTCCATTTATTCTGGGACCAAAGGTATTACTTATTAGTGGTCATCTCTTGCTTTATTCCTTACATCATATTCTCTAAGAATCATTAACTTTCAACACCATCAAATTTCGTATCAAACAAAGTATGAAAAAGGCCATATGCAATCTTTCTTTGTAACACATTTTTTGTCTTTTGTCTGATTAGCTCATTTAGGAAAACAAGTAGTAGGATTTTTTTTATTAAATGAAAAAAGCACAAATATGAATTATAATTATCGCAAGCTCTACTCTCAAGCGCACTTGTTTGACTCTCATATATATCAGCCTTCATGGCTTTCAGGTTCACATCAGTGGTGGATATTGCAAGTTCATTTTAACACATTTGTTCCAAATGTGTTAAAATAGTCTTTTCTTCGCGAGTAGGAGAAACTTAATCAAGGCTTCTTATCTTGTTTGAGTGCTGAAACAAGCAATGCTCGCGAATCAGAAGTTGTTCGTCCACCTAAACGGGTAAAAGCCTAATTTGTATGAACTGAAACATGGGATTAGTTTATATACCTCTGGCTGTTCTGAGTCACATTTTTGCACTTTTTTAGGGGTATCAGGTTACCAATTACTGTGCAAGGGGCTTCAAGAAGGGTTCTCTCGTTATCTTCTTCAGATATGAAGGCGACAAGGTATGCGTTTCATAGATCAACTGTATGGTATAATGGATGGGTCAGGAAACTTGGGCATTGGGTCAAACAGGCCACTGGTTTGGGTTGGGTTGACCTAAAAACGCTTTTTAATTTTATAAATAATGATCTAAATCTTTTGGATAATGCAATTCAAGATATTGCTGACACTTCTTTTATATTTTTTACGCATATAAGCTGATTCTTATATAAGCTGATTCTCACAATTTTACATAAATGATTTAAAGTTGGCTCTTCTAATAATGTTTTGCCTTCTATTGCACTCTTTGCGTTATGTGCAAGCTTTCAAAAACTCGAGTATACTTTGGTCGGCTTCAACCCTTCTGAATTGTTTCTGTTTTAGCAAAATTTTACCCATCCGGTCGGTTATTTATAAAATATAACCCTAAATACTCTACTATTTACAACTGAACTCTATTTTCATTTGTTTCCTTTCACTAATTAATATGTGATTCAAACTGTTAATCTGTCTCTTTATGTGTTCACAAAGCCAACAAGAAGATGATAGCACGCCTCGCTCTGAACAGTTGTCATCCGTTGCAGGTAATCCTTTATCTATTTGCATTCCAGTTGATATGCCTACGTTCACATCTTGGTGTTTTTATACTCCCTCCATCCCAAAATAGTTGTCCACTAGACAAAAGCACCGTTTAAAAGTATAATTATCACAACTTTAATGTAACAGAATGACAGTTCTATTCTTTGACAAATTATCAAGAGGATGTGTGGGACTGCATAGTTGAGGTGCTTATATTATCGTGTTTTCTAAAGAAAAAGTCACTTTATAAATGTTTGGATTGGTAGGTGCTTATTGGTTTATTTGCTGACGCGATAGACACTTTAATAAATTTAAAGTGCTTTCAAGTCATAAGCACAAGACAATTATAGAGTCTCAAACACCTCTTAAATGTTTTCTTTGAGAATTTGAGTTTTGTGATGGTAATTTTAATCAGGGATAATATGGGAAAGTTTGTCTATTTTTAATTTTACTTGAAGCAGACAATTATTTTGGGATATTTAAGATAGCAAGGTTGAAAATAAACCTTGAATAAAACTATGCTATGTTTGTTGGTCTATCTTAAACAGTTCAAGTTTCTTTTACAGGTGGGATAGTAGCTTTAGGAAAGTTTGATGCACTGCATATCGGCCATCGTGAGC
The DNA here is from genome assembly GCA_030686995.1 of Artemisia argyi. NCBI lineage: Eukaryota > Viridiplantae > Streptophyta > Magnoliopsida > Asterales > Asteraceae > Artemisia > Artemisia argyi. Next base: position 231,305,238 of record CM060701.1, read on the forward strand.
TTGCTATCCAAGCAGCAAAGGCAGGCACTCCGTTCCTACTTTCATTTACTGGAATGGCCGAAGTTCTTGGCTGGGAACCTAGGTAATTTTATTTTATTTATTTATTAAAAAAAAAAAAAAAAAAAAAAAAAAAAAAAAAAAAAGCCTAAGGTGTATAATAAAAGTTTGAAATGCACATTTCAAAATGACCCAAATGGGAGAGAAAACCATCTTTTAATGACATAAAGAGAACAAGTACATCGGCTAAAATGGGACAAATGACACGCATTGGTATTTTATGCCAAAAACTCTATTGTATAACTTTTTTAAAAGACAACATGAAAGTGTTGGCCGGTCAACCAGGGCCGATTTGACTCAGTAGCTAAAATGGGAAGTCCTCACATGGGGACCACAAGCTCTAATGATATCAACCAGCTACCTTAGAAGCCTGGGCTCAACCATGTGATGTCTTGATCCAACCTCTATTAAGTCTGAAATTTTACTGGGTGATTGAACAGAGCTCCTGTAGTTGCTAAATGTGATCGTGAACGGGTGCTTTCATCTTGGTCTGCTTGTTGTGGCGAAGTGACACCCACAGAGCTTGAAGTTGAATTTTCTAAAGTGCGAAATCTGACTCCACGTCAGTTTGTGGAAAAGTTATCGAAAGAGCTTGGTGTACGTGGTGTTGTAGCAGGTTTGTTGAAATGAACATATTTTGGGTGTGTTTTGATGTGCGTTTGAAAATGATTTATATAAGTACAATGATTTTAAGTGGTAATCATTTTGGTCGACAAAATTGATTATCAAAAGTGACTACTATATGACAACATATTTTACTATAGCTGATTATCAGATCCTGAGTATCCGATATCACATGATAACTTTTAAAACTCGCATTTTAACAATCCCTTAGATTTATAAGTTTCAACCTGTTCGTTCATAAATGAGTCTATTTGGGTTATATGCATCTCATTTTGATCAAATAGGTAAAAATTTGTTTGAACCAAACAGGAAACGAGTTGAATGCCACTAAGAGTGTATTTAAATCTATAAAACCTGCTAAATCATCTTTTTATTACTCAATATTGGAATAATATAGTTTCACAATCTGTTTTAACGTATTAATCATGATTATAGTGAAACAAAAAACTTCTTCCCGTTAGTGTTTGACTTCTAAACTCTTAACTTTATGTTTAAATAATGGCAGGCAAAAATTACCGGTTTGGCTATAGAGCTGCAGGGGATGTAACAGAGCTATCAAGATTATGCGAAGAGTATGGTATAGAGGCTTATATTATAAACCCCGTGATGGACAAAAAACAGATCATATTAGATAGAGGATTTACCGATGCAAAAGAAAGAGGACAAGTCTCATCAACCCGTGTTCGTTATGCACTTTCAGAAGGAGACATGAGATATGTTTCTGAGCTGCTTGGTCGCCATCATCGACTAATACTAATGCCGAATGATGGCCAAAGCTTAATGAACAACAAAAACAAAATCTCGTTTCCCAAATCATGCTTATTGAATCTTCCACCTAAAGAGGGTGTATATGAAAATTGTAATATCATATTTAGTAAAGAAAATGTTGTACCTTGCAGAGTAGTCGTTGATATGGAAAACATTCACTTAGAGTTGGTAGAGATAGATTGTATTCACATTCCTTTTGAAGACTCAAGGTGCCTGAATATTGAGTTTGGTGCCTGAAATTGGCTTATTTAGAATGGAATATATGGTCACATATCGATTGTTATAACTATTACATTTGTAGTTGTTTTCAGTAAAGAGCTATTTTTGCTCGTTATGTAGGTTACTAACCGGAAACTGATTGTAGCTATTTTGCTTAGATATCCACATACTTTTTCATTTGTCATGTATACACCAATGCACTCTATTTTGTACATCTATGAGATGGTTTTCTGTCCCGTTTAGGTTATTTTGCAATGCACAACCCATGAAAAACACAAAATGATCTAAACTGGTCATGTACCATCTTTTAATGATACGCGCCAACAAAAATAGCAAAATGGCTAAAATGTACAAATGAAAAAGTACGTTGGTATCTATGCATGAAAAAACCTAAACAAAAGGACCAATCAAAATCTAGTAATCATAATATAAGGTTTAATGATTTATATATGTTTATCAGTACATCAATAACACTCCTACAACCATGGCTATAAAGCTTAGGATAATGTTCACAACAATTCTCGGTTGTTGATTACTTGTTGAGTCTGGAGGTGACGATGTGGACTCATCACCAGAAGGTGGAGATGGATGTTGTCTCTTAACAACTGGAGGGATAGGTGGACTCACCAGGTCACTATCGTTCAGGACTGGACTGGGTGGTGCGGCTGGTGGCATCAGTTCAGGTGTCATGGAATTAAACAATCTTCCAGGCTCTGCAGGTAATGCATAATTTGGGACCTGATCATTTGGTAAGCTTAAACAGTTGTTCCCTGTAATTACCCAAAAACAAATGAATAGATTCCAAAGATTATTAGAAATAAGTTAGGGTGGTAAACATCAATAAATGAAACGTATCATATGCTAAAATATAGAGTTTATCAAATGAGTTAATACAGAGATATAGACGGACAAATGGTCCCAAAAACCAAGACTGGTTCACCACCTGGCCCATAACCGTTCCCAAAACAACTCAGTCCAGAGGGCCAAGCAAAGAATCAGCTAAGCCCATGGTCTTCAAACAGTGTGCTTTCCAGAGCTTGTCTCATACATAGGTGAAACATTATACTTCAGGCAGCCTTAATGGGAGTAAATTCAGTGGATAATATTATGTTACTTGTAGCTATTTATATCAAATGAACACATGGTATCACCCAAAGTAGATTGATCCAGTAACAAATTTTAAGTAAAATCTCATACATAGCAAACTTACTTCTGTATCTTGAGGCAGTAGCTGGGTAATCTGTGACAACACCATCAACTCTAGCTGCCATCACATATGTGTTTATTTCTACATACGGATCTGTTAAGAAGTCCCATGGTATTGAAATGAAATCGTTGCTCATTTTCTGCACATATACATGGAGCTTAGAAGCCTGAAGTTTTTGCACAATATCAGTTTGACCATAAAGATACCCATATGACTTTGGGTATATAGATTCCTTGCTAATTCGGTTATTTCTAAGATGGTTGAGTTTAAGGCACCACGGATGTTTTCATCAACTTCATAAACAAGCTCATGCCTGCTGCTTCTTGCCTTGATTTTTTTTAAAACCTCTCTCTCTGAAGATTGGATTAATATCTTTTTTGCCAAATTTCTATTATAGCTAGATTTGTTCAAGACATCCATCACTGCATCGGTTACGCTTATTCCTTGATCTTTTGCTAGGTAGACTGCATGCTGAAATTTAGGTAAGAAAAGTAATGTAAGTTACATTTTTGATGATGTCAGAAAAAAAAAAATGAAATATGAAATTACGGATGATAAATAGAAATCAAGAATTGCACAGATAAAATCAGCCAAGTCACATAATATTTTAGCCAGGAACAACTGTTTAGTATTTAACTAGGTGGCAATTTGGACCCATTTACTTATAAATCAGTTCATCTTGGCAAGTATCGTCACATGTCAATGAGGAGCTAAAAAGGTAAATGGTCAAGGGGTCAAACTTGTAGAGGGTCAGCGAAAGTGTAATTTTTTATGCTTACAGCCTCCTAAATAGTTTTAATTTTGAAAAATATCATTGTAATTTTGAACCAGCTTAACCTTCACTTTTTTATTTTGGCTCAAGATATTATAATACATAACCTACAGGCAGATCTTTTAAGCACGGAAATATGTGAAGGGGTAGGGATGGATTACAATCATAAAGTTCACTCAAGGTTCAACCTAGCTTTTGATGTGCATCCAGCTTAACCAGAATGAACATGGCACATCCTGTAATTCATTCAACCATCAGTGCTCTCATTGCAATGGATTCGAGTATGCATCATGCCAAAAATAACAGTATCATAAGACACACATAAATGACGTGTGTTTGTATATATACAGTAGTTGGTCTTTCGACAATGAGAACAGCCATATGTAAAGGAATTCCGAGGTATGAAAGGATCCAGAAAACAAACTCACCTTTATGTTGATCAGGACACCAGAAACAGAAGTAGCATTACTTGCAAAGTCCAAAAAGTGGGACAAGGTCACAAGCTTTCCATCATGTTCGTACTTCGGATTCCGATACAAAGTACTTTTAGCATATGGGTTGAACATTGTTGCTAGAACATAAAAGAAAAAAACAAAATACAATGAAATAGCATATCTGGAGATACACATTGTTGAAAGGCACAGTCAATGCCACAAATGCAGTAACAAATAACCTGACAGATTAAAGATACAGACGGAGCACTATCCACCAAGGATAGCGAGTATATTATAAATGTCAGAATGGATGTTATATGTGTCTATGAACAACTCCAAGTGATATATCATAAATTTTTTCCATAACATGTGGTATAACTAAAAAGAGTCAGGCATCAAGTGAACTAGTCTTTGTGACAATTGACATGGATTTTGCTAGAAACGCGACAGTAAATACTTTCTGTCTCTGTGGCACCTCTTTAAAGTTCAATACTGATACCAAATTGTCCCAGGTTCCGAAAAATATAAAGACAAAAGTGTGATTACAATTTTAAACTTTCTTTAGTTACACACTAAAACCAAAACGATTTATCAGTTCACATACTTATAGCCTCATACTCATAACCATTACATCCTTCATGTCCAATTACGTAGCAAACACCATTCAAAGTACAATCAATATGATAAACATTTTCTCCGTTTAATTTAATCTGATATGTGTCATCTTCTTAGAATGATCAATTGATAAATAAAATTGGACAAAGACGATATATGTGAGAGTATAGCTATATAAGTATGTGATTGATAAACAGAAATAAGTATGATAGGATAAATGTGTCATCTTATCGTAGAATAGATTACTTACGTCTCAGGCTCTTGATCTGGCTCCATGTGAGGCTGAAGGTATATATCCCACTACCGGATTGAAGCTCGGGAAAGCTTGATGAAAGGTTGCTAAATTCTGAGTTAGCAACCATTGTCCTATCCAGAAGGTTTATAGAACCTAAGCAAATAGGCACTCCATCACTTGTCATCTGAACCTGACAGTCAATGATATCAGCACCATCTGAAACAGCTTTCTTATATGCTTAATCGGTACAGCCAGGAAAATCCCCACTCGCTCCTTCAGATGAGATAATTAGAACCTTTGCTGTATCAGTTTCAAAAGATAAGATACTCGTCAGTTTCAATGTTGTTTTATATGTAGTTAATGCTTTATAGAAGTGATATATGAGTTGGTATGCATTTAAAGTAAACTTTCGGAAACTTTCAACCTATTTGACATATGCGACCCATTTGGCTTGTTCTCAATTTAGATTATTTTTTACATTCAACCCATTTGACCCTTTTCAGAAATATCTAAGGCAGAAATATATGATCAACATTTTGAACAGCAAAATCTACACATCAACTGATTGTGTTAAAACATCTAATGGCCAAAATGACAAACCTTGCTGTGATAGATTTGCCCCCATGTGAGAATAGCAATCTGCAAGTTTTTATTAGAAATATTAGCTTCTAAAACAAACCAAACACAAACAGCAAATTATAAATTGAATGGAAAGATGACATATTTTTTTTAAGATACTAATAGATGCAGCAGAACAAATCGAACTAGCCAATAATTTTAACGATCAGTGGGAACATGACAAGAAGAAATGTGGGTCTTTAGAATTTTGGCATATGGGTCTTCCTGTGTAACTAGAAATTATTTAGAGTAGTGCTAACTTGTCTCTCAAAGTGTGTGTTATTTAAAGTGCTCTTGCTTCCATTCAACAACACCAATCCACTTGATATTCCAACTATTAAAACATTGTGGTGATCAACCATAGAGGTTAAATATTCAAATTCTCGGTTAATGAGTTGGGATTTGACAATTGTCAAGGTAAAAAGCATGTCCAATGCATGCAGAACAATGTGAGGTTCAAAGGGTTCCAAACTTACCAAAAGCAGCTGATGGAGTTACCGGGTTGTCAGAAAGCACACCGTCCACAGAGAAGTTGCCATTGTCAACAAAAGACAGATACTCCGATACAGGGTCATAACTGTAATTATATGCGAATGGCACATCATTCATAAAATCCGAAGTAAAAACTTCTAGACCTTCCTTGTGAGCATCCAAGACCAGGGAGGTATATGGCTGTAAATATAAGTCATCCACCGGCCATATATATGACTTTGGTACTAGAACTCCAGAAGCAAATGTCTTTATATATGTCAGACTTTTCAGAAGCGAACCATATGTTTGATTGGTTGTGGGCTCGGTCTGGTCCACCTCTAGAAATCGGAAAACTAGTTTTATGGCTCTGGATCTAAACCTTGTCACAATACTTTTTAGGAAATCCACCTCTGGCGATGATATGTATTTGACATGGCCTCTTTTAGCGGTAGCAATCACAAAATTTCTCATACTCAAATTGTGTTGACTGTAAAATACATCATGCTGCAAAATCATAACGAAAAGGGAGGTTAGCAACACAGTACATCAATTATCCATCCTGTTAAGAGTAGTGACGCAATGACACATCAGCATTTTTCTGTTACAGTGTCTTTCTTCCGTTACATTACTTGTTTACTAATCAAATAGTTGGTAGCTGTGTGCAGTGCCAATTAATAATAAACAAATTAATACCTGAATATTCAACCACATTTGTCTCGGGTTCGATTTTCCAACTTCATTAGCAGTGAGGATCGGATACGAGCCATCATAATATGGAACTCGAGAACCAATGTTCTGTTTTACTGTTCAGTGCAACAACAGAACTGTCAGTATTTTACAAGACGTCATGACATCTTTAAAAATCAGCCAATTAAACTATATCACATTTATATATAAAAAAAAATTTGTGTAGGGGAGTTGATCATCAAGTAATCCTTTTTTTTTTCCAAAATATATCCATATTAGTAAAAAGCGGGAATATTTGCATAAATGAATGAGAGAGGTATTTGAGCTTTCAACCACAGTTTAACATGCATGTAGTTCAACAAAGCCTCATGTAAAATGCTCTCGTAGTGACTTTGAATTCAGTAAAGTTATCACGGAGCTCATCAAATGCCTTCACATAGAAATAAACTAATGTATTCAGTTAAAACAGCATGTATTGTTCAACAAATACAGTTTTCTCTGTATTGTAATTCACTCATAATTAGAGCCTTAGTGGTTCTTTACATAATTCTCTCTACATTTTCTGTTGATATAAGATTAAACTCATAAGAACTCTTGATAAAGGCTTGGGGAGTTAGTAATCCTTTGTGTTAAATCACTATCGCTTGTTTCTCATTCGCTCTTTCACAAACTTAAAGAGGGTCTACTTTCTCGTACACAGCAGTATGGCACACAAGAACAGTGATAACTAACGAAAACTAAATATTAGCATGAATTTGACTTACAGTAGACGATTTCCAGATCATCTAATGAGAAGTCCACGGGAAACCACCCATGAATGGGTACCCCATTGACAAGGTATGTCTTGGATCTGTTTTTATACACTTGGTCAACGATGGAAGCATTTCCAAGATTAAGATCCGGAAAGCAGATCCCAGCTGCATCCTTAGTCAATTGTAAGTCGCACCACATGATCGCATTGGACACACTGATGTCCTTGGCAAAATCATATGCAATTGAACTGGAGTCTGGAAATAATCCTGAAAACCCACCACGTGCTATGACTAGAGGGCGGTCTCCTGTAAAAAAGTAGGGAGTGGAGTTTGAGAACATGGTATTGAAAATGGAAAATCATTACACAAAGCTATAAATTTCACTACTTGCAGAAATCAAAATAAGATATCTTATACAATGCAAAATGTATAGGTTTGCTGACTTTATAAGTGGTCTAAAGCACGAGTCTTATATTTAGACCATCCGATCCACAGTCCATGAGCCTTTCAAATCTTTTTTTTACCCTTTGTCTGGTTATGCTACATCAACAATTTAAATCTCCTCATTAAACTCGTCCTCGAGGAGTAACTTTAACATGGTCGAATGAGAAACTTGTTCTATTGCTTCATAATGACAACAAAATTTTCTGGTCTACCTATATAGAACCTCTGAAAGCTGGGCTTATAAGGCTTGTATGCGTTAGGATATATGGTCTATGAAACGTAAAGCTGCAGCTCGACAATGTAAAATTAACCCAATGTGCATACACAAGCACACGTTTTATATTATTTGACTAAATTTACAATTAACTTAGCTTAGAAGTACATTCCAGTGCATAACTAGAGTGTATACCATCACCCTACAGGGGCTCACCAGCTTTTAAAAGTTCAAATTGAAACTTAATTTAGAAGTCTACCAGTGTTATATAGCCGAGGAGTATTGTTTGGCAACCGAATGTGGAAAAAGTACAGTATAGTTCACTATATCAGTTTAAAACAGCATTCAGAACCTAATTTTCTGATATATGGTCAAGTTCACTCTTGACTACGTAGAATCATGTGTCTAATATAGTATGTTTCTTAAAAAAAACGTTAATAACTGGCATCCCTGACCTGCCCACACGTATACGTCACCCACAGACAATATGTGGAAGACGATCTTCAAACGAACTCAGGCCCCACCCGACACAAGAGAGATATCCATTTTCTTGTCTTTGAGTTATTAATAATCAATGGTAAACGAAGAAGGAGGACCCCTCTTGATGTTACTCGGGAAGTTGAGCCTTTTTGGCTCTCATGCACGCGGCCTAACCGGTATTCACGTGATTGTTTCCAGACTTTTCCTTGGCTATACCCGGTTAAGAGAAATGATTGGGATGCCTAATTGTATGCCTAAATTTGTGCCTAAAATTGTGTGTCATCTACTTATTGGTTTGTGAAGTCGTGGGTCCCTCATATGAATGTGCAACCAATAGAATGCTGCCACTCAGTTTTAGGCACAAAATTAGGCATGCATTTAGGCAGCCTAATCATTTCTCCCCGGGTAATTAGGCCACGTACATCTGAGTCAAAGACTCGCCCTCCCCCGGTAACCAAAAACAAGTGACAGACACAAGAGTAAAAGTTGTGAGGTGCATTTTTATAAAACCTTAGAAAATTTGTAAGGCGTACAAAAAATGTAAATTTCCGGTGTTTTTGACACACTTTTACACTAAGCACGATAAATCTCAAATCTCATATGTTTATCCTAATTTGAAACAAAATTTACATGCAATGAAATAAATAAAACAATAAAAATGTTAATGATACTAATCCAAAGGAAGGCGAGTTAATTTGACTCAAATGTACGTGATCTAACTCGTGACCGTTTATGACCTTTCCCCAAAACGGGTACCTAGGACTACCACTAGGCGGCCATGTTTACGAGTTATTCATATTCATTTCCACAAGCTAGCTCCTTATTTGAATTGAAGCCCTAACTAATTGATACCTAAATAAACGTAACCATAACATAATCATATCACCAAACTTAATAATGCCAAATACATAATATTTAAAACAAAATTTACATGCAATGAAATATATAAAACAGTTTAAAAAGTTAGTGTATATAATAAGTCAAGCAAGAATATTATACCGCTTAAAGTCTGCCATAGATGGTGATCAGCGTACGCCACAACGACTAGTAACAAGTTTAGTATCCAGCGGAACTTGTACATTGCTGGCATGTTTACGCCGACCTGTGAATTGATAGTGAGAAGTTTAGTTGATGATGATTATGAAAATTATGCCCTTTTTTTTTTTTTTTTTTTTGAAGAGACTAGTATAAATTTATTATTTCGGTTTCCGCGTATATGATGAGCTGACGTGGATTTGTTGCTAGTATTGGCAGTGATTGGCTAGCTGTTTAGGTTGTTAGTTTACCCATGGTTAATGATTTGTGACAATAAATTTTGTGTTCGAATTAAATTGGGCAAAAAGGTTAATGTGTAGTTAAGACCGGTAGGTAAGGGGAGAGTTTTTTCATCAAACACTTCAGCGCCACCACTACTTTCTTTCTCATCTTACTTCCTTTCACCTCACTTCACTGTTTAATAGTCAATGTCACCTCTAACTTCACTTTTTATTAAATACCAATTTTATACAAATATACCCAATAAATACCCCACTCACATTTACACACAAAATAAACATAATATAATGGGGTTTTTTTTTTTCTTTTTTTCATTTGGTGATCAGACCACCGATTGTTGCCTTGGTTTGTGTGTTTTTGTTTAAGCAAATGGTGGAGGGCAAGGGCTATCATTCGTGAAACCACCATCTTGCCTAGTATTCTAATAAACACATTTTTTTTTTAATTAACCAAAAAATGCATTAAATACACATTAAATGAACTTGTAAATTACTATATTTGAATATGATTTTCACTTAAATGAATTAAAATATTCTTTTTATAAATAGATTAACTCATGCTCACTGGGCAGAGATTAGCAAAACCATATTTTTAATATAAAGAACATTCGTTATACCGAAATATCTATTTCTTTATTTTGTACAAACATTTTGTTAAAAAAAACGGTAGTTTATTTCTTACTTTTTTATAAAAATTTTGTTCGATTACTCAAACAGCGTTTTACATGAATTTTGGGAGCGTTTGGTTTGAGGATATGATATTAGGGAATGAGTCTCATTCCTATTGTAATTGTCTGGTTAATGAGTTTAGTAATTGAAAATGAGAATTGAGCCCTTAAAACTAAGCATTTTCCAAAAATCCACTAAAGGCGGTGGGTTTCAAAACTTATGTATTTATTCGTGAATGCTTATGCTCGTAACATTAGTCTTAGTACGGTGTAATTTTGGTATAATTTATAGTTGTCCAAAAATTTTTTCTAGCTTCGTCATTCAGTTGAACACCAAATGATCCAAGCCAGTTTTATGTATTGCATATTTGTGGATTGTGGTTCATTGTGTTATTAATCTTGGGTAGTAAAGCTAAACGCGTTATGTTTCTCAACATAATTTTAGGTTCAAATAATCTTAACCTTTTTTATTTGTTATGTTTTAATAATTTGAGCCGAACATTTATACACACGTCGATGTTAGTCTTTACCATCTGATGTGATGTACAAGTATTGACAAATTATGATGAGCAAAAACACGTTACGTGCTTGGTGGATCAGTGGGACTACAAGATTCCAGCTCAAATGTACACAAAAGCAAATGTGGGTGGAACTTTCTAATTTAGGAAAGTTATTGGTTGTTTTAGTAATGACAATTCTATGTTTAGAATCATTTCCAACTTTAAAAGTCTTTTTAATATTTGTTATGATTCTAATATTGATAAGATAGTATTGATAATTGAGACTAAAAGGTATGCAATTATCAAAAAGAGGACAAGTCGGTGAGGCCAGCATCATAATTAAATTGTTGAAGTATGTAATTGTTATAAAAAGCAGGGGCGGTGCTGAGAACGTCAAAAAAAAATTAGGCCCGGCACGAAAAACATAAAAAGTGCCCCTATATTATGATATCCATAGTTAGTTGGGCCTTGTACATATAATGGGTATAAAAAAATTTAGTGCCTCTTAGTGGGTTGGGCCCGGCTCGGTTGCTGATGGTGCGCCAACCCAAAACTGCCCATGATAAAAAGAGTATACTGAGATTACATATCAGATTTTTAGTGCAAGTGTACAAAGTCTCAAAACCGCATTTATCAATGTCGTTTTAGCGCCACTTTTTTTTTTTTTTTTTTTTTTTTTTAACCACCAAAACATACCACACTTAAACACATATATACATAACAAAACATACACTCACACACAAAAGCATAAAAAATACACACTCAAGATTCGGTCACCTGCAAGACTCGTGTTGAAAACGCGTGCTATGGGGGCATCCTAGTAGGGAAAAACACGTCTTGCAACTTCCACATGGGCTTAGAACGCGTCTTCAAGTTTCTATTGCACACGGTATTACAAAATTGATGGTTAGCAAAACTTAATTAAAAATAAAACTACGCATTGAAAAAATGTCAGTCAACTAAATATATTTTGCTATAGTTTTTCGAAAGATGGCTCGCGACAAAGTGGTCCTTGTGATATTTTGGCTTATATTAGTTTACAACTTTTTGGATTATCATCATTGTTGATTTTAATATTTTTAACTTTGAATACCTGATTTCGTGCTTGTTGGCTAATTTGATTTACCTTAAACAAATAAAGTTGAAAGAACTTCACTCATTTACGTTTTTTCTTATACTTACATGAATGTGACATGTATTTAATTCTCATCCCTTCACTCAATATAAGTGGCAGAATATCACTATAAACATAAGTTCAAGGATTTTTTTTAGATATATATTGCAATGTCACTCCACACCCGTAACTAATATATTAATTAAAGACACTTAAGACATGAAGAAAACCAATGTGACAAGAAGATTTCTTACAAAAGAAATGATATTCTTTTTTTAGCATGAAGAAAACCAATGTGACAAGAAGATTTCTTACAAAAGAAATGATATTCTTTTTTTAGTACCCTACATTTATAGATTATCCTTCTAATAATCTCTACTACTATACTTATAAAGTATTTATGCCTAATCTTGAAAACTTAAAAATTCTTAAAATGCTTAAATATGAGTAAAGTGGTTTTCCTAAAATACCCCATATTATTGTACTCCCTCCGTCCCTTATTAAATGTCCTGTTTGAATTTTCAAGGTATTTTTTTCTCAACTTTGACCTTAAATAATTTGTTTGTGTAATATAATATTTGATACAAAATATACGAATAAATTAAGTTTTAAATGTATTTTCATTGCGTATAATTTTTATCAAATACTATACAACACAAGTAAAAATATTCAAGGTCAAAGTTGATAAATAAATACTTGAAAAGTCAAACATGAACATTTAATAAGGGACGGAGGGAGTATAACAAAATTCAAGATAAGCGAAAATATCATTCACACGTAGACATACACAAACACATTCGAGGCGTTGTCATAAGACTTTGTCGAGTGAGTTGGAATCGTGTGGCATGGTTTGGTCAGCACGATAGTCCCGTGCGGAGAGAGAGCCGTGTGAGAGCCGCACCTTCCCCACAAGGCCACAAGTACTCAATGGGAGAGGATCCTCTCAAATAACTTGACTCAAGTTACTTGATGCTCAACCATTGGATTAAAATCAAATGTCAAGATGATGTTTTTTCTCTTTTAATCTTGACCTTTGATTTTAATCAATTGGTTGAGTATCTTCTAACTTAAGTCAAGTTGTCCCACCAACTTGGGAGGATCCTCTTCCATATTGAATTCACCCTTATGTGTAGAAACGTCTCACCTAAACTTTGTGAATCAATGAGATGATTTGATGTCGATAAAATAATACAAAAACCAATATGTACATAATTATTTACGTTTTAATGATTTGTGAACACTTTTGTTATATGTGTAAATTTCAGACAGCAAATGTATCACATATGGCTTAGGATTTAGAACGCTATAAGCATTTAAACGAGAATTGACATAGTATTTCTTTATGCTTCCTTGTTATTGTCCAAGAAAGTGCACCTGCACATGCATATGCATTGAAAAATACCATTTAGTGGGAAAGAACTATAGCCTTAATGCTAGTTATTTTAAGCTCGAATTATCTCTTATGTCGTTCAAATAATTCGAAACGAAAATTAGGCTTTGAGGACGGCTCATACAAGCTGATGTGCAAGTATTGACAAATATGACGTCATTGTAATTAGTAGAGGTGAGCATCGGTCTAAGACCGGACCAGACCGAGACCGAACTAGCTTAAAAACCTAGATACATTCGGTCCGGTCCTTCGGTCGGTCCGGTCCAAGAAGGCATAATAGCAGGGTTTTACGTAAGACCGAACCGGATCGAGACAAAAATAAGAAAAAGAATCCGAACCGAGACCAGACCGCTTTTCCTTCGGTTCGATCGGTCTTCTCGGTTTCGGTCGATTTTAGTTCTCAGCCCTAATTGTAATTAACAAATACGGGTTACGTGTTTGGTGGACCAGTGGGCCCCCAAAAATTTAGGTCGGTTCGTTTGAAGACAAAAGTTATAAGATGCTGCGAGTGAAACTTTCTGTTCTAGGAAAGTTGTTAGTTGATAGTAATGACACTTTCTACATTTAGAATCATTTCCAACTTTTAAGTTTTTAATATTTGTTAAGATTCTAATTATAATTTTTAAAATATCATCTTTTATATAATAAAACAAAACTCTTAGTGAGGACTTTTACATTTAAAAAAATCAAATCATTCCTTATTAAGTATTAATTGAATTATTATTATTTTTCTTAAATAGAATTTTGAATAAAAAAACTTAAATATTTCCAAATTTGGCCACAAATTTATAAAATTCGGTTTTTTCACTCGAATTCAAGAAAAAAATAAAAAATACGCATGTACTGAGTGGTTCTTATGGCATAGTTAGGGACCAAATTGTAGAAAAAACAAAAAAGAAACGCAACTCTCATTGCTTCCTTCTTGATTCTCATAACCCTAAGTCAACAAACCAAAAAACACACTATAGCTACAAGCCTACAATCAACCTATTAAGTATGGAATCGGATATTATTGATGAATCATAAACGACCCAAATCGCCAAAGAAAATAGCTATGATCTATTAAGGTACTTGCGACTGCTGGAATGAGACATGGTAATAGCCATACTCTATTTACATAACACATAATGATGAAGATGGTTTCGATTTCGATTCTAATTAAGGTATCGGTTTTTTTAGGATAAAAAAGATTACCTATAATTTAATAACTAGAATGTGATATAGTGTTTGGATTTGTGTTTTTTGTACTTTTTTGTTATGTTTGTTTTGTTGTGATTTTGATAAGGAGATAATGATGATTATATGTATGATTTTGATCAAATTGAGTTCATGCACCTGCTCTCCTGTTATGGGTAAGATTAGAAAGTCAGGGTTCGTTTGGTAGGATGAAATGAAATGTTAAATGAATGGAATGACCGATGTAATGGAATAAGTGGTGTAATGTAATGAGTCATTACCATTATTTATCATGTTTGGTTTGTTTGATAAGACGTAATGGAATCATAATAAAAAGACTAAAATGCCCATTATTGATGAGAAGCTTCATTAATATGGTTAGTTAATGGTGGAGTTTTATGTAATTTTTATTCCATTACAGGACGTAATGAAAAAAAATAAGGGGCCCCTAAGGAATGGTTTTGGTGTAATGAGTCATTCCTTGTAATTAATTATTACATTACATAAATATAAACAAACAACATTTTTTCATTCCATCATAATAATCCTTTCCATTCCCCCTTTGATTACGATATACCAAACCCTACGTCAGTCTTAAGGTCAAAAACCCGCTATAGCTTTTATCATTGCAACATCTATTATGTTAGGCTATTGAGTCTAGGGATGAACGTTGAAAGTTGTTGAAAGTTATTGCTGGCAAACCTCTTGAAAGGGGTTAACGTGGGTTTGTCCGTGTCTACGTTTATAGGGTGAGTGTCACGGGTGGACATTATGGTAAAATTGTTGATCGAGAATCTTCCCACATGGAGGTTGCTGGGCCATCTGCTTAATATGTGTAACCATTAAGTATTGTGGGTTAGATGTGTTATGTTACGTTAATTTTGACCTTTTTGCGAGCATAAGACAAAGGATCCAAACCTCAAGAACCAGGAGTTGATGATAAAATTAAAAATCATTTAAACCCTTTAAGCTCAAATCAACGCAAGTATAATAAACAGTTGATGATCAAAATGATCCAAAGCTTCCATGCCCAAATCACAATATGTTGTTATGTCAGATGTGGATGGAGTTTCAAACGACGCATACGCGAACCATGAAGGTGTTTTTAAGTCGACAAAAGTTGAACATGAAAATATCAAGCCTCAAATTTCTGATTATAGAAAAAAGTTGAGGCTTGATATCTTCATGCTTAACTTCACTAGAAAAAATCCAACTTTCTATAATCAGATATTTTCATGTTCAATTTTCTTCTATATCTGAGTTTTGCTATAAAAATCCAACTTGCCTCAAATTTCTGATTATAGAAAAAAGTTGGATTTTTAGTAGTTGACGCTTGAAGAACAGAAGCTAACCCTTGTGGCTATAACAAAAAACAATTGCTATACACATGCTATAAAAAAAATCAAGAGGGTGAACCATTAGCTGAATTTCATATAAACTACATATTTTAGATATGGTAGTTTCCAAGGTTTTTTCATCTTTCTGCCTTTAACTAATACTATTCTTCCTGGTACATACGAATTATATTGTTATTTTGCTTTGAACTTTATTTATTTTAACTTGTGAATAATTTATGTATAGGTACATTTTTACACCTGTCTCTATTGATTGTTTTATGTACCTTCAGGTCTCGGATGCTGTATCCACCCGTTTCCAGGTTAATAATTGTTTATTATAATAATTATACTTATAAAAAAAACAAATAATAAATGGGTTATACTAGTTAGTGTTTGGTTATGCGTATCGTTGTGTGATGTTGTAATTTTGATATGATTTTCTACAGAATTAACAAATTAGCTGACAAAAAAGACTAAAGAAAAGAAGATATCTTTGTGAGTTGAGAGTAAAATTTAGGTTTACATGTGGACCAGTTTGAGATAAAACACAACCTATATCGACCCATTGATAAATAATGGGATGAAATTCCCACCTCGAGCCTGCACATACAAGCACACTTTTTCAAACTAAACTTAGTTTTTTTTTTTTTATTGTCAAACATGGTGAAATTCACAAATGCGGCTCACACCATATTCGTATAGTTATCATGTTTTTTGTTGTGTGCTATTCTTGAACTACAACACCTCAAAATCTTTGAGATTGCTTTCATCATGCAATAAAAGATCAAGTGAGTGTTGATTCATAGTTATTACTCATTTTCTTTTGCGTTTGACTTTCTCATTTTATATTCTTTTTGACTATTTTTTCAATGTACTCATTTGTATCATCAAAGCAGTATGTGGCATATGACCAGTTACTTTAAGACAAAGGTAAGCATAGTGACTTTACGTAATTTATGCTTGATGTGGTATCGTGGGCGGGTTGGATGATAGGTAATCTATGGAAGGGGTCCAAATTCTATTAATATTTTATTAGTAATTCAACTGCGAGCGGATCCATGTTCTGATTTTTTTTTTTTTTTTTTTTTTTTTTTTTGAAAGGGATGGAAATCAACCCCACCCTGAATGCAAAACTCGACATAGAAGACACAATGTTTTATTTGTTAAAATAACGAAATATGATTCTTTAGGGAGTTGGGTGAGATTGATCAACACTTTTCTTTATGTTCATCATCTTTAAAAATGTGCACAAACCACAAGTGTATGTTGAAGCATACCTTAGAATACCACTTGACGTACTTGATCTCAGTGTATACAAGTAATAGCAACCCATTTACGTTGAAATTTAAATTACAACCGGTGGTAACCGATTCTATGGTGTGGATGCTTATTATTCTACTAATACATTGTTGTGCAAAAATATATACAAGATATACAAATGCGGTTTTTGGATGCGTTTAAATTATAAAGCACTTTTAAAACAAGTTTAAGAAATAGGCAACTATTTGAGTGTTTAGAAGTTGTGCTTATTTTAAGACTTGACAAGATAAATATACGAGAATCAAATAAGCAGTTTTAATAAACAGCTCTTAAACTGTATACAGCCATAGTATTTATATCAGGTTTGGATACTTATTTATAAATTATAATTGTAAAATAAATGGGGTTGACTTTAAAGTCAACTGAATGTATAATACTTATATTTCAAGCTGGAA
This sequence comes from Artemisia argyi, assembly GCA_030686995.1. Lineage (NCBI taxonomy): Eukaryota > Viridiplantae > Streptophyta > Magnoliopsida > Asterales > Asteraceae > Artemisia > Artemisia argyi. The sequence continues at coordinate 231,323,009 of CM060701.1, forward strand.
TTGTTTGGAAGGGTCTTTCAACACGAGATTGGTTTACGTGATTGCAAGGTTGCTGGGTTTGATGAGTTTATGAACGATTGGTTGTACCTTCGAGAGGGCTTTAATATGTTGTACTACTCTCACCTACTACCATTGGTTTAAACAAAGATTTAAGTCACTCGTGATGCAAATTTGTGCAGTGACCGCAGACTATTTATTCCAACATTTTGTTGATATGCTACAAACATAAACCGTGGGATAGTGACATGTAATGGCTATGGTTGGGCGGACCTCGGTGGATGGTAAATGACTTTCTAGACAAGTGAGGTAACATAGTTCTAGTGCTTTCTAATAATGAAAATAACAATCACTAAAGCAAGTTCTTCAATAACGTTGACCGATTAAACCTGCATATACATTTTAGCAATTTTTAAAGTATGATTTGAACCATGAGACTAAATTGTTTAACTTTGTATCTCTTAAGTAGTTAAATAAATGTTTAAGCAAGCTATTTCCTTTATTCCATTGAAATTGCTATAGTGATGTGTAACACCCCCAAAATTTGGTACAGCGGAAGACTCAACAAGCTTTCGGGGTGCTACGGGGATTGGTATCCAACACAAGACATAATAGAACGAGATAAAGTAAACATAAGAAAAACACAACCAAAACGGGGTTTTAAAGTTTACATTTATCCCAACATCATTCAGAGTCAGGCCCAAAAAATAAACGTAGGTCCACAATTTAATATCAGAGTTTAGAAAAATAGATCCATAAACCAGGTGCCATTGCCAAGCCTCCAATCCAAGCATCCATAGAGCATCACTTAATTTCCTGAGAAAACGTGCTAAAAGTCAGCTTTCGCTGGTGAGATCATAGGTTTAAATTCAACTAACAATATAGTGGACATATACGCAAAACGCTTGCTAGCTAGACTAAGGATTCGCTAAAAGCCTGCGGATACCCTCCGCTCTCAATCATAACACACGGATACCCTTCCGTAATAACCAAAACACACGTATACCCTTCCGTAACAACATAGATATTCGGGTAACCCCCGCAATACCAATAAATACTCGGATAGCCTCCGAAGTATTAATAACCTATAGGTGCACGCTACAGTATCTAAATAAGCCAACCTTGAATAGTACACACGAACCGTGTGACTAAAGCTGACAATTCCAAACAATAACCAAATAAGTCAACCTTGAATAGTACACATAAATCATGTGACTAAAGCTGACCGAACATCCTAGTCTATACGCATAGCAAGTTTAGAAAGAATATGAAAGCGATAATAGTCCACATAAAATAATTTGCACGTTTCTCACCCCAATCGTTGAAAACATAGTTCAAGAGTAAAAAGTGGGGCTATGACTCACCTCACGTCCAGAAATCAGCAATAAGAAATCGGTAGAGGTAAGATGTATAATAACTCAAAAGACGGCAACTACGGACTCGGCACGACCTAACAATATCAACTCGTTCAGAAATCATTTCCTCAATTTCAATATATTCCCAAACCCGGACGAGAATCCGTTTTATTTCCGAAAATCCATTTCGTATTAGTTTGGTGTATTTGCGTTTGGTATCCATACGGGTGGTGGGTCGACACAACTCAAACCAAGAAGTCACAACAAAAAGGATGATAAAACAATCTATGGGTCTAATATTAGCCTAATATATTACTTAAATAAATCATCGAAATTTATCAAATCCGTCGATTTGGTAATCCTCCATATTTATTTACTTAATATACCATTCTAGGATTATACCCGAATCCTAGGTCACACATTGCACATAAAGTACTATATGGTATATATCAAAGTTTAATAACTTCACTAACTATACCGTTAAGCTCACCAAATTCGTCAATTTGGTAATCCCACGAGATACTTAGTAACTTCTTATTCCCGTACACATACCACAACCTATGGGCGTCGTAGGATACGATGCCCATTAATATACTCAATTTAAACAACTAAATAGCTCTTATTTAACCCGTCGATTAAATAAGTTACTTAGTTATCGAAAATGAATGTATTAATCGTCATATATCCGTGACAACACAAACGTCACAAATAATAAACCACTTGGACTCAAGTGACCACGACCCCGTATAACTCGATAGTTTCCTTTATTTATTTAAAAGAAATTATTTTATTTAATATTTATTTAACGTCAAGATTTCATCGTTGTTTATAGCCGTTTAATTATAATAACACTCGTAATATTATTACGCTACTTTCATAGCATAATATTTATAGTCGCGTTATTATTATAATATTACTCGTGATCGTTTTATTATTAATATACGCACTTGTATAAATATATATACGTTTTCACGTTTATATATTTATATAAACGTTTATATTATTAATAATATTATTACGAGTTTTATTAGTTGTGTTTAATTATAAATAACTATCGAGTCATACGAAATGGCCACATGTCCGAGTCATCACTCTCGGCTCATTTGTCCAAGTCCAAAGTAAAAATATAACCAAGTCAAAATCAAGTAACCCATCTCCGTCCAAACAACTCCCCAAAACACGTGCTACAACAATAGGGTCCGACTACGGCACCCGACTAACCTATCTCCGTCATTCTAGTGACCGTCTCACAATCGGTCCCCAATACCACTTTTCGTCAACACAACTCCAAAGTATACCACGAGTCCATAATAACTCGTCATCCGCTTCAAAACAATATTAATAACCACAAAATGAATTTTTGCCGAAATGTATATATTTCGCCAACTCAAAAGATTTTCAAAATAACCATGTTCGGGTCGAGTTACCAAGTCAAACCCGAGTCAAAAAAAATCATTTACCAAGCGTTACGTGGGTCCCACCCGAGACCACTAGGGTCACGGCTAGCTCAATGGAGCTCGACCCAAAATTAAATCCGACTCCATGGGTCGTCGGCTTCAACACAACCCAACCAAACTCAATTCTATCAATCAAGAATCCATCCAAACACCAAGTACTAGAACCAAACAAGATAAAGATCAAGAATCCGGATAATATATATCATCAACATCAAACTAAACCCGGAATAATACAAGTCGAGGGTGGAGCCCTCGGCTTAGGGGTCGACCACACAAGAAGTAACAACCAAACACCAAAACCCGGATACCAAACTAAGTTTTATACATGTTTTAACAAAAACCCATTAAAGAAAATCATGTACCCATGAATTTGGATAACACATCGAGACCCACGAGTTGAAACTCGTGGTCACTCACCTTCAAAACAGCTCCAAGAAGGTATTTCTTCAAAAACCCAACAAGAAAATGATGAAAAAGTGATGTTATAGTGGCGGTCTTAATTAAATCGTGGTTTTAGAGATGGTTTTAAAGCGCGTGATGTATACCAAAAGATAGATCGTGAAAAGGTGATTAAGATGGTGGTGTTGGTTTGTTTGTGCAGGCGGCGGTGTGATGGTGGCGGCCGTTTAAGGGTGGCGGTGGCTAGGGTTAGGATGGGATGAAGATGGTGATGGAGAGAGAGAGATAAGAAACATGTGTTTGTTTGTGTTTGTATTCCCAGGTCACACAAGGACCATTTGTAGCATACTTTTTTTTTTTTTTTTTTTTTTTTTTTTTTTTTTTTAATGTTTCTTCCTTTCTTTTTAACTAACAATAATAATAATAATAATCATAATAATAATAATAATAATAATAATAATAATAATAATATTAGTAATATTAAGGGTAAGGTGACTAGGTGTAGAATACACATACCAAAACCCGAAACTCGTTTCAAATCTTTAATAACTTACGAGACGTTCCATAAATAAATATATATATAGTCGAATCCGTAGACTCAAGACATAAAATGTTAGTTAGGTTATCTAGTGCCGGAGTCAACGTAGTGCCAATAGAATTTAGAAATAAATTCTCATCACATCGATAAACCAAGTTCGATTCCATAAATATTTTAGATATAATCAACCAAAATATTGGTTTTTCAAGTTCGTTACGAATAAAATTCCAAATATAATTTATAAACGAACTTTAATGTAATGCGGGTTTTCAAAATAACTCCCTAATTTGCCAGTTGTCACATGATGTCATGTAATTAGTACGTAATTTTAATCTTTTTGACCAACCTTTGTTCAATTGAAATTGCTATTGTGATGTACATTTACCATTTAATTTGTTTTACAGGTGTTGCATTACTTACTAAATTCTCACAAGCACACAAAAGAGATATGTGTGCATAACTTTGTTGTATTTCTCCACCCAGTTATGCAACACGCCCCAAATCGGTAATTTTTTTTTTCATTTTCTGGTCTCATAGTAGGATATTTAGAGAAGGCAGATGATATATTTGGCACAAAAAGCAAGAATCTTAATACTATAATACTATATTTAGGGGTTAATTAGCCATAATGTCCATCTAAAAGTATTTCTCTTTTGCTTGAATAATTTGTAATTTACACGACGGGCAATGAAGTCATAATGTGCATGACCAAAACTTTTGATCTCAAAGTGTTAGAAAAGAGAAAATGACCGAGATGGTGATTGTTGGATTCACGCCTACTACAATTCATTGTATTATAGTTTAAAGATATCATGAGTGATTGCTAATTAACTTTTGTTGTATTAAAAATAATACACTATGGTAAATAAATTTGCAAATACATTTAGGTTACTATATACAACATATAGTTGAGTAATTTTATACTCTTTTCATTATTTATGTTGAGACCTATATTTTATACAATATGGAAGAACGGTCATTTATGTAGGTATAACAATAGAGCATGTATGGTAAATCAACCAAGATGCAACTCACAAAAGAATCCATATTAGAAAGAGACATTTACACCTAGAGGTGAAGAAGGTAATATTATACAGTTTGACAACGTGGATTAGCTGGCCAGAAAGGTCAGAAACCATGGTTACCCAAAAATTGAACGAAAAAAAAATAAATAAAAAAAATAAAAACCCGTAAGGTCTTGAAGTTGTTGAGAGGTGGGTTTTGGAAGCAGTTGCATTCAAGTGAAGCCATCGATAGCCTCACTGTGGCATCAAGGTACATGAAGTAAGTTGCTCATTTATATTTAATTTGGATTAGTAGGTCAGGCGAGGTGTCGAAACTATAGTTACCTTAAGTATCTATGTATAAACATGTACACACATCTAGCTACGAATGTATGAATGTATATGTATCAAAGATGCATGTTCAAGTCCAACGTGTATACTTCTGAAAGTAATGTCATGCTGGCCAAAGTCGATTTAGATCTGTTGGTGTCCTAAACTTCAATCCATGACCATTTCGGGTTAGCAAGGTAAAAGTCTGGAAACAGTCACGGGAATAATTGTTAGGCAGCATACATGCGAGCCAAAAAGGTTCAACTTCCCCGAGGAACCTGATAGTGATTCTATCATGTTTTGTCTTTTCTTGATAAATTACCATAACATGTATAATGTACAAGTCTTATTGGCTACAGTCCAAGTATGTGTTTAATGTGTACTGTGTGTAATTATTATTAAGGCACTCCAAAAGTGTTTGTAAAAATGTTAGTGTTAGACTGTTAGTGTTATAGCGTTAAACACATTTTTTTGGACGCTATTGTTTAGGTGAAAAGATCAAAATATGTGCTTGAAATAGTTTATATTGAAAATGGTGCTTTCTTCTCTTAATGGAAGGTTATTCAGTAAGCAACATAAATCGTTGGTAGGGGTGAAATAACTATTCTTTCTATTGTCAATGAATTTTTGACTGCTCTCTATTATATGTATAATGTGTTTGGTGTTTCTTATTCCAGCGAAATATGTTAAAATTTTATAATCACACACTAAGCAAGAGTAGGCCTGATGACATACTAAATTTGTCAAAATGTATTAAAAGTAGGTGATCTTTTTTGAGAAAACTTTTAAGTGAAAGGTGATGGAATATTGCGTTTGATAAAGATGGTTCTTTATGTGCGATTTTTTATAGTTTTTCTTTTCTACTGTAAATCAATTTGTCATATTTTTTCATGTTGATACTAAAATAGATGATTACTTAGTGGAGGCAAGGCCGCAAGGGAATGTCAAGATTGGTCATTTTGTTTGTAGGTCAAAATAGGTTTGGCTAGATTACGTTGCTATCTATGTGATCGATTGTTTGAGGCCATGCTTGTGAAGTGTTTACTTTTATGACAACAAAAGGTGCATTTTCATATTTGTGCCTCAAGCAGTTATAGTAGTTGTCATTCCAGAAACATTTTTAGAAAATAAATAAATGTAATAGAATTGAACTGTCATGATGTCATCATCTGATGAACTGACATTCAGATAAATCAGAATAGCATCATGAACAACTACAATCACAGGACGTATTTGATACAGCACTCTATGGGGTATGTTAGACGCTATTTTTATCTGCACTATACCATTAAGGGAAGTGATTTGCACACTCCTATAATTTATTGTCACACTCCACTGAATACATTAGACAGTTGTACAGTAAATATAACATGCTTTAACTGATTGTACTGTGTGTGTGCCAATAACTTTTGAGAGTGTGTCAATCACTTCCCTGCCATTAAAGTCTGGCACTATGTATGATAAAATAAACTCGCTTACATTCTTATAGACATCTTAGAGCACTGGGTATCATGTGATCCGGTAACATGTTATTGGTATGCCACCTCAGTGCCACATCATACCTTTCTCAATAGCACACCAATTACTCAAACACTCTCGCTCATAACACACCACTAACATATTATTGGTCCCACAAAATACAATTTAAAAAAAAATGTTGCATTTGGCATGAGTTAGTGGAGTGGCTCAAAGTCTTTTGGCACAAGTTTGGCATGTTCGCCGGTATGGTGGCTCAAGAATGGCACGAAGAAAATGGACAAATGGCATGTTAAATGTCCCCCATACCGAGTGCTCTAAGAAACTTGCTGCTATCTTTTTTCATCATAATGCCATGCATGTTTGCAGAGTATGGTATAACATAGTTACTAACTAGATGTTCAAGGTCATACACTATATTTTTACTCATTTGGTCTAACAGTTTCAATTCATATATCAACAATATTGTTGATTGTTGGTCACACTTTTGGAAAGCAATTCTCAAAATCATAAAAGCGGCATACCAGCTATCAAAACATGAAAAACTCCAAGAAAAAAAATATTTTACAAAAGACAGCAATCGTAGCAAACAAACCACGAAAAATTTAGTCAACAATAATACTTTAAAATAAATTTTATCATATACCTATCTGTTGATGTTTATGGGAAATAGTTTTTCAAGTAAAATAATATAGGAAGCCATATAAGTTATGCCATTTTGAATTTTGTAACTTTTTTCAAATTAAAAGGTATGATTGGTGAAACCCCTAAATTAGCTTGCTTAACATAAAAGGTCAAAAACTGTATCTCTTCATTTCAAACCTCAAAAGTCTCAGACCTCTTCGTATAGATCTAAACATTGTTCAAGAAACAAACCAAAAACTAATTCGATCTGTTTTCTTTCTTTTATTTATGGCTTTGTGAAACCTCCACCCACAAATATATTCCGCCAGATGAATAATAGTTGAACTTAAAACACCGACATGGTAACACAACTATTAATATTTCAGCATAAGATTAAACTATGAGTCGAGTTATTCTACAAACCAAACATTCCTTATATACCAAGGGACTCATCCCCACCATCCATCTAAAAATGAAATCAATGGTTGAGATTAAAAGGATTTTATTATTTCACCCATTTTTTATAATTTAAATATCTCTTAAACCGTTAATCGTTAAACGAAAATAATTACACCATCGCGACGGGCATTTAATTATCTTTCTATCGACGGACACTTTGATATACTTTCGAAAAAAAAATCGTTTTTTTCACTTTTTTTTTCTGGCCGAAAAAAAAATCATATATGATATGTAATATCATATATGATATTACATATAATATCATATATGATATGTAATATCACATATCATATATGATATGTAATATCATATATGATATGATATGAAATATCATATATGATTTTTTCGGCCACGAAAAAAAACGTGAAAAAAACAAAAAAAAAATTGTCGAAAATATATCAATTAGCCTATCTATAGAAAGATAATTAAATGCTCATCGTAACGGTATATTTTTTTTCGCTTAACGATTAACGGTTTGAAAGATATTAATATTTGAAAAAAGAGGATGAAAGTGGGTTTTTTAAATTGTTGGGATTAATCTCATCCATTAGATCAAATAATAAAGATGGAGGGAAGAGGGAGGGTGGAGATTAGTCCATGTAAAAAAAGTTTGGTCCTCAAATGATCTTTACTCTTAAACTATAAGTTTATCTAAATAATCAATACACAAACACAACATGTAGTAGCTCATTTGTTTATAAATATTATTGAAAATCTTAGAAAAAAAAACCCGTGCGTGCACGGGTATTATAACTAGTATCCCTTAACACAAAATAAATTAATAACTTGCTATAATGATAGTAACAACTTCCGAATAATAATGCAACCAGTATTATATTAAAAATCTCATGGATAATATATCTTGATCAATAATTTTCAACCCAAGCTTACTTTTGCATTTTTAAAGCTAAAATAATGACACAATTTAAACAGCAAAAACTGTAGAGTTTGCGGCACTGAGAATGCATCGATTTATCTTGACGATTGCTTTTTTTTTTTGTGGGGGGTTAGCCATTTCCTCCTGTTCCGACCCTAATTCCCGTAACTCTTTCTGGCAACCCCCGAGCATTAATCTTGCTTCCGTCAAGTTACCGTGTTCTGCAGCCACATGGACGTCAGCAACTGCACTAGCAACATTAAGACGGTTTCTTTAATTTGTCTTTAGACGTCATGTGACACTACTGTTTGGGTACTCACGGTATCAGGCCTCAATATCACTTGCTTTCCTCCAATGGTCACTGATGTATTCTTCATCGAATATCCTTGATGAATGGTCACTAAGTTATACTTTATTCGGTCCTTGTAAATAAAAGTTTGGCCATATTTCGATTTCATCGTCTCCATATATATTGCACAATCCTCCTGATGCAATACAATTATACAATAAGTTAGGGTTTATAGGGACAAATTTAAAGGTATGCATATCATAGGATTACTAATTAGCTAGGCTTAAGTTTACATATTTGTATATAATCTATACTACTTATAATTGAGGAAGGACTCTCTCTCCAAAAAAAACATTCATATGTACAAAAAATATGCATGGTTTACAACACTTTAAAGAAATCAATTTTCATAATTACAACAACTAAAGCATTATGTACAACAAAAACTAGAATGAATCAAAATTTAGATCACTTTCCTTAGAATTCTACATTAATAGCATTAAAAACACCCGCTACACCCAATATTACAATCATTTAAACACAATATACAACCATCATTCTACACTAGCAGGGTACCCGCGCTATGCGGCGGCGGGTACCCCGTGACTAAATTTTCTGGCGAACAAATGTTATTTTGATGAAGGGGTGAATTAAATTGTGGTTAAATAGTTGTATATTTTGGTGAAATGGTGAATTAAATTGTGTATTAATTGTATGTGTCGAATAATGTTTTTTAGTTTTATTTGTACATTGTGCTTTGGTAGTTGTATATATTGGTGATGGTGTGTTTTAAATTATGTATTAATTGTATCTAAGAAATAGTGTTTTTTTTAGTTTAATTTGTGCTTTACATACTTGTAAATTATGTTTTTTTGACTTGTATTTACTTAAAATCTATTTTAGGAAATCTTAAAAATTAAATATGACGGAAGTGTCTAAATGCTTTCTAAGTAGTATTGATTAATAGCATTAAAAACATCTCTACACCCAATATTACAATCATTTAAACACAATGTACAACACTCATTCTACATTAATAGCATTAAAAATACCCCTACACTCAATATTACAATCATTTAAACACAATGTACAACCCTCATATTTATTAGTTTTAATATTTATCGAATCAAAAACTCTTGAAAATTCATGTACTTATCCCCACCGTCGCTAGAACGACAAAAGGGTGGTGGGTTTTCCTATCTTCGACCGTCGGTATCAACAAAACGAGAGAGAAAGATGGTTTTGGTGATGAACTCGAGCTGTGGTGGTGTTAATCGTGGTGTTGGGAGGTGTTTCTTGGCTCGTGATGTACGTCAAAATGATGGGGAGGTTGTAAGGAGTGTGGTGGTGGTGGCGGTGAGTTTAAGTGGCCGGCAGTGGTGTTTGTTTGGCCGGAAAAACGACTGAAGAAGAAGAAGAAATAGGGTGCGGCTGGTTTGAGAGAGAAAGGGTATCAAACCCTAAGTGAGGGTATAACGAGGTTTATATAGGAAAGTGTTTTGGACCTTGTGTGAACCATATTGCACCCTTAGGGACTAAGATTGTAAAGATATGCTAGGGTGGGAAATGCAGTTTACCAAATCTTTTAATATTTCATTCTTGAGGCAAATTTAGGTGTCGGAATGACTTTCCATGACATTTTTATTAATTCCATCGAAAATTTTTATTGCAGGGTGCCCGCCGCTGCAACGCGCGGGTACCCTGCTAGTTATATATATGATTGAGAAATCGTTTTGTACATGCATGTATGGAAAAATTATCTGAAAATAAAGTGATATTTTATTCATAATGTCCGTTAATTAACAAATAAGTTACAACAAAGATTAAGTTTATAACCCACGAAATGTGTAAAAAACCAGTACTCTGTAATAAGTAGTATACATTTAACACCACTTATTCGTATATCATGCTAAATAAGATCATGCAAGCTTTAAATCACTTGGGAATAATAACTCAAATTAATGATTAATACATTGACGGTAAAGATCATTTAGCAACTGGTGTTCCAGTGATGAATATAATGTTGGGCAATAAAGATCATATATATAAGTGAAAAGCAACACTATGAAAAGAATACAAATCAATTAGCTAGAATGAGTCGAGTTATATTAGAAACCAAACATTACTCACATACCAAGGGACTCATCCCCACCATCCATCTAAAAAGGAAATCAATGGTTGAGATTAAAAGGATTTTATTATTTCACCCATTTTTAATAATTTAAATATCTCTTAAACCGTTAATCGTTAAGTGAAAATAATTACACCATCGCGACAGGCATTTAATTATCTTTCTATAGACGGGCACTTTGATATACTTTCGAAAAAAAAAAACATTTTTTTCACGTTTTTTTTTTCTGGCCGAAAAAAAAATCATATATGATATTGCATATCATATATGATATGCAATATCATATATGATATTACATATAATATCATATATGATATCATATATGATATTATATGTAATATCATATATGATATTGCATATCATATATGATATGCAATATCATATATGATTTTACATATAATATCATATATGATATTACATATCACGGTATATTTTTTTTCGCTTAACGATTAACGATTTGAAAGATATTAATATTTGAAAAAAAATGATGAAAGTGGGTTTTTTAAATTGTTGGGATTAATCTCATCCATTAGATCAAATAAAGATGGAGGGAAGATGGAGGGTGGAGATTAGTCCCTTGGTATGTAAAAAAAGTTTGGTCCTCAAATGATCTTTAATCAGCTAGAATAAGCTAAAGATTTTCCACTGTAACACATCTATCATTATCACAACAACCACTAGCCAAACATACTTAACACTAAAGAAACACAAAAACCTATCCGGTTATACTAAATGGGGTGTTTGGATCATTGGATGAGCTTGTTATGTAGGCTTATCGTTCATTAAAATCTTGAAAAGCTAATCGACATGAGTTTTTAGCTTATGTAAGCCATAAGCTGGGAAAAGTCTTCTTATATACCAGCTTTTAGAAATCTCAATAAGCAGTAAGAACATAAAATAGAGATGGTTACACATTTAGTTAAAAATCTCATTAAAATAAGCAGTAAGAACATAAAGTAGAAATCTCATTAAAATAATCGGTTAATCGATTACACATTTAGTTGTTTTTATGCTTTATAAGTAGAGATGGTTAAGCCAAATAATTTTAGTTTCAACAACCAACCCGCTTTAGAAACTCATAAGATTTACAAGAAGTTAGTGGGAAGCCGAGATACTAATTGGGCTCCCACTTTTCTAGGTATAGAAAAGCTAATCCTATTAAAGATATGAGCACCAGTACGTGCTCCAATATCTTGGGTTATCGAGAACTTTCGGATTCGCTTCAGTAAAGTGATCGCATCCTTCTCAAGTTCTCCAAAAAAAGAAGAATCAAAAGGGAGTAACTCATATCCAATACCCGCTTGTGAATAGTAAATTGTCGAGGTTTGGAAAATGACCGGAAATTACGAGTTGTGATAGAGGGGTCTCCCATTTTGATAAGGGGTGTGCGAAGGATATATGGTCTCTCGGGACAATCGAATAAATCCTCTTGGTATTCCCGTTCTTCCTTGGTGGGCAACTTATCAAAGTACTTTTCTATAGTTTCTACTTCCTCTAACCTCTTTTCCTTATTAACCTCAACTTCCCTACTTTCATCCCTAGTTTCGGTTTCTACTCCAACTGCATCCTTGTCACTTTCTTCTATCTTCTTATCTATTGGCTTAATGGTGACAACATTGACAAAGTGGACATGTTTAGATGATGAGGGGTCCTTAATTTGGATTCCGTTATTGGTGTCCCTAGTGTCCTTCCTAGATGTAGTTAACGCTTGGTTGTTGAGGGCTTTCAACAAGTTGTCTCTCTTATTAGTCATCTCCGTTTGTTGTTGGTTGAATTCGGTTTCAAACCTAGCTATGCGAGCTTCTTGAGATGCCATGAACTTTGACATCAATCTTTCAAGATTGTTGGTACTACCATAGTTGTTAGAAGGATTGTTGTTGAAAGTACGGTTGGAGGGTGGACCGTTTGGTTGGTAACGATTAGGCAGATTGGAAGAATTGGGTTGATTTTGTTTCCACCTAAGGTTTGGGTGATTTTTCCAAGAGGGGTTGTATGAATCACCGTAAGGGTTTGGCTTGGGTTTGAAAGTGTACCACTTATCTCCCGCTTCGTCGGTACGCTTGGATGCGTAGTCCGCAAAAGCTGTTCCGGGGAGTTCCACACAATCACGAGTGTCATGGGGACCACTACATAATTCGCATGAAGAAGTGATTTTGTTCACTTAGCTTGAAGGCTTAGGAGCTTCGTAGGATTTCATGAGAAACTTGACCTGGTCCTCAAGTTCCATGATCCTACGGTCGGGAGTGCTAGAGTTGTTCGAAGGCAAAGATATTGCCTTGACCATTTTGTTCAAATCACGGGGATCATTCCAACTTTCGTTTTCATAGAGAGCAAGATCTTCTATGAGTTCCCATGATTGTTCCGCACTTAGATCACGTAGCTTACCACCGGCCGATTGGTCAATGGCTCGCCTCGTGGAGAGATCGATATGGTCATAAAAGATTTGGACTTGGAGCCAAAGATCTATGCCATGATGAGGGACGTTTTGGAGTAAGTCCTTGAAACGAGTCCATGCTTCATAAAGAGATTCATTTTGACGTTGTTGGAACATCAAGATGTCATTTCTAAGCTTAGTAGTTCTCCCCGGTGGGAAAAATTGAGCAAGGAAACGAGTGGTGAGATCATCCCATGTGGTGATGGATCCCGCGGGTAAACGCTCAAGCCATTGACTAGCTTGATCCCGTAGAGAGAATTCGAATAAGCGTAATCGGGTTGTCTCTCTAGTTTCAACATCTAGGTCTATGGAGTCTACGATTTTTAGGAAGCCCTTAAGATGTTGGTTTGGATCTTCGGAACGAAGTCCATGGAATGCACATCCGCTTTGCACCAACCGGAGGGTGTCGGATCGCAAGGGGGTCACATTGGCTCCGGTGAGCTCAATGGTGTTTCGGTAGCCTTGGTGGCTAGGTCGGGAATACTCTCTTAAGGTTCGGGGCCTAAAAGGTTCTAGTGGTGGGTTTTGTTGTGGTGGGATGACGAGTTCAAAGATGTTCCCATCGTCCATGATGTCGGGTGGTGAAAATTTACAAACAAAAACACAAAGAAATTAGATAGACTAAAGAAACCTAAAAATAAAAATAAAATCTTACTAGAAAGGAATCTAGCTAGTAGACCTAATAAAAAGAGATTCTAACCTAGACAATAACTATTCCCCGGGCTGCGGCGCCAAAAACTTGATGCGTAGGGATTGCACCAGGCTTTACCTCTCAAGAGATCTTGAGAAGCTTACAACGCCCACCAGGCAGTGTACCTGATCGTTGTAGTATAGTATAGTGACAAGTACCGGGGGATTGATCGTTCAGCTAGGAATAGTGTCGCTAGGATTAGAAAAACCTAATTACTAGTTCAAGGGATGAGAGATGATTCTTTTTGTATTTTTATATTTTATAGAAAGCAAATTAAAATCTCGGGTTTGAAGGATTTGGGCGGAATTAGTTGCTAGTCAACTAACCCAATACTAAAGATGCAATCAAAATAAAATACTAGAAATGAAAATAAACTATATTAAACTAAGGTTGTGAGCAATAAGTGGAGAAATGTGTTTACTTAGATTTCATTACTCCCTAGATATCTTTTACACGTTAATTACTTGTTATAGTTGCGTGGATGACAGATTGTATTCCTTAATACCATTCATGGGGTGGCGTACTTAACTCCTCAATCCTATGAGTGCCTATTTCACTCCTATGTCGAGCCGGCTAAGAAGCTCCTAACATGGGATCATTAGAATTTACTCATGCATTAAATACAACCAATAAAACCTAGTACACATCGGTTCATGTTTCCTAAGACGTTCAAGCATGTTACCATTTGGAGATCTTCCAGTTTTCTTAAGCCTAACATTGAAATCATTCATCCAATACAACCATAAACAAGTAATCAACACATAATCAACATCTAGGTTTCATTAGATCTAAGCAAACACAAGATAAATCTAGCCTAACATGGTGGAATCAAGACAAGCACAAGATATAGACAACCAACACATAGACATATGATTGAATTAAAAGAATACTTATCTCAATAGCACATGTAAGCATTCAAGGGCTGAAAACCCTTGAAAAAGCTGTAAAATTCGTATATGGTTCGGCCTTAGGGTTTCTCCAAACTTGTTCCACCTAATGAATGAAAATTAGAAAACTATATATAGAAAATAGAGGCTTACGGCGTCAAGAACATTCTTGTGACACCGTCATCTCGCCGCCAAAAGAATCCTCGGACTGCCTTGATCTACATCTGACGCCGTCATGTATTACACTTTTCCAGGCTGTCACGTATTTAACTCTTGACGCTCTTCCTTGTGACGCCTTCATTTCTGTACTGGGCCGTCATGAAATTTACTCTTGACGACGTCAAATTGTTACTCTTGACGCCGTCACACACTATTCCCAGCTTGGAAAATTAAGTCTTTGGCGTTTTCTTCACTTTTATGCTCCAAAAACGTCCGAATTGCTTCATTTTCCAGATTTCACTCCCAAAGTACCTAAAATCACAAAAGGAACGATTTAGGGCAATATTTGATCAAATAAATTCAATTCTGGGCTTAAATGACCCCCTAAAAGTGGTTCATTTTTCGCCTCATCTATGACCATCGGTGGAATGAATACTTAGCAATCATATTAATTGTACGTTACAAATTAAACATATAATATTTTACTTCATGTAATACCGATAAACGGGCTAATACTATTGATTCTTAACAAGTAAGTTTCTTGAAAATAATGTGACGAGCATTCAATTTTTAATCAATAATTATTTCTACAATTTTTTGGTGCATTTTAATATTTTTGCCCTTAATGTAGTTTTTTGTCTTGCGGTGTGTTAATGTCACTATGGATATTAATTGATTATTTTAATATGATTTTAGTTTCATTTGTAGAATGACAAACAAATTTGGCGAAATGAAATTGATATATTAGTTATTAAGAGTAGAAAAATTATATGTTGAGATTGATGTCTTCAAATATATTTATATATGCAATATGCTACAAATTAAATATACTAACAATATTGGACCGATTTTCACAATAATGTGGAAAACTAGAAGGGGGGGTTGAATAGTTTTACGTCTTTTTACTTAGTTATAAAAATTAGTTTTAGAGTTTTGCTTAACTTTTAAATAGATTCGATAATATGTGATCTCAAGTCTTGTACAATATAAACAATTAATACTACACAATATATTATAATGATAAGTAATGAAATAAGTAAGAGATGGAAAGATCGAACCGCGAGACAAGAGATTTATAGTGGTTCGGCTACAAGGACACCTTCCTTGCCCTACTCCACTCCCCGAGTACCTAACTCGAGAGTTTTCTTCACTATATCAAAAAGCTCCCTTATGGCGGAGAAAACCGTACACACCAATATACACACCAATCTACACACCACTTTTCACACCACAACTTCGTCACACTGATTGGTGCTACACCGTCAGATAATTATTGGTCAACCACTTGTGAATGGTCAACTATAACAATCAAACAGCTTAAACCAATGATCCGTGGAAGTATAGGGTTTCCCCGGGTCGTTATGTCCCGACGAGGTGTGGATGGTATTAAAACGGGTTTATGATCGGGTGAATTTGGACAGGAAAGGGTATAAGTGAGTTGTGATGATTATACTACTGGAATATGAAAGCTAATAGCTTAAATACACTATATTAACAATACTGGAAAGTTAGAAAAACCAGAAACGTTTAAAACTTAAAACGCGTACGTTCACGTTTAAATAAAACGTACACGTACGAAATAAAAAGTGAAAACGGAAATCTGAAAACACCTAGGGGTGAAAATGACTTTTTTACAAACCTAATGGTAAAAGAAAATTTTTAGAAAATTAAAATAAATTTTAACCCTAATTAATTATTTAATATTAATTAAATACTAATTATTACTAATTATTAATATTTAAACAACTTAAATATAATTTATTACTAATTAAATACTAGAAAAATGAAAATAAAATTTCTAAGATCATAAAATAACTAAAAATAAGTTTTAAAAATAAAAATAAGTGTTTTTGTCATTTTGTGAATTTTCTATTAATTAATTACTAATTAAACATTAATTACCTAATTAAACTATTTTAAATTATAAAAAATACTAAATGAACAGTAAAAATTCTATTAAAATTTCTAAAATTACTATATAACATATAAAAGCTATAAAAAATAACAAAACTAGGTTTTGCTTAATAAAAACTAATTATGCTATTTTAAACTAATTATTAATTAATAATTAATAAAACTAAGATTAATTCTAATAAATACTAAATAATAAAATAAAAATCTGAAAAAATTATTATAAATACTTTAATATAAGAGTAATTTAAGAAAAATATAAAAAAGCTAAGTTCTTAATTAAAAATTAAAAATGAAAATTAAAATTAAATTACATTAAATAGAAACTATCTCTTAATATTAAATTGATTTTTCTTGGTTTTTTGTTTACAAACTTATTTTATACCTGAAAACAAACAAATTTTGTAAAAAAAACTTTTTTATAAACCAAAAATAAGCATTGTGGACACAATAAGCCATAACAGTTGACTTAGTTTGACCAAGGTGAGAAATAAGCTAAAATGGCATTAGGTGGGACCCACAATAAATGATTCTGGTTTAAACAAGTTTAGTGGACATGTATAAGCTAGAATCAACCAAAAAATTCCACACAAATAGCCAATAAGCTCAAAATAAGCACTTGCTTATTTGTTTGAAACTGAAAATGGGGACAGACTTTGAGCTTAATTTAAGTGGGTCCCAGTGGACCTCAGGTCAACCTAATGGTTAAATCATACACCCTACCATGGGGGGGTTGGAATGAGCCAAGTTTGGGCTTGTGGGACCACTGGGTTGGCTGGAAAACCACCACCAAGTGGTGGTGGTGGGTGATGTATCTACTGAGACAGAGCAGTGCTTGCCCTGCAGCCTTGTTTGGGGCAATGTGGGGCCCACGGAAAATTAGCTAAAAATATAAAAATGGTGAAACCTTGAAGATAGGCTTAGGGACAACAAATGGTGAAAATCTTAGGTCCTAAATCACATCACAAAAATCACAACAAATCTTTGAACTTTTGTAAAAATCTGAAGTTGTGCACTTTTGACTTTTGTAAAAACTTGTTATTTTGACTTTCTTGAGTTTCTAAGCTATCTTACTGATTAATTAAGTTATAATAAGGTACAAGAGACTTAAAATAAACTAAAGCTTAAAGATATAAGCTAATGGGTAGGTTTATGAGTCTAATATCCTAGACAGTTAACTGTCAAGGAATTTGGTATTGGATTTTGACTATTGGACCTAAACTTACCCAATTTCATGACATGCCTAACTAACTTATACCTAATATGACTTGTTTAAACAGAGAATTCTAACAAACAAACTCTGGAACATATGGTAACAGGTTTATCCAAACACTCCCTAACAAACTAATTATACTATAACTATTAGATTATTAAACCAACTCTACTGATTTTATACTTGCAACAGTTTATTTAATCAATATTAAAGTTATTTAAACCAAATAAACCACTAATAACAACAAAAACAATAATATGGAAAATTAAGCTTTGAGACTTACAAAGAGTATATGACTGAGATGATGGAACCAGGACCAATATCTATCCTAACAGTCTTCCACAAGACTACTAATACCAAAATACTCCAAATCACACCTGCTCAATCCTTCTTCTTGTTCTTTACCATGAAATTTCTTATTTTCTTTTTATTTTTGAAATTTTTCTTAAATTGTTGATTAATAAACAAGAACTGATTACAAGGTTTTGAAAAATTCTTAGAAACTCACAATCAAACTTAAATGAACTGAATAGAACAAGTTATAACAACTTTTAACAAAGTTAAGCAAATTTGTCACATTTGCTCAAAATTGCCAAATCTGAATTTAGTTAACAGGACTGGAATTAAAGATCAAAGAAAGTTTTTAATACACGAATTGAACTGAGTTTAACTGATTACAATGAAAATTACAACTGAAATTATAAATTACACTACCTACGATTACATAAAATTAAAGCTACACTAATACTCTTCCACTTCTGCTTCTTTCACTCTTTATAGCATTTTAGAGTGTCACGTGGGTCCCACTGGAGCTTTCCCACCAACTTGGTTGCATTATGGTTCACTTTTGCTCACTTTCCAAATTTGGCGGGAAAGGATTTTTAATTGCAATTTGGCTCTGTCACAGACCTAGGGGGTATAGGTGATAGGTGTATTGGGGAGAGTGACTGGAAGGGATAAGGTGGATGGTGGATGAGGTGCAAGTGGAGATGGGGGGGAAATACCAGGTCTGGTATGGTGGTTTCTGGTTTTGGAGGTAAAGGGGAAGAAGGGTGGGTTTGACCCAACCTTTGACCTGGGGGTTTTATTTAAATAAAAACGGGGGTGGGTTGTGAGGGGTATTGGGCTAAAGGAAAAGTGGGCTTGGGGTTTTTTTTGTTTTGGGTATTAATAATAACATAGGGTCCGGTTTGGTTTGTTTAAGAAATAAATCACAATGACCAATTTTGTAATTTGGTAAAAGATGAAGGGTTGGTATTGTGATTTTTCCAAAGTTCTCATAAGGACCTGTATTGCCATAAATGAATAGTACAAGGGTATGTTTGATAATTTTCTCTTTTAAAATACTCGGGGACTATTTTTGCCAAATTTGAAACTCTAAAGACCAATTTTGTAAATTCCTCAAACTTTTCATCCAGGGATCACTTGTGACAACTTTTGAGTTTCTAAGGTCAAAAAATGATTTTCCTTTCAAAAATATCCCACCAGGGACCAAATTTGTCATTTTCTGAAACTCTAGGTACCTTTTATGCCAATTTTGGATTTTGAGGGGCTAAACATGTAATTTTCTCAAACTTTTCACCCAAGGATCGTTTTTGATTATATTTCACTTTTAAATGCCTTGGGTTGACTTTTCTTTCGTTTTAAAACTTCAGGGACTAGTTTTGTCAATTTTTGAAACTTGAGGGACTGAAACTGCCAATTATGCAAACTTTGTTCGTTTTTCATTTGTTTTTGAACATTTTGCATATAAAACGTATAAAACACAATTTTGGAATATTTTTAGTATTTTGATGCATTACTGAGTGTTTTTGGACGTTTTGGCAGTTCATATAAGACAAAAATGATGAGTATTTACACACTCATCAATCCCCCACACTAAACTATTGCTAGTCCCTAGCAATCTTTTGAGAAAAATTAATGGATTTGAAACTCTTCACCAAAAGCCATCACTTCTGGAGTAGCCAGGTGTAAGAACTGTGGCACACCTGATAACCGTGTGATTTTGAGCAAACCACCAGCTGTCAACGGATTTGATTAGTCTTTACCAAAAGCCGTTTGCTTCTGGACTAGCCAGCTCTTGATGGAATAGTCAACATCTTGGTGAGCTGATTACCAATTATGGATTTTCCACGGCCTTTACCACAAGCCATAATCTTGCGGGCTAGCCAACTCATTTGTTTTCGGGGAGTTGAGGAACCATACAATTTTTGGCAAATTGCAAGCCGTCAACGGATTTGAGATGTCTTTACCAAGAGCCGTTTGCTCCTGGACTAGCCAATCCATTTGTCGGTTAGACTTTGGCGGACTGATTACCACAAAAATTTTGAGCTTTAGTGAAAAAAATTTTAAAATTTTTGGTCAAAAACGGGGGTATAAGATAGTAAAATGTGATAAAATTCGCTAGAATAGCGAATACCCCCCCCCCCCCCCCACTAAGCATGAATATTGTCCTCAATATTCAAAGTCCCGGCTATTATGCCGACTCTTTGAACGTAAAAGGGCAACATTACAGGCTAAGCGTGGAAAACATCATGTTGTTTTTCACTTTGTAACCATAGCATGGGGGACTCCCCCACACTTAGGGTGAAAACCCTATAAGCATGCTACTGTTTTTGTTTACCGAGTCGCTATCTTGACTCGACCCCGAATTCATTTGTCCTTGGGGAAGCATGATGTGGAAGAAGCAATCTCAATCGGACTTTCATTCAAGATGTTTGGATAAACATTTGAAGCACGTGAAAGTTCCACACCGATGAGATAAGTAGACCCAGGCTTAAGATAGTATAAACTATAAGCAGTGATGCCGGGGTCAAAAATAAAGTCCTCATTCCCGAAGGAGTGAAGAACAGGAGAAGTCACCCTATAGGTGAGGAAAAGGAAGAAAACCATGATGAAAATCATGATTTGATCTTCTTCCTCGAGATCAGGCTCCGTAGCCTGAGTTTGGATTTGAAGGGTTAAGCTCGTAAATATCCCGAGAGGGTGGGTGGGAATTTGCAAATTCTCATGATTGAGTGCATCTCCCCCCGGGATATCAAACTCCGGAGGAGTCATGATATGATGAGTGAGTTCACCGGAGAACTCCTCATGAAAAGAATCTTTCACATGATATGAATTAGTGAACTCATGTTCCATTATGGACTCATCACAATCCTCTTTCTGAATTTCAAAGAATGGATTATCAGAAATCAAAGTGAATTCGGATTCGAATTCATATAGAGGATTAGTGAGAGTAGTTTTGAATGCTTCGGGAACAAAGTGTTTATCATTCTCTTCTTCTAAGCTAACTAGCTCAGAAGGTAATCTTTCCACATGACTGATGTCTCCAGAAGATAAAGAATTTTCATCAGCATGTGAAGTACTAAGCTCGATGTTGGGATTAGAGTTTAAAAGACTTTCAGTTTCTCCCATATCAGCTTCAAGGTCAAAGAGACTATCATCACTTCCCAATGGAAGTTGATTGATGTGAGTAAGTTCATTTGTGAACTCCTCAATAAGAGGGTCAACATCCGAATGAGGCAATGGTGCCTCCTCATACTCAACTTCTCCATAAGATATACAATCATCATTAAAATCGGAGAAAGTCTCAAAATGATCTTTTGGATTTGCAGGGTGATAAGGTAAGTCACACACATGATCAAAAGTCCCCTGTGACTCTCCTGGGATTGGGACGAGGTTGTCAACACTAGACTTTATGAATTCGTCCGATTCCTTTGCAGGAACAGTGTCAAGATGCTCGTCCCCCATGTTCAGAGAGTGAGTGTGAACTTCGGGTGTGATATCAATAGACTGAGGGAGTTTAGAAGTACTAGCAGTTATGGAATTTTCAAGTTCCATTTGATCAACGGCTAGTGACTTCGTCACATTATTTTCTCCCTGATTCTCCATGGAAGGAATCACAACAGACGAATCTGATGAATCGTTTTGAATAATAACAATGTTATCTTCATCATCATCACTGTCATCATCGTCATCATAAAGAGCAGCACAGCGAAGATTGGCACGTATTTTAGCCGCTCTTTGCTCAGCAAGTAATTCTTCCATGCTCAATTCGTTTCTAGCATCTCGTTCTTTAGCAAGTAATTTTGCCATTGATTTTTCACGAGATTCTTGAAACAATGTAGTGGCAAACTCCTCCTTAAGTTTTTGCAAAATTTCACAAGCCTCTAGTAAAAGGTCTGGCTCGGTATCATGAGGAGTTGCTTGGATCATTTGGTGTTGTGGAGGTTGGTCTGAAAACGAATAGTCATAATTGTTACAAGGAAATGGATTCCTTGTTTGACAATCCGAACTAAAGTGTGGACCTCCACAGTGATCACAACAGTAAAACTGATGTGGCTGTGAGTCGTATGTGCTAGAGTCATAATTGTTATCAGGAAACTGCTCATAGACAAGCGTGTTGCCCGATTGACAATCAGAACTGTAGTGTGGGCCACCACAGTACTCACAACAGTTAGACTGTTGAGTCTGGTTCGGTGAGTTGTATGGATATTGGTCGTAACCAACATTTTGACTATTATAACAATCAAAACCTTGGTGAGGACCTCCACAATACTCACAAGAAATGTTTGGTGTATTTTGATACGAACAATCATTGTGGTTTGGATAATATGGTTCTTGCTCGTATGAATGTGATTGGTAATTGGAAAAATTTGGGGAGTCGTTGAATGAGTTCTGATTAGGATCATAAGCAAATGAATTACTCGACCCACAAAATAAACAACTCCCGTTTTGAATATCATTACCACATTGCACACATGTACACCAACGACATGGCAAACCAAAAAGTGGCTCACCACAACCGACACAAGGAACAAAATCTGGAGGTGGAACAAGTGGTGTGCTCTTAGAGCTAGCAATTTCCACCACTTCCGTTATGGTCTCGGGTTTTGGTTCTTGATAAACGTGAAGATTGGGCAAGTCGTTCTTTTCAGTCACTGCCCTAAGCTCTGTACATTTGCTTGATGACCTTATAACCTTATATCGTGAAAGATCAGGATTGATTCTAGAAGGTTTAGGATCATTTGTGAGCTTAGGTTTTTGGATAACCGTAGGTTGGACGTATTTAGCACTTTCATAGTTAGAGGAAAGTACAGGGTCCTTTGTCACCTCGGTTTCATGATCTCTTTCCCTCACCAGAGAGGGAATAGGAATCGAATGTCCATCATAATCACTACGACATCTCGATATCTTTGTCAATGCCATAAGTCTATCAATTTTGTTATTAAAGGCCCTTTGCTTAAAGAAATCGTCATCGAGAGATGCCATTAGAATCAATTATGGGACAAGTGGAAGAAGGTAGAATCAAAAGGATAGAGGGTAAAGGGATGAAGAATCAAATAGGTGAGAAGGTAAAGGTGAATATATTTTTGGTGTTTTTGGAAAACATTTTATCAGAAAGAAAATCTTTTTGTGTTTTTGTGTTCGTTGAAAACTAATTTTACAAAGTTTTCAGGAACAGTTTTGTTTTGATAATAGGAAAATATGAACAAGGGATGGTAAATATACAATGAGTGTATATCCAGATTCACTAATCTGTAAAACCGTTTAAAATACGCGCACAACCTCCCCGGCAGCGGCGCCAAAATTTGATTGGTGCTAAACAGTCAGATAATTATTGGTCGACCACTTGTGAATGGTCAACTATAACAATCAAACAGCTTAAACCAATGCTCCGTGGAAGTATAGGGTTTCCCCGGGTCGTTATGTCCCGACGAGGTGTGGATGGTATTAAAACGGGTTTGTGATCGGGTGAATTTGGACAGGAAAGGGTATAAGTGAGTTGTGATGATTATACTACTGGAATATGAAAGATAATAGCTTAAATACACTATATTAACAAGACTGGAAAGTCAGAAAAACCAGAAACGTTTAAAACTTAAAACGCGTACGTTTACGTTTAAATAAAACGTACACGTACGAAATAAAAAGTGAAAACGGAAATCTGAAAACACCTAGGGGTGAAAATGACTTTTTTACAAACCTAAGGGTAAAAGAAAATTTTTAGAAAATTAAAATAAATTTTAACCCTAATTAATTATTTAATATTAATTAAATACTAATTATTACTAATTATTAATATTTAAACAACTTAAATATAATTTAATACTAATTAAATACTAGAAAAATGAAAATAAAATTTCTAAGATCATAAAATAACTAAAACTAAGTTTTAAAAATAAAAATAAGTGTTTTTGTCTTTTTGTGAATTTTCTATTAATTAATTACTAATTAAACATTAATTACCTAATTAAACTATTTTAAATTATAAAAAATACTAAATGAACAGTAAAAATTCTAATAAAATTTCTAAATTACTATATAACATATAAAAGCTATAAAAAATATAAAAACTAGGTTTTGCTTAATAAAAACTAATTATGCTATTTTAAACTAATTATTAATTAATAATTAATAAAACTAAGATTAATTCTAATAAATACTAAATAACAAAATAAAAATCTGAAAAAATTATTATAAATAATTTAATATAAGAGTAATTTAAGAAAAATATAAAAAAGCTAAGTTCTTAATTAAAATTTAAAAATGAAAATTAAAATTAAATTACATTAAATAGAAACTATCACTTAATATTAAATTGATTTTTCTTAGTTTTTTGTTTACAAACTTATTTTATACCTAAAAACAAACAACTTTTGTAAAAACAACTTTTTTATAAACCAAAAATAAGCATTGTGGACACAATAAGCCATAACAGTTGACTTAGTTTGACCAAGGTGATAAATAAGCTAAAATGGCATTAGGTGGGACCCACAATGAATGATTCTGGTTTAAACAAGTTTAGTGGACATGTATAAGCTAGAATTAACCAAAAAGTTCCACACAAATAGCCAATAAGCTCAAAATAAGCACTTGCTTATTTGTTTGAAACTGAAAATGGGGACAGACTTTGAGCTTAATTTAAGTGGGTCCTAGTGGACCTCAGGTCAACCTAATGGTTAAACCATACACCCTACCATGGGGGGGTTGGAATGAGCCAAGTTTGGGCTTTCGGGACCACTGGGTTGGTTGGAAAACCACCACCAAGTGGTGGTGGTGGGTGATGTATCTGCTGAGACAGAGCAGTGCTTGCCCTGCAGCCTTGTTTGGGGCAATGTGGGGCCCACAGAAAATTAGCTAAAAATATAAAAATGGTGAAACCTTGAAGATGGGCTTAGGGACAACAAATGGTGAAAATCTTAGGTCCTAAATCACATCACAAAAATTACAACAAATCTTTGAACTTTTGTAAAAATCTGAAGTTGTGCACTTTTGACTTTTGTAAAAACTTGTTATTTTGACTTTCTTGAGTTTCTAAGCTATCTTACTGATTAATTAAGTTATAATAAGCTACAAGAGACTTAAAATAAACTAAAGCTTAAAGATATAAGCTAATGGGTAGGTTTATAAGTCTAATATCCTTGACAGTTAACTGTCAAGGAATTTGGTATTGGATTTTGACTATTGGACCTAAACTTACCCAATTTCATGACATGCCTAACTAACTTATACCTAATATGACTTGTTTAAACAGAGAATTCTAACAAACAAACTCTGGAACATATGGTAACAGGTTTATCCAAACACTCCCTAACAAACTAATTATACTATAACTATTAGATTATTAAACCAACTCTACTGATTTTATACTTGCAACAGTTTATTTAATCAATATTAAAGTTATTTAAACCAAATAAACCACTAATAACAACAAAAACAATAATATGGAAAATTAAGCTTTGAGACTTACAAAGAGTATATGACTGAGATGATGGAACCAGGACCAATAACTATCCTAACAGTCTTCCACAAGACTACTAATACCAAAATACTCCAAATCACACCTGCTCAATCCTTCTTCTTGTTCTTTACCATGAAATTTCTTATTTTCTTTTTATTTTTGAAATTTTTCTTAAATTGTTGATTAATAAACAAGAACTGATTACAAGGTTTTGAAAAATTCTTAGAAACTCACAATCAAACTTAAATGAACTGAATAGAACAAGTTATAACAACTTTTAACAAAGTTAAGCAAATTTGTCACATTTGCTCAAAATTGCCAAATCTGAATTTAGTTAACAGGACTGGAATTAAAGATCAAAGAAAGTTTTTAATACACGAATTGAACTGAGTTTAACTGATTACAATGAAAATTACAACTGAAATTATAAATTACACTACCTACGATTACATAAAATTAAAGCTACACTAATACCCTTCCACTTCTGCTTCTTTCACTCTTTATAGCATTTTAGAGTGTCACATGGGTCCCACTGGAGCTTTCCCACCAACTTGGTTGCATTATGGTTCACTTTTGCTCACTTTCCAAATTTGGCGGGAAAGGATTTTTAATTGCAATTTGGCTCTGTCACAGACCTAGGGGGTACAGGTGATAGGTGTATTGGGGAGAGTGACTGGAAGGGGTAAGGTGGATGGTGAATGAGGTGCAAGTGGAGATGGGGGGGGAAATACCAGGTCTGGTATGGTGGTTTCTGGTTTTGGAGGTAAAGGGGAAGAAGGGTGGGTGTGAACCAACCTTTGACCTAGGGGTTTTATTTAAATAAAAACGGGGGTGGGCTGTGAGGGGTATTGGGCTAAAGGAAAAGTGGGCTTGGGTTTTTTTTTTTTTTTTTTTTTTTTGGTATTAATAATAACATAGGGTCCGGTTTGGTTTGTTTAAGAAATAAATCACAAGGACCAATTTTGTAATTTGGTAAAAGATGAAGGGTTGGTATTGTGATATTTCCAAAGTTCTCATAAGGACCTGTATTGCCATAAATGAATAGTACAAGGGTATGTTTGATAATTTTCTCTTTTAAAATACCCGGGGACTATTTTTGCCAAATTTGAAACTTTAAAGACCAATTTTGTAAATTCCTCAAACTTTTCATCCAGGGATCACTTGTGACAACTTTTGAGTTTCTAAGGACAAAAAATGATTTTCCTTTCAAAAATATCCCACCAGGGACCAAATCTGTCATTTTCTGAAACTCAAGGGACCTTTTATGCCAATTTTGGATTTTGAGGGGCCAAACATGTAATTTTCTCAAACTTTTCACCCAAGGATCGTTTTTGATTATATTTCACTTTTAAATGCCTTGGGTTGACTTTTCTTTCGTTTTAAAACTTCAGGGACTAGTTTTGTCAATTTTTAAAACTGCCAATTATGCAAACTTTGTTCGTATTTCATTTGTTTTTAAAAATTTTGCATATAAAACGTATAAAACACAATTTTGGAATATTTTTAGTATTTTGATGCATTACTGAGTGTTTTTAGACGTTTTGGCAGTTCATATAGGACAAAAATGATGAGTATTTACACACTCATCACACACCTAAGTCACAACTTCTTCAAATCTATCTACTTCACAACTAACTACTCCACACCTATCTTCTTCACACCAATCTAGTACCTAGCTTATCTTCTTCACACCAAGCTACTAACTATTCACACAATCAATATCTAACACAACTATCTACAATCAAATATTCACAACAATCTTCACAAAGAATAATGTAAATGATCTTTGATGATACACCAACAACTTGGATGTGAAGATCACAACAAGTTGTAATACTTCTTGTCTTGAGGGATAGAAGTATTCTTCTCTTGCACTTGAGAGGATGAAGATTGGATCACTTTGAAACAAAGAATTTATATACTTATGATCAAAGGATAAAAGAATGGAGATTTGGATCTAGATCAAAAAGTTTAGTAGTGCAAAAGGTGAGGAAAAAATTCAGGTTTAAGGTGATATTTATAGGCAACAGAATCTGACAGAGGAGCATGGCCAGTCCCCTTAAATCATGGCCGACCCCCTTAAAATTAAGGGGACCGCCCTTTGTAATTAAGGGGGCCGCCCAGCTGAAACGGCCAGATTCTTTGTCTTTTAGTAGGGAAAGTTTATTTGGTGAAAAACTAACTGATTTTGGTTAAAAATTTGAATTCATATATTTAGTATGAATAAAACATTTTTCTTTATTATCAAAAGTGTTTTTCAAAAATATATAATATGTTTATATAATTAAATAAACTTTGTAATGCTTAATTAAAC
This sequence comes from Artemisia argyi, assembly GCA_030686995.1. Lineage (NCBI taxonomy): Eukaryota > Viridiplantae > Streptophyta > Magnoliopsida > Asterales > Asteraceae > Artemisia > Artemisia argyi. The sequence goes on from CM060701.1 coordinate 231,351,298, forward strand.
TTTCCTTTGATCATAAAATACACTAAACACTTTGTTTATTCATACCTTAAGTGATTTGGATGTAAAGAGAAATATTAATCACTAAATACTTGTTTATGTCACAAGTTTTAGTTCTATGAGTTTATATTTTGTGATAATTAAAACATAGAGATATTGATAACATGTTAATAATATTTTTAGGCATTATTTATGTCAACAATCTCCCCCTTTTTGATTATTACAAAACCTTAAACTCAATATATCTAAAACTTGTTTTTAGACAAGTATTATATAGTTTACATTTCTCTTCTCCCCCTTTTTGTATAATTAAAAAGGTTATGCCGAGTAAGCTTCGCGAGTGAAGTTTCAACGGGTAGAATGCTCCCCCTTAATGTATGCTCCCCCTCATTTGAGAGCACCAAGGGAACGAGCAATGGATAACTTTGCTACAAAAATATTTGAAGAGAGCAAGATACACATATATGCAAGGTAACAATTATGCAACTAAACATAGATTCATTCAAGCATTATAGAAATGATAAGCATTACAACATTCAATATGCTTGAAGCATATTGATAAAAATAACACAAAAGAGAAGACATAGTCCTATATTGCCTAAGAGAGCCCTTGGACTTGCTTGCAACCCATGGTTGATTGTTTTATTTGCTTGAAGAGAAACATAAGCATAAAGCTTAGATATTTGATTGAGAGGGATATGGATTGGAGTGTGGAACGGAAGAAGTGGATCTCACGATGTTGTATCGTGTTAAGGGTGGTATTGGATGATTGCGAGTGAGGAGATATTCAATCCAAGAAATATCTTCACTCAAGTAGAGGATTTGTTTTTGAAGGAATATGCAACAAGGGCAAAAGTGAGTGTGGTTTGTAACTTGATCCAAGTTGAGAGAGTGGGGGAGGCAATTTGCATAGGGTGATGATGGAGGTTGCCCTTTGTTGCGTTATGCAAGATGTATAGCAAGGAGATCACTAAGATCATGGATTTGGTTTATTTCATCACGGAACTTTTGTTTTTCCGTAGCAATGTGAAGGGGATCATAGGTTTGGTATGGATGAGTTGGGTTTGCATAGTTGGAATTGTAGTTTGATGGTTGATCAAACTTGCATGGATCATTATAAGTTGTTGGATGTTGAGAGGTGTAGTTTGGCTTGAAGGAAGATGTTTGGCCAATGTTGTATGGTTTGTAAAGTGGATCAAATGAATGACTTTGTTGGTTTGATGCAAAGTTTGGGAAATAAGAAGTTGGTGGTGAGGAATGATTTCCAACTTCATTTATGATGATGGATTTGTTTCGAGGGCTTTTTCTTCGCCAAGCGGGTTTTTCCGTCATCCTTGCTAGCCTTGAGGCTTTTGATTTTGGTTTGTTTGGAGAGTTCATGATGGGATGAATGGAGATTTTTTAGGATTGGGGATATTTATAGTGTAAGATTTGTGTGTTTAAGGATGGATAAGTGTAATACCCCAGTCAAATCCCACATTGGCTGTGACTTGGAGTGATGCTGGGACATATATGTTAACATTCACCTTATATGACAACAACGCGTTTTGTAGTGTAACGGTTAATCTCCCATACGATTAAGCGTGCTCATGTGAGAGTAGTACTGGCTTGGGTGACCTGCCGGGAAGTATTCACATGAGGGCCACGAAAGCAAAGCCGTGAGCCTTCGGGCAAAGCGGACAATATTGTGATCTATAAGGCGGGGTGTTACAGATGGTATCAGAGCCACTCCAAGCCGTTCGGGATGTGGGGCAAACTTCATCGGGGACGATGAGTCCCTACGGGGGGTGAATGTAATACCCCAGTCAAATCCCACATTGGCTGTGACTTGGAGTGATGCTGCGACATATATGTTAACATTCGCCTTATATGACAACAACGCGTTTTGTGGTGTAACGGCTAATCGCCAATACGATTAAGCGTGCTCATGTGAGAGTAGTACTGGCTTGGATGACCTGCCGGGAAGTCTTCACATGAGGGCCACAAAAGCAAAGCCGTGAGCCTTCGGGCAAAGCGGACAATATTGTGGTTTATAAGGCGGGGTGTTACAATAAGGTTTGTTTGGGGGATTAGGACAAAATGTGTTGGTGAAAAATGGGAAATGTAGGTTGAAATGGGCTAAAAAGCAGAAAAGATTTTGTAAACCCAACCATCAGATGGCCGGTCCCCTTAATTAGGGGGCGGTCCCCTTAATGATTAAGGGGCCGCCTTACAGAATTAAGGGGGCCGCCCATCTGGTGATTTCCAGATTGCCAGAATTGGGTTTTTGGCAAAAAATTTGCAGAAAGGTTATGTGTTTGGATTAGAATTCAAGCAAGTTCAATTCTCTTAGGCAATATAGAGTCTAATCTAATCAAGATATAGCATGCATGCAAAAACACATAAACACAAGAGCAAATAATCAACATATAATAAGCAAGAGAAAGCAAATAAAGGTAAGCACAATTAAGCTTCCTAAGGCATCTATCTTAGATTAAAGGCAAGGATAATTAGTGAGTGAATAACTAATGATGGATCAAGATGACACCATTATTAATGAATTTGTCCTAGTGAGTGTCTATATGCAACAAATGTGGAGTTGTGATTGTTTCGACTCCTAGAAGCAAAAAGAAATAACGATCCTAAGAAACAATCCAAATAATCTCCTTGATTCAATTTTTGCTCGATCATGAATGTCAAAGACATATATTAAATTATATATCTTGACAATTTATGTGAGAATTTATGCATGATTTTGAAATAGAATGTTTTTAGGATTAGTCAACAATGCAAGGAAAATGATTTTCATGGGGTTCCTAGATTGTGAGAATAATTTTTAGAGAAAATTGATTGAGTTTTACAAAACGGTTTATGTAAAGAAAATAGCTTTTCTCAATCTTTAGTTTTGTGCGAAATAGATTCCTAGACTCAGAATAGGTGAAGTGGAAGAAAAATGAATTTCATGCAAGTATAAATTTGAAATAATTCAATATATTTTAGTCAACTTGTTCCATCATTCCTAATCCTAAACGCAAGTGGTTGAATAATTCACGCTTAAGGGGTTTTGTGAATATATCTGCAATGTTGTCTTCCGATGCAACCTTTTCTATAGATATATTTCCTTTTTGTACATTATCCCTAAGAAAATGGTGACATATTTCTATGTGTTCAGTCCTAGAGTGTTGCACCGGATTTTTACTTAAATCTATCGCACCTTTGTTATCGCACATAATGGGGACATTTTCTAACCTAATGCCATAGTCTATGAGAGCTTGTTTCATCCATAGTGCTTGTTGACATGCCTTTCCGGCGCTTACATATTCGGCTTCGGTGGTAGAAATAGCAAGAGCGGTTTGCTTTTTCGAAAACCAAGACGTTAGACAACATCCCATAAACGTACAAATACCGCTAGTGCTCTTTCTATCTACGTAGTCTCCCGCATGATCCGAATCCGCATAGACAATGGTTTCTATGCCGGATTCCTTAGGATACCATAATCCTAAGTGTATAGTGCCTTTAACGTATCGAAAGATACGCTTAACCGCTTCTAGGTGAGAGGTTTTGGGATCCTCTTGAAAACGGGCACAAAGGCAGACACTAAACATGATGTCGGGTCTACTTGCCGTCAAGTATAGTAAACTACCTATCATTCCTCTATACTTGGTGTTATCTACGGACTCACCTTCATCATCCTTTGTGAGCTTTACCTCCGTAGACATAGGAGTTTTCATGGGTTTTGAGTCTTCTAGGCCAAACTTTTTAAGCATTTCCTTAATGTACTTAGATTGGTTAAAAAATATTCCATCTTCTAATTGTTTTATTTGTAATCCTAGGAAGAAGTTAAGTTCACCCATCATACTCATCTCAAACTCATCATGCATGATTTTGGCAAATTCATCACACATGTCTTGACAAGTCGATCCAAATATAATGTCATCAACATATATTTGGACAATGATGAGATTTGGGTCTTTCCTTTTAGTGAAAAGAGTGTTATCTACCATTCCCATGGAATAATTATGTTTAATAAGAAAAGCTTTTAATCGATCATACCAAGCTTTGGGAGCTTGTTTTTTTAAACTAATTTCATAGGTATCTAATTTTTTAAACTAATTTCATGATAGTACTAAAATTGACAGCGTGGCACATGATGCCTAGGTGGATGATGACTCATATTATACAGTCAACAATTCATTCTCATGGTACAGCTTTCAAAGCATCAAGTGCAACTCATATCTTGCCTCATATATATGTAAAGATTTATGTCTAATCTTGAAAACTTATAAATGCTTAAAATGAGTAAAGTGGTTTCCCTAAAATACTCCTTATTGTTGTATAACATTATTCAAAATAAACAAAAATATCATTCACACGTAGACATACACAAACACATTCGAGGCATTGTCCTAAGAGTTTGTGGAGTGAGTTGCAATGTGTTTTAACTAGAAGTAAAGCTAGTAACTATTATTACTCTTTATTAAGACTACAAACAATTGAAAAATAAATTTATGCAATCACATGTTGGTTAGACAACACTTATTTATCCCCAAAACAAGTTTCTACTACTGATTGGAAGTTCAAATTAATGATGTTGCATTTATTGATTGGTAGTTCATACCATTTGACTATCTCAGGGCGGGTGTAATGGTCATCCAATCATCATGTTGACTTGAGCGTCACATTAGCTTTCAACATACCATTTTATCATCATTTTTGGAGACGTAGTGATGATCACCTAACAAAACACATAAAGATATTTCAATTTATTCAAATATATGCTCTACAATATAGCCCCCACACACTTACAAACTAAAAAAATGAGTGTTTTGTTAGATGGTGTAGACCACCAAACCAAACCCATTTAAGGGTCTTCGCGCATCAACTTTTAGGGGTGCGACGATGCTTCGCATTCGATCTGATCTCTTCACACGCAAAACATACCATCATTACGGGTGGTCTTACAATAAGTTGAAAGTTAGCAAAATCAAAGTAAGCCATAAATTCTATACATTGGTAAGTTTGATATGGTAGTTCATACCATCTTACAATGTGTTTGTTTTACACATTTCAATTTTAAAGACTCGTTCGTAGGTATATGCCATAGATTATTGAATTTGTTATCATGCTCAAACCACACAAAAAACTCAAACACAAAGAAAAAAACCAAAAAAATAAATTAAAAAAACTCACTAGTGAAACGTTGACAACCTATATATCAAACCGTTGATCCCAACATTGCATTGCTAGAACTTGTTTTAAACTAATAAAACTTGTTTTATTCAATGTACGTCATTGGAATATTGCTAGTAAAACCACGGTCACACTTCTAAAATTAACTCAAAAAAGATCATCATCGTCTATCACCTAAAAAAGTATTGGTGTGGTCACAAGTTTATTGACACGGTTAGAAAATTAGTGATGAGTATATATATATGTGTGTGTGTGTGTGTGTGTGTGTGTGTGTGTGTGTGTGTATATATATATATATATATAGTATGGATTCAATAAGAAGAATAATTAATATGAGAAGGGTAAAAAGTAATTCTAGCCACACATTTTTATATGGGAGGAAAAATTTGAATGAAAATGCATCTATTTTTGTAGGTGCATCTAGAATGTGTGGTTGTGGTTACTTCTTATCCTTCCTATTTTAATTATTCTTCCTATTTGATCCTCTCTCTCTCTATATATATATATATATATATATATATATATATATATATATATATATATATATATATATATATATATATATATATATATATATATCCTATTTTAATTATTCTTCCTATTTGATCCTAACTATATATATATATATATATATATATATATATATATATATATATATATATATATATATATATATATATATATAGGGGCGCGTTCTATGCAGTACCAATATTAGATACAGTACTTTACAGTACCAATCTAGCCAATAAGAATTTAATACTATTAAATATTTTTATTTAATTCAAAGGGTATAATTGTCAAACACATTTTCACTTTTTCTTATATTTTTTAATAAAAAAACTCTTTTTTAATAATCTTAATTATAGGATTTTTTTTTTCATCAGTGTCCATGTTTTCAAAAAAAATGAGATGCGTATATATATATTTTTTTAATATTATTAATTTACATATGTTTCTTGTGTACAATTGTTTAGGCATTAACCTTGTTTTGTTTAAAATGATAATTGCACATATGTTTCTAATGTACATTATTTAATCTTCAAAATTTATAACCAAAAACATAAACGTATACATGTAACTTATAAATTTATAAAAAACCAAAAACACAATAATAATATACATAGAATTAGATATCAAGTGAAATACAATCAATTACAAAATATATCTTGTTAAATATAGATGCACACGTCGTTCAAAAACATGTGTGCATTCTTCCAGGAACATATGTGCACGCTTCGCTTTTTCATCAAATTTGCTTTTTCATCAAATTCATTAAAACATACGAGTACCCTTCCAAAACACATGTGCACTCTTTATATTGGTCATCGCCTCCGTCTTTATCAAAGATGTTCAATACCTAAAAGTACAAAACAATTGTTATTTTATTTTATCATAAACAACTAGCAAATACATATTCATAATATAACATATATGCATACATCTTTCCTTGATTTTATTTCACCTTCAAAACACATATGCACACCCGTTAATTGATTTCATATCAACCAAAAAACACATATGCACCACTTAACTAATTTTATGTTAACATATATGCACACTTCCGAAACACCCTACATAAAGAGTGACGAACAAGAATATGTCACTAATTTAATGTTAACTAATATAAAATATTATTTTCATAACGAGACATGCAGAATTCGTGCTACGCACGGGCTAATAATCTAATTGTTAATCGTGTATTCTTTCTGTATATTGGCGAGTGTATACTTAATTATGGTTTAGTATATCATAGGAAATGTTTTAACTTTCTTGTATAAAAATTGAAAGGTGTTTGATGTTGTTTTGGTTTTGTGGTGTTGTATTCTATATATGGGCTTTTGGTTATTAAGTTGTGATGGCTTTGTTTCTTTTGGCCTATTACTTATTTGCATGATAAAAAAATGGTTTTGTTTCTTTTGGTCTATTACTTACGAGTATTTACTTAGCCCTACAATACTTGTCTATTAGATGGTTTTTGCATGATAGTATGAAGCACACGGGGTTTATCTAATTTGTTATAGTTTAATGTGCGTTAAATATTTTCTTTATTAATTTTTTAAGTTAAAGTTTGTGTAATAATGTATATATAATAATGACACATAAACTGCATAAAAATCGTTACAAACCTTTTTAGCTTCATCTCATTTTAATGTACAACTAATTTTATTAAAAATTAACATTATAAAGTCTAACTAATATTAATAAATCTTATCAATAAACTCGATACTAAATAGCTAACTAAATGAATATTAATTAACACATTATTAATAATTCCTAAAACCTTTGGACTCCACTATCATATCTTAAACAATTTTTTTTTTTTTTTTTTTTTTTTAATTTACAAATGGGTTTGAGCAAAAATTATATACTTTTTCTTTTATATTCATTATTCAAGTTGCATGCTTACGTAAACTAATCATGCTAAAAAGTATCATTTAACCATTTAAATGTTGTTTTACATACATGCTCGTGCACATTTTCTTTAATCAATTCGCACATGTGAGCTACATCAATAGAAAATACACATAAATTACTTGTATATGAAAATGCATTAACATCATACATATATCTATATATATTACATTAGGTTAAATCATCAATTATTCTTGCAACCTTTTCAACTTCATCTCGATCCATAACCGACTTTTAATTGTATACTAATTACTAAATATCATGTGATAAATTTCAGCAAGCCTTGCACTTCCATCTCGATGTTGTATATACTTCACATTAAATGCACCGGTTTTGTTTTTCGATAAAAGTTTGAACTTTTGCTTATGTTTAAAACTCAACTTTTTTATTTGATATTACAATTTACAAACGGATTTAAGTCAAAATTATGTATTTTTTTTCCTTTCTATTAATTACTCAATGTGATATTTTTAATATGTCGTATTTTGCTATTATGGCAAACTCATTTAATTGGCGTAAATATTAGTTTCTCACTAATGATTCTACATATAGAAAAAGAAAACACTTTGCGATGCGCGACCCTTCTTCTTTTCAATAATAATTCAATTGCACACGATAAATTCATTCTAATATTTCTCAAAAAGCATTCGAAATGAACTACTTACATAAACTAATCAAGCTAAAAAGTATCATTTAACCATTTAAATGTTGCTTTACATACATGCTCGTGCACATTTTCTTGAATCAATTCGCACATGTGAGCTACACCAATAGAAAACACACATAAATTACTTGTATATGAAAATGCATTAACATAATACATATATCTATATATATATATATATGCTTATCTATAACAATCACCTAAATATGTAAGAAACAAAGAAGATAGTTGGTATCTCAATCTTTGGTTCTATTTATATGAGCATGCATGATCTTGTGTGATTTTCATGGTACCTGCATATGATAACTAAATTAAGAAAAAAAAAGAAGACCAAGTTAATTACAAAGATCTAAAAGATGTTTGAATCATCTACAAAATGTTGCAAAAGATAATTTACATACCGCTACCAACAATCAAAGATCTAAAAGATGTATGAATCTTCTTCAAATGTACATACTAAATGTGATTTTTGCCAGTTTATATAGGCATGAATTAGGTTAAATAATTAATTATTCTTGCAACCTTTCGCAACCCTTGCACTTCATCTAACCGACTTTTAATTCTATACTAAATGTCATGTGATCAATTCGGGCAACCCTTGCACTTCATCTAACTGACTTTTAATTCTATACTAAATGTCATGTGATCAATTCCGGCAACCCTTGCACTTCATCTCCTTTCATGATTGTATAGTTATTATGAGGCTGCATTGAATTCCGAGCATTAGCTATCTTGTACTCTACGCAACTAATAAACGACTCCAACTTGTTTCTAATTCTAACAACTCTATCATCATAACTCCACATTAAATTTAGGGACTGAATCTTATAGTATTATAGATATTCAACCAACTGAAATAGACACCTTGTTTCTATTTTTTTAAAGTTAAACTACCTCATAGTCTTAGATAATGCACAGGTATAGCCGTATAAGATAATAAGTCATAATGAGATTAGAATCATCTATTGCTTTCTATTTTAACACTATTAAACATCACAACAGCCAAAGATGCAAATATTCCTACAAAACAAACATCATATTTTTTTCATCATCTAATTAAAACAAGAAACAAAACAATAAAAACAAAAGTCTAATCAGGAAGATAATAAAGAAAGGAGACTTTAACGGAACTAAAAACAATGACGTCAACCCAAAACCTCCACCCAGATCCAAACACGACCCCGGCCACACCTACTCGATCTAATAAAAATGAATACAATTAAAAAAAATCAAGATCGAAAAAAAAAACGAGGCATTAAAGCAAAGACATTTTCGTAATATAAATAACATACCCCACACCCCCAAATAAAATAAATCACAAGACTACACACCTCTTTAATATGTGGCGAATTCCATCGATAAAGAGAAGCGAATATGTTTACTACAGATCCGTCTCCTTAATGTTTCATAAAATCGGGTTGCGACAAGATCTGGTGGTCGGTTGCTCGGATTTGCGACAGGTAGCGGTGCTGAGAAGGAGAGTACGGCTAGGTTTGGGGTGTGGAAGAAAGAGATAAAACTGAAAATGATATGAGAGATGGAGAAATACGGTTTATGAAAAAATATTTAAGCAAAATTCCACTAATACCCTTTTAAACTTTTGTTTAATTGAAAAAATCACCCTTATCTTTTGTTCAATTGCAATCTTGGCACTTTTAATCTTAACCTTTGATCAAACTATCCAATGGCCCAGATTCATTTTAATGGTACTCTAAAGTACTGTATCTAATATTGGTACTGCATATAATACAACACTATATATATATATATATATATATATATATATATATATATATATATATATATATATATATATATATATATATATATATATATATATATATATATATATATATATATATATATATATATATAGGGAGCCATTCATGTGAGAAATCTAATTTTTGTGAGAACGCGAGAACAAATCCTAGCCACTCATTTTATCCTCATTAAACTTTGATCTAAAAGCTATTATTAGCTAACTATTTTTTTTTTGAAAAATTTCAAAAATATTTCGAAAAAATTTAAAAAAAAAATCGAAACTTTTTTTGAAAAAATTTAAAAATTTTCGAAATTTTTTTTGAAAAACTTTCAAAAAAATTTTGAAATTTTTTTTCAAAAATTTTCAAAAAATTTTCGAAATTTTTTTTTAAAAATTTTCCAAAAATTTTCGAAATTTTTTTTGAAAAATTTTCGAAATTTTTTTTTCACGTGTGATGAATTTTTTTTTCACATGTGACGAAAAAAAAATTTACATCCGACGAAAAAAAATTTACATGCGACGAAAATTTTTTTTCACATGTGACGAACTTTTTTTTCACACCTGACAAAAAAAATTTCGTGAAAATTTCCAAATTTTTTTTCACATGTGCCGAAATTTATTTTCACATGTGACAAAATTTTTTTTTTCACGTGTGACGAAAAAAAATTTTATATGCGACGCAATTTTTTTTTCACATGTGATGAATTTTTTTTTCACACGTGACAAAAAAATTTTGAGAAAAAAATTTTCCAAATTTTTTTCACATGTGACGAAAAAAATTTTGAGAAAAAAAATTTCGGAAAAAATAATTCGAAAATAAATTTTCGGAAAAAAAATTCGGATTTTTTTTTTCGAAAAAAAATTTTCGAAATTTTTTTTTTAAAAAAAATTTTTTCGAAAAATTTTTTTTCTCAAAAAAACTTTCGAAAAAAAATTTTTCGATAAAATTGTTTTCAAAAAAAAAATTTCGATAAAATTTTTTTCGAAAAAAAAATTTTGAAAAAAAAATTCGAAAAATATTTTTCGAAAAAAAAAATTCAGAATTTTTTTAAAATTTTTCAAAATTTATTAAGAAATTTTCAAAAAGTTGATTAACTAATATTAGCCATTAGATTAAAGTTAAAGGAGGATGAAATGAGTGGATAGGATTGCTTCTCGCGTTCTCACAAAATTTAAGCTTCTCATTTGAACGCTTTACTATATATATATATATATATATATATATATATATATATATATATATATATATATATATAACGGACTTTATTTTCAGAACCCTGTTAAGTGCGGGAACTACGAGAACTCCAATTTTGCACTAGAAAACATGCATGTTCATATAAAACATGTATGTATTCTTACATACACATTAATACACATACCTGCGTAACATACATGTTCATATAAAACTATGTTGCATTGATATGTTGCACTTAACAGGGTTTTATATGAACATGTATGTTACGCAGGTATGTGTATTAAGGTGTATGTAAGAAACATACATGTTTTCTTTGAACATGCATGTTTTCTAATGCAAAATTGGAGTTCTCGCAATTCCCGCACTTAACAGGTTTCTGAAAATAAAGATACTATATATATATATATATATATATATATATATATATATATATATATATATATATATATATATATATATATATATATATATAAAATCTAGATCAAATAAGATCAATCTTAAAGTTGTAAAAATAAGATCCAAATAAAATCTGACAAGTGACACTCTCGTTAAAATAAAATTAATTTTTTTTATTGAGTACAACTAAAATTGTTAAATATCCAATGGTTTTCTTTTTTAAATTGATGAAAGCAAGGTGATACACTTTGATTCGACATATAATGTATCAGGTTAAGGTGATACACTTTAATTCGGCATGTAAATTTATAGTTGTGTATCACTAATCGAAACTCATGTATCAGTTGGTTATTAGTTGCTAAAATGTTAATTCGTATTAATACTTTATTTTTTGTGTATTATTGCTAATATGGTTATTTATAAAATGGTTTTAGTGGTTGTTTCGAATAGATCTTATTTTTACAACATTAAGTTTGATCTTACATTATATATATATATATATATATATATATATATATATATATATATATATATATATATATATATATATATATATATATATATATATATATATATATATATATATATATATATATATATATATATATATATATATAACCATTTCAGGCAATTATTTGGTTTACCAAATTTGCTTGGAAGAAATGAGATTATCAAACTAATGGCTAGAAGCAACGAAATAACTTTTCGAGTTTTTAGTGACTCGTAAATGCGGACCTTTAAATTTGAAATGTTTTTAGTTGCGTTATCGTTACTTTTGTGCATTATATTTGGTTATATTTATGGAATTTTGTTACTTAATCGTATAAAAGTGTTTATGCTAGTCGAATGTAGCCAAGTACAGGAAAAGAAGAATAAATGTTGAAGAATGGAAGAGTCAATGCACATGTGAAGATTCCCTAGACTTAAGCAACATGGAAACCACACAAGGACGTGATGATTCATAAACACCAATGTTTCCAAGCCTTAATATCAAGAAAATATAGAGTTCTATTGAAGAATTCAGTGCCACGATCGAGGATCAAGCATGAAACGAGCGAACACAAGAAAAGATGAAAAATGCGTGTGCAAAAGACATCCTGCCGATCAGCTAGTGCCCGCAGCCGATTCGGCTAGAGGATGTTGGAAGAAAGCAACCGACCGGCTGGATTGCGCTGGTAGTTTCAAAACTTCATTTAATGACGGATTTAAGTCCCATAATCATAGAGTCCGATAATTTCCCGCTTATTTACTGTCTTAGGGTCGTTTCTCTTGGAAAGTAAATGTTCCATTTAGTATAAATGGGATCCTAGGCTAGATACATTAGTGTGACAAACCCTTGAGTGATATACTTTCTACCAAAAGTTATTATTCACCATTATTCTTGCCCAAAAAGCTAAAAGATCTTGTGAAAGTTTCAGTGAAGTGTGGAGTACGAATTTGTAGTTATTATCGGGTCATACTAGATACTTGGAGGTGTGTGGTTGCTATAGTTTCGCAATTCTAGTTCTTGTAATTGAAAGATATGTATATGAGTATATCTTATGTATCTTTACAATGAATTACTGTTTTTATGAGTATGATGAAACTTATGTTTATTACTTGTGTATTGTTCTAATTTGTGATATGGAGTAATTAGTTCGAGGTATACTTGTAATTGAAAGATATGTATATCTTATGTATCTTTACAATGAATTACTGTTTTTATGAGTACGATGAAAACTTTGTTTCTCTTATGAGTTTGTTGGAATTAAACCAAGTCTTGATTAATTTGTTGATAAACACATTAAAGGATTAAAGGTCGAAATGATTTTCTTTATGTTTTTGTTTCAGAACATTTGTGCACGAATTAGTATGGGACATAATATTTGACAACAATCATATTTGCTTATTAAAATAGACTTGAAACGATTTCATCACGAGTAAAGGTAGGATAGTAGAAATAAATTAGATGAGCAAAGCTTTCAAACAAATGGATTCTAGGCATATTGGTTTCAAAGTTCGAAAGGGTTAACCAAATGAATGAATTCTTAAAATGATTTTTATGATATACACCATTAATTGTAAAATCATTACTTATGAGTTGTGCATCATTATAAGTTTTAACCAAACTAATTCAAATGCTCTATACACATGAATATGAATATGAATTCTACACAAGTATATGTTTTTATTAATTGATTGAATTGAATTTGCTATTTAATTTCCGGTAAATTAGATTGACACCCTTTTTATAAATGCTTGCTATTTAAAACTACTCGGAAATAAATCCCTTGGGACGATCTCAACTTACCCACCTTTATTATAAACGGACGAGTGTACTTGCTCGTATAAGTTAATAAAATAATCGGTAAAATCGTGTTTTTATAAAATTTTAAACTTGTACACGTGTAGCAACACTTCAGGGTTTATCTAATCACGCCCTGCAAAAGATAATTAGAGTATATTTACTTTGGGAGATGATATTTTCATATAGGAATTTACTTTATACACGTAAATTTAGTGAAACCCACATAACTTTTATTGTAAAAGTGATATGGGCCTCACTAAATTTATGTATATGAAGTAAATTCCTATGTGTAGATATCACTACCTATTTAGTTTTAGGAAAAACAAGTAAATTAAAAGATGAAACAAAATGACCAAATAATAGAATCATTTAGTTTTAGAAGTTCTATAAAATTCAAAATGAGCACTAAAATGGTTACACCAATTTAATGTGCTTTAGTATTATCATTCAAATTTAATTTAATAAATCAAAATCAAAATCAACTCAACACATTCAATGAAATGTCATATATACCGGATTGACTTCTTATTGCCTGGTTCGAATATAAAAGCAAACGATTGTAACCTTTTGTCATATTCTTAAGTACTTCGTACCAGCTTAGCTTTTGCTTCAATGTTTGTTCGATAGTTGCTTTTTAAAAAGGCAAATTTAAATGGCAGTAATTTAGCATTTAATGTATGCAGGACCGCCTCATTGATTTGGAGGGCCCGTTACGAAATCACAAATGAGGCCCCCATAATTCAAGTCTTTCACTCTTTTTGTATGTGACTGAAAGTTTGTCTTCTATTTTTTGTATGTGACCCGGTTCAACTTTGATAACATTTAACAAAGACATTAAAAAGTCAAAACATTTTATATATAAAATTATAACTATTAATGAATGTATACTAAATTAGGGCCCCTTATAAAGGAGCCCGGTGCGGTTGCATCAATTGCACATGCTAATCGCCGCCGTTAAATGTATGTTCGTGAGTTTTATCTTTTTAGTTGAATTGGCCATGCTTATTTAAGGTCAAACCAAAACAAAATAAGAATGGTCATAAATATAATTAATTACCATCCATGTAAAATACATGCATAAAAGGGCAATGACATAAATATGTTTCAAATTCTTGCCAAATGTGCTGATTGTATGGTGCTGGCTATCAACAACATAATTTCATGCGGCATTTATTCAAATTCCTTGCCAAATACGTTTTTTTGATTTTTTTCAGAGAACAAAAGTCAAAGTTATTTTACTTGCTACGTGTCATCACAGCTAATCATAAAATGTCGAGAGCTATAAGAAGAAACCAATGCAATTGGTAAGAGTATCAATGTTATAAAATAAAGTTAATTTTCATTAATGATGTTGCAATTGGTAAGAGTATCAATAGTATTAAAGACATTAATTTGCATTTTACAAAATTAAGCCACATGCTTATTGTATATAAAGGATTTCAAATTCCAAAACACAATTGTGGTTCAAACAAAATCAAAAACACAAAATCATGAATGCTACAAAATTTATGCTCATTTTTCTTGTTCTCATTGCATCCAACTTCGTGCATACCAAAGCTTATGGTAAATCATTATTTCAATCATGTTTGTACATCTACTAACTTATTTTATTTCATTATTAGTTGTATGTTTTTTTTTTTTTTTTTTTTTTTTTTTTTTTTTTTTTATTTATTTATCTTTTTTGACAGAAACGAAGGCAGCATTGCATTGTATCGAATTACCGTGTAACAATGACCCATCAAATTCATCGCATAAAGTATGCGTAATGAGATGCAATGAGCTAGGATTTTCAAATGGTGTTTGTCGTGGAAGTGGTTACATTCGTCCTGAATTTGGCCAATGTTGTTGTATAGAATGATACTACTTTCAAAAATATGCTTTGATTATACAAATCACAAGTATTTGTGTTATTTGTATTTGTGTTATTTGAAATAGTGTGCGATACATTTGTTTCATAAAGTTATTGTCATGCGTAAAATTAGCATCATGAAAAACATTTAATCGAAAATATCGCTCACTAAAAGTATTGATTATATAGTGCCCATACTGTCGCAATCTACTATAAAAGCTTTTTTTTAATAATACTAAATGTATAAGCAAGAAACAAGCTAATTTCCAAATAATAACCTCTCTTGGACATTTTTTTCCATTCAATAAAAACAATCCATTGAAAAAAAAAACCTTGTTATCGTCAAAAAATATAATTACAGAGGTATCCGTCGCCGCAACGCGCTAATACTCGACTAGTAAGGAATAACACAAGTGGCTATATAAAATTTAGCAAACATATAAGTATGGTTGTATTGATTCGTGAATACTTTTTCTTGAAATATATAGTATAAGGATAAACAATTTTGGTGTAACTTTACCTATGGAATGTCCTTTAGCTTTACACCAAATGATCTAAACTAGTTACGTATCCTCTATTGTGTGGTCCATAGTATTATATATGTTTCATATATGTAGTGCTAAAAGAGCTATTACCACGACAAAATTTTAAGCTTGAATAACCTAAAACCTTTTTAATTTATTTTGTTACTACAATAATTTGAGCCGATGTTAGTCTTTACAAGCTGGTGGTTATAGTAATGACAATTATACGTTTATAATCGTTTCCAACTTTAAGACTTTTAATATTTGTTATGATTCTAATCTTGGTAAGATAGTATTGAGTATTGATAATCGAGATTAAAAGGTATGCAAGTATCAAAAAAGAGGAAAAGTCGGTGAAGCCAGCATCATATTTAAGTTGTTGAAGTATATAATGGGCCAAAAAAAAGTATATTGAGAAGACATATCAGATTTTTAGAAAACTTACAAAATTGATGGTTAGCAAAACCTTACCCATTTGTCCTAAAATTATCGCCTTTTTTATTCTTATTTTTAATTTTACTTTGAGAGGTACGAAAATAATAGTATATTTTTTTGTGTCAATCAATTAAAAAAGAGTTTAATTGATAATGAAAATATTTTGTTGCTCGAAGAGTATTTTGGTTTTGCTTTTCTTGAGCTATGTTGTTTTTATCTTGAGATAATAATTTTATGAAAGAAGGAAGTATTAGAAAAGCCAAATTACAAGATAAAAAGATGTATCTTGATACTTGTGATCTTTTAGCTTATATTAGTTTACAACTTTTTTTTATCATTGTTGATTCTAATATTTTTTTTTTCTCGAATACATGATTTCATGCTCGTTGGCTAATTCGATTAATTTACCTTAAACAACTTAAACAAGTAAATTTGAACGAACCTCGCTTATTTTCGCTTTTTCTTCTACTTACATGAATGTGACATGTTTAATTCTCATCCTTTTACTCAATATAAGATGCGATGGAATGATGTTTTCAAGACTGAATTAAGGTGACAAAAAATATTTATACGTTTATTGATTTATATCATATTTCATAATTATATGACTGATAAACATTAGTAAATCTAAGCCTAAAGCCAAAATACTAGTAAATGCAAACTCAAATCTCGAATATTAGTAAATCTCCTAAATGCTTCAAAAAAATTCGCCAGGCCTTGCGTCTTTGCGCGTCTTTTCACTCCTCAACTCATGTCACGCCTAGAGCCGGCGTCTTGATGTATTTCGTAACTTTGAGGCCACGCTCGCACTTTGGCGCTGCCATAGCGCGCCTTTTAAAACCTTGGTATTTTTATATTTGTATTGTCATATTTATTGTTGAAATTATTCTATTAGGATTTGAGATATTTCACTTTTTGTTACATAAATATAACCTACAAATTATTAATGAAAGGAGTTAATGTTTGTTAGATCAAAGCATTTTGCTACCAATAAAAGTTTTATGTGTTATGAAGCTGAAATTCTTTTGCAACTTCTATAAGGAGTATTTTATATATTTTCTAGCACGGGGCCATTGAATTTCACGGGACGGCCATGTAAAATTAATATACTTAAAACTGTATATTGTGTTCTTCATTTGCAACTACCATTTAAAACTGTATATTATGATTTTTCTGAAGTGGTTTTATCAAATGTATGGAAATTAGTCTTTCTGAAGTGGTTTTTTCTGAAGTGGTTTTAAAAAGGTTATTCTCTAGGCAATTTAGTCTTTCTATATACTCCATATATAATTAGTGTGTCAAATATGAAGTGGTTTATTAAGCATGAATCTGAAACTCATAAACTGCCATTAAGATATCTTACTCAGATTGACAACGGAATAACCGAACAACGGCTTGGCCAGGACGTTTGGCCTATAAACTCTATGGGGTTGATGAAGTTGTTTGTTTTGGTAAATTAACTTTTCTTCTATTAATTTGTAATCATCATATAAGGTTTATACGATTTACATATGTTTATCAGTACATCAATAACACTCCTATAACCATAGCTATAGAACTTAGCATAATATTCACAACTATTCTCGGTTGTTGACTACTTGTTGAGTCTGGAGGTGACACTGGGGACTCATCACCAGAAGGTGGAGATGCATGTTGTCTCTTAACAGCTAGAGGGATAGGTGGACTCGCCAGGTCACTATCGTTCAGGACTGGACTGGGTGCTGCGGCTGGTGGCATCTGTTTAGGTGTCATGGAATCAAACAATCTTCCAGGCTCTGCAGGTAATGCGTAATTTGGGACCTGATCGTTTGGTAAGCTTAAACATTTGTTCCCTGTAATCACCCCAAAACAAATGAATATATTCCAGAGATTAGTAGAAATAAGTTAGGGTGGTAAACATCAATATATGAAACGTATGACGTATCATATCTTAAAACATAGAGTTTATCAAATGAGTTAATACAGAGATACAGATGGACATTTGGTCCCAAAAACCGAGACTGGTTCACCGCCTGGCCCATAACCGTTTACAAAACAACTCAGTCCTAGAGGGCCAAGCAAAGAATCAGCTAAGCCCGTGGTCTTCAAACAGTGTACTATCCAGAGCTTGCCTCATACATAGATGAAACATTATACTTATAATTAACATATAGTGAAATACTATACTTTTAATTTCCTGAACCAAACCCGTTTTAACCCTTTAGTATCTAAACACTTTGCAGGTATCAAGGCAAAACTTCAGGCAGCCTTAATGGGAGTAAATTCAGTGGATAATATTATGTTACTTGTAGCTATTTATATCAAATGAACACATGGTATCACCCAAAGTAGATTGATCCAGTAACAAATTTTAAGTAAAATCTCATACATAGCAAACTTACTTCTGTATCTTGAGGCAGTAGCTGGGTAATCTGTGACAACACCATCAACTCTAGCTGCCATCACATATGTGTTTATTTCTACATACGGATCTGTTAAGAAGTCCCATGGTATTGAAATGAAATCGTTGCTCATTTTCTGCACATATACATGGAGCTTAGAAGCCTGAAGTTTTTGCACAATATCAGTTTGACCATAAAGATACGCATATGACTTTGGGTATATAGATTCCTTGCTAATGATCACTGAATTAGCAAATTCGGTTATTTCTAAGATGGTTGAGTTTAAGGCACCACGGATGTTTTCATTAACTTCATAAACAAGCTCATGCCTGCTGCGTCTTGCCTTGAATTTTTTTAAAACCTCTCTCTGTGAAGATTGGATTAATATCTTTTTGGCCAAATTGCTATTATAGCTAGATTTGTTCAAGACATCCATCACTGCATCGGTTACGCTTATTCCTTGATCTTTTGCTAGGTAGACTGCATGCTGAAATTTAGGTAAGAAAAGTAGTGTAAGTTCCATTTTTGATGATGTCAGAAAAAAAATGAAATGTGAAATTACGGATGATAAATAGAAATCAAGAATTGCACAGATAAAATCAGCCAAATCACATAATATTTAAGCCAGGAACAAGCATATCAGAACTTAGGAGAACTAGGCAATTTGGACCCATTTGCTTATAAATCAGTTCATCTTGGCAAGTATCGTCACATGTCAATGAGGAGCTAAAAAGGTAAATGGTCATGGGGTCAAACTTGTAGAGGGTCAGCGAAAGTGTAATTTTTTATGCTTACAGCCTCCTAAATAGTTTTAATTTTGAAAAATATCATTGTAATAACATTGGTTGGTTATGATATTTAACACTTCAAACAAAATTGTTTGCAGGTAAACCTGGCAGGACCCGTTACTGAACCAGCTTAACCTTCACTTTTTTATTTTGGCTCAAGATATTATAATACATAACCTACAGGCAGATCTTTTAAGCACGGAAATATGTGAAGGGGTAGGGATGGATTACAATCATAAAGTTCACTCAAGGTTCAACCTAGCTTTTGATGTGCATCCAGCTTAACCAGAATGAACATGGCACATCCCGTAATTCATTCAACCATCAGTGCTCTCATTGCAATGGATTCGAGTATGCATCATGCCAAAAATAACAGTATCATAAGACACACATAAATGACGTGTGCTTGTATATATACAGTAGTTGGTCTTTCGACAATGAGAACAGCCATATGTAAAGGAATTCCGAGGTATGAAAGGATCCAGAAAACAGACTCACCTTTATGTTGATCAGGACACCAGAAACAGAAGTAGCATTACTTGCAAAGTCCAAAAAGTGGGACAAGGTCACAAGCTTTCCATCATGTTCGTACTTCGGATTCCGATACAAAGTACTTTTAGCATATGGGTTGAACATTGTTGCTAGAACATAAAAGAAAAAAACAAAATACAATGAAATAGCATATCTGGAGATACACATTGTTGAAAGGCACGGTCAATGCCACAAATGCAGTAACAAATAACCTGACAGATTAAAGATACAGACGGAGCAGTAACAAGAGTATATTATAACGTCAGAATGGATGTTATATGTGCCTATGAACAACTCCAAGTGATATATGATAAGCCATCATAAATTTTTTCCATAACATTGGTATAGCTAAAAAGATTCAGGCATCAAGTGAATTAGTCTTTGTGAGAGACACACTTCAAATATTGAGGTCATATCCAGTAAATGATGCCAATTGACATGGATTTTGCTAGAAATGCGATAGTAAAACTTTTTGTCTCCAGTACCTCTTTAAAGTTCAATACTGATACCAAATTGTCTCAGGTTCAGAAAAATATAAAGACAAAAGTGTGATTACAGTTTTAAACTTTCTTTAGTTACACACTAAAACCAAAACGATTTATCAGTTCACATACTTATAGCCTCATACTCATAACCATTACATCCTTCATGTCCAATTACGTAGCAAACACCATTCAAAGTACAATCAATATGATAAACATTTTCTCCGTTTAATTTAATCTGATATGTGTCATCTTCTTGTAGAATGATCAATTGATAAAAAATTGGACAAAGACGATATATGTGAGAGTATAGCTATAACCGATATAAGGATGATAGGATAAATGTGTCATCTTCTCATAGATAGATCACTTACGTCTCAGGCTCTTAATCTGGCTCCATGTGAGGCTGAAGGTATATATCCCATTACCGGATTGAAGCTCGGGAAAGCTTGATGAAAGGTTGCTAAATTCTGAGTTAGCAACCATTGTCCTATCCAGAAGGTTTACAGAACCTAAGCAAATAGGCACTCCATCACTTGTCATCTGAACCGGACAGTCAATGATATCAGCACCATCTGAAACAGCTTTCTTATATGCTAAATCGGTACAGCCAGGAAAATCCCCACTCGCTCCTTCAGATGAGATAATTAGAACCTTTGCTGTATCAGTTTCAAAAGATAAGATACTCGTCAGTTTCAACGTTGTTTAATTATGTAGTTAATGCTTTATAGAAGTGATATATGAGTTGGTATGCATTTAAAGTAAACTTTCGGAAATTTTCAACCTGTTTGACACGTGCGACCCATTTGGCTTGTTCTCAATTTAGATTATTTTTTACATTTAACCAATTTGACCCTTTCGAGATTGAAAACAAACAAACACAGTCACTCATACATAAGTAAATGGGTCACATTGCCACCTATAGCTGTTAGCTGCTCAGAAATATCTAAGGCAAAAATATATGATCAACATTTTGAACAGAAAAATCTACACATCAACTGATTGTTTTAAAACATCTAATGGCCAAAATGACAAACCTTGCTGTGATTGATTTGCCCCCATGTGAGAATAGCAATCTGCAAAAGTTTTTATCAGAAATATTAGCTTCTAAAACAAACCAAACACAAACGAAAAATTATAAATTGAATGGAAAGATGACATATTTTTTAAGATACTAATAGATGCAGCAGAACAGATCGAACTAGCCAATAATTTTATCAATCAGTGGGAACATGGCAAGAAGAAATGTGGCCCAACTTAAAACGGCCATAAAATCTGTTAATTGTATTTTCTCTTATTAGGTAAATCACATATATGATCACTTTTTGAAGTTCAAGTGTTTTGTAGGGAAAAACATTCAGTTATTGAAAGCCAATTTAAAAATTTAGAATTTTGGCACAAGGGTCTTCCTGTGTAACTAGAATTTATTTAAGCGTAAACTTGTCTCTCAAAGTGTGTCTCATTCAAAGTGTTCTTCATCACCAATCCACTTGATATTCCAACTATTAAAACTTCATGGTGATCAACCATAGAGGTTAAATATTCAAATTCTCGGTTAGTGAATTGGGATTTGACTTGTATTCAGAATTAATAAGTTTTTATCAAAGAAATTGTCAAAGTAAAAAGCATGTCAGATATATGCAGAACAATGTTGTGAGATTCAAAGGGTTCCAAACTTACCAAAAGCAGCTGACGGAGTTACCGGGTTATCAGAAAGCACACCGTCCACAGAGAATTTGCCATTGTCAACAAAAGACAGATACTCCGATACAGGGTCATAACTGTAATTATATGCGAATGGCACATCATTCATAAAATCCGAAGTAAAAACTTCTAGACCTTCCTTGTGAGCATCCAAGACCAAGGAGGTAGATGGCTGTAAATATAAGTCTTCCACCGGCCATATATATGACTTCGGTACTAGAACTCCAGAAGCAAATGTCTTTATATATGTCAGATTTTTCAGAAGCGAACCATATGTTTGATTGGTTGTGGGCTCGGTCTGGTTCACCTCTAGAAATCGGAAAACTAGTTTTATGGCTCTGGATCTAAACCTTGTGACAATACTTTTTAGGAAATCCACCTCTGGCGATGATATGTATTTGACATGGCCTCTTTTAGCGGTAGCAATCACAAAATTTCTCATACTCAAATTGTGTTGACTGTAAAATACATCATGCTGCAAAATCATAACGAAAAGGGAGGTTAGCAACACAGTACATCAATTATTCATCCTGTTAAGAGTAGTGACGCAATGACACATCAGCATTTTTCTGTTACAGTGTCTTTCTTCCGTTACATTACTTGTTTACTAATCAAATAGTTGGCAGCTGTGTGCAGTGCCAATTAATAATAAACAAATTAATACCTGAATATTCAACCACATTTGTCTCGGGTTCGATTTTCCAACTTCATTAGCAGTGAGGATCGGATACGAGCCATCATAATATGGAACTCGAGAACCAATGTTCTGTTTTACTGTTCAGTGCAACAACAGAACTGTCAGTACTTTGCAAGACGTCATGACATCTTTAAAAATCAGCCAAATAAACTATATCACATTTATATATAAAAAAAAAATTTGTGTAGGGGAGTTGATCATCAAGTAATCCTTTTGTTTCCAAAATATATCCATATTAGTAAAAAGCGGGAATATTTGCATAAATGAATGAGAGGTATTTGAGCTTTCAACCACAGTTTAACATGCATGTAGTTCAACAAAGCCTCATGTAAAATGCTCTCGTAGTGACTTTGAATTCAGTAAAGTTATCACGGAGCTCATCAAATGCCGTCACATAGAAATAAACTAATGTATTCAGTTAAAACAGTATGTATTGTTCAACAAATACAGTTTTCTCTGTATTGTAATTCACTCATAATTAGAGCCTTAGAGGTTCTTTACATAATTCTCTCTACATTTTCTGTTGATATAAGATTAAACTCATAAGAACTCTTGATAAAGGCTTGGGGAGTTAGTAATCCTTTGTGTTAAATCACTATCGCTTGTTTCTCATTCGCTCTTTCACAAACTTAAAGAGGGTCTACTTTATGGTACACGGCAGTATGGCACACAAGAACAGTGATAACTAACGAAAACTAAATATTAGCATGAATTTGACTTACAGTAGACGATTTCCAGATCATCTAATGAGAAGTCCACGGGAAACCACCCATGAATGGGTACCCCATTGACAAGGTATGTCTTGGATCTGTTTTTATACACTTGGTCAACGATGGAAGCATTTCCAAGATTAAGATCCGGAAAGCAGATCCCAGCTGCATCCTTAGTCAATTGTAAGTCGCACCACATGATCGCATTGGATACACTGATGTCCTTGGCGAAATCGTATGCAATTGAACTGGAGTCTGGAAATAATCCTGAAAACCCACCACGTGCTATGACTAGAGGGCGGTCTCCTGTAAAAAAGTAGGGAGTGGAGTTTGAGAACATGGTATTAAAAATGGAAAATCGTTACACAAAGCTATAAATTTCACTACTTGCAGAAATCAAAATAAGATATCTTATACAATGCAAAATGTATAGGTTTGCTGACATTATAAGTGGTCTAAAGCATGAGTCTTATACTTGGACCATCCATAGTCCATGAGCCTTTCAAAGTGGTTATGCTACATCAACAATTTAAATCTCCTCATTAAACTCGTCCTCGAGGAGTAACTTTAACATGGTCGAATGAGTAACTTGTTCTATTGCTTCATAATGACAACAAAATTTTCTGGTCTACCTATATAGAACCTCTGAAAGCTGGGCTTATAAGGCTTGTATGCGTTAGGATATATGGTCTATGAAACCTAAAGCTGCAGCTCGACAATGTAAAATTAACAGTGAGTGATCCTAGAAACCCTCAGAGCACCATTAAATGAAGCATAAGTATATGATAGTATAGAACTGAGACCTTTTAACTCAGGGTGCATACACAAGCACACGTTTTATATTATTTGACTAAATTTACTATTAACCTAGCTGAGAAGTACATTCCAGTGCATAACTAGAGTGTATACCATCACCCTACAGGGGCTCACCAGGTTTTAAAAGTTCAAATTGAAACTTAATTTAGAAGTCTACCAGTGATATATAGCCGAGGAGTATTGTTTGGCAACCGAATGTGGAAAAAGTACAGTATAGTTTACTAAATCAGTTTAAAACAGCATTCAGAACCTAATTTTCTGATATATGGTCAAGTTCACTCTTGACTACGTAGAATCATGTGTCTAATATAGTATGTTTCTTAAAAAAAACGTTAATAACCGGCATCCCTGACCTGCCCACACGTATACGTCACCCACGGACAATATGTGGAAGACGATCTTCAAACTAACTCAGGGCCCACCCGACACAAGAGAGATATCCATTTTCTTGTCTTTGAGTTATTAATAATCAATGGTAAACGAAGAAGGAGGACCCCTCTTGATGTTACTCGGGAAGTTGAGCCTTTTTGGCTCTCATGCACGCGGCCTAACCGGTATTCCATGTTTCCGGACTTTTCCTTGGCTATACCTGGTTAAGAGAAATGATTGGGATGCTTAATTGTATGCCTAAATTTGTGCCTAATTAACCGGGAATCGGTTAATTAGGCCATGTACATCTGAGTCAAAGACTCGCCCTCCCCACGTAACCAAAACAAGTGACAGACACAAGAGTAAAAGTTGTGAGGTGCATTTTTATAAAACCTTAGAAAATTTGTAAGGCGTACAAAAAATGTAAATTTCCGGTGTTTTTGACACACTTTTACACTAAGCACGATAAATCTCAAATCTCATATGTTTATCCTAATTTGAAACAAAATTTACATGCAATGAAATAAATAAAACAATAAAAATGTTAATGATACTAATCCAAAGGAAGGCGAGTTAATTTGACTCAAATGTACGTGATCTAACTCGTGACCGTTTATGACCTTTCCCCAAAACGGGTACCTAGGACTACCACTAGGCGGCCATGTTTACGAGTTATTCATATTCATTTCCACAAGCTAGCTCCTTATTTGAATTGAAGCCCTAACTAATTGATACCTAAATAAACGTAACCATAACATAATCATATCACCAAACTTAATAATGCCAAATACATAATATTTAAAACAAAATTTACATGCAATGAAATATATAAAACAGTTTAAAAAGTTAGTGTATATAATAAGTCAAGCAAGAATATTATACCGCTTAAAGTCTGCCATAGATGGTGATCAGCGTACGCCACAACGACTAGTAACAAGTTTAGTATCCAGCGGAACTTGTACATTGCTGGCATGTTTACGCCGACCTGTGAATTGATAGTGAGAAGTTTAGTTGATGATGATTATGAAAATTATGCCCTTTTTTTTAAAGAGACTAGTATAAATTTATTATTTCGGTTTCCGCGTATATGATGAGCTGACGTGGATTTGTTGCTAGTATTGGCAGTGATTGGCTAGCTGTTTAGGTTGTTAGTTTACCCATGGTTAATAATTTGTGACAATAAATTTTGTATTCGAATTAAATTGGGCAAAAAGGTTAATGTGTAGTTAAGACGGTAGGCAAGAGGAGGGTTTTTCACCAAACATCTAAGTGGCATCGCAACTTTCTCTCTCCTTTCATTTTCCTTCACCTCACTTCATCATTTAGTAGTCAATGTCACCACTAACTTCACCTTTCATTAAATACCCACTTTATATAAATATATCTCATTAAATACCCAACACACAAAATAAAACATAATAAATGGGGCCCGTTTTTTTTTTTTTTTTTTTTTTTTTTTTTTTTTTTTTTTTTTTTTTTAGACCACCGATTATTGCTTTGGTTTGTGTGTTTTTTGGTGAAACAAATGGTGGAGGGCAAGGGCTATCATGTGTGAGGTGGGGCAAATTGGTGAAACCACCACCACCTTGCCTAGTAGTCTAATGAGCACAAACTTTTTTAATTAACCAAAAAATGCATTAAATACAGATTAAATGAACTTTAAAATTACTATATTTGAATATGATTTAATTAAAATATTCTTTTTATAAATAGATTAACATAGTTGTCAGGATCCCGATTCTGATCTTAGGATCTTACGATTTTACGATACTGCAAAGCAAAAATGATTCAGATCCTACATAAGATCTTTGCAAGCTTAAAATCTTATAGGATCCTGATCTCGACTATACGATCTTAAGATCTAATCCGATCCTATCATACTTTTCTCGGATTACAAACTAAAAAACTATAAATTTATGTGTTGTTTTTTTTTAGAATTCAAAAAACAACATGTTAGTCTTTTTAAATATTTCATAATCATAATTTAGGACAACATTTCTATGAAACATTCATAATATTTTGTGTTTATAATGTATAACAATTTGTAGATTTGTATGATATATAAAAACTATTAAGAAATAACATTAGAGTAGGATCTTAAGATCCTGATCCGATCTTACGATCACGATCTTGCAAAGGCGAAAACGATCCTGGGTAGAATCCCGATCTTGAAAACCTTAGATTAACCCATGCTCACTGGCACAGGTAATTAGCAAAATCGTATTTTTAATATAAAGAACGTTGTTATACCGAAATATCTATTTCTTTATTTTGTACAAACATTTTGTTAAAAAAAGGTAGTTTAAAATTTATTACTTTTTATAGAAATTTTGTTCGATTACGCAAACAGCGTTTTACATAAATTTTTTGGTTATAAAGAGCGTTTGGTTTGAGAATATGATATTAGGGAATGAGTCTCATTCCCATTGTAATTATTTGGTTAATGAGTTTAGTAATTGAAAATGAGAATCAAGCCCTTAAAACTAAGCATTTTCCAAATCCACTAAAGGTGGTGGGTTTCAAAACTTATGTATTTATTCGTGAATGCTTATGCTCGTAACATTAGTCTTAGTACGGTGTAATTTTGGTATAATTTATAGCTGTCCAAAAATTTTTTCTAGCTTCGTCATTCAGTTGAACACCAAATGATCCAAGCCAGTTTTTACGTATTGTCTATTTGTGGATTGTGGTTCATTGTGTTATTAATCTTGGGTAGTAAAGCTAAACGCGTTATGTTTCTCAACATAATTTTAGGTTCAAATAATCTTAACCTTTTTTATTTGTTATGTTTTTAATAATTTGAGCCGAACATTTATACACACGTCGATGTTAGTCTTTACCATCTGATGTGATGTACAAGAATTGACAAATTATGATGAGCAAAAACATGTTACGTGCTTGGTGGATCAGTGGGACTACAAGATTCCAGCTCAAATGTACACAAAAGCAAATGTGGGTGGAACTTTCTAATTTAGGAAAGTTATTGGTTGTTTTAGTAATGACAATTCTATGTTTAGAATCATTTCCAACTTTAAAAGTCTTTTTAATATTTGTTATGATTCTAATCTTGATAAGATAGTATTGATAATTGAGACTAAAAGGTATGCAATTATCAAAAAGAGGACAAGTCGGTGACGCCAGCATCATAATTAAATTGTTGAAATGCAAAAGTTTTTTTATAGATCCAACTTTTACCATAGAACCTATCAAGCAATATTAGCCACTCATTTTTTTTATCAAAATAAAAAAATAAACTTCCATCATTTTTTTAAAACTTAAATATTTCGCAAACCGTAAATCGTCAAGTTACAAAAAAAAAATACCATCACGACGAGAATTAAATTATCTTTCTATAGATATGCATTGTTATATACTTTCGACGAATTTTTTTTTCGATGAACCTTTTTTTCGCTCAGAAAAATCATATATGATTTTTTACGAATCATATATGATTCTTTCTGGGTGGAAACTAAAAAAAAAAGTTCGTCGAAAGTATATAAAAATGCATATGTATAGAAAGATCATTTAATTCTCGTCGAGATTGGTATTTTTTTTTTATTTTTATTTTTTTTGTAGCTTGAAGATTTACCGTTTGCAAGATATATTGTTTTGAAAAAAAAGGTGAAAAATATAAATTGGTGGATATGATTGGTTGATAAGTTCTATGGCATGTATGGGTTCTTCATGGATCTCAAGTCTTGTTGAAGTATGTAATTATACTATATTATAAAGCATAAATGTCTTCTATTATTAGAATACTTAAAATTAAGCCTTACAACTTTTAAAGCTATAAGTACAACAACCAATGCTACGTATAAAAATTTCTCTCATATTTAATTCTAACATACATTTAATACTAACATTAAATACAATAAATAAATCATTATGTACATTAAATACAATTAATTAACTTGTCAATAAATATAATTAATGCACTTATTAAAACACCCCTTACATAAGAAATACAAATTATCAAGCATATTGTACAACCAACTTAAACACAATTCTTGCATTAAATGTCACTAATACAAATAATAAAGCATATTATACAAATATTCTAGCCCGAACAGGCAATGGGCCAAATGGGCTCTAGCCCGAACGGGCACGGGTCAAACGGGCTCGAGCCCGAACATACACGAGCTAAACGAAATTTTTGATATCCGTAAATTTATTGTTAAAAAGAACATAATAAACTAAAATATGTTCACATATTGTACAAACCAAGCAAACAACTAAAAATAATAATAATAATAAATAAAATAATACAAACTAAACAAAATTTAATCAAACGTTTGTCATAAAAAACTAATCAGTAAAACTACTGACAAAAAACGTACAAATAGAATAAATTATTAACCGAAAAAATTAAATTACAGGGTGCCCGCAGCTGCATCGCGCGGGAACCCTGTTAGTTGTTATAAAAAGAGTATACAGTGATTACATATCAGATTTTTAGTGCAAGTGTACAAAGTCTCAAAACAGCATTTATCAATGTCATTTTAGCGCCACTTTTTTTTTTTTTAACTACCAAAACATACCCCACTTAAACACATATATACATAACAAAACACACACTCACACACAAAAGCATAAAAAAATACACACTCAAGATTCGGTCACCTGCAAGACTCGTGTTGAAAACGCGTGCTATGGGGGCATCCTAGTAGGGAAAAACACGTCTTGCGACTTCCACATGGGCTTAGAACGCGTCTTCAAGCTTCTATTGCACACGGTATTACAAAATTGATGGTTAGCAAAACTTAATTAAAAATCAAACTACGCATTGAAAAAATGTCAGTCAACTAAATATATTTTGCTATAGTTTTTCGTAAGATGGCTCACGACAAAGTGGCCCTTGTGATATTTTGGCTTATATTAGTTTACAACTTTTTGGATTATCATCATTGTTGATTTTAATATTTTTAACTTTGAATACCTGATTTCGTGCTTGTTGGCTAATTTGATTTACCTTAAACAAATAAAGTTGAAAGAACAATTCACTCATTTACGTTTTTTCTTATACTTACATGAATGTGACATGTATTTAATTCTCATCCCTTCACTCAATATAAGTGGCAGAATTCCACTATAAACATAAGTTCAAGGATTTTTTTTTAGATATATATAGCAATGTCACTCCACACCCGTAACTAATAGATTAATTAAAGACACTAAGGCATGAAGAAAACCAATGTGACAAGAAGATTTCTTACAAAAGAAATGATATTCTTTTTTTAGTACCCTACATATTTATAGATTATCCTTCTAATAATCTCTACTACTATACTTATAAAGTATTTATGCCTAATCTTGAAAACTTAAAAATTCTTAAAATGCTTAAAAATGAGTAAAGTGGTTTTCCTAAAATACCCCATATTATTGTATAACAAAATTCAAGATAAGTGAAAATATCATTCACACGTAGACATACACAAACACATTCGAGGCGTTGTCATAAGACTTTGTCGAGTGAGTTGGAATCGTGTGGCATGGTTTGGTCAGCAACGATAGTCCCGTGCGGAGAGAGAGCCGTGTGAGTGCCGCACCTTCCCCACAAGGCCACGAGTACTCAATGGGAGAGGATCCTCTCAAATAACTTGACTCAAGTTACTTGATGCTCAACCATTGGATTAAAATCAAATGTCAAAATGATGTTGTTTCTCTTTTAATATTGACCTTTGATTTTAATCAATTGGTTGAGTATCCTCTAACTTATGTCAAGTTGTCCCACCAACTTGGGAGGATCCTCTTTCATATTGAATTCACCCTTATGTGTAGAAACGTCTCACCTAAACTTTGTGAATCAATGAGATGATTTGATGTCGATAAAATAATATAAAAACCAATATGTACATAATTATTTACGTTTTAATGATTTGTGAACACTTTTGTTATTTGTGTAAATTTCAGACAGCAAATGTATCACATATGGCTTAGGATTTAGAACGCTATAAGCATTTAAACGAGAATTGACATAGTATTTCTTTATGATTCCTTGTTATTGTCCAAGAAAGTGCACCTGCACATGCATATGCATTGAAAAATACCATTTAGTGGGAAAGAACTATAGCCTTAATGCTAGTTATTTTAAGCTCGAATTATCTCTTATGTCGTTCAAATAATTCGAAACGAAAATTAGGCTTTGAGGACGGCTCATACAAGCTGATGTGCAAGTATTGACAAATATGACGTCATTGTAATTAGGGGACAGGGGTGAGCATCGGTCTAAGACCGGACCGGACCGGACCGACCAAGACCGAGACCGAACTAGCCTAAAAACCTAGATACATTCGGTCCGGTCCAAGAAGGCATAATAGCATGGTTTTACGTAAGACCGAACAGGACCGAGACAAAAATAAGAAAAAGAATCCGAACCGAGACCAGACCGCTTGTCCTTCGGTTCGATCGGTCCGATCGGTCTTCTCGGTTTCGGTCGATTTTAGTTCTCAGCCCTAATTGTAATTAACAAATACGGGTTACGTGTTTGGTGGACCAGTGGGCCAACAAAAATTTAGGTCGGTTCGTTTGAAGACAAAAGTTATAAGATGCTGCGAGTGAAACTTTCTGTTCTAGGAAAGTTGTTAGTTGATAGTAATGACACTTTCTACATTTAGAATCATTTCCAACTTTTAAGTTTTTAATATTTGTTAAGATTCTAATTATAATTTTAAAAATATCATATCCCTTAACACAAAATAAATTAATAACTTGCTATAAAGATCGTAACTACTTCCGAATAATAATGCAACCAGTATTATATTAAAAGTCTCATGGATAATATATCTTGATCAATAATTTTCAACCCAAGCTTACTTTTGCATTTTTAAAGCTAAAATAACGACACAAATTTAAACAGCAAAAACTGTAGAGTTTTCGGCGCTGAGAATGCATAGATTTATCTTGACGATTGCTTTTTTTTGGTGGGGCGTTAGCCATTTCCTCCTGTTCCGACCCTAATTCCCGTAACTCTTTCTGGCAACCCCCGAGCATTAATCTTGCTTCCGTCAAGTTACCGTGTTCTGCAGCCACATGGACGTCAGCAACTGCACTAGCAACATTAAGACGGTTTCTTTAATTTGTCTTTAGAAGTCATGTGACACTACTGTTTGGGTACTCACGGTATCAGGCCTCAATATCACTTGCTTTCCTCCAATGGTCACTGATGTATTCTTCATCGAATATCCTTGATGAATGGTCACTAAGTTATTCTTTATTCGGTCCTTGTAAATAAAAGTTTGGCCATATTTCGATTTCATCGTCTCCATATATATTGCACAATCCTCCTGATGCAATACAATTATACAATAAGTTAGGGTTTATAGGGACAAATTTAAAGGTATGCATATCATAGGATTACTAATTAGCTAGGCTTAAGTTTACATATTTGTATATAATCTATACTACTTATAATTGAGGAAGGACTCTCTCTCCAAAAAAAACATTCAGATGTACAAAAAATATGCATGGTTTACAACACTTTAAAGAAATCAATTTTCATAATTACAACAACCAAAGCATTATGTACAACAAAAACTAGAATGAATCAAAATTCAGATCACTTTCCTTAGAATTCTACATTAATAGCATTAAAAACACCCGCTACACCCAATATTACAATCATTTAAACACAATATACAACCATCATTCTACACTAGCAGGGTACCCGCGCGATGCGGCGGCGGGTACCCTGTGACTAAATTTTCTGGCGAACAAATGTTATTTTGATGAAGGGGTGAATTAAATTGTGGTTAAATAGTTGTATATTTTGGTGAAATGGTGAATTAATTGTATGTGTCGAATAATGTTTTTTAGTTTTATTTGTACATTGTGCTTTGGTAGTTGTATATATTGGTGATGGGGTGTTTTAAATTATGTATTAATTGTATTTAAGAAATAGTGTTTTTTTTAGTTTGATTTGTGCTTTACATACTTGTAAATTATGTTTTTTTGACTTGTATTTACTTAAAATCTATTTTAGGAAATCTTAAAAATTAAATATGACGGAAGTGTCTAAATGCTTTATAAGTAGTATTGATTAATAGCATTAAAAACATCTCTACACCCAATATTACAATCATTTAAACACAATGTACAACACTCATTCTACATTAATAGCATTAAAAATACCCCTACACTCAATATTACAATCATTTAAACACAATGTACAACCCTCATATTTATTAGTTTTAATATTTATCGAATCAAAAACTCTTGAAAATTCATGTACTTATCCCCACCGTCGCTAGAACGACAAAAGGGTGGTGGGTTTTCCTATCTTCGACCGTCGGTATCAACAAAACGTGAGAGAGAGAGATGGTTTTGGTGATGAACTCGAGCTGTGGTGGTGTTAATCGTGGTGTTGGGAGGTGTTTCTTGGCTCGTGATGTACGTCAAAATGATGGGGAGGTTGTAAGGAGTGTGGTGGTGGTGGCGGTGAGTTTAAGTGGCCGGCAGTGGTGTTTGTTTGGCCGGAAAAACGACTGAAGAAGAAGAAGAAATAGGGTGTGGCTGGTTTGAGAGAGAAAGGGTATCAAACCCTAAGTGAGGGTATAACGAGGTTTATATAGGAAAGTGTTTTGGACCTTGTGTGAACCATATTGCACCCTTAGAGACTAAGATTGTAAATATATGCTAGGGTGGGAAATGTAGTTTACCAAATCTTTTAATATTTCATTCTTGAGACAAATTTAGGTGTCGGAATGACTTTCCATGACATTTTTATTAATTCCATCGAAAATTTTTATTTCAGGGTACCCGCCGCTGCAACGCGCGGGTACCCTGCTAGTTATATATATATTTGAGAAATCGTTTTGTACATGCATGTATGGAAAAATTATCTGAAAATAAAGTGATATTTTATTCATAATGTCCGTTAATTAACAAATAAGTTACAACAAAGATTAAGTTTATAACCCACGACATGTGTAAAAAACCAGTACTCTGTAATAAGTAGTATACATTTAACACCACTTATTCGTATATCATGCTAAACAAGATCATGCAAGCTTTAAATCACTTGGGAATAATAACTCAAATTAATGATTAATACATTGACGGTAAAGATCATTTAGCAACTGGTGTTCCAGTGATGAATATAATGTTGGGCAATAAAGATCATATATATAAGTGAAAAGCAACACTATGAAAAGAATACAAATCAATTAGCTAGAATAAGCTAAAGATTTTCCACTGTAACACATCTATCATTATCACAACAACCACTAGCCAAACATACTTAACACTAAAGAAACACAAAAACCTATCCGGTTATACTAAATGGGGTGTTTGGATCATTGGATGAGCTTGTTATGTAGGCTTATCGTTCATTAAAATCTTGAAAAGCTAATCGACCTGAGTTTTTAGCTTATGTAAGCCATAAGCTAGGAAAAGTCTTCTTATATACCAGCTTTTAGAAATCTCAATAAGCAGTAAGAACATTAAATAGAGATGGTTACACATTTAGTTAAAAATCTCATTAAAATAAGCAGTAAGAACATAAAGTAGAAATCTCATTAAAATATTCGGTTAATCGGTTACACATTTAGTTGTTTTTATGCTTTATAAGTAGAGATGGTTAAGCCAAATAATTTTAGTTTCAACAACCAACCCGCTTTAGAAACTCATAAGATTTACAAGAAGTTAGTGGAAAGCCGAGATACTAATTGGGCTCCCACTTTTCTAGGTATAGAAAAACTAATCCTATTAAAGATATGAGCACCAGCACGTGCTCCAATATCTTGGGTTATCGAGAACTTTCGGATTCGCTTCAGTAAAGTGATCGCATCCTTCTCAAATTCTCCAAAAAAAAAAAAAAAAAAAAAAAAAAAAAAAAAAAATCAAAAGGGAGTAACTCATATCCAATACCCGCTCATTTAGCCTCGTACTTGACGCATTTACCAAATGATATGTTTGGCTCAGGTGAAGAGCTTTTTGGAGCAGAGAGTAATAAGCATTTAAAATTTTTGTCTTATTTATATTTATATATATAATTAAAAAAAATCAACTGAGACTTTCGTATTTTCAGAATATAGATTTTTTTTTTTTAAGTAAGAACCAAATTATTATATTTATATTTATGTTGAATATGTTCAATAATAAACCTTTAATATTTCTTTATTTGTTAATAGGACTTATAAATTCATTTTTATACAAAAGTTGTAAAAAAACCAAAGAAGAATAAACCAAAACACAAATTTGCCCCAATCCTGAAACCCCCAAATTCATACAATATAACCTTATAAACCATAGATAGCTAGTATCTTAGTTATTCAACAAATCAAAACACTGAAAAAAATTAGACATACAAAAACTAGTCTGAGATTAAACCGTACGCTAACAAGATTATGGGTGTGTTTGTCACAAAGCATTTAAGAGCGTTGAGCGTTGTGATTTATAGGAATAACATAAAGTGAGACTAGATCACGCACAATATTGTCATTTAAAGTGTCTTTCTAGCTACTATAGCAAGTACTGTGAAAGTTTGTTAGTGTATTTGTGTAGTTATCGTCCGTTAGGAATAAATCCGTTGTTGAAGTTTATAGAATTCATGATTTGCATCTTGCTATCAAAATGCATGGAGTTCGCGTTTATGATATTAGTAGCTTTGTATTGTATTCTCTAGCTGTAAGTTGGATGCATGAAAGGCTTAGCTAAATGTCACCTAGCGAAAAACAAAAAAGCTGATGAACAGAAGTTTTTGCTATATTAAGGTCTGTTACTTGAGCTTTTAGAAAATGGAGAATATTTTGGTGGGGCGTTTAAGGAGCAGCTTGTGTTGGAAGAGTTCTAGATGTTTGTTAGGACATACACTATGATAGTTTCTATTGAAAAATTGGTCAAATAAGGTGTTATATGACAATTTATTGTGTCATGAAACATACTAATGTTATTATGAATAAAACTAATGTAAGGTTAATTTTGTATTCACGAGGCATTAGGTGAGATTACTTTTGATAATCAATGTGTGACAACTGGCAAATTAGGGAGCCGTTTTGAAAACCCGCATTACTTTAAAGTTTATAATTTTGGAATATTTGAAAAGTTTATCGTGACGAGATATTTTATGAACGTTGGAATGCGATTTTTAATCGTACGTTATTTATGAAAATCGATTATTTTATTAATGGTTTGGTTTGGTTCATTCGTGATGATTTATTTTTGAGATCATTATTTGGCAATACATTGACTCCGGCACTAGGATAACATAACAATTTTAATTATTTTAATATTGGTTCGGATATATATATTTTTGGAACGTATCGCGAGATTTTTGATTATTTGGAACGATTTCGGTTCGAGAGAGTTGATTTGTTATTTGAGGTTTCGGGTTTGGTCCGTGCATTTACACCGGGTTACTTAACCCACTCTACCCCCTTATTATTATTATTATTATTATTATTATTATTATTATTATTATTATTATTATTATTAAAATTCATTTTTTTTTATTTTGTAAACTACAAAATCGTCCTTGTGTTTGGCTGGCACAAAAACACCACACACACAAACACAACCTCACCTACATCTCTCTCTCTCTAATACATATCAACACCACCACCATCTCTACCTTAGCCGCCGCCCCCTAAATTGGCCACCACAACCACCACCGCCGCACCTCCATCAACACCAACACCACCATTCGAATCCCCATCACCTAATCTAACCGATCTACAACCACACGCGCCATTCCATTTTATTTTTCATCTCGTTAATCACATAAAATCACCACCACCTTGTTATTTTCTAAGATTTATTCATTTTGGGTCGTGAGAATCGAAGGTGAGACGAGTGAAACTCGTATTTTTGGTGAAATTCGTGACCAAGGGTCACGAATCTTATTCTTTTCTTTTGGGTAATGGTTAAAAACATTGAGATTCAATTGGGTTTTGAATAAAACGTGATCTAAATCGAGTTTGGTATCCGGGTGTGATGTTTGCTTTTGGGTCGAGGTGAAACCGAGAGCTCCACGCTCTCGGCTTGTGTCTTTCTTGAACTTTTGTGGAGTTTTTGATTCTTGATCTTGAGTATAGATGATGTCGAGGGTTTTGGTGATGAGATTCTTGGTTATGGTTGATTTTTGGCCAAGGTTTATTTGATGTTGTGGTTGTTTGATTGATACCACGACCCTTGGGGTCGGTTTGGAGTTGTGTCGAGCTCGGGAGAGCTAGCCGAGACCATGATGGTCTCGGGTATGACTTTTAGTGGTTCATGTTTGAGCCGTGACTCCAAGGGAGTCTTTGGACTAGTGGTTTGACTTGGTAGTCGACTCGGATTGTATGATATACTTGGTGGTCTTATTGGTTTCCTGATGTTCTTCTTGTTGCTGCTATTGTTGTTGTTGTGGTATTTTGCTTTTGGTATTTGATATTATTGTCGTTACTTTGGAGCCGAGTTGTTATGGACTTATGGTATTTTGGAGATGTGTTGACGAAAAGAGTATTTGAGGACCGATTGTGAGACGGTCACTTAGAATGACGGAGATAGGATTAGTCGGGTGCCGTAGTCGGACCCTCATGTTGTAGCACGTGCATTTGGGATTGATTTGGACGGAGTTGATTTATTTATTTTGACTTGGTTATTATTTTTGGACTTGGACTATGAGCCGAGAGTGATGACTCGGACATGTGACCAAATTCTTATGACTCGATAAATATTTAAAATCAAACATTAAAAACAATACTCGTAATAATATTATTGATAATATAATCGTTTATATACGTATATAGACGTGATAAACGTACATATATATATAAATGCGTATATTAATAATAAAACGATCACGAGTAAACGTTATAATAATATAACGATAATTATTATACTATGCAAATAGTGCAATAAATGTCGAAGTATTATTATAGATAATAACTATAAATAATGTCGAGAACTAATACGTCGGGTAAGTAATAATTAAAAACATGACTTTTTATAAATTTAGAAAAACTTATCGAGTTATACGAGTTGTGGTTACTTAAAGTCCAAGTGGGCTTTATTATGTGACTTTTGTGTTGTCACGGATATATGACGATTAATATAAACATTTCCTATAACTAATTAACTTATTTAATCGACGGGTTAAATCGAGTTATTCGGCTATATAAAATGCGTATATTAATGGGCATCGTATCCCACGACGCCCATAGGTTGTGGTACATGTATTAGGATAATAAATTACTATATATCTCGTGGAATTTGGCCAATTTGACGATATATATAGGGAATTTACTTGACTACGATATATACCATATAGAATTCTTTGTGTTATGTGCTTTAGGTTGGGTATAATTTTGGAACGATATATTACGTAAATAAATATGGGGGATTACCAAATCGACGGATTTGATAAACTTCGATGATTTATTTAAATAATATATTGGACTAATATTAGACCTATAGATGGTTTATTATTTCTTTTCGTTGTGACTTCTTGGTTTGAGTTGTGTCGACCCTTCACCCATATGGATACCAAACGTCGAATTTCAAATTAATATGAAGATAATTCGAGAAATGGATATTTTTGAAAAATAAAAATGGAATACGTTTGGGAATGGGAATATTTGATTTTTGAGGATATGATTTCTGAACGAGCTTGATATTGTTAGGAAGTGCCGAGTCTGTGGTTGCCGTTACGTGAGTTGCTTGAGTTTGCTTACGTCTTTCATCTATCGATTTCTTTTGAGGATTTTCTGGACTTGAGGTGAGTCATAGCCCCACTTTTCACTCTTGAACTTTGTTTTCAATACTTGGGGTGAGAAACGTGCAAATGTTTTATGTGGACTATTATCGCTTTGCTTATGTTAAAACTTGCTATGCTTATGGAACTAGGTAGTGTAGAGCATGGCGTATCCTTACGAATGCAGCGCATGTCGTATCCTTACGAATGCAAGAACATGTCGTATCCTTACGAATGTTGGGCATGTCGCATCCTTGCGAATGTATATTGATTTGGTTATAGAGCGAGGCCTAGTCAAGAACTAGGTAAGCTATACAACGAGGCCTAGACTAGATCTAGGTAAGTTGAACATGTCATATCCTTACGCATGTTGGGTATGTCGTATCCTACGCATACAGATTTATTTGATTGGATTTGGTTATTGGACTATAGTGTGCACCTATAGGGTTGATTCGATTTGGTTGGATTATTTTGGTTGGATGATTGAGTCCTAGTCTAGCTAGCAAGCATTTTGCGTATATGTCCACTATATTGAATTATGAATTTAAACCTATGATCTCACCAGCGAAAGCTGACTTTTAGCACGTTTTCTCAGGTAATTAAGTGATGCCCTTTGGATGCTTGGATTGGAGGCTTGGCTATGGCACCCGGTTATGGATCTATTTTCTAAAACTCTGATAAATAATTGTGGGCCTACGTTTATTTCTATTGGGCCTTACTTTGGATAATTCTTGGGATATATGTAAACTTTAAAACCCGTTTTGGTTGTGTTTTTCTTATGTTTACTTTATCTCGTTCTTTCATTACTTTGAATGGATACCAATCCCCGTAGCATCCCGAAAGCTTGTTGAATCTTCCGCTGTATCAAATTTTGGGGGTGTTACACAATGCGACCGTTTTTCCTTCATTCTTGTTCCTTATAAATTGAGACTTATTCTCTCATATCAAATACACACCAAGAAACACAACTCAATACTCTTCTCATTTTGTGTTACCATTCATATATTTCTTGTGTATCCGGTTCGTAATAGAGGGAAGGTACAGTTTTGGTTTGCCTTAATAACCCGTTTGTGCTAACGGAGTTAGCTGCTGTTATTGTATCCTGTGAGATAGACGTTCACGATTCTCAAGCACCTATGTTCACTATGCATAAAGGTGGTTTTTTCTTTAGGAAAAATATAACAAGCTTTGAAATTAGTTTGATAATGCATTTTCAAAGAAAACTAACACATTATGTATCTTTAGTCAAATTTTAAATGCTCTTTGATTGCATTGCTCACGATAGTTGTTATTGCTAAACTTACATGTGAGTAAGTATGGTGTGAAACGTTTAAACTTTGGATGGTTATGCTATTTATATTTGTAGAATAAGTATGAAGGTATATCATTCATATGTAAATATAAATGTATAAAATGGGATACTTCATTTTCATTTTATATTGTCCCACATTGCGTGACTGTTGGTACATATCGTATGGTTAATTGGAAATTAAGATAATGAATTTGCTATGTTGCATCGATGGATAAACAACTTTTAAATCAAATAACTAAGTTATGAATAATTGTATCGTAAAATAAAGTTTGCATGCATAAGTTTAATAGTTTGTATGTCTTGTTTAAAAGAAATTGAACATCTATTTGATAGTTTTACATAATTGCATGACCCATGTAACAGAAGGACCGAAGGAGTATGTGGTCACATAATTAAGTCTTTAATTGTTTTATCTTATATATATAACTAGCTTATAGACCCGTGGCATCCACGGGATTTTAGAGAGTTTTTTATTAAGAAAAAGTAAGTACGTGAATAAAGTAAGAAAGAACAACGAACGTAAAAATTATGAAATTTTCTTGAAACGGAACAATAAGTTGTAAGTGACTGAAAGTTTAAAATACAATGCTTATCTGTGTAACAAATGGTTTTTCAATTTATATATTTTTTTATCACAATGTAGCTTCTTGTTATCGTTGTTGTCTACGGATTCATTGTCAATAACATCCACTTTCATTATCTCTTGATACCTGGTATCGTGTCCTTTCCTACGCTGCCTGGGTCGTAGTATAAGGACTCCTGAATAATGAATAAAAATATCATTAGTTATGAGGAAACTATAAAAGGAGAATGTGTACTTGCAAGTATGTTTATATAAGCGATCGATTGTCGAGATTATGTGAATACATGATATGTTAGATATGAACTGTTAAATTACAGTAGAAATCTATATTATATAAAAAAAATTGATCAAAAAAGTAGCAAAAATAAATAACAATCAAATGATATAGAATCAAAAGTTGAAGAAAGAGATATGTTGTCTTCTTAATAAATCACTCTAGCTCAAATTTTGCATGCTTATTTTTATCGGATTACCTTATTAATAGATGAAGATATTGATATCACACTTGAAAGTTGAAACTGGGAAACCATTCGAGATTCGAGAATATATCATCGAAAGATTTAACCAATGATTGATTCATGTAGTGTTAATATAGACGCAAATGTATATTTCTTGTTTCTCTTTGGTGTTAACATATTCTTAATCATTGTTTCTCTGTAGTGTTAACATATTCTTAACCATTGTGCTTCACGTCGTCACTCTCTCACTCGTATCCTTTCATAAACATCAAGTTCCTTGAGAGTTGAGACTATAATATTCAAATAATTAGACAACATACATGTGTTAACTTATAGGGTACTTCCTAGAATAGTGTGTGTATATATATATATATATATATATATATATATATATATATATATATATATATATATATATATATATATATATATATATATATATATTGGTATCTAGTATACGTCTGCAATTAACACTTCTGAGCATTAGGGAAAAATTACAAATTTATTTTCAATATAATCAATTCTCATGTCAAGTCTTACCAGTTCACAATAACAGAATGATTTCAAAGAACTTAAGAAAATACAATTGATGTTCGTATTTTAAAGCCCGTCTAAATGCAAGGCTGTTACTATTTGCATTTCGAAAATAATTGTTGACCCATGTTGGCCAACAAAACAGCTTATATTGGTTTGTTTAAGTCATCTTATGTATGAAATTTTAAATCTTATCTAATGGCCAGCACATTTATGAACTCTTTATTTAAAAACTGGACGTATGTTACAAAACCCATGTCGATGCTGACTACATACCAATATCAACTACTCTTTTTTCCCACTCATAACGCACTACTATTAATATGTTGTGCATTGAGCATAACAATATTAATGACATATTATAGGTTAAAACCTTCACGTACTCCGGTTATCTCCCTATCATGTAATATTAGTGCAAAGAAAGTTCTAAATGTTGTGACCCATACCCAATAATTTCCTTTGTGACCAACTACTAAACTACCCATTTTGCAAATTATAGTTCAACTGACTTTCTACTAATAAGAGTAATATATATTAGAGTCATATCACTACATATTATATGCTTCTATTTTTTAAAACCTTCAGCTCAAAACTGATAATAAAAAGGAAACATTTTCTGGTGCACCCTTGATGCTTGAGCAACTTTGAATAATATATATACAATCACAGAACTAAATAGATCATCCTCGTACACATTTTAACCTTTAGAGAAAGCGTAGACAATAGAAGTGAAGAAAGCTTTTATATTTTTAACACAACCACTAAACAAAGCTATTAGACACCACTGCCATCAGTAGTATGCCCCTGATTAGGCGCCCTGAATCCATTACCATTGCAGGGAAAAAAGGACTACAAGGTTCCATACCAAATCAGCAAAAAATAAGTAGACATTGACTTTCGAGTACATTTATTATTCCCCCATATTATAACATTAAGTATAATTTATAGTTCATAAACAAATCAATACATTGCGCCCCTTTTTTCGCCAATTGCAACAATTCATGATAACAATAATAATAACAAATACTTACACCGGGTGCTGCAGCAAATAAGGCGAATCAACAGAGAGTCTAGAATCATGAAGAAGCTAAGTCCAAGAAGCAATAGTTGTCTCGCCTTCTTTCAACTCAATCTCAAATATTGTTCTGGCATTTTTCACTTCTACACATGATGATAAACTCAATTCTTCCACCGTCAAACGCTCTACAAATCACCTTCAAAATTTGTTGTGCAAAAAAGAATTGGCATTCTTAAAACAACCTACAGCTGTTAATACTTAAGAATTAGTAATTGCTCACTTGAGTGTTTAGTTATTACTGTACTTGAGAAATTTATATGCTCATTAAGAATAATCGCAATTTTGTGACTGATCAAGAATGCAACAGAGAGATGACATATAACAGTTATAAATAGTTTCGTATATCATTATTATTGACAAAATGATACAAAAATACACACCCTTGTGAGTTAGCCTTTGATTCAGAGCTATACCGAGTTGATGTAGCCATCAACATTGTAATATTTGTGTACTTCTTGTTGGTTATCTTCCCACCACCTCTCCGCCTCTCTTTCCCGAAAGTATTTCTTTCTGAAAAAC
Organism: Artemisia argyi; assembly: GCA_030686995.1. Taxonomy (NCBI): domain Eukaryota; kingdom Viridiplantae; phylum Streptophyta; class Magnoliopsida; order Asterales; family Asteraceae; genus Artemisia; species Artemisia argyi. The sequence continues at coordinate 231,394,619 of CM060701.1, forward strand.
ATGTAACGCCACAAATGATGCTCAAGAAATTCTATCTAACCAAGATTGAATCAGAAGCATGACCCAAAAACGTCCTAATTGTATAAAAATGCACCTGAATCGGACTCTCTTGATCCCTTTCAGACCGGTGGGCAACATAACAAAAGTGATATATACACCTCGCCGATATTGTTCCATCCATTCTTGTATTTTATTTACTTGTTATGTAAGCGTAGATTTAACGACCAATTCATCAGATGGGCCTGTCTTGCCACCATGTTTGGGTAAGTTTGTTAGGGGAACTTAATAGCTTATTGCATATTCACACCTATTAACTTCTTTTAACTTGTTTCGATTATGCTTTTTTTAGGAGTAAATACGTTAATAGCTTTAACGAAAATCATCAAGTTTTTTGAACATGCTTAAGTTACTAAGGGCCAGCTAACCCAAACACCCCCTTATTTCAAGTATGCTAACCCTGAATCTTTGCAAAATTCAACATCTTACCTTCATTTTGAAAAATTAGTTGACCGTAACTTTGAAAAGATGTTGAATTTTGATTTCATTAAACGTTTTCTAAAGACATGAGAATGCCCATTTAGAAATAGGCGTTCTCATGTGCAACGTTGTCAGCACATCATTCACTGATGTGTTTATCTTTTGATGCCTAGGAATTGTGCTTTGTCCAATGGCTGTTGTTTAGAGCTAAAATTAAATTAGTATGCGACTGGCATATGTAGACACATCTTGCAAATGGTTGGAGATAAACTGATTATCCAACTAACCTTCAATTGAAGTGGCCTGTTTGAGTTGACATTAAGTTTTTGTCCATGTTTGGTTGGTTCTTAGCTGAATACATATCGATATCAAGCCGCATATCACTATGCCTATCATGAATATCCACAATCCGAAAGAATACCGACTGATCCAAGAGCTTAAGATCCTACCACAATATTTTAATTTGTTCAAACTAAATCACATTAACAAAATGCTCAGAATTCAGACTTCAAATATTTTAAAAAGCTGAAGGCTAACCTCAAACTGCATGCGTTCACCCTTTCTCATAAGATCCAACATACTGCATGTCTGTATATCTACATAAAAAAATTGCAATCATTGAGTAAAAGCTTTAAACTATTTGTTAGCTAATGAAAATCTAACATACCCTCTAGTACATATATATAATAAGCCAAAAAAACAAAAAAAGAACCAAATCTCAGGCTCTTATTCCTCTAATATGTCTACTGAGCAAGAGTGACACCAAACGCATATGCAATGGAAATGAATGGATAACTGAATATCTTACTTTATCGTCTTCTAACCGATGTATCCAACACTTGAAGGCGTTCTAGCTTTTGAATCAACTCAGTTTTTTTGAAATTGATTCACTGCAGTCGGTAATTTTAGATGGTTATTACTTATTAGCAACAATACTTATGGAATGCTAAGAGTAAATACTTATTACCTTGATGGAGGGCAGGACTCTTTAATTTCAGAAACTTCAGGTTTCTCAATGGGTATCGATTTTTCATCGGTGCTATATTTTCCATAATGTTTGAATGGTCCGAAATGGCTCACTTGCACAACTTTTCTAGCTTTGTGTTAAAGCTAAACCCTGTAAGTTCAATAATCATTTTTCAGAATTGACACCTTGGGCGGCAACGAAGGTGGCATTTGGGACAACAACCATATATGTTCTTGCCATATGTTTATCTTTTCTGGATACCGATGGGGCTCCTATGGTAGCTGCAATAGTCGCTACATGTGCTGATACAGCAGCAATAGAAACCGCTGCACACCTCCAAATATATATCTGCCATCTCAAAACGCAATAAGCAAGTAAGGAGTTTTGATAAGCAACCCAACAATTTGAAATTACACCAAAAACTGAGCTGGAGAAACTGTAACATTAGAAAATAAATAGAGAATTACGAGAGAAACATAGCCCTTATTTGCGTGTGTGCTTCAATAGAGAGCCTTTGGTAGCAGGTTTAGTGTCTCTATTCCTGTTATGCATAACTCGGTTATCTCTCACAACATGAAACCGTCTGGCCATGCGTGAATCTAGTATAATACCAATCATCAGATGGTATATTCTTTATGGCGAAATTCTATTTGGATTTATTTATTTTGCTGTTCCTTAAGTTTCTAAACACATCATATGGAAGTAAATTAGCATAGTTTAACTACCATTGAATATTGGAATGGAATTAGTGCAATTGAGCTTTTGTATTACCTGTAATGATATAGTTTGCAAGCCTTGAAATAGCTGACTATTCAAAAGCACTTTCATCGTCTTGTAACTTTGTAACCCTGGAACAGCCATAAAGACAACTTAGATAATATCATCATATAATCCATATATGGTTCAAATGTCGGATTGGGTGAATTAAATGAAAAATCCGAATTGTTAGCAAGAAAGATATATTATGAATGAATACATACCTTAACCATCTTCAATAGACCCTTTGCATTCTTATCATTTTTTAAATGGACACAGACATGCTGAAATCAAATACAACTCGTGTAACACAATTAATTAAAACAAATAACATAAAAGAAGCAAAGAGTTTTCAAAAATATGACCTAGTATGAAATATATACCTGTAATAAATTTAGGCAATAAGCATATCCCATTGAAGAGTCATACATAAACATCATTAGCAATAAAAAACCAACGATTTTTATTCATAAGCATATCCCATCAAAAATAACTTTATGCAATAAGCATATCCTATAAAAAAATCATCCATAATTCAGTCAAACAATTAACTGAAACAAAATATAAAACAATTAATGATACATAATAATAACATGACAAAAATCAAGACTTTACCTTTATCTCATCCATCACACCCAATCATTATTCCAAATGAAGCGTTACAACCTAAAATGCAAACACAAAGTAGATGAATGATTAAATCTTCAAATGAATACGAAATTCGAAACCAAGCCAAATACATAAAAAAAAGTAGATGAGTGATTAAATAAATCATGCACATTTTGTATAAACTTAATCTGAGTTGTGTCGATCTCTTTGGTTGTTACTTCATGGAAGGCTGCAAAAACAAAAATATGAATATAAACTAACTCTTTGAAATCAAAATCCATAAAAGTAGTTAAAAAATGGTGTAGAAATTGTAAAGACGGAAGATAAAAACAATGTCACAATGGTAGTATAATGAACCAAAAACATCACATTCAATTCATTGGAAATTCAAATATAACAGGAATGTCATCGGGACTATAATTGGGCTGATTTCGTGATACCATCTGCATCTTAGGGATAGTTTTACATAAAAAACAATTTCAAGTTCATATACAAATCAGTGGGTAATTATCATAAAATGATTACCTGCAATTGAAGTTGTGTTTTGCTTAATAAATAAATGAGCCTCATATCAGGTTCAATAAAAGAACTCGAAATCCTAAAAGAATTAAAAGAAGAATTTAAAAAATTAAATTAATCTTCACACGCATTTCTTCAAACACGCGGTGTGCATAGACTACCCGCATTTCATCAAACATATGGATACTGAGATATAATTTTTTAACAAAAAGATTAGGATGTTCATCAAATCAAATAACAAAAAGATTAGAAGAAACCAATTAGAAATAATCATTAGCAAAAAGGCAAAACCTCGAAATAATGAGATACAATTTGTAAACCTACTAACCTTTAATTTGCAAATCGTACAGTCTTTTTGGGCTTTTTTTAGAATCCATGACATTATTGCATCGTTTGATTTTTGGGTCATATGAAAGTGAAATCTTTTGATTTTGAAACGCATTATGGAGATCATGGTAACTGTTTTGGTGGTGTTAATGAGTTAACAAAAATAGTAGAAGGAAGAGTCTATGCCATTAACTGCTGGTTGAATGACTTTGTTGAAGCGTTTCTTCTTGAAAAGGTGAATAAAGTGATGCACATGAAGGTTGTACGCATTAAATATTGGACCAATCACAGCCAAGACACATCAGCAAATAAAATGGATGGTGTGCTTCATTGCCTTGTAAATTATTCTGGTTTATTAGTATAGATAGATATAAACTTAGGTTGTCTAATAAATGCAAAATACCCCTAATGAATGTTTCAAGAGTTGATTATTTCAAATATGCCCTTCAAGTGTGATTTCAACAAATGTAGTTTGTACGGTACAATATGTTTTGCATGAGAAATCGTGCACAAAAGTTTGTACGGTACAACATGTTTCAAGCATCTCTAAACCTCAAAGAATACAAACCGAAAATGTCATGAATGCATAAATTAAACACACCAATTAGTGGTTAGTCTTTGTACCTTCCCATCCATGAGTTACAAATATTTTATCAGCTATATAATGTGTCAAAAATCACACACAACAAACCACAACTTCCTCCACACCGCGTGCACATTGGGCTACAACTTATAATGATGGTAAAGTAAGCATCATATCATCTTACTTATTAATCATATTGATTTATATTATTTTATGTAAATTTCACGTGTGTTTTGTGTGTTTAACAATGTATGACATAAAGATGGTGCTTAGGAGGTTTGGTAGTAACATCATCTTCTCTAATGGTTTAAGAGATCGTACACATCGTTGTCTTATCAATTAAGTGGAACATGAACGAACATTTTTACTTTGATTAACTGTATTTAAGTTACTAACGATCAACTATATCTAATTGTTTTTTGTAGCACGTCAAGAAGCATTAAAGAAAGAGATCGAGAAGATACAAAAATTGTATCAAGAACAAAACATGCAAAAAGCCAATGAACAACAACGACAAAGAAAACAATAACAACAACAAGAACAACGTCACGGCCACCGGTGGGATGGATACTTAGCATTCATATTAATAGTACGTTACAAATTAAACATGCAATATTTACTTCATGTAATACCGATGAACGGGCTAATACTATTGATACGTTAGCAAGTAAGTTTATTGAAAATAATGTGACGAGCATTCAATCTTTAGTCAATAATTATTACTACACTTTGTTGGTGCATTTTAATATTTTTTTCTCATAATGTAGTTTTTTGTATTGCGGTGTGTTAATATCAATTTCTTTATTAAACATCGTGGAATATTGCGTGACTTGATATTTGATATAATTGTGAAAATTATGTCGATGTTACATATTGAAAATGGTAGTATATAATAAAAATATAATAAAAATATCTTCACACTATCATCTTAACAATGAGAATCTTCTAAATCAAAGAAGTTTATAAAGGAGAAGAAAATTGTATTTCAAATGTTATCCTACACCTATCACGAGGTAAGAATTATTCATTTGAGTTTGAGATCATGTGATTCATGTCGTCATACTGTAAATACTTCGAGTAAGTTACTAATGAATGCTCCAAATTTGATATTATAGTTTATGGAAAAATGTTGTAATAATGCATTAATTAAAAATAATAATTTATGTAACTTACTCATATTAAAATATTACATATGAAAAGCCTCATTCAAATATAACATTTTGCAAAAAACCTCTTCACATTAAAGAAAGAGATGGAGAAGTCACAAAAATTGTATCAAGAACAAAATATGAAAAATTCCAATAACCAACAACGACAAAGAAAACAACAACAAGAACAACGCCACGACCACCGGTGTCAATATAGATGAATACTTAGCATTCATATTAATAGTACGTTACAAATTAAACATGCAATATTTTACTATACGAATTATAATTTATTATACGAATTATCTTATATACTAAAAGCTTAAGTAGCCTTATAAATGTAAGTGGTCATAATAAATGGTTTATGAATTGAAAGTGAAATGTGGATGGTTCATGTGTTAGTACATTGATTTAATAGTCATGCATAAGCATAAGTACATAGGAGATGAAGTGTTTGGTGTCATGAATGCATAAATTAAACACACCAATTAGTGGTTAGTCTTTTTACCTTTCCGTCCATGAGTTACAAATATTTTATCAACTATATAATGTGTCAAAAATCACACACAACAAACCATAACTTCCTCCACACCGCGTGCACATTGGCTACAACTTATTATGGTGGTAAAGTAAGCATCATATCGTCTTACGTATTTAGCATATTGCTTTATATTGTTTCATGTAAATTTCACGTGTGTTTTGTGTGTGTAACAATGTAGGACATAAAGATGGCGCTTAGGAGATTTGGTAGTAACATCATCTTCTCTAATGGTTTAAGAGATCCTATACATCGTTGTCTTATCAATTAAGTGAAACATGCACGAACATTTTTACTTTGATCGAAAATACAATATATTAATTAATTATATTTAAGTTACTAACGATCAACTATATCTTTTTTTTTTGTAGCACGTCAAGAATCATTAAAGAAAGAGATTGAAAAGTCACAAAAATTGTATCAAGAACAAAACATGCAAAAGGCCAACGAACAACAACGACAAAGACAACAACAACAAGAACAACGCCATGACTGATGCGTAGGGATTGCACCAGGCTTTACCTCTCAAGGGATCTTGAGAAGCTTACAACCCCCACCAGGCAGTGTACCTGATCGTTGTAGTATAGTATAGTGACAAGTACCGGGGGATTGATCGTTCAGCTAGGAATAGTGTCGCTAGGATTAGAAAAACCTAATTACTAGTTCTAGGGATGAGAGATGATTTTTTTTGTATTTTTAAATTTTTTAGAAAGCAAATTAAAATCTCGGGTTTGAAGGATTTGGGCGGAATTAGTTGCTAGTCAACTAACCCAATACTAAAGATGCAATCAAAATAAAATACTAGAAATGAAAATAAACTATATTAAACTAAGGTTGTGAGCAATAAGTAGAGAAATGTGTTTACTTAGATTTCATTACTCCCTAGATATTTTTTACATGTTAATTACTTGTTATAGTTGCGTGGATGACGAATTATATTCTTTAATACCATTCATGGGGTGGCGTACTTAACTCCCCAATCCTATGAGTGCCTACTTCACTCCTATGTCGAGCCGGCTAAGAAGCTCCTAACATGGGATCATTAGAATTTACTCATGCATTAAATACAACCAATAAAACCTAGTACACATCGGTTCATGTTTCCTAAGACGTTCAAGCATGTTACCATTTGGAGATCTGCCAGTTTTCTTAAGCCTAACATTGAAATCATTCATCCAATACAACCATAAACAAGTAATCAACACATAATCAACATCTAGGTTTCATTAGATATAAGCAAACACAAGATAAATCTAGCCTAACATGGTGGAATCAAGACAAGCACAAGATATAGACAACCAACACATAGACATATTGATTGAATTAAAAGAATACTTATCTCAATAGCACATGTAAGCATTCAAGGGCTGAAAACCCTTGAAAAAGCTGTAAAATTCGTATATCGTTCGGCCTTAGGGTTTCTCCAAACTTGTTCCACCTAATGAATGAAAATTAGAAAACTATATATAGAAAATAGAGGCTGATGGCGTCAAGAACATCCTTGTGACGCCGTCATCTCGCCGCCAAAAGAATCCTCGGACTGCCTTGATCTACATCTGACGCCGTCATGTATTACACTTTTCCAGGCCGTCACGTATTTATCTCTTGACACACTTCCTTGTGACGCCTTCATTTCTGTACTGGGCCGTCATGAAATTTACTCTTGACGCCGTCAAATTGTTACTCTTGACGCCGTCACACACTGTTCCCAGCTTGGAAAATTAAGTCTTTGGCGTTTTCTTCACTTTTATGCTCCAAAAACGTCTGAATTGCTTCCTTTTCCAGATTTCACTCCCAAAGTACCTAAAATCACAAAAGGAACAATTTAGGGCAATATTTGATCAAATAAATTCAATTCCGGGCTTAAATGACCCCCTAAAAGTGGTTTATTTTTCGCCTCATCATATACCCTTACACTTGAGATTTACTTGTCCTCAAGCAAATGCGCTTTTATTCTAATCAAAATACAAGTTAGGGGTCATTTAACACTAATATAAAAGTAATTACAACAAATAATCGTTCCACAAAAGACCAAAGACAAGCACGGAGGTCATACACTAGCACCTCACAAATAGTGTTTAGATACTCACATCTCTCGGGTGTAATAAAGTATAAATTACAATATGGAAACGGAAGATATCTCTCACTACCTGTCATAGCAAAATAGATTACCATAGGCTTGGGAAATGATCAAACCTCCACCACATGGCGTAAGCACCTAGGATAAACTATCAAAGAGGTCTTTCAAAGGGTTGTAACGTTAGGTGTAGGGATATGAAATACACGGTTTTGTTGGATATAGGAACTCTTACCCTACCATCCAAAATAATACATCATAGGGGATGAACATTCCCCTTACACTTGAATTTTTACATACTTTACAATAAACTAATCTAATGACTCGAATTAAGAAAATCAAAACACTTGGAGTACTTTTAAGATTAACGTACGTACGGGGGTAATAATATGATGTTCTTTCCCATTACTCCATAAAATAAGTACTTTACCCATGAGTCCTAATCGTCCCAAAACAATATGTACAACGATATGACTCGACTTAGCAACCATGTAATCAATTAGATAGTTAACTTAGGGTTTAACAAATAACAATAATGCACTAAAAATGAGCGCATACCCAGAAGGCTAAGGCGATTTCGGTGTACATTTAAGTGGGGTGTAACAAATTCTTCCTTTAAGTAAAATGATTAAAGTTAGAAACGAAAAGATAGGCTCGGAGGGGTATACTAGGGGTTTCGTGTACTAAAAATGAGTACAACGATAAGGTGTGGGAAAAATTAGTTGACTTAACTAGCCAAGTAATATGACTTAAATGGTCAAGTAATTATGATACGGGTTTAACACAAGGGTGATCCTAATGCCTCTTATCATGTAGTAAATCCTACTACACGAATGTAGTCTCACTAGCGGTCTCGGGATGCATCACTAACACAAGTTCTAGAATCTAAATGCTACCGGTACACTCATAAGCACTAATAATGAATGCTTTTCCTATCAAATCTAAAGGCGAACCTCACATATTTGGGTGTAAAATTTTTCTGAATGGTACGGTTATGTGCTAGTCATACAATCTCCTATGCATGAGATGCTTGCTATGGCTAAAGTTTCACTCCTAAATGTTGTAAAAAATTTTAAATTTGGCGTTAAAATTGCACTAACAAGTATTTCTCATAGTTTTATTACACATCTACTATTAAACAAACAAACTCAAGCGAAAGTGTATTTTTAAGGTATCATCATTTTACCCTCCCCTTACACTTTAGATGAACATTGTCCCCAATGTTCAAGTAAATAATGTAAAAGTGAAATAAGTAAAATAAATGAAATCAAATACTCCCCTGATTCGCTCGGTATGGATAATAAGGTGGCCAGGTTAGATCTTCCTCCAAGAAAATGAACAATCAAAGCTTCCCTTCCAGAATATAAATCATCTTCTTGTCATACGTAACATGTAAATCCTGAGAAAACAAACAAAGAAACCTCGCATAAAATCGGCGGCAATCTACATAAGTTACTAAATCCTAGAAAACAAAGTAAGATATAATGCTTGTGGAATGAAGTTTGCAGATTTCCTGGAGATTATAAAACTTAATAATTTAACAAAAACTCTAAAACACCGTTAGAAAAACAAAACTGGTAGAATTTCCAGATTTTTACACATGACGCCGTCAAGAGCAAACTCATGACGCCGTCAGAAGTGACCTGCAGAAATTCTTATGTTAAGTTTCCGGATAATTTATGGAAAAACTTGGTCCTATTTCCTGGAAAATCCTTCAAAACTTCATTATGACTCAATACAAGCATTCGACTCTAACAAATACGAATATACATGTTCACTTAATATTGTGGAGAATCATGATCGGTTTGTTTCTTAAAAACATATTTGGGATTTCCCCTTACACTTATCTTTTGCAAAAATACCTTTAGGTGGAGTTAAGACTAGGCCAAAACAACAAAGTATAGTATTTCCACTTTTTAGTTTAGAAACATGATCTACCAACAATAAAAATAAAGCATGCATACGGAAGCAAATAACAAACAAACAAAATAAAAATCACACAAAACAAGGGTTGCCTCCCAGGAAGCGCTTTTCTTTATTTACGAGTCTTGTAGCTAGACTCAAGGTCATGGGTTACTACGTGACCTCATCGTTGGTTTCACTCTCTAGGTCGTCTTCTAAACCAGTTTTGTATTCCGGACCTAGTTGCAAACATTCTTTGTAGAAACCAAGCATCCTATTCTTCACATACTCTACTCCTCTACGTCTATCCTCATCATTCCTATAATAAGCCGCTTGCTTGTGTTCCTTTTCTAAATTAGATAGGTGGCGGTATTGCTCAATCTTGTAGGGCATTTGGTAGGCAATCTCATTATTCTCTTCCTTGAATCTAACTATCCCTAAAGTCGGATCATAACTCATCCTAGTGACCTCAACAAATGGTTTTCCGAATATTATTTGGCTTAGGCAATCATCTATCACCGGACGAGTGTCTTCTACTATCATAAAATCGATCTCATAAATGAAATTGCCTATAATCACATGCAATCCCTTCACTCTTCCTACAAAATTACTTATCAGATTCTTATTGGGCATCATCCAAAAATCAAGTTGCTTCTTCATCACCCAATTGTAATAAGTCCTAGTCATGATGTTTACAGGAGATCTAGGATCATTATAAGCTTTCCATATATGCATATGCCCGATGTTGCATGGTATGTTGATGTTAGAGGGATCTCCCATTTTGATAAGGGGTGTGCGAAGGATATATGGTCTCTCGGGACAATCGAATAAATCCTCTTGGTATTCCCGTTCTTCCTTGGTGGGCAACTTATCAAAGTACTTTTCTATAGTTTCTACTTCCTCTAACCTCTTTTCCCTATTAACCTCAACTTCCCTACTTTCATCCCTAGTTTCGGTTTCTACTCCAACTGCATCCTTGTCACTTTCTTCTATCTTCTTATCTATTGGCTTAATGGTGACAACATTGACAAAGTGGACATGTTTAGATGATGAGGGGTCCTTAATTTAGATTCCGTTATTGGTGTCCCTAGTGTCCTTCCTAGATGTAGTTAACGCTTGGTTGTTGAGGGCTTTCAACAAGTTGTCTATCTTATTAGTCATCTCCGTTTGTTGTTGGTTGAATTAGGTTTCAAACCTAGCTATGCGAGCTTCTTGAGATGCCATGAACTTTGACATCAATCTTTCAAGATTGTTGGTACTACCATAGTCGTTAGAAGGATTGTTGTTGAAAGTACGGTTGGAGGGTGGACCGTTTGGTTGGTAACGATTAGGCAGATTGGAAGAATTGGGTTGATTTTGTTTCCACCTAAGGTTTGGGTGATTTTTCCAAGAGGGGTTGTATGAATCACCGTAAGGGTTTGGCTTAGGTTTGAAAGTGTACCACTTATCTCCCGCTTCGTCGGTACGCTTGGATGCGTAGTCCGCAAAAGCTGTTCCGGGGAGTTCCACACAATCACGAGTGTCATGGGGACCACTACATAATTCACATGAAGAAGTGATTTTGTTCACTTGGCTTGAAGGCTTAGGAGCTTCGTAGGATTTCATGAGAAACTTGACTTGGTCCTCAAGTTCCATGATCCTACGGTCGGGAGTGCTAGAGTTGTTCGAAGGCAAAGATATTGCCTTGACCATTTTGTTCAAATCACGGGGATCATTCCAACTTTCGTTGTCATAGAGAGCAAGATCTTCTATGAGGTCCCATGATTGTTCCGCACTTAGATCACATAGCTTACCACCGGCCGATTGGTCAATGGCTCGCCTCGTGGAGAGATCGATATGGTCATAAAAGATTTGGACTTGGAGCCAAAAACCTATGCCATGATGAGGGACTTTTTGGAGTAAGTCCTTGAAACGAGTCCATGCTTCATAAAGAGATTCATTTTGACGTTGTTGGAACATCAAGATGTCATTTCTAAGCTTAGTAGTTCTCCCCGGTGGGAAAAATTGAGCAAGGAAACGAGTGGTGAGATCATCCCATGTGGTGATGGATCCCGCGGGTAAACGCTCAAGCCATTGACTAGCTTGATCCCGTAGAGAGAATTCGAATAGGCGTAATCAGGTTATCTCTCTAGTTTCAACATCTAGGTCTATGGAGTCTACGATTTTTAGGAAGCCCTTAAGATGTTGGTTTGGATCTTCGGAACGAAGTCCATGGAATGCACATCCGCTTTGCACCAACCGGATGGTGTCGGATCGCAAGGGGGTCACATTGGCTCCGGTGAGCTCAATGGTGTTTCGGTAGCCTTGGTGGCTAGGTCGGGAATACTCTCTTAAGGTTCGGGGCCTAAGAGGTTCTAGTGGTGGGTTTTGTTGTGGTGGGATGACGAGTTCAAAGATGTTCCCATCGTCCATGATGTCGGGTGGTGAAAATTTACGAACAAAAACACAAAGAAATTAGATAGACTAAAGAAACCTAAAAATAAAAATAAAATCTTACTAGAAAGGAATCTAGCAAGTAGACCTAATAAAAAGAGATTCTAACCTAGACAATAACTATTCCCTGGGCTGCGGCGCCAAAAACTTGATGCGTAGGCATTGCACCAGGCTTTACCTCTCAAGAGATCTTGAGAAGCTTACAACGCCCACCAGATAGTGTACCTGATCGTTGTAGTATAATATAGTGACAAGTACCGGGGGATTGATCGTTCAGCTAGGAATAGTGTCGCTAGGATTAGAAAAACCTAATTACTAGTTCTAGGGATGAGAGATGATTCTTTTTGTATTTTTATATTTTTTAGAAAGCAAATTAAAATCTCGGGTTTGAAGGATTTGGGCGGAATTAGTTGCTAGTCAACTAACCCAATACTAAAGATGCAATCAAAATAAAATACTAGAAATGAAAATAAACTATATTAAACTAAGGTTGTGAGCAATAAGTGGAGAAATGTGTTTACTTAGATTTCATTACTCCCTAGATATCTTTTACACGTTAATTACTTGTTATAGTTGCGTGGATGACGGATTGTATTCCTTAATACCATTCATGGGGTGGCGTACTTAACTCCTTAATCCTATGAGTGCCTACTTCACTCCTATGTCGAGCCGGCTAAAAAGCTCCTAACATGGGATCATTAGAATTTACTCATGCATTAAATACAACCAATAAAACCTAGTACACATCGGTTCATGTTTCCTAAGACGTTCAAGCATGTTACCATTTGGAGATCTGCCAGTTTTCTTAAGCCTAACATTGAAATCATTCATCCAATACAACCATAAACAAGTACTCAACACATAATCAACATCTAGGTTTCATTAGATCTAAGCAAACACAAGATAAATCTAGCATAACATGGTGGAATCAAGACAAGCACAAGATATAGACAACCAACACATAGACATATTGATTGAATTAAAAGAATACTTATCTCAATAGCACATGTAAGCATTCAAGGGCTGAAAACCCTTGAAAAAGCTGTAAAATTCGTATATGGTTCGGCCTTAGGGTTTCTCCAAACTTGTTCCACCTAATGAATGAAAATTAGAAAACTATATATAGAAAATAGAGGCTTACGGCGTCAAGAACATTCTTGTGACGCCGTCATCTCGCCGCCAAAAGAATCCTCGGACTGCCTTGATCTACATCTGACGCCGTCATGTATTACACTTTTCCAGGCCGTCACGTATTTAACTCCTGACGCTCTTCCTTGTGACGCCTTCATTTCTGTACTGGGCCGTCATGAAATTTACTCTTGACGCCGTCAAATTGTTACTCTTGACGCCGTCACACACTATTCCCAGCTTGGAAAATTAAGTCTTTGGCGTTTTCTTCACTTTTATGCTCCAAAAACGTCCGAATTGCTTCATTTTCCAGATTTCACTCCCAAAGTACCTAAAATCACAAAAGGAACGATTTAGAGCAATATTTGATCAAATAAATTCAATTCGGGGCTTAAATGACCCCTAAAAGTGGTTCGTTTTTCGCCTCATCAATGACCATCGGTGGAATGAATACTTAGCAATCATATTAATTGTACGTTACAAATTAAACATATAATATTTTACTTCATGTAATACCGATAAACGGGCTAATACTATTGATTCTTAACAAGTAAGTTTCTTGAAAATAATGTGACGAGCATTCAATTTTTAATCAATAATTATTTCTACAATTTTTTGGTGCATTTTAATATTTTTGCCCTTAATGTAGTTTTTTGTCTTGCGGTGTGTTAATGTCACTATGGATATTAATTGATTATTTTAATATGATTTTAGTTTCATTTGTTGAATGACAAACAAATTTGGCGAAATGAAATTGATATATTAGTTATTAAGAGTAGAAAAATTATATGTTGAGATTGATGTCTTCAAATATATTTATATATGCAATATGCTACAAATTAAATATACTAACAATATTGGACCGATTTTCACAATAATGTGGAAAACTAGAAGGGGGGGGGGGGTTGAATAGTTTTACGTCTTTTTACTTAGTTATAAAAATTAGTTTTAGAGTTTTGCTTAACTTTTAAAAACTTAGATTCGATAATATGTGATCTCAAGTCTTGTACAATATAAACAATTAATACTACACAATATATTATAATGATAAGTAATGAAATAAGTAAGAGATGGAAAGATCGAACCGCGAGACAAGAGATTTATAGTGGTTCAGCTACAAGGACACCTTCCTTGCCCTACTCCACTCCCCGAGCACCTAACTCGAGAGTTTTCTTCACTATATCAAAAAACTCCCTTATGGCGGAGAAAACCGTACACACCAATCTACACACCAATCTACACACCACTTTTCACACCACAACTTCGTCACACTGATTGATGCTAAACCGTCAGATAATTATTGGTCAACCACTTGTGAAGGGTCAACTATAACAATCAAACAGCTTAAACCAATGCTCCGTGGAAGTATAGGGTTTCCCCGGGTCGTTATGTCCCGACGAGGTGTGGATGGTATTAAAACGGGTTTGTGATCGGGTGAATTTGGACATGAAAGGTTATAAGTGAGTTGTGATGATTATACTACTGGAATATGAAATATAATAGCTTAAATACACTATATTAACAAGACTGGAAAGTCCGAAAAACCAGAAACGTTTAAAACTTAAAACACGTACGTTCACGTTTAAATAAAACGTACACGTACGAAATAAAAAGTGAAAACGGAAATCTGAAAACACCTAGGGGGTGAAAATGACTTTTTTACAAACCTAAGGGTAAAAGAAAATTTTTAGAAAATTAAAATAAATTTTAACCCTAATTAATTATTTAATATTAATTAAATACTAATTATTACTAATTATTAATATTTAAACAACTTAAATATAATTTAATACTAATTAAATACTAGAAAAATGAAAATAAAATTTCTAAGATCATAAAATAACTAAAAATAAGTTTTAAAAATAAAAATAAGTGTTTTTGTCTTTTTGTGAATTTTCTATTAATTAATTACTAATTAAACATTAATTACCTAATTAAATTATTTTAAATTATAAAAAATACTAAATGAACAGTAAAAATTCTATTAAAATTTATAAAATTACTATATAACATATAAAAGCTATAAAAAAATATAAAAACTGGGTTTTGCTTAATAAAAATTAATTATGCTATTTTAAACTAATTATTAATTAATAATTAATAAAACTAAGATTAATTCTAATAAATACTAAATAATAAAATAAAAATCTGAAAAAATTATTATAAATACTTTAATATAAGAGTAATTTAAGAAAAATATAAAAAAGCTAAGTTCTTAATTAAAAATTAAAAATGAAAATTAAAATTAAATTACATTAAATAGAAACTATCACTTAATATTAAATTGATTTTTCTTGGTTTTTTGTTTACAAACTTATTTTATACCTAAAAACAAACAAATTTTGTAAAAACAACTTTTTTATAAACCAAAAATAAGCATTGTTGACACAATAAGCCATAACAGTTGACTTAGTTTGACCAATGTGAGAAATAAGCTAAAATGGCATTAGGTGGGACCCACAATGAATGATTCTGGTTTAAACAAGTTTAGTGGACATGTATAAGCTAGAATCAACCAAAAAGTTCCACGCAAATAACCAATAAGCTCAAAATAAGCACTTGCTTATTTGTTTGAAACTGAAAATGGGGACAGACTTTGAGCTTAATTTAAGTGGGTCCCAGTGGACCTCAGGTCAACCTAATGGTTAAACCATACACCCTACCATGGGGGGGTTGGAATGAGCCAAGTTTGGGCTTGTGGGACCACTGGGTTGGCTGGAAAACCACCACCAAGTGGTGGTGGTGGGTGATGTATCTGCTGAGACAGAGCAGTGCTTGCCCTGCAGCCTTGTTTGGGGCAATGTGGGGCCCACAAAAAATTAGCTAAAAATATAAAAATGGTGAAACCTTGAAGATGAGCTTAGGGACAACAAATGGTGAAAATCTTAGGTCCTAAATCACATCACAAAAATCACAACAAATCTTTGAACTTTTGTAAAAATCTGAAGTTGTGCACTTTTGTCTTTTGTAAAAACTTGTTATTTTGACTTTCTTGAGTTTCTAAGCTATCTTACTGATTAATTAAGTTATAATAAGCTACAAGAGACTTAAAATAAACTAAAGCTTAAAGATATAAGCTAATGGGTAGGTTTATGAGTCTAATATCCTTGACAGTTAACTGTCAAGGAATTTGGTATTGGATTTTGACTATTGGACCTAAACTTACCCAATTTCATGACATGCCTAACTAACTTATACCTAATATGACTTGTTTAAACAGAGAATTCTAACAAACAAACTCTGGAACATATGGTAACAGGTTTATCCAAACACTCCCTAACAAACTAATTATGCTATAACTATTAGATTATTAAACCAACTCTACTGATTTTATACTTGCAACAGTTTATTTAATCAATATTAAAGTTATTTAAACCAAATAAACCACTAATAACAACAAAAACAATAATATGGAAAATTAAGCTTTGAGAGTTACAAAGAGTATATGACTGAGATGATGGAACCAGGACCAATATCTATCCTAACAGTCTTCCACAAGACTACTAATACCAAAATACTCCAAATCACACCTGCTCAATCCTTCTTCTTGTTCTTTACCATGAAATTTCTTATTTTCTTTTTATTTTTGAAATTTTTCTTAAATTGTTGATTAATAAACAAGAACTGATTACAAGGTTTTGAAAATTTCTTAGAAACTCACAATCAAACTTAAATGAACTGAATAGAACAAGTTATAACAACTTTTAACAAAGTTAAGCAAATTTGTCACATTTGCTCAAAATTGCCAAATCTGAATTTAGTTAACAGGACTGGAATTAAAGATCAAAGAAAGTTTTTAATACACGAATTGAACTGAGTTTAACTGATTACAATGAAAATTACAACTGAAATTATAAATTACACTACCTACGATTACATAAAATTAAAGCTACACTAATACCCTTCCACTTCTGCTTCTTTTACTCTTTATAGCATTTTAGAGTGTCACGTGGGTCCCACTGGAGCTTTCCCACCAACTTGGTTGCATTATGGTTCACTTTTGCTCACTTTCCAAATTTGGCGGGAAAGGATTTTTAATTGCAATTTGGCTCTGTCACAGACCTAGGGGGTATAGGTGATAGGTGTATTGGGGAGAGTGACTGGAAGGGATAAGGTGGATGGTGGATGAGGTGCAAGTGGAGATGGGGGGAAATACCAGGTCTGGTATGGTGGTTTCTGGTTTTGGAGGTAAAGGGGAAGAAGGGTGGGTTTGACCCAACCTTTGACCTGGGGGTTTTATTTAAATAAAAATGGGGGTGGGCTGTGAGGGGTATTTTGCTAAAGGAAAAGTGGGCTAGGGGTTTTTTTTGTTTTGGGTATTAATAATAACATAGGGTCCGGTTTGGTTTGTTTAAGAAATAAATCACAAGGACCAATTTTGTAATTTGGTAAAAGATGAAGGGTTGGTATTGTGATATTTCCAAAGTTCTCATAAGGACCTGTATTGCCATAAATGAATAGTACAAGGGTATGTTTGATAATTTTCTCTTTTAAAATACCCGGGGACTATTTTTGCCAAATTTGAAACTTTAAAGACCAATTTTGTAAATTCCTCAAACTTTTCATCCAGGGATCACTTGTGACAACTTTTGAGTTTCTAAGGACAAAAAATGATTTTCCTTTCAAAAATATCCCACCAGGGACCAAATCTGTCATTTTCTGAAACTCTAGGGACCTTTTATGCCAATTTTGGATTTTGAGGGGCCAAACATGTAATTTTCTCAAACTTTTCACCCAAGGATCGTTTTTGATTATATTTCACTTTTAAATGCCTTGGGTTGACTTTTCTTTCGTTTTAAAACTTCAGGGAATAGTTTTGTCAATTTTTAAAACTTGAGGGACTGAAACTGCCAATTATGCAAACTTTGTTCGTTTTTCATTTGTTTTTAAACATTTTGCATATAAAACACAATTTTGGAATATTTTTAGTATTTTGATGCATTACTGAGTGTTTTTGGACGTTTTGGCAGTTCATATAAGACAAAAATGATGAGTATTTACACACTCATCAATCCCCCACACTAAACTATTGCTTGTCCCTAGCAATCTTTTGAGAAAAATTAATGGATTTGAAACTCTTCACCAAAAGCCATCACTTCTGGAGTAGCCAGGTGTAAGAACTGTGGCACACCTGATAACCGTGTGATTTTGAGCAAACCACCAGCTGTCAACGGATTTGATTAGTCTTTACCAAAAGCCGTTTGCTTCTGGACTAGCCAGCTCTTGATGGAATAGTCAACATCTTGGTGAGCTGATTACCAATTATGGATTTTCCACGGCCTTTACCACAAGCCATAATCTTGCGGGCTAGCCAACTCATTTGTTTTCGGGGAGTTGAGGAACCATACAATTTTTGGCAAATTGCAAGCCGTCAGATGTCTTTACCAAGAGCCGTTTGCTCCTGGACTAGCCAATCCATTTGTCGGTTAGACTTTGGCGAACTGATTACCACAAAAATTTTGAGCTTTTGTGAAAAATTTTTTAAAATTTTTGGTCAAAAACAGGGGTATAAGATAGTAAAATGTGATAAAATTCGCTAGAATAGCGAATACCCCCCACACTAAGCATGAATATTGTCCTCAATATTCAAAGTCCCGGCTATTATGCCGACTCTTTGAACGTAAAAGGGCAACATTACAGGCTAAGCGTGGAAAACATCATGTTGTTTTTCACTTTGTAACCATAGCATGGGGGACTCCCCCACACTTAGGGTGAAAACCCTATAAGCATGCTACTGTTTTTGTTTACCGAGTCGCTAGCTTGACTCGACCCCGAATTCATTTGTCCTTGGGGAAGCATGATGTGGAAGAAGCAATCTCAATCGGACTTTCATTTAAGATGTTTGGATAAACATTTGAAGCACGTGAAAGTTCCACACCGATGAGATAAGTAGACCCAGGCTTAAGATAGTATAAACTATAAGCGGTGATGCCGGGGTCAAAAATAAAGTCCTCATTCCCGAAGGAGTGAAGAACAGGAGAAGTCACCCTGTAGGTGAAGAAAAGGAAGAAAACCATGATGAAAATCATGATTTGATCTTCTTCCTCGAGATCAGGCTCCGTAGCCTGAGTTTGGATTTGAAGGGTTAAGCTCGTAAATATCCCGAGAGGGTGGGTGGGAATTTGCAAATTCTCATGATTGAGTGCATCTCCCCCCGGGATATCAAACTCCGGAGGAGTCATGATATGATGAGTGAGTTCACCGGAGAACTCCTCATGAAAAGAATCTTTCACATGATGTGAATTAGTGAACTCGTGTTCCATTATGGACTCATCACAATCCTCTTTCTGAATATCAAAGAATGGATTATCAGAAATCAAAGTGAATTCGGATTCGAATTCATATAGAGGATTAGTGAGAGTAGTTTTGAATGCTTCGGGAACAAAGTGTTTATCATTCTCTTCTTCTAAGATAACTAGCTCAGAAGGTAATCTTTCCACATGACTGATGTCTCCAGAAGATAAAGAATTTTCATCAGCATGTGAAGTACTAAGCTCGATGTTGGGATTAGAGTTTAAAAGACTTTCAGTTTCTCCCATATCGGCTTCAAGGTCAAAGAGACTATCATCACTTCCCAATGGAAGTGGATTGATGTGAGTAAGTTCATTTGTGAATTCCTCAATAAGAGGGTCAACATCCGAATGAGGCAATGGCGCCTCCTCATACTCAACTTCTCCATAAGATATACAATCATCATTAAAATCGGAGAAAGTCTCAAAATGATCTTTTGGATTTGCAGGGTGATAAGGTAAGTCACACACATGATCAAAAGTCCCCTGTGACTCTCCTGGGATTGGGACGAGGTTCTCAACACTAGACTTTATGAATTCGTCCGATTCCTTTGCAGGAACAGTGTCAAGATGCTCGTCCCCCATGTTCAGAGAGTGAGTGTGAACTTCGGGTGTGATATCAATAGACTGAGGGAGTTTAGAAGTACTAGCAGTTATGGAATTTTCAAGTTCCATTTGATCAACGGCTAGTGACTTCGTCACATTATTTTCTCCCTGATTCTCCATGGAAGGAATCACAACAGACGAATCTGATGAATCGTTTTGAATAATAACAATGTTATCTTCATCATCATCACTATCATCATCGTCATCATAAAGAGCAGCACAGCGAAGATTGGCACGTATTTTAGCCGCTCTTTGCTCAGCAAGTAATTCTTCCATGCTCAATTCGTTTCTATCATCTCGTTCTTTAGCAAGTAATTCTGCCATTGATTTTTCACGAGATTCTTGAAACGATGTAGTGGCAAACTCCTCCTTAAGTTTTTGCAAAATTTCACGAGCCTCTAGTAAAAGGTCTGGCTCGGTATCATGAGGAGTTGCTTGGATCATTTGGTGTTGTGGAGGTTGGTCTGAAAACGAATAGTCATAATTGTTACAAGGAAATGGATTCCTTGTTTGACAATCCGAACTAAAGTGTGGACCTCCACAGTGATCACAACAGTAAAACTGATGTGGCTGTGAGTCGTATGTGCTAGAGTCATAATTGTTATCAGGAAACTGCTCATAGACAAGCGTGTTGCCCGATTGACAATCAGAACTGTAGTGTGGGCCACCACAGTACTCACAACAGTTAGACTGTTGAGTCTGGTTCGATGAGTTGTATGGATATTGGTCGTAACCAACATTTTGACTATTATAACAATCAAAACCTTGGTGAGGACCTCCACAATACTCACAAGAAATGTTTGGTGTATTTTGATACGAACAATCATTGTGGTTTGGATAATATGATTCTTGCTCGTATGAATGTGATGGGTAATTGGAAAAATTTGGGGAGTCGTTGAATGAGTTCTGATTAGGATCATAAGCAAATGAATTACTCGACCCACAAAATAAACAACTCCCGTTTTGAATATCATTACCACATTGCACACATGTACACCAACGACATGGCAAACCAAAAAGTGGCTCACCACAACCGACACAAGGAACAAAATCTGGAGGTGAAACTAGTGGTGTGCTCTTAGAGCTAGCAATTTACACCACTTCCGTTATGGTCTCGGGTTTTGGTTCTTGATAAACGTGAAGATTGGGCAAGTCGTTCTTTTCAGTCACTGCCCTAAGCTCTGTACGTTTGCTTGATGACCTTATAACCTTATATCGTGAAAGATCAGGATTGATTCTAGAAGGTTTAGGATCATTTGTGAGCTTAGGTTTTTGGATAACCGTAGGTTGGACGTATTTAGCACTTTCATGGTTAGAGGAAAGTACAGGGTCCTTTGTCACCTCGGTTTCATGATCTCTTTCCCTCACCGGAGAGGGAATAGGAATCGAATGTCCATCATAATCACTACGACATCTCGATATCTTTGTCAAGGCCATAAGTCTATCAATTTTGTTATTAAAGGCCATTTGCTTAAAGAAATCGTCATCGAGAGATGCCATTAGAATCAATTATGGGACAAGTGGAAGAAGGTAGAATCAAAAGGATAGAGGGTAAAAGGATGAAGAATCAAAAAGGTGAGAGGGTAAAGGTGAATATATTTTTGGTGTTTTTGGAAAACATTTTATCAGAAAGAAAATCTTTTTGCGTTTTTGTGTTCGTTGAAAACTAATTTTACAAAGTTTTCAGGAACAGTTTTGTTTTGATAATAGGAAAATATGAACAAGGGATGGTAAATATACAATGAGTGTATATCCAGATTCACTAATCTGTAAAACCGTTTAAAATACGCGCACAACCTCCCCGGCAGCGGCGCCAAAATTTGATTGGTGCTAAACCGTCAGATAATTATTGGTCAAACACTTGTGAATGGTCAACTATAACAATCAAACAGCTTAAACCAATGCTCCGTGGAAGTATAGGGTTTCCCCGGGTCGTTATGTCCCGACGAGGTGTGGATGGTATTAAAACGGGTTTGTGATCGGGTGAATTTGGACAGGAAAGGGTATAAGTGAGTTGTGATGATTATACTACTGGAATATGAAAGATAATAGCTTAAATACACTATATTAACAAGACTGGAAAGTCAGAAAAACCATAAACGTTTAAAACTTAAAACGCGTACGTTCACGTTTAAATAAAACGTACACGTATGAAATAAAAAGTGAAAACGGAAATCTGAAAACACCTAGGGGTGAAAATGACTTTTTTACAAACCTAAGGGTAAAAGAAAATTTTTAGAAAATTAAAATAAATTTTAACCCTAATTAATTATTTAATATTAATTAAATACTAATTATTACTAATTATTAATATTTAAACAACTTAAATATAATTTAATACTAATTAAATACTAGAAAAATGAAAATAAAATTTCTAAGATCATAAAATAACTAAAAATAAGTTTTAAAAATAAAAATAAGTGTTTTTGTCTTTTTGTGAATTTTCTATTAATTAATTACTAATTAAACATTAATTACCTAATTAAACTATTTTAAATTATAAAAAATACTAAATAAATAGTAAAAATTCTAATAAAATTTCTAAATTACTATATAACATATAAAAGCTATGAAAAATATAAAAACTAGGTTTTGCTTAATAAAAACTAATTATGCTATTTTAAACTAATTATTAATTAATAATTAATAAAACTAAGATTAATTCTAATAAATACTAAATAATAAAATAAAAATCTGAAAAAATTATTATAAATACTTTAATATAAGAGTAATTTAAGAAAAATATAAAAAAGCTAAGTTCTTAATTAAAATTTAAAAATGAAAATTAAAATTAAATTACATTAAATAGAAACTATCACTTAATATTAAATTGATTTTTCTTGGTTTTTTGTTTACAAACTTATTTATACCTAAAAACAAACAACTTTTGTAAAAACAACTTTTTTATAAACCAAAAATAAGCATTGTGGACACAATAAGCCATAACAGTTGACTTAGTTTGACCAAGGTGAGAAATAAGCTAAAATGGCATTAGGTGGGACCCACAATGAATGATTCTGGTTTAAACAAGTTTAGTGGACATTTATAAGCTAGAATCAACCAAAAATTTCCACACAAATAGCCAATAAGCTCAAAATAAGCACTTGCTTATTTGTTTGAAACTGAAAATGGGGACAGACTTTGAGCTTAATTTAAGTGGGTCCCAGTGGACCTCAGGTCAACCTAATGGTTAAACTATACACCCTACCATGGGGGGGTTGGAATGAGCCAAGTTTGGGCTTGTGGGACCACTGGGTTGGCTGGAAAACCACCACCAAGTGGTGGTGGTGGGTGATGTATCTGCTGAGACAGAGCAGTGCTTGCCCTGCAGCCTTGTTTGGGGCAATGTGGGGCCCACAGAAAATTAGCTAAAAATATAAAAATGGTGAAACCTTGAAGATGGGCTTAGGGACAACAAATGGTGAAAATCTTAGGTCCTAAATCACATCACAAAAATCACAACAAATCTTTGAACTTTTGTAAAAATATGAAGTTGTGCACTTTTGACTTTTGTAAAAACTTGTTATTTTTACTTTCTTGAGTTTCTAAGCTATCTTACTGATTAATTAAGTTATAATAAGCTACAAGAGACTTAAAATAAACTAAAGCTTAAAGATATAAGCTAATGGGTAGGTTTATGAGTCTAATATCCTTGACAGTTAACTGTCAAGGAATTTGGTATTGGATTTTGACTATTGGACCTAAACTTACCCAATTTCATGACATGCCTAACTAACTTATACCTAATATGACTTGTTTAAACAGAGAATTCTAACAAACAAACTCTGGAACATATGGTAACAGGTTTATCCAAACACTCCCTAACAAACTAATTATACTATAACTATTAGATTATTAAACCAACTCTACTGATTTTATACTTGCAACAGTTTATTTAATCAATATTAAAGTTATTTAAACCAAATAAACCACTAATAACAACAAAAACAATAATATGGAAAATTAAGCTTTGAGACTTACAAAGAGTATATGACTGAGATGATGGAACCAGGACCAATATCTATCCTAACAGTCTTCCACAAGACTACTAATACCAAAATACTCCAAATCACACCTGCTCAATCCTTCTTCTTGTTCTTTACCATGAAATTTCTTATTTTCTTTTTATTTTTGAAATTTTTCTTAAATTGTTGATTAATAATCAAGAACTGATTACAAGGTTTTGAAAAATTCTTAGAAACTCACAATCAAACTTAAATGAACTGAATAGAACAAGTTATAACAACTTTTAACAAAGTTAAGCAAATTTGTCACATTTGCTCAAAATTGCCAAATCTGAATTTAGTTAACAGGACTGGAATTAAAGATCAAAGAAAGTTTTTAATACACGAATTGAACTGAGTTTAACTGATTACAATGAAAATTACAACTGAAATTATAAATTACACTACCTACGATTACATAAAATTAAAGCTACACTAATACCCTTCCACTTCTGCTTCTTTCACTCTTTATAGCATTTTAGAGTGTCATGTGGGTCCCACTGGAGCTTTCCCACCAACTTGGTTGCATTATGGTTCACTTTTGCTCACTTTCCAAATTTGGCGGGAAAGGATTTTTAATTGCAATTTGGCTCTGTCACAGACCTAGGGGATATAGGTGATAGGTGTATTAGGGAGAGTGACTGGAAGGGATAAGGTGGATGGTGGATGAGGTGCAAGTGGAGATGGGGGGGAAATACCAGGTCTGGTATGGTGGTTTCTGGTTTTGGAGGTAAAGGGGAAGAAGGGTGGGTTTGAACCAACCTTTGACCTAGGGGTTTTATTTAAATAAAAACGGGGGTGGGCTGTGAGGGGTATTGGGCTAAAGGAAAAGTGGGCTTGGGGTTTTTTTTTTTTTTGGGTATTAATAATAACATAGGGTCCGGTTTGGTTTGTTTAAGAAATAAATCACAAGGACCAATTTTGTAATTTGGTAAAAGATGAAGGGTTGGTATTGTGATATTTCCAAAGTTCTCATAAGGACCTGTATTTCCATAAATGAATAGTACAAGGGTATGTTTGATAATTTTCTCTTTTAAAATACCCGGGGACTATTTTTGCCAAATTTGAAACTTTAAAGACCAATTTTGTAAATTCCTCAAATTTTTCATCCAGGGATCACTTGTGACAACTTTTGAGTTTCTAAGGACAAAAAATGATTTTCCTTTCAAAAATATCCCACCAGGGACCAAATCTGTCATTTTCTGAAACTCTAGGGACCTTTTATGCCAATTTTGGATTTTGAGGGGCCAAACATGTAATTTTCTCAAACTTTTCACCCAAGGATCGTTTTTGATTATATTTCACTTTTAAATGCCTTGGGTTGACTTTTCTTTCGTTTTAAAACTTCAGGGACTAGTTTTGTCAATTTTTGAAACTTAAGGGACTGAAACTGCCAATTATGCAAACTTTGTTCGTTTTTCATTTGTTTTTAAAAATTTTGCATATAAAACGTATAAAACACAATTTTGGAATATTTTTAGTATTTTGATGCATTACTGAGTGTTTTTAGACGTTTTGGCAGTTCATATAAGACAAAAATGATGAGTATTTACACACTCATCACACACCTAAGTCACAACTTCTTCAAATCTATCTACTTCACAACTAACTACTCCACACCTATCTTCTTCACACCAATCTAGTACCTAGCTTATCTTCTTCACACCAAGCTACTAACTATTCACACAATCAATATCTAACACAACTATCTACAATCAAAAATTCACAACAATCTTCACAAAGAATAATGTAAATGATCTTTGATGATACACCAACAACTTGGATGTAAAGATCACAACAAGTTGTAATACTTCTTGTCTTGAGGGATAGAAGTATTCTTCTCTTGCACTTGAGAGGATGAAGATTGGATCACTTTGAAACAAAGAATTTATATACTTATGATCAAAGGATAAAAGAATGGAGATTTGGATCTAGATCAGAAAGTTTAGTAGTGCAAAAGGTGAGGAAAAAATGCAGGTTTAAGGTGATATTTATAGGCAACAGAATCTGACAGAGGAGCGTGGCCAGTCCCCTTAAATCATGGCCGACCCCCTTAAAATTAAGGGGACCGCCCTTTGTAATTAAGGGGGCCGCCCAGCTGAAACGGCCAGATTCTTTGTCTTTTAGTAGGGAAAGTTTATTTGGTGAAAAACTAACTGATTTTGGTTAAAAATTTGAATTCATATATTTAGTATGAATAAAACATTTTTCTTTATTATCAAAAGTGTTTTTCAAAAATATATAATATGTTTATATAATTAAATAAACTTTGTAATGCTTAATTAAACTTTCCTTTGATCATAAATTACACTAAACACTTTGTTCATTCATACCTTAAGTGATTTGGATGTAAAGAGAAATATTAATCACTAAATACTTGATTATGTCACAAGTTTTAGTTCTATGAGTTTATATTTTGTGATAATTAAAACATAGAGATATTGATAACATGTTAATAATGTTTTTAGGCATTATTTATGTCAACAGTCTCCCCCTTTTTGATTATTAAAAAACCTTAAACTCAATATATCTAAAACTTGTTTTTAGACAAGTATTATATAGTTTACATTTCTCTTCTCCCCCTTTTTGTATAATTAAAAAGGTTATGCCGAGTAAGCTTCGCGAGGGAAGTTTAAACGGGTAGAATGCTCCCCCTTAATGTATGCTCCCCCTCATTTGAGAGCACCAAGGGAACGAGCAATGGATAACTTTGCTACAAAAATATTTGAAGAGAGCAAGATACACATATATGCAAGGCAACAATTATGCAACTAAACATAGATTCATTCAAGCATTATAGAAATGATAAGCATTACAACATTCAATACGCTTGAAGCATATTGATAAAAATAACACAAAAGAGAAGACATAGTCCTATATTGCCTAAGAGAGCACTTGGACTTGCTTGCAACCCATGGTTGATTGTTTTATTTGCTTGAAGAGAAACATAAGCATAAAGCTTAGATGTTTGATTGAGAGAGATATGGAGAGGAGTGTGGAACGGAAGAAGTGGATCTCACGATGTTGTATCGTGTTAAGGGTGGTATTGGATGATTGCGAGTGAGGAGATATTCAATCCAAGAAATATCTTCACTCAAGTAGAGGATTTGTTTTTGAAGGAATATGCAACAAGGGCAAAAGTGAGTGTGGTTTGTAACTTGATCCAAGTTGAGAGAGTGGGGGAGGCAATTTGCATAGGGTGATGATGGAGGTTGCCCTTTGTTACGTTATGCAAGATGCATAGCAAGGAGATCACTAAGATCATGGATTTGGTTTATTTCATCACGAAACTTTTGTTTTTCCGTGGCAATGTGAAGGGGATCATAGGTTTGGTATGGATGAGTTGGGTTTGCGTAGTTGGAATTGTAGTTTGATGGTTGATCAGACTTGCATGGATATTATAAGTTGTTGGATGTTAAGAGGTGTAGTTTGGCTTGAAGGAAGATGTTTGGCCAATGTTGTTTGGTTTGTAAAGTGGATCAAATGAATGACTTTGTTGGTTTGATGCAAAGTTTGGGAAATAAGAAGTTGGTGGTGAGGAATGATTTCCAACTTCATTTATGATGATGGATTTGTTTCGAGGGCTTTTTCTTCGCCAAGCGGGTTTTTCCGTCATCCTTGCTAGCCTTGAGGCTTCTGATTTTGGTTTGTTTGGAGAGTTCATGATGGGATGAATGGAGATTTTTTAGGGTAAGGAGAAATATTAATCACTAAATACTTGTTTATGTCACAAGTTTTAGTTCTATGAGTTTATATTTTGTGATAATTAAAACATAGAGATATTGATAACATGTTAATAATGTTTTTAGGCATTATTTATGTCAACAATCTCCCCCTTTTTGATTATTACAAAACCTTAAACTCAATATATCTAAAACTTGTTTTTAGACAAGTATTATATAGTTTACATTTCTCTTCTCCCCCTTTTTGTATAATTAAAAAGGTTATGCCGAGTAACCTTTGCGAGGGAAGTTTAAACGGGTAGAATGCTCCCCCTTAATGTATGCTCCCCCTCATTTGAGAGCACCAAGGGAACGAGCAATGGATAACTTTGCTACAAAAATATTTGAAGAGAGCAAGATACACATATATGCAAGGCAACAATTATGCAACTAAACATAGATTCATTCAAGCATTATAGAAATGATAAGCATTACAACATTCAATATGCTTGAAGCATATTGATAAAAATAACACAAAAGAGAAGACATAGTCCTATATTGCCTAAGAGAGCACTTGGACTTGCTTGCAACCCATGGTTGATTGTTTTATTTGCTTGAAGAGAAACATAAGCATAAAGCTTAGATATTTGATTGAGAGGGATATGGAGTGGAGTGTGGAACGGAAGAAGTGGATCTCACGATGTTGTATCGTGTTAAGGGTGGTATTGGATGATTGCGAGTGAGGAGATATTCAATCCAAGAAATATCTTCACTCAAGTAGAGGATTTGTTTTTTAAGGAATATGCAACAAGGGCAAAAGTGAGTGTGGTTTGTAACTTGATCCAAGTTGAGAGAGTGGGGGAGGCAATTTGCATAGGGTGATGATGGAGGTTGCCCTTTGTTTTGTTATGCAAGATGCATAGCAAGGAGATCACTAAGATCTTGGATTTGGTTTATTTCATCACGGAACTTTTGTTTTTCCGTGGCAATGTGAAGGGGATCATAGGTTTGGTATGGATGAGTTGGGTTTGCGTAGTTGGAATTGTAGTTTGATGGTTGATCAAACTTGCATGGATCATTATAAGTTGTTGGATGTTGAGAGGTGTAGTTTGGCTTGAAGGAAGATGTTTGGCCAATGTTGTATGGTTTGTAAAGTGGATCAAATGAATGACTTTGTTGGTTTGATGCAAAGTTTGGGAAATAAGAAGTTGGTGGTGAGGAATGATTTCCAACTTCATTTATGATGATGGATTTGTTTCGAGGGCTTTTTCTTCGCCAAGCGGGTTTTTCCGTCATCCTTGCTAGCCTTGAGGCTTCTGATTTTGGTTTGTTTAGAGAGTTCATGATGGGATGAATGGAGATTTTTTAGGATTGGGGATATTTATAGTGTAAGATTTGTGTGTTTAAGGATGGATAAGTGTAATACCCCAGTCAAATCCCACATTGGCTGTGACTTGGAGTGATGCTGGGACATATACGTTAACATTCGCCTTATATGACAACAACGCGTTTTGAAGTGTAACGGTTAATCTCTCATACGATTAAGTGTGCTCATGTGAGAGTAGTACTGGCTTGGGTGACCTGCCGGGAAGTCTTCACATGAGGGCCACAAAAGCAAAACCGTGAGCCTTCGGGCAAAGTGGACAATATTGTGGTCTATAAGGCGGGGTGTTACAGATGGTATCAGAGCCACTCCATGCCGTTCGGGATGTGGGGCAAACTTCATCGGGGACGATGAGTCCCTACGGGGGGTGAATGTAATACCCCAGTCAAATCCCACATTGGCTGTGAGTTGGAGTGATGCTGGGACATATATGTTAACATTCGCCTTATATGACAACAACGCGTTTTGTGGTGTAACGGCTAATCACCCATACGATTAAGCGTGCTCATGTGAGAGTAGTACTGGCTTGGGTGACCTGCCGGGAAGTCTTCACATGAGGGCCGCAAAAGCAAAGCCGTGAGCCTTCGGGCAAAGCGGACAATATTGTGGTTTATAAGGCGAGGTGTTACAATAAGGTTTGTTTGGGGGATTAGGACAAAATGTGTTGGTGAAAAATGGGAAATGTAGGTTGAAATGGGCTAAAAAGCAGAAAAGATTCTATAAACCCGACCATCAGATGGCCGGTCCCCTTAATTAGGGGGCGGTCCCCTTAATGATTAAGGGGGCCGCCCATCTGGTGATTTCCAGGTTGCCAGAATTGGGTTTTTGGCAGAAAATTTGCAGAAAGGTTATGTGTTTGGATTAGAATTCAAGCAAGTTCAATTCTCTTAGGCAATATAGAGTCTAATCTAATCAAGATATAGCATGCATGCAAAAACACATAAACACAAGAGCAAATAATCAACATATAATAAGCAAGAGAAAGCAAATAAATGTAAGCACAATTAAGCTTCCTAAGGCATCTATCTTAGATTAAAGGCAAGGATAATTAGTGAGTGAATAACTAATGATGGATCAAGATGACACCATTATTAATGAATTTGTCCTAGTGAGTGTCTATATGCAACAAATGTGGAGTTGTGATTGTTTCGACTCCTAAAAGCAAAAAGAAATAACGATCCTAAGAAACAATCCAAATAATCTCCTTGATTCAATTTTTGCTCGATCATGAATGTCAAAGACATATATTAAATTATATATCTTGACAATTTATGTGAGAATTTATGCATGATTTTGAAATAGAATGTTTTTAGGATTAGTCAACAATGCAAGGAAAATGATTTTCATGGGGTTCCTAGATTGTGAGAATAATTTTTAGAGAAAATTGATTGAGTTTTACAAAACGGTTTATGTAAAGAAAATAGCTTTTCTCAATCTTTAGTTTTGTGCGAAATAGATTCCTAGACTCAGAATAGGTGAAGTGGAAGAAAAATGAATTTCATGCAAGTATAAATTTGAAATAATTCAATATAATTTAGTCAACTTGTTCCATCATTCCTAATCCTAAACGCAAGTGGTTGAATAATTCACGCTTAAGGGGTTTTGTGAATATATCTGCAATGTTGTCTTCCGATGCAACCTTTTCTATAGATATATTTCCTTTTTGTACATTATCCCTAAGAAAATGGTGACATATTTCTATGTGTTCAGTCCTAGAGTGTTGCACCGGATTTTTACTTAAATCTATCGCACCTTTGTTATCGCACATAATGGGGACATTTTCTAACCTAATGCCATAGTCTATGAGAGCTTGTTTCATCCATAGTGCTTGTTGACATGCCTTTCCGGCGCTTACATATTCGGCTTCGGTGGTAGAAATAGCAAGAGCGGTTTGCTTCTTCGAAAACCAAGACGTTAGACAACATCCCATAAACGTGCAAATACCGCTAGTGCTCTTTCTATCTACGTAGTCTCCCGCATGATCCGAATCCGCATAGACAATGGTTTCTATGCCGGATTCCTTAGGATACCATAATCCTAAGTGTATAGTGCCTTTAACGTATCGGAAGATACGCTTAACCGCTTCTAGGTGAGAGGTTTTGGGATCCTCTTGAAAACGGGCACAAAGGCAGACACTAAACATGATGTCGGGTCTGTTAGAGTTTGTGGATAAATATTACTCCCTCCGTCCCAAATTTATTGTCCAGTATTGACTTTTTTAGTATTTCTTCTTTAACTTTGACCTTAAATATTTTTGTTAATGTTATATAATATTTGATGCAAAATATATAAATAGATTGGGTTTTAAGTCTACTTTTCAATGGTATAATTTTTCATCAAGTATTATATAATAAAAAAAATATATTTGTGGTCAAAGTTATACCATTTTGACTTTGAAAATTCAAAGTGGACAATAATTTTGGGACGGAGGGAGTAATAAGTATATGTCTAGTATCGAACCTGAGACCACGGGATTGCACACTTTACGTATGAGAATTAAAGTTTAATAATTTAATATAAAAAGTTATATTTAGTTATTAATTACACAAAACAAATAAAGAATGTTAGTAATTGGCAAAAATTGACTAACATATAAAGATAAGGACCATGGATAAAAAATGGTGAACCCTAAACTTGTTCCCTAAGTTTTGTTATCCTATAAAAGCAAGATGAAGGTTTATTTGATGATGTCTCTTGTACGCATAATGCATCATTAAACATAACATTACTTTACTGCTTTCTCTTTTGTCGACATAAATCACTGACATATACATACATGCACATGTCTTGCAAGTACATGTATAGTATATTAATGTTTTCTTTTCCCTTTGACTTCAGTGGTCGACAAAAGCAACAATATCACAATTGTTTTGGTGATTTGTTTTATTCGGTCCATTGGTTTTGTTTTTAACTAAAATTGTT
The DNA here is from genome assembly GCA_030686995.1 of Artemisia argyi. Lineage (NCBI taxonomy): Eukaryota > Viridiplantae > Streptophyta > Magnoliopsida > Asterales > Asteraceae > Artemisia > Artemisia argyi. The sequence goes on from CM060701.1 coordinate 231,426,951, forward strand.
TTGTGTAATATTAAACTAGCATTTACTTTAATTCGTTAATAGTACGTGTGTACAAGAACGTGGTGTAAACATACTTTTGTTTACATCTTGGATCGATTAACAAAACGGTAAGGGGTTAATCCATAGATCCCTAATTCATATAAACCCTAATTGGGTTCTTCATATTGTTAAAGACAATTGCTTTTGATTCTTGTTCGGGCTAGAATCACCACGGTACGTTCCTATTTAATTTATGTTAATCTTTTATGTGTTATAGATGTTCCTTCGCTTCCGCATATGTGTTTACCTGTTTATATGATTGTCATGATTCTTATATTCTAACAGTGGTATCACGAGCTTGCTATAACATGTAATTGATTACATAAAACACATACAAAAACGAATTTTGATTGTTTTAGATACATGTTTTGGATCTAGGGTTTTGTTTTTTTAAATTTTTTTCGAAACCCTAACCCTAATTTTGGGGGGGGGGTCGATTTATTCCATGAACCCTAATTAGGGTTTGTGGTTTTATTAATTAATTGGATTAGAAACCCTAGGTTGCCTACATGTTTATGTGTTATTTGGGCGTATCCTTGACCTAATTGGTAATTGTTATGCTTTGATCCGTGACGAAACATGCATGTTAGTCATGGGTTATTAATTGTTAAGCTTTTCACATGTTTAGATAGATCTTATATTGGGGAAGACCCCGTAATTATTAAAATCAATTTTATATGCTATGTGGTGTGTTTTTAGCTTTGGCCTACGCAATTGATTCGTCAATGTATGTGACTCACCTCCATTAAGAGGGGAAGGCCTTAGTTGATTACATGCATTATTATACCTAGAATTGATTTTATTAGGATCTTTTCTAATACGGATTGCATGTGGCTAATTGTTTCACTTTTTATTATTGGTTGTTTTGATTTTCTTTGATACTTGTTTTATTGTTTTTCGGTTGGACTTGTTGTAAGCAATAAAAGGGTTGTTTTCATAAAGAAAATTAATACGGACTAATAATTGTGAAACCCTAAAGTGATAAAGTAAGAATCTTGCAAAGGTCTTATGACAATCGTGGTCCGATTCGCACGGTAATCAGCTCCCAGTCGAGACTAGCAAAATTCAAACTTTATTACTATTTTGAGATTGAATCCATAAACTTTTGCTTGAATGATGTTTTGTGCAAATATACTTTTAAAATTAAGTCTTTTAAGATGATATTCATAACCGTGATTTGAAGGCTTAGAAAAGAGCCTTAGAGTCTGCATTGGTTATCACAATCTTGAATATGTCTTAAACGAATTACTTTTAAAATTATATGTTGTAGAAAGTCATCTTAGGGTTTTGGCATAAACCTCAAGTAAAACTTTGTGTATTAATTTCCCGAATTGGATATAAAAAGTTTTTATGAAAACTTATGTTATAAAGATGAGTGCATGCATCTTTATACATGTTTTGATTTTCACATCAAAAATTTATACCCTAAAATTTAAGTTACATGCCATCTAACTATAAGAAACACTTGAAGTTATTATTTAGTAAACGTGAGACGAAGGCTAAATTTTAATGACAAGGTAAATTTCCGAGTGTGCGTGAGACCACACATGGAGAATTTGCAGTTTCTAAGTTAGACGACTTAATTAAGTTGATGCGTGAGACCTAGAGCTTAAGGCATGAGATGGGATGAAACATGCTTACATGACAAATTGATGAATCAATTTGATGTAAATCCCATAATGATCTAGGAATTGGAAAAGTGTTTGCCAATTATTGTTCGACAGATTACCATCTTTTATACTTTCACCACTAGCAGATCAACTGATGTGGTGGAATCTATGTAAAGTTGGATCCTAGATTTTCAAGAAATTAGTTGGTTATATGAATATAACCTTGGGTATTATATTTTCTTGGAAATATAAATTATCGAAAATACTAAAATTGAATTTTGTAAATTCTTTAAATGTATTAATGCAACACAAAACCGTAAACGTAAGTTATTCTTTTAATTGATCTACACCCGTTAGGGTTTTTGGTTAGAGTCAATGTTACAAAAAGAATAAATATAGTCTTCTTTCCATTAGGAGAAGTGTGAGACTTAAATCCTAATCCTTTTCATGAATGAGAAAGGTATAAAAGGATGATTAGAATTGCCTAAATTCTAAATACATAACTCATAGCAAAATTTAATAGTAAGATTATTTGCACTTTATGAGTTATTAAATTAGAAGCTAGACTGAGTACTGACAAATGGTAAAAGACGAATTAGATTATCTTATCTAGTTGTTTTGATTTGACCATTTAAAGATACTACATAAAATTGTTGGAATGGTAGATCTATACAGGAAGAAATTGCATGCCCAGTTTTTTCAAGTTAATAATTTGGAATGTGATGAATCACATTTATGTAGTAGAATACATCCTTTTATAACCTATATATAATTGTTGGAATAGGTTTTCTTAAAAGATGTAGGAAAGTAAACAAGTACACTATTTCCTTTCACTGATTAATGAAACATTTACAATGTTGTCAAATTCAGTGGGAGTATTGTGTTTTTATTATTGAATAAGGGATTATTACTATGTTCTCTAATTCAGTGGGAGTTACAAGACTTACTGTCTTGATTGTAACTTAGATTATCTTTTGAATATCTCAAGGTAATTACTTTCCAAATATAGACACTAATATTTTCAAAGATAGTCATGTGCGTTTCCTTGATTGATTGAGTAAACTCTATATCTACTGAGTTATGTTAATGACACAAATCATATTGTTCAAATTAACAAACGCGTGCGTGTTGTTTATATGATACATGGTGTTGTACCATGCACAAGTGGGAGAAATCTTCATTATGTGCAAAGTACAACACATGAGCATATGATTTAAAGGACTCTCTTAACTGCAAAGTAAGAGATTATAATTCTAATTAGATTAATAAATCTAATCTTAGAAACACTTGGTGTTGAAATTTAGTAAACGTGAGACGCAGGCTAAATATTAACAACAAGGTGAATTTCCATGTATGCGTGAGACCAACATGGATAATTTACAGTTTCTAAATTAGACATCTATTAGAACATGTGTCAATATGATAACAAGACAACTTCAACTATAATATTTATGTATTATTGGAATGACATAAATGCATGAAGTAATATAAAACTACTTCAATAATTATGTATTCTTAGAATGACATAAATAAATGAAGTAATGTGTTAACTTGAAAATATTATTGAAACCAAATGATGGTGTTCAAAGATTACTTTAATTATACATGTTTATACTTTATTGTATAGTTATAAATATGAAGTCTTCTAAATATTACAAGACTTATAATTAAGTAAGACGTTAACTTGTTATGGTCTTTTAACTAAGACATATACAAGAAGTCATTGAGTTGATCAATGATTAATAACGTATAGTGGGATTATAACAAGTTTATGTTTTATAAGACATAAACATGAAGTGACTTGATTAATAAGTACTTGGGTTATAAAGCATGCAGTTGGCTTGAAAATACTATTATACCATTAAGTTGATTTAGTTGGTAAATAGGTATGCCAACAGGAATATGGTTATCTTATATATATATTGTTAGATCTTCTTACAATATTAATTCTAATTGAAATACCACATTAAGATGGTATGTTCAGTTAGGAAATCAAACTCTTGTTAGATTGTTTGATTGAAGATAACTATGATTTCTATTCTTCTAAAAGTTATCAAGGTTAGAAATTGAGTATGACTTGAATATACTCAATTAGACTCCTAGAAGATTAATAAGACGTTATTGAATTATGAAATGTGATGAATCACATTAAGTCTTAAAATTGAAGTTCTAAATTTGTTAAGTTACTTATGTGAAGGTTATTAACAAAGAGCTATCAATGCGTATTTGTAAAGTCCTAAAAGAGAAAATTGGATTGTTGCTCTAATTGCTAAGTACTTATATTCTATATAATACTAAAGGCAAGTGGGAGAATTTTATCTTGAAAAAATAGATTTACAAGATACATAATCTTCTAAAACTACACTAGTTAAAATCATGATGAGGTCTAACATGTAAATGATAAACCTCGAGATGATGGAATTATCATTCATAGATCCACTTGGATATCTCAGATATTTAATTTATATGTTGATGATTATATGATGTAGTATTACCAAAATAATGAATTGGGTAAATTACTCATACTATGAGTGTTATAGATGCTGTTCATAAAGATATTCAAATTTAGAAAATTTGGTTTATCTTAATTCTTAATAGTTAGAGAATGATGATGAGTTTATTCAAAGATGATGTAACCCTAGTGGTTTAAATCTTTGTAAAATAATCATATGGACAAAATTGTACACATATCTTAATGCATGTCTTATGACAAGATTATTAATCATACTTAAGCAATTAACTATGATTGAATACTCTTTCCTAAGCACATTAAAGATACAAAGATGGTAAATTGTCATATTTATATGAATATGAAATTTGACAATGAATATCAAAAACTCTTTCTTGAATAATTACTTGAGCGAGGACGATAAGTAATCAAAAGGAGTTTATGAATTCAAGACAATCTTTGGAAGTGTACAAAGTGCAATAATCCATGAATGGATAAATGCATGTATCCGGGAGATTATTCTTATGATAAATTATTAAATCTATGTTTAGGTTTATAATTAAAATAAGGTAATTTCTAAGTATTACTGAAAACTAGTGGGAGTATTATGTTTGATTTACTAAATCATATATGTTGTATAACATATAAGAAGTTACATTCCACATAAGTGAAATGTTAAGACTTAGTTTGGAATGAAACTGTAAGTGAAAGATTTAGAAAATAAAACATACAACCTTGGAACAAAAGTTTATTATTTAATAAACATGTGCGGTAAATGATTCTAATAGAATATGATATATCATTTAGTGAATGGATATACATATTTAGTAAAGATAGTACATGAATATAATCTAAGTATGACTGAAGGATTTTCATGTGCATTATATTATTGTTGTATCATGCTTAAATGCTTAATGATTTGACAATATTTGATATCCAATTTAAAGTTATTATATAACTTGTGTAATAGATATTCTAATGAAAAATGTTTGAAATTAGAATAATGATCCTCAACCTGGAATAGCTCCTAAACATTACACTATGGATATTAAGTTTACGAAAATTTTAAAGAGCATATTGTGTTTAATATACAATGATGCTAGTTTAATTGAGATGACACTCAATAACTAGTCATGAAGGATTTCATGAGAACTAGATGTGCTCAACTAAGAGCATAGTTGCATTAAATATTAAAAGAATTAGAATACTTTAAACTTTAAAAGGTTTGAAAGTTTGATTGTCATAAGTTGGTGATTGAGGATATCATACCATTTATGAAAAGTTATGTGGCTATATCAAGATAGTTGGATTTACACATACAAGAATTTTAATTATTGAATTCTTGAAAGAAGTATTCTCAAAATTCAGATAGATCATAGTTAGATGAAATAAATGCCTTGTCAACAAGTATGATTGTCATTACTTGAGGCATAATTGTCAACAAGTTATTACTTAAGACAAAATTCATTAACTAGAATTATCATGCATTGATCTATTTAGTATTTGGATAAAGGACATTAAGCAATTATTATTTATAATGAATTAAAGTACTTAGTATGTTTGCTTTCATTAATAATAAATTGTGTCCTATATTTGCATGTTTAAATCCGTGAATAACTTATGTTATTCTAAATTGTCCATTGTCGATTAATGATATGGGAATATCATTAAACTAAGACAAATCTGAGTATTGGTTAAGAATATACTTGAAAGTATATTGATGCGTTGACATACCAATTTCACATGATATTCGATGAATTAAATATAGGACTTATCCCAACTACATGATTTTACTTTATGGATCTTGTCAGTAAGTAAATCATGAATTGTTATCCTCAGACTTGAGATACCAGATAAGTGTCATGGATGTAGTGCATTTCTGTGAAGCAATCTACCGCTCACCGTAACAGGGGGTTATAAGGGTTGTTTTCAGAAGTGTTGCAAAGTCCATGGGTTATTCTTGTAGTCAAGAAAGAATTTGTTCCTTCAAATTTGTTTTGAAGTTTAATACTGCTGGGCCCCTCGTAGGTTTGACAAGATGTTTGCGTGCGCACGCCCAAAGTCTATCTGGAATACGTTCAGATGTTTTGGTAATCTTGCTCAATCATAAACAACGAGAAACAGAATTGTTAATTAAAGAATGACTAAGATCCATATCTTTATTAACGTAGTATTAGAAACAAAAGGATGATAATAATAATGATGAATCATTAAAGGTTTTTCCAGGAGACCTACCTCGAGTTGATCTAGGGGCATTGGCGTGTTGCTAGACGCTAACCAATGTCATTATACTTTTAATAGATATCCAAGTGGGAGCTGTTAGAGTTTGTGGATAAATATTAATAAGTATATGTCTAGTATCGAACCTGAGACCACGGGATTGCACACTTTACGTATGAGAATTAAAGTTTAATAATTTAATATAAAAAGTTATATTTAGTTATTAATTACACAAAACAAATAAAGAATGTTAGTAATTGGCAAAAATTGACTAACATATAAAGATAAGGACCATGGATAAAAAATGGTGAACCCTAAACTTGTTCCCTAAGTTTTGTTATCCTATAAAAGCAAGATGAAGGTTTATTTGATGATGTCTCTTGTACGCATAATGCATCATTAAACATAACATTACTTTACTGCTTTCTCTTTTGTCGACATAAATCACTGACATATACATACATGCACATGTCTTGCAAGTACATGTATAGTATATTAATGTTTTCTTTTCCCTTTGACTTCAGTGGTCGACAAAAGCAACAATATCACAATTGTTTTGGTGATTTGTTTTATTCGGTCCATTGGTTTTGTTTTTAACTAAAATTGTTTTGTGTAATATTAAACTAGCATTTACTTTAATTCGTTAATAGTACGTGTGTACAAGAACGTGGTGTAAACATACTTTTGTTTACATCTTGGATCGATTAACAAAACGGTAAGGGGTTAATCCATAGATCCCTAATTCATATAAACCCTAATTGGGTTCTTCATATTGTTAAAGACAATTGCTTTTGATTCTTGTTCGGGCTAGAATCACCACGGTACGTTCCTATTTAATTTATGTTAATCTTTTATGTGTTATAGATGTTCCTTCGCTTCCGCATATGTGTTTACCTGTTTATATGATTGTCATGATTCTTATATTCTAACAGGGTCTACTTGCCGTCAAGTATAGTAAACTACCTATCATTCCTCTATAATTGGTGTTATCTACGGACTCACCTTCATCATCCTTTGTGAGCTTTACCTCCGTAGACATAGGAGTTTTCATGGGTTTTGAGTCTTCTAGGCCAAACTTTTTAAGCATTTCCTTAATGTACTTAGATTGGTTAAAAAATATTCCATCTTCTAATTGTTTTATTTGTAATCTTTGAAAGAAGTTAAGTTCACCCATCATACTCATCTCAAACTCATCATGCATGATTTTGGCAAATTCATCACACATGTCTTGACAAGTCGATCCAAATATAATGTCATCAACATATATTTGGACAATGATGAGATTTGGGTCTTTCCTTTTAGTGAAAAGAGTGTTATCTACCATTCCCATGGAATAATTATGTTTAATAAGAAAAGCTTTTAATCGATCATACCAAGCTTTGGGAGCTTGTTTTTTTAAACTAATTTCATAGGTATCTAATTTTTTAAACTAATTTCATGATAGTACTAAAATTGACAGCGTGGCACATGATGCCTAGGTGGATGATGACTCATATTATACAGTCAACAATTCATTCTCATGGTACAGCTTTCAAAGCATCAAGTGCAACTCATATCTTGCCTCATATATATGTAAAGATTTATGTCTAATCTTGAAAACTTATAAATGCTTAAAATGAGTAAAGTGGTTTCCCTAAACTACTCCTTATTGTTGTATAACATTATTCAAAATAAACAAAAATATCATTCACACGTAGACATACACAAACACATTCGAGGCATTGTCCTAAGAGTTTGTGGAGTGAGTTGCAATGTGTTTTAACTAGAAGTAAAGCTAGTAACTATTATTACTCTTTATTAAGACTACAAACAATTGAAAAATAAATTTATGCAATCACATGTTGGTTAGACAACCCTTATTTATCCCCAAAACAAGTTTCTACTACTGATTGGAAGTTCAAATTAATGATGTTGCATTTATTGATTGGTAGTTCATACCATTTGACTATCTCAGGGCGGGTGTAATGGTCATCCAATCATCATGTTGACTTGAGCGTCACATTATCTTTCAACATACCATTTTATCATCATTTTTGGAGACGTAGTGATCATCACCTAGCAAAACACATAAAAATATTTCAATTTATTCAAATATATGCTCTACAATATAGCCCCCACACACTTACAAGCTAAAAAAATGAGTGTTTTGTTAGATGGTGTAGACCACCAAACCAAACCCATTTAAGGGTCTTCGCGCATCAACTTTTAGGGGTGCGACAATGCTTCGCGCGCGATCTGATCTCTTCACACGCAAAACATACCATCATTACGGGTGGTCTTACAATAAGTTGAAAGTTAGCAAAATCAAAGTAAGCCATAAATTCTATACATTGGTAAGTTTGATATGGTAGTTCATACCATCTTACAATGTGTTTGTTTTACACATTTCAATTTTAAAGACTCGTTCGTAGGTATATGCCATAGATTATTGAATTTGTTATCATGCTCAAACCACACAAAAAACTCAAACACAAAGAAAAAAACCAAAAAAATAAATTAAAAAAACTCACTAGTGAAACCTTGACAACCTATATATCAAACCGTTGATCCCAACATTGCATTGCTAGAACTTGTTTTAAACTAATAAAACTTGTTTTATTCAATGTACGTCATTGGAATATCGCTAGTAAAACCACGGTCACACTTCTAAAATTAACTCAAAAAAGATCATCATCGTCTATCACCTAAAAAAGTATTGGTGTGGTCACAAGTTTATTGACACGGTTAGAAAATTAGTGATGAGTATATATGTGTGTGTGTGTGTGTCTATATATATATATATATATATATATATATATATATATATATATATATATATATATATATATATATATATATATATAGTATGGATTCAATAAGAAGAATAATTAAAATGAGAAGGGTAAAAAGTAATTCTAGCCACACATTTTTATATAGGAGGGAAAATTTGAATGAAAATGCATCTATTTTTGTAGGTGCATCTAGAATGTGTGGTTGTGGTTACTTCTTATCCTTCCTATTTTAATTATTCTTCCTATTTGATCCTCTATATATATATATATATATATATATATATATATATATATATATATATATATATATATATATATATATCCTATTTTAATTATTCTTCCTATTTGATCCTAACTATATATATATATATATATATATATATATATATAGGGGCGCGTTCTATGCAGTACCAATATTAGATACAGTACTTTACAGTACCAATCTAGACCAATAAAAATTTAATACTATTAAATATTTTTATTTAATTCAAAGGGTATAATTGTCAAACACATTATCACTTTTTCTTATATTTTTTAATAAAAAAACTCTTTTTTAATAATCTTAATTATAGGATTTTTTTTTTCATCAGTGTCCATGTTTTCAAAAAAAAATGAGATGCGTATATATATATTTTTTTTAATATTATTAATTTACATATGTTTCTTGTGTACAATTGTTTAGGCATTAACCTTGTTTTGTTTAAAATGATAATTGCACATATGTTTCTAATGTACATTATTTAATCTTCAAAATTTATAACCAAAAACATAAACGTATACATGTAACTTATAAATTTATAAAAAACCAAAAACACAATAATAATATACTTAGAATTAGATATCAAGTGAAATACAATCAATTACAAAATATATCTTGTTAAATATAGATGCACACGTCGTTCAAAAACATGTGTGCATTCTTCCAGGAACATATGTGCACGCTTCGCTTTTTCATCAAAACATACGAGTACCCTTCCAAAACACATGTGCACTCTTTATATTGGTCATCGCCTCCGTCTTTATCAAAGATGTTCAATACCTAAAAGTACAAAACAATTGTTATTTTATTTTATCATAAACAACTAGCAAATACATATTCATAATATAACATATATGCATACATCTTTCCTTGATTTTATTTCACCTTCAAAACACATATGCACACCCGTTAATTGATTTCATATCAACCAAAAAACACATATGCACCACTTAACTAATTTTATGTTAACATATATGCACACTTCCGAAACACCCTACATAAAGAGTGACGAACAAGAATATGTCACTAATTTAATGTTAACTAATATAAAATATTATTTTCATAACGAGACATGCAGAATTCGTGCTACGCACGGGCTAATAATCTAATTGTTAATCGTGCATTCTTTCTGTATATTGGCGAGTGTATACTTAATTATGGTTTAGTATATCATATGAAATGTTTTAACTTTCTTGTATAAAAATTGAAAGGTGTTTGATGTTGTTTTGGTTTTGTGGTGTTGTATTCTATATATGGGCTTTTGGTTATTAAGTTGTGATGGCTTTGTTTCTTTTGGCCTATTACTTATTTGCATGATAAAAAAATGGTTTTGTTTCTTTTGGTCTATTACTTATTTACTTAGCCCTACAATACTTGTCTATTAGATGGTTTTTGCATGATAGTATGAAGCACACAGGGTTTATCTAATTTGTTATAGTTTAATGTGCGTTAAATATTTTCTTTATTAATTTTTTAAGTTAAAGTTTGTGTAATAATGTATATATAATAATGACACATAAACCGCATAAAAATCGTTACAAACTTTTTTAGCTTTATCTCATTTTAATGTACAACTAATTTTATTAAAAATTAACATTATAAAGTCTAACTAATATTAATAAATCTTATCAATAAACTCGATACTAAATAGCTAACTAAATGAATATTAATTAACACATTATTAATAATTCCTAAAACCTTTGGACTCCACTATCATATCTTAAACAATTTTTTTTTTTAATTTACAAATGGGTTTGAGCAAAAGTTATATACTTTTTCTTTTATATTCATTATTCAAGTTGCATGCTTACGTAAACTAATCATGCTAAAAAGTATCATTTAACCATTTAAATGTTGCTTTACATACATGCTCGTGCACATTTTCTTTAATCAATTCGCACATGTGAGCTACATCAATAGAAAATACACATAAATTACTTGTATATGAAAATGCATTAACATCATACATATATCTATATATATTACATTAGGTTAAATCATCAATTATTCTTGCAACCTTTTCAACTTCATCTCGATCCATAACCGAATTTTAATTGTATACTAATTACTAAATATCATGTGATAAATTTCAGCAAGCCTTGCACTTCCATCTCGATGTTGTATATACTTCACATTAAATGCACCGGTTTTGTTTTTCGATAAAAGTTTGAACTTTTGCTTATGTTTAAAACTCAACTTTTTTATTTGATATTACAATTTACAAACGGATTTAAGTCAAAATTATGTATTTTTTTTCCTTTCTATTAATTACTCAATGTGATATTTTTAATATGTCGTATTTTGCTATTATGGCAAACTCATTTAATTGGCGTAAATATTAGTTTCTCACTAATGATTTTACATATAGAAAAAGAAAACACTTTGCGATGCGCGACCCTTCTTCTTTTCAATAATAATTCAATTGCACACGATAAATTCATTCTAATATTTCTCAAAAAGCATTCGAAAGGAACTACTTACATAAACTAATCAAGCTAAAAAGTATCATTTAACCATTTAAATGTTGCTTTACATACATGCTCGTGCACATTTTCTTGAATCAATTCGCACATGTGAGCTACATCAATAGAAAACACACATAAATTACTTGTATATGAAAATGCATTAACATAATACATATATATATATATATATATATATATATATATATATATGCTTATCTATAACAATCACCTAAATATGTAAGAAACAAAGAAGATAGTTGGTATCTCAATCTTTGGTTCTATTTATATGAGCATGCATGATCTTGTGTGATTTTCATGGTACCTGCATATGATAACTAAATTAAGAAAAAAAAGAAGAAGACCAAGTTAATTACAAAGATCTAAAAGATGTTTGAATCATCTACAAAATGTTGCAAAAGATAATTTACATACCGCTACCAATAATCAAAGATCTAAAAGATGTATGAATCTTCTTCAAATGTACATACTAAATGTGATTTTTGCCAGTTTATATAGGCATGAATTAGGTTAAATCATTAATTATTCTTGCAACCTTTCGCAACCCTTGCACTTCATCTAACCGACTTTTAATTCTATACTAAATGTCATGTGATCAATTCGGGCAACCCTTGCACTTCATCTAACTGACTTTTAATTCTATACTAAATGTCATGTGATCAATTCCGGCAACCCTTGCACTTCATCTCCTTTCATGATTGTATAGTTATTATGAGACTGCATTGAATTCCGAGCATTAGCTATCTTGTACTCTACGCAACTAATAAACGACTCCAACTTGTTTCTAACTCTAACAACTCTATCATCATAACTCCACATTAAATTTAGGGACTGAATCTTATAGTATTATAGATATTCAACCAACTGAAATAGACACCTTGTTTCTATTTTTTTAAAGTTAAACTACCTCATAGTCTTAAATAATGCACAGGTATAGCCGTATAAGGATTAGAATCATCTATTGCTTTCTATTTTAACACTATTAAACATCACAACAGCCAAAGATGCAAATATTCCTACAAAACAAACATCATATTTTTTTCATCATCTAATTAAAACAAGAAACAAAACAATAAAAACAAAAGTCTAATCAGGAAGATAATAAAGAAAGGAGACTTTAACGGAACTAAAAACGATGACGTCAACCCAAAATTTCCACCCAGATCCAAACACGACCCCGGCCACACCTACTTGATCCAATAAAAATGAATACAATTAAAAAAAATCAAGATCGAAAAAAAACGAGGCATTAAAGCAAAGACATTTTCGTAATATAAATAACATACCCCACACCCCCAAATAAAATAAATCACAAGACTACACACCTCTTTAATATGTGGCGAATTCCATCGATAAAGAGAAGCGAATATGTTTACTACAGATCCGTCTCCTTAATGTTTCATAAAATCGGGTTGCGACAAGATCTGGTGGTCGGTTGCTCGGATTTGCGACATGTAGCGGTGCTGATAAGGAGAGTACGGCTAGGTTTGGGGTGTGGAAGAAAGAGATAAGACTGAAAATGATATGAGAGATGGAGAAATACGGTTTATGAAAAAATATTTAAGCAAAATTCCACTAATACCCTTTTAAACTTTTGTTTAATTGAAAAAATCACCCTTATCTTTTGTTCAATTGCAATCTTGGCACTTTTAATCTTAACCTTTGATCAAACTATCCAATGGCCCAGATTCATTTTAATGGTACTCTAAACTACTGTATCTAATATTAGTACTGCATATAATACAACACTATATATATATATATATATATATATATATATATATATATATATATATATATATATATATATATATATATATATATATATATATATATATAGGAAGCCATTCATGTGAGAAATCTAATTTTTATAAGAACGCGAGAACTAATCTTATCCACTCATTTTATCCTCATTAAACTTTGATCTAAAAGCTATTATTAGCTAACTATTTTTTTTTGAAAAATTTCAAAAATATTTCGAAAAAATTTAAAAAAAAATCGAAACTTTTTTTGAAAAAATTTCAAAAATTTTCGAAATTTTTTTTGAAAAATTTCCAAAAAAATTTCGAAATTTTTTTTTAAAAACTTTCAAAAAAAATTTGAAATTTTTTTTCAAAAATTTTCAAAAAATTTTCGAAAATTTTTTTGAAAAATTTTCAAAAAATTTTCGAAATTTTTTTTGAAACTTTTCAAAAAATTTTCGAAATTTTTTTTGAAAATTTTCAAAAAAATTTCGAAAATTTTTTTGAAAAATTTTCGAATTTTTTTTTTCACGTGTGATGAATTTTTTTTTCACATGTGACGGAATTTTTTTCACATGTGACGAAAAAAAAATTTACATCCGACGAAAAAAAATTTACATGCGACGAAAATTTTTTTTCACATGTGACGAACTTTTTTTTCACACCTGACAAAAAAAATTTCGTGAAAATTTCCAAATTTTTTTTCACATGTGCCGAAATTTATTTTCACATGTGACAAAATTTTTTTTTTCACATGTGACGAAAAAAAATTTTATATGCGACGCAATTTTTTTTTCACACGTGACAAAAAAAATTCCGTAAAAATTTCCAAATTTTTATCACATTTGACGAAAAAAATTTTGAGAAAAAAAATTTCGGAAAAAATAATTCAAAAAAAAATTTCGGAAAAAAAATTTGGATTTTTTTTTTTCGAAAAAAAATTTAAAAAAAAAAATTTTCAAAAATTTTTTTTTTCAAAAAAAAAATTTCGAAAATTTTTTTTCAAAGAAATTTTTTTTCGAAAAAATTTTTTTCTCAAAAAAACTTGCGAAAAAAAAATTTTCGATAAAATTGTTTTCGAAAAAAAAAATTTCGATTAAATTTTTTTCGAAAAAAAAATTTTTGAAAAAAAAAATTCGAAAAATATTTTTCGAAAAAAAAAAATTCGAAATTTTTTTTTCGAAAATAAAAAATTTTCGAAATTTTTTGAAAATTTTTGAAAATTTTTTTAAAATTTTTCAGAATTTTTTTAAAATTTTTCATAATTTATTAAGAAATTTTCAAAAAGTTGATTAACTAATATTAGCCATTAGATTAAAGTTAAAGGAGGATGAAACGAGTGGATAGGATCGATTCTCGCGTTCTCACAAAATTTAAGCTTCTCATTTGAACGCTTTATTTTATATATATATATATATATATATATATATATATATATATATATATATATATATATATATATATATATATATATATATATATATATATATATATATAACGGACTTTATTTTCAGAACCCTGTTAAGTGCGGGAACTACGAGAACTCCAATTTTGCACTAGAAAACATGCATGTTCATATAAAACATGTATGTTTTCTTACATACACATTAATACACATACCTGCGTAACATACATGTTCATATAAAACTATGTTGCATTGATATGTTGCACTTAACAGGGTTTTATATGAACATGTATGTTACGCAGGTATGTATATAAAGGTGTATGTAAGAAAACATACATGTTTTCTTTGAACATGCATGTTTTCTAATGCAAAATTGGAGTTCTCGCAGTTCCCGCACTTAACAGGGTTCTGAAAATAAAGATACTATATATATATATATATATATATATATATATATATATATATATATATATATATATATATATATATATATATATATATATATATATAAAATCTAGATCAAATAAGATCAATCTTAAAGTTGTAAAAATAAGATCCAAATAAAATCTGACAAGTGACACTCTCGTTAAAATAAAATTAATTTTTTTTATTGAGTACAACTAAAATTGTTAAATATCCAATGGTTTTCTTTTTTAAATTGATGAAAGCAAGGTGATACACTTTGATTCGACATATAATGTATCAGGTTAAGGTGATACACTTTAATTCGGCATGTAAATTTATAGTTGTGTATCACTAATCGAAACTCATGTATCAGTTGGTTATTAGTTGCTAAAATGTTAATTCATATTAATACTTTATTTTTTGTGTATTATTGCTAATATGGTTATTTATAAAATGGTTTTAGTGGTTGTTTCGAATAGATCTTATTTTTACAACATTAAGTTTGATCTTACATTATATATATATATATATATATATATATATATATATATATATATATATATATATATATATATATATATATATATATATATATAACCATTTCAGGCAATTATTTGGTTTACCAAATTTGCTTGGAAGAAATGAGATTATCAAACTAACGGCTAGAAGCAACGAAATAACTTTTCGAGTTTTTAGTGACTCGTAAATGCGGACCTTTAAATTTGAAATGTTTTTAGTTGCGTTATCGTTACTTTTGTGCATTATATTTGGTTATATTTATGGAATTTTTGTTACTTAATCGTATAAAAGTGTTTATGCTAGTCGAATGTAGCCAAGTACAGGAAAAGAAGAATAAATGTTGAAGAATGGAAGAGTCAATGCACATGTGAAGATTCCCTAGACTTAAGCAACATGGAAACCACACAAGGACGTGATGATTCATAAACACCAATGTTTCCAAGCCTTAATATCAAGAAAATATAGAGTTCTATTGAAGAATTCAGTGCCACGATCGAGGATCAAGCATGAAACGAGCGAACACAAGAAAAGATGAAAAATGCGTGTGCAAAAGACATCCTGCCGATCAGCTAGTGCCCGCAGCCGATTCGGCTAGAGGATGTTGGAAGAAAGCAACCGACCGGCTGGATTGCGCTGGTAGTTTCAAAACTTCATTTAATGACGGATTTAAGTCCCATAATCATAGAGTCCGATACTTTCCCGCTTATTTACTGTCTTAGGGTCGTTTCTCTTGGAAAGTAAATGTTCCATTTAGTATAAATGGGATCCTAGGCTAGATACATTAGTGTGACAAACCCTTGAGTGATATACTTTCTACCAAAAGTTATTATTCACCATTATTCTTGCCCAAAAAGCTAAAAGATCTTGTGAAAGTTTCAGTGAAGTGTGGAGTACGAATTTGTAGTTATTATCGGGTCATACTAGATACTTGGAGGTGTGTGGTTGCTATAGTTCCGCAATTCTAGTTCTTGTAATTGAAAGATATGTATATGAGTATATCTTATGTATCTTTACAATGAATTACTGTTTTTATGAGTATGATGAAACTTATGTTTATTACTTGTGTATTGTTCTAATTTGTGATATGGAGTAATTAGTTCGAGGTATACTTGTAATTGAAAGATATGTATATCTTATGTATCTTTACAATGAATTACTGTTTTTATGAGTACGATGAAAACTTTGTTTCTCTTATGAGTTTGTTGGAATTAAACCAAGTCTTGATTAATTTGTTGATAAACACATTAAAGGATTAAAGGTCAAAATGATTTTCTTTATGTTTTTGTTTCAGAACATTTGAGCACGAATTAGTATGGGACATAATATTTGACAACAATCATATTTGCTTATTAAAATAGACTTGAAACGATTTCATCACGAGTAAAGGTAGGATAGTAGAAATAAATTAGATGAGCAAAGCTTTCAAACAAATGGATTCTAGGCATATTGGTTTCAAAGTTCGAAAGGGTTAACCAAATGAATGAATTCTTAAAATGATTTTTATGATATACACCATTAATTGTAAAATCATTACTTATGAGTTGTGCATCATTATAAGTTTTAACCAAACTAATTCAAATGCTCTATACACATGAATATGAATATGAATTCTACACAAGTATATGTTTTTATTAATTGATTGAATTGAATTTGCTATTTAATTTCCGGTAAATTAGATTGACACCCTTTTTATAAATGCTTGCTATTTAAAACTACTCGGAAATAAATCCCTTGGGACGATCTCAACTTACCCACCTTTATTATAAACGGACGAGTATACTTGCTCGTATAAGTTAATAAAATAATCGGTAAAATCGTGTTTTTATAAAATTTTAAACTTGTACACGTGTAGCAACACTTCAGGGTTTATCTAATCACGCCCTGCAAAAGATAATTAGAGTATATTTAGTTTAGGAGATGATATTTTCATATAGGAATTTACTTTATACACGTAAATTTAGTGAAACCCACATAACTTTTATTGTAAAAGTGATATGGGCCTCACTAAATTTATGTATATGAAGTAAATTCCTATGTGTAGATATCACTACCTATTTAGTTTTAGGAAAAACAAGTAAATTAAAAGATGAAACAAAATGACCAAATAATAGAATCATTTAGTTTTAGAAGTTCTATAAATTTCAAAATGAGCACTAAAATGGTTACACCAATTTAATGTGCTTTAGTATTATCATTCAAATTTAATTTAATAAATCAAAATCAAAATCAACTCAACACATTCAATGAAATGTCATATATACCGGATTGACTTCTTATTGCCTGGTTCGTATATAAAAGCAAACGATTGTAACCTTTTTGTCATATTCTTAAGTACTTCGTACCAGCTTAGCTTTTGCTTCAATGTTTGTTCGATAGTTGCTTTTTAAAAAGGCAAATTTAAATGGCATTAATTTAGCATTTAATGTATGCAGGACCGTCTCATTGATTTGGAGGGCCCGTTACGAAATCACAAATGAGGCCCCCATAATTCAAGTCTTTCACTCTTTTTGTATGTGACTGAAAGTTTGTCTTCTATTTTTTGTATGTGACCCGGTTCAACTTTGATAACATTTAACAAAGACATTAAAAATTCAAAACATTTTATATATAAAATTATAACTATTAATGAATGTATACTAAATTAGGGCCCCTTATAAAGGAGCCCGGTGCGGTTGCATCAATTACACATGCTAATCGCCGCCGTTAAATGTATGTTCGTGAGTTTTATCTTTTTAGTTGAATTGGCCATGCTTATTTAAGGTCAAACCAAAACAAAATAAGAATGGTCATAAATATAATTAATTACCATCCATGTAAAATACATGCATAAAAGGGCAATGACATAAATATGTTTCAAATTCTTGCCAAATGTGCTGATTGTATGGTGCTGGCTATCAACAACATAATTTCATGCGGCATTTATTCGAATTCCTTGCCAAATACGTTTTTTTGACTTTTTTCAGAGAACAAAAGTCAGAGTTATTTTACTTGCTACGTGTCATCACAGCTAATCAAAAAATGTCGAGAGCTATAAGAAGAAACCAATGCAATTGGTAAGAGTATCAATGTTATAAAATAAAGTTAATTTTCATTAATGATGTTGCAATTGGTAAGAGTATCAATAGTATTAAAGACATTAATTTGCATTTTACAAAATTAAGCCACATGCTTATTGTATATAAAGGATTTCAAATTCCAAAACACAATTGTGGTTCAAACAAAATCAAAAACACAAAATCATGAATGCTACAAAATTTATGCTCATTTTTCTTGTTCTCATTGCATCCAACTTCGTGCATACCAAAGCTTATGGTAAATCATTATTTCAATCATGTTTGTACATCTACTAACTTATTTTATTTCATTATTAGTTGTATGTTTTTTTTTTTTTTTTTTTTTTTTTTTTTTTTTTTTTTTTTAAATTTATTTATTTATCTTTTTTGACAGAAACGAAGGCAGCATTGCATTGTATCGAATTACCGTGTAACAATGACCCAACAAATTCATCGCATAAAGTATGCGTAATGAGATGCAATGAGCTAGGATTTTCAAATGGTGTTTGTCGTGGAAGTGGTTACATTCATCCTGAATTTGGCCAATGTTGTTGTATAGAATGATACTACTTTCAAATATATGCTTTGATTATACAAATCACAAGTATTTGTGTTATTTGTATTTGTGTTATTTGAAATAGTGTGCGATACATTTGTTTCATAAAGTTATTGTCATGCGTAAAATTAGCATCATGAAAAACATTTAATCGAAAATATCGCTCACTAAAAGTATTGATTATATAGTGCCCATACTGTCGCAATCTACTATAAAAGCTTTTTTTTAATAATACTAAATGTATAAGCAAGAAACAAGCTAATTTCCAAATAATAACCTCTCTTGGACATTTTTTTCCATTCAATAAAAACAATCCATTGAAAAGAAAAACCTTGCTATCGTCAAAAAATATAATTACAGAGGTATCCGTCGCCGCAACGCGCTAATACTCGACTAGTAAGGAATAAAACAAGTGGCTATATAAAATTTAGCAAACATATAAGTATGGTTGTATTGATTCGTGAATACTTTTTCTTGAAATATATAGTATAAGGATAAACAATTTTGGTGTAACTTTACCTATGGAATGTCCTTTAGCTTTACACCAAATGATCTAAACTAGTTACGTATCCTCTATTGTGTGGTCCATAGTATTATGTTTCATATATGTAGTGCTAAAAGAGCTATTACCACGACAAAATTTTAAGCTTGAATAACCTAAACCTTTTTAATTTATTTTGTTACTACAATAATTTGAGCCGATGTTAGTCTTTACAAGCTGGTGGTTATAGTAATGACAATTCTATGTTTAGAATCGTTTCCAACTTTAAGACTTTTAATATTTGTTATGATTCTAATCTTGGTAAGATAGTATTGATAATCGAGATTAAAAGGTATGCAAGTATCAAAAAAAGGAAAAGTCGGTGAAGCCAGCATCATATTTAAGGCCAAAATTTTATAGATCCAACTTTTATCATAGAACCCATCAAGCAATCTTAGTCACTCATTTTTTTATCAAAATAAAAAAATAAACTTTCACCATTTTTTTAAAACTTAAATATTTCGCAAACCGTAAATCGTCAAGCTAAAAAAAATACCATCGCGACGAGAATTAAATTATCTTTCACCATTTTTTTATAGATCCAACTTTTATCATAGAACCCATCAAGCAATCTTAGTCACTCATTTTTTTATCAAAATAAAAAAATAAACTTTCACCATTTTTTTAAAACTTAAATATTTCGCAAACCGTAAATCGTCAAGCTAAAAAAAAAATACCATCGCGACGAGAATTAAATTATCTTTCTATAGACATGCATTGTTATATACTTTCGACGAACTTTTTTTTCGATAAACTTAATTTTTTTCGCCCAGAAAAATCATATATGATTCGTAAGAATCATATATGATTCGATTTTAACAAATCATATATGATTCGTAAGAATCGAATCATATATGATTTTTTACGAATCATATATGATTTTGACGAATCACATATGATTCTTTCTGGGCGGAAATTAAAAAAAAAAGTTCGTCGAAATTATATAACAATGCATATCTATAGAAAGATCATTTAATTCTCGTCGCGATGGTATTTTTTTTGTAGCTTGAAGATTTACCGTTTGCAAGATATGTTACTTAGAAAAAAAAATGAAAAATATAAATAGGTGGCTATGATTGATTGGTAGGTTTTATTAAATGTATGTGTTATTCATTGATCTCAACTCTATATTTAACTTGTTGAAGTATATAATGGCCAAAAAAAGTACGGAGTATATTGAGAAGACATATCAGATTTTTATAAAACTTACAAAATTGGTTAGCAAAACCTTACCCATTTGTCCTAAATTATCGCTTTTTTTATTTTTATTTTTAATTGTACTTTGAGAGGTACGAAAATAATAGTATATTTTTTGTGTCAATCAATTAAAAAAGAGTTTAATTGATAATGAAAATATTTTGTTAACAAAATATTTTCTTAAGCTATGTTGTTTTTATCTTGAGATAATAATTTTATGAAAGAAGGAAAAGTATTAGGGGGTCACCACCATCACTCAATCTCAATCAATCCCCTTATATCACATCATTCACATCACTCACCTATCACTCACTCTCTTTTTTGTTGGCATCCGATCACTCACACATCAATCATTTTTTTTCCATTAAAATTAAACTAGACGAGTACCCGTGCATAGCAACGGGATATTATAGCGACAAATAGTTTATTGATAAAAAAAAGTTTATAGGTTATAAATGAAAAATAATAAAAGTTTGAAAATTTGGGAATTAAACATAATGTTTTGAAACCCGGTTCGACCCGGGTGGTTCAACCGGTTGAACCGTTCTGGTCGAAAAATTGGTCGATTTAAACCGGGTCAACTTGCTAGGTTGGGTCGAAAACGGGTCAAATTAAACCGGTTCAACCCTTCGGGTTTGAAGCGTCCCGGGTCAACCCGGTTTGTGATATGTATTAATTGTTTTAATTTGTTATATTTAATTTGGTAGATATGTTTTGAAACCCGGTTCGACCCGGGTGGTTCAACCGGTTGAACCGTTCCGGTCGAAAAATTGGTTGATTTAAACCGGGTCAATTTGCTAGGTTGGGTCAAAAATGGGGCAAATTAAACCAATCCAACCCGTCGGGTTTGAAGTGTCCCGGGTCAACCATGTTTGTGATTTGTATTAATTGTTTTAATTGGTTGTATTTAATTTGCTAGATATGTTTTGAAACCCGGTTCGACCCGGGTGGTTCAACCGATTAAACCGTTCCGGTCAAAAATTTGGTCAATTTAAACCGGGTCAACTTGCTAGGTTGGGTCGAAAACGGGTCAAATTAAACCGGTTCAACCCGTTGGGTTTGAAGCGTACCGGGTCAACCCGGTTTGTGATTTGTATTAATTGTATTAATTGGTTGTACAATATGTATAAATCATTGTACTTTTAAGTAATGGGGTGTTTTAATAAGAGTATTAATTACATTTCATAATTTCCTTATATATATTTTTCAACATTTCACATTTCACTTCTTGACTTTTCCACTTTCACCTTTGACCATTTTTGCTTTATAGATAGTATAGATAAAAAACTAAAATTCCATTAAAATTAAAAAACCATTACATAATATTACTAAAAAACATAAAAAAAAAAAAAAACTAAAATTAAAAACCAAACATAAAAAAACCATTACATGATAATTGATATCGATGTTAAATCTTACAAACTACACGGTCAACCGTATCGACGTTACAAAAGCCAAATTACAAGATGAAAAGATGTATCTTGATACTTGTGATCTTTTGGCTTATATTAGTTTACAACTTTTTTATCATTGTTGATTTTAATATTTTTTTTCTCGAATACATGATTTCATGCTCGTTGGCTAATTCGATTAATTTACCTTAAACAACTTAAACAAGTAAATTTGAACGAACCTCGCTTATTTTCGCTTTTTCTTCTACTTACATGAATGTGACATGTTTAATTCTCATCCTTTTACTCAATATAAGGTGCCAGAATTCCACTATAAACATAAGTTCGAGGATTTTTGTAGATATATATAGCAATGTTGACACCAGTAACTAACGGATTAAAGACACTAAGGGTTCGTTTGATAGGACGAAATAAAATGTTAAATGAATGGAATGACCGATGTAATGAAATAAGTGGTGTAATGTAATGAATCATTGCCATTATTTATCATGTTTGGTTTGTTTGATAATATGTAATGAAATCATAATAAAAAAGACTAAAATTCCCATTATTGTTGAGAAATTTCATTAATATGGTTAGTTAATGGTGAAGTTTTATGTAATTTTGATTCCATTACGGGATGTAATGAAAAAAAAAGTAAAGGGCCCCTAAGTAATGATTTTGGCGCAATAAATCATTTCTTGTAATGAATTATTACATTACATAAATATAACAACATTAATAATTCTTTTCATTCCCCCTTTAATTACGACATACCAAACGCTACATAAGGCATGAAGAAAACCAATGTGACAAGATCTTTTGTAAAAGAAACTAGTTATAAGTCCCATGCACACACGTAGTTTATAAATAAATCAAATTTATTTTAAAATTTTTGTTTACTATGTGAATATATAAGAATTTACTCGTGAAAATTATGATATAAGTACAACTAATAAATATGCATGAGTTTGTCATTATTTATTAATGAGTCGAATTATATAAAAAACCAAAGTTTTCTTACATACCAAGGGACTCATCCTCACCATCCATCTAAAAAGAAATCAATGGTTGAGATTAAAGGTATTTTAATATTTCACCAATTTTTTATAATTTAAATATCTCTTAACCAGTTAATCGTTAAGCGAAAATAATTACACCATCGCGACGAGCATTTAATTATCTTTCTATAGACGGGTACTTTGATTACTTACGACAAAAAAATCATTTTTTTTCACTTTTTTTTCGTTATCACATGTGATTTTTACGGCCACGAAAAAAAACATGAAAAAAAAAATGTCGAAAATATATCAAAGTGCCTATCTATAGAAAGATAATTAAATGCTCGTCATAACGGTATATATATATATATTTTTTCGCTTAACGATTAACGGTATGAAAGATATTAATATTTGAAGAAAAAAATGTTGAAAGTGGGTTTTTTAAATTGCTGAGATTAATCTCATCAATTAGATTAAATAAAGATGGAGGGAAGATGAAGGGTGAAGATTTGTCTCTTGGTATGTAAATAAAGTTTGGTCGTCAAATGATCTTAATTCTTTATTAATATCTATTAATATTTGTACGAAATTATATTGGATGAAAGATTTAACTTTGTTTAGCTAATATAGATGTCGATGTTGAGGTTGATGTTGTTGTTGTTGTTGTTGTTGTTATTGTTTAACTTTAACTATTTATATCATGTTGTACAAAATATGCGAGTTTAGTAGCATCTAATAAGCGTTGATGAAGTTAAAATATACATCGTAAAGTTTTTTAAAATGTTTTTTCCGGGATATCCATATATAAACTTTAAATAATAATTACATGAGTCGTTATTATAAGTACAATCGCATATATTTGATATCATTTAGTAGCACGAGCGCTGTCGTTATTATAAGTTAAAATTTATCCGTATATAAATTTTTATTTAGCTGACATAGATGTTGAGGTTGATGTTGTTGTTTAAATTTTAACAATTAGTATCATGTTTTACGAAATGTGTGAGTTTAGTAGCACATAATGAGCTGATGAAGTTAAAATATACTCCATAAAGTTTTTCAAAAATGTTTTCAGGATATCCATATATAACTTAAAATAATAATTACATGAGCCGTTGTTATAAGTACAATCGGGTATATTTATTTTCATATCACAATAATTCGTGATTAAAATTTGATATTTATATTACCGTTAATAATAATTTAGCCGTATTTAATATTCAAATCCGTGTACGCATAGATTAAACTTTTAAGGGTAAATTGCAAAAATGGTCATTCACGTTCCACGAAATTGCAAAAATGGGACCGAGACAAAAAGTAGCGCAAAAAAGACACCAACGTTCCGAATTTTTGCAAAATCGCCACCGAGAGGCATTTTCCGTTAACTTTCCCGTTAAGTGCCATGTCACTAGGGGTAGTATCGTCATTTTATTGCTTTAATGATTAATATGTTCACGTGTATTGATTCAGGGACTATATTTGTAATTTAGGTTTGATCTTTCATTTTACTTCACCACTACCACCACTCTCTACCGCCACCACCACCACCACCACACAACCAACACCACCACCCTCTACCACCACACAATCACCACCATCAAATCCCTTTTTCTTAAAAATAAAATTAAATGCATCATCAAAAAGACGTCGTTTTAATCATAATCAAACAAAATCATAACCCCACCTGGGCTCCTCTCATGTTCTTCTTCCCCCTTCTCAAGAGTGTCACATTCCATCTCTTTTTTCTATTTTTCATTCAGCATTTTGTGTTCCAAATTCAATACTCCTTGGTTGTTCCTGTTTGGGCTTGATTTGTCCACAATCATCCCCACAGAAAACTAAACCTTAGGCGTCGACAATTTTTAAGCTTTAAAATCTTCATGGGAAATGAAACTCAAATCATTTGTCTATAGTCTAGTTATATTACTATCTTTGTAACATAATGGTAAAATGTTACTCTAATATATTAGTTAAAACTCAACATTCTAGTTTTGTTTATTATTTAAATATAAATGCATTTGCTATCTTCCTTATAGAGATTGCACTACTCCATTCTTTCTAAATTTTATAGTAGTGTCACTAAGTTTGAGTTGTTCGAATTAGTTAGTGATGACATGTGTTTTTATGAAAATGTGTTTGATGTGCATAAAAATGTTTTGAGCGAATTGCCTAACACGTGTTTGATAAAATGTCACTTCAAGTAGTAAGACATCATATATGTTTATTGTAGTTAAGGCTCTATAAGCATATGAAAACTATGATCTTTTTGACATAGCAACCAAGGAGGTTTGTGCTAGCAGGTGAAATTTGCACAATCCCAATTAAAGTCTTAAAGTGAGGAAGAGCAGGAGCCCATGTTTACACACCAACAACAAAGTTCATTTCATTCACAATATGATCAATACACCAGTCATGACAACTTAGTACAAAAGACACTACATGCTCAACAGTGAAGTCGCAAATTCATGCTAGCCAACACTTATATCCACATCTTTACGTGTAACCTTTTTATTATTTGATAGTTTTGGCTAAGAACAGATGGTCGTACTTTTATAGAAATAAGTTTGTTGAATTGCACTAATACTCCTAGACATATGCTCGTACTTTTACTTCTTTTTAATTGTGTGTGTCGTTTGGATTGCACCAAAGACAAGTCCATGTACACTCTAGTTTTCTTCAAGTTCAAACAATGTTTTACTTGCGAAAAACAACACAAAGACAGGCCTTGGGTAAAGACTGTTCCATACACCAAGTGACCGAATAACAACAATAACACCAACAATGCTATTGAGCATCTTGAGAATTTCCTTAGACATCATCCACTCATCCGACCACATTGAAGCCGACAACTACATGGACAACAATGATTTAAACTAGATGACACACGTGTTAGATTATGGACATTATTTTAGTAGTCGTATGTTAGGATCGAACTTGAGATCACGGGATTGCACACAATAGGTATGAAAAGAAAAAGTAATAATTATTTATAAATGTTATAATTAATTATTAAACACAAAAATAAATAATAATAATTAGTATTATTGATTAATGACTAATTATTTATTAAACGAAGATTAGGAAAGTAATACTAGACAAAACATGGAAACAAGAGAAGGTTCCGGAATTCCCTATGGGAGTCCACAACCGATCGGCCTAAGTGGGAATCCCACCTCCTTTGTGCCTTGAGCTCCAAGTTTTGTGTAGTATATAAGCAAACCCAAGATGTAGGTTTTTCTCATAACTTGTACACACACATCTTGGTGTTTTTCTCCTCTCCTTCTTTCATGGTCGATTTCATCAAAACCAAACCCTAAGGGTTTCGATTTTATTGATCTAAAATAGTTTTGTGTTTATTACTTGCATAAACTTTTTCTTGAATTAGTACGTGTGTACAAGAGCGTGAATCAAACACACTATTGTTTGATTCTTGGATTGAATTACAAAAAGGTAAGGGGTAATTCTTATAATCCTTATAAACCCTAATTAGGGTTCTTGGTTCCGGAAGATTGCTTTGATTCTTGTTCGGGCTAGAATCATAAAGGTATGTTTACTATTTAAATTATTGATTAATTAATTACATGTTATTCGATCTTATTATAATTGCTTCCGCTATGCTCACTTTGATGTACTTGATTTATTTATATGAAGGTCATGATATAATAATTCCAACAGTGGCATCTAGAGCCGTTATAATCTGTAATTAATTATCGAAACGCATAAAAATTGGATCTTGATTCGTTTAGTTACATGTTTTTAGGGTTTATTTGTTAGATTCCTAACCCTAAATTTTTTTTGGGTCGATTGACCTCCATAGGGTTTTAGGGTTTATGGTTTTTAATTTTTTAATATGATTAGAAACCCTAGGATGTCATGTAATTGTTATGCGTTTTAGTAAACGATCTTGGTGCAATATGTTAATTGTTAAGCTAAATCCATGATAAAGTGCATATTTGCATGGATTTTTATATTGTGTTATAATTTAAATGGTTTAAATTGTTATATGAATTAATGGTTAAGTTATATCGAAACATGTAAATTTATTAATAGATGTCGAATTGGGGAAGACTCCAATATTAAGTAATCAATTATGTGCTATGTGGTATTTATTTAATTTTGGCTTACGCAATCGATTTATCGATGTATGTGGCTCTTTTTCCAAGAAAAAGAAAGCCCTAATTGAATTAATACATAATACACCTAGATTTGATTATTAATAGGACTTTTGAATAAGATTTGCATGTGGCTACATGTTTTATACATATTTAATTGTTATGATTATGTATATTTGTTTATTTAGTTGTTTTATTTTTTTTTATTGTACATTACTTGTTTTTGTTTATTTATTGTGTTAGACATGTTTATAAACGAAAAGGGTAATTTTGAATAGAAAAATAATACGGACTAAATAATGGCGAAATTGTTTTGGTTTTTTAAGAGTTTAAATCTCAAAGAATTGGTTGATTGATGTTTTTGTACGTAATGGTTAAATAGGCTCGACCGAAGTTTACACACTATAAGATGGGTATAAGGATGGCAACGCATTAAATTGTGGCCTTAGAGAGACAACATTCTGTCTTAACACTCGTTTGTGTGTAAATTAGACTTACCGAACAACCATTACATGTACATTGTCATCTTAAGGGTGAATAATCCACAATTCCACAATGATTATCAGAAACACTAAGCTTTCGGGCTTATGCAAAAGTACGATATAGTGGACGATAATTGATGGTTATTCTTTAATTGGTGAACCCGATACCTCAATCAAAACTTTGTTATTTTACTCTTAGCTAATTGGTAATAAAAGTATTTTGTAAAACCAATGTTATGAAGTTGTATGCATGCTTCTTCATACATTATTTTGATTACACGTCAAAATTTAATACCCTTATAAAATTAAGTCGAATGCCATCTAATTAAGAACACTTGAAGTTGTAATTTACGTCATGTGAGAACTTGGCGAGATTGCAATGGAGAGGTTAATTTCATAAATTCATTGCTAGCAGATCAACTGATGTGATGGATTTGTAAGTTTGCAGTTCTTAAGTTAGACGACTTAAATTGAGTAGGAAGTGAGATCTTGGACTCCAGGCATTAAGATAGGGATGAAACATGCTTACAATACAAAAGTTTTGTGACTATAAATCCCATAAATCTAGGAATTGCAATATGATATTGGCAATTATTGTACGACAATTACCTTGTTGAATACTATCATTACTAGCAGATCAACTGATGTAATGGTACTATGTCAATTAGGATCCTAACTTTAAGAAAATACCACGGTTTATATAAATATTTACCAAAGGGTATTTTATTTTCTTAAAGATCTAATTATCGAAAATACTGAAATTGAATTTTGTAATTCGTTTTGATGTATTAATGCAACGTTCAAACCGTAAACGCACTTTGGGCTTTGGTAAATTGATCTAGTTCTGTTTTCAAACAAATGTTTGATTAAGAAATATTTACTTGAAAGACAAAAGAAGTCTCCTTTCTATGAAGGAAGAGTGAGACACAATCCTATTCCTTTTCATGAATGAGAAAGGATAATAGGAATATTAGATATGTCTAAATTCTAATATAACTCATAGCAAATTTTTAATGGTTAAGGAAATTGCATACATTTTTCATAAGGATTTTATCATCCTCCTTCGGTGATCAAATTCTTAGTAACAAATATGATATTTGGTTAACAGAAAATTATGTATGACATTTTATGAGTTATTATAATTAGAAGCTAGACTAATTACTGCAAAATGTTTAAAGACAAACTAGTTTTTTTGACTATTTTAAAGGTGCTACATACATTGTAGGATGGTAGACCTGTTAAGGAAGAAATTGCATGCCCAATTTTTAAGTTAATAGCATTTGGTGGATAGTCCATCATTTACGTAGTAGAATACACTTTTAGTACATAAGTAATTGTTACGTATGGACATTCAAAGGTGTAGGAAAGTTAAAAGCACACTATTTGCTTTCACTGGATAGGAAACATTTACAATGTTGTCAAATTCAGTGGGAGTATTGTGTACTTATCACTGAATAAGGAATTATTGTAATGATATTTAATTTAGTGGAAGTTACAAGCTTTGATATCTTGGTAACTAAAGATAATTACTTTCCAAGTGTAGACACTCATACTTTTAAGGATAAGTATTGTACATTTCCTTACTAGACATTGTTTTTTAACATATACTTGTTATGCTAAAATCTATGACACAATCATATTGAACACATAAACAAATGCATGGCATGTTGTTTATCAACTATATGAGGTTGTTCCATGCACAAGTGGGAGAAATGTTATCTTTATTATGTGCAAGAAATAACTCATAAAGATATGATTCAATGGATTCTCTTGACTACAAGGTAAGATAATAATGTTCTAATATTAATTCAAGAAACACTTGGTGTTACAATTTATGTCATGTGAGAACTTAGCTAGATTGAAACAACAATGCGAATTTCATATTTCATTACTAGCAGATCAACTGATGTAATTGAAATATGAGAATTTGAGTTTCTAAGTTAGAATAATGTTCTGATATGAATTATACTAGGCTAATTCAAGAAACACTTGGTGTTACAATTTATGTTATGTGAGAGCTTAACTAGATTGCAACAACAAGGTGAATTTCATATTTTCATTACTAGCAGATCAACTGATGTAATTGAACTATGAGAATTTGCAGTCTCTAAATTAGATACCTATTAGAACATGTATCAATATGATATGAAGACTACTTTAATTTATAGATTTATGAATTCATGGAATGACATAAATTAATTAAGTAATCTAATGCTACTTCAATCTGAATATTTATGTGTTCTTGGAATGATATAAATAAATGAAGAAATTATGTTATTTACATTATTGTGAAGTAATAAATTAACTTGAAATTACTATTGAAACCAAAAGATGGTGTTCATAATTACTTTAGTTAAACAAGTTTATGTTTCATTGTAAAGATATAAACATAAAGTCTTTTAATTGTTACAAGACTTATAATAAAGTAAGAAGTTATCTTGTTGTGTTTTTTTAATTAAGACATATACATGAAGTTATTAAATGGTTAAATGACTTATAACGTATAGTAGGATTATAACAGTTTATGTTTTTCTTATAAAGACATGGACATGAAGTAACTTTGTAAAAAGTACTTGTGTTATAAGACATGTAATTGACTTGAAAATACTATTATACCATTAAAATGACTTAGTTGGTAAATAGACAAGTCAAGAGGAATATGGTTATCTTAAATATTGTTAGATTGTCTTACAATATTAATACTAATGAAATATCAAATGTTTATGGTATGTTCAGTTAGGAAAATCAAACTCTTGTTATATTGTTTGATTAAAGATAACTATGACTTCTTTTCTTCCAAAAGTTTTCAAGGTTAGAATGTTGATTATGACTTGGACATATTTAATAAAACTCCAACATAGAAGATTAATAAGACATTATCATATGATGGAATGTGATGAATCACATTAAGTCTTAAATTGAAGTTCTAAATTTGTTTAACTGCTTATGAAGAGGTTGTTAACAAAGTTAAATCAGGAACTATCAATAAGTATTTGTAATATCCCAAAAGAGAACATTGTATTGGTTCTTTATTTGCTAAGTATTTGAAGATAGTCTTTAAATTGCTAAAAGCAAGTGGGAGTTTTGATCTTTAAAGGATAAAATTACAAGATACATAATCTTCTAAAATACACTAGTAAATATCATGATGAAGTTTGACATTTGAATGTTAAATCTCAACATGATAATAAAGGTTGACATTTAAATGTTAAATATCAAGATGATGGAATTATCATTCATAGAATAGAAATATATCTCAAATATTTGATTAATATGCTGAGGGCTATGATTTACAAGATTATTGTAAACCTGTAATCATTATGATACATTACCAAATATAAAATTGGGTAAAGTATACATGATATGAATGATTAAGATGCTGTCCATAAAGATAATCAATTTTAGAAACTTGGTTTATCTTAATAGTTAGACTAGAAAATGAGGATGAGTTTCTTCAAAGATAAGATAACCATTGTGGTTTAAATCTTTGTTTAGAAATTATAAGGACAAAATTGTGCACGTATTTAATATATGTTTTATGACAAGATTATTAATCACACTTAAGGAATTAATTGTGATTGAATATTCTATTCTAAACATATTAAATATATAAAGATTATGATTTTCATTGACAATGGAATATCAAAACTCTTTCTTGAGAGATTACTTGAGCAAGGACGATGAGTAATTAAAATGAGTTTATGAAAGTGTACATGGTGCAATAATCCATAGATGGATAAATGCATGCATCTAGAAGATTATCTTATGTTTAATTATTAAATTCATGTTTTGAATTATAATTGAAATAAGATAATTTCTAAGTATTCCTAAAAGCTAGTGGGAGTATTATGTTTAATTTCTTAAATCATATATGTTGTAGAACATACTAAAAGTAACATTCCAAATAAGTTAAAAGTTAAATCTTAGAATGGAATGAAACTTTACTTGTAAGATTTAGAAAATAAGACATACAACCTTGGAATTAATGTTTAATTGTTGAAACATATGCGGTAAATAAATCTAACATAACATTATATATTATTTAGAAAGTCTAAATAGATATGTATGACATGAATAAAATCTAAGTATGACTCATAGATTTTTCATGTATATCATGTTTTGTTGTATCATACTTGATTACAAGATGATTTGACAATATTAATATCTAATTAAAAGTTATTAGATAACTTGTGTAATATTCTAAAAAGAATATGTTTGATTATAGAATTACATCCTAAATCTGGAAAAGCTTCCAAATTCTATACATGAACAATTTTTTCAATTGTTGTGAAAATTGTCATAGCCAACAAACTTGAAAGTTTAAAGGGCATCAAATATTACACAATAGATATTATGGTTTACGGAAAGTTTTAATAGCATATTGTTGTTTGCATACAATGATGCTAATAAAATTGAGATGACACTCAATACTAGTTATGATAAGGATTTCATCCTTGGCTATTACTAGTTATGCTTACTAAAAGCATAGTTGCATTATACATTAAGAGAATAAGAATACTTTAAAGTTTACAATGTTTGGAAGTTTAATTATCATAAATTGGTGGTTAAGGATGTCACACATTTTATGAAATATTATATGGCATTGTCAAAATAGTTGAGTATGTACATACAAGAACTTCACTAGTTGAATTCTTGAAATAAGTATTCTTAAAATTTCGATAGATCAAAGTTGGATGATTTATGTTTTGTCAACAAGTAGGAATGTCATTACTTGAGACATAATTCATCAACAAGAGTTATCATGCATTGATCTATTTAGTATTTGGATAAGGGATGTTAAACAATTATTATAATAAATTTAAATACATGGTATGTTTAATTTATAATAAATTGTATCCTATATTTGCATGTTTAATCCATGAATAAATATTATTCTTAAATTGTCCGTTGTCAGTTAACAATATGGGAATATTATTAAATTAAGACAAATCTGAAGGTTGGTATAATACACTTAAAGTATATTGATGCGTAGTCATGCCATTTCAGATGATATTCAATGATACCGAATATAGGACTTATCCCAACTATATGATGTTACTTTATGGATTTTGTTATTAAGTAAATCATGAGAAGTTATCCTCAGACTTGAGATGCAAGATAAGTGTCATGAATATAGTACATTTTTGTGGAACAACTTAACGATATACGTAACTGGTAGTCATAAGGGTTGTTTTCGGAAATGTTACAAAGTTTGTGGGTTTTGCTTGTAGTCAAGATAGAATTTGTTCCTTCAAATTTATTTTTGGAGTTTAATACTGCTGGGCCCTCGTAGGGTTGGTAAGATGCATGTGCGGCCGCACCCAATATCTTCCCTGAATATGTTCAAAAGATTTGGTAATCTTGATCAATTATAAACAACGAGAAACAGAATGGTTAATCAAGGAATGACTTTAATCCATATTCTTATTAACATGGTATTAGAAACAAAAGGATAATAATAATGAGAAATCATTAAAAGTTTTTTCCAGGAGCCTTACTTGAGATCGTACTAGAGGCATCGACGTGTTGCAAGATGCTAACCGATGTGATTACACTATTAAAATATGTCCAAATGGGAGCTGTTAGATTATGGACATTATTTTAGTAGTCGTATGTTAGGATCGAACTTGAGATCACGGGATTGCACACAATAAGTATGAAGAGAAAAAGTAATAATTATTTATAAATGTTATAATTAATTATTAAACACAAAAATAAATAATAATAATTAGTATTATTGATTAATGACTAATTATTTATTAAACGATGATTAGGAAAGTAATACTAGACAAAACATGGAAACAAGAGAAGGTTCCGGAATTCCCTATGGGAGTCCACAACCGATCGGCCTAAGGGGGAATCCCACCTCCTTTGTGCCTTGAGCTCCAAGTTTTGTGTAGTATATAAGCAAACCCAAGATGTAGGTTTTTCTCATAGCTTGTACACACACATCTTGGTGTTTTTCTCCTCTCCTTCTTTCATGGTCGATTTCATCAAAACCAAACCCTAAGGGTTTCGATTTTATTGATCTAAAATAGTTTTGTGTTTATTACTAGCATAAATTTTTTCTTGAATTAGTACGTGTGTACAAGAACGTGAATCAAACACACTATTGTTTGATTATTGGATTGAATTACAAAAAGGTAAGGGGTAATTCTTATAATCCTTATAAACCCTAAATAGGGTTCTTGGTTCCGGAAGATTGCTTTGATTCTTGTTCGGGCTAGAATCATAAAGGTATGTTTACTATTTAAATTATTGATTAATTAATTACATGTTATTCGATCTTATTATAATTGCTTCCGCTATGCTCACTTTGATGTACTTGGTTTATTTATATGAAGGTCATGATATAATAATTCCAACAACACGGTGTACCCAATGTGAAAAATCTCCTGTAGATTAAACCAATGAACCCAATTTGACCGATAGTCCTGTATGTGACCACATTGAACCTATCTCATAGAAGTGTTGACTCATGTCTTCTCCTTTAATCATTTCATCAAACACTTGTTATGCATTTCATACAACACACAGTAGCTAAAGATATATAGCCATTTATCTATTTCTATCATACAAGGAACTAAAAAAAGTCCAGTGAAAAGGCATATCGTCTGAAAGATTTAATCTGAATGGATAGCGATTTAATGTTGCATCACAGTTCATGGCCAAACTAAAACAGCCGTCATGATCTTGTGGGACTGGATTTTGCAACACGAATTAAAAGAAGAAAAAAAAGAATGTGTCACTCTTGAAAAGAGAAGAAGATGGGAAGTGCCAAGTGGGAAACTGATTCTATTATATTATTAATCAAAACACCGATCGGAGATAATCAACGGTGATTCTAGAGAGATAAAGCTGAAGGATTTGTAGAGAGAGAGAGATGCAAAAAGACTTTTTAGGAGATGATAAAGAATTAAAGAAAACAGTGGATAGATTTGGAACAGTGAAATGACGATAATGCCCCCTGTGACATGGCACTTAACGGGAAAGTTAACAGAAAATGCCTCTCGGTGGCGATTTTGCAAAAATTCGGAACGTTGGTGTCTTTTTTGCGCTACTTTTTGTCTCGGTCCCATTTTTGCAATTTCGTGGAACGTGAAGGACCATTTTTGCAATTTACCCAACTTTTAAATAGGATAACATGAGTCTTTATTTAACGTACATAGTAAAAAGAATATTTTAATAGATGAAAATTTAAAACTAATTCGTATATTTATAAAATTTTATAAGTTTAATGGATGGAAGTCTCAAGCTAATACTAATACTCATGTAATTGTAAGCAAAGTTCATATTATAAAGATAGGGGTATAAAGTGTAAGGAGTTATTTGTTTATTATATAAAGTTATTCAAAAACATGGATGAAAGTTTAAAACTAATATTTATTTTAAAAATATTTAACGTATATTAAAACTAATTCGTATATTTATAAAATTTGTAAGTTTAATGGATTGAAGTTTCAAGCTAATACTAGTACTCATGTAATTGTAAACAAAGTTCATATTATAAAGTATAGGGGTATAAAGTGTAAGATGTTATTTGTTTATTATCTAAAGTTATAAAAAACATAGAGATTTATAATTTTACACTTAACTCAATATAATATATTTAAAATTTCAACCATTATTAATTACCTCATTTTTTTTAAGTTTTTATTTTTATAATTTTGACACCTATATTTTTATATGTTTTTTTTTTCTCATTCAAATTCTCTACTAAATTTATTAAAGTTTGACTAAAATCAATCAAATTTTTATTTTTTATTGGCCAATCCTATTGTTCATTTTCGCCTATTTGACAAAATCAAACTTTCCTATTGGTCCAAATTTTTCTACTAAAATTGATTTTTCAAAATTACTCCGAAATGATGTAATTCCTTTATTATATAAATAAAAGATGATATTCCTCCCCAACATTTATATACTATCCTTCTAATAAAGACGCTTGATTAAATCAGGAATTTAGATGAGAGTTTCAAGAAAAGGTTTAAACTATAAAAAGTTTGATATTTTTTTAACTATGGTGAGTTAAATGTTTCTTGTTTATATAGAATGAAGAGGTTTAAAAATTTGAATCTTTTTATAATTTTGCGTGATTAATTGTTGAGCATTTTGTAAATTTGAAAAAGTTTATACATAATGCCAAAAAGTTTGTAAAATCAAAAGCTTTATAAATTGACGATTTGATAAATTTATAAACCTTTTGAAAGCTCTGTTGGAATTATAATATCATGACTATCATATATATAAACCAAGTACATCAAAGTGAGCATGAGCGGAAGCAATTATAAAGGATCAAATAACATGTAATTAATTAATCTTTAATTTAAATAGTAAACATACCGTAGTGATTCTAGCCCGAACAAGAATCAATGCAATCTTCCGGAACCAATGAACCCTAATTAGGGTTTATAAGGATTATATGAATTACCCCTTACCTTTTTGTAATTCAATCCAAGAATCAAACAATAGTGTGTTTGATTCACGTTCTTGTACACACGTACTAATTCAAGGAAAAGATTATGCAAGTAAATTCCACAAAACTATTTTGGAAGCAAGGAAAATCGAAACCCTTATGGGTATTCGGTTTTGGTTCGACCAAGAGAGAAGAAAAGGAGAGAAAACCCAATTTGTGTGTGTACAAGTTATGAGAAAACTCTTAACCTTGGGTTTGCTTATATACTAGAGATTACTTGGAGCTCAAGACACAAAGGAGGTGGGATCCTCCTTTGGCCGATCGGTTGGACATCCCACAAGGGGATCCGGAACCTTCTTTTGTTTCCAAGTATTGTCTAGCAATTAGTTTCCTAATCTTCGTTTAATAATTAATTAGTCATTAATCAATAATACTAATTATTATTTATTTGTTTTGTATTTAATAATTAATTATAACATTTATAAATAATTATTACATTTCCTCTTCATACGTATTGTGTGCAATCCCGTGATCTCAAGTTCGATCCTAACACACGACTATTATTATTTTGTCTATAAAACCAACAGCTCCCACTTAGACATATCATAATAGTGTGATCACATCGATTAGCGTCTTGCAACACGTCGATGCCTCTAGTACAACTTGAGTAAGGCTCCTGGAAAACCTTTTAATGATTTCTCATTATTATTATCCCTTTGCTTCTAATACTACGTTAATAAGGATATGGATCTAGGTCATCCCTTAATTAACCATTCTGTTTCTCGTTCTTTGAAATTGACAAGATTACCAAATCTTTTGAACCTTTCATAAAAGACCTTGGGCGTGGCCACGCAAACACCTTGACAACCCTACGAGGGGCCCAGCAGTATTAAACTCCAAAAATTAATTTGAAGGAACAAATTCTTTATTGACTACAAGCAAAACACACAAACTTTGTAACACTTCCGAAAACAACCCTTATTACTACCAGTTACGTATAGCGTTAAGTTGTTTCACAAAAATGTACTACATTCATGACCGTTATCTTGCATCTCAAGTCTAAGGATAACTTCTTATGACTTACTTAATGACAAGATCCATAAAGTAACATCATATAGTTGGGATAAGTCCTATATTCAGTAACATCGAATATCATCTGAAATGACATGACTACGCATCAATATACTTAAGTATATTATATCAACTTCAGATTTGTCTTAATTTAATAATATTCCCATATTATTAACTGACAACGGACATTTAGAATAACTCTTATTCATGGATTTAAACATGCAAAAATAGGACAACAATAATTAATAACAGAAATAAACATACCAACATACTTTATTTCATTAAAATAATAATTGTTTACAATATCCTTTATCCAAATACTAATCACAGTTATGCATGAAACTACTAGCTAATTTAAGTCCAATTCCATTGGCCAATTCATTAAGCTTTTCTTTCGCCAAAGCCTTAGTGAACGGATCAGCTAAGTTATCATCTGTGTGAACTTTCAGCAGATTTATTTCACCTTCGTCAACCTTTTCACGAACAAAGTGATACTTCCGTAGAAAATGTCTGGTGCCCCTCATGACTCCAGGTTCATTGGCAAATATGATTGCAGCAGAATTGTCACAATACATATTAATAGGTAATTCAATTGAAGGCATAACACCAAGCCCAGAAACGAATTTCCTAATCCAAACAGCCTCCATAGCAGCTTCCGAAGCAGCAATGTATTCAGCTTCTGTTGCAGACATCGCAATTGTACTCTGCTTCTTGCTCCTCCAATCTACAGCTCCTCCATTGATAACAAAGACATAACCCGTCTGAGACTTCGAATCATCTTTATTACTTTGAAAGGATGCATCACAGAAACCTGTAACACAAAGTTCTGTAGATGGATTTCCACCATATACCAAAAACATATCTTTTGTATTCCTCAAATACTTAAGAATATGTTTAACAGCAATCCAATGTTTTTCACCTGGATTCTGTTGAAATTGACTGGTAATATTTTGAGCAAACGCCACATCTGGCCTTGTGCACTTAACCGCATACATAATAGATCCTACAGCCGAAGCATAAGGAACTTTACTCATGCGAGCCACCTCATTAGGTGTTGAAGCACAAAACTCATTACATAAGCCATGTTTTACTTCCATCGGCAAATATCCTTTCTTGGAATTTTGCATATTGAATCTTTTCAATATTTTGTCAATGTAAGCACTTTGACTTAATCCAATTAACCGCCTTGATCTATCTCTATAGATTTTGATTCCCAGAATATATGCAGCTTCTCCTAAATCTTTCATAGAAAAGCACTTTCCAAGATATGCCTTAACAGCTTTCAAACTTGGAATGTCTTTTCCCATGATCAATATGTCATTAACATATAGAATTAGGAAAGTTACATTATTACTCCCACTAGCTTTGTGATACACACATGGCTCATCAAGATTTTGAGTGAATCCAAACTTTTTAATTTCAGCATCAAACCTCTTGTTCCATTGTCGTGATGCTTGCTTTAATCCATAAATGGATCTCTTAAGCTTGCAAACACGATTTGGAAATTCTGGATTTTCAAACCCTTCTGGTTGTGCCATATAGATGTCTTCATCTAGATGACCATTTAAGAAAGCGGTTTTCACATCCATTTGCCAAATCTCATAGTCATAGTACGCTGCTATAGCTATGAGTATTCTTATAGCTCTTATGTCTGCTACAGGAGAAAACGTCTCCTCGTAGTCTATTCCAAAAGTTTGAGTAAAACCTTTAGCAACTAGACGAGCCTTATAAATGTGTGCATATCCATCCATGTCAGTCTTGATTTTATAAAGCCACTTACTCCCAACTACCTTGGCACCAGGAGGTAAGTCAACTTCTTCCCAGACTTCATTGTCATGCATGGATTGTATTTCCCCATCCATAGCAGCTTTCCATTTAGCTTTTTGAGGGCTATTAATGGCAGCTCTATAACTAGTAGGTTCATTAAGATCCCCTAGTGTATGCTGATCGACCTCTACATTAAGACATAGACGGTCAGGAGCTTTCACAGATCTCGCAGATCTGCGAATGGGAATTACTTCAACTTCCGGTGGAGGACCCAGACTTTCCGGTTCTATAGGAAGTGTGCTAGTGTTTTCTGAAGGCAATGCATTATTTAGATCATCTTCTAGATCATATACCCTCCCACTGATTTCTTGAACCACAAATTCACTTTCAAGAAAATCACCATATCTTGCAACAAACACTTTGTTTTCAGGTGGGTAGTAAAAGTAGTAACCCATAGTTTCCTTAGGGTATCCTACAAAAATGCATTTAACAGATCTTTGTTGGAGTTTATCTTGTGAGTCACGTTTAACATACGCCTCACAACCCCAGACCTTTAAATAAGACAAGTTCGGAGCTTTTCCAGTCCATATCTCATATGGTGTCTTATCAACCTTCTTGGTGGGAACCATATTCAAAATACGAACAGCTGATTCAAGAGCATAATCCCAAAAGGACAAAGGAAGATTAGTAAGATTATACATTGATCGAACCATGTCCAACAATGTACGATTCCTTCTCTCAGATACACCATTTTGTTGTGGAGTATATGGAGATGTGAGATTCTGGACAATTCCATTCTCAGTTAAGAAATCTTTAAAATCTTGACTAAGGTATTCACCACCTCGATCAGAACGAAGAGCTTTAATCTTCTTTCCCAATTGCCATTCTACTTCTGCTTTGAAAACTTTAAATGTTTCAAACACCTCATGTTTATGCTTAAGTAAATAAACATAACCATAACGGCTGAAATCATCCGTAAAAGTTAAGAAGTAGACAGCACCTCTCCTTGACACATGTCTAAGTGGTCCACATACATCCGTGTGTATTAAACCAAGTAGATCTGAAGCTCTTTCCATATTATTATGAAAAGGTTTCTTCGTCATCTTCCCAGAAATACAAGATTCGCATTTATCAAATGACTCATCATTGATATTATTCAAAAGCCCTTCACGTTGCAGCTTTTGCATGCGAGTCTTGCCTATATGGGCAAGTCTACAGTGCCAAAGGTAAGACGAATTCAAGTCATACTTGATTCTCTTACTTATGTTGTACATCGAATTATTGTTATTGTTGGAAGTCATACAATTATTCATATCAATTTCAAACACACCATTCACAGCAACAGCATTAAAATAAAATACACCATTTAAAGTGTTGGGAATTATAATTATTGATTTGATGATACAAAACAAGAAGAATGAAACATGAAGGGCTTGAAGTGACAAGAAGGAATTCTACAAAAGATGGGAAGGACTTGCTTGCAAAAGAAGTTTTATTTATTAGTCCTTCGTAGTATTTTGTAAACCCTAATCCTCTAGTATATAAAGAGGACATGGGTCATTAGATATAAAAAAGTCTTCCATAATGTAGTCGACTAAAGGTGTGTGTGTGTAACCTAGACGTAGGTTATAAACGTCTAGGGTTTGTTAGTTAGTAGTTGTTAAAGTTAATGATAATGAAAAACCTTGTTCATGATAACGTTAATTCATTGTTTGAATATTCCGCTTTCGTTATTATGTGTTCCTAGATATAGATAATATTAGACGTATAGAGTCTAGAGCCCGTAACGATCAAGGAGTGCTGGGTTCCTACATAAAGAAACAGAAATTTTATTGCCATCAATAGTATGAGAAAAACCAAGATCCAACAAACATGAAAAGGAAACAACACCTCTAATTATAGAAGGTGCATAATGACAATTGTTTAAACAAAGTACTAAACCCGAAGGTAAAACTAAATCAAACAATCCTATGGCTTCAACTGCTGCTTGTGCTCCATTGCCCACATGCAGAAATTGCTCCCCATAAGCTAGTCTCCTTTCCTCTCTAAACCCCTGCAGTGTATTACAAATATTAATACCACATCCAGTATCATATACCCAGGAATTTATTTCACGAGATAAAGTAAATAATTCAATGACAAATAAGTTACCTGAAGTGCTGGCGCCCATGTGCCCAGTCTTCTTAACCTTATTGTTTCGCAAGTCATCGAGATAAAGAGGACAATTCCTCTTCCAATGGCCCATCACTTTGCAGTAATGGCATCCTTGATCCTTCTTTGGATTATTCTTGATAGGAGGGTTCTTCTTAGGTTGAGGTGGTTGATAAGCCATAACCTGCTTATTCTTATCATCCTTCTTCTTTCCTTTACCCTTCTTCTTGTTCGCATTTGGCTTGTTAATTCTACCCCCTTGTATTGCTAGTACTTGGGGCGTATGAGCCTTTTGTGGTGTACCTTTCTCATAATCAATGAGCAGTGCGTGCAATTCACTTACAGTCTTCCCCACGCAATGCATATTGAAGTTCCTCACAAAACCACTAAATTCCTTATCAAGGGATCTATTGATTAAGTTCACAGCCATATCATTGTCATAGGGTTTCCCAAGTGTTTGTAGTTGATCCATGTAACTTTTCATTTTCAACACATGAGCACTCACAGGTTCACCAGGACCTTGCTTACAACCATGTAGAGCTTCCATCAAATCGTAAATCTCTACATTTGATGGTTTCTCATAAAGTTTCTTGAGTTCATCAATCATGTCTTTGGGAAAATACTCCTAAAACTGTCTTTGAATAGCTGTGGACATTCCCCCTAACATCATTGCGGCCACATCAATATGTTCCTTGGTATCAAGATTCCATTTGGCTTTAGCAGCATCAGTAGCTGCCGTGCCTTCAGGTTCAGCAGGGCAAGGCGTGTTCAAGATTTCGAGTTGACCAGTCACTCGCAGGACAATCCTTAGTGAACGGTACCAATCATTGAAATTTTCCGAGCCAGTCAATTTTTCTCGTTCAAAATAAGTTTTGAACACAGAACGTAAGTTGGTGTTATCAGTTTGAGCCATTTCTACAGATAAAGAAAGTTCAAAACATTAGTATTTTCGATAATACAATTTTTCAAGAAAATTAAAATACCCAAGGAAAATAAATCCATAGAATAATCTTGAAAAACTAGGATCCTCCATAAACATAGTTTCATTACATTCAGTTGATCTGCTAGTAATGAAAGTATAATATGAGGTAACTTGTCGTACAAGTAATTGGCATAACATTTGTCCAATTCCTAGATCTATGGGATTTACAATCACAAAACATTTGTATTGTAAGCATGTTTAGTCCCCATCTTAATGCCTTGAGTCAAGTCTCACTTCCTACTCAATTTAAGTCGTCTAACTTAAAAACTGTAAATTCACAAATCCATTACATCAGTTGATCTGCTAGCAATGAATTTATGAAATTTACCTCTCCATTGCAATCTCGCCAAGTC
Source organism: Artemisia argyi (assembly GCA_030686995.1). Classification (NCBI taxonomy): domain Eukaryota; kingdom Viridiplantae; phylum Streptophyta; class Magnoliopsida; order Asterales; family Asteraceae; genus Artemisia; species Artemisia argyi. Next base: position 231,469,926 of record CM060701.1, read on the forward strand.
TCACTATGACGTAAATTACAACTTCAAGTGTTCTTAATTAGATGGTATTCAACTTAATTTATAAGGGTATAACTATTTTGATGTGATCAAAATAATGTATGAAGAAGCATGCATGCAACTTCATAACATTGGTTTTACAAAACATTTTTATTACCAATTCGCTAAGAGTAAAATAACAAAGTTTTGATTGAGGTATCGGGTTCACCAATTAAAGAATAACCATCAATTATCGTCCACTATATCGTACTTTTGCTTACGCCCGAAGGCATAGTGTTTCGGATAATCATTGTGGAATTGTGGATTATTCACCCTTAAGATGACAATGTACATGTAATGGTTGTTCGGTAAGTCTAATTTACACACAAACGAGCGTTAAGACATGAATGTTGTCTATCTAAGGCCACAATTTAATGCGATGCCATCCTTATACCCATCACTTTAGTGTGTAAACTTCGGTCGAGCCTATTTAACCATTACGTACAAAAACATCAATCAACCAATTCTTTGAAATTTTCACTCTTAAAAACCAAAACAATTTCGCCATTATTTAGTCCATATTATTTTTCTATTCAAAAAATTACCCTTTTCGTTTAAATAAACATGTCTAACACAATAAATAAACAAAACAAGTAATTTGCAATAAAAAATAAAAACAACTAAATAAACACATATACATAATCATAACAATTAAATATGTATAAAACATGTAGCCACATGCAAATCTTATTAAAAGATCCTATTAATAATCAAATCTAGGCGTATAACGTATTAATTTAATTAGGGCTTTCTTTTTCTTAGAAAAAGAGCCACATACATCGATAAATCGATTGCGTAAGCCAAAATTAAATAAATACCACATAGCACATAATTGATTACTTAATATTGGAGTCTTCCCCAATTCGACATCTATAATAAATTTACATGTTTTAATATAACTTAACCATTAATATATATAATCAATTTAAACCATTTAAATAAACACAATAAAAAATCCATGCAAACATGCACTTTTCATGGATTTAGCTTAACAATTAACATATTGCACCACGTTTACTAAAACGCATAAATAATTACATGACATCTTAGGGTTTCTAGTCAATATTAAAAAAAATAAAATCAAAACCCTAAAAACCCCTTAAGGGTCAATCGACCCATAATTAGGGTTAGGGAAAAAAAACACAAACCCTAAAAACAAACATGTAACTATTCGAATCAAATCCAATTTTATGCGTTGCGATAATTAATTACACATTATAACGGCTCTAGATGCCACTGTTGGAATTATAATATCATGACTATCATATATATAAACCAAGTACATCAAAGTGAGCATGAGCGGAAGCAATTATAAAGGATCAAATAACATGTAATTAATTAATCTTTAATTTAAATAGTAAACATACCGTAGTGATTCTAGCCCGAACAAGAATCAATGCAATCTTCCGGAACCAATGAACCCTAATTAGGGTTTATAAGGATTATATGAATTACCCCTTACCTTTTTGTAATTCAATCCAAGAATCAAACAATAGTGTGTTTGATTCACGTTCTTGTACACACGTACTAATTCAAGGAAAAGATTATGCAAGTAAATTCCACAAAACTATTTTGGAAGCAAGGAAAATCGAAACCCTTATGGGTATTCGGTTTTGGTTCGACCAAGAGAGAAGAAAAGGAGAGAAAACCCAATTTGTGTGTGTACAAGTTATGAGAAAACTCTTAACCTTGGGTTTGCTTATATACTAGAGATTACTTGGAGCTCAAGACACAAAGGAGGTGGGATCCTCCTTTGGCCGATCGGTTGGACATCCCACAAGGGGATCCGAAACCTTCTTTTGTTTCCAAGTATTGTCTAGCAATTAGTTTCCTAATCTTCGTTTAATAATTAATTAGTCATTAATCAATAATACTAATTATTATTTATTTGTTTTGTATTTAATAATTAATTATAACATTTATAAATAATTATTACATTTCCTCTTCATACGTATTGTGTGCAATCCCGTGATCTCAAGTTCGATCCTAACACACGACTATTATTATTTTGTCTATAAAACCAACAAGCTCCACAATTGTGAATGCTTTAATTAGTTTGTGGCTATATGCTATCATATCATAACATATTGATATATTTTACTTTTTACTGTTTTAAAATAAATGTCTATTTATAAATGCACACAGTTTAAAGTGAGATAATTACATTGTGTACCAATAGAATTACGTATCTATACAATTTGTTTGGTTATAACTAAAATAGACACTCGTTGGTCCTTTCTTAGTTTCTTTCGATATCCCACGGGATAATGAAGCCTCATTTTCAGTCATGCTTGGAACATGCGTTCTACAAGCAGTGTAACAAAAAAAAAAAAAAAAAAAAAAAAAAAAAAAAAATCCATTTTAATAATACAATTGGAAGCACAACTTAAAAGAGAAGCTAAAATAAGTATTAATATGCACTTGCATGCTATCTTGTGGCATTGTGTTTCAACCTCTAAGTATACATCAATGGTACATAGTTCTTGATAGACATTGAGTATTTGAAACATGATCTCTATGTCGTTATTGTCCGTGATTGAGAGAGGAATAAATTTCGTCATTTTTCCAAAACCAGACGGATATCTACAAATCACTTTAATACAGTTTTGTTGTTTATCGATAGATGTCGCAACATGAATTTGGTTGATAAGTTCATTAAATTTTATTCCGCGTTGAACATTGATTACTTTACTCGGCGGCTTGTTATAAGATACACCTTCTGGTCCATCACAAATATTACCACCCCATTAACATAATAGTATTACCCGCTTTGATAGTCACAAAAACTAACAACCTGGTACAAATCAAATTGAAGCTTTATCAACAAGATAACTTTACATTACTGCATGATACAGAAGTTTCATTCTAAAAAAGAGAGCTTTTCATTTATTTCCTTTTTGATGTCCACTGACTATCTAATTCATGTTCTACATTCTTGTTACAATGAAACATACTTATACTTTTCATCATCTTTGAGAAAACAAATAAAAAACAAAGAATAATAGGGTTTTAAGGTAAGGAACCATCAAACCTGATAGAGTGGGAGATCGAGAAAAAATTACAGGAACGTCTTTGGACCAGTGGTAAAGACAATGATAATCAGGGCGCACAATGAAGGTTGAAATTCGATCACGTTAAGAATATAATGTCATGTTACATCCGTGCATGAGGAGGAAGATGGTCTCTCTAGGGTTTTAATACGTATCAATCATTTATTAATTATATATATGATGGAGACACTCAAGTAAAATAAGAATTGTAGATTATATAGTCGTTTAAAAATAAAATACAGTTAGGCTATTGCTACAGTGATGTTACCTTTTCATTTGTGAATGTTTTATTTGATTGAGTTTAGTAGGATTATGCGAAAACAATCAAGTCAAAACATGTGATTGGTTTATCCTTAGTTCCTGTCTAAAGACGCTAAATATGTGTTTATTGCCTAAACCTAATTAATAAAAAGATTTGTCTAACAACCGAAAATTTCTTCACTTTGCTAAGGGATCCTGCTCACATTCGGCCTAGTCGCCAGAAGATAGTGTGCCAATGATATAAACAAAAATATTTATGGTGCTTTTAGTTAAAAGAAAATGTCTTTATTTTCTATAGAATATTTTGTTAAAAAAAAAATAATAAATAAATAAATAAATAAAGTTTGCGTTTAAATCAAAATTTCCTCAACAAACACTACAAAACATAAAACATGCATTTCGCAACTTAGGGCATCCACTATAGTGGTTTATGAAAAATGTTTATAAAATTATGAAGAAGTCTAAAAACTTGTAAACCATAGTGAACATTTATTTCAAGCTTATGTGGCATGAAGAGATCTAAGATATTGAACCATTTCATAATTTAATGCATTTGATTTATGTGAGATATTTATAAAACTTGAAAAGGTTTATATATAGTGGAGATAAGTTTATAAAACAAAAAGATTTATAAATTAATATCATAAAACAATTATAAATCTTTTAAAAGTTTTATCATAGTGAATGCTCTTAACAAAGAAAATTACAAAACACATTTTTTGTGTTTTATTTGTTCTCTTGTAACCACCCTACTTTTCTTCAAAATAAAAAACAATGTCAAATAATCAACTAGCATGTGGTCTAGTGGGTAACTCTTAAAGAGTTAAGTGAGCCACTCTGAGAGTAGTACCGGTTGGGTGACCTACCGGGAAGTCCTCAAGTGGGGCAGGACCACATGCTCTGTTGATACCATCCCCCCACCGCAAATGCTCAGATTGACTGGTCAGCGAGGGGTCTTTTGAGAAAATAGCCAGGGTTCATAGCCCACCTCCTGATAAGTACAGTCACTGGGACAGGTGCTCATTGCCTGGGGCCGGGTCCTTGGGGGAGGGTCCGGTTGGCATCCTTAGGATGCATGGGACCAGGGTGATCCCACCGATCTTCACCTTTTGAGAAAAAACAATGTCAAATAAACGCATATTGTACATTTTGTGAAAAATATTCACTCCCTTTGTACAAAACTGAAAATACAAAATTATAAAATATTTCTGCAACTAACGGCATTATTAGTGTTCGTTTTACTAAAAAGATGATTAACAAATAATAACCGTAGTGGCAACGGCAAGGCCATTGGCCAAGCGGTCATTACATCACCCAACGCACGTGACAGTTTCTCTGACACACACCTGTACACTCTCCACGTGTCACTCCCTCACATCATCCACCTTTCCTTTTTCCCGGCAAAAAAGTAAAGTTGAAAAAATGAATAAAAAAACCATGCACTTACTAAATATATACTAGTAACAGAAACAACACTAGTAATAACAATAACTGACGGGAGCTAGCTAGATCAAATGGACATGATGATGATGGACAATTTTACGACGTTTTTCGAAGTGAATATCGAAAATGATGATACTAGTGTGGTTGCTATCACGTTGTTTATAGCGGTGTTGTGTTTATGTTTAGTCATTGGACACTTGCTCGAACAGTATCGTTGGCTTAACGAGTCCATTACTGCTATTCTCATTGTATATTTTCGCTCCCTAGTCTTTTTAATCATTGCCCGTGTAGATCGTTATGTACTTATATAATTGTTAGAAGTCTAGTTTGATGATTATTAGTTAGTTATTTTAAAAATATACTACGTTGTTTGATTAGTTGATACTATAGTTGTAAGGAAATTATCATATGTGCATAGTTCATAAGTGATTAAAAAGAATTTACTGATGAGATGATTCAAATGTTACTTTTACTTTTTTCATTGTGATATATAAATTTACGTATATCTTTTACCGTATAGTATATTGTATAATTAGCTAACGCAAGCTAGCTAGATACTACCACATTTTTGCCGTTGAATGTAAATCAAAATCAAAATCAACTCAACACATTCAATGAAATGTCATATATACCGGATTGACTTCTTATTGCCTGGTTCGAGTATAAAAGCAAACGATTGTAACCTTTTGTCATATTCTTAAGTACTTCGTACCAGCTTAGGTTTTTGCTTCAATGTTTGTTCGATAGTTGCTTTTTAAAAAGGCAAATTTAAATGGTAGTAATTTAGCATTTAATGTATGCAGGGCCGTCTTATTGATTTGGGAGGCCTGATACGAAATCACAAATGAGGCCCTTATAATCCAAGTCTTTCACTCTTTTTGTATGTGGCTGAAAGTTTGTCTTCTATTTTTTGTATGTGATCCGGTTCAACTTTGATAATATTTAACAAAGACACTAAAAATTCAAAACGTTTTATACAAAACTATAACTATTAATGAATGTATACTAAATTAGGGCCCCCTTATAAAGGGAGCCGGTGCGGTTGCACCAATTGCGCATGATAATCGCCGCTACTGAATGTATGTTTGTGAGTTTTATCTTTTTAGTTGAATTCGCCATGCTTATTTAAGGTCAAACCAAAACAAAATAAGAATGGTCATAAATATAATTAATTACCATCCATGTAAGAGCATTCACAATGGTGAACCTTTTAAATAGGTTTATAACATGTGAAATCATTAATTTATAAACTATAAACCTATTACCATTGTGTATAAACCTTTTATAAGTATATCAAATGTTCAACCATAACACATGCATTAAATTATGAAAAGGTCTAAGATCTTGGATCTCTTCATGCCACATAGATTTAAACCACAACTTTACTATGGTTGAAACAAAAGATAAACTTTTTCATAGCTTTTAAACCTTTTTATAAACCTCTTATAGTGGATGCCCTAAAATACATGCATAAAAGGGCAATGATATAAATATGTTTCAAATTCTTGCCAAATGTGCTGATTGTATTTTTTTTTGAAAAAAAAAAGCTTTCATTAACAACAGCCAAAACCGGACCTCAAAACGGGACCGAGGCTCAAACCACTACAACATATACAACGGGTAACGACTCCAATCTTTCCACACAATCCTATTACACTTAGTTCTATTCAACAGCTGATTGTATGGTGCTGGCTATCAACAACATAATTTCATGCGGCATTTATTCAAATTCCTTGCCAAATACCTTTTTTTGACTTTTTTCAGAGAACAAAAGTCAAAGTTATTTTACTTGCTACGTGGCATCACAGCTAATCAAAAAATGTCGAGAGCTATAAGAAGAAACCAATGCAATTGGTAAGAGTATCAATGTTATAAAACGAGGCTTTAAACCCGTGCGTTGCCGCGGGGTGTTTTTATACAACTAATTCTCATACACATGTAAAATTCGAAATATAATAACCATCACTGTATAACTTGATCTCCTGCAGAGGCTGAGAAAAAATTCCAATGAACACAATACCTTCTACGGTTCTACCATATCCTTGAAAATAGATTCCACCATCATATACCATTCGCACAAAGCCACCTCCCTAATAGGTGTGAAAAAAAGCATAGGATAAAGCCACTGTCAGAAAGAAATACTCTTACCAGCCCAAAAAAATCCATAAAACAACTATTTTGTTGTCGCGTCATTACTTCTTCAAATGCAGAAAAATAAGCAATCCCAAACACCCCTTTATTAACCAAACCCATTCATAGACGTACTTAGAAAAACAGATCAAGAACCATAAAAATAACAAAAGAACATACTTGCAATCACCACTAATCCAAAGCTGTAAACTTTAAACTTATGTTGCAGGTGACAGAAATAGCTGAACTTCCTTTAGAGGCAGGTAAGGGACTATTTACTACGCGTAAAGGCATTCTCAAAAGCATGTCGAGTTGTAAAATATACATGGGGTAAGCACTTCGTTGTTCCAGGATCACTATTGCCATCAGCATCTTCATCATCTAGTTCCACCTCTTCGCTTACATATATATACACTAACCTTCATTAGTTGTTAAACAACAACATTCCATGAATACAGAGCTAATTACCAAATCCGAGCATCTTAATTAAAATTAATAACATCAAGCAAGCCAAATCATCTCTTACATGCATCGTATACGTGTTCTAACGGCTTGACCAGTTCAAGCAAGCGGTTGGCTTTACCAGTCTAGGCGACTTCACGACATAAAGTATCGTAGAAAAAGCCCTGTTATGACAGCAATTCAAAGAGAAACTCCATAAGTAAAACATTTAATGCTAAATTTGGATTCTTAACGCAAGCATATTTCCACATGGGCGGAAAATCATCCTCAAATAAGCAACGGAAATCGATATAAAATCCATACAGCCCTTACTTTAGTATCACATACATCTATTAAATTATGTAGTCTTAGAAAGTAGATGATGGTGTCCAGGGAAGAAAGTACTAATATACACTTCGAAACCTCGGAATTCTTCCAGGATTATGAAACAAAAAACAACTATAATAAAAACAACTTTATTCATCATTCACTTAAAGCTCATAAACCCAACATTCACTTAAGCTCATAAACCCATACTGTGAATGACTAACAAAACACACTACTTACCTATTCTTTGTGAATCCTCAAATCTGTCTCCAGTAATGATAACTTGTTTCTGATAGCGCACCTGCTTTTCTGTACATGCCAATGTGCCTAAGCGACAGAAATTACATCATAAAGATTGTATCATGCAAAACAAAATAGCATTCAGCGACAGTGTTTGGGGGTGTGGACACACTTGGGCGACTTTAGCTAGTTATTCACTCACTCCTTATTAATTTTCAGTAGATTCATCAATTTAAACTCACCTTCTTGAGGAGGACCATGATTGTGCATGATCTCATATTATATTTCATAAGCCCATGTGTTTGGTTTCTTTTCAGCTCTTTTTTTCAATTTATGAACTTATATTTCATCTTTAGGTCTTGATAAGCAAGAAAACATGGGCTTATTATATATAAGCCAAAAGATACAGACTTAAACAAACACCCCCTTAGCATACCAATTACATAATTATTTAATGCAACTTGCTAAAAATCGATGTAATTTACAACAACATTGATAACTTACAACATTTGAAGTTCCAAACTAACAATCTCCAAAAAAAATCTTCATCGAATGTTTATTATCATCAAACGAAAATCCAAATTCTTGCGCCAACTTCCATAGCATGAAATTTAACCCCGCAGCACCTTGAGCCCGAATGAAACCTGCATATAAGATTAACATGAGAAATTAACCAACTATTTATTATTTAAATGCTGAATCTAACCTGATTCCTATTAAAAGTAGCGGCCTAACCATCTGTTCTAAGGCCCTTTTCTTAGCATGATTAAGAGGGAGTTCCGACATGAAATCCTGAAAGAATGTGTTATTAAAAGTGAGACAGAAAACACAACATGTTGCAATCAACAAAATCATATACATTTTATATATATTACTTCAACCCACTGGTCTGCTTATTTGCATATAATAACATATTGCAAGTGCCACAATCATATACCTGATTTCCAAATGCGACAATCAATTGCAACTTCATAATCTCTAGCTCATACTGTGTGTTCCCATTTCCAGAACTATGATCCTTTTGCAATTCGTCTTTTAAACTGTAAACATCTTGGGATGACCCTGTACCTTCTTTACCTTCGTCCTTCGGCATATCTGATTTACCTGATCACTATTAATGACCCAATCATATAATATCTAAACATTATGAAGAAAAATTACAGATCTAGATATTGTTTAATGGAAAGAACACGAACCAAAGCAACAAAGCTATTATCTTTACAAAATCACCTTTCATTCCAAATTAGGTAGATATTGTATGTATTGGAAGAGTATACATATAAGCCGCTGTCTTCATTACCTGCAATCCAAAAAAAAAAAAAAAAAAAAAAAAAAAAAAACAGTGACAGTGGGACTCCATAGATCAGTTAAAAAAAAAGTAAGAATCACATACCTTCCAAAAAAAATCGTGACAGTATCCTTTTTGGCAATTCATGGATCCCACTCAAAATACCTAAAACCTGCAATTGACATAAACATGTGAATAAAAAAACAAACTTTTTATCCAAAAAAAATGTAATTAAATAAAATGATGAACCCTAGATCTAAGGTGAGTTCTACTATGTGTGTGTTTAGGCGCTTATGAAGAATCCAGAAACCAAAAACAATGGCTGTGGAAAAAAAGGGCCTGTCGCTGCTAACATTTGGCTAAAAAACAGCCACAAAACATGTATTATCTCACAAAGGTACTGTGCCCCAATAAAAAAAATTCAAGTCCTATAGATGGCACTGTAGCGACACACACATAAATCACTATAGATGCCCCGATTTGTTTCAGGATGGGTCGGGGTTTCGGATTTTGGATAGCCGGTAAACCGGAAAAGTTGTGAGAGAGATGTGAGGGGGATAAAGTATATGCGGACCCGGGTAATATTAAGCGGTGCGGGTTTGGGCCTATCGGATTAACCAATTGGGCTTAAAAGGGAACAGTAAAGGGACGGCTTTTAGTATATAGGAGTAATAAAGTTAATTTTCATTAATGATGTTGCAATTGGTAAGAGTATCAATAGTATTAAAGACATTAATTTGCATTTTACAAAATTAAGCCACATGCTTATTGTATATAAAGGATTTCAAATTCCAAAACACAATTGTGGTTCAAACAAAATCAAAAACACAAAATCATGAATGCTACAAAATTTATGCTCATTTTTCTTGTTCTCATTGCATCCAAGTACTTCGTGCATACCAAAGCTTATGGTAAATCATTATTTCAATCATGTTTGTACATCTACTAACTTATTTTATTTCATTATTAGTTGTTATGATTTATTTTTAATTTATTTATTTATCTTTTTTGACAGAAACTAAGGCGGCACTTCATTGTATCGACTTACCGTGTAACAATGACCCATCAAATTCATCACATAAAGTATGCATAATCAGATGCAAAGAGTTAGGATTTTCATATGGTTATTGTCGTGGACGTGATTACATTCATCCTGAATTTGGCCAATGCTGTTGTTCAGAATGATTCTACTTTCAAATATATGCTTTGTTTATACAAATCACAAGTATTTGTGTTATTTGAAATAGTGTGCGATACATTTGTTCCATAAAGTTATTGTCATGCGTAAAGTTAGCATCATGAAAAACATTTAATCGAAAATATCGCTCACTAAAAGTATTGATTAAATAGTGCCCACCGTCGCAATCTACTATAAAAGCTTTTTTTAATAATACTAAATGTATAAGCAAGAAACAAGCTAATTTCCAAATAATAACCTCTCTGGTTTTTCCGTTCAATAAAAACGATCCATAGAAGAAAAAAAACCTTGCTATCGCAAAAAAATATAATCACTGAGGTATCCGTCGATACAACTCGCAAAGACTCGACTAGCACACAATAAAACAAGTGACTATATAAAATTTAGCAAACATATAAGTATGGTTGTATTGATTCGTGGATGCTTGTTCTTGTAATATATAGTATAAATACAATACAATTTTGGTGTACTTTACCTACGGAATGTCCTTTAGCTGAACACCAAATGATCTAAACTAGTTACGTATAGTCTATTTTGTGGTCCATGGTATTATGAATCTTGGATAATAAAATTAAACGCGTTATGTTTCATATATGTAGTGCTAAAAAGGTTAAGGAGCTATTACCTCGACATAATTTTAAGTTTGAATAACCTAAACCTTTTTAATTTATTTTGTTACAAGAATTGAGCCGAACATTTATACACGCGTCGATATAGGGGCGGAACAACATGGTCTAAATGGGGGCGGCGCCCTCCACGATTCGTCCAAAAAAAATCAGATTTCAATGTAAAAAATTATTTTTTTGACCTTTTAATTAAAGTGCACCCCCCCCCCCCCCCCCCACCCACCCACCCACCCTTCGAAGCCAAATAATGTAAAAAACTTATATCTCTATCTTTATTTTTGTGTGCACGACGACTTTTGTCCAAAATAAATAAATAAATAAAAATAAAATAAAAAATCCATTTTTGCCCCCGTCCTCAACTTTTATGCGTCCCCCACTGCGTCTATATTAGTCTTTACAAGTTGATGTACAAAATAATGACAAATACGACGTCACTTTGTGATGAGCAAAAAACAGGTTAAGTGCTTGGTGGACCACTAGGGCCCACAAAATTGGGCCGGTTTAAATATAAACAAAATGGATAATAACAAAAAAATGTATCGTACTTGTCACTTTTGTGGTTGTGTGTACTGATTTTTTTTATTGCGTGTACTGAACTTTCAAATTCGATAAAATACACACTTAATAAGAAGAAGAAAAAAAATCAGTACACATAACCACAAAAAGTAACAAGTACGTTGCATTTTTTTGTTATTATCCCTAGACAAAACTACACAAAAGTCCAAGACTGCTATGGGTGGAACTTTCTAATTTAGGAAAGTTGTTTGGTGGTTAGACAATTCTATGTTTAGAAATTAGAATCATTTCCAACTTTAAGGGGACGCTTGATTCAAATCAAGGAATGATAACAAAAGATAATAAGAATACTAAAGAATGCAATGCTATAACCCTCATTTTGTTGAGTGATGGTTGATTACAGGGGCGGAGTCAGGATTTGTAGTTAAGGGGGCTGAAGTTCATTATATAAACCAATAAAAGTTTAAAAATGGTTTTCAACTTTAGTTTATACAAATAAACCATCATAAAAACTTACGAATGCATTACTAAACCTAATTTTTTGTAACATATTTAGTAGATAAAAAGTATAGTAAACTCAAAATAAGGTTTTTTTTTTTTTTTTTTTTTTTTTTTTTTTTTTTTTTTTTTTTAATCTATTTTGATGCTTTTGAGTATATAACTAGGAGAGAGCAACAAAGCCGAAACTTTCTAAGATTTCTTGATTTAGGTTTCGGGTGTTCAAAAAATATACGTATTCGGATATCCGAAAACTTGATCGTAATTTACTAAAAAGTTTTTATGAAATGACAGTTTTAGAAGTCATATAAAAGTTTTCCAAAAATTATAGATATCTGGATATTCAGATATATAAAAGTGTAATCTGAAATTTCGAATATCCGAATTACAAAAACTTAGATAAAATATAATGTCTAACAAAAAATAATCATCGAAAATTTCGGATATCCAAAATTTGCGATATAACTAGTTGTTGACAAGTCCATTAAAATTTTTAGATTAACAACAAAAAAATATTGTCAAAAATGTCTCATTTCATATTTTCGCTTCAGTGGCCACTTAGATAGGAGATATTTCATGTCGGTTGTTTTCTTTTTCTTTCATGATAGAAAAGTCGCTAGTTGAGAGATGCTAGAATATTAAACATTAAATTATGGGCTAAACAATGGTATATTAATACAATTATTGGGCTTATTACCCCCCTCCCTCCGCCCCTGTTGATTACACTGTTTTTTGTAATGCTTCATTCCATTATATTAAATCAAGCATAGTTAATGATTGTGTTTCCTATTCTTGACCTTTTAATATCACCAACCATGCCCTAACTCTTTTAATATTTGTTATGATTCTAATCTTGGTAAGATAGTATTGATAATTGAGATTAAATGGTATGCAATTATCCAAAAAGAGGAAAGTAGGTGAAGCCAGCATCATAATTCTCTAATCAAATTGTTGAAGTATATATTGGTCTAAAAAAGTATATTGAGACCAGATTGTTATGAAACTTACATTAAATTATGGATTATATTAGAATATCAAAATGTCAATCAGCCAAATATATTTCGGACACAGTTTTCCGTTTTTTTTTGCAGTTTGTGGATTATTCATATTGATTTCTCTTTAGTATTTGAGTACTTTATTTCATGCTCGTTTGCTAATTAGATCAGAACCTTAGAGCACTCGGTACCGTGGCTTGAGCCATTTTATTTTGAGTGTCATTTCAAAGCCATATCAACATCTTACTTTTAACATTTACATAGCAAAATACTTCCTCTCTCATGGCTTGAGCTAGTTCCATCTTTTAGGACCAATCATTTAATTTTCTTTTTCATTTTTTCAAATCAACTATAATTTTTTATTCATTAAATTAAAATACAAATAACATTTTTATAAAAAGGTTAGAAAATTAAAAGTACCAGAAAAAAAAATAGTTTTTATTTTTTTTATTTTTTTTTATTTTTTTTTTATCCTTTTACTTACATGAACATGACATCTTTGATTTATTACTTGTAATTCGAACACTTCATATGAAGGCTGAAGTATTCTCGAAAGTGTTAATTCAATGTCAGGGTTGTGTTGAAATACAAGTCCAAGGATTTTTGTTGAGATATATATAGCAACAAAGTGCTAACCAACTTGCCTACATCATTTTTCAATAAATTTGTCTTAATAAAGGCATTTCGATATTAAAGTAATCTTGTGAAATAGCAAATCGTGGTTAGTAGTACGTAGTATATGAAAGAAACAATGAGATACTACGGGAATTATAAGTGAATGAATAGAGGTTGTAACTAGGGGTGTCAATAGGGTCGGGTTGACCCGACCCGAACCCGAACCCGATAAGCCTTATCGGGTCAGGTTAAATCGGGTTGAAAAAGCTTATCGGGTTATTTTCACCCGAACCCGATAATCCGATAATATTATCGGGTCGGGTTCGGGTTAGAAAATTCTTGTTGTCGGGTTATCTGGTCAACCCGACAATCATTATTAATTCTATACTTTTTACTGATAACTTAGAAAGCTCAATACCACTATGTGAAATTTGCATGGGACGTTTGGTTGGTTTTCAAGTCCATTACAGCTTACAAGAAATATCACATATCAAATGATAGTCTGCTTCATTTTATAGCACATATTAGCGAGTGGCTAGTGGCCAGTGGGTACTGAACTTTTTTTGAACACATGGATGTTTATATAATATTTCTTTATTTAATGTGCAGAGGAGTGAAACTTTCTTTTGCATTTATTTATCCACATTTCTGTGAATCTTTTGTAGTTCGGCTCATTTGTAGTATAACCCGATAAGGCAATAACCCGAATCACCCGACCCAACATAACTCGACCCGACTACCACCCGAACCCGATTCCTTATCGGGTCGGGTTGCGGGTGAGTTTTTAAAAATTCAAAACCCGACAAACCCGATAACCCTAATAACCCGACCCGATAACACCCCTAGTTGTAACAATCAGACCAATAAATGTCCATTTGTTACCCAAGCCAAATTTGATGGTCTTGAATAGCAAATGAAGTATGTGAACGTTAATCAATTTAATAGCCAACATCATTCCATGAACACCTAATAGTCAATAGAAAATGTAAGCAAAAGTTTATGCGTACTAAACTTGACTGAAAATAAAGAAAGTATACTCAACTAAAATCATAAAGTTATCCATGAGTGTTTCGACACAAATATTGAGATTCTTCGTAATCCAGGGCTTCACGAGGATTTTTTTAAAGTAATTATTTATTAAGGAGTTATGTGTGTTAATAAAGTAAAAAATGATATACAACACGTCTTAAGCAACAGATTTTAACAATTAGAACAGATAAAGAAATATTATAAGTTCAAAACTTTTAGACAAAGTTTGCCTAAATCTTTTCTCAACAATCGATAAAACATTTTGAAGGCTTCATTGTTTGACACTTTTTTATCATTAAAGGGTGTTTTTTAAGCTTATATGATGGCCTTATGAGTTATGTGCCTATATCATGTTTGAGAAGCTCATTAGCTCATTTGTAATGCCACTTGAGCTTGTGAAATTAGATAAGCAATAAGGTCAAGTGAATAAGTTCATATCAAGTTTGAGAAGCTCATTTGCTTATTATAAGCAATAAATTCAATTAAAACTTTAGATTTTAAGCTCGTGCACACATTAGTTATTGATATGGTGTAACTTTACATACAAAGATAAAGGACATTTCAATATGAAATAAGAATTCTCTTTACATCTCTAACTTTGCATGCGTTTGTTGACTAATAAGTAGACCAATCAAAATAAAAGCATCTTATCATGAACAAATCTAATACTATAAATGATTATTATGATCCTTACACATAAACGCATATTGTAAAGTAAAGTTATTTAGTTAAGTGACACTAATTACCACTTCAACCCGTTCAACCATTCATTGTCTTATTATTCAAATTCTTTTTTATCATCACCAACATTAACAAAAACAACTCCTAACACATGAATGCATAAATAGATAATGAAAATAAACACTTTCATGATGATGATGATCACTCTTGCCAATGATCATCACTCTTGCCCAAACTTTCAGAAACAACCTCCTACACAATTCTCATCCTCGTATGATAACCTTTTTTCAAAGTTTGTTCTGTTAATGTTATGACCAATGAAACACGTTCATGAGGTCGGGGTTGATCAAAATACATCATTAGTTCTAGAGAGAGAAAGGTGATGAAAAGGTGTTTATTATAAATGAATGAATGAAATGAAGCTTACACAATTTCCTACACCCCTCATGGAGAGTCATGAGGGGTATTTATAGGCTCAGTACTACATAAGTTTGCCTACTATACAATAGTAGTCCCTGCGGGTACTACTTGCTACATATCTAGTTCAATTCACTTGTGTGACGTTATCTTTATAAAAAAACAAGGCAAACAATCTCCCTCCAAGATATCGTCACACATGAATGGTTACAATGAGACCTATAAACAAAGTAAATTACAATAATAATAAACTATGTTGACGTTGTTTAAGCGCAGAGTCTCTGTAGTCTAGATATTGAGGCACACTTGAAGTTCTCTCATCCGATGATCTCGGCATTTGATCTTTGGCACTGATGGCACTGATTTATGTAGCTCTAAACTTCAACTGTAATGGTCTAGTTAGGTTATTACTCCCTCCTAACTAGTGAGCCTTTTTCTTTTACCCGCTCCCTCATAAACTAACAACCTTTCTTCTTTCATTAGATCTCTTAAGTCATCTAATCACACAACGGAACACGCAGCGGATAAAGTAGACACTAGACTGTAGCACAATGGTTGTCGTTCGGGGAACATCATAAAAACATAACTCACATAGTATTGTATCCAAGTTGGTAAATAAGCTCCAATGCACACACACACACACTACTTCTCCTTCCAAGATATTAAGCACAGTTCCCTCTATCAACCAAATCACGAGAGACGAAACACACTTCTCTCTCCTGATGGTTGCGATTTATCAGAATCATCATAATGTTGTGTACATGCCATAAAATCACCTTGTACTTGATGCAATATTGATGCGTGGGGATTGCATCAGACTTTACCTCTCGAGGGATCTCGAGAAGCTTACAACCCTCACCAGGCAGTGTATCTGATCGTTGTAGTATAGTATAGTGACAAGTACCGGGGGATTGATCGTTCAGCTAAGAATAGTGTCGTTAGGATTAGAAAACCTAAATACTAGTTCTAAAGATGAGGGATGATTCTTTTTGTATTTTTATATTTTTTAGAAAGCAAGTAAATATCTCGGGTTTGAAGGATTTGGGCGGAATTAGTTGCTAGTCAACTAACCCAATACTAAGATGCAATCAAAATAAAATACTAGAAATGAAAATAAAACTAAATTAAACTAAGGTTGTGAGCAATAAGTGGAGAAATGTGTTTACTTAGATTTCACTACTCCCTAGATATCTTTTACACGTTAATTACTTGTTATAGTTGCATGGATGACGGATTGTATTCCTTAATACCATTCATGGGGTGGCGTACTTAACTCCCCAATCCTATGAGTGCCTACTTCACTCCTATGTCGAGCCGGCTAGAAGCTCCTTACGTGAATTCAATACTTGGGCAATATGAACAAATATATGTAAGTAAATAATGACAATGTAAGTAAAGTGATGAAAGAAAAGATAGGGATGGAAAGATCAAACCACAACACAAGGATTTATAGTGGTTTGGCTACAAGGACACCTTCCTTACCCTACTCCACTCCCCGAGTCACCTACTCGAGAGTTCACTTCACTATGTCAACAAACTCCCTTTGTGGCGGAGAAACCTTACACACTTTTGATTACACCGATTAACGACACAAAGCTAAATGTCAAGTTCAAATAATAGCTAGAACTAATCTCACGACTTCTTCACGACTTCTACACAACTTCTTCACGACTAATTCACGACTTGTTCACGACGGCTTCACTACTTCTTCACAACGGCTTCACGACTTCTTCACACCGCAACTACTTCACAACTTCACACTACTTCTTTACAACACAACTATTTACTTACCCTTTGATCTACTTATTACAAATACACAACAAGCAAACAATATAGATTAAACTACAATACTTCTTCTTTAGTTGTTGAAGGAGTATTCTTCTTTTGCACTTTGATTGTGGAAGCTTGAATCACTTGTAAACAAAAGCTTAAGATTAAATGATCAAAGGATTTTGGAAGATAGAGATGGAGAACTAGATCAGAAAGTTTTTAGTGTAAAAAGTGGGGAAAAAGTACAGGAATAATTCTGTATTTATAGGCAAAGCTGGAGGGTGGAGGAGCGTGGCCGGCCCCTTAAATAGGGGTCGGTTCCCTTAATAATTAGGGGGTCGCCTAGTAATTTAAGGGGGCCGCCCAATGTATCCGTTGCCCAACTTTGTCTTTTTGAGTGGAAGGTTTTTGTGGAACATTTTTGCCATTTTTGGTTGAAAATTTGAATTAATATATTTATTTTAGATTAAACATATTTCTTTATTTCCAAAAATGATTTTGTAAAATATATAAAATGTTTTGTGACATTTTATAAAAAGTCTAGTGTTTAAGAAACTGTTCCTTTGATCATAAAATACATTAGGTATTTTCTTTATTTATACCTTAAGTGATTAGTTGTTGAAATGTATATTAACAACTAAATACTTGTTTGAGTACTAAACTTTGCGATTAATGATTTTACATTTTGTGATTATCAAAACGTAGAGATATCGAAAAGTATTAATAACATTTTTAGACATTATTTATATCAACAGTATTGATTCATGAACACTCATTCTTGTAATATATAGTATAAGCACAATACAATTTTGGTGTAACTTTACCTATGGAATGTCCTTTAGCTGAACACCAAATGATCTAAACTAGTTATGTATCATCTATTTTGTGATCCATAGTATTATGAATCATGGATAATAAAGTTAAGTGCGTTATGTTTCATATATGTAGTGCTAAAAACACCACTGTTGGTCCAGGGGGTGGAGTTTTCAATCTTGAGTCTACAGACTCGGGTTCGATCCCATCCCTGCCACTTTGCTCCCAGATGGGTATCCACATCCGCAAAATCTATTGGCTCACTGGAGAGACTTTGTAGATAAGAGCTCAAGAGTCCGAGAGTCTCGACTCACTCCCGTTGGTGCCCCAATATGCCAGAAGAGTTGCCCTGAGATATTCCTTATGGGGTGGACAATGGCCCGTGTCAAAAAGCATCCGGGATCAGGGTGTCCTCGACATAATTTTAAGTTTGAATAACCTATACCTTTTTAATTTATTTTGTTACTACAGTCATTTGAGCTGAACGCTTATACATTCGTCGATGTTAGTCTTTACAAGCTGATGTACAAGTATTGACAAATACGATGTCACTTTGTGATGAGCAAAAAACAAGTTAAGTGCTTGGTGGACCACTAGGGCCCACAAAATTGGGCCGGTTTACTTGTCACTTTTTGTGGTTCTGTGTACTGATTTTCTTCGTATTGTGTGTACTGAATTTTTAAATTCGATCATTGTGTGTAATTTATTACCATTTTACTTTACTTTTTTCAAAATTTGAAGGATAAATGGTCATTTTCCATAGCAGAATAGTCATAAAATACACATAATAATCAAAATTTGAAAAATCAGTACACGTAACAAGAAAAAAAAATCAGTACACACAAGTACAAAAATTGACAAGTATGATACATTTTTTTTTGTTATTATCCCTGGACAAAACTACACAAAAGTCCAAAACTGCTATGGGTGGAACTCTCTAATTTAGGAAAGTTGTTGGTGGTTATAGTAATGACAATTTTATGTTTAGAAATTAGGGTGGTGGCAACCATACCTCCCAAAAAAATTCATACCTCCCAACCAACCAATAATATTATTCCACCTCACCCACACTTTTTTCATACCTCTCAACCCTTTTTTAGTGGCAACCATACTTTTTTCATACCTCCCAAAATTTTTCTTTTTTTTTTTTTGTTTCTAGTGCCCAACGGCTGAAGCAAAGCTCCATACCTCCGAGGTGAAGATCACCGCTGAAGCAAACCTCCCAACCAAACCGCTGGGGTGGCGGCGGTGTTCCCTGGCGGTTTGGGGGCAAACCGTTGCCTTAGCGGCATGGCTGCCACTACCCTTAGAATCATATCCAACTTAAGTCTTTTAATATTTGTTATGATTCTAATCTTAGTAAGTATTGATAATTGAGATTAAATGGTATGTAATTATCCAAAAAGAGGAAAAGCAGGTACAGCCAGCATCATAATTCTCTAATCAAATTGTTGAAGTATATAATGGTCTAAAAAAGTACTATCTGAGACCAGATTGTTATGAAACTTACATTAAATTAGAGATTATATTAGAACATCAAAATGTCAATCTGCTAAATATATTTCGGGCATAGTTTTCCGTTTCATTTAGCAGTTTGTGGATTATTCATATTGATTTTTCTTTAGTATTTGAATACTTTATTTCAAGCTCGTTCCCTAATTAGATTAGAACCTTAAGCAAAAAAATGCGAACAAACATCACTAATTTTTTGTGTTTATCCTTCTACTTACATGAACATGACATGTTTGATTTATTACTTGTAATTCGAACACTTCATATGAAGTATTCTCGAACAAGTGTTAATTCAATGTCAGGGTTGTGTTGAAATTAGGGGTGAGTAAAAAAACCGAAAAACACGAAACCAAACCGAAAACCCAGAAAACCGAACCAAAATAATTGATCAAAAATAAAACCGACGGTTCGGTTTTCAAAAAGTGAAAAATGCGGTTCTGTTTTGGTTTTCATCCAAAAACCGAACCGGTTTTTTATTATATATAATCTTTTATATTTATATAATAAAAGAATTACATCATTTCGGAGTGTTTTTGCAAATCCCTTCTCATTGAAAAAAAAATTAGACCAATAGGAGAGCTCGATTTTGCCATGTATGCAAAATCGAGCAATATGATTGGTCAATAGAAAGTCAAAATTAAATTGATTTTGGTCAAACTTAATAAATTGATGGAGAAATTTGGTTAAGAAAAAAATGCATAAAAATATAGGTGCCAAATTTATGAAAACAAAAATTTTAAAAAATAGGGAGTAATAAATAAAACTTTGGTAGTTGAATTTTAAATAAATTATATAGAGTTAAGTGTAAAATTACAAGTTTCTATGTTTTTTAATAACTTTAGAAAGAAAAAAAAAAAAAAAAAACAAATAGCCCCTTACACTTTATACCCCTTATACTTTATAATATTAACTTTGTTTAAAATTACATGAGTATTAGTATTAGTTTTTAGACTTTCATCCATTAAAATTACAAAATTTGATAAATATGCGAATTAGTTTTAGTATTATTAGTTTTAGACTTTCATCCATTAGAATATTTTTTAAAGGGAAATGCTAACAACAGCCCTAAGGGTTATCGTTAACAACAAACACCATTTTTTTTGTTTCAAAATAATGCTAAAATTAAGACATAAGTAAAACATTTGCCACCTTTTCGCTTATTCAACCAATGAATGAAATGAATTACAAACGTGTTTGAGAAATAATAGGAGGTGGTAACAAATTCATGGTGATTTTGTTTGGACAATGCATAATTTTTTGAATAAAATGTGAAAAGTTTGTTGTTAATGACAACCCTAAGGGTTGTTGTTAGCAAAACTCTTTTTCTAAATAAGGACTCATGTTATTCTATTTAAAAGTATAATTTATGCGTACACGGGTTTGAGTATTAAATACGACTAAATTATTAGTAACAGGAATATAAATATCAAATGGTAAGTATAAGTTACTGTGATATGAAAATAAATATATGTGATTCTACTTATAACAACGACTCATGAAATTGTTATTTAAAATTTATATATGAATATCCATAAAAACATTTTAAAAACTTTACAGAGCATGTTTTAACTTCATTAACGCGTATTAAGTGCTAATAAACTCGCACATTTTGTAAAGCATGATATCAATAGTTAAAGTTAAACAATAACATCAACATCAACCTCAACATGTCTGTCAGTTAAAAATGTTATACAAAGCTAATTTACTCATTTTGACAAGTGATATGCTCTAATAGGCTGCACCTTCTATTTTTTATTACTTTAGCAGAAAGTGTATTGTGCGCGTTGTTAAGTCTGAAAGAAATGAAGAAAAAAAGTGTACGTTTTGTGCCAATAGTTTGAGTATTAGGGGGCGTTTGGTTCGGGGATATTGGGGGATATTGGGGGCATTTGCATTTAAATTGGCCCCAAATATCATGTTTGGTTGACACTTTGGAGGAATTTACAATTCCACGAATTGCCCAAATGGAGTAAATTAGAATGCCTCCAAAAATTGAGGAATTTTAATTTACTTGGAAATTTTTTTTATAACATTTTTTTCTTATTGTTTTTTTATAAACTTTTTTATAAACTTTTTTTATAAATTTTTTATTAACTTTTTTTATAAATTTTTTATAAACTTTCTTTATAAATTTTTATAATTTTTTTTATACATTTTTTATTAACTTTTTTTATAAAATTTTTATAAATTTTTTTTATAAACTTTTTTATAAATTTTTTATTAACCTTTTTTATAAACTTTTTTTTATAAATTTTTATAATTTTTTTTATAAACTTTTTTAATAAATTTTTTATAAACTTTTTTTATAAATTTTTATAATTTTTTTTATAACTTTTTTTATAAATTTTTATAATTTTTTTTATAAATTTTTTATTAACTGTTTTTTATAAAATTTTTATAAAATTTTTTTATAAACTTTTTTTATAAATTTTTTATAAACTTTTTTTATAAACTTTTTTTTATAAATTTTTTATAAATTTTTTATAATTTTTTTATAAACTTTTTTTATAAACTTATTTTATAAATTTTTTATAAACTTTTAAATAGAATATTTATAAATTTATATTAAAAAAATAAAAAAAAATATTTAAAATTCCGGAATTTTAAATTCTGTGAACCAAACATGACAAGATATTTTAAATTCCGGAATTTTAAATTCTCATAATTCCGGAATTTAAAATTCCGGAATTTCAAATTCTTGAACCAAACAGCCCCTTAGTTGATTGATGTTTCTTTCAGGATGTTTTATATACCAGTTGGTCCTTATCATGCGTTATTTATTCGAACTTGACACATTAAGAGACTGGGAATACAAATTCATCACCAAGTATGCTAAAGTAGGAACCATAAAAACCCTCGAAACTACACCTGATGCATCAAAAACGGATTTACTTTGAAGGTTACTTAGAACATATATTTGATATTATAATTTACTTATATGGTATATGTGTTTATTGAATTTTAAAATCAAGTTGTCTCTTGAATTTTCATATACTTAAACGGCTAACTCATATAATCCCAAGTAACGTTATATAAATGTCTTTGTCTCAGGCACTGATATGTGTTGCGTTAACTTTATTCCAAAGTTGCAACAAAAAAATAAATGTCACAAGTATTTTATGAGTTAATTACTTTTGAATTTGTTGTAATATAGGATAATGATGATCTAGAAAGAGATGTAACTAATATGTCTCATTCACTTGAAAATCTGTTGCGAAAAGAGTGAGCCGGTTTACTAAAGTAGGACTTGCTTAAGTTATTGGAGTTTGAGACTGTTATTTTCTACTAATTATAGTAAGTTTTCAAAGGGTTTTGTGACCGTCTTAATAGTTAGATTCGTGGTGATTAGGATTGTTTTAATGGTTGCCTTAATAGTTATTAAAGGGTTTTTGTGACTGTTTTAATTGCAGAATTCAAGGTGTTTGGGACTGTTTTTAATAGCTGAATTGGTGGGTGCATGAAACTGGCTTGATAGCTAAATTCAAAGGTGTTTGAGACAATTTCAATTGCTAATTTTAGGGGTGTTTGGAACTTTAATAATAGCCGAATACAAGGGTGTTGCGACTATTTTTAATAGACATTGTTATTGCAAAATAAATTTGACTTATACTAAATTAATAGATGTAAAGTTCAAAACATTTTAAGACAATATATTCGGTATTAAATACATGATAAAATTTTTATGTCAAAACCCTGTGCGTGCACGGGTATTATAACTAGTTAATATAACATAAATAAATAACTAAATAAATCAATATTTATAATTTCAGATTCATTTTATGGGTGGATTTATAATATATTTGTCTTAACGCTTTTATTTGTATTTATCGTATAGTGTGTTTACTTAACAATATATCAATAAATACGTGACAATAATCATACTATTTGTATGTTCACTTGCATGTGTGTATGTCTCATCTATATGTGTGTAATTTTGGAAATATGAGATAAACATTATTAGGATTAGATTCACAAAAAGTCATGAAAATTAACCAATTTTCTATGTAAAACAAGTTTGTTGTTATAAATGGGAATGACCAAATATAAACGGTTAAAAACCGAAATAAAACCGAACCGCCAAAAACCAAATGATTTCGATTTTGGGTTCTATAAAAACTGAATATTTTGATTCAGTTTCAGTTTTATCCAAAAACCGACACAAATTGAACCATGCACACCCCTAGTTGAAAGGGCAAATAATAAAAAAAGGTAGTATACTTGCTACAATTTCATCGAATGGGTAGTGAACTAAAAAATTTCATTTTCAGCACCATTAACTTGTCTTTTTTTCATCGTATGGGTAATATGTGACCTGTTCAACAGGTACCAAGTTCCACCACCACCCAGAAAATGAATATTTGACAAGTATAATACTTTTTTTAATAATTTGCCCTACCCATCACCACCCACTCCGATGACCACTGCCGCTCCGGCCACCTCAACCCACGACCCACCTTCTCCTTCCTCTCTCTTCCTCTTTCCTCATCACACAAACCATAATTAAAATAAAAAACCTAAACATCTCCACCATTCGCCGCTGTTATTTCTACCGGAAACCACTACCACCATCACAACAGCCGCCGTTATTTCTACCTGAAACCACCACTACTGTCACAACAGCCGCCGTTATTTAATTCCCATCATGTAAATAACACGAAATAACCGTATTCCAACACCCCACATCTCTCACAGGCATTTCATCAAACACCTAAATTGCAAATATATTACTTTTTTTTTATTATTTGCCCCTAGTTGAAATACAAGTCCAAGGACTTTTGTAGAGATATATAGCAACAAATTGCTAACCAACTTGCCTACATCATATTTCAATAAATTTGTCTTAATAAAGGCATTTCAATATTAAAGTTATCTTGTGAAATAGCAAATCGTGGTTAGTAGTACGTTGTATATATTGTAAATGTCCACGCCCGTGACGAATGAGTTGAAGACGTTGAGGCATGAAAAGATCCGATTGCACAAGAAGATTTCTTAAAAGAAAATTGATGTTTTCCTTTAATACGTATCAATCATTTATTAATTATATGATGGAGACACTCAAGTAATTAAAATAATTAAGAAGTGCAGATTAGATAGTCGTTTAAAAATTAAATACAGTTAGGCTATTGCTCTAGTGATGTTACTTTTTTCATTGTGAATGTCTATTTGATTGAGTTAGTAGGAATAAGTGAAAACAATCAAATCAAAAATGTGATTGGCAGACCTTCTCCATGGATGGGTTATGGGTGCCTAGTGATGCCACTGCTCCATTTTTACCTTGTCTATTATGGTGGCAGGTTGAGTGGTTTGGTAGAATGGAGTAGTGGAAATGTAGCTAAATGGTATGTGCTTTAAAAGGTTAATTGAGATTGATAGTTTGGCTGATTAAGCAGAGTATAATGAAGCCTGATTTTGGTTGAATCGATTATGCAGACTGTCTGAGATAAGTGTAATCAGACATATCATTAGGGTTGTCTGATATCGGATAGCTAGTGTTTTTTTGATATATCTGAGTTTATTATTTATTTCTGTTTGAGATTGTATTAGATTTAGGTGATGTCCAAATCTAGTTTCTTATCCTTATGATGTAAATCTTTTGGAGTGTAACATAATACTTTCACCTTTGCATAAAAAAAAGAGAAAAAAAAAAGAAAAAGAAAAAAAAAAGTGATTGGTTTATCCTTAGTTCCTGTCTAAAGACACTAAATATGTGTTTATTGCCAAAACCTAATTAATAAAAAGATTAGTCGAACAACCGAAAATTTCTTCACTTAATTTGCTAAGGGATCCGACTCACATTCGGCCTAGTGGCCAGGCGATAGTATGCCAAGAATATAAACAAAAATATTTATAGTGCATTTAGTTGAAATAAAATGTCTTTATTTTCTAGAAAATGTTTTGTACAAACCAAAGAAAATAAAGTTTGCGTTCAAATTTAATTTTCCTAACAAATTATCTACAAAACACTAAATATGCGTTTAATAAAAACGATAAAACACATTTTTTTGTGTTTTTTTTTGTTTTTGTTTTCATTGTATTTTTTTCAAAATAAACAAATAATAACAGTAGTAGCAACGGCAAGGCCATTGGCCAAGCGGTCATTACATCACCAAACGCACGTGACAGTTTCTCTGACACACACCTGTACACTCTCCACGTGTCACTCCCTCGCATCATCCACCTTTCCTTTTTCCCGGGAAAAAAAAAAGAATAAAAAACCATGCACTTAATTACTAAATATATAACAGAAACAACACTAGTAATAACAATAACTGACGGGAGCTAGCTAGATCAAATGGACATGATGATGATGGACAATTTTACGACGTTTTTCGAAGTGAATATCGAAAATGATGATACTAGTGTGGTTGCTATCACGTTGTTTATAGCGGTGTTGTGTTTATGTTTAGTCATTGGACACTTGCTCGAACAGTATCGTTGGCTTAACGAGTCCATTACTGCTATTCTCATTGTATATTTTCGCTCCCTAGTCTTTTTAATCATTGCCCGTGTAGATCGTTAAGTTATGTACTTATATAATTGTTAGAAGCTAGTCTTGTTTGATGATTATTAGTAAGTTATTTGAAATATACTACGTTGTTTGATTAGTTGATAGTACTATAGTTTATAGTTGTAAGAAAATCATATGTGCATAGTACTATAATGTTACGTATACCTTTTACCGTATAGTATGTAACATACTTGCACTTTCGTGATTGTATAATTAGCTAATGCAAGCTAGATACTACCACATTTTTACCGTTGAATGTAAATCTCAGTTACTCTCATGTTTTAGACTAGGAGCTTTTGTGTTTGAGTCATGAGTGTTGCCTCATATATGACGCTTTTACTAGGCAGTGTTTGTCGAAGTTTATTGTTTGGGCTTATGCTTATTTTCAGTTAGTAGCTTATGGTTTATGATGAATAAGCTCATGTTTTTAGTAAAAAAAAAAATACCTTACAATCCTGCCCAGAAGCCCCCCTAAATAAGTTCGTACGCCTGAGCTTATAAGCAATCACTACAATGGGCTTGTTTTTTGCTACGTAAATAAAATTCAAACACCCCGAAGCAAAAATTTTAATACTACTTCTATAAAAGAATTACTGACAACGACAAAAACATACTAATTCGTTTGACTGTATAGGCAATTGATTTAACAATAATGCAACTTAGCACACAATATTTGGGTCATGATATTCTGCTTGAGGAAACATTAGCATATGTTCTCAATGTTTTACTTCTAATTACTGATATCACATACAAACAGGGGTTTATTGTTGGAACAATCATCTTATTAACAAGCAAGTGGAAAAGTTCTCACCTGCTTAGGTTCAACGAAGAGCTGTTCTTCATTTATCTACTTCCGCCTATCATCTTCAATGCTGGGTAAGGTCGGTGTCCGCCTATTTGGGCTATACAATTAGCTTGTTTTGTTCATGGAATCCCTAACTTTCAGTCTTATTTTAAACAGCTTTCAGGTGAAGAAGAAACAATTCTTTCAGAACTTTTTCCCCATCATGTTATTTGGAGTCGCCGGTGTTCTCATATCAACATCTATAGTCGCAGCTGGTATCATTCTATAAACTTATAATTACGTGTATTTCTTTAAATGTAGCCTTATATGCACACTTTTCAATTATCGTGATTGGTGGTTCTTGGTGTTGTTTAGGTTGCTGGTGGCTGTTTCCGTAGTTCGGGTTTGAGGGTTTGTCCATCAGCGAGTATCTGAGTATGATAATCTATCAACTCTTCTTTTTGACCTTTCGGCCTTGATATTTTTACTCATAACTAACTGTCATAACGACATATGGTACCATTTTAGGTATCGGAACCATATTCTCATCAACGGATACTGTATGCACATTACAGGTTGGTCAAAATTGTTTTAAATGTTTTCTGGTGGTCGATGTGATATTTTTGTGTCGTTTTGGTTATTCTTCTTGATTAAAAATCTATCTGCAGGTTTTGAGCCAAGAGGAAACACCTCTCCTATACAGCCTAGTGTTTGGCGAAGGAGTAGTGAATGATGCAACATCGGTTGTTCTGTTTAACGCCATTCAAAAGATCAATGCAGATACAATCAGTGGTCTTACAGCTCTTCACATCTTTCTAAATCTCTTGTATCTATTCACTACAAGCACAGTTCTTGGAGTTGCGGTTAGTCCAAATTCTTGTCCTGTTAATTCAGTAATAAGCTCTCAGTTATTGAAGACATAGGATTTTCTGCGCCAATGCAGTCATTTTGATTTTCATAATTTGACTGCATCTCTCTACCTTCATGTAATCATTGGTTGCCAACAATTTATAAGATCGACTTGATTGTTTTGTGCAGGCTGGGCTTGTGACGGCATACATTCTTAGAGGCCTGTATTTTGGCAGGTTAGCCTTCATTTTGTGTTCATTGTGGCACAGATAATAAAACTGATTCGGGGAAGCCTGCAAAAAATGTTGTTTCTAAAGAGTATATATACGAGTATCCGAAATCAGTAATAACGTTGTTTTCATTTACCTCTATAACAAGCATTCAAGTGTTTTTTTCATTTACCTCTATAACAGGCATTCAAGTGTCCGAGAAATCTCTTTGATGGTTCTTGTAGCATATCTGTCCTATATGTTGGCAGAGGTAATGGGTCACTGAATTGTATATTCATCTAGATTATGTCTTTCTACATTCTTTTCTCTTTTCAAAAATGCATAATATCCCTCTTTAAAACATTCATCTGCTCTGTGATGGTTCAAGTTAAACCAGTAAGGTCCATGCTGTAATTTATACCTAATCAGTAAAAGGAATGGCTATGTTATACGGTGTTGGAACAGGAAGATCTAGTGTCATATTATGAAAATCTAATGTTTGATTTCATCGATGATAATGTAAATGAAACATCTAATGTCGTATTATGTTACTTTTTGCAGTTATTTGAACTCAGTGGAATTCTGACAGTTTTTTTTACTGGAGTTTTGATGTCTCACTATTCATGGCATAACGTTACTGAAAGCTCAAGAATCACCACCAGGCATGTATGGTTCGCTGCATGTAGATTTTGTTAGTTCTAACCCCAGAAATTAACTCCAAAAGTGCTTTATTAAGTAACAAGTTAGGATTAAGAGTTACCGAGGTTACTTTTCTTACGGTGCCGATGTTTTCAGGTATGCATTTGCAGCATTGTCTTTTATTGCTGAGACATTTATATTCCTCTATGTGGGAATGGATGCTCTGGATTATGAGAAGTGGAAAGTGAGCGCACTAAGGTAATTTCGGTTATGACACCAATTTAATCTACATGTCTGTGTACCACATATGTTCTATTAATTCTAACATACATGCTTTAATTCTTGCTGTGCTGTCTTCATAAGTTCATATTGGCTATTTAATCAGAATATATATTTAATGTATCAAATACTTTCTTGTCACAGTTTTGGGACGAGAATGGAAATTTACATCACTGTGATGTTCTTGATAGCGCTTGGGCGTGCGGCTTTTGTATTCCCCCTTTCTGTTCTTTCTAATTACATGCACAGAAGTGGTGGAGAGTCATCCAAGATCTCAGGTCACCACCAGGTAGATATGCCACTGCAACTTCAAATTCAGTCTTATAAGCCGAAACTTACTGTATCTTATGCAATTCGTTTATTAGATGGTGATTTGGTGGGCCGGTCTGATGAGAGGTGCTGTCTCTATGGCGTTGGCATTCAAACAGGTACTGTCTTGGAGCATTTGGGTTTCATTCCTATTCAGTTGTGATCCTTATCTAGTAATTAAAAGGGACACGATTCTTTATATGATGTTGTGTAGTTTACTCACTCTGGTGTCACAATGGATCCAACTAACGCTACTATGATCACCACAACGATTGTGATAGTGCTCTTCAGTACCATTGTAAGTATCCCTTTCTCAGGTCGTCTTTTAAAAAATGGCGTAAATAACCTTGATCCAGATTAACCCTTATTCGATCAACCCTTACTATATAATTTTTTTAACCCATTAGTTATAGAAACCTTAGAAAAGGACTAAAGTATATCAGGCTAGCCATACCTGACCCATACACGTTACTCATTTTGACCCGAACTGGTTTCAACCGGTTATCCTACCTATCTATTTTGTCACATATATGATGCATAGTTTCTCGGGACTGCTGGCATTTTTGTAGATGCGATATATGTAATGTGTCTAGTTCCTTACCAAATGACTTATATTTCAGGTGTTTGGTTTCATGACTAAACCACTAGTGGAATATCTTCTCCCTCAAACTGCTTCAAGCACAAAGAGGAACCCGAACCCTCATGACCCCGGATCTCCAAAAGAGGATATGACACTTCCATTGTTGTCTTTAGATGAATCTGCTTCTGAGAATCTTTCAAGAGCAAAAGAAAATGTATCAATGCTAATGGACAGGCCTGTTTACACGATCCACTCTTATTGGAGAAGGTTTGACCATGCTTACATGAGGCCTATTTTCGGTGGTCCATCTGGTGACGAGTCTTCATATTAGTGTAGTGCACATAGAGTAAATATAAGCTAAAGATAAAACCGACTTGCGGAGTCACAAAGTCATCGTTTTTTCTTTTCCTTGGTTCGGTTACTATGAGAATTTTCCTTTGTTAGATATTATGGATGTTTAAAGTTTCCATAACCTTTTATACCTTTTTGTTTACAGGATGGATTTTACATGAAAATGTTATTTTTAGGACTAAGTTTGTAGATACGTAACAAACTTTCTCAAAAGTACCGAAATACGTAATGTACTAAAAAAAGTCCATATATCGCTAACAAACTTTCAAACTTGGCTAAAGATACGCAATGTTGACTGATTTTTCACCTGTTTGACCGGTTTCAGGTTAAAACTTAACAAAATATACATTATTGGCCCTGTGGTTTACGTTCACCGGTCATCCTTAGTCCTTTTTTCAATTATGAAAGTTTACAATAATGGTCCTTGTGGTTTGGTTGACTTTCACCTTTGGTCCATTTTTACAAAAACTTTTTCTTTTTCAATTTTTTTCAAAAAAAATATTTTTTTTTCAAAATCTTTTAAAAAATATAATTGATTAAAAAAAAATTTCGAATAAAAAGTTTTTTAGAAAAACATTTTTTCGAAAAAAATTTTGAATTTTTTTTAGAAATATTTTTTATTTTTTTTAAAAAAATTCGAATAAAAAATCTTTTAGAAAAATATTTGAATAAAAAAAAATTTAGATTTTTTTTTTAAATTTTAGATTTTTTTTAAAAATTTTTAAAAATATATTTAATTTTTTAGAAAATTTTTTTATTCGATTTTTTTTAAAATAAAAAATATTTCTTAAATTTTTTTTTTAAAAATTCTAAATTTTTTTTCAAAATTTTTTTTTCTGAAAATTTTTTTTCTTCGAATTTTTCTTAAAATTAATTTTTTTTTAAATTTAGAAAAATTAAAAAAAAAATTAATTTAAAACAAAAATCGAATAAAAAACTTTTTAGAAAAAAAAAATTTAGAAAAAAACTTTAAAAAAAAATTTAAGAATTTTTTTTTAAAAAAATTTTATGAAATATTTTTTATTTTTTTTAAAAAATCGAATAAATTTTTTTTCTAAAAAATTAAATAAAAAACTTAAAAAAAAAAGATTTTTTATTCGAATTTTTTTAAAAAAAATAATAAAAAATATTTCTAAAAAAAAAAATTCAAAATTTTTCTAAAAAATTTTTTTCTAAAAAATTTTTTATTCGAAATTTTTTATTAATCAATTTTATTTTTTAAAAGATTTTGAAAAAAAAAATATTTTTTTTGAAAAAAATTGAAAAAGAAAAAGTTTTTGTAAAAATGGACCAAAGGTGAAAGTCAACCAAACCACAAGGACCATTATTGTAAACTTTCATAATTGAAAAAAGGACTAAGGATGACCGGTGAAAATAGACGCAAACCACAGGGGCCAATAATGTATATTTTGTTAAGTTTTAACCTGAAACCGGTCAAACAGGTGAAAAATCAGTCAACATTGCGTATCTTTAGCCAAGTTTGAAAGTTTGTTAGCGATATATGGACTTTTTTTAGTACATTACGTATTTCGGTACTTTTGAGAAAGTTTGTTACGTATCTACAAACTTAGTCCTTATTTTTAAATGATCACAGTCTAAAGCAACGACCTTTGTGAGTATGTAAAAGATAGAGATGAGTTGATGAATATGGAGTTTGTTTTAGGAAAAGTTTGCTAATGTGACAATTTACTTGATCAAATGTTAAATGCCTATGGTTTCCTTTTCCATCAAGATCCATGGAACTTTTTTCAATAATATCCTTTCGGCAAGAAAAGTTTGAACACAAAGGCGAAACTATGTAGGGGCGCGGCAGGGAGGGTCCTGGCCCCCCAAAATTTGCGTCGCCTAGTGTTAATATTATAGGTTTTATGGGGTAATTTAGTTGAGGTTACAAACAAATCTACGATTCGGCCCCTCCAAAATGAATTCAGGCTCCCTAAAAAAAATGTTTAAGTTCCGCCACTGTTTGAACATATCATAAACTCATAGGTTCTATGGTTATATAGGGGATAAATTCACTAGAAAAGTTCTTTAACCTCAGGTTCATTTTGGCTCGAACATGAGTGTAACCAACATATCTAGGTTGTCCAAGTAACTTGACAACTCTATTTGATGAAATGTATGTTTTTATGGGTCCTAAATTTCAGTTTAAGTCAACTAAGCAAGTATATAAACTTGTTTCTAAGAAGCATGGGGCTAGTATATGTGGTACGAAGAATCCTGAAACAACTAGCCAAGAGGCAAGTAATTCGAACACGTTTGATGCTCGTAGGTTGGTTGAAAATGATGATGTGTTAGGTGCAAATGGGTAGTTCCATAGGGGCTGAAATTGTTGTGGACGAGGGGGCAGAAGGCTAATGCGGAGACTGTTCATATCTTGACGAGCACGCCTAATGATGCTACACGTGTGAACGAGGTACAATTAGCCAATGAGCATACAACTCCTACCTTGTCTTATGTGGATGGTTCAAATATAGGAAATAAAAAGGTAAGTGATTCGGCTGATAAGGATAATGATAGTGATAGTGATGTGGAAGAGGTTTATGACGAAACAACATGTTTCATGACATCCAAGAGTGGAGGTGGAACTGGGAAGAAGAGCCTATACTAGCATTGAAAAGATGATTATGATGATAAACCATATGATGATAATGTGCGAAGATTTAACTGAAGAGCAATTAGTTTTCTGTGACGCTTTTGATATAAGGCTTCATGTTTTCGGCCTATGTAATGGGCTAAGATGTGAGATTACTCATATTCTATGTACTTAAATGTTTTTTTAGAGTATTAAAATTTACCAGATGTAAAAAGCTTTTAAAAAAATCATAATCAACATCCTTCATATTTTTTTTTTAAATGCCAATATATTAAACAAAAAACACCAAAATACAAAGGAGAATCCATCACAAGGGACAAAACCCTTTGAAAATAACGACAACGAAGCATGAACCCACAAACAAGAAACAAAACGACAAGGAAAAATACGATATCAAGCCACATGAGATGTGGCACCAAGGGCCCAAAGCATACTACTAAAAGAGCCAAACACCCCACTACTCACAAAGAAAAATAGATACAGTATCAAAAACCACAACCAAAACCAAACTTCGCGACAAAATCAGTTACATTTAATGCCACCAAGCCACTGCTATATGGTCTTTTTTATCTTTGATGATTAAACCAGAAAAAAAAAAAGAAAAAAAAAAGAAAAATGACATAAATAAACTATTCAACCAAGAGCCAGCAGACAACGAGCCAAACAAAATAACAGCTTTTGCCACGAACCATCTCAGCACTGCAATGCCCTTAGCATAATGCTGCCCAACGCAAACCACACGAACAGAACCGCTAGATATATTGAAAAACAAAGCACCCGAGACAGCAGTTAACCCAAAAAGCCCCGGGACATGAAAACTGAAATGTTAAAAACATGAGACTGGGTAGTTAACTCGAGAAGGACGAACCTTTACACCAATCAAACCAGTTGATGTTAATCTTTTTCGATTTGCGTAATATCCAAAAAAAAAGGACATCAACTGAATCTTAAAGAAAATATCATCAGCCACCTTATGTTTAGACCAAAAAATCTTTGCATTACGCATTTTCCATATCAGATACAATGCACTCCAAATCACTGCTTGCCACAAAGTCTTCAATTTAGATGGTGCCGAACTATCCATGGACAAGATGTCGCTTATAGATGAACCATTAAAGCTTCCCAAATTCCACCACGGGAAAATCTTAGACCAAACAGCAGACGCAATCACACATCGAACAAAAATGTGCAATTATTTCAATCGCATCCTCACACCATGGGCACAAAGTTGAATGGAGGTCCACTCCAATATGATCAAGAAGGGACCTCACGGGGATTCGACCACATTCTAATCTCCATATAAAAACGTTTACCTTGCGAGCCATGCTCTTACACCACCATGCTTCTTCGGCATGAGCACCCGGATCAAGAACTTTATCATCGATTATCTCTTTGAGACCTTTAACCGAAAATACTCCGTCATCAGCAAGCAGCCACCTCCAAGAATCCATTTTGTCACGAACCGGAACTATGTCCTCACTAGACTAACCAACTCCTCTAGCTCTCCCGCTGACCTCCCTCTAGGGACACCTACCCAATCTATTCCCATCTCCACAATGCAAAGGCATGATCATGTTTCAATTGCAAACAATAACCGGAACCATTTTGTGACTTGCAGAACCATCATTTCAAGGTTATGACATTACTAAATATTTTACGTACTAAACACCAAAAATGTAAATAACGACATTTAGTACATAAAAGAGGACTTGAAATACACTTCAAAAGCTAAACCTCGACATCGACACCAGCAGTTAGATCAAGTTGCATCAAAGAGTCAATGGTTTGTGCAGTTGGGTGTAGGATATCAATGAGCCTTTGATTAAATAACTCACATATGTTACACAATCCTTATAAGTAGATGGGGTTACAGTGCTCTGCGAGAAGCTATGGAGGAAGCTTCCCGGACAGCCAGGTGTTCATGCCGAAGTGGCAAATTCTAGAATCGTCCCAGCTTGTTAATGCCTTCTATTGTCAGAGCTTTTTGAGTCATTTGACCGCTCCGGGTCGTGGCCAACTTGAATGCAAGTTGAGACTATACATTTGTATGAAGTGTTAATCCTTCATACAAAGGTCTCTGCCTTCTAAATAACTCACATATGTTACACAATCCTTATAAGTAGATGGGGTTACACTGCTGTGCCAGAAGCTATGGAGGAAGCTTCCCAGACAGTCAGGTGTTCATGCCGAAGTGGCAAATTCCAGAATCGTCCCAGCTTGTTAATGCCTTCTATTGTCAAAGCTTTTTGAGTCATTTGACCGCTCCGGGTCGTGGCCAACTTGAATGCAAGTTGAGACTATACATTTGTATGAAGTGTTAATCCTTCATACAAAGGTCTCTGTCTTCTAAATAACTCACATATGTTACACAATCCTTATAAGTAGATGGGGTTACACTGCTCTGCCAGAAGCTATGGAGGAAGCTTCCCAGACAGCCAGGTGTTCATGCCGAAGTGGCAAATTCCAGAATCGTCCCAGCTTGTTAATGCCTTCTATTGTCAGAGCTTTTTGAGTCATTTGACCGTTCCGGGTCGTGGCCAATTTGAATGCAAGTTGAGACTATACATTTGTATGAAGTGTTAATCCTTCATACAAAGGTCTCTGTCTTCTAAATAACTCACATATGTTACACAATCCTTATAAAAATGAGTAAAATGTATTAAATATACTACACGAACTAGACCCTTTTCATAAAAGGCACATAATTACTATAGTCTTTCTAGATCTGTTTCATCTAAAAAGAGACCCAACTTACTTTGGGAGGAATAAACCAACAAGAACACCAAGTAAGTAAGCGTGAGCCAGCTTCATCATTTAAATATAATTCTATTTTTTTGGTGCACAAACACACATCTTCATGAACAAACAGCCCATAGACCACTGTTGGTATATAGTATCACACCGGTGGTCTATGCGTTTTCCCAAATTAGACTTCTGCTAGATCTATTATGGTAAGATGTATCTTAGTGTAGTCGATAATGCCCCTTTCCATATACTTATAGAACTTGATTCAAATAATTTTTTTAGCGTCTTCCTAAAATGTATTAAATAAAGACATCTAATTACTATAATCCTAAATAAACAAATACAATCAAAACCAACTTCTAAAATAAAATCCATGAATACTATGGTAGGGTTGGGCCACTAAAAAGCTACTACTCTCGTCACTCAATCCCAGCCTCATTTATGAAAGAGAACTAAACATAAATGAAGGGTCATATGAGAATGAAAGTCAAAGAATAATACAGAAATGGTAAAAGGGACAATAACGGAAGTGCTCAAGTGTCTAAACATGATACATGAATAGACCAAAACAATCAATCAGACATTTTATTTCACAATTCATTATACCGTCAATTCCTTTATTGCACAAGGAGCCTGCAGACACCCAAGTACCACATTGTGATGGGGTGTAGGGTCACACACCAACCAATCACCAGATATCATTTCAGATTACCTAAGATGCATCCGTACGCTCCCCTACAAAACAGATTAGCACATACCCTGCTCAAGGCTACAGATAAGGGAACTTTATGTATTCAAATAAAATTTTGTAGCATCTTCCTATAATCTATGTTACACAATCCTTATAAAAATGAGTAAAATGTTTTAAATATACTACACGAACTAGACCCTTTTCATAAAAGGCACATAATTACTATAGTCTTTCTAGACCTGTTTCACCTAAAAAGAGACCCAACTTCCTTTGGGAGGAATAAACCAACAAGAACACCAAGTAAGTACGCGTGAGCGAGCTTCATCATATAAATATAATTCTATTTTTTGGGTGCACAAACACACATCTTCATGAACAAACAGCCCATAGACCACTGTTGGTATATAGTATCACACCGGTGGTCTATGCGTTTTCCCAAATTAGACTTCAGCTAGATCTATTATGGTAAGATGTATCTTAGTGTAGTCGATAAAGCCCCTTTTCATATACTTATAGAACTTGATTCAAATAATTTTTTTAGCGTCTTCCTAAAATGTATTAAATAAAGACATATAATTACTATAATCCTAAATAAACAAATACAATCAAAACCAACTTCTAAAATAAAATCCATGAATACTATGGTAGGGTTGGGCCTCTAAAAAGTTTCTACTCTCGTCACTCAATCCCAGCCTCATTTATGAAAGAGAACTAAACATAAATGAAGGGTCATATGAGAATGAAAGACAAAGAATAATAAAGAAATGGTAGAAGGGATAGTAACGGAAGTGCTCAAGTGTCTAATTAAACATGATACATGAATAGACCAAAACAATCAATCAGACATTTTATTTCACAATTCATTACACCGTCAATTCCTTTATTGTACAAGGAGCCCGCAGACACCCAAGTACCACATTGTGATGGGGTGCATGGTCACACACCTACAAATCACCAGATATCATTTCGGATTACTTAAGATGCATCCGTACGCTCCCCTGCAAAACAGATTAGTACATACCCTAGCTCAAGGCTAGCATACATACTCAGATAATGGCCACATATACAGATAAGGGAAATTTATGTATTCAAATGACATTTTGTAGCATCTTCCTATAATCTATGTTACACAATGCTTATAAAATGAGTAAAATGTATTAAATATACTACATGAACTAGACCCTTTTCATAAAAGGCACATAATTACTATAGTCTTTCTAGACCTGTTTCGTCTAAAAAGAGACCCAACTTACTTTGGGAGGAATAAACCAACAAGAACACCAAGTAAGTAAGCGTGAGCCAGCTTCATCATTTAAATATGATTCTATTTTTTTGGTGCACAAACACACATCTTCATGAACAAACAGCCCATAGACCACTGTTGGTATATAGTATCACACCGGTGGTCTATGCGTTTTCCCAAATTAGACTTCTGCTAGATCTATTATGGTAAGATGTATCTTAGTGTAGTCGATAATGCCCCTTTTCATATACTTATAGAACTTGATTCAAATAATTTTTTTAGCGTCTTCCTAAAATGTATTAAATAAAGACATCTAATTACTATAATCCTAAATACACAAATACAATCAAAACCAACTTCTATAATAAAATCCATGAATACTATGGTAGGGTTGGGCCACTAAAAAGCTACTACTCTCGTCACTCAATCCCAGCCTCATTTATGAAAGAGAACTAAACATAAATGAAGGGTCATATGAGAATGAAAGTTAAAGAATAATACAGAAATGGTAAAAGGGACAATAACGGAAGTGCTCTAGTGTCTAAACATGATACATGAATAGACCAAAACAATCAATCAGACATTTTATTTCACAATTCATTATACCGTCAATTCCTTTATTGTACAAGGAGCCTGCAGACACCTAAGTACCACATTGTGATGGGGTGCAGGGTCACACACCTACCAATCACCAGATATCATTTCATATTACCTAAGATGCATCCGTACGCTCCCCTACAAAACAGATTAGCACATACCCTAGCTCAAGGCTAGCATACATACCTAGATAATGGCCACAGATACAGATAAGGGAACTTTATGTATTCAAATGACATTTGTAGCATCTTCCTATAATCTATGTTACACAATCCTCATAAAAATGAGAAAATGTATTAAATATACTACACGAACTAGACCCTGTTCATAAAAGGCACATAATTACTATAGTCTTTCTAGACCTGTTTCGTCTAAAAAGAGACCCAACTTACTTTGGGAGGAATAAACCAACTAGAACACCAAGTAAGTACACGTGAGCGAGCTTCATCATATAAATATAATTCTATTTTTTGGGTGCACAAACACACATCTTCATGAACAAACAGCCCATAGACCACTGTTGGTATATAATATCACTCCGGTGGTCTATGCGTTTTCCCAAATTAGACTTTGCTAGATCTATTATGGTAAGATGTATCTTAGTGTAGTCGATAAAGCCCCTTTTCATATACTTATAGAACTTGATTCAAATAATTTTTTACGGTCTTCATAAAATTTATTAAATAAAGACATATAATTACTATAATCCTAAATAAACAAATACAATCAAAACCAACTTCTAAAATAAAATCCATGAATACTATGGTAGGGTTAGGACACTAAAAAGCTCCTACTCTCGTCACTCAATCCCAACCTCATTTATGAAAGAGAACTAAACATAAATGAAGGGTCATATGAGAATAAAAGTCAAAGAATAATACAGAAATGGTAAAAGGGATAGTAACGAAAGTGCTCAAGTGTCTAATTAAACATGATACATGAATAGACCAAAACAATCAATCAGACATTTTATTTCAAAATTCATTACACCGTCAATTCCTTTATTGTACAAGGAGCCCGTAGACACCCAAGTAACACATTGTGATGGGGTGCATGGTCACACACCTACAAATCCCCAGATATCAATTCAGATTACTTAAGATGCATCCGTACGCTCCCCTGCAAAATAGATTAGTACATACCCTAGCTCAAGGCTAGCATACATACTCAGATAATGGCCACAGATACAGATAAGGGAACTTTATGTATTCAAATGACATTTTGTAGCATCTTCCTATAATATATGTTACACAATCCTTATAAAAATGAGTAAAATGTATTAAATATACTACACGAACTAGACACTTTTCATAAAAGGCACATAATTACTACAGTCTTTCTAGACCTGTTTCGTCTAAAAAGAGACCCAACTTACTTTGGGAGGAATAAACCAACAAGAACAGCAAGTAAGTACGCGTGAGTTAGCTTCATCATTAAAATATAATTCTATTTTTTTGGTGCACAAACACACATCTTCATGAAGAAACAGGCCATAGACCACTGTTGGTATATATTATCACACCGGTGGTCTATGCGTTTTCCCAAATTAGACTTCTGCTAGATCTATTATGGTAAGATGTATCTTAGTGTAGTCGATAAAGCCCCTTTTCATATTCTTATAGAACTTGATTCAAATAATTTTTTTAGCGTCTTCCTAAAATGTATTAAATAAAGACATATAATTACTATAATCCTAAATAAACAAATACAATCAAAACCAACTTCTAAAATAAAATCCATGAATACTATGGTAAGGTTGGGCCACTAAATAGCTTCTACTCTCGTCACTCAATCCTAGCCTCATTTATGAAAGAGAACTAAACATAAATGAAGGGTCATATGAGAATGAAAGTCAAAGAATAATACAGAAATGGTAAAAGGGATAGTAACGGAAGTGCTCAACTGTCTAATTAAACATGATACATGAATAGACCAAAACAATGAATCAGACATTTTATTTAACAATTCATTACACAGTCAATTCCTTTATTGTACAAGGAGCCCACAGACACCCAAGTACCACATTGTGATGGGGTGCATGGTCACACACCTACAAATCACAAGATATCATTTCAGATTACTTAAGATGCATCCGTACGCTCCCCTGCAAAACAGATTAGTACATACCCTAGCTCAAGGCTAGAGTACATACTCAGATAATGGCCACAGATACAGATAAGGGAACTTTATGTATTCAAATGACATTTTGTAGCATCTTCCTATAATCTATGTTACACAATCCTTATAAAATGATTAAAATGTATTAAATATACTACATGTACTAGACCCTTTTCATTAAAGGCACATAATTACTATAGTCTTTCTAGACCTGTTTCGTCTAAAAAGAGACCCAACTTACTTTGGGAGGAATAAACCAACAAGAACACCAAGTAAGTACGCGTGAGCCAGCTTCATCATATAAATATAATTCTATTTTTTGGGTGCACAAACACACAGCTTCATGAACAAACAGGCCATAGACCACTGTTGGTATATAGTATCACATCGGTGGTCTATGCGTTTTCCCAAATTAGACTTCTGCTAGATCTATTATGGTAAGATGTATCTTAGTGTAGTCGATAAAGCCCCTTTTCATTTACTTATAGAACTTGATTCAAATAATTTTTTTTGCGTCTTCCTAAAATGTATTAAATAAAGACATATAATTACTATAATCCTAAATAAACAAATAC
Source organism: Artemisia argyi (assembly GCA_030686995.1). NCBI lineage: Eukaryota > Viridiplantae > Streptophyta > Magnoliopsida > Asterales > Asteraceae > Artemisia > Artemisia argyi. The sequence continues at coordinate 231,510,885 of CM060701.1, forward strand.
AATCAAAACCAACATCTAAAATAACATCCATGAATACTACGGTAGGGTTGGGCCACTAAAAAGCTCCTACTCTCATCACTCAATCCCAGCCTCATTTATGAAAGAGAACTAAACATAAATGAAGGGTCATATGAGAATGAAAGTCAAAGAATAATACAGAAATGGTAAAAGGGACAGTAACGGAAGTGCTCAAGTGTCTAAACATGATACATGAATAAACCAAAACAATCAATTAGATATTTTATTTCACAATTCATTATACCGTCAATTCCTTTATTGTACAAGGAGCCTGCAGACACCCAAGTACCACATTGTGATGGGGTGCAGGGTCACACACCTACCAATCACCAGATATCATTTCAGATTACCTAAGATGCATCCGTACGCTCCCCTACAAAACAGATTAGCACATACCCTAGCTCAAGGGTAGCATACATACTCAGATAATGGCCACAGATACAGATAAGGGAACTTTATCTATTCAAATGACATTTTGTAGCATCTTCCTGTAATATATGTTACACAATCCTTATAAAAATGAGTAAAATGTATTAAATATACTACACGAACTAGACCCTTTTCATAAAAGGCACATAATTACTATAGTCTTTCTAGACCTGTTTCGTCTAAAAAGAGACCCAATTTACTTTGGGAGGAATAAACCAACAAGAACACCAAGTAAGTACGCGTGAGCCAGCTTCATCATATAAATATAATTCAAATTTTTGGGTGCACAAACACACATCTTCATGAACAAACAGCCCAGAGACCACTGTTGGTATATAGTATCACACTGGTGGTCTATGTGTTTTCTCAAATTAGACTTCTGCTAGATCTATTATGGTAAGATGTATCTTAGTGTAGTCGATAAAGCCCTTTTCATATACTTATAGAACTTGATTCAAATTATTTTTTAGCGTCTTCCTAAAATTTATTAAATAAAGACATATAATTACTATAATCCTATATAAACAAATACAATCAAAACCAACTTCTAAAATAAAATCCATGAATACTATGGTAGGGTTGGGACACTAAAAAGCTCCTACTCTCGTCACTCAATCCGAGCCTCATTTATGAAAGAGAACTAAATAAACAAATACAATCAAAACCAACTTCTAAAATAAAATCCATGAATACTATGGTAGGGTTGGGACACTAAAAAGCTCCTACTCTCGTCACTCAATCCCAGCCTCATTTATCATGCTCATAACTTGATCTTCACTATCACTTAGTTTGTAGCCAAGATATATGATTCAGTGAATAACAGTTCTGAACCTTATGTATTTAAAGTCGATTTCTCATTGGAAGGGGTCTTTATGTCCACCAACAGATGAGAATCCCTGATTTTTGCAAATGTATATTTATGGCACTAATAACGAAATCTCATACAATACACATTATTTAATTTTATGTTTATTGACACTTTATGTGGATGAGTCGTTGTTTTTATCTCTGTAACAACTGAGCAAAAGCCTTTTTTTAATAGTGAATATTGGGACATTTAAGTTATTTTATCATCGGGATCTTAGACATGAATAAAATTAATTATACTACGCAATCATCTTTTACGTTTCATAGAACACTGGACAATTCACAACAGGTATTCATATCTAAACATTCATATAATTAGATGTTTAACGCATGAAAAAAGGCTAAACTAAGTCGTCTAAACCTCGTCCATACCTGAGGTTGTGTAAAAACTAAATTAGTACATAATGCAACCCAACTAGATTATGATCAATACTAACGTCCATGTACGACAACAATTATACACAATATAGCAAATACGCTTTAAACATTACTCACGCTAACAGATTTACGCTGGAATTTAAATTACAACTTGGTCAAAATACATTATTTAAAAAATTAAAAAAAAATCCCGCGCGTGCGCGGGTATTATAACTAGTTACTTTACATAGGAAAATTTGTACATTCTTACTTTACAAACACAAATAAATAAATAATAGTACAAAAGTAATCCAAAATACACTTTTAAATCATAAATAAGGTATTCATCTCTCTCTATGAAAGTAATTTTCTTTCTTAGGCGGTTTCAAAATACGGAGCAAAGCCCAAAACATAATATTGGTTACCTTGGGCCTGTTTATTGTGTCCCTTAAGTCGGTCGTTGACATACCTATAAATAAACATATACAGACGACATAATGCTCGAAACCTAGTTTGATCGATATCATCATCTGCTTGTTAGTTTTTGCAATAGTCGTCTTTATCATCATACATATCGTGCAAAGGTAATTTTATCATCAACTTCTGCTCTTGTTAGTTTTTGCAATCGTCTTTATCATCATCATACATATATCAGCTTTTAACTTAGCTTAGTTTGTATTGATAATCATGCATGCATGAATATAATAGTTGATATAATCTCTTATATACCTTCGATTACTTATATACTAAAAACATAATAAGAATGTTATTACTACTTTACTTGATATCATCATCTTTTGACTTAACTTAGTTTTGTATACCCTTTTCTAGAGAGTTTCGATCCATATTTAGAGTTTTTTTTTTCAGTCGATCCTTGTATTAAGGGATAACCAGTCGACTTGTTTAAGTTGTTAATATTGGTCGATCGTTGGTTTAATTTGAGAACCAGTCGACTTGTGTTTGTGATTTGCTTCGTTGTTGCTGCTTGGTCGATCGTGGGTTGAATTTGAGAACCAGTCGACTTGTGTTTGTGATTTGTTTCGTTGTTGCTGCTTGGTCGATCGTTGGTTGAATTTGAGAACCAGTAGACTTGTGTTTGTGATTTGCTTCTTTGTTACTGCTTCTGTGGTTGTGCTTGTCAACCAGTTGAATTTGAGAACCAGTCGTTTTGCTTTTGTTGCTACACCTATCAATACAAAGTCTACTTTTACATTGGTTTTTACTTTAGTTTTTACTTCAAACCCTACAACTACATACACGTTACTATTACTACACTTCTACACGTACCATTCCATGTTTCATTAATTACGAAACTCTGACCCTACAAAACAACTCCTTTGTTCACTGTTAACAACATCCTTCAAACATGACTGGTCAAAACCCCCCTCCTCCACCCGTCATCTTGCTTTCGGATAAGCTTATGACGATTACAAACCTCAACAACCTTATTCCTATTAAGTTGGATGTCGATGAGATGAGTTACCCATCGTGGGTGTACTTCTTCAAGAGCCTATGTCGTGGTTCCAACCTATCTAACAATATGTATAATTCTTAGGTTGCAACTAGTAGAAACAAGTTTTATGCATTTTGCCTTGTTAAGAATGTGATGTTTATTTGATTTGTTTAGGTTTGTTATTTGAGGAATCGTGGATTAATATGGGTTGGTTTGATATGGAGAATGGTTATAAGGACACTGGGGTCGAGTTAGTGCGCAGAAAACGTGAAGCACCACATCACGAAACTAGAGATAGTGATAGTGCTTCGGAAGCTAATTACAACAACAAAAACACGACAGATAGATATACCTAATAAAGACTAGTTTAAAGGCTATAGTACTTATTTAGATATTTGTTGTTATTGTTTTTATGTGTTTTAGAAATCATGGCACCTAAATAGAGAAAACACGCATCTGGATATTCAAAACTTTTAAAGAAAAGAAAAACCGAATAGTCAAATAAGAAATAATTTGGATCAATGCATAGATACGTTAAAAGAAAGTCATGTTACAAGCGAGAATCTAAATGTTGATACTAACAATAGTGACAATGATAGTTTTACATATTATCTGTGGATATTTTTATTTATATTTTTAACTTTGGAATTTAATTAGTGGGGCCTCCGTGTTGCCATGGCACAAGGCCACCGAAATTCACTAGACGGCCCTTCTAAGAAACCAGAAGTCAAGAAACAAGCTATGGCTAATCGAACTATGGAAAAGATTTCTTTCCTGGGAGAAAAAGCTTTTCCCAAGATGCCGCTTCGGTCTTCTCTGCAGAAAATAAACACAATTTTACCGGAGATACCAGCGTTATCATCACTGATTTCAGCGTACGCATCAATAATGACAACTATCATTGTCTTACGTACAATGTTTGACCAGTTCTTACCACCACAAGTTCGACGTTATGTAATTAAAGCTCTCAAATACTATTGGAAACCTAAATCATCAGATAGGCAGACTCTTGAGTTTGAGGAAAAAGATGGTCGCTCCCCTAACAACATGTTCAATGTAGCTGAAGCATACCTTTGCACTATAATCAGCCTAGATTCCAAGTGTCTCAGGTGAGTCATTGCTTTATTTTCGTAGTTTGGAACTTGATCGTAAGCATTTGTTATATTTTTTGTTGCAAGAAAACACACAAATGCCCTACTTTAAACCTTTGTCCACAATTGTAATTGTAATTAGAGATGGTGACACATGATTAGAAGCGTTAAATGAACTCAAATTATCATATTTACATGTTAACTTAATGATATTAATATTATTAATTCCCTTAGTTTGTGATGTATGATTACTAAGTTTACCTGTTCTTTATATAGAACAAAATAACAAGTATGCTCATCTAACACATCTAAACATGTGTCACTTTCTCACAAGGTAGAAAAATCCTTGTAAACATAGTTAATAATTAGTTATATACTATGGATTGATCTGATCACATAATATACCAACAGGATTACTAAAAAAGAGAGTGAAAGTCACTTCAATATCAAGTTTGCAGAGTCACAGGAGATAGTAGATTCGTTTGAAGGGGTTTCGGTTACATGGGAGTACCTCATCGACAAGCAAAAAAAAGGGGACAACGACTTAACTAAAAGTAGAAGATACCTTACTCTGAAATTTGACCAAATTCACAAAGATATTGTGTTAACTAGATACTTGCCATCAATAATAGAAAAGGTTGAACATCTAAAAAACCAGAAGAAAGCTGTGAAAATTTTTAGCCTAGAAACCCGGGGTTACAAGAATCCTGTAAATCTTGACCATCCATCCACTTTCGACACACTGGCAATGGATCCTAATCAAAAGAAGGCGATTATTGACGATTTGGATTTGTTTGTAAGGAGAAGGGATTTTTATAAGAAAGTAGGGAAGGTGTGGAAGAGAGGGTATCTATTGTATGGTCCACCAGGGACCGGGAAATCAAGTTTGATTGCTGCCATGGCGAATTACCTTAAATTTGATGTTTATGATTTACAGTTGATGAATGTTCGGAGTGATTCATGTTTGAAAGATATGATGTTACAAACATCAAATCGATCAATACTCGTTATTGAAGATATCGATTGTAGCACAAATATGCCAGATCGGAAAGGAACTACTCCCTCCAAATCCAGATCCCCTAGTGATTCCAAGGTTTGTATAAAAACTTAGCCTTTTTTTCATTGTGCCTACTCAAGGTCATGAATATGGTTAAACTCTTTCCTTGTTTATTTTGCAGTTTTCTTTATCAGGGCTTTTAAACTTCATAGACGGATTATGGTCTTGCTGTGGGGATGAACGCATCATAATATTTACAACGAACCACCTAGAAAAACTTGACCCAGCGTTACTTAGACCAGGACGTATGGATATGCGCATCCACATGTCATACTTGACTTTTAATGGATTCAAGACACTAGCGGCCAATTACCTCAACATTAACAACGACCATTGGAGATTTCGGGAGATCGAAGAGTTGATTCAAAGCATCAAGGTTACACCGGCGGAGGTGGCTGAGGAACTTTTGAAGTCTGACAATGCGGAGGTTGTACTAGAAGGGCTAGTGAAGTTTTTGAAAGGTAAAAAGAATGGCGCTGGTGCAACAACGACGAAAGGGATCAATGATAAAGGCGATGAAGTCCTTGAAGCTAAGATGGACAATATATAAAAATCAAGATCCAAGGCTCACGTCGACTGAATAAAACCTGTTAAGCGTTACATTTGCACCTCTATAATGTCTTCAGGCAAAAGAATATCGAGCACCCAAGCTTTCGTGCAACACTAATTATGTATGTTGCATTTAGCTTCTTTTCCTCGTCTACAAAAACACTAACAAAAGGAAATTTATACCTTATTATAATCTGATTTGCAGTGCTAAACATATCTAGTTTAGTCATTATGACTATTGTTTTCATGTTTTGTCTTATTTATTGTTTTGATAGTATCTGGCATTTTAGCCTTAGCTGTCGATAAAGTTCATGCAAAACGTCTGTGATTTAAAGAGTTTCTGAGAACGAGTTTTCGATTCGGTCCAGAGCCAAACAGCATAATGCAAAACGAAATACACTAAGTGGTCTCTTTTTGACCTTTGGTGGAATATTTGTGCAACAAATGCAAGATTTAGATTTGCCGAGCCTTCAACTATGTCCTTTGGAGTTATATATCTTTTGCAATCCATCTTTTCCGCCTGGTCAAGTACCAAATCTGCCCTTGCAACAGGATCCTTGACATCAAGAGTGTTTGGGTTTCCGTGTTCAGGTGCCAGAACATTAAGTAGATATGCATAAGCTTCTCCATCCTGCACCGTACAACAAATGAAGCTGTTAACAGGAGGAGAAAAAGCGGGTGGGCCGGACGGGTTGGGTAATGGGTCAAAAATGCCACCTCAGTTACCAATAGGTTTAAGAGTGGATTTACAAACAAAGTAATAAACATGACAACTGACATCATTATTTAAGTATTCTAGCTCCCCGAAGTTGTCCAAATGTTAAGGGTATTTTCTATCAGTGAAAAGACTACAACAATATGTAAGAAGCACTACGAAAGGGTGATATTACCTTAAGATCAGACGAGAAATTCGTAACAGGTTTCTCGTAGCCTGCTTTCTTAAGATGAAAGTTCATCCATTTTAATAAGAGTTTTTCGGGTGCTAATCCCATAAGTTCTTCAATATCCTGAAAATTAAAAGAAATTGATCAAGAACTAACAGTGTTGTCCTCCACCAGTTCCAGGAGCTGAGGTGTCTTCCTAAGGTTTAGATCTGGAAGTGTCATAATCGCAAGAAACAAGAGTTAAAGTCGAAGAAATTAGTTTCTTTGGATAGGCACCAACGTAATTTCTCATTTGTCACGTTTTGGGCATTTTACTTTTTTTGCACATATAGATGGCCGTGTGTCCCGTTTGAGTCATTTTGTTGCAACAAACAAAACCATTAAAACCTGGCTTATCAATCGTTTTCCAGACCATATTCAAATTATCATAAAGAAAGTGTATGCTTTATAAAACAAGATAGATACATCAGCCCCACCTTTATGATTTGGGAAATTAGGCCAAGTACCAGATGAGGCTGCAAAACAGAATTAACACATATCAGAATACAAAGACTAAATCATTAACATTTAATGCAACTTCGATAACTATACATCATATAGCTTACTCTTCCCTCCACAAGATCCTGTGTACCAATATTGACCACTGTACATCCGATAGCCTTAGCAGAGTTGAGGCAGAGAGTATTCTCTTCGTGTTGATTGCTCATTCATCAATTGTGTTTGGTACAGCCACATTGATAAGTTTACTGCATTTTACGGCAATGATACATTAGAGAACACCCAAACAACTAGTTCTTGTAGAGGTGGGAATTTTTAACCATTTACTTATGAACATGTCAAATTTTTTATGCTTAAATACCATAGAAGAACACCATCTCTAGCAAGCTCAAACAGCGCATTTGTGGAAGGGTCTATAGGAAGAAACTACTTCATAAAAGGATCATCTCTAAGATAACTATTGATGTGAGCAACATAAGATTGTTTTTCCGATTCATCAATGGTGTGACGTAGTGTAGTGGTTGTTGCGTTAAGAAACGAAGATGGGCTCTTCGAATCACCAGACTTCATTGCAGCTTCTGATTGTACAGTTACATATGCCTGCCCATGCAATGCAATTAACAGGTCAAAACCCGTAGTAGTTTAGCGCAGGTCTAAACCGATTTCATCTTTTGCTATTAAAAATACAGAAATTATGAATAAGTTTGCATTAAAAATAACCTACGGGCTACTATTTAACCCGTTTCATCTTTTGCTATTGGTTTTTATCTGGCTTGTTTGACAATTTTGGGATCAAACCTAACCAAAATTGACCCATTTAGATTCAAGGCATGGAAGAGAGTTACCTTGAGGAATCCTTCAAAATCGACTTCGTTACTTGAATCAGCACCAGATGCACATAATAAATCCCTTATTTCATCCTCTTTAAAAATCTCACTAAAAGGCTTCAATTTCACAAGCAAGGATGGCAAGTCCTCGATAAGAACTTGCCCGTTTTGATTCTTTAGTGCTATAAACTACAAAACCAATATCAGGAAAAGATTTTGTAAAACAATACCTCGCACAAAGGATTATGAAACAAATGACTACAAAAACGAGAATGATTATAATTTTCTGCTAATAAGTTGTTAAAAAACGGATACTTGCACAAATATAGAATTATCTAACTATCCAATTTTAACCAATAAATTATCTGATTATAATCAATGGAGTAGATTCAAAGTAGGTTCGAAACGCACAGTCAACCTCTGTGTAAATTACTTTGGTCATAAATAATAACTCGTAATTGCAAAAACATTGAACCAAACTATTGCAGTTTCGACCATAGAATCAGTTTGACCTTCAGAACCAACTTTGTGATTAAATCTTGAAAGTTGTTTATGCCCATAGTTATCTTTAACCCATTGGGGAAAGATTGCCTTTCGGCTAACTACAAAGTGTATTAAATGTCGCGTACATATATATAAAGTTGTGTGTTTTGTTTGTGGACAAACATTTTGGGACGGATGGAGTATTATGTTGACCCAAACATTTAAACAATATTATCATGGTTTTACGACTTATTGATTGGTTTAAACACTTGTCTAAACACGCCTAAATCATTCACTATTAGCTCAATAGAATGACAAATAGCTACAATGAAATAAACTGCAAAATTGATATAGAATGAAAAAATGGGTGTTAAGATTATAATCACCTTGGATTTGAGGTTACGAAGTTGAACTTGAGCGAACTGGCTTTGAAGTGATAGATCAGAAACTACAACTCCTTCAAATCTTGACATCTATTACTCACCCAAAATTTTACAAACCCCGAAGCCAATTGAATTCAGTTGCCTTAACTAGGGAGGGCAATGGGCGAAAAAAACCCACAACCCACGGGTACCCGCCATAAATGGGTGGGTAAATGCGTTAATTTTCACCCACGGGTGGGTTGTGGGTGAAAATCTTTACCCATCAGTGGGTGGCGGGTGGGTGACGGGTGAGGCATACCCATCGCGGGTAAACCCATGAAACCCATTTAAAATACCCACGGGTATACCCGTCAAAATACCCGTAGGTGTACCCATAAACCCATGTTAAAATTAATTATACTAATTAAAATATTTATTATGTTGCAGGTATACATTTAACTATTACTACCAAGTCTAAAAAAAAACGCATTAACCTAAAAGTTTGTTTGAGTTTCAAAACTAAAAAGAGAGTATGAAAGATCAAATAATCAAAGTTGTATTTGGCAAATTGATTGGTTTCTAATTGCGCAATTTCGTAGTTAGTTTTCATATCATCATTTTGTAATTTTGTTGCATAACACTAACCCATGGGTAACAAATACCCACGGGTAAGGGCATGGGTAGAAATTTGTACCCATTGGTGGGTGACGGGTGGGTGATGGGTGAGAAAAAAACTACATGGGCGGGTGACGGGTTAGAGGTACCCATGCCCATTACCCACGGGTGCCATCCCTAGCCTTAACTACCTTCTTTCAATAAATTAATTACACGATCCAAAGACATAAAATACCATTAGCATCAAACTCAAAGCACCTCATCAAATCATTAAATGATAACCCAAACAAAAAAATCTAAGCTAAATAAAAGTGCTTATACTTTTTGAAGAAATCAAAAAGAGATATAACTAGTTACAACAAAACCATTGACATAGTGTTTTGATTTGCTTCAGCTATAACAAAACACAATATTCTACCCAGGCATTGCCTGGCAATCGGATAAGCAAATCATTAAGCAACTCCAACCTACTTACTGATCTCAATTAAGGCGGTGCATGGGATTGCGTGAGATAGTGTCCGGATATGTTTCTGTTGTAAAAAACCTTGTTATTATCTTCTTCTTAACGAAGGTGCCCGACCTTTTGGCCAACTAATCCATTAGACTACACCCAACGCCACACATACTCAAACCGGGTAAAGTCGACCCTTTCAGAGAGAGGTTGGTTATTTGAGAGTTAGGCAACTCCTATGTCCTAACTGCTTATCTTTTCCCTAATAAAACAAAATTTTTCATTTCAAAAAAATCAATTCATTCTTTATTTAGTAATATTTTTTTATTATTATTTATTTAATTTAATTATGTTCTCTTAGAAAAACCTAAATAATTCCATATTTGGTAAAAGTATTTGTAAATTCGTTTTTTTAAGAAAATTTGAGCTTAAAAATACATGTGTCAAAAATTAAATGATAAAAACCTATGAGAAGGCGGGGTAATCTACAAATATTAAAGGGTCTATTATGTGTTTTGAAAACAGAAAAAAAAAAAATACAATTACCTGATCCATTCTCCAAATTAATTACAATTCATTCAATTCAAAATTAAACATAATTTATACCTCAATTTTGGTAAGATTTTGGGTTCTATGTTTAATTTTCTACTTCTACTTCAATAATGCTAATGTTTTGGATTATATTAATTGCTTTCCTGGCCCATAGTTAATTGTGTAAATTATGTTTTTTTATAATGGATTTCAATTGAATTTGTTTATTGGAATAAAAAGATTCAAAGATAAGAATATGTGTTTGTTAATTTGTTTTCTTATTTGTTTTTAGGTAAATGATGTACATCCCTAGAAGCTCAAAGTAAAATAAATAAATAAATAAATAAATAAATCAGACTTTTATTAAGTCTTAGTTTATCTTTTTGTGTGTACGCATGAGCGTGTGAATTATGGTATATTGGACTGTGTAAAGTTAGTGTTTTTATGTGTTTGCAGGGAACAAAGGCATTTTTCGGTAAGTAGTAGTAGTTCAATGGGTCTGGAGATGATTGAGACTGCTAATGTTCCAGTGTTGGGTGATCGGTCTTTGAAATCAATGTCGAAATTGAAAAAGAAGGGTAAACGAAAAGAGGTATAATCTAATGTTTAATTCATCTTTCTTAAATGTTTATTGTTGATCAATAAGTGTATACATAAAATAATTAATAAAAATAAATTTTTTCACTTTGATTTCTATAAACATTTAAGAAAGATGTGTTAACATACAAGCTGAATTAAACTTATGGTATGTGTAAGGTTGGTGTTTTTATGTGTTTCAGGAATAAAAAAAAAAAGTGTTTTTCTAGAGTTGATTGAGACGGCTAATGTCGTGCCGGGTGATCGGATGCCGAAATTAGTGTCGAAATCGGAAAGAAAGGGCAAATGTAAGAATTAATTTGTTACTTATCTTTCTAAATGGCTTTTTTTGTGATCATGTTAGTGAGTTGGTTTGATAGTTCAGTTAGGTGGTTGAATTGTCAATAATTTTCATATACATTTTGAAATTGATATTTTTTTGTCTGAATATTGATGTGTTGGTATGAATTTGGCTATAAAGTTGTGTTAACATACAAGCTAAATGCTTGATTATTTATCTGATTGTTTGCTGCCAAACACTGTTTCTGATTTATATGCTTTTTCTAAATGCAATATTCAAATAATCAGTTTCAGTGCACATTCCAAAAGGCCAAATCGGATATGAATGTAATTGATATTGCTACCAACATTTTGCAGTGATATTGCAAATAACTTAGGCGGAGCATGTCTTTGGGTATGTTCTCTTCTAGCTCTTTGTTTATACGTTAAGAATGGAGGAAAAAATAAAAATAAAAAAAGGAAAGAAAAAGAAACCTGAGCTGATGGCAGGCTAACAGATGGGGAATCTCAATTTAATATCCAAGTGGGTTTCTTCTTTGCATAATTACACACCTCAAGCTTAAGTGATAGTTTCATCTACATAACTTTCGTAATATATATCTCATTAGCTATATGATATGATCTATAATTATCAACTGGCATAGCCAATATAAGTATCTTACAATAGATAAACCTGAAATGAGACAATAATAACTTTTTGCATATTGTTGATTTCAACTCATTTGTTTATTGTTAGTGGTTCTTCTGCCATCTATAGCCTTTTTTTATTCACAAACTTGGAAATGATCAATTTGTGTGATATTGGGGATTATGGTTTCTTGAATTAGTTGCACTAATTTATCAATGGACATAATTTTAGGCTTTTAGCTTCCATTTCCTGGTACTGATGGATATAAGTTTAGGGTGTAATGGATTGATTATGTAATTGCCGATCTGCATATTTCTAAAGTGTAAATAAGCACTTAAAAAAAAGCAAACTGGCACCATTTGCTATTTTTTTTAAGAAATAAGCATATTAATACGACAAATGCCAAATATTTATAAGTGAGTTAGCGAACGTGCTTACATATGGATTACTTCGAATTGCGGTCATATACTAATAATTTAAGTATTCTATCACATTCTGATGCGTGATCTTTGAATCAATCACAGTTGATTGATAGTTTACACTGGAGGCTGGAAAAATGGAATCGATGACATTCTATCATTAAGCGTCTATTGATATTGTTTCTGATTCACTAGAAACCATATAAGCAGCTAATTAAAGTGAGCAATATTTGGCATGGCTAGATATATACCACCACAGCTTAAGCCATTATCTTATACATAGTTTTGATGTTTATTGAATAATGTTATAGATTATGCAGAAACCCATACTTCCTACAAATTTTTACATAGGAGTGCGTGATTCAGCCGATAGGTGTGTCTGGCTATACAAGAGAGATGCACATTTCACAACCCTATATTGTATTCATTTAAATCTTATTACCATCTTAAACGTTTGTTATCATGCTAAGATAGATCCTGATGATGTGAGATAGTTAATAATACACTACAGTTCTTAGTAACTGATGAGGCGAAAAATGATCCGTTTTTAGGGGGTCATTTAAGCTCGAATCCGAATTTATTTGATCAAATATTGCCCTAAATCGTTCCTTTTGTGATTTTAGGTGTTTGGAGAGTGAATTCTGGAAAAGAAGCCATTTTGGACGTTTTTGGAGCATAAAAGTGAAGAAAACGGCAAAGTACCAATTTTCCATGCTGAAGATACAAGGTGACGGCGTCAAGACCACCATCTTGACGGCGTCAGCCATGAAGAATAAAATACCGAAGGTGGTGACGGCGTCAAAAGTCATCCTGACGGCGTCAAAGTGGCAATAATAAAATACCGTGGTTGGTGACGGCGTCACATAGGCTGTCATAAGTGGATCAAGGCCGTCCGAGGAAGTATTTGGCGGCGAGGTGACGGCGTCACATGGTGGTCTTGACGCCGTCAGCCTAATTTTCCTATATATAGTTTTCTAGTTTTTTCATTAAAAAGAGAGAAGTTTTGGTGAAACCCTAAAGACGAATTTGGTGTATCTTTTACAGGTTTTTCAAGGGTTCCAAACCCTTGAGACCTTGCATTGTAATTGAGATAAGTGTTCTTCCAATTCAATCAATATGTCTATGTGTTGGTTGTTTATATCTTGTTCTTGTCTCAATTCCATTATGCTAGGCTAGATCTCTTTTGTGTTTGCTTAGATCTAATGAAACCTAGATGTTGATTATGTGTTGATTACTTGTCTATTCTTGTCTTGGATGAATGATTTTATATGTTAGGCTTAAGAAAACTGGCAGATCTCCAAACGGTAACATGCTAGAACGTCTTAAGAAACATGAACCGAGGCGTACTAGGTCTTTATTGGTTGTATTTAATGCATGAGCCACTGTTTACAATCCCTATAGTTGTGCTGGGTCATGGTGTAGGAGGAGATAAGAGCTCATAGAGTTGGGGAGTTATGTATGCCACCCCATGAATGGTATTAAGGAATACAATCCGTCATCCATACAAGTATAACAAGTAATTAACGTGTAAAAGATATCTAGGGAGTAGTGAAGTCTAAGTAAACACAATTTCTCCAATTACTGCTCACAACCTTAGTATAATTTAGTTTAATTTCATTTTCAGTATTTTATTTTAATTATATATTAGCTTTGGGTTAGTTGAATAGCAACTAATTCCGCCCACTCTTCCAAAACCCGAGATTTACTTGTTTTCATAAAAATAAAAAAATACAAAAATAATCATCCCTCACCTTTAGAACTAGTAATTAGGTTTTCTAATCCTAGCGACACTATTCCTAAGCTGAACGATCAATCCCCCGGTACTTGTCACTATAATATACTACAACGATCAGGTACACTGCCTGGTGGGGGTTGTAAGCTTCTCGAGATCCCTCGAGAGGTAAAGCCTGTTGCGATTCCCACACATCAGTAACTCAAAATATAAAAAATAAACATTATAATGTGAACTGAACAGTTTCTATTTGGTTTTTACCCGTTCAGGAATGGTGACAAGTTTGAATAACGAGTGCATTACCAGCAAATCTGTGTAATTTGCACACTGCATATCAGAAATGATATTCATCATCAATTTATTGACTGAAGAGCCAGAGAAGCTTGCTGGCCCATTACTTGCAGACACGTATGTGACACTTTTGAGTGGATGTAATGTATGTTATGGGCAAATGATCGCCAAGGGACAACTGAGCCTCGATATGGTTGACAACATCAGTGGTAAGGGAATGATCCAGGTACCCAACCTGACCTATTTCAGCCAATATCTATAATTTAAAAGAATCGGATAATAAGTGTTGAAAGTCAACCCGTCCCATTTGGGCCCCTGAAAAAAAAGGTTCGTTTAGACCCGTTACACGACCTTCCCATTTTACTACCACTACTATTACTTCTTAAGTTCATAAGTAACATAAATTCAAAAATCATTGTTGTTCCGTGACTACAACTACTGACAGCTATCTCTACCGTTGTAATTAATGGAACTTTGTTTTTTTTCAAACTCTCAAATGGGTTGAATAAAAAAATACTTTTTACGGGATGGGTGAATTTGAATGAATGTCACTGAAGTCTATTTTTAATGAACAAATCTTCCTAAAATGGTTTATTTTATAAAGAGCTGATAAGTTTTAGAAATTTTTTGACTTTTTAAGAGTTTATTATGACTAATTGTTGATTATAAATAACAGGGGGCGTTAGACCCATGGATGTCTTCTGTTTATGGATTACTATACTGATGCGTGGGAATTGCACCAGGCTTTACCTCTCGAGGGATCTCGAGAAGCTTACAACCCCCATCAGGCAGTGTACCTGATCGTTGTAGTATAGTATAGTGACAAGTACCGGGGGATTGATCATTCAGCTTAGGAATAGTGTCGCTAGGATTAGAAAACCTAAATACTAGTTCTAAAGGAGAAGGATGATTATTTTTGTATTTTTATATTTTTTAGAAAGCAAGTAAATATCTCGGGTTTGAAGGATTTGGGCGGAATTAGTTGCTAATCAACTAACCCAATACTAAAGATGCAATCAAAATAAAATACTAGAAATGAAAATAACTAAATTATACTAAAGTTGTGAGCAATAAGTGGAGAAAATGTGTTTACTTATATTTCACTACTCCCTAGACATCTTTTACACATTAATTACTTGTTACAATTGCATGGATGACAGATCGTATTCCTTAATACCATTCATGGGGTGGCGCACTTAACTCTCCAATTCTATGAGCTCTTATCTCCTCCTATACCATGCCCAGCACAACCATAGGGATTATAAACAGTGGCTCATGCATTAAATACAACCAATAAAGACCTAGTGCACATCGGTTCATGTTTCTTAAGACGTTCAAGCATGTTACCAATTGGAGATCTACCAGTTTTCTTAAGCCTAACATATAAATCATTCATCCAAGACAAGTATAAACAAGTAATCAACACATAATTAACATCTAGGTTTCATTAGATCCAAGCAAACACAAGATAGATCTAGCCTAGCATGATGGAATTAAGACAAGAACAAGATATAGACAACCAACACATAGACATATTGATTGAATTAAAAGAACACTTATCTCAATTACACATGAAAGGTATCAAGGGCTTGGAGCCCTTGAAAAACCTGTAAAATTCGCACCAAGTTCGTACTTAGGGTTTCTCCAAAAATTCTCTCTTTTTAATGTGAAAATTAGAAAACTATATATAGGAAAAGGGGTCTGACAGCGTCAAGACCAAGCTTGTGACGCCGTCACCTCGCCGCCAAAACTCTTCTCGGACTGCCTTGATCTACATTTGACGCCGTCATGTGATATTCATTTCCAGGCCGTCATGCTTATACTCTTGACGCCCTACTTCGTGACGCCGTCAAATCTGTACTGGATCGTCATGGAATTTTGTTCTTGACGCCGTCAGGATGTTACTCTTGACGCCGTCACCTACTGTTCCCAGCATGGAAAATTAAGACTTTGGCGTTTTCTTCACTTTTATGCTCCAAAAACGTTCGAATTGCTTCCTTTTTCAGATTTCACTCCCAAAGTACCTAAAATCACAAAAGGAACGATTTAGGGCAATATTTGATCAAATAAATTCAATTCCAGGCTTAAATGACCCCCTAAATGTGGTTCATTTTTCGCCTCATCATATACCCTTACACTTGAGATTTGCTTGTCCTCAAGCAAATGCGCTTTTATTCTAGTCAAAATACAAGTTAGGGGTCATTTAACACTAATATAAAAGTAATTACAACAAATAATCGTTCCACTAAAGACCAATAGACAAGCACGGAGGTCATACACAAGCACCTCACAAATAGTGTTTAGATACTCACATCTCTCGGGTGTAATAAAGTATAAATTACAATATGGAAACGGAAGATATCTCTCACTACCTGTCATAGCAAAATAGATTACCATAGGCTTGGGAAAGGATCAAACCTCCACCACATGGCGTAAGCACCTAGGATAAACTATCAAAGAGGTCTTTTTAAAGGGTTGTAACGTTAGGTGTAGGGATATGAAATACACGGTTTTGTTGGATAAAGGAAGTTTTTACTGGTGGCGAGTTAACAATCTTGGTTAATTACATGTACAATATGGCGTTGCTAAGCCAAGACTAGACTCGACTTAAGCTAATAACTGAAAAATAACAAAAACATAAAATGAACATAGAATAAAAAGGGGTGGTAGTCCGTATATTTTTTCTCTTTTTCTTTTTTTTCTATTTTTTCTTTTTTTCTTTTTTCTTGATTTTTCTATTTTTTTTTCTTTTTTATACACTCTTACCCTGCCATCCAAAATAATACATCATAGGGGTTGAACATTCCCCTTACCCTTGAATTTTTACATACTTTATAATAAACTAATCTAATGACTCGAATTAAGAAAATCAAAACACTTGGAGCACTTTTAAGATTAACGCACATATGGGGGTAATATATGATGTTCTTCCCCATTACTCCATAAAATAAGTACTTTACCCATGAGTCCCAATCGTCCCAAAACAATATGTACAAGGATATGACTCGACTTAGCAACCATGTAATCAATTAGATAGTTAACTTAGGGTTTAACAAATAACAACAATGCACTAAAAATGAGCGCATACACGGAAGGCTAAGGCGATTTGGTTGTACATTTAAGTGGGGTGTAACAAATTCTTCCTTTAAGTAAAATGCTTAAAGTTAGAAACGAAAAGATAGGCTCGGAGGGGTGTACTAGGGGTTTCGTGTACTAAAAATGAGTACAACGCTAAGGGTGTGGGAAAAATTAGTTGACTTAACTAGCCAAGTAATATGACTTAAATGGTCAAGTAATTATGATCCGGGTTTAACACAAGGGTGATCCTAATGCCTCTTATCATGTAGTAAATCCTACTACACGAATGTAGTCTCACTAGCGGTCTCGGGATGCATCACTAACGCAAGTTCTAGAATCTAAATGCTACCGGTACACTCATAAGCACTAATAGTAAATGCTTTTCCTATCAAATCTAAAGGCGAACCTCATATATTTGGGTGGAAAATTTTTCTGAAAGTACGGTTATGTGCTAGTCATACAATCTCCTATCCATGAGACGCTTGCTATGGCTAAAGTTTCACTCCTAAATGTTGTAAAAGAAATTTAAATTTGGCGCTAAAATTGCACTAACAAGTATTTCTCATAGTTTTATTACACATCTACCATTAAACAAAACAAACTCAAGCGAAAGTGCATATGTAAGGTATCATCTTTTTACCCTCCCCTTACACTTAAGATGAACATTGTCCCCAATGTTCAAGTAAAGAATGTAAAAGTGAAAAAGTTAAAAAGAATGAAATCAAATACTCCCCTGATTCGCTCGGTATGGATAATAAGGTGACCAGGTTAAATCTTCCTCCAAGAAAATGAACAATCAAAGTTTCCCTTCCAGAATATAAATCATCTTCTTGTCATACATAACCTGTAAAACCTGATAAAATAGACAAGACGACATCGCGTAAAATCGGCGGCATCCTATTTAAGTTACTGAATCCTAGAAAACAAGATAAGATATAATGCTTGTGGAATGAAGTTTGCAGATCTCCTGGAGATTATAAAACTTAATAATTCACAAAAACCATAAGACTCCGTTAGAAAAACCAAACTGGTAAAATTTTCAGATTTTTACACTTGACGCCGTCAGAAGTGACCTGCAGAAATTCTTATGTTAAGTTTCCGGAAAATTTCTGGAAAAACTTGGTCCTACTTCCTGGAAAATCCTGCAAAACTTCATTATGACTCAATACAAGCATTTGACTCTAACAAATACGAATATACATGTTCATTTAATATTGTGGAGAATCATGATCGGTTTGTTTCTTGAAAACATATTTGGGGTTTCCCCTTACACTTATCTTTTGAAAAAATACTTTTAGGTGGAGTTAAGACTAGGCCAAAACAACAAAGTAAAGTATTTCCACTATTTAGTTTAGAAACATGATCTACCAACAATAAAAATTAAGCATGCATACGGAAGCAAATAACAAACAAACAAACAAAATCACACAAAATGAAGACGTCACCATGAGCACCATTAATTATTTCAAACAAACGTAATCATGAAAATGAATTGTTCAAGGCCAACAGAGGCCGCATCCTAAGCTATTACAATACCAAATGTTTCAAATTACACAACCATCAATAAATTGTTCAGAAATAACAGAAATCAATAGGAATCACTGGGGAGGAGGACCAAAGCGGCAGTCATAGCCAGGAGGGAGGTGTCCGGTGTACCCGTAAGGAGGGTAGTCAGTCTCACGGCCGGGGAATGGGTCAATCTGCAGGTGAGGCTCAAGCTGATCTCGGGTGGAGAGGTGCTGCATCTGGCGGATGGTGTGATCATACATCCAATCAAAGCGCTGGTCAGTGGTGGTCCGCCATGCGTCCACCTGACCCATCCAGGCACCCTGATGTGCCTGCCAGTCTCCCCGACTCATGTGTCGGTAGTAGTCAGCTGTCCCCTCCTCATAACCCTGGAACTGATGCTGCTGGGGCCCTACCTCATCATCAGCATCCTCCTCAACATCAGGCCCCCCTGCCTCATACCAGTTATATGTCCCGTTCCTCTCTAGCATCACAATGCTCATCTGCCTGAGGGATTTAGCCCTCACTACCCTACAGGCCCCACAGTCGCTCAAGTACCCCATGATTGGAGGAGTAAGAAGATCATAGGAACGAGCCAACCGGGTCACGAACATCCCCCCATACACCTTGTCTATATCCCTTTCACCTACACTAGTCCTCAAATAACTAGCCACCCAAAATGGGATGTTGTAGTAGACATCCGCTGAAAAGATGGTGTACAGGTTGAACAGATCTGAAGCAGTGACACGGTGAGTGGTGCCATGACGTCCTGACAGGCTGTATGTGATGCACCTGTGGACCAACCTAACTATGAGGTCCTTGATGGATGCTGCCCCAGTAGTCAAGGTGTAAACCCCGTCCCCTATGGTCGGCCAAAGAGTGATACACCTCATCTCACTCCTCTGAGTCTCCCCATTTAACAACCTCTGCATAAAAGTCCCATCAACCTCCTCCCTAGTATACAAACCAATCCTCCAACCAAACTCAGTGACTGAACATGACCACAATTCTCCTCCTAGCCTAAAATAGATAATTGTGCCCCCCACATCCGTCCTAGCCTCAGCCTGATCAAAATGGAAGGTCGCAAAGAACTCCCTCACCAACTCACTATACATTGTCTCTCTAATCCTAAACAACCTCTCCCACTGAGGACCCGCAAACCCATCAGTGTGGACCCTCTCCAAAAACGCAGCTTCCAACCCTTGGGCCCTAAGAAACTCCCAATCAACCACAGCCCCAACATCAATATGGTGGTTACAAAGTTCCGGATACTTGGTAGTGGCGCCAACGGTGTCAAACTCGCTCCAACTATGGACCAATTCTCCATAATTAACCCTTTGGGACCTAGAGGAACTGCCCCGATGTTGACGAGATCTCTTGCTCATTTTCCTGAAAAAAGGTAGAGTGAACGGAAACGATTAGAACGAGAATTTTAATAACTTTCTTGCTATCAGACACATCTGACGCCGTCAGGAGTAGTCCTGACGCCGTCAGACTTAGTAGAATCCGAATCCATGCAAATGCGAGGGAAAAATCAATTTTCAAACTCTTAACCCATTACCCAAACGCTCCTTTAATCAGAAAACATGGGTGGGGGGTCAAAGAATCCGTGGCATGAGTGGCTTTCCCTAAACTAATGCATGATTCGAGTGGGATAACATAATCAACGGGTAACCCCATGTTTACAAATCCCCAAATGGATGGCATTACGATTTGTTAATGATGGGTTAAGAATGGGGTTTCGGATGAAAGGGGTTTTCCAAATTGATAGATCCTAAGGACAATTGATCGAAAAAAGAATGAAGAAAAATCATTTACCAAGTGAAGATTGGATGCGGAAGACGTCAAATTGAAGGGTGGAGATTCGGAGTAGTAGCAGCACTTTGGGAGATATTTGTGGGGTATGGGTTGAAAGTGATTGGTTTTGGGTTAATATTGCTGATCCATCGAGGTGACGGCGTCAAGAGTTATGTCTGACGCCGTCAGATGCCCGTGTGAGGGGAACGCTCATACCCCTATGATGTATTATTTTGGATGGTAGGGTAAGAGTGTATGCAAAAAAAAATAAAAAAAAAATAAATAAAAAAGGAAAAAGAGAGAAAAAAAAACATACGGACTACCATCCCGTTTTCATTCTATGTTCATTTTATGTTTTTGTTATTTTTCATTTATTAGCTTAAGTCGAGTCTAGTCTTGGCTTAGCAACGCCATATTGTACATGTAATTAACCAAGATTGTTAACTCGCCACCAGTAAAACTTCATTTATCCAACAAAACCGTGTAATTCATATCCCTATACCTAACGTTACAACCCTTTAAAAAGACCTCTTTGATAGTTTATCCTAGGTGCTTACGCCATGTGGTGGAGGTTTGATCCTTTCCCAAGCCTATGGTAATCTGTTTTGCTATGACAGGTAGTGAGAGATATCTTCCATTTCCATAATGTTATATTACTTTATTACACCCGAGAGATGTGAGTATCTAAACACTATTTGCGAGGTGCTTGTGTATGACCTCCGTGCTTGTCTATTGGTCTTTAGTGAAACGATTATTTGTTGTAATTACTTTTATATTAGTGTTAAATGACCCCTAACTTGTCTTTTGAGTAGAATAAAAGCTCATTTGCTTGAGGACAAGCAAATCTCAAGTGTAAGGGTATATGATGAGGCGAAAAATGATCCGTTTTTAGGGGGTCATTTAAGCCCGAATCCGACTTTATTTGATCAAATATTGCCCTAAATCGTTCCTTTTGTGATTTTAGGTACTTGGAGAGTGAATTCTGGAAAAGAAGCCATTTTGGACGTTTTTGGAGCATAAAAGTGAAGAAAACGGCAAAGTATCAATTTTCCATGCTGAAGACACTAGGTGACGGCGTCAAGAGTTACATCCTGACGGCGTCAGACATCAAGAATAAAATACCGTAGCTGGTGACGGCGTCAAAAGTCATCATGACGGCGTCAAAGTGCCAAGAATAAAATACCGTGGTTGATGACGGCGTCACATAGGCCGTCAGAAGTAGATCAAGGCCGTCATGTGGTCAAAACTTGCGCGCGTGGTAGCTGACACCGTTTTGGCCATAACTTTTGCATACGAACTCGGATTTGAGCGATTCAAAAAAGGAAACGAAGAGGACGAAGAGATCTACAATTTGGTGAAAAAATGGTCTTGACGGCATCAAGAGTAACGAGGTGACGCCGTCAAGAAGGGCCGACAGAAAACATGCCTATAAATATAACATCATAACTTCACTTTTTGTAAGCCCTAAACCCTAAGGTCGATTCCTGGGTTTAGGTGGGTGTTTTTCCAGCAACTTAGAGGGTTTCAATCACTCCATAAACATCATGTATTGGTTTGATGATTCTATCTTAATTATGTTTTCCATTATCATTGTTGTTTGCTCTTCTTTGATGATGATTTGCTAATTCACCTTGTGTCTACTTATGATTATGTGAAACTTGTATATAATTGATTAGATCTCATTGATTTCTTGTTGATGTTGTGTCTATCTCCATCAATTAAGGTGTGACAACTTCAATAGATCTAGTTGGTTTAGTTTATAATCCTTGTTTCCTATTGATTCTTGTTTTGATTGAATGATTTATATGTTAGGCTTATGAAAACTAGCAGATCTCCAAATGGTAACATGCTTGAACGTCTTAAGAAACATGAACCGAGGCGTACTAGGTCTTTATTGGTTGTATTTAATGCATGAGCCACTGTTTACAATCCCTATAGTTGTGCTGGGCAAGGTGTAGGAGGAGATAAGAGCTCATAGGATTGGGGAGTTATGTATGCCTCCCCATGAATGGTATTAAGGAATACAACCCGTCAATTAAAACAAGGTTACAATTCAATAGGTAGGATTGGATAGCTAGCAAGGAGTAACATATCATGGGTAGACATGCTTCACTTATCTTGTAGAACCTTAGTTTAGTTTTCTTGTTTATTAGATTAATTAGTAGCTTTTGGGTTAGTTGATTAGCAACTAATTCCACCCACTCTCCCAAAACCTGAGATTTTTACTTGCTTTTCATAAAATATAAAAATACAAAAAGAATCATCCTTCACCTTTAGACCTAGTTAGATTAATTTCAATCCTAACGACACTATTCCTAGCTGAACGATCAATCCCCCGGTACTTGTCACTATACTATACTACAACGATCAGGTACACTGCCTGGTGGGGGTTGTAAGCTTCTCGAGATCCCTCGAGAGGTAAAGCCTGTTGCGATTCCCACGCATCAAGTTTTTGGCGCCGCAGCCGGGGAATAGTTATTGTTTAGGTTGAATTTGATTTTTATTAGGTCTACTCATTAGATTCCTATCAAGTGAGATTTTTTCTTTTTACTTTGTAGCTTTCTCGTAGTCTATCTTTTCTTTGTGATTTTGTTTGTAATCTGCTTCAAATGGACACTTCACTTAGACTTCTAAGATTGCAATATAGGGTTGAGCGGCTAACAAACCAAAGAGTTCAAAATACCTCATTTAGAGACACTTATGAATCATATGAGCCTTCACCTAGGATAGATTCTTATGAACAACCTCCATGTTTAAGATCTAGTTTTAGTGAGGCCAATAGGAAATTCGACCTAGTTTGCCAAGGAATTATGGAGAGAGCCATTGCAACAAATCATAAGTTGGATGAAGCACTAGGTTTGCTATTATCACTACCTAAGAAAACAATTGAGGAGGATTTAGCCGAGCATGATCACATTGATCAAAAAGACCTAGGTTTTATGATCGATGATGATGAATCTCAAGAAACACATGATGAATCTCTTGGGCAATTTGTATTTAGCAGTCAGAATATTGAGGATGATCCTTATGACTCGGACATAGAAGTTGAGATGCCTAGAGAAGCACGTGAGATACTTGGGATCTGGAGCGTAATCAATGGATCTCCTTGTTTGATAGTCAAATTTATCGTAAAAGATTTGGATCTGGAGCCATGGTTCGATGCCATGATGAGGGACTTTTCAGAGCAGGTCTTTATATCGAATCCATGCTTCATAAAAGGTTTCATTTTGACGTTGTTGGAACATCAAGATGTCATTTCTAAGCTTAGTAGTTCTCCCCGGTGGGAAAAATTGAGCAAGGAAACGAGTGGTGAGATCATCCCATGTGGTGATGGATCCCGCGGGTAAACGCTCAAGCCATTGACTAGCTTGATCCCGTAGAGAGAATTGGAATAGGCGTAATCGGGTTGTCTCTCTAGTTGCAACATCTAGGTCTATGGAATCTACGATTTTGAGGAAGTCCTTAAGATGTTGGTTTGGATCTTCGGAACGAAGTCCATGGAATGCACATCCGCTTTGCACCAACCGGATGGTGTCGGATCGCAAGGGGGTCACATTGGCTCCGGTGAGCTCAATGGTGTTTCGGTAGCCTTGGTGGCTAGGTCGGGAATACTCTCCTAAGGTTCGGGGTCTAAGGGGTTCTAATGGTGGGTTTTGTTGTGGTGGGATGACGGGTTCAAAGATGTTCCCGTTGTCCATGATGTCGGGTGGTTACGAACAACGACACAAAGAAATAAGACAGACTAAAGAGAACCTAAAAAAATAAAATATTACTAGAAAGGAATCTAGCAAGTAGACCTAATAAAAAGAAATTCTAACCTAGACAATAACTATTCCCCGGGCTGCGGCGCCAAAAACTTGATGCGTGGGAATTGCACCAGGCTTTACCTCTCGAGGGATCTCGAGAAGCTTACAACCCCCACCAGGCAGTGTACCTGATCGTTGTAGTATAGTATAGTGACAAGTACCGGGGGATTGATCGTTCAGCTTAGGAATAGTGTCGCTAGGATTAGAAAACCTAAATACTAGTTCTAAAGGAGAGGGATGATTATTTTTGTATTTTTATATTTTTTAGAAAGCAAGTAAATATCTCGGGTTTGAAGGATTTGGGCGGAATTAGTTGCTAATCAACTAACCCAATACTAAAGATGCAATCAAAATAAAATACTAGAAATGAAAATAACTAAATTATACTAAAGTTGTGAGCAATAAGTGGAGAAAATGTGTTTACTTAGATTTCACTACTCCCTAGACATCTTTTACACGTTAATTACTTGTTATAATTGCATGGATGACAGATCGTATTCCTTAATACCATTCATGGGGTGGCGCACTTAACTCCCCAATTCTATGAGCTCTTATCTCCTCCTATACCATGCCCAGCACAACCATAGGGATTATAAACAGTGGCTCATGCATTAAATACAACCAATAAAGACCTAGTGCACATCGGTTCATGTTTCTTAAGACGTTCAAGCATGTTACCAATTGGAGATCTGCCAGTTTTCTTAAGCCTAACATATAAATCATTCATCCAAGACAAGTATAAACAAGTAATCAACACATAATTAACATCTAGGTTTCATTAGATCCAAGCAAACACAAGATAGATCTAGCCTAGCATGATGGAATTAAGACAAGAACAAGATATAGACAACCAACACATAGACATATTGATTGAATTAAAAGAACACTTATCTCAATTACACATGAAAGGTATCAAGGGCTTGGAACCCTTGAAAAACCTGTAAAATTCGCACCAAGTTCGTACTTAGGGTTTCTCCAAAACTTCTCTCTTTTTAATGTGAAAATTAGAAAACTATATATAGGAAAAGGGGTCTGACGGCGTCAAGACCAAGCTTGTGACGCCGTCACCTCGCTGCCAAAACTCTTCTCGGACTGCCTTGATCTACATTTGACGCCGTCATGTGATATTCATTTCCAGGCCGTCATGACTTTTACTTTTGACGCCCTACTTCGTGACGCCGTCAAATCTGTACTGGATCGTCATGGAATTTTCCTCTTGACACCGTCAAGATGTTACTCTTGACGCCGTCACCTACTGTTCCCAGCATGGAAAATTAAGACTTTGGCGTTTTCTTCACTTTTATGCTCCAAAAACGTCCGAATTGCTTCCTTTTCCAGATTTCACTCCCAAAGTACCTAAAATCATAAAAGGAACGATTTAGGGCAATATTTGATCAAATAAATTCAATTTCTGGCTTAAATGACCTCCTAAAAGTGGTTCATTTTTCGCCTCATCATATACGTTGTATAATAAAAAATCCGCAACTATTTTCAAAAGGTCTGGATATTTCACCATCTGATATAAAGGTGCTTGATCAGCTTAGAGTCCATATCACAAACTTCATCAGAAATTGGTTAGAATCATGTTCACTCTCAACTTCACTAAGTCTTTTCAACCTAACTTATCATCTCTGCCCGTGTTATTTTATTAATTGTTGTGACGTTTGAGTATTTTTAATCCACAGATTTGAAGACCCTTGAGAAGGAATTAGTCAGGTCTCGGTCAATTTTATTCGGAATAAAGTCTAATGACAAGAATAAATCCGATTGCTTTATAAAATTGGTAATTAGTAATTTAGTGCAATGTACTTGCCTTTGATTTAAAGTTGTGCTTTATACAAATTATATGACAATATTGTTGACTCCTCGGTGCTATATTTTATACCTTTTTTATTGGTATAGGTGAAAAGTCTTCCCATTAGCAGAGCAGATTGTGGCAAAGAGGTATGCCATTCTGAATTTGGTGCCCTTTCATATAGGTACTAAATTATTATGTAATATGTTGCAACTTTGCCTGCATGTATATAGAAGTTTTTAGGATCATGTAAGCTCTTCGTACAATCTTTTAGGTTGCACCTAGAAATAAGTTGGGGATGTTCTTAATATCTTTCATGGACAAAGCCCTCAAGCTATAGATGCGTTCATGAAGCGTTGTAATTTGAACCTTAAATGATATATTATTGTGAGTGCCATATATATCTATCAAAGGTTATTCCTATGT
Organism: Artemisia argyi; assembly: GCA_030686995.1. Lineage (NCBI taxonomy): Eukaryota > Viridiplantae > Streptophyta > Magnoliopsida > Asterales > Asteraceae > Artemisia > Artemisia argyi. Next base: position 231,537,711 of record CM060701.1, read on the forward strand.
TTCACATCTATTTAGTGGTGATAGTTTACATCATTACATGTCTGCTATGTAGACAAAATTTTGATTACCTTCAACTATAATGAAATGGTGTACCCATAGTTTATTTTATGATTTATGTGTATTATTAACTAATCTATATGCTCGGGTAATATTGTATGGAATGGTTCGAATGTTTAATGATGACAAGGTCTTTAATGTAGATAGTAAAAGTTTTCTCAGCAGTTTAGTTTAGGCTGACTAATTTCTGGCTCCAACTAAATCAACTAACCAAGGTTAAAGGTTAGGCTTTGCCAACACTTTTGGTTATCCCAGATTGTTAAGATACAAAGTTGGGGAGGATACCTTATTAGCCCCCAAATGGTGTAATAATGAAAGGATTTTATGTAGAGAATATGGTTAACACATTAAAACTTTGACACCTAATATATGTTACCTACTTAGCTATGCTCCTTAACCACCACACCAACAACCTCATTTTATTAGACTTTGCTTCTTTCAAAATTTTTAAAAGTTTGTGCAAGAACCATCTACTGCACTAACATTGATAAGAAGGTTTTTTTTTTTAATCTTTGTTATCTATGCATTTGGTGAATGCGAGTACAATGGATTAGGCTACTTAGGTGGATGCGAAGCCCTTTTTTTAACCCTATTTGGCGAGGTATGTGATTGTCCGTTTTATACAATTTATTAATATATCTACTTAGTTAGTTAACACTCAACTGTACAAGTAATGTTGACGGAATGGCTGCAGTATGCTGTTTTTCTGTGTCCATTGTTAATATTGAATATGATCCATATAGCAAGATGAGTGTTTCAAATGCTAACTGTGGACTAACTAATGCAAATGATTCAAATTTCAGTCGAAAAGTTTAGAAAGAAAAAATTATATCATCATTTGGGAGTCCAATTGGTAAGGAAGATATTGTTCTTATATGCAACCCTTTAGTCATGTAGTTCTGTCATAGTTTGGGCCCAACATTTTTGTTGTGTCTATAAAAGATATGTTTTTGAATGAACCCATTTGTGTCTATGTAAAATATTTGTTTTTGCATATTTTTGGAAGGCTTTTTTTTTTTAATTTATTTTGTAGAAATTAGATTAGTCATCATATCAGTTAATACACCATGCAAGAAGAAAGGGGAAAACCATGAATGTTTTGATTGATGTTAAATGATATTGAATGGCTATTATGTCATCACAATCGCTGAAGGTTTCTCATTGACAGGGTAGCAAATGGTCATCTTATTTGAATAATTGATACTGCGAGTCCAATATCAGATCCTTTACTTATTTATCAATATGGCTAAAATGCTCAAAACTTCTATGTCAATTCTTAGGATATTGCAGATAACTCAGGAGAATAATCCATGGAATGAGTAGATGAAGCTACTCTCTAGGTATTTTCAACCCATTTGACCATCTTAGCACGATCCTTATATACTCATGACTTGCAACAATAGTTTCAGTGGTTTTATAGCTTTTTTACCTACTAATAGATAATAATAAGGTATTTTCATTTAGTTTCGTTATTTATGGAATGCAACGAATATGATCAGGCATGATCGCGGGCATGGCAATGGAGACGGTTTTGCTGTGAGAACTGATTGAGACAAAAAGGTCATTTTATAACTCAAATGTAGGAATAATTACAGTAGTGTTTTCATAGTGTTGGAATAAAAAAAATGCTTTATGCCATTTTTCGCATTGTTATAATTCACATGATAATATATTGTCATTAATATCCGATATATAAAAGAGCCGATATATTAATGGCAACACAAGAAAGATGAACCTTTGTTAAACAATACAAGAAAATTTTGTTTCCATTGAAAGTATATTTTATCTTAACAAGGTTTAACAACACGTGACCATGTATGGCTTTTGTCTTGAACTCTTGGTTTTTGTGAGCACAAAGTGTGAGGCTGTTTTGGTAAGAAACCAGTTTGTACATGTCATAAACTGATAAAAGCAACTAAGTTCCCTCTTCCATATAGTATTAAGATAGTATAACAACGGCGTCACACGCAATTTACTTATGTCACATGCCACAAAAGTGAGAACTGCCCGCAAGTGCTCGGTATAAACTTACTATGATAATGCGTTGCAAAGGTATAATAATATAATGAGTTCCTTATGTTTACAAGCTAAGAATTAAGCTCACAATATTCAAAATTAATACATAACTTAAAAATTATGTCAAAACCCCGTGCGTGCACGGGTATTATAACTAGTTTCATATAAAGAGTGTTCCCAACACTCAAAGTTGGTTTTTTACTCTTTATCTAAATCCTCATAATTGTTTATTGACTATACTAAATTATGTATCAAAACTTAATAACTAAGATTCTATTTACTATCCATACACAAAAAAACTATTTCTTGTATTATCAAAACACAATAGGCACATATATAGTTCTAATAATCCCATGTAGCCTATAACATTGCTAACAAAAAATTAAAAAAAAAATAATAATACTCCGTAATAATCCATGGGTGCATATACAAAAACCAACCACAAAATGAAGCAAAACCCATTAATATGTACACATGCAAAACACAACCAAAAAACATTACAAACCTGAAATCCAAGGTTAAACTACTGTTTTATCAAATGTTTTCAAGAGGCAAAAACAGTTGAACATGAATGCCAAAAGAGTGTTGTGTGTTATATTTTCTTGAGTTTTATTTTGTGTGGAATTTAATGCAACTTGTCCCTACTCGCGCGTGTAAGTAACGTGTGTACACGTGTCTTGTGATAGTGAAATAGTTTGACAAATAAATTTACACCAATAGTATACACATCACTGGTTTTGCCTCTATTCATGCATGAGGATACGGGTGATAGGGTGAGGTCCAGGACTGGACCGGACCGACAAGTCTGAGGATCGAATTAGCCAAAAATTCAAGACCGAGGACCGGATCGAATGTAGTCGGTCCGGTCTCGGTCGGTCCGGTCCAACTAGGCCAAATAATCGGTTTTTGGTCCGGTCCGGGACCGGACGGACCGAACGGACCGAACCGAGGACCGAATTAGCTAAAAAACCAAGACTGAGGACCGAATCGAATGTGGTCGGTCCGGTCGGTTCTTCGGTCAGTCCGGTCCGTTCGGATCGTTTGCTCAGCCCTACATGTGGATGAGGCTTGGGAAAAATACAATAGGATAACCTTTTGGAATAACAACTTATCTGTATCATGCGAGAAAGGCTAGAAAGTTGTTAATATTGATTTATAAATACTTATAATCAGAGGCGGAACCAGAATTTTTAGTTAAAGGACGTCGGCCATATTTAACGCAAAAAATCATAGATATTGTTTCAAAAATTAATCTATAACATTGTCTTTTATTATTTAAGTTATTCATATATCTATTTTGTAGGCATGTCTATAGAATAAGTCGTGTTGAATATACAAAACTAGTAGAAAAATGGCTTGTAGTTTAATAACTAATGAATTAAGTAGGTTGATTAGAGGTGGCTCAGCACTCACTAGTCACCCTACTAGCTCCGCCCTTATTTATAACTACTAGCTTATTGTGATGTTTTGTACATTTTATTCCAAGGACAATATGTGAGAAAAACAACGATAAGCCTAAAAAAAATGCCCCTATTTATTACTACTAGCTTATAGATTTTGCCCTGCAAAATTGTCCACATTTTATTCCAAGGGCAAAAAATCATTTTGCCCTGCAAAATTATAAGCCCGTGTAAATAAGTATAGTATTTTTGACCCACGTCAAGAGAAATATTACATCAAGCGATGGATTTATATATTTGATGGGCTTATAATTTTGCTTGGACTTTGCATAAATCTATAGACCATCAAATATACTCGTATTTCTCTTGATACTTGCACAATCTAAAACACACACACAAACACAATACACTCATTTATAGGGGTGTTCACAAATCGGGTAATACGGTAATACCCACATGAATCGAAAACCGAAATCGACCCGGACCGAATTTTTCAAAACCAAACCAAACTAAATTAAATGCTGGTTTTCAGTTTTGATATGGTTTTGCAAAATGAAAACCGATTCGAACTCAAAACATATCCATATCCATTACTCATTTTTAAAAATATTCAAGCTTAAAAGATCTTATATTTTGGACCCAAGACATTGGAGCACGTGCTGCGCCACATATTTTTAGTAGGATCGGTTTTGCTATAGCCAGAGGTGTGGGGGCTCAGTTAGTCTCTCGGCTCCCCACTAATTTCTTGTAAAATTCTATTTGTTTTTCAATAAAGTGATGTTAAATTAAAAAAAAAAATTAAAAAAAATATATATATAATAATAATAATAATAATAATAATAATAATAATAATAAGAAGAAGAAGAAGAAGAAGAAGAAGAAGAAGAAGAAGAAGAAAAGGGAAAAAAAAAATGAGGCAAAGGAGATAGGTGACTAGTGGGTGATAGGTCTCCCCAACTAGCCCAAGAGCCCACTGTAATATAGCCCAAAACTAAAAATCCCATAAATATGAGTATGAATAGTCGGTCGATTTAACTTTGTATTGTTTACATGTAAAAAAGAGAAAAACCTGCTATGCTCAAGAAGAACAATAGATAAACAAAAGGAAAATTTCATAAACCTAATTGGTAGGCCTAAGAAGATGCTTAACAAGAGGACGAAGACAAGTGGAAAAATGAAGGGTGAAGATGATGAAAGATAAAATGTAAAGAAGTAAGTCCCCCTATGTCACCAATCAGGGGATAACATCTCAGTTTAGGCATGTTTTTAGATCCATGGATTAGGCACCCCAATCATCACTCTAAACAAAATTCTCGAAAGGTAATGTTGGGAATGTCTAACCAATGCCTTTAAGGCATTGGATAAAACTTGTCTTTTTGTGCTTTTTAATGTGGATCGATGTTATTGTCTGATTAAAAATTATTTTTTGTGTGTCCTTTTTATGCTCTTTGAGTGGAGTCTTTACACAAAAAGACAAGCCTTACCTTTAAATGTTTTCTAAGTCTTTACTTTTTTTCAATTGATGGTCAGGATTTACTCAATTATTTCCTCAGTGTTTTGTTTCGTTTTTACTTTGAAAGATAATTGAGTCGATGGTTTTGCTAACTAATTAATGACCAATTGGTAACTAGACAAGAGTTAAATATATATATCATATTTGTCATATATCCAAATAATCAATATGAGTCATTCATTTTTTTTTATCAAAACAAGAAAAGTAAATTTTCACTATTTGTTTAAAAAATTAAATATCTCGCAAACCGTTATTCGTTACGTGAAAAAAAATCATACCATCGCGACGAGAATTAAATCATCTTTCTATATATATGCACTTCTATATATTTTCGACAAAATTTTTTTTTCTCAAAATTTTCGCCCAGAAAAATCACACGCGATTTGTATAAATCACATGTGATTTGATTTTTACAAATCACTTGTGATTTCTACAATCCCATGATTTTTACAAATCGTGTGCAATTTTTCTGGGCAGAAATTATAGAAAGAAAAAGTTCGTCGAAAATATAAAGAAGTGCATATCTATAGATAAATAATTTAATTCTCGTCGCAATGATGTATTTTTTGTAGCTTGAAGATTTACCGTTTGCAAGATTAGTTGTTTTTGAAAAAAAAAAAATGGTTTTTTATTAGTTTAGATGAAAAACGGATGGCTAAGACTGGTGCTTTGGATCTATGACAAGTATGATATCTATATTAATCTCAACTCTTGGTAACTTTTTTTTCTTTTCCTTTTTTTTTCAACTAAGCTAAAAACCAAGTCCTCATCATAAGAAAGTTTACATCTCATAAATCTATATATATATAAAAATTGAGTTCCCCATATTGATTGTGAGCATTTATGTCACAAGCCAAGAAACTCAAATATGTGATTTAAGTTAATGAATATATAAATTGAGTTCCCCATATTGAATGTGAGCATTTATATCACAAGCCAAGAAACTTAAATATGTGGTTTAAGTTAATGAACTTAGTATATGCGGAGCTTATTTTGAAGCTTTTTAAGAGCTTTTAATGATACATAAATATATAATAATAATAATAATAATAATAATAATAATACTCTATTATACTTAAATTTTATCCCTTAATTTAATTTGCAAGGGGGGTTGTGCACAAAAGAAAGTACTGTACAACCAAAATATTGCACACCAAATAACTACAAATTTTGGTCACTTTTGGTAATCAAAGAAAAAAATACAAACCAATGTGTCCATGAATGTAGAAGTTAAACAAACCAATTGCTTCAGTTGCTTACAACTTTTCAGTTAGATTTTGAAAATTATAAATAACCTATTATCATCATTTTCACCACCATCATTTGATTCGACTTTTTCCAAATTGACAACATCAACAAATCCAATACTATCCTAAACCCAACTCACCACTCGAAAATCCAAATTACAGATTTAAATATTTAAAGATGAAAATCCAAAAGATTAGTCTAAAGCTTTTGAAAATCTAAATTTCAGACTTAAAGATGAAATGTATAAACAGTTACTATACATCTCATATTTAAAGATGAAATTACATATTTAAAGATCTCAGATTCGTTTGTGTTCATATCACAACCTTCAAAGATTCAAAACTACAAAATCATCATCAATCTATAGAAGCGAATAACTTCTTTTAATATCCGAATATTTTCAAGAAAAGAACAAAACCAAATGGTTTTCATTCTTACTTTCATTCGGTTTAGAAAACAACAAAACGAATCAAAACAAAAACTTCACCTACCCGAGACCTTATTCAAGATCTAGAAGACTTTCATTCGGTTTTAAACTGGGGTTGTGTTTGGTTGAGACTTAGATAAAAAATTTGGTATTCGGATAGATCTAAAAAAACATACAAGGGACGATTTTTGGTTAATTTGTGTGTTTGTTTTTCGATTAGATCGGATTTGTGAAGTGGGAATTGATGGAGGAGCGTTTTTAGGAAGGTATAAGGGAGAAGGCAACAAATGAATCTATAATGGGAGGCGTATTTTTTGTTTGAGTAGTATTAGGGTTACATGTAAAAGGTAAGAAGTATGTATAGACAATTTTAAACACTTATTGCATTTTAGTATTATGCCAAGGATTATAAACCAGCGTTTATAAGTTTGCATAGAAACTACTTTATTTTGGGCCTTACAGTTCAATAAGAGTGTTTAATGGTATGCCACTTTTACACTTTATACACATTTCAATACTCCATAGTGCATAGATGCGTTAGAAAAGAAGATCTCAAATTCTAGAACTTCTTCTCTTGGCCTAAACTTCGCTATTATCTCTATAAGGTGCATACGAGATCAGGTTAGTTGGAGTAGCAAATATTGTATTTTATAAACAAATGGAATATATATTCTTTAAAAGTTGCGTATATTTGTTTTAGTGTTATAAAATTGTTGCATTTCCAAAAAAGAGAAAAAAAATGTTGCGTATATTTGAAGAAATAAATGAAAAATTTCGCATAATGGGAGTGATGCAAAATTATAGGTTGTAGTTAAAAACGTTAGTTTAATGCATGCAATTTCTTCCGGTCTACTTTTTTATTCGTAAACAAGAAAGAAAAAACATTATAGAGTTAAAGGCTTTGTGTTAGAAAATAGGGAAAATGATAAAAAAATGCATCGAACTTGACACTTTTTACCATTGTATGTAGCCAACTATTTTTTTTTTCATTGTATCACAAAACTTTTGATTTTTTCTCATTGTATGTATCCACGTCAGCAAAACGTCATGATAAAAAAGGGAAAATGATAAAAAAATGCATCGAACTTGACACTTTTTACCATTGTATGTAACGCTTTGCTGACGTGGATACATACAATGAGAAAAAATCAAAAGTTTTGTGATACAATGAAAAAAAAAAATAGTTCGCTACATACAATGGTAAAAAGTGTCAAGTTCGATGCATTTTTTTATCATTTTCCCTAGAAAATACTCTTTTATGCTTTTGGGCTTTGGTAGTAACTTTGTTGAAACTGACATAAGCATTCATGCACTTGATCTATAGTAATAAAAGGAATTGATTACCGACTAAAACTGAATATCAACAAAACCCATTAGATTACATAATATAGTTAATCATCTCAAACTCCTTAAACTTTTATACATTTTAGTTGTACCTATAAATTATCCTACTTTGATGAGTGCCCAAAACTTAAAATAATAATAATAATAATAATAATAATAATAATAATAATAATAATAAATCCATATCTTCTAAAGCTCGATCAATCAAGTATTAATATTTTTTTGGTTATAATAATAAAACTTCGAAACGATAATAAGCATTTTATAAGTTTTTTCTTTCTCTTTTTAAGATTACAACTTTTATATTTTAATTAGTCAATTGGTTTTTCAAAATTGAGGATGACCTTTTCTTGATGCAACAACTCAACAATTTACTCAAACATTACGCAATTAACAATTAGATAATAACTTTAATATAACTTTAATTTATTTAATATACGAAAATTGCATTTTACCTTTTAGATCATGTTTAATATCTGACATGTACGTACATGAAAAAAACTATTATATGATCAAATTTGCTACTAATAAAGCAATGTACACAAGCCATTGTTTTGGTACTTGATAAATTCTCATGATCGAAGACAATGAGAAGGAATTCAGGCATTGCGCTAGAAATATTGTTTACAAGGAAGCTTTTAACAACGTACATTAACATTCCAAGATAGTCCGTTGAAAATAATTTATGAAAATCATTACTCTTTCTTACTTTTAAATAAACACTAAAGTTTGTCTCGCACACCCAAATGGTGAATGTGGCTTCTAAACCAAAATTAAGAATAACGTAAACGAATATAAACTTAAGCATCAACTATACATGAATGATTTCCAATTGTTTTATTTTTGTAGGTATGAAGGCTTTTACAGGGATGATGTCTATATCAACCGATATCTCTTGGACATATAACAACGCAAATATTACAGATGAAAGACAAGACTTGAGGGTGATACATCGAATTTGGTTTAACATGTCGTCTTCCATAAAATATCCAAAAAAATAAAATAAAAAAATAAAGCGCTTTAAGTTATGTGTAGTATAAACCGTTTTTTTTTTCTTTTGAAATAGTGTTATTATTATTAGCTTTGAAATACCATGTTATGCGTTATGATAATGAAAGACACTCATGAATTTGATATATTTTCATGAAACAATTCTATTCACAAAAGTTACTTAAATGAACTTCATTTATCCATTCGATTACCCCGATCAAAACTAAGCATAATAACTAAATACACATAATCTAAAATCAAGGATTTTTTTTATAATGAACAAAGCCCGTGCATCGCACGGGCCACGATGTCTCGTTATTGAGAACTATTAATGATTACAATTAGTTATATGTTGCCACACACATTTAATCTTAAAATAATGTAACAAATTAGCAACAAACTACTTTATGAGATTCTAACATTCTGATTTGGGGCTAAAGATCATTGAAATTCTTTTTGAGATTGATTAAGATTGTTTTAGGGCAAATGGCACAAAAAGATGCCCAACTTATGATCTGTTTTCAATCAAGGTATCCAACTTTTTTCTTGCATATTAAGGCATCTAACTTTTTTTTTTTTTTTTTTTTTTTTTTTTTTGGCGGATTTAGGTTTTTTCTAACATTCGTTAACTAACTTCGTTAGTAAATTACATGTTTGGTCCTTGAGTTTGTATAGTCATTTCGTTCACAATCCACCACCACCACCAACCGCCGCCACCACTACCTGCCACTTCTATAATTGTCGTCCACCACCACCGCCGTCACCAACACCACCCTTCCCCACCTCCACAACCACCACCAACAGCTACCATCATCGCCGCCACCAACACCACCCTCCCTACCACCCACTGCCATTTTCTTTTACCTTAAATATCACTTCAAAAAGAGGGAAATTGAGTAAAAAAATTGCATTCAATACCACTAAGGCACAAAAAAAATATATGCTACAAAAAAAAAAAAAAAAAAAAAAAAACGATGGCCCATTTCTTGTTCCCAGTTTGCCCTCTTTTTCATTTCCTCCATTCTTGTTTTTAACTATATCAAAAGCTCACTAAAAATGACTTGTTTTGGTTTGGCTTGAGAAAGGCCAAACAGAATCATTATCTCAGGTCAAGATTTTTTGGAAGTTGATCCTCACGTTCGATCTGCATTACTTATGATAAGAATGGATGGTAAAAAAATAAGAGATCACAAATGCCATAACCAAGCAAACAACTGCCAGTATCACAACCGACAAGGCTTTGTGTGGGATACCCACTACAATAAATTAATAAACCCATTTAGTATCCGAAACCATTCGAATTTATTTATTAGCTAGCATTCGAATTTGGAAGTGATAGGTTCCACAAGAATGGAGGAAATGCAATTTTTTTACTCAACTTCCATCTTTTCGAAGTGATACTTAAGGTAAAAGAAAATGGCAGTGGGTGGTGGGGAAGGGTGGTGTTGGTGGCGGCGATGGTGGTAGCTGTTAGTGGTGGTTGTGGAGGTGGGGAAGGGTGGTGTTGGTGACGGCGCTGGTGGTAGCTGGTGGTGGTGGTGGTGGTGGACGACAATTATAGAGGTGGCAGGTAGTGGTGGTGGCGATTGGTGGTGGTGGTATATTGTGAACGAAATGACTATACAAACTCAAGGACCAAACATGTAATTTACTAACCAAGTTAGTTAACGAATGTTAGAAAAAACCTAAATCCGCCAAAAAAAAAAGTTTGACGCCTTAATATGCAAGAAAAAAAAATAGATACCTTGATTGAAAACAGACCCTAAGCTTGGTACCTTTTTGTGCCATTTGCCCATTGTTTTATTTGTTCAAGACGCGAGTTTCTTTTATTCTAAAGATGCATGGATCTTCATTTTTCTTTTTTTCTATTATTGTTCTTTGTCATATTTATTTGTTCGAACTATATCGTTATCATTTTAAAATTTATTTCGGCCCACCTTAACTTCAAATCCTGGCTCTGCCTATATTTATATGTAAGAAGATATGTTCTCAAAGGTCTATATCGGCATGGAAACCCCAACCCTATGCACCTTTTTGAGTACCGACTGATTTTTTCCACACAAATCGGCCCAAAGCAACAAACATATTTTGCAATAACTTTTAGTCGAACTTTGAGATTAACTCAAGACCTAATTATGGAACTACAACGATACGGTGATATATATTATGTCACTGAATGATAATGGATTGTATTTTGGCTTCCAAGTGAATGCCGTTTATCATAGTTTTAGCTCATAAACTATTTTTTCCTATTTTTAATTGCAAACATCTTAAAATTTGGAGTATGATTTAGCATAATAGTTTTGCTCAACAATGACAACGGATGTGTTCTTTGTTCACGAAGGGTTAGTAAGAATACATTATTTTACTCTAAATATTTGAGAGCTATTTTCACTTTTGGATTTGGTCTGGTGGTTTTGTCTGCGGACATTATTTATCCATTATACATTTGTCATAGTGAACGGCGTTGACTAGTGGAATTAACAAATTTTAACTACAAGGTTAAATAAAACAAAATGGAAAACATAACATCATACGAGTAATTAACATTAAAGTTGTATATATTTGGAAACATAAAAGTTATGGTATGTAAGAGAGCTCGGTGTGGGAGATTTTTCGTCCGCCAAAGCAATTAACAACGGACGAACAACATGTTATAGTGCACCGTCTTTCGCGTTAATCATCCGCCGTTCTTCACTTTAGCCATTCCAATCATTTTCTTTCTTTTTTTTTCTTTTTCTTTTCTTTTTTTTTTTTTTTTTTTGAGTGAGTGGATATTTTTGGTAGGGTGTTTTGTGAGACCTACATGCATCAATATCATGTTATTGGTTTTTTTTTTTTTGTTATTAAAGGTATTTTAGTTGGTGTATTATTGAGAGGGTGATGAGTTGACATTGAGGTGGCAGATGGATAACGTGTTATTCGTCACTACCACACGTTGCACTCTAAGAGCGCTGGTTATCATGCTAGTTATCATTAACACGTTATTGGTATGTCACCTCAGCGCCACATCATCCACTCTCATTAACACACTATTCACTCAAACACCCCATCCCTCATAACACACCACTAACAAGTTATTATGTCCCACTTTTTTCATTCATTTTATTTAATAAAAAAAAAATTATTAAACACAAATTAAAATTAAAATTGACAATATTATCGTTTGGAAATTTAAAATTGCAATATCGCTAGTTTCTAAACATAGGCCCACTTTATTTACAGCAGCCCTTGAATAACTTATTTGTTTACTTATAATTTATCTTTTCTTTCTCTCTTTTCTTGATCATCTTCCTCATCAAGAAAACAAACTCTCACTCTTCAGTATCAAAAAAAAAAAAAAAAAAAAAAAAAAGGAAAAAAATAAATAAAAAGGAAGCGAAGTTCCATGCAATAAACGAATAGCGTGAGCAAGTGAAACAACTCAAAGTCCATTGGCGTGTGATTGGTGTGTGATTGGCGTGTTCAGTGGTATCATTGTTGGCGCGTTATTGGTTTCAAAAATGACGAATGATGTGTAGAAAAGAATGATACCGAGTGCTCTAAGTATTACATGTACGATCATATGAAATACTTTCCTTCTATAATATTTTCATTTTGCTATTGTTGTGTCATTTAAATTTAAATACTTATAAAAGGTAGTGGAGTCTATTAAATATTTAAAAATTTAAATACAAGTTAAACCACTAATTTTCTTCACTCTCACTTATTTCATGCCCATATGTATATGAAAAATAACACACAAATCAACACTACTATACATCATTACCACCATACGCGAGCATTCGTGTAATATTTCGTTAACCTCAAACAATTATAAGTTCAAGTTTGAATTAAGGGTATAGTCATGTACAATATGAATAAAAACATAAGTATTCAAACTATACAGTAATAATTACAAGATTAATAAACAATCTAAATTATATAACGTGTTTCTTTACTTCAAACAGATGAATGAAGTTTTTGAAACCTTCAACAACGTGAGGCCCGATTATACTTGTTAACCCACATTGATCACGTCCATATGTTTGTCAACTACCAAGCCTGCAAGAAATTTAACCACTTAACTACTTTTTTTCCCTCTTCACTTTCACCAAAATACACACAATAACAAACACAGTCTCTATTAGCCACGAGATCTATTTCAATCCAACAGTACTCCTACCCAATCCGCATACTTCACTCCCATTAGTTCTTAGTTCTCACCACCCCCTTTAATACACCCCTATATAATACAAACACAAAACATGTCCTCATTTCATCACTGCATTCATTCTCTCTAGCTACTCAACCCAAACACTTTAATTCACAACATTAAGAACTAACATTTAGCTTATAAATCTTTGAGTTCTACCAAAATAAAACAACAAACTTGTATTTGGACCAGCCATGGATTATGGCCATGAAAGGCGTGTGTGGCATATGGCATGGCGTTTTTCTTGTCATCTTTGTTGAAATAGGTGGTCTCGGAAATATAGTATAAACAGGTAGATCTAATTTCTTTCTTTTACATTTATCACTTTATTCACATTATTCGTAGATTTGAATGGTAACTACAATGCTTTTCTAGTATAATTATAAGTAACTCAAAAGTTCCCAGGGTGATTTTTTTGTCTTTTTTCAAAAATTTTAAAGCTTAATTCCCATGTTCAGCCTGCTTCTTCGCTAAATCAGGTATAAACAAAATTAGATCTATATTTGGGTGATGGTTAGCAAAACATACACTTTTGACTTTAATGGTCAAAAGTTGACATTTATAAAGCCCTTGGCAGTGGGTGCGGGGAGGCACGGCACGGTGCCCACCCCCTGCGGGAACACCACCGCCGGTGCCTCCACACCGCACGGCAAGGCAATTTTTTGCGGTGAACTTTACCGTGTCCCATTTGAAAGAAATGTAGACGTTGGTACCTTTATTATTCGAACGTTGGGGAGTTATTTGGGACCAACGGTTACTTTTTTTTTTGTATATATATTGGACCAAACCAAACACACACAACATAAAAAAAATTAAAAAAAAATAAAAAAATAAATAAAAAATCCGATTCAACTGCAAGTATATGGAGCATAAAAAAATTGGTTCAACTTTATTTTTAGATGAGCCGTTCGAGTGGTCTAACAATAGTAGTCTCGATATTTTTGCTACCACGATTGACGAAGATGAAGAAGATACGGATGTGTCGACACGAAAATCAGTGAAACGCAATTGGATCTCTGCTGCACAAAGATTGCATCGTGACTATTTTTGTGATGGAGGCAGTGGCGTCTAAAAATACCCCACGATTATGATGGAGGCAATGGCGTTTCAAGATTTGTGGATATGGCACGCGTTCTTTGGACCGCCGAGTTCAAACAACGATGTGATTGTTGTGATGCAATCTCCGCTATTCCTCACCGAGCGTAATGGTACGGCACCTAAGTGCCCATTTGTTGTGAATGGCCATACGTACAAGCGTGGCTACTATCTTTGTAACAACCCGTAATTTTCCACGTCTTCAGTTATTTCCAAACTTCGACAATTTACTATTCACCGATTACTATTCATCATTTCACCATTCATTTTAGAAAATTTTTATTTCATATTCTCGTAAGTTAAACTATTTTAATGATAATCCGAGAGTTTGACGCTCGTCGGATCATTTCTGCAAAAATCACGAAGCCGTGTCCGAGATTTACTTTTAGGTTTAAACGTCATTCCAGCATCCCGATATGTCCATAAAACACTATAAACAATAGAAATATGATTTTCTCTCATTTTACGACAATTTTAAAAGTTTTGGAATTTTATGTTTTCCAGTTCAGCGTTTTACGCGTTTTAAACCCGCGTTTCCAGTTTTAACAACGTTTAAGCAACCCGATGGAACTTACCATTCATTTTATATTTCATTATGGAGTATTTTTACAAGTTTAGTCATTCTTTCAAGTTTCATATTTTTACGATACCCGGATTTACGTTTCGTGGTTTAACACTTTACGATTAGCGATTATCAGAACCAAAACTGACTCCATAAACGAGATATTATCAAACTTCCTTCATACTCATCCTAAATATCTAAAAAATATCTAGATATTTTGTTAAACACTTGAAATTACCATAATACCCTTTCAATGAAATTACAAAAATACCCTTGGACTATATAAAGTTATAACTAGATTACATTTCATTATTTTCACCAAAATAATTCTCTAATGCTCTCTCCATGGTGCATGGCCAAAAACACAAGAAGAAGAAACCAAAGTTTTTCAAGAATCAAGTGTCTAAACAAGTATTAGTAATCTAGTTTAAGGTTTTGAAATAAAAACCTCAAGATTATTAGGCTTTCTTGCTCAAAAATCATCAAAACTTCAAGTAAGCTTCAAGTGTTATTTTTCATCATCTCATACTTTCATTTCACTAGTTACATGATGTATTTTCAAGTTTTATTAGCCAAGCATACAAGTATTTATGTTATTCATACCACTTTTCAAGTATTTTTCTAATTATATGAGTATATATAGAGCCTATGATTATCCCCATGAAACCCACCAAGGTTGTTGATTTTTAGGACCCCATGACACTCTAAAAAGGTGTATGGTAGGTTTAGAGTTGTTTTGAAGTTGATTGAGTGGATTTGGACAAGTATTAAACTAGAAAATCTATTTTTCTCACAATATAAATAGTTGCTGTCCCATTTTGTAAAATACAGAAAACTCAGGGGTTTCCGGGTAACTTTGGGCTAAGGAATTAGAAAATACTTTCAAAAACGAAGCTTTTGGCGAAAGAACGGATTAAAACGAGTTTATAACGAAGGAGATATGATTTTTGCAAGTTTAACGACGAAAACTATTTTCTGAAAATTGTACTTGCTGTCCCACGATTTTCAAAGGCCAATCTGAGGTGTAAAACTTGATCTAGCCATCCCGACTTATCAAAAATATATTAGTATGTTGTCCCACGATTCCGGGTATATAAAGAACGTAGAAAACAAGCTTATAACGACCAAGATATACACGTTTCAAAATCGACGAAACTCTATTTATTTGCATCAGCTTTTTAGCGAAATATTACCAAGTATAGAAAAACAGTTTTTGTAATATGTCATGTTGAGATCCGTTTATCTTATTGATAAACCAATTTCTGGAAAATTTACATCTATGACAATAAGTTAGTTCACCCAGCCTAGTTTGCAAAACATCCAACCGTTCGTCAAATAGATTTATAACGAATAACTTATGGCCTTCCAAACTTTCCCGAAAACTGCCTAGAATCTGCCGAAACACCCCAAACACCTCACTTCGTGGCTATTTATCTTTATGATCGAGACCCGTATGGACAAACTTAAGTTTTATGACTTTTTAGATAAGGTAAAAATCTTCCTAACACTACTAAGCTTCTTTCCTAAATCTCAATATTCACTAATTCGCGACTAGTTTTACGAGACCATTTTGGTCATATTTTCAAGTTATGAAAAGTGTTATTTTACGTCGAAAACCTTATATTTGCCGATAGAACACCAAACGAGAATCGTGGAGAACCGTTTCAACCTATTTTCATGGAAAGTGTTTATTAACCTTACGAGACGTCAAAAACGTATTTTTTGACGATAAGCGTTATTTTCAAAACTAACGAGTGGTATCGATAACATACGCACTTGCATGTATAGCATTGTATCATTGCTTACCTTATATCATATCATTCATATTAGGTTGCGGCTAGTGTACGCGCCTTATTTCAGTTCATATATTTTGTCATCATATCGCTTGTAGCAGGTGAGTATTCACGAACCCCTTTTTCTAACTATTTTAATCGCTTTGGGGTGGATGCATGAATTATTACTTGAACACTTTGAACATTGTTTTGAACCCTTTGATTATTATGAACTCTTTTGACTTATCTTGACCTTATAACTTGTTTAAAACTCTTGAACTCAACTTGAACTTTTGAACTTAATGTATTGTACGTTCTTAACCCTAAAGTCTCGCCTTATTGGTGGAGCGTGCTAAGTCTCCCATGTTTGGAGCGTTCTTAATCGTATATAATAGTTGTATGATGTACTGTTCGTACATTCGCATTGTTCGTCACCTATTAGTAGTATGGATAGCGCTATTAGAGGTCGGCCAACCTCTCGTCCACTATGTTACGGGACGCATATTATTTAATTAGGCGCTTTGCCTGGCATACATTATTATATATAGGTGGTGCTTATATTGTGACTTATTATGACCGCGGGTGCTTGACTACAAGACATAATACTTTATAATGCCTTTGGCTTGTGAACTTTCTCAAATGGTTTCTCATATTATATAAAACGTGTGTGCTCACCAACTATTTTCATAGTTGACCCGTTTTCTCTCATGCATTTCAGGTGATCGACAGTAAGTTTTTCTTCAAGGTCTTTGCATAATGAAGTTTTCACATGTCACTAAGGATCATTATGTACTAAAATGCTATCTTTTGGAAACCAAACTTTACGTTTTAAATTGCCAAGGTCGGCTATAAAAATGTTGTAATGATATACTTTTCCTTTAATGTAAATTATGGTATTGTTTTATTTCTCTTTGGCAATGTATATTGATTCGTTGCACCTCGTGTTTCCGCCTTCGGCGAGGGTGTGACAGATTGGCATCAGAGCCAGAAGTTATAGAGAATGCCGATTTTTCTAATATAAAAATCGCAACTATAACCAAAATAATGTTTTTCTTAAATACCAAAAATCATACGAGTCGACTAGTCCTAGCATTGCATTATTAATCCTCAAGTATGCATAGCCTGACCACCTATGTATAATTCAGGAAGAATCATGCGATGATGGGAGTAGTAGTCAAAGATCATGTCTGGTCGAGTCTAGAGAGTATGGTCACCTGAAATTGCATTGGGCGGGTGGGTATGTATAACCTGTTTATATGTTTCAGTTTGTGTTACCGTACCTTATATATGCATTTATGTATACGATCTCTCTTTGCTACCTTACGCCTCGTTAGATTAAGCATGTCTTTGTTCTCTTCATATCCCGATCTCTATGTCACGACTGTCATTGTACCGTACATCATCCGTCATCGTTCATGTATCGCTCACTCAACCAACTATTTTTGGTCTATCGCAGAATCAGGACAACATGCCAGGTACATTCTTTTGAACAACCTCCTCACTTCACTACCCCTTAATCTTAAGTGCATGACTTATTTCTATTTCTTACCAAGTTCACGACATTGATATAATCCGAGACCTAGCGTTTTCGACCTTAGTTGCCTCATCAAATTTGACCACGATCACATACATCTATAGAATGAATGAACTAAATCTCGAGGACGAGATTTATTTTAAGGCTGGTAGAATGTAACAACCCGTAATTTTCTACGTGTACAGTTATTTCCAAACTTCGACAATTTACTATTCACCGATTACTATTCATCATTTCACCATTCATTTCCGAAAATTTTTATTTCATATTCTCGTAAGTTAAACTATTTTAATGATAATCCGAGAGTTTGACGCTCGTCGGATCATTTCTGCAAAAATCACGAAGCCGTGTCCGAGATTTACTTTTAGGTTTAAACGTCATTCCAACATCCCGATATGTCCATAAAACACTATAAACAATAGAAATATGATTTTCTCTCATTTTACGACAATTTTAAAAGTTTTGGAATTTTATGTTTTCCAGTTCAGCGTTTTACGCGTTTTAAACCCGCGTTTCCAGTTTTAACAACGTTTAAGCAACCCGATGGAACTTACCATTCATTTTATATTTTATTATGGAGTATTTTGACAAGTTTAGTCATTCTTTCAAGTTTCATATTTTTACGATACCCGAATTTACGTTTCGTGGTTTAACACTTTACGGTTAGCGATTATCGGAACCAAAACTGACTCCATAAACGAGATATTATCAAACTTCCTTCATGCTCATCCTAAATATCTAACAAATATCTAGATATTTTGTTAAACACTTGAAATTA
This sequence comes from Artemisia argyi, assembly GCA_030686995.1. Classification (NCBI taxonomy): domain Eukaryota; kingdom Viridiplantae; phylum Streptophyta; class Magnoliopsida; order Asterales; family Asteraceae; genus Artemisia; species Artemisia argyi. The sequence goes on from CM060701.1 coordinate 231,556,642, forward strand.
CCATAATACCCTTTCAATGAAATTACAAAAATACCCTTGGACTATATAAAGTTATAACTAGATTACATTTCATTATTTTCACCAAAATAATTCTCTCATGCTCTCTCCATGGTGCATGGCCAAAATCACAAGAAGAAGAAACCAAAGTTTTTCAAGAATCAAGTGTCTTAACAAGTATTAGTAATCTAGTTTAAGGTTTTGAAATAAAAACCTCAAGATTATTAGGTTTTCTTGCTAAAAAATTATCAAAACTTCAAGTAAGCTTCAAGTGTTATTTTTCATCATCTCATACTTTCATTTCACTAGTTACATGATGTATTTTCAAGTTTTATTAGCCAAGCATACAAGTATTTATGTTATTCATACCACTTTTCAAGTATTTTTCTAATTATATGAGTGTATATAGAGCCTATGATTATCCCCATGAAACCCACCAAGGTTGGTGATTTTTAGGACCCCATGAAACCCTAAGAAGGTGTATGGGAGGTTAAGAGTTGTTTTGAAGTTGATTGAGTGGATTTCGACAAGTATTAAACTAAAAAATCTATTTTTCTCACAATATAAATAGTTGCTGTCCCATTTTGTAAAATACAGAAAACTCAGGGGTTTCCGGGTAACTTTGGGCTAAGGATTTAGAAAATACTTTCAAAAACGAAGCTTTTGGCGAAAGAACGGATTAAAACGAGTTTATAACGAAGGAGATATGATTTTTGCAATTTTAACGACGAAAACGATTTTCTGAAAATTGTACTTGCTGTCCCACTATTTTTAAGGGCCAATCTGAGGTGTAAAACTTGATCTAGCCATCCCGACTTATCAAAAATATATTAGTATGTTGTCCCACGATTCCGGGTATATAAAGAACGTAGAAAACAAGCTTATAAAGACCAAGATATACACGTTTCAAAATTGACGAAACTCTATTTATTTGCATCAGCTTTTTAGCGAAATATTACTAAGTATAGAAAAACAGTTTTTTGTAATATGTCATGTTGAGAGCCGTTTATCTTATTGATAAACCCATTTCTGGAAAATTTACATCTATGACAATAAGTTAGCACACCCAGCCTAGTTTGCAAAACATCCAACCGTTCGTCAAATGGATTTATAACGAATAACTTATGGCCTTCCAAACTTTCCCGAAAACTGCCCAGAATCTGCCAAAACAGCCCAAACACCTCACTTCGTGGCTATTTATCTTTATGATCGAGACCCCTATAGACAAACTTCAGTTTTATGACTTTTTAGATAAGGTAAAAATCTTCCTAAAACTACTGAGCTTCTTTTCTAAATCTCAATATTCACTAATTCGCGACTAGTTTTACGAGACCATTTTTGTCATATTTTCAAGTTATGAAAATGTTATTTTACGTCGAAAACCTTATATTTGCCGATAGAACACCAAACGAGAATCGTGGAGAACCGTTTCAACCTATTTTCATGGAAAGTGTTTATTAACCTTACGAGACGTCAAAAACATATTTTTCGACGATAAGCGTTATTTTCAAAACTAACGAGTGGTATCGATAACATACGTACTTGCATGTATAGCATTGTATCATTGCTTACCTTAGATCATATCATTCATATTAGGTTGCGGCTAGTGTACGCGCCTTATTTCAGTTCCTACATTTTGTTATCATATCGCTTGTAGCAGGTGAGTATTCACGAACCCCTTTTTCTAACTATTTTAATCGCTTTGGGGTGGATGCATGAATTATTACTTGAACACTTTGAACATTGTTTTGAACCCTTTGATTATTATGAACTCTTTTGACTTGTCTTGACCTTATAACTTGTTTAGAACTCTTGAACTCAACTTGAACTTTTGAACTTAATGTACTGTACGTTCTTAACCCTAAAGTCTCGCCTTATTGGTGGAGCGTGCTAAGTCTCCCATGTTTGGAGCGTTCTTAATCGTATATAATAGTTGTATGATGTACTGTTCGTACATTCGCATTGTTCGTCACCTATTAGTAGTATGGATAGCGCTATTAGAGGTCGGCCAACCTCTCGTCCACTATGTTACGAGACGCATATTATTTAATTAGGGGCTTTGCCTGGCATACATTATTATATATACGTGGTGCTTATATTGTGACTTATTATGACCGTGGGTGCTTGACTACAAGACATAATACTTTATAATGCCTTTGGCTTGTGAACTTTCTCAAATGGTTTCTCATATTATATAAAACGTGTGTGCTCACCAACTATTTTCATAGTTGACCCGTTTTCTCTCATGCATTTCAGGTGATCGTCAGTAAGTTTTTCTTCAAAGTCTTTGCATAATGAAGTTTTCACATGTCACTAAGGATCATTGATTCGTTGTGTTTTGGTGTGTAAACAACAATTTATCAAAATATCAACAAACGTGAGTTTTAATTTGTCTTGAGACAAATAAACGTGAAGTAATACGAGCAAACCGTTTAGGAAAACGATTATCTCGCAAAACTTGTGAAAGTTATATTCAAATTGTGAGACTGGGAAGTGATTTCCCTGGGTCGTACCCCAACGAGGTGTGAATGGAAAGCTTCGAGTGAGATTTGGATTAAAATCTTGTATGTTGAGAAAGGTTATTTGGTGTTACGATACGTTAAATTAACAAATTTGAAATTTAACGAACGAAGGTAAAAATAAATTAACCTAAGGCAACTAACGATCTAAGAAATACCTAAAAACTACGGGAAAACATAATTAGGTATCGAGAATCCTAAAACGTAAATTAATTTAAAAACGCAAAAGTTATTTGAAAATTACGCGAGTGCGCAACATAAAAAGTGAAATTTGAGCTCTAAAGGTCCTACGGGTTTCCAACTAATTTTCATACGTACTAAAAGACAAAAGAAAATTTTAGAAAAAAGAAAATTAATTTTTTGACAAAAATTCTATTTATTATGATTTAATTACTATATTAACTAAATTAAATTCTAATAATTAATCTAACAATCTAAAAAATTTGAAACTTTCCTGGAAATTAAATTTAGTAAAAACTAATCTAAGAAAATTAATAAGTTCAGAAAAAGCAATACTGATAAGCCAGAATAAGCAGATTAGTGTCAATAAGCAAAAAGAAAGCAAAAACAAAGAAGGTAAATAAATGAATTGATGTGGCAATATGTAACAGAAAAGACCCAAGGGCGCTTTTGGTTGAGTGGTGTTGTGTTGAGGTTGTGAACTGAGTGGGCTGGGTTCGAATCCCACCCACGTCAGTTTTTGCCATTTTTTTACTTTTCTTTATTTTATTCATTAACTTTCCATAACAACATTAAACTCAAAAATGATTTTGGAAAATGAGATAACAAACAACACTTTGATTTTATGACAGATTTGAGAGTCAATTTTACTTTCAAAACTCTTATTTTCTTTCTTTTGGGGGACTGCTAATATAAACCTTTAATCTTAACAAGCTTAAACAAACTTATTGTTTGAAAACAATTCAACAATAACAACAAGAGTAATAATCATGAATACAATCAATGAACCAAGCAAATGAGTAGCAGCTATAAGAAGAAAACGATCAACAAGCTCAAATGGTGAGTAGTAGTAGAACATAAGGCCACAATTAAAACTATCAAATGAGCTCAATTGAGCTTGTCACGCTGATTAATTCAAACAATAAGGAACAACAACAGCGAAGTACAATGACAACAACAGAATTGCTCACCCATAAAGTCTCAACAGTAAGACATGAACAACAAGCATAAAGTACAGCAGCAGTCCTAACTGCAGCTGATTTGGATACTTGGGTGAGTGCAGGTCATGAACAACCAGCAAGGTGAGCTAGAAGGTTCGTAATGAGCTAAAACTAACAAGCCAATACCTAGGGCTAACAGAAAACCAATAATCAGACTTATGGGGACTTAAAACACGCTAAGGGGATAGAATATAAGCACTAGTAACTAGCTACAAGTGAAAATTAAACTTAAGCTACACCTAAAGGAACCAACAGTTGGGCAAACCCAAACAATTCAGCTACGGCTAGACTAAGCTAAGGCCATTAAGCTCAACTAAAAATCTAGCAGCTAGTCCTAGAAATTCCAAAACCTACAACCAATCTCAACCTTCAATTGCATTGCTACGGTTAAAAAAAATAAATAAATAAATAACCAATCTTAACCAACAGTTGAAACATGTTAATAAGCTACGAGTTCAAAAAGTAAAGAAAACTTCAATTGTATTGCTTGAAAAAAATAACCAGTATATACGATCTGAAAGATTTAAAAGCTAAAATTTTTAAACTTAAAACATACTAAACTGATTAAAAGAATACTAATTCAAAGACTGCTAAAACCTAATTGTTGACTGCCCTTGGGCTTACATATCATATACTACTTATACTACTCCAATTAGGGTTGGGTCTTCTCTTCCTTGTCCTCATCTGATTGTGCTTCTTGAACAATTTGCAACCCTTGGATTGAATTCAAATCATCACAGCCTTCTAAATCACTTTGGTGCCCAAATGAGTTGTGGTGGATTGGTGACTTGGCTTGGTAGGTATAGGATTGTGAGGAGGGGGAAAGTGGGATTGGGGGTTGTGTTTGAGAGTGATGGAAGAGATGGTGATGGGGATGTTGGATTTATGCAGGTCACGGGTGTGGATTATCTGGGTGATGGGGATGGTTTTCTGTTTTGACTAAGTTGAGAAGAAAATACGTTTTATATAAAAACGTATAAAAGTTGCGTGTGTCTATAAAAAGGTTTTAGGGTTAGTGGGTGTTGGGCTTGGTGAGGGTATTTTGGGCTTTGGGGAGGGATTAAGTGAGTGGGCTTATAAGAGGGTGGATTGGGTATTTAATATTTAAGTCCATTTGGTTTATTGTTGTAAAACCATAAGAACTAAATTGCAACAAGTTGAAATTTCACGGACCATTCTTGTAAATATCCCACGTCACCAAGAGGACCAAACCTGTTAAGTTAGATAAACCATAGGACTAAAAATGCAATTTTCCAATTTTGAAGCACAAGCGACTAAAATTGCCAATTCGCCAAAATTGAGGGAACAAACTTGTTATTTTTCCAAAAGTTTTACCCAAAGATCATTTGTGATTCGTTTTGACTTTTAAAGATCAATAGTTGACTTTTCTTTGAAAATAATTGACCAGGGACTAGTTTTGTAAAACTTTGAAAGTCGGGGGACTGAAACTGCCAAATATGTAACTTTTGTTTGTTTTTCGTTTGTTTCCACTCGTTTTGCATAAGAAACATATAAAATACGATCTTTGGGATTTTGTTCGCATTTTTGTGCGTTTTTGTTTATTTTTGATCGTTTTGCAGCTCAGATTTGACTAAAAATGATGAGTATTTACACACTCATCAATCATTATGTACTAAAATGCTATCTTTTGGAAACCAAACTTTACGTTTTAAATTGCCAAGGTCGGCTATAAAAATGTTGTAATGATATACTTTTCCTTTAATGTAAATTATGGTATTGTTCTATTTCTCTTTGGCAATGTATATTGATTCGTTGCACCTCGTGTTTCCGCCTTCGGCGAGGGTGTGACAGATTGGCATCAGAGCCAGAAGTTATAGAGAATTCCGATTTTTCTAATATAAAAATCGCAACTATAACCAAAATAATGTTTTTCTTAAATACCAAAAATCATACGAGTCGACTAGTCCTAGCATTGCATTATTAATCCTCAAGTATGCATAGCCTGACCACCTATGTATAATTCAGGAAGAATCATGCGATGATGGGAGTAGTAGTCAAAGATCATGTCTGGTCGGGTCTAGATAGTATGGTCACCTGAAATTGCATTGGGCGGGTGGGTATGTATAACCTGTTTATATGTTTCAGTTTGTGTTACCGTACCTTATATATGCATTTATGTATACGATCTCTCTTGCTACCTTACGCCTCGTTAGATTAAGCATGTCTTTGTTCTCTTCATATCCCGATCTCTATGTCACGACTGTCATTGTACCGTACATCATCAGTCATCGTTCATGTATCGCTCACTCAACCAACTATTTTTGGTCTATCGCAGAATCAGGACAACATGCCAGGTACATTCTTTTGAACAACCTCCTCACTTCACTACCCCTTAATCTTAAGTGCATGACTTATTTCTATTTCTTACCAAGTTCACGACATTGATATAATCCGAGACCTAGCGTTTTCGACCTTAGTTGCCTCATCAAATTTGACCACGATCACATACATCTATAGAATGAATGAACTGAATCTCGAGGACGAGATTCCTTTTAAGGCTGGTAGAATGTAACATCCCGTAATTTTCCACGTCTTCAGTTATTTCCAAACTTCGACAATTTACTATTCACCGATTACTATTCATCATTTCACCATTCATTTCCGAAAATTTTTATTTCATATTCTCGTAAGTTAAACTATTTTAATGATAATCCGAGAGTTTGACGCTCGTCGGATCATTTCTGCAAAAATCACGAAGCCGTGTCCGAGATTTACTTTTAGGTTTAAACGTCATTCCAGCATCCCGATATGTCCATAAAACACTATAAACGATAGAAATATGATTTTCTCTCATTTTACGACAATTTTAAAAGTTTTGGAATTTTATGTTTTCCAGTTCAGCGTTTTACGTGTTTTAAACCCGCGTTTCCAGTTTTAACAACGTTTAAGCAACCCGATGGAACTTACCATTCATTTTATATTTTATTATGGAGTATTTTGACAAGTTTAGTCATTCTTTCAAGTTTCATATTTTTACGATACCCGAATTTACGTTTCGTGGTTTAACACTTTACCAAAACTGACTCTATAAATGAGATATTATCAAACTTCCTTCATACTCATCCTAAATATCTAACAAATATCTAGATATTTTGTTAAACACTTGAAATTACCATAATACCCTTTCAATGAAATTACAAAAATACCCTTGGACTATATAAAGTTATAACTAGATTACATTTCATTATTTTCACCAAAATAATTCTCTCATGCTCTCTCCATGGTGCATGGCCAAAAACACAAGAAGAAGAAACCAAAGTTTTTCAAGAATCAAGTGTCTAAACAAGTATTAGTAATCTAGTTTAAGGTTTTGAAATAAAAACCTCAAGATTATTAGGTTTTCTTGCTCAAAAATCATCAAAACTTCAAATAAGCTTCAAGTGTTATTTTTCATCATCTCATACTTTCATTTCACTAGTTACATGATGTATTTTCAAGTTTTATTAGCCAAGCATACTAGTATTTTTGTTATGCATACCACTTTTCAAGTATTTTTCTAATTATATGAGTATATATAGAGCCTATGATTATTGTTGGAAAATTTAGTGCACTTGAGGGATCAATTTACACCTGGTAATGGGTTTGGAGGTATGGAGTATACACCCATTTGGTCACTGAATCCTCTGACTCAATAGTTGTTATGTATTGATCAAAGTGCTGATAGCATTCTGCTGCTAGTGAGAATCTAGCTGATCCTGCTGATAGGATTCTGCTGATAGCTGATTCTGCTGCTAGCTGATTCTGCTGCTGATAGCATTCTGCTGCTAGTGAGAATCTGCTGATAGCATCAGTAATTCTGCTGCTAGGTTTTAACCACTGATCCCTATTATTATTTAAATTATTGTGTTATAATTAATGGGCCGTTAATTATGCATAATACCATGGGCTAGGGTTTGAGTATTCTCTATTATAAATAGAGGTCACATCATTCTGCATGGAGATAGATAATACGAAACCCTAAACACTTCAATACGCATCTGGTTCTTGGTTTGTGCCTAAAGTAAGAACATCACTTGGTCTTATCCCATAGAGATATTCGTGTAACCCAGGCATAGGGTCGAATAGTTTCTATTGGAAAGTGATACCACGATTTCAAGTGAATATCCGGTACTAATTCCTCCCGAGCCGTCACTTACTTGTCACACAAGCCAACCGCTTGTGTACGGTCAACCGTAACATCTAAATGGAGTCCGGGAGGAACTAGCAAAGTTAATCCGTGGGTCTTAAGTACAGAAAAGTACGTGAGTACAGAAAAGTACATCCCCGGGTCGTTATATCCCAACGAGGTGTGAACGTGATACTACCATGACTTGTAATGTTGAAATAATATGTATATAGAAAAATGGGAATCTGATTGACTAACACTGAATGTGAATAGTAATAGCTCTGTCACAGCTACATTAGTTAAAAACGTACAATCAGAAACCCTAAAATAATAAAGGATATTTACAAACGTACGTTTAAGTTTAAATAAACGTAAACGTAACGAATAAAACAAAACTTTCCCAAAGAGGGAATTTGCATGCCTTAACGGCTTAAATGCAAATTAAACAAACTTAAGATTTTTATTTATTAATTACAAACTTATTTAAATATTAAGAAAACCTAAAAAACCTAAAAATGTGAAAAGTAAATAAAATGTACGTTTAAATTAAATTAAACGTCTACGTACTAAAATAAAACTGAAAACTGATCAATACAAATCCCACAATTGTGAAATTTATATTTATGTGATCCTAATAATATAAGAAAATTATTAGTAAATTAAAACTTATTTTTATACTATGTACTTAATTATTATTAATTAAAAACTATTTATAACTATTTAATAATTACCTAAAAATAAGAAAAATCTAAATATTACTTTAGAAAAATAAAATTAAAACTGAGAAAAGTTTAAAATACTATAAAAGAAATTTTGAAACTAAAAATATATTTATTATACAACTATACTATTTATTACTAATTATTTACTATTATTTAATTACTAATATTATTATTAAATTATTATATATACTAAATAAGCAAACAAAAATCTAAAACTTTTTACATAATTCTAAAATACTTATAAAAATCTAAGAAAAATATAAAAACTATATTTAATATACAAAAATAAGAAAACTTAATTTAAAACTATTATTACTTAATTAAACTAATTAATACTAATTAAATTATTATACATACTAAACTTATTTATAAAATTATAAAACTTCCTAAGTGTCTCAGGAATACATGAAAAATATAAAAAATTTGTAAAAATTATAAATAAGCAGATTTAAAAATTAAATACTAATTATTATCTAAAAGAAATATAAACTATATTAATTATTATATATATTATATGAACAGTAAAAATCTGAAAAAATTATAGAAAGTATAAAATCTTATGAAGAAGCTAGGAAAAATAAGCTATGGGTACCAGCTTATCCCAATAAGCTGTTAAGAGCTTATCAGTCCAAATAAGCTAAAGGGGTCAAAAGTGGGTTAAGTATATTAATTGTGCAAAGCCTAATGGAACTGGTGCCCCAGAGCAGTTGGAAGGGGTGTGGGTACTTATGCATGCTACTATCCTAGAGGTCTCAGGTTCGAATCCACCCACACCCATTTTTTCTTTTTATTTTATTTTTCATTTTTTCTTTTTGCAAAATTATTAAATAAGCTATAATATACAACTTTAATGAAAACAACTTTTTCAAAACTTAGTAATAAGCTGTGGAACAACTTATTTCCAACTCAGTTGCTTTTAAGTTCAAGCTTCTTAAATAGAAGCTATCACTGTGGTTAAAGCTTGGTTTTTGGGTTTTCTGTTTTTAGAACTATATATATACACTACTTATATAAATTTAAGGAATGAGGAACTGTACAAACAAAGAAATAAGCAAATGCAAAACTTATGGCTTAATCTATGAAGCTTTTTGGCTCTCAGATGAATTTCAAAATTGCCATAAGCTTGAAATAAGCTCATTAAATGAAACTAATTAAAAATATATATGTATACTAGTATTATAGACAAGTAAGAAAACTAAAAACCTAGAAATAAGCTTATGATGGGCTTATGACTTATCAGTTAAGCTGATCAAGCTCACAGTCAAGTTAAAACTCACAAAAGCTAGGAAAAAGCTATACAGTATAAATCAAAGGCAAAATTATGTATGAACATGTGTTATGGGGTAGAATATACAAGCTTGTGCACTGGAATTGGCAAATAAGCTTGAAATAAGCAAATAAGCACTTCCAGTGCACAACCTATCCAAACACCCCCTGCAGCTAATTTGATGGCCAAATTCAGCTTATTAAATAAGCTCAAAAAGCCAAAGTGAGTAATGCAATAGCAAGGCATGCTGGTTGGCTTTCCAAAAAGCTCAAGCTCAAGCTGTGGGTCCCACAGCTGAGCTTTTGAGGAGCTTGGGAAAAAGGCACCATTTCACTGAGTATGCATATCACTCAGCATACTCAGGAAAGTGGACAAAACTTTAAGCTAACCCCAAGCTTAATAAACAAGCTTGGACATGGAAACAAAGAGCTGGAACCTTGAGTTTGGTGGACTGGCTTCTCAAAAAGCCAATCCACATAAGATGGGACCCACTCAGTAGCTTATTAAGGACTTATGAAATCTAGTGAGTGGAGATAAGTATACTGATGAACAGTATACTTATCTATTTGGTGATAGGTTTAAGCTGATTGCAGCCTATGCAAATAAGCTTTAATCTAAAAATGATGCACAAGATCTTGTAGATGAGTAGCTAGGCTTCATGAAAAGACAAGCCACTCAGTCTATAGATCACTAGAGAGCTTATGAGGGACTTTGGAAATTGGTGCAAACTTCCTGATTACTCAGGAAGTTTTTAAGAATGGGCAAACCAAAAGCCTCATTTGAGCCTATCAAATAAGCTGAGTCCAGCTACACAAGCAGTAAAACATTGAGTTTGGTGGATTGACTTATAAAAAAGCCAATCCAAACAAACTCAAGCTTACTGAGGATTTTATGAGCTTATTAAATTAACTCCACCCACACTGTTTGCATCAGTGTGGGGAGTTGTGTGGAACAAAAAGTTTGGGTGTGAAAAATTGGTGCAATTAAGCTATAACCAGGAAAATAACAAACACATAACAAATATGCCATAAGGGCTTCTCAAAAGTGCCAAACTCACAAGCTTGTGTCAACTCCACAAGCTTTTGCAAGCTTGTGGTTTTGACAGCTCACTTGTGAGACAGGGCAAATAGAGCTGCAAATAAGCTAACAGATAAGCTAGTAAACAAGCACAATAAAAATTAACAAAAATATAAATAGCAAGATTAGCAACAATACTTTAACATCCTAAAAGCATTTAGACAGAAACAGATTAATAAAGACATACTAAAATTCTAAAGTTTATTCAAAAACAGAAAAATGGAATTTTGACTTTTTCAATTTATGATCAAAGTTGACTTAGCTCAACTTTGATCTGAATCTATCAAACAAATATGTTATATAAAGCTATAATAACAAGAATTTATCAAAGCTAAACAACTTTTAAACACATAAGCAAGATTTGGACATGAAATCTAAACAGACACATAAGATAGACAGATTAAAAGAAATATTGACTAAACACAAATAAAAACTGTTTAAACTGAGTTAAGAGGTTCATATGCACCATACAATTAAACAAGAACAACAACACACAAGCCTTTAACACAGAATTAAACAGAACAGATATGCAAGATTATTAGGTCTATCAATCTCAAAGTACTCATAATGAGATCATCAAGTGTCAAATTGATTCTCTACCATGCTATACTCTTTGATTACAGTTCCACTGAGCTACTTATGTCATGTTAAGCAAACAATCAAACAAGAACATTACTGAACAAGACCATAACTCAGGTTAACCTTTAAATCCAAACAACCCTTTAATGGAATAAAACTTAGCTTTTCAATACAAAAGACTGTATAAACTCATTCCATCAATTCCAGTGGTCTTAGTGTGTCAAACCAAACCATTTTCAGCACACACAAGTAGTCACACAAGTCTATGCTTAGGATTATCAAAACTGAGATTGTTAACAGTCAAAATGAATTTTCAAGCATCATTCAAATCCAAAACATAACAACTAAAAATTATACTAGAAAAACATTAACAAATAACATTTAAACACAGAAACATGAAATCAAAGCAAATAAAGGCCACAATAGTAAAATTGCAAAAATGTAAAAACAAGCTTACAAGTGATCAAGGCTGCAATACCAAAGAACCAATGAACACTAACTATCCTACAGCTTCCCATGAAGCTCCTAAACCAGAAACATTCCATAATAGCCAAGCTCCAAGCTGAGACCACCAAGAACACACATTTTTTATTTTATTTTCTATTTTTCTCTATTTTTTTATGATTTTCTAATTTAAAATGATCATTGCTATTTATATGTATCTAAAAGCTCATTTGGCTTTGTCAGGAGCTTATGTGGCTTATTAGAGTCCAATAAACAACACTAATCAACAAGAAATTGAAATGACTTGAAATTTAAAGACAATTAAGCTAAAGTTGGAAACTGAAAGATAACTTGAAATTAAACTGTAACTATTGTTCCATTACATTAATTTGAGGTTAAATACAACATTAGAAACATTAAAAGACATTAATTTAAAGAAAACAATAAACTACATTATGCTACGTGACATTGGCTAGCCCAAGGTGATCAATTCCACATCCTCCTCTTCTCTTTTATAGCCAAATGTCTTCTCCACTTGATTTGTGTCATATCCCACTCTTTTTCTTGTCCATTGGATGTCTGCAAGTGATCCTGGCCTTCAATTTTACTTTTGGCGGGAAAACTGGAACTTGACAGTTGGGGTTGAGTGTAGCAATTTCAGGTGCATTTATTGCACCTTGGAACTTGTTTTGAGGTGGTCGGATAAGGTAGACTAGTAGGGTGGCAAGTGGTGATGAAACCAGAGAGGTGGAGGGTGGTATGGTGGACTGTGTGAGGTGTGGGAGAAGAAGAGGGAAAGGGGGTGGTTTTGTGGGTTTGACTGGGGAGTTTGACCCGGTATTATTTATTTAACTTTTGGGCTGGGGTGGTTTTGGGCTTAGGAAAATTGGGTGGGCTGGTTGTTTGTTTATTAGGATTGGATTTGGATTGTTGGATTTAATAGATCCGTTTGGTTTGTAGTTAAATAAGCCCAAGGACCAAATTTGCAATTTCTGAATTCTTGAGGGACTAAACCTGTTGCAATTCAAAAATTATCACAAGGACTAATTATGCCATGTTAGATAAACCAAAAGACTATTTTTCATTAATTACAATTTTTAAACACCCGGGGGACCATTTATGTAATTTTTCATAGTTTAGGGGTTAAATTGTAATTTCCTCAAAGTTATCAAAAAGGTTCCAATTTGTCATTCATGCATAGTACAAAGGTATATTTTGTAAAATTTTCATTTTTGAATACCCAGGGACTAAGTTTGCCAATTTTGAAACTTGAGGGGTAAAAATTGCCAGTTTGTGTAAACTTTTATCCAGGGATCATTTGTGAATATTTTTAGTTTCCCAAGGACTAAAGTTGACTTTTTACTTATTTAAAACCTTCATGGACTAGTTTTGACAAATTGTGAAACTTGAGGGACTGAAACTGCCAATTATGCAAACTTTGTACGTTTTTCATTTGTTTTTTCATATTTTGCATTTGAAACATATAAAACACACTTCTAATATATTTTAAGTATTATAATGCATATTTAAGTGTTTTTGTATGTTTTGGCAGCTCAGATTGGTATAAAATGATGAGTATTTAGACACTCATCAGGTACCTTTATTGATTATCTTAACCCTAATCTGGGAACTGTTTTACAAATAACAAACAACAATCAATAGAAACTATTAGTGATAATCAATGGCTGCTGCTATGAGACAAATGGCTGCTAACTTTTCCAAGTTGGAAAAGTTTGAAGGTGTTGATTTCAGAAGGTGGCAAAAGAAGATGCACTTCTTATTGTCAAGTATGAATGTGGTGTATGTTCTCACGACTGAGATTCCAGAAGATCATGGAGATGATGCTACTATGGATCAGATGAGGGAAAGGAGCAAGTGGGAGAATGATGACTACATATGCAGAGGTTTAATTCTCAATGGTATGTCTGATTCTCTATTTGATATTTATCAGAATGTTGAAACTTCTCAAGAACTATGGGATTCCTTGGAAGCCAAGTATATAGCTGAGGATGCATCAAGTAAGAAGTTCCTTGTAAGTAATTTTAACAATTACAAAATGGTTGATTCTAGACCTATCATGGAACAATACAATGAACTTCTTAGTATACTTGGTCGATTCACACAACACAAGATGAACATGGATGAGGCTATTTCAGTCTCTTGTATCACATCCCGTGATTTTCCCCATACTTAAAAACGTTTAATTATAAATTTATCTCTGTCATTTCTACAAATCACTATTTTTTTTACCGGAAAATTTAAAATTTCCTTCATTATATAAATTGATAGTTACAAACCTATATTTTCAAAAAGAGAAACACTAATCTTTACAATTTATAAAGTTTTGGACTAAAGACTCAAAACCTTTGCAAAAGAAGGTACAAACTGTCACTTTTGGAAAGATTAAGAAGTAATATATCTATATGGACGTACATATATGCATGGCGAATCGAATTACAGAAAGGTACCACCCAAGTCGACTCCTAACATAACTACATAAACGGGTAATATAAAAAACAAATGGCCGGCGCGGATGGTTGGGACGTTTGCTGTTAAGACTGAGGTCGGGGGTTCGAGCCCTGTCTTAGTCTTGGCCATTTTCCTTTTTATTTAATTCTTTCTTTTCTTGTCGATTGACATTTTAAATTTAGTGGTTAAACAAATTATTATTAATTTGTGTAAAAATTAATAAAACGTAAGTACTCCTTTAGATAACTTTATAAAAATCCCGATATTTTCATTTCAACTCCTTTCACAAATGTTATAACTTTTGTCACTTACAATCTCACGTGACGTTATTTCACTAAAACCGCACTCGACCAACTCCCGGACTCACGAAAGTAACTCACCTAATCCTCATCATATTTACTAAACACGATTAATTAACTAATCTAAATGGGCCCTTAATCCCTACCTCAGCCTGCCAAAAACCACGCAACAAGCTATGGGCTCAACCCAACCCCTCGGCCCATTCACCAAGTCCGGCCCAAACCCTTGCTTTCTTTTATTTCTGTTTGAAACTAGCTGGCAGCGAGCAACCAAAACAATCCCCACATTTCGATATCTCACAAACAACATGCCAACATTATTACATATCCTGATTTACCTCGCACCCAAGAATCACTAACGATGATTATTTCTATCTATCTTATACGAATACTACACTAAAAATCCCTAGAGTTAAGCATGTAAACCTACCCGATACACTAGATATCAACTCGCCCAAAATTTCTTTCCTACCAAATCATTTCGACTGGTGGTCACATTAGACGATTGTACCAGAGTAATTAATCAACTTCAAACTTATTTGAACATATTGATTTTCTTACATCACACGAACAAATAGAACCAATCCATCCTATGCTTATTTTTACCCAAGTACGAATGAAACTACCCCAAGAAACACTCTCCTTGTTTTGTGCTGGCAAGATGGACCCAAGGATGGAAGAAAATAGTAGCAAACATTTAAGACTCCTGCCATCATTGCACAATGTTGGTTAGATATTTTCGAATCTTAATATTAATATATACGTACTCCCCTTTTCACCCATGCATCCCACTCCTCACTTTCTCAATTAAACCGCCCCTTCCCAAACTACTTTGGTTTCCTTGCTACTGTCGTGTGAAAGAAAAGAAAGAACAGGGAGGTGTTGCATTATATTGGCCAGGTTCCCAAGTTCCTTGTTCTAGTACGTGACGGGTTTGAAAGCTTGGAAGCTGTGTAGTCTTGGCGTTGTCTTCCATTTGGCCCTCGTTCACTTCCATTTATTCCTGCCACCAGTATATTCTTGGTGTTGTAAGTCTTGCAAACCCATTTCTATACGTACTATAACCTTTGGTCACGTAAAAGTTCACTTTAAACTCGTGGTGGTGCTTGAGTGGCCATATGACTAAGAAACATAAACACCTATATCTGCGTACATGTATATACACGTACGTGTATACATATAAACTTTTGGTAAATTGGTTTTCTTTGTGTTCAAACTTGTGTGGTAATTTTTCAAACTCACTTAAATACATGTAACAGTAAGCTTAAAGTGTAAGCATGTACTTATTAGTCAATCGACACATGTGTGTCTCGATTTGATCTTTCAAAAGTAAAACAACATATGGAAACATGAATGAAACTTAGAAACCTAAGTATTGGCTCTCGCGATGTGTTTTAAACCTCCTAAGCTTGTCTTCATAACACCACTGTAAAAGTTGGCGTGTGTCCTTAAACTTGTTTTCAAGTATGCTATTCCATTTTAACTATGTGTGTAAAACGTTAAAAACCAAAACAAATGTGTCTAGAAAGCTAACCAGTGTCGCCGTATACATATTCGAATACACATGCCATACATACTTTGAGAATGATTTATTGTGTTTAAAAACTTGTGTGGCCAACCGGTCTCGTAACACCCATAAACATTTTGTAGATACACGTCAAACTTATTCAAAACAGGAAACACAACTCATACATACGACTCACGTACACACTGTATTACATGTAAAATATAAAACAGACTTGTCAGCATATATAACCAAATCATTCTGTAATGTAACACAAAAGAAGGTTTAGTGCAAATGGTTGTGGTGTTGGCTGCTAAGCGCAAGGTCAGGAGTGCGAATCCTGCACCCGAAATATCTATTTCTTTTTAGTTATTTTACAACTTGCGCCTATTGGCAGTTTTAGCCCCCAGACTTTGCATCACTTACCATTTATTCTTAAAAGCTTTTATACGTTATAACTTATATAAATTATTACCTTTTTCAACCCACCAACTTTGGACCAGTTGACATTTTCCTAAAACTTTTATAAGTTTTATAAATCGTATCAATCTTTACACAACAGCCCCTCAAAGTTTAACACTTGATACTTTTCACCCAAAACTTTCATAAGTATAAAATTTATAACACTTTACCACTTTTCGTTAAATAAAATATTTAACGTATGTTTTAATTGGCAACCACTTTGACGTAAACTATAAATAATAAAACTGTCCTAATATATATATATATATATATATATATATATATATATATATATATATATATATATATATATATATATATATATATATATATATATATATATATTTATATATATATTTAAACCTCAACCTTAATAAACATATGATATTTTGGGAATATATTTTAACAATTTAAGCAGCTCGGGTTACTTTATAAAACTTGTATACATGAAATAGATATATATATATATAAATCGTTAATGAATAAGCAAACGAATAACCTATACAAAAGCAATAAGTAATACATAACAGACAAGTTAATAGTATATAACCTTGTCATTGAACCTTAAGCGTTTTGCCACGCAAGCCACCTCTGCCACAAGAAACATTTGTCATCCGACATTGTTTCAAATCACAATTCTCGATAAGTTAAACTTATCTCAGACTTACGTACTATTCAGGTCGTTGTTGAAGTCATTCCTACTCTTCTGTTGACAATACTTTCTGTCTACCATTCCTCTAAGGTGAGTTCTTAGCCCCATTTTTATAATCGTTTTCTAAATATTTTGGGGGAGATACATGCTCGTTTCTACTTACAATTATTACTTATTTATTTCAAACATGTTACTCGATTTATGATACACTCTATTTGTTTATTGAAACCTATTACATACTACGAATTTGAACACAAGTATTACTCTGTATGCTATCCTGATTGATATTGCCTAAGCTACTAGTTTTGCCAAAAGTCCCTCATATCATGACCCATTAATCACTTGCGAGTGGACGCGAATATAGTGAATAGATCTATTGGCAGTTGACGCCCCATTTGGGTTGCTGGGTAACTAACCAAATGCACTTTATTTGAGAAACTGTAGGAACTGGCAAATTCCTACCTACGACGAGGGCCCCTATCACTTGCATCATATTCTTATGTGTAGGCTTTTATCGCATAAGATTTCTATAGTTCTTATGGCTGCAGAACGATGTTAAGGTTTGAGTGTCATGAGGCTTAGGGCAATATCCTATACTACAATGCTATTGTTTCACTACTACTACTTGGCTTGTGTTCAGATGTTTTATATAACTGCTACAAAATTTTCTCAACTATCTACCTGAGTAATTCAAACGTTTACTCAAATACTATGGACTTACTCAATTATCGACCTGAGTAGGAAAGTCAAACTATTACGGGTGTATAACAACGTAACCCGCGACTTATTTCATTAACAGTGATATCTATCACCATTATTACCTAAACTTGAAACTATTGGAAATCAACTGATTTTATGCAAACTCTATGAATTTGCTTACACCTTGATTTTGATAATCAACCCTTATTTATAACTACTAAGATCCCACAAACTCTTTGATTTTAAAAATCAACTATTTTACATATAAACTCTATGAACTCACCAACCATTGTGTTGACACTTTTTAGCATGTATTTCAGGTCCATAATGAGCAAGGATGGCATGGAGGAGCACGGATACTTATAATGGCTATAAATCCTACTATCATTCGAAAACCTTTTTGATAAACTTGTAACCATTGGGACCTCATTTTGTAAACTCTGATATTCGAATGATAAATGTTTTAAAATGACTATATTGATAATCATTTTCTACTAATAAACTGCTATGTCATGAAGTAACCCCCAATCTTTATTCCGCTGCGTATCTCAAAAACTGGGGGTGTTACATCTTGTATCATCGATAAACTACCTCCTTCTTGGAAAGAGTTCAAGCATATGCTTAAGCATAAGAAGGAGGAGTTAACTCTTGTTGAGTTGGGCAGTCACTTGCGCATTGAGGATTCACTCAAAGCTCAAGACATTGACAAGCCAAAGAGTAGCACTGCTAGTGGTCCATCAGTTGTCAATATGGTGGAGCATAACAACTCCACCAAGTACAATGACAACAAGGGCAAGCGTAAGCATCAAGATAACACCAAATCTGATCTTAACAAGAAACCTAAGGTGACTTGTTGGAAGTGTGGGAAACCTGGACACTTCAGGAAAGATTGCAAGGGTGGTAAAGTTGGAAACAAATCCAATGGATCAGGCACAAGTGGAGGGAATGGTAACACCAATTCTCTGAAATGTCAGAATGTGTTTAATAAGTCTTTTAAGATTTATTATGTTACATATATATCAGACATTTACTTTGTGCAGGATGATGATGTTGCATGGTGGGTTGACTCTGGAGCAACAATTCATGTGTGTAAAGATAGAAGCTGGTTCAAGACCTACAAGTCAATGAATGATGGTTCTATTCTTCACATTGGAAATGAGTCAACTGCCCTGGTGCATGGAAAAGGATGTGTTGAGTTGAAGTTTAGTTCTGGAAAGATTGTTTCTTTATTTAATGTTTTACATGTTCCTGATATTAGAAAGAATTTCGTTTCTAGTAGTGTTTTAAATAATTGTGGTTACAAACAGGTTATTGAATATGATAAGTTTGTTTTATCTAAAAATGGTGTGTTTATTGGTTTTGGTTATTTATGTAATCAAATGTTCAGACTTAAGATTGTTCACGATAATATTGATTCTGCTTTTATATCTACATCTAAACTTTATGATTCAAACCTATGGCATGCAAGACTTGGCCATGTACATTTTAAAAGGATGCAAGATATGTCTAAGGATGGGTTAATTCCAGCCTTTGATGTGAACACTGAAAAGTGTAAAACTTGTATGTTGAACAAGATAACTAAGAAACCTTTTCAAGGAGTAAAACATGAAACTAAAGTTTTGGAGTTAATTCACAGTGATCTTTGTGATTTACATGCTACTCCCTCTTTTGGGAATAAGAAATACTTTGTGACTTTTATTGATGATGCTTCTAGGTTTTGTCATGTTTATTTATTACATTCTAAAGATGAAGCATTAGATAAATTTAAAGTATTTAAAACTGAAGTTGAATTGCAACAAAGTTCTTTGATCAAAAGATTAAGGACTGATAGGGGAGGTGAGTACATGGATACTCTGTATTTTCAGTCTGTTGGTATAATCCATGAAACGACTGCCCCTTATACTCCTCAGCAAAATGGTATTTCTGAAAGGAAAAACAGGGTGCTGAAGGAGATGGTTAATTCCATGTTGTCCTATTCAGGGCTGAGTCAAGGGTTCTGGGGTGAAGCTATGTTAACAGCTTGCTATATTTTAAATAGGGTTCCCAACAAAAGGAACAAAGTTACCCCTTATGAACTTTGGACTAAAAAGAAACCTAACCTTAATTATCTTAGGATATGGGGTTGTAGGGCTGTTGTAAGACTCCCTGATCCAAAGCAGAAAACTTTGGGTGAAAGAGGCATTGAATGCATCTTTGTTGGAAATGCTGAGCATTCCAAGGCATATAGGTTTTATGTTATAGAACCTAATGAGTCTGTTTCAATTAACTCAATAATTGAATCAAGGGATGCACTATTTGATGAAAACAGATTCTCATCTATCCCTAGACCAAGTCAAAGGATTCCAAATGGAACCAATGACAATGGTGTTTCAGAGGTTCCTGCTGATGGGTTCCTGCTGATGAGGTTCCTGCTGAGGTTGTGGAACAACAACCTGAACCTGAGCTCAGAAGGAGCAATAGGGTGAGGACTCCAAAGTCATTTGGACCTGAGTTTCAATTATACTTAATTGAAGGTACAAGGAGTGAGCTCTCTGACCAATACTCCTATTGCTTCATTGTGGAGGATGATCCCAAAACATTTGAAGAAGCAATGAAGTCCCAGGATGTTGCTTTCTGGAAAGAAGCAATTAATGATGAGATGGACTCTATCATGGGCAATAACACTTATGTGTTGACTGATCTACCACCTGGTTGCAAACCTTTAGGTAGCAAATGGATTTTCAAAAATAAAATGAAGGTAGATGTAACTGTTGAAAAGTTCAAGGCAAGATTAGTTATTCAAGGCTTTAAACAAAAGTCAGGAATAGACTACTTTGATACTTATGCTCCAGTGGCACGTATCAGTACCATAAGATTGCTAATTGCTTTGGCATCAATTCACAATATGATTATTCATCAGATGGATGTGAAGACAACTTTCTTGAATGGTGATTTAGATGAGGAGGTTTACATGAACCAACCTCAGGGCTTCATCATGCCTGGCAATGAAAACAAGGTGTGTAAACTGATTAAGTCTCTTTATGGACTAAAACAGGCACCTAAGCAATGGCATCAAAAGTTTGATGAAGTGGTTTTGTCTAGTGGTTATTTACTTAATCAAGCTGACAAATGTGTATATAGCAAATTTGATGAATCTGGTAAAGGAGTCATCATTTGTCTATATGTTGATAACATGTTGATCTTTGGCACTGACCAAAATCAAGTTGATCTTACAAAAGAATTTTTGTCATCAAAGTTCTCCATGAAGGATATGGGGGAGGCAGATGTTATCCTTGGCATAAGGATTAAACATGAAAGTAACAAAATTTCTATCTCTCAGTCTCATTACATTGAGAAGGTGTTAAGGAAATTTAATTACTTTGATTGTACTCCAGTGAGTACTCCTATGGATACAAGTGAGAAGCTAATGCCTAATACTGGCAAAGCTGTATCTCAACTTGAGTATTCTAGGGTGATTGGCTGCTTGATGTATGCCATGACTTGTACAAGACCTGATATTGCTTTTGCTGTGGGCAAACTGAGCAGGTATACTAGTAATCCTAGTGCTCATCATTGACAAGCAATTCAGAGGGTCTTTATGTATTTGAAGAGAACTATGGATTATAGTATCTCATATACTGGTTATCCTTCAGTATTAGAAGGATATACTGATGCAAGTTGGATCAGTAACACTGAAGACAATTCGTCTACTAGTGGTTGGGTATTCCTACTTGGTGGAGGTGCAATATCTTGGGCATCCAAGAAACAAACTTGCATTACCAGTTCAACCATGGAATCTGAATTTGTGGCTTTAGCTGCTGCTGGCAAAGAAGCTGAATGGTTGAAAAACTTGCTTCTTGAGATTCCATTGTGGTCTAAACCTATAGCACCTATTTCTATCCGTTGTGATAGTGTTGCTACATTGGCAAAGGCTTATAGCCAGATGTACAATGGGAAGTCTAGACACTTAGGTGTTAGGCATAGCATGATTCGTGAGCTTATCATGAATGGGGTGGTATCTATAGTGTTTGTTAAATCTCAACAAAACTTAGCTGATCACTTGACGAAGGGTTTGGCTAGAGACTTGGTTTTGAAGTCTGCTAAAGGGATGGGTTTAAGTCCTACTTAGTCACTGAATGCAAAGATACCCAACTCCCTTCTAAGGAAACTTGGAAGCTGAGTTCAATGTGGAAAGCTGATCATTTAGTGAACTGAAGCACATGTATTACAAACATCCCAAGGTTGTGCTTGTTACCTGCTGAAAGGAGGATGAAGTCTTCACTTCTTAATGGTTAATTTTCTTTGAAAAAGTGCTAAGCAGGAGCATGAATTAAAGATGAACCACCTATGTGAATGTTGAAGTTTTGCCGCTTCAGGAAGCTTTGGACTTTTAGCTTTTACAACATTTATGAATTGGATATGGACACATGGCTTGTATAGTGTCAGGAGTATTTTAGTGTTTGAAAACTTGTGTGTATTTATCATCATGTATTCAAATGGGTTGAAGGGTTCAATTCTTAGAACACCCTGATTCTCGAATATTTGAAAGTATATGTACTAATGTGGAAATTCAATCCTCAGGATATTTTCATTTATGCACTTGTTTTGTTTTGTGTTTGAATTTTCATGCAAAGGTAGTGAACTAAATTTGGGGAGGATTGTTGGAAAATTTAGTGCACTTGAGGGATCAATTTACACCTGGTAATGGGTTTGGAGGTATGGAGTATACACCCATTTGGTCACTGAATCCCCTGACTCAATAGTGGTTATGTATTGATCAGAGTACTGCTAGCAGACTCTGCTGCTAGTGTTGTGAATTTGCTTCTAGGATTCTGCTGCTAGCTGATTCTGCTGCTAGTGAGAATCTAGCTGATCCTGCTGATAGGATTCTGCTGACAGCTGATTCTGCTGCTAGTTGATTCTGCTGCTGATAGCATTCTGCTGCTAGTGAGAATCTGCTGATAGCATCAGTAATTCTGCTGCTAGGTTTTAACCACTGATCCCTATTATTATGGAAATTATTATGTTATAATTAATGGGCCGTTAATTATGCATAATACCATGGGCTAGGGTTTGAGTATTCTCTATTATAAATAGAGGTCACATCATTCTGCATGGAGACAGATAATACGAAACCCTAAACACTTCAATACGCATATGGTTCTTGGTTTGTGCCTAAAGTAAGAACATCACTTGGTCTTATCCCATAGAGATATTCGTGTAACCCAGGTATAGGGTCGAATAGTTTCTATTGGAAAGTGATACCACGATTTCAAGTGAATATCCGGTACCTTTATTGATTATCTTAACCCTAATCTGGGAACTGTTTTACAAATAACAAACAAAAATTATCCCCATGAAACCCACCAAGGTTGGTGATTTTTAGGACCCCATGACACCCTAAGAAGGTGTATTGTAGGTTAAGAGTTGTTTTGAAGTTGATTGGAGTGGATTTGGACAAGTATTAAACTAGAAAATCTATTTTTCTCACAATATAAATAGTTGCTGTTCCATTTTGTAAAATACAGAAAACTCAGGGTTTTCCGGGTAACTTTGGGTTAAGGATTTAGAAAATACTTTCAAAAACGAAGCTTTTGGCGAAAGAACGGATTAAAACGAGTTTATAACGAAGGAAATATGATTTTTGCAAGTTTAACGACGAAAACTATTTTCTGAAAATTGTACTTGCTATCCCACGATTTTCAAGGGCCAATCTGAGGTGTAAAACTTGATCTAGCCATCCCGACTTATCAAAAATATATTAGTATGTTGTCCCACGATTCCGGGTATATAAAGTTATGAAAAGTGTACTTGCTTTCCTAACTCTCAATATTCACTAATTCGCGACTAGTTTTACGAGACCATTTTGGTCATATTTTCAAGTTATGAAAAGTGTTATTTTACGTCGAAAACCTTATATTTGCCGATAGAACACCAAACGAGGATCGTGGAGAACCGTTTCAACCTATTTTTATGGAAAGTGTTTATTAACCTTACGAGACGTCAAAAACGTATTTTTCGACGATAAGCGTTATTTTCAAAACTAACGAGTGGTATCGATAACATACGTACTTGCATGTATAGCATTGTATCATTGCTTACCTTAGATCATATCATTCATATTAGGTTGCAGCTAGTGTACGCGCCTTATTTCAGTTCATACATTTTGTCATCATATCGCTTGTAGCAGGTGAGTATTCACGAACCCCTTTTTCTAACTATTTTAATCGCTTTGGGGTGGATGCATGAATTATTACTTGAACACTTTGAACATTGTTTTGAACCCTTTGATTATTATGAACTCTTTTGACTTGTCTTGACCTTATAACTTGTTTAGAACTCTTGAACTCAACTTGAACTTTTGAACTTAATGTACTGTACGTTCTTAACCCTAAAGTCTCGCCTTATTGGTGGAGCGTGCTAAGTCTCCCATGTTTGGAGCGTTCTTAATCGTATATAATAGTTGTATGATGTATTGTTCGTACATTCGCATTGTTCGTCACCTATTAGTAGTATGGATAGCGCTATTAGAGGTCGGCCAACCTCTCGTCCACTATGTTACGGGACGCATATTATTTAATTAGGGGCTTTGCCTGGCATACATTATTATATATACGTGGTGCTTATATTGTGACTTATTATGACCGCGGGTGCTTGACTACAAGACATAATACTTTATAATGCCTTTGGCTTGTGAACTTTCTCAAATGGTTTCTCATATTATATAAAACGTGTGTGCTCACCAACTATTTACATAGTTGACCCGTTTTCTCTCATGCATTTCAGGTGATCGTCAGTAAGTTTTTCTTCAAGGTCTTTGCATAATGAAGTTTTCACATGTCACTACGGATCATTATGTACTAAAATGCTATCTTTTGGAAACCAAACTTTATGTTTTGAATTGCCAAGGTCGGCTATAAAAATGTTGTAATGATATACTTTTCCTTTAATGTAAATTATGGTATTGTTCTATTTCTCTTTGGCAATGTACATTGATTCGTTGCACCTCGTGTTTCCGCCTTCGGCGAGGGTGTGACAGATTGGCATCAGAGCCAGAAGTTATAGAGAATGCCGATTTTTCTAATATAAAAATCGCAACTATAACCGACCAGAAGGAAAAAAAGTTCAAGAAAGTACAAGAGTCGGCTCGAAAGGATGTTGAATGGGCATTTGGTGTTCTCAAAGGTAAATGGGGTATACTGAATCGACCCTTACGGTCACACACGATAGAAAGAATTAGAAAAATAGTTTATACGTGTGTCATATTGCATAACATGATTATACATGACGCCGGTACCGCAATCTCGCTGGTTCATATTCGGGATCCTCCGATCGAACCGGTGTTTGACGAAGCAGCCTTAGCCAAGATACGAGATGAGGATACACATTTTCGTGTTAGATTTGATCTTATGGAGCATATTCACGCTCAACAATTACCATACCTCGAGGTGGAAGATGAAGACGATGAAAATTAGATTTTTAGTATTATGTAATGGTATTTTATGTTTTTTAATAATATTATGTAATGTTTATTTTAATTTTAATGAATTTTAGTTTTTAATAAATTTTAATAGAATTAAAAAAAATGATTGAAGGGTGAGGGGTGTGATGCCAACAAAAAGTGAGTGAGTGAAGAGAAAAGTGGAAAGGTGATGTGGCATAAGGGGATTGGTTGTTTGTGAGTGAAGGTTGATGGGGTGAGAGATGTTAGAGTTTGACAATCAAATAGCACGTATTGCGGAAGCTAGGATCAAGTATAACACATAAATATTAACTAAAACATAAATAGTAAACGTACCCGATGCACTTCAATAAACCTTGATTCTTGGACAATTAGATCAATGATAAACCCCTTACCGTTTTGTTTATCGATCTCTTGATAATTACTAAAGTAAGTAATTACCTCGTTCTTGTACACACAAACTACCAACGAATAAAGGTTTGTTGCAAGTAAACAAATCACTTAATATTTGCTTATGAAAAATCGACCCAAATAATCCCTTGGAGGGGGGGGGGGGGACGATCGGCCACAAGAAAAGAAAGAAAGAAAACAAGTTTTAGGGTTAGAGTGTGTGCACAAAAGATGTGTAGGTTTAACCCTTGGCCTTGTATTTATACTAGGTGATATCTTGGTGACCAAGCAAGGGTGGGTCGACCTCTTGGAGTGGGCTTCGACCGGCCATAGAACCCACAAGGGGTTTCTAGAACCTCCTTGACTCCCAAGTTTCACTCCAGTCCTTATCTTTCTTGTTTAACGATAGTTAGTCCATACGGTTAACAACTAACGACCGTTTAGTCCATTAAGTGTTATAAATATATATATTTCATACATTTAATAAATATATATATTTATTTACATTATTCTTGTTTGTAAAGTGTGCAATCTCGAGGTCTCGGGTTCGATCCTAGACATTTACCTATTAATGTTTATACGTAACATTTAACAGCTCCCACTCGTATATCCATTAATAGTAAAATGACATTGGTTAGCGTCTTGCAACACTCCAATGCCCTTAGTCCAATCCGAGCTAGGTTTCCTTGAAAAACCTTTAATGATTCATCATTATAATTATCCTTTCATTACTAATACCGCATTAATAAAGATGTGAGTTCCTTTATTAAAATTCTGTTTCTCGTTTCTTTATGATTGAACAAAATTACCAAAATGATTGGGTCTAAACCGTCAGATATAATTGACCAAGGTCAACTAGTCAAAGACAGCCTTGAATCAATACTCCGGTGATAGTATAGTGTATTCCCGGGTCGTTAAAGTCCCAGCGAGATTGAAATGGTGCTTTTGGAATCGTTTTTGAGAAAGTGGCACTGAGGACAGTAGCCAGATGATGTGGAGTTGAAATTGCTACTGTTATGATGGTATTTGTACACAGATATAATATTCACAAAAATCAGATAACAGATAGATACACGTATTCACAATTCAGATTTACGCAATCGGGCTGAAAAAGTGGGATTTTGGTATTTAACAAACTACAGGGGGTGCTTTTGACACTTTTTCAAACTTGAAAATTAAAAATGAAAAATGAAATTATGAAAATGATTAAACTACTATTTAAATATTATTTAATTAATTAAACTATTTAAAATCTAAATTAAAATCTAATTCAATTAAACTAATAATTATAACTAATACAAATTAAACTAAAACCTTGCCAAAATATTTTCTAAACCTAAAATAGAACTTGAAGAAAGTATAAAAAATTAAAAATAAATATTTTTGTCTTTTTATGGGTTTTTTTATAAATAGAAAACTATTTAACTTAATTAAACTAATTAAACTATTTTTAATTAATATTAATACTAAATTAACTTAGAAAATTACAAGAAAATTTATAAAATTACTTAACCATCACAGGAATCCTAAAAAATTATAAAAACTCTAAAAATTATGTTTTAAGATTAAACAACTAATTATTTACCTTTTAATTAACTTAAGTCTATTTTAAATAAATAAAATAAGAAAAATATAAAATGAACAGTAGAATCTCAAAATATATTTTCTAAAAACTTATTATACTATATTAGAACTAGGAAAATTATAAAAACTAGATTTCACCTTATAAAAACCAAATAAGCTATTTAATACTTGATATTAATTAATAATAAAGAAAATTAAAATTAAATCTAATTAGCACTAAATGACAAAATTAAAATCTGAAAAAATTATAAAAATTACTTTACTATATAAGGTATTTAATAAAAATATAAAAACACTAGTGACTTAATTAAAATATAAAAATGAAAATTAAAATTAACTTGAATTAAATAGAAACTATATAACTTGAATTAAAATTAACTTGAATTAACTTTTTCTTTTATAAACTTGTTTTACATATAAAAACAAAGACTTTTTGTGAAAACAACTATTTTAAAACTTAAAAATAAGCTATGCACACCCCTTTTGTCTTAACAGTTTGACTTTGGTTGACTGTTTGGTCAATTGAGGTCAAATGGCTTTGGGTGGGTCCCACTATGGATAAATCAGGTACAATTAAGTTCAGCAAACTTAAATAAGCAAGAAACAACAAGGGCTAAGCACAAATAAGCTATATGAAACAAAATAAGCACTTAAGCAACTGAAAATCTCACAGATTTTGGGGACAGACTTTAGGCCTGATTTCAAGTGGGGTCCACTTGTCTTGGGGTCAAAGTATTGGTCAAAGGGGAGACTCTGGTAGGAGGGGGGTTGGGAAAACCCAAAACCTTGGTGTGGGGACCACTGTGGTGGCCATAAAACACCACCCAAGTGGGTGGTTTGAGTGGGTGACTGCTGATACAGAACAGATACTTGCCCTGCAGTCCTCTTTGGAGGATTGTGGGGCCCACAAGATAAATCCTAAAAATATAGTGATTATGGGATTGAAAAGCTGAGATGGTAGACTACTTATCCTCAAAAGCTCATGGCCTAAAACCTACTACATAAATCAAAACAAATCAGGCCATTATGGGAAAAAATGAAGGAGTGCAAATTTGACTTTTGAAACAAACTTGATAATTTGACTTTTTTGAGATTTGGGCTTAACCTACTGATTGAATAAGATGTAACAGGTTGAAATGAAGTTATACTAGCCTAAAGCTACCAGTTATAAGCTAATCTAGGGGTTTGTGGAACCTAAATACCACCACCACAGTTAACTGTGGTGGTGGTGAAATGGTGATATTGACTAATCTACTAAAAGTGACCTGAGTTATTGGTTGAAATGCCTTAGTATATCCTAGAGTGACATGGTTCAATACCTAGTAACCACTGAAACTCACTGAGTCACAGTGGACTCTCTAAATCCAAACACTCCCTTATCAGATGATCAAAGAGAGTTTTGAAGCAACTACTTAAATTAAACCTAAAAGCCACTAAACTAACTTACACTGACTTAAATTAAGCCTGAATAAACTAACATAAACAACAAATAACAATGTTGATTAAGTGAAACAGATTATGCATAAGAAAGTGATAAATAGCTCACAATGGTTCTTTGCTCAAACAAGGTGGGATACACTTTTACAGAATCTAGTTTGTTAAAAAACAAACTAATACACCCATGGTCCTTCCAAATCTGACCCATCACCCATTAGTATCAATTTAACCATTATCTTCGACTTTCCTTGACTTTTTGAGATTCTAATGAACTGAACAACTAGAATACTACTGAGTTTATAAAACTTCTTTAATGAGCTTATAAAAGCTTTTGGAATGTTAAACAACCATTGCTAATATATTTAATACACTTTTGAGATTTATTAAATTGAGAGTAAACTGCAAAAACTGAGAATGGTGATGAAACTTGAAATTTAGATTATAAAAAGTTAAGTTACAATGGAAATGTGAATTGCAAACTTCAAAAACTGGAAATTATAACTGAAAATCAAAACTACACTAATTCGACATTTTTAAACTAAAACTACCACTACTTAAAACTAATACTCTTCTCCTCAGCTTCTTCTTGCTCTTTATAGAATCCCAGGGTCTTGTGTGGGTCCCACTTGTCAAATCCCACCAATCAATTGGTCCATTGGATCACTTTTACACCTTACACAATTTTGGCGGGAAAGAACTTTTGATGCCAATTGGGACTGAGAAGCTTGGGGGGGGGGGTGATGTGATGGGTTCTTGGGGTGAGTGAAGGGAAGGGATAAGGTGGATGGTGGAGAGGTCAAGTGGTGCAAGAGGGGGGGGGGATACTACCCTGGTATTCTGGTTTGTGGTGGGAGGGAAGATGGTAGTTTGGTGGGTTTGACCGAGCTTTGACCAAGAGTATTATTTAAAACGGTTTTTGAAGTTGGGCGGGCTAAGTGATGGGCCTGGGTAGAGGGTATGGGCTGAGGGTGGTTTTGGATAGGTTTAGGTTTTAGATAATAAAGGTCCGGATTTGGTTTTAGTTTTTTAGGAAATCAGAAGGATCTTTTTTGTAATTATTTGAAAGTTGAGGGCCTGTTGTGACATTTTTCCAAAGATCATGATAAGGACCATATTTGTCATTTATGAATAGTACAAAGGCCATTTTTGATAATTTCCCATTTTTATTCCCGGGGACCTTTTCTGCCAAACTTTCAAACTTCGGGGGCCAAACGTGTAATTTCACCAAACTTTTTACCCAAGGATCAATGTTGCCAACCTGTGATTTCCCAAGGACCTGAATTGACTTTTTATCCAAAAATATTTCACAGGGACCAATTCTGTCAAAGACTGAAACTCCAGGAACCATTATTGTCAATTTTGGATTTTGAGGGGTAAAAGTGTAATTTTCTCAAACTTTATCACCCAAAGTCTAAATTTGATAATTTTTTACTTTTAAAAACTTTGGGTTGACTTTTCTTTCATTTAAAACGTCAGGGACTAGTTTTGTCAATATTTGAAACTTGAGGGACTAAAACTGCCAATTGTGCAAACTTTGTTCGTTTTTCATTTGTTTTTAAACGTTTTGCATCTAAAACATATAAAACACATTTTTGAGATAATTTCAGTATTTTGATGCATTATTGGGTGTTTTTGGATGTTTTGGCAGTTCATATAAGACAAAAATGATGAGTATTTACACACTCATTAATCCCCCACACTAAACTATTGCTAGTCCCTAGCAATATTTTGAGAAAAACTTGATGGATTTGAAATTCACTTTACCAAAAGCCATCACTTCTGGAGTAGCCAGGTGTAAGAACTGTGGCACACCTGATAACCGTGTGATTTTGAGCAAACCACCAGCTGTCAACGGATTTGATTAGTCTTTACCAAAAGCCGTTTGCTTCTGGACTAGCCAGCATCTTGATGGACTAAGTCAACATCTTGGTGAGCTGATTACCAATTATGGATTTTCCACGGCCTTTACCACAAGCCATAATCTTGTGGGCTAGCCAGCTCATTTGCTTATGAGGATGCGGGGGAGCTGAGGAACCATACAATTTTTGGCAAATTGCCAGCCATCAACGGATTTGAGATGTCTTTACCAAGAGCCGTTTGCTCCTGGACTAGCCAATCCATTTGTCATTTAGACTTTGGCGGACTGATTACCACAAAAAATTATGAGCTCAGTGAAAATTTTTTGAAAAAATTTTGGTAAAAAACGGGGGTATAAGATAGTAAAATGTGATAAAATTCGCTAGAATAGCGAATACCCCCCCACACTAATCATGAATATTGTCCTCAATATTCAAAGTCCCGGCTATTATGCCGACATTTTAAACGGAAAAGGGCAACATTACAAGCTAAATGTGGAAACACAATTTTGTTTTTCACTTTTGTAATCATAGCATGGGGGACTCCCCCACACTTAGGGTGAAAACCCTATAAGCATGCTATTGTTTTTGTTTACCGAGTCGCTAGCTTGACTCGACCCCGAATTCATTTGTCCTTGGGGAATGTGGAAGAAGTGATCTCCATCGGACTTTCATTCAAGATGTTTGGATAAACATTTGAAGCACGTGAAAGTTCCACACCGATGAGACATAGTCCCGGCTCAAGATAATGATACATTGATGCGTGGGAATCGCACCTTGCTTTACCTCTCGAGGGATCTCGCGAGGCTTACAACCCCCACCAGGCAGTGTACCTGATCGTTGTAGTATAGTATAGTGACAAGTACCGGGGGATTGATCGTTCAACTTAGGAATAGTGTCGCTAGGATTAGAAAGCCTAATTAATAGTTCTAAAGATGAAAGATGATTATTTTTGTGTTTTTATATTTTATGAAAGCAAGTAAAATCTCGGGTTTTGGAAGAGTGGGCGGAATTAGTTGTTATTCAACTAACCCAAAAACTACTTTATAACTAATTAAACTAATGAAAATGAAATTAAACTAATATTAAACTAAGGTTGTGAGCAGTATTTGGAGAAATTGTGTTTACTTAGACTTCATTACTCCCTAGATATCTTTTACATGTCAATTACTTGTTACACTTGTATGGATGACGGATTGTATTCCTTAATACCATTCGTGGGGTGGCATACATAACTCCCCAACTCTATGAGCTCTTATCTCCTCCTACACCATGACCCAGCACAACTATAGGGATTGTAAACAGTGGCTCATGCCTTAAATACAACCAATAAAAACCTAGTACGCCTCGGTTCATGTTTCTTAAGACGTTCAAGCATGTTACCATTTGGAGATCTGCCAGTTTTCTTAAGCCTAACATATAATATCATTCATCCAAGAACAAGAATAGACAAGTAACTAACACATAATCAACATCTAGGTTTCATTAGATCTAAGCAAACACAAAGGAAATCTAGCCTAGCATAGTAGAATTAAGATAAGAACAAAAGATAAACAACCAACACATAGACATATTGATTGAATTAAGAGTATACTTATCTCAATTACAATGCAAGGTATCAAGGGTTTGGAACCCTTGAAAAACCTGTAAAAGAGGCACCAAAATCGTCTTTAGGGTTTCACCAAAACTTCTCCCTTCTTTTTTTTAATGAAAAAACTAGAAAACTATATATAGGAAAATCGTCCTGACGGCGTCAAGAGTTAATTCTGACGCCGTCAGCCAGCCGCCAATAACTTCCTCGGACACCCTAGATCCAATTGTGACGGCCTTGGTGACGCCGTCACCACCTACGGTAAAATATTCTTGGCCACTTTGACGCCGTCATCTCTTCATCTGACGCCTTCACAACCTACGGTAAAATATTCATCCTTTCTGACGCCGTCAAGAGTAAATCCTTGACGCCGTCACCTTGCAATTCCAGCTTGGATTTGGTACTTTGTCGTTTTCTTCACTTTATGCTCCAAAAATGTCCAAAATAGCCTCTTTTCCAGAATTCACTCTCCAAACACCTAAAATCACAAAAGGAACGATTTAAGGCAATATTTGATCAAATAAAGTCGGATTCGGGCTTAAATGACCCCCTAAAAACGGATCATTTTTCGCCTCATCATATACCCTTACACTTGAGATTTGCTTGTCCTCAAGCAAATGAGCTTTTATTCTACTCAAAAGACAAGTTAGGGGTCATTTAACACTAATATAAAAGTAATTACAACAAATAATCATTCCACAAAAGACCAATAGACAAGCACGGAGGTCATACACAAGCACCTCACAAATAGTGTTTAGATACTCACATCTCTCGGGTGTAATAAAGTAATATAACATTATGGAAATGGAAGATATCTCTCACTACCTGTCATAACAAAATAGATTACCATAGGCTTGGGAAAGGATCAAACCTCCACCACATGGCGTAAGCACCTAGGATAAACTATCAAAGAGGTCTTTTAAAGGGTTATAACGTTAGGTGTAGGGATATGAATTACACGGTTTTGTTGGATAAAGGGAATTTTACTGGTGGCGAGTTAACAATCTTAGTAAATTACATGTACAAGATGGCGTTGCTAAGCCAAGACT
Source organism: Artemisia argyi (assembly GCA_030686995.1). NCBI lineage: Eukaryota > Viridiplantae > Streptophyta > Magnoliopsida > Asterales > Asteraceae > Artemisia > Artemisia argyi. Next base: position 231,589,987 of record CM060701.1, read on the forward strand.
AGACTCGTCTTAAGCTAATAAATGATAAATAACAAAAACATAAAATGAACATAGAATAAAAACGGGATGGTAGTCCGTATGTTTTTTTCTCTTTTTCTTTTTCCTTTTTCTAATTTTTTTTTTCTTTTTCTTAATTTTTTTTTTTTTTTTTTTTTTCATACACTCTTACCCTACCATCCAAAATAATACATCATAGGGGTATGAGCAATCCCCTTACACTTGAATCTTTACATACTTTACATTAAACTAATCTAATGACTCGAATTAAGAAAATCAAAACACTTGGAGCACTTTTAAGATTAACGCACATATGGGGGTAATAAATGATGTTCTTCCCCATTACTCCATAAAATAAGTACTTACCCATGAGTCCCAATCGTCCCAAAACAATATGTACAAGGATATGACTCGACTTAGCAACCATGTAATCAATTAGAAAGTTAACTTAGGGTTTAACAAATAACAATAATGCACTAAAAATGAGCGCATACACGGAAGGCTAAGGCGATTTGGGTGTACATTTAAGTGGGGTGTAACAAATTCTTCCTTTAAGTAAGATGCTTAAAGTTAGAAACGAAAAGATAGGCTCGGAGGGGTGTACTAGGGGTATCGTGTACTAAAAATGAGTACAACGCAAAGGGTGTGGAAAAAATTAGTTGACTTAACTAGCCAAGTAATATGACTTAAATGGTCAAGTAATTATGATACGGGTTTAACACAAGGGTGATCCTAATGCCTCTTATCATGTAGTAAATCCTACCACAAGAATGTAGTCTCACTAGCGGTCTCGGGATGCATCACTAACGCAAGTTCTAGAATCTAAATGCTACCGGTACACTCATAAGCACCAATAATGAATGCTTTTCCTATCAAATCTAAAGGCGAACCTCACATTTTTGGGTGGAAAATTTTTCTGAATATACGGTTATGTGCTAGTCATACAATCTCCTATCCATGAGACGCTTGCTATGGCTAAAGTTTCACTCCTAAATGTTGTAAAAAATTTTAAATTTGGCGCTAAAATTGCACTAACAAGTATTTCTCATAGTTTTATTACACATCTACCATTAAACAAAACAAACTCAAGCGAAAGTGCATATGTAAGGTATCATCTTTTTACCCTCCCCTTACACTTAAGATGAACATTGTCCCCAATGTTCAAGTAAAGAATGTAAAAGTGAAAAAGTAAAGAGAATGAAATCAAATACTCCCCTGATTCGCTCGGTATGGATTATAGGCTGGCCAGATTAGATCTTCCTCCAAGAAAATGAACAATCAAAGCTTCCCTTCCAGAATATAAATCATCTCCTTGTCGAACATAACCTGTAAATCCTGACAAAACAACTACAAAAACCCAAAGCATCAAGCCGAACAAAGATAACTCACAACTAGATGTAATTCCAGACTTAGGAATAAAAACAAAACAATTAAAGATATAATGCTTGTGGAATGAATGTTTGCAGATTTCCTGGAGATTATAAAACTTAATAATTCACAAAAACCATAAGACTCCGTTAGAAAAACAAAACTGGTAAAATTTCCAGATTTTTACACGTGACGCCGTCAAGAGTAAACTCGTGACGCCGTCAGAAGTGACCTGCAGAAATTCTTATGTTAAGTTTCCGGAAAATTTCTGGAAAAACTTCGTCCTACTTCCTGGAAAATCCTGCAAAACATCATTACGACTCGATACAAGCATTTGACTCTAACAAGTACTAATACACATGTCCATTTAATATTGTTGTGGTTCATGCTCGGAAGTTAAAAACAAAAAAAAGCATTTTCACAATTTACTTTGAAACATGAGCCACAAACAATAAAAAATAAAACATGCATACGGAAACAAATAAAATCAAACAAACAAACAAACAAATAAAAACACACAAAACATGGGTTGCCTCCCAAGAAGCGCTTGTTTTTGTTCGAGTCACGAGCCTGACTCTACCCTTATTTAATGGAAATAGGGGAGGTTCTCCCTACACTTAGGATTAAGTGTGGGTGAAAGTAGCGATACACACCCTTAGGGTGTGAATATGCCACGTGAGGTGAAGGGGGTGAGTGAATGGCTTCCTTCATCCTAAAACTACCCGGATAATATTGGTTGATGGGTAGGTCGGTTCCTATTTTGTCTCCTAGAAATATATCTAAGGATGGAAAGGTGTGTAAAGATTGAGGTTCCGGTTCATCAACACTAGGAAATTCTCTAGAACTAGGAGTAAGGTTATCACTACAAGTGTTCAAACCTATATCCTCAAGTGGTGCCTGGTCCAAGGGTTCTACCTCCATCGGAATTCCTAAAGTTTCTTCTACTTCTTCCGGGTAAGTCACGGGCGGTGTGTGTGCCTCAAATGATGGTTGAGTATTTTGTGGGCTTATGTTGTTCACCTCATCATTCCATGTGTCAGGATCTAGCCCTAACATTCTCCCAAGTATCTCACGTGCTTCTCTAGGCATCTCAACTTCTATGTCCGAATCATAAGGATCATCTTCAATTTTCTGACTGCTATATACAAATTGCCTAAGAGATTCATCATCTGTTTCTTGAGATTCATCATCATCGATCATAAAACCTAGGTCTTTTTTATCAATGTGATCATGCTCGGCTAAATCCTCCTCAATTGGTTTCTTAGGTAGTGATAATAGCAAACCTAGTGCTTCATCCAACTTATGATTTGTTGCAATGGCTCTCTCCATAATTCCTTGGCAAACTAGGTCACATTTCCTATTGGCCTCACTAAAACTAGATCTTAAACATGGAGGTTGTTCATAAGAATCTATCCTAGGTGAGGGCTCATATGATTCATAGGTGTCTCTAAATGAGGTATTTTGAACTCTTTGGTGTGTTAGCCGCTCAACCCTATCTTGCAATCTTAGAAGTCTAAGTGTAAGGTCCATTTGAAGCAAGTTACAAACAAAATCACAAAGAAAAGATAGACTACGAGAAAGCTACAAAATAAAAAGAAAAAAAAAAATCTCACTTGATAGGAATCTAATGAGTAGACCTAATAAAAATCAAATTCAACCTAAACAATAACTATTCCTCGGGCAGCGGCGCCAAAAACTTGATGCGTGGGAATCGCACCTTGCTTTACCTCTCGAGGGATCTCGCGAGGCTTACAACCCCCACCAGGCAGTGTACCTGATCGTTGTAGTATAGTATAGTGACAAGTACCGGGGGATTGATCGTTCAGCTTAGGAATAGTGTCGCTAGGATTAGAAAGCCTAATTAATAGTTCTAAAGATGAAAGATGATTATTTTTGTGTTTTTATATTTTATGAAAGCAAGTAAAATCTCGGGTTTTGGAAGAGTGGGCGGAATTAGTTGTTATTCAACTAACCCAAAAACTACTTTATAACTAATTAAACTAATGAAAATGAAATTAAACTAATATTAAACTAAGGTTGTGAGCAGTATTTGGAGAAATTGTGTTTACTTAGACTTCATTACTCCCTAGATATCTTTTACATGTCAATTACTTGTTACACTTGTATGGATGACGGATTGTATTCCTTAATACCATTCGTGGGGTGGCATACATAACTCCCCAACTCTATGAGCTCTTATCTCCTCCTACACCATGACCCAGCACAACTATAGGGATTGTAAACAGTGGCTCATGCATTAAATACAACCAATAAAGACCTAGTACGCCTCGGTTCATGTTTCTTAAGACGTTCAAGCATGTTACCATTTGGAGATCTGCCAGTTTTCTTAAGCCTAACATATAATATCATTCATCCAAGAACAAGAATAGACAAGTAACTAACACATAATCAACATCTAGGTTTCATTAGATCTAAGCAAACACAAAGGAAATCTAGCCTAGCATAGTAGAATTAAGATAAGAACAAAAGATAAACAACCAACACATAGACATATTGATTGAATTAAGAGTATACTTATCTCAATTACAATGCAAGGTATCAAGGGTTTGGAACCCTTGAAAAACCTGTAAAAGAGGCACCAAAATCGTCTTTAGGGTTTCACCAAAACTTCTCCCTTCTTTTTTTTAATGAAAAAACTAGAAAACTATATATAGGAAAATCGTCCTGACGGCGTCAAGAGTTAATTCTGACGCCGTCAGCCAGCCGCCAATAACTTCCTCGGACGCCCTAGATCCAATTGTGACGGCCTTGGTGACGCCGTCACCACCTACGGTAAAATATTCTTGGCCACTTTGACGCCGTCATCTCTTCATCTGATGCCTTCACAACCTACGGTAAAATATTCATCCTTTCTGACGCCTTCAAGAGTAAATCCTTGACGCCGTCACCTTGCAATTCCAGCTTGGATTTGGTACTTTGTCGTTTTCTTCACTTTATGCTCCAAAAACGTCCAAAATAGCCTCTTTTCCAGAATTCACTCTCCAAACACCTAAAATCACAAAAGGAACGATTTAAGGCAATATTTGATCAAATAAAGTCAGATTCGGGCTTAAATGACCCCCTAAAAACGGATCATTTTTCGCCTCATCATATACCCTTACACTTGAGATTTGCTTGTCCTCAAGCAAATGAGCTTTTATTCTACTCAAAAGACAAGTTAGGGGTCATTTAACACTAATATAAAAGTAATTACAACAAATAATCGTTCCACAAAAGACCAATAGACAAGCACGGAGGTCATACACAAGCACCTCACAAATAGTGTTTAGATACTCACATCTCTCGGGTGTAATAAAGTAATATAACATTATGGAAATGGAAGATATCTCTCACTACCTGTCATAACAAAATAGATTACCATAGGCTTGGGAAAGGATCAAACCTCCACCACATGGCGTAAGCACCTAGGATAAACTATCAAAGAGGTCTTTTAAAGGGTTATAACGTTAGGTGTAGGGATATGAATTACACGGTTTTGTTGGATAAAGGGAATTTTACTGGTGGCGAGTTAACAATCTTAGTAAATTACATGTACAAGATGGCGTTGCTAAGCCAAGACTAGACTCGTCTTAAGCTAATAAATGATAAATAACAAAAACATAAAATGAACATAGAATAAAAACGGGATGGTAGTCCGTATGTTTTTTTCTGTTTTTCTTTTTCCTTTTTCTAATTTTTTTTTTCTTTTTCTTAATTTTTTTTTTTTTTTTTTTTTTTTTCATACACTCTTACCCTACCATCCAAAATAATACATCATAGGGGTATGAGCAATCCCCTTACACTTGAATCTTTACATACTTTACATTAAACTAATCTAATGACTCGAATTAAGAAAATCAAAACACTTGGAGCACTTTTAAGATTAACGCACATATGGGGGTAATAAATGATGTTCTTCCCCATTACTCCATAAAATAAGTACTTACCCATGAGTCCCAATCGTCCCAAAACAATATGTACAAGGATATGACTCGACTTAGCAACCATGTAATCAATTAGAAAGTTAACTTAGGGTTTAACAAATAACAATAATGCACTAAAAATGAGCGCATACACGGAAGGCTAAGGCGATTTGGGTGTACATTTAAGTGGGGTGTAACAAATTCTTCCTTTAAGTAAGATGCTTAAAGTTAGAAACGAAAAGATAGGCTCGGAGGGGTGTACTAGGGGTATCGTGTACTAAAAATGAGTACAACGCAAAGGGTGTGGAAAAAATTAGTTGACTTAACTAGCCAAGTAATATGACTTAAATGGTCAAGTAATTATGATACGGGTTTAACACAAGGGTGATCCTAATGCCTCTTATCATGTAGTAAATCCTACCACACGAATGTAGTCTCACTAGCGGTCTCGGGATGCATCACTAACGCAAGTTCTAGAATCTAAATGCTACCGGTACACTCATAAGCACCAATAATGAATGCTTTTCCTATCAAATCTAAAGGCGAACCTCACATTTTTGGGTGGAAAATTTTTCTGAATATACGGTTATGTGCTAGTCATACAATCTCCTATCCATGAGACGCTTGCTATGGCTAAAGTTTCACTCCTAAATGTTGTAAAAAATTTTAAATTTGGCGCTAAAATTGCACTAACAAGTATTTCTCATAGTTTTATTACACATCTACCATTAAACAAAACAAACTCAAGCGAAAGTGCATATGTAAGGTATCATCTTTTTACCCTCCCCTTACACTTAAGATGAACATTGTCCCCAATGTTCAAGTAAAGAATGTAAAAGTGAAAAAGTAAAGAGAATGAAATCAAATACTCCCCTGATTCGCTCGGTATGGATTATAGGCTGGCCAGATTAGATCTTCCTCCAAGAAAATGAACAATCAAAGCTTCCCTTCCAGAATATAAATCATCTCCTTGTCGAACATAACCTGTAAATCCTGACAAAACAACTACAAAAACCCAAAGCATCAAGCCGAACAAAGATAACTCACAACTAGATGTAATTCCAGACTTAGGAATAAAAACAAAACAATTAAAGATATAATGCTTGTGGAATGAATGTTTGCAGATTTCCTGGAGATTATAAAACTTAATAATTCACAAAAACCATAAGACTCCGTTAGAAAAACAAAACTGGTAAAATTTCCAGATTTTTACACGTGACGCCGTCAAGAGTAAACTCGTGACGCCGTCAGAAGTGACCTGCAGAAATTCTTATGTTAAGTTTCCGGAAAATTTCTGGAAAAACTTCGTCCTACTTCCTGGAAAATCCTGCAAAACATCATTACGACTCGATACAAGCATTTGACTCTAACAAGTACTAATACACATGTCCATTTAATATTGTTGTGGTTCATGCTCGGAAGTTAAAAACAAAAAAAAAGCATTTTCACAATTTACTTTGAAACATGAGCCACAAACAATAAAAAATAAAACATGCATACGGAAACAAATAAAATCAAACAAACAAACAAACAAATAAAAACACACAAAACATGGGTTGCCTCCCAAGAAGCGCTTGTTTTTGTTCGAGTCACGAGCCTGACTCTACCCTTATTTAATGGAAATAGGGGAGGTTCTCCCTACACTTAGGATTAAGTGTGGGTGAAAGTAGCGATACACACCCTTAGGGTGTGAATATGCCACGTGAGGTGAAGGGGGTGAGTGAATGGCTTCCTTCATCCTAAAACTACCCGGATAATATTGGTTGATGGGTAGGTCGGTTCCTATTTTGTCTCCTAGAAATATATCTAAGGATGGAAAGGTGTGTAAAGATTGAGGTTCCGGTTCATCAACACTAGGAAATTCTCTAGAACTAGGAGTAAGGTTATCACTACAAGTGTTCAAACCTATATCCTCAAGTGGTGCCTGGTCCAAGGGTTCTACCTCCATCGGAATTCCTAAAGTTTCTTCTACTTCTTCCGGGTAAGTCACGGGCGGTGTGTGTGCCTCAAATGATGGTTGAGTATTTTGTGGGCTTATGTTGTTCACCTCATCATTCCATGTGTCAGGATCTAGCCCTAACATTCTCCCAAGTATCTCACGTGCTTCTCTAGGCATCTCAACTTCTATGTCCGAATCATAAGGATCATCTTCAATTTTCTGACTGCTATATACAAATTGCCTAAGAGATTCATCATCTGTTTCTTGAGATTCATCATCATCGATCATAAAACCTAGGTCTTTTTTATCAATGTGATCATGCTCGGCTAAATCCTCCTCAATTGGTTTCTTAGGTAGTGATAATAGCAAACCTAGTGCTTCATCCAACTTATGATTTGTTGCAATGGCTCTCTCCATAATTCCTTGGCAAACTAGGTCACATTTCCTATTGGCCTCACTAAAACTAGATCTTAAACATGGAGGTTGTTCATAAGAATCTATCCTAGGTGAGGGCTCATATGATTCATAGGTGTCTCTAAATGAGGTATTTTGAACTCTTTGGTGTGTTAGCCGCTCAACCCTATCTTGCAATCTTAGAAGTCTAAGTGTAAGGTCCATTTGAAGCAAGTTACAAACAAAATCACAAAGAAAAGATAGACTACGAGAAAGCTACAAAATAAAAAGAAAAAAAAAATCTCACTTGATAGGAATCTAATGAGTAGACCTAATAAAAATCAAATTCAACCTAAACAATAACTATTCCTCGGGCAGCGGCGCCAAAAACTTGATGCGTGGGAATCGCACCTTGCTTTACCTCTCGAGGGATCTCGCGAGGCTTACAACCCCCACCAGGCAGTGTACCTGATCGTTGTAGTATAGTATAGTGACAAGTACCGGGGGATTGATCATTCAGCTTAGGAATAGTGTCGCTAGGATTAGAAAGCCTAATTAATAGTTCTAAAGATGAAAGATGATTATTTTTGTGTTTTTATATTTTATGAAAGCAAGTAAAATCTCGGGTTTTGGAAGAGTGGGCGGAATTAGTTGTTATTCAACTAACCCAAAAACTACTTTATAACTAATTAAACTAATGAAAATGAAATTAAACTAATATTAAACTAAGGTTGTGAGCAGTATTTGGAGAAATTGTGTTTACTTAGACTTCATTACTCCCTAGATATCTTTTACATGTCAATTACTTGTTACACTTGTATGGATGACGGATTGTATTCCTTAATACCATTCGTGGGGTGGCATACATAACTCCCCAACTCTATGAGCTCTTATCTCCTCCTACACCATGACCCAGCACAACTATAGGGATTGTAAACAGTGGCTCATGCATTAAATACAACCAATAAAGACCTAGTACGCCTCGGTTCATGTTTCTTAAGACGTTCAAGCATGTTACCATTTGGAGATCTGCCAGTTTTCTTAAGCCTAACATATAATATCATTCATCCATGAACAAGAATAGACAAGTAACTAACACATAATCAACATCTAGGTTTCATTAGATCTAAGCAAACACAAAGGAAATCTAGCCTAGCATAGTAGAATTAAGATAAGAACAAAAGATAAACAACCAACACATAGACATATTGATTGAATTAAGAGTATACTTATCTCAATTACAATGCAAGGTATCAAGGGTTTGGAACCCTTGAAAAACCTGTAAAAGAGGCACCAAAATCGTCTTTAGGGTTTCACCAAAACTTCTCCCTTCTTTTTTTTAATGAAAAAACTAGAAAACTATATATAGGAAAATCGTCCTGACGGCGTCAAGAGTTAATTCTGACGCCGTCAGCCAGCCGCCAATAACTTCCTCGGACGCCCTAGATCCAATTGTGACGGCCTTGGTGACGCCGTCACCACCTACGGTAAAATATTCTTGGCCACTTTGACGCCGTCATCTCTTCATCTGATGCCTTCACAACCTACGGTAAAATATTCATCCTTTCTGACGCCTTCAAGAGTAAATCCTTGACGCCGTCACCTTGCAATTCCAGCTTGGATTTGGTACTTTGTCGTTTTCTTCACTTTATGCTCCAAAAACGTCCAAAATAGCCTTTTTAAAAAATTCACTCTCCAAACACCTAAAATCACAAAAGGAACGATTTAAGGCAATATTTGATCAAATAAAGTCAGATTCGGGCTTAAATGACCCCCTAAAAACGGATCATTTTTCGCCTCATCATATACCCTTACACTTGAGATTTGCTTGTCCTCAAGCAAATGAGCTTTTATTCTACTCAAAAGACAAGTTAGGGGTCATTTAACACTAATATAAAAGTAATTACAACAAATAATCGTTCCACAAAAGACCAATAGACAAGCACGAAGGTCATACACAAGCACCTCACAAATAGTGTTTAGATACTCACATCTCTCGGGTGTAATAAAGTAATATAACATTATGGAAATGGAAGATATCTCTCACTACCTGTCATAACAAAATAGATTACCATAGGCTTGGGAAAGGATCAAACCTCCACCACATGGCGTAAGCACCTAGGATAAACTATCAAAGAGGTCTTTTAAAGGGTTATAACGTTAGGTGTAGGGATATGAATTACACGGTTTTGTTGGATAAAGGGAATTTTACTGGTGGCGAGTTAACAATCTTAGTAAATTACATGTACAAGATGGCGTTGCTAAGCCAAGACTAGACTCGTCTTAAGCTAATAAATGATAAATAACAAAAACATAAAATGAACATAGAATAAAAATGGGATGGTAGTCCGTATGTTTTTTTCTGTTTTTCTTTTTCCTTTTTCTAATTTTTTTTTTCTTTTTCTTAATTTTTTTTTTTTTTTTTTTTCATACACTCTTACCCTACCATCCAAAATAATACATCATAGGGGTATGAGCAATCCCCTTACACTTGAATCTTTACATACTTTACATTAAACTAATCTAATGACTCGAATTAAGAAAATCAAAACACTTGGAGCACTTTTAAGATTAACGCACATATGGGGGTAATAAATGATGTTCTTCCCCATTACTCCATAAAATAAGTACTTACCCATGAGTCCCAATCGTCCCAAAACAATATGTACAAGGATATGACTCGACTTAGCAACCATGTAATCAATTAGAAAGTTAACTTAGGGTTTAACAAATAACAATAATGCACTAAAAATGAGCGCATACACGGAAGGCTAAGGCGATTTGGGTGTACATTTAAGTGGGGTGTAACAAATTCTTCCTTTAAGTAAGATGCTTAAAGTTAGAAACGAAAAGATAGGCTCGGAGGGGTGTACTAGGGGTATCGTGTACTAAAAATGAGTACAACGCAAAGGGTGTGGAAAAAATTAGTTGACTTAACTAGCCAAGTAATATGACTTAAATGGTCAAGTAATTATGATACGGGTTTAACACAAGGGTGATCCTAATGCCTCTTATCATGTAGTAAATCCTACCACACGAATGTAGTCTCACTAGCGGTCTCGGGATGCATCACTAACGCAAGTTCTAGAATCTAAATGCTACCGGTACACTCATAAGCACCAATAATGAATGCTTTTCCTATCAAATCTAAAGGCGAACCTCACATTTTTGGGTGGAAAATTTTTCTGAATATACGGTTATGTGCTAGTCATACAATCTCCTATCCATGAGACGCTTGCTATGGCTAAAGTTTCACTCCTAAATGTTGTAAAAAATTTTAAATTTGGCGCTAAAATTGCACTAACAAGTATTTCTCATAGTTTTATTACACATCTACCATTAAACAAAACAAACTCAAGCGAAAGTGCATATGTAAGGTATCATCTTTTTACCCTCCCCTTACACTTAAGATGAACATTGTCCCCAATGTTCAAGTAAAGAATGTAAAAGTGAAAAAGTAAAGAGAATGAAATCAAATACTCCCCTGATTCGCTCGGTATGGATTATAGGCTGGCCAGATTAGATCTTCCTCCAAGAAAATGAACAATCAAAGCTTCCCTTCCAGAATATAAATCATCTCCTTGTCGAACATAACCTGTAAATCCTGACAAAACAACTACAAAAACCCAAAGCATCAAGCCGAACAAAGATAACTCACAACTAGATGTAATTCCAGACTTAGGAATAAAAACAAAACAATTAAAGATATAATGCTTGTGGAATGAATGTTTGCAGATTTCCTGGAGATTATAAAACTTAATAATTCACAAAAACCATAAGACTCCGTTAGAAAAACAAAACTGGTAAAATTTCCAGATTTTTACACGTGACGCCGTCAAGAGTAAACTCGTGACGCCGTCAGAAGTGACCTGCAGAAATTCTTATGTTAAGTTTCCGGAAAATTTCTGGAAAAACTTCGTCCTACTTCCTGGAAAATCCTGCAAAACATCATTACGACTCGATACAAGCATTTGACTCTAACAAGTACTAATACACATGTCCATTTAATATTGTTGTGGTTCATGCTCGGAAGTTAAAAACAAAAAAAAGCATTTTCACAATTTACTTTGAAACATGAGCCACAAACAATAAAAAATAAAACATGCATACGGAAACAAATAAAATCAAACAAACAAACAAACAAATAAAAACACACAAAACATGGGTTGCCTCCCAAGAAGCGCTTGTTTTTGTTCGAGTCACGAGCCTGACTCTACCCTTATTTAATGGAAATAGGGGAGGTTCTCCCTACACTTAGGATTAAGTGTGGGTGAAAGTAGCGATACACACCCTTAGGGTGTGAATATGCCACGTGAGGTGAAGGGGGTGAGTGAATGGCTTCCTTCATCCTTAAACTACCCGGATAATATTGGTTGATGGGTAGGTCGGTTCCTATTTTGTCTCCTAGAAATGTATCTAAGGATGGAAAGGTGTGTAAAGATTGAGGTTCCGGTTCATCAACACTAGGAAATTCTCTAGAACTAGGAGTAAGCTTATCACTACAAGTGTTCAAACCTATATCCTCAAGTGGTGCCTGGTCCAAGGGTTCTACCTCCATCGGAATTCCTAAAGTTTCTTCTACTTCTTCCGGGTAAGTCACGGGCGGTGTGTGTGCCTCAAATGATGGTTGAGTATTTTGTGGGCTTATGTTGTTCACCTCATCATTCCATGTGTCAGGATCTAGCCCTAACATTCTCCCAAGTATCTCACGTGCTTCTCTAGGCATCTCAACTTCTATGTCCGAATCATAAGGATCATCTTCAATTTTCTGACTGCTATATACAAATTGCCTAAGAGATTCATCATCTGTTTCTTGAGATTCATCATCATCGATCATAAAACCTAGGTCTTTTTTATCAATGTGATCATGCTCGGCTAAATCCTCCTCAATTTGTTTCTTAGGTAGTGATAATAGCAAACCTAGTGCTTCATCCAACTTATGATTTGTTGCAATGGCTCTCTCCATAATTCCTTGGCAAACTAGGTCACATTTCCTATTGGCCTCACTAAAACTAGATCTTAAACATGGAGGTTGTTCATAAGAATCTATCCTAGGTGAAGGCTCATATGATTCATAGGTGTCTCTAAATGAGGTATTTTGAACTCTTTGGTGTGTTAGCCGCTCAACCCTATCTTGCAATCTTAGAAGTCTAAGTGTAAGGTCCATTTGAAGCAAGTTACAAACAAAATCACAAAGAAAAGATAGACTACGAGAAAGCTACAAAATAAAAAGAAAAAAAAATCTCACTTGATAGGAATCTAATGAGTAGACCTAATAAAAATCAAATTCAACCTAAACAATAACTATTCCCCGGGCAGCGGCGCCAGAAACTTGATGCGTGGGAATCGCACCTTGCTTTACCTCTCGAGGGATCTCGCGAGGCTTACAACCCCCACCAGGCAGTGTACCTGATCGTTGTAGTATAGTATAGTGACAAGTACCGGGGGATTGATCGTTCAGCTTAGGAATAGTGTCGCTAGGATTAGAAAGCCTAATTAATAGTTCTAAAGATGAAAGATGATTATTTTTGTGTTTTTATATTTTATGAAAGCAAGTAAAATCTCGGGTTTTGGAAGAGTGGGCGGAATTAGTTGTTATTCAACTAACCCAAAAACTACTTTATAACTAATTAAACTAATGAAAATGAAATTAAACTAATATTAAACTAAGGTTGTGAGCAGTATTTGGAGAAATTGTGTTTACTTAGACTTCATTACTCCCTAGATATCTTTTACATGTCAATTACTTGTTACACTTGTATGGATGACGGATTGTATTCCTTAATACCATTCGTGGGGTGGCATACATAACTCCCCAACTCTATGAGCTCTTATCTCCTCCTACACCATGACCCAGCACAACTATAGGGATTGTAAACAGTGGCTCATGCATTAAATACAACCAATAAAGACCTAGTACGCCTCGGTTCATGTTTCTTAAGACGTTCAAGCATGTTACCATTTGGAGATCTGCCAGTTTTCTTAAGCCTAACATATAATATCATTCATCCAAGAACAAGAATAGACAAGTAACTAACACATAATTAACATCTAGGTTTCATTAGATCTAAGCAAACACAAAGGAAATCTAGCCTAGCATAGTAGAATTAAGATAAGAACAAAAGATAAACAACCAACACATAGACATATTGATTGAATTAAGAGTATACTTATCTCAATTACAATGCAAGGTATCAAGGGTTTGGAACCCTTGAAAAACCTGTAAAAGAGGCACCAAAATCGTCTTTAGGGTTTCACCAAAACTTCTCCCTTCTTTTTTTTAATGAAAAAACTAGAAAACTATATATAGGAAAATCGTCCTGACGGCGTCAAGAGTTAATTCTGACGCCGTCAGCCAGCCGCCAATAACTTCCTCGGACGCCCTAGATCCAATTGTGACGGCCTTGGTGACGCCGTCACCACCTACGGTAAAATATTCTTGGCCACTTTGACGCCGTCATCTCTTCATCTGACGCCTTCACAACCTACGGTAAAATATTCATCCTTTCTGACGCCGTCAAGAGTAAATCCTTGACGCCGTCACCTTGCAATTCCAGCTTGGATTTGGTACTTTGTCGTTTTCTTCACTTTATGCTCCAAAAACGTCCAAAATAGCCTCTTTTCCAGAATTCACTCTCCAAACACCTAAAATCACAAAAGGAACGATTTAAGACAATATTTGATCAAATAAAGTCGGATTCGGGCTTAAATGACCCCCTAAAAACGGATCATTTTTCGCCTCATCATATACCCTTACACTTGAGATTTGCTTGTCCTCAAGCAAATGAGCTTTTATTCTACTCAAAAGACAAGTTAGGGGTCATTTAACACTAATATAAAAGTAATTACAACAAATAATCGTTCCACAAAAGACCAATAGACAAGCACGGAGGTCATACACAAGCACCTCACAAATAGTGTTTAGATACTCACATCTCTCGGGTGTAATAAAGTAATATAACATTATGGAAATGGAAGATATCTCTCACTACCTGTCATAACAAAATAGATTACCATAGGCTTGGGAAAGGATCAAACCTCCACCACATGGCGTAAGCACCTAGGATAAACTATCAAAGAGGTCTTTTAAAGGGTTATAACGTTAGGTGTAGGGATATGAATTACACGGTTTTGTTGGATAAAGGGAATTTTACTGGTGGCGAGTTAACAATCTTAGTAAATTACATGTACAAGATGGCGTTGCTAAGCCAAGACTAGACTCGTCTTAAGCTAATAAATGATAAATAACAAAAACATAAAATGAACATAGAATAAAAACGGGATGGTAGTCCGTATGTTTTTTTCTCTTTTTCTTTTTCCTTTTTCTAATTTTTTTTTTCTTTTTCTTAATTTTTTTTTTTTTTTTTTTTTTTCATACACTCTTACCCTACCATCCAAAATAATACATCATAGGGGTATGAGCAATCCCCTTACACTTGAATCTTTACATACTTTACATTAAACTAATCTAATGACTCGAATTAAGAAAATCAAAACACTTGGAGCACTTTTAAGATTAACGCACATATGGGGGTAATAAATGATGTTCTTCCCCATTACTCCATAAAATAAGTACTTACCCATGAGTCCCAATCGTCCCAAAACAATATGTACAAGGATATGACTCGACTTAGCAACCATGTAATCAATTAGAAAGTTAACTTAGGGTTTAACAAATAACAATAATGCACTAAAAATGAGCGCATACACGGAAGGCTAAGGCGATTTGGGTGTACATTTAAGTGGGGTGTAACAAATTCTTCCTTTAAGTAAGATGCTTAAAGTTAGAAACGAAAAGATAGGCTCGGAGGGGTGTACTAGGGGTATCGTGTACTAAAAATGAGTACAACGCAAAGGGTGTGGAAAAAATTAGTTGACTTAACTAGCCAAGTAATATGACTTAAATGGTCAAGTAATTATGATACGGGTTTAACACAAGGGTGATCCTAATGCCTCTTATCATGTAGTAAATCCTACCACACGAATGTAGTCTCACTAGCGGTCTCGGGATGCATCACTAACGCAAGTTCTAGAATCTAAATGCTACCGGTACACTCATAAGCACCAATAATGAATGCTTTTCCTATCAAATCTAAAGGCGAACCTCACATTTTTGGGTGGAAAATTTTTCTGAATATACGGTTATGTGCTAGTCATACAATCTCCTATCCATGAGGCGCTTGCTATGGCTAAAGTTTCACTCCTAAATGTTGTAAGAAAATTTAAATTTGGCGCTAAAATTGCACTAACAAGTATTTCTCATAGTTTTATTACACATCTACCATTAAACAAAACAAACTCAAGCGAAAGTGCATATGTAAGGTATCATCTTTTTACCCTCCCCTTACACTTAAGATGAACATTGTCCCCAATGTTCAAGTAAAGAATGTAAAAGTGAAAAAGTAAAGAGAATGAAATCAAATACTCCCCTGATTCGCTCGGTATGGATTATAGGCTGGCCAGATTAGATCTTCCTCCAAGAAAATGAACAATCAAAGCTTCCCTTCCAGAATATAAATCATCTCCTTGTCGAACATAACCTGTAAATCCTGACAAAACAACTACAAAAACCCAAAGCATCAAGCCGAACAAAGATAACTCACAACTAGATGTAATTCCAGACTTAGGAATAAAAACAAAACAATTAAAGATATAATGCTTGTGGAATGAATGTTTGCAGATTTCCTGGAGATTATAAAACTTAATAATTCACAAAAACCATAAGACTCCGTTAGAAAAACAAAACTGGTAAAATTTCCAGATTTTTACACGTGACGCCGTCAAGAGTAAACTCGTGACGCCGTCAGAAGTGACCTGCAGAAATTCTTATGTTAAGTTTCCGGAAAATTTCTGGAAAAACTTCGTCCTACTTCCTGGAAAATCCTGCAAAACATCATTACGACTCGATACAAGCATTTGACTCTAACAAGTACTAATACACATGTCCATTTAATATTGTTGTGGTTCATGCTCGGAAGTTAAAAACAAAAAAAAGCATTTTCACAATTTACTTTGAAACATGAGCCACAAACAATAAAAAATAAAACATGCATACGGAAACAAATAAAATCAAACAAACAAACAAACAAATAAAAACACACAAAACATGGGTTGCCTCCCAAGAAGCGCTTGTTTTTGTTCGAGTCACGAGCCTGACTCTACCCTTATTTAATGGAAATAGGGGAGGTTCTCCCTACACTTAGGATTAAGTGTGGGTGAAAGTAGCGATACACACCCTTAGGGTGTGAATATGCCACGTGAGGTGAAGGGGGTGAGTGAATGGCTTCCTTCATCCTAAAACTACCCGGATAATGTTGGTTGATGGGTAGGTCGGTTCCTATTTTGTCTCCTAGAAATGTATCTAAGGATGGAAAGGTGTGTAAAGATTGAGGTTCCGGTTCATCAACACTAGGAAATTCACTAGAACTAGGAGTAAGCTTATCACTACAAGTGTTCAAACCTATATCCTCAAGTGGTGCCTGGTCCAAGGGTTCTACCTCCATCGGAATTCCTAAAGTTTCTTCTACTTCTTCCGGGTAAGTCACGGGCGGTGTGTGTGCCTCAAATGATGGTTGAGTATTTTGTGGGCTTATGTTGTTCACCTCATCATTCCATGTGTCAGGATCTAGCCCTAACATTCTCCCAAGTATCTCACGTGCTTCTCTAGGCATCTCAACTTCTATGTCCGAATCATAAGGATCATCTTCAATTTTCTGACTGCTATATACAAATTGCCTAAGAGATTCATCATCTGTTTCTTGAGATTCATCATCATCGATCATAAAACCTAGGTCTTTTTGATCAATGTGATCATTGATTGAGCCTAAACCGTCTTATTATTATTGACCAAAGTCAACAAGTCAAAGATAGCCTAGAACCAATGCTCCGTGGAAGTGTAGGGTTTCCCCGGGTCGTTATGTCCCGACGAGGTGTGGATGGTATTAAAACGGTTTCGTGATCGGGTGAATTTGGATGGAAATAGATATAAGTGAGTTGTGAAGATTACACTACTGGAATATGAAAGAAAATAGCTTAAATAAACTATATTAACAATACTGGAAAGTCAGGAAAACTAGAAACGTTTAAAACTTAAAACGCGTACGTTCACGTTTGAATAAAACGTAAGCGTACGAAATAAAAAGTAAAAACGGAAATCTGAAAACACCCAGGGGGTGAAAATGACTTTTTTACAAACCTAAGGGTAAAAGAAAATTTTTAGAAAATTAAAATAAATTTTAAACCTAATTAATTATTTAATATTAATTAAATACTAATTATTACTAATTATTAATAATTAAAACACTTAAATATAATTCAATACTAATTAAATACTAGAAAAATGAAAATAAAATTTCTAAAATTATAAAATAACTAAAAATAAGTTTTAAAAATAAAAATAAGTGTTTTTGTCTTTTTGTGGATTTTCTATTAATTAATTACTAATTAAACATTAATTAACTAATTAAACTATTTTAAATTAAGAAAAATACTAAATGAACAGTAAAAATTCTAATAAAATTTCTAAAATTAATTTATAACATATAAAAGCTATAAAAAATATAAAAACAAGATTTCACTTAATAAAAACTAATAATGCTATTTTAACCTAATTATTAATTAATTTCTAATATAACTAATATAAATTCTAATAAATACTAAATGACTAAATAAAAATCTGAAAAATTTATTATAACTATTTAACCTAAGATGAAATTATTAAAAATATAAAAACACAACTTACTTAATAAAAATGTAAAAATGGAAATTAAAATTAAATTTAATTAAATAGAAACTATCACTTAATTTTATATTTGTTTTTCTTGATTTTTATTTTACAAACCTATATTATACTTAAAATTAGACAACTTTAATAAAAACAATATTTTTGTAGCTTATTAATAAGCACTGTGGAGAGCAATAAGCTCCACAGTTGACCTTTGTTGACCAAACAAGCTAATAAGCTCAAATGAGCTTATGTGGGACCCACCTTGGTTGAATTAGGTCTAAGTAAGTATGTTGGATATGTATAAGCTAAAAAATTCCAAATAAGCTCAGTAGATAAGCTGATAAGCAAGATTAAGCAAATCCAAAACTCAAATATTACTCAGAAATGGGACAAAGTTTATGGGCAAATCTAGGTGGGGTCCACTGAGTACCAGGTCAAGCCAAAGGTCAATCTAGGATCTCTACTAGGAGGGGGGTTGGGAAAACCTAACTAAGGGTTGTGGGGTCCACTGTGGTGGCTGGAAAACACCTCAAAAGAGTGGTGTTTGGTTGTGCAGCTGCTGAGACAGAGCAGGGGTGTGCCCTGCAAGTCACTTTGTGGCTTTGTGGGGCCCACAAGAAAAATGCTAAAAATATAAGCTGTATGGGACCTTGAAGATAAGCTGGTAGACTCCAAGTCCACAAAATCTTAAAGCTTGAATCCTATTCCTAAATTCTACAAAAATCACCCAATATTTGAGATTTTCTGGAATTGTAACTTTTGACTTTTTGAAAAACTTACCTAGTTTGACTTAGTTGAGATTAGATTGATTCTAATGGATTGAAACCATGATAATAAGCTGAAATAAGGTTGATTTAAGTTGAAACACTACTTTATGCTAGATCATGAAAGGTTTTAGGACTCCAAAACCCACACAGTTAACTGTGTGGGTGAGATCTTTGTGATTTTGACTATATTACTAAAAGTGACCTAAGTTTATGATTGAAATGCCTTAGTTTACCCTAAAATGACATGATGCAATACCTAGCAACCACTGAAACTCACTGAGTCTCAGTGGACATCTAAATCCAAACACTACCTTAAATCTAACAATACATTACAACATGCAATTATTAAGCTACCACTACTAAATTAAAACATTACACAGATTCAGTACACTTGATTAGAAACTAAATGATATCTAAAAGACCATAAACAACAATAAAAACAAGATATTAGCAAAATTAGAATTTGTGACTCACAATGGGTTCAAGACTGAGATCATGTAACCATGGACCAAGATCATTCCTAACACCTTCCACAAGGTTTCTACTACCAGAGGTAATCCAGAACACACCATATCCAATGCTCAATCTTCATAACACAGATTTTTCATTTATTTTTCTTTTTCTTTGTATTTTTGATAATTTTTGGAATTATAAACTAAACCTGATTCTAAGGTTTCTCAAAGCTTATAAAAGCTTTGTCAGAGCTTAAATAAACTATTGAGATCAGATAACAACAACTAACAACAACAGTGAGCTTTTTGAGATTTTGAAATTAAGGATAAATGGCATAAACTGAGAATGATATTGAAACTTGAAATTAACTTAATATATAGATCAAAGTACATTCAACTAACTGAGAACAAGTGTTTTGAATTGAAATTACAACTTAATTAATGAACTATACTACATACGACCTAAATTGACTAAACCTAAACTAATACACTTCCATACTGCTTCTTTTCTCTATTTGTAGCATCCAAGCAAGTGTGTGGGACCCACAGGTCAAATCCCACCTGCCAATTCAGCCATTGGATCACTTTTGCACCTCCTCTATTTTTGGCGGGAAAGACTTTTGAGCCAATTGGTACTGTATCAGACGTAAGGGGGTGTGGGATGTGATGGTTGCATTGGGGTGAGGGAATGGCAGGGATAAGGTGGATGGGTGTGCAAGTGGTGCAAGGGGGGGGGGAAAGAAACCAGTGGTTTTGGTGCGTGGTTTTGCAGGGGAGAAGAAGGAGGGAATGGGGTGGTTTTGGGTGTTGACTGGGTTTGACCAAATGGGTGGGCTGGATTTTTGGGCCTGGTGGACTGGATGTTTAGTTTTAGGTTTAGTTAATTTAATTAGGTCCGTTTGGTTTTTTTAGTTTAGGATAATTACAAGGACCAAAATTGTAATTAGGGAGAAGTTGAGGGCTGGTCTTGTAAGTTTCCAAAAGTGATAATGAGGACATAATTTGACAAGTGTGAATAGTACAAGGGCCAAAGATGATAATTTTCCATATTAAATGCCCAGGGACTTTTTCTGTCAATACCTCAAACTCCAGGGACCATTATTGTAATTTTCTGAATCTTGAAGGGCTTAACCTGTAAATTCTCAATAAATATCACAAGGACCAATTATGTCATTAATGAATAGTACAAGGTTTGTTTTTAATATTTTTCAATTTTTAAAACCTGAGGACTAATTTTGACATTTTTGAAACTTGGGGGACCAAAGTTGTAATTTCACAATTTTAAACTTTAAAGGACTATTTATGACAACTTGTGAATCCCCAAGGACCTTTATGATATTTGAACAAGTTTTGAGTGACCAGGGACTAGTTTGGCCAATTTATGAAACTTGAGGGACTGAAACTGCCAATTATGCAAACTTTGTACGTTTTTCATTTGTTTTTGCATATTTTGTGTTTGAAACATATAAAACACACCTCTAAGATATTTTAAGCTTTTTGATACATATTTGGGTGTTTTTGTATGTTTTGGCAGTTCATATAAGACAAAAATGATGAGTATTTACACACTCATCAATCCCCCACACTAAACTATTGCTAGTCCCTAGCAATCTTATGAGAAAATATAATGGATTTGAAACTCTTTACCAAAAGCCATCACTCCTGGAGTAGCCAGGTGTAAGAACTGTGGCACACCTGATAACCGTGTGATTTTGAGCAAACCACCAGCTGTCAACGGATTTGATTAGTCTTTACCAAAAGCCGTTTGCTTCTGGACTAGCCAGCATCTTGATGGACTAAGTCGACATCTTGGTGAGCTGAATACCAATTATGGATTTTCCACTGCCTTTACCACAAGCCATAATCTTGCGGGCTAGCCAACTCATTTGCTTATGAGGATACGGGGGAGTTGAGGAACCATGCAATTTTGGGCAAATTGCAAGCCGTCAACAGATTTGAGATGTCTTTACCAAGAGCCGTTTGCTCCTGGACTAGCCAATCCCTTTTTTCGTTTAGACAAGGCGGATTGATTACCACAAAAAATTTTGAGCTCAAGTGAAAAAATTTTGAAAATTTTCGGTCAAAAACGGGGGTATAAGATAGTAAAATGTGATAAAATTCGCTAGAATAGCGAATACCCCCCCCACACTAATCATGAATATTGTCCTCAATATTCAAAGTCCCGGCTATTATGCCGACTCTTTGAACGTAAAAGGGCAACATTACAAGCTAAGCGTGGAAAACATCATTTTGTATTTTCACTTCTATAATCATAGCATGGGGGACTCCCCCACACTTAGGGTGAAAACCCTATAAGCATGCTCAGTTTTTGTTTACCGAGTCGCGAGCTTGACTCGACCCCGAATTCATTTGTCCATGGGGAAGCATGATGTGGAAGAAATAATCTCCATCGGACTTTCATTCAAGATGTTTGGATAAACATTTGAAGCACGTGAAAGTTCCACACCGATGAGATATAATCCCGGCCCAAGATAATGGTACATGAAAATGCCGGGATCAAAGATAATGTCTTCATTCCCGAAGGAGTGAAGAACAGGAGAAGTCACCCTGTAGGTGAAGAAAAGGAAGAAAACCATGATGAAAATCATGATAAGGTCTTCTTCCTCGAAGGCAGGCTCATTAGCCTGATTTTGGATTTCAAAGGTTAAGCTCGTAAACATCCCGGGAGGGTGGGTGGGAATTTGCAAACTCTCATGATTGAGAGCATCTTCCCCCGGGATATCAAACTCCGAAGGAGTCATGACATGAGTGAGTTCACAGGAGAACTCACCAAATGTGAATGAATCATATTCTGAATTGATGTGTGTGAGTTCACAGGAGAACTCATCGAAGGTAAATGATTCATAATCAGGAAGAGAATTATGAGAATGAGAAGTGGTATTGCCACTAATATTCTCTCCCAAAGGATCAAAAGTAAAGGCTTCAAATTCCGGTATAGGGTCATCGGAGAAAATGTCACTATCCTTTATGGGGATAGGAGATGAAATAGGTTTCTCTTTGAAAGCCTCGATTTTAGAAATGAGGAGATTGACTTTCAATAATGTAGCACGAAGTGCTTCATCCTTAATTTCAGTGTCAATTTCATCATTCTCTTCTTCTAAGCTAACTAGCTCAAAAGGCAAACCTTCCACATGACTGATGTCTCCAGAAGATAAAGAATTTTCATCAGCATGGGAAGTACTAAGCTCGATGTTGGGATTAGAGTTTAAAAGATTTTCAGTTTCTCCCATATCGGCTTCAGGATCAAGGAGACCATAATCATTTCCCAAAGGAAGTGGATTGATGTGAGTAAGTTCGTTTGTGATTTCCTCAATAAGAGGGTCAACATCCGAATGAGGAAATGGTGCCTCCTCATACTCAACTTCTCCATAAGATGTGTAATCATCATTAAAATCGGAGAAGGTCTCAAAATGATCTTTTGGATTTTTAGGGTGAGAAGGGAGATCACACACATGATCCAAAGTTCCCTGTGACTCTCCTGGGATTGGGACAAGGATCTCGACACTAGACTTTATGAATTCGTCCGATTCCTTTGAAGGAACAGTGTCAAGATGCTCATCCCCCATGTTCGGAGAGTGAGTGGAAACCTCGGGTGTGATAGCAGTTGTTTGAGATGGAATCTCAACTGCTGGGATATCAATTGATGAACTTGATGAATCATTTTGAATAATAACAATGTTATCTTCGTCATCACTGTCATCATAGTCATCAAGTAGAGCAGTATTTCGAATGTTAGCACGAAATTTAGCTGCTCGTTGCTCAGCCAATAACTCTTCCATGCTTTTTCCAGATTCTCGTTCTTCAGCAAGTAATTCTGCCATTGTTTTCCCACGAGAATTTGGAATGAACGGAAATTGTGGGGATGTGGATGTGTCAAAACCGAAAGGTTGACATTGAAAATCACTATGAGGACCCCCACAATATGCACAAGAAGAATTTGGAGTTTGGCGGAGCGAAATATTAGCTAACTCCTCCTTAAGTTCTTTAAATTTCTCAAGAACTTCTAAAAAGTCTTGTTGGATTTGAGGAGTTGCTTGGATAGTTTGACACTGTGGAGGTTGGTCTTGATACGAGGAGTCATAATTGCTACAAGGAAATGGATTCCTCGTTTGACAATCAGAGCTAAAGTGTGGACCTCCACAGTAATCACAACAGTAAAACTGTTGAGGCTGTGAGTCGTATGTGCTAGAGTCATAATTGTTATCGGGAAATTGCTCATAGACAAGCGTGTTTCCTGACTGACAATCAGAACTGTAATGTGAACCACCACAGTACTCACAACAGTAAAACTGCTGAGTCTCATGGTGTGGTAACTGATGGAATGAATCAGTTGTGTCATGGTAGGAATAGGGATTCTGATTATAGACAGACCCGTTTCCTGACTCTACCATGCCACAACTGGGGCAATTTCCACCATTATAAGGATTACCACACCACTGACAAATCAGAAAATGTGGATGAGACATAGAAAGAATCAAAAGGTTTTAGAGGGTAAGAAATGGAGAATCAAAAAGGTAAGAGGGTAAAGATGGATATTTTTGGTGTTTTTGGAAAACATTTTATCAGAAAGAAAATCTTTTTGTGTTTTTTTTTGTGTTTGTTGAAAACTAATTTTACAAAGTTTTCAGAAACAGTTTTGTTTTTAAAATAAGAAAATATGAACAAGGGACGGTAAATATACAATGGATGTATATCCAGGTTCACTAATACGCAAAATCGTGTAGAATACGCGCACAACCTCCCCGGCAGCGGCGCCAAATTGATTGAGCCTAAACCGTCTTATTATTATTGACCAAAGTCAACAAGTCAAAGATAGCCTAGAACCAATGCTCCGTGGAAGTGTAGGGTTTCCCCGGGTCGTTATGTCCCGACGAGGTGTGGATGGTATTAAAACGGTTTCGTGATCGGGTGAATTTGGATGGAAATAGATATAAGTGAGTTGTGAAGATTACACTACTGGAATATGAAAGAAAATAGCTTAAATAAACTATATTAACAATACTGGAAAGTCAGGAAAACTAGAAACGTTTAAAACTTAAAACGCGTACGTTCACGTTTGAATAAAACGTAAGCGTACGAAATAAAAAGTAAAAACGGAAATCTGAAAACGCCCAGGGGGTGAAAATGACTTTTTTACAAACCTAAGGGTAAAAGAAAATTTTTAGAAAATTAAAATAAATTTTAAACCTAATTAATTATTTAATATTAATTAAATACTAATTATTACTAATTATTAATAATTAAAACACTTAAATATAATTCAATACTAATTAAATACTAGAAAAATGAAAATAAAATTTCTAAAATTATAAAATAACTAAAAATAAGTTTTAAAAATAAAAATAAGTGTTTTTGTCTTTTTGTGGATTTTCTATTAATTAATTACTAATTAAACATTAATTAACTAATTAAACTATTTTAAATTAAGAAAAATACTAAATGAACAGTAAAAATTCTAATAAAATTTCTAAAATTACTTTATAACATATAAAAGCTATAAAAAATATAAAAACAAGATTTCACTTAATAAAAACTAATAATGCTATTTTAACCTAATTATTAATTAATTTCTAATATAACTAATATAAATTCTAATAAATACTAAATGACTAAATAAAAATCTGAAAAATTTATTATAACTATTTTAACCTAAGATGAAATTATTAAAAATATAAAAACACAACTTACTTAATAAAAATGTAAAAATGGAAATTAAAATTAAATTTAATTAAATAGAAACTATCACTTAATTTTATATTTGTTTTTCTTGATTTTTATTTTACAAACCTATATTATACTTAAAATTAGACAACTTTAATAAAAACAATATTTTTGTAGCTTATTAATAAGCACTGTGGAGAGCAATAAGCTCCACAGTTGACCTTTGTTGACCAAACAAGCTAATAAGCTCAAATGAGCTTATGTGGGACCCACCTTGGTTGAATTAGGTCTAAGTAAGTATGTTGGATATGTATAAGCTAAAAAATTCCAAATAAGCTCAGTAGATAAGCTGATAAGCAAGATTAAGCAAATCCAAAACTCAAATATTACTCAGAAATGGGACAAAGTTTATGGGCAAATCTAGGTGGGGTCCACTGAGTACCAGGTCAAGCCAAAGGTCAATCTAGGATCTCTACTAGGAGGGGGGTTGGGAAAACCTAACTAAGGGTTGTGGGGTCCACTGTGGTGGCTGGAAAACACCTCAAAAGAGTGGTGTTTGGTTGTGCAGCTGCTGAGACAGAGCAGGGGTGTGCCCTGCAAGTCACTTTGTGGCTTTGTGGGGCCCACAAGAAAAATGCTAAAAATATAAGCTGTATGGGACCTTGAAGATAAGCTGGTAGACTCCAAGTCCACAAAATCTTAAAGCTTGAATCCTATTCCTAAATTCTACAAAAATCACCCAATATTTGAGATTTTCTGGAATTGTAACTTTTGACTTTTTGAAAAACTTACCTAGTTTGACTTAGTTGAGATTAGATTGATTCTAATGGATTGAAACCATGATAATAAGCTGAAATAAGGTTGATTTAAGTTGAAACACTACTTTATGCTAGATCATGAAAGGTTTTAGGACTCCAAAACCCACACAGTTAACTGTGTGGGTGAGATCTTTGTGATTTTGACTATATTACTAAAAGTGACCTAAGTTTATGATTGAAATGCCTTAGTTTACCCTAAAATGACATGATGCAATACCTAGCAACCACTGAAACTCACTGAGTCTCAGTGGACATCTAAATCCAAACACTACCTTAAATCTAACAATACATTACAACATGCAATTATTAAGCTACCACTACTAAATTAAAACATTACACAGATTCAGTACACTTGATTAGAAACTAAATGATATCTAAAAGACCATAATCAACAATAAAAACAAGATATTAGCAAAATTAGAATTTGTGACTCACAATGGGTTCAAGACTGAGATCATGTAACCATGGACCAAGATCATTCCTAACACCTTCCACAAGGTTTCTACTACCAGAGGTAATCCAGAACACACCATATCCAATGCTCAATCTTCATAACACAGATTTTTCATTTATTTTTCTTTTTCTTTGTATTTTTGATAATTTTTTGAATTATAAACTAAACCTGATTCTAAGGTTTCTCAAAGCTTATAAAAGCTTTGTCAGAGCTTAAATAAACTATTGAGATCAGATAACAACAACTAACAACAACAGTGAGCTTTTTGAGATTTTGAAATTAAGGATAAATGGCATAAACTGAGAATGATATTGAAACTTGAAATTAACTTAATATAAAGATCAAAGTACATTCAACTAACTGAGAACAAGTGTTTTGAATTGAAATTACAACTTAATTAATGAACTATACTACATACGACCTAAATTGACTAAACCTAAACTAATACACTTCCATACTGCTTCTTTTCTCTATTTGTAGCATCCAAGCAAGTGTGTGGGACCCACAGGTCAAATCCCACCTGCCAATTCAGCCATTGGATCACTTTTGCACCTCCTCTATTTTTGGCGGGAAAGACTTTTGAGCCAATTGGTACTGTATCAGACGTAAGGGGGTGTGGGATGTGATGGTTGCATTAGGGTGAGGGAATGGCAGGGATAAGGTGGATGGGTGTGCAAGTGGTGCAAGGGGGGGGGGGGAAAGAAACCAGTGGTTTTGGTGCGTGGTTTTGCAGGGGAGAAGAAGGAGGGAATGGGGTGGTTTTGGGTGTTGACTGGGTTTGACCAAATGGGTGGGCTGGATTTTTGGGCCTGGTGGACTGGATGTTTAGTTTTAGGTTTAGTTAATTTAATTAGGTCCGTTTGGTTTTTTTAGTTTAGGATAATTACAAGGACCAAAATTGTAATTAGGGAGAAGTTGAGGGCTGGTCTTGTAAGTTTCCAAAAGTGATAATGAGGACATAATTTGACAAGTGTGAATAGTACAAGGGCCAAAGATGATAATTTTCCATATTAAATGCCCAGGGACTTTTTCTGTCAATACCTCAAACTCCAGGGACCATTATTGTAATTTTCTGAATCTTGAAGGGCTTAACCTGTAAATTCTCAATAAATATCACAAGGACCAATTATGTCATTAATGAATAGTACAAGGTTTGTTTTTAATATTTTTCAATTTTTAAAACCTGAGGACTAATTTTGACATTTTTGAAACTTGGGGGACCAAAGTTGTAATTTCACAATTTTAAACTTTAAAGGACTATTTATGACAACTTGTGAATCCCCAAGGACCTTTATGATATTTGAACAAGTTTTGAGTGACCAGGGACTAGTTTGGCCAATTTATGAAACTTGAGGGACTGAAACTGCCAATTATGCAAACTTTGTACGTTTTTCATTTGTTTTTGCATATTTTGTGTTTGAAACATATAAAACACACCTCTAAGATATTTTAAGCTTTTTGATACATATTTGGGTGTTTTTGTATGTTTTGGCAGTTCATATAAGACAAAAATGATGAGTATTTACACACTCATCAATCATGCTCGGCTAAATCCTCCTCAATTGGTTTCTTAGGTAGTGATAATAGCAAACCTAGTGCTTCATCCAACTTATGATTTGTTGCAATGGCTCTCTCCATAATTCCTTGGCAAACTAGGTCACATTTCCTATTGGCCTCACTAAAACTAGATCTTAAACATGGAGGTTGTTCATAAGAATCTATCCTAGGTGAAGGCTCATATGATTCATAGGTGTCTCTAAATGAGGTATTTTGAACTCTTTGGTGTGTTAGCCGCTCAACCCTATCTTGCAATCTTAGAAGTCTAAGTGTAAGGTCCATTTGAAGCAAGTTACAAACAAAATCACAAAGAAAAGATAGACTACGAGAAAGCTACAAAATAAAAAGAAAAAAAAAATCTCACTTGATAGGAATCTAATGAGTAGACCTAATAAAAATCAAATTCAACCTAAACAATAACTATTCCCCGGGCAGCGGCGCCAAAAACTTGATGCGTGGGAATCGCACCTTGCTTTACCTCTCGAGGGATCTCGCGAGGCTTACAACCCCCACCAGGCAGTGTACCTGATCGTTGTAGTATAGTATAGTGACAAGTACCGGGGGATTGATCGTTCAGCTTAGGAATAGTGTCGCTAGGATTAGAAAGCCTAATTAATAGTTCTAAAGATGAAAGATGATTATTTTTGTGTTTTTATATTTTATGAAAGCAAGTAAAATCTCGGGTTTTGGAAGAGTGGGCGGAATTAGTTGTTATTCAACTAACCCAAAAACTACTTTATAACTAATTAAACTAATGAAAATGAAATTAAACTAATATTAAACTAAGGTTGTGAGCAGTATTTGGAGAAATTGTGTTTACTTAGACTTCATTACTCCCTAGATATCTTTTACATGTCAATTACTTGTTACACTTGTATGGATGACGGATTGTATTCCTTAATACCATTCGTGGGGTGGCATACATAACTCCCCAACTCTATGAGCTCTTATCTCCTCCTACACCATGACCCAGCACAACTATAGGGATTGTAAACAGTGGCTCATGCATTAAATACAACCAATAAAGACCTAGTACGCCTCGGTTCATGGTTCTTAAGACGTTCAAGCATGTTACCATTTGGAGATCTGCCAGTTTTCTTAAGCCTAACATATAATATCATTCATCCAAGAACAAGAATAGACAAATAACTAACACATAATCAACATCTAGGTTTCATTAGATCTAAGCAAACACAAAGGAAATCTAGCCTAGCATAGTAGAATTAAGATAAGAACAAAAGATAAACAACCAACACATAGACATATTGATTGAATTAAGAGTATACTTATCTCAATTACAATGCAAGGTATCAAGGGTTTGGAACCCTTGAAAAACCTGTAAAAGAGGCACCAAAATCGTCTTTAGGGTTTCACCAAAACTTCTCCCTTCTTTTTTTTAATGAAAAAACTAGAAAACTATATATAGGAAAATCGTCCTGACGGCGTCAAGAGTTAATTCTGACGCCGTCAGCCAGCCGCCAATAACTTCCTCGGACGCCCTAGATCCAATTGTGACGGCCTTGGTGACGCCGTCACCACCTACGGTAAAATATTCTTGGCCACTTTGACGCCGTCATCTCTTCATCTGACGCCTTCACAACCTACGGTAAAATATTCATCCTTTCTGACGCCGTCAAGAGTAAATCCTTGACGCCGTCACCTTGCAATTCCAGCTTGGATTTGGTACTTTGTCGTTTTCTTCACTTTATGCTCCAAAAACGTCCAAAATAGCCTCTTTTCCAGAATTCACTCTCCAAACACCTAAAATCACAAAAGGAACGATTTAAGGCAATATTTGATCAAATAAAGTCGGATTCGGGCTTAAATGACCCCCTAAAAACGGATCATTTTTCGCCTCATCATATACCCTTACACTTGAGATTTGCTTGTCCTCAAGCAAATGAGCTTTTATTCTACTCAAAAGACAAGTTAGGGGTCATTTAACACTAATATAAAAGTAATTACAACAAATAATCGTTCCACAAAAGACCAATAGACAAGCACGGAGGTCATACACAAGCACCTCACAAATAGTGTTTAGATACTCACATCTCTCGGGTGTAATAAAGTAATATAACATTATGGAAATGGAAGATATCTCTCACTACCTGTCATAACAAAATAGATTACCATAGGCTTGGGAAAGGATCAAACCTCCACCACATGGCGTAAGCACCTAGGATAAACTATCAAAGAGGTCTTTTAAAGGGTTATAACGTTAGGTGTAGGGATATGAATTACACGGTTTTGTTGGATAAAGGGAATTTTACTGGTGGCGAGTTAACAATCTTAGTAAATTACATGTACAAGATGGTGTTGCTAAGCCAAGACTAGACTCGTCTTAAGCTAATAAATGATAAATAACAAAAACATAAAATGAACATAGAATAAAAACGGGATGGTAGTCCGTATGTTTTTTTCTCTTTTTCTTTTTCCTTTTTCTAATTTTTTTTTTTCTTTTTCTTAATTTTTTTTTTTTTTTTTTTTTTCATACACTCTTACCCTACCATCCA
Source organism: Artemisia argyi (assembly GCA_030686995.1). Classification (NCBI taxonomy): domain Eukaryota; kingdom Viridiplantae; phylum Streptophyta; class Magnoliopsida; order Asterales; family Asteraceae; genus Artemisia; species Artemisia argyi. The sequence continues at coordinate 231,620,576 of CM060701.1, forward strand.
AAATAATACATCATAGGGGTATGAGCAATCCCCTTACACTTGAATCTTTACATACTTTACATTAAACTAATCTAATGACTCGAATTAAGAAAATCAAAACACTTGGAGCACTTTTAAGATTAACGCACATATGGGGGTAATAAATGATGTTCTTCCCCATTACTCCATAAAATAAGTACTTACCCATGAGTCCCAATCGTCCCAAAACAATATGTACAAGGATATGACTCGACTTAGCAACCATGTAATCAATTAGAAAGTTAACTTAGGGTTTAACAAATAACAATAATGCACTAAAAATGAGCGCATACACGGAAGGCTAAGGCGATTTGGGTGTACATTTAAGTGGGGTGTAACAAATTCTTCCTTTAAGTAAGATGCTTAAAGTTAGAAACGAAAAGATAGGCTCGGAGGGGTGTACTAGGGGTATCGTGTACTAAAAATGAGTACAACGCAAAGGGTGTGGAAAAAATTAGTTGACTTAACTAGCCAAGTAATATGACTTAAATGGTCAAGTAATTATGATACGGGTTTAACACAAGGGTGATCCTAATGCCTCTTATCATGTAGTAAATCCTACCACACGAATGTAGTCTCACTAGCGGTCTCGGGATGCATCACTAACGCAAGTTCTAGAATCTAAATGCTACCGGTACACTCATAAGCACCAATAATGAATGCTTTTCCTATCAAATCTAAAGGCGAACCTCACATTTTTGGGTGGAAAATTTTTCTGAATATACGGTTATGTGCTAGTCATACAATCTCCTATCCATGAGACGCTTGCTATGGCTAAAGTTTCACTCCTAAATGTTGTAAAAAATTTTAAATTTGGCGCTAAAATTGCACTAACAAGTATTTCTCATAGTTTTATTACACATCTACCATTAAACAAAACAAACTCAAGCGAAAGTGCATATGTAAGGTATCATCTTTTTACCCTCCCCTTACACTTAAGATGAACATTGTCCCCAATGTTCAAGTAAAGAATGTAAAAGTGAAAAAGTAAAGAGAATGAAATCAAATACTCCCCTGATTCGCTCGGTATGGATTATAGGCTGGCCAGATTAGATCTTCCTCCAAGAAAATGAACAATCAAAGCTTCCCTTCCAGAATATAAATCATCTCCTTGTCGAACATAACCTGTAAATCCTGACAAAACAACTACAAAAACCCAAAGCATCAAGCCGAACAAAGATAACTCACAACTAGATGTAATTCCAGACTTAGGAATAAAAACAAAACAATTAAAGATATAATGCTTGTGGAATGAATGTTTGCAGATTTCCTGGAGATTATAAAACTTAATAATTCACAAAAACCATAAGACTCCGTTAGAAAAACAAAACTGGTAAAATTTCCAGATTTTTACACGTGACGCCGTCAAGAGTAAACTCGTGACGCCGTCAGAAGTGACCTGCAGAAATTCTTATGTTAAGTTTCCGGAAAATTTCTGGAAAAACTTCGTCCTACTTCCTGGAAAATCCTGCAAAACATCATTACGACTCGATACAAACATTTGACTCTAACAAGTACTAATACACATGTCTATTTAATATTGTTGTGGTTCATGCTCGGAAGTTAAAAACAAAAAAAAGCATTTTCACAATTTACTTTGAAACATGAGCAACAAACAATAAAAAATAAAACATGCATACAGAAACAAATAAAATCAAACAAACAAACAAACAAATAAAAACACACAAAACATGGGTTGCCTCCCAAGAAGCGCTTGTTTTTGTTCGAGTCACGAGCCTGACTCTACCCTTATTTAATGGAAAAAGGGGAGGTTCTCCCTACACTTAGGATTAAGTGTGGGTGAAAGTAGCGATACACACCCTTAGGGTGTGAATATGCCACGTGAGGTGAAGGGGGTGAGTGAATGGCTTCCTTCATCCTAAAACTACCCGGATAATATTGGTTGATGGGTAGGTCGGTTCCTATTTTGTCTCCTAGAAATATATCTAAGGATGGAAAGGTGTGTAAAGATTGAGGTTCCGGTTCATCAACACTAGGAAATTCTCTAGAACTAGGAGTAAGGTTATCACTACAAGTGTTCAAACCTATATCCTCAAGTGGTGCCTGGTCCAAGGGTTCTACCTCCATCGGAATTCCTAAAGTTTCTTCTACTTCTTCCGGGTAAGTCACGGGCGGTGTGTGTGCCTCAAATGATGGTTGAGTATTTTGTGGGCTTATGTTGTTCACCTCATCATTCCATGTGTCAGGATCTAGCCCTAACATTCTCCCAAGTATCTCACGTGCTTCTCTAGGCATCTCAACTTCTATGTCCGAATCATAAGGATCATCTTCAATTTTCTGACTGCTATATACAAATTGCCTAAGAGATTCATCATCTGTTTCTTGAGATTCATCATCATCGATCATAAAACCTAGGTCTTTTTGATCAATGTGATCATGCTCGGCTAAATCCTCCTCAATTGGTTTCTTAGGTAGTGATAATAGCAAACCTAGTGCTTCATCCAACTTATGATTTGTTGCAATGGCTCTCTCCATAATTCCTTGGCAAACTAGGTCACATTTCCTATTGGCCTCACTAAAACTAGATCTTAAACATGGAGGTTGTTCATAAGAATCTATCCTAGGTGAAGGCTCATATGATTCATAGGTGTCTCTAAATGAGGTATTTTGAACTCTTTGGTGTGTTAGCCGCTCAACCCTATCTTGCAATCTTAGAAGTCTAAGTGTAAGGTCCATTTGAAGCAAGTTACAAACAAAATCACAAAGAAAAGATAGACTACGAGAAAGCTACAAAATAAAAAGAAAAAAAAATCTCACTTGATAGGAATCTAATGAGTAGACCTAATAAAAATCAAATTCAACCTAAACAATAACTATTCCCCGGGCAGCGGCGCCAAAAACTTGATGCGTGGGAATCGCACCTTGCTTTACCTCTCGAGGGATCTCGCGAGGCTTACAACCCCCACCAGGCAGTGTACCTGATCGTTGTAGTATAGTATAGTGACAAGTACCGGGGGATTGATCGTTCAGCTTAGGAATAGTGTCGCTAGGATTAGAAAGCCTAATTAATAGTTCTAAAGATGAAAGATGATTATTTTTGTGTTTTTATATTTTATGAAAGCAAGTAAAATCTCGGGTTTTGGAAGAGTGGGCGGAATTAGTTGTTATTCAACTAACCCAAAAACTACTTTATAACTAATTAAACTAATGAAAATGAAATTAAACTAATATTAAACTAAGGTTGTGAGCAGTATTTGGAGAAATTGTATTTACTTAGACTTCATTACTCCCTAGATATCTTTTACATGTCAATTACTTGTTACACTTGTATGGATGACGGATTGTATTCCTTAATACCATTCGTGGGGTGGCATACATAACTCCCCAACTCTATGAGCTCTTATCTCCTCCTACACCATGACCCAGCACAACTATAGGGATTGTAAACAGTGGCTCATGCATTAAATACAACCAATAAAGACCTAGTACGCCTCGGTTCATGTTTCTTAAGACGTTCAAGCATGTTACCATTTGGAGATCTGCCAGTTTTCTTAAGCCTAACATATAATATCATTCATCCAAGAACAAGAATAGACAAGTAACTAACACATAATCAACATCTAGGTTTCATTAGATCTAAGCAAACACAAAGGAAATCTAGCCTAGCATAGTAGAATTAAGATAAGAACAAAAGATAAACAACCAACACATAGACATATTGATTGAATTAAGAGTATACTTATCTCAATTACAATGCAAGGTATCAAGGGTTTGGAACCCTTGAAAAACCTGTAAAAGAGGCACCAAAATCGTCTTTAGGGTTTCACCAAAACTTCTCCCTTCTTTTTTTTAATGAAAAAACTAGAAAACGATATATAGGAAAATCGTCCTGACGGCGTCAAGAGTTAATTCTGACGCCGTCAGCCAGCCGCCAATAACTTCCTCGGACGCCCTAGATCCAATTGTGACGGCCTTGGTGACGCCGTCACCACCTACGGTAAAATATTCTTGGCCACTTTGACGCCGTCATCTCTTCATCTAACGCCTTCACAACCTACGGTAAAATATTCATCCTTTCTGACGCCGTCAAGAGTAAATCCTTGACGCCGTCACCTTGCAATTCCAGCTTGGATTTGGTACTTTGTCGTTTTCTTTACTTTATGCTCCAAAAACGTCCAAAATAGCCTCTTTTCCAGAATTCACTCTCCAAACACCTAAAATCACAAAAGGAACGATTTAAGGCAATATTTGATCAAATAAAGTCGGATTCGGGCTTAAATGACCCCCTAAAAACGGATCATTTTTCGCCTCATCATACATGAAGATGCCGGGATCAAATATAGTGTCCTCACACCCGAAGGAGTGAAGAACAGGAGAAGTCACCTTATAGGTGAAGAAAAGGAAGAAAACCATGATGAAAATCATGATAAGATCTTCTTCCTCGAAGGCAGGCTCATTAGCCTGATTTTGGATTTCAAAGGGTAAGCTCGAAAACATCCCGGGAGGGTGGGTGGGAATTTGCATATTCTCATGATTGAGTGCATCTCCCCCCGGGTCATCATACTCCGGAGGAGTCATGATATGAGTGAGTTCACAGGAGAACTCATCAAATGTGAATGAATCATATTCTGGATTGATGTGCGTGAGTTCACAGGAGAACTCATCGAAAGTAAATGATTCATAATCGGGGAGAGAATTATGAGAATGAGAAGTGGTGCTGCCACTAATCTTCTCTCCCATAGGATCAAAAGTAAAGGCTTCAAATTCCGGTATAGGGTCATCGGAGAGCATGTCACTATCCTTTATGGGGATAGGAGATGAAATAGGTTTCTCTTTGAAAGCCTCGATTTTAGAAATGAGGAGATTGACTTTCAATAATGTTGCACGAAGTGCTTCATCTTTGGTTTCATTGTCAATCTCATCATTCTCTTCTTCTAAGCTCACTTGCTGAGAAGGTAAATCTTCCACATAACTGATGTCTCCAGAAGATAAAGAATTTTCATCAGCATGTGAAGTACTAAGCTCGATGTTGGGATTAGAGTTTAAAAGATTTTCAGTTTCTCCCATATCGGCTTCGAAATCAATGAGACCATCATCATTTCCCAAAGGAAATGGATTGATGTGAGTAAGTTCGTTTGTGAACTCCTCAATAAGAGGGTCAACATCCGAATGAGGCAATGGTGCCTCCTCATACTCAACTTCTCCATAAGATGTACAATCATCATTAAAATCGGAGAAAGTCTCAAAATGATCTTTAGGATTTTCAGGGTGAGCAGGTAGATCACACACATGATCAAAAGTTCCCTGTGACTCTCTTGGGATTGGGACAAGGATCTCAGCACTAGACTTTATTAATTCGTCCGATTCCTTATTAGGAACAGTGCTAAGATGCTCATCCCCCATGATTAGAGAGTGAGTGTGAACTTCGGGTGTGATAACAGCAGACTGAGGGAGTTGAGAAGGACTAGCAGTCATGGTTTCTACAAGTTCCATGATTTCTACTGCTAGTGACTCAATCATAATCTTTTCTCCCTGTATTTCTACTGAAGCGGTTTCAAGAGGTTTCTCAGATACCTTTGGGATTGGAACAAGGTTATCAATCTCCTCAAGAGGATTGCTTTTGACTTCCTTGTCCCCCATTGGCAAGATATCTGAAGTTTTCTTAGGTTTTACCTCTTGAAATGGCTCATCCTCATCACTATCATCCTCAAAATAATATGAGTTAACAGGAGGCTTTTGTTTTCTAAGAATCAAATCCTGAAGACATTTTATACTATCTTGAATGGTTTTGTTGAATTGAGTTTGATTCATAATAAATTCAGCTCTAGCTAACTCGTCCTGAGACGGTGGTTGAGGGTTTGTGTATTGCGAGGGCTGGTTAAAACCAAATTCATGATTGTTACAAGGAACCTGTTCATAGACAAACTGATCCCTAATTTGACAATCAGAGCTGTAGTGAGGGCCACCACAATACTCACAACAGTAAAACTGTTGAGTCTGGTTTGGTGTATTTTGATACGAAGCATTATTGAGATTTGGATAATATGATTCTTGCTCGTATGAATGTGATGGGTAGTTTGAAAAATTTGAGGAGTTGTTGAATGAGTTTTGATTAAGATCATAAGCAAATGAATTACTCGACCCACAGAACAAACAACTCCCGTCTCGAATATCGTTACCACATTGTACACATGTACACCAACGACATGGAAAACCGAAAAGTGGCTCACCACAACCAACACAAGGAATAAAAGCCGGAGGTGGGACAAGTGGTGTGCTCTTAGAGCTAGCAATTTCCACCACTTCCGTTACAGTCTCGGGTTTTTGTTTTTGATAAACGTGAAGATTGGGTAGGTCGTTCTTTTCAGTCACTGCCCTAAGCTCAGTACGTTTGCTTGACAAACTTTTAACCGTAAATCGTGAAAGGTTAGGATCAATTCTTGACAATTTAGGAGCAATTGTGAGCTTAGGGGAAAGTACCGGGTCCTTAGTCATCCCGGTTTCATGATCCCTTTCCCTCACTGGAGAGGGAATAGGAATCGATGGTCCATCATAATCGACACGACATCTCGATATCTTTGACAAGGCCATAAGTTTTTCAATGTTGCTCTCATAGGCCCTTTGTTCAAAGAAATCGTCATTGAGAGATGTCATTAGAATCAATTACGGGATAAGTGGAAGAAGTGAGAATCAAAAAGATAGAGGGTAAAGGGATGAAGAATCAAAGAGGTGAGAGGGTAAAGGTGAATATTTTTGGTATTTTCGAGAAACATGCTTAGTGCACATGCACCAAAAACAATTTTTCAAAACAAATTTGAGGCAAAACCACAGTGAACTTAAACCAGAAATCACAAGTGAATGGCTTCTTTGAAAAAGGTACACCACTCACAGGGATATAAAGGCAAGTTTTAATCTTAAGTTTGGGAACTTATTATGTTCACACCCCCAGTTGGTAGGTGTTCAGCCTTGGTTTGCGGTGGTAAGCTTTTATGTATTTATTATTTTTGAAAAATCTGCTTTCGGCTTACGGGTGTGTGTGCAGAAAACTTGGGAATTATTTTTTTGGAACTGATTCGTTAACCGAAATCGTTCTTTTAAGATTACTCGCAGGCTGGCGGGAGGAAGTAAATAGGTTTCCTCTTCAGTTCGCAATTTAATGTCAGAACTTACCTTAAACCAACTGTTTCAGGTTGTAATCTTTAAGAAAACGAAGTAATTTAACTTCACACTTTGTTTTGTTGTTTTTGATTTTTTTTTGGTGTTTTTAACACTTTAGGAAAAGTGTTAATGAACGTTTTTGATATGATTTTGTTTTTACAAAACTTTTTACAGGGAGGGTTTTGAAAACCACTAAACTTAAAACGATTTTAAAACACGCAACAACCTCCCCGGCAGCGGCGCCAAATTTTGATTGGGTCTAAACCGTCAGATATAATTGACCAAGGTCAACTAGTCAAAGACAGCCTAGAATCAATACTCCGGTGATAGTATAGTGTATTCCCGGGTCGTTAAAGTCCCAGCGAGATTGAAATGGTGCTTTTGGAATCGTTTTTGAGAAAGTGGCACTGAGGACAGTAGTCAGATGATGTGGAGTTGAAATTGCTACTGTTATGATGGTATTTGTACACAGATATAATATTTACAAAAATCAGATAACAGATATATACACGTATTCACAATTCAGATTTACGCAATCGGGCTGAAAAAGTGGGATTTTGGTATTTAACAAACTACAGGGGGTGCTTTTGACACTTTTTCAAACTTGAAAATTAAAAATGAAAAATGAAATTATGAAAATGATTAAACTACTATTTAAATATTATTTAATTAATTAAACTATTTAAAATCTAAATTAAAATCTAATTTAATTAAACTAATAATTATAACTAATACAAATTAAACTAAAACCTTGCCAAAATATTTTCTAAACCTAAAATAGAACTTGAAGAAAGTATAAAAAATTAAAAATAAATATTTTTGTCTTTTTATGGGTTTTTTTATAAATAGAAAACTATTTAACTTAATTAAATTATTTTTAATTAATATTAATACTAAATTAACTTAGAAAATTACAAGAAAATTTATAAAATTACTTAACCATCACAGGAATCCTAAAAAATTATAAAAACTCTAAAAATTATGTTTTAAGATTAAACAACTAATTATTTACCTTTTAATTAACTTAAGTCTATTTTAAATAAATAAAATAAGAAAAATAGAAAATGAACAGTAGAATCTCAAAATATATTTTCTAAAAACTTATTATACTATATTAGAACTAGGAAAATTATAAAAACTAGATTTCACCTTATAAAAACCAAATAAGCTATTTAATACTTGATATTAATTAATAATAAAGAAAATTAAAATTAAATCTAATTAGCACTAAATGACAAAATAAAAATATGAAAAAATTATCAAAATTACTTTACTATATAAGGTATTTAATAAAAATATAAAAACACTAGTGACTTAATTAAAATATAAAAATTAAAATTAAAATTAACTTGAATTAAATAGAAACTATCACTTAATTTAAAACTAACTTTTTTTTGGATTTTTCTTTTATAAACTTGTTTTACATATAAAAACAAAGACTTTTTGTGAAAACAACTATTTTAAAACTTAAAAATAAGCTATGCACACCCCTTTTGTCTTAACAGTTTGACTTTGGTTGACTGTTTGGTCAATTGAGGTCAAATGGCTTTGGGTGGGTCCCACTATGGATAAATCAGGTACAATTAAGTTCAGCAAACTTAAATAAGCAAGAAACAACAAGGGCTAAGCACAAATAAGCTATATGAAACAAAATAAGCACTTAAGCAACTGAAAATCTCACAGATTTTGGGGACAGACTTTAGGCCTGATTTCAAGTGGGGTCCACTTGTCTTGGGGTCAAAGTATTGGTCAAAGGGGAGACTCTGGTAGGAGGGGGTTGGGAAAACCCAAAACCTTGGTGTGGGGACCACTGTGGTGGCCATAAAACACCACCCAAGTGGGTGGTTTGAGTGGGTGACTGCTGATACAGAATAGATACTTGCCCTGCAGTCCTCTTTGGAGGATTGTGGGGCCCACAAGATAAATCCTAAAAATATAGTGATTATGGGATTGAAAAGCTGAGATGGTAGACTACTTATCCTCAAAAGCTCATGGCCTAAAACCTACTACATAAATCAAAACAAATCAGGCCATTATGGGAAAAAATGAAGGAGTGCAAATTTGACTTTTGAAACAAACTTGATAATTTGACTTTTTTGAGATTTGGGCTTAACCTACTGATTGAATAAGATGTAACAAGTTGAAATGAAGTTATACTAGCCTAAAGCTACCAGTTATAAGCTAATCTAGGGGTTTGTGGAACCTAAATACCACCACCACAGTTAACTGTGGTGGTGGTGAAATGGTGATATTGACTAATCTACTAAAAGTGACCTGAGTTATTGGTTGAAATGCCTTAGTATATCCTAGAGTGACATGGTTCAATACCTAGTAACCACTGAAACTCACTGAGTCACAGTGGACTCTCTAAATCCAAACACTCCCTTATCAGATGATCAAAGAGAGTTTTGAAGCAACTACTTAAATTAAACCTAAAAGCCACTAAACTAACTTACACTGACTTAAATTAAGCCTGAATAAACTAACATAAACAACAAATAACAATGTTGATTAAGTGAAACAGATTATGCATAAGAAAGTGATAAATAGCTCACAATGGTTCTTTGCTCAAACAAGGTGGGATACACTTTTACAGAATCTAGTTTGTTAAAAAACAAACTAATACACCCATGGTCCTTCCAAATCTGACCCATCACCCATTAGTACCAATTTAACCATTATCTTCGACTTTCCTTGACTTTTTGAGATTCTAATGAACTGAACAACTAGAATACTACTGAGCTTATAAAACTTCTTTAATGAGCTTATAAAAGCTTTTGGAATGTTAAACAACCATTGCTAATATATTTAATACACTTTTGAGATTTATTAAATTGAGAGTAAACTGCATAAACTGAGAATGGTGATGAAACTTGAAATTTAGATTATAAAAAGTTAAGTTACAATGGAAATGTGAATTGCAAACTTCAAAAACTGGAAATTACAACTGAAAATCAAAACTACACTAATTCGACATTTTTAAACTAAAACTACCACTACTTAAAACTAATACTCTTCTCCTCAGCTTCTTCTTGCTCTTTATAGAATCCCAGGGTCTTGTGTGGGTCCCACTTGTCAAATCCCACCAATCAATTGGTCCATTGGATCACTTTTACACCTTACACAATTTTGGCGGGAAAGAACTTTTTATGCCAATTGGGACTGAGAAGCTTAGGGGGGGTGATGTGATGGGTTCTTGGGGTGAGTGAAGGGAAGGGATAAGGTGGATGGTGGAGAGGTCAAGTGGTGCAAGAGGGGGGGATACTACCCTGGTATTCTGGTTTGTGGTGGGAGGGAAGATGGTAGTTTGGTGGGTTTGACCGAGCTTTGACCAAGAGTATTATTTAAAACGGTTTTTGAAGTTGGGCGGGCTAAGTGATGGGCCTGGGTAGAGGGTATGGGCTGAGGGTGGTTTTGGATAGGTTTAGGTTTTAGATAATAAAGGTCCGGATTTGGTTTTAGTTTTTTAGGAAATCACAAGGATCTTTTTTGTAATTATTTGAAAGTTGAGGGCCTGTTGTGACATTTTTCCAAAGATCATGATAAGGACCATATTTGTCATTTATGAATAGTACAAAGGCCATTTTGATAATTTCCCATTTTTATTCCCGGGGACCTTTTCTGCCAAACTTTCAAACTTCGGGGGCCAAACGTGTAATTTCACCAAACTTTTTACCCAAGGATCAATGTTGCCAACCTGTGATTTCCCAAGGACCTGAATTGACTTTTTATCCAAAAATATTTCACAGGGACCAATTCTATCAAAGACTGAAACTCCAGGGACCATTATTGTCAATTTTGGATTTTGAGGGGTAAAAGTGTAATTTTCTCAAACTTTATCACCCAAAGTCTAAATTTGATAATTTTTTACTTTTAAAAACTTTGGGTTGACTTTTCTTTCATTTAAAACGTCAGGGACTAGTTTTGTCAATATTTGAAACTTGAGGGACTAAAACTGCCAATTGTGCAAACTTTGTTCGTTTTTCATTTGTTTTTAAACGTTTTGCATCTAAAACATATAAAACACATTTTTGAGATAATTTCAGTATTTTGATGCATTATTGGGTGTTTTTGGATGTTTTGGCAGTTCATATAAGACAAAAATGATGAGTATTTACACACTCATCACAAAACATCTGAACGTATTCCAGATAGACTTTGGGCATGGCCATGCAAACATTTTGTCAACCCTACGAAGGGCCCAGCAGTATTAAACTTCTAAACAAATCAGAAGGAATAAATTCTTTCTTGACTACAAGAATAACCCATGAACTTTGCAACACTTCTGAAAACAATCCTTATGACTCCCTGTTACGGTGAGCGATAGATTGCTTCACAAAAATACACTACATCCATGACACTTATCTGGTATCTCAAGTCTGAGGATAACTTTAAATATGATTCTCACATTAAACATTAAATCATATTGTTGGGATAAGTCCAATATTCAATTCATCGAATATTATGTGAAATTGGTATGACTACGCATCAATATACTTTCAAGTATATTCTAAACCAATACTCAAATTTGTCTTAGTTCAATGATATTCCCATATCATTAATCGACAATGGACATTTAGAATAATAAATTATTCAAGGATCTTAAACATGCAAATATAGGATATATTATTAAGACAATGATAAATAAACATAAAACTTATTTTATTCCATTAAAATAATAATTGTACATTACATCCTTTATCCAAACACTAATCACAAATGGGCATGAAACTTTCAGCTAATCTAAGTCCTACACCTTCAGCATGCTTGTAAAGCTTAGTGCCAGGTAGAGGCTTTGTTAATTGATCCGCCAAGTTATCATCTGTGTGAACTTTGAGCATTTCGATTTCGCCTATTTCAACTTGTTCTCGAACATAGTGATGCTTAATCAGGAAATGTCTGGTGCCTTTCATGATTCCAGGCTCATTGGCAAATGTGATTGCAGCAGAATTGTCACAATACATTTTAATAGGTCTTTGAATCGAAGGCATGACACCAAGCCCTGAAACAAACTTCCTAATCCAAACAGCTTCCATTGCAGCTTCTGAAGCAGCTATATACTCACTCTCTGTAGCAGACATCGCCAGTACACTCTGCTTTCTACTCCTCCAATCCACTGCTCCTCCATTAATGACAAAGACATAATCCGTCTGAGACTTCGTATCATCCTTATCACCTTTCCAAGAAGCATCGCAGTAACCTGTAACATCAAGTTCTGCCGATGGATTTCCCCCATAAACCAAAAACATATCCTTAGTTGCCCTAAGGTACTTAAGAATGTTCTTAACAGCAGTCCAGTGAGCTACACCTGGATTTTGCTGATATCGACTGGTTAAATTCTGAGCAAACGCCACATCAGGTCTTGTACTTTTCACCGCATACATAATTGATCCCACAGCCGAAGCATAAGGGACTCTCTTCATGCGTTGCACCTCTGCAGGTGTTGCAGCACAAACCTTGTTGCTCAAGCCATGTTGCTCTTGCATCGGCAAATATCCTTTCTTGGAATTTTGCATATTGAATCTCTTCAATATTTTATCAATGTAAGCACTTTGGCTTAATCCAATTAATCGCTGAGATCTATCTCTATATATCTTGATTCCCAGAATAAATGCAGCTTCCCCTAAATCTTTCATAGAAAAACAACTTCCAAGATATTCCTTAACCTTTTGTAAACTTGGAATGTCGTTCCCCATGATCAATATGTCATCGACATATAATATAAGGAAAATCACACTACTCCCACTAACTTTGTGATATACACATGGCTCATCAAGATTTTTAGTGAATCCATACTTTTTAATCTCACCATCAAATCTCTTATTCCATTGTCGTGATGCTTGCTTTAATCCATAAATGGATCTTTTAAGCTTGCATACACGATTTGGGAATTCTGGATTTACATACCCCTCAGGCTGCGCCATATAGATGTCCTCATCTAGGCGACCATTTAAGAAGGCGGTTTTAACATCCATTTGCCAAATCTCATAGTCATAGTAAGCGGCTATGGCTATAAGAATCCTAATTGCCCTTATGTCAGCTACAGGAGAAAAGGTCTCCTCATAGTCAACACCAAAAGTTTGTGTATAGCCTTTAGCTACACAACGGGCCTTATAGGTGTGTACAACGCCATCCATGTCAGTCTTTTTCTTGTAGAGCCATTTACTCCCAACTAGTTTGGCACCCGGAGGTAGGTCTACTTCTTCCCAGACATCATTGTCTTCCATGGATTGCATTTCCCCATCCATAGCTTCTTTCCATTTGGCCTTTTCAGGACCATTCATGGCAGCTTCATAACTTGTAGGCTCATCAAGATCACCTAGTATATACTCATCACTCTCTACATTAAGACATAGACAAGTAGGAGCTTTTACTGGTCTTGTTGACCTACGAATGGGAATCACTTCAACTTCAGGTGGAGGACCTAAACTTTCAGGTTCTACCGGAAGTTGGTTAGTGTTTTCAGAAGGTTCTGCATCCTCTTGACCGTCTTCCAGATCATATACTCTCCCACTGAATTCTTGAGATATGAGCTCTCTTTCAAGAAAGTCTCCATACCTTGCAACAAATACTTTGTTTTCAGGTGGGTAATAAAAGTAGTATCCCATAGTTTCCTTAGGGTATCCTACGAAGATGCACTTCACAGATCTTTGTTGGAGTTTGTCTGCTGAGTCACGTTTAACATACGCCTCACAACCCCAGACCTTTAGATAAGACAGGTTAGGAGCTTTACCAGTCCATACCTCATATGGTGTCTTATCAACCTTCTTTGTTGGAACCATATTTAGAATGCGAACCGCAGATTCTAAGGCATAATCCCAAAACGAGAAAGGAAGAGTTGTTAGATTAAACATAGATCGTATCATATCTTGCAATGTACGATTCCTTCTCTTAGATACACCATTTTGTTGTGGAGTATATGGAGAAGTAAGGTGCTGGACAATTCCCTCCTTTGCTAGATAATCTATGAACTCCTGACTCAGGTATTCACCACCTCTATCGGATCGAAGAGCTTTAATCTTCTTTCCAAGTTGCAACTCTACTTCTGCTTTAAACACTTTGAATGTTTCAAATACCTCATGTTTATGTTTAAGTAAATAAACATAACCATAACGGCTGTAATCATCCGTAAATGTTAAGAAGTAGCTAGCACCCCTCCTTGACACATGTCTAAGTGGTCCACACACATCTGTGTGAATAAGACCAAGTAGATCATTAGCCCTTTCAATCCTATTTTTAAAGGGTTTCTTAGTCATCTTCCCAGCAATGCAAGATTCGCATTTATCAAATGATTCATCATTGATCTTATTTAAAAGCCCATCATGTTGCAGCTTTTTCATGCGATCTTTGCCAATGTGAGCAAGTCGACAATGCCAAAGATAAGATGAATCCAGACCTTTCTTGATTCTCTTATTGTTGATGTTATACATTGAATTATTTGTAACAAAAGCATTATCATTATCATTCATATCAATTTCAAATACACCATTCACAGCAATAGCATTAAAATAAAAAACATTATTTAAAGAAACCGAAATTCCATTGCTTGAAATAGTATGATGAAAACCTTGGTTCAACAAACATGAAAATGAAATTACACCTCTAACAATTGACGGTGCATAATGACAATTATTTAAAGATAGTACTAGGCCCGAAGGCAACACTAAATTAAATACTCCTATAGCTTCAACTCCTGCATGCGCTCCGTTACCAACGTGCAAGAATTGTTGTCCATAGGCCAGCTTTCTCTCAACTCTAAACCCCTGCATGGTATTGCAGATATGAATGCCACATCCAGTATCATATACCCATGAATTCAATTTAGGAGTAAGAGTGAATAATTCAATCATAAAGAACGCACCTGATGTGCTGGGGTTACCAGCATCATTCCCCTGCTTCTTGAGTCGCAAGTCATGAATGTAGAGAGGGCAATTGCGCTTCCAATGACCCTTTTCATGACAATGGTGACAAGCCTGATCCTTCTTGTTTGGCGGATTCACCTTGTTCTGCTTAGGCTGATGTTGTTTCATCTTGGGTTGATGTTGATAGGCCATGACCTGCTTGCCTTTATCACCTTTACCTTTGCCTTTGTTCACATGCGATTTCTTCTGGATTCTCCCCCCATGAATTGCCAACACTTGCGGGGTAGGATTCTTGACCTTGGCTGGTAGACTTTTCTCATAATCAACAAGCAATGCGAGTAATTCTGAGACTGTCTTCCCCGAGCAATGCATGTTGAAGTTCTGCACAAAACCAGCAAAATCCTTGTTAAGGGATCTGTTGATCAAGTGCACTTGCACATTCTCGGGGTAACCAAAACCAATTCTGTGAAGTTGATCAAAGGAGTCCTTCATCTCATCCACATAATCGGCTACTGGTTTACCATCACCATGCTTGCAGTTGTGTAGCTTGTCAAGTTCATCATACAATTCAACTGCAGGTGACTTCTCATAAGATTGCCTGAGGTTATCAAGCATATTCTTAGGAGACGAATACTCATACTTCTTTTGTAATTGAGCATTCATGCTAGTGAGCATTAGACAAGCAACCTCATTGTACTTAGCATTAGTCACCTTCCATTCTGCCTTTGCTTCAGGTGTTGCCGTAGCAGCAGGTTCAGCAGGGCATTCCTCGGTCACATAATCCATCTTACCAGACGCCCTCAAGACAATTCTGAGCGAACGGTACCAGTCATTGAAATTCTTTCCAGTGAGTTTCTCTCTTTCAAGATGACTCTTGAAAGCATTAATCACAGTTTGGTTATCGGGTTGAGCCATATCTACAGATAAAGTTCAAATATTAGTGTTTTCGATAATCAATATCTTCAAGAAAATAAAATACCCAAGGCTATATTCATATAACCAACTAATTTTCTTGAAAATCTAGGATCTAACTTTACATAGTTTCACCACATCAGTTGATCTGCTAGTGGTAAAAGTACAAAAGATAGTAATCTGTCGAACAATAATTGGCAAACAAGATTTCCAATTCCTAGATCATTATGGGATTTACATCAAATTGATTCATCAATTTGCCTTTGTAAGCATGTTTTATCCCATCTCATGCCTTAAGTTCTAGGTCTCACGCACAACTTAATTAAGTCGTCTACCTTAGAAACTGTAAAATTACAATTATGGTCTCACGCGTTAAAAGAATTTTACCTTGTTATAGTAATTTAGCCTAGGTCTCACGTTTACTAAATTAAAATTCCAAGTGTTTCTTATAGGTAGATGGCACGTAACTTAAATTTTAAGGGTATTAATTTTTGATATGTCAATCAAAATTATGTACAAAGATGCATGCACTCATCTTTATAACATAAGTTTTCATAAAAACTTTTTATGTCCGATTCCTGAAATTAATACACAAAGTTTTACTTGAGGTTTATGCCAAAACCCTAAGATGACTTTCTACAACATATAATTTTAAAAGTAATTCTTTTAAGATATATTCAAGATTGTGATAACCAAGGCAGACTCTAAGGCTCTTTTCTAAGCCTTCAAATCAATGTTATGAATATCATCTTAAAAGACTTAATTTTAAAACCATATTTGCACAAAACATCATTCAAGCAAAAGTTTATGGATTCAATCTCAAAATAGTGATAAAGTTTGAATAATGCTAGTCTCGACTGGGAACTGATTACCGTGCGAATCGGACCACGATTGTCATAAGACCTTTGCAAGATTCTTACTTTATCACTTTAGTGTTTCACAATTATTAGTCCGTATTAATTTTCTTTATGAAAACACCCTTTTATTGCTTACATCAAGTCCAACTAAAAACAATAAAACAAGTAGCAAAGAAAATCAAACAAACAATAATAATTAAGTGAAACAATTAGCCACATGCAAACCGTATTAGAAAAGATCCTAATAAAATCAATTCTAGGTATAATAACGCATGTAATCAACTAAGGCCTTCACCTCTTAATGGAGGTGAGCCACATACATTGACGAATCAATTGCGTAGGCCAAAGCTAAAAACACACCACATAGCATATAAAATTGATTTTAATATATATTGGAGTCTTCCCCAATTTAAGATCTATCTAAATATGTGACAACAAAACAAGATCCATGACAAACATGCATGTAAGTCACGGATTAAAACCTAACAATTAGCAATTAGGTCACAAGATACGTTCAATTAACCGGTTAATGACCTAGGGTTTCTAGTGATTACACATAATCAAGAAAACCACAAAACCCTAATTAGGATTTCATGGGAAAATCGACCCCCCCCCCCCAAATTAGGGTTAGGGTTTCGAAATTTTTAGAAAAAAAAGGAAAAAACCCTAGATAAAAAAAAACATGTATCTAAAACAATTAAAGATCCGGTTTTTATTACGTTTTAGTAATCAATTACATGTTATACATGGCTCGTGATGCCACTGTTAGAGTTTGACAATCAAATAGCACGTATTGCGGAAGCTAGGATCAAGTATAACACATAAATATTAACTAAAACATAAATAGTAAACGTACCCGATGCACTTCAATAAACCTTGATTCTTGGACAATTAGATCAATGATAAACCCCTTATCGTTTTGTTTATCGATCTCTTGATAATTACTAAAGTAAGTAATTACCTCGTTCTTGTACACACAAACTACCAACGAATAAAGGTTTGTTGCAAGTAAACAAATCACTTAATATTTGCTTATGAAAAATCGACCCAAATAATCCCTTGGAGGGGGGGGGGGACGATCGGCCACAAGAAAAGAAAGAAAGAAAACAAGTTTTAGGGTTAGAGTGTTTGCACAAAAGATGTGTAGGTTTAACCCTTGGCCTTGTATTTATACTAGGTGATATCTTGGTGACCAAGCAAGGGTGGGTCGACCCCTTGAAGTGGGCTTCGACCGGCCATAGAACCCACAAGGGGTTTCTAGAACCTCCTTGACTCCCAAGTTTCACTCTAGTCCTTATCTTTCTTGTTTAACGATAGTTAGTCCATACGGTTAACAACTAACGACCGTTTAGTCCATTAAGTGTTATAAATATATATATTTCACACATTTAATAAATATATATATTTATTTACATTATTCTTGTTTGTAAAGTGTGCAATCCCGAGTTCTCGGGTTCGATCCTAGACATTTACCTATTAATGTTTATACGTAACATTTAACAAGAGATGCATTGCCAACCCCTTAATAAGTACATCGATTTTCAACAAATATGCATAACTGATTAATACATGTGAATTGCTAATAAAATCGATGTATTATTGAAATATAAGATAATCAGCAATAAATAACTATAAAAACATTATATATTTGCATTAAGTTAGGTTGCTGAAAGTTTCCTTGTAAACTATGTTGTGTATGCAGTGCTTGAGCTCTGGATCTTTGTCTTCGACCATTAGTATTTTTAGTCCGTCAGGGGTTGTGACTCTGGATACTGCAACATATAGTTGTCCATGACTGAATACGGGATTTGGCAAATAGAGTCTAACATACTTAAGTGACTGTCCTTGACTTTTCTTAATGGTCATCGCGTAACATGGTCTTACAGGGAATTGTCACCGTTTTAGCACGAATGGCCACTTTGACTGCGTAGATGTTAGTGTGATCCTATGTATTACAATGTCATCCCCTACATGTGATCCTGTGAGAATCCTAGCGTGAATAACAAATTGGCCTAGATCAGTGATCAGTAACCTCATGCCATTGCATAATCCTTTACTTGGATTCACATTCCGCAATAACATTACGGGAAGTTCCTTTTTGATTCCAGGGCATGTGGTGACATCCCGGTAAAATTTAATGAATTTAAAAATTCAACCGGGTACAGGTCTTGTTGGTCTAGAGTGTCGGTTGAAGCCTTGCATATCTATTCCGCGCTATTGTATATAACAGACTTTCCTGCCAATTTTTTAAACATATATTCATTGATGATATCGGCATCTTCATTCCAGGGAGTTAGGATTGCCCTTTCTTTTAGATATTCAATATCAGTTTGTCGCGTGGTAAAATTAGGATAAGTTTCCTCGACAATATTTTCAATAGGAGAATCCCAGCTCTTGATTAGGAAATTATCAGGAATGTTGATCCAAGTTGGCTCTTCCTCCCCTTCCTTTATTTTTGCTAGTAACCTTACGTCACCAATTGCCAAAACCCAACTGTTAAAATCTTGCTTACGCGTATCAATATCCCCATTTTCATTATACTCATTGACACGCATGTTGCGCGTAAGTGTGAATATCTTGCAATATTTCCACAACTCAGACCGGTTTATGCATGCTTGAATAATTTCTGGCCTTTTTGTTTGCTTTCGGGATCACTGGAAGGACTTGCCTAAAGTTACCTCCAAGCAATACTGACATTCCTCCAAATATTTGATCCCTTCTATCCGGATCATGGTACCCGAGTATATTTTTTTGCCTTTTTTCCAATGCCTTGAATGCATATTTTTGTGTCATTGGAGCTTCATCCCAAATAATCAACTTGACTTGTTGCATGAGTTCCGCCATATGTGTGTTTTGTTTTATGCCACATGTGCTATTTTCAACCAATTCGAGTGGTGTAACAAATCTACTATGTGATGTCCTCCCCCTGGTAAAAGTAGTGATGCAATTCCTGTTCATATTAAGAACATTTGTTAGTTAGTACATTCTTTGCATTATTATAAATTATGGAATATTTTGTTTTAGTATTATTTTATACCTGAAGATGCGACTGCAAGAACAATCATTCGTTCTGACCTTAACCTTGAAATAATAGTTTTGTATAGAAACGTCTTTCCAGTTCCTCCTGGTCCATAAACGAAGTAAAATTTACCTTCTTGTTTATGGACAGATTCAATAACATCTTCATAGATTAATCGTTGTTTTAGATTTAACAAAGAATGTAACAGTTGATGTTCTATCACACTCTTTTTCATATCAAAATCCAGTGCCTCTCTAATCAGACGGTTGTCCATGTTGTTGAGCAATCTTAGATTAGGGCCTGGAAGATCTGTAAAGTCTGCTAAAGATCTTCCATGCCTATTCAGTATATACTGGATTTCCATAAGACAATAGTTACGGAATTGGTCATCTGTAAGATGCAAATTAGGTTACTTAAAAAGTTTCCTTTTTTTGTGTAGGGTATCTTCTGATAAGATTTCCCAGTTGGCCTCCCATAGCTTTAAAGGTCTGCTGACATCACAGAACAATAGAATTGATACGAATGTTTCACGTAGTTGTGGGGCAAATGCCCAATCACCAGCTTTGGTTATAGCATGAGTCCATTCAGTGTCGTCGTTTAAGAGACTACATTCAAAAAGGCTTCCTTGAATGTTGCAAAAAGTTTGTCGTTTACTGTCATGAGCTGTTCAAAAGATTCAGAGCCTTTCACAACATTCAAAAGCATTCTAAGATAATATCGTTCCCCCGAAGCTGGGTGTACATAAACAATTCGTCCAATGCTTTTTTTTTTCCTTTCTTTCCAAAGTTTGTCTTTCTCATGCCATACATAGTGTCGAGGTATTTCAGCATATGTGAATTCTTTTGCTCCCGTATCGAGTTTGTTTACCTCGAACCAATCAGTAAACATGGTTACGTTGATTCCTTCCTGTTGTAGTAATGCAGGCAAACTCTATGAATCGCGTAGTGTTATTGCATGCTGATTAGGCAGGTGGTAAGTAAGTTTCATTACTGATGGATATGAGTAATGGATGTCAAAATAAAATAAACGCCAAACTGCCTCACATGGAGCTAAGAACCGACAATTTAGGTAATTCTGGATTTCATCAACCTCTGAAATCTTAGCATTCATTACATCACCATCACCTTTATCATTCTCCTGTACAACAACTGTAGCTCTATCTGGACCTTTATTTAAGTTCTTAAATAAGTACTTAATAGCCTTCGATCTGTTGCACCATTCAACATTAATGTGGGCCTGGTATTTCAAAAGAAGGTAAAGATTGTGAGGTACTACATATCTGTTATCATATTTTAATTTACCCTTTTGAACGGACAATTTATTATCCCTCCGACGATATATAGCATATCCATCTGCATCAATAACTGTCTCTCCCACAAATGTTTTTGGAAAATGCTTTGAACATTTTCCCTCAATGGTACATGGGGTGTTTTTACCATCTTGTTCGCAAGGAACATGTAACATATATTCAGTCACCACTTTATATCCATCTGGATCATGTGTTGGAGATGCCACTTTTGCTTAAATGATGTCATCTATTTCAGCGGGTGTTTTGCATTTGCATTCTTCTTCTAGCCACAAGAGAATACGAGCGTGTGGAAGGCCACGATTTTGAAATTCTATAACATACACAGCTGCAATTATATAAGAGCAAAGAGTCATATGATTTAAAAATTTGAATAGAAGCATATGCATACTAATTTTATGTCATGAGATGTAATACCTGCGCGAGATTTACCCAAAATATGATTCTTGGTAAGATCTTCTAACATCTGACTGAGTTTCATTTTGAATACCCGTGTTCCAATTTCTGGACGATCGTGACTTTTTTGACCTGGTATATGCACCAGCATTTCATCAATCTCGGGCCACTTTGGATTGGATGTAAACGTGATGAAGACGTCCGGATTTCCATATGTTCGACATATAGCCATTGCATCTTCGTAATTTTGCATCATATATCTTGGCCCCCCTGTAAAACTCCTTAGTAGAATGATTCGTTTCTCTAACCCTGTTGCACTTGTATCACCTCTTGTTACAGCATCACATACGTTATGGTAAAGATCTACACGTAATGTATATTGATTATTTCTCATCCATTTTAGCCTCTGTTCTTTAACAGCCGTGTATGCATCAACCAAATATTGCTGAAATAATCTTCCACCTCTTAGCAAAGTGGTCCATTGGTTATTTCGTTGCTGTATTATGTAAGAATAGTATTCTTTCATTGTTACAACAGCCCTTATGGTTTTTCGACTACCTGTGTTGTTGTTATAAGGTATTTTTTCATGGAAACCATCTTCTCCACACGGGAATAATAATGGATATTGGAGCGCCATGTATTGGGGGTGTAATTCAGAAATACGTTTTGGTCCTGTTGCCTTGTCGCTCACAATAATGTCTCTTGTTGGAAGACCATCACCAAAATCATGAATAATAAGGGCTGCAATTTCTGGCACGGTGGGGTTGTTGTATTGTCGGGAAGTTTGCCTGTCACTTAAGAGACGCAATTTAAAATTGGTCGAATTATGTGATCGGCACCAATCTCTTGCCATTCGAAATGCTAAAGCAACAGCACTTGTCTGGTCGAACATTTGCATCAAGTTGGCCACTATGTTTTCATCTACCGCTTCACCACTTTCCTTATTGATGAAAGCCGATATCCGGTTTTTCACTTCATTTCCACTGTCAAAAAAGTAAAGTTGCGCATATCTTGGCTAAACACCTTGTGCAGGAAGTAGTGAACTTATTCGATGATAGTTTTGGCCATTTATTCTAAATGTGTATATCCCCCTTCATATGTTTATGGAATGATCTATTCTGGCTCCAAAAGATGTGAAGCAAAACATGCTATTATATACCCTAATTTGCTCTCCGAATTTTGAAGAAACATTATTCTTATAATCTAGCAACACGCTTAGTGGCTGAGGTGTTTGAGCGAATTTTTGGATCAAAATCTTACCCTCTTGGCAGCAAAGGGAGAACTTTGGATTTGCAGTCCTGTTGGGCTTGTTGCATCTCTCCTCGTACCACATGAGTGCATTGCAATTTCGACATTCATACTATGGGGGCCCAAGATTATGATAAACCACAGGAACACCTTGTAAAAACAATCAATATATGGCTATTACACATGTTTATTGTGATTACTTATTCATAATTAATGGTCTCACCTGCCTATGTAGATGCCGCTCCTTTTGAGTTATTTTTAGCTCTTCGTACGTTATGTGGATCTGTATTAAGCATTGTTGTGAAGAAACATAAATTATATTGGATCCAATATACGATCAATATACAACGCTTATTAGAAGGTATTCAGTATGGTTATTTTATGTTAAATTCAATACATGGTTATTGTAAGTAACTGACATGCGCGATGTTTATTGTGATTACTTATTCATAATTAATGGTCTCACCTGCCGATGTAGATGCCGCTCCTTTTGGGTTATTTTTAGCTCTAAGTATGTTGGGTCGATCTGTATTAAGCATTATTGTCAATAAACATAAATTATATGGGAGCCAATATACGATCAATATACAACACTTATTAGAAGGTATTCAGTATTGTTATTTTATGTTAAATTCAATACATGTTTATTCTAACTAACTGACATGCGCGAGTATTTACCCTATTCTGATGTAACTACGTTCTTCAATTTTAAACCACAATAGCTTTGCACTGCCCCATTTTCACCAATTATTGTATTTGAATGAAGAACCACAGAATCTGTAGGCATCTTCAAAAGAGTTTGAGTACCTACATTTTTTTCTTTTAAAACTGTAACATACAAATATATAATATTTAAAGGATCTACTTAGTTGTGACATATTTAGAAATTTACCTGGATCTGATGTAATGATGTTCTTCAGTTTTAAACCACAATAGCTTTGAACTTTCCCATCTTCACGAACAATTGTATTTGAATTAATTACGACAGAGTTGTGAAGCATGTATGAGAGAGACTGTGTACCTGCACTTTTTATGATTTTAAACTATAACATACAAACATATATGTTTTAAAGCATGACAATAATTCGATTGTATTGAAGGTTTGTGATTTCAAGTATATCAGTGTTCATTTCTTTTTGTGAGAAATATTTACCTAAGGCTGATGTAATGGTGTTTATCAGTTTTAAACCGCAATAGTTTTGAATTTTCCCAGGGGCGTAGCCAGGAATTTGTTTTTGGGTGGGCCAAAACAAAATTAATGGACGTTATCAAGTGCTAAAAAACATCATAATGTATAACGATGTAAAATGTTGCAACAAATTTGTTAATTTAGTGCTTTAGTTGCACACGTCGCTCATCCGCATCATTAAAATCATCTAAAAGTGAATATAAAATGTTAAGGATTATTTATTTATTTAGCCAATCAAGTTTTGTAAAGTATTTATAGAAGAAATAAGTTGCGATGGATCAATTGTACAACAATTAGTATTCCTACATGGACTTTATCAGTAGATAAGGCGGGTGAGAAAAACAATATTAGTTACACTTTACAACATTGGCCTTTTTACATAATATTTATGTACAAATTTTAGGGCTTTGTGGGTGGGCCATGGCCCACCTTACCCCCACATAGCTCCGCCACTGAATTTTCCCATCTTCACCAATATTTGGTTTTGAATTAACGAACAAAGAGTTGTTAAGTATGTCTGAGAAAGATTGTGTACCTGCATTTGTTATCAGATTAAATTTAACGTACAAACATATATGTTTTGAAGAATAGCCATAATTCGAACGCATGAAAGTTATGTAATTTGAAATGTACCATTGCTCATTTTCTATGTCATTAGCTGAATAACTGTTCTGTTACTGACTTACATGTTTGAAGCTGATCAACCTCTATGTGAAAGATGCCAATAAGGTATTCATTTTGTATTCTATTTGTGAACTTATGCAATAAATGTTATTACCATTGAAAAGCCACGTATAATAACTTACAAACTCTTAAGTGTCTTTATTATGGTTTATATGTTCTTTGTTGAAGAATCATTTGACTTTTATTGTGCTATTGGAGCCGTTCAAGGTGATGAATGAGTTGTTGATACTTCAAATTGTTTATTGACTTGAGGATCTATAATCTACTGTATGCTTAAGTCTTGATGATAATTTTATATGGTTTCTCTACTTTTACATGTGCTTTTAATTAATCTTTTGGCATTTGCTAAGATAAAATTGCAAAGTCTTCTTCATACCAACATCAAAAAGAAGATCTCAAGCAAAGTAAGGCAGAGTTCGAAAGTCCGAGGCTTTTGATGACATGAGATTCATCGAATTGTATCATTATTATACATATGATTTCGTTTCGGAATCTTGCCCTTAATACAATGACAAAAAAACCCGTTAGGCCGCAACGCGGCCGGCCGCCGCCAATCTTGTTATGATAAAAGCTACAAGTGAGTTGCTGGTGTTCTTGTTAGCGGTTATAAAGGTGCTTAAGATTTTAAGTTGAGTCTCCTAAATTTATCCAACAAGTTCAGTCCAATTAGTCAATAGTACAACACTATTCTTTTGTTTTCTATTTTAAATTGGCCCAACAATATTTTGACTCGTGGATTTGTATTGTCAATTTTGCATTTCTGCGTATGCAATAATGCAAATGTGGATTTTTTTTTTTAATTATTATTTTTTTTGTCCTTTCACAAAGGTCAAAATTTATATTGAACTATAAAAGGTCAAAATTTATATTGAACTATAAAGTTGGTAATGGTGTGGCTCACGATCCAAGAACAGAAGCTCGTTCGAATTAAACTGAGCAACCAAAAGAAAAAAGTTGCAAACAAAAGAAAATGACTGAACTAGGATCATGACTAAAGGAGAGACCAAAACAAGAGCTAAATAAAGGTAACCAAACAATTAACAAATATGGTTGGTAGCGTATATCAACTGCAAAGTACCAAAGTCGATTAGAATTTGGACAGGACATGCATTACATGAGGTAAGTTCACAGATATATGGAATTCGATACTATGGATAATAATCTAAACAACATTTAAACATTCGTTTTATTATAAACTAATCTCGGGTACACGAAACTGGAAGGCGGAGACAGGAGACTATGAGAGGCTCAGGGTGGGCACATCATGCCTCATATCGAAAAAGTTTGTAGTGTAATTTTTTAAAAAGTATATGACTATTTTTGTAATTTTACCTCCTAAGCAACCGATTTATAATGTAGTTTCAAAAAATTATCGTTTGCCCCCTCGACCATAACTTCAGGCTCCGCTCCTGATGCATCTCTTTGTCCCATTGCATATTCACATTTACATTATCGATTGTCCCAAAATAACTATCTATTTTCATCTTATAGCAAAGGGTGTCATGACATGCTAAAACAACTTTTTGGGTGTCACGTCTTACCACATCAACTTTCACATCCGCAACACTCGCGCCCCCAAAATCACCATCCATCATAACAATTCATAACACTTTTTCTTTTTTGTTAAACGGTTTTTACACCCGGTAAATTTTATTATTTCAAAAAACATTTAAGTACATTGAATGTGAGTAATCCTAAACTCTGGCCATTACATAAATCGGGAAAACAAACGCACATTTTTGCTTCAAATCAAACCAATCATAGCACCTCCTTTTAAACCCATGAATACACCATTTTTTATTAGAAAAAATACACATAATAGTATGACGTAAGCCAAGTTTATGGCATCCATTATAAAGCGAGCATATAACTATATAAGGGGGTCGTAACTTGGCCTTGGCGTGATAACCCCTACATGCAATTAATCGAAATAGTTTTTGAAATGTAAAGATTTTTCTTTTTTAATTATTAGAGTTGGCCCAACAGTTAACCATTTTAATTATTAGAGTAAAAAATATTTTATGCAAATAATCGTCAAGGAATTGAAAGAGCCGTTGTCTACTTGATACTCAACTATTCTAATACTTATTTATAAGAAAACAAATGACAAAATTAGTCGCTTTTCTAAAAACGCATTGACATTCTAGTCCAAAAAAGTCTCATTTTTAAAATTGGTCTTATAGACCATTAAACCGAGCAACTCAATAAAAATGTTGACACGTGTCTAAAAGGTTGTTGATGTTTTTTCTAGATCAAAGCGACATTTTGCTACACCAATGTGATGTTTCGCTAGATCATTTTTTGTCTTACACGAAAAATATATGAATGAATAAAAAAGTAAGACACACGGTTGACTTTTTGAATAAGAGAAAACTGTTTTAGCGAAACATCACATCAGTCTAAGCAAAAATATCACTTTGGTATAGAAAAAACATCATCAAACTTTTAGACACGTGACAACATTTCTATGAAATCTGGCGATCTTGTGGTCTATCAAGAATTCAAGACCAATTTAAAAATGAGATTCAACAAAATCTGGAATTTGACTTTTTAAAATACTTGTTATTACAAATCTTCAAAGTAATGGTGTAGTTGGGACCTGAAAGAGATAATGGAAATCCCAACGGTTAAAATCCGTGCAATTGCTGGTTGCTAAAGAGATGTTTCCTGATGACCCGCGTGTGTGGGTAGTGAATGCTCCATGTCTCTCTATTTACCAACCTTAATGTTCATATCAAACCTATAGAGACAAAATAGATTTGAACCTGTTTTAATATATTTTGGACCCATTAAGTTAAGTCTTTTTTCATATAT
This sequence comes from Artemisia argyi, assembly GCA_030686995.1. Lineage (NCBI taxonomy): Eukaryota > Viridiplantae > Streptophyta > Magnoliopsida > Asterales > Asteraceae > Artemisia > Artemisia argyi. Next base: position 231,648,000 of record CM060701.1, read on the forward strand.
ACATTTGTTATGACCCAACATCACCACACATTCTTTTTGGGTTATCATATATTGAAAAAGTTGTAAGACTATATTTGCAAACTCTTTTAAGCAATTCTAAATTAACAACTGCATGCATGCAACCTTCAATGTGCTAGCTACTTAGTGATGAAAGACATGAATTTTTTTGGTGAAACTCTCAAGTTCACGACATCTATTTGTTCATCGCAAACTCTTTTGCGAGTGAGGACCTGAAAATCAGACACTTGCAAGCTTTTATATGCGTTGTGTAAAACGATAGAGGTATAATAATGTATTGTTGTCATATGTCATTTTTCTAGTTTCTAAAACTCGTGCCTGAGAATGATTTATGTTTTTACCTATAAATTATTGAAAAAAGATATTAAAACGAGTTATTTTAGATTGCACAAGCCATTGGCTGGACTAACATTTGAAAAGTTTTGCTATGACATCTATAGCTATGGGAAAATTATGTGCTATATCTGGTGTCTAATGCAAGGTCACGCGAAACAAACAAAATCGAGTCATACAAGTATAGTCCAACTTCGAGACATAATTCCATCAATGCTCTAATACGAAAAGCACATGAGAAGCAGCAAGATAAATGTTAAACTTTGTTTTTTTGAAGTATTTTTTTATCACAAGAAAAAGGCATCTATAAGAAGAAAGGATACTAAAAAGTAGAGTAAAAAAAATATATCATGAGTATCCTTTTACTTGCAAGATGTGAAGAGTGACATATGTAGCTTACAACTTTTTTTAGAACGGCAGAGTATTATTAATAATGGCATAACAAGAAGCTAAGCAAAATAAGTACAAAGAATATCGGAGATATATAGCTTTACAAGGATTAGATAGCAACTCAATCTAATTAATAGAAGGCTTACGAATTCTGATACAAGATCGTTGAAGGATATCTCTCATAGTTTGTGATTCTAGTTTTCTTTTAATTCATATACTGCATTCTAATTTTTATTTTGTTTGCATGTTGGTTGGTGTATTACAGAGGTATATGGTTAAATACTATACCAAAATAATCGAATTATTATAATGGAAAATAGAGTTAGATAGAACCAAGCCAATAGGATAAATTAGTGCAACAACATGAAAAGGAAGGGTCCGATCTAGGGAAGAATGTAAGTTGTAAACTATGATACATAAAAGTAAGTTGATTAAAAAGGTAGGGGTAAAATGGTAATATGACTTAGTCTTAAGAAATAAAATAATTTGGTTACAATTAAATTAAGTATTTGGATATAGACGAGTATTTCAATATATAGCTTAGAATGATATTAACGTAATATTGAAATCTATAAGGGTATTGATTTAATATTGATGTTTTGCAAATTAAGATATAAATGAAATTCTCTCTTATTTTAAATTTCAACAATTTAGAGCAGAATTTTGTATATGTTTGGCAAAATTGAGATGAGTTGTAACTTGAGTTGGATGTTAGATTAGATTATAAGCCGAGCTAAAATTTATATTCTTGTTAAGTTAAAATCACATAAGAATATTGACGCGAAAGCGAATTTGATAAACCGAATTCATAAACGAGGCACAATTCAAAAGAATAAATAAAAAACGCAAAGTCTATGAATAAACTTCAAAATGATAATTTGGAGAAATAAAACCGATCGAATTTAAATAAAGATAGTAAGTCCTCTTTAAACTTTGATAAATAAGAAAAATACAGTAGCAAATAATTATGGTCATACCCAGAAGGATAGTTAACTGGTGGTGCTGGTTCATTGTTTGGTGTCAGTGTCATCACAACACCATGACATTTTTCGCACGCACCACCAGTTGGTAAGGGAAGGTTATAAATACATGTTCAATACACACATATAATTTAATTATATACTACGGCTAGTTGTTCTCCATATATGAACTTATTCACACTACGTTTATATTAGTACTATCATTCACGAGACATCATATCAGTTTCATATGCGGTTCAGTATACGTAGTAGTACTCCTCGCCGCCATCATACTTGCCCTCCTCCTCCTCCTCATCATCGCTTTTGTCCTCTCTATGATCATAGTCATACCGCCCAGCATCATCGTCTGAGCTCGAATCATCTGAGCTCGAATCATCTGAGCTCGAGCTGGGGGGCGATCTGCAACAAACATGGTGCTTTTAGATAATTATACTATACTCCATATATAATAAAGCAAAACGCTATGTACCCCTTACATGATTGAAAATTCTGCGACAATCACACGCCTACGGACAGTATTAATAAACACATAATACGCAGCCCACCTGGAATAAAACAGTAAAGAACTAACTGAGGCATCTATAAACAACCATAAGTAGTACTGTAACTAATTAAGTATCACTTAATTATTCTTCAACTTACACAGCTCCGTCTGCTTTCAAGAGTGGGTTAACTTTCTCGTGTGGGGTATACTCGTAAATTTGACAAGCCACAACATCAACAGCCTGAAATGCCACATGTTCGAAATTACGATAGATCTAGATAATATACATATGTAATAACTTAAAATCGCAGGGGCGATTTCCAGCCACCACAACCCAAACAAATCCGGACTTAATTCTTCTTATCTAATTCGTTTTTTCATTAATCTCACATTGGGATTATTGAATTAATGATCTAGAATCTGATTTGTTTGGGTTGTTGGTCGTTATTCTATTGTGTTTTATCTATCTTTGCTGGGATTTAGATCGCTATTCTTCTAAACCCTAATCGTTGCTATAACAGTTTGTTTATCCTTCTAGGGTAATCGGTTATTAGGGTTTAACCGCCTTTGGGTTTCTCTAATCGATCTTCTGTGCCTCTTTGTGTTATAGTCGGTTTCTGCTGGCTTTTATCTATCTAAGGATCGATTGCTTGATTTGTTATCCATTAATGCATAATCGAAACCAGTTTTGGGTTTTGATACTATCGATTTGTTACGATTTGGGTGGACCTGCTCTTTCAATTTTAAAACCTTTTTAGGTTTATCTTTGGTCGACGATTTGGGTTGTAGTATGCTTAACGATTAACTAAACTCTTTTAGGGTTTGGTTTCTTTTTATTTGATGGTTCGTGATCTACATCAGATTTGTGTTTACCCGTTTTAGGGTGTATCGTTTGACTGGATGTTCTATGCAGATGTATATGAATATGTTTGTGGGTTAAGAGAGATGGTTGTCAATTTTAAGGTTTGGGAAACCTGCTATTGGATCGTTCCGTTGGAAGTTAAGTTTCTAGGGTTCTTATTCAAAAACTCTAGGTTTTGTTCTTTGTTCGTGACTTGTTCCTGGTTGCTGGTTTGATGATCATTATGATTGGTTCAGGTCTGATATTTGCTGGATGTTAAGTGGAACGTGATTGTTGTTACCTAGTTTCGATTGCATCGTGGTACTGTAAGTGTCCTTTAGGACTGAGGTGAGGGATTGCACCCTCATTCTATGTACTTCAACGGTTCGTGCTGCTGGGTGGATGTGGGATGTTCGCATCTCAAGTTTTGTCTTGTTTTTCTACCTAGTTTGTTACTTTGTAATTAGCTAGGTTTGGTTTGTGTTTATGGCCTGTCATAAACACTTGTTTATCAAGCGCCTGTGTTTGAGGTTAATATGGTACTTCAGCCATATTCCATTGTACTTAAATGTTTTTTGGATAATATATTTACCGGGTCGTTGACCTTTTACCCAAAAAAAAAAACTTAAAATCGCATTACCTCGTTAATTTTATCATAGAATGTCTTCCACATTCCATCATCATAGTCTAACTTCCATGTCTAATAAACCAACAACCATCACTACGACCTTTAATAAATAAAGATGTCACGTAATTAAATAAACTGTTATATCTGTGTACCTCTATAGCTACATCCATGTGCTCAGCAAATGTGTTTTCAATATGATTCATGGTCCTGCTTGTAAAATTCATGTAACGCCTCCCATACCTAATATTTAAGAGTTTCATATGAACTTCAACAAGTCTAGCATACTAATTATAATTAATATTGACTATAGAGTTTGATTAGTACCCAAACCTTAGATTACATTCTGGATGTGTCTTTTCTAGAGCAAGAAACATGAGCTCCTGAGTGCCTTGGCCAATCTCGTGCTCAGCATCTGTTATACGGTACAAATTTAAAGTTAGTTAGTGAGTGTAATTTACAGGTAAACTCGTACATTTTTGCTGCTGAAAATTATATACTTACAAGAGTAAGAATCAATGCACCCATGGATCGTTTCTCCATTGTCACCAATCTTGGAGCTATCTAAGAAGCCGTTCAACCTACAACAACGACCCATAAAACATGTTAACTAAGGAGTGACATTTAGCAAGCTTACGTCGAAAAAATTTCAACATGAATTAAGAACTTACGTCGCAAAAATTTTGTCACACTCATCGTCGAAAATCATTTTCTACAAAGTATAATGATCGAGGAACGTCAGGGGTATAGTGAAACAAGCAAGTTTTATAACACTAAAACCTAAAATATAAAAAACATATCTAAGGAAATAGAGGAATGAAGTTTTACGTACGTGTAGAGAAGATTATCTGAAATGAAGATCTTGAGTAAGGCACAAATCACAATGAAAACAAACTAACGCTTTTATAAACACTCTGGATGAGAAGCTGGTACGTGAGGAAAGATAAAACCTCAGCTGGTTGATCACCTTTTAATTATTTTTTTCTATATATAACTAAGGCTACATGCTCTAAATGTTCAAGGTCATACATAATTACTAGTACCACGTTACGTGTACGCTAACGCTAATTGCTATTTGCATCTCTTAGAGGCGAAGGTATAGTGAAGAACCAAAACTTTTCGTTTGGGGCTCACGGGTGTCACATCACTTTACATCCTCTTCACAACTAAACCCCATCCCCTCTCACCAACAACTAACCTCAACTTACTCATTTGCGGCCACCATTTACAACTTTATTTCACTAATAATTAAAAATAATACAACAATACTAATTTTATTTCTATCAAAATAAAAAAACATACGACACGAAATAAAACATGCGATACGGAAAAAAAACGTGCGATACGAAAAAAAAATACAACACATGCGACTAATATGCAAATTAAAACTTTATTCCCTAACGTCGTCATCAAGACTTTGGTATTTCTTGGTTATCAATGCTTGTCTCCTGCGAATGATGTTGGCTTTTATCGGGTCACTAACCAAGCTGGCTTCTAACATGACCATCTGCATTTCCTGCATCTCCAACGCCTTTTTTTTTTCTTTTCTCCAACATCTTTTGTTCCCTCTTCCTTCTCATCTCGAAACAAGCCACTTGAGCGTCTTTTGCTTGCGTATACTTTTTGGATAATTGTCCCGAAAAAGTACTCGTTTGACTACCACCGGAGCTCGTCGCGCTCGTCGTTTCCGTCGACTTTTGTTTCTTTCTAGCTCGTTTATTGTTTTTTTCGGGACGAGGTCGTTTGTCCGGCCCGAATATATCCTCAAGACATGTAATGTCTATCGGTTCTTCAGCATCCCATTTCGGGTACTGTTTCAAGATCTCCCAAACGTGAACACAATTGAAACCCCTCGTACCAAAGCGTTCTTCGAAGCTCGTTTTAGCATTTTCGAGATGATCGTGCTCATTTTCACCACTTCGACGGGTTATATGGCAATAAATAGCGTGGAATATTTGGCAGTCGCTATTAAACCTCGACCATATACCGGTTAGCATATTTTTGGTACGAGGGTCACCAATAGTTCAATCGTCGAACGCCTCAGTAATTTCGTTCCAAAAGAATTCTTAATTTTTGTCATTGCCCATTTCTTTGTCTTGGGAAATTTCTAACCACGTTAACGCAAGAAGCTTTTCTTCTTCCTTGTCCCAAAAAATAACCTATGATACATAGTACTTTGTAAGTATAAGGTGGGCTCAATCATAAGGACACTTGTCCCAAATTTGTAAGAAATGTCCAAAAATTTTTAGAAGTAGGTCACCCTTGATATATTTGGAGAAGGGGATGCATTAACCGCACCCTCCTTACCATGAGGGGTTCACCTATTTTAATCAAAAAGTACAAGCATTAAAGGAGACAGTACAAGCGACGGCAGCAGTGTCGGTCAACACACCCTCTCTACAGGGAGGGTGTGGTTAACTCATGCCTTGGAGAAGTTGATTTTTTTTCGGTACATGGGTTAAACCATATGTACCTTTGAGGCATTTAAAGCCTCATAATAAAATCCGAACCCTTTGACCTGACGAATGTTACTGTCTCTGACCTCCGCCGACCTCATTCCACCTTAACCAATCCACATGATGATTGTGGGGTCCTTCAGTTCACCAATGATATGTTACCACGTCATCATGTGGGTCCCACATTGTTTACCCTTCAAAGGTTGATCGGTTAATCTGATCTGAGATTGATAGAAGATATTGAAAATATCATAGAATCTTGGGGGTAAATATGGAAAGCTATATTAATTGGCGGTCCAATGTTTTCACTATAGGGAGGATTTGATGTTGTGATGCCTACAACTATGCATAGGATTATAATTTGGTGATATGGTTAGCAATAATCTTTTTATTTATAAACATTGTTTCTTTGCGAAACTTTGATGATCAACAATCTTAACCACATTTGTTCCAAAAAACAAAAACAAAAACAATAACAATAACAAAAACAAAAACAAAAAAAAAAAAAAAAAAAAAATGTTAACCACATGCTAAAGGGAGTTACCAAAATAACTCTATAAAAAAATTCATTCAATATTTTGTATGAAAGAAAATGAAACATCCTTTATAACTGACACAGGAAGGCTAATGTATGTGTTTTCATCTTATTTAGTCGACACACAAGGTTGTTTAATTAGCCTAGGGCCGAGGAAAAATCGATCCGAACAGACAAACCGACCGAAATCGGGCCGCTTTGAGTTTTGGTTTTGTCTAGTTATTTCTGTGTTTGTCGGTTCGGTTCAGGTACACATTTTTTCGGTTGGAAATACCCAAACCAACCTTATTCGGTTCGGTTTGTGTTTTTTTCTTTGTCGCTTTTCGGGTCGAGTCGGGTTTGGCCCTAGACAATACTCTTTTTGTGTTGTTTAAGTCGTGTTCTTTCCGTTCTATTCTTCAGCTTTTTCTCACGCCACAACTTACCTCAAAGTTGTAGTATATATGTGGGGGTTCCAATTAGTCCTCGTTGGAGAAGTCTTGACTCCAACACTAAACGTACTACACCTTCGAATTTATAAAATTTGAATTTTGGATGATGGAGAAGCAACAAAACAAGTAGTTAACTCAATAAATCATGTTTAGTTTGAGAGATGATACAAAGATTAACTATATATTTAGAATTTCTTAAATACCTTTTTAGGAAATTGTCTTAAAAGTACTTTAATGTAAGGTTTGAAAATTGGGATCTACATAAAACTACACTTTTATAATGTTTTAGTATAAGTTGATATCATGGCTAGATGTCCTTAATTTTGTGGTCCGTTTTGTATCTCATAGAAAAGATGATCGATGTGACTATTGTTAGAAGTTGATCATACTAGTATATATCTAGTGTACGTTTCTTGTATGGTTTATAAAACGCATTTGCTTTCCAAAAAGAGAAAAAAGGCTTTACTTTTTCATTGTGTTAGTTTGTGGAAACAACATAAACAAAAGAGAAACACTCACATGAAGATAATAAATTCACAAGGATTTAATGTGCGTTGGCAGGTTGACTTACATCCAAGGGTATATGAAACTATGAACGATTTTTTCTCGTATGATACAATACAGAAAGATTATAGAATTTTAACTAAAAGTCTGAATCGTAACGTATACATGAAGGAAGATAATTTGCACACACTTATTTTTTATTTTATTTATATACAACAAAACGTAAAGTATCATATACACAAAATTTAGCGAGCTTAAATCATCTTTCATACATGATTAAAATCTAAAATTACATGTTTCTAGTCAACTCGAATAATTATCGAAACTTTGTTTCTTTGTGTCTAAGGAGAAGGCTGCATGGGATATATGTCTTGTTATTACGTTATGGTGTATATTTGGAACAGAAGTTCGTATTGGAGGCGAGTTGGCTTTCAAGTCGTGGTGTAGTTGGAATTTGATTTGGGCGATCTTGTGGTCTATCAAGACCAATTTAAAAATGAGATTCAACAAAATCTGGAATTTGAATTTTTAAAATACTTGTTATGCATGCTCCATGTCTCTCTATTTACCAACCTTAATGTTCATATCAAACCTATAGAGACAAAATAGATTTGAACATGTTTTAATATATTTTGTACCCATTATATTTTGCAACCTTAAATGTGCTAGCTACTTAATGATGAAAGATATGAATTTTTTTGTTGAAACTCTCAAGTTCACGGCATCTATTTGTTCATCGCAAACTCTTTTGCGAGTGAGGACCTGAAAATCAGACACTTGCAAGCTTTTATATGCGTTGCGTAAAATGATAGAGGTATAATAATGTATTGTTGTCATATGTCATTTTGCTAGTTTCAAAAATGATTTATTTTTTTACCTATAAATTATTTGGAAAAAGATATTAAAATGAGTTATTTTAGATTGTGTGTGTTTTGAATGCCTTAGAAATAGTATCATGTAAGAGAAACAGGATTTATGGGTGGCTAAAGGATAAAACAACTAAAGCTAAAGCTTTAACCCCCGATTTTACAAAAAGTCTTGTATATATAAAGAATCACTCACAACAATTTTTCGGCCAATCATATTTAGTGGTACGATTTTCAAAGGCCTAGTTTTCTAATCCGCTCTTATAAATTTTAAATATACAATACCAATATTCAGAGAAGAGGGAGTGGTAACATGCAATTTGCGTTATTCTTACGTGGCACAAATGTAACGCAAGTTATGGCGTTAGAACCTTTTCCTGCACCTTGGTATTGGGGCTGCGTTTCAACGAGCGTTAGCAGCCCAACGTGCGTTATAACGTTACAAAGTTCCAAAACAAAACAAAAAATTTACATAACACCCCCAAAGTTAATATGCAACGGCTAGTTTTCAAAATAATAATAATAATAATAATAATAATAATAATAATAATAAAATAATAAAAAGTTTATACCAAACGGCTAGTTTTTTTAATAAGTTTTTATTATTTTATTTTATTTTTTCAAAAACACACATATATAAACCCATCTAATTTAACCCTTTTACAAACACAAAAATAAAACCATCTTTATATCCCACTAAAATTCTTTCTCAATGGATCCACATAATTCAACTTACGCCGCACATGTGACCCCTTTCCGATATTGAAGATGAAGCAGACGCTTTTTCTCACGCCACAACTTACCTCAAAGTTGTAGTATATATGTGGGGGTTCCAAGTCCTCGTTGGAGAAGTCTTGACTCCAACACTAAACGTACTACACCTTCGAATTTATAAAATTTGAATTTTGGATGATGGAGAAGCAACAAAACAAGTAGTTAACTCAATAAATCATGTTTAGTTTGAGAGATGATACAAAGATTAACTATATATTTAGAAATTTTTTTTTTTTTTTTTTTTTTTTTTTTTTTTTTTGGTAACCATGATTTCCGACCTTTTGGCCAACTAATCCACGGGGTTTGAACCCACCGCCACACAGCCTCAAACCTGGTAAAGCCCTCCCTTTTCAGGAGGTTAGCGTGGCCACTTAATGTTGTTTGCACCTAGCAACTAAAGCCCTCCCTTTCAGGAGGCTGGAATTGAACTTGATACCTCACACATTTTAGAGTGATGGTCACAAGGCCTTTTAACCACTAGGCCACCTTAAGTGGTTATATTTAGAATTTCTTAAATACCAATTGTCTTAAAAGTACTTTAATGTAAGGTTTGGAAATTGGGATCTACATAAAACTACACTTTTAGAATGTTTTAGTATAAGTTGATATCATGGCTAGATGTCCTTAATTTTGTGGTCCTTTTTGTATCTCATAGAAAAGATGATCGATGTGACTATTGTTAGAAGTTGATCATACTAGTATATATCTAGTGTACGTTTCTTGTATGGTTTATAAAACGCATTTGCTTTCCAAAAAGAGAAAAAAGGCTCTACTTTTTCATTGTGTTAGTTTGTGGAAACAACATAAACAAAAGAGAAATACTCACATGAAGATAATAAATTCACAAGGATTTAATGTGCGTTGGCAGGTTGACTTACATCCAAGGCCAAGGGTATATGAAACTATGAACGATTTTTTCTCGTATGATATAATACAGAAAGATTATAGAATTTTAACTAAAAGTCTGAATCGTAACGTATACATGATGGAAGATAATTTGCACACACTCATTTTTTTATTTTATTTATATACAACAAAACGTAGAGTATCATATACACAAAATTTAGCGAGCTTAAATCATCTTTCATACATGATGAAAATCTAAAATTACATGTTTCTAGTCAACTCGAATAATTGTCGAAACTTTGTTTCTTTGTGTCTAAGGAGAAGGCTGCATGGGATATATGTCTTGTTATTACGTTATGGTGTATATTTGGAACAGAAGTTCGTATTGGAGGCGAGTTGGCTTTCAAGTCGTGGTGTAGTTGGAATTTGATTTGGGCGATCTTGTGGTCTATCAAGACGAATTTAAAAATGAGATTCAACAAAATCTGGAATTTGAATTTTAAAAATACTTGTTATGCATGCTCCATGTCTCTCTATTTACCAACCTTAATGTTCATATCAAACCTATAGAGACAAAATAGATTCGAACATGATTTAATATATTTTGGACCCATTAAATTAGTCTTCTTTCATATATACTATACATTTGTTATGACCCACCGTCACCACACATTCTTTTTGGGTTATCAATTATAATACAAAATTTTTTATGAAGATTTAGTTTGTATAATAAAAGGCTAAATAAATTGTATGAATCCGAAATTTTGTAGAACTAAAATATTGTATGCAATACTTTGTTTTAGTGGTATGTGAGTTCTCCACCAAACTAGAGGTTGTGGGTACAAGCAAATCATTTGTGAGATATATTATGATATAGGGTGTGAAAAAAAATTTATGTTCTAAAAAAATAAAAAATAAAAATAATATTGTATGCATGCATGAATGTAACTAACATATTTAGATTGTCAAAGTATTCGTTTTTTTATTTTGCATCTTTCCTTTTTTATCCTGATAGCTTTATTCTCAACTGAATATGTCCAAGTATAATTTAAGTACATAGTTTTTGCCTTAATTTGTAATGTCTCTAATAAGAAATTTTGCTAGCAAAAGAAGAAGAAAATTATGAAAGCAAAAAAGTGATTATGTGTAGTTTGTAAGTGTAGAATGGTGAGGCACGAGGCTTGGGGTGGAATCATTGGATGTGAGGTAGCAAAAAGACTATGACTATGTTTGGCGCAGAGCTTTTTTGAAGCTTTTTGAGGTAATGAGCGGTGAGAATGAGCTTTTTTATTTTTGATGGCATGAGAGCTGTGGGCTTTGCTATTTTCTAGGAAAGCTCATTTCCCCAATGCTTCTTTATGAAGCTGTGAGCTTTTTTGGCTACTGCTCACAGCTCACTGCTACTTTTGCCAAACATAGCCTATATGATAGATTTAAGTATAGCTTATGTTTATCGTTGAAAAAAAGGGGTTTAATATAACTGTTGTTTGTATATATATTTTTTTTATGTACATAAACTATAAAAATTCCTTAACGATTTGTATTTTTGAAATCCGTCGAAAAACGCGGACACCGATCCTTCGTTTATCACATTGACACAATATCTATATCACTACTATGTAGCGCGTGCCAGTTCAACTTATTTTTCAACAACCATCATAAAACAAAGACATCAATTTGGCATGGGTGCTTCTAAATGAACCTAATTAATTCACTAGATAAACCCATATTAATTAGCAATCATTAATTTTCTTAAAAGTAAGTGTTTAGTTAATTACTCATCACCCACCCACCTTCCTCTACCATCATCCATTTTGTATTCTATTTCACTTAACATTTATTTTGCATGCATGCCTACCAAATTAATCTCCATTTATTTCATACCATCAATAATCATACCCACAACAATACACTTGGGGTTGGGAGAAGATTGCATGAAGAATATATAGTAGAACAAGAACACAGCAATACACTAGTGTTTTGAGTATCACTTAATGAAGTAAATTAAAGGAAATGAAGTGAAAAAAAATTGTTTTCTCGAATGTCACGTAAGAAAGAAAAGAATAAAAAAATGACTAAAAAAGAAAGATAATTTTGATGCAAATGTTGCCTCCCAAAACTAGGCTAAAAATATTTACTCACTAATTTTTTATTTTATTTATTTATTTATTTATTTATTTTCTTTCTCAAAAAACATAAAAACTAAACATAACACGATAAAGCTTTACTAGTAAACAAAGCTTTTTAACCCTTCACTACACAAATTACAACTTGCTTGGTTGATACGAGTTTATGTGTGAGATAAGTTGAGAGATAAAGTCTAGCTATGGATAAAAGGCGTATTATTGCATCAGTTAGGGGTGATTACGGTTCAAAAATCGGACCGGACCGGCCAAGACCGGATCGGACCGAAGACTGAGTTTGGAAAATACCATAGACCGAGACCGGACCGAATGTGGCAAGATTTAGGCAAGTTTTTTCGGTTTTTTGGTCGGTCCGGACCGGACCGAGGACCGAATTAATGAAAAATCCCGCACCGAGACCGTTGGTCCTTCAGTTGGTCCGGTCGATTTTGTCGGTCGGTCCGGTCCAAACGGTCAGAATGCTCACCCTTAACACCAGTAGGCAAATTACAACTTGCATCAGTAAGCAAAATTGCATCATTACATTAATAGCCAAGTTGCCATGATTAAAACTTAAAAGAGCCATTAAATTTAAGGAAAATAATTCGGAGACTTAAATATGTGACTAAATTTATGCCTAAACATGTGTGGCATGATCCTGATGATTTGTGAAAAAGTAGGTCCTCTGACTGGAGCCATCCGGATGATGCCAAACAGACTTAGACATTAATTTAGGCACATCTTTTCAATCATTGTTCTAAATTTAATACTCCATCCGTCCGAAAACTATTGTCCTCCAACAAAAAATACACAATTTAAAAAAAGTACATTTATTACAGCTTTCTCTTTCTTACTTTTTGACAGAATGACACTTATACCCTTAACTAACTAATTAAGTTATTCTTTAAAGTTTGTAATAGTAATTTCAATCAAAGGTAATATGGTAAACTCCATCAAACTTTCTTATCTATATTTAGTTAGTGGATAATTAAATTGGGCATCTAAAAAAGAAAACGTAGACTATTAATTTGGGACGAAGGGAGTACCATACTACACAAATATAATAGCAACAAACATGATAAGCCAATAATACGTACTATGTTACACAAGAAGTTAATATACCATCAGTTACAAAGTAGTATACTACGGTGTATCTTCGTTCTTGGAAGTTGGAAATGAGAGTGAAATGTTACTATGATATAAATATATGATCATTTGTACGAGTAGTCTCACACCAATAAATGGGCCATGTTGTAACATGGATTATTTTATTTGTGCTTTCAATGGAATAAAGATTACTAAAATTGGGCTGGACTAACGTTAGAGACCGGGCCAACGGTGACGTAAGATGGTGTTCAGATTAGAACCGGCAATTTTGACACGAAACCTGTTAACACGACACGACCTGTTCTTAACAGGTTTCGTGTTTGACCTTAACAGGTCAGACCTGTTAATACCTGTTATGACCTGTTAATATATATATATATATATATATATATATATATATATATATATATATATATATATATATATATATATATATATATATATATATATATATAATCCTTAAAATTAAAAACCCTAAAATCCTAAATCTATTCTATTATCCATTCATGTGGGTCTTTGAAATTGTATGAACTTTTGCATTATGTATCATTATGTATGTTAATAGGTTCTTAACAGGTGCATGTTAACATGTTAACAGGTCTTAACAGGTTCTTGTATCATTCGATTTGGTCATATGCCTGTTAACAGGTTCTTAACAGGTCTTAACAGGTGCACCTGTTTATTTTCGTGTCGTGTTCGTGTTTGAGAAAAATGACACGATTAGTTAACAGGTCGTGTTCGTGTTTGGCCTTAACAGGTTCGTGTAACCTGTTATGCCAGCTCTAGTTAAGACGTCGTCATTTGACGCTCTATTAGTAAATACTAGTAGGGTACCCGCGCGTTGCAGCGGCGGGTACCCTAAAATAAATGTTAACAACATCAAAAGGAAAAAGTGATAGCTAAGAGTTGTAAACATTTCGGGCTCGAGCCCGTTGACCCGTGCCCGTTCGAGATCGAGCCCGTTTGGCCCGTGCCCATTCAGGCTCGAGCACATTTGGCCTGTTGCCCGTTCGGGCTTGAATATTTGTATAATGCGCTTTATTATTTGTATTAGTGACATTTAATGTAGGAATTGTGTTTATGTTGGTTGTACAATATGCTTGATAATTTGTATTTCTTATCTAAGGGGTGTTTTAATAACTAAATTAATTGTATTTATTGACCAGTTTATTAATATTAGTAAATGTGTTTTAATTAGTTGTATTTTTAGCTTAAAAACTCGTAATGCTGAATTTTAAGTATTTCTATTTAAAGACTGTATTTAATGTTAGAAAATGTGTTTTAATTAGTTGTATTTTTAGCTTAAGAACTTGTAATTATATTTAATGTTAGAAAATGTGTTTTAATTAATTGCACTTTTAGCTTAAAAACTTATAATGCTTAATTTTAAGTATTTCGTTTTTTAGAAGGCTTAAATGCTTTATAAGATAACTAACAGGGTCCCCGCGCGATGCAGCTGCGGGCACACTGTAATTTAATTTTTTCGGCTAATAATTTATTCTTTTTGTACGTTTTTTGTCAATAGCTTTACTGATTAGTTTTTTATGGCAAAAGTTTGATGAAATTTTTCTTAGTTAGTATTATTTTATTTATTATATATAAATATATATTTTTGGTAGTTTGCTTGGTTTGTACAATATGTGAACATATTTTAGTTTATTATGTTCTTTTTGACAATAAATTTACGGATATCAAAAATTTCGTTTAGCTCGTGTCCGTTCGGGCTCAAGCCCGTTTGACCCGTGCCCGTTCGGGTTCGAGCCCATTTGGCCCATTACCCGTTCGGGCTTGAATATTTGTATAATATGCTTTTTTATTTGTATTAGTGACATTTAATGCAAGAATTGTGTTTAAGTTGGTTGTACAATATGCTTACTAATTTGTATTTCTTATGTAATATGTGTTTTAATAAGTGAATTAATTATATTTATTGACCAGTTAATTAATTGTATTTAATGTAAATAATGATTTATTTATTGTATTTAATGTTAGTATTAATTGTATGTTAAAATAAAATATGAGAGGAATTTCTATAAATAGCATTGGTTGTTGTACTTATAGTTTTAGAAGTTGTAAGGCTTAATTTTAAGTATTCTAATAATAGAAGTCATTCATGCTTTATAATATATAATATATATAGTAATTCATGGACATAAAAATGAAAAAGCTAACTCATGTCAGTTAGGTTAACCCGAACCCGGATAGAAAAAGTATATATTTTGAACTCGACACTCGACCCTATTTCATATTGAGGTTGACCTGAGTTAGATTTTGAACCCGAGTAACACAAACTGATTATTTTTATTCGGGTTCGGGTCGAGCCGGGATTTTTGATACCCCTAAGTGGGAGTGGGAGTGAAAAGTTGGAAAGAGAAAACTAATGTTGCGCTTGGGTGCAGGGACGGAGCCAGGCGGGGTCCTGTGGGTGCCCGGGACACCTATGTATTTTTTCGATGTAGTGTTAAGTTTAAGAAAAAACATCCATTTTTCACAAATGTATCTTAAATGACTCCGGTTCATCGAAAAGTGTTATAAGCCTTATTTACTTAGCATCTTAAACTCTCTTATATCACGGTTAAAAGTATTTTGTGCACCCGGTCATTTTTGTTACTGGCTCCGTCCCTGCTTGGGTGCAAAGTGAGTGAGTGTGTTATTTTAGTGACGGATAAGAGCAGTCTAGATCACAATATCCACTCAGTTTAACATATAAATCTAGTTAGTTTCACATTCAATAAAAACTCATATATAACATAAATTCAAGATGAATACTTACTCATAAAACTGAGTAAAAGATACGCCACATCTAAACCAATACGTGTATTCAATACAAGTTATAGGTACTTTAGTCTTTTCAATAATTAATTAAGGTCGATCTGATAGAAAAGTAGAATTGCACTTATTCTGGTGCTGTGGGAAAAAGTTGCTGCTACGTCAACAAAAAACTTCATGGCACCAGAAACTCCACGGCATTACATTTTGCCCGTATCCGAGGGTTTTTTTTTCTTTTCTTTACATAAAATAAAATATACACAATATTAACTAAAAATAAACTTCATTAATTAAAATAAACACATTACATTAACAGAAAACTACGATTTAAAACATTAAACTACGAATAGCCCTCGTCACTCGAATACTCAGACTCTGATAGAACATGTCCTAACCCCATGGCCCAGCGGTATGGTGCTTCTCTGTTTAGCCACTCCGTACGAGCATTTCCCTCATCCCTACGAGCACGTGCCTCACGTTCTTCGGCTTCTTGAACCTCTAGCAAGGCTTGCATATCTTGCTCGAAGAGTTCTTCATCAGTCAACCATCTCCAAATGAGTTGATTTTGGGCTGGTGTATTGTTCACCGGTTGATCTGGTTGTTGTTGGACAACCGGTGGATTGGGCACCGGTTCATTTTCCGGTGTGAATACCGGAAATATGTCTTCCGGTGGAGTGTTCACCGGTTCATTTGCTAGGAATTGCTGGGAGAAGTCATGTTCACTTGGAAATTGTTGGGAGAAGTCACGGTGAGTTGGGAATTCCTGGGAGAAGTCTTTGCGAGACATTGCTTGTGTTGTGTGTGTTCTGTGTGTTGTGTTGTGTGTGTTCACCTCAAGCCAGGTGAGGCTATATATAAGTAAAATTTAGAAATTTGAATTTAAATTTGAATTTGAACTATCAATAAATCCCGCTTTACAGTTTGAATTTGAAATTTGAATAAATCCCGCTTTAAAGTTTCAATTTTCAAATTTGAAAAAATACCGCTCTGTTTTCAATTTCAAATATCTACAAACCCCTATAAATAACATACCATAACATAATATATTTCACACACTTCAGTTTCTAACTAATTTTACAATGGCTAATCGTTGGTTAATGAAAGAAGAAAGCTTGCTAGCTGAAGTTTGGCTTGAAGTTTTTCAAGAAAACTACGAAAAACGCTCTTTTTGAAACGAGGTTGTGGAAAGGTTCAACAACCAGTCTGACGGTGACCACCGTAACAAAAACATGGTTACGAGTAAATGGGGACGACTTAGCACTTAATGTAAAATTTTCAATGATATTTACAAACACGTGCACCGTAATAGCCCGGATGACAATAATCGTCTCCAGACTACAAAGAGGATTTTTGAAGAACGCTTTGGTGGGAGAAGTTTCGAATATGCTCACGTGTGGTTCATTTTGAGAAACCACAAAAAATGGGACGAATGAAATTTTTATTTTCCAATATGTATCGTGTTTCGTAGTTTATGTTTATGTATCATGTTTATGTTTTCCCGTATCGTGTTTCGTAGTTTATGTTTATGTATCGTGTTTATTTTCTAATAGAGGGTTCAAATTTAAAAAGAAACCATGTTATATTTGACAAAGAAACCAAATCAATGTCATTATATTTGAAAAACAAACCATGTTCCAACCTTAAAAAAAAATAATAAATAAAAAAAATGATAATAATAATAATTGCCCACAGCACTGAGCAATGGATACGGCGCAAGGGACAACGGCGCGAGGTCAAGTACGGTGCACCATGGCCTAAACTCGGCGCCACCCACCAGCCCACCATACCCCCGCTCTAACAAGTCAAATTATACATTTTGGTAACAAATCGATTCAAAACTGGTACCTATAAATAAGAAATCGTTATTTTATATGACCTGGTGACAAAGCGGCTCAAAAATTTTAGAAGAAACTTGTGCTTGAACTTGGTTGGTTAAATATGAGCAAAAGTCATTAAATATCTACACTTATATCGGTTTTCACACATATTAAATAAAAAGATAAATAAATAATAACCCACTCTCTAATTACCTTCCTTTCTTGAAATAGAGTCAAATATTTGGCATTGGCATGTCAAAATTTTAAAACTATTGTATTTAGAGCTGAGAACAAAATCGAGAAAATCGAGCCGAACCGGACTGAACCGAACCGATGAAATTCGGTTCGGTTTCGGTTCCATATATATACGGTTTTCGGTTTTGGTTCGACCCAAAACACACCTAAGCATATAAACCAAACCAAACCGATTGAACCGAAACAAACCGAACCGAACCAACCATATTCGGTTTAGTTTCGGTTTTACATATTACTGGTTTTTTATTTCGGGTCGGTTCGTCGATCCGGTTTGATTTCAGACCGATGCTCAGCACTAACTATAATGCTTATTATTCAAAGTTTTTAAGTAAAGAAATAATAATAATAATAATAAGAAGTAAATAATTTTTAAATCAGTTTTGGGAAGATACATTTTTTTCCCTCAAAATCAATCTAATCATTTTTTTTTCAATCATTTTTCATTTATTTTCCTTATTAGGTGATAAGAAATTAAGAACACATTTATTTTTTTTATTTTTATTTATATATTTATTTTTCCGGATTCTTAGCCTTTTTCTTTTACTTCCCTTTTTTAATTGATACTATTTTATACTCTCTCGGTTTCAAGAAAAGTATCCACATCACTATTTATTTTTGTCCTAAAATAAATGTCCTTTATGCATTGAGAGTAATTATGACAGGTTTTACTACTTTACCATTCGAATCAAAAATTGCATTAGTTACTATTTTTTATTTTTTTATTATATATCACGATAAAAAAGATTTTTTATCAATCAAAAC
The DNA here is from genome assembly GCA_030686995.1 of Artemisia argyi. Classification (NCBI taxonomy): domain Eukaryota; kingdom Viridiplantae; phylum Streptophyta; class Magnoliopsida; order Asterales; family Asteraceae; genus Artemisia; species Artemisia argyi. The sequence goes on from CM060701.1 coordinate 231,666,916, forward strand.
TAGCATAATTACATATATTATAATGTGTTAAATGTCTGAAAATGTAGTATATTTGTCACTTTTTATTATTATATATACTGAACTGTATTTTCTTTTTATTGTGTGTACTACACTTTTAAATTTCGAGATCAGTATTCTTGTTTGTGACAAATCCGACCAAAATAGCATAAAAAAGGGAAACAAGTTAAAAGCATAAAACATATGTTTGGATCACCACACGACCAATTCCCCCACATTCTATTCTCTTTCCATTAATAATAAATCATTCTCTCTTTCTATTCAACCAAACAATAATAATAACAATTTACCCCCAATTTTTTTTGAACTTTTAATCAATCTTATAATTCATATCCCTTGTTGGGTTTCTTGAAAAGGTATGATGTAATTCTGTCACTCACCCACATTTTAATTTTCATGTTTGTTGGTTTTTATACATGCATTTCATGATATGATTTGGGTTTATTATTAATTTATTATAGTTGAAATAATTGGTAGAAAGAAATGTGTGTTTGGGAAATTGTCTCGGTTAGGCCGCGTACATCTGAGTCTTTTGCGGGTAATTTGAATAGGGAAATCCTTAGGTAGCGTTTAGTTTTTGGGAAAAATTTTCTTGTTTTTTCTGTTTCTGTAGGGAAGATTTGAGAAGTTTGAGAACCCGTTTAGATGGAGTTATTTTGAAAACCCGTTTAGATGGTTTTTCTTCTCTAGGGAAGATTTGAGAATTTTGAAAACCCGTTTAGATGGAGTTATTTTTTATTTTTATTTTTTTACTTTTTGAAAAGATTACCTCGGATTGCGGCGGTGGGGCGACGGCAAGGATGGAAGGTGGAGATGTTAATGATGGTGATTAGGGTTAGAATGAGATATATGAATGGTAGATTGGAAATTTTTTGTTAGAGAGAAAAAGGTGGAGAAGGGTAGATTGGGGTTTTCATTTTTATAGTTAAAATTTGGAAATTGACAATATCATTTTTTTTTTAAAATTGTTGGAAAAAAGTGTGACTAAACCGATTTTCAGCTTCTTGGAAAAATGGGATGTTTTTCACCAACTAAATGCATATTTTTAGCTTTTTGATATGTCATTACGACTGTATTTAGTTTCATGGAATTGTAGATTCGTGGCTTGTTTCCCTAAATTTTGTCAGTTTTTGGTAGATTATATGATTAATTTGTTCAATTGTTTGCGTTTCTGGAATTATTTAGGCGGTGGGTATAGATTCATTTGAGACATCCAAATCACATGTGATTATTGTCAATCGGAACCATCTGTTATTTATTTTTGTTTATTTTTTATTTTTTATTTTTTTTTTTATTTATTTATTTTTTATCTAAAAGCGTAGATTTATTCCATGGGTCTCGATTATTTTTGGTTGTGTTAAATGAGCTTACCCTGTAGCCTGTAGGTCATGATTGAGTGATTGTATGTGCTTTTATTGTTTGATGTTGTAATAATAAGAGATTTAGTTATTTGAGTGTTCGGCGTTTTTTGATTTTTTAAGTATTTACATGTGATTAAATGAGTGTTTGTTGCGACTTGCGAGTACTCTTAAACCGATTATTTGGCCCCTACGTAACTAGATAATTCTAGTCATATGTACTATACAAAATACTAGAAACTGATTGTCATGACATGAGAATGCAATAGATGGATGAACACTTTTAAAGCCCAATGCCAAACACACCCTTTGTAGGTAATAACAAGATAAAAATGTTCTTTAGGATGGTGGTACACATTTCTCTTTTACTGTTCTTGCTTTTTTTTTTTTTGGTTAGTTAAGGGTTCTTTAGTACAATCCATCATTACTTGATACAAAAAATGTCATCTCAAGTGGCCACGCCAACCTCCGATTTAAGTATGTGTGGCGGTGGACCAAAATCCCGTGGATTAGTCGGCCAAAAAGGCCGGCCCCCAAAAGAAATGGTGCATATTGATAGTTCTTTAACTAACCCACCATTTGATTATATCTGATTTTAAATCATGTCTCGTTTTGGCCCAACTTCCAAAATGTGTACCTTTTATTGTAGTTTTTATTGTACATGAGTACATATTCTTGCTCTGCTCTTTTTCATAGATAAGCATGTGCAGGTATTTTAAAAATCGGTAATCGTTTGGGATTACTCGAATCAACGTTTTAGTATAGTTGGCAAAATGGGGATCGGGTCTTTAAATTAGTTATTTCATGAATGAGCAAGATATTAAACATGCTTACAATATCTTATCAAAACAGTATATCCAATTTTAATGGAAGATCAGTTTAAGATATCATGTGTATGCAATGGGCCGTTTCTTTTATAGGTACACTTTTTGTTTGTACCTCTTTGACCATTGCCAAAAATATATAACTCAAATTAAATTTATAGATTGAAGTAAGTTGAATTTGTCTACTTATGTTTAGCTTTCATACTTCTTTTCACCAACCAACAATTTATTATGGTTCTTTATTTGGCTCTCATTTGACGTATCATTATTCATAAATCTCATCGGATTGCTGAATCTAGGAGTCACCTTAAATAATCAATCTTACCGGGTTAATCGAACTTCTCTAAAGTTTCTATTTCCTGTCGCATTGTTACTTATATTTCCTTTTTCTGACAGATTGTGAGAACGATATGGCTCGTACTGATGATAAAGAAGCACCCCCATCTGGATCTGCAGTTCATGATGATTCTGATACCTCGTGTTATGCAACTGAGGATGAAGAAGATACCCAGATACATTTGGGTCCCAAGATTAGTATCAAAGAGCATCTTGAGAAGGACAAGGTTATTACTTGTTTAGTACATTTGCATACCCTAGTTTGTTACTAGACTTCATAACCTCTAGGTTATCGTGAAAGTAGATCGGCCAAATTGGTGGGTCTGGTAAAGGGTCCAAAGTGCAACTAGTAATTCTAACATGGGTCGTGAAATTGCCAATTCAACCTGAATCCTGATAGTCATACACTCATACGCCCGAAGGAAAGCTCAGTCGGGGGGAGATTCTTTTTTTTGGGCTCCAAATTCCCAATTTATAGATGCTTTACTTTTGAGGGAATTTGCTATAGTGTGGTTTATTTTATGGCAATTGGAATAGACAATTTGCTGTTAACTTTCGTGATTGTGCGTTGTTGATTTAGGATGATGAGAGCTTGAGGAAATGGAAAGAGCAGCTGCTTGGAAGCGTTGATGTCAGTCAGGTTGAAGGTACTTTTTCTGTTGATTCTTATGTAATCACCGTATAGTTAAAATCTAGAGTAGAACTTGCGTATGAGCACTGGCTGATTCATGAGTATGCACTGCTGCTACAAAACTTTTCAGGGGATATAAGCCGAAATATCAATTTTAACATCTGTGGTAGAAAACACATAAAAATATACTTTGAGGGTATAAGTTTTAAAATAGATGGGTGAGGCAGGTTGGGAAATGGGTTCAAACTTCAAATAATTCCGGATCAAAATGGGTCACTTTGGTCTCTCCATGAGTAAATAACATAAAGGTCCCTGTGATTTGCTCAAAATTATGGAGCCTGGGTCCTGTCCCCTCGAAAATAGTAATTACGGGTTTAGTCTTTAAAAATGCTGTTTGCTTACCTATTTGGTCCCTCGCCCTTTACCCTTTTTAGAGATCAAAAGCATAAGTGGTCACATACTCGAGGGGGTAAAAGTTAAACTAATTAATACTTGAAGGAACAAATGTGGAAGAAAACAATGTTTATCAGGAACCTTACTCATATTTAATATTGGCGATGGATCATTTCCGTGAGTTTGAGCAAACAACATGGATCATTTGTGTACTAGTTTAGACAATGATCGAATATTCATTAATAAAACAATCTAGGAGGCTGTAAACACTTAAGTACTTGCTTAGTTACCCGTTAGAAATAAAATATAACTCAGATTAACCTGTTTCTACCTATTTGGGTTGAAATTGGATCCTCTGGATTGAGTGACGTCGTGTTTCCACATATTTTCTACGAGCTATAACTTTGTAGTGTTATTTTAAAGAAATTCGGGATCTATGCTTTGTCCACCAGTTGCTTCATAAGAAAATCTATATTTGGCAACTGTACCTTCCCGCCAATTGCAGCCTTTCCATTTTAAAATATTTTTTTAACTACGTCTACTTTAGAAGCTGATGATCTGACATATTCTTTTGTACTGTTTCAAATCTGTGGCAGAAGTTCAAGAACCAGATGTGAAGATACTGAATCTTACCATCGTCTCTGCTGGTAGACCCGACATTGTTCTTGAAATCCCTGATTCCGGCAACCCGAAAGGCCTATGGTTCACCCTAAAAGAAGGTAGCAAGTATAGTTTGAAATTTTCGATCAAGGTCAGCAACGACATTGTTTGCGGGCTAAAGTACACCAACCAAGTCTGGAAAACTGGCCTCAAGGGTACCCTTTTTCTATCATCTTCATTCTTTCATTCTCAATGTTCTGTTTAAAACTTTTCAAGGGGTATACTCGCATAACCACTACCCTTTCAGGCCTTTGTGGGTTTAACCCTTCTTATTTTGCATGGTTTAGTCTCTTTACTTTTTCGTTTGTCATCTTTTTGCAACTTTTCTATGAGCAACGTTAAGGGATCATATTACTACAATGGAAAAGTGTATGAGACTTGATAAAATGATTGAAGTTGTTGGTTAAATCTAACATAAAGAGACGTTGAAGGGAACAAACCACTGCAAAAAATAGTTTAGGGGTTAAACCACCAACATGGCAAATGTCTAGGGGTTAAACAACATGAACCTTTTTTGCAATCATTTTAATCGTTATGATGAACCTTCTGTAAGTTCATTGATGCAGTTGACAGCTCCAAAGAGATGCTTGGGACGTTCGGCCCGCAAGCAGAACCCTACATACATGTAATGCCTGAAGAGGTTACTCCCTCGGGTATGTTTGCGAGAGGAAATTATTCTGCAAAAACAAAGGTAAATCTTTTTGTGCTTATGGAATAATGGGTAGGTCGGGTAACTAGTTTGGGTCAAAAGTCAAAACAGGTTGGGTTGGGCTGACCTTGAACAACCTTTTACACTTGAAACCTGTAAATTAGGGTGTCAAAACTGATTACAGAAATTATATTATTTCAACTAAAGTTTATATTTTAAATAAATAATGGGTTTCTTGCAGTTAAAGATTTTTTTTTTTAGTCATTGTATTTTCTTTTGTACATCTTGGTCATTTAAAGAAAGGGTTTGTGTGCCGTATAGGCAATATTGTAACAAAAAAAACTGTTAAATTTTTTTCTTCAAAAACGATAATATTTATATAAAAATGTTAATTTGTGTATAAAAAAGGTAATATTTATATATAATTTAAATGTATATTAAAATATTAAAGATTACGGGTTAATTATACCTTGATGCGACACAAATCATCTTAATGATTCAGATAATATAAAAAAGTAGACAAATGAAAATAGATGCTGGTATTTTATGCCAAAACACTCTGAAGTGATTTAAGAGGTTTTATGCATTAAACAAATTTGCCTGATGTTAAACTGATGACCTGTTTAACATATTTTTACCTCATCATGTCCAGTTCGTTGATGATGACAACAAGTGTTATTTGGAGCTTAACTACACTTTCGACATCCAAAAAGACTGGGCAAAGTAGATCAAGATGGTTTCGTTATTCCAAATCGTCGACTATAACAAAATTTCTTTTCACTGGGTTCATTATAGGAAATTTTTGGCTAGTCTGAACTTGCAATTGAAAGTTCTTAATTGTTATTGTGGTGATTGTTATGTTTGCAGTTAGACTTTGCATATACAGAGTTGCAAACTCATTTTATTGTTCATTTGGTTTCCGCAAGATATGTAGCCGTTTTCTCTAAATCTATCTGTTTATGTTTAATGACGGTTAATTAATGCTTTTAAGCTGTCTTTCATGTCATTGTATCGTATTCAATGAACCGAGAAAACTTTCCTGCCATGAAGAGGCCAAACCTGATATCGATTTGATGTCTTGATAAGTCATCTTGATGGAAGCTCAAGCTTTGGTTTGAGATAAATTTCAGCTGCAAAATATTGTTCAAAATTCTGATCTATAGAGCAAATTTAGATTGCTTGAAAAAAATCTGTAAAGGTTATAATATTCAGTGAATCATGCAATTCAAGTCGAGTTCCAATTTACACGAGCTTGACTCATTATATATTATTAGATCGAGTATTGTGTTCAACCTCTTTATGTATCATAGACCAGGACTTACTAAATCAATGATTCGCAACCACTAGGATGAGTGACAAACTATGAAGAATCGAGTCCAATCTTTGCGTACTCAACTTGGGTACCAACAACACGGTACAATTTTGCAAAAAAGATTCCATTTTGAGTATGGATGGACACCACAGTTTACTAGCATCTCGCATTTGTCTTCATGAACAAAAACATCACAATGCGCTAGAAGTTATAAAGCCATAGCACTTCACCAAAATCATTTCTATATTTGATCATTTATTGCCTAAATCATTTCTTTTCACATTTTAGGTACTTGGGACACAAAAGATGAAAGCCGGCATGTTTTGGGTTAATATGAACAAGAAAGTGAAGAAAACAACCAAGTCGGGACTCCAGACGGCGTCACATTCTACAAGTGATGCCATCACTTGCATTTGAAGTTGATGATTCAGAGATAATTTTTCATGCGACGGCTCGGCTAGTATTGGAACTCGTAGCAAAAGCAAATTCATCAAGTACAAATGTACAAGCGAATTAGAACCAAGACCAGCCTTGTTATCATCAAATTCAAACTAGGGTTTTGGAAAAAACATTAACATTATCAAAAGAAGAATTAGTATCTTTAGATGCACTCATGTTATTTAAAAGCCCTTTATTCATCTCCCTAAAACCCACTAACATCAAGCACAATAATAACAAATTAACAACCATGAGAAAGCAAAACCCTAACTGAAAGTTAGGGTTTTGAAACGTTAAGCTTCAAGAATCTAACCCCCAACCATGATAATTGAACCAGAGATTTGCAAAGTCGATTGAAACAGACTAAATAAAATGTAAGAACCGACTTAAAATAATCAAGGTATATGGTACGCTTAAAAACCCTTAAGGCTGCATATACATCAATTAAAAGATGTATTATAATCAATAATTCATAAAGCTAGATGACATTAAAGTTATTTATGCAAGACTCATGAGTTATTTCCTAGTAACTTTATTTCTTGCTTTATGCATCCTTTTGTTCATGCTTCTCTACTCTTTCCGTATATGTACAAATGACACTTTAGAGAAACATCCCCTATTCAACATCCATATTTTCGCCCTCCGCGTCATCATCTTCACTTGAACTTGAACCAGATATTCTACAACAAACAAGTACTTAATAGTATAACTATATTATAGCCCAGCATACAAAGCAAAGGACACATATATGCACCCTTAACTTACATATTCAAACTTCGCCACAATGATGCGCCTAGTGGCCGTGTTGATAAAGATGTAACAAGGAGTCCATCTAGAATAAAATTGAGTACGTAAAAAAATGAAGCATATGAAGCATCCTTGTGTTCATGCTTTCCACTTTCGGTATATGTACAAATGACACTTCAGAGAAACATCCCCTCTTCAACATCCATATTTTGGTCAACATCATCAGTACTCACGCTCCCGCTGTGGTCATCATCATCACTTGAAGTTGACAAACAAGTACTTATTAGTATAACTATATTATACTCCAGCATATAAAGCGAAGGACACATATATGTACCCTTACCTGTGATATTCAAATTCTGCCAAAATAATTCGCCGAGTGGCAATGTTTATGAGGATGTAGCAAGGAGCCCATCTGGAATAAAATCGAGTAAAAAACTGAAGCATATGTATATTGTATAGGTAGTTACTAAAAATAAATAAAAAATCAGCATCTACTACTTACACGGCTTTATTTACTGTACATGACAGAGCTTTTTTGGGCCGGTTTACTCATACACTAGGGCTTCCTCACCAACAACCTCAAATGCCAGAAATGACATTTTTTTTTTTTAATTATTTTTCTTAACATTTAGATCACAAACTGTATCAGAAAATCAGAAATAACCATATTTAAACAATTCCGATCAACACAATCATTATCTACCATCATTCCGATCAAGGAACCACCATAATACATGAGAGTTGATAATTATGGTATAAACTATAAAGATTTATGAATGAAAAACCTTCAAGTTACAAAGGCTTAAGCTTTGTAATGAGATGTAAAATTTGACCAAGTTAGCCGACCAAACATTGGTTGAGATACCATATTTAGCCAAGTAAAAATGGTTGATGATAAGGCAAATTATTAAAAAAAAAATATATATCATACTTGTCACCATTTTCTTTTGTGGGTCGCAAACAAATTTTTTTGCTTTTGTGGGTATTTTTCTTTCAAATTCATCATCTTTAGAGTATTATGTAACATTTTTGCCCTTCGGGGGAAAAAATTTTCTGTCGGCCAAGAGGGGCAAAAATTTCGCAAAATACCCTAAAGAGGATGAATTTAAAAGAAAAATACCCACAAAAGCAAAAAAATTTATTCGCTACTCACAAGAATAAATGGTGACAAATATGATACTTTTTTTTTTTTTTTTTAATTATTTGCCTTTGATGATATCAATTGGATTTAAAGTCATCTCAAGTGTAGTTATAAAAAAGACTATCTTCCTAAATCCTTTATACGTATATTATTAGTACACGTATATTAAATTACATTTGTAAAATCTAGTTCCCGCAATCATAGTTAGCACAGGCATTATAAATGTCAACTTTTGACCATTAAAGTCAAAAGTGCATGTTTTGCTAACCATCAGTCCATCACCCAAATATAGATCTAATTTTGTTTATACCTGATTTAGCGAAGAAACAGGCTGAACATGGGAATTAAGCTTTAAAATTTTTGAAAAAAGACACAAAAATCACCCTGGGAACTTTTGAGTTACTTATAATTATACTAGAAAAGCATTGTAGTTGCCATTCAAATCTACAAATAATGTGAATAAAGTGATAAATGTAAAAGAAAGAAATTATATCTACCTTATACTATATTTCCGAGATCACCTATTTCAATAAAAATGACAAGATAAACAACGCCATGCCACATGACACACACGCCTTTCATGGCCAAACTCCATGGCTGGTCAAAATGCAAGTTTGTTGTTTTTTTGGTAGAACTCAAAGATTTATAAGCTAAATGTTACTCCCTCCGTCCCAAAATTATTGTTCCCTTTTGACTTTTTCGGTCTTTACTTTTCAACTTTGACCTTAAGTATTTTTGTTTATATGAAATAATACTTGATACAAAATATATGAATGGATTGAGTTTTATATGTATTTTCATTTGGTATAATTTTTATCAAAAATTGTATAACACAAACAAATATATATGTAGTCAAAGTTGAGAAGAAAAGACCGAAAAAATCAATAGGGGACAATAATTTTGTGACGGAGGTAGTAGTTCTTAATGCAGTGATGAAATGAAGACGATGTTTTGTGTTTGTATTATATAGGGGTGTATTAAGGGGGGTTGGGGGGGGGGGGGGGGGGGGGGGGTGAGAACTAAGAACCAATGGGAGTGAAGTGTGCGGATTGAGTAGGAGGACCGTTGGATTAAAATAGATTTTGTGGTTAATAGACATTGTGTTTGTTATTGTATGTATTTTGGTGAAAGTGAAGAGGGGAAAAAAAGTAGTTGACAAACATAAATGTGGGTTAACAAATATGATAGGCCTCACGTTGTTGAGGATTTCAAAAACTTCATTCACCTGGTCGAATTAAAAAAACACGCTATATAATTTAGATTGTTTATTGCTCTTGCAATTATTAGTGTATGGTTTGAATACATATGTTTATATTCATATTGTACATGACTATATATATACCCTTAATTCAAATTTGAACTTATTACTGTTTGAGGTTAACTAAATTTTAGATGATTGCTAGCTCGCATATAGTGGCAACAATATATAGTAGCGTTGATTTGTGGGTTATTTTTTCATATACATGTGAGCGTGAAATAAGTGAGAGTGAAGAAAATTAGTGTTTTAAATTGTATTTAATTTTTTTAATATTTAATAGACTCCACTACCTTTTATAAGTATTTAAATTTAAATGACACAACAACGGCAAAATGAAAATATTATAGAAGGGAAGTATTTCGTATGATCGTACATGTAATACTTAGAGTGCAAAGTGTGGTAGTGACAAATAACATGTTATCCGTCTGCCACCTCAGTGTCAACTCATCACACTCTCAATAATACACCAACAACTTAAATACCATTCATAACAAAAAAACCAATAATATGTTATTGATGTATGTAGGTCTCACAGAACACCCTACCAAAAATATCCACTTACTCAAAAAAAAAAAAAAAAAAAAAAAAAAAAAAAAAAAAAAAAAAAAATGCCACATGCGATTGGAATGGCTAAAGTGAAGAACGGCGGACGAATAATGGGAGGGACGTTGAGAACCAATGGGAGTGAAGTGTGCGGATTGAGTAGGAGGACCGTTGGATTAAAATAGATCTTGTGGCTAATAGACATTGTGTTTGTTATTGTATGTATTTTGGTGAAAGTGAAGAGGGGAAAAAAAGTAGTTGACAAACATAAATGTGGGTTAACAAGTATGATAGGCCTCACGTTGTTGAGGATTTCAAAAACTTCATTCACCTGGTCGAATTAAAAAAACACGCTATATAATTTAGATTGTTTATTGCTCTTGCAATTATTAGTGTATAGTTTGAATACATATGTTTATATTCATATTGTACATGACTATATATATACCCTTAATTCAAATTTGAACTTATTACTGTTTGAGGTTAACTAAATTTTAGATGATTGCTAGCTCGCATATAGTGGCAACAATATATAGTAGCGTTTGTGGGTTATTTTTTCATATACATGTGAGCGTGAAATAAGTGAGAGTGAAGAAAATTAGTGTTTTAAATTGTATTTAATTTTTTTAATATTTAATAGACTCCACTACCTTTTATAAGTATTTAAATTTAAATGACACAACAACGGCAAAATGAAAATATTATAGAAGGGAAGTATTTCGTATGATCGTACATGTAATACTTAGAGTGCAAAGTGTGGTAGTGACAAATAACACGTTATCCGTCTGCCACCTCAGTGTCAACTCATCACACTCTCAATAATACACCAACAACTTAAATACCATTCATAACAAAAAAACCAATAATATGTTATTGATGTATGTAGGTCTCACAGAACACCCTACCAAAAATATCCACTTACTCAAAAAAAAAAAAAAAAAAAAAAAAAAAAAAAAAAAAAAATGCCACATGCGATTGGAATGGCTAAAGTGAAGAACGGCGGACGAATAATGGGAGGGACGGTGCACTATAACATGTTGTTCGCCCGGTGTTGGTTGCTTACTTGCTTTGGTGGACGAAAAATCTCCCACACCGGGCTCTCTTACATACCATATATAACTTGGGGTAATACCAAATTAAAGCATCATACTTGTAAAAAAAAAAAAAAGTTTTTTTGAGTAATGAACTTTTTTTTTCCTCATTGGTGTACTAAACTTGCATTTTATTGCAAAAAATACGTACTTTGGACGTTTTTGCCCCTCAAGTTATTAAAAAGTCAGGGGTAAAAATGTCATAAAAAGGTCAGAAAAAAGTATAAAGTACGTATTTTTGGCAATTAAATGCAAGTTTAGTACACCAATGAGAAGAAAAAAAAGTTCGATACTTAAAAGAGTTTTTTTTTTTTTTTTTTTTACAAGTATGATGCTTTAATTTGGTATTAGCCCTATATAGCTTTTATGTTTCCAAATACAGTATATACAACTTTAATGTTAATTACTCTTATGATGTTATGTTTTCCATTTTATTTTATTTAACCTTGTAGTTAAAATTTGTTAATTCCACTAATCGACGCCGTTCACTATGACAAATGTATAATGGATAAATAATGTCCGCAGACAAACCACCAGACCAAATCCAAAAGTGAAAATAGCTCTCAAATATTTAGAGTAAAATAATGTATTCTTACTAACCCTTCGTGAACAAAGAACACATCCGTTGTCATTGTTGAGCAAAACTATGCTAAATCATAATCCAAATTTTAAGATGTTTGCAATTAAAAATGGGAAAAAATAGTTTATGAGCTAAAACTATGATAAACGGCATTCATTCAGAGACCAAAATATCCATTATCATTCAGTGACACAACATATATCACCATATCGTTGTAGTGATCGATAATGAGGTCTTGAGTTTAATCTCAAAGTTTGACAAAGTTATTGCAAAATATGTTCGTTGCTTTGGGCCAATTTGTGTGGAAAAAATCAGTCGGTACTAAAAAGGTGCATAGTGTTAGGGTTTCCATGTCGATATAGACCTTTGAGAACTTTTCTTACATGTAAACAGAGATACTGCCAAGATGTGAAGTTAAGGGGCGAAATAAATTTAAAATGATAACGATATACTACATAGTTCGAACAAATAAATATAACAAAGAACAATAATTAAAAAAAGGAAAATGAAGATCCATATATCTTTTAGACTAAAAGGAACTCGCGTCTTAAACAAATAAAACAAATCTTAATCAATCTTGGAAAGAATTTGAATGGCCTTTAGCCCCAAATCAGAATTTTAGAATCTCATAAAGTAGTTTGTTGCTAATTTGTTACATTATTCTAAGATAAAATGTGTGTGGCAACATATAACTAATTGTAATCATTAGTAGTTCTCAATAATTTATGAGATGTAAACTTTGTTACCTCTATGATGAGGATTTGGTTTGAAATTTTAACCTAGTTCAAAAAAAAAAAAAAAAAAAAAAAAAAAAAAAAAAAAAAAAAAAAAAAGTTACCAATTGTCCAGTTGGTCATTAATTGGTTAGCAACACCATCGACTCAATTATATCTTGAGCATAGCAGGTTATTCTCTTTTTTACATGTAAACAATACAAAGTTAAATCGACCGATTATTCATATACTCGTATAGTCGTATGGGTGTTTACGGATCGGGTAATATCCATAGTAACCGAAAACCGAAATAAAATCGAACTAAAGAAAACTGAACCAAATTCGTAACCGAACCGAATTGGTCATAACTGAACCAAACCGATCTAAATATTCGGTTATTGGTTTGGATATAGTTTTGGCAATGAAAATCGAAAACCGAACTCTTATAAAATACATATTTTTTTTCTATGTATTTATGTTTAAAAAAAATTACTAAAACTCTTTTTTAGTATACACATAACATTTTTTTATGTATTTATATGAAAAATTTACTAAAACTCTTTTTTAGTATAAATAGATCATTATTTAAGCTTGAAAAAAAATTGTGTGCTAAAAATATATATAATTTAATGAAAAAATAATTAAAATTATGTAATTCGTGTATTCGGTTCGGTTTTCGGTTATTCGGTTCGGTCGAATTAAATTTGAATTCGGTTTGGTTCGGTTTTCGGTTTGACCAAGAAATTTTTTTTAACCGAACTAACCGAACCGAATAACCCGATAATCGAATCGATGAACACTCTTATATACTCGATATTTATGGGATTTTTACTTTTGGGCTATATTACAATGGGCTCTTGGGTTAGTTGGGAAGGCCTAGCACCCGCTAGTCACTCATCCCTTTTGCCTTTGCATGTTTTTTTTTTTTTTTTTTTTTTTTTTTTTTTTTTTTTTTTTTTTTTTTTTTTTAATGAGTAATGGATATGGATATGGTTTTTAGTTCGGATCGGTTTTCATTTTGCCAAAACTATATCAAAACTGAAAATCAGTATTTAATTCGGTTTGGTTTGGCTTTAACAAATTCGGTTCTTGTTGACCGAATTGTGAACACCCCTAAAATAATTCGGTTTGGTTTGTATTTAATTCATGTGGTTATTAACCGATTTGTGAACACCCCTAAAATAAGTGTATTGTGTTTGTGTGTGTGTTTTAGATTGTACAAGTATCAAGAGAAATACGAGTAGTTATTTAATGCTTTAAAGATTTATGCAAACTCCAAGCAAATTATAAGCCCGTGTAAATAAGTTATTATTAAGGGTAAACTAGTTATAACTCCCGTGCAATCTAAAAATTTATTGGATGAAAGCTTTAACATATATTAATAACTATGCATGATTCTTTTAGTATGTATTAATATATATTAATATTTTGTAAAAAAAATTATTGGATAAAAGCTTTAACTTTATTCAGCTGACATAGATGTTGATGTTGATGTTGTTGTTTAACTATTCATATCATGTTGTACAAAATATGCAAGTTTAGTAGCATATAATGAGCGTTGATGAAGTTAAAATATACTCCATAAAGTTTTTTGAAAATGTTTTTCCGGATATCCGTATATAAACTTTAAATAATAATTAAATACAATCGCATATATTTATTTTTATATCACAGTAGCTCGTGTTTAGCATTTGATATTTATATTACCGTTACTATTAATTTAGCCGTATTTAATATTCAAACGAGTGTATGCATAGATTAAACTTTTAAATAGGATAACATGATTTCTTATTTGACGTATATAGTAAAAAAATAAAGTTTAAACTATTATTTATTTTAAAAATATTTAAAGTATATTAAAACTAATTTGTATATTAACAAAATTTTGTATTTTAAAAATTGTGAGATAAATTCAACTAATACTTGTTCAGGAGTTTTTTTTTTTTTTTTTTTTTTTTTTTTTTTTTTTTTATGTATTAATATCTATTACAGTAATATTTTGTAAAAAAATTTTGTTGTTTGAAAATTTTAACTTTGTTTAACTGATATAGATGTTGAGGTTGATGTTGTTGTTTAACTTTAACTATTCATATCATGTTGTACAAAATGTGTGAGTTTAGTAGCACATAATCAACATTGATGAAGTTAAAATATGCTTCGTAAAGCTTTTAAAAATGTTTTTCTAGATATCCATAGATAAACTTTAAATAAAAAATTCATGAGTCGTTGTTATAAATACAATAGTGTATATTTATTTTCATATCACAGTAATCCGTGCTTACATTTGATATTTATATTCCCGTTAATAACAGTTTAGCTGTACTTAATATTCAAACCCGTGTACACATAATTAAACTTTTAAAATAAAATAACATGTGTCCTTATTTAACGTATATAGCAAATAAATATTTTAATGGATAAAAGTCTAAATCTAATATTAGTTTTAAAAAATATTTAACATATATTAAAACTAACGCATATTTAAAAAATTTTGTAATTTTAATAGGTGAAACTCTGAAACTAATACTAATACTCATGTAATTTTAAACAAAGTTCATATTATAAAATATAAGGGGTATAAAGTGTAAGGGTTATTTGTTTATTATATAAAGTTATTAAAAAAATATGGAACCTTATAATTTTACACTTAACTCTATATAATATATTTTAAATTTCAACCACTAAAGTTTTATTAATTACCCCATTTTTTTAAGTTTTTGTTTTCATAAATTTAACACATATGTGTTTTTTTCCTCAACCAAATTCTTTATCAAATTTATTAAATTTTAACCAAAATCAATTCAATTTTGACTTTTATTAACCAATCATATTGTTTGATTTCAGTTATGTGTCAAAATCGAGCTCTCCAATTGGTCCATTTTTTTTCAATGAGAAATGTTTTGCAAAATCAATCCGAAATGATGTAATTCTTTTATTATATAAAAGATATTACACTACAAATCAAAACTTCATGTAAAAGAGACTATATATATGACAGTACATCAGTCTCTTCATAGTTTTGGATTTAAGTAATCTCCGCTTGGAAAGTTAACTTATCAATTTTTATTTTATTTTATTTTACTTTATTTATTTTTTTATTTATTTATTATTTATTTTTTAAGCTGGAATATCAAATTTTATGTTAATACTTTCTTAAAAAGGGGTTCACTTTTATTTTATTAATATAACTATCATAAGGGCTGTCTTTAAATGAGTGCAATCGGTGTTATCGTATAAATTCGTCGTTTGACTTGGGTCACAAATACGATCCCATTTTGGAGTATAAATGGACATTTTTTTTTTGTTGCCCCCACATATTGTCCTTGGAATAAAATGTACAAGACATCACAATAAACTAGCAGTGGCGGAGCTTGACCGTCTTTATTGGGAGGGTTTCGAAAATAAAGTGTAACATTCTTATATACTATTACACTCCATAAAAGATTAAAATGAGAAATAAAACTAGTAAACCATCAATCTGAGTATATAAATTAGTACCAATTGACAATTATTTTTTTGAACTTTTGAAAGCTTTATACATTCACATCTAGTCAAATTATTATTAATGAAACTAATTTCCTCTAGAGAAAAGAATAGCAAACCAAATAAGATGAGATTAATAAGTGAAAATAATGCGATGCACGATGTGAAATACTTTTATAAACCCGTCTATTCATAATTCCAAATAAATCGCTAATATTGAGCAAAAATTTAGGGGGCAGCACCCTTCTAGCCCTGAAATCCTCTGCCAATGGTTACAACTTACAAGTATTTAAATCATTATTAACAACTTTCTAGCATTTCTCAAATGGTATAGATAAGTTGTTATTCCAAAAGGTTATCCTGTTTTGTTTTCTCCAAGCCTCATCCTCATGCATGAATAGAGGCAAAACCAATGATGTGTATATTATAGGTGTGAATTTATTTGTCAGCTAGACGCGTGTACATATATTACTTACACGCGCGAGTAGGGACCACTTGCATTAAATTCCACACAAAATAAAACTCAAGAAAATATACCACACAACACTCTTTTGTCATTCATGTTTAACTGTTTTTGCCTCTTGAAAACATTTGATAAAACAGTAGTTTAACCTTGGATTTCAGGTTTGTAATATTTTTTGGTTGTGTTTTGCATGTGTACGTATTAATGGGTTTTGCTTCATTTTGTGTTTGGTTTTTGTATATGCACCAATGGATTATTATTTTTTTTTAATTTTTTGTTAGCAATGTTATAGGCTATATGGGATTATTAGAACTATTTATCTGCTTATTTTGTTTTGATAATACAAGAAATAGTTTTTTGTGTATGGATAGTAAATAGGCTTATTAAGTTTTGATACATAATTTTGTATAGTTAATAAACAATTGTGAGGATTTAGATAAGAGTAAAAAACCAACTTTGAGTGTTGGGAAAACTGTTTATATATGGTTATATGAAATAAGCAGTTACCAAAGGGCCTCTGGTCTAGCGGTATGGAGGTTTAACCCTCCTAGGCAAGGTCTCAAGTTCGAGTCTTGTTTAGAGCGATAGGGGTTTCCTCCAGCCTGTGTAAAGGGAAGGGTGCAATTGCCTTGTGGGCTGGACCCAACCTGGTTGTGTGGGCTCGCTACGCCTTCTGGGCTAGGGGCCATCTAGCCACAATTGCTGTTCAAAAGAAATATATATGAAATAAAAAGGGTCGACTTTACCCGGTTTGAGTATGTGTGGCTGTGGGTGTAGTCTAATGGATTAGTTGGCCAAAAGGTCGGGCCGGGCACTATCTCACACAATCCCATGCGCCGCCTTAATTGAGATCAGTAAGTAGGTTGGGAGTTGCTTAATGATTTGCTTATCTGATTGCCAGGCAATGCCTGGTAGAATATTGTGTTTTGTTATAGCTGAAGCAAATCAAAACACTATGTCAATGGTTTTGTTGTAACTCGTTATCTCTTTTTGATTTCTTCAAAAAGTCTAAGCACTTTTATTTAGCTAGCTTAGATTTTTTTGTTTGGGTCATCATTTAATGATTTGATGAGGGGCTTTGAGTTTGATGCTAATGGTATTTTATGTCTTTGGATCGTGTAATTAATTTATTGAAAGAACGTAGATAAGGCAACTGAATTCAATTGGCTTCGGGGTTTGTAAAATTTTGGGGGAGTAATAGATGTCAAGATTTGAAGGAGTTGTAGTTTCTGATCTATCACTTCAAAGCCAGTTCGCTCAAGTTCAACTTCGTAACCTCAAATCCAAGGTGATTAATCTTAACACCCATTTTTTCGTTCTATATCAATTTTGTAGTTTATTTCATTGTAGCTATTTGTCATTCTATTGAGCTAATAATGAATGATTTAGGCGTGTTCAGACAAGTGTTTAAACCAATCAATAAGTCGTAAAACCATGATAATATTGTTTAAATGTTTGGGTCAACATAATACTCCATCCGTCCCAAAATGTTTGTCCACAAACAAAACACACAACTTTATATATATGTACGCGATGGGTTAAAGATAACTATGGACATAAACAACTTTCAAGATTTAATCGCAAAGTTGGTTCTGAAGGTCAAACTGATTCTATGGTCGAAACTGCAATAGTTTGGTTCAATGTTTTTGCAATTACGAGTTATTATTTATGACCAAAGTAATTTACACAGAGGTTGACTGTGCGTTTCGAACCTACTTTGAATCTACTCCATTGATTATAATCAGATAATTTGTTGGTTAAAATTGGATAGTTAGATAATTCTATATTTGTGCAAGTATCCGTTTTTTAACAACTTATTAGCAGAAAATTATAATCATTCTCGTTTTTGTAGTCATTTGTTTCATGATCCTTTGTGCGAGGTATTGTTTTACAAAATCTTTTCCTGATATTGGTTTTGTAGTTTATAGCACTAAAGAATCAAAATGGGCAAGTTCTTATCGAGGACTTGCCATCCTTGCTTGTGAAATTGAAGCCTTTTAGTGAGATATTTAAAGCGGATGAAATAAGGGATTTATTATGTGCATCTGGTGCTGATTCTAGTAACGAAGTCGATTTTGAAGGATTCCTCAAGGTAACTCTTTTCCATGCCTTGAATCTAATGGGTCAATTTTGGTTAGGTTTGATCCCAAAATTGTCAAACAAGCCAGATAAAAACCAATAGCAAAAGATGAAACGGGTTAAATAGTAGCCCGTAGGTTATTTTTAATGCAAACTTATTCATAATTTCTGTATTTTTAATAGCAAAAGATGAAATCAGTTTAGACCTGCGCTAAACTACTACGGGTTTTGACCTGTTAATTGCATTGCATGGGCAGGCATATGTAACTGTACAATCAGAAGCTGCAATGAAGTCTGGTGATTCAAAGAGCCCATCTTCATTTCTTAATGCAACAACGACTACACTACTTCACACCATTGATGAATCGGAAAAACAATCTTATGTTGCTCACATTAATAGTTATCTTAGAGATGATCCTTTTATGAAGCAGTTTCTTCCTATAGACCCTTCCACAAATGCGCTGTTTGAGCTTGCTAGAGATGGTGTTCTTCTATGGTATTTAAGCATAAAAAATTTGACATGTTCATAAATAAATGGTTCAAAATTCCCACCTCTACAAGAACTAGTTGTTTGGGTGTTCTCTAATGTATCATTGCCGTAAAATGCAGTAAACTTATCAATGTGGCTGTACCAAACACAATTGATGAACGAGCTATCAACACGAAGAGAATACTTAACCCGTGGGAAAGAAATGAAAATCATACTCTCTGCCTCAATTCTGCTAAGGCTATCGGATGTACAGTGGTCAATATTGGCACACAGGATCTTGTGGAGGGAAGAGTAAGCTATATGATGTATAGTTATCGAAGTTGCATTAAATGTTAATGATTTAGTCTTTGTATTCTGATATGTGTTAATTCTGTTTTGCAGCCTCATCTGGTACTTGGCCTAATTTCCCAAATCATAAAGGTGGGGCTGATGTATCTATCTTGTTTTATAAAGCATACATTTTCTTTATGATAATTTGAATATGGTCTAGAAAATGATTGATAAGCAAGGTTTTAAGGGTTTTGTTTGTTGCAACAAAATGACTCAAACGGGACACACGGCCATCTATATGTGCAAAAAAAGCAAAATGCCCAAAACGCGACAAATGAGAAATTACGTTGGTGTCTATCCAAAGAAACTAATTTCTTCGAATTTTAACTCTTGTTTCTTGCGATTATGACACTTCCAGATACAAGTTCTGGCTGATCTAAACCTTAGGAAGACACCTCAGCTCCTGGAACTGGTGGAGGACAACACTGTTAGTTCTTGATCAATTTTCTTTTAATCATACTATTTGAAACGAATGCTGCTGATTTATTGTAATTTTCAGGATATTGAAGAACTTATGGGATTAGCACCCGAAAAACTCTTATTAAAATGGATGAACTTTCATCTTAAGAAAGCAGGCTACGAGAAACCTGTAACAAATTTCTCGTCTGATCTTAAGGTAATATCACCCTTTTGTAGTGTTTCTTACATATTGTTGTAGTCTTTTCACTGATAGAAAATACCCTTAACATTTGGACAACTTCGGGGAGCTAGAATACTTAAATAATGATAGTCAGTTGTCATGTTTATTACTTTGTTTGTAAATCCACACTTAAACCTATTGGTAACTGAGGTGGCATTTTTGACCATTACCCAACCCGTCCGGTCCACCCGCTTTTTCTCCTCCTGTTAACAGCTTCATTTGTTGTACGGTGCAGGATGGAGAGGCTTATGCATATCTACTTAATGTTCTGGCACCTGAACACGGAAACCCAAACACTCTTGATGTCAAGGATCCTGTTGCAAGGGCAGATTTGGTACTTGACCAGGCGGAAAAGATGGATTGCAAAAGATATATAACTCCAAAGGACATAGTTGAAGGCTCGGCAAATCTAAATCTTGCATTTGTTGCACAAATATTCCACCAAAGGTCAAAAAGAGACCACTTAGTGTATTTCGTTTTGCATTATGGTGGTTGGATGTTTGTACTAGAAGTACATATCTGTTAATCAATCTCAAGTGTTTGGAATATGGGTAAAGCTTGAAAATCACTATAATATGTGCTGCAACAAAACGCGGTTATCTAAGGGTAGATGAACTTTACTGATACTTTTTATGTCCTAACTTGGTAATTAAAGTTATGACAATGGTCTAGTTTGGTACTCAGAATTAAAGTTTTTATCCACTCCTATTTGATTACCGGGTTGGGATATAAAAAGGTATCATTACCATCTTGAAATGTACGCTGCTATTTCATGGATTTCACCCCATCTTATTCTATATTTTGACTATTAGATACCACATATTAACTTTCAGAATGCATGTCAGAACACCCTCTTGCTCATAACTGCTTTCCCCATTGTCAAATTTTCATAGCTAAGGTTGTTGTTCCCCTCATCGTGTTGATAACTTCTTGCAGAAATGGTCTATCCACTGATAGCAAAAATCTCTCTTTTGCTGAGATGATGACAGACGACGTGCAAGTGTCTAGAGAAGAAAGATGTTTCAGACTTTGGATCAATAGTTTTGGAATTTCCTCTTACGTCAACAATTTGTTTGAGGATGTCAGAAACGGGTACATTTACATTTTTTGGTACATTACCTTATATCTTAGGCTTGTAGTTAATGTGGCCATGTGGGTCTTTTATTTTAGCAAATTGTTTAGAGGTTTTAAACTTCTTAAATTCACTTTGGTTGACATTTGATTGGTTTTACACTTTGACTCATTGGACTCGTTTGACCCTTTCCGTTTTAGATAAAAATTAGCATTATTTATGAATAATTAACGTTTTAAGCATTACGAGCATTACAAAAACTATCATATTACTTCAACTGTGGTCTATTTTTAGTATTCAGTTACACGTCTTTCACTAATACTGACTTTTGAGCTGATTGACTTGTGCTAACTCATTTGACTCCTTCCCGTTTTAGCCTAATTATTTACTTTAAACCATTTACCTATAAACGTGTTGAAATTGACCCCTTATTTATATAAGGAATGCAGATTGTATTTTTGAGCAACTTAATGCATCTTTGTTTATACAGATGGGTACTTTTGGAAGTTCTAGACAAGGTTTCGCCAGGCTGTGTTAACTGGAAGCAAGCAACAAAACCTCCCATTAAGCTGCCATTCAGAAAAGTCGAAAATTGCAATCAAGTCATCAAAATAGGAAAGCAGTTGAAGCTCTCGCTCGTGAACGTAGCTGGGAATGATTTCGTTCAAGGGAACAAGAAACTCATACTTGGTAATAAGACTTTTTTTAACTTGTATAATTGCATTAGAGGTGGCAAGAACCAAACGGGCCCTCATTGTTCATTTACATTCTTGTCAGCTTTCTTATGGCAATTGATGAGATATCATATGCTTCAACTGTTAAAGAACTTGAGATCGCGATCTCAAGGGAAGGAGATTACCGACGCTGATATTTTGAAGTGGGCAAACAAAAAAGTTAAGAACACAGGCAGAACGTCTCAAATGGAGAGTTTCAAGGTTGAATATTATGTTTTTTATGCATTAAAAATAAAATTTTGGGATCCATATCATATGACCTGTTTCCGTTTTAGCATTTTTTTTATGGACATATTCATTAATATTTAACATGTGCAGGATAAGCATCTTTCGAGTGGGATATTCTTTCTTCAGCTTCTGAGTGCAGTAGAGCCCAGGGTCGTCAACTGGAACCTTGTAACCAAGGGCAAAAGCGGTATACGTTTTACAACATCTATATCATCACATGTTGACTTCTTTTGACGTCATTAGAACCTATTTTCATGATTCTCGTTTTATAGATTTAGATCTTAAAAGTTATGTTCATGTTATTTTCATAATGACTAAACTAGATATGTTTAACACTGCAAATCAGATTATAATAAGGTATAAAGTTTCTTTTGTTTGTGTTTTTGTAGACGAGGAAAAGAAGCTAAATGCAACATACATAATTAGTGTTGCACGAAAGCTTGGGTGCTCGATATTCTTATTGCCTGAAGACATTATAGAGGTAAGTCTGATGGATTTTATGATACAAATCTAAAATGCACTATGTTAGATGGTGCAATTTTGACCCGTTTAATTATGTTAGATGCTACGACTTCAATCCATACAAATATGAAAATAATAACAAAATACAAAAATCGCTATGTTCATCGGTCCAACACATGATTTAACACGGGGAAACATGTCAACAGGTGAACCAAAAGATGATACTTATGCTTACTGCCAGCATTATGTATTGGAGCCTGCAACATTCTAGTGATGAGACAGATTCTTCTCCATCATCATCATTTGCCGAGACTCCTGAAGCATCATCTCCGTTATCAGTTACCCAGACTCCTGAAGCGTCATCTCCGTCATCAGTTTCCAAGTCTCCTGAAGCGTCATCTCCGTCAGCAGTTGTTAATACTACAGAAGAATCTCCAGAACCATCCATTGACGGGGATGCTAGCAACTCCGTGGGTCACGAGATATCAAACTTGTCGATTAATGGCGTGGCATATGATACTATGGTTATGTCAAACTAACATTTCCTAGAAATAGTGTTTAAATTGTTCTTGTAAGAATTGTGTTGGATAGGGAAATAGGGAAAGGATATGTATATTATTATTCATAAATAAAAGGTATGGTATGTTACATATATATATGTTAGAATGAACTTCGTATCATGTGCTTTTTGATGTGCAATATTTTGGTTAAACATACCTAATATGCGTAAGCATATGTTGTTGAGGCTTCGGAACTAATCCGTAAATTTGACAGATGAAATGAATACCAACATTCTTATGATCTACATTGTTTTTCAACAAGGATGAGAGTTTAGCTAGAGCTTCCATTAGACAGCCTTACTTTGCAACATCCTTATGATACTTCTGGGGTCGACGATGGAAACACATGGTTACGAATATCATGTGTCACGCAATATACAAACCCGTAATATATATGTTTAATTCCTAACAAGGACTGGGCTGCTCTTCCAGCGATCATGGAGATCTACTATCTCGGGTCTTAAGCACGAATTAATGGTTTACTGCATGACACATTACATGCCGAAACTGCATATTTTATCCAAAACAAACAGGAGATTGCAGATGCTCTTTTTCATTCAAACGTTAATAAGTGCTTAAGTGTTATAACAAATGCAATCTTATCTCAGTTAACATCTTTTGTATGACTTATATTGTTGGCCTACCTAACTTCTTGGATTTTAAGTAAAGATTTAGTTTTCAATTTTTTATTTATTTATTTATTTATTTTTATTTTTTTAGTTTTCAATTTTTATTACTCCATAACAATGTCTCAGTTACACTTTGAGCAACTTCCAATCTCTTTTGACTGGATTTATTTTAAGCTCCTATCATTTTGCCTATTTGAACCGCGAGAGATAATAGTTCATCCGATCAATCCATTCTTAAGTAAATGGATATGGTTGATATCTCTTATATTGCTAAACATTACTCAATTCTTATTGTTTTTGCTTACAAATCTTACTTGAAGTACACCATAACTCAGGCGAAGTGGTTTTAACCCGATATTCTCTCATGCCATATTTCAAACAGGTATTTATTTTCTTATGCATACAAACTCGTGATATCTATGTTTCCTAACAAGGACTGGGCCATTCTTCCAGCGATCATGGAGATCTATTGTCTCGGGTCTTAAAGCACGAATTAATGGTTATGGCACGTATGAGTCTCTCACGGAAATTATGTTTTTTTTAGTTACATGGAATATTTGTTGACCTTGAACTAATGGTTGAGAGAAAATTTGAGTTTCTGGTGGTGGTTGCACCGTTGTTGACGGCGAGGTTTGTGATGCAACTTATTAGTAAAAAGTAAGGACATCAAATACATAAAGGGTACGCGTTAAGATTGATAATCGTTCTCAAATTTTTGCAAGAAAACAGTGTGGAGCCCAAAAAGTATGCACAGATTGCTAGAAACCATTTTCGAAATAACTACCTTTCTCCTTAGCCAACTCTGATGGCAATAACCGCGTTTGCTGTTTAAAGTCAATTTTCTTTTCGGTTATGATTGTTCAATAGTCCATTTGGAATTTGGAATCAAGTTATCACTCCGTATTTCATTTGAAGGGTAAACTTGTAATTGTGAGAAGAATCGGATTAAAATGACGAATCACACATTACATGCCAAAACCGCATATTTTACCCAAAACAAACAGAAGACTGCAGGTGCTTTTTTCCATTCAAGTGTTTAGGTGTTTCTAATAAATGCAATCTAACGTCAATGACCATCTTATGTATGACTTATATTGTTGGCCTATCTAACTTCTTGAATTTTCAAATGAATGAAGACATATATATAGTTCTCTTCCAACAAGTCGAATTTAGTCGTTTATTATTTGCATCTATCGGTCTCAACAATGTTGGAAGGTGAAATCCACAAGCTCATCTTCGTCTTCACCATCAATGTTGTTGCTCTTTGTTACTCTTAATTATTATATCTCTTTAAAGCTTCCTAAAGGTATTTATAGGTTCATCTCCCTCTTACCGGTTTTTTACCTTTTTACCATTTTACCCCTCTTTCTAACCTCCCGCTTTGCCTCTGTGGCCACCAACTTTTTCTTTACATGGCTTGGAAATTTCAAGCTCATCCTATTCGCTTTTGATCACGGCTCACTTTACCCCATGAAATCCCTCATTCATTTCATAACCACTGGTTCTCTTCCGGTCCAAATCAGTAAAAGCGTTAGCCACGACCGACATGAGAAAGGTAAATCAGAGTCGTCTCAAGCACAAAGACAAGAACATCAAGGACACTCATATTCGTACATGCATAAGAAGTCTCTTACCACTTGGGAACCCGAATGGGGCCAATCAAAATTTTGGGTTTCATCATACTTATAGAATTGGTTTGTAATCACAAACAAAACCTAAATCCTGATTACGTATTATTAAGCATTTACATTATGCTAATTTACTTTGTGGTTGAATATATGGTTCTTGTGTTAAACACGGTGGCTTGGATAGTTCTAGGAGTGGATCTTGATCTACCATTCAACGAGCCTTACTTAGCGACATCATTACAAGACTTTTGGGATCGTAGATGGAACCTCACGGTAACTAACATCTTGCGGCACACAATATTCAAACCAATCATAAATATCTTTTCCAACAAGGACTGGGCGCCATTTTCTGCGGTCATGGCCAGTTTCCTAGTCTCAGGTTTGATGCATGAACTTTTCTTTTACTATGTGACTCGTGCGAATCCAACATGGGAAATTGCTTCATATTTTATGCTACAAGGAATTTGTGTTGTCGTTGAGCTATTGGCAAAAAGGGCGTTGGCAGGAACATTAGTAATTCTAGTGGTGGTTTCGCTTTTGTTTACTGTTGGGTTTGTCGTGGTTACGAGCTTTTGGTTGTTTTTTCCACCTTTTGATTAGGAGTAACGCCGATGTTAAAGCGATTGAGGAATTTAAGTTACTTGTTTATTTTGCAAAAACTATAGTAACCAAGTCACTAAAATGCAGCAAGTGTTTGTTCATGGATAGTTATTGCAATGTTGCATGAACACTTTTTAGAGGCTTAACCTATGCAATGTTACATGGATTTTTTCGTGATATATATTATTACGTGTCTGTCTTTCTTTATCAGACTAACTAGATTGAATGTTATTTACGAGAAACTTACAGCGAAAAAACACCCGAATATCAGGTTCCATTGATATTTATTCAAAGCAACAACAATTGTATGTGTCACACTTTTATTGTATGTATATGCATTTGTTTCAAACAATGAAAATTTGTTTAAACAGTGTTTGCTATCTTATTTAGCCCACTGCTTATAACGAAAGGGTATTTAATAAGCTAAAAACACTATTTACTTTCTTATTTGGTACTTCGTCTTTAACCTTGTAAGAACATAAAATTGAAATTAATCACATAGTTGAGGACTACAAAAAATAAAAACACTAATCACAACTCTTTTTACCCAAGTTGGTGATTTTGACTGCAAAAAGAACAAAGTTAGCTAATTAACAAGTTTTAAGATCAAATGTAACGCTTAACAGGTTTTATTCAGTCCACGTGAGTCTTGGATCTTGATTTTTATATATTGTCCATCTTAGCTTCAAGGACTTCATCGCCTTTATCATTGATCCCTTTCGTCGTTGTTGCACCAGCGCCATTCTTTTTACCTTTCAAAAACTTCACTAGCCCTTCTAGTACAACCTCCGCATTGTCAGACTTCAAAAGTTCCTCAGCCACCTCTGCCGGTGTAACCTTGATGCTTTGAATCAACTCTTCGATCTCCTGAAATCTCCAATGGTCGTTGTTAATGTTGAGGTAATTGGCCGCTAGTGTCTTGAATCCATTAAAAGTCAAGTATGACATGTGGATGTGCATATCCATACGTCCTGGTCTAAGCAACGCTGGGTCAAGTTTTTCTAGGTGGTTCGTTGTAAATATTATGATGCGTTCATCCCCACAGCAAGACCATAATCCGTCTATGAAGTTTAAAAGCCCTGATAAAGAAAACTGCAAAATAAACAAGGAAAGAGTTTAACCATATTCATGACCTTGAGTAGGCACAATGAAAAAAAGTTATACAAACCTTGGAATCCTAGGGGATCTGGATTTGGAGGGAGTAGTTCCTTTCCGATCTGGCATATTTGTGCTACAATCGATATCTTCAATAACGAGTATTGATCGATTTGATGTTTGTAACATCATATCTTTCAAACCTGAATCACTCCGAACATTCATCAACTGTAAATCATAAACATCAAATTTAAGGTAATTAGCCATGGCAGCAATCAAACTTGATTTCCCGGTCCCTGGTGGACCATACAATAGATACCCTCTCTTCCACACCTTCCCTACTTTCTTATAAAAATCCTTTCTCCTTACAAACAAATCCAAATCGTCAATAATCGCCTTCTTTTGATTAGGATCCATTGCCAGTGTGTCGAAAGTAGATGGATGGTCAAGATTTACAGGATTCTTGTAACCCCGGGTTTCTAGGCTAAAAATTTTCACAGCTTTCTTCTGGTTTTTGAGATGTTCAACCTTTTCTATTATTGATGGCAAGTATCTAGTTAACACAATATCTTTGTGAATTTGGTCAAATTTCAGAGTAAGATATCTTCTGCTTTTAGTTAAGTCGTTGTCCCCTTTTTTTTGCTTGTCGATGAGGTACTCCCATGTAACCGAAATCCCTTCAAACGAATCTACTATCTCCTGTGACTCTGCAAACTTGATATTGAAGTGACTTTCACTCTCTTTTTTAGTAATCCTGTTGGTATATTATGTGATCAGATCAATCTCATAGTATATAACTAATTATTAACTATGTTTACAAGGATTTTTCTACCTTGTGACAAAGTGACACATGTTTAGATGTGTTAGATGAGCATACTTGTTATTTTGTTCTATATAAAGAACAGGTAAGCTTAGTAATCGTACATCACAAACTAAGGGAATTAATAATATTAATATCGTTAAGTTAACATGTAAATATGATAATTTGAGCTCATTTAACACTTGAAAACATGTGTCACCATCTCTAATTACAATTACAATTGTGGACAAAGGTTTAAAGTAGGGCATTTGTGTGTTTTCTTGCAACAAAAAATATAACAAATCCTTACGATCAAGTTTCAAACTACGAAAATAAAGCAATGACTCACCTGAGACACTTGGAATCTAGGCTGATTATAGTACAAAGGTATGCTTCAGCTACATTGAACATGTTGTTAGGGGAGCGACCATCTTTTTCCTCGAACTCAAGAGTCTGCCTATCTGATGATTTAGGTTTCCAATAGTATTTGAGAGCTTGAATTACATAACGTCGAACTTGTGGTGGTAAGAACTGGTCAAACATTGTACGTAAGAGCATGATTGTTGTTATTATTGAAGCATACGCTGAAACCAGTGATGTTAACGCTGGTATCTCCTGTAAAATCGTGTTTATGTATCCTTTCTGCAGAGAAGACCGAAACGGCATCTTGGGAAAATCTTTTTGTCCCAGGAAAGAAATCTTTTCCATAGTTCGATTAGCCATAGCTTGTTTCTTGACTTCTGGTTTCTTAGAAGGGCCGTCTAGTGAATTTCGGTGGCCCTGTGCCATGGCAACACGGAGGCCCACTAATTAAATTCCAAAGTTCAAAAATATAAATAAAAATATCCACAGATAATACGTAAAACTATCATTGTCACTATTGTTAGTATCAACATTTAGATTCTCGCTTGTAACATCTTTTCTTTTAACCTATCTATGCATAGACCCAAATTATTTCTTATTTGACTCTTCGGTTTTTCTTTTCTTTAAAAGTTTTGAATATCCAGATGCGTGTTTTCTCTATTTAGGTGCCATGATTTCTAAAACACATAGAAACAATAACAACAAATATCTAACAAGTACTATAGACTATAGTGCTACCTTTTATTACTAAAAAGGTACTGTAAATAACTAATCCAATAGCTGAACAGTTAACGATTAAACTTGAAACATAAAAGATTAAAAAATTGTATTCTAAAAGACAAAAATCTTAATATAAAAGTTAAGTTTGAAACGTTACCGGAGCGATTATTGGCAAAACTATTACAAACTGAAGATAATAGGATCGACTGCCGCAATACGGTATCTCTCAAAACTGCTATAATCCTTTTTTACACGTTTGTCTATTAATACTATTGGAATTTGGGCCTTAAAGCCTTATTAGACCCATAAAAAACTAATTATCATATTACAGTTATAAATTATAGTCCTCAATGTCTTATTGTCTTATATACAATGATAAAATACTACACATATATAATAAAGGACTCCAAATTTGGTGGCCCTACTTGGTTGATAGCCCTGTGCCGATGCACGTGTCGCACCCCTTTTACAGCAGGCCTTGTTTCTTAGACATCGAGGGAATTATGGGGGTATAATATATTGTTGATGTAAAACGTTTGTGAGGAATCCTATGGCCCAACATCTCATCAAGTCAACATATAAGCCCAACAGAGGTTCTATTTTAAAACCAATTAGTGAAAGAAAAAGTAGCTCACGAAGATTATATGTTAACTTTAGGATTATAGTTCTATCCGGAGATATAGATTTGTTTCCTTTTATAATTACAATAATTGTTAATTTTGTTAATATAATTATTAGTTGGTTTCCAAATATTATTGTTTCTAAATGACTTATTAGAAACTCGATATAGTTTTGTGTATCCTTTTGATACGCACACACGCATTGTTTTGATGTAACTTGTGCTTGAAACTGATTTTTGCAACTCGTGAGCTTATTTCCGTCCAACTTTAACCGTAAAGAAAAACCAAACTAATAATGTATTGTAATACATATAGAGATGTTTGTGCTCTAAAACGTGGATGGATCGAATCATTTAAAACAACGTAACTGCATGGGTTTGATATATTATTCAACGTACGTGTATGATTCATTGAAGTTGTTGCATGACGAGTTGGATGTCGGGTAATGTGTATGTGTTGGGTCACAATGCATGGTAAGGTGCAATAATAAACATACATGGTGCTAGTAATGAAAGAATGGCAACAGCAACCTTTACCCCAAATAAAATTACAAATCGGATTTCTAGATGAAATCCACAAGAACGAATGAGAAACAATGAAGTCCCAAAGCAATGCCTTCGTGTGTCTTTATTGGTTGCTTAATATAGTAGCTCCCTTCCTTATGAGTTGATTTTTTTTTCTTGGACCAGAGTGCCAACAAGGACAAGGATGACGATCGTCCACACCGTCTTCTATTAGCAGAGGCTTATGGATTGCGTGCACTCTGTAACCATGAAGCAGAACCAACTAAATAGGTGCGACATTAGAATGTGGTAGAGGAGGTGTGTTAGGCAGGTCGGTTAGGCTGGGTAACATGTCAGGAACATGCGCTATTTTTGATGTGCGGGTCCTGCAGTTTTGTTTTCTTATTATAGCTGAATCTCCAACAAAAAAGGACCTATTTGCGGCACACATGTTATAATTAATGTGCTAACCATGATTGCGGGAACTTGATTTTTACAAAAAACAATTTAACATATTTATAAAAGTTTTAGGAGAACATTTTGTGTTTACACTTGGATGACTTTGATCCGTTTGATATGATCAACCAATTTTACTTAGCCTAATCTTCTATCTTAACCAGTTAAAACATATGCATAGTCGACTAACTTGGTCAAAATTGACATATCATTAAAAAGCTTAAGCCTTTGTAACTTGGAGCTTTTTCATTCATAAATCTTTATATTAACTCTCATGTCCCTTTTTTTTTTTTTTTTTTTTTTTTTACGTTAAATACATTGAGAAAGCTTTAGACCTATGGTCGAGCCAAGAGTATGTCCAATTTGCTCAAGAGACTCAACAAGTGTCTTGTAAGGGTGGGGGAGTGCACCACTCACCCTCATTTCCTTCACTCACTCCCAATCAATCCTCTTGCGCCACATCATCACCCACTTTTTTCTTCACTCACCCTTCACTCACTTCTTTTTTGGAGGCGCCACCTTCACTCACCCTTCACTCAATTCTTTTTTTATTTTATTTTTTAAATTCTAAAAAAAAAAAAAAAAAAAAAAAAAAAAAAAGCCAATTGAATACAAATGCAGTAACCCATGTTGAATAGCCCAACAACAAAAGGCCAATTAAAAAAACTTAGCCCAATTAAAAAAAACTCAACCCAACAAAAATATATATACAACTAGTATTTTTTTTTGCTGTCTTCTTCCTCCATTCCTCCACTCTTCCGGCCGCCTGCAATTTTTTTTGGAGCTGTCGTTGATTTTTTTTTTTTTTTTTTTTTTTTTTTTTTTTTTTTTTTTTTTTTTTTTGCTTTCTACCATCAGCAACAAAAAAAATAACCGTTGCCCCCAAACGCTCCTCTTCTTAACGGTCAAATTTACCCTCCAACATTAAAAAAATCAAGCCTTCCCGTGCGGTTTGTGGTCACCCAAAACACCTTCCCGTGCGGGGTACACCGAGAGGCGGCGGTGTTCCAGTGCGGGGTTCCACCCCTCACCGTGCTTCCCCGCAGGTACTCCCACCACCTTAATACTTTCAACTTGCTATACTCATTCACTAATTTGCTATCCCTCAAGGTTCACTTTATTGTTGGGAAGTTTTTTTTTTTGCCATGTTGTTATTATAGTCTCTTATTGTTATAATGTTCTTTTATTAGAGGTCTATAATAAAGATCTTCATTCAAACATATATAAACTCATGATCAAAAGTTTTAACGAGGATGAGTATCTTGCCATGTTGTGGCAATCAAGATGCCTTAGTCATGCTTTGTGTGCTTCACCTCTACATGATGTTTTCATGAAGACTTTTCCTAAGCTAAATAGTGATATGTGTATGATGCGCTAGACACGTTGTATGGAGAAATCAAAATCACCATTACTAAAAGTTGGTTTTTGTGACAACTGGCAAATTAGGGAGCCATTTTGAAAACCCGCATTACGTAAAAGTTCGTTTATAAATTTATATTTGAAATTTTATTCGTAACGAACTTGTAAAACCTATATTATGGTCGATTATATTTTAAAAACTTTATGAGATTTGAAGATTTATTTCAATGATTCGATATGGAAATACATGTGGTGATTTATTTTGAAATTCTCATTTGGCACTACGTTGACTCCGGCACTAGGATAACCTAACTAAAATTTTATGTCTCGAGTTTACGAATTCGACAATATACATTTATTTATGGAACGTCTCGTAAGATATTAAATGTTTTGAAACGGGTTACGGGTTTTAGTCCGTGTAAAATTACACCTAGCCACCTTACTCTAAATATTAATAATACTCTATTTATTATTATTATTATTATTATTATTAGTATTAGTATTATTATTGTTTGAATAAAAAAGAAAGAAAAGAATTTTTTTTTAAGAGTATAACTACAAAATCGTCCTTGTGGTTCACTGCCAACACAACACACACAAACATAATATCACCCTCACTCTCTCTCTCTCTCTACAATCCCTAGCCGCCACCCCTTTTGGCCGGCCACCGCCGTCGCACCGCCACCCTCACCACAAAACTAACACCACCATCTTAACCACCATCTTCCGATCTATCGTTTGGTATACACCACGCGCCCTAAAACCCATCTTAACACCACGAAATCTTTATAAATCCGATCCTATTGTTGTTGTTTCACTAGATCCGCGAGCTCCAAGGTTCAAGAAGGTGAGAAAACGCGTTTTCACGCGTGTGTTTGACTGAGCCGAGTCAAACTTGGACTAACTCGAAATGGGGTTTAAAGATATATGATTTCTTTTAAAGATTTTGATAAGAAAATAAAATGGGTATCCATTTTGGTGTGGTTTTGACTCGGATTTGTATAAATCCTTGTTAGGGTCTCGTTTGGAATTAGTATGTGGTTGAGTTTGGTTGTTTTTGGGTTATGTCGCGACCTCTAGGAGCCGTTTGGCTCGGTTTTGTTTCGATGGAAATCAGGCCGAGACCCCTATGGGCTCGTGCCTCATGTTTTCTTTTGGATCCGTGGTTAGCCGCCACCCATTTGGGTCCGGCAATGGTTAATGTTTTGTTTCCAGATTTTTGGTGCTCACTAATGTGGTGATATGGTTATTTTTAGTACCTGTTCTTGCGGCTTATTTTATTTTTGGCCGAATGTTTTGATGGGTCGAGACCTACAATGGGATTATTGTTACAATTGTGTTTATTGAGGAGTTGTTGACGAATGGTAAATGTGGGGACCGATTGTGAGACGGTCACTTATATTGACGGAGATAGGTTAGTCGGGTGCCGTAGTCGGACCCTATTGTTGTAGCACGTGATATTGGGATTGATTTGGACGGAGTTGGATTACTTATTTATGACTTGATTTGGTTATTTCTATTTTTGGACTTGGACAATGAGCCGAGAGTGATAACTCGGACATGTGACCATTTCGTATGACTCGATAAATATTTATAATCAAACGCAAATAATAAAACTCGTAATAATATTATTGGTAATATAAACGTTTATATAAATATATAGACGTGAATAATGTATATATAAATATATAAATGCGTATATTAATAATAAAACGATCACGAGTAATATTATAACAATAATGTGACGATAAATATTATACTATGAAAGTGGTGTAATAAATGTCGGGAGCGTTATTATAATTAAACGACTATAAATAACGATGAAATCTTGACGTTAAATAAATATTAAATAAAATAATTTCTTTTAAATAAATGAGGTAAACTATCGAGTTATACGGGGTCATGGTCACTTGAGTCCAAGTGGATTATATTATTTGTGACGTTCGTGTTGTCACAGATATATGACAATTAATACACTCACTTTCGATAACTACGTAACTTATTTAATTGACGGGTTAAATAAGAGCTATTTAGTTGTTTAAATTGAGTATATTAATGGGCATCATATCCTACGACGCCCATAGGTTGTGGTATGTGTACGAGAATAATAAGTTACTAAGTATCTCGTGAGATTGCCAAATTGACGAATTTGGTAAGTTTAACGGTATAATTAGTGAATTTATTAGACTTTGATATATACCATATAGTACTTTATGTGCAATGTGTGACCTAGGATTTGGGTATAATCTTAGAATGGTATATTAAGTAAATAAATGTGGGGGATTACCAAATCGACGGATTTGATAAACTTCAATGATTTATTTAAATAATATATTGGACTAATATTAGACCTATAGATTATTTTATTATCCTTTTGTTGTGACTTCTTGGTTTGAGTTGTATCGACCCACCACCCATATGGATACCAAACGCCAAACTCCAAACTAATACAAGATTTATACGAGAAATGGATTTTCGGAAGTAAAATGGAATACGTTCGGGTTTGAGAATATTTGATTTTGAGGAAATGATTTATGAACGAGTTGATATTATTAGGTCGTGCCGAGTCCGTAGTTGCCATCTTTTGAGTTACTATACATCTTACTTCTACCGATTTCTTATTGCTGATTTCTGGACTTGAGGTGAGTCATAGCCCACTTTTACTCTTGAACTATGTTTTCAATACTTGGGGTGAGAGATGTGAAAATTATTTTATGTGGACTATTATCGCTTTTATATTCTTTCTAAAACTTGCTGTACGTATGGACTAGGATGTATTGTCAACTTTAGTCACATATTTTCGTGTGTACTATTCAAGGTTGGCTTATTTTGATATTGGTGAATTGTCAACTTTAGTCACATAGTTTCGTGTGTACTATTCAAGGTTGGCTTGTTTAGATACTATAGTGTGCACCTATAGGTTATTAATACTTCGGAGGTTATCCGAGTATTTATGATATTGCGGGGGTACCCGAATATCTATGTTGTAGCGGAGGGTATCCGTGTATTATGTTGGAGCGGAGGGTATCCGCAGGTTTTTAGTGAATCCCTAGTCTAGCTAGCAAGCGTTTTGCGTATATGTACACTATATTGATTATGAATTTTAACCTATGATCTCACCAGCGAAAGCTGACTTTTAGCACGTTTTCTCAGGTAATTAAGTGATGATTTGATGCATGGATTGGAAGGCTTGGCAATGGCATCTGGTTTATGGATCTATTTTCTGAAACTCTGCTATTTAATTATGGACATACGTTTATTTCTTTTGGGCCTGACTTTGAATGAATGTTGGGATAAATGTAAACTTTAAAACCCCGTTTTGGTTGTGTTTTTCTTATGTTTACTTTATCTCATTCTTTTATGTCTTGTGTTGGATACCAATCCCCGTAGCACCCCTAAAGCTTGTTGAGTCTTCGGCTGTACCAAATTTTGGGGGTGTTACAGGTATCAGAGACAGGTTATAGAGAACTAGGTAAATAAACACCTAAACTATAACCGATTTTATTAGAAAATGATCCTCAACCATTGCCCGCCAAGCCAAAGCATCTTCGATTATTTTGAGGTATTATGAGATAATGATTGAAATGAGATTTTTTGAGATGACTTGAGAATATGGGATATATTGATTTAGTGATAAGATGGCGTTTCGAGAAATTATATGGTTTAATTGTTTTATAAATATTTTAGTAATGCGGTATTTGAAATTCTTTATTGAGATTATATGATTGAAATTTTATGATGATTTTGATACGATATTTTGAGTTTCGCGGTTTAGTTGTTTTGAAACACTACACCTACCCTACACCGTTGTCACAAACCATGACCTCCTATTCGCACGTTCGATGTTATTGAGGATGATCCTCAGGAGGAGGAGATGCTTGATGATGATGGTTCGCCAGCACATTCAGCTCATGCTGAGGAACTCGATTCTCCGATACATCCGTTAGAGCCGGTTTCACCTGATCACTCGTTTTTGTTTGATTCACCACCTGGTAGCCCCGTGGCGTCGGACGCGCCGTCTGAGATATCTGCTGAGCGTGCAGAGTTGGGTGAGACTGGTAGGATGTGGACTTGGATTACTACACAGGGTGAGAGGATCTCGCGGATGTCTGACCGACTTGAGATAGTTATTGGTGAGTTTATTGCTGAGTTGAGAGTTGATTTGACTACTGTCATGGGTAGAACGACAGCTATTAGGAGAGGTATGGTGGAGGTATATGAGCAGATAGAAAGTCTGCAGAGAGATTTCATCACGGCTTGCGAGGCAGATCGCAGGCTGTGGCAGAGGAGCACGGAGTTAGAGAAGGAGGTTATAGACCTCAAGAGGGATAGTGATACTCACAGTGTCGATGTTGGGATCGTTATAGAGAGTGTTGGATGGTTTGGGATCGGAGTTGAGGAGTCTATGCCAGCATCCTGGCTAGATCAATTTGGATTTGTGTTGTTGTTGTGTTGCTTCCTAAGCCAGGGAGTACTTGGTTAGGAGAGCTGGTTATTCTATCTCTTAAGTCATGTTATTCGGATTGTATGTTTGTCTCGTATGGAACGATTAGTATTTATTATGTCTTTTAGTATTTTGGAATGAAGTATCGATCGCTACTTGTATGGACGATGGTGATCTCGTATGATATTCTACGGTTTTGGCGTACATGGAGAATTGTGTTCCTATTTGCGTGGTTGATATTGTGTTCGTATTATATTAATGGTTGTACGACGAAACCCTGTTAGAGCTACCAGAACTGGTCCTGCAATGACTACCCCTGGTCATCGAGGACGTCGTCCTACTCGAAATGTTGAAACCCCTACTCCTGATAACCTGGACACTACTAACCGCAACAACAGGAATCAAAATGTTGATGTTCAGGGAGACAATGATCATGTTCCACCTAATGCACCTACTGTGGATCAAACAATGATCAACTAACTTGTGGAGCAACGAGTTGCTGAGCTACTAGCTGAGTCAAATCATTCCAACAATTCTACTGGAACATTTCCACCTGTTCGTGCTAATGGATGTAACTATAAGAAGTTTAGAATTTTTGGACCCATTGAGTTTGGTGGAACTGAAGGAGTGGTCTACTTGGTCAGGTGGATAGAGAAGACTGAGTCAGTGTTTAATGTCAGTGGTTGTGCGGAGAATGCGAAGGTAAAGTTTGCTTCTTTTACTTTCAAGGATGAAGCTTTAACTTGGTGGAACAATTACCGTAATTCGGTTGGTAGTGATGTGGCTTATGCTATGACTTGGGAGCAATTTAAGTCTTTGTTGATTCAGACTTACTGCCCAAGGAATGAGGTTAAGAAGCTGGAGATTGAGTTCTGGAATCATAAGGTGAAAGGTACCGATATGGCAACTTACAATCGTCGTTATCGAGAGTTAGCCTTACTTTGTCCCGATATGGTTAGGACTGAGACTCAAAGGATTGAGAGGTATACCGATGGTTTGCCGGTAGCTACAAGGAACGATGTGATTTCTGCTAAGCCTGCAAACATTCATGAGGCTATCACTATTGCTCAACAATTGATGGACTCATTGGTATTGGAAGAAGCTGAGAAAGACAAGAATGGAAAGAGGAAGAGGATAATCACTCTAAGGGTAATAATCATCGAAACAAGCGACAAGCTGTTGCTAAAGCTTATGCTATTGGGGATGGAAATAAGAAGAACTATAATGGTGATGCACCCAAGTGTGGTCGTTGCTACAAGAATCATTCTGGACGATGTACTGTGATGTGCAAGAATTGCTCTAGGATGGGACACATAGCTAAGGATTGTAGAGCTCAACCACTTGCTATGGTTCAAGCTACTCCTGAAACTATGAGTAAGGCAAATGTTACTTATTATGGAAGTAGAAAGAAGAGACATTATAGGAATGAGTGTAGGGAATCGTGGAACCAAGGAAATCAAGGATCGGGTGGTAATAGGAACAACCATGGGAACCGTGGAGCTGGAGGAAACCGTGGACGACAAGATAATGGGGACCAACGTGTGGAAGCTGGAGCTGCTCATAGGAGAGTGTATGCACTTGGGAACGAGAGAGGAGAAGATCCGAGCGTCGTTACTGGTACGTTCCTTCTCAATAATTGTTATGCTTCCATACTATTTGATACTGGTGCCGATAAGAGTTTCGTGTCCACTAAGTTTGCACCCTTACTATAGAAACCCCCAATAGCCTTAGGAATTGGTTATGATGTAGAGTTAGCTAATGGGAACATAGAGAGGATTAGGACTATCATTCGCGGTTGCACGTTAAACTTTCTGAATCGTCCTTTCAACATAGATCTTCTACCCGTCACATTAGGAAGTTTTGATGTCATTACTGGTATGGATTGGTTCTAGAAGTATCGTGCTTATATACTTTGCGATGATTAGATCGTGCGTGTGCCTTACGGCAAGGAGATTCTGAACATACCAGGAGATCGAAAGGAATTAAGAGGCCCATCCAGATTAGCGATCATATCTTGCACTAAATTACCGAAGCTAATGGAAAAAGGATGTTGCCTTTTCTTAGCTCAAATTTCTGAGAAAAGAGGGAAGGAGAAGAAGGAAAGGTGCATTGGAGATGTGCCTATAGTTCGTGATTTTTCGGATGTGTTTCCCGATGAATTGCCGGGAATTCCGCCTACTAGACAAGTAGAGTTTCAGATTGAGTTGATACCTGGTGTTGCACCTGTAGCACGAGCGCCTTATCGTCTTGCACCTACTGAACTGGAAGAGTTCTCGAAACAACTAGCGGAGTTAGCCGAAAAAGGATTTATAAGACCAAGTTCTTCGCCTTGGGGAGCCCCGGTCTTATTTGTGAAGAAGAAGGATGGGTTGTTTCGTATGTGTATTGATTATCGAGATCTGAACAAGTTAACGGTGAAGAATAGATACCCGTTTCCGAGGATCGACGACTTGTTCGATCAGCTCCAAGGATCGAGTGTGTATTCGAAGATCGATCTGAGATCGGGATATCATCAGCTTCGAGTTCGCGAGGAAGATATTCCGAAAATGGCTTTCAGAACCCGTTACGGGCATTACGAGTTTCAAGTGATCCTGTTTGGGTTGACTAACGCACCGGCTGTATTCATGGATCTCATGAATCGGGTGTGTAAGCCTTATTTAGATAAGTTCGTGATTGTGTTCATCGATGACATTCTGATTTATTCGAAGAGTGAAAAGGAGCATGAGGAGCATCTAAGGCTTATCTTAGAATTGCTCTGGAGGGAGAAGCTGTATGCCAAGTTCTCCAAATGTGAATTTTGGATTCCGACGGTACAATTTTTGGGTCATGTGATTGATAGTCAAGGAGTTCATGTAGATCCCGCTAAGATTGAAGCTATTAAAGATTGGGCTGCACCGACAACCCCAACTGAAGTCCGTCAATTTTTGGGTTTAGCCGGTTACTACCGAAGATTCTGATGCGTGGGAATCGCAACAGGCTTTACCTCTCGAGGGATCTCGAGAAGCTTACAACCCCCACCAGGCAGTGTACCTGATCGTTGTAGTATAGTATAGTGACAAGTACCGGGGGATTGATCGTTCAGCTTAGGAATAGTGTCGCTAGGATTAGAAAGCCTAAATACTAGTTTTAAAGGTGAGGGATGATTATTTTTGTGTTTTTATATTTTTTATGAAAGCAAGTAACATCTCGGGTTTTGGAAGAATGGGCGGAATTAGTTGCTATTCAACTAACCCAAAACTAAGATGCAATCAAAATAAAATACTAAAATTGAAAATAAACTAATTATACTAAGGTTGTGAGCAGTAATTCGAGAAAATGTGTTTACTTAGACTTCACTACTCCCTAGATATCTTTTACACGTTAATTACTTGTTATAATTGTATGGATGACGGATTGTATTCCTTAATACCATTCATGGGGTGGCATACATAACTCCCCAATTCTATGAGCTCTTATCTCCTCCTACACCATGCCCAGCACAACTATAGGGATTGTAAACAGTGGCTCATGCATTAAATACAACCAATAAAGACCTAGTACGCCTCGGTTCATGTTTCTTAAGACGTTCAAGCATGTTACCATTTGGAGATCTGCCAGTTTTCTTAAGCCTAACATATAAAATCATTCATCCAAACACAAGAATAAACAAGTAATCAACACATAATCAATATCTAGGTTTCATTAGATCTAAGCAAACACAAAAGAGATCTAGCCTAGCATAATGGAATTGAGACAAGAACAAGATATAGACAACCAACACATAGACATATTGATTGAATTAGAAGAACACTTATCTCAATTACAATGCAAGGTATCAAGGATTTGGAACCCTTGAAAAACCTGTAAAAGTTGCACCAAAATCGTCTTTAGGGTTTCTCCAAAACTTCTCTCCTTTAATGTGAAAAACTAGAAAACTATATATAGGAAAATGAGGATGATGGCGTTAAGAACAAAGGTGTGACGCCATCATCTCGCCGCCAAATACTTCCTCGGACGGCCTTGATCTACTTCTGACGCCGTCAAGTCCTAGGCCGTCACACAAATTACTCTTGACGCCCTGTGTGTGACGCCGTCATCAACTACGGATTTTTATTATTGAGGTTTGACACCGTCATGAGTTTACTCTTGACGCCTTCATGACTGTTCCCAGCATGGAAAATTGAGACTTTTCCGTTTTCTTCACTTTTACGCTCCAAAAACGTCCAAAATGGCTTCTTTTCCAGAATTCACTCTCCAAGTACCTAAAATCACAAAGGGAACGATTTAGGGCAATATTTGATCAAATAAAGTCGGATTCGGGCTTAAATGACCCCCTAAAAATGGATCATTTTTCGCCTCATCATATACCCTTACACTTGAGATTTGCTTGTCCTCAAGCAAATGCGCTTTTATTTTACTCAAAAGACAAGTTAGGGGTCATTTAACACTAATATAAAAGTAATTACAACAAATAATCGTTCCACTAAAGACCAATAGACAAGCACGGAGGTCATACACAAGCACCTCACAAATAGTGTTTAGATACTCACATCTCTCAGGTGTAATAAAGTAATATAACATTATGGAAATGGAAGATATCTCTCACTACCTGTCATAGCAAAATAGATTACCATAGGCTTGGGAAAGGATCAAATCTCCACCACATGGCGTAAGCACCTAGGATAAACTATCAAAGAGGTCTTTTAAAGGGTTGTAACGTTAGGTATAGGGATATGAATTACACGGTTTTGTTGGATAAAGGAAGTTTTACTGGTGGCGAGTTAACAATCTTGGTCAATTACATGTACAAGATGGCGTTGCTAAGCCATGACTAGACTCAACTTAAGCTAATAAATGAAAAATAACTAAAAACATAAAATGAGCATAGAATAAAAACGGGATGGTAGTCCGTATGTTTTTTCTCTTTTTCTTTTCTATTTTTTTTTCTTTTTCTTAATTTTTTCGATTTTTTTTTTTTTTTTTTTTTTTTTTTTTTTTGTGCATACACTCTAACCCTACCATCCAAAATAATACATCATAGGGAATGAACATTTCCCTTACACTTGAATCTTTACATACTTTACAATTAACTAATCTAGTGACTCGAATTAATAAAATCAAAACACTTGGAGCACTTTTAAGATTAACGCACATATGGGGGTAATAAATGATGTTCTTCCCCATTTCTCCATAAAATAAGTACTTACCCATGAGTCCCAATCGTCCCAAAACAATATGTACAAGGATATGACTCGACTTAGCAACCATATAATCAATTAGAAAGTTAACTTAGGGTTTAACAAATAACAATAATGCACTAAAAATGAGCGCATACACGGAAGGCTAAGGCGATTTGGTTGTACATTTAAGTGGGGTGTAACAAATTCTTTCTTTAAGTAAAATGCTTAAAGTTAGAAATGAAAAGATAGGCTCGGAGGGGTGTACTAGGGGTATCGTGTACTAAAAATGAGTACAACGCTAAGGGTGTGGGAAAAATTAGTTGACTTAACTAGCCAAGTAATATGACTTAAATAGTCAAATAATTATAATACGGGTTTAACACAAGGGTGATCCTAATGCCTCTTATCATGTAGTAAATCCTACCACACGAATGTAGTCTCACTAGCGGTCTCGGGATGCATCACTAACGCAAGTTCGAGAATCTAAATGCTACCGGTACACTCATAAGCACTAATAGTAAATGCTTTTCCTATCAAATCTAAAGGCGAACCTCACATTTTTGGGTGGAAAATTTTTCTGAATATACGGTTATGTGCTACTCATACAATCTCCTATCCATGAGACGCTTGCTATGGCTAAAGTTTCACTCCTAAATGTTGTAAAAAAATTTAAATTTGGCGCTAAAATTACACTAACAAGTATTTCTCATAGTTTTATTACACATCTACTATCAAACAAAACAAACTCAAGCGAAATTGCATATGTAAGGTATCATCTTTTTACCCTCCCCTTACACTTAAGATGAACATTGTCCCCAATGTTCAAGTAAAGAATGTAAAAGTGAAAAAGTAAAGAGAATGAAATCAAATACTCCCCTGATTCGCTCGGTATGGATTATAGGATGGCCAGGTTAGATCTTCCTCCAAGAAAATGAACAATCAAAGCTTCCCTTCCAGAATATAAATCATCTTCTTGTCATACATAACCTGCAAATCCTGACAAAATAGACAAGACAACCTCGCGTAAAATCGGCGGCATCCTATATAAGTTACTAAATCCTAGAAAACAAAGTAAGATATAATGCTTGTGGAATGAAGTTTGCAGATCTCCTGGAGATTATAAAACTTAATAATTCACAAAAACCATAAGACTCCGTTAGAAAAACAAAACCGGTAAAATTTCCAGATTTTTACTCCTGACGCCGTCAAGAGTAAAACTCTGACGCTGTCAGAATGGACCTGCAGAAATTCTTATGTTAAGTTTCCGGAAAATTTCTGGAAAAACTTGGTCCTACTTACTGGAAAATCCTGCAAAACTTCATTATGACTCAATACAAGCATTTGACTCTAACAAATACGAATATACATGCTTATTTAATATTGTGGAGAATCATGATCGGTTTGTTTCTTGAAAACATATTACACTTATCTTTTGCAAAAATACTTTTAGGTTGGAGTTAAGACTAGGCCAAACAACATAGTAAAGTATTTCCACATTTTAATTTAGAGACATGATCAACCAACAATAAAAATAAAGCATGCATACGGAAGCAAATAACAAACAAACAAATAAAATCACACAAAACATGGGTTGCCTCCCAAGAAGCGCTTTTCTTTATTTACGAGTCTTGTAGCTAGACTCAAGGTCATGGGTTACTACATGATTCGGGTGAGTTCCTCGTTGAGGACATCTTTGGGATCAAACTTAGGTTTCAGCTTTCTGTCGGTTTCCTTAGTATGGTATGACCTTTCAAACTTTTCTCCATCCGGATCATACAAGGTCATTCTAATATGCCATGACCCGTCACCTTCTTTAGGTGGCTTGTCCCACCTCCATTTACACTTATCTCCCTCTCTTTTCCATTTATTCCTTTCTATGTTAATGGGCATTACGCTTAATAACTCAATCATCTTCCTAAAAACTAAGGGGTCATCAAAGGGGTCTAGCTCTTCATCTCTAGCTATGAGTTGTTCTACCGAATGTGTCTTTTCAACAAAGTCTTTTTCTAGATAGAATGGGCATTGAGGTCCTATAAAGTTCCTTTCTATCCAAGGTCCATATCTAGACGGTCTCCTATTCATCTCTACCCAATGCGGTGTTGGTTCATCATCACAATCATAACTATGCTTCTTAACATCATACACCGACCAAGTATCGCCTTCAGCTACCGTTATCTTTGATTCCTTGCAATCTATCATGGCACTAGCGGTTGCTAAAAATCCTCTTCCTACCAATAATGGGCATGTAGTGTCACTAACCATGTCTAGGACGTGAAAATCCGCTAATATAGTTAACTTTCCTACGTGAACAACTACATCCTTAATCATTCCAACCGGGTGTGCAATACTCCCATCCGCTAGCCCTATCAATACCTCTGTTTCCTCTAACTTTCCTAGCTTAAGAGCGGTGAATAAGGATAAGGGAATCAAGTTGAGGCTTGACCCTAAATCGGCTAGTGTGTCGAAAGCTTCGGATCTTCCTATCTTACAAGGCAAAACAAATATACTCGGGTCATCAAGCTTTTTAGGCAACTTGTTTTGAACGAAGGCGGTCCCATTTTTGCCTAGCTTATACTTCTCATATTTTTCTAGGAGGGCACTATAGTAGGGAGCACGCGCTAAGACATCAATGACGGGGCGTTCCAGGTGAAGTTCTTTGAATTCATCGTCAAGGTCTTGCGTAAGAGGTGTTTCAACAATGCTTTTGACCGGCTCTATAGTGGGTGTTTTATTTGATTGGTCCTTTTGGGAAACTTGGTTTTGTTTGAAACACGTGCTCGTTGATTTAACCGAGTAATATTGTGGACACGAAGTGGGTGATGAAACTGAGGATTTGGAATTAACGGTTAGTTTCGGATTCTTGACCGTGTCACTCGGGAGTGCT
The DNA here is from genome assembly GCA_030686995.1 of Artemisia argyi. Classification (NCBI taxonomy): domain Eukaryota; kingdom Viridiplantae; phylum Streptophyta; class Magnoliopsida; order Asterales; family Asteraceae; genus Artemisia; species Artemisia argyi. The sequence goes on from CM060701.1 coordinate 231,711,411, forward strand.
CCCATTTCTCGGTCATTGAGAACTTTCAACAATGCATCAATTCTAGTGGTCATCTCGCTTTGCTTTTGTTTGAAATCGGCTTCAAACTTAGATATGCGAGCTTCTTGAGATGCCATGAACTTTTACATCAATCCTTCAAGATTGTTGGTACTACCATAGTTGTTAGAAGGATTGTTGTTGAAAGTATGGTTGGATGGTGGACCGTTTGGTTGGTAACGATTAGGCGGATTGGAGGAATTGGGTTGATTTTGTTTCCACCTAAGGTTTGGGTGATTTTTCCAAGAGGGGTTGTATGAATCACCATAAGTATTTGGCTCGGGCTTGAAAGTGTACCACTTATCTCCCGCTTCATCGGTACGCATGGATGCGTAGTCCGCAAAAGCTGTTCCGGGGAGTTCCACACAATCACGAGTGTCATGGGGACCACTACATAATTCGCATGAAGAAGTGATTTTGTTCACTTGGCTTGAAGGCTTCGGAGCTTCGTAAGATTTCATGAGAAACTTGACTTGGTCCTCAAGTTCCATGATCCTACGGTCGGGAGTGCTAGAATTGTTCGAAGGCAAAGATATTGCCTTGACCGTTTTGTTCAAATCACGGGGATCATTCCAACTTTCGTTGTCATAAAGAGCAAGATCTTCTATGAGTTCCCATGATTGTTCCGCACTAAGATCACGTAGCTTACCACCGGCCGATTGGTCAATGGTTCGCCTCGTGGAGATGTCGATATGGTCATAAAAAATTTGGACTTGGAGCCAAAGATCTATGCCATGATGAGGGACTTTTTGGAGTAAGTCCTTGAAACGAGTCCATGCTTCATAAAGAGATTCATTTTGACGTTGTTGGAAAAATAGCAAACCATACAAATGTCTAAAAGAAACAAGTAATAACAAGTAGCAACACGTCAATATCTTCTACTACTTTTTCTTTCCAAGCATCTTCCTAAACATCTTCCCAACGGATTTGAATCCCCCTCGAAGTTCTTCATGCATTTGTTGTTGACGATTGATGATAGACGTTTGATGAGTGAAGAGAAGCTCATCGGTACGTTCATGAGGAAGAGGAATTTGCTACTCGGTATCATCAAGATCGGAAAGATCTTCAACAAAGGTCGTGGGGGATGGAGTACTAACACGTGAGGTGTCGTCCTCCTCATCATCATCGTCATCACGATGAGATGTAGAACCACGAGGCCTAGAATACAAAGGAACACGAGATTTTCCTTTGTCACTACGAGGACGGCGAGTACGAACACGAGTAAGTTGGTTCAAAGTAGGAAGGATATGAACGTAGTAGTCTCTTTGAAGATGTGGGTAATGTTCCATCACATAACGATAAAGTCGTGTGAGAAACATACCGTAAGGAAGATTGGCATTTGGGGTGTTTTTGGCGGACATGATTCGATGAACAAAAAGATAAGCCAAATTGTATTGCTCTTCAGCAATAATACAATAAAGCATGTGGGCAATGCTCACCATGACATGATTACGGTGACCACCAGTACCAAACGCATTCTCTCGAATGAGTTCTTCCCACTTCTTCATATCTTGGCTTAGCTCTTTGAGGAGGATTTTATTGGCATGAATATCGACATTCTTCGACTTGATTACTCGACTAGTCGTACGACGTTCTAGTTCAAGCATTCGACGAATGTCTTCAGGACTAGGAATCTCAGAATAGTAGAGGCCATCCTGAGGACGATTTCTTTCAAGAGTGGAAAGATCCCATTCATTTGAGAAAACGGCTTGGCCGTTGAATGGGATTCTAAGAATTTGCCCAAATTGAGCAAGAGTAAGAGTGATGAATTGATTTTGAATCATGAAGGAAATGAGGAGATGACCATAGGGATCGGTTTGCACCGTCACTTGGCTATAGAAGTCGAGGATAAAACAAGGAATGATAGGTTCGTTGATTTGGAAAAGACATTCAAAATGAATATTGGTGAACATTCGTTTGGTTTGATCATTTTCATAGAAAGATGGATCGACAATTCGTCCTTCGTGAATGTTTCTATTTTTAATAGGACGATAGACACATGCAACTGAAGGAGACATGCCGGGAGTAGAAGAGACATTTGGAATGTATTGTTTGGTTTTGGAGACATCACCAACCGTGGTCTTAGGCATTTTCACCTAAACAATATAACAACAAAAATAAAATTAATATAAAAACAACTATCATGCATATGTTATATATTTATATAATTATATGCACTATATGTGGAACGAAATTTTACTTCGACACAAAAAAAAAATTCAATGAAGTAGTTTCATGATGTTCCTTTTATTTTGATTTTAAACTCGTTTAGAATATATAATATCGAAGAGTATGATATCATAATTCATTTCGAAATAAGACTAGATATATATTAGATTATATATCTTCCATTCCATAAGAGTTTGACACAACATAAGTTTGTCTAAAAGATTAAAATGCGAATTTTAGTTTTCAAAAATATCATTTTTGAGATAAACCAAACGCTCCCTTACTAAATAAAAACATCCTAAAACATCAGTATATATATTGATTATATATCTTGATGACGTCTATTGATTTTAGTAGTATTAACAAGTTTTATGAACAAGTTTTAAGTTTCAAATAACTACATATAGTTATAGTTTATTCATGAACCAAACGCCCATGTTGTCTTCATGAACCATTTTCTAATAAATTGAAAAGTATGTTTTGATTGTTAGGACGTTAAAACAATGTAATGTAGTAAGTTTTAAGTGGTTTTTAAGAGTTATATCAACAATGTGCTTTTTGAAAAATAAAATTCGACTAGGGTTTATGGGCGATTAATGATTTTGACCAGATGATATGTTATACTAATTTTGAGTTGCAAAACATCATCCTAATCCTATGGGGAGCATTTGGTAGTTCAATTTCTAGCTTCAATAACACTTAAAATCGAATTAAAACGAATTTTAATAAAATGCATAATTATTGATTAGACACCAAATCGAATGAAATGTGATGAAATGCATGTTGGAAAACTTACAAAAGATGTTGTTATATGTTTGGTTGATGTTTGCCCCTTGCGAAATAACCCCGGATTGGTGATTTGGTGAAGGATTTTGGTGGTTTTGGAGGTTTAGTTTCGTTCACAGCAGTATAAGGGAAGAGGTGAGTGAGTAAATGGAGTGTTTGAAAACTGAATTAAGGAGGAAAACGATTTTGGAAGTGTCAGATGGCCGGCCCCCTTAAACATTAAGGGGACCGCCCTCGATAACAAGCCGGTCCCCTTAATCATTAAGGGGGCCGCCTTTGAAACTTTCCAAATTTCGCGGAATTCGTTTCTGGAACAAAAATATTTATACGTATATAATTAGATTTATAATATATCAAAAATACGTAAACGTCTATTGGCACGATGATAAAATTCTTAACAATTTTTAATTACCGTTTCGATAATTAAAATATACCTTTGACAATTTTTGGATAAAATGATCAAAGTGTTAAGTTGATGAAGGGTTTGAGGTGTGTTCGGGAATATGTGAATAAGTGTATATATATATATATATATATATATATATATATATATATATATATATATATATATATATATATATATATATATATATATATTGTTTATATATATAAGTATAAATGTGATTGAAAGATGGGTTGATGAGTGAGATTTGAAGGATAGTAGCGGAGATAGGATATAGTTGGCGAGAGGAGTTTGTTTCATCCATAGTGTTCACGTGCGAAGGCGTTCTTGCATTATAAAAGTCCACTTGACTCATATCCCTTCATCATCATTAGTCTCCTAAAAGAGGACTTACTAGAATAACGTGAGGGGGGGGGGGAAAGAAAGGGTTCGATAAAGAACGATTTCTTGGAGTTCTAGAGAGTCAACAAATGACGTATCTAGGTTATGTACAAGTGAATATATATATATATATATATATATATATATATATATATATATATATATATATATATATATATTTAATATATTACGTATAATAGTATATATATGTATATATAAGTATATATGTGATTCTAACAAATAGAAGACAATAACAAATTATATCTAAATAATTGACGAAATCAAACAATGCATATTTATCTAAGCATGGCAATGAGTTGTGAAAGAATGGCGTACCCGGTGGTCTTCAAAAGAAATCTTCAACATCATCAAGATGAAATATAGACTTTGAAAAAGTCTATGTTGAGAGAAAAACCAAGATTGCCTCAAGGAATGTTCGTCTAGCCATTTGATCTCCATTGTCCTTTTGGTCCAAAGTTGTTTGGTCCAAACATGTTTAACATTTGACTCGGGTGCATGAAAGGTGGTAGAATGCCCCAAGGATTGTAGCTTTGTTGGTAGTTCCACATTTGATTACTATTGTTATTATAGTTTTGTCTATTTTGATTTCTTCTTGGTTGAGGTGTTTTAGACCTAGGATGAGAATTATTTGGTTTTCTAGGTGGTGGAGTTTTAGATCTTATTTTGGGTTTAGAAGATCCTACTTCGGTCTTTAAAGACGGTTTATAAAAATCTTTAACTTCTTCATCGTTGGCAAGAGGTATTTTCTTATCATTAATAAGTATATACTTAGGCAGGGCCGGCCCTGGCTATGGGCAGAGCGGGCGACGGCCCAGGGCATCAAAAAGATAAGGGGCATCAAGTTTCCGTTCTTGTGAATAGATTAACTAAAAAAAAAAAAAAAAAAAAAAGTTCTTGAAAGTATTACTTGTTCATCTTCTTTGTGCCTCTATTTTAGCTAAGAAAGAAGTAAAAAAGACAAAAACTTGAGCTAAGTGTTGCCGGACATGAATGCCGGACGTTTTGAGGAAGAAGGTTGCATCGATTGTTGTTAAATTATGTTGGTCACTGTGTATATTAAATGGTCCATCTTTAATTGATCTATTTCTATAGAACACCTCCAACTTTAAACACAGTTTGCTTTTAACACCTCCTAGTTTAAACTATTCTTATATGTAAATTTTCTTATATTTGGCCCAATAGGTTTGAACAAGCATGTTCCCAGATCTATTATACTAGTATGTTTTATCTTTTATACTATTTTTACATTGTAAAAGACTAAAAGTTGCACCTTAAAATATATAATGTATTTACCTTTAACACGATAATAATATAAAATGTTTGATATATTGTTTCAGTTCTATCACAAATAAAATAAGTTATGTAACTAAAAAATATATACACAATATAATTAACTATAGCATTTTTTCTAGCTTTAATCATATAAAATTTTCAAACCTGGCACAAATTTATTCAAATTTTTTTATTTATCTTTTTGTGTTATAAACTTATAATACACTTGATTACTTGAACCAACTTACAAAGTAATTTAAACTAGATAGATGTCCAAGAAACTTTAATTTTAAGTTAATACACGAGTATTGTTTATAAATCAGAAATAAATTGTGTCGTTTGTTTACAACTTTTAGTAAGGGCATTATTCTATCATCTCGCCCAGGGCATCCGAATACTCAGGACCGGCCCTGTACTTAGGATTAGATTTTAAAGGTTTTTGTTTGTTGAGTTCACTTTCAAATTTTACATTTTTAATCTCGCTTGTTGAAGCCTCATTTGAATTAAATCCTAAGCCGGTTTTGTCTCCGGATGTTCTTTGAATACTTATTATTTTACTAAGTGATTGACTACTATTTTCAAATTTGTCAAGTTTGCGAATTTCTTCCCTAAGTATTTCGTTTTCACCTTTAAGCTCTTGACATGATTTACATTCTTCAAAAATTTCTTTACCTTTTTCTAGTTGATGTATTTTAATTTTTAGTTCAAGTACTTCACTTTCTAATTGATTGTTAATGTATTTTAGTGATTTGTTTTTGGCCATTACTAGTTGTCCTAATTTGCATAGTTTAATATATTCATTATCTAGATCTTTTTCATCTAATGATATACTTTCATCACTAAAATATTCAGTTTCGGAACGTACCTCATTTGGTGTATTCGCCATGAGACATTTTTCTTCCTTTGTCATTTCATTCTCATCATCATCACTATCACTCCAAGCACCTCCAACAAATGCTCTTTGATTTTGATCTCTTGTCATCATTGGACATTTTCCAATAAGGTGATTTGGATCTCCACACTTGAAACACTTTCTTTCAATCTTGTTGTTCTTGTCATCTTTACTCTTTTGAAATGTTTTCTTTTCATCATACGGTTGTCTTACGAATCTTCCTCGCCTTTTGAAGAATTTCTTGAAATCTCTTACGACCATGGCGTATTCTTCGTCATCACTTTCGGAAGATGAGCTATCTTCGATACTAGATTCCTTTCTAGCTTTCAAGGCGATTGACTTGCTTTGCTCTCGTTTTTCCTTGACCATTTCGGAGTCCTTCTTAATGATGACTTCGTAGACTTTTAGATTTCCAATTAATTCGTCAAGTTGCAAAGTTGACAAATTCTTCGATTCTTCAATAGCCGTCACTTTAGCTCGCCATTTTGGATGAAGAGCCCTCAGAAACTTCCTAACAAAATTCTTACTAGAAAAATTCTCATCAAGTGCTTTTAAACTTGTGATGATAGTGTTAAATCTAGCAAAAGCATTGTCAATTGATTCCTCTTCCGGAATCGTGAATTGCTCGTATTGTTGAACAAGTAGATCTATCTTATTATCTTTGACTTGACTATTACCTTGGTGAGTTATTAGTAAAGAGTTCCAAATTTCTTTTGCGGTTTCACACATAAAGATCCTTTCGTACTCTTTACGTGGTAGCGCATTATAAATAATCATTTTTGCTTCATCATTTTTAGCAAGTTTTCTTTTTAAATCATCATTTTGTTTTTCAAAAGGTACGATTTCATCTTTCTTAGTTTCCGGGTTATTTTGAATAGGTAAAAATCACCATTAGTAATAACATGCCAAAGATCTAGATCTTTTGACTTCACATAAGTTTCGAATCGATTTTTCCAATATAAAAATCCATCACTTTCAAATAATGGTGGTCTTTGCATAGATTGCCCTTCTAAATATTTTTCAGATTCCATAGATCGTTACAAGTTTTAAAATTCAATATATTTTAAAGATCTTGCTAGACGTGGCTCCTGATACCAATTGTGGAAAACTAGAAGGGGGGGGGGGGTTGAATAGTTTTATGTCCTTTTAAATTTATTTCCAAAATATTTTGTTGGTTATAAAAACTTTCGATTCGATCTTAAGTGAGTTCAAGCAACAACCAATATAAGCAAGTCTAAACTAATATTGAAAGTATTGAAATGTAATGAAGAAAAGATAGAGTTAGAAAGATCAAACCACAACACGTGAATTTATAGTGGTTCGGCTACAAGGACACCTTTCTTACCCTACTCCACTCCCCGAGTACCACACTCGAGAGTTTTCTTCACTATGTCAACAAACTCCTTATGGTGGAGAAACCTTACACACCTTGGCTTACACAAGTTAACGACACTAAGCTAAATGTCGAGTTCTAATCGTAGCTAGAACCAATCTCACACCAAATATCACACCACGTGATCTTCACACCTTAATCACACCTTCACACCTTCTTCAAGACTTCACACCGTCTTCACACCTTGTCAATCTTCACACCTTCTTCTATGCACAACTAAGTCACAACTACTAAACTAGTTTACAACACACCAAGATTCTACAATCAACAAATATACACAACACCTTAACAAATAACTATCACTAGTACTATATGAGACTAGCTATACACAACACCACTACAATAAGATGGATGTAGAGAAGTGTTCTTCTTCTTGCACTTGAATGAATGAAGCTTTGGATCACTTGGAAACAAAGACTTATGAAATATATGATCAAAGGATTTTAGATCTAGAGAAGAAGATTGGATCAGAAAGTTTATAGTGCAAAAAGGTGAGAAAAATATGTGGAATGATCCAATATTTATAGGGCCAGATTTTACTGTTCGGGAGCGTGCCGGTCCCCTTAATTGTAGGCCGGTCCCCTTAATGATTAAGGGGGCCGCCTAGTAAAATTAAGGGGGCCGCCCTCCTGAACGTTCCAAAAGTTTTTCTGGATAAAATTTGCCCTTTTTGGTTGGAAATTTGAAATCATATTTTTGTGGTTTAATAAAGCTTTACCAAAAATGATTTACAAATATATATAAAATGTTAAAATCATTTTATATAATGTTATGTATTAATATAAAATTTCCTTTGATCATGTAATGCATAAGTTACTAAGTTTATGCATACCTTGAGTGATATAAGATGTAGAGGTAAATATTTTTCACCAAATACTTGTTTATGTCTTATTCTTCACTTAATTTGATTTAAGTTTTGTGATTATCAAAACATAGGTTTATTGAGAAATATTAATAACATTCACAAACATTATTTATACCAACAGGATTGATCGTTCAGCTTAGGAATAGTGTCGCTAGGATTAGAAAGCCTAAATACTAGTTCTAAAGGTGAGGGATGATTATTTTTGTGTTTTTATATTTTTTATGAAAGCAAGTAAAATCTCGGGTTTTGAAAGAGTGGGCGGAATTAGTTGCTATTCAACTAACCCAAAACTAAGATGCAATCAAAATAAAATACTAAAATTGAAAATAAACTAATTATACTAAGGTTGTGAGCAGTAATTGGAGAAAATGTGTTTACTTAGACTTCACTAATCCCTAGATATCTTTTACACGTTAATTACTTGTTATAATTGTGTGGATGACGGATTGTATTCCTTAATACCATTCATGGGGTGGCATACATAACTCCCCAATTCTATGAGCTCTTATCTCCTCCTACACCATGCCCAGCACAGCTATAGGGATTGTAAACAGTGGCTCATGCATTAAATACAACCAATAAAGACCTAGTACGCCTCGGTTCATGTTTCTTAAGACGTTCAAGCATGTTACCATTTGGAGATCTGCCAGTTTTCTTAAGCCTAACATATAAAATCATTCATCCAAAACAAGAATAAACAAGTAATCAACACATAACCAATATCTAGGTTTCATTAGATCTAAGCAAACATAAAAGAGATCAAGCCTAGCATAATGGAATTGAGACAAGAACAAGATATAGACAACCAACACATAGACATATTGATTGAATTAGAAGAACACTTATCTCAATTACAATGCAAGGTATCAAGGGTTTGGAACCCTTGAAAAATGATGCGTGGGAATCGCACCTTGCTTTACCTCTCGAGGGATCTCGAGAAGCTTACAACCCCCACCAGGCAGTGTACCTGATCGTTGTAGTATAGTATAGTGACAAGTACCGGGGGATTGATCGTTCAGCTAGGAATAGTGTCGTTAGGATTGAAATTAATCTAACTAGGTCTAAAGGTGAAGGATGATTCTTTTTATGTTTTTATATTTTATGAAAAGCAAGTAAAAATCTCGGGTATTGGGAGTGTGGGCGGAATTAGTTGCTAATCAACTAACCCAAAAGCTACTAATTAAACTAATTAACAAGAAAAGTAAACTAGGTTTCTACAAGATAAGTGAAGCATGTCTACCCATGATATGTTACTCCTTGCTAGCTATCCAATCCTACCTATTGAATTGTAACCTTGTTTTAATTGACGGGTTGTATTCCTTAATACCATTCATGGGGTGGCATACATAACTCCCCAATTCTATGAGCTCTTATCTCCTCCTACACCATGCCCAGCACAACTATAGGGATTGTAAACAGTGGCTCATGCATTAAATACAACCAATAAAGACCTAGTACGCCTCGGTTCATGTTTCTTAAGACGTTCAAGCATGTTACCATTTGGAGATCTGCCAGTTTTCTTAAGCCTAACATATAAATCATTCAATCAAAATAAGAATCAATAGGAAACAAGGATTATAAACTAAACCAACTAGATCTATTGAAGTTGTCACGCCTTAATTGATGGAGATAGACACAACATCAACAAGAAATCAATGAGATCTAATCAATTATATACAAGTTTCACATAATCATAAGTAGACACAAGGTGAATTAGCAAATCATCATCAAAGAAGAGCAAACAACAATGATAATGGAAAACATAATTAAGATAGAATCATCAAACCAATACATGATGTTTATGGAGTGATTGAAACCCTCTAAGTTGCTGGAAAAACACCCACCTAAACCCAGGAATCGACCTTAGGGTTTAGGGCTTACAAAAAGTGAAGTTATGAAGTTATATTTATAGGCTTGTTTTCTGTCGGCCCTTCGTGACGGCGTCAGCCCATACTCTTGACGCCGTCAAGACCATTTTTTCACCAAATTGTAGATCTCTTCGTCCTCTTCGTTTCCTTTTTTGAATCGCTCAAATCCGAGTTCGTATGCAAAAGTTATGGCCAAAACGGTGTCAGCTACTCCGCGCGCAAGTTTTGACAAATTTACACGTGACGGCCTTGGTGACGCCGTCACCACCTACGGTATTTTATTCTTGATGTCTTGACGCCGTCAAGAGTAATTCTTGACGCCTTCATGCACTGTTCACAGCATAGAATTTTGAGACTTTGCCGTTTTCTTCACTTTTATGCTCCAAAAACGTCCAAAATGGCTTCTTTTCCAGAATTCACTCTCCAAACACCTAAAATCACAAAAGGAACGATTTAGGGCAATATTTGATCAAAAAAGTCGGATTTGGGCTTAAATGACCCCCTAAAAACGGATCATTTTTCGCCTCATCATATACCCTTACACTTGAGATTTGCTTGTCCTCAAGCAAATGAGCTTTTATTCTACTCAAAAGACAAGTTAGGGGTCATTTAACACTAATACAAAAGTAATTACAACAAATAATCGTTCCACTAAAGAACAATAGACAAGCACGGAGGTCATACACAAGCACCTCACAAATAGTGTTTAGATACTCACATCTCTCGGGTGTAATAAAGTAATATAACATTATGGAAATGGAAGATATCTCTCACTACCTGTCATAGCAAAATAGATTACCATAGGCTTGGGAAAGGATCAAACCTCCACCACATGGCGTAAGCACCTAGGATAAACTATCAAAGAGGTCTTTTAAAGGGTTATAACGTTAGGTATAGGGATATGAATTACACGGTTTTGTTGGATAAAGGAAGTTTTACTGGTGGCGAGTTAACAATCTCGGTTAATTACATGTACAAGATGGCGTTGCTAAGCCAAGACTAGACTCGACTTAAGCTAATAAATGAAAATTAACAAAAACATAAAATGAACATAGAATGAAAACGGGATGGTAGTCCGTATGTTTTTTCTCTTTTTTCTTTTTTTCTATTTTTTTTTTTTATTAACATACACTCTTACCGTACCATCCAAAATAATACATCATAGGGGTATGAGCATTCCCCTTACACTTGAATCTTTACATACTTTACATTAACTAATCTAATGACTCGAATTAAGAAAATCAAAACACTTGGAGCACTTTTAAGATTAACGTACATATGGGGGTAATAATATGATGTTCTTCCCCATTACTCCATAAAATAAGTACTTACCCATGAGTCCCAATCGTCCCAAAACAATATGTACAAAGATATGACTCGACTTAGCAACCATGTAATCAATTAGAAAGTTAACTTAGGGTTTAACAAATAACAATAATGCACTAAAAATGAGCGCATACACGGAAGGCTAAGGCGATTTGGGTGTACATTTAAGTGGGGTGTAACAAATTCTTCCTTTAAGTAAAATGCTTAAAGTTAGAAACGAAAAGATAGGCTCGGAGGGGTGTACTAGGGGTATCGTGTACTAAAATTGAGTACAACGCAAAGGGTGTGGGAAAAATTAGTTGACTTAACTAGCCAAGTAATATGACTTAAATGGTCAAGTAATTGTAATACGGGTTTAACACAAGGGTGATCCTAATGCCTCTTATCATGTAGTAAATCCTACCACACGAATGTAGTCTCACTAGCGGTCTCGGGATGCATCACTAACGCAAGTTCTAGAATCTAAATGCTACCGGTACACTCATAAGCACCAATAATAAATGCTTTTCCTATCAAATCTAAAGGCGAACCTCACATTTTTGGGTGGAAAATTTTTCTGAATATACGGTTATGTGCTAGTCATACAACCTCCTATCCATGAGACGCTTGCTATGGCTAAAGTTTCACTCCTAAATGTTGTAAAAAATTTTAAATTTGGCGCTAAAATTACACTAACAAGTATTTCTCGTAGTTTTATTACTCATCTACTATCAAACAAAACAAACTCAAGCGAAAGTGCATATGTAAGGTATCATCTTTTTACCCTCCCCTTACACTTAGGATGAACATTGTCTCCAATGTTCAAGTAAAGAATGTAAAAGTGAAAAAGTAAAGAGAATGAAATCAAATACTCCCCTGATTCGCTCGGTATGGATTATAGGTTGGCCAGGTTAGATCTTCCTCCAAGAAAATGAACAATCAAAGCTTCCCTTCCAGAATATAAATCATCTCCTTGTCGAACATAACCTGTAAAACCTGAGAAAACAACTACAAAAACCCAAAGCATCAAGCCGAACAAAGATAACTCACAACTAGATGTAATTCCAGACTTAGGAATAAAAACAAAACAATTAAAGATATAATGCTTGTGGAATGAATGTTTGCAGATTTCCTGGAGATTATAAAACTTAATAATTCACAAAAACCATAAGACTCCGTTAGAAAAACAAAACTGGTAAAATTTCCAGATTTTTACACGTGACGCCGTCAAGAGTAAACTCATGACGCCGTCAGAAGTGACCTGCAGAAATCTTTATGTTAAGTTTCCGGAAAATTTATGGAAAAACTTCGTCCTACTTCCTGGAAAATCCTGCAAAACATCATTACGACTCGATACAAGCATTTGACTCTAACAAGTACTAATACACATGTCCATTTAATATTGTTGTGGTTCATGCTCAATTTCGTTCTTATAAACAAATTTGGATCTCCCTTACACTTATCTTTTGCAAAATACCTTTATATGCAATTAAGACGAAGTTAAAAACAAATTAAAGCATTTTCACAATTTACTTTGAAACATGAGCCACAAACAATAAAAATAAAACATGCATACGGAAACAAATAAAATCAAACAAACAAACAAATAAAAACATACAAAACATGGGTTGCCTCCCAAGAAGCGCTTGTTTTTGTTCGAGTCACGAGCCTGACTCTACCCTTATTTAATGGAAATAGGGGAGGTTCTCCCTACACTTAGGATTAAGTGTGGGTGAAAGTAGCGATACACACCCTTAGGGTGTGAATATGCCACGTGAGGTGAAGGGGGTGAGTGAACGGCTTCCTTCATCCTAAAACTACCCGGATAATATTGGTTGATGGGTGGGTCGGTTCCTCTTTTGTCTCCTAGAAATATATCTAAGGATGGAAAAGTGTGTAAAGATTGAGGTTCCGGTTCATCAACACTAGGAAATTCCCTAGAACTAGGAGTAAGGTTAGCACTACAAGTGTTCAAACCTATATCCTCAAGTGGTGCCTGGTCCAAGGGTTCTACCTCCATTGGAATTCCTAAAGTTTCTTCTACTTCTTCCGGGTAAGTCACGGGCGGTGCGTGTGCCTCAAATGATGGTTGAGTATTTTGTGGGCTTATGTTGTTCACCTCATCATTCCATGTATCAGGATCTAGCCCTAACATTCTCCCAAGTATCTCATGTGCTTCTCTAGGCATCTCAACTTCTATGTCCGAATCATAAGGATCATCTTCAATATTTTGACTGCTATATACAAATTGCCCAAGAGATTCATCATCTGTTTCTTGAGATTCATCATCATCAATCATAGAACCTAGGTCTTTTTGATCAATGTGATCATGCTCGGCTAAATCCTCCTCAATTGTGTTCTTAGGTAGTGATAATAGCAAACCTAGTGCTTCATCCAACTTATGATTTGTTGCAATGGCTCTCTCCATAATTCCTTGGCAAACTAGGTCGCATTTCCTATTGGCCTCACTAAAACTAGATCTTAAACATGGAGGTTGTTCATAAGAATCTATCCTAGGTGAAGGCTCATATGATTCATAGGTGTCTCTAAATGAGGTATTTTGAACTCTTTGGTGTGTTAGCCACTCAACCCTATCTTGTAATCTTAGAAGTCTAACTGTAAAGTCCATTTGAAGCAAATTACAAACAAAATCACAAAGAAAAGATAGACTACGAGAAAGCTACAAAGTAAAAAAGAAAAAAAAATCTCACTTGATAGGAATCTAATGAGTAGACCTAATAAAAATCAAATTCAACCTAAACAATAACTATTCCCCGGGCTGCGGCGCCAAAAACTTGATGCATGGGAATCGCACCTTGCTTTACCTCTCGAGGGATCTCGAGAAGCTTACAACCCCCACCAGGCAGTGTACCTGATCGTTGTAGTATAGTATAGTGACAAGTACCGGGGGATTGATCGTTCAGCTAGGAATAGTGTCGTTAGGATTGAAATTAATCTAACTAGGTCTAAAGATGAAGGATGATTCTTTTTATGTTTTTATATTTTATGAAAAGCAAGTAAAAATCTCGGGTATTGGGAGTGTGGGCGGAATTAGTTGCTAATCAACTAACCCAAAAGCTACTAATTAAACTAATTAACAAGAAAAGTAAACTAGGTTTCTACAAGATAAGTGAAGCATGTCTACCCATGATATGTTACTCCTTGCTAGCTATCCAATCCTACCTATTGAATTGTAACCTTGTTTTAATTGACGGGTTGTATTCCTTAATACCATTCATGGGGTGGCATACATAACTCCCCAATTCTATGAGCTCTTATCTCCTCCTACACCATGCCCAACACAACTATAAGGATTGTAAACAGTGGCTCATGCATTAAATACAACCAATAAAGACCTAGTACGCCTCGGTTCATGTTTCTTAAGACGTTCAAGCATGTTACCATTTGGAGATCTGCCAGTTTTCTTAAGCCTAACATATAAATCATTCAATCAAAATAAGAATCAATAGGAAACAAGGATTATAAACTAAACCAACTAGATCTATTGAAGTTGTCACGCCTTAATTGATGGAGATAGACACAACATCAACAAGAAATCAATGAGATCTAATCAATTATATACAAGTTTCACATAATCATAAGTAGACACAAGGTGAATTAGCAAATCATCATCAAAGAAGAGCAAACAACAATGATAATGGAAAACATAATTAAGATAGAATCATCAAACCAATACATGATGTTTATGGAGTGATTGAAACCCTCTAAGTTGCTGGAAAAACACCCACCTAAACCCAGGAATCGACCTTAGGGTTTAGGGCTTACAAAAAGTGAAGTTATGAAGTTATATTTATAGGCTTGTTTTCTGTCGGCCCTTCGTGACGGCGTCAGCCCATACTCTTGACGCCGTCAAGACCATTTTTTCACCAAATTGTAGATCTCTTCGTCCTCTTCGTTTCCTTTTTTGAATCGCTCAAATCCGAGTTCGTATGCAAAAGTTATGGCCAAAACGGTGTCAGCTACTCCGCGCGCAAGTTTTGACAAATTTACACGTGACGGCCTTGGTGACGGCCTTGGTGACGCCGTCACCACCTACGGTATTTTATTCTTGATGTCTTGACGCCGTCAAGAGTAATTCTTGACGCCTTCATGCACTGTTCACAGCATAGAATTTTGAGACTTTGCCGTTTTCTTCACTTTTATGCTCCAAAAACGTCCAAAATGGCTTCTTTTCCAGAATTCACTCTCCAAACACCTAAAATCACAAAAGGAACGATTTAGGGCAATATTTGATCAAATAAAGTCGGATTTGGGCTTAAATGACCCCCTAAAAACGGATCATTTTTCGCCTCATCAAAAAACCTGTAAAAGTTGCACCAAAATTGTCTTTAGGGTTTCTCCAAAACTTCTCTCCTTTAATGTGAAAAACTAGAAAACTATATATAGGAAAATGAGGATGACGGCGTCAAGAACAAAGGTGTGACGCCGTCATCTCGCCGCCAAATACTTCCTCGGACGGCCTTGATCTACTTCTGACGCCGTCAAGTCCTAGGCCATCACACAAATTACTCTTGACGCCCTGTGTGTGACGCCGTCATCAACTACGGATTTTTATTATTGAGGTTTGACGCCGTCATGAGTTTACTCTTGACGCCTTCATGTACTGTTCCCAGCATGGAAAATTGAGACTTTGCCGTTTTCTTCACTTTTATGCTCCAAAAACGTCCAAAATGGCTTCTTTTCCAGAATTCACTCTCCAAGTACCTAAAATCACAAAAGGAACGATTTAGGGCAATATTTGATCAAATAAAGTCGGATTCGGGCTTAAATGACCCCCTAAAAACGGATCATTTTTCGCCTCATCAGATTCATTGAGGGATTTTTGAAGATAGCAAAACCGTTGACCAAATTGACTCAAAAGAGTGTTAAATACGAATGGGGAGATAAGGAAGAGGAAGCATTTCAATTACTTGAGGAGATGTTGTGTAGTGCTCCTATCTTAGCATTACCTGAAGGTAGAGAGGACTTTGTCGTCTATTGTGACGCTTCTCATAAAAGGTTGGGAGCTGTGTTAATGCAACGAGAGAAGGTGATAGCTTATGCTTCCCGACAGCTCAAGAAGCATGAGAAGAACTACACCACCCATGATTTAGAGCTAGGTGTTGTGGTTTTTGCCTTAAAGATATGGAGACATTACTTGTACGGAACCAAGTGTGTTGTATTTACTGACCACAAAAGTCTACAACACATCTTGAATCAAAAAGAGCTCAACATGAGACAACGACGTTGGATTGAGTTGCTAAGCGATTATGATTGCGAAATACGCTACCATCCTGGTAAAGCAAACGTTGTTGCTGATGCTCTTAGTCGAAAGGAGAGAATACCACCGTTACGAGTTAGGTCATTGGGAATGACTATCGTATCACCGTTACCGTCTCAAATATTATAAGCTCAAACGGAAGCGTTGAAAGCAGAAAACCGACCTGCTGAGAACATATATGGGATGGCTGAAAATGAGAAAGGATTTGTTAAGCGTTCTGATGGAGTATTGTGTTTTGGAGATCGAATTTGGGTACCATTGTATAGAGGAATTCGAGAGTTGATTATGCATGAGTCACATAAGTCAAGGTACTGTATTCATCCTGGGTCTGACAAGATGTACCAGGATCTTAAGAAGTTGTATTGGTGGCCAAACATGAAGGCAGACATAGCCTCGTACGTTAGCAAGTGCTTGACATGTTCGAAGGTTAAGGCCGAACATCAAAGACCGTCAGGATGATTGACGCAGCCAGAACTCCCGGTTTGGAAATGGGAGCGGATTACGATGGACTTTATTACCAAATTACCAAGGACAGCTAGCGGTTGTGACGCTATCTGGGTAATTGTGGATCGATTGACTAAGTCTGCTCATTTCCTGGCGATTAGTGAAGATGATAGTGTCGACAAACTTGCGAGGTTGTATGTGAAGGAAATTATTTCTCGTCATGGAGTTCTGATATCGATTATTTCTGATTGCGATAGCCGCTTCACGTCAGCTTTGTGGCGATCACTTCAAACCGCTTTGGGGACGAGACTTGATATTGGTACTGCATATCATCCCCAAACCGATGGTCAAAGTGAGAGGACTATTCAGACTTTGGAGGATATGCTTCGTGCATGTATAATAGACTTTGGTAAAGGCTGGGAGAAATATCTACCCCTTGCGGAATTCTCCTATAACAATAGCTACCACACAAGTCTTAAAGCTGCACCATTCGAAGCTTTATATGGTCGAAAATGCCGTTCGCCAATTGGTTGGGCTAAAGTTGGAGATAGCCAACTCACAGGCCCTGAACTTATTTTGGAGATTACTGAGAAAGTGGCTCAAATTCGTGATCGATTACAAGCAGCTAGAGATAGACAGAAAAGTTACGCCGATCGGAGACGTATACCCCTAGAGTTCCAGGTTGGAGACAAAGTGATGCTGAAAGTCTTGCCTTGGAAAGGTGTGATACGTTTTGGGAAACGTGGGAAACTCAACCCCCGCTACATTGGACCATTTCTTATTTTGGAAAGAATTGGGCCCGTGGCTTATAGGTTGGAATTACCACAGGAACTGAGTAAAGTTCACGATGTGTTCCATGTTAGTAATTTGAAGAAGTGCCTTTCTGATGAGACGCCGGTTATACCGATGAAAGATATTCGTGTTGATGAGAAATTGAACTTTGTGGAAGAGCCGATTGAGATATTGGACCGAGAGATAAAACGACTCAAGCGAAGTCGCTTTCCACTCGTCAAGGTTCGTTGGAATTCCCGACATGGACCGGAATTTACGTGGGAACGTGAAGACGAGTTCCGAAAGAGATATCCAAAGCTTTTCACTTCGTAGATGGATTGTTCCGAGAGAAACCCGGGACGGGTTTCTTCTGAGGCTGGGAGGATGTGACAACTGCAAATTAGGGAGCCATTTTGAAAACTCGCATTACGTAAAAGTTCGTTTATAAATTTATATTTGAAATTTTATTCGTAACGAACTTGTAAAACCTATATTATGGTTGATTATATTTTAAAATCTTTATGAGATTTGAAGATTTATTTCAATGATTCGATATGGAAATACATGTGGTGATTTATTTTGAAATTCTCATTTGGCACTACGTTGACTCCGGCACTAGGATAACCTAACTAAAATTTTATGTCTCTAGTTTACGAATTAGACAATATACATTTATTTATAGAACGCCTCGTGAGATATTAAATGTTTTAAAACGGGTTACGGGTTTTAGTCCGTGTAAAATTACACCTAGCCACCTTACTCTAAATATTAATACTACTCTATTTATTATTATTATTATTATTATTATTATTATTATTATTATTATTATTATTATTATTATTATTATTAGTATTATTATTATTATTATTGTTTGAATAAAAAAGAAAGAAAAGAATTTTTTTTAAGAGTATAACTACAAAATTGTCCTTGTGGTTCACTGCCAACACAACACACACAAACATAATATCACCCTCACTCTCTCTCTCTACAATCCCTAGCCGCCGCCCCTTTTGGCCGGCCACCGCCGTCGCACCGCCACCCTCACCACAAAACTAACACCACCATCTTAACCACCATCTTCCGATCTATCATTTGGTATACACCACGCGCCCTAAAACCCATCTTAACACCACAAAATCTTTATAAATCCGATCCTATTATTGTTGTTTCACTAGATCTGCGAGCTCCAAGGTTCAAGAAGGTGAGAAAACGCGTTTTCACGCGTGGGTTTGACTAAGCCGAGTCAAACTCGGACTAACTCGAAATGGGGTTTAAAGATATATGATTTCTTTTAAAGATTTTGATATGAAAATAAAATGGGTATCCATTTTGGTGTGGTTTTGACTCGGATTTGTATAAATCCTTGTTAGGGTCTCATTTGGAATTAGTATGTGGTTGAGTTTGGTTGTTTTTGGGTTATATCACGACCCCTAGGAGCCGTTTGGCTGGGTTTGTTTTGATGGAAATCAGGCCGAGGCCCCTATGGGCTCGTGCCTCATGTTTTCTTTCGGATCCGTGGTTAGCCGCGACCCATTTGGGTCCGGCAATGGTTAATGTTTTGTTTCCAGATTTTTGGTGCTCACTAATGTGGTGATATGGTTATTTTTAGTACCTGTTCTTGCGGCTTATTTTATTTTTGGCCGAATGTTTTGATGGGTCGAGACCTTGTGGTCTCGACAATGGGATTATTGTTACAATTGTGTTTATTGAGGAGTTGTTAACGAATGGTAAATGTGGGGACCGATTGTGAGACGGTCACTTAGATTGACGGAGATAGGTTAGTCGGGTGCCGTAGTCGGACCCTATTGTTGTAGCACGTGATATTGGGATTGATTTGGACGGAGTTGGATTACTTATTTGTGACTTGATTTGGTTATTTCTATTTTTGGACTTGGACAATGAGCCGAGAGTGATGACTCGGACATGTGACCATTTCGTATGACTCGATAAATATTTATAATCAAACGCAAATAATAAAACTCGTGATAATATTATTGGTAATATAAACGTTTATATAAATATATAGACGTGAATAACATATATATAAATATATAAATGCGTATATTAATAATAAAACGATCACGAGTAATATTATAACAATAACGTGACGATAAATATTATACTATGAAAGTGGTGTAATAAATGTCGGGAGCGTTATTATAATTAAACGACTATAAATAACGATGAAATCTTGACGTTAAATAAATATTAAATAAAATAATTTCTTTTAAATAAATGAGGTAAACTATCGAGTTATACGGGGTCGTGGTCACTTGAGTCCAAGTGGATTATATTATTTGTGACGTTCGTGTTGTCACGGATATATGACAATTAATACACTCAATTTCGATAACTACGTAACTTATTTAATCGACAGGTTAAATAAGAGCTATTTAGTTGTTTAAATTGAGTACATTAACGAGCATCATATCCTACGACGCCCATAGGTTGTGGTATGTGTACGAGAATAATAAGTTACTAAGTATCTCGTGAGATTGCCAAATTGACGAATTTGGTAAGTTTAACGGTATAATTAGTGAATTCATTAGACTTTGATATATACCATATAGTACTTTATGTGCAATGTGTGACCTAGGATTTGGGTATAATCTTAGAATGGTATATTAAGTAAATAAATGTGGGGGATTACCAAATCGACGGATTTGATAAACTTCGATGATTTATTTAAATAATATATTGGACTAATATTAGACCTATAGATTATTTTATTATCCTTTTGTTGTGACTTCTTGGTTTGAATTGTGTCGACCCACCACCCATATGGATACGAAACGCCAAACTCCAAACTAATACGAGATTTATACGAGAAATGGATTTTCAGAAGTAAAATGGAATACGTTCGGGTTTGAGAATATTTGATTTTGAGGAAATGATTTCTGAACGAGTTGATATTGTCAGGTCGTGCCGAGTCCGTAGTTGTCGTCTTTTGAGTTACTATACATCTTACTTCTACCGATTTCTTATTGCTGATTTCTGGACTTGAGGTGAGTCATAGCCCCACTTTTACTCTTGAACTATGTTTTCAATACTTGGGGTGAGAGACGTGCAAATTATTTTATGTGGACTATTATCGCTTTTACATTCTTTCTAAAACTTGCTATGCGTATAGAGTAGGATGTATTGTCAACTTTAGTCACATATTTTCGTGTGTACTATTCAAGGTTGGCTTATTTTGATATTGGTGAATTGTCAACTTTAGTCACATAGTTTTGTGTGTACTATTCAAGGTTGGCTTATTTAGATACTATAGTGTGCACCTATAGGTTATTAATACTTCGCAGGTTATCCGAGTATTTATGATATTGCGGGGGGTACCCAAATATCTATGTTGTAGCGGAGGGTTTCCGCAGGTTTGTTACAGAGGGTATCCATGTATTATGTTGGAGCGGAGGGTATCCGCAGGTTTTTAGTGAATCCCTAGTCTAGCTAGCAAGCGTTTTGCGTATATGTCCACTATATTGATTATGAATTTAAACCTATGATCTCACCAGCGAAAGCTGACTTTTAGCACGTTTTCTCAGGTAATTAAGTGATGATTTGATGCATGGATTGGAAGGCTTGGCAATGGCATCTGGTTTATGGATCTATTTTCTGAAACTCTGATATTTAATTATGGACCTACGTTTATTTCTTTTGGGCCTGACTCTGAATGAATGTTGGGATAAATGTAAACTTTAAAACCCCGTTTTGGTTGTGTTTTTCTTATGTTTACTTTATCTCGTTCTTTTATGTCTTGTGTTGGATACCAATCCCCGAAGCACCCCCGAAAGCTTGTTGAGTCTTCCGCTGTACCAAATTTTGGGGGTGTTACAGTTTTAAGCATATCAAAACTTTAGAGAAGTTTCAATCTTAGAAAATTAGAAGGAACGAAAATCAGAATAGAAGAAAAGCGAATTCTATTGTGATTTCCGTTTCTTCTAATTTTCCAAGATTGAGACTTCTATAAAGTTTTGATATGCTTAAAACCATTTAGTAATGGTGATTTTGATTTCTCTATACAACGTGTCCAGCACATCATACACATATCACCATTTGGCTTAGGAAAAGTCTTCATGAAAGAAATCACTTAGAGGTCAAGCACACAAAGCATGACCAAGGCTTCTTGATTGCCACAACATGGCAAGGCAATCATCCTCATTAAAGCTTTTGATCATGAGTTTATGCATGTTTGAATGAAGATCTTTCTTATAGACCTATGATAAAAGAACATTATAACAATAACAGACTATAATAATAACATGCCAAAAAAACTTTAATGCTAACAAGTGAACCTTGAGGGATAGCAAATGAGTGAATCGGTACAGCAATTAACATGATGAACCCGTCTAGCAACATCGTATCAACGGTGGTATATTTTGTGGTTCTAGGGTGTGTAGTTTTATTCTAAGCAAGAGTGTGTTTTAGGGTGGAAATACTACTGAGAAAACAATGTGCCGAAATAATGAAGCATGTGAGAAGAATTTAATGGAGAGTTTGGTAAAAAAATTTTAAGGAATGGTGTTTGAAGATTTTAATGTAGTGTAGTTGGGGTAGGATAGAAATGAATCCGGTTCATTGATATGGTAATAAGAAAGTATTCTTCTGAACAATCCAATGGTCATAAGGTGAAAAAGTAAAGCTGGACTAGTCTACACTGGACTCAAATCTATATGGAGCAAAAGTAACTTTAAAAGCACATTGTATGAATTCTATGGAACATGATGCGGTTCATGTTGCTTGTAGTACTTTCCATATCACATTAAGGTGTAAGGTGTGGTGATGAGCTTTTTCTCGCTACATCAATTTTTTCTTTCTACAAATTTTTTTCTTTCAACTTCTCCTCAATCAATAAATTACATTCTATCTCTTTCATTATTTTCTTTTCTACTCCTTTTTATCATTTAAAAATATCAAAAATACACATATACTCAATAAAATAAATTTTATATCTTAAAAAGTGAACTTTCTCTCACCTCAATTACACGGGACTCAACTCCGCTTCTTTTTTTCCTCTTCTTCAACAGGTGGGTGAGGTTTTTATTATACTTTAAAAAGAGAGTTTTTATTATACTTTAAATGTATGAACTTGTCGTTCCTGTTTATGATACAGAAATTGAGGTTTTGATTAATTTGTGTTATTTTTATGACCTTATGATTGTTTGTTTATGTTTTAGTTTTTAGAATCAGTGGCAACTTTAAATTAAAATATGGTTATTTAATTTCAAAAGTATGTTACGAAGTATAATTTTGTGCAAATGTGACACTTTTAATGTTATTTAATTACTCTATTGACTACTAATACTGAGCAAAACAATAGTTCGAAAACCCGACTTATATAACCCGACACACGGGTGAAAAATATTATTGAGCTGATTTTATTTAATAGCCCTTAGAATGCACATCTTAGAGCATCTCCTATGGTAAACCTTTTATAAAGGTTTATAGAATTTCCATGTCATATGCTCTTAAATTTCTCATTTTGTAAACATATTATCTTTATGCTTAAACTTGTTAAAACTTTATAATTTAATGAGGTATTAAATGAATTACATGTATTTAGTTGCAATGAAAAGGTCTATAAACTTATACTTATTTCATTCCATGTTATCATAAACCTCACCTCGCTATTGTGACCCAATTTATAAACCTCTTCAAATTTTATAAACCTTTTCATGAACCTCTTATAGTGGATGCCCTTATGTTGAAATCCTTAATCTGCCGCTGTGCATAGGGTGGATCCTGGGACACTCATGAATTTTCGTGTCGTAGTGTTACTTTTGTTAAAAATCTTGATTTTTATAAATGCATTCGGTCTCAAAAAATTGCGTATATAGTCTTATTTAATTTTCCCTAAATGCACCTATTGAATTTGTGTTTTGTTTCCGTCCATGCGAGAATGTAGGAGATCATGGAATAAGTTATAAAACTCCTTCATACTTGCATTCACCCTTCATAACTCTTCATAACTCTCGGGTCTCTGTCCTGTAATAATACACTTACTTAACTAATTCCTTTAAAATTATGAATTCAAACTAAAATAACCCAGAAAGTTAAAATGCATTAAATTTTTGTGGCTCATAAACAACTTTGGATAATGCCATGTTTGACAATTACTTTTAGATTCTTAAAGCATCAAATACTCGTTAACATCCTTGTTTTAAAAAGGCTCTTAACTACTACTTCTTCTTCTTCTTCTTTTATATAAGTTGTTTTCTGCTTAAGATTTGTTTGTTTAACTTGAAAAAGTTTTAGATGTGCACCACTAATTTTCATGGTATTTTCAAGGTATGCACTCAAGGTAAATGATAATGTATAGGGCCTTCATCCCACTTGACTAAGGCCCATACACTCTAAGACTAGGCCCAAACATAAGCCTGACAAGGCCCAAACCTGATACGAAGACTGGGGAAACCCAGGTAACACTAAGGCAAAGCCATCCTGAAAAACGTGGGCAGGCAGAAGATACACATGGCAAACTCGCCAGGACCGTTATGATGAGCACCACATGCTCTCCTCACTTCCCCTCTCGATGGCCACCACGTGTACCATCAGATTGCCTTTACGGGTTCTCGCAACCCTAAAGGACTCCTTATAAATACTAGGTCATTTCCTCAAAATTGCCCAAGCTAAGTCACACTAAGGTTTAGCAACTATTCCTAGGTCTGCCCTGGGAATCTCTCCAAAAATCGATTACTCTCTCGGGTAATTAACACAAACCATCAAGTCAAATCGTGCGCATTACCCCAACTCATGGGGTCCTTACCAAACGTGCATAAGAAATTATAACAAGCGATTAGGCACATCTATAAGGTTTCACTTTACTATATTGGAATGATTTTTCAATCGTCTCCGAAAGATTGGTAATCCTATGAGTGAGGTGAGCATGGTTCATACCTACTTGATTTCATGGAGACTTGCGAGGAGCTTACGCTAATGCAGCTTTACGAGCTGGTATGTAAAGCTAAGGATGACCTAAGGATCAAATCTGACATGTTCAGAAAGTGTAAGGCTGAGGAGGTGAATGAAGTCCAGGTTACTGGAAGGACTGAAGGCTTCTTCTTTAAACCAGTAAAAGAAGGACAATTCCTTTTTTTTTTTTTTTTTTTTTTTTTTTTTTTTTTTTTTTTTTGTGGCCTGAAGTTCACAAGAAAGGAAATTGATGCATTACATTTTTTTTATTGTAGCGCTTTAAGAGGAGGATGATGCACATTGCAGGAAATTGATGCATTACATTTTGTGAAGTATGCAAAAAAAAAATGCAGCAGCAGCCTGCATTTCCAGGTTTTTTCCGGAATATTTTCCGGAAAAAACCTACCATTACACAAGCTGTAAATCAACCAATATCCGCAATACCAATTCGGCAATATGATACAATACCAAATTACTCATCTATGACTTAAATTCGACAAATACGATACAAATTAAACTAACAAATACGAACTTTATACAAAGACAAACCAAGATTCGGCAATATATAGATTCTAGTATTACATAACTAATAACAAATAGGATACAAATTAAACTACGCCTACGCCTACTCCTCCTCCTCCGATTCCTCCCCCTCCTCCTCCTCCCCCTCCTCCTCACTACCACTATCATTAAAATTCTTGGGAATGTGGCTCATATGAGGATTAGTTTGTCTTATATATTGGTTAAGGTCGGGAGTCGGGTCGGAATAATTAAGATTATGATCCGGGTTAGAACTAGTACTCGGGCATGTAGTAGAGTTATGAAAGACGGGACGATAACAATTTTCGAAGGAATTAGGGCTCGGAAATGGGGGAAATGGGGGATTTTGTGGTAATCCTGAAAAGTCAACAGGAAACGGATTACCTGAGCTGCTGTTGTTGTTGTAGTGGCTGACAAACTGGCCAAACATAGATTCGAAGTTGGCTTGTCGAGACTAAATCTGTTGCTGCTGAAGTAGGAGTATTTCATTTTGCCTCCTCAACAATTCATTCTCTTGTTCCTTTTGTCTTAAGACCGCCGAAATAGCCTCACTAGCATTGTTTTGTTGAAGCGGATAATGAGAGTACCTCGATGAAGCTTTGCCGCTACCCGGCATTAGCCTGCCAACGCCCTTATAATTTTGCCGGTTGTTACTGTGGGCTGTCTTATCGAGTACTTGCTTCTCAGTCATTAACGGGGCCGTACCGGCTTTAACTTGTTGCCACAACTCCTTCATCGCCAACTGTGTAAGTCAAAATATATATATATATATATATATATATATATATATATATATATATATATATATATATATATATATATATATATATATATATATATGTTAAAAAGAGGTAAGTTAATATATATATATATATATATATATATATATATATATATATATATATATATATATATATATATATATATTAAACGAAATGTATCTTGCCTTACGAGGCAAGCTAGTTTGACATGAAAGGACGTACTGAACTTGTGGTTGTAGGCAAATTAAGAAGCCAAGTAACTTAAAAGATTTGAAGTCCGAGAATGATAATGGTTGAACGCGCGCACATGGGTTGGTCAAACTACCCAACAAAACGACACGAAGAACCCTAAACAATGAAAAATACCAACTTATTAGTGAATACCAACCACCATTGTACTATGTTTTTATGAAATACTCCCTCCGTCCCATATTAAATGTTCACTTTTGACTTTTGTAGTCTTTTTTCTTCAACTTTGACTGTAAATATTTTTGTTTGTATTATCTAATACTTGATAAAAATTATATATAACGAAAATACATTTAAAACTCATTTTATTTATATATTTTGCATCAAGTATTATATAACACACATAAAAATATTTAAAGTCAAAGTTTATAAAAAAAAAGACTTTGAAAAGTGCAAGTGGACATTTAATGTGGGACGGAGGGAGTATGACAAACTATAAAGATCTAAAAATGTACATACCAGTTGTGGGCATGAGTAGAACATACAACGAGGGTTGTTTCTGGTCCATGAAGTACGGATTATAGCATGTCGACCATACCATTGTCAAATAGGTTGAAAAAGATGAAAAAAAATGTGATGGGGAAAGTTTAGGGATTGTAGGTGAGGTGGAAAATTTTACATTGGGAAAAGGGAAAAATTTTACATTGGGGTTAGGTGAAATAACAAGTCTCGAGATGAAATGGCGAATTTACCCTCACGTGAAAGGCACGTGAAGGTTTTAATAGACATTAACTGATCAAAAGGACCATCAAAGAGGCAAAAAAGAGATGTAAATGATGTTAGGTGTATTTATTTTAAAAATGAGACTAAACATGTATTTTGGCTTAGGGCTGAGCAAACCACCCGACCGGACTGGACCGACTGACACCGGACCGGACCGATCACATTCGGTCTGGTCTTCGGTCTCGGCTTTAGGGCTAATTCGGTCTCGGTAAACCAACTATTTTGCCTTGTTGGATCGGACCGACCGAGACCGGACCAGACCACATTCGGTCCGGTCCTCGGTCTCGACTTTTGGGCTAATTCGATCTTGGTTTTGGTCGGTCCGGTTTAGTCCGGGACCGAAGCTCGGCCCTATTTTGGCTGATTTTGAGGGTATTCATCAATCAGTTATATACTTATATTCTTATATGACGTTTAACACTTAATATTACATTTGAATGAATTGGTAATGGATTAGGTGCACATACATAAAACTGTGACAAAGAGATAAAAGTTAACTACAAATAAAATCTATGAAATTTGTGGTCTAAATAAAATGGCTACAAATATTATAAGAATGCTACTAGCAAAAAAGTAAAAGCCAGACTATAAGAATGCAAAATAGATAGATCCAATGAAATTTGAACTTATAGTCAATTACGTCCACACAGAAACAAAAAGCTAGAACAATAATCGTACCTGCTAAAAGTTATGATAAATGCAGATGGATGCTACTTGTTATATATATTGGGTGACACAATCGTCTCAGTGTATCTCACTTTTCCATACCATTCATGTAGGCTACATCTTATATTTATAGGCGCCGCACACAACTCATATTTGTCGTAGGGGTAATTATTGATGTGCCTTTTTTGTAGATCTACTTTATAAAGACGAGGTCCAAAATCGCCAATCATGCTTCCGTTCTTCATCCAATGCAATGGATGTAGAGAGCGAAAAGTGTCATCATGCGGTATTAGTTTATAATTTACCACTTCTTTCCAATTCTCATATTCATCCAACTTCCACAACTTAATACAGGTCCTTTCAAACTTCATCCATTTATCACTTATATCTGTGTTATACTTGACACAAACATGAAGGTGACCACTTTGAACCATAATAGTCGCAGAATAATAATATGGGTATGATCTATTATCATCAACATGTGGAATTGCTATCACTGAGAACTTTTCAGTTTTTGTGTCAAACCTTATAATTGAACGTAAGTCTTGCTGTAAAAAGTAGAGTTTTTCATTCAAATAAGTACCTAATCCTCTCCAACGTCTCCAACGCACTACAAAAATGGGATTGATTTGGGTCGACAATGTCGACCCAAATGCTGAAGTGGGGTCGTACCAAATGATTTGGGTCGACAATCTCGACCCTTTTTGGTTGTACCAATTTCCCCGTCCCAAAAACGTTTGGGTCGACATTTTTAAAACCAATGGCACGACACCCACTAACCAGTCAAACAATGAATATTACGTTTGGAACGACATTGTCGTTCCAAATTTGTATTTGTTTTTTAGCAAATCATTTATGTAAATACATGAAATATTTTGTAAAATAACCAATGGAACGACAATGTCGTTCCAAAATTTGATTTATTTTAAATGTTATACAAATTAAAATACTAAAAATATTTTGTTAAATGCCTGATGGAACGACAAAGTCGTTCCAAAACTTGATTTATTTTAAATGTTTTACAAATTAAAATACTAAAAATATTTTGTTAAATGCCCGATGGAACGACAATGTCGTTCCAAAGTTTTTAAATATTTAAACATTTTACCAACTGGAACGATTTTTCCTTGTAATTTTGGGACGACATTGTCGTCCCATTTTGTGAAGTATGCAAAAAAAAAATGCAGCAGCAGCCTGCATTTCCAGGTTTTTTCCGGAATATTTTCCGGAAAAAACCTACCATTACACAAGCTGTAAATCAACCAATATCCGCAATACCAATTCGGCAATATGATACAATACCAAATTACTCATCTATGACTTAAATTCGACAAATACGATACATATTAAACTAACAAATACGAACTTTATACAAAAACAAACCAAGATTCGGCAATATATAGATTCTAGTATTACATAACTAATAACAAATAGGATACAAATTAAACTACGCCTACGCCTACTCCTCCTCCTCCGATTCCTCCCCCTCCTCCTCCTCCCCCTCCTCCTCACTACCACTATCATTAAAATTCTCGGGAATGTGGCTCATATGAGGATTAGTTTGTCTTATATATTGGTTAAGGTCGGGAGTCGGGTCGGAATAATTAAGATTATGATCCGGGTTAGAACTAGTACCCGGGCATGTAGTAGAGTTATGAAAGACGGGACGATAACAATTTTCGAAGGAATTAGGGCTCAGAAATGGGGGAAATGGGGGATTTTGTGGTAATCCTGAAAAGTCAACAGGAAACGGATTACCTGAGCTGCTGTTGTTGTTGTAGTGGCTGACAAACTGGCCAAACATAGATTCGAAGTTGGCTTGTCGAGACTGAATCTGTTGCTGCTGAAGTAGGAGTATTTCATTTTGCCTCCTCAACAATTCATTCTCTTGTTCCTTTTGTCTTAAGACCGCCGAAATAGCCTCACTAGCATTGTTTTGTTGAAGCGGATAATGAGAGTACCTCGATGAAGCTTTGCCGCTACCCGGCATTAGCCTGCCAACGCCCTTATAATTTTGCCGGTTGTTACTGTGGGCTGTCTTATCGAGTACTTGCTTCTCAGTCATTAACGGGGCCGTACCGGCTTTAACTTGTTGCCACAACTCCTTCATCTCCAACTGTGTAAGTCAAAATATATATATATATATATATATATATATATATATATATATATATATATATATATATATATATATATATATATATATATATATATATATATATATATATATACACGTTAACCAAAAAAAAAGAAAAAAAAAGAGGTAAGTTAAAAAAAACAAGTAACTTGATATTAATTACGCATGTTAGGAGATAAATTACTTACATAAGCCTTCTCGTTTTCTTCACTTGTAAAGACGCCATCTTTTCTTGTATGGCCTATCCTATACGTCTCCACGAGTTCTTCAGTCTGCCCGTTCTTCGCAACCCGCTATACATACAACATAAAATAAATTAATAACGAGTTATATATAAACATTATATAGACATTTGAAAATCAAAATATTATAATGAGTCTTACGCGCTCCGTTCGTCCTTGTACGAACGACTTCCTCCCTTGGTGGGTTTTAGCAGTGTTCTTTGCCCGGTTTTCTGCATTTTTTGCAGATCTCGCCATTCGTCTCGGATCAGAAAACCAGTTGACCAACGACTCCAACTCCGCTTGGCTTCTGCTACCCCACACTGTCGACGGCGGCGGATTTTGCTTTGCCGTCTCGGGTGTCGGTTGTGTGTCAAAGTATGCGGTTTTTATCCTGTTTCTATGCTTGCGCCATAGTAACCGCAGCTGAAGCCCAATCCCAGTACGTATCCGTTCCCCAACCGTGTAGACATTCTGCCCAACCCTTATATTGTCGTTCCTGTTTAACCAAGGCGTGAGCTCGAAATAAGTCTGCAAATAAATATACACATTCAAATAAACAAACAATTTAAATATAGCACGCATATCTAAACGGTCGATAATGATAAGAATACAAATATAATAAACAATTAATACCTCGAGTGCGGGAAATATGTGAGCCATAAAAGGCTCCGGAATCTCCTCCCAGTGCTCGCAGTCAAAGGGAAGTGGACTAACTAGTTCCCCCAAAAGACTACTGAACTGCGGTGCCCACGTGCCCACAGCTGTAAAGGTACCTAGATCATCAACGTCAAAGCCGATGGGCAAAGGCCGATTACCGTTCGATTTGAACGCACTCCTTATGACCCGATTTGAGGGCACACTCGAAACCGAAGCTACAAATATAAGTTATTGAGTCGTGAGAATACAAGTAAAAAAATTTAGTTTTATCAATAAAAAACTTCAAATAAAAATCACAATTTCTTACCGAAACAGTAGCCAGGCGTAGTAAAATAGGGTCGGTGTGGTGGTGGTGGATCACCACCGGCATCCCCGCCGTGTGCTTGGGGACCTACACACGCCATCTGTAAAATTATAAGTACAAGAACACACAATTTCGTGGACCAATTAATACAAATAAACACATTCATATAAATATACACATTTAAACATAACATAACATGCAATTTCATTCAAATAAAAGTTACACGTTTAAACATATAGTAACAGTTTCATTCAAATTACAAATTAAGAACAATTTTCATCATCTGAATCATCGCTAGATAAAACTTCTTCAACAACAATCGTTGGGTTCACTTCATCATCATCAGACACGTCAACATCATCATCATCAAGGACATGAGCAACGACATCATCTTCATTATTAACAAAATCAGCATCTTCTTCTTCTGGTGGGGCATCCACTTCTGTTGATTCATGATTTACACTCAAATTCGCAGACTCCAAACCAGGCAAACCAACAGACAATGCAACATCTGATGAACTGCTGCCATGTATAACATCTTGATCAGAATCTACAACATCCCGATCCCAGATCTTTCGATGATGAACATCTTCGACGACCTTCCAATGAGGTGGTCGTCTAGCAGGGTCTTCAAGGTAGAAGACTTGTGTTGCTTGTGTCGAAAGAATGTATTGTTGATTTCTATAAGCATCCTTATCAGTCAAAATATGACGTATGCCACGTTCAATGTAAGAACGCCTAGAGCGTGCCGTAGGGTTATTAGGGTTATGGGTGTCGAACCATAAAACCCGGAACAACACAACCTTTCGGTCACCCAAATAAGTGAGCTCCAGAATTTCCTCCAGTTGACCATAATACATTTCTCCATCAGGGCCGGGTGTTGAAACTCCACTGCATTGAGTGGTATGAAGTTTATCGCACTCATGCACCAAAAACTTCACACCGTTAACTATGCAAGCGGGGTATGTAAATGCACGCGATGAAGGTCCACATGCCAAAGAGAATAACTCAGGACTACAGCTTGGGTCTTTTGCCACACTCTTTTCACGGATCTACGAAAGAGATACAAACATATTCAGATGAGCAAAAACTCTGGACTACATGGTAATATATCTAATGTGTTTACCTTATGATTGAACTAGGGAGGAAAACTTGTTTCCACGGTATTGTTAGGAAATTCACTGTAAAAGTTCATGATATTAGAATAAGTTATCGAAAACAAATAACTTAGCAAAAAAAGGGTTCTTCAAAATATAAAAAAGAAGAAACATACTCTTTGTACGCCTGGATGTCTGCGTCGATTTCAGGACTGTTGTTAAGTACAAACCATACAACTGCCTGCATAACATCGGGCTTCATCCGAGTATCTACACATCTACCAACTGGTTCGCATACTGACTGGAACACCTGGAATTTATCTGGTTGTTCAGGTGCACCATCGTCATTTCTGTCAAGACGATTAAATCTCGTCTCCACATCCTTAAGATAACGCGAGCAGAAAGTTAATGCTTCTTCTGCAACATAACCCTCCGCTATGGAACCTTCAGGCCTGGCTTTATTTCGGACATAATTTTTCAGCTTCTTCATGTATCTTTCAAATGGATATATCCACCTGAAGTAAACAGGGCCACCTAGAATAGCCTCGTCGGGTAAATGCATAACCAAATGAATCATTATGTCAAAAAAGCAGGGGGAAATATTTGCTCTAATTTAATCATAACATCGAGCATTTGTTTTTTAGCTTTCTCCATGTCCTGCTGCGTCAAATTTCGAGCACAAAGCTGCTTAAAGAATAAGCAGAGCTCGATTAATGGGGATGAAATGTCTTTGGGTAAGTATTGGTGAACTCCATAAGGAAGTAACCGCTGCATCATAAAATGACAGTCATGAGATTTTAGGCCCGTTATGTTGTTATCG
The DNA here is from genome assembly GCA_030686995.1 of Artemisia argyi. NCBI lineage: Eukaryota > Viridiplantae > Streptophyta > Magnoliopsida > Asterales > Asteraceae > Artemisia > Artemisia argyi. The sequence continues at coordinate 231,744,385 of CM060701.1, forward strand.
TCAGCGGTCACTTTTTTCTTGAAGTTGGATCCAAACCCATCGGGTAGTCTAACTCCTTTGATGAATTGACAAAACAGTTTTCTGTTTTCTGGTGTGAAAGAGTACTTTGGATGAGGCTTATCGAACTTCCCGTTTCCTTTATCAACGAGCCACAACTCTTTTCGAACTCCCAGAGTTTTCAAGTCTTGCCTTGCCTTTACCGTGTCTTTGGATTTGTCGTTCATTAACAAGGTATTAAGCACAATCTCAAACACGTTCTTTTCGATGTGCATGACATCGAGATTGTGCTTTAGTTTAAGAACGGGCCAATACTCCAGTTCGTAGAAGATAGAACGCTTACTCCAATTCAATTTAATTTCTCGATTAGGTTTAGGGTTGTCTTTAAGAATACGTGGATGTTTACCCGAGACACGTTTAAAGACTTTACTAATTTGAATCATGATTTCTTCATTGGTAAAGTTTCTTGGAGGATGCCCAGTTTCAGGTTTACCATGGAATTCGCGATGTTTCCTCCTCATTGGATGGTTTACGCGTAAGAATCTTCTATAACCAACATAAGCGATTTTATGCTTCACAGGAATTGATGGAGTGTCCTGATTACATGTTGGGCATGCATAGTAGCCTTGTCCACTCCACCCAGACAAACTACTTCGAGCTGGAAAGTCATTTATGGTCCATAAAACCGCCGCTTTCATGTTGAAATGAGTACCCGTAGCAGCGTCAAAAGTCGGCTCTCCTGTCCATAATTCTTGGAGTTCTTTGATCAAAGGCTGCAAGAAAACATCAATGTCCTTTGCAGCTGATTTAGGGCAGGGAATTAACATCGTCAACATTAAAGAAGTCTCTTTCATACACATCCATGGGGGTGTGTTGTATGCTGTCAATATAACCGGCCACATGCTGTAATTTTGACTCATGTTGCCAAACGGATTGAAACCATCGGCAGCCAACCCTAATCGGACGTTTCTAGGGTCACATGAAAACTTGGGTTTCATTATGTCAAAATTTTTCCAAGCTTCACCATCACACGTGTGATTCATCTTACCGTTTTCCTTAGACTGTCCAATAGCATGCCAAGTCATCCACTTTGCGATGTGTTTTGTGTTGAACATACGTTGTAGTCTAGGTTTTAATGGAAAGTAACGCAGCACCTTATTGGCAACTTTCTTCCCCTTTTTCTTAAGGTTTTTCCATCTACTCGCGTTGCAGATTGGACAATTATTCAGACTTTTGTTGTGATCTGACCCCCAAAATAAAAAACAATCATTTATACAAGCATGGATCGATTCGTATCCCAACCCGATATCTTTGTATGTCTTCTTGATTTCATAGTATGACGGTGGGAAATTGAATCCATTCTTAGGGGGACATGCCTTTTGCAAAAGAGCTAGAATCATGTTAAACCCTTTATCAGGTATTTTACATAAGACCTTGATGTGCGAAAGCTCTGACGTAAAGTTCAGTACAGTCATATCACAATTTGGACCCAACATTTGGGTGGACCTAGCAAGTAACTCTTTGTACTTGTTAGGAGCCGTTGTTTGAGCTGGTTGAGAACCTGTTGTTTGTGTTGGTTGAGAACCTGTTGTTTGAGATGGTGGAGTTGGGTCATTATTTGCAGAAATATCTTGGAAGAATGCATCCATGTCAATGTGTTCAGGTGAAGGTGGTTGTGGTGTGTTGTTTACTACGGGTGGAGTTGGGTCATTATTTGCAGAAATATCTTGGAATAATGCATTCATGTCAATGTGTTCAGGTGAAGGTAGTTGTGGTGTGTTGTTTACTACGGGTGGAGGAAGCGGTTCACCGTGATATTTCCAAGTGGTATAACTTTCGTCCCACCCGTATTTTGAAATGTGTGACTCAAGAGTTTCGAGAGTATGCGCTTTATTCCAAGCGTTACCACAACGAACACATGGGCAAAGAATCTTTTTTGTGATGGGGTGTAACAATGGCTCACAATGCGCAATGAATGCAAAAAGACCATCTAAAAACTCATCGGAATTACGGTTTGCTATAGTGGTCCAAGTCTTATCAATTGTCATGACTGCGTTGAAAAAAAAAACAGTTTCAAATAAACACATTCAAACATAAAAAGCCGTAATTATGAACTGTTTTGATTACCTAGTGCAACTATGGAAGGCAATCCTAACCCACTCTTTGAATGCCTTGTCTCGTATATGAATGCGTATAACCGATTTACTATTTGAAAAAAATTCGGCAGCATTTCCCTTCAACTCCCCAAATATGTGCATTAAAGACATATTCGTAGGAGTGAAAGGGAAATAATGTCGAATTTCTCTCAAATAGTAAAACAGTTATACGCATCCATATCCTAAATGAGACAAAACATTCAAAAAGCAGTCCCAAACAGGGGACTTTCCGAAATTAATTTCTAATAAATTAATTTCGGACGGGTTTTCTATAGGATGATTAATTTCAGATGGGGGTTGTCCGAAATCAATCACTAGAATCCTAAAAAAAAGTCACATAAGTTTAACAATACAATATCATTCCAATAACAAATACATTACTAATTAAATTACATACTAATAAACAAAAACAAAATATGGAAATAAAGAAAACATACTAGATGTCACAGTTGGTACACGGCTCAAAGAGAAGAAGAAAGATAGAGAGGTGGTACTTTTGCGATGGTCCTACACAAACATACATTTCATAAAAAAAAAATTACAATTCACATAAGTTTAACAATTATACTAACCAAATTACAATATCATAAGAGTAATTAAATTATATACCTAGTTCGCGGCTAAAATAGAGGAAGAGAAGAAAAGAGAAAAAGAGGAAAAGAGGTGTTGTCCCGGCTCTCCCAGCTGTCCTGGCTAACCAAAAACATAAAAAAAAAAAAAAAAAAAAAAATGAAAAAAAAAAAACAACCTAAATTAATACCAACTTCATTTTAGCACATCAATACTTGTAAACTTTACTACAATGTCTAACAAAACACAAGCTAAATTAATACCGGCTGTCCATAACTTTTGAGGACGACATTGTCGTACCAAAAAAACACTTTAATACAATAAAAAAAAACACAAGCTAGAGGTGGTCCATAACTTTGTCCCGGCTGTCCATAAATTTTGAGGACGACATTGTCGTACCAAAACACTTTAACACAATAAAAAAAACATACCTTTAAATTAACAACAATAAAAAAAAAAAAAAAAAAAAAAGAAAAAACCTACCTTTGACGGCGGTACTGCTGTTGCCGTGGTGGTTCACGGTGGTGGTGGTGCTGCTGCCATCTAACGCCACCACAAACACAACACAAAATAGAAACAAAGATTATCAAACCTAGGAATATCAATAACAAAACTAATTAACAAAATGAAATTAACAAAAAATTCATACCTTTACACAAACCAAATTAACAAAAATTAAACAAATTGTGCACAGTGGTGCGTGTGTAATTGGTGTTTTGAGGTGATTGTGGTGTCGAATGTGGTATTAATTTGATTGTGTTGGTGTAGAATCGAAGAAGATGAAGATGGTGTATTGATGTGGGTTTTTTTTTTGAGGTAAGTACTAATATAGTACAAAATCTTTTTTTTTTTTGTCCTCACCATGGTCACTTTTTGAGTAAATTCCCTAAATGGTCATGCGCATCTACTCAACTCCGCAACCTATCTCAGAACGTGACACGTGTCCATATTCTGGGGCCCATATCAACTACTATAACTAATAAAAATACTCAACCTTTGTGCTACTCAACCGGCGGCTATTGATTCACGTGCAAAAGTATACTCAAAAAGTAAAAAGCACCTTATTGAGAATGAACAAAAAGTACAATGTCAAGTCTCTTGCCCACTTTTTATATTACTTTTTATCTACCTACTTTTTATATTAAAGAAAAGAGAAAAAGAGGAAAAGAGGTGTTGTCCCGGCTCTCCCGGCTGTCCTGGCTAACCAAAAACATAAAAAAAAAAAAAAAAAAAAAAAAAAAAAAAAAAATGAAAAAAAAAACAACCTAAATTAATACCAACTTCATTTTAGCACATCAATACTTGTAAACTTTACTACAATGTCTAACAAAACACAAGCTAAATTAATACCGGCTGTCCATAACTTTTGAGGACGACATTGTCGTACCAAAAAAACACTTTAATACAATAAAAAAAAAAACACAAGCTAGAGGTGGTCTATAACTTTGTCCCGGCTGTCCATAAATTTTGAGGACGACATTGTCGTACCAAAACACTTTAACACAATAAAAAAAACATACCTTTAAATTAACAACAATAAAAAAAAAAAAAAAAAAAAAAAAAAAAAAAAAAAAGAAAAAACCTACCTTTGACGGCGGTACTGCTGTTGCCGTGGTGGTTCACGGTGGTGGTGGTGCTGCTGTCATCTAACGCCACCACAAACACAACACAAAATAGAAACAAAGATTATCAAACCTAGGAATATCAATAACAAAACTAATTAACAAAATGAAATTAACAAAAAATTCATACCTTTACACAAACCAAATTAACAAAAATTAAACAAATTGTGCACAGTGGTGCGTGTGTAATTGGTGTTTTGAGGTGATTGTGGTGTCGAATGTGGTATTAATTTGATTGTGTTGGTGTAGAATCGAAGAAGATGAAGATGGTGTATTGATGTGGGTTTTTTTTTTGAGGTAAGTACTAATATAGTACAAAATCTTTTTTTTTTTGTCCTCACCATGGTCACTTTTTGAGTAAATTCCCTAAATGGTCATGCGCATCTACTCAACTCCGCAACCTATCTCAGAACGTGACACGTGTCCATATTCTGGGGCCCATATCAACTACTATAACTAATAAAAATACTCAACCTTTGTGCTACTCAACCGGCGGCTATTGATCCACGTGCAAAAGTATACTCAAAAAGTAAAGCACCTTATTGGGAATGAACAAAAAGTACAATGTCAAGTCTCTTGCCCACTTTTTATATTACTTTTTATCTACCAACTTTTTATATTAAAAATTCCAAATTGTTTTTATAATAATTAAAAAACAATAACATATATTTAGAAATACAGTTGTAATTTTAACGTTAAGCCATCCGCGCTATGCGAATGGTTTCGTAAGAAAAACGAAACCGAATCCCTACATGACATAAATATGCAAGAGCAAATGACGTGATTATTATGTACTACCTCCGTCCCATAATTATAGTCCACTGTTGACTTTTTAAGTCTTCGTTTTGCAACTTTGACCTTACATATTTTTATTTGTGTTATATAATACTTGATAAAAATTATACCAATGTAAAATACATTTAAAACTTAATCCATTCATATATTTTCCATCAAGTAATGTATAACATAAATAAAAATATTTAAGGTCAAAGTTGAAAGCTTAAGACTTTAAAAGTCAACAGTGGACTATAATTATGGGACGGAGGGAGTACTATTTAAGAGTTAAATATTCAAACGAAAAAATGGTTTCGAAAGCCGAACTACAAAACATTTTTGTAGTAAATGACTAAATACTCAAAACTTAAAAAAATAAATAAGCATAATTAAGGAACCATGTTTATTCTGTATAAATCGTGTACTTGATTCTTTTACTATCAGTGTACGAAAGTTAAAAACCATTTGAACTTTTAGAAAAACTACATTAAGTCAACATGAATACCTAAGTTTATTAAAAATTTCGTATATAAGTAAATGTAGGTTATATTTGTTGCACGTTTTATATATTCAAAGTCAAACAAGTAGCCATTTTCCTATTGTACATGTCACCAAATTAAATCACTTTCGAGTTGTGTTTTTTCATAAAAATGCCAAGCTTAAAAATAACAAAAGCAAGAACGAATTTGCAAGAACGAATAAAATAAAAATCAAATACAAGAAAATCAAATAAAATCAAAAAAGTATGTGTACCTTCCCAATAAAGATGACCGGTCATTTCGGCTGTTGGGTTGAGTAGCCGCCGGTTGAGTAATTCAAGTAGTTATATGGTAGGCCCGAATATATGGACACGTGTCACGTTCTGAGATAGGTTGCGGAGTTGAGTAGATGCGCATGACCATTTAGGGAATTTACTCAAAAAGTGACCATGGTGAGGACCAAAAAAAAGATTTTGTACTATATTAGTACTTACTCGTTTTTTTTTTTTCGCTTCTGATAGAACAGATGGTTTGACTGGTGGGTTTATCAATTATTAAGCCCTTTGGGTCGACATTGTCGTCCCAAGGGTGCACGATTTTTTTTAATCCCTTTGGGTTGACATTGTCGTACCAAAGGGAGTAAGTTTTTTTCTTTTTTTTTTTTTGCTTTTTTAATTTTGGAACGACAATGTCGTTCCAAATATTGTGGCGGGATAAATTATTTCACGGCGCGGGTACCTTAAATTTTGGTGAAAAATTTTGGAACGACATTGTCGTTCCTTATGGATTTTTTATTTTTTTCATTTATCTATTGCATACTAAAAATGATTTTAATTATTTAATTAATACTAAATAAATTAAAAATGATTTAAATTATTTAATTAATACTAAATAAATAAATAATGATTTAAATTAATTAAAAAAAATATTTAAATAAATTAAAATTATTTAAATAGATGTTGTAATCTTGTTTTGAATTATTTAATTAATACTAAATAAATACCAAAAACGAGACAATCTTTTGTTTAATAAAAAATATTTAAAATTATTTAATTTAATTTAAAATTAAATCCAATAATCTATGCATAACGTGTTAAACGGATGAGTCAAGTTATTTTGACTATGCATATATAACATGTCAAGCAGATGAGTCGAGTTGTTATGACATGCATAACATGTTTAGCGGATGAGTCGAGTTGTTATGGATATCCATATATAACAAGTTTAACGGATGAGTCGAGTTGTTATGACATGCATAACATGTTTAGCGGATGAGTCGAGTTGTTATGACATGCATAACATGTTTAGCGGATGAGTCGAGTTGTTATGGATATGCATATATAACAAGTTTAACGGATGAGTCTAGTTGTTATGAATATGCATAACATGCTAAACGGATGAGTCGAGTTGTTACGGATATGCATAACACGTAATTACTCTTATGCATAACATGTTTAACGGATGAGTCGAGTTGTTACGGATATGCATAACACTTGGCCCATAGTTAGGAGTTGCATCTTTCAAACTAGAACAAGATAAGCTGAAACTTTGTTGTTGAGCACGAGTTCCATAATTGCTCGGCTCATTCGTTTAACATCTTGTGTACAACCATATCATCTCGGCTCATTCGTTAAACGAAACAGGCGAGTTAATAAACTGCTTTACGCATGGTGAGACATTGTGGTTAACACTTGGCCCATTGTTTAGAATTGCATATTTCAAACTAGAATAAGATAAGCTGGAACTTTGTTGTTGAGCACGAGTTCCATAATTGCTCGGCTCATTCGTTTAACATCTTGTGTACAACCATATCATCTCGGCTCATTCGTTAAACGAAACAGGCGAGTTAATAAACTGCTTTACGCATGGTGAGACATTGTGGTTAACACTTGGCCCATTGTATAGAATTGCATATTTCAAACTAGAACAAGATAAGCTGGAACTTTGTTGTTGAGCACGAGTTCCATAATTGCTCGGCTCATTCGTTTAACATCTTGTGTACAACCATATCATCTCGGCTCATTCGTTAAACGAAACAGGCGAGTTAATAAACTGCTTTATGCATGGTGAGACATTGTGGTTAACACTTGGCCCATTGTTTAGAATTGCATATTTCAAACTAGAACAAGATAAGCTGGAACTTTGTTGTTGAGCACGAGCAATACTGGAACTCGCGCTCAACAACAAAGTTCCAGCTTATCTTGTTCTAGTTTGAAAGATGCAATTCCAAACAATGGGCCAAGTGTTAACCACAATGTCTCACCATGCGTAAAGCAGTTTATTAACTCGTCTGTTTCGTTTAACGAATGAGCCGAGATGATACGGTTGTACACAAGATGTTAAACGAATGAGCCGAGCAATTATGGAACTCGTGCTCAACAACAAAGTTCCAGCTTATCTTGTTCTAGTTTGAAAGATGCAACTCCTAACTATGGGCCAAGTGTTATGCATATCCGTAACAACTCGACTCATCCGTTAAGCATGTTATGCATAAGAGTAATTACGTGTTATGCATATCCGTAACAACTCGACTCATCTGTTTAGCATGTTATGCATATTCATAACAACTAGACTCATCCGTTAAACTTGTTATATATGCATATCCATAACAACTCGACTCATCCGTTAAACATGTTATGCATATCCGTAACAACTCGACTGATCCGTTAAACTTGTTATATATGCATATCCATAATAACTCGACTCATCCGTTTAACACGTTATGCATAGATTATTGGATTTAATTTTAAATTAAATAAAATAATTTTAAATATTTTTTATTAAAAAAAAGATTGTCTCGTTTTTGGTATTTATTTAGTATTAATTAAATAATTCAAAACAAGATTACAACATCTATTTAAATAATTTTAATTTATTTAAATATTTTTTTTAATTAATTTAAATCATTATTTATTTATTTAGTATTAATTAAATAATTTAAATCATTTTTAATTTATTTAGTATTAATTAAATAATTAAAATCATTTTAGTATACAAAAGATAAATTAAAAAAAAAAAAAAAAAAAAAACAGAAGGAACGACAATGTCGTTCCTTTGGTTTTTTTAAAAATAAAAATGATTTTTAAACCATTGGCACGACATTGTCGTTCCTTTGGTTTTTATATAAAATAAATTTGATTTTTTCACAACAGCTAATTGGGAAAAAAAAATAAATAATATTGTCGTTCCTTTTGTTTTTACATATAATAAAATTGATTTTTAAACCATTGGCACGACATTGTCGTTCCAAAATGTGTGGGCCCAAAATATTCGCGTTGACTGCTATATTTGGTGAAGAAAGTGGGACCCTTTGTCCAAATGGAACGACAATGTCGTTCCAAATTTTTGCCCTGTCCCAAAGGTGCTCATTTGGTGTAGTGTGTGCATGATCATAGAGTATACTTGTATGTTGAAAGACGTACTTTCTCCATGAGTCCGATTTCAACGAGTATATGTAAAAGTTACTTTTATAACCATCTTTTACGAGTAGAAGCTTGTAGTCGTCTTCACAAGAGCTGTAATACAATCCGAAAGTTGACAAATACTCAATATCGTTGCGTTCCATGTGAGAATTTGATTTGGACAACCTCTTATACTCATTCGTCAAAGGATTCCATAAGATTAGATGGGAGTACACATTACCATTCCACTTACGTATGCCTAGACATACCAATCCATGACAAGACGCTATTATACAAATATTACGAGGAGTGATGCCTTCGATTTCGAATGGTGGTAAAGGACGGCTTGTGGGAATTAAACCCTTATCACTCAGTAGCGCTTCACAGTCGATGGTGGTAAACTCGAATGATGTTTCTGATGCAGATAAGACCAGAAGTTTACTACCGTTAATTTGATGGTGGTCGATGTGCATGTTTCTCAACGTATCCCACGAAAGTAACGAGTGCCATTCTTTCGAAACACACCTGAAACGACCAACAGTTTTGACTGGAACTTTTGGTAGTATGTAGTTCAATATGACGTCATGTGGAACATGAACGTCCATTGTCGATCTCTTTGGTTTAGGTTTCAATATGAGGTCATGTGGAACATGTACCCCCATTGTCGATCTCTTTGGTTTAGGTTTCGATAACAAAGGTTTAGAAAAGAATATTAATGTGAGACGTACGTAGGTTTTGCGTATATTTATAGCGAGATTATTGCCATATAATATATGGAAGGTGAAGATATACATGATTTAAATATGATATATCTTGAGAATATAATAGTTGTAGTATTATTTTGTTTAGGAGTATGGTAGTATAAATCGGTAGAAGATATACTCTTTGAGCCTTTGACTATCAACCCGTGGGAGTAAGCCCAAAAATCCTTTAGCCCAATCTAGAGACATTAACGTCCTGGCCCAAGCATCACTTCGACACTACAAAAAATAGTGAATATATACACGCTTATTTTTTCACCCTTTTCAAAGGGTGGACTTTTAATCATTATTCTACACGAAAATAAGTGTGCTTAAATTTGTACACGGTTATTTGGGTTTAAAAGATAAAAAAGGACTTGCAAGCCATAAACACGCGTGTATAAAAAATCTTTTGTTCACAAGTAAAAGCGTGTACAACCAATTTTATATAAAAAAGAAAAAATAATAGTAATGCACAAATAAAAGCGTGTACAAGCAATTTTATTAAAAAAAAACGAAAAAATAAAATCCACAAATAAAAGCGTGTAGTTATTTCAATACGTGTCATTCCGACACATTTATTTCCACATTCATATCATTTTCCCCAAATCAGTTCGTCATTTTCCCCAAATCAGTATATAAATTCACTTCGTCATTTTCCCCAAATCAGTTTATATCAATCACTTCGATTTGCAGTTTAAGTGATTTGCAGTTTATAAATCATTTTCCCCAAATCTCTTGGTAAGTATAAGTGATTTGCAGTTTATATATCATTTTCCCCAAATCCACTTCGATTTGCAGTTAAGTATAAGTGTTTTGCAGTTTATATATCAATACGTGTCATAAAACCTAATTCACTTCGATTTGCAGTTTATATAAATTCCGGTGGTGTTTCGATTTGCAGCCGGTGGTGTTTGATTGTTGCAGAGCTTGTTAAATTCCGGTGGTGTTTTGATTTGCAGCCGGTGGTGTTTGATTGTTGCAGAGCTTGTTAAATTCTGGTGGTGTTTTGATTTGCAGCCGGTGGTGTTTTGATTGTTGCAGAGCTTGTTAAATCGGAAGCTAGGTATAAACAATTTAACAATATGCGCTTAGAAATTGATTATTTGAATAATATGAATAATATGCGCTTAGAAATTGATTATTTGAATAATATGAGCTTGTTAATCAGAAGCTAGGGTTTGAGTTGTTGCAGCAGAGCTTGTGGAGTGTTTTAGCGAGTTGTTGAATGCGAGTTATAATAATGTGTGTGTAACATGCGTTTAGAAATTACCATGACTGTTTTTTGATAAATGCTAATTCTTATTTTAAGTTTTGAATAGTATAGTATTAGCTAGTTTTGAATATGAGAATTTATGTTGTTAGTTGTTGCTTATCGATTGCCCATGTTTACACCTCTAGTTTTGAGGTATTCTTATCTAATGTGGTTAAAGCAGTATCTATTCTTAGAGCTAAAGCGTTTGTCCAAATTGAAGTCAAAACAATGAGGTTTGAGTGATTGGCAAAAGGATTGAGATTCTAGTGTTCAGGTTATGTTAGGTCAAAATAAATAGACTAAGAAGTGGGCAAGGACTATAGTCACTTGATTATTCACTTTTACCCCGGCTTAGATTCACTTTTTGAGACTTAGAATGATACTTATGAGTTTATTACTGTTGGCGTTGATTTACAGTTTCTGTCACTTCATATGTTTATGATACCAACACAAGTTTAATGTTTTCAAGTATTCAATCCCGAATCTATGATACTAATACATTTTTAGGTGGTGTTTGTTTCAGCTTATGGCTTATTTGGTTTTGGACTAGTATAGTAAACATACAACACCTAAATTTTGTGTTGGTATCATAGATTCGGGATTGAATACTTGAAAACATTAAACTTGTGTTGGTATCATAGATTGGATTCAGGTTTCTATTTGTTGGGTTAAACTAGTTTATAATGACTAATATAAATTTATGGATTTAGAAACTGATAAGGTGCAAAGTTTTGATGTGACTTTCCCAAAAGACAATCAAAAGTAGAAGCACCTAAATCTTAGCAATCAGAAACAAGACAGCTGTTAGCATTGTGTATGTTGCCAGAAAAGATTTAGATTTTTCCCAACTCTTGTCACCCCATGAATCCATGATAGACAGTATTAAAATGTGGAAATGCGGATATACAAAACAAACTTTGAAATGGCACCAGTTTATAAAAAACTAACAAATGTCTGAACATGGCCAATGTTTACAAGAAGAGAGCAGTAAAGGAACACTTGAATTCATCAAAATGCTTGAGGGGTTTGTTATATAAAAAAATGCTCAAAGATTTTTCATGATCACAAAAAGTGCCAAGGTCACGGGTTGATGGTTTCAAGACTCATGCTGACATTTAAATCGCCCACTCATTCTCTTATTGTTGTTGTCAAGTCTGCCACAAAAACACATGTTCAACTTGACAGTTTTTACAAATGTTCAAAGATTTTTCATGATTTTTGTGGGTAGTATTAGGCTTTGAACTTTTTAGGGATTAATATTTGTTAGTTTAACTGTTGAAATTCATCATCAGCTTATTTTTAGCATTTTTTTTCTGGCTTATTTGAGTGCTCAATTCAGCTTGTTTGACCCATTCATGCCCTGCACCAAGTGTTTCACATCATCTGTCCCATTTCACAAGTACCTATTAAGCTCAACTGTGGGCCTCACCATATGCTCTTTAGCTTTCTGAGAAGCTCATCAGACAGGCTTATGGGATCAATGGGTACCATGGACTCCTGAGCTTATTTAGTGGACCCCATCTTGGCCTGCAAACAGCCCTTATGGCCTGTTTTGGGATAGTGTGGATAAGCCCATTCACAAGCTCATTGTGAGCTTCTCAGATATTTGACATGATAATATTCTAATATGGATTAGTTGTTTTCACAAAAGCTTATTTAGAAATGCTAATATGGTTATATGATTCTGTTTGCAGGGTCCTTGAGCTTGCTAGTTTATCATTACGAATCCGTTGGACTACACTATCTTCTTAATTAATCAGGTAAGGTTTTCTAATGGCTTTTTCTTTGTCATTATATAAGTAGAATGAATTTAGTTTTCGGGCTGAAATATTTCAATTTGGTGATTCTTAAACTTTTCTTTTAGCTTTTTCTTAAACTTGATGTTAGGGATGTCGACAAATAGCCAACTTTACTAAGATGAAAGGGAAATGTAGGGGCAATCATGAAAGTGATATGTGCCAATCTAGCTACCATTTTGAATGGTTTAAACTTTCTTAGAAACTATTGTAGTTATGACTTATGAATACCAAGGCTCGTGTAGTGGGTGCATGTCTGTTGGTTATACTTACACAGTTACACATATCATTGATTTTAAAACAGTAGTTTATATCCTGTGAATACTAAAATCATGCTTCCTATCAGCAATTTAGATATTGGTGACATACTTAATAATAGATCAATTTAGCTAGTTAGTCTATAAGACAGCATTCTGATGATAACACTAACTTATATGCAGTAGTTTGCAAAATCAGAAAGTGATTAAGATTATATGTGAAAGCTCATGTTCTGTAGACAAAAATCATGATCAGAAGCAAGTATTGAACCTACTAAATCTACAGTTGACCAAGTGACAATAAAAGAGTTCGCTTGTTTCTTTATAACCATAAAAGTCCTGCTGTTGACCAATTTTAATGATCAGAAGCAAGCAGAAGCATTTCGGATAACACAAAACTGCCTCTACTTAAAACTAAGCAAATGCGCTGAGCAAATAAGCAAATGCGTTAAACCATTTGTTTGCTAGCATTTTTTGCCAACAAGCCTTACATCACCTTCATCTTCATTCTCTTCATTTCTTCTTCAGTTTCTGGTGCTGTTAAGAACAGTAAGTCCTCACTTCTGCATACTAAAAATAGAGTATTAAACGAGTTGATTGTTATTTGTGTATAATAATTTGCTTTTAAATATTGGAGCCTGGTGAATTTAAATTCTCTTTAGATTAGTTACTAAAAATTGCAATGTGGTTAAGTTAACCGATATCTGTTGTCCAATTACTATTTTCGGATATAACAAAATTATCGCCAATAATGTAGTAATGTAGTATTTGGAAACTAATGATATAAGTAGCTTATGCCTGTACTTATTCGCATATATCGTCTGCTGAAAAAAATACTTGATTATAAGCAATAGCCTAAGAATATTAATAGCAAACACCCCCTAAGCCTCTTAAACTGCTTATTGATGACAACTTATTTTAAGCTGTTGTGTTGTTTAGGATCAGGTTGAAGACAAAAGATAGGAGCAGGTTGAAGACAAAAGATAGAGGAGCAAGTTGCAGAAAATTTTAATGGATCAGGTTGAAGACAAAAGATAGGAGCAAGTTGTGAATCATTAGTATCAGTTTGTAAACATACTTAAAAGTCTTTAATTTGAGTATCAGTTTGTGAATCATTAGTATCAGTTTGTAAACATACTTAAAAGTCTTTAAAAGACTGATACTTTGTTACTACTTTAATTAGTATCAGTTTGTGCCAATTTGAGTATGTTATATTTTATATTGTAAATTAGTATTAGTTTGGCAGTTTGTGTATGATAGTTGCAGATGTATCAAAAAAGTTGACACAAAAAAGCGTGTAAAAATCTTTGTTAATCACTTACCATTTTGTCACGCATAAAAGCGTGTAGCTATGATGCCTTTTAACATGTATTGGTGTGGACATGTGCATTCGTTTAAACACGCATAAAAGCGTGTACTTTTTCTCCACCCTTTTTAGTGTAGAGTGTTTGGATCTTTGTACACACTTATAAGCGTGTACTAATTTGTGACGCCAACATACTACACGCAAAGGAAACCGTGGACTTTAAATTTGTACACACTTTTAACCGTAGGGATATATGAATATAACGGTGTAAAATCACCTGCTTTGTTGTAGTGCGACTATGTCATCTATAGAGGCATCAGTTTACAATTAAGGTATGTAGGACCTAAAAGTTAATTGATTTATGTGGTTCGGGAAGTCGAGGTTGGTGGTTAATGATATGAGAAAGTATAGAGAGAGTGAGGTGAAAGAAAAAGATATTACTACTATGAATCAAATGCTTACACAACCACACCCCTCATGAACAGTCATCAGGGGTATTTATAGACTCGTTACATCAATATTTTGCCACTTAACCAATACTAGTCCCTGAGGGCAAAGCTTACTGCGTATCTAGTCCATTCGTCTGTTCGGTTTTCGGGTTTGTGGGTTATATGTTTTTTTTTCTTTGTTTATATATATATATATATATATATATATATATATATATATATATATATATATATATTTCATTCTGAAAAGAAAACCAAAACCAAACCAAACAAATTATAGAATGGATAAAACCAAACCATACACCAAACTAGAATTCGATTTTGTTTCGGTTAAAAGCAAGAAAACAAAATTCAATTAAACTTCGAAATATAATATAGAAGTTATAAAGAAAAACCAAGTTTAAATAACATTAACAAATCAAAAGTTCTCATAAAATGCTCAAGTAAATCAACAAAATGAAACCAAAATATTTCACAACTTAACATAAGTAAATTAATGATAGGAGTACATGATACGGGATAATAAATTTTTAGTGATCAATTAGGTTAATTCACTCACCGATATGCATCACAAT
The DNA here is from genome assembly GCA_030686995.1 of Artemisia argyi. NCBI lineage: Eukaryota > Viridiplantae > Streptophyta > Magnoliopsida > Asterales > Asteraceae > Artemisia > Artemisia argyi. The sequence goes on from CM060701.1 coordinate 231,759,762, forward strand.
TTTTATTTTAGGAATTTTTTTTGTTTTCAATATAATTTGAGGCTTTAGGATTGTTAGTTAAAATAATATGATAAAAACTATATGTATAATTTAACCATTTTTTTCAGTTTGGTTTGTTTATATTTTTGTCAAATCATACATCAAACTAAATACTAATTAAATGCTTTGGTTCGATTTCAAACCAAACCATACACCAAATTTATTTTTCGGTTTATTGGATATCAAACTAAACTAAATACTTAACACGCCTAATTTTGGGTACAAACAAGCATAGTTGTTAAGATCTCGATCTAGCTCTTAAGATCTTCTGATCTTACGATCTCGTTAAGAAAAACGAGTCGATCCTTCGTAGGATCTTAAAAAGCATAAGATCTTAAGTATAATCTAAATTTTACTATAGGATCGTAAGATCTCGATCCGATTCGATCATACTTCCTTTAATTTAACTAACTAATAAACTATAAATGAATGAATTTTGTTAAATTAAAACAATATATCAAGCGTTGATTACTGTAAATGTTTAATAAGAGCAAGATATATAGATTTTTTGATTAAAAGATTCATCGTCCTTAATTACCGATTAGATATTTTTGTATTTTAGAGCATTACGCATCGCATTCTCATATTACTATAACTTTCAGAACTCTTTTTTCTTCTCTAATTTGATATATAATCATCTTTAAATACGAATTACGAAAAGTAAAATTTTTAAACAGTATCTTCCGATCTCGATCCGATTTTACGATTCCCATCAATAAAAAAAAAACTACTAGCATCAGCCTTGCAAACAAGTGAATAGGTTAAACAAAAACCTCTCACACACACACACCGATCCACAACGAACTAATCACCGGAGATCAGGTTTGTTACATTCCCATCAACCAATCACACTCACTCACGCACAAGCGCGTGCACACACGCGCCTCCACACAATTACCGTTCTAATTCCAATTTAATCTTATTGAATACAGATTTGGTGACATTGGAGTGAATTCTGATCAGATTGGAGTAATAGACCTAATGCGATGGGGTTCTTATTGACAAGTTTGATATTCGCTGCTATCGGATTCATTTCGAGCTTTTTCGCCCGAATTTGTTTCAATAAAGGACCTTCTGCTAACCTGTATGTTTTCATTTTGATGCTTTGTGTGTACTGATATAATTAGGTCAATAATAATGAGTGTTTTTGATGTAGTATTGTTTGCGGAATTAGTTTGTGTGATTTGCGCATTACCTTTTGCTAGCCTCTATGCTTCGGTTTTGCTTCAGATTTTACTAGAACGGTACCCGCGCAATGCGGCGGCGGGTACCTGTGACTATATTTTGCGTTATTCGGTTACACATTTAGTTGTTTTTATGCTTTATAAGTAGAGATGTTAGAGATGGTTAAGCCAAATAATTTTAGTTTGAACAACCTAACAAACTTCCTAACCAATTAATTTTGAAATCTTTCCATAATAAGCAAGTAAAAGTCTGAATTTTAAGCCTTTCTAATTATAGAATTGTCCCAAATGCATTATATAGTAGTATATAGATTATTAAATTCAAACAAATGAAATTTGTGTTTACTGATATAGTTAGGTCAACAATGATCATTTTGTGGTATGCGTGTGAATTTGTTGAGACTAAGGAAGGACCTTATGCTAATTTGTATGTTTTTATTTTCACTTCATTTTGTTTTAGATCGATGAATGTATAGTTTTATAGATTTTTAGGTCAATAATAAGTGTAGATTGTTTGCGGAATAGTTTTGTGATTTGCGCGTTAATTTGTCGAGAATAAGGACCTTCGGCTAGCCCTTTTTAAGTGTTACATTCAAACACATGAAATGTGTGCATATTGATATAATTAGTTCAATAATAAGTGTGATTTGCGCGTTAATTTGTTGAGACTAAGGACCTTTTGCTAATTGTATGTTGTGAGTTTAGTATATTTTGTTTTAGATTTGATGAATATATAGTTTTGTTGATGATTTGTGTGTATTGATATAATTAGGATAATAATAAGTATAGATTGATGTAGTATTGTTTGCAGTGATTTGATCGTTGATTTGTCGAGACTAAGGACCTTCTGCTAAGCTGTATGCTTCGGTTTCACTTCAGTTTATTTTTTATCAGATGAATATATAGTTTCGTTGAGGCTAAGGACCTTTTGCTAGCCTTTTTGTTTGATTCTACTTATGTTTGTGAAATATATAGTTTTGTTGATGGCGTATCAGTATAATTAGGCCAATAGTAAGTGTGAGTTGCGCGTTAATATGTCGAGGCTAAGGAGTAAGGACCTTTTGCTAGCCTTTATGTTTTCATCTTAGTTTGTTTGATGAATGTATAGTTTTGTTGATGGCGTATTAGTATAATTAGGTCAATAGTAAGTGTGAGTTGCGCGCTATAAGGACCTTTTGCTAGCCTTTATGTTTTCATTTTAGTTTATTTGATGAATGTATAGTTTTGTTGATGATTGCATTTAATCGCACGTGCGCGTAATTGCGAGATTTGTGTGTCTCAGTATATATATGTCAATAATAAGTGTGATTGTTTGTGGTATTGTTTGCGCACTAATTTGTTGACTTGTTGTAATAAAGGACTTAGGATCCTTTGCTAGCCTGTATCTTTTGATTTTTATAGCTTATTTTGTATCATTTGATGCGCTGATGATTACACTCAAACACAGGCTCATTTAAACGCGAAATTTGTGCATCACAGTTTAGTTAGGTTAATAATAAGTACAGATTGATGTAGTATTGTTTGAGGAATTACTGTGTGATTTGGTTAATTAGGTTAATAATAAGTTTGATTTGCGCGTTAATTTGTTGAGTCTAAGGACCTTTTGCTAGCCTGTATGCTTTGGTTTTGCTTCAGTTGGTTTTAGATACGATGAATATTAGTTTTTATCAATGAGTACATTAAAACACACGTTTACCTAAACGTGAAGTTTGCGCCTATCAATATAATTAGGGCAATAGTGATAAGTGTGATTGCTGTAGACCTGTAGTATTGTTTGCAGAATACTTGTGTGATTTGCGCGTAAATCTGTTATTCTGTTGAGACTAAGGACCTTACGCTAATCTGTATGGTTCAATTTTTACTTCATTTTGCTTTATATAGTTGTATAAGTGTAGATTGATGTAGTGTTGTTTGCGGAATAGTGTGTGCTTTGCCTGTTAGTTTGTCGAGACTAAGGACCTTTGGCTAGCCTGTTTGATTGTTACATTCAAACACAAGATATTTGTGCATATAGATGATATTAGGTTAATAGTAAGTGTGATTTGCGCGTTATTTTGTTGAGAGTAAGGACCTTTTGCTAGCCTGTATGTTTCAGTATTAATTCTGTTTGTTTTTTATTTGATGAATATATAGTTTTGTTGATGATTACATATAAACAAATGAAATTGGCGGGTATACATATAATTAGGTCAATAATAAGTGCGATTGTTCTAGTATCATTTACGGAACAGTTTTATGGTTTGCACGTGAATTTGTTGAGACTAAGGACCTTATGCTAATTTCTATGTTATTTTAGTTTATTTCGTTTTAGATTTGATGAATATATAGTTTTGTTGTTGATGATCAAGTTAATAATAAGTGTAGATTGATGTAGTATTGTTTGCAGTATAGTTGTGTGATTTGCGCGTTACCTTTTGCTAGCCTCAATTTCATCATCTTTTTGGGACAATGACGGCAACCGTTTCTTAATAATATGGACAACGTTATCCAGCTTTTCAGAAGGTAAATTCTGCAAATCTATACTAAGTTTCTGCTTCTCATCATACGTCATATCCCTTTTATTGATATCTCTCGCCTTAGGTTTCTTTAAGGAAGGTGTTCTACCCAATTTAGAAACTTTTGGCGGCTGTTCAATAGGCTGCACAGCAGGAACATGTGGTTCCGACCTCATCTCCGGAACTGGCAATGCCTGAGGAGGCGCCCGTTTAGGCAAAGGAGTTGGCAAAGGCAAACCAACTTCATTATTCACTACAACCCTCGACGACTCCCGAAGAAACTCCGCTTCTATAACCTTCCACTTCTCCTCAAATAACTTCAACAAGAGCTCCGCCATAATATAAACATCATGCCCTTGCGGATTATACGTCATAGCATTATGAAACGTAAGTCTCACATCCTCAGCAAACTCCATAGGCGAATTATACCAATTCTTATCAAGGCGAGACTTCACTGTACCTAAATCCATCGGATTCTTAATCACATCAAAATAATCATGCAAACCAAGCGCTAAAGGATCAAGCGCTAAAGCATCGATCAGTTAGTAGATCAGGGTTTTATTGTGACATATGGTAACGGGACATGCGGTCTAAAGTATATGTTTGATGATGAGAAAAGGCCATTGGAAGTGCATGGTGGCAGAAGATGAAGGAAGCATAAGTCACAACAAATTTCTCGAAGAATATTTTCAATCTATAGATCCAAAGGATGAGTGTTCATTTGATCAAAGGCATGGAGGATCTCAAAATGGACAAGGAAGATGTTCAAGATTACATTGATAATGAATATTGAGTTTGAATGGGACATTATACGCCATGAAGGTAAACACTTTCCCTAGGTTTTTGTCTTTCTTGGATTTGGTTAAGATAGGCAAGTTGGTGTATGGAAATTGGGAAGTGTTAGGAAAGAAGTTCATGGAATTGCTAGAATGGTTCTACTTAGGTTATTTGAGACAGGATGTGTTAGGAGATTTGCCACCAGTTATTGGGGTGACAAAGGTAGATTTGTTGGGATTATACAAATTTGTGGATAGTTTGGGTGGATACATGAATGTTACATTCAACAACAAATGGAACAAAGTTGCACAGTTATTAGGACTGGCACAAGAGGATGAAGAGGCAGTCAAGGAATGCTATAAGGAGTACATATGGATGGTGAAGATATGCTACGAGGAAGCACAAAGATCCAAGCAGGGAAAGCCAAAGGAAGAGGTGGTTGGGAATAGCAGTAGGACTGCTTGTATAAAAGGTCCACCAGGTTTTGCATGGATAAGTGTTGAAGTTCAGGATACACTATATGGAACTCCAAGGAAGAGAAGCAGGACTGCAAGAGATGGTGTCAAAGTGGAAGGCAACAAGGAAGCAACAACAAATGAAGACAGTGAAGGAAGCACATCAAGGAGTGATGGTTTAATTATCATCACTTGAAAGAAAGAACCAAGCAGCAATGGAAGTATAACATTCAAGCATTAAGGAGGAGATGTAACCTAGATTAATGTCTGTGAATGTTATGGAACAATTCACTTTTATGTTTTAAGTATGTATGGGTCAAAAAGGCAACATGTAATGGGTTGGGTCGAACCTTAACCCAAACAGCCTTTTAGGATAGTTAGTTATGTTAGTTTGACAGTTATAAACGGTTATCATTGAAACGACACAATGGTTGACATTGTTAAGTCATGTCGTTTCATAAACTATATATAGGATTAGACCGAGTCATGTAAACTAATGTCCATTATTATTTAATATCAATAGAAAGTGTTTACATATTTTCTGTTTCTACAAATTCAGTCTCTCTCACACACACACACACACATCATGGTTAATTACAAGCGTGTTTTGGAAAGCAAATGGCTTCAATTTAGGCCTGTGAATCGATACCAACAATAACGCCCCTTAATGTTTTTATTAGAGATATTTCAAAAGCTGGTTTTTCCGCAATCCCAACCCACTCATCTGTAAGAGATATTTGCCTCATTTTGCATTTGTTTCTGTTGGTGTGATTCGTGAGATCCTTTTTTTAGCGAGACATCAGAAGTAACACCGAAGGGACAAGTGTTAGTCACCCTTTCGTCGCCGCTCCTTCGACCCCTTTACTTATAAATCAGCCGTTTGTGGTTCTGTTTACGCTCTTAACGGTTCAAATATGTAAAATAAAAAATTGCTTGCTAGTGTTTGAACCTGACCAATACTAAAAGTTACATCTCATCACCCGAACCACCCATTTTGCCACTTCTAGGCAAAACCCAAGTGTTTGTAATGTGGTTTTTCCATACGAAGTCTTAACAACCTGGCTAGCTTGGTCATGCATGTTCAAAGACTTGACTTGGTGATCGTGTGTTTTTTATTGAGAACTTTTTTTTTTGTGGGTGTTTCAGGTGGGCAATTGTTTATCTTGCACAAATGAATCCACTCATTGTCCCAATTCTGAGTGAAGGAGAATGAGGCTAAGCATTTCAGTGATATATGGTTGGTGAATATGGAAAATATATTTAAAAAAAAAAATGGTCAGATTTGTATGTAATCCTTATCGCGTGTATTTGTTTCGTGTTATTTATTCGGTGGCTTCCTGGCCCAGTTTTGTATAGCCACTTCATCAAGAGAAATAAATCAACTGTCATCTCTTATGAGTTCTCTCCGATGGCAGCTTACGTTGTAGGTTAAAAATATCAAATTGCCACTGTCTTTTAACTTTGACAAGGGTTTGTAGTTCTTGTATCTTGGAAATTACAGTATTTTATATTTTCAAATAAACTTGATATTCTTAATGTCCATATTTCTGTGTAAAGTTATAAGTCATACAAGCTCTTCGGAATTCGGGTACCATGGTTTTTGACATATTTACTCTCTAAATCTAATGTGTACTTGGACGAATTTAGATTTCAGAAGGTTGGCGACTTTATATACAGAACAAAAGTTGAACGTCGATTAATTTTCTTGATTGACCGTATTGGTAAAAAAACACGATGGGAAAATTTTGAATAATGTTTATGATCGCAGAGGCACACCAGAGACCAAGAGACTCACAAATGAAATTGCTAATTGGTTCATAACTACGATTCAAATTTAGAAATATGATTTTTTTAGAAACTTCAATAACTACTCATAATAGTATAGGTAGAAAATGAAATCAGCTGGTAGACAAACAATACAGCATGTTTACAATTCAACAAATTTTGCTATTCGAATTGGTGGTCACATATTTTGGTAACAAACTTAAGTAAGTTGCAATAAGAAACTTAACATATTTCGCATCAGGTAGTTAAAAATAGCAACTTCATATTGGTTTGGATTGATAGGACATCTTGCACTTATCCCAAATGTTTGGCAACCTAAATATTCAGAAAAAAAGGGCCAAATCTGACAACTCAACATAAACGCCAAATAAATTGAGTTAGGAGTGCGACGCCCATTTCAGCATTTGAATGTCCTCTCAACACATATATCCCATTGATATACATTATATTAAAACGCATAATACAAACTTCATTAAACCAATCCCAAATTCCCAATCATTTTCAAAACCACTAATTATGTAATAACCACATTTCCTAGAGTGTAAAATCCTGAACATCAGAACAATGGCAAATAGAAATTCAAGAAAAAACTTGAAGGAAATTTCACCTTTGTTTTCCGCTTGCTCTTGCCTTCATCTTGATCTTCATATTAATCTTCATCTCCATCTCCATCTCCATCTTCATCTTCATCTTCATCTTCATTTTCGTATTCATCTTCATATTCATTTTCGTATTCATCTTCATTTTCATCTTCATCTTCATATTCATATTCATCTTCATTTTCATTTTCATCTTCATATTCATATTCATATTCATCTTCATATTCATATTTATCTTCATCTTCATCCTTGTCGTAGTCATCATCTTCCTCTTCTAATCCCGCAAAAGCCTCATCTGTTGCGCTAGTTGCAGGGTCCTTTACTCCATCAATCTCAACAACACCATTAAAACAATAATTCAATACACAATGTAACAATGGATAGTTAGGAGATATAATTAGTGAATGATAGTTGAAAACAGTTTTGTATTGAACAAAAGCAACAGTGTGAGATAGTTAGGAGATATAATTAAGCAGAAGCACCTTTTCATAGTGCTTGCATGCAGCTTTGCCAGTCATCTCCTGCCCGTTTATATTGACGTAAACCTGAAAGTACAAGAAAATTCCATTAAATTATACAGCACATAAAGAGCGAGATGCCATAAAAAGTAGGGGTGGCAATAACACGAAATACGACCCAAACAAACATGGAAATAGTCGGGTTAGAGTGTGGTCTAAATAGGTTTCTAGTCATGTTTAGGTTGAGAGTGTGATCCACAGGTTGACCTGCAACCTCATTTAAGTTTTTAGAAACTTAGATAAAACTAAATATATAACGGGTAATTAAATGTGACAAAACCGTCAATGTGTTTAGAAACATACGTTGAATGGGTTGTTTCCGGGTTATGTGTAAACATGTTAGAGTCATCAAAGCTGACTTAATAGCTTAAATAGCATCTGCTCATCTTAGGGTGATTGACACGCCAACCAGGAACCGTCCGAATTAGCCACAACTATCAAAAGCTAAACAAAATCATACTAAAACAAAGCACCAACACTTATAGTGACTAGTTTCAGGATAATCATATTAAAACCAAACCAAACCAAACCAAACGTCCTGAATTCCCATAAACCAAAAATCTTAGGATGTTGTCAGCAACACATAGGACATAGCTATCCTGAGTAAACTAGGTATAACATAGGGTTATGATACACAAAAGTCACTATAGTTTCACCAAAATTTGTCCGAAGGAAACAAAGTTTCATTTTGTACTTCTAGGTTACTGAACTTTCGGTAAGCATACATTTCAAAAATTCAGTGTTAGTCCGAGTAATCTGGATGTATATTTTTTGATAAGTTCAGTAACCTGAGTGAACAAAATTCAAAGTTCAATAACCTGAATATTCACTTTTGTAAGTTCATTTACCAGAGTGAACAAAGTTTCAAAGTTTAGTAACCTAGAAGTACAAAATGAAACTTTGTTTCCTTAGGACAAATTTTGGTGAAACTTTAATGACTTCCGTGTACCATTGTTTAAGTACAAACGATCTAAAACTTGGGATTTAAATGTATTTTTGCTACCAAAGTTTTACAACATGTGAAGTCTTACCAAATCTCCACAGTTTGCAATCTCGACGATCGAGAGGCTTGGACTCAACCCAAGATCAAGGGTTCTCACTTTTAAATTACTGAGCTTTAGGGATTTGAGCTTTGCACATCCATTGGGAAGGTAAAGTTCTGTCAAATGATAACAATATTGAATCCTTAATCTCTCGAGATTTAAAGTTGACCCTAGGTCAAGGGTCCTGCATTTTACACCATTGATGTCGAGAAATTTGAGCATTGGACATGCATCGAGCATGTGAAGTCCTTCCAAATCTCCACAGTTTGCAATCTCGATGGTTGAGAGGTTTGGACATAGCCCAAGATCAAGGGTCGTCACTTTTAAGTTATTGAGCTTTAGGGATTTGAGCTTTTGACATTCATTGGGCAGGTGAAGTTCCGTCAAATGATAACAATATCGAATCCTTAATGTCTCAAGATTTAGAGTTGACCCTAGGGCAAGGGTCCTGCATTTTACACCATTGATGTCGAGAAATGTAAGCATTGGACATGCATCGAGCATGTGAAGTCCTTCCAAATCTCCACAGTTTGCAATCTCGATGGTTGAGAGGTTTGGACACAGCCCAAGATCAAGGGTCGTCACTTTTAAGTTATTGAGCTTTAGGGATTTGAGCTTTGGACATCCATTGGGCAGGTAAAGTTTTGTCAAATGATAACAGTATCGAATCCTTAATGTCTCGAGATTTAGAGTTGACCCTAGGTCAAGGGTCCTCCATTTTACACCATTGATGTCGAGAAATGTAAGCATTGGACATGCATCGATCATGTGAAGTCCTTCCAAATCTTCACAGTTTGCAATCACGATGGTCGAGAGGTTTGGACTCAGACCAAGATCAAGGGTCGTCACTTTTAAATTACTGAGCTTTAGGGATTTGAGCTTTGGACATCCATTGGGCATGTAAAGTTCTGTCAAATGATAGCAGTATCAAATCCTTAATAACTCGAGATTTAGAATTGACCCTAGGTCAAGAGTCCTCCATTTTACACCATTGATGTCGAGAAATGTGAGCATTGGACATGCATCGAGCATGTGAAGTCCTTCTAAATCTTCACAGTTTGCAATCTGGATGGTCAAGAGGCTTGGACTCTGCCCAAGATCAAGGGTACTCACTTTTAAATTACTGAGCTTTAGGGATTTGAGCTTTGGACATCCATTGGGCAGGTAAAGTTCTGTCAAATGATAACAATAACGAATCGTTAATGTCTCGAGATTTAGAGTTGACCCTAGGTCAAGGGTCCTCCATTTTACACCATTGATGTCGAGAAATGTGAGCATTGGACATGCATCGAGCATGTGAAGTCCTTCTAAATCTTCACAGTTTGCAATCTGGATGGTCAAGAGGTTTGGACTCTGCCGAAGATCAAGGGTACTCACTTTTAAATTACTGAGCTTTAGGGATTTGAGCTTTGGACATCCAATGGGCATGTAAAGTTCTGTCAAATGGTAACAGTATCGAATCCTTAATGTCTCGAGATTTAGAGTTGACCCTAGGTCAAGGGTCCTCCATTTTACACCATTGATGTCGAGAAATGTGAGCATTGGACATGCATCGAGCATGTGAAGTCCTTCTAAATCTTCACAGTTTGCAATCTGGATGGTCGAGAGGTTTGGACTCTGCCCAAGATCAAGCGTCGTCACTTTTAAATTACTGAGCTTTAGGGATATGAGCTTTGGACATCCATTGGGCATGTAAAGTTCTGTCAAATGATAACAGTATCGAATCCTTAATGTCTCGAGATTTAGAGTTGACCCTAGGTCAAGGGTCCTCCATTTTACACCATTGATGTCGAGAATTGTGAGCATTGGACATGTATTGAGCATGTGAAGTCCTTCCAAATCTTCACAGTTTGCAATCTGGATGGTCAAGAGGTTTGGACCCTGCCCAAGATCAAGGGTCCTCACTTTTAAATTACTGAGCTTTAGAGATTTTAGCTCTGGACATCCATTGGGCAGGTAAAGTTCTGTCAAATGATAACAATATCGAATCCTTAATGTCTCGAGATATAGAGTTGACCCTAGGTCAAGGGTCCTCCATTTTACACCATTGATGTCGAGAAATGTAAGCATTGGACATGCATCGAGCATGTGAAGTCCTTCCAAATCTTCACAGTTTGCAATCTGGACGGTCGAGAGGTTTGGACTCTGCCCTAGATCAAGGGTCCTCACTTTTAAATTACTGAGCTTTAGGGATTCGAGCTTTGGACATCCGTTGGGCAGGTAAAGTTCTGTCAAATGATAACAATATCTAATCCTTAATGTCTCGAGAGTTAGAGTTGACCCTAGGTCAAGGGTCCTCCATTTTACACCATCGATGTCGACAAATTTGAGCATTGGACATGCATCGAGCATGTGAAGTCCTTCCAAATCTCCACAGTTTGCAATCCGGAAGTTCTCGAGCTTTGGACTCAGCCCAAGATCAAGGGTCGTCACTTTTAAATTACTGAGCTCTAGGGATTTGAGCTTTGGACATCCATTGGGCAGGTAAAGTTCTGCCAAATGATAACAATATCGAATCCTTAATCTTTCGAGATTTAAAATTGACCCTAGGTCAAGGGTCCTGCATTTTACCCCATCGATATTGAGAAATGTGAGCACTGGACATGCATCGAGCATGTGAAGTCCTTCCAAATCTCCACAGTTTGCAATCTCGATGGTCGAGAGGTTTGGACTCAGCCCAAGATCAAGGGTCCTTACTTTTAAATTTCTGAGCTTTAGGGCTTTGAGCTTTGGACATGCATTGGGCAGGTAAAGTTCTGTCAAATGATAACAATATTGAATCCTTAATGTCTTGAGAGTTAGAGTTGACCCTAGGTCAAGGGTCCTCAATTTTGCATTACTGAGGTCAAGAGAGTTGAGCATTGGACATCCATCTGACATGTGAAGCTCAACTAAATCATAGCAATCTACAAGATTTAATGTTTCTAGATTTGGAGTCAGCCCAACATCAAAAGTCCTCAGCATTGAACATCGGAGATCAAGGAATCTGAGCTTATAAAGTATCTGTGACAAGCATACACAACAAAAATAAAGATTCGTGTGATACAAGATGTTTATCCTTATTATGAATCTAAGTAAATAAATAACCAACCACTATTTTACCTTTCTTTCTCCCCCTTCCCAAAGTTGAACGATTTTGCTGAGTTCCATGTTTAATCCAACAAGATATTTTGCTTGAAACGTTTTTGGTAAAGACTCAAACGGGTAATGTGGCCAACTAAGATATTGTATAGAATTTGGAAAATGTTGCTTAACTTCATTAACATTTTCATAGACTCTAGGACCGATAGAAAGAAATCTTAGCTTCTTCATGTTACCCAGACCTCTCATGAAAGCTTCAAGATCATATTTCTCTCCTGACATTTTTATACATCGTGTTGCAGCTTTGGTACCCTGTAGATGAGATAGATATGTAATCATAGGGCTTATGTCACAACAAATTAAAATGTGTTAAATATCTCAAATCATAAATAAACTTATACTTACCAAGTCATTAACCAAAACGTCTTCGATTTCTTCGTTGATCCATAAATGGCTGTGTTTGTTAGGTTCAAGGGGATGCGAGCGACGAACAATATTCTTGCCCATTTCTTCTATATGGTCATGCATGCCCAAGTACCCATATTCAGATATACTTATGAGGGATTTTTGCTCAAGAACTTTTAAACCATTTCTTGCATGAAATCCACAGCTTTCAAGCGCTCTAATTGCTATGTCTTTCCGTTCACCTTTGAGTATGCATGCAACATCTAGGAAAATTTCCTTGTAGTCATCCTCTAGACTGATATAGCTTATTTCTAGTTTTTCCATAGTTTTCTTTAATGGAATTTGTTTTAGTCTCTTTAGGGCATCTCTCCATTCAGCCTTATTTTTACCACACAGAAACGAACCCAAAACCCTGATCGTTAAGGGAAGACCAGCCGCATAACGTACAACTTGTTTTGATAGCTCTTTGTACCCTTGAATTGGAGTCTCTCTCCCAAATGCATACATACTAAATAGACAAATTGCTTCGTTATCCGAGAGCAGACTAACATCACAAATTGAATTTACTCGTTGTTGTATCAACACTTGCTCATCTCTGGTTGTTATGATAATTATACTTCCTGGCTTAAACCAATTACGCTCACCGGCTAATGCTTCAAGCTGTTCTATATCATCCACATCATCTAGAACAATAAGAACCTTTCTCACACGCATCATCTTTTGAATCATGTTTTTCCCGTCATAAACATTACTTACTATGATCCTCGGATCCTTTGAAATATCAGAAAGGACTTGTTTTTGCAGACACTGCACACCGTACAAAGAGCTTCTTGAAACTTCCCTGACATTCTCAACAAAGCTTTGACCTTCGAACTTAAAGGAAATTTGATCAAAAACAGCTCTGGCCAAAGTTGTCTTCCCACTACCTCCCATCCCTTTGATCCCTATCATGTAAACATCATGAACACCAGTTTCGAAAAATGAAACAACATTCCTTGTTCGTCTCTCCATGCCTACTAGTCTTCGATCAACACTCAAATTAATGAAACGTAAATCCAGTGATATTTCTTGAACAATTTTCTGTATGAATTTAGCTTCATGCCTGTATGTTAAACGAAATACGGAGTAGTTAGTTATCTTGTTAAAATCCCCGAACATTTGGTTTCAGATCTATAACATATAGCCATACATGAAGTAGGATATGGTGATATATTTATATACAGTATATCATGTCCAATCATTTGAAAATTTACAAGTTTGAGTTAGAAGTTAACAATAAAAAAAGAGATGCCATGGACAACGCTTTTAAACAGATAGTGAAAGAATAAAGTTATAAATAGTTAAATAGCCCGGTTGCTCTGTGGCTAGGCATATTTAGCCCGATTTTTAAATATTTCCGATTTAGCCCGGGTTGCCCTGGGCAACTAGCGCATAGCCAACTACAGGATGCCACGTGTCATTTTTTGTGGCAACTTTTGTGTCTTTTGGGCAAGTGGAGGACACTTGTCATCATGCGGTTGGCTATACACTTGTTGCCCAGGGCAACCCAGGCTAAATCAAGAATATTGAAAAATCTGCCTAGACCGCAGGGCAATGGGCCATTTTAGTAATTATCCCAAGAATAAAACATAGGCTTGTTCAATTCTGTAAAGGCTAATATTTGTATGGGTCATAACAGGTCCGGTCTACCAGCAAACACTTCTCTTCAAATTTCATAAATAACAAATTCGTTAATATTGGTAATCAAAGTACCGAAACAAATAACAAACTCGACAAACTAAGCGGGAGCTATATTCAAAATTACCATACCAAATTCAAAGATACCAAGTACAAAATTCTAGTAATTCAAAAGGTACCAAATTCTAATTCCAAAGGTACAAAGAATTCTAAACTTATTTATAAACCCCTATTATAGGCTAAACTAATAATTTCCTAATTCTAAACAAACTTGTAGGACAAGTCACACAAATTACCAAATTTACCAAACAACCAACGGAGTTTAAGTCACTTTTTCAAATTTACCAAATAACCCACGGAGTTTAAGTCATTATTATAAAGTATATATGTTACTCCAGTAATAATCTAAATTTATAGATAAAACACATTGTATATACACCTATATGGTTTAACCCGATTTCCCTGTGTTTGAAGTAACTTACCCTAACTCGCCCAATAATAGATCAGGAAGAAATTGATTACATAATATTAAAGTTACATGGCTGAAAGAATTACCCATTAACAGTGTTCTTCAGTTCCATTCCTGCGAGATCCGCTGCTTCTCTCATAGCCTCTCTCCATTTCCATGCATCTTCTTCATCTTCATGTTTCGCAAAGGCATCACCTACTGCTCCACTCTGATTGCGAACTTCTGTTGGTTCCACATCGTAGAACACGGGGTAAGCAGTATGCTCGGTCATCTTCTGGCATTCCATAATCTTAACAAGCTCCTCCAAGCACCAAGACGAAGAAGCATAGTTCTTGGAGAAAACAATGATGTAAAATTTCGAGTCTTCAATGGCCTTAATAAGCTCATCACTGATCATATTCCCTTGCTTGATTTTTTCATCGTCTTTGTAAGTCTCAATGCCTTTATTCTCTAGAGCATGATATAGATGATCAACAAAGTTCTTACGAGTGTCTTCGCCTCTAAAACTTAAAAACACATCATACTTGAAGCTCTTCTGAGTTGAACTAGTCGCCATTGAAAGAGTGTGTTTGTACGTAAAAATATATGTTATAGTTACAAAATCAACGGATTAATGCAAAAACGGAAATGATACGAGTTGGGTGGGGATAGAGAAACGAACTGAAAAACAGATCAGGTCAACGCTGATATTCATCAATAAACTGGCTGCAATTGTTACCTAACGTTGACCAACTTTAAACCTTTTTTCTTTTATTCACTTGGAGTCCCTTAACTTTTCAGCTAACTAGCTGCAAGCCTGCAATTGGTATTTAAGATGTAATTAATGTAACTTTTAAGCAATGTATAGAAATTAGGGTGCATTTGGTTTGTAGTATATTTTAAAAGGAATTGTAATCTGTCAAAGGAATTGTAATTTGAATGAATTGCAATTCAAAAAAATGGATGTGTTGTAATTGTAATGTATTGGATTGTAATTGATGTATTCCGTTACTTTTTTTTTTGTTGAATCTCAATGTAATTGTAATTTAAAAAGATTTAAAAAAAAACTTGATAATAATAATAATAATAATAATAATAATAATAATAATAATAATAATAATAATAATAATAATAATAATAATAATAATTTTGAATTACAATGTAATTCAAAACTTTCCATCCAACATCGTATGTAATTTGAATTACCTCATTTGATGTAATTGTAATGGCTGATTTGTATGTAATCCTTATCTCGTGTATTTGTTTCGTGTTATTTATTCGGTGGCTTCCTGGCGCAGTTTTGAATAGCCACTTCATCAAGAGAAATAAATCAACGTACTGTCATCTCTTATGAGTTATCTCCGATGGCAGCTTACGTTGTAGGTTAAAAATATCAAATTGCCACTGTCTTTTAACTTTGACAAGGGTTTGTAGTTCTTGTATCTTGGAATACAGTGTTTTATATTTTCAAATAAACTTGATATTCTTAATGTCCATATTTCTGTGTAAAGTTATAAGTCATACAAGCTCTATGGATCTCCGGGTACCATGGTTTTTGACATATTTAGTATTTACCCCCTAAATCTAATGTGTGCTTAGACGAATTTAGATTTCAGAAGGTTGGCGACTTTATAAACATAACAAAAGTTGATTGTCTAATAAATTTTACCACATTTGGTAAAAAACACAATGGGAAAGTTTTGAATTATGAACGCAGAGTCACACCAGAGTAGGGGTGAGCATCGGTCCAGGACCAGACCGACAAGACCAATGACCGAATTAGCCAAAAAGCTAAGACCGAGGACCGGACCGAATGTGAGTCGGTCCGGTCCAGTCCGGTTTCGGTCTGTACGGTCCAACAAGGCCAAATAATCGGTAGAGCTGGCAATTTCGACACGAAACACGAAAACACGACACGACACGACACGACACGAAATTAACAGGTTTCGTGTTTGGCTTATCGTGTTCGTGTTTGTGTAAGATGACACGATAAGATAACGTGTCGTGTTCGTGTCAAGACCTCGTGTAACCTGTTAAGACACGATAAGACACGATAAGACCTGTTAAGACCTGTTAAAACCCGTTAAAGACCTGTTAAGACATGTTAAGACCTGTTAAAGACCTGTTAAAACCTGTTAAGACCTGTTAAAGACCTGTTAAGACCTGCTAAGATTTCGTGTTTTAGCTTGTCAAGACCTGTTAAGACCTCTTATCGTGTCTTATCGTGTCGTGTTCGTGTGACCTGTTAATTTTCGTGTTCGTGTTCGTGTTTTAAGATCTGACACGATTAGCTTATCGTGTCGTGTTCATGTTAGGGCTTAACATATCCGTGTCTTATCGTGTTCGTGTCGTGTCGTGTCGTGTCGGACCTGTTATGCCAGCTCTAATAATCGGTTTGTGGTCCGGACCGGACCGGACCGAGGACCGAATTAGCCAAAAAGCCAAGACCGAGGACCGGACCGAATGTGATCAGTCCAGTCCGGTCCGTTCGGGTCGTTTGCTCAGCCCTACACCAGACTACCAGGGACCAAGACACTCAAAACGAAATTGGTAATTGGTTCATGACTATGATTCAAATTTAGAAATACGAATTTTTAGAAACCCCTATAACTACTCGTGATATTATAGGTCGAAAATAAACTCAGCTGGTAAACAAACAACACATGTCTAAAATTTACTTACCAAATTTTGCTATTCGAATTGGTGGTCACATATTTTGGTAACAAACTTAAGTAAGTTGCAATAAGAAGCTTAACATATTTAGCACTTATCCCAAATGTTTGGCAACTTAAATATTCAGAAAAAAAGGGCCAAATCTGACAACTTATGCATCAAATAACTATTTAGCAACTTGGATTATGTTCGATGGCACAAAACATTGGATATAACATCAATATTTAAGAAACAGGCATATATGCACTCGACGGATGTTTAATTTAGCAACAAAAAAAACATAATATTATCACACAAACAAAGCACGCGGATCACCAGTATAAGAAGCCGGACTTCACACAAAACAGAGGTAGGTGCACTTCGCATCACAAATACTTTATGATCATCCACAAAGCCACAACAAGGAGTGCAATTCCAATCACGGACAATAGAAGGCACAAGCAGGAACAACCACCTTTGGTGCGTTTGTTCAGAACCGCAAGATTTTTCTGCACTCTCTGCATATTCCAAAACAAAAACAAAATACAAATTGTCAAAAATGGATTGTAAACCGTCACACATCATGTAAATGATTAAATGATTTCATAAAATCGACAGTTTTTGATAAAAATAATAAATACAGACAATATTCAACTGTGGCAGTTTCTTGTGGAGTATTAAAAACTCAGGTTGTTGGTAGGTAAAGCAAACTTTAGTAATGTTGGTTAAAATGGGCGGAATCTGTTCTATTTGGCGTACATGAATCTATTTATGACAAATACAAATTGTTGGGGTGGGCATATATGATCGGGACGGACAAAACCGGACCGCAAGCTATTATATTGCGTCTACTTGTAGGATTTAAAAAGAAATATGTTTTTTCACTTTGGATTAACGTAGAACCTAAAGCCTGTTTTAAATTTATTATTTCCATTTTAAAAGAACTTGAATTATTATACTATTTACGATCTGAGTTTAGACTGAACCAGTTCCATCCCAGAATCAGATTCATACAAGCATATTTAGACCGATCCAGATTTTGTGATCATCCATTTTTTCCCCAATTTTGGCCCGGGTCAAGTTTTAAACCCATGAACATCTTAGAAAAAATAGGATGCTCAAAAGCATATTAGTAGGAGTATAACCTTAAGTCGGGAATCTGTGACTTCTACATGTTCGTCCAGGTCATCCTGTATAGCAGAAAAGAGCAAAGAAGCATTAGATCATTTCCATTGAGGCATATTTGTTCATAAATTTTAATAAGCTAAAATAACATAAGGAAAGAACTCAAAGAAGTGAAAGGAGAATGGCATACAATGAGTCTCGTGTGCAGGCCAAGTTCCTCATTGACTGCCAAAGCAATATGCTTAGTACTTAACACAGTCTCCTCCAATTGCTCTAGGCCTTCATCTTGTTCTGCATATACAAAATCGTAGATAAAATCATGCATAACCATTAAAAGTCTAAAGGAGAGTAATATGCAATATATTTACTAGATTAAAAAAGGTTGTGAATATGATTGCTAACCTCTCATAATTTGTCTCTGGAGCCCGACAACACCGGAGTTGTCCAAACCAGCAATTCTGCTCATGGCATCTGCAGGCTTAATATCTGGCCCAAGCAAGCTGTCCCTATTACCAAAGTTTGACATGTTCAAGGTGGAGGCCATCTGCGTTACCTTTGTCCTCAAGTTTGCAAGATTATCTCGACGTCGATTCATCTCTTTCTCTGTCCTGCAATAGAGAAAAACAGATTCATTGATGTTCAGATGACTTTGTTACAGTTTCAACAAAGTTTGAAAGGTAAAAGCACAAACAACTGATTAAAGTTTGTGCGAAAACAAAACTAGATATGTGACCTAATTGGCGGGACTGCACGCTATGGTATTTAGCATGGGTAGGAATTGACAGCTGAAAGAAGCTACTTAAGCTCTTATGACATACCTAAATTTGAATATCTCTGAAACTAAATGTACAAATTTTAGAATTAGACTATGCAAGTCATGTATATCATACTATCAGCAAATGCCTCAAGCCCTTAATCTTACCTGATAAGGTTCTACGATAATATAAATTTCTAAATTTGAACAGCTCTGAAACTAAATGTACAAATTTTAGATCAGACTATGCAAGTCATGTAGATCATACTATCAGCAAATGCCTTAAGCCCAATCTTACCTGATAAGGTTCTACGATAATATAAATTTCTAAATTTGAACAGCTTTGAAATTAAATGTACAAATTTTAGAATTAGACTATGCAAGCCATGTAGATCATGCCATCAGCAAATGCCTTAACCCCTTGATCTTACCTGATAAGGTTCTATGATAATATAGATTTCAATCATAATCATAGTCATCATAAAGTTACAAACGGAGAACTTGGAGAATAGTTTTTTTAAAAGGCGTTAAGGGCTAATACTAGTTGTCTTTTCACAATCAAAAGTGAAATTTTATGTTTGTGATTGAAGTATTAAGTTTCAATGCAACATACTAGCATAAAGACACGTAGTTTTACTCTTGATATTCCTTTTAGAACAATTTACACTGATGAAGCAGATCATGACCAAATCCGAACAAGAGAAGAATATACCTACATTCACTATCATCCAAATGACACAATAAAAACGAATAATTAACTAATAATCAGATATCCCATATTCTTTTACGAGAAGGTTGGAAAGTCATATACTACTTGGCAGTTAGAACCTTTGTACGCTTAAGACACGCTGCTCTGTACTGTATTATAATAATACTCAAATAGCTATCATTCACGTTAAACATAAAAGACTATACACTTCCTGTACGGCCACTACTCTCAGTTAATTAGTTCATGAAACCTATATCATATGCAATATCTTTTAAACCCCAATAATAAGTATATGGATCTGCTCATCTGCATATCATAGGTAGCTAATAAAAACTAGAAGTGCATGAATTTTGGAATGACGGGTGAACAAGTCTGGATGAGCATATACTATGCTTACTAAACCTGAGATGGTGCAAATGGATGTGAATATGTGATAGTTAAAATAAACCGAGGGATATATGATATACATATCTTCTAAAAAAACTGAATCTCCCACAATGAATGAAACCACTGTGAAAGAGTAGCACGTGGTCCATATCCATGACAGTATGCGACCCAACCACACCCAAATCTTCCTCATTTATCACAATTACTAAGATCTCACCGTGTTTATGTCCATACACCTACACTTCCTCTATGATTCAGCCAAAAATTGTAGCAGGACACCAAATATGCTTGTTAATAATCTATGGTAGAGTAAAACAAAAGCAAACTCAAAAAGATGACGATGATAGGGACACACAATACGAGCTAACCAAGTTAATTACACATGTAGTCCACAAAACTCAACTTGCAGTTAACATAATTTCAGTGCACCAACATAAAGAAACACTTACAAAGGCTGTTTTGCAGGAAGCTTAGTCAAAAGAGACTGTAAACTATCAAGCCTCGTCCCCAATATCGTAATCTTCCTCCTGATGGCGGACGAATGCCTCTGCGCTTCCGGCCCCGTCCCAAAGGAACTCCTCTCGGATATCATCCCAGTGATATCATCAGCAAGTTTAGACGCCTCATTATATTCCCTTGTCCATTGATCCGATGAAGACGCCATTTATCTGAAAAAAACACAACCAACAAAAACCTTAACACATTAATCACTCCATAACTTCCTAATAAGCTGTACAATTCACATAATTTCAGACGGTGTTTGGGATTGCTTATACTTGTGCTTACAGATAGGCTGCTTAAACATAAGTACTTGAAGAAATAGCGTCCGCCTTTTTTTATTCTTTTTTATAAAGCACAATAATACTTGAACAACTGATATCTTTTTGTTTCCATTTATATAAGGTTTTATGTTCAGCTTATTTGACCTCAAATCAAGCAGATAATACTTGAAAATAAGCAATACACAAAAGCACCTCTGTTTAGGATTGCTTACAAAGAAGCACTTATTAACTGATGATCAGAAACTGCTTATTATAACTCAAAATAAGCAAACTCCCAAATAACCTTTGTATGTAAACAAGCGAGGTCAACTTGCGTCAACGAAAACATAAATATCTATTTAATCAAGCAAACATACATCATGCTAACATCACATATTCAACCTACAATTGCTATTTAAGCACAGAAGAGTCACAAAACTGCTTCTGCTTAAGCAGATAAACAATCATAAACACCTCCTATGTACATAAACAAGCCCTAATTTAGGTCAAAAATCGCTACGAAAACATCAATACCTAAAAAAATACACAATCCACATCATCCTAACAATACAAAACATCACAATTTCAACGATCTACCTACAATCGCTATCTAATTCCATAATTCCCAAATAAGCACGCAACTTCCTACCTGCTTATCAAAAACTGCTTATTCTACTATTATACCTCAAAATAAGCCGAATCAGCCTGGATGACACAAAACCGCTTACGCCTGAAAATAAGCAATCTAACAACTTCCTAAATATCCTTTGTGCATAAACAAGCCCTAATTCAGGTCAACTCAGTCAAAAACCGCTACGAAAACATCAATACCTATAAAAACCACACAATCCACATCATCCTAACAATACAACACATCACAATTTCAACGATCTCACCAAAATCGCTATTTAATTCCATAATTCTCAAATAAGCACGCAACTTCCTACCTGCTTATCAAAAACTGCTTATTCTACTATTTTATCTCAAAACAAGCCGAATCAGCCTGGAGACACAAAACCGCTTACGCCTGAAAATAAACAATCTAACAGCTTCCTAAATATCCTTTGTGCATAAACAAGACCTAATTCAGGTCAACTCGGTCAAAAACCGCTACAAAAACATCAATACCTATAGAAATCACACAATCCACATCATCCTAACAATACATCACATCATAAATTCAACCATCTATCATCTAACTAGAAATAAGCAAAAACTGCTTATTCTACTATTTTACCTCAAAATAAGCCGAATCAGCCTGGAGACACAAAACCGCTTACGCCTAAAAATAAGCAATCTAACAGCTTCCTAAAAATCCTTTTTCCATAAACAAGCCCTAATTCAGGTCAACTCGGTCAAAACCTCTACGAAAACATCAATACCTATAGAAATCACCCAATCCACATCATCCTAACAATACACAACATCATAATTTCAACCATCTATCATCTACCTAGAATCGCTATTTAATTCCATAATTCTCAAATAAGCACACAGCTTCCTACCTGCTTATCAAAAACTGCTTATTCTACTATTTTACCTCAAAATAAGCCGAATCAGCCTGGATGACACAAAACCGTTTACGCCTGAAAATAAGCAATCTAACAACTTCCTATATATCCTTTGTGCATAAAAAAGCCCTAATTCAGGTCAACTCGGTCAAAATCGCAACGAAAACAATCAAACATCAATACCTATAGAAATCACACAATCCACATCATCCTAACAATACATCACATCATAATTTCAACCATCTATCATCTAACTAGAAATAAGCAAAAACTGCTTATTCTACTATTTAACCTCAAAATAAGCCAAATCAGCCTGTAGACACAAAACCGCTTACGCCTAAAAATAAGCAATCTAACAACTTCCTAAATAGCCTTTGTGCATAAACAAGCCCTAATTCAGGTCAACTCGGTCAAAATCGCAACGAAAACATCAATACCTATAGAAATCACCCAATCCACATCATCCTAACAATACAAAACATCACAATTTCAACGATCTCACCAATTTAACTCCATAATCCTCAAAAATTAGGGTTTCAATAAAACTAATCAATTTATACACAAATCAACGTATAAATAAATGATCAATTTATATCATAATAATTAATAGATCAGTTTGTATCATAAAATAAAAATAAAAATAAAAATTGAATATAATTTTTTTTTTTTACCTCAATAGATTAGTTTGTTAGATTGTAACTGAATCTGTTATTCGGTTAAATTTGATGATGATGATGATGACGTCACCGATAACCGGCGAGGTTTTGTTGTGTATATTGTCGTCTTGTTCTTCTTCTACATTTACTTTTTTTAAATTATTTGATAATTTAAATAAATTGGATTGATAAAGGTGCAATTCAAAACGGTGTCGTATTTGGTTTAGGTAGATGGGCGGTTCGTCCACGTTTTCCATCCCAAGAGCAAATCAATACTACATATCAATTATTGACGTGTATTATTATTTTATTATTTTTTTTTGAAACATTATTGTTAAGTTGATATTTTCACATATATAATAAGAAAAAAATCTTTTACATTTTATTCTTATTTGTTTTATCAAAGGCTCTCATAAAAACGAGCTAAGCTCACGCTAGTAAAGTGGCTCACAAATTAAACTCGATTTCTAAGTACTAAAAACACGGGAAAACACTACCTTTTGATTAAAAATAAATATATAAATAAATTAAAAGCTCTTTTCTTGGCTCAAAATAAACTTTGAGCTCGAGCCTAATAAACAAGTCAAGCTTAAGATTTAATATACTGGGATTCGACTCAAATAGTTTCCACCCTCCACACTGATGTTAAAACTTCTTTTTACATCTTCATAACACTAGTATTATCTATAGGGGAAATGATGTCTACATTTAAATGTAGGCAATTGCCTACATTCTTTTGGAAAAAAGTTTACAAAATGTACAGTTCAGTCTCTGTCCTTATTTTTTTTAACAAAAGAAAGTAGGTAACTTGCCTACTTTATAAAGTAGGTATCATATCCACTTATCTATAAGGTTTAATTTTTTACTTGTTTGCAAGAGTTGTTTATTACTCTTTTTTAACTTACAAGTTTCAATAAAGTTAAGACTCCACAAAATCCTATATACGCGATGTCTCACAAAACATAACATAATACATCTTTATAATGACACGGGATAACAAACATGTAATGGATCGGAAGTGTACATCAATGAGTAAGCAACGAAATCTTACAAGTTATCAACATACTCATTCGCAAGCAAATGACATCAGGATGCATAACAAACACGTATTACCAGATATAGCAAATGAGAAATACAAGTATGATGATAAGCAACACGCTTTATAAAATGATAAAGTAGAAAATGTAGAGTTGTAGACAAATAAAGTAGTTAAGAAACATAATGTCCCTACAAGAGAACAATTAACCTTTTTTTCTTATAGTCACCAACAAAGAAAAATATCTCACTTACAATTCTTCCTCCAAAACAATTCAAAAACTTATGCTTCAGTTTTTTAACACTAATTTCTTTCATATTTTCACAACTTGTCATTCAAAATAAATTGTTTTGTATATACACAAAAATAACTTGCATATCAACTTGATTTATCCTGGTATTCTCAAGTCTCAACACTCGACGTATACCATGTTAGACAACTTGATTGGTTTAGTCCACCAAAAGTTTTCTTTCAGAAACGTAATTAGTCAATAAATTAAATACTTTTCAAAAGATTATGAAAGATTTTTTTTTTCTTAAGCATATATGTATTTAATTTAATGAGATTTTGTCATTTTATAATAACAAGCTTTAACTAAGTGGCAACAAATAGGTTCTAAACAAGCCGAGTTGAATTGAGCACTGTCAAGCTCGAGCTCGACTAAACTACTAAAATTTGAGCTCGGTCAAACTTTTAGATTTCAAAACGATCCGAACCGAGCTCATTATTTCCACATGTCAAGCTCGAAGTCAATGAAGAATCGGTTTATCAAGGTTGACTCGACTCTAGTTTTTTGAAAATTAAGTAATTATACGTATATAAAAAATTGAAAACATACTTTAGTTAAAACTCGTTAAGACTCACGAACTTTATTAATTAAGTATCTTAAAACTTAAACTCAACTCAAAAGTATACTCGAGCAGCTCGCGAGCTATCTCGTCTTATCAATACCCTGTATTTAAGTATCTTAAAGCTTAAACTCGACTCAAAAGTATACTTGAACAGCTCGCTAGCTATCTCGTCTTATCAATACACTACCATCAGCTTTTGAAAAAGATACTCGGGCGGTTCATTCAAGTTGCTAGAAAATTAATTAAAAATAAAAAACGCGCAAAAATATAAAAAGGCTTCCACAGGTTGACCATTTTACCCTCAAAATAAAACAAACTCAAAAAGTCAAACCCCAATCTCCCTCCCGTTGACCGTCGTCACTCAAACCACCGTCACACCGCCGTCGTCTCCTCCGGCCAAATCCAACCTGCAACCGTTCCACCACCTCATCTCACACCACATATGACGTCACTTTCCTCCTTTACATCCTAATTTCACACCTACCGGAAAGATGTCGGACATAGACCGGCAAATAGAGCGGCTGATGAAATGCGAGCCGTTAAATGAACACGAAGTGAAATCGCTTTGTTTAAAAGCGATGGAGATACTTGTTGAAGAGAGTAATGTTCAACGTGTTGATGCTCCTGTTACTGTATGTTAAATTTTACGTGTCGTTTATTTCGCGCGTTATCGCTGATATAATTTTGTGTATTTTAGGCCTCTGTTTATGTGTAGTTTGTTAAAATGTAGTTAGGTTAGATGCTCCTTTATTTATTTACCTTTTTATTGCCTAATTTACGTTTCGATTATTTTGCTTAGTATTTGATATCTGCTGAATGTGAATATATTTTTAGCGAAAATGTGGTTAGGTTAGATATTTATTCGAGTTTAGTTTCTGGTACTGTATTTCGAGTCGAAAAGCTTGACGTGATTGTTTATTGTGAGAGTAATGTTCATCGTCTTGATGCTTCTGTTACTGTATGTTAATACTTGATTATTTTTATATAAATTTACGAGTCGATTATTTCGCGCATTATCGCTAATATAATTTTATGTGTAGTTTATTTCTGCTTGTTAAAATGTAGTTAGGTTAGATGCTCCTTTATTTATTTACTTTTTTATTACATTTTGCTTATTATTTGATATCCGGTGAATGTATTTTTAGTGAAAATGTGGTTAGGTTAGATATTTATTGGAGTTTAGTTTCTAGTACTGTATTCCGAGTCGAAAAGGTTGACGTGATTGTTTATTGTGAGAGTAATGTTCAATTTGTCGATGCTCCTGTTACTGTATGTTGATACTTACTTTTTTTATATAAATTTACGAGTCGATTATTGCGCGTAGTATTGCTAACTGTAATGGCTCAGTGTTTTTAGGGCTCTGTTCATGTGTAGTTTAGTTCTATTTGTGAGAATGTGGTTAGAGTAAGTTGTTATTTGAGACTTCGACTACTCGATTTAGTTTCTAGTATTGTAAGTTCGAATGGGAAAGTGTATGCTTATTGAGTGTTTGGATAATTCAATATGATTCGGCTTTTCTGCGTATGTGTAGTTCAATTTGTATGTGAAATTGTCTCTAAGTTAGATTATTACTTGACTTTATGTTAAGGATGAATTTAGTTTCTAATGTTGTATTTGGAAGTAATAAGTTTACTGTGAATGTTAGAGGATTTTCGGGTTGCTAATTGGGTGTTTGGATAGTTGAGAATGTGCTTATTTTGGGGTAAATAAGCATTTCATTGTTATTTATTTATTATATAATTCTACTATGATTTACTTATGTTGTGTATTATTTCTAGTTGTAAATGCTCATTGATTTTAGGGCTTTGTTTACGTGTAGTTCAATTTTGTTTGTGAAATGTGGTTACGCTTCTAGTATTGTATTTCATGTCGAAAAGTTTGATGTGAATGTTGGAGGATGTTTCGGATTGCTAATTCAGTTTTTGGATAATTAAAAATGCTTCGGCTTATATGCTTATTGGATGAATTAGCAGTTGACTGTTATTTAGTTTTGAGATGAAATTTGGATGACCTTTAGGCCCTTGTATGTCACCTAGAAACCTTTTAAGTATATGTGAATGAGTGTTTATCATTATTTTAACAACCGATTATGGCAATTTTTTATATATTAAAAGATAAGCAAATCTTAAGTTCTAAACACTAGTTTCTGAAGTGCTTATTTGCTAAGCTGCTTATGAGCTTATCTGCTTATAAGCAGAAAAATTAAGCAACTTGCCTAGTTAAATTAGGATATCAATCTCTACTCCAGTAAGTTAGGGTTTACAGTTATTCCCGTGAAGGATTGACACATAGCATTGTCAACATTACCAACTTTATTCATAAATGATATGGAAATGTAGAGTTGAAAGTCCATTGAAGACTTATTACAGGATGTGAAGAACATATGTGTTCTCACTTGTGATGTTCTGATATATTATATATTATGGGAATTATTAGTGTGTGTCATCAAAGTTTTCACGTTGTTTGTTATTGTGAAATATTGTATCTTCTCTTAGTAGGAATGTAGATTAGAGGCGCCTGGGAGTGTCTTTGACTCCTCGTACATTATTGATTACAAGTGTTCACTCACGGGCCTTATCCCCGTGCTTATAAAGTAGCTCAATAGAAACATATTAAATTTGACACATCATGACGATGTGAAGGTGTATTTAGCCTTGGCCATAGTGGTTTACAGACGAAGGCTATCCTTTGTATTACTAATGTGCTGTTTATAAAGAGTATTTCAACTCTTTGCAGTGAGTTTATCTTTTTATTTCCTATAAAGTAGTGGCATTGTTATGCAGAGTATTCTGTTAGACCCACAGAGTATACTAGTCAAGGGGAAATCGAGTCCATTAACTTTGATTAAAGAATCAATGTATTGATGTCAGCTGCTGATATGCTTGTGTCCCATTATAGCTGTTTTGATCATATATGCTAGTGGTTCCTTGCCCCCGTTTCTGCGTAAAATTTACTGTCTATTCTCTTTTCGAAGTGTATTCTAATAGTCATTTTTTGTGCTACTAGATATGTGGTGACATACATGGACAGTTTTATGACATGCAAGAACTTTTCAAAGTAGGCGGTGACTGCCCAAAGACTAACTACTTGTTTCTTGGAGACTTTGTGGACCGAGGGTTTTACTCTGTGGAGACGTTTTTGCTTTTGCTTGCCCTGAAGGTAAAAGCTGTGATTTTAATCTTTTACGAGATAAGATAGGATGCAATGTGTTATATTAAATTTGCTTTGTTGGAAGTAAGCAAATGATGCAGATGAAATTTATTCCATAAGGTTCGCTGGACAAGACTTTGATGTTACGCATGCTTTTGATTTAGCATTCATTTAGGTTGCTCTTTTCTGTTGTGAATCATAGCCTTCACAGTTAGTTATTTGTCTATATTCAATATTTGTAGGTCATGAGAATTGAAACTAATTATCTTTGTGTTACATAATAGCAACCTCAATTAACAAACATGTGATGCACTGGAAGCAAGATATCACACTATTCTGGCCACCTCATTTACCAGATATGCATATGCCTGAAGCATAATAAAAGTTGGATTTAACTTTGATTCTCATTCGCACATAAAGGTTTTGGTCTGTTGATCGGTTCCCATTTGGATATCAATGACAATAGTATTTCACCTATTAAATGTAGGGAACAGAAGAGCAGGAATCTAGCAAACCTTAGACAATCAAATACTAGTATATCTGTGCACTGTCTCTGTAACTTGATAGAACCATGCTTTGTTAGGTACTTATCAAGTTAGGAACCTACAAATCAACTATTCTTCTAGGGGCCAGTCATTAATCCACTATTACAAGTTGAAGATGTCAGCCGGATAATCAGATTATATGTGCAGTCGTCATTGCATTCTTTTCCATAGCAATAAGACATACACTTAAAGTTTTACTCATGTCGAACAGAGAGTTGGGCATCACCTTTTGACTCTTAAGTGACCAGATGTGGACTGAAGCATGTTATAAGTAAAAACGTATAAAATACAGACTCGTAATTGCAGGATTTAGAGGCAGTTATGAGCCAGTTGTAACATATTTGCCTGATAGGTGATAAGTTTTCCAGTTATGAATAAGATGCAAGATAAATGAGTTCTCATGCCTAGTCACCAAATGATTTGTGACCACATAGCTTCACATGTAAAATATCAAGATAGTTTATTGCAAAACAAGTAGTATCTGGATGTTCTTTCTTTTGGAGCCATCTGTTCTATATGACATACTAGTGTTGATTATCAAACCATAAATAGTGAGAATTTAAGAGCTCTTTTGGCGATCTTTCTGTTTCTTTCTTGAGGAGCGTTTTATTCTGAATTAGTTATGTATGGTTGTAGCTATTGTTCTACTATCATGGGCCTTCTCTTTTAGCTAAAGCATTGTTGTATTCAGGTGAGGTATCCCGACCGGATAACACTGATTAGGGGCAACCATGAAAGCCGGCAAATTACGCAGGTATATAATATGTCATTCTGTATTTGTAGGTTCCTATCTTAGGTTTCTTTGAACACTTAAAAGTTATTCTCTGTACTAGGTATATGGATTCTATGACGAGTGCCTAAGGAAGTATGGTTCTGTCAACGTTTGGAGATACTGCACTGATATATTTGATTACCTAAGGTTTGTTAAATTCCTTCTTTTCAATTTTCTTTGTTTTGATAAAGGTTTACTATTTTTATTGACATCCTAAGGGCATTAACAGACTCACATCTATATGTCAGAAAAAAAGAAGCACAACACCATGTTCTATAGTGAGTATTTTGAAAGAACTAATACCTACTCCAATTCTAAACCCATCTACAAACCAAACGGCACCTAAGTTTCATAATTGAATTTTGAATGCAAATGTGAAAGAGCAGGAATTGATGGCATTCCATATGTGTCAGATTTAATATAGGTGGCAATTGTAACCTGTTTACTTATAGATGGCCCACTCTGGATTGTGCGTTATCTCTAACGGGCCAAATATGAATAAAAAAGGTTGGCATTTAAGGGAAAACAGGCCAAATAGGTTGGACTTTGGAGGGGTCAAACAGTTCCTAAAGAGTATTTTCAATGCATCAATCCTCAATCATTGTATTGTGTTGTTGAATTAATACGATTTTGTATTTGAAACACTAATTATTATAAGTATTATTGTAGTTTTCGGACAATAGTGTATCCAGTCAACCCAAACAGTGCAATCATAACCTGTTTTGACCCATTACTGAACCATCCTGCCCAACCCATTTAGCCACCTCTTAAAGTCATTGGGCAACTACTTCATTCATGCATATAGAAACCTTTATATAGGGTCTACTTTTCTTTTATCCTACCACCGTTTGAAATTTGAAATTTTACAGTTTGTCTGCTCTGGTTGAGAACCAAATACTTTCAGTTCATGGTGGGCTTTCTCCGGCCATCAACACAATAGACCAGGTTTGAGAAATCAACCTATATCTTCTATCATTTTGTTTTGATTATTCTCACCTTGATTATCTATTTCGTGACTGACTTGCTAGATTCGGGCTATTGATCGGAAGCAAGAAGTACCCCACGAAGGTCCCATGTGTGACCTCTTATGGTCAGACCCAGAGGATACTGTAGATAGTTGGGGATTGAGTCCGCGTGGTGCTGGTTTCTTGTTTGGTGGCAGTGTTGTCACCTCTTTTAATCACACCAATGACATTGATTACGTTTGTCGTGCCCACCAGTTGGTAATGGAAGGATATAAATGGATGTTTAACAACCAGATAGTTACTGTCTGGTCGGCACCAAATTACTGCTACCGGTGATCTTATTATATACCTAAATGAGTTGAACCCCCTCCATTTTTCTAATATACCTTCCTAATCAATATTCAAATTTCGCGTTGCAGGTGTGGAAACGTAGCTGCAATACTTGAGCTGGATGCTTATCTTAATCAACGGTTTCGTGTATTTGAAGCAGCACCACAGGTATGTTATTCTGGGATTTAAGTGGAAAATAGAGGCATTATGAGATGTCGTTGGTATATAGAGGCCACATTATTTCTAATACCCCAAGCCCAGATTAGCTTCCTAGCATATCCAAAATCCGAATTAACTTAAAACAACATTTCAAACTTCCCATAGTAATAAGTGGGCAGTTTGGTTGGAGGGTATGGGTTTGATGGTGTTTGATATGGGTGTGATGAAATGGGCTTGATACCCATAAAACTCATGCATTATTCATACCCACCTAAAGGGTAGGGTTTTGAAATCCATACCTATCCGATTCCCCTCTCTTCTCATATACATACCCGTAGTGATTTCGAAGTGCAATTTTAAAAAAAGTACCACTCAATTTTTTTGAATAAAATTATTCAGGAGGTTTATATGCTTACATTACGCGAATCGACCCATGTATAACTAAATGGGTCGGAATTGCCTCCTCTAGATGCATGTTCACAGTTTTGCCTTCATTCTTGTCATTATATAAGTAAGGCTGACATCATTCTCAAGGAATAAATCAGATAAGAAACAGATAAGGCATAAAATAGTTATTATGACTGTCCTAGCCACTGTTTTATTACAAAAGTTGTGCAGTGTTACATGGTCAATGATTGCAATGCAACAATTGCAGGAATCAAGAGGGGCTTATGCCAAAAAGCCAGCACTAGATTACTTTTTGTGATGAAGGATTTTACTGATGTACAGTCCGCGACAAGTATAGTTTTGCTTATGATTCCGAAGCTTCAAAATTTTTTGTACGACTCATGAGCAATCTACACAATTGTTTGGGAAGCCCTTTTCCTTAAAGTGGTTTTTTGACTCCATTTCTTTGCTCATGTATCATTGATTTCATTTGCCTGTTTCATGTGTTCATGGGTAGGATTAGTGGATCAGTTGTGCACATACAAGGTGTTTGTTTGTATTAATGAACTACAGGAAGATAACTGACTTGAACCACCAATGGTCTAAATTTCCAAAATATTTTGGATTCAAGAATATGTTACTAAAGAAATGATGTATGGCTCACTTTTTGATCTTGTATCTTGATTTGTATACATTATTTGCAGATCAAATTTTCGGATTTGGTTGTCACATTATAATTTCTCTTAAAAAAATATGGATTCTCATTAATACTACTAAGTACCAACAATTACTGGGTTGATTTTTTCAGAAAGTAAGATATATGCTTGTACATTGTAACGACATGCAACCAGGTTGTATCATACTAGACTGAAACCGAAGCTTTCAACAATACATAAATTGAAATGTAGTATGTGTATCAATATCATCGGTGGTATTACTACTAGCGAACACAAAATTTAGGGGTGGTAATCAGGGTTGGGAAGTCTAAACAACCCAATGCCTACTCAATGTGGAGAAAGGACGGACCCCCAAAAAGTTATACAAAACAAAGAAGACGTAAATCAGGTTCAAATTGGTATGCCATAGGAATGCTTGCAAAAAATTAATGAGGGAGCGTTATCAAGCAATATGCTTCAACTGAGACCAAATTTTATTAGAAAAAAAAAGCACATTCAAAGAGTAACTGGGAATGAATATCAGAAATCTCGTTGAAGACTACACATTTATAATCAGCATCTGAAATCCATTTACTCATTCTATCTTGAGTTTTCAACCCTCCATGGAACCTAATCATGAATCTTTATCATTTCAGACATTCGAAACCGAAAAATCTTTTAACCTGCCTTTGGCTGACTTCCATTTAACCTTTATTTCTCCGGTCGAATAAGAGCAGGAGGGACAGAAAAGAACTGTGCAAAACTATCCAACCATTATCATTAACATTGGAAACATAGATTCAAATATAAACACAAATATAAAATTTATATATAATGCATTTCTCAGTTTTTCTAGGCAATCATATTAATTAAAACGAACTAGCTAAGATGCTAAGCATAATGACACTGAAACAATAATGCGGACTAAAACAACCCTAAAACCACACCGACCCTAGATTTGCAAATGTGAAAATCTAAACAATCGAAGGAGGAACCCCCGCAATCCAAACCTAACCAACCAAACGCGTAACTACTTAAATGCAGTCACTTGGTACTCAGAGAAACGGGCGAGAAAACACATCTAGCTTTTTAATAACCTAAACTTTGCATAAGGAAGACTTGAATAGTTGAATGTGTATCAACTCTTTGATCTCTATACCTTGTCACCGTCTTCAATGAATGATAGAATTTGACTCATCAAGTAAGAGTAGCGTTTCCATGTACGAAGTCACCAAAAAGGAGTCAGAAGCTCCATTAATCCCAATACCACTGGTACAGCCAGAAAAGGGTTCATAAACTTCAAGTGTAGACGAGTCTATATCATCAATATTTTCAATTATAAATTCCCCATTCTTTCTTATCTCTAATACTCTATAATTCACCCAACTATCTGGTGCCTTAATACTCAAGATCTTAGTAAATAATGACTTGGTAACACCCTCCTTCATTATCATCCATACATCACAAAACATTGTCTCGCCTTTAATATAATGCAACAAACCAAGAGACTCATAGACCTTTGAGACCCGAAATCTATTCCCGTGTACTAACCTATCCGGAAGCCAAACTTCACCAAACTCATCACTTTTCAAATCAAACGAAACGATCAAATTAGGCCTATCTCCGGCATCCAAATGAATATTATCATCAAAAGCACGCCAATAAATAAACCCATCGACAAAAACTCCATGACCATACAAATCACAAGTTCTAAAAGCTTGCGGAATGTTAGGCACACTTTTCCAAACACGTGTACTTAACATAAAAACCTCTACCTCCCAGTTCACCGTCCGATGATAACCGATAGTATTAATTCTAACAAGCTTAGGGTCACTAGTATTGGGACAAACCCCAAAACCAATAGTAGTAAGTCCAACCGGTCTGAGCAATGCATTAGGTATAGGAATATCAACTGTTTTCCCAACAGAAGGATTCCAAAGAACAGCTATCCTCCCATCTGGGCGCGACCCGTAAGTACATAACAACCCATTAACGGAGTTGACTGTTGATATGAATCCAAGTAGGCTAACGGGGTGTGGGACTGTTAGGGAAAATTTCTGGGTAGGGAAAGTATCATCGCCCACAATCGAAACATATTTTACTTCATTAGCTAACTTATATCTAACAAATAGATGGTGTTGTTGTTTGGTCTTACCAATGTGGTAACTTTTAATAAACTGAGAACTATCAATAAGAGATTTCCATAGTTTTGAAACCAACCTGCATTGTAGAACTGATTTCACTGGAAGCCTTTTAATGATTTCTGATTGAATTTCGAATGGAATGTTGTCGGACATTTTTTTTTTTTTTTTTGGTTAGGGTTTGAAACAAGAGTAAAGTGGAACATATGTAGCTTCCCTGATTTGTGTTAGGTTATTCATCGTACAGTGCCAACGTTAGGCTTATTTGTTCTAATGTTTGGGCCACTGGGCTTCGTTGCAATGGGCCATAAACGAGTGAATTGGTTATAACTAGGATGGCGACGATCGCCGCGTTGCAGCCTGTTGGAAATTATAATCCCATTAATCTTTGTTAAGTTTTAGTATGAAGAATAAAGCCATAAACTTCGTGTGTTGAGCTGCAAGTCGACACACACCAGATAAGAAGAAACATGACAGTTAGGAAATTAGTTATTGGCAGTTAGAAAAGTTAGTTATAGGTAGTTATTGATGAGGGACATGTCTGTTAGTTCTATTGAACCAACACAACCCTTCATAAATGTCGAATCAATATGTATATAGGGATAGAATTTTGTAATCAAAAGTTAACCCTTTCGGTTATAATATCAGATTTATTAAGGGTTCAACCCAATCTTCTTTGTTTCGTTATTGTTTCTTGAATGATGTTGCATGATGTTTGTTTGATCATATCGAATCCTAGAGATGCAAGTTCTAGCATAACAACATGTGAAACAGTGCTTATGATAATATTAAAGTGGATGGTAGAATTAGGTCTAGTTTGATCATTTCGTTTGATTTGAAAAGTGATAGTTTGGTGAAGTGTGTCTTCCAGATAGGTTACTACGCATGGATGTATTCGAGATCTCGAAGGTGTATGAATCGCTTGGTTTGTTTGAATATTATATTGATGGTATGACAATGTTTTGTGATGTATGGATAATGGAGGAGGGTGTTACCAAGTCATTTACTAAGATGTTTAGTATATTTAAGGCACCACATTGTTTGTGCATTATAGAGTATTAGAGTTAAGAAAGACCGGTGAAGCTATAATTGAAAAATATAGCGATGATATAAAGTTGTTATTTGTACTTGAAGTTTATGACCCTTCCTCAGGGCGTATCAGTGGTATGGGGATTAATGGAAATCCTTGCTCATTTTCAATGTATTCGTACATGGAAACCCTACTCTTAATTGATCAGTCAAATTCTATCATATAGTGACGATGGTGGCAAGGTATAGAGACTACAGAGTAGCTACACATTCAACTATTCAAGTCTTCCTATTGCGAAATCTAGGTTTTTAAAAAGATAGATGCATTTTCTCGTACCAGTTTCAGAATACTGATGCACTTAAGTGGTTACACGTTTGGATGGGTTTGAATGGCGAGTGTTCCTCCTGCGATTGATTGGATTTTCACAGTCTTACTCGTAGTAGTTTTAGGGTTGTATTATCCAGAACTATCGTTTCTCCATTGTAATTCCAATTAACATCTCAGCCAGTTTTATTTATTTTGCTTACAAAAAAGAGAAATGCATACTTTATAAAGTTATATTTGCGTTTATATTTTAGATGGATATTTCCGTTATTAATGATAATGTTTGGATAGTTTTGCACAGTTCTTTCATGTCCCTCCTCCTGTTCTTATTCATGACATCAGAAATAAGGTTCAAATGAAAGTCAAGTACAGGGAGGTTAAAGGATTTTTGGTTTCTAATGTGTGAAATGATATTTTTGAGATTCATGATCAGGTTGCCTGGTCTGAGCTAATTTGGTTTAGTCAAATGTAATCCTGGACATTTTTTATTTTGTGGTTGGCAATTTATAGATGGTTAAAGACTCCACATAGAATGAGATAAAAAGGATTTCGAATGCTGATTTTAAATGTGTATTCTGCAAGGAGAATGATTAAAATAGCTATTCCAGTTTATTACTTGAGTGTGCTTTTTTCAAAAGAATTTGGTGTCAGTTGAAGCATATGGGTTCGTCTCTCAGTATTTGGCCTTTGGTCATTAATTTTCAGGAGGATTTGCTAATAATATTTGTACTTAATTAAAAATAAAACCCTCACCCCTCGCAAATAGCTAACCTCCCTTATGTACCACTAATTTTGCGTGTTTCATGTGTTAATGGGTAGAATTAGTGTGCATCAGTTTTGCACATACAAGGTGTTCGGATTGTTGAACTATAGGTACATACCTGACTTGAACCATCAAGGGTTTTCCCAAATTATTTTGGGTTCAAGAATCTGTTACCAAAAAAAATGATGTCACTACAAGAAATAGGACGAGTATGATCCCGTCGTTGAATTTGACCAGCCATGTTGACTTTGACGAAACCATCCCGACGTCATGTCGACGGGACGATTCAAAAATAATTAACGAACACTAATTAGTTAAATAATCAGTATCATTATCCCGTCGACTTGTCGACGGGATTATAACGTCGGACCACCAAAATCTTTGACTGGAAAACCATGTGAGACCCACTTTGTCGACGGCGACGGGCATTGTCGACGGGATAATTGTTCCCGACGAGGCATTCTTGACAAACTGGGGCCGACGTCATGTCGACGGGAGCGTATTATCCCGACGTCATGATGAAGGGAAAGTGTCGAAAATTTCGCCAGGAAAAGTCTTGGTTGTACTAGTGTGTTTTATCTTGATTTGAATACATTATTTCTACACTTGTTTCTGATTTGGTTGTCACGTTATAATGTTATTCTTAAAAATATGTAACTTTTGAAATATAAAGATTCTCATCAATAAGAATTGCTGGGTAGTTTTTTTAGGCCGTATCATACATACTATACTGAAACCGAATCTTTTAACGATCTACAAATCGAAATCAAGTGATTGTACGAGTTTCGTCTAATAGAATTACGTGAGATATTTATGATTGGTAGCTTGTTTTTAAAAATAAACAAGAAACAATTTTATTGAGAAAAATACGGGAAAGGACCAAAATAGAAGGATTTTGCGTGTTCTAAATCAAATTTTGAAAGCTTACGAGTTTGGACTTTCGCTCCGCATAAAAACTTGTAAGGAAAACGCCGAGCCACGTGGCTCAATCGACATAAAAACTTATCTAGTGTCACAAGTACGAGACATAACAAGATTGGCTAACAAATACCAATTCGCGAAATTCACATAATCGAGGTAATCCTCATAAGTTTTTGCGAGGAAAGTACGTGAAAAATAAGTAATTGTTATCTAACTTTGGTGACGTGACATATTACTAACGAGTCACATGGATCCGTATTGTCCTGACAAGTTTTTTACGAAGACTAAAAGTCCAATTTCGTAAACCTTCAAAAATTGGTCCAAAATTCTCATTCTTATAACCAATCACTCCATTACGGACCATTGTATATGAAGCCCAGTGGCCCAAACACTAGAGCAAAAGTACTCCTTACGTTAGGACTTAGGACTATACGGACCTGCACACACAAAACACCAATCACTCCTGCAAACGTTCGTTGTTTCAAAAACCACAACACTCTCAAACCCTAATTTTCTTTCTTTCTTTTTTTTTCTTTTCTTTTTTTTTTAAATGTCACACCACATACCATTCGAAATTCAATCAGAAATCATTATAAGGCTCCCAGTAAAATCAGTTATTCGATGCAGGTCCGTTTCGAAACTATGGAAGTCTCTTATCGATAGCTCTAAATTTGTTAAAAGTTACC
Organism: Artemisia argyi; assembly: GCA_030686995.1. NCBI lineage: Eukaryota > Viridiplantae > Streptophyta > Magnoliopsida > Asterales > Asteraceae > Artemisia > Artemisia argyi. Next base: position 231,797,539 of record CM060701.1, read on the forward strand.
ACATCTGTAAGCCCAAACCACAGCACCATCTACTTGTTAGATATAAGTTAGCTAATGAAGTAAAATATGTTTCCATTGTGGACGATGATACTTTTCCCAACCAGAAATCTTCCCGAACCGCCCCACAGCCTGTTAGCCTACTTAGACATGTATTAACAGTCAACTCCGTTAACAGGTTGTTTTGTTTATATGGTTCACGCCAAGATGCTTGGGACGAGAAGATCGTTGTTCTTTGGAATCCTTCTGTTGGGAAAGCAGTTGGTATTCCTATTTCTAATTCATTGCTATTACAGAATGGACGTACATTTATTGGTTTTGGGGTTTGTGCCAACACTAGTGACCCTAAGCTTGTTAGAATTAATACTATTGGTTATAATCCGACGGTGAACTGGGAGGTAGAGGTTTTTATGTTAAGTACACGTGTTTGGAAAAGTGTGTCTAACATTCCACCAACTTTAAGAACATGTGATTTGATAAATGGTCATGTTTTTGTCGATGGGTTTATTTATTGGCATGCTTATGATAATAATAAATTGGCTTATCATAATAGGTCTCGTTTGATCATTTCGTTTGATTTGAAAAGTCATGAGTTTGGTGAAGTGTGCCTTCCAGATAGGTTAGTACACACGAATAATAGATTAGTGGTCTCAAAGGTCTATGAGTCTCTTGGTTTGTTTGAGTATTATAATGATGGGGAGACAAGGTTTTGTGATGTATGGATAATGAAGGAAGGTGTTACCAAGTTGTTTACTAAGATGCTGAGTATTAAGGCACCAGATAGATGGGTACGTTATGAAGTATTCGAGTTAAGAAATAACGGTGAAGCTATAATTCAAAATATTTATGATACAAACTCGTCTGCACTTGAAGTTTATGACCCCTCCTCAGAAAGAATCAATGGTATGGAGATTAATGGAATTTCTTACATATTTTCAGTGAATTCGTACATGGAAACCCTGTTCTTACTTGATCAGTCAAATTCTATCATTTAAAGATGATGGTGGCAAGGTATAGAAATCAAAGAGTAGCTACACATTCAACTATTCAAGTCTTCTAATTCGTTATCTAGCTTATTAAAAAGACAGATGCATTATCTCGCCAAGTTTCAGAGTACTGATGCACTTGAGTGGTTACGCGTTTGGATGGGTTTGAATGGCTGGTGTTCCTCCTGTGATTGTTTGGATTTTCTTACTCGTAGTACGTAGTTTTAGGGTTGTTTAATTTTATCCAGAACTATCGTATCTCCATTGTAATTCCTAGCATCTTAGCCAGTTTTATTTAGTTATTTATTGCTTACAAAAAAGAGAATGCATACTTTATAAAGTAATATTTGCGTTTATATGTTAGATGGATCTTTCCATTATTAATGATAATGTTTGGATAGTTCCTCCTGTTCTTATTCATGACAACAGAAATAAGGCTCAAATGGAAGTCAAGTACAGGGAGGTTAAAGGATTTTCAATTTCTAATGTGTGAAATGATATTTTTGAGATTCATGATTAGGTTGCGATCTGAGCTAATTTGCTTTAGTCAATGGATGGTTAAAGGCTCAAAATAGAATGAGTAAATGGATTTCAAATGCTGATTGGAATGTGTGTTCGGCAAGGAGAATTAATATAATAACCATTCCTTTATTCTTTGTGTGTGCCTTTTCCGAAGGTCTTTAGGGTCAGTTGAAGCATATGGGTTCGTCTAGATACTGCTCTCCATAGATGGCCTTTTGTCATTAATTTTCTAAAAAGCATTCCCATTTCTAAAAAGCATTCCCATAAAAATAAAAATAAAAAATAAAGTGTTTGGAGTGAGTTACCGAGTTGCTCATTGGTGCTTTGATGTATAGCGCTTTAAACATTGATAATTGATGAGGTTACTGGTTAGGTTTTGGCCTTTAGGATTGAACTTGATAGCCTCTAAGCAAGTTAAAGAAGCTGCTGTGATATAGGGTTTTCATCTTTTTGAGACAGGCATGAGCTAGTGCTCAAAGTTAGTCATAGTTGTAAGTGATGGGTCATCTTTGTTCTAGTTGTACACGCTTTGACACGCATATGGCTGTTTTAAAAGGTCTGTAAGAGTTATAGTAATTTGTTGCTGATGGTTAGTGACTCCTTTAATTTGCTTCTCAATGTTGGATCATGTGTCAGTGTGTTAGGAAACGACAGGATAATAAATGTGGTCTTTTTACTCGGTTTTGTAAAGTTCATAGCTTTGTTTGCCAGGGCCTTCCTAGTGCTTCCATTATTGGTTGCGGGAATGAGATTTGGTGCTGAGCTATTTTTTGTTGCTGCGTGGTGTCTTTAAAGTGCTTTAAACACTTTTGTAGCATTAGTTATTTGGTATGTATGTCATGGCCATGGTATGTATATAGTTTTGCCAAGGTTGACTAAATACGTTTTGGCAGTGGGACAGGTAATTTTGTTATAGGTTTTTTGCTTATTGTCTTCCCTAATATGTCTTGGATAAACATTATTTGTAGCCTACAGGTATATGCAAATATCCGGATAGCTACAATCCCTTTGGTATTTTTAAGTGAAAGTTGACGTATTCTAAAGTTATATATACTATATAACTAAAATATCGCGATCAAAAAACATTAATTAAATTCCGCGTGTTTAATTTTTATAGCAAATAACTTATTGATCGTATTACGAGAGAATCTTTACCGAGGCCATTTCAGTATATATACAAGAAAATCTTTAGTTACATCGTCACCAGAAGACTTTGAATGTTTGATTTTTTAAGACAATTTACTTATTCATTAATCGAATATGTTAAATTTATGATTTGAATGTAACATTCATGTTTAAATAGATTTATTTCTCATATAAACGCAACTGACAATGAAGAACATTAAAAAGTTTTTTCATTAACAAACACTATTAAATGATTTAGATTTAGACTTATCATGGCCGTGGTCAAAATGTGCTAATCAAATTTGACTCAAAACCAGTTAGCAAACAAAAAAACATCTGTCTTACAAGATCATACAATGCTTTAAAAATCGGTTTTTCAATCTATCCGACCGAGTTTTCAGTTCTCGGTTTAAACGACGGTCCAACCAATCTTTTACCCAAACCCAGCGTCCAGTTACCATCCCTGTTCCTGTGGTTCAACTAGTCAAACCGGCCGGGTCAACAAGAATTTCGAAAGACGTTATACTTGACTTGTCTAATTAAACGGGTTAAATGAATTGATCTTACCTAAACTCAGCCCACATATATTTAGGCCCAACCCATAACCATCTCTTTTTATATACCAAGTCGTCCTTTATTTTGTGCCGGGAAGAAAAACGAACAAGTTTCGGGTCGGGTCAAATTACAAGTATTCATTCATAACCAATCCTTTTATTTTCCCGCCAAAATTATATTATTTTTTTACTTTTTTTAAATCATAAACCCTAACCCTAATTGCATACAATCGCCAAAATTACAGTCAATCTCATCAACAACCGGTCAAACCGCATCTTCTATCAGTCTCAATGGCAAACGAGTCGACCAATCGTTCTGCCGAGCCGTTTCGAAGTTTAGGCGAGAAGCGGCCGTTAACGGACGAACTTGAAAGTGATAGGGAATCGTCTAAGAAGGCAAGAGGAAGCGGCAACGGCGAAGTTCGGTTAGCGGCTAATGTGAAAAAGGTAGCGGAGATACTGCTTGTGTTAGCTACAATGGTGGAGATGAGAGGTGGAAGGAAGGCGACGCCGGTCGAGGTCGAGATGATGATTGAGACGCGAAGGAAGCTGGTTGAGATATGCGAAGAGTTTGGTCCTAAAGATGTTTTTGATAATGATATGTTTGGGATTATTGTTGACGATTTAGGGCTTGGTAGAATGAAGGAGACGAAATTGGCGGCTTGTTGTCCTAAGGTGTCGATTGGTGAGAAGTTGGAGGTCACGAAGGTTAAGGTGAGGGTAATTTTTTGGCAACTGATTAGTTACTAATTACGAGTATTGGTTATGATTTGATATGGTTTTTAGAATGTAAAATGGTGAAGGGTCCGTATTCAGGTTACCCGAAGAAGTAGAGCTTTTTTTAGCTCTGATGTATGCGGCCTAACCGATATTCCCATGGCCGTTTCCGTACTTTTCCCTGGTCTCTTCAAAACCATTAGGCAACTTGGGGATGGTTTATATAATAAGAATATGTTGATGTTATGTTTGAACTAAGGGGGTGTTAGATTAGCTTATTTAATGGGCTTACTGGCTTAATGAAAATTGAAAAAGCCCAATAAGCTTATTAACTTATCAAGTTGAGCTTATGTACTTTAATAAGCAATAAGGTCATGTTCATAAGCTCGTTAGCCATTAAAAATGGTCTTATTGGCTTTTCAAAATCTCAATAAGCCTATAAACTTATCAAACAAGCTAACTGAAACACCACCTTAGCTATTAACGTGAGGGTTAAACTGTTTATGGCTATATATCGTGAGTACTTGACTTGCTTCCTGTTTAGTAGGACTTTTGGAAAGAACAACTGAAACTGAAACTAAACCGCATACCAAATAAGAGGTTAACCGCATTATGTGGTTCTACGAAATTTGGCTATATGCATCTATTTAATCGGGTAAATTAGAAAGCTGTTAATAGAGAACCTTTTATGGATGTAAACATTTTTCAGATATAAAATAGACTAGTTATATAAAAAAGTTATATCTCAAAAGTAAAAGTTCCTAATGAACTTAATTAGTCAGTTATTAGTTAGTAGTTGTTATAACGTTGCAGCTTGCCTAATTTCTAGAAGTGATAGTTTCTAAAACCGCTTATGTCTATATTTAATGTTGTGTACGTTTAGATAGTTTAGCTCTAGCATGTTGAAACTGTGTTAATTTTGTGGCTGAATTTAGCTAATGATGCTACTGTGCTAGAACAGGTAGTGGATCTCCATGTTTCGCCCTCTCTCATCTTTGGTAAACTAAAAAGCTGATGTAAAATTGACTAATTATTTGAAAAAGTTCTTATCTCAAAAGTCAAAATCCACAGTGAACTAAGTTAATCTATAACTATTCGGGAACATGTTAATTTTGAAGTTGATATGAACCCTGTGAATTGAAGTTGCAGCTTGCCTAATTGCTAGAACCAGTAGTTTCTGAAACTGTTTGTATCTGTATCTGATGTTATGTTTAGGACATTTAGACAGGCATATTGAGAACGTCAAAATTTTTTGTCTGAATTTAGCTAGTGATGCTAGAGTTTAAGCGTTAATGGTACCAAATTCTGTGTACTTGCGTTGCTTACCAGTTTTAGCTGGTAATGATTACCCATGCTTCACCCTCTATGATCTTTGGTGCTATCGTATGGTTCCCTTTTGTTGCTCTTATATAGGGGTTGTTTAGGTAAGCATAAGAGCTTACTCATTGCAAAAACCTTTAGATCTATAGCTTAAGCTAATTTGTCTTTTTTCCTCTCAAACAAGCTAATGAGCACCATTAATGAGCTTACCCAAACACTCCCTTTAGCTGCTAACACGTGTCATAGCTTCGTGTAGAAGCACTTCCCTTGTTCTAGACTTCTAGTTACCTATTTAGTTTTCTAATTGGGTAAGACACTGAGGTAATGACTACGTGTACAGAGTTTGATTAAAACAATTTATAATCATGATTACTATAAAGTGTTACTCATGGATGCATACTTGTATTTGTATTCTCTATCAGATGGAAAAAGATGAGTTTTATACACCGAGGGTGGTTGATCCCCATGCAGCAGCACATGCTGTTCGAAAGTCTCCATCAGGTAAAGCAGACTTCCAGCATCATCCAACCATGATTCATGCTTCACGGGTTTCCGAACCATTTGAATTGCCTACAAGTGAAGTAAGACCTGGAGGGTCAAGTGCATTGACTAGCAGTCATCTTAGAAAGCATTCTACAGTGCGGCATCACACGAACCTCATTCAAGCTCCTACCCACGAAGAGATTGATAAAATTGTTCAAAACATATTAGATGCTCATATGCTGGAGCCAGATCAAAAGACATGGACTGTTCCTTCAACAAGTGACTACATGAACGAGGTATTGACTTGCCAAACATGTGAGTGTGTGATTAATGAGATGTATGGTGCTGTCATTTGTGATGCTTGTGAAAGCGCGTTCCATTTGAAATGTGTGCAATTTAACTCAAAACCGATTCCTGAAATAGATTGGCATTGTTTAAAGTGTGTGGAAAACAGCAACGGGGAACCTTTTACCCCTAAGTATGGCCGTGTTGTGAAAAATGCAAGTAAACCAGAAATGTCTTCCAGCACAGCAGGAGTTGAGCCGTCTACAGAGAAGAAAGTACAGTCATCTGATGGGATTAATAAGAAGAAAAAGATGTCAAGTGCTACAGATGCTTTGTTAAATCCGTTACCTCAAAATGGAGTAAAATTGGAATGCAACCAAGAGGATGAAATGAGGGAGGATGAGGAAGGTGTTGAGAGGGGTAATTTTGTGAAAACAAGTGAAACTTGTACTGCAGCCGAGGAGAATGAAGGTTCAGTATCTAGTGGTATGCATGATGTTGAGTGGGTGGGGGATAAGCTAAATGAAGTTGATGGAAAGACGTATTATCGATCTTGCTGTATCAATGGAGCCACATATCAGCTTCAACAGTATGCTCTATTCAGCTCTTCCGACAAAAATCTTGTGCCTAACAAACTACAGGTGAGTAGCTTGATGTTAAAATTTGTTTCAAATTACTATGTTGAACGAACTTGTCGGCCTATTTCCAGTGGACCCAGCCTGCTCTTTGAGCATTTGCTTGTTATACATCACTTGTGACACTTGGTAAATGTAAATCACCCAGTTTCTTAAGTTCTGCTGGTTGTCATGGATGCTAGTTGTTATTTTAAACAAGGATTTGGTGCAGGAAATGTGGGAAGATAGCAAGACAAATAAGAAGTGGGTCACCGTGACACGCTGTTTCTTTCCTGATGATTTGCCTGAAAGTGTTGGTCGTCCATGTGCTCCAGAAAGCAATGAGGTTAAGCTCTCAATACAATTTGGAAACCACAGTTCATTGTCATTCATAATTTGTTATAGTGTAGAACTATAAGGAGGAAGGCTTTATTGTAGAACTTGTAACTAGTTGGTGGAAATTGGGTTTTTTTTCCTTCTCTGAAATGGGTCAAACTGGTAAAATTGTAGAATTGGTTCGAAGGGAATGGGTCAAATGGGTAAACCAGCTCAATGTGTTCTTAGATGCTTAAAACCTCCTAAAGTGTTGACTGGTCAGTCTGACCCAACTAAACTTCATCAACCAACCCGACTGGCTGACTGACTCGCCTATTTTGCCACATATAGTCCTTTACTAGTAATAACAATAAAACAGAGATATATTGAAATTTTTGTAGCTTAATACTAAGCAGCTAAAGGTTGCTGTTACTGAATTAAGGTTTCACTGCATGTACAGTTTATTTGTTTTTTACCTTTTATTTTTCCCGCGAGTGGTTCTTTAACTTAACATGGCTGTAAATAGTGTAAACTTTTGCAGTCATTCATATTGCAATTTTTAAGCAAGAAATTTACATTTCATTATAATTTCCATAAGCTGATATAACTTTCATGTTGTGGCTCTCGTTAGGTTTATGATTCCAACTATCATTTAACATTACCAGCAGGCTTGATTCATGGTCCATGTGAAGTTCTACCTCCAAAGAAGTTCTCTAAAGTAAGAGCAATGCAAAGTCATGCACAGACAACTGCCAGTGACAAACCAAAACCGCTTTTTCTGTGCAAGTGCGTATGGTTCATTCTTACTTTTACCTCTAAAATTCTTATTATAGTATAATGGGTTTTTCTAACTTGTGCCCTAGGGGCACAAGTTAAGCACACCAAAAGGACGGTGAGACCCACGAAAAAGGACATCCGGACCCACATCTTTTATTTGAAAAGTGTACTTTATGTGGGTCCGGATGTCCTTTTTCATAGGTCTCACCGTCCTTTTGGTGTGCTTAACTTGTGCCCCCGTGGCACAAGTTAGAAAAACCCTAGTATAATTTAGGAGCAAGTTTAGGAAACAACCATTATAAAATTCTTATTATATCAGTATAAAATTCTTACTATATCCATATATTTAAAATTGCTTTTTAAGATTCTATGGTTGCTTTTAGTAGTATATGGTCATCGGACTAATAGTTGGTTAATGTTTGTTCTTGCAGATGGTTTTATGCATAAAGACGGCGCGCTGTTACGGATTACAACCTCTGCTCGATTGAACCCCTGGTTGGACCCTAAGGATCTAAGAAATGAAGTTTGAGTGGTGCTTTCTGTAGGTAAATTACAGTTATCGAAGTACGTGTTTAAAACTGGTGATGTTAACAACAAAAATTTTTTGGTCGGATCTACATACAATCTAAAGCTTTTACGGCATCTCCGGCTTTAACATGCATTAAATCTTTGAGGTTTTGTTTGTTTGTTTCTTAATTTTTTAAAAAGGGAACAGTTGCATGCTCTCTAAATCAGTCCGGAATGATATTTTGTATGATGAAAACATTAGCTGTCAAAATGGTCAAATATAATCGAACTTCGCTATCTGGATACGATGCATTCTCCAAATCTGATGGTATCGGAATAAAGATCACTCACTAAACCTATTTTATTTCACCGAATCAGATAAATACATCGAGAGTGTTGCCAGACTTGAAATACATTTAGTCGATTCAAATGTAACTATTTTATAAAGAAAACTCGAGATTTATAATTTAGTTCATCCGTGGATCGTGACTAACTTTAAGAGAGGAGGAATTTGGAATCTTAAACAGTAACAACTAATCTTACTGTCCAAGTTTGAGTAACCAAAATTTTAAAAATGTTATCAGAGCTAAACCAAACACATAAGTTTTACCAAAATTTTCGACTCAAACCCTACAACTTATTTTGGTTGAATTCACGATTTGGATACTCACCCAGGCCTGCACAAATAACACCAAATAAAGTCTTAATAGTAATAAAATTGATGCAATACCATCATATGTAGACTGTTCGATATCTTAACTACTTATAATGGAAAAATGGTCAAATGCGAAAAGTAGAAAACTGAATTTTGGATCAATCGAATGAATGCTGCCTGGATGAGTAAATCATGTTTTGAATCTATCTATAAGGACACTGGCAGTCATGCTTCCGAAATCATCCATACCTCGGAAATCCACCAATAATATCATTCCACCTCATTTCACCTCATTCATACTTTTTCCATACCTCCCAACACCATTTTAGTGGCAACCATGCCTTTTTCATACCTTCCAACTTTTTTTTTTAATAATAAATTAAATTAAACAATTTAAATAAAACATAAATATTTCATTAATAATTAAAATAACATTACATAATACTTGGGAAAAAAAATACATTATTAAATCTAAAAATCCGTAGGCCATCCATATGTCTCCGCGTACCCACGTTTTGTCTTGATAATGAAATCTCGCATAACCTGATTGGTTATGTGTTCGTGCGGCTCGTTGTAGAATTTCAGTGCCCGAATCATAGCCTTTTCTTTAGCATTTTCGATTTGTGTCTGCAGCAACTGGTGGGACAATTGATCCTTTGCACGTTTATCTGCCATGGCCTCATCCAACGCTAGTGCTTTCTTTGACGTATACTGCCCAATAAACTCAGCAGCACTATTCTTTGTCGACGCCTCACTAGCGGTCTTTTTTCCTTTTCTTTTTGAAACAGGAGTTGTGTCGTCATTTAGATCCGGAATAACAGGATCAACATTGTCATTGCTTCCGGACCCATAGAAGCTAGATTCCGACGACTTTCTTCGTTTGTCGGAATGATCCAATGAAGATACTTTTTCAAAACATGGTTGCTCCAACCATTTCGATTCATCCTTAACAACTCTCCACGCTTCAATATGATTAAACGAAGCACCCTTATTCCTCTTACTATAATCAGACATGGCATTTTCCAAGACGTTGACATCGTCACACCCACTCTCACGAATGCGATTCTACACGTATATAAAAATTAACACAATTATATAAAAATTAACACAAGTATATATAAATTAACACAAGTATATAAAAATTAACACAACTATATATAAATTAACACAAGTATATAAAAATTAACACAACTATATATAAATTAACACAAGTATATAAAAATTAACACAACTATATATAAATTAACACAAGTATATAAAAATTACTTGTTGGATATGAAGGCCGTTAAAGACTCCCATTGCTTGATTCAAATGTTTCCACTTTGTGTTTAACGCATGATGAGTTCGATTAGTATTTTTAATTGTGGCTTTGAAATGCTCCAAAATTCTTTCCCAAAACTTATCTCTTCCTTGTTCATTCCTGACTTTTTTACATGTCGAGATATGAATCCATGCTTTGGCCAAAGCAACCTCTTCGATCGACGTCCAACTCTTTTTATCCGCTTTAGTTTTCCCTTTAGCCACTTGAACATCTTCATCTAAAAACATAAATAACGAAAAAAAACATATAAAAAATAACGAAAAAAAACATATAAAAAACATAACAAATAAATAACGAAAAATAAAACATATAAAAAACATAACAAATAAATAACGAAAAATAAAACATATAAAAAACTATAAAAATTAAATAACGCGTATAAAAATATATATATACCAATTTGAGTTTGTTGTTGCGTTTCGGGAACAAAATCAACGTCATCATCATCGTCGTCACCATATAAAGGAAGTTCGCGTTCCACACTTGGTTCACGACGGGAAGGACCTTCACGGTAGTCAACAAACGGGTTGAAGTCACTCGTCATCGATATGTTATATTGGCTTGGGTTCATTGCGGGTGGAGGTTGGAGATAGTTAAAAGATTGAGGGTATTGTTGATGCATCGGTTGTGGAGGTTGGGGATAATATCCCGATTGAGGGTATTGTGGATATGCCGGTGGTGGACCTTGCAGACGAACACGAGGACGGTTGTAACACCCCAACCCGACAAGGGTAAAGATATCACAACAATGGTTTCACATCAGATCATAATAAAGCATACAATTACAGTAATACAAAAGTTTCAAATAAGATTTAGGATCTACCAGGTTATCAAGTCCAGATTTGCTATCAAGTCTTCTAATCCAAGGGTACACTCTTTCCATAACCCAGCTTCTTACTAAAACCTGCCGCAGGAAAAGGAAATGCGGCTGAGCTTAAAAAGCCCAGTGAACAGATACATATACAAAGAAATGATAATGAAACAGAACTGAAATACAGTGCATTTAGGGAAATAGAATAAGGAATAGATAAAAGAGTAATAGAATAGAAAGAAGAAAGGATAGTCATCTACCACGAGCCCAAAACTCAAAGTCATATCTCAACATCATAATCTCAAAGTCATAATCACACAATCAGAGGGGATACCTCTCAGGCAACCAGATAATATGAGGGGTGTCCTCATGTATCAAAAAGGGTGGAGTAGCTAGCTCCCAGAAATTGTGAAAGGCGTGTATTGCACACAGCACCGGTCACCTCAAAGTCAACTCAAAGTCATAGTTAAATCCACTAAACAAATCAGATCTAGGATTGCAATCCATACGCCCCTTACTCAAAGTCAATCTCAAAGTCATATACTCAAAGTCATAATAGCCGGCAGATAATCATAAAAGGGACGGCGTGAGAAATCACTCACCCACACATGAGTCATGCCAGTGGTGCATCACAGACATGCCTATGGTACCTCCATAGGTAGGGAAAACAGAAATGGCTCGGGTATCAAACTAAGAGTCAGGTCTCAAAGTCATACAAAAGGTCATATAGCAAAAGTGCATCTCAAGGTCATGTCTCAAAGTCATCTCAAAATCATAATATCAGAAGTCATATCAATGGTTCAGAATATCCAAGGTTCATTCCCAAAGGTTCATTTCAAAAGATTCGTTATTAAGTTTCGTAAGTTCAAAATAAAATGTGAAAGAGTTAAGAGAAAATAGATTTAAAACTTTAATAGTTATTTACCCATTTCATCTCAAAGATCTCCCTCTTTAAACATTCTTCATAAAAGCCAATTAATCCTTCCTTAAAATGGTTTCGTTTCAAAATCATAGAGTGTCATTTCAAAACAGTTTCCTTCCATAACATCAAGTTATATTTTCAAAAAGTTTTCATATCAAATCATCATAAAAGATGAACCAGAGATATCGGATATTCAAGGGTCAGAAATCATAGCAACGAAATCATATCAGAAGCTAACAAATCAAAGTTTAACAGAAATCAGAGGAAGTTCACAACAGAAGGAAGCATAGCAATGGCTTTGGGAATCTTAACTGAATCATAGCTCAAAGTCATAAGAAAAATATAGGAGCCTTTACTGAAAAGGCAGAGTATCCGTACCTTATTACGAAAGCACAAATAAAACAAGCACAGAATAAGGAATAGCTCAAGATCTCTCCTTCTTCACACCTAGAGGAGAAGAGGGGGAATCATAATTCATTCTTTAAATTCATATCTTTCCATTTAAAGTAACTTTCCATTTTTAGCAGGTTTCCATAAATAGTAAGTTTCCACTTTTAGAAAGTTTCCATATTTAGAAAGTTTCCACTTTTAGAAAGTTGAATCATTATTAATGGAAATAAGGTATCTTTTAATCTTTTTACTCATTTGGTCCTTAGGGTTTCATGACTTGCATTTTATACCCTTTACTTTCCAAAATTACACTCTAAACCTTTTAGTATTTAAAGTTACACATTAAACCCTTAACTTATCCATTTTACATAATGAGCACTTATTTTATCAAGTTATTCGAATGGATCCTCAAATATTCAGAATTTACACCTTAAGTCCCTCAAGTTATAAAAGTTACATATTTAACCCTTTAATTTACAATTTCAACTTTTTATTATCAATAATTACATATTATGCCCTTAAGTTATCAAAATGACACATAACCCCCTGAATATATTAAATTACTCAAAACAGCTCCAAGTTTCTGAAAATTACATGTTTGGTCCCTCTCTTTTAATTATTTTCAAAACAAACCCTAATTAGGTTTAAAATACATTTTAATTCATTTAATTGCAAAACTTACACTTAACACCCTCATCTTATATTTTATTCGAACAGTATACAGCCCAGAATAAGTTTCAAAAATAACCCTTTAGTTTTAAAAGTTACAAAACTCACCCAAAACCTTTATCACAAATCGTATAACATAAAATACCAAGATTAAAAACCCTAACCAACTCTAGTCCATTTTAAATCATCACATCATCATTAAATGTCATTTAATATCACAAAACAAACCCTAGATCAAAACCCTAAGTCACACGATTTTATTTTCTTTTTCTTTTATATACGATTTACACAAACAAGAATAATTTTGAAACACATGATTTAAGCCATGACAATTCTTCCCAACATTTTTCCAGATCATATTACATCATAATAAGTGTATAATAATTTTATTAATAATTATTCTGGATCGGAGCATATATTTTACAATTAAACACGTTTTTAGGGTTTTAAATCACGAAAATGATGTAGAGCATGCATGGATCGAATCAACCATTTTATTTGATGTTCATAAGGTGTAAGGGACCTGAGAAAAATACCAAACCAATTTTGGAACGTGTAGAATAAGCAGTTCGATCAGATGTATACGCGATTGGCCAAACACTCCAAAAATCGTCACGACTTCACCAATGGCCTAACAACCTTGAAACCAATTTTCGTGGGTCTTATTACATATAAGGAACATCAGAAAAATGATGAATGAATTTTATAGAGGTCGAATTAAGCAGAAACGATTTACCTTATTTGTAGGGCTCGACAAAAGAAAAACAATGCCACGATGGTGTAAGGCTTCAACAATTCGAATGGGATTTTTCTTGGCTTCTTAGGATGATGATAGATCACAGAAAAATGCTTGATAGTGATGGGAGAGTCGAATGGAGGCTTGGGAATATTTTCTTGTGTGTTTTGTTTATTCGGTATTAGGGTTTGGAGGAAAAAGGGTATGGGTTGACTTTTATTTTGATTGTGCCGAGTAGGGGGGGGGGGTTTGTGGGCCAGGAAGTAATTGAGACGTTTATTAGATTCTAGTACTTATTATCGTTTGTGTCATCTTCAGCATGGCACCTCCAACAAACAGCAACTACCGTCGGACGATGGTTTTGCCGACTGGCCAAAGACGAATTGGTAACTGGAAGAGGAAAAGCTGGAGAATATGGGTCCCAGCAGGCATGTGGCCATGCCTAATTGAAGAAAATTTGACTGTGGTAAAGATGTTTGGAAAAGAGGTACATGTGTATGAAACAGAGGTCACTGACAGGAATGGCATCGTGACAAGGTACCAGGGAAAGTGTCCCCAGTTTGTGGAAGTAGAAGGAAGAGTGCGGGCTGTAGAGAGGAATCATGACAATGATTTTGCAAGACGACTACAGCTACAACCAGAGGGGAACAGAAACGGTTGGCTCAGCGAAGAAGAGGAAGCAGACTCAGATTTGGAATCCACCGCAAGTAACTCTATCTAGACAGGGAAATGGAGCTCAAGCCATGCGTGTTTGTATTATTTGTTTAGGCTTCTTTTGAACGATGATGATGTATGGATTGTGTTAAACCATGGGCTTTTTCCAAATGTGAAATAATAAGGCTTGAGAGAATTTTTGGGAATTATTTTGATTGTGCCGAGTAGGGGGGGGGTTGTGGGCCAGGAATTTCGTGATTTTAGCTTGGGTAATATCTCTTAATAATTATCTTCTCAATTTACCATATATATATCATTTAAATCAAAATAAAACTAATTAAAATACATTTTTACCTTAATCGGCCATATAGGGGCATTTTGGTAATTTAGCCACTTGTGTAAATGTTAAATGTAATAGTTAAAATTATTTGGATACATAACTTGTGCATTGTTTGAAGTCTGGGATTTATTTGGAGACTTTATAAGCTTTTATATAAATTTTAACTTGTAGGGGCATTTTGGTCTTTTCACATGTTCTCAGATTTTAGGTGTTACAACTTCTTCCCCTCTAAAAAGAAAAATTTCGTCCTCGAAATTTGAAATCGCACAGTTAGACGAAGTCGTAGTAAACCGCAAAAGGTCATTACAAACATTCTCACGCTCGGGGAGGTTCTTCCAAAAGATCTTTGGACCCAAATGGTTTCTCATGACTCGTAACTCTTGTCAAAACAGTTTCAGATTTCTCAGAAGGGCATATCATACTGAATTTGAATCAAAAGGATAATGTATCAAACATAACGGATGATGATCGAATTCTCTAGGAAGAGGTATAAAAATACATAGGATTTCAACGAATTGATTAGGCGAATCAGATGAGAGTACATTAAATCGTAGTAAACATGGGTGATATAAGGTTTAACTCTTCAGATTCTCAAATAGTCTCGGCTTTCAGATAACCTTCCAAAGGTATTCTCATAAACAAACAGATCTCGTTTCCTCAAAGTCCACAATCACATATTTTACCCATGGCAGATCATAATGAACAACTTCAACGAATGCGAAACGTATACGGGCAGAAAGCATATCGTTAGATATCGTCAACGGCAGAAATTTCATAATGGAACCTAAGATTCTTATCAGAAGTTGCAAGATCAGCAAAACACGTGTCGAGAGTCCAAACGTATCGAATCGTATATCATGGTCAGCAGATCAAACGTATAGGTAGAATGAACCTAAAGTCTCACTATATCGCGGATAGTCGCCAACTGAAAGAAATCCAAGGCTTCTCTAAAGCACTCCTCAAGGTATCCCATGCCCACAACAAGTGCATTTTATATGACGTTAGTATTATCACGTTGATCAGGCGTCATAATACTAGCCTCACATAATATGCCCTCATGGTGGTCATCCTCTACCTCAAGTCGTGAGTCAAAACCACTTATCTTAATCCACCTAGTACTACTACAGTCTCAAAGGTCACCAGAATCAGACAACATAACTAAGAGAACGAAATTACTCGAAGAGTAACAGAAATCCGAGAATGTCATTCGAAATTAAGGTACGTCATCAATAGCGTCAATCCTTTACAGCATCATCTCGTTTAAACACACTGTCCGCTTCAGAATCCGTTCACTCAAATATGAATTTCAAAATTTCTTACAAGTTGTGGTAGTCTGTTAACTCTTGTCCATCTTACCTCATGATTAAAAGAATTTAAAACTCGAGTCGGGTTCCTCCGGTCTTCAGCAGCTCCTCTTGGTAGTGTGGCATCGTAGCGGCAGTCTCTGACGCGCTTACTGTGCATCCCTCCATCTGCAGGTCCGCTTCTGCTCTCAATTCATCTTAGTACAACTAAAATGAATAGAGAAACAAGACTGCGTGTCTTCGACAGGTCATAGCTCCAGGTTTTAAGGTACATGATGTTGTTGTTGACTCCAGGTTGTGTGTTGAATGGTTCGTCTTCTTTGGTCTGGTTGTCTTGATGCCCAAGCTGAAATCTTCACGTGTTGCATGATGTATGATTGAGCACTATCCCAGTTCCTCTCTTCTTCTTGTATGCTTCTTCCATGATAATGCTTGTCACAACCATCTCCTCCTACTCTTCCACCTGGTTTCTACCTCCGATAACGGTCTTCGATCTTGGTCCCTCTTGTGAAAGCTCTGTCTCCACATTATACAGGGTAGTGTTGTCTACTATGAATTCTGAACGTCAATCAATTTTCTCTTCCAGAACAAAAAGGTCATCTCACCAATAATCTCTATGTTCTTCTTTCGTTTCCGATCTTACTACTAAGTCATACAATGACCATCATCCTAGTAGTCGTGCAAAACTCTAATTTTCAACCTCCTAAGCAGTCAGAGGTTTAGCTAGTACCATTTGCGTAACTAATCATTATTACAGGTGTCTATAAATTTGGATGGTGATTCTAAAATTCACTCCCAAAAGGGAAAACTTCACGCTTAAATTTGAGCAAACGTGTGATCATTCCTGAGTTGGAGGAAATTAAACATACTGATGGGTTAATCAGAAATCTTCTTCCGAAAACTTAAAATTTTCAATCATTCTCAAAGTGAGGTTCACTCTTTGATGCACGAAAAGATTCTAAAAGACTTCAATACTTGAAAATCTAAGGAGGTATTTGTAATTGGTGTCAGAAATCAGGATAATCATGAGAAAAATCAAAATTCGGGCTTCCATAGCCAAAATGTTGACAGACTAAAAAGGAAGAAGAATCAAGATAGGCACATATCAAAATAATTCCCAAAAATTCTCTCAAGCCTTATTATTTCACATTTGGAAAAAGCCCATGGTTTAACACGATCCATACATCATCATCGTTCAAAAGAAACCTAAACAAATAATACAAACACGCATGGCTTGAGCTCCATTTCCCTGTCTAGATAGAGTTACTTGCGGTGGATTCCAAATCTGAGTCTGCTTCCTCTTCTTCGCTGAGCCAACCGTTTCTGTTCCCCTCTGGTTGTAGCTGTGGTCGTCTTGCAAAATCATTGTCATGATTCCTCTCTACAGCCCGCACTCTTCCTTCTACTTCCACAAACTGGGGACACTTTCCCTGGTACCTTGTCACGATGCCATTCCTGTCAGTGACCTCTGTTTCATACACATGTACCTCTTTTCCAAACATCTTTACCACAGTCAAATTTTCTTCAATTAGGCATGGCCACATGCCTGCTGGGACCCATATTCTCCAGCTTGTCCTCTTCCAGTTACCAATTCGTCTTTGGCCAGTCGGCAAAACCATCGTCCGACAGTAGTTGCTGTTTGTTGGAGGTGCCATGCTGAAGATGACACAAACGATAATAAGTACTAGAATCTAATAAACGTCTCAATTACTCATAACTTCAGAAAATTTTAAACACGTATAATGCCAGCGCCTGACGATCTTGGAAAAATGATTGAAGGGGTATAGATAATTCATTAGAAGAAAGAACCAAGTAACGGATTGTATCAGATATATCGTCTTCATGGGAAATATGGGAATGTCCAAAAAGATCAAAATGGTTAGCAGAAGATTCAGAGGTTAGAGTCGGAGTCTGGAGACAAGGATCAATTTGTGTCAGGAAGTCACCGTGCAAGTCTCAATGCTCTCAAGGTTTCAAACCTTAGGTGGTGCAAAACATACGTTTTGAATCTCTAAGAGTAATTCCAATAGGTTTAAATCAAAGAAAAACATGGATCAGAGTGATGCGGAAACGAATATACGTAAGCAGATGTATTATAGTCTACCCATTCCTCACTGGTTAGAAATTTAGTTCCTATAGGGAAAATCCTAAGGCAATTCCTCAAAGGTTGTCCTACGAGCGCCTACAGTGGAAACTTAGTGGTCCTAACTTACACAGGTCAAGGGTAAATGTATTACGAATCGCAGCCTGGGCTCTGATACCATAATTGTAACACCCCAACCCGACAAGGGTATAGATATCACAACAATGGTTTCACATCAGATCATAATAAAGCATACAATTACAGTAATACAAAAGTTTCAAATAAGATTTAGGATCTACCAGGTTATCAAGTCCAGATTTGCTATCAAGTCTTCTAATCCAAGGGTACACTCTTTCCATAACCCAGCTTCTTACTAAAACCTGCCACAGGAAAAGGAAATGCGGCTGAGCTTAAAAAGCCCAGTGAACAGATACATATACAAAGAAATGATAATGAAACAGAACTGAAATACAGTGCATTTGGGGAAATAGAATAAGGAATAGATAAAAGAGTAATAGAATAGAAAGAAGAAAGGATAGTCATCTACCACGAGCCCAAAACTCAAAGTCATATCTCAACATCATAATCTCAAAGTCATAATCACACAATCAGAGGGGATACCTCTCAGGCAACCAGATAATATGAGGGGTGTCCTCATGTATCAAAAAGGGTGGAGTAGCTAGCTCCCAGAAATTGTGAAAGGCGTGTATTGCACACAGCACCAGTCACCTCAAAGTCAACTCAAAGTCATAGTTAAATCCACTAAACAGATCAGATCTAGGATTGCAATCCATACGCCCCTTACTCAAAGTCAATCTCAAAGTCATATACTCAAAGTCATAATAGCCGGCAGATAATCATAAAAGGGACGGCGTGAGAAATCACTCACCCACACATGAGTCATGCCAGTGGTGCATCACAGACATGCCTATGGTACCTCCATAGGTAGGGAAAACAGAAATGGCTCGGGTATCAAACTAAGAGTCAGGTCTCAAAGTCATACAAAAGGTCATATAGCAAAAGTGCATCTCAAGGTCATGTCTCAAAGTCATCTCAAAATCATAATATCAGAAGTCATATCAATGGTTCAGAATATCCAAGGTTCATTCCCAAAGGTTCATTTCAAAAGATTCGTTATTAAGTTTCGTAAGTTCAAAATAAAATGTGAAAGAGTTAAGAGAAAATAGATTTAAAACTTTAATAGTTATTTACCCATTTCATCTCAAAGATCTCCCTCTTTAAACATTCTTCATAAAAGCCAATTAATCCTTCCTTAAAATGGTTTCGTTTCAAAATCATAGAGTGTCATTTCAAAACAGTTTCCTTCCATAACATCAAGTTATATTTTCAAAAAGTTTTCATATCAAATCATCATAAAAGATGAACCAGAGATATCGGATATTCAAGGGTCAGAAATCATAGCAACGAAATCATATCAGAAGCTAACAAATCAAAGTTTAACAGAAATCAGAGGAAGTTCACAACAGAAGGAAGCATAGCAATGGCTTTGGGAATCTTAACTGAATCATAGCTCAAAGTCATAAGAAAAATATAGGAGCCTTTACTGAAAAGGCAGAGTATCCGTACCTTATTACGAAAGCACAAATAAAACAAGCACAGAATAAGGAATAGCTCAAGATCTCTCCTTCTTCACACCTAGAGGAGAAGAGGGGGAATCATAATTCATTCTTTAAATTCATATCTTTCCATTTAAAGTAACTTTCCATTTTTAGCAGGTTTCCATAAATAGTAAGTTTCCACTTTTAGAAAGTTTCCATATTTAGAAAGTTTCCACTTTTAGAAAGTTGAATCATTATTAATGGAAATAAGGTATCTTTTAATCTTTTTACTCATTTGGTCCTTAGGGTTTCATGACTTGCATTTTATACCCTTTACTTTCCAAAATTACACTCTAAACCTTTTAGTATTTAAAGTTACACATTAAACCCTTAACTTATCCATTTTACATAATGAGCACTTATTTTATCAAGTTATTCGAATGGATCCTCAAATATTCAGAATTTACACCTTAAGTCCCTCAAGTTATAAAAGTTACATATTTAACCCTTTAATTTACAATTTCAACTTTTTATTATCAATAATTACATATTATGCCCTTAAGTTATCAAAATGACACATAACCCCCTGAATATATTAAATTACTCAAAACAGCTCCAAGTTTCTGAAAATTACATGTTTGGTCCCTCTCTTTTAATTATTTTCAAAACAAACCCTAATTAGGTTTAAAATACATTTTAATTCATTTAATTGCAAAACTTACACTTAACACCCTCATCTTATATTTTATTCGAACAGTATACAGCCCAGAATAAGTTTCAAAAATAACCCTTTAGTTTTAAAAGTTACAAAACTCACCCAAAACCTTTATCACAAATCGTATAACATAAAATACCAAGATTAAAAACCCTAACCAACTCTAGTCCATTTTAAATCATCACATCATCATTAAATGTCATTTAATATCACAAAACAAACCCTAGATCAAAACCCTAAGTCACACGATTTTATTTTCTTTTTCTTTTATATACGATTTACACAAACAAGAATAATTTCGAAACACATGATTTAAGCCATGATAATTCTTCCCAACATTTTTCCAGATCATATTACATCATAATAAGTGTATAATAATTTTATTAATAATTATTCTGGATCGGAGCATATATTTTACAATTAAACACGTTTTTAGGGTTTTAAATCACGAAAATGATGTAGAGCATGCATGGATCGAATCAACCATTTTATTTGATGTTCATAAGGTGTAAGGGACCTGAGAAAAATACCAAACCAATTTTGGAACGTGTAGAATAAGCAGTTCGATCAGATGTATACGCGATTGGCCAAACACTCCAAAAATCGTCACGACTTCACCAATGACCTAAAAACCTTGAAACCAATTTTCGTGGGTCTTATTACATATAAGGAACATCAGAAAAATGATGAATGAATTTTATAGAGGTCGAATTAAGCAGAAACGATTTACCTTATTTGTAGGGCTCGACAAAAGAAAAACAATGCCACGATGGTGTAAGGCTTCAACAATTCGAATGGGATTTTTCTTGGCTTCTTAGGATGATGATAGATCACAGAAAAATGCTTGATAGTGATGGGAGAGTCGAATGGAGGCTTGGGAATATTTTCTTGTGTGTTTTGTTTATTCGGTATTAGGGTTTGGAGGAAAAAGGGTATGGGTTGACTTTTATTTTGATTGTGCCGAGTAGGGGGGGGGGTTGTGGGCCAGGAATTTCGTGATTTTAGCTTGGGTAATATCTCTTAATAATTATCTTCTCAATTTACCATATATATATCATTTAAATCAAAATAAAACTAATTAAAATACATTTTTACCTTAATCGGCCATATAGGGGCATTTTGGTAATTTAGCCACTTGTGTAAATGTTAAATGTAATAGTTAAAATTATTTGGATACATAACTTGTGCATTGTTTGAAGTCTGGGATTTATTTGGAGATTTTATAAGCTTTTATATAAATTTTAACTTGTAGGGGCATTTTGGTCTTTTCACATGTTCTCAGATTTTAGGTGTTACAACGGTAGCCACATCCACGACCTCTTTGTGTTGAACCAATTCTTGATTTCCCACTTTCCATGCTTCAAAAACTATATGTGTAAAAAGAGTTTGTGTTTATGTTATTGTTTGGAAATGAATTGTGTTTGAAAATGTATAAATGTGTAATATATATAGGGATTTTTTTTTTTTTTTTTTTTTTTTTCCCAATGCACGCTCCAATACAAAACCAACGGCTCAAAAATTAAATTCACAACGGTTATATTTCACTTGCAACAAGAATGCCTCGGAGGCAAAAATTGCCGCTCAACTGATGCCGCTGGCCATGCCGGTGGGGTGGTGGCGGTGTTTGCCGCCGGCATGGGCTTGCCGGTGAGGCATGCCGCCCCCATTGCCACCCTTCTAATATCACTAAATCAAGATAATAATAAAGTACGTGTCAAAATTCTAACAAAAGAACTTAAAAAAAAACATGACGTGTCTCATTCTCCGCAAATTTCTCCCACTATTATTTTTCAAATGCTAATTCAGTCATATTGTCCCAAAACTGAAATTGGTAGTTTTAATCAATTCAAAACCGTCTTTGAATCACACTTCATACATCACTCCATTTGGCATTTGGCAGAGATTGAAGGCCCATTAAATCGGTAATAAACATACACCCTTTTTTTTATTAATCATTAGTTATTCGATTGAGATTAATTGAATACGAATCAGAGAATATAAATTTGTATCGATTTATTGATATTCGGCTTATTTTTGTTTTGTCAGTAACTCTTCTTGACAACATCTTTGACAAAATAAGGTAATTTTACAGATTTACTATTAATTGCTTATGGTATCGCTTCGTTTTACATGTAATTGGTTAATGTAATTAAACTGTAAGAAGATGTGCATAAAGTGTTTGTTAAAATGACTAACTGAATTGTAGCTTTTTTCAAGTCCAAAAGAACTCTCTTTGTCATTTTGCAAAACAAGTTAGTTGTCAATTGTCATGACTCTTAACATCAGTAAAGATTAGCATTTTTGGAGACTTTTCTCATGAAATGTATATTAAATTATGTGCAGTGAAAGATTTCACTGATTTCAGAAAAAAAAAAAAAAAAAAAAAAGTTGAATGAGTAAGTTGCATTTTTCTTTGAAAGAAATTTGAACTTAAGTGGTATTGACATAATCACATCAATGATTATGATTTTTTATGATCTTTTGAACGTTTGGAGAGGTGGGCATCTTGAGACATTTACTTATAGATTGGTTGATCTAGGTTATGTTACTTCTACTTAAAGCATACTGTACTATGATAAGCAAATGCCAAATGATAGTATTGACATGTTTCAAGCAAGATTATTTGGATTGGTTGATATAGGTTATGGTAGTATTGCTTAAAGCATACTATTTGGATTAACATTGACATGTTTCAACCAAGATCATTGTTTCTTTATCTGATCTTAACAATTGGAGTTTATATATTGATCCAAGATATGTTGCACAAAGTTTATATATATAAACTTATAAAGTGTTGTATGTTTACTAAGGAGGCTTACATGTTCTTTCTCTTACTGAACTACTACACATCACTCATGTAGTCGTAGCCTTGGTAAGTGAAATTCGTTATAAAACAAATGAGTAGTTTTGACTGTTTGCCTTACATTGCTTATCGTAACGAAAATATGTACTTAAAGTGAAATAGGTTGGAAGCTGCTTATAGTTTTAGGGGACAAGCCGTTTAAATTAGCAATCCCAAACACCCCTTAAAGTGCTTATTTAGTCGAAAAATAAGAGATACACATTTTTTTCCAACTTCGGAACACTATAAAGTACTAATTCAGGTTCAATCGAATTATAAATTGTGTTTCTTAAGATTGTATCGTTGAATCTCAATTAGTTTGGGTAAGTTTTAAGGTTTTAGTTATTCAAATTTTGTTTTGTTAATTGTCATATCCTTCTTAATTCTATTTGCATTGATTTGCTGAAAATAAATTCAATCGATTTGTCTATTCAAGCAATACGAATGAAGTGTTTGAGTGAATGTTTAATTGTAAAAAACAGTTTGAAGTTTCTGTTTTTTATTCGATATAAGTGATTTAGTTTATGAATTTTCTTTGTTAACTGTATGTTCAGATGTTCACAATATTGTATGTTGATTGTCAGGAAACAATGTTGATCAGATGTACTAAGGGCATCATTAGTAATACTTTTTTTTTAATCTATATTGATTATCAGGAAACAATGTTGCCTTCATTCGCTCTTTTTCTCAAAGTGTTAATCAAGAATTGAAGGTCACTGATGCATTAATGATAGCAACAGGTAAATATACTTTTCTTGTCATATCAGTGCATGCATATGTTGTTAAGAAAAGTTATTCATGTAGTTGCATAAAACTCTATTGCTTTTAGATGTACGAGAAATTTCGATCTATGAATTTATGAACGGGTCACACTTTTGGTTATCTTTAGTCTACTCTATACCGTGTTAAATTGGCAAAGTCATGAAATTAGCGCAGAATGCATCCAAGGAAAATGGTCAAATGTATTGAAATGCTCAAACTGGCAAAAATTCCCAAAGTATTTTACTGCTTAAATCCTCATAAATCAATTTTAAACGTAACTGAAGCACTCATAATTTATAAAAAATAAAAGCGACCAATATTACAGTTCGTCCCATTACGATATGCACAAAAAAATGACAAGGTTTAATGTAAGCGTCAACTCATTTCGCAACTCACTCTACCCATGCATTTTACATTATCTATTTTTGAAGGTCGAGTATTGTACATTACTTGGTACCTATGTAGAAAGCATATTAAAGTCATAACTTAAAATGGCTACTCTTAAACTCTGTTGACTTTCTTGGTCGTGGAGTTGGACCTCGGCTACAAAATAAACTCAAATAGTCAAATTTGTTGAGTATGTTTGCACAGGGGTGACGTACACTAACCTGAATCTTACATACTAATGGGACTAATAAATTACAATCTTTTACAGAAATGGTGACTTTTTGTTTCTCAGGTTTGATCATTTTGTACGTGTTTATTACCTAATGAGATTCAGATAATATTCAGTTATGCTTTTATTCATTTGTGCAGTTCGCTCTTTGAGTTATCTGTTGATTACTAATGTCAAAAGTAATTGATAGATGATTCACAGATCAAATCATTATTTATGGATCTGAACGTGTTCGCTATATGCATCACTGTTTTCATTTACATTTATTATTCAATTTATATAACTTTTAGCACAAACATGAATTTACGCTTTATCGTATAGGTGGTGTTCTTTAACCTCTAATTGCAACTATTTTGCATTTCATATCATTGTTCAGCTTCTTTTTGAAAGATCAATTCCATTTGTTGCTCTTGACATGAGGGGTTGAACGAGCTGGAATATGATAGTTTGTCCTACTCGTCCTAAGATTCACTTAACCAACAACCCAATAAATTATGTAGCAACAAAGAGAAAAGATAAACCGGAACGGTTGATGGTTCCAAAGACGTCTTGATGAAGAGAAACTGATCCATGAACTTCAACTTCAGGTATTTTGTAAACTATTTGTAGGAATTTGAGGTTAATATACTCTGTTATTTTCATGTATTGATTAGATTGATTGTAATGTATTATTTGTGTCCTTTTTGCAGATTATGTTGAGCTTAGCAGTTAATGTGACTTACGAGTGAGCTTATATGAACCAGTGAGGTTGGAGCTATGTCTGAAGATTTGAAGATTCGATATGATCTTTCACTTACTGAACTAAACAAGTTAATCACTCGCAAGGTACTGACTCTCTAAACTAACCACATGCATTACTACCTTAATTATATTTATCTAATATGATTAGGTTGATGATTCAAATGCAATATTTATAAAGTGATTCTGTTTATTGAGGTGGCAAGTTATAATCGCCTAATGTGACGAAGTTGTTTATCCACATACTGATTTAAAGTTGTCAAATTTAAATGTGTGAATCATAGCAATAGTAGGGAGTAAAATCAGCCTTAATTGTTACAAATGTCTATTGTTTTTTTTCGTTATTTGTATTTTATTTAATATATAGCAAGGCATGTGGATAGAGCTAAAATCAGTATGTTATTTCATCTTTCTATGTTACTTGGTAGAGATTTAAAGATCGGTTAGATCTTATTCGGTTTAGTAACAAATATCATTGAATCTGTATATTCATATTATTATGCTTCTTAAGGATTGATTCCTAATTTCCTAACACACTATTAGATCATATCCATTCCAAGAAGAAAAAATAGTGAAGTGTTGCAGCTTGAGTCTGAAAAGTCAATAGGGTTATACGTCATCTTTTATGTCTTGGGTTGTAAAATTATATCACATATTATAACCTATGGTTTATGCTTATTTAAATATATCAATAAATGAGGCTTACAAGTTACCACACAATTCCTAGAATAGAAAACCAAAGAATCCTTAGGGAAATTAAGGAACGAATATGTAAATTAAGGACAATCATTATCACAGGTTGGTTTGTTTCTTGAGAGACCCGTTTTTTCCCATGGTCAACTATATGTGGCACTTTCTAGAGTCGGGAGTAAAAATGGGTTAAGAGTTGTAATATGTGATAAGGAAGGTCAAAGCAGCAACACTACAGCGAATGTTGTTTTTAAACAAGTTTTACAGGGAATTTGAAGAGTTGTAAGTTTTGTTCCTTTTGGAGGTTTAATTGTAGCATCTGTTTCTTTATTAAGTTGTATGCGTTTGTTGCTTTATTATGTATTTGGTGATCAAGTTCGAGCATTTTAAACTTTATTTGGGTGTGTTTGGGATATTACTTTTCTATTTATTGTTGCAAGTGTTGTTTAACTTTTTATTGATTTTGTCTTTCAATCATAATAACTTTGATAATTATTGTTGCTTGAGTGATTATAAGCTATTGATGGGTGTTTTGATTACTTGATCTTAATTGAGATGACTTATGTGAAAGAATTGCGTGGATGTATATGTCAAATTTTTGGTGATGAGATTGAAATAACAATTGACTGTGATCATTCTGCTGCTTGCAATGAATGTGCTTTATTGTATGCAAATACTAATGTATGTATAAGTACCTGTTTGATGAGCTAAATTGAGGATCTTTAGCACTTAAAAAAACTAAAGTATGCAAAATAAGTGGAAGTATAGTTATAAATTGACAATGTTTGGCACAGCAAAAAAAAAAAAAAAAAAAAAAAAAAAAAAAAAACTAGCGTATGTAAATTAGTTTTTGACTCATTGTGTAGTGGATAATTTTGATTATTTAATGGGTATGTAGTGTGCATTATGTCATGAGAAGATATGGAAAGTTATTAACAGCTAATGTAAGTGGGGTAAATAAGCTTCATGTTTGAAGAAGTCAAAACTGGTTAGTTTATTTAACACATAACCGGAGTATTTTGTATCTAAAAATTCTTATCATATCATGCAGCAAGGAACTACTACTGACCCTACCATGGAGGTATAAATCATATTTCAAACACATTTTTATTGCATATAACAATACTTTAGTACCTTTCTAATATATTTTCTTGCAGAAACACAAATGCTAAAACATGTGCTTGGGATGTGAACAATTCAATAGATTGTGTATGAAATCCATTTCATGTTTAATACCACATTTTTTTTAAATTACTTAAATGCATATACATAAAAGAAACTATTTTTGGTTTTACCAGGATACAAACATCAAACTTCCAAATGCAGTTGTTTTTTTATGAAAGCAATATTAAACTTTCGGATGCAGTTGTTGTTGATGATAGCATAAACTTTCAGAACATGAAACTGAAGTCATGCAAAGGGAGGTAAACAAGTCAACTTTACTACTTCAACTGATGTCTAATGATTATTTAGATTTTTTCCGATACATATCCTTATATCTATATCTGATGTTAGATCGCTGAAGAATTAAAAGCTGAATGACTAAAGAACCTTATGGCATGGAAATGGAATGCAGTTGTTGACATCTTTGTGGATTTTCTCATTGTTTGAGACGATGAGGTATAAGTAGTTCTTCATCCGTATGTAATCTGTTTAATATCATTGTTATAAGTATGCCAATAAGAGCTTACAGAATCTGTATTTAAATTTTAATGCAATCTGATGTTGAGGTTGATGACTATAAGAAAAGTTTTGATATCAAAGATACTCAAGGTGATACGATTGACAATAATAATCCACCTGCCAAACGAGGTAAAAAGGATGAATTTTGTTCATTTCCCGCTGGAGAAGTTAACATCATGCCTGCTGTCGAAAAGACATGTTGAAATACTGTTGTGTGAGATATATAAGCCAATCTTGTGGTTTTAAGTGTATCACATAATTGTGTTGGGAAGATACAAGGCAGTGGTAACTTTGACCTTATTTATTTATTTTTCTGGTTCAGCTAAACCTACGAGAGGTGCCTTGATTTAGAGGATAAAGATCTCTATTTTCACTTTTGCATTGATAGCAATGACACAAGAATTGAAGTTACTTTCCCGAAAGTACTTCTACAGATTGATGCATATGTTAAACGAGATTAGTGCCCGAGAGTTTCAGGTTCAAAACTATTATAATTTTGTGGTTATCACACAAAGTTTTTGTTTAAGAAAACTCATAACTAATTACATAGGTAAAGATAACAAACATATATGATAATGATATGAATGATACGAATGATGTTAATATTATTTATTGTGTTAAAGTAATTGACTTGGATTTATAAAATATGTACAATTTCAATCTTTGCTTTTTAAGTATTTTAAATAGCACCACCAATGTAATAGTGTTAGATTAATAAGTTTAATAGATAATGTTAATAATAATAAAGAAAATGGTAGTGAAAATAATAAGACAATAGAGTTTAAGGGCTAATTTGTTATTATACCAACACATTAAAAGGACACTTTTAAAAAAAATGTGAAAAGTGTAACATAACTTTTCACTTTTTGGAGCGTTTTGTAAACTTTTTGTTTCTTTTTTCTTTTCTTTTTTTTTCTTATATATATATATATATATATATATATATATATATATATATATATCAAACTTTAAAATTTTTATGTGTAAATTATGATCATTTTACTATTGCGTTGTCAACCATTCTGTTAATGGTGAAGGGTGAAATTATTCTACAATGGTTACAAAATACACACAACTGTCGAAATTAAAAAGTTTTATATATAATACCAAAAAGAAATAAGAAAGTGGTTATACAATACTCGAAAAAGTTGCAACCACACTTTTAAGTAATTATCCATATAATCTTTAATTGATTTTTAGGGCTTATTTAAAAATTTGTTAAACTTAAAAGGGGCAATAATAGCATAAACCAAGTAAATATTACTAGAACATTTACTAAGGGGGCGTTTGGTTCGCTTGAATTCGATGTAATTCGTTGTAATTGTAATCTGAATTACATTACAATCCTGTTTGGTTGGCAGTATGAATGTAATTGTAATTCAGATTACATTACATTGCTTGTTTGGTTTGCAATGTAATGTAATTGAATTACAACCAATTACGTCCAGTGATGTAATTCAGATTACATAGCAAACTTGATGAAATGTGTTGAATTACGTTGTAATTCAGATTTTTAAAAGTTAAATACTATTATTTATTTTTCGTTGTTATTATTTTAATAAATAAATAATAACAATAATAATTTATTATTATTATTATTATTATTATTATTTATATATTATTATTATTATTATTATTATTATTATTATTATTATTATTAAAATTATTAATTATTAATTATTAATTATTATTATTATTACAATATTAAAAATATTAATTATTTATTATTATTATTATTATATTATAATTAAATAATAATAATAATAATAATAATAATTATTATTATTATTATATTATTTAATAAATAATATTATTATTTAATAAATAATATTCTTATTACTATTATATTATTATTATTAATTATTATTACAATATTAAAAATATTAATTATTTATTATTATTATTATTATTATTATTATTATTATTATGAAAATTATTAATTATTATTATTATGATTACTATTATTGTTATATTATTATAATATTATAATTAAATTATTATTATTGTTATTATTATTATTTAATAAATAATATTATTATTTAATAAATAATATTCTTATTACTATTTTATTATTATTATTATTATTATTATTATTATTATTATTATTATTATTATTATTATTATTATTATTATTCTGTATTACATTACTTTGCGAGTCAACCAAACACAATGACAGATTTCATCAATTACAATTCCAACATATTAAAATTCAACACATTCCAATTCTTTAAATTACAATTCATTCAAATTACAATTCCTTCAAAAACATTCTGTGAACCAAACGCACCCTAAGTGAATATTACTATTTATTGAAAGTAACATTCACTTGGTTAATGTTATTATATAAATTATATAAATAAATAACCCGACAACATACATTAATATAACCCCACATGAGACATAAAGTAATGTTGCTTCATTAACACTACTAGAAAAAGGAGAACGGGCGATGACATTTTTCTCGACGACACAGTGTCGTTGGTGAAAACCACTAAAAGACAAAAAAATCCATTGACTTAGACTACAATGCATTGAATTTTTTTTAAAAAAATTCCCGATGACATGTCGTCGGTATATTGTTCGTCATATTTGATTTTTGCCCCGCCTCAATAATCATTTTTGGGCGGTATTATTTCCCGCCAACTTTATCCCAATGAAATTAGTGTGTCATTAATGTTAATTACGTTGGTTTGACGTGTCATAAATAGTTCCCGACGATATGTAGTCGGTACACTTTTTGGCTAAATGTTTTACAGAGTATAGAGTTTCATTTATGATGTGGCATATTTAGTTCTCGACGACATGTCGTCGGAAAATAATACATTTGAAACGTTAAACCATAAATTAAGTCGTGCCACTTGTCATTTCCAAAGTTTGAAATGCTAAATTTCTTTGGTGTTAAACCATAAAATACGTACGTACGAATTTACATTACAAAACGATATATGTTCAAAGATTAATGCATACGAAGAACGTATCGAAATTAATCGATAAAAGTTTAGACATTAAAACATACGGAATTATGTTACATAACTATAAAAGTTAAGTGTACGAATTATATTACAAGTCGATAAAAGTTTATACATTAAACATTATAGTAACATATTAACACCATTAGCGATTATCCCTATTTAGGACACAAGGGTGGTTGTTCAAGGGTGCAACCTTGAATTTGTATCCTAAGTCCATCGTAATTCAAGAAACCCTTTCTTCATATAGTTTTTTTTTTTTTTTTTTTTTTTTTTTTTTTTTTTTTTTTGTACATTTAAAACGTGATTGTTTGTCGTTTAAGTGTTGTTTGCACGACTAAAATGGTAAAAATAATTTATTGCGCACACTCTAACTGTTATTACATATGAATTCTCAAACACGTAACCGAAATATCACGTTATTCTTTTGACTCCTTTAAGTAATGTATATTGAATCTTAAACATAGTTTTACGTATATAATCAGCTATTAAGGAAACCGTCCATCGGACGAGTAGAGACCTAGTATGGAAAGTATATGACCATTCTGTCAATCAATGTCAAATGGAAATGACGAGTGTATTTGAAACTTATGATACCATTCTGTCAATGAATCTCAAATGGACATGCCAAATCAAAAGGTAAAACAAGTTGTTTTAAATGAAACTTCAATGTCAATGAATCTCAAATGGAAATGAATCTCAAAGGTTTAGGGGATGTAAAACAAGTTGTTTTAACAAAAGGTCATATAGAAGTTACAATTCGTTGCTCAAGGAAAGTATTTGCCAATCAATGTCAATGAATCAATTTATGAGCGGGAAAATGATTAAGGGGATGTTCAAATTTGTGCTTGAGTTGTTGCCTATATAAACACGAGAATGTATATTGCAAACCCACTATAATCGACACACACATAAAGAAATATAAAAGAATGTTGATGATGACTTATAAACAATGCACCTGTATCATTTGTTCAACAGGGGTCAGACCATTGGCAAGCGGTTGCGCCTAGGTCTCCATTTACAGAGTGATTTTGTCCTGATTCACTTTGAGTGATGGAGCCATAATGACTCATTTTGAATGATGAATGGTGGATACTTATTGTGTTTTATGTTTTTCAATGTATTTAGAATTTTTTTCGTGTTAGCTTGTGTTTGGTATAAAATTTAGAGAGATGTGACCTAGTCCTAGAAAGTTTAAACGAATCATATTATAACCAATTCACTCGTTTATGGCCCATTGCAAACGAAGCCCAGTGGCCCAAACATTAGAACAAATAAGCCAAACGTTGGCACTGTACGATGAATAACCTAACACAAACATTCAAACCCCAAACATTTAAACCCTAACCAGAAAGAAAAAAAAAAATGTCATACAACATTCCATTCGAAATTCAATCAGAAATCATTAAAAGGCTCCCAGTAAAATCAGTTCTACAATGCAGGTCGGTTTCAAAACTATGGAAATCTCTTATTGATAGTTCTCAATTTATTAATAGTTACCACATTTGTAAGACCAAACAACAACACCATCTATTTGTTAGATATAAGTTAGCTAATGAAGTAAAACATGTTTCGATTGTGGACGATGATACTTTTCCCAGCCAGAAATCTTCCCTAACTGTCCCACACCCCGTTAGCCTACTTGAAAACATGTCAACAGTCAGATCCGTTAACGGGTTGTTATGTTTTTACGGTTGGCGCCAAAATGCTTGGGACGAGAAGATGGTTGTTCTTTGGAATCCTTCTGTTGGGAAAGCAGTTGGTATTCCTATTTCTAATTCATTGCTATTACCGAATGGACGCACTTTGATTGGTTTTGGGGTTTGTCCCAACACTAGTGACCTTAAGCTTGTTAGAATTAATACTATTGGTTATAATCCGATAGTGAACCGGGAGGTAGAGGTTTTTTTGTTAAGTACACGTGTTTGGAAAAGTGTGTCTAACATTCCGCCAACTTTTAGAACATGTGATTTGACATTTAGTCATGTTTTTGTCGATGGGTTTATTTATTGGTGTGCTTATGATACTATTACATTGGCTAATGGAATTATGTCTAATTTGATCATTTCGTTTGATTTGAAAAGTGATGAATTTGGTGAAGTGTGCCTTCCAGATAGGTTAGTACACACGAATAGATTAGTGGTCTCAAAGGTCTATGAGTCTCTTGGTTTGTTTGAGTATTGTAATGATGGCGAGACAAGGTTTTGTGATGTATGGATAATGAAGGAGGGTGTTACCAAGTTGTTTACTAAGATGTTGAGTATTAAAGCACCAGATAGTTGGCTGCGTTATAGAGTATTAGAGTTAAGAAAGAACGGTGAAGCAATAATTGAAAATATTGATGATACAAATTATTCGTCTGTACTTGAAGTTTATGACCCCTCCTCAGGACGTATCAGTGGTATGGGGATTAATGGAAAATCTTACTCGTTTTCCTTGGGTTCGTACATGGAAACCCTACTCTTACTTGATCAGTCAAATTTCATCATATAGTGACAATGGTGGCAAGGTATGGAGATTAAAGAGTAGCTGCACATTCAACTATTCAAGTCTTCGTAATGCGAAATCTAGGTTATTAATAAGATAGATGCATTTTGTCGACCAGTTTCAGAGTACTGAGGCGCTTAAGTGGTGACGCATTTGGTTGGGTTTGAATGGTGGGTTTTCCTCCTTCGATTATTTTCAATCTTACGCATTGTAGTTTTAGGGTTGTTTTAGCCAGGATTGTAGTTTCTCCGTTGTAATTCCTAGCATTTTTATTTATTTATTTATTGTTTACAAAAAGAAAAATGCATATGTTATAAATTGATATGTTTCTATATGTTAGATGGATATTTCCAATATTAATGGTATATCGTTGGATAGTTTTGCAAAGTTCATCCGTGGGGCCGTGGATCGTGACTAACTTTAAGATAAGAGGAATTTGGAATTTTAAACAGTAACCACTAATCTTACTGTCGTAACCAAAATTTGAATAAGTTATCAAAGCTAAACCAAGCACGTATAGTTTACCAAAATTTTCGACTCAAGCCCTACAACATATTTTGGTTGAATTTACGATTTGGTTACTCACCCAGGCCTGCACAAATAACACCAAACCAAGTCTTAATAGTAATAAAATTGATACAATCATTATTACCATCATATGTAGACTGTTCAGTATTCACCTCAAATATCGACACCTGAGCATCAACTTTACAAAGTACAGCAGAATAAACCCAAGTAGTAACATCCATCTCAGCTATATGTACAGTAATGCTCTTTCAAAATTGAGATATCATATCACTCGAATAAGTCAGCATACACGAATATTCAAACACAAAAAATCCAAAAAACATATGAAGAAACATAACAAACCGTATAAACAAAATGATATGCAAGTTTGAATGATTCACATGGTCCAAGAATCACAATCAATTCAAACACTTGCAGATGGATTAGTAAGCAGTTCAAGAGATTTCTTAAGATAATTTACAGCAACAAAAACGTCATCAAACGCCAATGCTCCAACCAATGGCGGAACTAAAACATTTTTTTTGAGGGGGCCGAATCGGAGATTTGTTTGTAACCTCAACTAAATTACCTCTAAAACCTATAATATTTACACTAGGTACGGTAAATTTTGGGGGGGTGGGGGCGGGACCCTCCCCTCCCCCTTCATAGGACCGCCCTTGGCTCCAACAGCAAACCTGGCTACCTTTGTGTGCCTCTGCAATCTTCTCAAGGGCGGGTTGGCAATTACTGTCATACTGATACGACTTTGAATCGACGGGTGGAGATTCTGGGACCGGAGCTGGAATCGACCCGTTGCCTGCACATGGCTTGTACCGACCCGTAGATGGATAATCTGTTGGTCTAGCCGTCTAGTAGAAGAAGGGGAGTAGGGTTGTTCAGAACCTTGATAATAAGACGAGGGGTTGTTCAGGTAAGCGTAAAAGCTTACTCATTGCAAATGCCTTAAACATCTATAGCTTAAGCTAATTTGTCTTTTTTCCTCTCAAACAAGCTAATGAGCACCATTAATGAGCTTACCCAAACACTCCCTTTAGCTGCTAACATGTGTCATAGTTTCGTGTACAAGCACTTCCCTTGTTCTAGTCACCTAGTTACTTTTCTAATTGGGTAAGACTATGAGTTAGTGACAACGTTTACAGAGTTTGATTAAAACAATTTATAATGATGATTACTATAAAGTTTTTCTCATAGATGCATACTTCTATTTGTATTCTCTATCAGATGGAAAAAGATGAGTTTTATACACCGAGGGTGACTGAACCCCATGCAGCATCACATGGTGTTCGTAAGTTTCCATCAAGCAAAGCAGACTTCCTGCATCATCCAACCATGATTCATGCTTCACAGGTCTCCGATCCAATAACTTTACCATCTGAATTGTCCACCAGTCAAGTAAGACTTGGAGGGTCAAATGCATTGACTAGCAGTCATCTTGGAAAGCATTCTACAGTGCGGCATCACATGAACCTCGTTCAAGCTCCTACCAACGAAGAGATTGATAAAATTGTTCAAAACATATTAGATGCTCATATGCTGGAGCCAGATCACAAGACATGGACTGTTCCTTCAACAAGCAACTACATGAACGAGGTATTGACTTGCCAAACATGCGAGTGTGTGATTAATGAGATGTATGGTGCTGTCATTTGTGATGCTTGTGAAAACAAGTGAAACTTGTACTGTGGTTGAGGAGAATGAACTCAATGAAGGTTCAGTATCTAGTGGCATGCATGAGGTTGAATGGGTGGGGGATAAGCTAAATGAAGTTGATGGAAAGACGTATTATGGATCTTGCTGTATCAATGGAACCACATATCAGCTTCAACATTATGATCTATTAAGCTCTACGGGCAAAAATCTCGTGCCTGGTAAACTACAGGTGAGTAGCCACTGTGTTAAACTTTAGAACGGACCTATCAGCCTAATCCCAGTGGACCCAGCATGCTCTTTGAGCCATTTCTTGTTATTTCTGCATCACTTGTGACAATAAGTATACACCTTCTTATTATGTTTATGTTTTTTTGCTTTAAAAAATATGTCATGGATGCTAGTGGTTATTTAAACCAAGGATTTGCTGCAGGGTATGTGGGAAGATAGTAACACAAATAAGAAGTGGGTCACTGTGACACGCTGTTTCTTTCCTGATGATTTGCCTGAAAGTGTTGGTTGTCCGTGTGCTCCAGAAAGCAAATAGGTGAAGCTCTAAATACAGTTTGGAAACTACAGTTAATTGCCATTCATAATTTGTATAGTATAGAACTAAAAGTAGGAAGGATTTATTGTAGAACTTGTAACTGGTTGGTGGAAATTGGGTTTTCTTTTTCTTCCCTAAAACAG
The DNA here is from genome assembly GCA_030686995.1 of Artemisia argyi. NCBI lineage: Eukaryota > Viridiplantae > Streptophyta > Magnoliopsida > Asterales > Asteraceae > Artemisia > Artemisia argyi. The sequence goes on from CM060701.1 coordinate 231,833,552, forward strand.
GTCAAACTGGTAAAATTTTAGAATTTTTTCGAAATGGTATGGTTCAAATGGGTAAAGCATCTCAACGTGTTCTTCCTAGATGCTTCATACTTTTGAATTTGTTTCTGTTTTTAAAAATAGACTATTAACGTTATGATTTTTATCTTCTTCAATGCATTAGTTAATTTGTTCTATTAAAAAGAAACAAAGTGTTGACTGGTCAGTATGACCCAACTAAACTCGGGTAAAAAAGGTACCCATCACCCAACCCGACTGGCTGACTGACTCGCCCATTTTGCCACCGCTAATCCTCTACTAGTAACAATAAAACACAGATATATTGAAAGTTTTGTAGCTTAATATTAAGCAGCTAAAGGTTGCTATTACGGAGTACTGAATTAAGGTTTCACTGCATGTACAGTTTATTATTTTTTACCTTTTATTCTTCCAGCGAGTGGTTCGTTAACTTAACATGGCTGTTAATGGTGTAAACTTTTGCAGTCACCCATCTTGCAATTTTTAAGCAAGAAATTTACATAAGCTTATATAACTTTCATGTTGTGACTCTCATTAGGTTTATGATTCCAACTACCATTTAACATTACCAGCAGGCTTGATTCATGGTCCATGCGAAGTTCTACCTCCAAAGAAGTTCTCTGAAGAAAGAGCAATGCAAAGTCTTGCACAGACAACTGCCAGTGACAAACCAAAACAGCTTTTTCTGTGCAAGTGTGTTTTTTCATTCTTACTTTACCTTTAAAATTATTATTATATCAGTATAATTAAGTAGCAAGTTTAGGAAACATCCATTATTTTTTCTTTAAAAATAATAAGTAGTACTTAATTAAGAATGAATTCCGAAGGAGATGATGTATTTAAAATTTCTTTTTATGATTCGATGGTTGTTTTTAGTAGTATAGTTGAGATTTGTAATTTTTTACCTACCATGATAACACTTTGTTTCTAATATTCCAATCTGATCAAATATTTAGGGGCCGTTTGGTTTGCAGGTGGGTTTAGGATTCGGATTTTGATTTAGATTGGGATTCGGATTTGTATTTGGATTTGGATTTAGTATAGGTTTTGAATTAAATGAGGAGAGAGAAAAATAAAATAAAATAATATATATACTTGGTTACTAATTGATAACACTCATACCGCTACTTCTTGGCTACTATCAATCTATGGGATTCATTTGATTAGTTGATATCTAATAATGGGACCTACAACCAACCAAACAAGTGAATGGTGGAATCATTTCATTAATTCATTCTACAATCATGAAACAAACGGCACCTTAAAGGATATGGTCATCCGTCTGATAGTTAAATAATGTTGTTCTTGCAGATGGTTTTATACGTAAAGACGGCTGTTTCGACAACCACCTGAATGTAGCACTAATTTTGCGTGCTTCATGTGTTAATGGGTAGGATTAGTGTGTATCAGTTGTGCACATACGAGGTGTTTGTATTGATGAACTATAGTCACATAACTTGAATCATCAAGGGTCTAAATATCCAAATTATTCTTGATTCAAGAATCTGTCACCAAAAAAAAAAAAAAAAAAAAAAAAAAAAAAAAAAAAAAAACTATGTCTTATCTTGATTTTTATTTCTGATTTGGTTGTCACATTGTAATTTTATTCGTAAAGATATTAAACTTTTGAAATATATAGATTCTCATCAATAAGAATTGTTGGGTAGTTTTTTCAGGCTGTATCATACTAGACTGAAACCGGAACTTTTGACGATATGCAAATCGAAATCAAGTGATCGTACGAGTTTCGTCTGATACAAAATAAAAGGGTTTTGCTTGTTCTAAACCAAAATTTGAAAGTTTACGAATTTGAACTTTCACCCCGCGTAAAAACTTGTGAGGAAAACGCCGATCCAAGTGGCCCAATCGACATAAAAACTTGTTTAGTGTAATAAGTACGAGCTGTAACAAGATTGGCTCAAAAAATACCAATTCGCGAAATCCACATAATCGAGGTAATCCTCATAAGTTATTTTGTTATCAAACTTTGGTGACATGAGACATCTATTGAGCCACGTGGATCCGCGTTATCCTCACAAATTTTTACGAAGACTAAAATCCAATTTCATAAACCTTCAAAAATTGATCCAAAATTCCCATTCTTATAACTTACGGACCATTGTATACGAAGCACAGTGGCCCAAACACTAGAGCAAAAGTACTACTTACGTTAGGACTTAGGTCTATTATAAACAAGTAAAACAAATGAGGTGTAGCATGATAGTTTACCAAACACCACCTAATAAGCAATACCAGACACAACCTAATAAGTCACCTTAAATCCATAATTCTGTAATAACCACAAGGACTATTTATGTAAACGAGTAAACGATTGAGATTTTGCCTCATAATTTACCTAGTTAACTACATTTTTGGTCCTTGTGGTTTAGTGTGGATTTCATTTTTTTGTCCATTTTTTCAAAAAGTTGTCGTTTTAGTCCAAAATCGATAGTTTGGTTCCACTTTCAGTCCATTTTGATAACGACGTTAGTTCAGTTAGTTATGTCTAATTATAAAGTGACAACATTAGTCCTTTAACCTAACGGTCGTTTGCAGAATTAGTCCCTTTATACTAAATATATAATTAAGTCAAACATATAATTAATCTCACACAAAATAATTTGAAAAAGAATTTAGAAAAAAAATCGACTTTTTTTTAAAACAAAAAATCTTAAAAAATTTTCAAAAAAAAATTAGAAAAAAAATTCAAAAATTTTTTTTTTCAAATTCAGAAAAAAATAATAATTTGATTTTTGTTTAGAAAAAAATTTCTAAAAAAAATTCAAAAAAATATTTTTTAGAAAAAAATTTCTAAAAAAAATTCTAAAAAACAAATTTCGGATTATATTTTTCTTAATTATTTTTTTAGAAAAAACAATTTCTAAAATAAATTTCTAAAAGAAATTTCAAAAAAAATTCAAAAAAAAGTTTTTCGACATAAAAATTTGAAAAAGAATATAGAAAAAAATTAGAAAAAGAATTTCGAAAACGTGTGTAAAAATGTGTGTGAAAACGTGTATAAAAACATGTGTAAAAATGTATATAAAAACGTATATAAAAGGACTAACGTTGCTTATTCTTTTTTTTCAGATCTATAACTGTGTGTTGTAAAGCTTGTGATGATAAGCAGGGGCGGAGCCACCTTGAAGGTGGTGGGGGGAAAGGCCCCCAATAAAGCTTCACTGAATAGGCTAAATTAATAGGGAACATAGTTAAATTATTTGCAAAAATTAATGGTGCCCTCAACCCAGAAATTAAAGTGCCCTCTACAAGAGAAAAATATTGTCAATTTGATCTTCAAAGTGTTTTCTGGAAATTTTCGAGTGGCGGAGAAGATTGTTGAGGACATTGGGAACAGGGGCGGAGTCACCTTGAAGGTGGTGGGGGGAAAGGCCCCCAATAAAGCTTCACCGGATAGGCTAAATTAATAGGGAACATAGTTAAATTATTTGCAAAAATTAATGGTGCCCTCAACCCAGAAATTAAAGTGCCCTCTACAAGAGAAAAATATTGTCAATTTGATCTTTAAAGTGTTTTCTGGAAATTTTCGAGTGGCAGAGAAGATTGTTGAGGACATTGGGAACAGGGGCGGAGTCACCTTGAAGGTGGTGGGAGGAAAGGCCCCCAATAAAGCTTCACCGGATAGGCTAAATTAATAGGGAACATAGTTAAATTATTTGCAAAAATTAATGGTGCCCTCAACCCAGAAATTAAAGTGCCCTCTACAAGAGAAAAATATTGTAAATTTGATCTTCAAAGTGTTTTCTGGAAATTTTCGAGTGGCAGAGAAAATTGTTGAGGACATTGGGAAATGGGGTATCATTAAATATAAATATACTACTACTACTATCTAACTATTCATATTATATTTTAATTTATTGCTTTAGTATTAACGAGTGGGGAAACCCGCGCGTTGCGGCGGGAGTGTTTAGATATGTGTTTTATGTTGTATGTTTTGTGTTTTGCGAATAATAGGTTTTACGGTTTTAAAACTTCGTCGATCTTCTAATATTGGCTTGTCACAGTATTAGAAAGAAAGGGTCTATTGCAAGATAGACTCTTCAATCTTATGTTTGGTGAGCAAAATCTTCCCTTGATTGACCCAGCACAACTTAGAAAACTCGAATCGTATTGCACTTGCCAAATTTTTTGAATTATTTTGAGTTTGAAAAAAAATTTGAAGTTTATGCTTGATTTTATTGGAAAAATTATTTTGTGAACAATGGCGCAAGTTTCGTAATTTTTCGAGTCCGCTTCCTATGTCGTTTGGACCCCGGAGCTTATATCGTTAGAAGTTTACTACGTTGGGCACATTGGTCCCTTAACTACCCTTTACCCTTTACCTTACACTTTCTTTTATTACCAAAACCACCCTAGACCTTTTATTTGGTATATATACCCCATTAATACACATTTTTCTCATTTTATATATATAAAACACACACACTCATCACCAACTCTCTCTCTCTCTCTTTGATACCGCCGGCCGCCGCCCCTCCACCGGAACAGCAGCAGTTTCCGGCGACTCGCCGGAATATTTTTCCGGCCACCTTATTTTCTTGTACAATCTTATAGATCGGGATATCCTCGTCACACCTATACCACTCACGCGACCCCAAACACCCCGTATCACCACTCACGCGCCTCCACCGCCGCGGTACCACCACCATACGCCACCACCGCCGTTTTCCATCACTCTCCGACGGTAAAACGCGTGCCACGCACCCTCTCTTTTTATTTTCCTCAATTATTTTCAAAACCCTAATTTTATTTTTATTTTAAATCCGGTTTTAATATAAAATCTTTTATAAAAATGTTTTAATAATATTTTTTAAACCCAAAACTTGTGTGAGATTTCATTTTTGGTTCTCGTTCAACCCGTTTTGGCGCGACTCAGTTGACTCACCGAGCCAACTCGCTTGACTCGGTGAGGGTTTTGATATTTATGGCTTGTTTGATGTTTTGATGACGAAGGGGAGTATATATTTGTGTTTGGATTGGATTTCGAGGGTCCGTTTGGTTGTTGTGGCTCGACAGCCGAGAACCACCACCACCGAGGCATGGGTGGTGGTGGGGGAAGGTTGTATTATTGTTGTTGTTGTTGTTGTTTCTTGTTGTTGTTTGGTGACCAAGGGATCAATATTTGTGTTTGGACTCGGTGAGGGTTTGGATCGATACATATTTTTTTTTGCGCCTGCGTGTTTGGGTTTGTGCTTCGTGAGTTTTGAGGGAGACCCAATAAAAAAATATTATTACTGTTCATAGTACTGTAGCTCTCCTCACAAAATACTGTAGCAGGGAATTTGGGGGGAACAGCCCAAGGGATAGTATATAGTAGTAATATAATAAATGTTCAGTTACTTTTAATAGGTATTGGGAAGTGTTAATATGTTCGGTTTCTAAGAGTTATAAATAGGTGATGTTGTTTTAGTTCAAAAGCTTCAAATTTTAAGTTTATTTTTCATTTTTTAAAAATGATTTATGTTAACAGTTCAAAAAGAATAAAACATATCCATATTGTACAAGTTTATTAGTATAATTTACACAAGAAATTAATAAAGGTCCAATTACTTTGATACATATTTAGCGGCTTATAGCTTGAAATATGTTTATATTTAGCATGTTTGTATCTGATGTTTGTATCTAACAAGTGATAATAGACTACAAGTCAATTTTATCTTATTTGAACTTATTAAATTTGCATTCTCAGTTGGGTCTTAATTAATGTGCGCCACTTTTTTAGTTGATGTAAGTTACATAGAAGAAGTTTTATTTTGCGTTTAATTAAAACCGACTTGACCCGGCCCGATCGATTTTGAATTTTTACAAATTTTTTTTACCCGTTGTTAAGTCATTCTAATCGCAAGTTGCCCCCTTCGATTAGATTTTCTGGCTCCGCCACTGATGATAAGCTTCCGTTTAAGTTTATGGTTCGGACTTATTGCATATTCTTTGTTTTGTTGGTCCCGTTGGATATTGGTTAGCCACCAGAAGTTTGGGCCGAGACCCATTCGTTTGGATTTGGATCGTTACTTTGTTTGAATTCGATTGGGTAAGTGTTTATTTTTCTTTTAGCTTTTTTTCTGCTTATTGGCTTAAGTCGGAGCTTTTTGAGCTCATTCTTGTTCGGCTTATTTTTCTTTGGTTAATGAACCTTAGAGGTCTTGGGTTTGCATATTTGCTTATTTATTGTTTATACCGAACCAAGTGCTTATTGTTGTCCAAGTGCTTATTTGGTTTTCTCTTTGGCTTATTGGATTTAAATACCATTCGGACCTATTAAATTGATTACCTAAACTATATTGGGCCAAGAGGTCCAACAGAACAGTGCAAGTGCTTATTCGAGTGCTTATTCCTAAAAGTGCTTATTTTGCGGTTTCTATGACTATATTCGGACCTATTAAACGATCGTTGGTATAAAGGACTAGTTTTGCAAACGATCATTAGTATAAAGGACTAACGTAGCAACTGTTGTAAACGATCTTTGGTATTAAGGACTAACGCTGCAAACGACTGTTAGGTTAAAAGACTAATGTTGCCACTTTACAATTAGATTTAAATAATTAAACTAACGTCGTTATCAAAATGGACTAAAAGTGGAACCAAACTATCGATTTTGGACTAAAACCTCAACTTTTGAAATTTTTTTTTACCAAAAATGAAATCCGCACTAAACCACAAGGACCAAAAATGTAGTTAACTCTAATTTACCCAAAGGATAATCTTTAACTCAAATGTTCGCGGCCTACCAAGATATCATGTGACCATTTCGTAACACAACATTTTCACAACAACAACCACCTCAACAACATATGTAAATTTTAAAAAAATAATAGGCCATACACAAAGAAAGATCTTGGACTAAATAAAGTCAAAACCCACCTTCTAAAATAGCCTTATTTCATCTGAGTGGAACTAAAATGTTTTTTTTATATATATATAAACAAGACTAGATCTGCAAATAATAAAGAGTTAATGGCATATAATAGCTACGAACTTTCCCAAGTGTTCACATATCAGTAATGAACTTCCTAAAATACAAGAATACCCATCAAACTTTCTTGTTTTTGTGTTGATATCAGCAAAAAGCTGTATTTTACCTGTAAAACATGCCACGTCATAAAAATATGACCGTTGAAGAATACCCACCACCCTTTAATATATATATATATCTTCTTCCCCAATTTCTTTTCCCAGAACCCTAAAATCCTTAATCCCTTAAAATCATTAATATTACACCAAATTGGTCAATTTCCCTTCTAATTGAAACATGTCTTCTTCTTCTTCATATAATAACAACAACAACATTGGTCAATTTCCCACATTATGCGACTGCAAAAATCCTTTGCCATTGGTTCTTCGAAAGTCTACAACTTTAACCCATCCTGCCAGAAGATTTCTTTGTTGCCCTAATCCAAGTGTAAGATTTGATTATGTGTTTGGTTTAATTTTGACTTTTGTTCTTGCTATAGTTTTGACTTTTAATTTTGATTTTTTTTTTTTGTGGTCTGGAAATCAGTGTAAAGCTTACTACTTTGTAGATCCAGAATTGCCCAATGATTACTACAAATGTGAGATGTTTAAGTTGTTGCAACAAGTTGGAAGACAAAATAATCAAAGTGTACAAAATGAAAACACAAGGATTGCAGAAGTGAAGAATGAGATGAACTTGTTGAAGACTGAATTAAAGATCATGCAAAAGGAATGCAAGGATTGTAGAAAACATGTTGTGTTTTATAAGAGGGTTGTATTGTTCTTGTTTGTGGTTGTCCTTATGTACCTGCTAAAATGACAAGTATGGTCTGTATTGTTGTTGTTTGTTTGTGGTTGTTTGTATGTTGAAGACTTCATGGAATGCAAGGATTGTAGAAAACATCTTGTCTGTAGTGAATAAAGTAGTATGTTGAAATGCACAAAATGAACAAAATAGCAGCAACTTCAACTTCATTTAAGCATTAACAAAGTTGTCTTTACACAAAATGAGTGGACCATTTCCACTAAGTCACTTCATTCTAAATTTTGACCATTTCCACAATTGACACTGCATTCTAAGTTTAGACCATAATCAAAAGAAACATATTAAGTAAAGTATTGTTTACAACTAAGTCATTCATTGGTTATATCAAAAGCCAACTCTGGAGTAGAACCAGTTCCCAAAGCATCAAACACAAATGGTTTTTTCCATTTGTTTAGAAGGATTCTCTGTAATGGTCTTCTCACTCTTACACCCCTCCTCAAAACAGGTTGAGCCACATTTGCAGGTTCCACATGTGGAGGCTCATCACCAATTCCAGTCTCATCCACATTTGCAAGTTCCATATGTGCAGCATGTTCATCAACATTTGTAGCAGGTTCATCAACATTTGCAGCATGTTTCTAACATCAACAATAAAATGCATTAATTCAGGTTCTCAACTACAAAACACACCAAAAAAAGAAAATATTTACCTCATTTACAGCTTCTCCACTACCACTAGCAACTCCACTACCACTAGCATCCATTCTCATTCTCTTTAGAGCACTTGCTGCATTTTGAAAACCACTGTTACCACCCTTTTTTCCCCTTTTCTTCTAATTTCCTTTGGTGGTGGATCAACGTTTTCAGATGTACATCCTTTCTTATTATGGCCCTTTCTATAACAGTTACTACAAGTCATTGTTCTTCCAGTTCTGGATACCCTTTGAGTGTTGGATTCATTTACCTCACTTGGATGCCTTATCCTTTTTAATTTAGGTCTGCCTGGCATTTTTCTTTTCTTAGGTGGCATTGGAGGTGGAAGTGTACTTTTAGCCCACATTGATTGTCCACCTACTGGTTTAATGAAGAAAGCATAAGTGTTTTGCCATGCTTCTTTAGTTAACCATTTAGAAACACCATCAGCGGGATCCTGCTTAAGGTATCTATAAGCTACTATGGCATGGATACATGGAATCCCAGTAAGATCCCATAGTCTGCATGTGCATTTGTGTGTTTCCAAATTAACACCATATCCCTCATTTAACTTCCTAACCTCAAACTCTTTATAACCACTAACATACACTTCCCAATAGGTAAGAAACTTCTTCTTATGCTCAATCTCTTTTCTAACAGATGGGGTTATTGCATCACCTAATTCTCTAGCTTTATCTGACATTACAACTAACCTTTGCATCAAATATATCCTAATATCTTCAAGCATAGTAATAATAGGCTTACCCCTTTGATTAATTATTGAAGCATGATAACTCTCACAAATCCCATTCTCAAATGCACCACAACTCCTATTCATCTGAAAGAAGGTTTTGCTCCAAGTATTGGGTCCCTTTCTACCAACCATTTGTGAGCCTCTTCATTAAGGTTCCTTAGCAGGTTCATCTTCTCATCAAATACATGCTGCATAGTAGTTGAAGCAGCCCCCCAAAATAGATTCTTGAAGTAAATTCCTGGCTAGCTTTTCTTTAGGTTTGCGTAGATGTGCCTTGTACATTGTCTATGCTCTGCCATAGGTAACCATTCCCTTACTGCTTCTTTTAGACCCTTTACAAAATAAGACAGATAGTAACATTAGATATGTTAGGTTGCAACTTAATTCAAATTCGTTAATATACCTTGTGGCCATCTGAGATGATAGTAAGATCAGCTCCCCTATTCAGATTTAGGTCATCACCTAAGGATACAAGGAACCAAAGCCAATTGTCTTTGTTCTCCACATTTATTACAGCCCAAGCAATTGGAAACATCTGGTTATTCGCGTCTCGACCCATAGCTGTCTGCAACTCACCCTTAATCTAGAAAGATACTTCATTTTGCATCCATGAACCCCATAGCCTAAACTTGCATACATAATCAGATAAAGTTGTTTTTCTTTTTTGCCCTTTATTTGTGCCCTCTGCAACTTTCTCTTTAGAACTCCCCTTTGCAACATTCCTATCAACTTTACTAGCACACCTACCTTCTGAAACATTCCTACCACATAAAGCTAGCAATGACTTATAGTCATTTCTTTTGTACCATAATTGATAACCATTAGCTACAGCATAGTTAGCCAACATAATTTTCATTTGCTCATGATCTTCAAATTTCATTCCTAATATGGGAACCATTTCATTCCAGGGAAGGTTTGGATCATGGTCAGGATAGTTTACTCCTTTTTTAACTTTGTATATAGGATCAACTAACTGATCCTCAATTTCATCCTCTACCAAACCTTTTGCATCAGTTGATCCTCAATTTCATCCTCTACCAAACCTTTTGCATCCCCTTGTGAGTTTTGACCAAATGCAATCCTACTTGTTTTACTAGGATCAGTGGTCTTGCATAACCTATTTAAAAATGGATCATTTGTGCACCTATTTGGTATGCTAACTTCTTCTTCTCCTACAAACTGTGGTTCAACATAAGCTGATATATCATCTAATTCACACTCTTCATCCTCACAATCCTCTTCATCATCATCATCATTTACAAGCCAATCCTGAATATCATAACCATGATGTTCTAGATAAACATCAATTTTTCCATCATGTTCTAGACCTACTGCTACAAAGTCACCTAATTGTTGATTACTTTTTATCTCCCTAATTCCATCAATTAAGTCACATCCAGGGACACAATAATATAGACCAACAACTGGATACTTACTAGCATATGCAAGAAAATCAAAAAACTTATCGTATGTCATGTTATCAAACTTCACATCTTTGAGTGTGTCTGAGTTACCCTCAATTCACTCAATAGGAGGCCCAATAAACAACCCATCATGATGGAACGTAATAGTTAGGCTACCCATTCTACAAAAAAAAAAATCAAAATTTAGGGTTTACGATTATGATTATGATTGATAAAATAGATGATTAACATAATTAAAACACTTGGGAAAGTTTACCTTTAACAAAATAAACAGATTGTGCGCGCAATTTTGATTATTAAGATTAGGGTTTATATGATTTTTAGATTTGAGGGTGTGGGGTGTGTGTGTTTTGATATGTTTGTGTGTGTGTGTGTGTGTGTTTTTTGTGTGTTTAAATGTTTGGGTGTAAATATATCATACTACCAAACGTTAAATAAAATCCACGTATTCAAGTTTACTGGTGTAGCCGGTTACAAGTCATGCCACGTAAGCAAACATATTATATTGATCAAATATTTGAAAGTTTGATGGGTATTCTTGTATTTTAGGAAGTTCATTACTGATATGTGAACACTTGGGAAAGTTCGTAGCTATTATATGACACTAACCCAATAATAAACTGAATGAAGAGGATCTGAACCGCCATGGCTGCAACCACAAACCGAGTCGGGTTGCCCTGCCAAGATACGGATCAAATTCCACCCAAAATCCAGTAAATAAGCTCGGAAAAAACAAACTTAAATGCATAATATCATCAGAAAAAAACCCAAAATCAAATAAGCCATAAGCCCAAATTTACACTTTTTTTTTTAGGAGTGGGTCATATCGGGCTTTTTGTATTTGTTTTGGTGGGTTAAAATGTTTTTATGGGCTAGTTGTGTGGTATGTGTTAATTCACATACCTTTTCATAGCCAAATACCGACCCAAATAGACTAATTATGCTAACAAATGCCAAAGAATGTGTATTTTAATGTTTGTGAACGTGCAGGAACGGATATATCGTAAAAAGACAAAAAACAACAAGAAATCAGGCAAAAACGAGCACGAGAGTAGAAAGAGTTAGAAAGTCAAGCTGGAAATCTAGTTGAGCTTCGTAAAGTCAAAAGAGATCCCTAAAGTTTGAAGATTTGCATGATTCATTATTTCCGGGAAAGTTTGAGGAATTTTCAAAACTAGTCCTTGCATTTTGGAAGATGTCACTTTTGATCCCTCATTGATTTATATGAAGAAAAGTCAAGTCTAGCTCCTCAACTATTCAATAATGGCATCATAAGTCCCTTGAAGAAGTTTGGGAAAAGTGACAAGATCAGTCCTTGGTTTTCAGCAAATTACAAAATTAGTCCTTGAAATATATAACTACTAAGCTGAAGAGTAAACAACAAAACAAGCTTTGGTCTAATTAATTATCCCAAATTCAATCCAAAACAACAACAGCCCAAGCCCAATCCCATTTCCATAACTCGAGCCCAAGTCATCCACGGGTCAAAATTATTAAACACGGGTCAAGGTCAAATATTAGTCAAACAAATGATATAAAATTTTAACCCGCTTTCCCTTTTTCCCCAATTCCCTTTTCACCAGCTCCTTAGAACCCTAATTCCCCAATCCTAATAATTACCGCAATTAAGGTTAGAGTTGTCAAATCAAGAGAGCTTCTAGAATGTCAGTAGGTGTCAGAGTGTCAGGAGATCTAAAGAAGCACACGCGTGTCCACTTGGCAGTCCCTAATTGGTTGCTACATGTCACAAGGATTGATCTGACGGCTATAATGATTGAGGAATTACTACTACATGATCAGAGGGCTCAGAGGATCACAAAAGAAGCACAAGCACACGGATTGCCAGCTTGGCAATCCGTGATACCCTCACTCACTCCTCTCCTATAAATAGAGGTTCTTAGTAGTTAGATTGTAGTGTAGAATTAGAGTAGCGAAGCCATGCTAAATTTTAATTAGATAGTACTTAGACTAGCACATGTAATTTTCACCTTATTGTTCTAATAAAATTTCTATTTCTTTTTAATCTCAATTAGCTTAGTTTGAATTTCAATTTCTTGTGGACCTGAGTTAATTGATTTAATGTTGGATCTATTGGTGGAATTTGTGGTATTTGATTTCAATAGTATAATTGATTGACAGTGATATTGATTATTGTGGTAGATCTGTGTGATCATATTGTTGGAATTATAACATTGCTGTCATATAAAGGACTGTTTGGTTGTGATAGTTGCTGTAAGGAGTTCTACTTGAGATACTTAATAACTGTTTCACAAAGGTTTAACTAGTATAAAAATTGAGTTTAGAATAATCATAATATTAGTTAAACTCATATATAGTCATAGTTAGAATAATTGCATTGACAGCTTGATTTAGGAAGATAACTGTTAGTGAAATTTAGCTCACAATTGCATAATACATAGATACAGCATAAACAAGATTAATCATAGCTTATTACATCAATTTAGTTGTAGAATTTAGTTGCTTAAATTCAATTTGGTCAAAGTTTAGTGGATAACAAATAGTCAAACTTTCTCATATTTGGTATTTCAGAAGGCTGCTGATCTTAGGGGCATTTAGAGATCACATTGATAGTGTAGCATAAGGTTTTTGATCATTTTAGATACTCAGCTGTGCTACTGTTCTTTTGCCCCCATAAGCTAGTATATTAGAGCTTATCTTGAGTGCTTAAAGCTTCTGTGTTTCAGTACTATTGAGACAGAGTAGTTGTTTGGTTTTGAGGCTTGTAAACTGTTTCATTGAGCTTATTCCTGTGCTATTGTGATTATTCTGAGTTTATTAGAAGTTGGACTAGTGTTGTAAGTGGTCTGCTTATTCTGGATTTGGCTTATTGTAATTGTGCTCAACCATTTAGCTTATTTTGACTACTGATTGTATATCTCTGTGGCTTCCTGTGATTCTGTTTGGTATTATTTGACACATTTGAGCATAATTGATCATATTTAGTTTGTGGAAAAAGTTTCATATAGTTTTTGTTCACAAGTGCTTAATAATAAGCACTTGTGAATAAGCAGTTTAGCCAAATAAGTAGTTTTACTGTTCAAATTGACTTCAAACTTTTTCTTCAAATTCATTTTTATAATTTTGATTTTCTGGAATTTTTCAGATTTTTCCAAGTAGTTTTGATATTTTTATTAATTTTCCTTTGATTTTAATCATTTTTAAATAGTTTTTAATAAATAAAAATCCATAAAAATTCAGAAAAAGCTGTGAAAAATACAAAAATATCTTAGGAAATTCTTTTATAATATTTTAGATTTTTCAGAAATTAATTTTCCTTTTTCCTCTTTATTTTTCTATTTTCTTCTATTTTTAATTCATTTAAAAATACAAAAACCAAAATAAATTCATAGAAAATAAAAGAAAAGTCAAAAAAATAATTTTCTTTTTCTGGAAATTCATTTTATTAGTTTAAGATTTTTAGAAAATAATTTCGCGTTTGTACGATCATTTTTCAATTAAAGTTACGTTTTAATAAACGCGTTTGCATTTCCGTTTTTACGTTTTCAACTTTAGTGCATATCTAGCTTGTACTTCTTGCATAATTCATCATTGTTTGTTAATACTTGAATTACTTGATCACTATTTTCATTTTCACTACTTCTCAATTCACGATTTACACGAATTAATATTCTTGATTCCATTCACCTTCACTCGGATACGACTCGGGTGATCCGTATTTTGTGCGGATCATTTCGATACTATACTACTATACTATAATAAGTTGATTTTCACACAATCAATTTTTGGCGCCGCTGCCGGGGAAGGTCGAAGTGAGTGTTTGAATATTTTTTTTGAAAAATCGTGTTTTGTTAAGCCTTCCTCTATTTTGTATATATTTCTATAAAAATATAAAAATTCAAAAATTCAAAACACTTTTCCTAAAATGTTTACAAAAATACAAAAATAATAAAGTTACAGCCTCGACTCTCCCGTGGAAGGGATGACGTTGTAAACCAAATAAGCCTAACAACATAAGAAAAACGTGAAATTAGTTGTTAATCGGATTACTTTAATTCCACAGCCGATTAAGCGGGAAAATTCTTTTCTCTCATTTTGTCGCGAGTAGTTTTGAAGGAAACGATTACGATTAACGTAACGTTTGAAAAAAGAAAATAAAAAGAAAATAAAAGTTTGTGATTTGTTTTTCAATAAATAATAAAAATCCAAAAATATTTTTCATATTTGATTTTCACATTTATTTTGATTTATTTTATGATACGAAAAACCAAAAATAATCTTCTTATCCTCTTAACGTTTGATTCTTCTATTTTAACCCTCTAAACCGATAATTCTTTCACTTTCTCCCTTATATGTTTAATTCTTACGGATCCGATTTGTGTTAAGTGTGGAGAACCTTTCTTTGAAGGTTCATGTGTTTGGTGTACGTGCGAACAATGTGGTAGTGATATTCTTGATGGAGTTTGTTGGTTTTGTAATTCTCCCGAGTATGTTCAAAGATCAATCCTTCAAAACGTTCCCGATTACTATCCAACACCACAACCATCTCCGTTCACTTGCTTTAATTGTGGAAATCCATCCGACGAAGGATTACCGTGTGGACAATGTTTTGGTAATCAATGTGGATACGCTAATTGTATATGTTACGTCCCGAGTGCTGAAACGTCCTACGCTTATGATACGAGCTTTGATAATTATCCTCAAAATGATTTCAATCTTTCTTCTCAAAATTTTTATGAGCAAGAACCGTATTTCAATGATAATTCGTTCCAAAGTTCATCAAATTTTGAAAATTGTGGGGGATCATTTGAAAATTCTTATTATGAACCTAATTTATGTTACGATCCTCATAGTTTTAACCAACCCCCACTAATTCCCGAAAAGTTTCAAGTTCCGATTGAATTTATTGCTGAAATGAAATCCGTTATCGAGACGTTAAAAGAGTGGGTGGCTAATCGTGAAACATATACTCCCGATCCTCATGTGAAATCAATGGAAGAACTTCTTGCCGAAGAAAGAAAAGCTAAATTCTGTCAGTGTTGTATGTACGACGATGATGATTCCATGATTACGATTGTTCTTAACCCTCAAAAAGAATCTATCTCTCCTTCCGTAGAACCCGAGGACTCTCTAAAAATGGGGGACGAGCATCTAAACACTATTCCGGCAACGGAAACGGACGAATTCAATAAGTTTAGTATTGAGAACCTCGTCCCAATCCTAAGTGAGTCCGGGGAAATTTCTAACGGTGATAATCGTCTTGATAGTCCGAATGATCAGGTTGAGATATTCTCCGATTCTGATGATAATGATTCTATATCTTGTGGAGAAATCGAATATATTAAAGAGTTACCTTCTGAGCTCGTCAGCTTAAAAGAAGAGAATGATGAAGAAGTTGAAACGGAAATCCAAGATGACTCTTCGTGAAAAATTATTGAATATCAATCTTCTCATTTCTATGATCGAGGCATTGAATGATCCTCCGAATTCATCTCCTATCCCCGTTATGGATAGTGATTTCTTACCCGAGCTTGAAATTTTTCGATTTGAAAAGACGAGTAGTGGCAATCCCACTATTCATGCTGATATCTCTCTTCCGGATTATGAGCGTTTTAATTTTGAGATCGATTTTGAACATATTTCTGATAATCCGTCACGTGACTTTTAGAGGATGTTGATCAATTTCTTGCTGCGGATGACTCGATACTACTGGGTGTTGAAAATGACGAGAATAACCAACGAAGAAATATTCTTCCCGATTTACCATCTTCTCGTCCACCGGCGAAACCACCCGATGTAGATTTTGAATCAGATACGAATGAAGAAATTTTTGGAGTGGTGGACGAGATTTCCGAACAAGATGTTCCTGTGCTTGATATTTTACCCATCCAACCCACCCGTGATTCAGAACTTGACGTTGCTTTTACCATCCGAGTGTTTCAACCGTTCTTTACTTATCCTATCATTTCCTCACTTTTCCACTCCACCTTGAGTGAGGATACCGTTTTTGACCCTGGCATCCTCGTTTATCATGCCGATTGTCCGTTTCATTTGCTCCCCCAAGATTAATTAAATTTGGGGCGAGTCTAAGCTATACGACTCGATAAAAAGCAAGCGCTTCGTGGGAGGCACCCCATGCTTATCCATTTCATCTTCTTATTTTCTTATTTCTAACGAATAACGTGAGGAGGGGCTACCTCTTCCATATCTTGTGTTTCGTGGTTGTTTGTGCATGTCCAGGATTTGCTCGAATAATGAAGACTCTCGTGCTCGTTGTTTTGTCTTCAACTCGAGTTTCATCATTCGTTGCTCATCCATATATCCTAATCTTATCGACTAACATTTATCTTTTGGCATAATTAATAAACGGCCTTAGATTTATGTGGGAGAACCCTTACCTTTTAAACATTGAGGACAATGTTCAATTCTAGTCTGGGGGAGGGTGAATCTTCGATTCGATTCGACCTTGCATTTTTCACATGTTGTGTACTCTTGCAACTCCGTTTTTCCACCAAAAATAAAAAAATTGAAAATTTCAAAAATTTTGAGAAACATGAATGAAAAAGTCATGGAAAAGCACTAAAAAAATGAGAAAAAGGGAAAAGTTGTGCAAATATATAAAGTTTGAATAAGTGTTTTGACACCTTGTTGACTTTCTTGCTGGCGAGAGTAGGAATAAATATTTTGACTTGACCGGGCATGTTGAGCCCTAGCTTGTTCCCTTAACCAATGATAATCATATAAGTTTGTGCTAGTTTTGTACACCAGAAGCAATAAAATGCAATTCTTTCTTAAGAATCTGCAAGTTCCCGTACTTGATTTTATACATGCGCAGCTTAAAGGCTTTCGCTAGTCTTTTACATCAGGAGCTAGAAAACGCGAATTCTTCTTTTAGAATTTGCAAGTTTCCGTATCTGACTTTACATATGCGTGGCTGATTATCGGCTAAGTATTCGCTGGTTTCATTACTTGGAATCTTAAATTGCGAAGAGCGAGAAATGATAGAGTTTATTTAGAAGTTAGATGCTAAACGTGGAGTAGTGGTTCTCTTTAGAGCTCATGAGAGGTACTTGTGCTTTTACTCCCATAAAATACGTCACCAATTTATAATAGATGTTCTAGGTTAATTAGTGGTATTTAGGTTTGAATAATATTTAGTTCTTTATTTTCTTAAGAGAATTTTTGCTTTAAAAGTTGGGTACATATCAAGGAACATAAAAAATAAGAGCAAAAGAGGAAAAATCAAAAGTCGAAAGTTGATTATGTATGTGGTTTTGAAGCTACCCGATAAGCTTCCATTGATGTTATGAGAAAAGTCAAGAAAGAAGAAAAAAGGGAAAATATGAGAAAAATGAAAAAAAGTGAAAAGGTGAAAAATGAAAAAAGTGAAAAAGTGAAAAATGAAAAAATGAAACTTGAAAGTTATGATGAATAACAGTTTGAATGTAAATAAGTTGTTGGCGCGTGAGGTGCATGTGAATGATTCTGAATTGGACACATGAGGTGCACGTGTAGTACTTCGCAACTTATCTATGATATTGTATGTACCTCAATTCCTTGAAGTGGACCGAATTTCTATTGCAGTGGTTCTTGAGAGAAAATGAAAAAACTACTTATCGTTTAAACTTTGGTGTCACTAACGGACTAAAAAGTATTGAAACGAGAAAATATGAAGCAATTCATTTCTCAACAAAAATAAAATATTGAGATACAAAACTTAGGACATGGGAGTAAGAAGTTTCCACAAGTAACTTTTATGAGTAGTGTTAGCATCTAACTTCTAGATAAGCTGTGATCTCGTTTGTACGCTTAGTTTGGGGACTCGTGAAAAATCAAGGATGCTGATTTTTATCCGTATGGTCACTTCTTAATAAGAAGTGTTTCTACTCATTGACCCTAAAAATTATTGTAAAATAATAAAAGTTCAACAAACCGTCACAAGTACGAAGTATGAAAAGTACAAAAATAAAAGCAAAAGTGGAATAAAGGAAAAATTTTGGAAAACGGAGCGTTTGTGGGAATAAATGATTTTATTACTTCTTTTGAACCTCCTTGCTACTTTACAAAATCAGTAGGAAGAGTATGAAATTATTTATCCCAAAAGCGTGAATTGATCACATTGCGTAAGGACACGACAATACCTTAGTCTGGGGGATTTTGGTATGTGTTAATTCACATACCTTTTCATAGCCAAATACCAACCCAAATAGACTAATTATGCTAACAAATGCCAAACAATGTGTATTTTTATGTTTGTGAACGTGCAGAAACGGATATATCGTAAAAAGACGAAAAACAACAAGAAATCAGGCAAAAACAAGCACGAGAGTAGAAAGAGTTAGAATGTCAAGCTGGAAATCTAGTTGAGCTTCATAAAGTCAAAAGAGATCCCTAAAGTTTGAAGATTTGCATGATTCATTATTTCCGGGAAAGTTTGAGGAATTTTCAGTAATAGTCCTTGCATTTTGGAAGATATCACTTTTGATCCCTCATTGATTTATATGAAGAAAAGTCAAGTCTAGCTCCTCAACTATTCAATAATGGCATCATAAGTCCCTTGAAGAAGTTTGGGAAAAGTGACAAGATCAGTCCTTGGTTTTCAGCAAATTACAAAATTAGTCCTTGAAATATATAACTACTAAGCTGAAAAGTAAACAACAAAACAAGCTTTGGTCTAATTAATTATCCCAAACTCAATCCAAAACAACAACAGCCCAAGCCCAATCCCATTACCATAACCGAGCCCAAGTCATCCACGGGTCAAAATTATTAAACACGGGTCAAGGTCAAATATTAGTCAAACAAATGATATAAAATTTTAACCCGCTTTCCCTTTTTCCCCAATTCCCTTTTTACCAGCTCCTTAGAACCCTAATTCCCCAATCCTAATAATTACCGCAATTAAGGGTAGAGTTGTCAAATCAAGAGAGCTTCTAGAATGTCAGTAGGTGTCAGAGTGTCAGGAGATCTAAAGAAGCACACGCGTGTCCACTTGGCAGACCCTAATTGGTTGCTACACGTCACAAGGATTAATCTGACGGCTATAATGATTGAGGAATTACTACTACATGATCAGAGGGCTCAGAGGATCACAAAAGAAGCACAAGCACATGGATTGTCAGCTTGGCAATCCGTGATACCCTCACTCACTCCTCTCCTATAAATAGAGGTTCTTAGTAGTTAGATTGTAGTGTAGAATTAGAGTAGCGAAGCCATGCTAAATTTTCATTAGATTGTACTTAGACTAGCACTTGTAATTTTCACCTTATTGCTCTAATAAAATTTCTATTTCTTTTTAATCTCAATTAGCTTAGTTTGAATTTCAGACTGCTTATTTGATCTTTTACCTTTCTCATTCTGTTTTAATTTCAATTTCTTATTAGCTTAACTAGTATAACTCTTTAATCAGATTAATTCATTTTCAGAAAATTAAAAAAAATAATAATAATAAAAAAATATCTCAATTCTGTTTTGATAAGCTCTTAAATAAGCTGTTTTAGATTTCATTTCAATACATTCAAGCTCAATAGTTTATTGTGAAACTGTTTCAATTCATTGTTCAAATTCAACTAAAGTCAGTCAAAAGAAGTCAAAGAAGGTGATCTAGTGGTTGCTGAGGTGATTTGGATAAGTTTGGACAGAAATGGAATGTCCTGCCTATCCTAGAGATAGGCTTGCATAGTGAATCAATCCTGTTTGGCTGGATTGAAAGAGCTTTGTAAGTGATTGATTCCTGAGTTGATTCGGATCACTGTTTCATTGATATTTGTTGTTGTTGTTGTAGTTATAGCTGAGTTTGATGCTTGTTTGATTTTGATTTTCAACTAGTTAGTAGATCATTATTGATTTCTGTTGTGTTTTATTGGGTTGAGTAGGTGTATTTTGTGTAGATTTGCTTAATTGAGTGACTGAATTTGTTGTGGACCTGAGTTAATTGATTTACTGTTGGATCTATTGGTAGAATTTGTGGTATTTGATTTCAATAGTATAATTGATTGACAGTGATATTGATTGTGTGGAAAACTAGAAGGGGGGTTGAATAGTTTTACGTCCTTTTAAATTTATTACCAAAATATTTTGTAGCTTATTAAAAACTTTCGATTCGATCTCAAGTGAATTCAAGTGACAACCAATATAAGCAATTCTAATCTAATAATGAAAGTATTGAAATGTAATGAAGAAAAGATAGAGTTAGAAAGATCAAACCACAACACGCGATTTTATAGTGGTTCGGCTACAAGGACACCTTCCTTGCCCTACTCCACTCCCCGAGTACCACACTCGAGAGTTTTCTTCACTATGTCAACAAACTCCTTATGGTGGAGAAACCTTACACACCTTGGCTTACACGAGTTAACGACACTAAGCTAAATGTCGAGTTCTAATCGTAGCTAGAACCAATCTCACAACTTCTTCACAACTTCACACCTTCTTCACACCTTCACAACTTCTTCAAGACTTCACACCTTCTTCTAAGCACAACTAGATCACAACTACCAAACTACTTTACAACACACCTAGTTTCTACAAACAACAAATTCACACAACACTTTTACAAAGATCTAACACTACTACAATATGAAACTAGCTAATCACAACAATACTATAATTAGATGGATGTAGATGAGTGTTCTTCTTTTTGCACTTGAATGGATGAAGCTTTGGATCACTTGGAAACAAAGACTTATGAATTATATGATCAAAGGATTTTAGATCTAGAAATGGAGGTTGGATCAGAAAGTTTATAGTGCAAAAAGGTGATAAAAATATGTGAAATGATCCAATATTTATAGGGCCAGAAAATATTGTTCTGGAGCATGCCGGTCCCATTTATTAGAGGGCGGTCCCCTTAATGATTAAGGGGGCCGCCTAGTAAAATTAAGGGGGCCGCCCTCCTGAACATTGGAAAAGTTTTTCTGGATAAAATTTGCCCTTTTTGGTTGGAAATTTGAAATCATATCTTTGTAGTTTAATATAACAATACCAAAAATGATTTACAAATATATATAAAATGTTAATATCATTTTATAAAAAGTTATGTCTTAAGACAAGGTTTCCTTTGATCATGTAATGCATAAGATGCTTAGTTTATGCATACCTTAAGTGATATTAGATGTAGAGGTAAATATTTGTTACCAAATACTTGTTTACGTCTTAATCTTGACTTAATTTGATTTGAGTTTTGTGATTATCAAAACATAGGTTTATTGAGAGATATTAATAACATTTTTAAACATTATTTATATCAACAATCTCCCCCTTTTTGATGATTACAAAACTTAAACTCATTAACTCAAAAATTAGTTTTTAAACAAGTATTTTAGTGAGTTTATATTTACTTCTCCCCCTTTTTGTAGAATCAAAAAGGTTATGCCGACAATTTTCAAACGTGAAAATTTGACGGGAAGTTATCTCCCCCTTGATGTGTACTCCCCCTCGTTTGGGGGCACCAAGGGAACGAGCTATGGAATGCTTTGCAAAACAAAAATATTAGAAGCACAAGTATATTCATGCAAACATATATTAGGTGGTAAGAAAGAAAATAAGCATGGTTGAAAGAAAGCATTCATATTAAAGAAATGGTTGTGGAAAGACACAACATACAAGTAGCAATAAGGATTACAAGTAGAAAAACTAGTACACAAATTAACAACTAGGAAAATACATCATCATGCAAATAGTACATGGTCTTCATAGAGCTTGCAAGCAAAAGGGTGGTAGAGGCTTATTTATTAAGCATATCAAATGCTTAATTTGGAGAGCATGATGGTGATGGTGGAGGAATGGGTGAGAATTGTGGTGGGGGAATGATTGGAGAGGATGGTGGAGTTGGTGGTGGTGGTGGGTTGGTAAGCAAATGTTCAATATATGAAAACATATATTGAATTTCATCTCTAAGGCCAAAGATGACGGTGCGGTTGTGGATGCAACAAAGACAAGTATCCCCATGGGATTCAAGTAGCCTCCAAGGCACGGGATTGGCAAAGAATGGTGGTGTAATTGGTGGAGATGAGAGATGAGCATCAAGAGGTGTTATTGGTGAAAGTGAGATAGTAAGATGGGTGGATATAGGTTCTTGTGTAGGAAGTGGTGATCATACTTGTGGTGACAAGTGTGAGTTGATATAGTCATTGATTGATGAGGTTGAGGGTATGGAGGATGAGGAAGTTCCATGAGTGGAAGGTGTTTTAGATGGTGCATTGGGTGCACTTGGGGATGAGCATTTGGGTGGAGGTGATGGGGTTTTGTTTTCTTCATTTGTTAAGTCAATGAAGAGTTGTTTTGGGGGGATGACCACAAGCTTTTGTTTCTTGGAGGCTTTGGAGTGTGAGGTGCTTGGTGGAGTCATGATGATTTAGATGATGAATGATGAGATGAAGAATGGTGATTATGGAGGGAATTTATAGTATGGAAATGGTTGTTTTAGGTATGTATTTGAAATGGTTGAATGAGATTCTAAAATCAGTTGGGTTAAAATGGGAAATGGTTGCTGATACTAGAGAAAGGGTTCACAAGATGCAAAAGAAAACAGTGAACCCAGTTCCAGATGGCCGGTCCCCTTAATTATATGCCGGCCCCCTTAATGATTAATGGGACCGCCTAGGGAATTAAGGGGGCCGCCCATCTGGTGTTTTCCCAGACGACCAGAAACCCAAAATTTGCAGAATTTGGTGATTTTTCAAGTGTGTTTTTCCAGCAAGCTCTATTAGAAGTATATACTCTAGGAATGATGATATATAAACATATATATATATATAACCAAATTTTGCATGCAAATTAACATATTATAATTGATATGTGCCTTTTTGCAAATATCTTTTTGTCCAATTTTCAAGTCAAAACGATCAAAAACACTTCAAAATGGTCAAATAACATCACAAATACCCTTGGAGTGTGTTTTTATGTGTTTCAGGTACAAAGGATTGAAAACAGACGAAAAACGAGCAAAATTTGAAGAGTTGTCAAAATCAGTCCCTGAACTTTCACAAATTGACAAAATTGGTCCCTGGTAAAATAATTTTGAAAGAAAAGTCAATTAAAGTCTTTGGGCATTCAAAAGTTTTCAAAGTTAGTCCTTGGATGAAAAAGTTGGAAATTTTACAAGTTTGTTCCCTATACTTTGAAAAATGGCAATTTTGGCCCCCGATGGTTTAAATTTGGAAATTAAACATTTATAACCTTGGGAAATTTGAAGCTTGGCAGGAATCACCCTTGGAATACTTTGGGCAAGGTTACACATCAGGCCCCTAAGTTTTGGCATTTTACAAAAATGGTCCTTGTTGTTACTTGTTACAAACCAAATGGACCTGATGAGGCGAAAAATGATCCGTTTTTAGGGGGTCATTTAAGCCCGAATCCGACTTTATTTGATCAAATATTGCCCTAAATCGTTCCTTTTGTGATTTTAGGTGTTTGGAGAGTGAATTCTGGAAAAGAAGCTATTTTGGACGTTTTTGGAGCATAAAAGTGAAGAAAATGACAAAGTACCAAAAATCCATGCTGAAGATACAAGGTGACGGCGTCAAGACTTCCTTCTTGATGGCGTCAGACATGGAGAATAAAATACCGTAGCTGGTGACGGCGTCAGATGGATAGGTGACGGCGTCAAAGTGGCAAAGAATAAAATACCGTAGGTGGTGACGGCGTCACATAGGCCGTCACAAGTGGATCTAGGGCGTCCGAGGAAGTATATGGCGGCGAGGTGATGGCGTCAGAATTAACTCTTGACGCCGTCAGAGTGTTTTTCCTATATATAGTTTTCTAGTTTTTTTCATTAAAGAAAAGAGAGAAGTTTTGGTGAAACCCTAAAGACGATTTTGGTGCCTCTTTTACAGGTTTTTCAAGGGTTCCAAACCCTTGAGACCTTGCATTGTAATTGAGATAAGTATACTCTTAATTCAATCAATATGTCTATGTGTTGGTTGTTTATCTTTTGTTCTTATCTTAATTCTACTATGCTAGGCTAGATTTACTTTGTGTTTGCTTAGATCTAATGAAACCTAGATGTTGATTATGTGTTGATTACTTGTCTATTCTTGTTTTGGATGAATGATATTATATGTTAGGCTTAAGAAAACTGGCAGATCTCCAAATGGTAACATGCTTGAACGTCTTAAGAAACATGAACCGAGGCGTACTAGGTCTTTATTGGTTGTATTTAATGCATGAGCCACTGTTTACAATCCCTATAGTTGTGCTGGGTCATGGTGTAGGAGGAGATAAGAGCTCATAGAGTTGGGGAGTTATGTATGCCACCCCACGAATGGTATTAAGGAATACAATCCGTCATCCATACAAGTGTAACAAGTAATTGACATGTAAAAGATATCTAGGGAGTAATGAAGTCTAAGTAAACACAATTTCTTCAAATACTGCTCACAACCTTAGTTTAATATTAGTTTAATTTCATTTTCATTAGTTTAATTTAATTATATAATAGCTTTGGGTTAGTTGAATAGCAACTAATTCCGCCCACTCTTCCAAAACCCGAGATTTTACTTGCTTTCATTAAAATATAAAAACACAAAAAGAATCATCTTTCACCTCTAGAACTATTAATTAGGCTTTCTAATCCTAGCGACACTATTCCTAAGCTGAACGATCAATCCCCCGGTACTTGTCACTATACTATACTACAACGATCAGGTACACTGCCTGGTGGGGGTTGTAAGCCTCGCGAGATCCCTCGAGAGGTAAAGCAAGGTGCGATTCCCACGCATCAGGACCTTTGATAATAAATTCCATAATCCAAAATCCACACCCCAATCCTATACTGTAACAATTCACATTTTTCAGGATAATTACCATTCCCGGAAAATTTCACTATTTACTTTTACTATTCATTTTTCCCGAAACTTTCCCGAAAGTTGATTTTTATTTGATATTCTCGAGTGATAAATCATTTCCATGACAAATTAAAAGTTTGACATTCATAAGCTCATTTTCGTGAAAGTTATTAAGGAATTACACGTTTTAGGGTAAAACGTCATTCAGAAATTCTACGTACAACGAAACTCGACCGCGTTAAGTGACCCCGCATCAGAAAAATGTTTGACACACTCATGATTTATTTGAGAATTAATCGTGACTGAGAAAAACATGACCAAAAACTTCCCAGCAGGTCACCCATGTCGGTACTAATCTCACATGAGCACGCTTAACCGAATGGACGATTAACCGTTAGACCACAAAACGAGTTTCTAAGACGTTTTGAGTTTTCAAAATTATTAGAAAAAGTCAACATAATTTTCCCTCCTCCTTTGACCAAAAATCATTCCTTGATTTTATAAGTCATTCCTTGATTTTTAGGCTTACGGTTTGATGTCTAAAAGACATTTAACACCAACCGACACTAGACTGAGCCCAGTCTAGACATTATAAGTCATTTTAAATCATTTTTATCACATTAGAAAAGTAACATTTTACTTTTCTCAATTTTACGCAATATTCGTACGTTTTACGTATTACGCGTTTTAGACCCGTGTTTCCAGTTTTTAGCAGGGTTTACCACCCAAATGGAACCTACCACTCATTTTATATTTTATTATGGGACATATGGACATGTTTATCAATACTTTCAAGTTCCATAATTTTACGACACCCGGTTTTACGTTTTGAGGCTTAATCATTTACGATTGGCATTTCCCGGAGTCAAAACTAACTAGATATCTTGGATAATATCATCCAAAAGCCAACTCTTGCTCTCCAAGTTCATGAACCGCCATAAGGGGGGGGTTTCACACTAGGTGGCTTGATCTCAAGCTTAAAGGCCTTAGATTTCATCCATGTGTTCACCTTGGCCTCCAAGGTTGGACTAGTCAACATTTGTAACCTCCTTAAGACCCTATAAAAGCCCCCCATCCCCTCCTTGGCCGTCCACCATAACCACACACCAAACCCATCTCATTTGTTCATTCTCTTCCAAGTTTCATGCAAGAATCAAGTGCTTCTTCAAGGTTGAAACCCTAGATAGGTTATCATTCATCAAACACTTCCATAACCTCATATACTTTGGTGATTTCTCTTGAGTTTAAATCCACTCAATTCACCTAAACCTTCATCATCCATCTTTCAAGAATACCAAGGGTAGAAAGATTGCATGAAGTGAAAAAGGGTTGAAGCAAGTCTATCAAAGTCCTATCCTTACATGTTAACTTCCTTTCATCTTTGAAAGCCAAAAGTTGTGAGCCAAACCCTAACTTGATTCTTGTTAAATAATCATGTTCATGTTATTTACATATTATTTGTGCTATATATTGTCTTGTTATCATGTCCATGATGTATAAAAATGACCAAAACAAGTTATTGTTATTGATTGTTACAACAAGTTACTAAAACAAGTAAACTAGTGACTTTCTTGGTAAGACCTGATCAAAATGGTAAAAATATGATGTTGGATCATTACATATTACATTATAGGACTTAACAAGGAAACCATAGCAATTTGAACCACCTAAAACGAGTATACGAGTCAAAAGTTACGCCCATTTGAAGTTACCAAAGATTTCCGGCAAAACTGCCTAAACCTTCCTGAATCGCATTCTGACTTTTTGAAAGTTCCACTTCTGGTCCGATTCATCAAAAAGTTAAAACACGAAAGTTGTCCGGAACGACGTTTTCATTCAGGAACAAAGAAGCTCGAGACCTAAAAACACTTTCCGAGTGATAAAATTCTTCAAATTCTAAACAGCCCATTTTTAGGCGAAAGTCACAAGATTATGGTTATACTTTGAAAGGAACAAGAGGTCTTATGACCTATAATCAAGACCACAACCATGGCTAGAGCCAAGGTTGTGTCTCATGACCTTGGAACAAGGACCAAAGGTCATGGCTAGGCCATGACGAAATGACCATAACAACTTACATAGGCGTAAACATGAAACAAGAGTTGGCGATAACTTGAACATACAATTTGGATCTACTTCACTTAAAAGGAAATCATGAGATTTTACCAAGAGAAAATGGTCATTCATGACTTATGAAACTACCTCTAATAACAATCTTCATGTACAAATAAACTTTCCTAAGTTTATTCAAATATCGGACATGTAACTTTTCGGATCAAAACTTATATCTATATATTTCATCAACTACTACAATAGTAGGGAGCCTCATGTGAGGAGTTCATTATGTAAGCCGTCGAGTTGAGTTGTGGATTTACGAGTTAAAGTGTCCTGGCTCCTCGAACGCTTACTAACATGACTTCTGAATTATGTCGGCCCGAACGGTAGTAAACGATATACAAAACATACATGTTTCATGAATCATTTCTTTCAAAGACTTACATTATACATCATACCACATCATGGACTAAATGCAAGATATATATATAGGCACTCCGTTATATTCTTTACTCCAATCCTAAGTCGCGACATTCTATTATAGGTTGCTTATAGAACCTTCGCGATTCGACCGTTACATTCATTACTTGCTATCTTACTTAAGGTGAGTTCATAGCCCCACTTTCGATTACTTAATTGTTTTACAAACCCTTGGGGGGAATACATGCTATTTATAACCGAGCACAATGTTTTTAAATTGTATGCTTACCTGATTGTTTTATTATCACTAAGTACCAGCCTTGCTAAACCGATATCCTTGATTATGAACCATTTAATCACTAGCAATAGTGAGCGCGAATATTAATAATAGGCCTATTGGGATTGACGAATCCCATTTGTTTTGACTAAGTGCAAACAAATGCATTAATATTTGAGATTTAGGTATGTTAGCAAAGTACCTACCGGGATAAATCTGCCAATCGATATTGGTACACGTTAACGTTATGGTGTCATAAGCTTAGTGTATAATACATGTTCCGGGCGTATAATAACGTAGCCTACCTGTTTTGTTTCCAAACATTGGTGTGAGCCTATAACTCACACTACCAACATATTGTGTTCAAACGATTTAACAAACTCTATGAATATCACTCAACCTTTGTGTTGACCTCTCAAGCATGTATTTCAGGTTCATGACGATCAAGGATGGCACGGAAGGGCACGGATACTCAAGAGGGCTATAAATTTTATTATCATTCAAAAACTCATTTATTATACGTTGTAAACATGGAACCATTTGGGACCTCATTTTGTAACCTCTGATATTTATACAATTTGAATGATAAATATCTTAAAACGACTCAATTGGAGTTCGTTTTCTATTATTGTGACTATTGTGCCGTCAAGTAACACCCAGTTTGAATTCCGCTGCATCCATGAATTGGGGGTGTTACAGATTGGTACCAGAGCCATGGTTATAGAGAAACGGGTCTAATTGAGACCTAAACTATAACCACACATACAAGCAAAAACATTTTTATAGCCTTCCACTCTCCGTGTCTTCCATCCTCCAGACGATTATGAACTTAGTAAGCATTTTATGCTACATGAACACATATAAGTATATTGATATATACACACTAAGCATTTTATGCTACATGAACACATATAAGTATATTGATATATACACACTAGGCATTTTATGCTACATGAACACATATAAGTATATTGATATATACACACTAGGCATTTTATGCTACATGAACATATTAGTATATTGATATATAAACTCGGTTTATTTTCAATCATTTTATCTAAACATATCTGCGTATGCCTATTCTATGGCATTTCGGCACAACTACATTCTCCCAATCATGTTCCTACTCCAACATTATATGTCCAAGACATTGTAACTGAATACAATGGTCTCATTCAGTTTTCAAGACATTGTGAGATACAATGGTCTCATTCATTTTCCAAGACATTGTGAGATACAATGGTCTCATTCAGTTTTCAAGACATTGTGAGATACAATGGTCTCATTCATTTTTCAAGACATTGTGAGATACAATGGTCTCATTCATTTTCCAAGACATTGTGAGATACAATGGTCTCATTCAGTTTTCAAGACATTGTGAGATACAATGGTCTCATTCATTTTCCAAGACATTGTGAGATACAATGGTCTCATTCATTTTCCAAGACATTGTATGATACAATGGTCTTAATCATTTCTTAAATGTTTTGAGTCACACAATGGCCTAACCTACTTCCCAGACATTGTGAATTGCACAATGGTCTAACCTACTTCCGAGACATTGTGTTTTGTGCAAATGGTCTCTAAAATTATTCCATCACATCATCAATATCATTTCTTATGATATCAAAAACCCGTCACAATCTATCGATTTCAAAACAAGAAATATGAGATTTCTAAAAGACAAACCAATTCATCATCGACAAAAGCTGAACTTTCTCTACATTCATCAAAGTTTTCTTATGAAACCTTCATTATTAAAAGTTCGTGATCCTGGCCAAGTATGTTCTATTTTAGAAATACTTAAAACTTCCTTTCCATACGTATCTACCCTTACTATCTTCTATGCTATAGAATATGAAAACATAGGTTACAAGTCTTGTATGGGCGGGACTTGCAACTGAATTGTTTGACATCGCCTTTGTTTAATGGACAGTTTCCCGAAAGCAACAGACATATCAAAAGTATACCTAGTTTAGGTATTTGAAAATTTTATCGAA
The DNA here is from genome assembly GCA_030686995.1 of Artemisia argyi. Taxonomy (NCBI): domain Eukaryota; kingdom Viridiplantae; phylum Streptophyta; class Magnoliopsida; order Asterales; family Asteraceae; genus Artemisia; species Artemisia argyi. The sequence continues at coordinate 231,863,693 of CM060701.1, forward strand.
CCTTGGCTAAATATAGATTAGTCACCTATATTTAACCTAGGGACAGTGGAATATAGTCTGACTAACTATATTCGACTTAGAATTTTCAAATACTGAGAATAGTTGTACTAGGGTTATGTTTAGATTGATTTCCTACATGAACATGATAAACCACCAGAATACATTAAAACAATCTAGAGACATGATAATGTCTTACCACTCAGCGAAATCTTAACACCTTATTTGTGTTACCTAATTTCATTCTTGAAATTTTTCATTTATGAGATAATCCGAACTACTATCTGGGATAGTTATCAATTATTCTCTTCATCCTGTAGAAGTACTATCCTGTTTAGGTCCTAAGGATACCATTCCATCATAAACCTTTAAAATCTCTTAAGATTTTTAAAGCAAACTCAACATCTATACCTAAGAGTATTAATGTTAAGCATACACTACACACTTTTGTTCATCAACATATCATAACATTATCTTCACAACCGTTGGAACCACAAGCTCATTAACAGATCTTGATGTACTTTTAAAGCTCAAATCATCCTTAGTTACACCACAAGCACCCTTATCAGCTTTACAAGATTGAATATTCATCTTGTACTTTTGGAACACCAGTATCATCTCGTAATACACTACCTTGTAACTCACCGGCTAAGTATGAATGTTGTGTCGGGAATTCTTGAGTAGGATGATTTATAATGTCCTTATTTGAATGGATTGGGATGCCTTTTCATTTAAATAAAGAAATTATAAATCATCGAACCATACGTTTATATTCCTTTAGTTACATTGTTTGGGATGCCTCTCTATGTAAATAAAGAATTATAAACAAGTGGGCTTAATTATATCCGAAATAACATAAGTATGAAGTCAACCTACATTACATTGCTCGGGTATGGCTTGATACCTACATTACATTGCTCGGGTATGGCTTGATACCTACATTACATTGCTCGGGTATGGCATGATACCTACATTTTATTCGCCACAAGAAATCTTATCTTTTCACCGACATCGCTTCAAACCATGACATAAACACTAGGTACAACAACCGATTACCTACTAGGCTATGATTGCAACGACTATCCCAATTTCCATTAGTACGAGGTTTACACTTTGGTTTTCATAATGATAGTGCAATAACAAACAAACTCGTTGCGAGGCCATGTAACCATATGCATGGGCAGCCGTACAATTCAAACAGGACTTGGTCCAACCACATGTTCAACGCTTATTCCATGATTCGATTCTTATATCAATTGCTATTGATACTTGACAACTATATCAAGTTCTATTTTGATATTCAACTACTATATCAATTTCTATTAATAATCGACTGCTATATCAATTTTCTTTGATATTCGACTATTATATGGATCTCTACTGATATTCAACCATGTTATCAATCTCTATTGACACACCATATTCTGAGACAAATCAAACTACATCACTAGTAATTCCAGACTTTGGTCCTCATAAGTAACCACACCTTTTCATCAACACCACTCCAACATATGATATACACAGAACTTCGGGACGAAGTTCCCCGTAAGGGGTAGAGACTGTAACAATTCACATTTTTCAGGATAATTACCATTCCCGGAAAATTTCACTATTCACTTTTACTATTCATTTTTCCCGAAACTTTCCCGAAAGTTGATTTTTATTTGATATTCTCGAGTGATAAATCATTTCCATGACAAATTAAAAGTTTGACATTCATAAGCTCATTTTCGTGAAAGTTATTAAGGAATTACACGTTTTAGGGTAAAACGTCATTCAGAAATTCTACGTACAACGAAACTCGACCGCGTTAAGTGACCCCGCATCAGAAAAATGTTTGACACACTCATGATTTATTTGAGAATTAATCGTGACTGAGAAAAACATGACCAAAAACTTCCCAGCAGGTCACCCATGTCGGTACTAATCTCACATGAGCACGCTTAACCGAATGGGCGATTAACCGTTAGACCACAAAACGAGTTTCTAAGACGTTTTGAGTTTTCAAAATTATTAGAAAAAGTCAACATAATTTTCCCTCCTCCTTTGACCAAAAATCATTCCTTGATTTTATAAGTCATTCCTTGATTTTTAGGCTTACGGTTTGATGTCTAAAAGACATTTAACACCAACCGACACTAGACTGAGCCCAGTCTAGACATTATAAGTCATTTTAAATCATTTTTATCACATTAGAAAAGTAACATTTTACTTTTCTCAATTTTACGCAATATTCGTACGTTTTACGTATTACGCGTTTTAGACCCGTGTTTCCAGTTTTTAGCAGGGTTTACCACCCAAATGGAACCTACCACTCATTTTATATTTTATTATGGGACATATGGACATGTTTATCAATACTTTCAAGTTCCATAATTTTACGACACCCGGTTTTACGTTTTGAGGCTTAATCATTTACGATTGGCATTTCCCGGAGTCAAAACTAACTAGATATCTTGGATAATATCATCCAAAAGCCAACTCTTGCTCTCCAAGTTCATGAACCGCCATAAGGGGGGGGGGGGGGGTTTCACACTAGGTGGCTTGATCTCAAGCTTAAAGGCCTTAGATTTCATCCATGTGTTCACCTTGGCCTCCAAGGTTGGACTAGTCAACATTTGTAACCTCCTTAAGACCCTATAAAAGCCCCCCATCCCCTCCTTGGCCGTCCACCATAACCACACACCAAACCCATCTCATTTGTTCATTCTCTTCCAAGTTTCATGCAAGAATCAAGTGCTTCTTCAAGGTTGAAACCCTAGATAGGTTATCATTCATCAAACACTTCCATAACCTCATATACTTTGGTGATTTCTCTTGAGTTTAAATCCACTCAATTCACCTAAACCTTCATCATCCATCTTTCAAGAATACCAAGGGTAGAAAGATTGCATGAAGTGAAAAAGGGTTGAAGCAAGTCTATCAAAGTCCTATCCTTACATGTTAACTTCCTTTCATCTTTGAAAGCCAAAAGTTGTGAGCCAAACCCTAACTTGATTCTTGTTAAATAATCATGTTCATGTTATTTACATATTATTTGTGCTATATATTGTCTTGTTATCATGTCCATGATGTATAAAAATGACCAAAACAAGTTATTGTTATTGATTGTTACAACAAGTTACTAAAACAAGTAAACTAGTGACTTTCTTGGTAAGACCTGATCAAAATGGTAAAAATATGATGTTGGATCATTACATATTACATTAGAGGACTTAACAAGGAAACCATAGCAATTTGAACCACCTAAAACGAGTATACGAGTCAAAAGTTACGCCCATTTGAAGTTACCAAAGATTTCCGGCAAAACTGCCTAAACCTTCCTGAATCGCATTCTGACTTTTTGAAAGTCCCACTTCTGGTCCGATTCATCAAAAAGTTAAAACACGAAAGTTGTCCGGAACGACGTTTTCGTTCAGGAACAAAGAAGCTCGAGACCTAAAAACACTTTACGAGTGATAAAATTCTTCAAATTCTAAACAACCCATTTTTAGGCGAAAGTCACAAGATTATGGTTATACTTTGAAAGGAACAAGAGGTCTTATGACCTATAATCAAGACCACAACCATGGATAGAGCCAAGGTTGTGTCTCATGACCTTGGAACAAGGACCAAAGGTCATGGCTAGGCCATGAAGAAATGACCATAACAACTTACATAGGCGTAAACATGAAACAAGAGTTGGCGATAACTTGAACATACAATTTGGATCTACTTCACTTAAAAGGAAATCATGAGATTTTACCAAGAGAAAATGGTCATTCATGACTTATGAAACTACCTCTAATAACAATCTTCATGTACAAATAAACTTTCCTAAGTTTATTCAAATATCGGACATGTAACTTTTCGGATCAAAACTTATATCTATATATTTCATCAACTACTACAATAGTAGGGAGCCTCATGTGAGGAGTTCATTATGTAAGCCGTCGAGTTGAGTTGTGGATTTACGAGTTAAAGTGTCCTGGCTCCTCGAACGCTTACTAACATGACTTCTGAATTATGTCGGCCCGAACGGTAGTAAACGATATACAAAACATACATGTTTCATGAATCATTTCTTTCAAAGACTTACATTATACATCATACCACATCATGGACTAAATGCAAGATATATATATATAGGCACTCCGTTATATTCTTTACTCCAATCCTAAGTCGCGACATTCTATTATAGGTTGCTCATAGAACCTTCGCGATTCGACCGTTACATTCATTACTTGCTATCTTACTTAAGGTGAGTTCATAGCCCCACTTTCGATTACTTAATTGTTTTACAAACCCTTGGGGGGAATACATGCTATTTATAACCGAGCACAATGTTTTTAAATTGTATGCTTACCTGATTGTTTTATTATCACTAAGTACCAGCCTTGCTAAACCGATATCCTTGATTATGAACCATTTAATCACTAGCAATAGTGAGCGCGAATATTAATAATAGGCCTATTGGGATTGACGAATCCCATTTGTTTTGACTAAGTGCAAACAAATGCATTAATATTTGAGATTTAGGTATGTTAGCAAAGTACCTACCGGGATAAATCTGCCAATCGATATTGGTACACGTTAACGTTATGGTGTCATAAGCTTAGTGTATAATACATGTTCCGGGCGTATAATAACGTAGCCTACCTGTTTTGTTTCCAAACATTGGTGTGAGCCTATAACTCACACTACCAACATATTGTGTTCAAACGATTTAACAAACTCTATGAATATCACTCAACCTTTGTGTTGACCTCTCAAGCATGTATTTCAGGTTCATGACGATCAAGGATGGCACGGAAGGGCACGGATACTCAAGAGGGCTATAAATTTTATTATCATTCAAAAACTCATTTATTATACATTGTAAACATGGAACCATTTGGGACCTCATTTTGTAACCTCTGATATTTATACAATTTGAATGATAAATATCTTAAAACGACTCAATTGGAGTTCGTTTTCTATTATTGTGACTATTGTGCCGTCAAGTAACACCCAGTTTGAATTCCGCTGCATCCATGAATTGGGGGTGTTACATATACCCAGTCCACTAAACCCCTTTGGCCCAAAACTACCACCCAAGCCCATACCTAAACCTACCCATTATAATAAAAATACACCTCTCTCTTTTACCAGGTCAAACACTACGCCCCCCTTCCATCTCCCCTTCTCCCCGCCAAAACCATCCCTTCCAGTCACTATCATCTTCTGGATATCAGTACCCACAACAAGCCAAGCCTTCACATGATACCCCCCCCCTTCACATGATGCCATTCCATGTCAGCAATCCCCAACTCCTATTTTGATCCTACGGCTTGAATTGATTGAAGTAGTCACCAAGGACCAATCCAAGGGCTGTGGTGAATAGAAGAAAACACAAATGATTCAGCTCAGCTTTTATCTCACAAAAGAAACACACCTGAAACAGACAAGGAAAAAAGGAGAAGACCTTTTTATTTATTTTTAGTGGTATAAATAAGAATGATGTTGTAGCCAAAAAGGGCAGTTAGGTAGTAAGGATTAGGAGTAGAGGTTAAGGAATGCAGCTATAGATTTAGGTTTAGATTATTTGAAGCATTACTCAGCTTACGTTTTAAGTAACTGTAATTCAACTTTTAGTTTAAGTAAATTTTCAATTGAACTTTTCAAATGCTGTTTCATGTTTTATATCATCGTGCTTATTGTTGTTGAATCACTTTATTTACTGTTTTATCAACTTTCACAGGGTTACTTGTAGCTTATTGAGAGTTTATGTTTGCTTGACAATGCTTTTATTTCCAAAAATTTAAGTCAACCAACCCTTAAGGGGTGTTTGGGTGAAGGAATTCTTTTATGGTTTTGATCAAATTCAGTTTATGAAACAACCTAAATTAGTCTTGTTTGATTGTACTAAGTTGTTTTGAGTCCTATCTCTGCATTTCCATGTGAGTTTCAAAAGTTCAAAGTTGTTTCCTAAGTTTCCCATTTTAACTGTTTTTATGTACTAGCTTAGGTGAATTCTTAGTTTTAGCTTCTTAGTTGTTGCAATTGGTCCACACTAGTTACCATTAGGATAATGCAAGTAGTAGTACATGACAGTTAGCTTTCATCAGTTTAATACTAACTTTTGCCCATTACACCCACTGTTGCATTTAGTAGTTAAGATAGGAACTAGGGAAGACCCATAGTTGTTGTTAATGCTTAACTTAGGTCCCCTTTAAGAGATAGAAGTCTGTAGTTTACTTTCCTGGTCATACATGTCACTTTTGACCCATTTGGTCACCATCAGTTACTATTCCATCAGTTAGTAAGAAGTCCAAACAGGCCCCAACCATCACCTTTGGGTCTCCATTCTAGAATAGCTTAAGCGCTTGAATTTAGTTTGGTAAGTAGAGAATAGTATAGTCTTGGTATGTTTAGCCTAATTTGAACTCTCGAACTTATTTGAGTAGAAAATGATGTCTGCTACCCACCCCCGTTAGAACCAGTAAACCTGTTACATCAGTCCATACGCACCATTTTAATTTGAAATTCAGTTAGGATTAAATTAGATTTAGATTTTGATTTTGGTTCTTCTTGTTAGTTTGTAGTATAGAATTCCTTAGTCTCAGCTTATCTAGGTTTGTTAACGCTTATTGGATTGTTTACTAAGGCTGAAATTTTGTGCCCAACCCATAGGCCTGCTGCTACTATCCCCAAGCAGCTTCACTTGCCCCACTCTTGCTTTTCTATATGGCCTTAGTCTAGATTTAAGGTATTTCCAGTTTTTTGAGGTTGAGTTGTAAGATTTACTAGCTTATTTTCTTGCTCAAAAGAAACGTGGGTCTGTTGGTTTTACTTTTTTTTTTTTTTTTTTTTTTTTTTTTGTAGCAGTTATAGTTCCATTTTGTTTTGGCTTATTCGAATATAAAACTTAAAGAATTTTTTTCTGCTCATTTAGACCCAATTACTGCAGCTTATGAGTTGATTGACTTTTTTTAGTTGTTGCTTCCTCTTTGTTGTTTCTCTTTGTAGTTTACACTTTGTGTCGTTATCCGTAATTTGTTGTTGTTAAACAAGCATTAAGCTTGTTCAAGCTTACTTGGTTCGGTGGATTTCAATTTGGCAGTTACAACAAGAATAAGAAAACAAAATCTTGATATAATTCTGATTCTTGGATCTGTTTTGGAAATTAAGAGTTTGAATAAGTTTTTGGTTTTAAATCTGTTCTCCAAGAATGAGAAACGAGATTTTGTTATGGTGTTTGTAAAAAGGAAACAAGATATCAAAGAAAAAAAATATAGTTTTGTAAAAAGTGTGGTTCAAGGGATTTGAACCCCTGATCCTATGCCTCAACCAGAACACCCAACACATGCCCCACAACCATTTGAGCTATGTAGTTTTTCTTGTTGAAGTTTACATAATTAATTGTTTATCTAGTTTGTTGTTTGGCTTATTAAATTTCAGCTTTTGTATTTGCTTATTACCTGCTTATGTTAAACTGCTTTTTCCATTTTCATATTTTTCCTAGCTTCTCTATTAGGTTTTAGATTTTCCCTAAAAATTTTATAATTTTTCAAGTTGTTTTACTATTTTTCTAAGATTTATTTTATAATTTTAGTATTTAATTCATATTAAAAAAATTAAAAAGCAAAAAAAAATATTTTTCTTTTTTCTAAAATTTTCTTTTAACACTAGGAACTTAGAAAAATCGTTTTTACACCCCTAGGACTAGCGTAGCTTAAAATTTACTTTTTATTTTGCGCACTCGCATTTTTCTTTAATTAACTTTTACGATTTTAACCTTAGTGTACGTTTTAGGTTTTCCGCTTTCCCTATTATGTTTCCCGTAGTATTCTAGGTAGATTTTAAGATCTATTTTTTTTTCCTTGTTCGTGTTTATGTTTTAGTTACGTTTATTTCATTTATCGTTCGTTATTTGCAATTTATCGTAGTTCCACATCACCAAATAATCAAAACCATTCCTTACAAGCATTTTAATCTCGAATCTCACACGATATTGCCCATTCACACCTCGTTGGGACACGACCCGGGTAAGCACTTACCCGGTATCACATATATATATTGTATTCACGAGTTTTCGCAAGTCTTCCTTTTCCTAAAGGTTGATTCGTGAATTCCACTCACGTCTACCTTGTATATTAATTTGATACGCGCAAAAACGCAACTATCAAAATGGCGCCGCTGGCGGGGAGGTTGTGTTGCGACAATATCGTTACGATTTTAACGATTAGTGACTTGTAGAACCTTCGTCAAGAAGTTATCGTTTTCAAAAACTTATAAAACACAAAAATTTTTTCCTTTTCTTTTGTATATATATCTATCATATAAAAAATACAAAAACATTTTCCGTTTTTCTTGTTAAATAAAAAATAAGCATAAAACACACCGCCGAGAACCAAGGCTGAACACCTACCAACTGGGGGTGTGAACATTAATAAGTTCCCAAACAAAAGATTAAAACTTGCCATTGTATCCTTGTGAATTGGTGTACCTTTTTCAAAGAAGCCATTTACATTGTGATTATTGGTTTAAGTTCACAATTGTCTTTTTGAGTTGGTCTCGTTTTAATTGACGTGTTTTTCGAAAAACCCAAAAATATTTTTCCCTACCCTCTATCCGTTTGATTCTACCTTCTTATACCCCTCTCATGTATAATTCTTATGGCGTCTCTCGGCTACACGTGTTTTCACTGTAAAAGCCCAATTGAGAATGGCTATCGTTGTTTCCGGTGTATTTGTGAGAAGTGTGGAAATAATTGTAGTAACAGATTTTGTACTATGTGCAATTTGTTCATAAATCCAACTTCTCTCGATGATTCACCAAATTCTTCCAACTACCCATCACTGCCTGAGATACGCGCTATTAATGACAAACCATCAAGAATTGATCCTAACCTTTCAGGTTTTACGGTTAAAAGTTTGTCAAGCAAACGTACAAAGCTTAGAGCAGTGACTGAAAAGAACGACTTGCCTAATCTTCACGTTTATCGATAACAAAAACAAGAGACCATAATAGAAGTGGTGGAAATTCCTAGCTCTCAGAGCACACCACTTGTCCCACCTCTGACTTTTATTCCTTGTGTCGGTTGTGGTGAGCCGCTTTTCGGGTTGCCATGTCGTTGGTGTACATGTGAACGATGTGGTAATGATATTCAAAACGGAAGTTGTTTGTTTTGTGGTTCGAGTAATTCATTCGCTTACGATTCTAATCCGAACTTTTGCAATGAGCCACAAAACAATTTCAGTTCATATGAGCATAATCCGTGTTATCAAAATTGCAATGCCGAATCATTTCAAAATGCACCAACTTCACAACAATACAGTTGTGAGTATTGTGGAGGTCCGCATTTTAGTACCGATTGTCAAACTAGGGATCTTTTTGCTTGTGGCAACAATTATCACGACCAACCTCCACAATACCAAACTTTTGAAACACAACCTCAACCATTTCCTCAAGAACTTTTGCAAAATGTTTTAAATACTTTAAATGACCTTAAGGATTTGGTTAACAAACCTGCTCCGGAAGAACCTCGTCCGAAATCTTACAATGAAATACTAGCTGAAGAAGCAGAAGAAGCAGCTAGACTAAGATTTCGAATGCGTAAAACTATCATCTACGATTGATGAGGCGAAAAATGATCCGTTTTTAGAGGGTCATTTAAGCCCGAATCCGACTTTATTTGATCAAATATTGCCCTAAATCGTTCCTTTTGTGATTTTAGGTACTTGGAGAGTGAATTCTGGAAAAGAAGCCATTTTGGACGTTTTTGGAGCATAAAAGTGAAGAAAACGGCAAAGTATCAATTTTCCATGCTGGAAACACTAGGTGATGGCGTCAAGAGTTACACCCTGACGGCGTCAGACATCAAGAAGAAAATACCGTAGGTGGTGACGGCGTCAAAAGTCATCCTAACGGCGTCAAAGTACCAAGAATAAAATACCGTAGGTGGTGACGGCGTCACATAGGCCGTCATAAGTAGATCAAGGCCGTCCGAGAAAGTATTTGGCGGCGAGGTGACGGCGTCACATGTTTGTCTTGACGCCGTCAGCCCAGTTTTCCTATATATAGTTTTCTAGTTTTTCATTAAAAGAGAGAAGTTTTGGAGAAACCCTAAAGACGAATTTGGTGCAACTTTTACAGGTTTTTCAAGGGTTCCAAACCCTTGATACCTTGCATTGTAATTGAGATAAGTGTTCTTCTAATTCAATCAATATGTCTATGTGTTGGTTGTCTATATCTTGTTCTTGTCTCAATTCAATTATGCTAGGCTAGATCTCCTTTGTGTTTGCTTAGATCTAATGAAACCTAGATATTGATTATGTGTTGATTACTTGTTTATTCTTGTTATTGGATGAATGATTTTATATGTTAGGCTTAAGAAAACTGGCAGATCTCCAAATGGTAACATGCTTGAACGTCTTAAGAAACATGAACCGAGGCGTACTAGGTCTTTATTGATTGTATTTAATGCATGAGCCACTGTTTACAATCCCTATAGTTGTGTTGGGTCATGGTGTAGGAGGAGATAAGAGCTCATAGAATTGGGGAGTTATGTATGCCACCCCATGAATGGTATTAAGGAATACGATCCGTCATCCATGCAATTATAACAAGTAATTAACGTGTAAAAGATATCTAGGGAGTAGTGAAGTCTAAGTAAACACATTTTCTCCAATTACTGCTCACAACCTTAGTATAATTAGTTTAATTTCATTTTTATTATTTTATTTTGATTGCATCTTAGCTTTGGGTTAGTTGAATAGCAACTAATTCCGCCCACTCTTTCAAAACCCGAGATTTTACTTGCTTTCATAAAAACATAAAAAGACAAAAATAATCATCCCATACCTTTAGAACTAGTAAATTAGGTTTTCTAATCCTAGCGACACTATTCCTAAGCTGAACGATCAATCCCCCGGTACTTGTCACTATACTATACTACAACGATCAGGTACACTGCCTGGTGGGGGTTGTAAGCTTCTCGAGATCCCTCGAGAGGTAAAGCCTGTTGCGATTCCCACGCATCAAGTTTTTGGCGCCGCAGCCTGGGGAATAGTTATTGTCTAGGTTAGGATTTCTTTTTATTAGGTCTACTTGCTAGATTCCTTTCTAGTAAGATTTTATTTTTATTTTTAGGTCTTCTTTAGTCTATCTCATTTCTTTGTATCTTTGTTCGTAAACTATTTCGATGGATAACAGTAACATTGATCGCTCGATTCCTATTATTCGTGTTTTTCGTCGTAGGATTTTCCAAATGCCCGCCCCACTTCCTTTAGCAGAAAATGAGAACCCACCTAACCTCTCACCCAACCACCACTTTGACAATAATTCTGAGTTAGAAGAGTCTGATCATGATGATGACCATAGGGCTAGTCCTTTTTACTATTCAGACTCCGATGAGGATCTTGATGATGGTGACGTGATTAATGTGGATAGTATGGAAGAGGAAATAAACCCTCTTAGGTATGTTGACCCTAGAACTAAGATTGAGTGTGATAGTTCATTTAACATGCAATTTCCTTGTAAGATTGGATTTAAGAGCTTTAACGCCTATCTCAACTCATCTCTTCCAATAAACATAATCTCACGTAATGAATACAATAAAATCATGGTAGATGAGTTAGAATACAAAGGAGAAAACATTGTGGCTAGGGCAATACCATTGCATATGTTTGTAGGAAGTTTGGTTTATCTTATTGAGTTCATGGTTATGGAGAATCTAGGAGAATTTATTGATGATAAATTGACCCAAGTTGTGTTTGGAAGACCTTTCAAACGGTTGACCAACCTCGATGAAAAACTCATAGAAGGGTTAATTACGTTCTCGGGTGGGGATGAAGAATTTGTCTATCAAATGCCCCACACACACCCTAGGTTCAAGGATTTCTCCTTGAAAAAGTGTAGTAGGTATCCGCCTATGGAAATGCTAAGTGAGAATGATAAGAGAAAAGGACTTAAGTACACGCATGAAAAGAATAAAAGATACTATCGCGGGTGCTTAGAGTTAGGAGACGAGTATAAGAAAGATGAGGCGACTATTAGATGGCTCACACTTGGTTACGTGAGCATAAACGATACACGTTAACCCATGACTTTGAGTCTAGCTACAAGACTCATAAATAAAGAAAAGCGCTTCTTGGGAGGCAACCCATGTTTTGTGTGATTTTATTTGTTTGATTGTTATTTGCTTCCGTATGCATGTTTATTTTTATTGTTGGTTGATCATGTTTCTCAATTAAAATGTGGAAATACTTTACTATGTTGTTTGGTCTAGTCTTAACTCCAACCTAAAAGTATTTTTGCAAAAGATAAGTGTAAGGGGAAACCCCAAATATGTTTTTAAGAAACAAACCGATCATGATTCTCCACGATAATAAATGAGCAAGTATATTCGTATTTGTTAGAGTCAAATGCTTGTATTGAGTCACAATGAAGTTTTGCAGGATTTTCCAGGAAGTAGGACCAAGTTTTTCCAGAAATTTTCCGGAAACTTAACATAAGAATTTCTGCAGGTCCATTCTGACGGCGTCAGAGTATTACTCTTGACGGCGTCAGGAGTCAAAAATCTGAAAATTTTACCAGTTTTGTTTTTCTAACGGAGTCTTATGGTTTTTGTGAATTATTAAGTTTTATAATCTCCAGGAAATCTGCAAACTTCATTCCACAAGCATTATATCTTACTTTGTTTTCTAGGATTTAGTAACTTATATAGGATGCCGCCGATTTTACGCGAGGTTGTCTTGTCTATTTTGTCAGTATTCACAGGGTATGTTTGACAAGGAGATGATTTATATTCTGGAAGGGAAGCTTTGATTGTTCGTTTTCTTGGAAGAAGATTTAACCTGGCCAACCTAAAATCCATACCGAGCGAATCAGGGGAGTATTTGATTTCATTCTCTTTACTTTTTCACTTTTACATTCTTTACTTGAACATTGGGGACAATGTTCATCTTAAGTGTAAGGGGAGGGTAAAAAGATGATACCTTACATATGCACTTTCGCTTGAGTTTGTTTTGTTTAATGGTAGATGTGTAATAAAACTATGAGAAATAATTGTTAGTGTAATTTTAGCGCCAAATTTAAAATTTTTTACAACATTTAGGAGTGAAACTTTAGCCATAGCAAGCGTCTCATGGATAGGAGATTGTATGACTAGCACATAACCGTATATTCAGAAAAAATTTCCACCCAAAAATGTGATGTTCGCCTTTAGATTTGATAGGAAAAGCATTCATTATTAGTGCTTATGAGTGTACCGGTAGCATTTAGATTCTAGAACTTGCGTTAGTGATGCATCCCGAGACCGCTAGTGAGACTACATTCGTGTGGTAGGGTTTACTACATGATAAGAGGCATTAGGATCACCCTTGTGTTAAAACCCGTATCATAATTACTTGACCATTTAAGTCATATTACTTGGCTAGTTAAGTCAACTAATTTTTCCCACACCCTTAGCGTTGTACTCATTTTTAGTACACGAAACCCCTAGTACACCCCTCCGAGCCTAACTTTTCGTTTCTAACTTTAAGCATCTTACTTAAAGGAAGAATTTGTTACACCCCACTTAAATGTACAACCAAATCGCCTTAGCCTTCCGTGTATGCGCTCATTTTTAGTGCATTATTGTTATTTGTTAAACCCTAAGTTAACTTTCTAATTGATTACATGGTTGCTAAGTCGAGTCATATCCTTGTACATATTGTTTTGGGACGATTGGGACTCATGGGTAAGTACTTATTTTATGGAGTAATGGGGAAGAACAACATATATTACCCCCATATATACGTTAATCTTAAAAGTGCTCCAAGTGTTTTGATTTACTTAATTCGAGTCATTAGATTAGTTAAATGTAAAGTATGTAAAGATTCAAGTGTAAAGGAAATGTTCATTCCCTATGATGTATTATTTTGGATGGTAGGGCAAGAGTGTATGCAAAAAAAAAAAAAAAGAAAAAAAAAAAGAAAAAAAAAATCGAAAAAACAAGAAAAAAAGAAAAAAAATATAGAAAAAGAAAAAAAAATATACGGACTACCATCCCGTTTCATTCAATGTTCATTTTATGTTTTTGTTATTTTTCATTTATTAGCTTAAGTCGAGTCTAGTCTTGGCTTAGCAACGCCATCTTGTACATGTAATTAACCAAGATTGTTAACTCGCCACCAGTAAAACTTCCTTTATCCAACAAAACCGTGTAATTCATATCCCTATACCTAACGTTACAACCCTTTAAAAGACCTCTTTGATAGTTTATCCTAGGTGCTTACGCCATGTGGTGGAGGTTTGATCCTTTCCCAAGCCTATGGTAATCTATTTTGCTATGACAGGTAGTGAGAGATATCTTCCATTTCCATAATGTTATATTACTTTATTACACCCGAGAGATGTGAGTATCTAAACACTATTTGTGAGGTGCTTGTGTATGACCTCCGAGCTTGTCTATTGGTCTTTAGTGAAATGATTATTTGTTGTAATTACTTTTATATTAGTGTTAAATGACCCCTAACTTGTCTTTTGAGTAGAATAAAAGCGCATTTGCTTGAGGACAAGCAAATCTCAAGTGTAAGGGTATATGATGAAGCGAAAAATGATCCGTTTTTAGGGGGTCATTTAAGCCCGAATCCGACTTTATTTGATCAAATATTGCCCTAAATCGTTCCTTTTGTGATTTTAGGTACTTGGAGAGTGAATTCTGGAAAAGAAGTCATTTTGAACGTTTTTTGAGCATAAAAGTGAAGAAAACGGCAAAGTATCAATTTTTCATGCTGGAAACACTAGGTGACGGCGTCAAGAGTTACACCCTGACGGCGTCAGACATCAAGAATAAAATACCGTAGGTGGTGACGGCATCAAAAGTCATCCTGACGGCGTCAAAGTACCAAGAATAAAATACTGTAGGTGGTGACGGCGTCACATAGGCCGTCATAAGTAGATCAAGGCCGTCCGAGGAAGTATTTGGCGGCGAGGTGACGGCGTCACATGTTTGTCTTGACGCCGTCAGCCCAGTTTTCCTATATATAGTTTTCTAGTTTTTTCATTAAAAGAGAGAAGTTTTGGAGAAACCCTAAAGACGAATTTGGTGCAACTTTTACAGGTTTTTCAAGGGTTCCAAACCCTTGATACCTTGCATTGTAATTGAGATAAGTGTTCTTCTAATTCAATCAATATGTCTATGTGTTGGTTGTCTATATCTTGTTCTTGTCTCAATTCAATTATGCTAGGCTAGATCTCCTTTGTGTTTGCTTAGATCTAATGAAACCTAGATATTGATTATGTGTTGATTCTTGTTCTTGGATGAATGATTTTATATGTTAGGCTTAAGAAAACTGGCAGATCTCCAAATGGTAACATGCTTGAACGTCTTAAGAAACATGAACCGAGGCGTACTAGGTCTTTATTGATTGTATTTAATGCATGAGCCACTGTTTACAATCCCTATAGTTGTGCTGGGTCATGGGGAGTTATGTATGCCCCCCCCATGAATGGTATTAAGGAATACGATCCGTCATCCATGCAATTATAACAAGTAATTAACGTGTAAAAGATATCTAGGGAGTAGTGAAGTCTAAGTAAACACATTTTCTCCAATTACTGCTCACAACCTTAGTATAATTAGTTTAATTTCATTTTTATTATTTTATTTTGATTGCATCTTAGCTTTGGGTTAGTTGAATAGCAACTAATTCCGCCCACTCTTTCAAAACCCGAGATTTTACTTGCTTTCATAAAAACATAAAAAGACAAAAATAATCATCCCTCACCTTTAGAACTAGTAAATTAGGTTTTCTAATCCTAGCGACACTATTCCTAAGCTGAACGATCAATCCCCCGGTACTTGTCACTATACTATACTACAACGATCAGGTACACTGCCTGGTGGGGGTTGTAAGCTTCTCGAGATCCCTCGAGAGGTAAAGCCTGTTGCGATTCCCAGGCATCAACGATGACGATGACGATGACGATAGTGATGATGAAGATACCCTTGATATTCATCAAGGCTCATCAAATTCATCAGTTGAGGTTCCTTCCATGAAAAATCAGGGAGAAAATAATGTGACGAAGTCACTAGCCGTTGATCAAATGGAACTTGGAGAATCCATAATTCCTAGTACTTCTCAACTCCCTCAGTCTGTTGTTATCACACCCAAAGTTCACACTCACTCTCTAAACATGGGGGATGAGCATTTTAGCACTGTTCCTAATAAGGAATCGGACGAATTCATAAAGTCTAGTGTTGAGAACCTTGTCCCAATCCCAAGAGAGTCACAGGGAACTTTTGATCATATGTGTGATTTACCTTTCCCTCTTGAGTGTCCGGAAGATCAAATTGAGACTTTCTCCGATTGTAGCAAAGATTGTGCATCTTATGGAGACATCGAGTATGTTGAGGCATCAGTTCCACATTCTGATGCTGATCATCTTCTCGAGGAGTTCGCCGATGAACTCACTCACATCAATCCACTTCCAACGGGAAGTGACGATGATCTCGTTGACTTTGAAGCCGATCTTGGAGAAATTGAAAGTCTCCTCTATCATGATCAGTCACTCAGTTCTTATCCCAGCAGTCCAATAGAGAATGATAATCAATTTGTTCCCGAAGCATTCAAAACGACTCTCACCAATCCTTTGTTTGAGTTCGAATCTGAATTCACTTTGATTTCTGATAATCCAATCTTTGGTACTCAGATTGAGGATTGTGATGAGTCTACTCCGGAACATGAGCTCACAGATTTACATCTTGTGATTGATTCTCTTCGCGAGGAGTTCTCCGGTGAACTCACTCATATCATATCTCCACCGGTGTATGATAACTTCCATTTTGATCATGACACACACGGGATATGTCTTGATCAAGCAAGCTTATATGATGATATTCATAATCTAGAAATTATGGATTCTCCCGTGGGTGATGACGAGTTAATCATGATTTTCATCATGAGTTTCTTTCTTTTCTTCACCTATCCCGTGACGTCCTCTCTTCTTCACTCCTTCGGGACTGAAGACACTATCTTTGACCCCGGCATTTCCATGTACCATTATCTTGAGCCGGATACTTATCTCATAGGTGTGGAACTTTCACGTGCTTCAAATGTTTGTCCAAACATCTTGAATGAAAGTCTGATGGAGATTGCTTCTTCCACATCATGCTTCCCCAAGGACAAATGAATTCGGGGTCGTGTCAAGCTAGCGACTCGGTAAACAAAAACGGTAGCATGTCCTTAGGGTTTTCACCCTAAGTGTGGGGGAGTTACCCCTGCTGTGGTTACCAATAAAGTGAAAAACAAAAATTGTGTTTCCACATTTAGCTTGTAATTTTGCCCTTTTACGTTCTAAGTGTGGGGGGTATTCTAGCGAATTTTATCACATTTTACCATCTAGTACCCCCGTTTTTGGAAAAAAAAATTAAAAATTTTTCACTTATGTTTCAAAAAAATTTGTGGTTATCAGTCCGCCATGTCTAAACGACTAAAGGATTGGCTAATCCAGGAGCAAACGGCTCTTGGTAAAGATATATCAAATCCGTTGACGGCTTGCAATTTGCCTAAAATTGTATGGTAAATCAACTCGCCATATCCAAAAAAGTGAATGAGTTGGCTAGCCTGCAAGATTATGGCTTGTGGTAAAGGCAGTGGAAAAACCATAATTGGTAATCAGCTCACCAAGATGTTGACTATTCCATCAAGAGTTGGCTAGTCCAGAAGCAAACGGCTTTTGGTAAAGACAAATCAAATCCGTTGACAGCTGGTGGTTTGCTCAAAATCACATGGTTATCAGGTGGACCATAGTTCTTACTTGAATCGATACATCTGGCTACTCCAGAAGTAATGGCTTTTGGTAAAGAGTTTCAAATCCATTAAATTTTCAAAAAAATTGCTAGGGACTAGCAATTCCTTAGTGTGGGGGATTTGATATGTGCCTTTTTGCACATATCTTTTCGTCCAATTTTCAAGTCAAAACGATAAAAAAACACTTCAAAATGGTCAAATAACATCACAAATACCCTTGGAGTGTGTTTTTATGTGTTTCAGGTACAAAGGATTGAAAACAGACGAAAAACGAGCAAAATTTGAAGAGTTGTCAAAATCAGTCCCTGAACTTTCACAAATTGACAAAACTGGTCCCTGGTAAAATAATTTTGAAAGAAAAGTCAATTAAAGTCCTTGGGCATTCAAAAGTTTTCAAAATTAGTCCTTGGATGAAAAAGTTGGAAATTTTACAAGTTTGGTCCCTATACTTTGAAAAATGGCAATTTTGGCCCCCGATGGTTTAAATTTGGAAATTAAACATTTATAACCTTGGGAAATTTGAAGCTTGGCAGGAATCACCCTTGGAATACTTTGGGCAAGGTTACACATCAGGCCCCTAAGTTTTGGCATTTTACAAAAATAGTCCTTGTTGTTACTTGTTACAAACCAAACGGACCTTTGATAATAAATTCCATAATCAAAAATCCACACCCCAATCCTATACCCAGTCCACTAAACCCCTTTGGCCCAAAACTACCACCCAAGCCCATACCTAAACCTAACCGTTATAATAAAAATACACCTCTCTCTTTTACCAGGTCAAACACTACGCCCCCCTTCCATCTCCCCTTCTCCCCGCCAAAACCATCCCTCCCAGTCACTATCATCTCCTGTATATCAGTACCCACAACAAGCCAAGCCTTCACATGATACCCCCCCCCCTTCACATGATGCCATTCCATGTCAGCAATCCCCAACTCCCATTTTGATCCTACGGCTTGAATTGATTGAAGTGGTCACCAAGGACCAATCCAAGGGTTGTGGTGAATAGAAGAAAACACAAATGATCCAGCTCAGCTTTTATCTCACAAAAGAAACACATCAGAAACAGACAAGGAAAAAGGGAGAAGACCTTTTTATTTATTTTTAGTGGTATAAATAAGAATGATGTTGTAGCCAAGAAGGGCAGTTAGGTAGTAAGGATTAGGAGTAGAGGTTAAGGACTACAGCTATTGATATAGGTTTAGATTATTTGAAGCTTTACTCAGCTTACGTTTTAAGTAACTGTAATTCAACTTTTAGTTTAATTAAATTTTCAATTGAACTTTTCAAATGCTGTTTCATGTTTTATATCATCGTGCTTATTGTTTTTGAATCACTTTATTTACTATTTTATCAACTTTCACAGGGTTAATTGTAGCTTATTGAGAGTTTATGTTTGCTTGACAATGCTTTTATTTCCAAAAATTTAAGTCAGCCAACCCTTAAGGGGTGTTTGGGTGAAGGAATTCTTTTATGGTTTTGATCAAATTCAGTTTATGAAACAGCCTAAATTAGTCTTGTTTGATTGTACTAAGTTGTTTTGAGTCCTATCTTTGCATTTCCATGTGAGTTTCAAAAGTTCAAAGTTGTTTCCTAAGTTTCCCATTTTAACTGTTTTTATGTACTAGCTTAGGTGAATTCTCGGTTTTAGCTTCTTAGTTGTTGCAATTGGTCCACACTAGTTACCATTAGGATAATGCAAGTAGTAGTACATGACAGTTAGCTTTCATCAGTTTAATACTCACTTTTGCCCATTACACCCACTGTTGCATTTAGTAGTTAAGATAGGAACTAGGGAAGACCCATAGTTGTTGTTAATGCTTAACTTAGGTCCCCTTTAAGAGATAGAAGTCTGTAGTTTACTTTCCTGGTCATACATGTCACTTTTGACCCATTTGGTCACCATCAGTTACTATTCCATCAGTTAGTAAGAAGTCCAAACAGGCCTCAACCATTACCTTTGGGTCTCCATTATAGAATAGCTTAAGCGCTTGAATTTGGTTTGGTAAGTAGAGAATAGTATAGTCTTGGTATGTTTAGCCTAATTTGAACTCTCGAACTTATTTGAGTAGCAAATGATGCCTGCTAACCACCCCCGTTAGAACCAGTAAACCTGTTACATCAGTCCATACGCACCATTTTAATTTCAAATTCAGTTAGGATTAAATTAGATTTAGATTTGGATTTTGGTTCTTCTTGTTAGTTTGTAGTATAGACTTCCTTAGTCTCAGCTTATCTAGGTTTGTTAACGCTTATTGGATTGTTTACTAAGGCTGAAATTTTGTGCCCAACCCATAGGCCTGCTGCTACTATCCCCAAGCAGCTTCACTTGCCCCACTCTTGCTTTTCTATATGGCCTTAGTCTAGATTTAAGGTATTTCCAGTTTTTTGAGGTTGAGTTGTAAGATTTACTAGCTTATTTTCTTGCTCAAAAGAAACGTGGGTCTGTTGGTTTTACTTATTTATTTTTATTTTTCTTTTGTAGCAGTTATAGTTCCATTTTTTTTGGCTTATTCGAATATAAAACTTAAAGAATTTTTTTTTCTGCTCATTTAGACCCAATTACTGCAGCTTATGAGTTGATTGACTTTTTTTTGTTGTTGCTTCCTGTTTGTTGTTTCTCGTTGTAGTTTACACTTTGTGTCGTTATCCGTAATTTGTTGTTGTTAAACAAGCATTAAGCTTGTTCAAGCTTACTTGGTTCGGTGGATTTCAATTTGGCAGTTACAACAAGAATAAGAAAACAAAATCTTGATATAATTCTGATTCTTGGATCTGTTTTGGAAATTAAGAGTTTGAATAAGTTTTTTGTTTTAAATCTGTTCTCCAAGAATGAGAAACGAGATTTTGTTATGGTGTTTGTAAAAAGGAAAAAAGAGATCAAAGAAAAAAAATATAGTTTTGTAAAAAGTGTGGTTCAAGGGATTCGAACCCCTGATCCTCTGCCTCAACCAGAACACCCAACACATGCCCCACAACCATTTGAGCTATGTAGTTTTTCTTGTTGAAGTTTACATAATTAATTGTTTATCTAGTTTGTTGTTTGGCTTATTAAATTTTAGCTTTTGTATTTGCTTATTACCTGCTTATGTTAAACTGCTTTTTCCATTTTCATATTTTTCCTAGCTTCTCTATTAGGTTTTAGATTTTCCCTAAAAATTTTATAATTTTTCAAGTTGTTTTACTATTTTTCTAAGATTTATTTTATAATTTTAGTATTTAATTCATATTAAAAAAATTAAAAAGCAAAAAAAATATTTTTCTTTTTTCTAAAATTTTCTTTTAACACTAGGAACTTAGAAAAATCGTTTTTACACCCCTAGGACTAGCGTATCTTAAAATTTACTTTTTATTTTGCGCACTCACATTTTTCTTTAATTAACTTTTACGATTTTAACCTTAGTGTACGTTTTAGGTTTTCCGCTTTCCCTATTATGTTTCCCGTAGTATTCTAGGTAGATTTTAAGTTCTATTTTTTTTCCTTGTTCGTGTTTATGTTTTAGTTACGTTTATTTCATTTATCGTTCGTTATTTGCAATTTATCGTAGTTCCACATCACCAAATAATCAAAACCATTCCTTACAAGCATTTTAATCTCGAATCTCACACGATATTGCCCATGCACACCTTGTTGGGACACGACCCGGGTAATCACTTACCCGGTATCACATATATATATTGTATTCACGAGTTTTCGCAAGTCTTCCTTTTCCTAAAGGTTGATTCGTGAATTCCACTCACGTCTACCTTGTATATTAATTTGATACGCGCAAAAACGCAACTATCAATAATCCACATTGAAAAGAAACATAGCATAACATTAAGATAGTAGCATGATAACAATTTAAAGTCTAAACATCATCCAAGAGATAAACAAGAAATAACATAAGTATTTCCGAATAAATCGGACAAATAACAAACCATACAAATGTCTAATAGAAACAAATAATAACAAGTAGCAATACATCGATATCTACTACTTCTTCTTCTTCCCAATCATCTTCCTAAACATCTTTCCAACGGATTTGAATCCTCCTTGAAGTTCTTCATGTATTTGTTGTTGACGGTTGATAATGGAAGTTTGACGAGTGAACAGAAGCTCATCGGTACGTTCATGAGGAAGAGGAACTTGATACTCGGTTTCGTCTATGTCGGAAAGATTTTCAACAAAGGTCGTGGGGGATGGAGTACTAGCATGTGAGGTGTTTTCCTCCTCATCATCATCATCCTCACGATGAGATGTAGAACCACGAGGCCTAGAGTACAAAGGAACACGAGATTTTCCTTTGTCACTTTGAGAACGACGAGTACGAACAAGAGATGAGTTGGTTCAAGGTAGGAAGGATTTGAACGTAGTAATCTCTTTGAAGATGAGGGTAATGTTCCATGACATAACGATAAAGTCGTGTAAGGAACATACCGTAAAGAAGATTGGCATTTGGGGTGTTTTTGGCGGACATGATTCGATGGATAAAAAGATAAGCCAAATTGTATTGCTCTTCAGCAATTACACAATATAACATGTGGGCAATGCTCGCCGTGACATGATCACGGTGACCACCAGTACCAAACGCATTCTCGCGAATGAGTTCTTCCCACTTTTTCATATCTCGGCTTAGCTCTTTGAGGAGGATTTGATTTGCATGAATATCGACATTCTTCGACTTGATTACTCGACTAGTCGTACGACGTTCTAGTTCGAGTAGTTGACAAATGTCATCAGGACTAGGAATCTCAGAATAGTATGGGCCATCCTGAGGACGATTTCTTTCAAAAGAGGAAAGATTCCATTCATTTGAAAATACGGCTTGGCCGTTGTATGGGATTATAAGAATTTGTCCGAATTGAGTAAGAGTAAGAGTGATGAATTGATTTTGGATCATGAAAGAAATAAGAAGATAATCATAGGGATCGGTTTGCACCGTCACTTGGCTATAGAAGTCGAGGATAAAACGAGGAATGATTGGTTCGTTGATTTGGTAAAGACATTCAAAACGAATATTAGAGAACATTTGTTCGGTTTGATCAGAGTCATAGAAAGATGGATCGACAATTCTTCCTTCGTGAATGTTTCTATTTTTGATGTGATGATAGAAACATGCAACTGAAGGAGACATGCCGGGAGTAGAGGAAACTTTTGGAATGTATTGTTTGGTTTTGGAGACATCACCAACCGTGGTCTTAGGCATTTTCACCTAAACAATATAACAACAAAAATAAAATTAAGATAAAAACAACTATCATGCATATGTTATATGTATATATATATATATAATTATATGCAATATATGTGGAAAGAAATTCTACTTCGACACAAAAAAAATATTCAATGAAGTAGTTTCATAATGTTCCTTTTATTTTGATTTTAAACTCGTTTAGAATATATGATATCAAAGAGTATGATATCATAATTTATTTCGAAGTAAGGCTAGATATATATCAGATTATATATCTTCCATTTCATAAGAGTTTGACACAACATAAGCTTGTTTAAAAGATTAAAATGCGAATTTTATTTTTCAAAAATATCTTTTTCGAGATAAACCAAACGCTCCCTTAACTAGATAAAAACATCCTAAAACATCAATATATATATTGATTATATATCTTGATGACATCTATTGATTCTAGTAGTATTAACAAATTTTATGAGCTAGTTTTAAGTTTCAAATAACCACATATAGTTATAGTTTGTTCATGAACCAAAAGCCCATGTTGTCTTCATGAACCATTTTATAACGAATTGAAAAGTATGTTTTGATTGTTTATAACATTAAAACAATGTAATGTAGTAAGTTTTAAATAGTTTTTAAGAGTTATATCAACAATGTGCCTTTTGAAAAATAAGATTCAACAAGGGTTTATGGGCGATTAATGATTTTGACAAAATGATATGTTATACTAAATTTGAGTTGCAATACATCATCCTAATCCTATGGGAAGCATTTGGTAGTTCAATTCCTAGCTTCTATTTCACTAAAATTCAAATTAAAATAAATTTTAATAAAATGCCTAATTATTGATTAGACACCAAATTGAATGAAATGTGATGAAATGCATGTTGGAAAACTTACAAAAGATATTGTTGTATGTTTGGTTAACGTTTGCCCCTTGCGAAACAACCCCGGATTGGTGATATGGTGGAGGATTTTGATGGTTTTGGGTGTTTTGGTTCGTACTCAGCAGTGGTGGGGAAGAAATATATGAGCAAATGGAGTGTTTGGGAATGGAAATAAGGTGAAAAACAGATTTGGGAGTGTCAGATGGCCGGTCCCCTTAAACATTAAGGGGACCGCCCCCGATAACAAGCTGGTCCCCTTAATCATTAGCGGGGCCGCCCTTGAAATTTTTGAATTTTCGCGGAATTAGTTTCTTGAACAAAAATATTTATACGTATATAATTAGATTTATAATATATCAAAAATACGTAAACGTTTATTGGCACGATGATAAAATACTTAACAATTTTTAATTACCATTTCGATAATTAAAATGTACCTTTGACAATTTTGGATAAAATGATCAAAGTGTTAAGTTGATGAGAGGTTTGAGGTGTGTTCGGGAATATGTGAATAAGTGTATATATGTATATATGTATATAAGTATAAATGTGAGTGAAAGATGGGTTGATGGGTGAGGTTTGAAAGATAATAGCGGAGATAGAATATAGTCGGCGAAAGGAGTTTGTTTCATCCATAGTGTTCACGTGCGAAGGCGTTCTTGCATGATAAAAGTCCACTTGACTCATATCCCTTCATCATCATGAGTCTTCTAAAAGAGGACTTAATAGAATAACGCGAGGGGGAAGGAAAGGGTTCGATAATGAACGATTTCCTGAAGTTCTAGAAAGTCAACTAATGACGTATCTAGGTTAAGTGCAAGTAAGTATGTAAATATTTAATATAATAAGTATACGAGTATATATATATATATATATATATATATATATATATATATATATATATATATATATATATATATATATATATATATATATATAGTTAGGATCAAATAAGATCAATGTTAAAGTTCTAAAAGTAAGATCTATTATAGAACTAATAGAAAGTTGACATGTGGCATCAAACATTAAAATTAAAACAAATTATAAACAAATTAAAAAGGGTATTATTGGTACTTTAACTCCAAATTTATTAGTAACCGTTTCCTAAAAAAAAAAAGAAAAGTTCATTTCTCTCACACATCTACTTTCACCCTAGTTTCAGATTTGGAAAATCAACTCAATACCGGCGTTAGCCAAAAATCATAATCAAATCGTCCTTTTTCATTCCTGCGAATTTGAATTGTAAAGACTCTCCCATCTTCGTTTTCGTATTCATCGCAAGTCGCCACAACCCCGATTCAACCACCGCTATAACCACGGTTACAATCCATTCGGAAAAAAGAAAAAGCACCGATGGCCCATTGGTGTATGTGTGGCTGTTACCTATTAATTATCATTTGTGATGTATCCATTTGTATACCATGGTGTTTAGATCCACTGTTGTTGTTGTATTGCTTTTGTTGCAGGAGTTTTCAATGTCGTCGCTTGCCGTTGTGCCGCTGATGTCACCGATACAATGGATAGATCGTGGTATCCATGGCTGTTATGCTGGATTCAAATCGAGACATCAAAATGGGTTATAGATTTGTTAGTTTGTTTTAGGTAATTTTGTTTTTAAATCAATATATTATGTAGAGAATAATGTTGGAATTAGACCATGGGACAAAAATATATAAATATTAATTGACCAACAATAGGCCAAAAAATGAAATATATGGCAAACTGATACGCAACTTGTGTATTTTTTTATTATTTTTTCTTTCTTTGATTTTTTCGAAATGTTGTACATATGGTTGTTTTATTATTCGAGACATCAAAAGGAAAGTTTTTTTTTTTTTTTTTTTTAGGTAATTTATTTTTGTTTTGGTTGTTGTTTTAGATGTTTAGTTTCGTGTACCAAAATGCAGCAGTTATTTTCGAGATGATGTACCATGATGCATCAGTTATTTTTCGAGATAATGTACCACCATGTATCTGTGTATTAGTTGGGTTGTATTAGTTTTGTAAGGGATGTATCTATGTATTTGTAAGATTTTATATTTTTTATGTTTTGTAAGGGATGTATCAAACTATAGAACATTTGTATATCAGTTGGATTTATTTTTAATAAAAGTATATTTTATTGCCAATGTATCAATGTATCATTTTAAATAATATTAGTGGTTCAATGTATGACCCATATATCAATGTATCATATTATTGAATTATAGTACGTAATTAAAAAAAGGTAATGGGATACTATATTGACCGAAAGGTATTAATAGTTTATATTTTTACTAATTGTGAAAAGAAAAAGTACCAAAATACCCTTGAAACTCTATTTAATTATTATAATGACACTCATTTAATACTAATCTCATCTAACACTAATTAATAGATCTAACGGTCTAGATTGGTTCTTACTTTTACAACTTTAAGTTTGATCTCACAATAACCTTCCCATATATATATATATATATATATATATATATATATATATATATATATATATATATATATATATGATCGAACAAATAGAGGGAAATAGCAAGCTATATCTATGCAAACAACGTAATCAAATAAAGCATATTTATCTAAGCATGGCAATGAGTAGTGAAAGAATGACGTACCCGGTGGTCTTCAAAAAATCTTCAAAATCATCAAGATGACATATAGACTTTGAAAAAGTCTATGTTGAGAGAAACTTCAAGATTGCCTCAAGGAATGTTCATCTAGCTATTCGATCCCCATTGTCTCTTTGGTCCAAAGTTGTTTGGTCCAAACATGTTTAACATTTGACTAGGATGCATGAAAGGTGGTAGTATACCCCAAGGATTGTAGCTTTGTTGGTAGTTCCACATTTGATTACTATTGTTATTATAGTTTTGCCTATTTTGGTTTCTTCTTGGTTGAGGTGTTTTAGACCTAGGTTAGGATTTTTTGGTTTTCTAGGTGGTGGTGTTTTAGATCTTGTCTTAGGTTTAGAAGATCTTACCTCGTTTTTTAAAGACGGTTTATAAAAAGTTTTTACTTCTTCATTGTTGGCAAGAGGTATTTTTCTATCATTAATAAGTATATACTTAGGATTAGATTTTTGAGGTTTTTGTTCATTAGGTTCATTTTCGAATTTGACATTTTTAATATCACTTGTTGAAGCTTCATTTGAATTAAATCCTAAACGGGTTTTATCTCTGGATGTTCTTTGAATACTAATTATTTTACTAAGTGAGTGACTACTATTTTCAAATTTATCAAGTTTGCGAATTTCTTCCCTAAGTATTTCGTTTTCACCTTTAAGCTCTTGACATGATTTACATTCTTCAAAAATTTCTTTACCTTTTTCAAGTTGATGTATTTTAATTTTTAGTTCTAGTACTTCATTTTCCAATTGATTGTTTATGTATTTTAGTGATTTGTTTTTGGCCATTACTAGTTGTCCTAATTTGCATAGCCTATTATATTCATTATCTAGATCTTTTTCATCTAATGATAAGCTTTCATCACTAAAATATTCGGTTTCGGAACGTACCTCATTTGATGTATTCGCCATAAGACACTTCTCTTCTTTTGTCATTTCTTTCTCATCTTCATCACTATCACTCCAAACGCCTCCAACAAAAGCTCTTTGATTTTGATCTCTTGTCATCATTGGACATTTTCCAATGATGTGATTTGGATCACCACACTTGAAACATTTCCTTTCAATCTTGTTGTTCTTGTCATCCTTACTCTTTTGAAATATTTTCTTTTCATCATGCGGTTGTCTTACGAATCTTCCTCGCCTTTTGAAGAATTTCTTGAAATCTCTTACTGCCATGGCGTATTCTTCGTCATCACTTTCGGAAGATGAGCTATCTTCGATACTAGATTCCTTTCTAGCTTTCAAGGCGATTGACTTGCTTTGCTCTCGTTTTTCTTTGACCATTTCGGAATCCTTATTAATAATAACTTCGTAAACTTTTAGATTTCCAATTAATTCATCAAGTTGCAATGTTGACAAATTCTTTGATTCTTCAATAGCCGTCACTTTAGCTCGCCATTTTGGATGAAGAGCCCTAAGAAACTTCCTAACAAAATTCTTACTAGAAAAATTCTCATCAAGTGCTTTTAAACTTGTGATGATAGTGTTAAATCTAGCAAAAGCATTATCAATTGATTCCTCTTTCCGGAATCGTGAATTGCTCATATTGTTGAACAAGTAGATCTATCTTATTATCTTTGACTTGACTATTACCTTGGTGAGTTATTAGTAAAGAGTTCCAAATTTCTATTGCGGTTTCACACATAAAGATCCTTTCGTACTCTTTACGTGGTAGCGCATTATAAATAACCATTTTTGCTTCATTATTTTTAGCAAGTTTTCTTTTTAAATCATCATTTTGTTTTTCAAAAGGTACGATTTCATCTTTCTTTGTTTCGGGGTTATTTTGAATAGGTAAAAAATCACCATTAGTAATAACATGCCAAAGATCTAGATCTTTTGACTTTACATAAGTTTCGAATCGATTTTTCCAATATAAAAATCCATCACTTTCAAATAGCGGTGGTCTTTGCATAGATTGCCCTTCTAAATATTTTTCAGATTCCATAAATCATTACAAGTTTTAAAATACAATATATTTTAAAGATCTTGCTAGACGTGGCTCTGATACCAATTGTGGAAAACTAGAAGGGGGTTGAATAGTTTTACGTCCTTTTAAATTTATTACCAAAATATTTTGTAGCTTATTGGTGAGTGCTTATTTACTCACCATTTTATGGCCAAATTTCCAATCCAAAACGACTATCTGAGCTAATAATTGCCAAGGAAACGCATGTTTTTGTGTTTGTGTTATGCAGGTACGGATGAATCATAAAATTGACGAAAATTCACAAGAAAACCGGAAAAACGAGCATGAGAGTAAAAGATGGTCAAAAAGTCAGAGTTGGGATTCAAAAGTCCATTTCAGTTCTTCTTATATTCAAGATTGGCAAAATTAGTCCTTGGAAGTTATTATTGAGAAGATGACATTTTGAGCCCTTGAAGTTTCAATTATTATACAAATGGTCCTTGAATAGTTTTGTTACCAAAAGCTGATAATACAACAAGCCTTGTCCAAAAAAATATCATAGCCCAAGTCCATCCAAGTTTAATAACTCAAGCCCATTACCCAAATTTTTACCCGAGCCCAACACCACCTTTCGGTCAACTGGTCAAAGTAAAAAATAATAAATATACTCACTCACTCATTCCCGCCCCCCAATTATTAATCCTTACCCAGTTTACTATTCAATGAATAGTAAACTATGAACCCTAATTACCGTACACTCAAATTCACCGCAATTAAGGGCAATAACGTCCAATCATTAGCCTTCTAGAAGAAATTGGTGATGTCAGGAACGTGTCAGAGGCTAAGAAGCACAAGGAGGGACATGTGGCAGGTTTCTAATGGTTGAGTCGTGTCACATATCTTGATCGAAGGGTGGATATCATTGGGTAATGATTGGAAAAGAGATCAAGGGCTGAGGATGGCTATCAACAAACACAACTTCACACGGATTGCCAACCTGGCAATCCGTGAGCTCACCCCCTTACATCTCCTATAAATAGAGGCTCATTTAAGCCATTTAGGTGTGTAGATTTTAGGTAACGAAGTGCTGTCTAAATTTCTTTTGAATTGTATTTCTAGTATAGTGAATGTAATTTTTACTAGTTATTATAATAAAAGAGCTTATTTCCCTTATAAACTGCTTATTGTTCATTTTAATTTTTGTTATTTCTGCTTTAATTCCTATCATAACTCAACTTTTATTAGTTCATTTAGCTTAAATTTCATTTACACTTATATTTTAGAAATCAAATTAAGAAAAATAAAAAAAATCAGATAATAAAAAAATTAAATAAATATATTCATATCAGTTATAACAGCTCACAGTTGAGCTTATTTTCTTTTTATACATTCCATTTAAGCTTTGTAGCTTAATAGTGGAAGTGAATTGAGTCAGTTCAATGGTGAATCATTTGGACATTGGGAGAAATAGTTGCTGAGGTGAATGTGATAGCTGATTCAGACAAAAGGATGTCAGCCTATCATTAAAGATAGGCTACAGTGAACTCTCTCTTTTCTAGCTGAGAGAGCTTTGTGGTAACCTTTTTGATCTAAATTTCATCTTAGTAGCTTAATAATAGATTGCTAGTTGTTAGTTTGAATCTGTGTTAGATTTAGTATTGTTATTGATAGATTGTAGTATAGCATTGAGTAACTGAGTAGTAAATTGTGAGTTGATCAACTGTTTTAATGATTAATAGCTAGTAGCTTAGTTTGATTTCATCATTTCTGTGTAACTAGTTTGGTATAGATCTTAGCTGATAATTGTTCATATCTTGTATGAGATTAGAATTGAGTAGTCAGTTTCACCTATTGAGCTAATCATCTGTTTTTATAAATGGATATGAGAATTTGTGATTTCATTGGATTCAGTGGTTGATTGATGTTAAGATAGTATCTGTGATGTTTGTGGAAGCTAATTGAGTTTAGCTTATTGAATTTTGTTGAGTTGGTCAGTTAGTAGCTTAGTTATCATATCATTAAGGAGTGTTTGGATTAGAATAATCTGT
The DNA here is from genome assembly GCA_030686995.1 of Artemisia argyi. Lineage (NCBI taxonomy): Eukaryota > Viridiplantae > Streptophyta > Magnoliopsida > Asterales > Asteraceae > Artemisia > Artemisia argyi. The sequence continues at coordinate 231,894,090 of CM060701.1, forward strand.
GGAGTTAAAGTGGTAGTAGGTCTAGTTTAACTGCATTAATACATTGCTTATAACAGTAGAAGGTTTAGTGTAGCATAAAATTGGTTAGTTGAACATTCATAAGTCAAATTTAGTTTTAAATCTTTTAAACTGCTTCAATAATTAGTTTTAGATAATTCAGTTTTAATTGTCATTGTAACTTAGAGTAATTTTAGCTTATTCTAGTGTTAGTTTAGCTTATATTAACATACACAAGTAATTAGAAGTAGCTTAATTTGATAATAGTCAACTTTGCAAATTTTCAATCAAAAGTCAAAAGTGTTTATGCTGAGTAATGAGAATGGATTTTTGAAAGAATTTGTAGATTGCATCTGTTATTGGAAATTCAATGAGAAAGTTGTTTTGGGTAGCCTGCTAGTAGGAAATTTAATTTCAAAAAGTATTTCAGCTTTTAGAACTTTGTAGCCTATTAGAATAAGAGCTTAAAGTAGCCTGTGTTGACACAATTTCCCCTGCACCATCTGTGTGATTCAAATTTCAAGGTCTAATTCTAGTAGGATAGACAGTTTGGAATACATAATTTTTGGTTAATTTGTGTTCACTAGCTGGTAGATTAGTAATTAATATCATTAGTCTCTCAATATTAGCTTATCTCAGCAGCTTAACTTGTGCTTATAGTTCTTAGCCTAGCTGATTTCTAATTGAGAATTTATTGGCTTGCTTATCTTGTTCTGAGCTTGTTGTTGTGTTATATCTCATCATTTGTGTTACATCTGAGTAGTATAAGTTTTGTGTTTGGCTTTTTAGCTTCTGTGTTGATCAGTTCTACATTTGCATAGCTTATCTCACTTATAACATAGCTTATTTCAATATTTATGTGCTTCTGTGCAAATATGGCTTATCATACTTCATAAATCTGTTGCATTTGAGGTTTTCACAACCTTAGTGATCTGAGTTTTTAGTTCCATCAAGTTTTTATTACAAGTGCTTATTAATAAGCACTTGTGATAAGCAGTTTGGCTTGAATAAGCAGTTCAGTTGCTCACTTTTCTTTCAAAATTTTATTTTAAGTTCTTTTTATTATTTTTGATTTTCTGGAATTTTTCCAGATTTTTCTGAATAGTTTTACTATTTTTAATAATTACTTTTGATTATTTTCAATTTTTTAAATCATTTTTTAAATTCCAAAAATCAATAAAAAATACAAAAAGGATCTGAAAAATACAAAAATAATTTTAGAATTTCTTTTATAATTAGTTAGAATTTTTAGAATTTTATTTTCAATTTCCCACTTTAATTTTCTATTTTTCTTATTTTTAATTCATTTTTAATTCAATAAATACAAAATAAATTCTAGAAAATAAAAGAAAAGTCAAAAAAATATTTTTCTTTTTCCTAAAATTCTTTTTATTAGTTTTTAATTTTTAGAAAATATTTCCAAGTTTGTAGGGTCATTTTTCGTAGAACGTTACGTTTTAATTTTTACGTGTGCATTACCGTTTTCGCGTTTTTCAATTCGGTGCATAGTTAGCTTCTAATCTTTGCATGCTTTATTGTTGTTTGATAATATTTGAATTCCTTGATTGCTATTTTCACTATATCACTCTTTCACAACTCACTTTCACTACACGATTCCCAATTCGATAATTCAAATTTTCCATTTGAGCTTTCGTTGGGAAGAACGACCCGGGAATTACTTTAACCGGTATTTCCTCGGAATATTATTATACTATAATTGACACGTATCAATTTTTGGCGCCGCTGCCGGGGAAGGCTTAAAGTGAATTTTTGAATAATTGTTTTGGAAAATCGTGTTTTGATAAGCCTTCTTCTACTTTGTATATATATCTCTTATAAAAATAAAAAAATCAAAAACACTTTTACTAAAGTGTTTTCAAATACCAAAAATAAAATAAAAGTTACAGCCTCGTTCCGATCGAAAGAAAGGGCGTTGTAAACCAAATAAGTCTCGCAATATAACGAAAACGTGAAATTGATTAATTATCGGATTATTTCATTTACTACAACCGAATAAGCGGGAAATACGGATACTTTGACATTAAATTGCAAGCTGAAGAGAGAAACACTCTTCTTTCCCGTCCCGTCGCGCGTAGTTTTGAGAGAAACGGTTTTTGATTAACGTAACGTTTCAATAAAAAGAAAAACAAAAGAAATAAAAAGTTTTTGTGAAAAAATATAAAAAACAAAAAGATTTTCTTTTTTCTTTTTCTTTTCTTTTTAATTTTGCTTTTGGTGTATGCACACCCGCTCTTCTTTTGAGAGTCTTATATCACCGTTATCAAATCCCGAAAGGGTAATACGACACACACACCGTGTCCATTTCTTTAACGTTGAGGAAATGGATATGAATAATCAACACCCTCCGGTGGGTGGTGATGAAAACCAACACGAGCCGGCTCCCGATCTCCGAACGATGGAGGAGCTGTGCCAACCCACAATGCATGGTAGAGGTGGCCCGATTGCCCCTCTAAATATTGAGGCTACGGATTTTGGACTTAAGCACCACATGATACAACAAGTCCAAAATTCGTGCCAATTTCACGGATTACCGGGTGACGATGCAAATAAGCATCTCGATAAGTTTTTAACCGTCACCCAAAATATGAAACAAAACGGGGTCTCCGATGACGCCCTCCGTCTCTCTCTCTTCCCCTATTCTCTTACACATCATGCCACCGCGTGGTTTGATCGTCTTCCTAGGAACTCGATTCATACTTTCAATGAAATGGTTTCCAAGTTCCTGGCGAAATATTTTCCACCATCGATGGTGACGAAATTGAGGAATGATATTAGCAATTTTCGACAACTCCTCGATGAGTCTTTGTTTGAGGCTTGGGAGCGTTACAAGCTTGCCATTGATCGTTGTCCGAATCATAATATGCTTCTCGTTACGATAATCGATACGTTTTATAATGGATTGACTTTACGACATAGGGACACGATTAATGCTGCAGCTGGTGGTACTTTCATGAAACGTCGTCCTGAGGATTGTTACGAGCTAATCGAGAATATGACGGCACATTACAACTATTGGGATTCCTCAGCTGAGAGGAATGAGCCAATAAGATCGACTGCGATTCTTAACTCTTCTTCTAACCCCGAGCTAGCCGTCTTGAATAAGAAAATTGACGATTTGTCGACGGCTATGCTAAAAATGTACCAAATGATGCCAAGTCAAACCAAAAATACACAAGTTAATGCGGTAAATGTTGTTTGTGAAACTTGTGGTGGTCCACACCCGTATTATGAATGTCCAACGACCGGATCTTTCTCTCAAGAGAACGTGTATGCTGCAAATATGGGTGGCAACGGTTACCCACCTCTTCAAGGAGACCGTAATCTCCTCAGCTACCGTTCGAGCCATTTTCAAGGACCACCCGGTTTTAATCAACCTAATTCAGTGAATCAGAATAATAATGTGCAAAACCGTAATCATCAATTCAACAACAATCAAATTCACAACCGTGGAAATAATGGTTTTCAAGGACAAAATCAGAATTTTCAACAAAATCAAAATCGGGGAAATTTTCAACAAGGCCCGCCTCAAGGGAATAATTTTCAAAACAATGGGAATTTTCAAAATAATAATCATGGAAATCAGAACAATGGAAATTTTCAAAACCGTGGGCAAAGTTTTAATAATCAAACTCAAGCTGCTGTTCCAAATCCGTCGCCCACGGAAGAGTTGATTAAACAATTGCTTCAAGGACAACAAGCCTTAATTGCTAAACAAGAAGAAACAACGAAAATGTTTGCAACTCAAATAAACGATATCAACAAGCGTTTAAATGATCGACCCTCGGGCTCTGGAACTTTGCCTAGCAACACGATCGCTAACCCGAGGGGCGATGCTAAAGCGATCATTACGAGGAGTGGTGTTACTTACGATGGACCAACGGCTCCGACTACCTCTTCTTCTCTACCTCCTAAGGTAGTCGACCGTGAACCCGAGGCGACAACGGATACGGAAATTCCTAGTAATAATGGAAGGACCGAGAACATCCAACCTCCGGTGGTCCCAACGTCTAAGGGAAAAGAAAAGGTCATTAATGATAACGAAAACGAAACACCCGTCAAAACAAAGTTACCATATCCATCACGCCTAAATGAACAAAAGCACCGCGAGAAAGATAAAAACCAAATGGAGAAGTTTTATCAGATTTTTCAAGAATTACATTTCGATATAAGTCTCGCGGATGCTATACTTTTGATGCCGAAATTTGCTTCAATGCTAAAAGGTCTTCTGAATAATAAAGAAAAACTTTTTGAAATGTCGAGAACACAAATGAACGAGAATTGCTCAGCGGTTCTTCTTAAAAAGCTTCCCGAAAAGCTTGAAGACCCTGGCAAGTTTTTAATACCGTGTAATTTTCCTGGGATGGTTCAATGCTTCGCCTTGGCCGATCTTGGTGCTAGCATTAACCTTATGCCATTGTCGATATGGAAAAAGTTGTCTCTTCCCAATTTGACACCGACGCTTATGACTCTCGAGCTTGCCGATCGATCTACGTCTCGTCCAATTGGCATAGCTGAGGATATTTTTGTCAATGTTGGGAAATTTCATTTCCCTGCTGATTTTGTGGTTGTTGATTTCGATGCCGATCCACGGGTTCCTCTTATTCTCGGGAGAGGTTTCCTAAGGACTGGTCGTGCTTTGATTGATGTTTATGACGAGGAGATTACTTTACGTGTTGGAAACGAAGCCGTCACTTTTAATCTTGATCAAACCGCGAGATACTCCTCCGATTACGATGTTTCTTCCGTTAACCGTATTGATGTTATTGATGAACTTTCGGAGGAGTATGCTCAAGAATTTCTTGGTTTTACCGATAATGCTTCGAGTGGCAATCCCACTCCTTCTTTTGATCCGATCATCTCCGATTCTTCCCCTTCCCTTACTCCGTTTGAGGGAAGTGATCTCGCTTGGGAAGAAATCAATGCTTGTCTTGCAAACGAATCATTTTCACCGGAATTTGATGATAACAATTTTGATCTGGAGGGGGACATTTTACTAATTGAAAAATTGTTAAATGAAAAACCAATTGTTTCTTCCCCTCCGGTTGAGTTAAAAATGGCAGACGTAAAAGAAGTTAAGCCGTCTATTGAGAATCCTCCGGAGCTCGAGCTCAAGGATTTGCCTCCTCATCTCGAATACGCATACTTGGAAAAGAATGAAAAATTGCCTGTTATAATTTCAAAAGGTCTTAAAGATGAGGAGAAGTTACGACTCTTAGATGTGCTTCGGAAGCATAAAAGTGCGATTGCTTGGCAAATATCCGACATTAAGGGAATCGACCCTCGATTTTGTACTCATAAGATTCTGTTGGAGGAAAATCACAAAGCTTCCGTTCAGCAACAACGACGGGTTAATCCACAAATTCATGAAGTAATCAAAAAGGAGGTTATTAAACTTCTTGATGCTGGAATGATTTATCCAATCTCGGATAGTTCATGGGTTAGCCCGGTTCATTGTGTGCCGAAGAAGGGCGGAATCACTGTTGTAAAGAATGACGATAATGAGCTTATACCGACTCGACTTGTGACCGGATGGAGAGTTTGTATCGACTACCGAAAATTAAACGATGCGACACGTCAAGACCATTTCCCGCTTCCTTTTATGGACCAGATGCTTGAACGTTTAACGGGAAATGAGTTCTATTGTTTTCTCGATGGCTTTTCTGGGTATTTTCAAATTCCCATTGATCCCCAGGATCAAGAAAAGACCACTTTTACTTGCCCGTATGGAACGTTTGCCTATCGTAGAATGCCCTTTAGCTTATGTAACGCTCCAGGCACGTTTCAACGGTGTATGATGGCCATTTTTTCGGATATGATTGAAAAAACCATGGAAGTGTTTATGGACGATTTTTCCGTCTACGGTGATTCTTTCGACTCTTGCCTTTCCCATTTAGAAAGTATGCTAGTTCGGTGTGAAAACACTAATTTAGTTCTAAATTGGGAAAAGTGCCACTTCATGGTTAAAGAGGGAATAGTCCTCGGCCATAAGATATCCAAATCTGGGATTGAGGTGGATCGGGCAAAAGTCGATGTTATTGCTAAGTTACCACACCCGACTACCGTTAAAGGAATTCGAAGTTTCCTTGGTCATGCCGGCTTTTACCGACGTTTTATTCAAGATTTTTCTAAAATAGCCCGGCCTCTGACCCACCTTTTAGAGAAAGACGCTCCGTTTAACTTTTCAAATGAATGCGTCGAAGCATTTAATATCCTTAAAAAGAAGTTAACGGAGGCTCCCGTCTTAATTGCCCCCGACTGGGACTTACCCTTTGAGCTAATGTGCGATGCTAGCGATTATGCCATTGGTGCAGTTCTGGGGCAACGTAAGAACAAATATTTTCAGCCTATACACTATGCAAGCAAGACCTTGAATGACGCCCAACATCATTACACAACCACCGAAAAGGAGATGTTGGCGGTCGTCTATGCTTTTGAGAAATTTAGGTCTTATTTGCTTCTTAAAAAATGCATAGTGTATACGGACCATTCAGCCCTAAAGTACTTAATGGCCAAACAAGATGCAAAGCCACGTTTAATGCAGTGGATTCTACTCCTTCAAGAATTCAAAGTTGAAATTCGAGACAAGAAAGGAGCTGAGAATCTTGCTGCCGATCACCTTTCTAGACTTGAGAACCCCCACCAAAGTGTTCTCGAGAAAAAGGAAATTAATGAAACATTTCCTCTTGAGACACTTGGGAGTGTGACCAAAATAGACCAAAGTACCCCATGGTTCGCCGATTTTGTGAATTACCATGCGGGGAATTTCATTAGACAAGGGATGTCGTCCCATCAAAAGAAGAAATTCTTTAAGGATGTCCAACATTATTTTTGGGATGACCCCTACTTGTTCAAAGTCTGTGCGGATCAAGTGATCCGGCGGTGTGTTCACGGTACGGATGCCGTTGAAATACTTAAGGCATGTCATAGTGGACCCACGGGGGGACACCATGGTGCCAATTTCACCGCTAAGAAGGTTTTCGATTCCGGCTTTTATTGGCTGACGATATATCGGGATGCCCATGAATTGTTGAAAACATGTGATTCATGCCAACGTCAAGGGAAAATCTCTCAAAAAGATGAAATGCCGCAAAATGCGATTCAAGTTTGTGAGATCTTCGACGTCTGGGGCATCGATTTCATGGGGCCATTCCCATCATCTAGGGGTAATAAGTACATCCTCGTGGCCGTCGATTACTTATCAAAATGGGTTGAAGCGAAGGCGCTCCCCACTAATGACGCCCGAGTGGTTGTTAAGTTTTTAAAGAGTCTCTTTGCCCGATTTGGTGCACCTCGAGCCATCATAAGCGATCGTGGGACCCATTTTTGCAATGATCAATTTGCGAAAGTTATGCTTAAATATGGTGTCACACATCGTCTTTCCACGGCTTATCATCCACAAACGAGTGGTCAAGTTGAGGTCTCCAATCGTGGTTTAAAACGTATACTTGAAAGGACCGTAGGTGAACATCGTGCCTCTTGGGCTGACAAATTAGAAGATGCATTATGGGCTTTCCGGACCGCTTACAAGACCCCAATTGGGTGTACACCATATAAGCTGGTTTACGGGAAAGCTTGTCATTTGCCCATTGAACTAGAGCACAAGGCCTACTGGGCCTTAAAACATGCCAACTTTGACTTGAAAACCGCGGGTGATCATAGAAAAATTCAATTGAATGAGTTAGTAGAACTCCGTGATCAAGCTTACGAGAATTCTTTGATTTACAAAGAGAAGACGAAAAGAATTCATGATGCCAAGATCAAAGACCGCGTTTTTAACGTTGGTGATCAAGTGCTACTTTTCAATTCTCGGTTAAAGATATTTTCGGGAAAGCTTAAAACCCGTTGGTCTGGACCATTCACAATAACCCAAGTTTTCCCTTATGGAACCATTGAGTTAGCTCAACAAGATGGTCCCAATTTTAAGGTGAATGGTCATAGGTTGAAACATTACTTTGGAGGGGATGTACCGACTATGGTAGTCCCGGACCTCCAAACTTTCCCCAAGGACAATTGAATTCGGGGATCGAGTCAAGCTCATGTGACTCGGTGAACAAAAACAAGCGCTTCGTGGGTGGCAACCCATGCTTATCCAATTTCATCTTCTTATTTTCTATTTTCTAACACCTAATGTGAGGAGGGCTACCTCTTCTACTCTTGTGTTTCGTGGTTGTTTATGATGTTTGTTCAGGATTGTCCGCGATTTATCATGACTCTCGTGCTCGTTATCTTTTCACTTGGAGTCTCATTCATTGGTGCTATTTGGAAATCCTATATCCGTTAAATCTTATCGACTAACGTTTTCTTTGGCATAATTAATAAACGGCCTAGAATATTGTTAGGATTGCCTTAACCCATCAAACATTGAGGACAATGTTTCGTTCTAGTCGGGGGGAGGGTGAATCTTCGATTCGATTTTGACCTTGCATTTTCACATGTCGTGTACTCTTGCAACTCCGTTTTTCCACCAAAAATAAAAATTGAAAAAATGAGAAAAATTTCAAAAATTTTGATGATAAAGTCATGAAAAAGTACAAAAAAAAATGAGAAAAAGTTGAAAAAAGTTGTACAAAAATATAATAAAGTTTGAATAAGTGTTTTGACACCTTGTTGACTTTCTTGCTGGCGAGAGTAGGAATAAATATTTTGACTTGACCGGGCGTGTTGAGCCCTAGCTTGTTCCCTTAACCAATGATGATCACATAAGCTTGTGCTAGTTTTGTACACAAGGAGCTATAAAATGCGAATTCTTTCTTAAGAATCTGCAAGTTCCCGTACTTGACTTTATACATGCGTGGCTGATTATCGGCTAAGTATTCGCGGGTTTCATTATTTGGAATCTTAAATTGCGAAGAGCGAGAAATGATAGAGTTTATTTAGAAGTTAGATGCTAAACGTGGAGTAGTGGTTCTCTTTAGAGCTCATGAGAGGTACTTGTGGCTTTTTACTCCCATCAGAAACGTCACCAATATATAAATTAGATGTTCTAGGTTAATTAGTGGTATTTCGGTTTGAATAATATTTAGTTCTTTGTTTTCTTAAGAGAATTTTTGCTTTAGAAATTGGGTACATATCAAGGAACACCAAAAATAAGAGCGAAAAGTGAAAAAATCAAAAGTCAAAAGTTGATTATCTATGTGGTTTTGGAGCTACCCGTTAAGCTTCCATTTATGTTGAGAAAAAAAAAAAGAAAAAAAATGAAAAGTATGAAAAAAGTGAAAAATGAAAAAATGAGAAAAATGAAAGTTGTAGTATTGTCTAAATAAGAGCTATGTATGTATCAATAAGTTGTTGGCGCGTGAGGTGCATGTGATACGTGATTAGTAATCAGTCACATGAGGTGCACGTGATCGTACTCCGCAACTTATATCTTTGATATTATATGTACCCCTAATTCCTTGAAATGGACCGAATTTCTATTGCAGTGGTTCTTAAGAGAAAATGAATAACTACTTATCGTTTTAACTTAGGTATCACTATCGGACTAAAAATTATCGAAACGAGAAAATATGAAGCAATTCATTTCTCAACAAAATAAAATATTGAGATACATAACCTAGGAAATGGGAGTAAGGAGTTTTCACAAGTAACTGTTATGAGTAGTGTTAGCATCTAATTTGTAGATAAGCTGTGATCTCGTTTGTACGCTTAGTTTGGGGACTCGTGAAAAATCAAGGATGACGAATTTTAACCGTATGGTCGCTTCTTAAAAGAAGTGTTTCTACTCGTTGACCCTAATAATTATTGCAAGATAATGAAAGTTCAACAAACCGTCACAAGTTTGAAGTATGGAAAAGTCCAAAAATAGTAAGTATAAGTGGAATAAAGGAATAAAAGGAAATTTTGGAAAACGGAGCGTTTTTCGGGAATAAATGATTTTATTACTTCTTTTGAACCTCCTTGCTACTTTTCAAAGTCAGTAAAAAGAGTTTTGAAATTATTTATCCCGAAAGCGTGAATTGATCACATTGCGTGAGGACACGGCAATACCTTAGTCGGGGGGATTTTGGTGAGTGCTTATTTACTCACCATTTTATGGCCAAATTTCCAATCCAAAACGACTATCTGAGCTAATAATTGCCAAGGAAACGCATGTTTTTGTGTTTGTGTTATGCAGGTACGGATGAATCATAAAATTGACGAAAATTCACAAGAAAACCGGAAAAACGAGCATGAGAGTAAAAGATGGTCAAAAAGTCAGAGTTGGGATTCAAAAGTCCATTTCAGTTCTTCTTATATTCAAGATTGGCAAAATTAGTCCTTGGAAGTTATTATTGAGAAGATGACATTTTGAGCCCTTGAAGTTTCAATTATTATACAAATGGTCCTTGAATAGTTTTGTTACCAAAAGCTGATAATACAACAAGCCTTGTCCAAAAAAATATCATAGCCCAAGTCCATCCAAGTTTAATAACTCAAGCCCATTACCCAAATTTTTACCCGAGCCCAACACCACCTTTCGGTCAACTGGTCAAAGTAAAAAATAATAAATATACTCACTCACTCATTCCCGCCCCCCAATTATTAATCCTTACCCAGTTTACTATTCAATGAATAGTAAACTATGAACCCTAATTACCGTACACTCAAATTCACCGCAATTAAGGGCAATAACGTCCAATCATTAGCCTTCTAGAAGAAATTGGTGATGTCAGGAACGTGTCAGAGGCTAAGAAGCACAAGGAGGGACATGTGGCAGGTTTCTAATGGTTGAGTCGCGTCACATATCTTGATCGAAGGGTGGATATCATTGGGTAATGATTGGAAAAGAGATCAAGGGCTGAGGATGGCTATCAACAAACACAACTTCACACGGATTGCCAACCTGGCAATCCGTGAGCTCACCCCCTTACATCTCCTATAAATAGAGGCTCATTTAAGCCATTTAGGTGTGTAGATTTTAGGTAACGAAGTGCTGTCTAAATTTCTTTTGAATTGTATTTCTAGTATAGTGAATGTAATTTTTACTAGTTATTATAATAAAAGAGCTTATTTCCCTTATAAACTGCTTATTGTTCATTTTAATTTTTGTTATTTCTGCTTTAATTCCTATCATAACTCAACTTTTATTAGTTCATTTAGCTTAAATTTCATTTACACTTATATTTTAGAAATCAAATTAAGAAAAATAAAAAAAATCAGATAATAAAAAAATTAAATAAATATATTCATATCAGTTATAACAGCTCACAGTTGAGCTTATTTTCTTTTTATACATTCCATTTAAGCTTTGTAGCTTAATAGTGGAAGTGAATTGAGTCAGTTCAATGGTGAATCATTTGGACATTGGGAGAAATAGTTGCTGAGGTGAATGTGATAGCTGATTCAGACAAAAGGATGTCAGCCTATCATTAAAGATAGGCTACAGTGAACTCTCTCTTTTCTAGCTGAGAGAGCTTTGTGGTAACCTTTTTGATCTAAATTTCATCTTAGTAGCTTAATAATAGATTGCTAATTGTTAGTTTGAATCTGTGTTAGATTTAGTATTGTTATTGATAGATTGTAGTATAGCATTGAGTAACTGAGTAGTAAATTGTGAGTTGATCAACTGTTTTAATGATTAATAGCTAGTAGCTTAGTTTGATTTCATCATTTCTGTGTAACTAGTTTGGTATAGATCTGAGCTGATAATTGTTCATATCTTGTATGAGATTAGAATTGAGTAGTCAGTTTCACCTATTGAGCTAATCATCTGTTTTTATAAATGGATATGAGAATTTGTGATTTCATTGGATTCAGTGGTTGATTGATGTTAAGATAGTATCTGTGATGTTTGTGGAAGCTAATTGAGTTTAGCTTATTGAATTTTGTTGAGTTGGTCAGTTAGTAGCTTAGTTATCATATCATTAAGGAGTGTTTGGATTAGAATAATCTGTGGAGTTAAAGTGGTAGTAGGTCTAGTTTAACTGCATTAATACATTGCTTATAACAGTAGAAGGTTTAGTGTAGCATAAAATTGGTTAGTTGAACATTCATAAGTCAAATTTAGTTTTAAATCTTTTAAACTGCTTCAATAATTAGTTTTAGATAATTCAGTTTTAATTGTCATTGTAACTTAGAGTAATTTTAGCTTATTCTAGTGTTAGTTTAGCTTATATTAACATACACAAGTAATTAGAAGTAGCTTAATTTGATAATAGTCAACTTTGCAAATTTTCAATCAAAAGTCAAAAGTGTTTATGCTGAGTAATGAGAATGGATTTTTGAAAGAATTTGTAGATTGCATCTGTTATTGGAAATTCAATGAGAAAGTTGTTTTGGGTAGCCTGCTAGTAGGAAATTTAATTTCAAAAAGTATTTCAGCTTTTAGAACTTTGTAGCCTATTAGAATAAGAGCTTAAAGTAGCCTGTGTTGACACAATTTCCCCTGCACCATCTGTGTGATTCAAATTTCAAGGTCTAATTCTAGTAGGATAGACAGTTTGGAATACATAATTTTTGGTTAATTTGTGTTCACTAGCTGGTAGATTAGTAATTAATATCATTAGTCTCTCAATATTAGCTTATCTCAGCAGCTTAACTTGTGCTTATAGTTCTTAGCCTAGCTGATTTCTAATTGAGAATTTATTGGCTTGCTTATCTTGTTCTGAGCTTGTTGTTGTGTTATATCTCATCATTTGTGTTACATCTGAGTAGTATAAGTTTTGTGTTTGGCTTTTTAGCTTCTGTGTTGATCAGTTCTACATTTGCATAGCTTATCTCACTTATAACATAGCTTATTTCAATATTTATGTGCTTCTGTGCAAATATGGCTTATCATACTTCATAAATCTGTTGCATTTGAGGTTTTCACAACCTTAGTGATCTGAGTTTTTAGTTCCATCAAGTTTTTATTACAAGTGCTTATTAATAAGCACTTGTGATAAGCAGTTTGGCTTGAATAAGCAGTTCAGTTGCTCACTTTTCTTTCAAAATTTTATTTTAAGTTCTTTTTATTATTTTTGATTTTCTGGAATTTTTCCAGATTTTTCTGAATAGTTTTACTATTTTTAATAATTACTTTTGATTATTTTCAATTTTTTAAATCATTTTTTAAATTCCAAAAATCAATAAAAAATACAAAAAGGATCTGAAAAATACAAAAATAATTTTAGAATTTCTTTTATAATTAGTTAGAATTTTTAGAATTTTATTTTCAATTTCCCACTTTAATTTTCTATTTTTCTTATTTTTAATTCATTTTTAATTCAATAAATACAAAATAAATTCTAGAAAATAAAAGAAAAGTCAAAAAAATATTTTTCTTTTTCCTAAAATTCTTTTTATTAGTTTTTAATTTTTAGAAAATATTTCCAAGTTTGTAGGGTCATTTTTCGTAGAACGTTACGTTTTAATTTTTACGTGTGCATTACCGTTTTCGCGTTTTTCAATTCGGTGCATAGTTAGCTTCTAATCTTTGCATGCTTTATTGTTGTTTGATAATATTTGAATTCCTTGATTGCTATTTTCACTATATCACTCTTTCACAACTCACTTTCACTACACGATTCCCAATTCGATAATTCAAATTTTCCATTTGAGCTTTCGTTGGGAAGAACGACCCGGGAATTACTTTAACCGGTATTTCCTCGGAATATTATTATACTATAATTGACACGTATCACTTATTAAAAACTTTCGATTCGATCTCAAGTGAATTCAAGTGACAACCAATATAAGCAATTCTAATCTAATAATGAAAGTATTGAAATGTAATGAAGAAAAGATAGAGTTAGAAAGATCAAACCACAACACGCGAATTTATAGTGGTTCGGCTACAAGGACACCTTCCTTGCCCTACTCCACTCCCCGAGTACCACACTCGAGAGTTTTCTTCACTATGTCAACAAACTCCTTATGGTGGAGAAACCTTACACACCTTGGCTTACACGAGTTAACGACACTAAGCTAAATGTCGAGTTCTAATCGTAGCTAGAACCAATCTCACAACTTCTTCACACCTTCTTCACACCTTCACAACTTCTTCAAGACTTCACACCTTCTTCTAAGCACAACTAGATCACAACTACTAAACTACTTTACAACACACCTAGTTTCTACAAACAACAAATTCACACAACACTTTTACAAAGATCTAACACTACTACAATATGAAACTAGCTAATCACAACACTACTACAATTAGATGGATGTAGAGGAGTGTTCTTCTTCTTGCACTTGAATGGATGAAGCTTTGGATCACTTGGAAACAAAGACTTATGAATTATATGATCAAAGAATTTTAGATCTAGAAATGGAGGTTGGATCAGAAAGTTTATAGTGCAAAAAGGTGAGAAAAATATGTGAAATGATCCAATATTTATAGGGCCAGAAAATACTGTTCTGGAGCGTGCCGGTCCCCTTAATGATTAAGGGGGCCGCCCTCCTGAACGTTGGAAAAGTGTTTCTGGATAAAATTTGCCCTTTTTGGTTGGAAATTTGAAATCATATCTTTGTAGTTTAATATAACAATACCAAAAATGATTTACAAATATATATAAAATGTTAATATCATTTTATAAAAAGTTATGTCTTAAGACAAGGTTTTCTTTGATCATGTAATGCATAAGATGCTTAGTTTATGCATACCTTAAGTGATATTAGATGTAGAGGTAAATATTTGTTACCAAATACTTGTTTACGTCTTAATCTTGACTTAATTTGATTTGAGTTTTGTGATTATCAAAACATAAGTTTATTGAGAGATATTAATAACATTTTTAAACATTATTTATATCAGCAGATTGTTGTGGTAGATCTGTGTGATCATATTGTTGGAATTATAACATTGCTGTCATATAAAGGACTGTTTGGTTGTGATAATTGCTGTAAGGAGTTGTACTTGAGACACTTAATAACTGTTTCACAAAGGTTTAACTAGTATAAAAATTGAGTTAGAATAATCATAATATTAGTTAAACTCATATATAGTCATAGTTAGAATAATTGCATTGACAGCTTGATTTAGGAAGATAACTGTTAGTGAAATTTAGCTCACAATTGCATAATACATAGATATAGCATAAACTAGATTAATCATAGCTTATTACATCAATTTAGTTGTAGAATTTAGTTGCTTAAATTCAATTTGGTCAAAGTTTAGTGGATAACAAATAGTCAAACTTTCTCAGATTTGGTATTTCAGAAGGCTGCTGATCTTAGGGGCATTTAGAGATCACATTGATAGTGTAGCATAAGGTTTTTGATCATTTTAGATACTCAGCTGTGCTATTGTTCTTTTGCCCCCATAAGCTAGTATATTAGAGCTTATCTTGAGTGCTTAAAGCTTCTATGTTTCAGTACTATTGAGACAGAGTAGCTGTTTGGTTTTGAGGCTTGTAAACTGTTTCATTGAGCTTATTCATGTGCTATTGTGATTATTCTGAGTTTATTAGAAGTTGGACTAATGTTGTAAGTGGTCTGCTTATTCTGGATTTGGCTTATTGTAATTGTGCTGAACCATTTAGCTTATTTTGACTACTGATTGTATATCTCTGTGGCTTCCTGTGATTCTGTTTGGTATTATTTGACACATTTGAGCATAATTGATCATATTTAGTCTGTGGAAAAAGTTTCATATAGTTTTTGTTCACAAGTGCTTAATAATAAGCACTTGTGAATAAGCAGTTTAGCCAAATAAGCAGTTTTACTGTTCAAATTGACTTCAAAATTTTTCATCAAATTCATTTTTATAGTTTTGATTTTCTGGAATTTTTTCAGATTTTTCCAAATAGTTTTGATATCTTTATTAATTTTTCTTTGATTTTAATCATTTTTAAATAGTTTTTAATAAATAAAAATTCAGAAAAAGCTGTGAAAAATACAAAAAGATCTTAGGAAATTCTTTTATAATATTTTAGATTTTTCATAAATTAATTTTCCTTTTTCCTCTTTATTTTTCTATTTTCTTCTATTTTTAATTCATTTAAAAATACAAAAACCAAAATAAATTCATAGAAAATAAAAGAAAAGTCAAAAATATAATTTTCTTTTTCTGGAAATTCATTTTATTAGTTTAAGATTTTTAGAAAATAATTTCGCGTTTGTAGGATCATTTTTCAATTAAAGTTACGTTTTAATAAACGCGTTTGCATTTCTGTTTTTACGTTTTCAACTTTAGTGCATATCTAGCTTGTACTTCTTGCATAATTCATCATTGTTCGTTAATACTTGAATTACTTGATCACTATTTTCATTTTCACTACTTCTCAATTCACGATTTACACGAATCAATATTCTTGATTTCATTCACCTTCACTAGGATACGACTCGCGTGATCCGTATTTTGTGCGGATCATGTCGATACTATACTAATACTATAATAAGTTGATTTTCACACAATCATTGTGTTAAATCCAAATAGAGTCCATTTTTAATTTGTTCCGGAGGTGTGCATAATTCGGGTTTCACTCACGAAAATTAACAACCAAAACCGAACCGAATTGAAAAAACTTGAACCAATTGTGTAACTAAACCGAATTAAATATTTGATTCTCTGTTTGAATATAGGTTTAGCAAATTGAAAACTGAAATTCGAGTTATTTGGTTCTCTGTTTGAATATAGGTTTAGCAAATTTAATACCAGACCGGTTTAAACCGGTTTTCAAACCAATTTCGAAAAAAATTGTAACCGGTTATAAAATCGACGGATCAGTTTTCGAGAAACCAGCTTTCCCTAAACCGGTTTTCTTTTTCTATTTTTGGATCGGATAGGCGTTTTTTTTTTTTTTTTTTTTTTTTACCTCCACCGGTAGTGAAGCAGACCTTAATAATGGGTTATAGCTTTATGGGTACAATTCTTGAAACAAAGTCCTAAAAAGTTTAAACGAATCATACTATAACCAATTCACTCGTTTATGGGTACAAAGCCCAGTGCCCAAATACTACAGTAGAACAAGTAACCTAACACAAATCAAGGACGCTGCATGCCTGCATATGTTCCACTTTACTTTTGTTTCAAACCCTAACCAAAAAAGAAAAAAAAAATGTCAGACAACATACCATTCGAAATTCAATCAGAAATCATTAAAAGGCTTCCAGTGAAATCAGTTCTTCAATGCAGGTCGGTTTCAAAACTATGGAAATCTCTTATCGATAGTTCTCAGTTTATTAAAAGTTACCACCATACCAAACCACAACACCATCTATTTGTTAGTTATGAGTTACCTAATGAAGTAAAATATGTTTCGATTGTGGACGATGATACTTTCCCTAACCAGAAATCTTCCCTAACCATCCCACACCCCGTTAGCCTACTCAGACACGTACAATCAGTCGATTCCGGTAATGGTTTGTTATGTTTTTACGGTTCGCGCCCAGATGGGAGGATAGCTGTTCTTTGGAATCCTTCTGTTGGGAAAACAGTTGATATTCCTATACCTAATTCATTGCTCAGACCGTTTGGACGTACTAAAATTGGTTTTGGGGTTTGTCCCAACACTAGTGACCCTAAGCTTGTTAGAATTAATACTATCGGTTATAATCCGACGTTGAACTGGAAGGCAGAGGTTTTTATGTTAAGTACACGTGTTTGGAAACGTGTGCCTAACATTCCGCCAGCTTTTACAACTAGTGATTTGGCAGCTGGTCATGGAGTTTTTGTCGATGGGTTTATTTATTGGCGTGCTTTTGATAATATTCATTTGGCTGAGGGATATAGGTCTAATTTGATCGTTTCGTTTGATTTGAAAAGTGATGAGTTTGGTGAAGTGTGCCTTCCGGATAGGTTATTACACGCGAATGGATTTCAGGTCTCGAAGGTCTATGAGTCTATTGGTTTGTTGCATTATATTGAAGGCTTTTGTGATGTATGGATGATAATGAAGGAGGGTGTTACCAAGTCGTTTACTAAGCTGTTGAGTATTAAGGCACCAGAGGTGAATTTTAGAGTATTAGAGTTAAGAAAGAACGGTGAAGCAATAATTGAAAATATTACAAAATATTCGTCTGTACTTGAAGTTTATGATCCCTCCTCAGGACGTATCAGTGGTATGGGGATTAATGGAACAGCTTACTCGTTTTTCTTGGGTTCGTACATGGAAACCCTACTCTTACTTGATCAGTAGTGACAATGGTTGCAAGGTATGGAGATTCAAGTCTTCACGAATTTTGGTTGGGTTTAAATGGCGTGTTTTCCTGATTTTCACAGTCTTGCTCTTTGTAGTTTTAGGGTTGTTTTATCCAGAACTATTGTTTCTCCATTGTAATTCCTAGCATCTTAACCAGTTTTATTTAGTTATTTATTGCTTACAAAAAAGAGTAATGCATACTTTATAAGGTTATATTTGCGTTTATATGTTAGATGGATGTTTCCAATATTAATGATAATGTTTGGATAGTTTTGTGGTTGGCAATTAATAGATGGTTAAAGACTCGACATGGAATGAGTAAAAATGGATTTCGAATGCTGATTTTAAATGTGTTCTGCAAGGAGAATTAAGAAAATAGCATTCTGGTCTATTCTTTGAGTGTGCTTTTTCTGAAAGAATTTAAGGTCAGTTGAAGCATATTCAATAGTTGGCCTTTGGTCATTAATTTTCAGAAAAGCATTCCTATAAAATATTATAAATAAATAAATAAATAAATAAATAAATAAGTTTTGAGCGTGTTACAGAGTTGCTCATTGGTGCGTGATAGTTTGATGTATTGTCTATGGCAAGAAAGAAACTTGAGGCGATTTAAACATTGATCAAGGTCTGTTTAAGAATTTGTGTAACCAGATAACTGATGTGGTTACTAGTTTATGTTTAGGCCTTTAGGATTGAACTTGATGGCCTCTAAGCAAGTTAAAGAAGCTGCTGAGATATGGGGTTTTCATCTTTTTGAGACAGGCACTAGTGCTCAAAGTTAGTCATAGTTGTAAGTGATGGGTCATCTTAGTTCTAGTTGTACACACTTTGACGTATGGCTGTTTTAAAAGGTTTGTAAGAGTTATAGTAATTTGTTGATGGTTGATCACTCCTTCGCTTCTCAGTGTTAGATCATGTGTCAGTGTGTTAGGAAACGGCAGGATAATAAATTTGGTCTTTTTTCTCGCTTTTGTAAAGTTCATATATAGCTTTGTTTGGCAGGGCCTTGCTAGTGCTTCTATCATTGGTTGCGGGAATGAGATGGTGTTTGGTGCTAAGCTATTTTTTGTTGTCTTTAAAGAGCTTTAAACACTTTTGTAGCATTAGTTATTTAGTATGTATGTCATGGCCATGGTTTGTATAGTTTAGCCAAGGTTGACTAAATAGGTTTTGACAGTGGGACAGGCAATTTTGTCATAGTTGGTGGAAATTTGGTTTTTTTTCCTTCCCTAAAACGGGTCAAACTGGTAAAATTGTAGAATTGGTTGGAAATGGAATGGGTCAAATGGGTAAACCAGCTCAATGTGTTCTTCCTAGATGTAATTTGTTTCTTATGAAAAAATAGAAACATTATGATTTTTTATCTGACCCAACTAAACTCGAGTAAAAAGGTACCTTTCAACCAAACTGACTGGCCGACTGACTCGCCCATTTTTTGCCACCTCTATTCAATAAAACAGATGTATATTGAAAGTTTTGTAGCTTAATATTTACTGAATCAAGGTTTCACTGCATGTACAGTTTATTTGTTTTTACCTTTTATTCTTCCCGCGAGTGGTTCTTTAACTTAACATGGCTGTAAATAGTTTAACATGGCTGTAAAACAGATATTCTATGGTCGAATCTATATGCAATCTAAAGCTTTTACGGCATCTCTGTTTTTAACGTGCATTAAATCTTCGAGGTTGAGCTTGTTTGCTTATTAATTGTTAAAAAGGTAATTGCTACATGGTCAAACAAGCTTTAGCTGTCAAAATGTTAAAAAGGGAATTGCTTATTAATTGTTAAAAAGGGAATTGTTAAAAGCTTGTTTGCTTTTACGGCATCTCTGTTTTTAGTGTCCAAGTTTGAGTAACCAAAATCTTAAAGTTATCAGAACTTATAACCAAACTTATCACCAAAATTTTCGACTCAAGCCCTACAACTTATTTTGGTTGAATTCACGATTTGGTTACTCACCCAGGCCTGCACAAATCAACACCTGAGCATCAGCTCTACAAGGGACAGCAGAATAAACTCAAATATTATCATCAGTCTCAACTATACATAGATGTTCTTTGAAATTTTAGATATCATTTCACTCGAATAAGTCGGCATACATAAACATTAAAAAAAAGTCCAGCAACCTTTGCCAAAATATAAGAAACCGTATTAACAAAATGATATGCAAGTTTTGAACGATTCGGTATGTCCAAGAATCACAATCAATTCAAACACTTGCAGATGGATTAGTAAGCAGATCAAGAGATTTCTTGAGATAATCTACAGCAACGAAAACGTCATCAAACGCCAATGCTCCAACAGCAAACCTTGCTGCCTTGTGTGCCTCTGCAATCTTCTCAGGAGCGGGTTGGTAATTACTGTCATACTGATACGACTCTGAAGCGACTGGTGCAGATTCTGGGACCGGAGCTGGAACCGACCCGTTGCCTGCACTTGGCTTGTACTGACATGTAGATGGATAATCTGTTGGTCTAGTAGAAGGAGAGTAGGGTTGTTCAGAACCTTGATAGTAAGACGAGGGGTAATGAGCTGGTGGTGGTGCTGCTGCTGGAAGGCTAGTTTCAGAGAAACTAGGGTAAGATTGGAAATTGGGGTAATTGTGTGATGCATCTTGAGAAGGGTAATTTTGGGGAAAATGATTTTGAGGTTCTTATGGGTAAGATGATGGATGGTGATAAGTTTGATTATAAGTTGGATTATCTGAAGGATGTTGTTGATAGTTATTAGATGGATAATCATCAGAGTTATTGGATGGATAATCATTAGAATGGTATGAAGGTGGTGGTGGTGGCGGGATATTTGACGATGGTGGAGGGAAATTTGAGGGCGGTGGTTGGTTGTTTGAAGGTGGCGGCGGCATATTGGAAGATGGTGGAGGTGGGGCATCCCGTGGTGGTGATGGAAGACTATCTGTAAACCGTTGGGAATCACTTCTATCATATGACTGGAACGAAGGGTGGGATTCTGGGGTGTGTCTGGTGGTTGGTTCACTCTTGCTTCGTTCCAGATCCTGCCAAGATAAAAAGTTCAAACACAATTTGTTTATTCACCATCAGAGTTCTAACCTAATATGATTGTATTCTGATATATGTGAAATTTAGTGAATTAGTCCACTCGAGACAAGAAGCACAGTTTATTCTAAGCATTGCATTGGCGAGTTATTAGAGCATCAAAAACAAATGAACAATGACCAGTCAGCTATAAATAGACCTAGACCTGATTTGTGTTTAAGTGCAAGTGAAAGACAACAAAAAGTCGAACTGTATGTTACAGGATCTTACATATGCACTGCTGGGTGAATCTATTGGATCTGTATCACCGCCACTGCCAGGGGGGCCTGGTACAGGCTTTCTTCCTTCTTTTATAGCTTTTCTTATATCTGCTGCTTTCCATACTGCATACTTCTGTTTCTCCTGAAGCTGTATTCAACATACATGCTCGTGCACATTTTCTTGAATCAATTCGCACATGTGAGCTACATCAATAGAAAACGCACATAAATTACTTGTATATGAAAATGCATTAACATAATACATATATCTATATATATACTTATCTATAACAATCACCTAAATATGTATGAAACAAAGAAAATAGTTGGTATCCCAGTCTTTGATTCCATTTATCCGAGCATGCATTATCATGTGTGAGTTTCATGGTACCTGCGTATGATAACTAAATTAAGAAAAAAAAGAAGGCCGAGTTAATTATAAAGATCTAAAAGATGTGTGAATCATCTCCAAAATGTTGCAAAAGAGAATTTACATACCGCTACCAACAATCAAAGATCTAAAAGATGTGTGAATCTGTACATATAAATGTGATTTTGGCCTATATCATTAATTATTCTGGCAACCTTTCACTACCCTTGCACTTCATCTAACCGACTTTAATTCTATACTAAATGTCATGTGATCAATTGGGGTAACCCTTGCACTTCATCTCCTTTCATGATTGTATAGTTATTATGAGGTTGCATTGAATTTCGAGCATTAGGTATCTTGTACTATATGCAATGGGACTCTATCTTGAGTATCTTGATTACTCCACATTAAAATGAATTCGACACAAAAAATTGAGCCTAAGATTACCCCTTCCCTCTAATTACTACACATTCTCACTTTCATGTCCCTACTAACATACTAAAACTCATCTTTTCATGAATAACAACATCAAATTTTATATGTAACACCCCCAATTCATGGATGCAGCGGAATTCAAACTAGGTGTTACTCGACGGCACAATAGTCACAATAATAGAAAACGAACTCTAATTGAGTCGTTTTAAAAGATTTATCATTCAAATTATATAAATATCAGAGATTACAAAATGAGGTCCCAGATGGTTCCATGTTTACAAATTACATTAAATGAGTTTTCGAATGATAATAAATTTTATAGCCCTCTTGAATATCCGTGCCTTTTCGTGCCATCCTTGATCATCATGGACCTGAAATACATGCTTAAAAGGTCAACACAAAGGTTGAGTGATATTCATAGAGTTTGTTTAATGGTTGAACACAATATGTTGGTAGTGTGAGCTATAGACTCACACCAATGGTTGGAAAACAAAACAGGTATTATAACACTAAGCTTATGACACCAAAACGTTAACGTGTACCAATATCAATCGGCGGAGTTATCCCGGTAGGTACTTTGCCGTCATACCTATGTTTCAAATATTAATGCATTTGTTTGAACTTAGTCAATACAAATGGGATTCGTCAATCCCAATAGGCCTATTCACAATATTCGCGCTCACTCGCAAGTAACCCTCGCAAGTGATTAAATGGTTCATAATAAGGGATCTTGGATTGGCAAGGATGTTACTTAGTGATAATAAAACAATCAGGCAAGCATACAATTGAAAAGATTGTGTTCGGTTGAAAAATAATAGCATGTATTCCCCCCAAGGGTTTGTAAAACAATTAAGTAATGGAAAGTGGGGCTATGAACTCACCTTAAGTTATATAGCAAGTAGTGAATGTGATGGTCGAATAGCGAAGGTTTCTACAAGCAACCTATAATAGAATGTTGCGATTTAGGAATGGAGTAAAGAATATGAAGAATTGTCTATATATGTCTTGCATTTAGTCCATGATGTAGTACTTAGTATAGTGTAAGTCTTTGAATAAAAATGGTTTATGAAACATGTATAGTTTATATATCGCTTACTACCGTTCGGGCTGACATAATTCAGAAGTCATGTAGTAAACGTTCGAGGAGCCAGGACACGTTAATTCGTAAATCCACAACTCATCTCGACGGCTTACTTAATGAACTCCTCACATGAGGCTCCCTACTATTGTAATATTTGATAAAATATATATATATAAGTTTTGACCCGAAAATTTATATGTCCAATACTTAAATAAACTTAGGAAAGTTTACTTTTACATGAAGATTGTTATTAGATTGAGTTTCTTAATCTTGTATGACAATTACTTGTAAGATCTCATGGTTCTTTAGTCATGGCCTTGTCGTGACCTTTGATCATTGTTCCATGGTCTTGAGACTCAACCTTGGCCTTAGCCATGGTTGCGGTCTTGGCTTTAGGTCATTAGACCTCTTGGTTTCAATTAATCATAACCTTTTACATGGTCATTTGGTATAAAAATGGGCTGTTAAGAATTTGAAGAAAAATATCACTCGAAAAGCGTTTTCAGGGCTCAAGCTTCTTTATTCCTGAACGAAAACGTTGTTCCGGACAACTTTCGCGTTTTAACTTTTTGATGAATCGGAGCAGAAGGGCCTCGAAAAATACGGATTTTGATCAGAATGCTATTTTGGCAGATTCGGCGTTTTGGTTTCGCTAACTTCTTTTGGCCATAACTTTTGACTCGTGTACTCGTTTTAGGTGGTTCAAATTGCTATGTTTTCCTTGTTAAGTCCTCTACTACAATATGTAATTGTCCAATATCATAATTATACCATTTTGGTCAGATTTCACCATGAAAGTTACTAGTTTACTTGTTTAAATAACATAAGTTAACATATATATACCAATACTTGTTTTACTCATTTTTATACATCATGGACATAATCATAAGACAAAATATAGCATGAATGATATGTAAATAGCATGAATATGATATTTAACAAAAAGTATGTTAGGGTTTGCTTACAACTTTTGGCTTTCAACAAAGAAAGGAAGTTAAGAACAAGGATTAGGACTTTGATTGACAAGCTTCTCTTCACTTTAGCAATCCTTCTACACTTGTATTCTTGAAGGATTTGTGATGAGGGTTTAGGTGACTTGAGTGGATCTAAACTCAAGAGAATCACCAAAAGTTTCTAAGGATTTGAAGTAGTTTGATGAATCAAAACCTAACTAGGGTTTATGTGTTGATATTGCACTTGATCTCTTGATTATAACTTGAATAAACTAGCTAATGAATGAGTGTTTGTGTGTGAGATATGGGACGACAAGAGAGGGGAAGGGGAGGGTTTTATAGTAGCTTGAGGAGGTTAGGAAGTAACTAGGAAGATGCATGAGGAGGTGCAAGAATTTAGATATTATGGAAGCTTAGTTGATAAGTTACTTACACATGTATGCTACCTAAAGTCCTCAAGACTTATCACAAGCCAACAAGGCTTGTGATTAGCCATGATACACGTTCATATGGGATAAGGGGTGACTAGATGATAAGTCTTGATGTTATCTTGCTTACTTTGTGTGTTTTAGCTCCGTAAAATGCTAACCGTAAGTTATTAAGTCACGAAACGTAAAACTGGGTATCTTAAAAATATGAAACTTGAAAGAATGACTAAACTTGTCAATATACTCCATAATAAAATATAAAATGAGTGGTAAGTTCCATCGGGGTGCTAAAACCCTGCTAAAACTGGAAACACGGGTCTAAAACGCGTAATACATAAAACGTACGAATATTGTGTAAAATTGAGAAAAGTAAAATGTTACTTTTCTAATAGGATAATAATGATTTAAAATGACTTACAATGTCTAGACTGGGCTCAGTCTAGTGTCGGTTGGTATTTAGTGTCTTTAAGACATGAAACCGTAAGCCTAAAAATCAAGGAATGATTTATAAAATCAAGGAATGATTTTTGGTCAATGGAGGAGGGAAAAATATGTTGACTTTTTCCAAAAATGTGAAAACTCAAATCGTCTTAGAAACGCGGTGCACGTATAGGCTAAGGTTACGGCTAAGTAAAAGTGCTTAAAAACGAAAATTCCTGTTTCTCACGGCCGAGGTTTATTTGGTCACATTTTTCTCAGTCATGATTAATTCTCAAATAAATCATGAGTGTATCAAACATTTTTCTGATGCAGGGAAAATTAACGCGGTCGAGTTTTTTTGTGCGTAGGATTTTTGAATGACGTTTTACCCTAAAACATGTAGTTCCTTAATAACTTTCGCGAAAATGATCTGATGAGTGTCAAACTTTTATTTTGCCATGGAAATGATTTATCATACGAGAATATGAAATAAAAATCAAATTTCAGAAAAATGAATAGTAAAAGTGAATAGTAAAAATGAATAGTGAAATTTTTGGGAATAGAAGTTAACCTGAAAATGCGAATTGTTACATTATACATATTTGTAAGATCAAAATTAAAACAAATAATTTGTGAACTTCAATTAATACCATATAGTAACCATTGGTAAAGAGACCCTCAAATCCCTATCAAAAAACATAGATTAAAATAAATTCTCAAAATATTAATTTTGTCTAGTTATACTTTCCATCAATTCAACTTTGATTTTGTATTATTTCTAATGTCATGGGGTGGATACATTGCAACCTCTTAAACTGCTTAAGTGGAAGGGAAAAAAATAAAAGCAAGATTCAAGCCACCATTAATATTCATCAAAGCTTTGTCACACTAATTATAAACCTTGTTTACATATGATTTTCATTTTCTTGCATGCCTAATTTTTTGACAGTTCTTTCATAAATGTGGAGATATTATCCACTCCGTCTCCATCTTCCACTTTGTTTTGTTATCAGCATCTTGATATACCCCGTTAGCGTCACTAACCACTTATCAATACCTGCAAGAATAACATTAATAAACTACTAACTAACCCAACATTTTAAAATAGGTTAGCATATCTAACCCTCGGTTCCTTCTCAGGAAACAACACATCCATTTGTCTTCCATAAACTTCAAAGCTAGACTATCAACCGACTTCACATGCAAGAAAGTTAACCATTTGCTTACCTTTGCACGTATACCCCCTTGCATTAATTAAGTCAATATTTCTACATGAACCATTGCACGTGTGACAATTGGCAAATTAGGGAGCCATTTTTAAAACCCGCATTACTTTAAAAATTATAATTTTGGAATATTTGAAAAGTTTATCGTGACGAGATATTTTATGAACGTTGGAATGTGATTTTAATCGTACGTTATTTATGGGATTCGATTATTTATTTATGGTTTGGTTTGGTTCATTCGTGATGATTTATTTTGAGATCATTATTTTGGCACTACATTGACTCCGGCACTAGGATAACCTAACAATTTTAATTATTTTAATATTGGTTCGGATATTTATATTTTTGGAACGTATCGCGAGGTTTTGATTATTTTGGAACGATTTCGGTTCGAGGAAGTTGATTTGTTATTTAAGGTTTCGGGTTTGGTCCGTGTATTTACACCGGGCTACTTAACCCACCTTACCCCCTCAATATTATTATTATTATTAATAAAATCTTTTTTTAAAAAAAAGAGTAAATTACAAATCGTCCCTTGTGAACCTGGATACACACAACACACCTTCACCCTCACCAACACTTTTACTCTCTCTCTCTTCTTTTTAACACAACCATCGCCGCCCCCTTAAACCCCCAATAGCACCACCACCGCCACCCTCACACCAAAACTAACACCACCATCTTAACCATCTTTTCCCGATCTATCTATTGGTATAAACCACGCGCGATTTGGAGCACCCTAACACCACGTACGAATTTATACCACCACTTTAACACCACCTTTGTCATCTTTTCTTTTTGGGTTTTTGAAGAAATCGAGTTTTGGAGCTTTATTGAAGGTGAGTGGCCACGAATCTTATTCGTGCGCCTCAATTTGTACCCAAACCGTGGGTATATGGATATTTTCTTGATGGGTTTTGATGAAATCTTGACTAAAAATGATGGGGAAATGATATTTTGTCATTAAAAATCCGTTTGGTATCTTGGGTGTTGACTTGACTCGAGTTTGGTGCTCGAATGGTGTTGTTTGGGTCGCGTTTGGTTTTGGTTTGGCTCGTATGGAGCTTAACCGAGACACATGGTCTCGGTGTGGTTATAACCTTGACTCATTTGGGAGTCTAGGGTGATTTTTGGTCCGATATTATTTGGTTTCTTGATTTTTGATTCTTGATTTGAGGATGTTTGGATGATATTTTGAGTATTGGATGAGTTGTGGTTGTTTGGTATTTTTGTTGTTGTCGTGGATTATTGCCGACGACCCTATGGGTCCGTTTGGTTCGTTTGGGCTCGTTAGAGCAATGCCGAGACCTAAGGGTCTCGGGCGTGACCATAATATGATTATTGTGGTGTCATTTTGACCCGGGTTTGACTTGGTAAGTCGACCCGTACGTATGGTATATATATTGTTGTTGTTTTTATTGTGGTTATTATTATTGTTGTGGCATTATTTTTGGACCGAAGCTTTTGGATGGGTCGAGAAACTTTGTGGTCTCGACATGGTATACTTGTGATTTGGATTATGGAGTTGTGTTGACGAGTGTGGATTTGGGGACCGATTGTGAGACGGTCACTAGAATGACGGAGATAGGATTAGTCGGGTGCCGTAGTCGGACCCTCATGTTGTAGCATGTGGATATGGGATTGATTTGGACGGAGTTGATTCATTTATTTTGACTTGGTTATTATTTTTAGACTTGGACTATGAGCCGAGAGTGATGACTCGGACATGTGACCAAATTCTTATGACTCGATAAATATTTAAAATCAAACATTAAAAATAATACTCGTAATAATATTATTGATAATATAATCGTTTATATACGTTGTGGAAAACTAGAAGGGGGGTTGAATAGTTTTACGTCTTTTTAATTAGTTGTAAAAAGAGTTTTAGTGTTTACTTAATTTTTAAAACTTAGATTCGATAATATGTGATCTCAAGTATTGCACAATACAAACAAATATCAATATGAAATATATAACAATGATAAGTAATGAAATAAGTAAGAGATGGAAAGATCGAACCGCGAGACAAGAGATTTATAGTGGTTCGGCTACAAGGACACCTTCCTTGCCCTACTCCACTCCCCGAGCACCTAACTCGAGAGTTTTCTTCACTATATCAACAAGCTCCCTTATGGCGGAGAAAACCTTACACACCAATTTACACACCAATATACACACCAATTTACACACCAATTTACACACCAATAATCACACCACAACACCTTCACACCTAAGTCACAACTTCTACACACCTTCTTCAAATCTATCTACTTCACAACTAACTACTTCAACTCTATCTTCTTCACACCAATAGATTTCCTAGCTTTTCTTCTTCACACCAAGCTATCAACTAATCACACAATCTATATCTAACACAACTATCTACAAGCAAATATTCACAACAATCTTCACAAAGAATATGTAAATAATCTTGATGATACACCAACAACTTGGATGTGGAGATCACAACAAGTTGTAATACTTCTTGTCTAGGAAGATAGAAGTATTCTTCTCTTGCACTTGAGAGGATGGAAATTGGATCACTTTGAAACAAAGAATATATACACTTATGATCAAAGGATGAGAGAATAGAGAAATAGATCTGGATCAGAAAGTTTAGAAGTGCAAAAGGTGAGAAAAATCTGAGGGATGAATCAATATTTAAAGGGGGGGGGGGGAAATACTGTTCTGGAGCGTGCCGGTCCCTTAATGATTAAGGGGGGCGCCTAGTAAAATTAAGGGGGCCGCCCTCCTGAACGTTTCAAAAGTTTTTCTGGATAAAATTTGCCCTTTTTGGTTGGAAATTTGAAATCATATTTTTGTGGTTTAATAAAGCTATACCAAAAATGATTTACAAATATATATAAAATGTTAAAATCATTTTATATAATGTTATGTATTAATATAAAATTTCCTTTGATCATGAAATGTAATAAACTCTTTGTTTATTCATACCTTAAGTGATATGGAAGCAAAGACAAGTATTAAGCACCAAAAACTTGTTTATGTCATAAGTTTTAGATTAATGAGTTTATGCTTTGTAATTATCAAAACATAGAGACATTGTTAATATGCTAACAATGTTTTAAGACATTATTTATGTCAACAATCTCCCCCTTTTTGATGATTACAAAACCTTAAACTCATGAGGTCTAAAACATAATTTTTAGACAAGAATTTAGAGTTTAACCTTCTCTTCTCCCCCTTTTTGTAAAATCAAAAAGGTAAATGCTCCCCCTTGATGTAAACTCCCCCTCATTTGAGAGAATCAAAGGAATGAGCTATGGAAGTCTTGGCTACACAAAATATTAGAAAAGAACAAGGCACATATATATGCAAAGCAATAGTTATAAAAATAGATTCATTCAAGCATCATAGAAAACATTACAATATTTAATATGCTTAAGGCATATTAATCATAATAAAACAAAAGGAAGGACATAGTCCTATATAGCCTAAAGAAGCACTTGGACTTGCTTTGTTGGGCCATATACAATCGTGTATATGTGATTTGATACAACAAAACTACATATGCTTCAATGAAGATAATTGAGGGACTAAATATGCATAATGAAGATTCTACAAGCTGGTGGAGTATATTTCAAATACTTATCTTTATTAGAAGATTACAAAAGATATTGTTTTACTTGTAGGATAAGTTTGTAACCCTACCATCTCTATTATATAAAGAGATGACAGGTACGTAGTCTTTAGATAATTAGAGATCAGAACTACACACAAAATACACGTCCCATAAGTATTTATTAGTTAGTTTATAGCTTCAAGGTTGTAAAACCCTATCACTATTAAGAGTGATCGTATTAATAATATTGAGGCTTAGTTTGATATTATTATTGTGTTCTGCTATTATTATTGTTTGTGTTCTTCTCAGCTTTACTGAATAGATTCCGCATACTCATTAAAGTTACAAGTAGAATTCCACTTAGTAGTTTTGTACTTGTACAAGATTGCTAAACCCTTTATAAGTTAAAGGTTAAAGATCAATACAACTGTCTACGGATTGTCTACGTATTTGGAACCTACATGTGGTATCAGAGCCAGGGGGAAATTCTACATAAGAAGAACGATTACTGATCCAGTGAAGTTTGTAGTGATGGCCACTTTTTACACATCATCCAGTAATCCAGACAAAAAGGTAAAATTCTGTGTTAACTGTCATGCTTCTTATCAAACTTTGCTTAAAGATCTTGAACTTGAAAAAGAAAATCATAGAACAGCTAGGGCTGAGAAACTAGGATATTTATATACTCTAGAAAAAGTAGAAGTAGAAGCTAAAGTTCTTAAAGAGAATGAAGAAGCTTGGACAGATAAGTACAACCAACTAGAGTATCAATTAAAATTAAGTGATTGGAAGTTAGGTTGTAAGATATCAGAAGTTGAAAAGCTCACCAAGGAAAGGGATGATCTTTTACAAAAACTTGCTAGTTGGAATGAATCTAGTCAAACTAGTGAATCTGTGAAAAGTGAAAGTTTAAGTGAGAAGCATGATACGCTAGAATCACCTACACAAACTCATAAGATTGATAGGAATAAGGTCATCATTGAAGATTGGGTTGAACATGATGATAAAGTAGTTCCTGAAGGTTTTTCAAAGGTTAAAAAGAAAAAGAGCTTGAAGTCTGTGAAGTTTGCTGAACCTTTAGAAACCAAACCTGTTACAAGTCACAAAAAGTCTAATACAAACCCTAGGAAAAACAACAATAGTCCTAGAGGTAATCAAAGAAACTGGAATGGGATGCTAACTCAAAAACTAGGGAAGAATTTTGAGTTTCAGAATAAAGCTTGCTATGTTTGTGGAAGTTTTAATCACCTGAAGTATACATGTAAACACAAGAAACCAGTTATTGATCAAAAGCAGGTATGGAACAACTCAAGGAGGATTAACCATAGGAATTTTTCAAGTGATTCTAAATATCCTCAACAAAGAAGGTTTTTTAATCCATCAGCAGTACTTACTAAACAAGGATTGAAACAAATTGCTAGGCCTAAAGTGACAAGATCCGTACTTTCTCAAAGTACTGATAGGTTATCTCAACGTACTGCTAGGCCAAAAGAAAGTACTGCTAGGTCAAACTCAGAGGTTAATGTTGTTAAGGCTTCAGCGAGATGGGTTTGGACACCTAAACAAGAAGAATTAGATGTTTCTAAAAAGAAGAATTCATCAAAGACCTTAACACGATATGATTATGTTGATGCTTATGGAAGATTCAAGTCTATTCTGGCTTGGGACTTCAAACAACATTAATTCTTAATGTATTGTGTGCATAGCAATTCATAGAAAGTGGGTGATTGAGAATTGCTATGGTGTATGGTGTTCGTGAACATGAAGGTTTATGGATTTACGGATTCTTGCTATGATGATTGTGATGTTTGTTTAAGGGGAAGACAGCAGGTATGATGAATCTTGTGGTACTAAACAAAGAATATTAGGGTTATTCATAAACCCTAGTTTGATGTCAGAAACAAGGAATGGCAGCTAGTAGCGATCAGGTATAAAGAAGAAGAAGATTAGGGTTTCTAAAAACCCTAAATCAGTTGTGACGCATGGAGATAGTTGGCGACAAAGAAATTTCTTACTGCGTACTAGGTTAGCTTGTTACCTAGGGATTGCACAAGGTTTTATTGTCATGTAGAAAGCAGCTTTGAAAAAGTACGATCAACAGAAAAATATCGTACTAATTAATGAAGAAAAAGTCGAACGGTAGATATAAATTGGTGTTGTGCTGCTGTGCCGTCTTCTGTATGAATGATTAAAGTGGACAAAGAATTGTTACCTCATACAAATTAAAGAAGTAGGTTGTCATCTTGCGCATGGTAACTAATTGGTGAGCCGACTATTATTCTATTCATATATACAATTTGTATATTAATTATGAGTCAGTGCTTGAATTAATTTGGTGTGTCAACAAAGAGCATGATATTTGAGAATGGCATGTGAGGTGATGAATGTTTTGATTATTATATTCGAATCATCATGCGTAGATTGAAGTTTGTTCTCAACTGTTTCAAGTATCAATGGGTCGGTGGATTTGAAGAAAACTTGTCATCTAGCGCATTACTGCTCCATTGTTGTTCAAAGTACTGCTCTCTTAATTGAAAGTGTTGCTTGTTATCTCTTCAACGTATTGCTACGTTCAAGGTACTGCTCGTCATTGTTATCAAAGTATTGCTTCATTATTCCAAAGTACTGCTGTTATTATATTGACCGTACTGCTGTCGCATTATTTTCAACGTAATGCTTGGATTTTCAAAGTACTGTTTCTCACTTCAAAGTACTTCTCAAGGTACTGTTCATTCCAAGTACTGCTATGTGCTACGAGGAGTAAGGGAAAGTCGTGATGTGATTAATTAGAGATTAGTTAGTTGGGACGTTATTGGGTAACACATGGTATGATTTCAGGGGAAGTGTATACAAGTTGCTTATCTTCACAGGTTTCCTATTCGATGATTACAAAAAGGGGAAGAAGTTAACATGAAGATTATTTGCAGCTTATTTATGTGTGTTTGTTTCATTCATGGAGATGATTACATCTCAACTTCTATATTTAAGGGGAAGTTCGTACACGACTTTGTTTATTTTGTCATCATTAAAGACAAAATAAATACAAGAATGAAACAATGGGAATGAAGATTATCATCATTGAAGATTGCTGAATTCATGAAGATAGTTTTGTAATATCAAATAGGGGAAGATTGTTGGGCCATATACAATCGTGTATATGTGATTTGATACAACAAAACTACATATGCTTCAATGAAGATAATTGAGGGACTAAATATGCATAATGAAGATTCTACAAGCTGGTGGAGTATATTTCAAATACTTATCTTTATTAGAAGATTACAAAAGATATTGTTTTACTTGTAGGATAAGTTTGTAACCCTACCATCTCTATTATATAAAGAGATGACAGGTACGTAGTCTTTAGATAATTAGAGATCAGAACTACACACAAAATACACGTCCCATAAGTATTTATTAGTTAGTTTATAGCTTCAAGGTTGTAAAACCCTATCACTATTAAGAGTGATCGTATTAATAATATTGAGGCTTAGTTTGATATTATTACTGTGTTCTGCTATTATTATTGTTTGTGTTCTTCTCAGCTTTACTGAATAGATTCCGCATACTCATTAAAGTTACAAGTAGAATTCCACTTAGTAGTTTTGTACTTGTACAAGATTGCTAAACCCTTTATAAGTTAAAGGTTAAAGATCAATACAACTGTCTACGGATTGTCTACGTATTTGGAACCTACATGCTTGCAACTCATAGTTGATTGTGTTATTTGCTTGAATGGAAACATAAGCATAAAGCTTAGATGTTTGATTGAGAGGGATATGGGGTGGAGTATGGAGCGGAAGAGGTAGATCTCACGATGTTGTATCGTGTTAAGGGTGGTATTGGATGATTACGAGTGAGAAGATATTCAATCCAAGAAATATCTTCACTCAAGTAGAGGATTTGTTTTTGAAGGAATATGCAACAAGGGCAAAAGTGAGTGTGGTTGGTAACTTGATCCAAATTGAGAGAATGGGGAAGGCAATTTGCATAGGGTGATGATGGAGGTTGCCCTTTGTTGCGTTATGCAAGATGCATAGCAAGGAGATCACTAAGATCATGGATTTGGTTTATTTCATCACGGAACTTTTGCTTTTCCGTGGCAATGTGAAGAGGATCATAGGTTTGGTATGGATGTGTTGGATTTGTGTAGTTGGAATTGTAGTTTGATAGTTGATCAAACTTGTATGGATTGTAAAGAGGATCAAATGAATGACCTTGTGGGTTTGAGGTAAAGTTTGGGAAGTAAGAAGTTGGAGGTGTTGAATGACTTCCAATCTCATTGGTTATGATGGATTTGTTTCGAGGGCTTTTTCTTCGCCAAACGGGTCTTTCCGTCATCCTTGCTAGCCTTGAGGCTTTTGATTTTGGTTTGTTTGGAGAGTTCATGATGGGATGAATGGATAGTTTTGAGGATTGGGGATATTTATAGTGTAAGATTTATGTGTTTAAGGATGGATAAGGTTTGTTTGGAAGATTGGGACAAAGTGTGTTGGTTAAGATTGGGAAATGTAGGTTGAAATGGGCTAAAAAGCAGAAAAGATTCTGTAAACCCGACCATCAGATGGCCGTTCCCCTTAATTAGGGGGCGGTCCCCTTAATAATTAAGGGGGCCGCCTTACATAATTAAGGGGGCCGCCCATCTGGTGATTTCCAGGTTGCCAAAATTGGGTTTTTGGCAGAAAATTTTCAGAAAGGTTATGTGTTTGGATTAGAGTTCAAGCAAGTTCAATTCTCTTAGGCAATATAGAATCTAATCTAATTAAGATATGGCATGCATGCAAGAGGACACATAATCAACACATAATAAGCAATAGGAGGTAAGTAAAGGCAAGCACACTTAAGTTTCCTAAGGCACCTATCTTAGATAAAAGGCAAAGGCAATTAGTGAGTGAAAAGCTAGTGATGGATCAAGATGACATCATTATTAAGGAATTTGTCCTAGTGAGTGTCTATATGCAACAAATGTGGAGTTGTGATTGTTTCGATTCCTAGATGCACAACGAAATAACGATCCTAAGAAACAATCCAAATGAACTCCTTGATTCAATTTTTGCTCGATCATGAATGTCAAAGACATATATTAGATTATATACCTTGACAATTTATGTGTGAGTTTATGCATGATTTTGAAAGACTATATTTTTTTACACTTTGTCAACAATGCAAGGAAAATGATCTTCATGTGATTCCTAGATTGTGAGAATAATTTTTAGAAAGAGTTGATTGAGTTTTACAAAAAGGTTTATGTAAAGAAAATGAATCTTCTCAATCTTTAATTTTGTGCGAAATAGATTCCTAGACTCAGAAAAGGTGAAATGAAAAAAAAAATTCATGCAAGTATAAATTTGAATTAATTCAATATAATTTAGTCAACTTGTTCCATCATTCCTAATCCTAAACGCAAGTGGTTGAATAATTCACGCTTAAGGGGTTTTGTGAATATATCCGCAATGTTGTCTTCCGATGCAACCTTTTCTATAGATATATTTCCTTTTTGTACATTATCCCTAAGAAAATGGTGACGTATTTCTATGTGTTTAGTCCTAGAGTGTTGCACCGGATTTTTACTTAAATCTATTGCACCTTTGTTATCGCACATAATGGGGACATTTTCTAACCTAATGCCATAGTCTACGAGAGCTTGTTTCATCCATAGTGCTTGTTGACATGCCTTTCCGGCGCTTACATATTCGGCTTCGGTTGTAGAAATAGCAAGAGCGGTTTGCTTCTTCGAAAACCAAGACGTTAAACAACATCCCATAAACGTGCAAATACCGCTAGTGCTCTTTCTATCTACGTAGTCTCCCGCATGATCCGAATCCGCATAGACAATGGTTTCTATGCCGGATTCCTTAGGATACCATAATCCTAAGTATATAGTGCCTTTAACGTATCGGAAGATACGCTTAACCGCTTCTAGGTGAGAGGTTTTGGGATCCTCTTGAAAACGGGCACAAAGGCAGACACTAAACATGATATCGGGTCTACTTGCCGTCAAGTATAGTAAACTACCTATCATTCCTCTATACTTGGTGTTATCTACGGACTCACCTTCATCGTCCTTTGTGAGCTTTACCTCCGTAGACATGGGTGTTTTCATGGGTTTTGAGTCTTCTAGGCCAAATTTCTTAAGCATTTCCTTAATGTACTTAGATTGGTTAAAGAATATTCCATCTTCTAATTGTTTTATTTGTAATCCTAGGAAGAAGTTAAGTTCACCCATCATACTCATCTCAAACTAATCATGCATGATTTTGGCAAATTCATCACACATGTCTTGACAAGTCGATCCAAATATAATGTCATCAACATATATTTGAACAATGATGAGATTAGGGTCTTTCCTTTTAGTGAAAAGAGTGTTATCTACCATTCCCATGGAATAATCATGTTTAATAAGAAAAGCTTTTAATCGATCATACCAAGCTTTGGGAGCTTGTTTGAGTCCATACAAAGATTTCTTTAACTTATAAACATAATCAGGTTTTGCGAAGTCAATGAATCCTGGAGGTTGTGCCACATATACCTCCTCATTGATAAAACCGTTAAGGAATGCACTTTTCACATCCATTTGGAATAACTTAAAATCTAGGGCGCAAGCATAGGCAAGTAATATCCTAATTGATTCTAGTCTAGCTACGGGGGCATAAGTTTCATCATAATCAATTCCTTCTTGTTGATTATAACCTTGGGCAACTAACCTAGCTTTATTCCTAGTAACTATTCCATTCTCGTCTAACTTGTTCCTATATACCCATTTGGTTCCTATGATAGTCATATCCTTTGGATTTGGGACTAGTTCCCAAACATCATTTGCCTTAAATTGATTTAATTCTTCTTGCATAGCTATAATCCAACTTTCATCCTTTAAAGCCTCGCTAATATTCTTAGGTTCTATTGCTGAGAGGAAACAAAAGAAGTTGTTTTTATCTTGGGCTTGTGACCTAAGGGTTCTTTGGTTAAGATGTCCTATTATATTATCTAATGGATGTGATCTAGATTCTTTAATATTAACGGTTTCGTTATTTTCTAAGTGAATGTCTTCATTATCATTTCCTATGGGTTTTGTTTTACTAACCTCAACGGCTTCATCTTCGACTAAATCATCATCTTCTAAAGGTAGCGTTTTAGGAGGTGGTGGTGTTTCATCAAATGTTACATTTAGTGATTCCTCTACTTTCATGGAGTGTTTGTTAAGTATTATATATGCTTTACTATTTTGTTAGTATCCTGAAAATATTCCTTCATATGATTTTGGATCAAACTTAGTGAGGTAGTCCTTAGTGTTTAAGATATAGCATTTACTTCCAAATACCCTAAAGTAGCTTAAGTTTGGTTTTCTATTTCTTAATAACTCATAAGGAGTTTTTCCTAGAATTCTTCTAATTGATACCCTATTTAAAATATAAGTCGATGTATCTACGGCGTGACACCAAAATTTTTGTGGAATGGATTGTTCATTTAACATAGTTCTACTCATTTCTTGTAGTGACCTATTTTTTCTTTCTACTACCCCATTTGATTGAGGAGTACGAGGAGCGGAGAAATTGTGAGATATTCCATTTAACTCACAATATTTTCCGAATTGTACTTCGTTATCAAATTCCCTACCATGGTCCGTCCTAATGGCAACTATTGAGCATCCTAATTTATTTTGAATCATTTTACTAAATATTTCGAATTTTTCAAAGGCTTGGGTTTTGTCACTTAAAAACCTAGTCCACGTGTATCGTGAGTAGTCATCTACTATTACTAAGGTGTATTTGTTTCCTCCATAGCTCCGCACAGCGGATGGACCAAAAAGATCCATATGTAATAATTCTAGGCACCTAGTAGTGGATACTATATTCTTAGCTTTGTGACTAGCATGAGCTTGTTTTCCAATTTTACATGCATCACAAAAATGTTTGTCATATTTTAGATTAGGCAAGTTTCTAACTAATTCCTTAGAGGCCAAAGATTGTATTTGTTGCATGTTAGCATGTCCTAATCTTCTATGCCACAATGTGGAGTTTTCGTCTAGGGTCGTTAGGCATATCCTATCTTCAGGTTTGTTTCCTAGTTTCATAACATATACACCTCCTTTCCTAATACCTCTACCTATAATTTTTCCATTCTTAACTATTTCGCTATCTTCTTCGGAAAAGATAACTCTACATTTATTATCGCATATTTGGCCTACACTAAGTAAGTTATATGTTAAATTATTTACATGTTCAACATTTTCAATAGTAAGTGAGTCTTGAGAAATCGTACCTTTGCCAATAATTTTTCCACGCAAGTCACTACCAAAAATAACGTTACCTCCGTTGTATGCCTTATATATAGA
Source organism: Artemisia argyi (assembly GCA_030686995.1). Classification (NCBI taxonomy): domain Eukaryota; kingdom Viridiplantae; phylum Streptophyta; class Magnoliopsida; order Asterales; family Asteraceae; genus Artemisia; species Artemisia argyi. Next base: position 231,932,260 of record CM060701.1, read on the forward strand.
GAATAGCTTTCGGTTCCCTGTCATGTGCCTCGAGCAACCACTATCCTTGATCCATTCGTCAGGCTCCAAGTCAATTCCAAGGCATATTTCGTCGGTTGCTTTTGCCATGAAACACTTTTCTTCTCTTGGTTTTTCCACTTCTTCTTTGTCACTATCACTCCATGTTCTACTAACAAATGCACCTTGATTATCATAACTCGGCGGCTTTAGACATTCACCAACGAGATGATTTGGACTTCCACATCTAAAGCATTTTCTTTTCACGTAATTGTCACTTCTATTTCTTTGGAACGATTTTCTATCGTCATGTGATGATCTAGTGAATCTTCCTCGTCTCTTGAAGAATTTCTTGAATTCTCTTACGGCCATTGCATATTCTTCATCTTCACTCTCGTCACTTGAGTCACTATAATCACAAAGTTCCTTTTTGGCTTTTAGAGCAACGGATTTGACTTGTTCTTTCTTGACTTTAACCGTTTCCAAATCTTTTCTTATAATTTCTTCATGGACCTTCAAGTTGCCAATAAGCTCATCTAGTGACAATGTCATCAAATTCTTTGATTCTTCAATAGCCGTGACTTTAGCTCGCCATTTCGGATGCAATGCCCTAAGAAATTTCCTAACACAATTTTTACTAGAAAATGTCTCATCAAGTGCTTTTAAACTTGTGATAATGGTGTTAAATTTAGCAAAAGCATTATCAATTGATTCCTCTTCCGGAATCGTAAATTGTTCATATTGTTGTACAAGAAGATCTATTTTGTTATCTTTAACTTGACTATTACCTTGGTGAGTGATTAGTAAAGAATCCCAAATTTCTTTTGCGGTTTTACACATAAAAATTCTTTCATATTCTTTGCGTGGTAACGCATTATAAATAACCATTTTAGCCTCATTATTTTTTGCTAGTTTCTTTTTCAAATCATCATTTTGTTTTTCAAAAGCTACAATTTCATCCATTTTAGTTTCAACATTATATTGAATAGGGGGAAAATCACCAAAGGTAATAATATGCCAAAGATCAAGATCTGTTGATTTCACATAGGTTTCGAATCTAACTTTCCAATATAAAAATCCATTACTTTCAAATAGTGGTGGTCTTTGCATAGATTGCCCTTCTAAATATTTTTCAGATTCCATAGATCGTTACAAGTTTTAAAATACAATATATTTTAAAATTCTTGCTAGACGTGGCTCTGATACCAATTGTGGAAAACTAGAAGGGGGGTTGAATAGTTTTACGTCTTTTTAATTAGTTGTAAAAAGAGTTTTAGTGTTTACTTAATTTTTAAAACTTAGATTCGATAATATGTGATCTCAAGTATTGCACAATACAAACAAATATCAATATGAAATATATAACAATGATAAGTAATGAAATAAGTAAGAGATGGAAAGATCGAACCGCGAGACAAGAGATTTATAGTGGTTCGGCTACAAGGACACCTTCCTTGCCCTACTCCACTCCCCGAGCACCTAACTCGAGAGCTTTCTTCACTATATCAACAAGCTCCCTTATGGCGGAGAAAACCTTACACACCAATTTATACACCAATATACACACCAATTTACACACCAATTTACACACCAATAATCACACCACAACACCTTCACACCTAAGTCACAACTTCTACACACCTTCTTCAAATCAATCTACTTCACAACTAACTACTTCAACTCTATCTTCTTCACACCAATAGATTTCCTAGCTTTTCTTCTTCACACCAAGCTATCAACTAATCACACAATCTATATCTAACACAACTATCTACAAGCAAATATTCACAACAATCTTCACAAAGAATATGTAAATAATCTTGATGATACACCAACAACTTAGATGTGGAGATCACAACAAGTTGTAATACTTCTTGTCTAGGAAGATAGAAGTATTCTTCTCTTGCACTTGAGAGGATGGAAATTGGATCACTTTGAAACAAAGAATATATACACTTATGATCAAAGGATGAGAGAATAGAGAAATAGATCTGGATCAGAAAGTTTAGAAGTGCAAAAGGTGAGAAAAATCTGAGGGATGAATCAGTATTTAAAGGGGGGGGAAATACTGTTCTGGAGCGTGCCGGTCCCCTTAATTGTAGGCCGGTCCCCTTAATGATTAAGGGGGCCGCCTAGTAAAATTAAGGGGGCCGCCCTCCTGAACGTTTCAAAAGTTTTTCTGGATAAAATTTGCCCTTTTTGGTTGGAAATTTGAAATCATATTTTTGTGGTTTAATAAAGCTATACCAAAAATGATTTACAAATATATATAAAATGTTAAAATCGTTGTATATAATGTTATGTATTAATATAAAATTTCCTTTGATCATGAAATGTAATAAACTCTTTGTTTATTCATACCTTAAGTGATATGGAAGCAAAGACAAGTATTAAGCACCAAAAACTTGTTTATGTCATAAGTTTTAGATTAATGAGTTTATGCTTTGTAATTATCAAAACATAGAGACATTGTTAATATGCTAACAATGTTTTAAGACATTATTTATGTCAACATACGTATATAGACGTGATAAACGTATGTGTATATATATATATATATATATATATATATATATATATATATATATATATATATATATATATATATATATATATATATATATATATATATAAATGCGTATATTAATAATAAAACGATCACGAGTAAACGTTATAATAATATAACAATAATTATTATACTATGCAAATAGTGCAATAAATGTCGGAATATTATTATAAATAAATAACCTGAAATAATGTCGAGAACTAATAAATCGGGTGAGTAATAAATAAAAACATGATGACTTTCATAAATTTGGGAAACTTATCGAGTTATACGAGTTGTGGTTACTTAAAGTCCAAGTGGGCTTTATTATGTGACTTTTGTGTTGTCACGGATATATGACGATTAATATAAACATTTTCTATAAGAAGTGACTTATTTAATCGACGGATTAGATCGAGTTATTTGGCTATATAAAATGAGTATATTAATGGGCATCGTATCCCACGACTCCCATAGGTTGTGGTATATGTATTAGGATAATAAATTACTATGTATCTCGTGGAATTTGGCCGATTTGACGATATATATAGGGAATTTATTGGAATACGATATATACCAAATAGAATTCTTTGTGCTATGTGCTCTAGGTTGGGTATAATTTTGGAACGATATATTACGTAAATAAATATGGGGGATTACCAAATCGACGGATTTGATAAGCTTCGATGATTTATTTAAATAATATATTGGGCTAATATTAGACCTATAGATGGTTTATTATTTCTTTTCGTTGTGACTTCTTGGTTTGAGTTGTGTCGACCCTTCACCCGTATGGATACCAAACGTTGAATTTCAAATTAATATATGAAGATAATTCGAGAAATGGATATTTTGGAAAGTAAAATGGAATACGTTCAGGAATGGGAATATTTGATTTTTTGAGGAAATGATTTCTGAACGAGCTTGATATTGTTAGGAAGTGCCGAGTCTGTAGTTGCCGTTACGTGAGTTGCTTGAGTTTGCTTACGTCTTTCTTCTATCGATTTCTTTTGAGGTTTTGCTGGACTTGAGGTGAGTCATAGCCCCACTTTTACTCTTGAACTTTGTTTTCAATACTTGGGGTGAGAAACGTGCAAATGTTTTATGTGGACTATTATCGCTTTGTTTATTTAAAACTTGCTATGCTTATAGAACTAGGTAGGATTAAGCGAGGCCTAGTCCCGAACTAGGTAAGCTATTGGTTTGGTTAATGAGCGAGGCCTAGTCCCGAACTAGGTAAGCTATTGGATTGATTATAGAGCGAGGCCTAGACTTGAGCTAGGTAAGCTATTGATTGGATTGGTTTGAGCTATAGCGTGAACCTATAGGGTTGATTTGATTTGGTTGGATTATTTTGGTTGGATATTTTGGTTGGATGATTGAGGCCTAGTCTAGCTAGCAAGCGTTTTGCGTATATGTCCACTATATTGATTTATGAATTTAAACCTATGATCTCACCAGCGAAAGCTGACTTTTAGCACGTTTTCTCAGGTAACTAAGTGATGCCCTTGGATGCTTGGATTGGAGGCTTGGCAATGGTACCGGTTATGGATCTATTTTCTAAAACTCTGATAAACTATTGCGGACCTATATTTATTTCTATTGGGCCCTACTTTGGATAACTCTTGGGATAAATGTAAACTTTAAAACCCGTTTTGGTTGTGTTTTTCTTATATTTACTTTATCTCGTTCTTTCATGACTTTGAATGGATACCAATCCCCGTAGCACTCCGAAAGCTTGTTGAGTCTTCCGCTGTATCAAATTTTGGGGGTGTTACAGATTGGTATCAGAGCCAAGGTTATAGAGAACTAGGTAAATAGACACCTAAACTATAACCGATTTTTATAGAAAACGATCCTTGATCATTGCCCGCCAGCCCGCCAAGCCGAAGCATCATTATTATTATTGAGGTATATTGAGATGATTATTAGATTTGAGATTCTTGAGATGATTTAAGGATTTGAGGTTTATTGATTTAGTGATATGATGGCGTTTTGAGGAATTATATGCGTTTTGAGGAATTATATGGCTTAATTGTTTTACGAATGATTTTAGTAATGCGGTATTTTATATCTTTCTTGATTATATATGATTTGGAATTATATGATAATTTTGATATGGTATTTTGAGTTCGCGGTTTAGTTGTTTTGAAACACTTACACCTACCCTACGCCGTTGTCACAAACTATGGCCTCCCGTACGTTTGACGTTGTTGAGGATATTCTTACTACTCCTGTACACCCAGCACAGATCACCATGGTTCCTGATGATCCTTACAGGGTTGCCATGCATTCAGCTACTGTGTCACCAACAGCTTCTACTTCAGCACCGCCTGCTGCATCTACGCAGGGATCCGCATCTTCTCTAGGGCTCCCTGGTACATCAAGGCAGCTTACTCTTCATCAGGCTTTGGCTCGTGTGGCTCCACGTTTTGCCCACCGAGCTACGGCACGTATGTCGGTACGCCCTACTTCACCACCTTTATAGTTGGATGCTCACTCTCTCCTGTCAGATGCACCACCTGCATCATTGCGTCGTTGTCCTAGATCACCTACCCCTTCACCACATGGTTCACCTGTTAGGAGACGACGATTGATGATGTACTCTTCTGATGAGGAGGAGGAGGAGTACGAGGGTGAGGATGAGGCTAATGACCCTCAGGAGGCTGAGCAGGGTGATGATGATGACCCTGAGGAGGAGGATGACCCTCAGGAGGAGGAGATGCCTGATGATGATGATTTGTTAGTACCGCCAGGTCAGGCTGAGGAGCCTGATTCACCTATACATCCGATTGAGCCTGTTTTACCTGATCATCCATTTTTGTTTGAGTTGCCACCTGGTAGTCCCGTTGATTCGGATGCGCCTTCTGAGGTTTCTGCTGTGCATGCAGAGTTAGGTAAGACTGGTAGGATGTGGGCTCAGATTACTGATCTTGGTGAGAGAGTTACACGTATGTCTGAGCGGATTGATAGGGTGACCGTTGAGTTCATTGGGGAGTTGAGGATTGACATGGTTACGGCTGAGAGGAGAGTTACTGAGATGAGGAGAGGTTTGATGGAGATTCACGAGCATATCGAGAGTTTACAGCGAGGTTTTATTACAGCTCGAGAGCCCGACCGCAAATTATGGCAAAGGAATGCCGAGCTGGAGAAGGAGGTGGCTGACCTCAAGAGAGACAGCGACACCCATGGTGTGGAGTTAGGATCACTATGGAGAGAGCTTGATGGCTTGAGGCGGGAGTTGACGAACCTCCGCCAGCAGCGTGGCTAGATGTTTGAGCTATGTGATCTTGTTGCCTTCTACACCGAGGAGTGTTCGGTTAGAAAAGCTAGTTATCCTATTTTGATGTACTTTCCGTTGATTATTCGTCTCGTTTGGAACGATTATTATCTTTTTTGTTTTTCGATAGTTGGAACGATGTTGGATCTTTATTGTATGGTTGATGGTTATTATTATATGGTATTATGTGGTTTTTGGATATTGTGGAAATTGAGTCCCTATTCACTTCATTGATGTCTTGTGGTGTATTGTTGATATTCTTTCCATAACTTGGCTTCATTGATTTAATTCTTGTTGAGCATATGATAAGTTCTATCGGAGACTCATGAACTTGTATGATGTTTCAGATCAATGGCCCCACGACGAAACCCTATTAGAGCTACCAGAACTGGTCCTGCAACGACTACCCCTGGTCGTCGAGGACGCCGTCCTACTCGAAATGTTGAGACCCCTACTCCTGATAACCTGGACACTACTAACCGTAACAACAGGAATCAAAATGTTGATGTTCAGGGAGACAATGATCATGTTCCACTTAACGCACCTACTGTGGATCAAGCAATGATCAATCAACTTGTGGAGCAACGAGTTGCTGAGTTACTAGCTGAGTCAAATCATTCCAATAATTCTGCTGGAACGTTTCCACCTGTTCGTGCTAATGGATGTAACTACAAGGAGTTTAAAATTTGTGGACCCGTTGAGTTTGGTGGAACTGAAGGAGTGGTCTACTTGGTCAGACGGATGGAGAAGACTGAGTCAGTGTTTAATGTCAGTGGTTGTGCGGAGAATGCGAAGGTAAAGTTTGCTTTTTTTACCTTCAAGGATGAAGCTTTAACTTGGTGGAACAATTACAGTAACTCGGTTGGGAGTGATGTGGCTTATGTTATGACTTGGGAGCAATTTAAGTCTTTGCTGATTCAGAATTACTGTCCAAGGAATGAGATTAAGAAGCTGGAGATTGAGTTCTGGAACCATAAGGTGAAAGGTACCGATATGGCAACTTAAAATCTCCGTTATCGAGAGTTAGCCTTACTTTGTCCCGATATGGTTAGGACTGAGACTCAAAGGATTGAGAGGTATACCGATGGTTTTCCGGTAGCTACAAGGAACGATGTGATTTCTGCTAAGCCTGCAAACATTCATGAGGCTATCACGATTGCTCAACAATTAATGGACTCGTTGGCATTGGAATAAGCTGAGAAAGACAAGAATAGAAAGAGGAAGAGGGATAATCACTCTAAGGGTAATGATCGTCGAAACAAGCGAAAAACAACTACTAGAGCTTATGCTATGGGAGATGGAGACAAGAAGAACTACAATGGAGATGCACCCAAGTGTAACCAATGTTATAAGAATCATTCTGGACGATGTACTGTGATGTGCAAGAATTGCTCTAGGATGGGACACATAGCTAAGGATTGTAGAGCTCGACCACTTGCTATGGGTCAAGCTACTCCTGAAACTATGGGTAAGGAAAATGTTACTTGCTATGGATGTGGAAAGAAGGGACATTATAGGAATGAGTGTAGGGAATCGTGGAACTGAGGAAATCAAGGATCTGGTGGTAATGGGTACAATAATGGAAACCGTGGAGCTGGAGGAAACCGTGGACGACAAGATAATGGGGACCAACGTGTGGAAGCTGGAACTGCTCATGGGAGAGTGTATGCACTTGGAAACGAGAGAGGAGAAGATCCGAACGTCGTTACTGGTACGTTCCTTCTCAATAATCGTTATGCTTCCATACTATTTGATACTGGTGCCGATAAGAGTTTTGTGTCCACTAAGTTTGTACCCTTACTAGAGAAACCCCCGATGGCCTTAGGAATTGGTTATGATGTAGAGTTAGCTAATGGGAACATAGAGAGGATTAGGACTATCATTCGCGGTTGCACGTTAAACTTTCTGAATCGTCCTTTCAACATAGATCTTCTACCCGTCACGTTAGGAAGTTTTGATGTCATTATTGGTATGGATTGGTTGTCGAAGTATCGTGCTCATATACCTTGCGATGAAAAGATCGTGCATGTGCCTTACGGCAAGGAGATTCTGAACATACCAGGAGATAGAAAGGATTTGAGAGGCCCATCTAGATTAGCGGTCATATCTTGCACTAAATTGCCGAAGCTAATGGAAAAAGGATGTTGCCTTTTCTTAGCTTAAATTTCTGAGAAAGGAGGGAATGAGAAGAAGGAAAGGTGCATTGGAGATGTGCCTATAGTTCGCAATTTTTCGGATGTGTTTCCCGATGAATTGCCGGGAATTCCGCCTACTAGACAAGTAGAGTTTCAGATTGAGTTGATACCTGGTGCTGCACCTGTAGCACGAGCGCCTTATCGTCTTGCACCGACTGAATTGGAAGAGTTGTCGAAACAACTAGCGGAGTTAGCCGAAAAAGGATTTATAAGACCAAGTTCTTCGCCTTGGGGAGCCCCGGTCTTATTTATGAAGAAGAAGGATGGATCGTTTCGTATGTGTATTGATTATCGAGAGCTGAACAAGTTAACGATGAAGAATAGATACCCGTTACCGAGGATCGACGATTTGTTCGATCAGCTTCAAGGATCGAGTGTGTATTCGAAGATCGATTTGAGATCGGGATATCATCAGCATCGAGGTCGCGAGGAAGATATTCCGAAAACGGCTTTTAGAACCCGTTACGGGCATTACGAGTTTCAGGTGATGCCGTTTGGGTTGACTAACGCACCGGCGGTATTCATGGACCTCATGAATCGGGTGTGTAAGCCTTACTTAGATAAGTTCGTGATTGTGTTCATCGACGATATTCTAATTTATTCGAAGAGTGAAAAGGAGCATGAGGAGCATCTAAGACTTATCTTAGAATTGCTCAGGAAAGAGAAACTATATGCCAAGTTTTCTAAATGTGAATTTTGGATTCCGACGGTACAATTTCTGGGTCATGTGATTGATAGACAAGGAGTTCATGTAGATCCTGCTAAGATTGAAGCGATTAAAGATTGGGCTGCACCTATGACCCCAGCAGAAGTTCGTCAATTTTTGGGATTAGCCGGTTATTACCGAAGACTCATTGAGGGATTTTCGAAGATAGCAAAACCGTTGACCAAATTGACTCAAAAGAGTGTTAAATATGAATGAAGAGATAAGGAAGAGGAAGCATTTCAGTTACTTAAGGAGATGTTGTGTAGTGCTCCTATCTTAGCGTTACCTGAAGGTAACGAGGACTTCATCGTCTATTGTGATGCTTCGCATAAAGGTTTAGGAGCTGTGTTAATGCAACGAGAGAAAGTGATAGCTTATGCTTCCCGACAGCTCAAGAAGCACGAGAAGAACTACACCACCCATGATTTGGAATTAGGTGCTGCGGTTTTTGCTTTGAGGATATGGAGACATTACTTGTATGGAACCAAGTGTATAGTGTTTACTGATCACAAAAGTCTGCAACACATCTCGAATCAAAAAGAGCTCAACATGAGACAGCGACGTTGGATTGAATTGCTAAGCGATTATGATTGTGAAATTCGCTACCATCCCGGTAAAGCAAACGTTGTTGCTGATGCTCTTAGTCGAAAGGAGAGAATTCCACCATTACGAGTTAGGTCATTAGGAATGACTATCGTATCGCCATTACCGTCTCAAATATTAGAAGCTCAAATAGAAGCGTTGAAAGCAGAAAATCGACCTGCTGAGAACATATTTGGGATGGCTGAAAATGAGAAAGGATTTATTAAGCGTTCTGATGGAGTATTATGTTTTGGAGAGCGAAGTTGGGTACCATTGTATGGAGGAATTCGAGAGTTGATTATGCATGAGTCGCATAAGTCAAGATACTCTATTCATCCTCGGTCTGACAAGATGTACCAGGATTTGAAAAAGTTATATTGGTGGCCGAATATGAAGGCAGATATAGCGTTGTACGTTAGTAAGTGTTTGACTTGCTCTAAGGTTAAGGTCGAACATCAAAGACCGTCAGGATTATTGACACAGCCAGAACTCCCGGTTTGGAAGTGGGAGCGGATTACAATGGATTTTATTACCAAATTACCAAGGACAGCTAGCGGTTGTGACGCTATATGGGTAATTGTGGATCATTTGACTAAGTCTGCTCATTTCCTGGCGATTAGTGAAGATGATAGTGTTGACAAACTTGCAAGGTTGTATGTGAAGGTGATTGTTTCTTGGCATGGAGTTCCGATATCGATTATTTCTGATCGCGACAGCCGCTTTACGTCAGCGTTGTGGTGATCACTCCAAACCGCTTTGGGGACGAGACTTGATATGAGTACTGCATATCACCCCCAAACCGATGGTCAAAGTGAGAGAACTATTCAGACTTTGGAGGATATGCTTCGTGCATGCATAATAGACTTTGGTAAAGGCTGGGAGAAATATCTACCCCTTGCGGAGTTCTCCTACAACAATAGCTACCACACAAGTCTTAAAGCTACACCGTTTGAAGCTTTATATGGTCGTAAATGTCATTCACCTATTGGTTGGGCAGAAGTTGGAGATAGCCAACTCACAGGCCCTGAACTTATTTTGGAAACTACTGAGAAAGTAACGCAAATTCGAGATCGATTGCAAGCAGCTAGAGATAGGCAGAAAAGTTACGCCGATCAGAGACGTAAACCCCTAGAATTCCAGGTTGGAGACAAAGTGATGCTGAAAGTCTCGCCTTGGAAGGGTGTGATACGTTTTGGGAAACGTGGGAAACTTAATCCCCGCTACATTGGACCATTTCTTATTTCGGAAAGAATTGGGCCCGTGGCTTATCGGTTGGAATTACCACCGGAATTGAGTAAAGTTCATGATGTGTTTCATGTTAGCAATTTGAAGAAGTGTCTTTCGGATGAAACGCCAGTTATACCAATTAAGGATATTCGTGTGGATGAGAGTTTGAATTTTGTGGAAGAGCCGATTGAGATACTGGATAGAGAGATTAAACGACTTAAGAGAAGTCGTATTCCGCTCATCAAAGTTCGTTGGAATTCGCGGCATGGACCGGAATTCATGTGGGAACGTGAGGATGAGTTTCGAAAGAGATATCCGAAGCTTTTTACTTCGTAAATGGTTTGTTCCGAGAGAAACCCGGGACGGGTTTCTTCTGAGGCTGGGAGGATGTGACAACTGGCAAATTAGGGAGCCGTTTTTAAAACCCGCATTACTTTAAAAATTATAATTTTGGAATATATGAAAAGTTTATTGTGACGAGATATTTTATGAACGTTGGAATGTGATTTTAATCGTACGTTATTTATGGGATTCGATTATTTATTTATGGTTTGGTTTGGTTCATTCGTGATGATTTATTTTGAGATCATTATTTTGGCATTACATTGACTCCGGCACTAGGATAACCTAACAATTTTAATTATTTTAATATTGGTTCGGATATTTATATTTTTGGAACGTATCGCGAGGTTTTGATTATTTTGGAACGATTTCGGTTCGAGGAAGTTGATTTGTTATTTAAGGTTTCGGGTTTGGTCCGTGTATTTACACCGGGCTACTTAACCCACCTTACCCCCTCAATATTATTATTATTATTAATAAAATCTTTTTAAAAAAAAAGAGTAAATTACAAATCGTCCCTTGTGAACCTGGATACACACAACACACCTTCACCCTCACCAACACTTTTACTCTCTCTCTCTTCTTTTTAACACAACCATCGCCGCCCCCTTAAACCCCCAATAGCACCACCACCGCCACCCTCACACCAAAACTAACACCACCATCTTAACCATCTTTTCCCGATCTATCTATTGGTATAAACCACGCGCGATTTGGACCACCCTAACACCACGTATGAATTTATACCACCACTTTAACACCACCTTTGTCATCTTTTCTTTTTGGGTTTTTGAAGAAATCGAGTTTTGGAGCTTTATTGAAGGTGAGTGGCCACGAATCTTATTCGTGCGCCTTGATTTGTACCCAAACCGTGGGTATATGGATATTTTCTTGATGAGTTTTGATGAAATCTTGACTAAAAATGATGGGGAAATGATATTTTGTCATTAAAAATCCGTTTGGTATCTTGGGTGTTGACTTGACTCGAGTTTGGTGCTCGAATGGTGTTGTTTGGGTCGCGTTTGGTTTTGGTTTAGCTCGTATGGAGCTTAACCGAGACACATGGTCTCGGTGTGGTTATAACCTTGACTCGTTTGGGAGTCTAGGGTGATTTTTGGTCCGATATTATTTGGTTTCTTGATTTTTGATTCTTGATTTGAGGATGTTTGGATGATATTTTGAGTATTGGATGAGTTGTGGTTGTTTGGTATTTTTGTTGTTGTCGTGGATTATTGCCGACGACCCTATGGGTCCGTTTGGTTCGTTTGGGCTCGTTAGAGCAATGCCGAGACCTAAGGGTCTCGGGCGTGACCATAATATGATTATTGTGGTGTCATTTTGACCCTGGTTTGACTTGGTAAGTCGACCCGTACGTATGGTATATATATTGTTGTTGTTTTTATTGTGGTTATTATTATTGTTGTGGCATTATTTTTGGACCGAAGCTTTTGGATAGGTCGAGACACTTTGTGGTCTCGACATGGTATACTTGTGATTTGGATTATGGAGTTGTGTTGATGAGTGTAGATTTGGGGACCGATTGTGAGACGGTCACTAGAATGACGGAGATAGGATTAGTCGGGTGCCGTAGTCGGACCCTCATGTTGTAGCACGTGGATATGGGATTGATTTGGACGGAGTTGATTCATTTATTTTGACTTGGTTATTATTTTTAGACTTGGACTATGAGCCGAGAGTGATGACTCGGACATGTGACCAAATTCTTATGACTCGATAAATATTTAAAATCAAACATTAAAAATAATACTTGTAATAATATTATTGATAATATAATCGTTTATATACGTATATAGACATGATAAACGTATGTATGTATATATATATAAATGCGTATATTAATAATAAAACGATCACGAGTAAACGTTATAATAATATAACGATAATTATTATACTATGCAAATAGTGCAATAAATGTCGGAATATTATTATAAATAAATAACCTGAAATAATGTCGAGAACTAATAAGTCGGGTGAGTAATAAATAAAAACATGATGACTTTCATAAATTTGGGAAACTTATCGAGTTATACGAGTTGTGGTTACTTAAAGTCCAAGTGGGCTTTATTATGTGACTTTTGTGTTGTCACGGATATATGACGATTAATATAAACATTTTCTATAACAAGTGACTTATTTAATCGACGGATTAGATCGAGTTATTTGGCTATATAAAATGAGTATATTAATGGGCATCGTATCCCACGATGCCCATAGGTTGTGGTATATGTATTAGGATAATAAATTACTATGTATCTCGTGGAATTTGGCCGATTTGACGATATATATAGGGAATTTATTGGACTACGATATATACCAAATAGAATTCTTTGTGCTATGTGCTCTAGGTTGGGTATAATTTTGGAATGATATATTACGTAAATAAATATGGGGGATTACCAAATCGACGGATTTGATAAGCTTCGATGATTTATTTAAATAATATATTGGGCTAATATTAGACCTATAGATGGTTTATTATTTCTTTTCGTTGTGACTTCTTGGTTTGAGTTGTGTCGACCCTTCACCCGTATGGATACCAAACGTCGAATTTCAAATTAATATATGAAGATAATTCGAGAAATGGATATTTTGGAAAGTAAAATGGAATACGTTCGGGAATGGGAATATTTGATTTTTTGAGGAAACGATTTCTGAACGAGCTTGATATTGTTATGAAGTGCCGAGTCTATAGTTGCCGTTACGTGAGTTGATTGAGTTTGCTTACGTCTTTCTTCTATTGATTTCTTTTGAGGTTTTGCTGGACTTGAGGTGAGTCATAGCCCCACTTTTACTCTTGAACTTTGTTTTCAATACTTGGGGTGAGAAACGTGCAAATGTTTTATGTGGACTATTATCGCTTTGTTTATTTAAAACTTGCTATGCTTATAGAACTAGGTAGGATTAAGCGAGGCCTAGTCCCGAACTAGGTAAGCTATTGATTTGGTTAATGAGCGAGGCCTAGTCCCGAACTAGGTAAGCTATTGGATTGATTATAGAGCGAGGCCTAGACTTGAGCTAGGTAAGCTATTGATTGGATTGGTTTGAGCTATAGCGTGCACCTATAGGGTTGATTTGATTTGGTTGGATTATTTTGGTTGGATGATTGAGGCCTAGTCTAGCTAGCAAGCGTTTTGCGTATATGTCTACTATATTGAATTATGAATTTAAACCTATGATCTAACCAGCGAAAGCTGACTTTTAGCACGTTTTCTCAGGTAACTAAGTGATGCCCTTGGATGCTTGGATTGGAGGCTTGGCAATGGTACCGGTTATGGATCTATTTTCTAAAACTCTGATAAACTATTGCGGACCTATGTTTATTTCTATTGGGCCTTACTTTGGATAACTCTTGGGATAAATGTAAACTTTAAAACCCGTTTTGGTTGTGTTTTTCTTATGTTTACTTTATCTCGTTCTTTCATGACTTTGAATGGATACCAATCCCCGTAGAACTCCGAAAGCTTGTTGAGTCTTCCGCTGTATCAAATTTTGGGGGTGTTATAGCACGTAACATTAATATGCATAGTACACTTTCATTGGACGGAGAAGTTTTACATTAACCAACTAAATTCAATTCCATAGGTGAGAAGCTACACCAAAAAGAACTTTAACACACTATAAGGAAAAATATGGAAAAACTATTGACTGAAAAAAATGATCATGTCAATATCTATTTCAAAACTATTTATCTAATTAGCAAGCTTATTAATTCACAGATCTTGAGCCATAAAAACAGATGGGGTACATACCAAGGTTACGGTTATTGATGCCAATGAGTTTAATGCCATCAATTGCTAGCATGCGATCCATTTCATTCTCATCATGTGCCTAGAAACAAAAAGTAGAGATCAAAAGGAAATTGGTTAGTTGGTGCTGCAAAGAATTTACACACAAACAATAATAAACTAACAGCAAACATGTGATTCATACAAAATCATCAAACTACACACAAATTAAAGTTTCACACATACACACACACACACACATCATTAACAAAGACCAAATGGTATTATTTATAGTATTCAATGATGGTGGTTGAAGGGTTTGTACATTTATTTGAAGGCAAATGAAAGGAGCAAATGATTAAATGAAAATAAAGGCTAGCAACACTTCGTATGGTTTTAATCATTTACATTTGAAACACTAAATATAGCTCATATGTACTTACCACTTAAGTATGAACATTAAATCAAGGTACTTACGCATGAAGCCTCCGCATAATGAAACTCTATTTTCTGCATTTAATTCTGAGCATTAGGTAACTTGTACTCTATGCAATCTTGACACCTCCACATTAAATTTTAGGACTCAATCTTATATGTTTATAGAGACAAATGAAAGGAGCAAATGATTAAATGAAAATAAAGGCTAGCAACACTTCGTATGGTTTCAATCATTTACATTTGAAACACTAAATATAGCTCATATGTACTTACCACTTAAGCATGAACATTAAATCAAGGTACTTACGCATGAAGCCTCCGCATAATGAAACTCTATTTTCTGCATTTAATTCCGAGCATTAGGTAACTTGTACTCTATGCAATCTTGACGCCTCCACATTAAATTTTAGGACTCAATCTTATATGTTTATAGATGTCCGTGTTAGTTTGTATTCAACTACTACATTCTCATTTGTTTGTAATATTTTTTTCAGCAACACGTGTGTAATCAAAGCATAAATACTATAGTAATAGGTGATCCGGCCCGAAACAACGATTATTTTATTTTTGTTTTTCTCTTGTCAATCAGCTCATCATTGTTATTTTGTTGGTGGCTGGACCTTAATCATAGGGTATCCGCAGCCACAACGTGCAGGTACCCTGCTAGTGTTTTGATAATTGACGATTAAAATAGGTATTTTATATATTTAAGTTCAAAATTAAGGAGATGGGAAAAAAAATCTATGATTGTTGGTAGAGTAATTTACCCTCAAAACAAACAATCATTTAAACATGTAATTATGAAAATTTATGATTGATACTCATCACTGAATTTGGGTTCGAAAGGAGTTAAACATGTAATTAACTAATTATGAAACGGGCTTGGCAATATTGGAGAAGTAGAATAGTTTATTTTGTTTTACGTTTATACATATACAATACACAGAAAAACATGACGAAAGTTACACTTGAATTGATCGACGTGACTTGAGAAGAAGTCACCTATTAAATGCTTTGTTTTTTACATTGTAATCTCTCTATTAATTACATCTATCTATTGTGGTGTACACACAATAGAAACGACTATGAAACAATATATGTTCACTCTGATGTTTTGCTAAAATATAGCATATTGTACCTCAAATGGAACCACAGCTTGATCTTTTGATTGAATTGACTGTGAGGTTGCATATAATGAATTAATGAGCTACAATGGTTGATCTTAATGGTTTCGTATCTCATGTGTATGCTGAATTGTGGTATTCCATCTCTCCAGAATAGATACGATCCCTAGGTGGAATGGTTATTAGTTAGTTGATGTAATTTCCACGATCAGCTTGATAGCCTAAAGGATTTTCTTTGCCCCGAGGTATGAGTATGTGAGAAAAAATGCCACTACAATGCCAAGTATGATTCCTACTATAGTAAGCCAGAATGCAAAATGCATACAATGAATGCCTAAGTGTTGTAAGGTGTTGACTATGCGCCCATATTTAGGTAGAAGATGAGTATTAGACATCTAGAAACTTAAGAAATTACCGCGTGTTCTTCAATGTATGATCTTAAATTCACGCCAAATATACATACATACAAAATAAACAATGGGGTATCTTTCATAAACGGGGAAAGATTGTTCTTACGCAATTCAACAATGCGTTGAACATAGATACTGAGAAACAGTAAGCAGCTTGATCAATGCAAGCATTTATCATATGATGGGATAAGTATGACTGAAGCAAAACGTAATAACCTGAAATAAGAGTACCAACTCCAAGACAATGAGTCTTGTGGATCTCAAAGTTCTTGTTGCATCAGAAAAGACCACACACCGTCTTCATGACTGTATGCTTATTCTTACTCTATGGATTATAAGTTATTTAAAGGTCATATTTTAGTTATGCACGAATCATGCTGCAAATGCAGCAGAGATCATATCAGTTGTGAGGAGGCATCATTTAGTTCTTTGGAATCTCTTGATTAGTAATGCTACTGCCATGGAAGTATATCATATATGCACTTGAAATAATTGCAAATTCGATACATATAAGCTTACTTAAACATGTGCTATTTAGCATTTTAGGCAATTCCTATATTCTTGAACAAATTGGTCCCTTAATCAGGTGGTATCATTATTTTAGTAAATGTAAAATACATATCCTTGGTGAGGTCAGGATTGTTATCTAGTATTCTAATATAAATGAATTTCCAAAAGAATCGTCAACTAACCTTGAAATGTTACCTTTGATCAGATAATATAATAGTCAATTTGTACACGCTACAGGCTGGTGATGGGTGTAGATGTGACTCCACTTGTTTGTCTTCTTGTCTGGGTTTGGTTTCCTGTAGCAAACCTGATAAGTAATTAGATCTATGAAATTTCAGCACACTCTAGAAATAATGGTGAAACAATCGAATACAAAAAGTCCTCCCAAAACTAACCGCCTTAATATCCCTTGTCATCATGTCATCACCCATCATCTTGGCCAGATTAGATTATTTTTTATTCTCTTAGACTCACATCTCAAAACACGTTGTTATGTCTCTGCACGGGTCGCATCGCGCGCACGGTGCTGTCTTCTTTAATATACCTGCATTTTGTTAAGTTCACAATTGATATAAATGAATAAAAAGATTAGGTAGCTCAAAATAAGCACAAAGTCGTTAAATTTAGAAGGGCATTTGGCATTGCATTTAAACTGATTATCTGATTTTCATTATTCCCCAAATCAGAATCATATAACTAAAATGCCAAATACCTCTTTGAAAATTAAAATATTAAAGAACACAGATGAAGTTAGGTACCCTTCTTTGAGGCGCATCACACGGTCCTCAACACGAAGTCATTCAACCATCTGGTGAATTTGTGGAGATGAATCTACATTTGACTCGCCAGGAGTATGGATCAGAGTGCAGATGTGTGCACCACGTTTGTTTTATTTGCTTTCTTAATATCATTTGGCCTTCTACCTTGAACAACTCTCACATTCATCGGATCATCCGGAACATGTCTAATCGGAATCATACTAAACTCATGCTCCCCATGTCCCGAATTCCTCTAGATGATGTGTGAACAGCGGCAATCAATAGCATCAGTAAGTGGATTATTTACTAAAAGTTTGGTAACCAAAATGTGATTATTACATACCATGGAGACTGTTGGGACCGCTGTTAACTGGGAAAGTATGATCGGTCTCGTTGAGTGTGAGCTTCCCCTGTTTAATCATGTTTAGGACTCTCTTCCAACAATGCAATCAAAGTAGGGTGCCATGCAATTCTGTTGAAACCAAAATGAGTCAGATTCGGAATAAACTACAAATGCCAAGTCTAGATAAATTAAGGGACACTCTTCTTGGAATCTATGCGTTTACCTGATTTGTTCTTAGTAATGCGGCAAAAAGCCAAAAATCTGAATAAATCAAATAGAAAAAAGTGCTATACCATGCACAGGACTTTTCAGACTATCGGGTCATGATGAAATAACATTATTACTCATGTGCCTGACTCTTCCAACCACCTGCATGTTAACAGCGTAAAACTCACATCAGAACCAAAATTTACCCGATTAACAATTAACAACAATCTAAACCTAATCACAAACACTTCAATTCATAATAACCGCTAAAACGCCTAATTTTCTACTCTATCGCAACAACAACAAACAGTAACAGCAACGAAACTATTAATCAGTCAACACTAACTAACAAAAATGAAAACACTTTACAATCATACCTTATTCTATATGCCATTGATTACATCATCCATTAAATCTTATGCAGCTGCAAAAACAACCGATTTTCTTAGCCATCTTGTTGCATCATATCACCCGCACCTCATATCACCCGCACCTCAAATCACCCTGTATCTCATCAGACCCACCCTTTCATTACTCTCGCTCAAATTCTAATTACAAAAACAAATGAATATAACATCACAAATTCAACTTAATTGAAAAGAAAAACAAAAATAAAAAGAAAACTCAAAATTTAATTTTTTTTCATACCTATAGTTGAATCAACGAACTTCCTTAGTAGATATGGAAATTGATAACGGGTTTCCAAATTCTTTATTTTGTGGTTGTTTTGTGCTTGTGATTTGCCGGAAGTGTGAGAGATAAGAATGGTATCTTATCTTATATTATACAAAGCTTAAGTAGCCTTATAAATGTAAAGGGGTCATAATAAATGTCCCAAGAATTTATTCTATCATATGAAGCCTTCAACATTGATTCCAAGCAACTCAAACATCTCAATTAGTATGTGTACATTGCTTTCAAGCAACTCAAATGTCTCAATTAATAGTGGTTAGTCTTTTTACCTTCCCGTCCATGAGTTACAAATATTTTATCAACTATATAATGTGTCAAAAATCACATACAACAAACCACAACTTCCTGCACACTGCGTGCACATTGGGCTACAACTTATTATGGTGGTAAAGTAAGCATCATATCGTCTTACTTATTTAGCATATTGATTTATATTGTTTTATGTAAATTTCACGTGTGTTTTGTGTGTGTAACAATGTAGGACATAAAGATGGTGCTTAGGAGGTTTGGTAGTAACATCATCTTCTCTAATGGTTTAAGAGATCCTACACATCGTTGTCTTATCTATTAAGTGGAACATGCACGAAAATTTTCAATTTGATCGAAAATGCAATATATTGATTAACTGTATTTAAGTTACTAATGATCAACTATATCTAATTGTTTTTTGCAGCGCGTCAAGAAGCATTAAAGAAATAGATCGATAAGTCACAAAAATTTTATCAAGAACAAAACATGCAAAAGGCCAATGAACAACAACGACAAAGGCAACAACAACAAGAACAACAAGAACAGCGCCGCGACCACCGGTGGAATGAATACTTAGCATTAATATTAATAGTACATTACAAATCAAACATGCAATATTTTACTTCATGTAATACCGATAAACAGGCTAATACTATTGATTCGTTAGCCAGTAAGTTTAGTCAATAATTATTACTACACTTTGTTGGTGCGTTTTAATAGTTTTGCTCTTAATGTAGTTTTTTGTCTTGCGGTTTATTAATGTCACTTTCTTAATTAAACGTCTTGGAATATTGCGTGACTTTAATATTTGATATGACTGTGTAAATTATGTCGATATTACATATGGAAAATGGGGTAGTATATAATAAAAATATCTTAACACTATCATCTTAACAATGAGAATCTTCTAGATCGAAGAAGTATATAAAGGAGAAGAAAATTGTGTTTAGTTAAATGTCGGGTCTATTGATTGATTGGAGCGGGTTTATGATTCGGACTTGGGTCATTGGATTTGATTTTTTTATTATACGAGTTATAATTTATACTCTTGAATATACTAATTACTTTAATGTTTTATATTTTTATAGTTTTGTTAAAAAGGAAATTTGTTTTATAGTTCGCTTTTAATAATGTCATTTATTTGAACAAAGAAGTCCATCTTTCACAAAAAATGAGAGTTTCAAACATGAACCGAAAATTAGTCCCGAACATTACGAAAAAAACAATTAGATCCAACATGTGTGCATTGAATGGGTCTTGAGGCATTCCAAACCTGTGTGCATCGCACCGGGATGAATATAAAAGGTCTCCAACATTAATGTCATCGCTTCATATTTAAAATACTTTATGTAACTTATACATATTAAAAAATTACATGTGAAGAGACTCTTTTCAATGTAACATTTTGAAAAAAGTCTCTTCATATATACTCTTTTAATGTCAACAAACTACTGTAGTATACTTGGGCCTCACCATCATACTAACAACCCAACAATTTACACAATCATTTTCGCATGGGTCCTGAGGCAGCCCAAGTTATTTATGACGAAAATTAGTGGCAAACATAATTTTTGACTCGACCTCAATTAAAACTGATAGAAATAAATGCACCAACAGTTTTCATGCCATGCTAACAAAAGTTTTGGTAACATCACAACTTAGGAACTTATTGACCAACAAAAGTTGTGGTAACATCACAACTTAGGAACTTATTATCAATAAACTATTTTAAATGTGTGTCATGCTTAGAAAATGTGTGATACCATCACAATTTAGATATATAATGATGAAAATAAGTGTCGAAGCTTACATGTCAATAAACTATTTTAAATGTGTGTCATGCTTAGAAAATGTGTGATACAATTACAACTTAGATATATAATGACAAAAATATGTGCCGAAGATTACATATTAGTTTTATATCAAAATAAAGGGATGTTACAATTTTGAGAATAAATACAAAATCTAAACTTTATAAATAACTACTAATATGTCATAAAAAGTTTAAATATAATGTTACAATCTTGAGAATAAATATAAAATATAAACTTTATAAATAACTACTAATATGTCATAAAAAGTTTAAATATAAAATTTACCGATCAACTAAGGTCATACTTACAAAAGTCTAATAACGAAAAAAATTAAGGCGCATTACACTATGATCAATTAGATAAAGCCCGTGTGCAACGCACGGGTCTGAATTACTCGTATACTAAAAACTTAAGTTGTCTTATAAATGCAAAGTGCTCATAATAAATGTTTCATGAATTAAAAGTGAAATGTGTAGGCTTCATGTGTTAGTACATTGATTTAATAGACATGCATAAGGGTAAGTACATAAGATTAGTGATTCGAGTAATTGAAAAAATTTGTACGGTACAAGGTAGTTTAAGCAACATCAAAAGTATATCAATTACACAATATTGGATGACTTAATTTAATGTGCAAGAGGATTTGTGCACAAATTCTAGTACGGTACAAGGTAGTTTAAGCAACATGAAAAGTATATCTTCTATATTATCTAAAGATTGGAGTGCTTAATTGAATGCGCAAGAGGCATTGTGCACAAAAGTTTATACGGTACAATATGTTTTGCATGAGGAATCGTGCACAAAAATTTGTATGGTACAACATGTTTCAAGCAATCTTTAAACCTCAAAGAATACAAACCAAAATTGCCATGAATGCATAAATTAAACATACCAATTAGTGGTTAGTCTTTTTACCTTTCCGTTCATGAGTTACAAATATTTTATCAACTATATAATGTGTCAGAAATCACACACAACAAACCCCAACTTCTTCCACACCGCGTGCACATTGGGCTACAACTTATTATGGTGGTAAAGTAAGCATCATATCGTCTTACTTATTTAGCATATTGATTTATATTGTTTTTTGTAAATTTCATGTGTGTTTTGTGTGTGTAAGAATGTAGGACATAATGATGGTACTTAGGAGGTTTGGTAGTAACATCATCTTCTCTAATGGTTTAAGAGATCCTACACATCGTTCTCTTATCAATTAAGTGGAACATGCACGAACATTTTTACTTTGATAGAAAATGCAATATATTGATTAACTGTATTTAAGTTACTAATGATCAACTATATCTAATTGTTTTTGGTAGCGCGTCAAGAAGCATTAAAGAAAGAGATCGAGAAGTCACAAAAATCGTATCAAGAACAAAACATCCAAAAGGCCAATGAACAACAACGACAAAGTCAACAACAACAAGAACAACGCAACGGCCACCGATAGGATGAATACTTAGCATTCATATTAATAGTAGTACAGTACGTTACAAATTAAACATGCAATATTTTACTTCATGTATACTACTAAACGGGCTAATAATATTTATTCGCTAGCAAGTAAGTTTATTGAAAATAATGTGACGAGCATTCAATTTTTAGTCAACAATTATTAGTACACTTTGTTGGTGCATTTCAATATTTTTGCTCTAATATAGGTTTTTGTCTTGCGGTGTGTTAATGTCACTTTCTTAATTAAACGTCTTGAAATATTGCGTGACTTTGATATTAGATATGATTGTGTAAATTATGTCGATGTTACATATTGAAAATGATATTATATAACAAAAATATCTTCACACTATCATCTTAACAATAAGAATCTTCTAAATCGAAGAAGTATATAAAGGAGAAGAAAATTGTATTTCAAATGCTATCCTTCACCTATCACGAGGTAAGCATTATTGATTTGAGTTTGAGATCATGTGATTCATGTCGTCATACTGTAAATACTTAGAGTGAGTTACTAATGAATGCTCCAAATTCGATATTATAGTTTATGGAAAAATGTTGTAATAATGCATTAATTAAAAAATAATTCATGTAACTTACTCATATTAAAAGATTACATATGAAAAGCCTCATTTAAATATAACATTTTACAAAAAAAACCTCTTCACATTAAAGAAAGAGATCGAGAAGTCACGAAAATTGTATCAAGAACAAAACATGCAAAATGCCAATGAACAACAACAAGAACAATGCCATGGCTACCAGTGTCAATATAGTTGAATACTTAGCATTCATATTAATAGTACGTTACAAATTAAACATGCAATATTTTACTATACGAATTATAATTTATTATACGAATTATAATTTATACTCTTGAATATACTAATTACTTTAATGTTTTATGTTTTTTTATAGTTTTGTTAAAAAGGAAATTTGTTTTATAGTTTGCTTTTAATAATGTAATTTATTTGAACAACGAAGTCCGTCTTTCACAAAAAATGAGAGTTTCAAACATGAACCGACAATTAGTCCCAAACATTACGAAAAAAATAATTAGATCCAATCTGTGTGCATCGCATGGGTCCTGAGGCCGTCCAAACCTGTGTGCATCACATGGGATGAATATAAAAGGTCACCAACATTAATGTCATTGCTTCATATTTAAAATAATTTATGTAACTTATACATATTAAAATATTACATGTGAAGAGACTCTTTTCAATGTAACATCTTGTAAAAAATCTCTTCACATATATTCTTTTAATGTCAATAAACTATTTTAAATGTGTGACATGCTTATCACAACTTAGATATATAATGACGAAAATAAGTGCCGAAAATTACGCTATAAAAACTTATATACAGCCCATGTGCAACTCAATAAAGTATTTTAAATACGTATAAAGCTTAGCAAATGTGTGACACCATTACAACTTAAATATAAAATGACGAAAATAAATGCCGAATATTACGCTATGAAAACTTCTATACAGCCCATGTGCATCGCACGTATTTTAAATCTATGAAAACTTCTATACAACCCATGTGCATCGCATGGGCATTGTTGACTATAATAAGAAATAGTTATAACTTAGCCGGATGTATTAATATTAGTTAGTTCCAATAAAAAACGATAGAGTCAATACCAAAATAAATAGACACAAAATATTACATAAAAAATTCATCTTAAAAAATTATATGTCAATAAACTATTTTAAATACGTATCATGCTTACAAAATGTATGCTACCATGATATAATGACAAAAATACATCTCGAATATAAAATGACGAAAATAAAAGATGAACATTAAACTTTGAAAACTTCTATACAGACCATGTGCATCGCACGGGCTTTCAGAGTTTGCTAAAATAACAAAATACAACATATTAAAAATATCACATTGAATAATGAATAGAATGAAAAGAATATATAATTTTGGCTCGCAGTCATTTATAAATTATAATAACAAATAAAAAAAGTTGTGTGCATCGCACGGGTCATGAGGCGGTCCGAGTTATATATTGTATTTGGAGTGTTTGACTCGACCTCAATTAAAAGTAACGAAATAACGGCATCAACATTTTTCATGTCATGCTAACAAACACAACTTAGAAACTTATTGACCAACAAAATCCATCCATGATCAAAATGACAAAAATTAGTGCTGAACAATACGATATGAACATTTAGATCGAGCCCGTGTGCATCGCACGGGTCTGAATGCCTAGTAGATTAGAATGAGGGAGTTTGGTGGGACTGTTGAATACATTCTAATTAATAAAGCTATTGGATGTGGAAGGACAATTCTTTATGATATAACGGATGCAATAAGTTGACTGGAAATATCAAGAGACACTCCATTAGTTCTCTCGATGTGTTTAATCTTCACTAAAAGCTGTTAAAAGCTTTCAAAATAATCTTAACATTAAGGAACTTTCTTAGCTTAACCATCATAATAGTGTTACTTAGCTTGTAACATTAATGCTCACATTCAATAGGGGGAACTCAATCTTTATATATACGAGGCCTTACGACCCGTGCGATGCACTCGGGCTCATCTTTGTTAATAGTTTATTTTTGTTAGTCAATATAAAATCATATAATTATCGAATAAAGTGTATTTGAGTGAGATATTTATAGTAGTCAAGAAACCCGGAGCACAAATTACTTTTATTACATTGGTCATAAGTAAACGAAGCTAAGGCGAGCAATGTTAAAGATATGATGCTTGTACATTATGGTTTTGTTATTTTTAGTGTTTTGTTTGTTTGGGTGTTTATGATATTTAGATTTTTTCATGTTAGTTGTTTTTAATGGTATTAGTAATTATTAAAGTATTTAAAATAGTTTTCTCATACTAAAAGAATACATGTGAAGAGATTGTTTTTAATATGTTACAATTGAGATAGTCTCTTCAATTGTAATATTTTAATACGAATAAGTTACATAAATTATTTCTAATATACCTTATATATATGATTGTCGATTGTTGATATCTCATCTTTCATAAAACCTCGGGCTCCTTCTAATTGTTCGCTGTGTATTGCTGAGCACTAATTTTCATCATTTTTATGGTCAATAGGTTCATCTGTTGTGATTTTGTTGTCACAAATACTCAAAATGATTTTATAAGCCGAATATTGTACATCATTACATTGATCATTTGTTTAGTTATCTAAGTGTTCATAGCGTAATTTTCATTCATACCCATGTGATGCACACGGGCTATATCTAATTGTTTATCGCGTAATGTTCTAAATTGTATCTAGTTGTTCATTGCATAATGTTTGTGTAAATTGTTTAGTTGTAAATATAATGGAGCATGTAATTGAAACGTGTTGCGTCACGTTTAAGTAAATAGTTATAAAGTTAGTTGAGTTATAAAATCATGTTATATATAATTCAAATATCTGAGGTAGCATCATTAGTGGTGGAGACCAAGTCTTGCATTGGATCAAATGATGCGATGCACTGAGATTGGATCAAATTGTTTCTTGCGTAATGTTCATCACTAATTTTTGACATGTTTGAAACTCTCATTTTTTGGTGATGGCCGGATTTTGTTAGTCAATAAGTTCCTAAGTTCTGATGTTACCCAACTTTTGTTAGCATGGCATGTAGATTGTTGGTGCCTTTATTTTGTTACTTTTAATTGAGGTCGAGTCAAAAACTCAAAATGATATTCAAACCCGTGCGATGCACACGGGCTGTATCTAAGTTTTCGTAGCGTAATGTTTGTCACTAATTTTCGTCATATATAACTTGAGCTACCTCTGGACCTGTGCAATGCGCACAGGTTTTATCTAATTGTTCATCGTGTAAGGTTTATTTAATTGTTCTTTATGTAATGTTCAACGTAAACCATTGAAGTACACATCTAGTGATTAATATGACTGAAATGCGATAAAATCTGTTTACAAAACATAACTAACCAAGTCTCGATATGACACATTGTATGACATTAATGTCAGCTTGCAACATACTACGCAATTGATTTATTTCCCTCGATCCACTACAACTGGTCCAAAACTATATCTTTACATCACCCTAATTTTTCATATGTAGAAAATAAATATAGCTAGATATTATTTTAAGTATAAAAGCATTTTAATTTCTGCTAATTTCTAATATTAGACTCGCTGATGTCAAATATTGCATGAGTTGTCTATTACTACTAAAGAATGACTTGACTTTTTAAACATATACTGCATCACGTTAGTAAATAGTGATCTTTCATTTGGTATGTGTATAAATAAAAGTAAAGAACTAAACCAAAAACATAAATACAATATAATTAGAACAAACATTCTATTATTAAATCCATTAAATAGAATTAAAACTCTACAAATTCAAGTTTATTATATTAAATGAGAATTACATACGTTACTTAATTAGAACAAACATTCTATTATTAAATTCATTTTTATTGTCATTTTACAATTAGTAAGTTTGGAAATTAATCAAAAAGACAATGGTTGAATGATTTTTCATTTAATGTACCGATTTTTTTATTTAATGCTATGTTTTTTGAACAAATTTAATGCTAATTCACAGATATACAAATATTTATTGTTTTTGAAGAACTTAAATTTGTAGTTATGATATATTTAAATTAATGATGGCTACGTTAAAGTTAATTTATTCATTGTGTTTGTTTGTTAGCCATGTAGAAGGAGACTTTAGACCTTTTTAGTCAATTAAAGAGTCACGAAGTTACGTTTTATATCAAAGTTGTAGTACTCTTTGTCACAAATGATTACAACAATTCAAGCTAAAAACACTATTAAGATTAGTACATTATGACTAACCAACTACATAACTTGTCAAACGCTGCACTGCAGCATATGATATAGGCTGTTTATAGGTGCTACATTGACATTATAAGTGGTTTTTTATTATTGGTTAAACTTATAATAAGTAAATACGTTATTACCGGTGTGCTTCGTGTTTGATACTCGATGGCCATTTTCAATTAATATGGAAAAAGAGAGATGCAAACCCAATAAATGGTGCCACTTGCCAATGGAAACATATTACACATAGCTTTAAATTTATTGTATCGACAGGTAATAAAATATTTCATTAACTAATATTTAGATTTTTCAATTGTTTCACATATTATAACCTAAACTAAATCTATAACACATTTTTTATGCCTTGTTACCTCCAAAATTTTACACATTCATATCCCATAATTTAATATTGTTTTAGTTATGTTTTTCCTTTTTATTTATGATTATATATAAATGTAAGCCTAATTTATAAGTATTTTTATAAATTTTAGATCTAAAACACATTAATCTAAACCATCCCAATCATCTAAAATTATAAGCTAAATTGTACAAAAGTTTAAACTAATCCAAACACCCTAATTATTAAACAAATAGAAGCAACATCCTAAATATCATATAATCTTATATCCAAACATATTGTAACATCCAAATTGTCTTTCAATTCCCATAATTTTCGGCCATTTATTTAACCCCATCATAACCGAATATTAATTCACAATCAAGCCAATTTAATACTCTTTTATTTGTTTACTTATTTGGCCTCCACGCCCCCCCCCCCCCCCCCCCCCTTAATTCCTGGAGAAAAACGTGTGCTACCTTCCCTCTTTTTCAATCAGTTATACTAAACCATTAAACCAAAAACATATGGTTACGATTTTCTCTAGCAAATCTAAAAATTGTTGACGTGTTCTTGATCCGAAAAAGGATATTGTTGCTGTTATAGATCGAGGATTAGGGTTTGGTTTATGTAGTTCTCATTCTTGTTCTTGCCTCTTAACCTAGAGGTCAAGGGTTCAATCCTCACTCCCTACAAAAGGCCGGAGGTCCTTTTCTACATTAAGTAGAACCGGAAGCAGCCTCTCTACCTTAGGTAGGGGTATGGTTGTCTACGTCTCAACCTCCCCCACACATCGTGGAAGACGGTATTGGGACCCATAACCCTTGGAAGACTGTATTAGGAGTTACTTTACTTCTTTACTTTTTTCATTCTTGTTCTTGTCTGATTCGATTCTTCAAGAGGTATCACAAATGCTTTCTTTTGTTTCCTTCCAATTCGACACATACATATTCATATGATCTGAGTATAAAACACGTAAACTAAATTGATATGTTTTTCCATTCGACTAATATGTATAAACATGTTAAAAAAGACCACATGAAATCATAAGTAACTATGCTAAAAACTTTGGTGAAACGACTATGTGTTCTGTTATTAATTCGAACCATGTTGCAGTATTGATTCGACTCAACACTTTGAACCATAATTCTGATCTGCAGCCCTAAAAGAAACCCTCTAATGCCCATTTAATACAGGACTAAAATCTGGAAAACCCAATGTAATTAATATAGTCGATTAGGGCTAAAAAGAGTAAGGTATGTTGTGATTTTATGAAGTTCTTGCTGTGCAGAATTTTGGGTCGGGTTGTAAGGTGGATAAAAAAATGATCCCAACGTATTTTTCTGAGTTTCTTGAGTCTAAAACCAACCCATTCAATGTTTAATTTCTTCTAATACTTCTTAAGTTCTTGTCCACTATTGTATTTTTGCCTTCATGTTTAGTTTGGACTTTAAGTTTTGTGTTTTTATATTTTACTTTTCATTTAATGACATACGAATTGTGAAATTAGGTAAAAGATATTACATGTACTATTATCTACAATGGTGCACTTTTGTGCAATTTTGTGATAGTAATCGACTACATACCAACAAAGTTAGCTTGTCTCATTCCGAGTCTCAAGACGGAAAAAAGTAAAAAAAATACATGCACATGTCATGTATACAAATGTTATTAGTACACAAAAACTGCATTCACAACACTATCATTGACATATAGCCAAAGTCATGTTAGACCTACAGCATACGCTTGCAGGTGTCCAAATGTTTTGCTTGACATGTTAAACTAACCAACCATATACACAATAATTGTGGTTTTTTTTTCACCTTCTTCATGCTTACTCTTGGGTTGATTGTTTTGGCTTGGTGAGTTCTCCTTGGTATCGTATCCTGGCCGCTTTGAAGATATGGTGATGACTCCAGGTTCTAGCTTTTGTTCTGGCATCTCACACTTGCCATTGATGGGCTTCATATAACAAAACCTTTTCAAAAA
Source organism: Artemisia argyi (assembly GCA_030686995.1). Lineage (NCBI taxonomy): Eukaryota > Viridiplantae > Streptophyta > Magnoliopsida > Asterales > Asteraceae > Artemisia > Artemisia argyi. The sequence goes on from CM060701.1 coordinate 231,962,005, forward strand.
TATTACAGCCATAGAAGTCGTTAGATAGTAATTAAAAAATGACAGACAAATGACATTTAAAAAATAGATATGCAAATGTATACTCTCTATACGAAGTGAGAACTACAGAATTACATATGTAGGCCACCTAAGTTTGATCAAGTAAACAAAATAAATGAATTGTAACCTCAACAAATCTTATTTCAAATATGCATTTTGTCATATTGATAAAATAGTTATTTTCCACCATTTGCTCTATTAGTCAACCTACACAATAAGATATATTTGATATAATTTTTAAAAAAAAAATGTATTGAATACCATTCTAGGGGGGGTGTCTTGCAATCAGAATCTGGGTGTAGCATCCTCCATTTCCTACACTTGTTTCACCGCACCCATTCATGATCTGGCTTATGCCGCAGACCACATTTTTTCTACATTACAATAGTATGAAAGGAGACAACATTCTATGATGACAAACAACAACTCAAAGCAGCCGACACAATAAAATTTGAGAATTTATAACAGGATTAATGAAATGGGAATTACCACATAGACCTTGTCAATGGTGTTTTGTTCTTCTGAAGATGCATCATGTATCACCTCCATTACTACACAAATATGAGAAATAAAAATTTTAGTTTGTTTTTGCTTATTATGATTTGTTTTGATCGAATGCAGGTTGATATGAACCCGGTGTGGCAACCGAAACAACTCACGACTTTTGCTCTCAAATGGTGTTATTTATACTCTAATGATGGTGGTTGAAGGCTTTGTGAGAATTGAGAAGAAGAATTGGTGTGATTGAAAGAGTAGACACACCTTATTTATAGGCTTTCGACTCCATGATTTGTATTCCATTATTAATGAGAAATAAGTGCCACAATTATGAAGCATGTATAACTCCATGATGGTTTGTATACCTGCAATTGATGTGAGTTTTGTAACTTAAACATGGTTCTTATTCATATTCCTGTGCCATAATGTGGAACTCCGAATTAAATTTTCCTTGAGGCACTCCCAAATTCGCTTTATTTCACACCTATGTACTTACACTGATGCATGAAAATTAAATGAAGGTACTTACGCATGAAGCCTCCGCATTTATAAGGGGACTGAATCTTTTTATAGATATAGATATAGATTGTTTTTTTTAATAGAAAATTTTAGTCTTTTGATGTCTTTTTTTTTTTTGTCCGTTTGACCCGTGACTGTTTGGTCTATGTCCATTTGACCCGAATTCATACAGAATCCCATAGAATTTATACAGATTACCCATGAGATCAAACAGAATATAAGTTTATTATACATTCAAAGTAAACAAGATATATTTAAAGTAAACAAGAAATTTTCTCGTAACATTAAACAACAAAAATGGAATCTCAAGTGATTTTGTACTTCCATTTTATATAAAACAAATTGAAAATCCCATGGGATTTATACAGAATCCCATGTGATTCTCTCTGATCACTTGTGATTCATATAGAATCTCAAGTGATCCATACAGAATCCCATGAGATTCTTTGATGAATTACTTGCAATTCATAAACATTACACATATGATTCATACAGAATCCCATAGGATTCTCTCTGATTCATTGGGATTCATATAGAATCCCATGTGTTCGTATAAAACAATGATTTACTCATTTTTACAAATCACTTGTGATTTTTTAAAAATAACAAATCACAAGTGACTTTTTACAAATCCCGTGGGATTTTTTTACGAATCCCGTGGATTTTTTTATGAATCCCGTTAGATTTTTCTGCACGGAAATTTTAAAAAAAAGTTCGTCTTTTTACGAATCCCGTGGGACTTTTCTGGACGGAAATTTTGAAAAAAAAAAAGTTTGTCTTTTTACGAATCTCGTGGAACTTTTTACGAATCCCGTGGGATTTTTCTGGACGGTAATTTTGAAATAAAAATTCGTCGAAAGTATATAAAAGTGCATATCTATAGAAAGATGATTTAATTCTCGTCGCGATGGTATATTTTTCGTAGTTTGAAGATTTACTGTTTAAAAGATATGTTGTTTTTTTAAAAAAAATGGAAAGTGGGTTTTTATATTAAATGAGCTAAATGTCAATTTTGCCCTCCCTTTGTTATTTTTTGCTTTATCTCATCCTTTAGATGAAAGGTAGATGAATGATTGATATTAGCTTATTTGTTCTTTAAAGAATATATATTTTACAAGGATCTCACCTCATAGTCACATATGTCTTATCTTGATTTGAATACATTATTTGCAGACATATTTCTGATTTGGTTGTCACATTGTAATTTTATTCGTAAAGATATTAAACTTTCGAAATATATAGATTCTCATCAATAAGAATTGTTGGGTAGTTTTTTCAGGCTGTATCATACTAGACTGAAATCGGAACTTTTGACGATATACAAATCGAAATCAAGTGATTGTACGAGTTTCGTCTGATACAAAATAAAAGGGTTTTGCTTGTTCTAAACCAAATTTTGAAAGTTTACGAATTTTAACTTTCGTCCCGCGTAAAAACTTGAGAGAAAAACGTTGATCCAAGTGGCTCAATCGACATAAAAACTTATTTAGTGTAATAAGTACGATTCGTATTGAAGATTGGCTCAAGAAATACCAATTCACGAAATACACATAATCGAGGTAATCCTCATAAGTTATTTTGTTATCAAACTTTGGTGACGTGACACATATCTATTGAGCCACGTGGATCCGCATTATCCTCACAAATTTTTATGAAGACCAAAAATCCAATTTCGTAAACCTTCAAAAATTGATCCAAAATTCTCATTCTTATAACCAATCACTCCATTACGGACCATTGTATACGAAGCACAGTGGCCCAAACACTAGAGCAAAAGTACTCCTTACGTTAGGACTTAGGTCTATTATAATCGAGTAAACGAATGAGGTTTTGCATGATAGTTTACCTAATAAGCAATACCAAACACCACCTAATAAGCAATACCAAAACCACCTCAAATCCATAATTCCGTAATAACCACAAGGACCATTTATGTAAACAAGTAAACGATTGAAATTTTGCATCATAGTTTACCAAATCTTTAACTCAAATGTTCGCGGCCTAATAAGATATCCTGTGACCATTTCGCAACCCAACATTTTCACAACCACCTCAACCGCATCAACAACATAGGTAAATTCTAAAAAAAATAATAGGCCATAGTCGAAGAAAGATCTTTGACTAAATAAAGTCAAAACCCACCTTCTAAAATACCCTCATTTCATCTGAGTGGAACTATAAATGTTTTTTTTATATAAATATAAAAACAAGCACAAATCTGCAAATAAGAAACAGGATGAAGAGGATCCGAACCGCCATGGCTGCAACCACAAACCGGGTCGGGTTGCCCCGCCAAGATACGGAACAAATTCCACCTAAAATCCAGTAAATAAGCTGGAAAAAACAAACTTAAATGCAGAATAACAATTATAATATCATCATTGCCTTTATAAGTTATAAATCTTTTATTATATAATAAACTTATATAAGCCAAAAAGTTTCGAAATAAGCCAGAAAAAATAAACCCAAAATCAAATAAGCCATAAGCCTAAATATAAGCTGGAAAAAGTGAGCTTATGAAACATAATAAGCCCAAAAATAAGCTTAAACAAATGTACATACCCTAAGGTGAAAAATGGGGAATGAAATCATGTACTCAAACTAACGTAAGTTGTTAGAGCACTAGCAATCATAACACGAGTTAAATTTTAACACAATGTCACGTCAGCGTCACATCAGCTTTAAACTTTTCACCTTAACTCAAAAAAAAAAAACACCCGCAATCATAACTCAACTTTCACTCAATATTTTGGACCCCACATTTCAAAAAATTACAATTTACAAATTAACCCCTTAACTATTTCTTTCATTCAACAACCTAATATTTCATTAATAAACTTAAAAAATACGATACAAAATAAACAAAACGTTTCGAATTAAAAAAAATGCTATAAAACAACAGGGATTAAACTGTAAACACCACACTACCACAGGGACTAAACTGCAAATTTAAGTAATATATCATCTTCTCCATCACACTTATGTTGTACATACACTAAACACACACACACACACATATATACACACACACACACACAAACACAGTTAAAACACACGCAAACACACACAAGAACACACACCTTTCAATCATGGGGGGCGGGGGCGAAATGAATTTTATTTTATTGGTTTCTCACCTTTAACGTAGTGTTAAGTGGTTAACGCCCCACTTTAACGCGCCCTTAACGCTGAAGCTCGGTGTGGTTAACTCCGCTTTAACGCAGGTTAACCCCCCCCCCCCTTAACGCATGTGGGGTGTTACCGTTGCTAGTGCTCTTAGGGCAAGAGGCGCATTCAGTTTTTCCGAGCTGTTGTTCCCCATATGGGTTTACACTGTTTTTTTTTTTTGTTGGTATTTATGTTTGAGGAGTGGGTCATATCTGGCTTTTTGTACTAGTATTTGTTTTGGTGAGTTTTTTATGGGCTTGTTATGTTAAATCCAAATAGAGTCCATTGTTAAATTTATTCTAGAGGTTTGCAGAATTCGGGTTTCACTCACGAAAATCAAAAACTAAAACCAAACCGAATTGAAAAAAATTAAGCCGAATGTGTAACCAAACTGAATTAAATATTTGGTTTTCGATTTGGATTATGAAAACTGACCCAACCACAAACAAAGTTCACATAAATATTTGGGGCAATTTTATATCTCCCTTCCTTGTTGTTAGAAATTTCATATATACCCAAACATGCATTAAAAATATTGTACATTATGCATTCAATACTTGCACTTTAGGTATATATGAAATTAATCAACAAAGTAGGTTGATATATGAAATTAATCCTAAATATTTATATATTCTTTCATATATTTATATTTAAAAAATTAGATTAAAACTCTTTTATAGTATAAATATAATATTTTTTAATGTTGATTTTTTATTTTTTTAAAACCTATACAATTAAATAAATAAATAATTAAAATTGTAATTTGGGTTATTCGTTTTGATTTTCGGTTATCCGGTTGGGTTTTCAGTTATTCGACTTGGTTTTCGATTAGGTTTAATATTTTATTTACAAAATGTTTAAATTAGTGGAGAAAGTTTTGATAAATCCAAATGGAGTCCATTGTTCGTTTGTTCCTCTTCTCAAAAATATTACTCCCTTCATCCCATAATAAGTGTCCAGTTTGACTTTTCTTGGTCTTTCTTGTTTAACTTTGACCTTAAATAATTTTATTTGTATTATATAATCCTTGATGAAAATTATATCAATGAAAATACATTTAAAATCCAATCCATTCATATATTTTGCATCAAGTATTATATAACACACATAAAAGTATTCAATGTCAAAGTTGAACAAGTTAGACCGTAAAAAGTCAAACTGGACACTTATTATGGGACGGAGGTAGTACTTTATTTACGAAATGCTTGAATTAGCGAAGAAACTATGACTTTGTATATATGTCGTAGTTTTTACTAATGACTAGCATAATTTATAAACTGATATTTGTGTTTACTAGACGAGTACCCGTGCATAGCAACGAGATTTTATAGCGACAGATAGTTTATTGATAAAAAAAAGTTTATAGGTTATAAACGAAAAATAATAAAAGTTTGAATATTTGGGAATTTAACATAATGTTTTGAAACCCGGTTCGACCCGGGTGATTCAACCGGTTGAACCGTTCCGGTCGAAAAATGAGTCGATTTAAACCGGGTCAACTTGCTAGGTTGGGTCGAAAACGGGGTAAATTAAACTGGATCAACCCGTCCGGGTTTGAAGCGTCTCGGGTCAACTCAGTTTTGTTTTAATTGGTTGTATTTAATTTGATAGATATGTTTTTAATTAGTTGTACAATGTGAATAAATTGTTGTACTTTTAAGTAATGGATAATGTTTTGAAACCCGGTTCGACCCGGGTGGTTCAACCGGTTGAACCGTTCCTGTCGAAAAATGGGTCGATTTAAACTGGGTCAACGTGCTAGGTTGGGTCGAAAATGGGTCAAATTAAACCGGGACAACCCGCCGTATTTGAAGCATCCCGGGTCAACCCGGTTTGTGTTTTAATTGGTTGTATTTAATTTTGTAGATATGTTTTTAATTGGTTGTACAATGTGAATAAATAATTGTACTTTTAAGTAATGGGGTATTTTAATAAAAGTATTAAATGCATTTTAATATTTCCTTATATACATTTTTCAACATTTCACATTTTACTTTCTTGACTTTTCCACTTTCATATTTGACCATTTTTCCTTTATAGATAGTAAAGATATGTTACATAATTGTTTCCAACAAGTTGAGTAGCCCACACGTTATAGTGGGGATTTTGGAATACAATATTTTCAAAAACCATTTTCTTCTTTGCAAGTCATTACATACAAACATTAAATGAATACATTTGAAAGCATTGTTTGGTTATTATTCTGTAACACATGACAATTTAGTGTGTTACAGAATGAGGACCATTACTCAAACAATTTGTAGTAGTCAGCAATTACTTGAACAAAGCTTTTTTGGGTATGTGAATTATGTTTTTTGCTTAAAATTAGTAGGTTGTTTTAATAAATGAAAATAACATAAACAACTAAAAGTCTATAACAATCTCAATTTGAAGGCATTGTTTTTGTACAATATTAATTTAGGATACAAAAGTAATTGGTTAAGAGTTTTTTTCTGTGCGGACAAGTCCAGTTTGTTGCTTAAGAAATCCCGTCTTTCAATTCACACTCATTAAATTCTTCTGCCTTCTTCCATAATGGTAACATACACATATTACCATTAACTTTTTTTTTTTTTTTTGGAAAGTGAATTTCATTAAGCAAACCAAACGGGCATCTCCAAGCTAGAGATAACCCGTGAAACCAAATGTTACATCATAGGATAATAAAAATTACACCAATCTTTCCATTCTATCGACCCCCCTTTATGTCTAACTCTAAACCAAAGATAACCCAACGACTTGACATCCGAGATAATTTGAGCCACATTCGTATCTTTGCTTGTAAAAACCTTCTCATTTTTAGCTTTCCATATACGCCAACATGTCAAAATAATAACGCCATATAATATGTCTTGCTTGGCCTTCGATCCCCCCACATGTTTAACAATCTGGAGCACATCATTAGTCGAAAAAACAAAGAAAGGATATATCTTGCACCACGACGCTATTTCATTCCACACTCCGTCAACCAATCTACAGGCCGAAAATAAGTGATCCGAGGTCTCTTCCGCTTCTCCACAAAAAACACACATACCCTCTCCCACATAAATATTCCTTCGTCGAAGAGCATGAAGTGTCGGAATCCTGTCCATATTAGCCCTCCACATAAAAATATTACACTTGTTCGGTATCCATTTACACCACGTAAAGCGACTGTCATCATCAAGCACATCAGCTCCTTTCAACCATTTCCTAACATCCCTTATCGAGAACTCCACATTAGGCCCATGATTCCAAAACCATCGATCATCTTTCTCATCAATAATGACATCAGCAACCATTCTATGACAGTTAATAAGCGCGTCGACTTCACTACCCGAGGCAGGTTGCTTCTTCCATTTCCAAGTTATACCTCTTCCATGATGCTGAGAACCAATTATTTCATCTACATAACATCATTTATTCTCTTCTAGTCGAAACAAATCAGGATATATGTCCTTTAGTGGCTCGCTAGTTATCCAAGGATCGATCCAAAATTTCACCTTTCTACCGTTACCCACACTACCCCGAATCATATTGACAAAACTATTACCTTGTATCCTCAATCGACTACCAAAAGAAACTATTTTGCTCCATGTTCCAGAAAACCATTTATTGCAAGGAAATGTTTCCCATCTTCTAGCCGAACCATGCACCGCATCAATCACTATCTAGTTAACATACACATAATAAAAATGTATACCATAATGGTAACATACACATATTTCCATTAACTGAAGAGAATTAGTGATACCATGGTATTATGGTAACATACACATATAACCGGTTTTTAGGGAAACCGATTTTCTTTATTTTTCGGATCAGATTGGTTTTCCGGTTTTTTTTTTTTTTTCACCTCTACCTTTTGTCATTTGTGAAGCAGTACATTAATAATGGGTTATAACCAATTCAATCGTTTATGGCCCATTGCAAACAAAGCCCAGTAGCCCAAATACTACAGTATAACAAGTAACCTAAGTACCTAACACAAAAGGACGCTGCATATGTTCCACTTTACTCTTGTTTCAAAAACCCCAACATTCAAACCCTAACAAAAAAAATGTCAGACAACATTCCATTCGAAATTCAATCAGAAATCATCAAAAGGCTCCCAGTAAAATCAGTTCTACAATGCAGGTCTGTTTCAAAACTGTGGAAATCTCTTATTGATAGTTCTGAATTTATTAATAGTTACCACCATACCAAACCACAACACCATCTATTTGTTAAATTTAATTTTGCTAATGAAGTAAAATATGTTTCGATTGTGGACGATGATACTTTCCCTACCCAGAAATCTTCCCTAACCATCCCACACCCCGTTAGCCTACTCAGACACGTACAACCAGTCGATTCCGGTAACGGTTTGTTATGTTTTTACGGTTCGCGCCCAGATGGGAGGATAGCTGTTCTTTGGAATCCTTCTGTTGGGAAAACAGTTGATATTCCTATACCTAATTCATTGCGCAGACCGGTTGGACTTACTACTATTGGTTTTGGGGTTTGTCCCAACACTAGTGACCCTAAGCTTGTTAGAATTAATACTATCGGTTATCATCCGACGGTGAACTGGGAGGTAGAGGTTTTTATGTTAAGTACACGTGTTTGGAAACGTGTGCCTAACATTCCGCAAGCTTTTAGAACTTGTGATTTGTGTGGTCATGGAGTTTTTGTCGATGGGTTTATTTATTGGCGTGCTTTTGATAATATTCATTTGGATGCCGGAGATAGGTCTAATTTGATCGTTTCGTTTGATTTGAAAAGTGATGAGTTTGGTGAAGTGTGCCTTCCGGATAGGTTAGTACACGCGAATGGATTAGGGGTCTCGAAGGTCTATGAGTCTATTGGTTTGTTGCATTATATTGAAGGCTTTTGTGATGTATGGATGATAATGAAGGAGGGTGTTACCAAGTCGTTTACTAAGCTGTTGAGTATTAAGGCACCAGAGGTGAATTTTAGAGTATTAGAGTTAAGAAAGAACGGTGAAGCAATAATTGAAAATATTACAAAATATTCGTCTGTACTTGAAGTTTATGATCCCTCCTCAGGACGTATCAGGGGTATGGGGATTAATGGAACAGCTTACTCGTTTTTCTTGGGTTCGTACATGGAAACCCTACTCTTACTTGATCAGTAGTGACAATGGTTGCAAGGTATGGAGATTCAAGTCTTCATGAATTTTGGTTGGGTTTAAATGGCGTGTTTTCCTGATTTTCACAGTCTTGCTCTTTGTAGTTTTAGGGTTGTTTTATCCAGAACTATTGTTTCTCCATTGTAATTCCTAGCATCTTAACCAGTTTTATTTAGTTATTTATTGCTTACAAAAAAGAGTAATGCATACTTTCTAAGGTTATATTTGCGTTTATATGTTAGATGGATGTTTCCAATATTAATGATAATGTTTGGATAGTTTTGTGGTTGGCAATTAATAGATGGTTAAAGACTCGACATGGAATGAGTAAAAATGGATTTCGAATGCTGATTTTAAATGTGTTCTGCAAGGAGAATTAAGAAAATAGCATTCTGGTCTATTCTTTGAGTGTGCTTTTTCTGAAAGAATTTAAGGTCAGTTGAAGCATATTCAATAGTTGGCCTTTGGTCATTAATTTTCAGAAAAGCATTCCTATAAAATATTAAAAAATAAATAAAAAAGTTTTGAGTGTGTTACAGAGTTGCTGATCATTGGTGCTTGATAGTTTGATGTATTGTCTATGGCAAGAAAGAAACTTGAGGCGATTTAAACATTGATCAAGGTCTGTTTAAGAATTGTGTAACCAGATAATTGATGTGGTTACTAGTTATGTTTAGGCCTTTAGGATTGAACTTGGTGGCCTCTAAGCAAGTTAAAGAAGCTGCTGAGATATGGGGTTTTCATCTTTCTGAGACATGCACTAGTGCTCAAAGTTAGTCATAGTTGTAAGTGATGGGTCATCTTAGTTCTAGTCGTACACACTTTGACGTATGGCTGTTTTAAAAGGTTTGTAAGAGTTACAGTAATTTGTTGATGATGGTTGATCACTCCTTCGCTTCTCAGTGTTAGATCATGTGTCAGTGTGTTAGGAAACGGCAGGATAATAAATTTGGTCTTTTTTCTCGCTTTTGTAAAGTTCATATATAGCTTTGTTTGGCAGGGCCTTCCTAGTGCTTCCATCATTGGTTGCGGGAGTGAGATGGTGTTTGGTGCTAAGCTATTTTTTGTTGTCTTTAAAGTGCTTTAAACACTTTTGTAGCATTAGTTATTTAGTATGTATGTCATGGCCATGGTATGTATAGTTTAGCCAAGGTTGACTAAATAGGTTTTGACAGTGGGACAGGCAATTTTGTCATAGTTGGTGGAAATTTGGTTTTTTTTCCTTCCCTAAAACGGGTCAAACTGGTAAAATTGTAGAATTGGTTAGAAATGGAATGGGTCAAATGGGTAAACCAGCTCAATGTGTTGTTCCTAGATGTAATTTGTTTCTTATGAAAAAATAGAAACATTATGATTTTTTATCTTCTTCAATGCATTAGTTAATTTGATCTATTGAAAAGAAACAAAGTGTTGACTGGTTAGTCTGACCCAACTAAACTCGGGTAAAAAGGTACGTTTCAACCAACCCGACTGGCCGACTGACTCGCCCATTTTGCCACCTCTATTCCTCTACTAGTAACAATAAAACAGATGTATATTGAAAGTTTTGTAGCTTAATATTTACTGAATCAAGGTTTCACTGCATGTACAGTTTATTTGTTTTTACCTTTTATTCTTCCCGCGAGTGGTTCTTTAACTTAACATGGCTGTAAATAGTTTAAACTTTTGGCCGTTTTATGCAATCTAAAGCTTTTACGGCATCTCCGTTTTTAACGTGCATTAAATCTTCGAGGTTGTGCTTGTTTGCTTATTAATTGTTAAAAAGGGAATTGCTACATGCTCTCAAATCTGTCTGAAATGATATTTTGTATAATGAAAACTTTAGCTGTCAAAATGGTCAAACATAATCAAAGTTCGCTATCTGGAGACAATGCATTCTCCAAATCTGATGGTACCAGAATAAAGATCACTTGCTAAATCAATTTAATTTGTAGGAATCAAATAAATACATCAAGAGTGTTGCCAGACTTGAAATACCTTTATAGTCGATTCAAATGTAATCATTTTATAAAGAAAACTCGAGATTTATAATTTAGTTTATCCAAATTTGTTTACAAAGATAACTTGGGATTCATCATAATTTAGTTCATCCATAGATCGTGACTAACTTTAAGATAAGAGGAGTTTGGTACCTTAAACAGTAACCACTAATCTTAGTGTCCAAGTTTGAGTAACCAAAATCTTAAAGTTATCAGAACTTATAATCAAACTTATCACCAAAATTTTCGACTCAAGCCCAACAACTTATTTTGGTTGAATTCACGATTTGGTTACTCACCCAGGCCTGCACAAATCAACACCTGAGCATCAGCTCTACAAGGGACAGCAGAATAAACTCAAATAGTATCATCAGTCTCAAGTCTCAACTATACATAGATGTTCTTTCAAATTTTAGATATCATTTCACTCGAATAAGTCGGCATACATAAACATTAAAAAAAAGTCCAGTAACCTTTGCCAAAACATAAGAAACCGTATTAACAAAATGATATGCAAGTTTTGAACGATTCGGTATGTCCAAGAATCACAATCAATTCAAACACTTGCAGATGGATTAGTAAGCAGATCAAGAGATTTCTTGAGATAATCTACAGCAACGAAAACGTCATCAAACGCCAATGCTCCAACAGCAAACCTTGCTGCCTTGTGTGCCTCTGCAATCTTCTCAGGAGCGGGTTGGTAATTACTGTCATACTGATACGACTCTGAAGCGACTGGTGCAGATTCTGGGACCGGAGCTGGAACCGACCCGTTGCCTGCACTTGGCTTGTACTGACCTGTAGATGGATAATCTGTTGGTCTAGTAGAAGGAGAGTAGGGTTGTTCAGAACCTTGATAGTAAGACGAGGGGTAATGAGCTGGTGGTGCTGCTGCTGCTGGAAGGCTAGTTTCAGAGAAACTAGGGTAAGATTGGAAATTGGGGTAATTGTGTGATGCATCTTGAGAAGGGTAATTTTGGGGAAAATGATTTTGAGGTTCTTGTGGGTAAGATGATGGATGGTGATAAGTTTGATTATAAGTTGGATTATCTGAAGGATGTTGTTGTTGATAGTTATTAGATGGATAATCATCAGAGTTATTGGATGGATAATCATTAGAATGGTATGAAGGTGGTGGTGGTGGCGGGATAGTTGACGATGGTGGAGGGAAATTTGAGGGCGGTGGCTGGTTGTTTGAAGGTGGCGGCGGCATATTGGAAGATGGTGGAGGTGGGGCATCCCGTGGTGGTGATGGAAGACTATCTGTAAACCGTTGGGAATCACTTCTATCATATGACTGGAACGAAGGGTGGGATTCTGGGGTGTGTCTGGTGGTTGGTTCACTCTTGCTTCGTTCCAGATCCTGCCAAGATAAAAAGTTCAAACACAATTTGTTTATTCACCATCAGAGTTCTAACGTAATATGATTGTATTCTGATATATGTGAAATTTAGTGAATTAGTCCACTCGAGACAAGAAGCTCAGTTTATTCTAAGCATTGCATTGGCGAGTTATTAGAGCTTCAAAAACAAATGAACAATGACCAGTCAGCTATAAATAGACCTAGACCTGAGTTGTGTTTAAGTGCAAGTGAAAGACAACAAAAAGTCGAACTGTATGTTACAGGATCTTACATATGCACTGCTGGGTGAATCTATTGGATCTGTATCACCGCCACTGCCAGGGGGGCCTGGTACAGGCTTTCTTCCTTCTTTTATAGCTTTTCTTATATCTGCTGCTTTCCATACTGCATACTTCTGTTTCTCCTGAAGCTGTATTCAACATACAAATTACAATTATCAACATTTATTCGTTTCTTTTCCTCTTGATTACTAAACATAAGAGAGAAATTAAAATTGCAAATGGCAAGAAAGGCGAAAGAAGTAAAAGATTATGGACTCACATCAGGCTGAACTTCACCAAACTGGTATAGGATTTCAAAGAATATGCTTGCAGCATAAAACGTCTTTGCTGTGTTGCTGCAACAAGTTTAGAACAAGTATTATAAATTTTGATGGTGTCCTAATATTTCATATAAAATTGCACAACCATAAACAATTTTGTAGTTATGCACGATACATCTATATGACACATCCGTTTTACATAAAATTGCACAACAATAAATTATTTTGACAATGTCCTAATATTTGTCTAGTAACTTGGCAAAAATTACTCCGATGGAGCCTGAATATGATAAATTGAAATCTATTGATCAGTGCAAGCTCTATATAGTTATAAAACAACACGTTTAGTTTATGACAAGTATCTTAAGCTAAATAATCAGTACAGACACGTTGAGGTTATAATTACAGGCGATTCAGATCATTTCAAATGTTCAAAACGAAACATTAAAAGCAGATAACACCCCAAAAAACAACTTTACTGGAAGTTGAATAAAAGCCATAAGCAATTATCTGAGTAAAAACAACAATGCCAAAATAAGTAAGAACAACAACAATACCCAATTCCCCCAGAGAAGGGTACGGGGGAGGTACGATGTAGACAGTGACACCCCTACCCGAGGGTAAAACAAAATACATAAGAACAGAAGACTAAATTCCAACATTTCAAAACAGAAAGCTAAAAGTCATGGAGTTGCAACTAGTTTATAATATCTATATGGCATGGAAACAAAAGATTTATTGACTAGAAGAAAAGTTCGTCTTAGTAACATGTTGTGGTTGCAATGCATATGACAAGCATACAACATTTAATGCACTCCCATGTATAAATTTAACCAACAGCAGTTTGTGTTTTCTTATGATATGGCTAGAAACGAAATACGTGATTCTCATAAGCAGGGGTCCCGTGCTATGCATATTCAAACCTTTTCAAGTGCAAAAATGTATTCATACTGTGTAAAAACTTTAGCAAACTAGTGTTGAAAATACTGATTATAAGACATAAAACTTATCGTACAGATCAGTTCTCCCAGCTCGGTCTTGCTTATCAGCTTTTGCAAAGACATTTGATGCAAATCCTTCCAGGTGAAGATGGTCATCAGGCCCCAACTGCAGAGACTTCTTATCCTGTTGAAACATGTTAACCATTAGTTGCAACAAAATTTCATAAGCATGAATCAGCCATAAAAATTATGACCACAAAATCCAAATCTATCCACAACAATATATCTTAATTTAAGTTTACAAAAGACTAATTCATCAAATAAATCAATGCATTGACTAAAAAGTATGAATCAGCCATGAAAATTCTTACAGAACCCAACTATATCCACAACTTTATTTCATGATTTAGGAGTAAAATTCAAAGATGACTAATTCCCCGACAAAATCATCCATTGACAAACAATTACAACCTGGGTTTCAAGAACATAACCATCGAATATTCTAATCTATTAAAAACAAAGGTTTAATTAACTGGTGAAGTTCTTACTGTTTTCCAGATTAAGTACTCTACTAGTTTACATTTGCACGTAATGAAGGTTGCTTAACTTAGGGTGACCAGTTAACTAACTCACTTGATAAATGATTAGTGATCTATATAACCAATCACCCTAACAGGCTGTTTGCTTAACTGCCCGAAGTGTTTGAGAAATAACATTGAGTAACAAACAAACGAATGGTATGAATTACGATATCATCATTTGAGTATAACAAACAACATTCATTTGACATGTGGTTCTTCATGCTAGTTCAAGATTAACAAGATAAGACATAAAATAGCAAAATCATTGACATGTGTTTCCATATGCTTCAAATTTGATTATCCAGCATATGTTAAACAAGTGCTTCATACCATACATATTACCCTGCTGTTCTAGACTTCATTTACCATACACTGATAAACATGCATGCATAGTTTCATAGTCAGTGCTTACATTTTATGAGTAACACATAATTCAATGCAAACAAAGACACTTTATGCAAGCATTCAAACAAGCAACATACGTTTACACATTCCTGCATATATACATGATACTTCTACACAGTTAGCTGTTGTTCTGCTTAATGATTTGATATAGCTTTTCCAAATTCGACCAGAACTATGCTTCTTCTTTCAATCTGAACAACTAATGAAGTGTATTGATTACACACTTAAGCTTTGTTTGGAATTACACTTCACAAGTAACTTATGATTTTTTCCATCACAATCAAACTGCCACGCTGACGTCACCGTCTGATGTTGCCAAGATCGTTATGAAGTTCATTGCAGTCTCACTTCGCTTCTCACAGAAGGTAAGAGTTCATTTTTTACACAATTATGATGATTGCATTATGTATTAAAATTTATTTAAATTGCATAAATTATTTGATGCTATTGGTCCTCTTTTCCAGCTGATATCATTAGAAAGTCATGGAGATAAACATGTGTACTCATATCTACTTTATAACTAATCATGGAGACATACAAAAGAATGAATTTTTAAAACAGAAAACCAGTAACAGCATCCTATATGTGCAAATATAAACTTGCACCTTCAGTGTGAGGGCAACAAGTGGCTGCAATGCGGAGGAGGACGACGATGACGGCAGCACCGGACGTTACACCAACGTGAAACAGTCTCAGTGGCTCAGTGCGATGGAGAAAAGCATAGAACAGTCATTGTCGACAAATGAATGTAAGGATGAGGTGGGGTTTATTACTATAAAGAGATGTTCATAACTTTCCTTTGTCTGACCCAATAGGAGGGAATCTAGATAAATTAACATAGGGGGTGTTTGGTAAGCCTATATAAAAAGCTTGCTGCATTTGATACAACCACTTAGCACATTTGAATATTTCATTAGAGCCAAATAGCTTAGGCTAGCTAGCCTATTTATCTTCTTTTAATCACCTTTTTAAACCAACTTATTCGGGGAAAAAAAGTTAACTTTTTTTAAAAAGAGGCAAATAAGCCAATCCAAACACAATCTCCAACATCTCATTTTGACTTTTGACTCTCTATAAGCTAAAAATCGTCTGCGGTTCTATAAATAATCATACGTTAACGTCCAGGTAAGACTAGGCTTATCAAATTATCCATTATCAAAAGTTCAAAACGCTTCAAATTTATAGCTCAGCATTACTGAACCTTTCCTCAATTTTCATGAATAAACAAATAATCCTTTCAAGTTTCAACATAAAGCTTTACCCAAACACTTTTTTTAACCTTATACCAGTAAACTGACCCTAAACTTACAGCCTACAAACTAAACTCACTATCCCTAAGAATCAAATCATCAACAACAATAAATATGCCTTAAATAACAAAAACTCTGTTTTAGAAACAGAACTCACGATGCCTAACATCAATTTATCATCCAAAGGAGTACATTCACTATATGTTAAATCACATTAACTACGAATTATCGCCTTCAGATTGAACACATACAAACAACTAATTATCACCTACAAACTAAACTCACCCTATACCACCTATCAAGCTGTTTTTTTCACACCCTATACCACCTATCTCACATTATATCTCACAAATGCCTCCTCACATAAACATCATATCAACAACTAATTATCAACTAGAAACTAAATTCACTAATCACAAGAGATTAACAATAATTACAGAAACCAAACCTTTTTAGCTAATTTTTAGGCAGAACGAGTAACGAAATCATAGTTTCCGTTCGTTCGGTATGCTTAAACATCAAATTAGCATCAATAACTAATTACCACCTACAAAAAAACCTAAGTTCAAATAACAAATCAAACCTTTTCAAGTTGTGTTCATTGGTGAAACAGAGCTTGTAGTTTTCGTTTGTTTGCCTAACGTAAACATCAAATTAAGCTACTTATCAACAACTAATTAACCACCTACAAACTAAACTCACTGATCACTACATATTAACAACATATAAACGTTAGAACAAGAAAATAAACCTTTTCGAGCTACTTCTTAAGTGAAACGAGTTACGAACTAGGCGTTTCCGTTCATTCTCTCCTCACAAACATCAAATTAGCATCAACAACTAATTACCACCTAGAAACTAAACCTAAAATAAATACACGTTTAAATATCAAATTAAACCTTTTCGAGCTGTTTCATTAGCGAAACAAGTAACAAACTCGTAGTTTTCGTTCATTCGCTTCGCCTAAACATCAAATTAGCATCAGCACTAAACTCACAAATCACTACAGTTTAACAACGAATACATAAATTAAACCTTCTCAAGCTGTTTCATAAGCGAAACAAGTAACAAACTCGTTTATTCACTATACCTAACATCAAAATATCAACCACAAACTAAACACACCATACATTACTAACAACGAATTATCGGCTTCAGATCGAACACACTAACTATATCCCTAACATCAAATCATCAACAACAAATACACACTAGAACAAAAAAATTAAACGATGTTTCATAAGCGAAACAAGTAACAAACTCTTTCATTCGCTTCATGTAAACATCAGACTAGCATCAGTATCTTATCACCTACAAACTAAACTCACTAATCACTACAGATTAACAATAATTACAGAAACTAAACCTTTTT
Source organism: Artemisia argyi (assembly GCA_030686995.1). NCBI lineage: Eukaryota > Viridiplantae > Streptophyta > Magnoliopsida > Asterales > Asteraceae > Artemisia > Artemisia argyi. Next base: position 231,979,768 of record CM060701.1, read on the forward strand.
TTAGCTGTTTTATAAGCCGAACGAGTAACGAAATCATAGTTTTCGTTCATTCGCTTTGCGTAAACATCAATTTAGCATCAGCTACTAATTATCACCTAGAAACTAAACCTAAAATAAATATGCATTTAAATATCAAATTAAACCTTTTCGAGCTGTTCCAAAGAGGAAACAAGTAACAAACTCGTAGTTTTCGTTCGTTCACTATACTTAACATCATATCAACAACTCGTTACCACCTACAAACTAAACTCCCTGGTCACTACAAATTGAACAATAAATACAGGAAGTAAACCTTTTCAAGCTGCTTCATAAACGAAACAAGTAACAAACTCGTTTGTTTACTATATCAACCACAAACTAAACACGCTATACATTACTAACAACGAATTATTGGCTTCAGATCGAACACACTACGCTTAAACATCATATTATCATATCATGAACTAATTATATCCCTAACATCAAATCATCAACAACAAATACACATTAGAACATAAGCTTAAACCTTCTCAAGATGTTCATAAACGAAACAAGTAACAAACTAGTCGTTTTTTCGTTCATTCGCTTTGCGTAAACATCAATTTAGCATCAACTATCAATTATCACCTAGAAACTAAACCTAAAATAAATACGCGTTTAAATAACAAATTAAACCTTTTCGAGCCATTTCATAAGCGAAACGAGTAACAAACTCGTTCATACGTTTGCTTCGCGTAAACATCATTTAAAAAGCTAATTATCACCTACTAACTAAACTCACTAATCACTACATATTAACAATAATTACAGAAACTAAACCTTTTTTTAGCTGTTTTATAAGCCGAACGAGTAACAAAATCATAGTTTCCGTTCATTCGCTTTGCGTAAACATCAATTTAGCATCAGCTACTATTTATCACCTAAAAACTAAACCTAAACTAAATACGTGTTTAAATAACAACTTAAAAAGGTAAATGAGCAACAAACTCGTTCATTCGTTTGCTTCGCGTAAACATCATTTAAAAAGCTAATCATCACCTACTAACTAAACTCACTAATCACTACATATTAACAATAACTACAGAAACTAAACCTTTTTTTAGCTGTTTTATAAGCCGATTAGCCGAACGAGTAACAAAATCACAGTTTTCGTTCATTCGCTTTGCGTAAACATCAATTTAGCATCAGCTACTAATTACCACCTAGAAACTAAACCTAAACTAAATACGCGTTTAAATAGGGGAAATGAGTAACAAACTCGTTCATTCGTTTGCTTCGCGTAAACAAATACAGAAAATAAACCTTCTCGAGCTGCTTCATAAGCGAAACGAGTAACGAGCTAGTCGTTTTCGTCCGTTCGCTTTGCGGAATCTTCAATCCACGCTCCATCGCATATAATCGACCTACAAAACCACATAAAATCATCAATATCTCAAAATTTCATAAAATTAGGGTTTACAGTACAAAATTAAAGATGAAAATGAAGATGATGATGATCCGTACAGTAGTAAGCGACAAGAGGCTCGTGTTTTTGTAACTCATCGGCTCGTTGAAGGTATGGTAACAGTAATTTAGCTGGTTCGTTTTCATTTGACATTTTTATATGGTTTATTTATTGATTGATTGATTTACACGCACTGAAAACACACAGTTAGGGTTTTGAATTTTGATCGAGTTTTGTTTTGTTTGGTTTGGTTTGGTTGCTTAGTGGAGTGGGTAATGGTGGGGAGTGATACGGCGTCGTATTGTAAGTTTCGTCGTAAGTGTCATGATATGAATATTTTTAAACCCGGGTCTATGATTGACCCGTCCGGGTCAACCCGGGATTTTGCAAAAAACCAAAACACATGTCCAAACACCCACTTTCCAATTGTCCAAACACTATTTCTGCTCCAAAAATCAGCAAACAAACATTTTTCTGCTGCATTATTAATCTATACTATCTATAATAGAAAAATGGTCAAACTTGAAAAGTTAAGTATTGGAAGTCAAATGTGAGAGAAAATTAGTGTAATTAATACTCTAATTAAAACACCCCATTACTTAAAAGTACAATAATTTATTCACATTGTACAACCAATTAAAAACATATCTATCAAATTAAATACAACCAATTAAAACACAAACCGGGTTGACCCGGTAATTTGACCCGTTTTCGACCCAACCTAGCAAGTTGACCCGGTTTAAATCGACCTATTTTTCGATCGGAGCGGTTCAACCGGTTGAACTACCCGGGTCGAACCGGGTTTCAAAACATTATCCATTATTTAAAAGTACAATGATTTATTCACATTGTACAACCAATCAAAAACATATCTACCAAATTAAATATAACCAATTAAAACACAAACCGGGTTGACCCGGGATGCTTCAAACCCGGCAGATTGACCCGGTTTAATTTGACCCGTTTTCGACCCAACCTAGCAAGTTGACCCGGTTTAAATCGACCTATTTTTCGACCTGAACGGTTCAACCGGTTGAACCACCCGGGTTGAACCGGGTTTCAAAACATTTTATAACCTATAAACTTTTTTTTATCAATAAACTATTTGTCGCTATAAAATCTCGTTGCTATGCACGGGTACTCGTCTAGTAATGTAAAAATGGTTAAAGTGAAAAAGTCAAGAAAAGTGAAATGTTGAAAATATGTTTTGCCTATTCTACCCTTGAAAAGTGAAAAACTTAAAAAATATTCAAGTAAACTTACTTAAAACTTTATGAAAGGCTGTAAACTTTTGTTGACTTTAGTTCTTAGCTAGCTATTAAAGGAAACTAAAACTTAAACTAATACAATGAATTTACATGGTTGTAATATTAAACTTTAATTTGTTGACTTGTTATTAGCTAATAAGGGAAACTAAAACTTTAAATAATACAATATTCTTTTTTTTAGGAAAAAAAAATTACACACCGCTGTAATGTAAAATTTTGTTGAGTTGTTATTTTTTTTTTGAACGAAGTTGACTTGTTATTAGCTAATAAAGGAAACTAAAACTTTAACTAATACAATGAATTTACACGGATGTAAACTATGTAAACTTTTAAAGACAATAAGTGAAAACTTAAACTAATATAGGAAACTATTGTAAATTTTAAATTAAATGATTTGTTTAAAGACATGGTGGGAAATTGTATTCATCTCTTCAATTTAAACTTCAAACTTAAAACATTATATATGGCTAAGGGTTTTCCAAATGCCTATATAAAGAACGTTCATGTTGATACAAAAGTTGGGCGTACCTGGTTGTTGGGCTTTGCTCTTATACCAATTAGTTCCTTAGCACTTTGTTACCTGCGTACTAAGAAAAAGAACAACACCGTTAGGCTTATCGAGGGATTGTCTCCCCCGATTAGACTCCGGCGTGAGAGTAAGTAATCGAATTTGGGTTTTGGTTGAAGAGTTTAGGGATTGTGTGGATCGTACCTTGAATGAGAATCGCATGATTCTATATATAGGGGCTAAGAAACCGTGTTTCTTGCTCCTTACTCTTCGCACGCATGGTGCTTATCCGAGGTAAGGATATCTATTCCTTGAATAGATAATCCTTATCGGGTACCCGGTGGGTTAGAGTGGGCCTTCGGGCTTCGTGAGCCCAAGCGCTGATACTACGGCCCATACCATTTGTCATGGTAGCCCATTCGTAATGGGCTTAAGTGTAAGTAATGTCTATCATTTGGGCTTGCGGCCCAAATATAGGCTATACGTCATCATGTCCCCCCAGTCTAGTATGCGCGGCGCGTAGCCGCGGGTACTAGACTTAATGTAAACAGCGGTAAGCGTGGCGGGAAATTGAACAAATTGTTACCGCCTTTTTGGAGGTGCAATGCACCTAATAGGTTCAAGATTGTTGCCTCGGAAATCGGGGGTGGTGTCCACGTATCACTTGGGATTCGGGAAAAAGTGCATGTACCTCTTCACCTTCTAGCCACACATTCAATGTGAGTGAGTTCCACGTGGATGAGGTTTAGGGTTTTTACTACCCCTATATAAGGGTCACCGCCCCCCTTTTTTACACATACAGTAAAAACACACATAGCTACTATTCACCTTCTTCTTCATTTCTAGAGCGTTTTTTGGAGAAGACCTTTTAACCCTCGTAGGTAACTTGTGCGTCTGCTTAGGTTTAAGATGAAAATTGTCGCTCAGTTGGATGAGTTTCGCTCTGCGATGTCCGTCGAGGATGTAATGCATTTTTCTTCCGACTATTTCGTGCCTTTGGATGTACATCCAGAGGCGCCAGATGTCGACGCGTGTATAGCCGACTTCCCCGAAGGGAAGATAGGTCTATACACGAAATTTTTTGAGTACGCTAATTACCGCGTACCTATTTCTGTATTTCTGAGCGACTTGCTCAATCACTATCGCCTTCACATCTCTCAGCTGCACTGTATAGGTGCGGCGAAGGTGTCGAATTTTGAGATAAACTGCCGTTTATTGGCGATAGAACCCACCGTGGACTTGTTCTGCTCTTTTTACCACTCAACGTGGTCAAACGGTTGGGTATCCTTTGCGAAGCGCCCGGGGGCGTTTCAGTGTTACACGGAAAAGGTTGACGCACTCAAGAATTGGAGGGAATATTTCTTTTGGGTAGACGACGTGGTCTTTCCCTCCGATTTTGAGTTTTATACTCAGGCGTCCTTACCAAGGGATGGACGCCCTGCACCCGGTTCATATAGGATTGCTGACGCGCAGACGTTAGATGCCAATCGATTGGCCATTAACCCTTATCCGGAGGAGTTTTTGGTTCATGTAGGATTGAGTCGCGCGTATTTTGGCGCAGCAGATGAGGTTCCCACTTTCCTAAGTGAGGATGGCCGGGGTGGGTGTTCATCCTTTGTAATTTAGTAAGTTTTCCTTTCTTTTATTTCTTCGCGCATTTGCCAACTAATCTTTCGTTGTTTTTCTTGCTTTATTGTTATATGTGCAGAGATGGACTTGTTCGCGGTCGTGAAGCTTGATAAGCCAAAGCAGGTCACTATAGGGGTTCGTCCGTTGAGGGAAGGGGAGACGCCCCTACTCGACGCGACCGCGGGGCACTTGACTGCTCTGCCCTCGGCTACCCCTGAGAGTACGCCTCCACTCGTGGTGGCGCCTGTGCAGACTGTGGCTCCCGAGGTAGTGGCGGAGCCTACTGAGAAGGTGGTGCCTGCATTGGAGGTGGCGCACGAAGAGGCGCGTTCAGGGTCATCTGATAGTATTCGGATTCTGAAGCCTGAGGAAGTGCTAAGAGAGGAAGTTGCGCAGAGTTCGAAGCGCAAGGCTGAGGCTGGTGGGAGTGATAAGAGGAAGAGGCGCCGCCACGTCATTGGAGACGCGGAGTCGAATGCCGAGGAGACTTCGACCTCTGGCGCTCGTTTGAAGGTGGATGACGCTTCCCCGTTTTTGTAAGTGTAACCTCGTGGTCCTCTCTCTTTTTCCTTTTATATTGTTATTACTTGTTGTAATCCTTCGTTTCTCCTTTTCCTTTTTTTTTTTTTTTTTTTTTTTTTGTAGGGATGATGGCGCCAAGGATGATGAAGTCTCCTCTCCACAGAACGAAAACAGGGAGGGGGGTACCTTGGCTGCTGATGATGGTGAGGCGCAGCAACTGCTTGATGAGTTGGCCGCGACTACTGCCCGTCAGGCTGAGCTGGTGGCGCAGCTGAGGGGAAAGCGCGCTGGGGAGAGTCGTGCTCTAGCCCAGAAGGAGGAGGAGCTGGAAAAACTTCGCGCGCAACTGGCGGGCGTGCGAGTTGAGCTTGGGGAGTCAAGGGCGTATGGGGAGAAAATCGCCCAGGACAAGATGAGCATCTTGGCTGATCTGCTATTTGCGAGGGCGAAGCTCGAGCAGATAAAGGCCAAGACGTCGTGGTCTGTGTCGTTCCTTGAGGAGATGAGATCTGAGCATTATGCTAGGCTTCAAGAATTCAAGGAGAACATGGAGAAGACGCTTGTGGCGTATGAGGAGAAGCTGCGCGCCCTTAGCATTGAGTACGACGAGGAGCTGTATCCTCATCTCATGTCTGTGATTGCTGAGCGCAGGTATTCTTACACCCTTATCTTTTAAAATTGTTTTCTTCGCTCCATTGTTTATCTTATCTTGTTACCACTTTGTGAATGCAGGTGGTTGATCAGCCATGGGCTGCGTCTGGCAGCTCTAAGTACTCTAGAGTCTGCGGAAGTGGTGGAAGCCTTTGGGAAGGTTGTTCACTGCGCGATGGCGCGTGGCCGTTCGCAGGCTATGGAGGAGCTCCGTGAGGCCAAGTTGTTGGAGAAGGACTTGGCGGAGATCCCTGGTTACAGCTCTACGGCTTACGATGAGCTAGTGCAGGCCATGGCGGGGCTGAAAGTTCTTGAGTTGCCCCACATAGGGAAGTTGGAGCGCGATCAAGATGATCCCATAGCCGTGCTGATGGCGGGTCTAACTTTGCAGCGCCATCTTGAGGAGAACGCGGAGGAGGAATTAGATTATTATCTAAAACCTGATGTATCGCAGCTTCAAGTCCCTGTGTTCGCACGGCCTCGTGATATCCTGAAGCCTTTTGCTCTTGAGAAGGAAATTCCTTTGAAAGAGGTGCTGGAGCGACATGCCCAGAGGGTTGCTGTGAAGAAGGGTATCAAGGGCAAGGCCGTGATGTGCGGTATGGGCGCTGCACACCTTCCTAGATCAGATGGCGTGGCCGTGAGCGTTCCGACCGTATCTATGCAAGATGCCATAACCTTGAGTAAGCTTAAGGAAACGGGGAGTTCCGTTGCTTTAGAGGAGAATACTGAGTATCGCCATAGTATATAGGCGTTTTGTATATTTATGTATCTTTCCTTGTAATTTTAATAAATGTGGAATAAGATACATTTTGTTATAAGTTCGTAACTTAAATGTGTTTGCATTGTTTGCTGTTGATTTTTTACTAAGTCTTTTAAGCGCGTGACTTAAGTATACTTGCATTGTTTGCTAAGTTTTATTATTTGACCAAGTGTCTTGGCTCGTTATGTTGCTAAGCTTGTACGGTGTACTTGGTATATGCGCGTCCGTCGTGGGATGCGCATGCGAATCTTACCTCAACGTCTCGAGAGTAAGGCGCTTAGCAAGGATTCGTGATCCAATGTTGATGGGTTTGCAACCCTCTTATTCAACAAGTCAATTAGTAGGTTAACTTATCCTTTATGCCGTCGTGGGTCTTTAAGTGGTGCATGCATGCCATGTAGGCAAAAATATAAGATAGACAATATTGACATATATGCAATAAAGTAAAAGTGCGCTATGGAGTTAGCTAGAAACCATAACATTTTATTAATACTTGCAAGTTTATTGAAAAAATGGAAAATAAAATTCCTAAAAGATAAAAGAAAGACAAACACTCATTGGGCACCTCGTAGGGTGTTTGTGTGTTTGTATGAGGGCCGTAGCCTAAAAGTAACATTTTTTGAGATTGCAGATGTTCCAAGTGCGCGCCAGGTCGTGACCTTCCATATCGCGCAACCTGTATGCGCCGTTGCCGAGCGCGTCTGTGACCTCGTAGGGTCCTTCCCATTTGGGTCCGAGTTTGCCTGTGTCTTCTGCGTGGCTTGCGTCATTGGCGCGATAAACAAAGTCCCCTGGTCTGAATGAAGTGTTCTTGACTTTTGCATCATAATACTTCTTCATTTTTGCCTTGGCCTTTGCTTCTCGTATAGCTGCACGTTCGCATCTTTCTTCCAGTATATCTAAGTCTATGCGCCGCTCTTCGTCATTTGTCGTGACGTTGACTTCTGCCGTGCGTATAGTAGGCATTCCTATCTCAGCTGGTATGACGGCTTCTGTTCCATAGACTAAGGAAAATGGCGTATCGCCAGTACTGGTTTTGATTGTCGTGCGATGCGCCCACAAGACATGCGAGAGCTCATCTACCCATCTTCCTTTGTGTCTGTCTAGGCGCGCTTTTATTCCTTCGCCTAGACTGCGATTGGCGCGCTCAACTAGGCCATTGGTTTGTGGGTGTTTGACTGAAGCAAAGTGTTGTGTTATGTTCAAATTGGTGCACCAATCTTTGAATGAGTTGTCACAGAATTGTTTTCCGTTGTCTGATACGATCTCGCCTGGTAGGCCGAAGCGACAGACAATATTGTCCCAGACAAAGCGTTTGACTTGGTTACCCGTAATGTTCACCACAGCTTTTGCTTCGATCCACTTTGTAAAATAATCTATGGCTACAATGAGGAATTTTACTCCTCCCGCTGCGACGGGAAAAGGTCCTGCGATGTCGATACCCCATTTGTAAAATGGCCATGGTGAGGTAATCGGTGTTAGCTCGTGCTGTGGTCGGCGCGGAATAGGTCTATGTACTTGGCAGTTGCTGCACTTTCTTATTAGGTCGCGTGCGTCGCGGTGCATTGTTGGCCAATAGTATCCTGCCCTTAAAGCGCTTGCCACCACGGATCGTGGCCCTGAGTGCATACTACATGACCCAACGTGAAGTTCGCGGAGTACATAGTCTGCTTGAAGGGGTCCAACACATCTGAGCCATGGTTGTAAGAAAGATCGCCGATAGAGTACGTTGTCGCGGAATTCGAATCGTTGCGCTGTGCGCCGTATTCTTCGAGCGTCTTTATTATCTTGGGGTAGGGTTCCCTTGCAAATAAATTCGATGATAGGTGTCATCCACGTAGGATCTTGTTCTTCTATCACCGTCGATATCTCCATATCAAGGATTGACTTGTTCTTTAGGGTTTCCACCAATACCTGTTTTGAAAGGTGTGCGAAGCTTGTGGATGCGATCTTGCTGAGTGCGTCCGCCTTTCTGTTTTCCCCTCTAGGTACTTGCTTTATTGTGAACCTATCGAAGTTTTTGATCAAAGATTTTGTCTTATCCAGGTATTGGATCATGTGGTCATCCTTGGCTTCGTATTCTCCTAACACGTGGTTAGCGACTAGCCGAGCATCTACATTTGCTTCTAGGTTGCGTACACCCATTTGGATTGCGATGCGTAGTCCAGCTAGTAGGGCTTCATATTCTGCCTCATTGTTTGTGGCTGTGAACTCGAAGCGTAGCGCATAGGTGAATTCCATGCCTTCTGGATTTGTAAGAATAAGTCCTGCGCCTGATCCATCTGCGCATGAGGATCCATCGGTGAACAGTTTCCATGGTTCTTGTAGATCCGTTTTTGCTGCAGGTGTTGGGCTGTCGCCCTCTGGCTTCTCCACGATAAAATCAGCTAAAACTTGTCCTTTGATAGCAGTGCGCGGCCTGTATGAGATGTTGTACTCACTTAGCATTACACTCCATTTTTGTAAGCGTCCTGATGCATCTGGTTTAGAGATAACTTGTTTAATTGGCTGATCGGTGATTACCGCAATTGGATGCGCTTGGAAGTATCTGCGCAGTCTTTTGGCGGCGAACACTAAAGCCAAGACCAGCTTTTCCATGGCACTGTAGTTAACCTCTGTTTTCTTTAAGGCTTTGCTTACGAAGTATATGGGTGTTTGGACGGAGTCTCTGTCTGTCAATAGTACTGCGCTAACTGCTCCGTGGGTTGCTGATAAGTACATGATTAGTTCTTCCCCTTGTCGCGGTGCGACTAGTTTGGGAAGAGATGCCAGATGGTGTTTGAGTTGTTGGAAAGCTTCTTCCGCTTCATTGGTCCAGCGAAAGTCTCCCTTTTTTGTACACTTCGTGAGTGTTTTAAAGAGAGGAAGAGACTTGTCTGCTGACTTAGATAAGAAGCGATTCAGCCCCGCTAGCTTTCCATTCAGTGACTGGACTTCTTTGAGTGTGCGCGGGGAGGGGAGATCAATAACAGCCTTCGTCTTCTCTGGGCATGGTTTGATTCCATCGGGTTCTATTAAGTATCCGAGGAACATGCCTTCAGTCGCGCCAAAGGTGCACTTTTTGGGATTCAGTTTCATGTTTATCCGCCCCAGCGTTCGGAATGTTTCCTCGATATCGCGCACCAACTCATCCTCTGTATAGCTTTTTATAACAAGGTCGTCAACATAAACTTCCAAGTTGCGGCCTACTTGTTTTTCGAAAGCTGTGTCCACCAGCCGTTGGTATGTCGCGCCTGCGTTCTTTAAGCCAAAAGGCATTTTTGTGTAGCAGTATACCCCTTGACTGGTATGGAAAGCTGTTTTTTCTTCATCTTCCACTGCCATTTGGATCTGATGGTACCCTTTATATGCGTCTAGGAAGCACTTGAAGGGGTATCCACATAAGGATTCAACCTTCCAATCTATTTCTGGCAATGGATAGCAGTCCTGCGGGCATGCTTTATTGAGGTCCGTGAAGTCCACGCACATCCTCCAGCTACCATCGCTCTTCTTTACCATAACTGGGTTAGAGAGCCAGTCGTGGTAGTACACTTCGCGCATGATGCCCGCATCTACTAACTTGTGTACTTCCTCCAAAATAGCTTTTGCACGATCTGGAGCCTGGCCGCGCTTCTTTTGTCGTATTGGAGGGTATCCTTGTCGGATTTGTAGCTTGTGCTCTGTGATAGAGCGAGGCACTCCTGTCATATGCTTTGGTTCCCATGCAAAGATGTCTAGGTTCTTTTGCAAGAGTGCGCATACGACTGCTTTACCTTTGTCAGATAAAGATCCTCCAATCGAAACTTGTTGTTCCGGGTAGTCTGGGTGAATAGCGACCTTTAAATTTGGCGATTTTTCCGTGCGCTGTTCTGGAATGGTCTCTGCTTCAGTTGTCACTGCGATGCATTCTCTTGGTGGTACCGTTGTGTTATAGAGAGTAACCACTCCTCCTTTAACTGGAAATTTAAGCATTCCGTGTGCTGTGGATGGTACTGCGCGCATGGAAGATATTCCTGGTCTTCCAATTATACCATTGTATGGTGAAGGAGACTTGATTACCATAAAGTTTATCCATGCTGCAGTTGAGTGTTGCTCATCTCCTACGATCACCAATAAGCGTAACTGCCCCATGGGCCAAATCTTTTCTCCTGTAAATCCTGTTAGTGACATTGTAGCTGGTATCAACTGACTTTGGATTTCAGGTCGCAGCCTTTTGAAGCAGTGATCGTACATGATGTCTGCGGATGCTCCTCCATCGATATACATGCGGTGGATGTCGTGTCCCCCTGCATGTATTTCAATGGTTAGAGGTTCCACGACTGCGTTGTCCGCGGCTATTGTAGGGAAGGATATCTCTTTTTCTGGAGAGAATTTTTGGCTGACTCTCTGCTTTATCTTGCGCTGCCATGATTGTATCATGTATATAGTCTCAGCCTTTTCCTTTGGGGGTTCTTTCTTGCCACCATTTTTAGGTCTATCTTTCCCTTCTTTGATGTTCTTTACGAGGTGGTCCATCCTTCCTTCTCTGACTAATTTCTCGATCAGTTGTTTCAGTTGGACGCACTCGTTGGTTGTATGGCCTTTTTGGCCATGGTACTCGCAGTATCCACCACCTAGGCGCTTTTCTTCTGCCGTGCGCATTGGTGGTGGTCTTGGGAAGTTCGCACCTTCTGTTACAAATATCTCCCTTGGAGTTTTAGTTAAAGGAGTATATTTGTCGTTGTCTCTTCCACTGCGGTAATTCCTGCTGCGGTTGTTTTGATCATTGGATTGTTTCCGCGGCTGTTCTTGTTGCCGATAATTTGAATATCCTTTCTTGCTGTCCGCAGCAGCTGCTTCTCCTTGTATAAAGGATCTGGTGCGTTTTGTTAGTTCATCGAAAGACTGTGGAACTCTATCATTGAGCTTCCGGATGAGTTCTGGATTATTAATTCCATTCATGAACCCTGAAATTTTTAGTATTTCGGGACATGCTTTGACTTGTATGCACTCATCCTTGAAGCGCTCCATAAAGGCACTGGTTGATTCCCCTTGCCGTTGCTTCACCCTTGCCAATTCCACAGGATTTTTAGCGCATTTCTTTCGCTGGGTGAAGTTGTGGCGGAATGCTTTTCGTAATTCCTCAAAGCCGCCTATACTCCTACGTGGGAGTTTGCTAAACCATGTGCGCGCGTTCCCTACCAATGTGGAATTAAACATGTGACACCACACAGGCTGTGGCCAATTTTCGATAGTTGCGGCTGACTCGAAAATTTTTAGGTGGTCGTCCGGGTCACCTGTTCCATCATATGTCTTCACATTAGCGGGCATGCGCCTGCGCCTGTCGTCCGAGTAATCACTTATGCGACGTGTGAACGCATCAATTTTATGGCGTCGCCATGGGAGAGACATATCTTCGTTCTCTTCCTCGCGACGTCTTCCTTTTGATTTCCAGTGCCCTGTTTCTCTATCCTCGTTGTCCGAGGAATCGGTGGAGGAAGAATAATCTCTCCTTCGGCGTTTGCGCCTGCTCCTTTCAGAAGAGGAGCCTGAGGGATCTCTGCTTGGGGATCTTCTTCTACCCAATCTGTCTTGGATCCGCCTACTTCTGGGATTGGAGGATCCTTGGCTCGGCGAATGCTGAGGGCCTAATCGGTCGTGTATTCCCTGACTGCCAAGTCTGGAATGGATATTGGTGCGCCTACCGCTGTCCCCAGAATTTTGTGAGCCAGACACCGTACCCAACCTGTCATGGACATTGGTACGTTCTGTACGTCTTCCTCGTGGGTGACGTGGTGGCGATGGTTCACGTTCTGGTCCAAAATTAAGTCGGGTTTGCAGATCCGTACCGGCTCTTCTTGCCGCTTCTTCCTGCATGAGGGCAGTTAGGGTTTCATAATTTTGGGACACAAAATTACCCAAAGTTAGATCGGGTACGTCCTCAGTCGTTGCAAGGATCTCTGCCTCAGTATGGGACGCCCGGTTTCATTCAGGCGCGCCTGGCGGCACAGTGTTGTTCACTACGGGTGCAGCCTGATGAGGAGTGGTGAAGAGGGTGCGTTGGAGTTCTTCAACGCTTGGGACCACTGAAGAGATTATAGGTAGTTCCATTGTTGGAATAGGCTGGGTTGTTCCCGCCCCTTGGTGATCAGGTGCGCTGGTTGTCCCAGCAACCTGCTTAGAGGTCGAATCTTGTCGATTCTTCTTTTGATGGTCACGTTTTTTTGACTGCGGAGTCCGCTGGCCCGAATTCTTGTGTTTCGTCATTCTAGTTCGTTGTAGGGTCCCACGGATGGCGCCACTTGTTGATACAAAAGTTGGGCGTACCTGGTTGTTGGGCTTTGCTCTTATACCAATTAGTTCCTTAGCACTTTGTTACCTGCGTACTAAGAAAAAGAACAACACCGTTAGGCTTATCGAGGGATTGTCTCCCCCGATTAGACTCCGGCGTGAGAGTAAGTAATCGAATTTGGGTTTTGGTTGAAGAGTTTAGGGATTGTGTGGATCGTACCTTGAATGAGAATCGCATGATTCTATATATAGGGGCTAAGAAACCGTGTTTCTTGCTCCTTACTCTTCGCACGCATGGTGCTTATCCGAGGTAAGGATATCTATTCCTTGAATAGATAATCCTTATCGGGTACCCGGTGGGTTAGAGTGGGCCTTCGGGCTTCGTGAGCCCAAGCGCTGATACTACGGCCCATACCATTTGTCATGGTAGCCCATTCGTAATGGGCTTAAGTGTAAGTAATGTCTATCATTTGGGCTTGCGGCCCAAATATAGGCTATACGTCATCAGCTCATGTATTGATTCATTTCATCGTGTTTACTTTTATTCGTATAGGCAATGAAAAATGAAAAGAATGTTGACGATGATCTTGAGGTTGGTTTCTTTACGTTTTGATCACTATTTGGAATCGAGATGTACTTGTATTGTATTTTTGAGTTCTACGGCGTTTGCTGGAACATGAATTATGCATTGTATTTGAGTTTCCAAGATTTAATGAAAGTGCATAATCGTTTAGTCTTAATAGTTTGAACACTTTTACTTCTGAAGTGTGTTATGTCAGGTTACTAATTCTGAACTAATGTCGTATGTTTTCATTAAATTGGTTCGTGTTATAGATCTAAAGCCAGACGCCTTTGCAATCCTGGTTTATTTGTTTGAAGTTGCTAAACATTTAGATGGAAAATGGGTGGGTTTCAAAACTAGTGATACCGTACTATACTAGGATAAGCATGCGGAGTTGAAGTAAACTTCAAATGTTATGTCCAACTTTTGGAAATTACAAGTTACAAAGACATGTTGGACACAGTTTTCTTTCCAAATTGTGACATATGACTAGATGAGATGTTTAAGAAATTAAATCAACTAATTTGTTACTGAATATTTTAACTTACATACAAACTCAGTTCATCTCAAAACAATAACATTTATGTGTCATTTACAAGAGTTCTTTTTAGGAAACAAGTCAAATAACAATGATTGGTTTGGGCCGACACACCACAACGTAAGTGACCATCGATAGAGGCCCAAGTAACTAACGGTTCTCTGGTACTCTTTTTGCCTCCGAAACTCATTGATGAGCAGCAGCATATATTCCATGAAACTCAAAACTACCATCATATCACACAACTCATGACAATATCAACTCTCACTCAAAACCTTCCCACCCTAAACGACAACCTTTGCTCCGAAACCACCGCCACGTCATCACCACCAGAATCACCAAATTTAAATCACTCTCCATCATTTTAAGCGATGAAAATCAATACTTGACCCGAGAAGCTCGTGTTGAAAAAGCATGGACTTATTGGAAAGCAGGAGAGCCTAAACTTATTGTTGCACCAATGGTTGATAATTCCAAGCAACCCTTTCGGCTGTTGTGTAGGAAATACAGAGCTACTGGGGCCTATAATCCTATGCTTCATTCCAGGATATTTTCGGAAAATGACAAGTATAGGTCACAGGAGTTTACCACCTGCAAGGTAGATTTTTAAGTGATTTAAATTTGGAAATTTTGGTTGTGCTAAATGTATGTTGCGAGTGTAGGAGGATCGGCCGTTGTTTGTTCAGTTTTGTGCTAATGATCCCGATACTTTGTTAGAGGCCGCAAGGAGAGTCAAGGCTTATTGTGATTACGTTGATATTAATTTGGGGTAACGTCCTGCTTTTATTGAAAAATACTACTTGTTAATCTATAATGTCATGTACAAAAAAGTTTTACGCAACAAGTAACATGTATTGTTAGTTATTATCTCATAAGTGATGTAATATTTTATTTTAAGTGTCGTTAAATGTTTTTATATGTTCTTTGATACATATTAAAAATATTTGCTTGAGATGAATTATCGCATATTACAACCGTTTGCAATTACATTTTCATCTTTTCACGTTCTATTTTAAACGTTACACGAAACACTTACCACAATATCGCATACTGTTAATTGTTTGCCGCTAGGAATTTCCGTTGCTATGCACGGGTGCTCGCCTAGTGTAATATAAAGCAAAAACCTCAAGAATGAAAAGTGAAAAACTTAAATTTGTGTTTTCCCTAAATTGCCCTTAATTAATAATGCTAATATATCTATGGCAACTCATAAATGATTAATACATATAATGCATTTTCGACTTTATATTAAGGATTTTTTTTTGGACAAGTTTTTATGTATATATGGCATTTTTTTGATTTTTTTTTAAGTATCAATTTGTAACTTATAAATATATTTTTCATGATTCATGTGTTAGTGTCTCTGAACACGTATTACAATTGAGTAAGATGATATTTTGTTTTCATATCTACTAAAGACGTATATTCTGAAAAATTCAACTCATAAATACATTATACCTTTTAGGAAAATCTTTTAGTAAGGAGAATTTGAGACAAACAAATAATTATTTCACCACGAAAGGTAATGAGTATGACGTGTTTTAAAGTGTGTTTGTTGATAGAGATGAAACAAGTTTTGACTATTATTTGGTACTAGACGAATATCCGTGCACAACAACAGTATTTTCTAACTTGATGTTTTGTGTAATCAAAATATCACTATAATTATTTGTCGCTATAAAATCTCGTTGCTATGCACGGGTACTCGTCTAGTAATGTAAAAATGATTAAAGGTGAAAAGTGAAAAACTGAATTTTGGGTCATGCCCATAATGCCCTTGTCAAACTATGGAAATCAAAGTATGGAAATCGAATGCCAATCAATGAATGATATAGCTTAATTGGTAATTCATATGGAAAGTATATATGACAATCATTTTTGAAACTTATTTGAAACTTATGCCAATGAATGAATAAGGTTGCTCAAGTAAAGTATATGCCAATCAATGTCAATGAATCAATATAGGGGCGGGAAGATTTAAGGGATGTTCAAATTTGTGCTTGGGTTATTGCCTATATAAACAGGCGCCTGTACCATGGAAAACCCACTATAGTTCGACATACGTATAAACATCATATAATAGAAACCTATTTCCATTTTTAGTATATGTTGTTTTGTAACATTTCAGATAACATTACATCTTGGTCATTTAGATGTGTACAAATGACAAGAAGACAGCTTGCGGTATAATACTAATGTGTAATTGCACAGCCGGAGGCAGGTTCATGTGTGAAGTATGCAGATGTGGTGGTGTATGTTGCAGCTCAAACAATGGTGAATGATTGTATGGAAGGAGGATGATTGTTGCTGTTACCGAGATGGTAGTGTGTATGAAAAAAAAATTAGACACTTAGTTATTTCAATTGTAACGATATTTGTTTGTTCCTATATATGATCAAAAGAAACCTTGCTTACACATATATTTATAATAAAAAAAAAGTTTTAACTGTTGCCACCGAACATGTTTAAACCGGCACAAAAACTATTAAATGTTGTCGTTATGTGTTGTTACCTTACTATTACCTCTCAACGACACGTGTAAAAAAACATGCGCTCACAAATTAACGCACCTAGATATTGTCGAATGCTATACACCGCTGCTGCTAAGTGCGGGTAATCAGCTATATAGAGAATATCAGGACTAAAGTTTCTTTCAAACATGTATTAAGTATAGTTGCATTAAGTGATGAAGTAAAGAGAGAAACTTACTTTATTATATTTTTTTGACATATACGTGCTTCCAAAACTACACCTTGATCTTGAGCTATAGGGAAGAGATCTTATGAAATTAAAATTAAAATGAGAAGGTGAGAACTATTTTTATCCAGGCATTTTAAACAAGAGTGAAAAATTTAAGAGGTATGCATTTATTTTTATAAATACATCTGAAATACTACGTATGTGATTTTGATATCTTCTCACATTTCTCAACTCCCGAGCTCTATTAAGATTAGAGCTGGCAAATCGTGTCTTAACAGGTCTTAACAGGTTTTGAGCGCGCAATTAACTTAAGTTTCAAACATGAAAACAACTCGTTTAACACTTGGTTTTGGTGGTTTGAGTATGACAGATATACGTTTTATGTATAAAAAAAGTTAAATATTGAACCTTAGAATACTAAAAACAATTATTTTAAAAAATAAAAAAATTGCATAGTATATTTTTTCTCTTAACAGGTCTTAACAGGTCCTAACAGGTACCCAATTTGGCAGCTCTAATTAAGATACACACTCTATTTTAAAAAGCATTAAATTTATTAGGAGACCACCGATTACAAATAGTTTGTAGTTAGTAGTTGGTACTATTTGTATTTATTTTTCATGAAATCCAGTAAGCTGTTCCAACCAAAGAATATACTTTAGATGTGTTTTAACAATTGTGTGTTAAAATCAATGCAAACATTATACGCGTATTCAACTTATTGGCTTTGTATGAAATGATGTTTTTTTTTTATTTAAATGTATGATGTCATGATGATTTTAATGCAATAGGAGTCAAACTCATTGGTTTTAAAACATTCAATTGCTCAAAGTTCAACTATATATAGATAAATCAACCACTTAGTCTAGTGAAACTATCAACAATCAAAATCAAAATGGTTTTCAAACACAGGCTTCTCTTTCTTACATATTGCTTGCTATCTCTAATCTCACAAGGGCTAGCCCGAAGATCACCACCCGTAACGACTATGTCTTCTAAGGCGTTTTTGCAATGTTACTCCGCTATGTTTGATCTTGGATACTGCAGGGGGGAAATTCTAAGGGCTGGACGTGGCCAAGCCAGTTCTAGCATGAGGCCGACTTGTTGCAAAGCTGCTAAAAGCATAAGTTCCGCATGTTGGCTTATATTTTTTCCTTTTAACCCGTTTCTGCATCAACTCAGTTGTTCTCCTTTATCAATGACACCTCCACCAATCACAAAGAAACCGATTTCAGATTCTCAGACCCCGGTTGCTCGAGGTCCAGTTGCTGTACCACCTCAGGCCCCGGTTACTCGAGTTCCAGTTGCTGTACCACCTCAGGCCCCGGTTACTCGAGTTCCAGTTGCTCGACCACCTCAGGCCCCGGTTGCTCGAGTTCCAGTTGCTGTACCACCTCAGGCCCCGGTTGCTCGAGGTCCAGTTGCTCTACCACCCAGGGCGCCATCACCAATGGTTCAGGGGTCTTTATCCAACTCACCAAATGATAAAGAAGCAATTGAATAATCATTGATTTCTTTTAATTTAGACAAGATCTTATAAAGAAATGATATTCTTATCTGAACGTTTGTTGTTATACCATTATACGCAAATATGCAATCTGCCTCTCTTACATATATAGTTTTATTTGACTTTAGTGTTATATTGATGTCAGCTTAGAAATAAATGAAAAAATAAGAAATAAAAACAAGAGTAAATTGCAAGAATCGTCTCTGTGGTTTGCCCAAATTGCAGATTCGTCTCTGAGTTTTCGAAAGTGCAGGCGGCCTCCCTGTGAGGAGTTTTTGGTTCCATTTTGGTCCCTGTCCATGGACTAGTTCAAAGAGTGTAATCTATTCCATTTTTCTTCAATTTATAATTCTTTTTATTTTCATCCAAGTAAAATTTCTCAAATGCGCATATTGACTTTGAGTCTGCCTAGTGCTTACGATTGACACTGCTTGTGATTCGTTTTGCTATGTGTTTAGAATCAAGTTTGAGTGTTTGACCCTTGTCAACATCTGAAGTAATTCAAATATAACTAATGTTCACTAACAAAGTGAAGGTCAAGAACTTTGTTACTCGTAGTTTAAAGTAATTTCAACTTATACCAACAGGACCACTCAATGAGTAAAACATGCAGATTTACTGATTTGAAAACCAAAGCAGCAATAGTATAGGTTGTCTTGAGCAGATATTTATTTTTAAAGAGCAAATATTTTTAACGTAAACTAACCATTAACGGCTTTAATATGTAACGTCTCTAAAATTGGTAACTAGTCAACCATTTGATTAGAACAATATGTAGGTAGTAACTAAACTACTAGATAACAATATTACCCAATCAAGTTAATCGATATGATATGTATATATTTCACTTATCTCATCCCTCTTAAGCTGCATTTTAATTCGATATAGCCACATAGTTCACAGGAGCCACGGGCCTCACATCCCTCTTCCCATCTTTACTCACTGACCGACCTCCGTTTTGATTCATAGACAGACGTCTATTAAGACCACCATGTGATCCCATATTTCCACGTGGACCACCTATCTTCTTTGAGCTACTTAGGGGACGAGCAGGGCTCGGTTTTGAACCAAACATGGCTTCTTGTTCAGTATTCAACTGTTCATGGAATTTCTTCTGATCCTGTCACAATTTAATAATAAAAGTGAGTTTTGTGAACTTAAGATTAAAATAATAATAATAATAATAATAATAATAATAATAATAATAATAATAATAATAAAAAAAAAAAAAAAAAGTGGGTGAAATACTGAAACTAACCCTCATTCGTTTTTTCTCTTCTTCTCTTTCATGTCTCAGCACTGAATATTCATCTAGCATTGCGAGTAGTGGAACACCGTCATAAGCAAAAGTTAGCCCATGTTCCTCTTCCCATGACCGCGTTTTAGCAACCAATGTGTCAACAAGAACTGCACACATACACACAGACACCCTGAGTCAGGTATGAACAAAAAGACTTGTTTATTAATTTGCATCAACATGTTATACTGAATAGCTAAACCAGGCTTGAATATAACAACATAACCTAAGACATACACTACTGCAAATTTATATCATACGAATTTGAGATGGCAATTTTGACCAGCTTACTAATTGGGTAGATTCGGGCCAGGTTTTATCTATAACTGGTCAAGCGAGAAATAAGAAAGTTAAACTAATCAATAAATTCTAGTGTTTAGTTACCTGGGATTTTGCTGACCAAAATTCTGGCCTTTTCAGCTCGCTTAAGATTCAAATGTGCACCTCTGCTTCCATTGTACCTGTTGTCATCCTGTCACACATAATATCCGAATCCATAAATTAAATTAGAAATGTAATTATACTAAATGAATTCTAACTTTAGCATGCAGCCAGCTGATATAAACTAAAGCTCTTAAACTAGTGGCTCCGGGTTCAAGACTTGTTGTCAACGAAGTGAATGTGTTTCAACTGTTTCATAATCTTTAACACAGACATGTCAAGTTACATTGAGGTATATAAGAGGAATTTCAACCCATCTACTTATGAATGAATCTTTTTGGGTTGTATTTTATCATGAACAGGTCAAACAAGCAAGAACATTATTATTTAAAAAAAAAAAAAAAAAAAAAAAAAAAAAAAAAAAAAGGTCAAATGACTTGAAACAAGAAAGTCGTCGAATGCACATTTTAACTCAGATAAAACCTCCTAAACAACTTAATAGAAAGATAGATTAATTCTAAAATATACACAATTTTTTGTAATCACAGTTAGTTCTGTTAGTACTGGGCTTCAGGTCATCCCAAGTCCCAACCCACCCCATACAAAAGTTACCCCTTTCTTTACCTGGACCAAACTTCCCTGCTGCCCAACCCGCCAAGTTATATCTAAAACACATAAAAAGATCAAGAGGGAAGGAGTTAGAGACAGACCCTATTGTAATCCTCGAGCCAACTTTCTTCTTCACAAGCTGACATCCACTTGTCAACCTTATCCAAGATATCTTTTCGACTAAGAGCTTCTTCTTTTGCTTTAATGATTTGAGCATCCATGTCAGCTAGCAACTCAGAAGGCTCCACACTCCCAGAATCAATCAGAGCCATGATTTTCTCTCTAGCATTAAGTGTGTCGATCTCGATGTGTGCACCGGCAAAAATATCTTCAAGCTCCCCTTGTCTCTTAAGAGCAATCTCTTTCATTTTGCTAGCTTTCAACTGATCCAGTCTTTCAACTTCCAACTCAGCCTTGAAAACAAACCAATAGATTAATAACTGTGTTTCATATATTAATATAAAGGTGGAAGTTATGACCATTATCTTATGGGTTGATTTGGATTGTGTTTAATCTTAAACAAACAGGGTATAGTCGTCAACAGTCTATTATTAATGCATACAACCTCGTAAAACTTTGTTCAGATATTCATATTGTTATTGTAATAATGTTTTGTAATCATAACAGCATAACTAACGCATTAATTTATACACAAAATAAAGAAAAGTATCAATGGGTCACCCATTTGACCCATTCTGAAAATGACATGTTTCAATTTGAAATTGTTTTGACCCTTTTCTACACACTGCAATCTAATACAAAACGATATTTAGGTACCTGTTCAATCAAATCAAGAGCAAGGACCCCTGGGGTAGTCACTTTATCAACCGAAGCTGACATATTACATGTAACATGATCAAACAAGCTTCTCTCATCTTCAGGAGTATCCATCAAATTCCAAAGATCAGTTAGCTGAGATGCTAACTCTTGAAGCTGAATGTGAAAAAGATGTTAGATGTTTGGGGTGCATTCTCAGAGAGTATAAAGAAGGTTATGTTCATTCTCAGATTATTCTGATTTCTGAACCTTCACATAACAAGAATTTGATTCATAAGATGCAACTTTCAGGTAATAGTTAATTATGAAAGATGAAATTTAACGTGATTGTGAACCCGACAGTCAATGATCATAGAAACTATAGCCAACCAACTTTCAAATTTTTAGTTGTTTGACCTAAATGTTTTTCAAACAGTTCTTTTCTCTCGACTTTTAATTATCAGATTAGACCAATCAACTCCACCAGTTTATCATTTGATGTTCATTGTCATTTGCATAAGCCACTTAATTGTACTCTTGGAATCAATAAAGAGATGTGCTTGTTTTTACCTTTTGTAACCTTTGCTCCTTAGCTTTTGTCAAAGCTAACACGGTCTTTGCCAGCCTAGCTAGTGTGTCGTTGCTTATGCTTTTAGACTTTACACCACTAGCATCAGTCAAGCTAGGGTGGACATCCGTGATTGTACTATAAAAATCAATCCCAAGAACAGCACATATGTCATGTACTAGGCTCACAAGTTCAAGAACCTTGTTCAACCTCTGGCTCTGTAAAATAAAGTTTTACAGAATGAGCGGCAGGTTGGGTATAACATACTGTAGCATTAATCGACCTATTTATAAGTGAACATGTTGAAATTAGTTTAGAGATGATACCTTTTCTTTCTGAAGTTCTTGCAAATGATCATGAAATTCCTCTAATTTCTTCAACGATAGGTTAGATTCATCAACTACAACGCATACTCCCTGCTCATTACTCCCTGAGATCTCTCCACAAATGTTTTGTATCTGTGCCTGCACATCTGTAAACTTCTTTATCCTCTCATCCTTCTGTTTCCACAATCGTTCTAGTGCCGGTGCAATATCAGCAAGTTGTTCTTTTATGTTTCCTTTAGTCTTCTCAGGCTGCAAAATTATACCACAAAAAGATTAAATAGTATCCTACATTAAAAGGGTAAATCACATAAAGTAGCAACGAACTTTTTGAGATGGACTAATTTGAATATTTGATAGTATACTTTTCAAGTCCCAACCTATAATCATATTTTTTGTTAAACGGGCTAGTTTAATAGTTATACTATAAATGGGTAATTACCAAATTGACCAGAAAATAACTTAAAATTACTAAATTATAACTACCAAAGAGGGCCAAGTTACTAAAATATAAAAGTATACCTATGGAATTATACCATTTTACAAAATTCATTCTTACTTTATGGAATTTGCCCATACAAAATGTAAATGAATTTGAACAAAAGAATATGAGGCTCATTACTCACAATGCTAACAGACGATTTATCTCCAAGGGATGCAAGAAGAGTGGAGAATTCAAGTTTAGCATCAGCTAACGCCTGAAGAAGACGCGCCTTTGACTTTGCAGCATGTTCCACTTTCCTCTTATACACGTTCAAGCACTCTTGCTCTAACTGAAGAAGCATCTTGTCTCTTTCCTCATCACTTTCACCAACCTCGTCCCAAATTATCTACATTAACACAAATATCACATTTATCAAACAAGTTTTTATACAAAAGTGTATTATACGACAGACAGTAAATGAAAGTAACATGGAACTAGTTAAAAGTGAACTTCACCTGCAACTGGAGGAGTAAGGAACTACAAGTCGTTTCACCGAGAAGTGGATTCTGAACGTCAACCTCTGTCATCTCGTATCCCCGCAACTTGGCCTGACAAGGATAGTTATAACCTTAATTATCAATAAGAGATATATGAAATGTACTAAAACTAAAAAGCATAAGATGCTTAGCCCCAATTGGGAGTAAACTTGACACTGATAAGGACTTCACATCACAAAATCAGTATGCAGCAAAAAACTAAAAAAATCTGTTCAAACTAGCACTAACACTAGACGATGAAAAGAAATTTCAGGCATCTGAGTTTTCAAATACACGCCATCAATATCATGACACATTAACTACTCTTATTCTCTAAGGGCATCCACTGTGGATGAACCTATTAGAGGTTTATAAAATTGTCACATCTTATAATGTCATTAATTCTTAAAACTTTTTATGTTATGAACCTATTCCTACTATGGATAAACCTTTTGATGTTTATAAAATTGCTACAACATTTGAATGTCATTTATTATTTAGTTAAAAACAAAAGTAAAAAGAAATAAAAATAAACAATTTTTGGACCTCTCCAAAATCTTAGACCTTTTCATGCCACCTAGGCATGAAATGGATTCTCACTATGGTATAAAAATTCTTGGACCTCTTCATAAGTGTTTAGACCTATTCTTAAACTTCCATAGTGGATGCTCTAACTTACACCATTTCACACAACCACCAACCAAAACAACTACATGTAATCCTAACAACATTAACTCTTCAAGTAATAATAAACTAATACTCCGTAACACTAAATTTTAACCACTAGGGTAAGGATCCAGTAAGAAGAAAACTTAAAATGAGAAGGATGAGAAATAACTATAACCACACATTTGAGATGCATCGACTTGATTTAGATGCATCTCTATTCATTTAGATGCATCCTAATTAATTCCGAAAAGTGATTTGAAGTGAAAACGATGCAAAATAGTACTAACAGCAAATTTGACCCGCAGAAGACGAAAAATATATAGGATTTGTCTAACTTGATGAAATGTATCTAATATATGTATATGCATCTAATTTTTTGCTAGAAAATATATTATGGTGCATCTAAAAGATTAGGGATGCATATAATTTAAGTCGATGCATCTCAAATGTGTGGTTATAGTTATTTCTCATCCTTCTTATTTTAAGTTTTCTTCTCATTTGATCCTAAGTCTTAACCACTAAACACAAAATGCACTTAAATATATCACCAAACAACACTACATTTGCATCAAAACAACTATTTTTGGCTCTGACGTACACGGCCTAACCGGTATTTCCGTGGCCGTTTCCGGACTTTTCCTAGGGCTCCATAGCTTACACATTCCAAAAACCTCTCACACAGTGGCGGAACTCTTTAGGGGCAAGGGAGGGTACCGGCCCCCCAAAAACTTGCGGCAACTGGTGTAAATATTATAGGTTTTAGGGGTAATTTAGTTGAGGATTAAAACAAATCTCCGATTCGGCCCCTCCAAAATAAATGCGCCCCTCCCCCCCCCCCCCCCCCCCCCCACCCCCAAAATAAATAAATAAATAAATAAATGTTCAAGTTCCGCCATTGCTCTCACAATCAATTAAATCACACTAAATGTACCAAACAATATAACCAAACAACGCTACATTTGCATCAAAACAGCTAATTTAACTAACAATAAACCTAACACATGATGAATGAGCACATAATTCAGACCGTAAAAAAAGAACTAACATTATGAAGCAAAATTTAACTAAATGAATAAATTGCTTACAATGTAAAGAGAGTGAAATTAGGGCTCTTTTTTTTTTAAGTGTTTTTTTTTTGTTTGTTTGTTTGTGGAGTGAAGAAGGAAAGGAAATGGAGCGTGTAGGAAAAGGTTGTAGTGATAATTTATGGTACAGTCTCACTCCAGTCGTTGGGTAATTAAAGTATTTCCTTTTTTGTATATGTATTTTTGAAATTTAATTTAATGGCATTGATGTTTTGGTTTTATTTTTGGTTTTGACTTTTTGACCAAACTAGGATTTGAATACAAAATTTATACTGCATCCGCCTCATATTTATTACTCGGCAGTCGCTGGAGCGGGTTGATTGAGCTGGTTGCTGAAGCATGTTGCTGGAGCTGTTGATATAAATAATGTTTGTGAATGTTATTAATATTTCTCAATAAACCTATGTTTTGATAATCACAAAACTTAAATCAAATTAAGTCAAGAATAAGACATAAACAAGTATTTGGTGACAAATATTTACCTCTACATCTTATATCACTTAAGGTATGCATAAACTTAGTAACTTATGCATTACATGATCAAAAGAAATTTTATATTAATACATAACATTATATAAAATGATTTTAACATTTTATATATATTTGTAAATCATTTTTGGTAAAGCTTTATTAAACCACAAAAATATGATTTCAAATTTCCAACCAAAAAGGGCAAATTTTATCCAGAGAATCTTTTCAAACGTTCAGGAGGGCGGCCCCCTTAATTTTACTAGGCGGCCCCCTTAATCATTAAGGGGACCGGCACGCTCCCGAACAGTATTTTCTGGCCCTATAAATATTGGATCATTCCACATATTTTTCTCACCTTTTTGCACTATAAACTTTCTGATCCAATCTTCTTCTCTAGATCTAAAATCCTTTGATCATATATTTCACAAGTCTTTGTTTCCAAGTGATCCAAAGCTTCATCCATTCAAGTGCAAGAAGAAGAACACTTCTCTACATCCATCTTATTGTAGTGGTGTTGTGTATAGCTAGTTTCATATAGTACTAGTGATAGTTGTTTGTTAAAGTGTTGTGTATATTTGTTGATTGTAGAATCTTGGTGTGTTGTAAACTAGTTTAGTAGTTGTGACTTAGTTGTGCATAGAAGAAGGTGTGAAGATTGACAAGGTGTGAAGACGGTGTGAAGTCTTGAAGAAGGTGTGAAGGTGTGATTAAGGTGTGAAGTGTTAAATGTTACGTATAAACATTAATATGTAAATGTCTGGGATCGAACCCGAGACCTCGGGATTGCACACTTTACAAACAAGAATAATGTAAAAATAAATATGTATATATTAAATGTATTGAATATATATATTTATAACACTTAATGGACTAAATGGTCGTTAGTTATTAACCGTATGGACTAACTATCATTAGGGACGAAAGATATGGACTAGAGTGTAACTTAGGAGTCAAGAAGGATCTAGAACCCCTTAGGGGTGTGCTAGGCCGGTCGAACAAGGGAGGGGGAAGCCCAACCCATGTTTGTCTTGTCCTCCAAGTTTCACCTAGTATATATATACAAGGCCAAGGGTTAGACTTTCACATCTTTTGTGCACACACACAAACCCTAAAGTCTTTTCTTTGCTTCTTGTTTTCCTTGGCCGATCGGTTCACACCCCACATAGGGTTTGGGTCGATTTTGGTTTAATTCAAAAATTAAGTGTTTTGTTTACTTGCAACAAACCTTTATTCGTTGGTAGTTTGTGTGTACAAGAACGAGGTAATTACTTACTTTAGTAATTATCAAGAGATCGATAAACAAAACGGTAAGGGGTTTATCATTGATCTATTTGTACAAGAATCAAGGTTAATTTGAAGTGCATCGGGTACGTTTACTATTTATGTTTTAGTTAATATTTATGTGTTATACTTGATCTTTCGCTTCCGTAATATGTGTTATTTGATTGTCAAACTCTAACAGTGGCATCACGAGCCATGTATAACATGTAATTGATTACTAAAACGTAATAAAAACCGGATCTTTAATTGTTTTAGATACATGTTTTTTTTTATCTAGGGTTTTTCCTATTTTTTTTTCTAAAAATTTCGAAACCCTAACCCTAATTTTGGGGGGGGGTCGATTTTTCCATGAAACCCTAATTAGGGTTTTGTGGTTTTCTAAGATTATGTGTAATCATTAGAAACCCTAGGTCATTAACCGGTTAATTGAACGTATCTTGTGACCTAATTGCTAATTGTTAGGTTTTAATCCGTGACTTACATGCATGTTTGTCATGGATCTTGTTTTATTTTTCACATGTTAAGATAGATCTTAAATTGGGGAAGACTCCAATACATATTAAAATCAATTAATATATGCTATGTGGTGTGTTTTTAGCTTTGGCCTACGCAATTGATACGTCAATGTATGTGACTCGCCTCCATCAAGAGGAGAAGGCCTTAGTTGATTACATGCATAATTATACCTAGAATTGATTTTATTAGGATCTTTTCTAATACGGATTGCATGTGGCTAATTGTTTCACTTATTTATTATTGGTTGTTTTGATTTTCTTTGATACTTGTTTTATTGTTATTAGTTGGACTTGATGTAAGCAATAAAAGGGTTGTTTTTATAAAGAAAATTAATACGGACTAATAATTGTGAAACCCTAAAGTGATAAAGTAAGAATCTTGCAAGGTCTTATGTGCCGATAGTGGTCCGATTCGCACGGTAATCAGCTCCCAAGCGAGACTAGCAAAATTCATACTTTATTACTAATTTGAGATTGAATCCATAAACTTTTGCTTGAATGATGTTTTGTGCAAATATGCTTTTAAAATTAAGTCTTTTAAGATGATATTCATAACCGTGATTTGAAGGCTTAGAAAAGAGCCTTAGAGTCTGCCTTGGTTATCACAATCTTGAATATGTCTTAAACGAATTACTTTTAAAATCATATGTTGTAGAAAGTCATCTTAGGGTTTTGGCATAAACCTCAAGTAAAACTTTGTGTATTAATTTCATGAATTGGATATAAAAAGTTTTTATGAAAACTTATGTTATAAAGATGAGTGCATGCATCTTTGTACATATTTTTTATTGACATATCAAAAATTAATACCCTTAATAATTTAAGTTACGTGCCATCTATCTATAAGAAACACTTGGAATTTTAATTTAGTAAACGTGAGACCTAGGCTAAATTACTATAACAAGGTAAAATTCTTTTAACGCGTGAGACCATAATTGTAATTTTACAGTTTCTAAGGTAGACGACTTAATTAAGTTGTGCGTGAGACCTTGAACTTAAGGCATGAGATGGGATAAAACATGCTTACAAGGCAAATTGATGAATCAATTTGATGTAAATCCCATAATGATCTAGGAATTGGAAATCTTGTTTGCCAATTATTGTTCGACAGATTACCAACTTTTGTACTTTCACCACTAGCAGATCAACTGATGTGGTGGAATCTATGTAAAGTTGGATCCTAGATTTTCAAGAAAATTAGTTGGTTATATGAATATAGCCTTGGGTATTTAATTTTTCTTGAAGATATTGATTATCAAAAATACTAATATTTGAACTTTATCTATAGATATGGCTCAACCCGATAACCAAACTGTGATTTCTGCTTTCAAGAGTCATCTTGAGAGGGACAAACTGACTGGAAAGAATTTCAATGACTGGCACCGTTTGCTCAGAATTGTCTTGAGGGCGTCTGGTAAGCTAGACTTCTTGACCGAAGAATGCCCAGCTGAGCCTGCTGCTACTGCAACACCAGAAGCAAAGGTGGCTTGGAAGGTGGTTAATGCTAAGTTTAATGAGGTTGCTTGTTTAATGCTCACTAGCATGAGTGCTCAGTTACAAAAGAAGTACGAGTACACGTTCCCTAAAGACATGCTTGAGATGCTTCAGCAGTCTTATGAGAAGCCACCTGCAGTTGAATTGTATGATGAACTTGACAAGCTACACAACTGCAAGCATGGTGATGGTAAACCAGTAGCCGATTATGTGGATGAGATGAAAGATTCCTTTGATCAACTTCACAGAATTGGTTTTGGTTACCCCGACAATGTGCAAGTGCACTTGATCAACAGATCCCTCAACAGGGATTTTGCTGGTTTTGTGCAGAACTTCAACATGCATTGCTCGGGGAAGACAGTCTCAGAATTACTCGCATTGCTTGTTGATTATGAGAAAAGTCTACCAGCCAAGGTCAAGACTCCTACCCCACAAGTGTTGGCAATTCATGGGGGGAGAATCCAAAAGAAATCGCATGTGAACAAAGGCAAAGGTAAAGGTGATAAAGGCAAGTAGGTCATAGCCTATCAACCTCAACCCAAGATGAAGCAACATCAACCTAAGCAGAACAAGGTGAATCCGCCAAACAAGAAGGATCAGGCTTGTCACCATTGTCATGAAAAGGGCCATTGGAAGCGCAATTGCCCTCTCTACATTCATGACTTGCGACTCAAGAAGCAGGGGAATGATGCTGGTAACCCCAGCACATCAGGTGCGTTCTTTATGATTGAATTATTCACTCTTACTCCTAAATTGAATTCATGGGTATATGATACGGGATGTGGCATTCATATTTGCAATACCTTGCAGGGGTTTAGAGTTGAGAGAAAGCTGGCCTATGGACAACAATTCTTGCACGTTGGTAACGGAGCGCATGCAGGAGTTGAAGCTATAGGAGTTTTTAATTTAGTGTTGCCTTCGGGCCTAGTACTATCTTTAAATAATTGTCATTATGCACCGTCAATTGTTAGAGGTGTAATTTCATTTTCATGTTTGTTGAACCAAGGTTTTCATCATACTATTTCAAGCAATGGAATTTCGGTTTCTTTAAATAATGTTTTTTATTTTAATGCTATTGCTGTGAATGGTGTATTTGAAATTGATATGAATGATAATGATAATGCTTTTGTTACAAATAATTCAATGTATAGCATCAACAATAAGAGAATCAAGAAAGGTCTGGATTCGTCTTATCTTTGGCATTGTCGACTTGCTCACATTGGCAAAGATCGCATGAAAAAGCTGCAACATGATGGGCTTTTAGATAAGATCAAAGATGAATCATTTGATAAATGCGAATCTTGCATTGCTGGGAAGATGACTAAGAAACCCTTTAAAAATAGGATTGAAAGGGCTAATGATCTACTTGGTCTTATTCACACAGATGTGTGTGGACCACTTAGACATGTGTCAAGGAGGGGTGCTAGCTACTTCTTAACATTTACGGATGATTACAGCCGTTATGGTTATGTTTATTTACTTAAACATAAGCATGAGGTGTTTGAAACATTCAAAGTGTTTAAAGCAGAAGTAGAGTTGCAACTTGGAAAGAAGATTAAAGCTCTTCGATCCGATAGAGGTGGTGAATACCTGAGTCAGGAGTTTATAGATTATCTAGCAAAGGAGGGAATTGTCCAGCACCTTACTTCTCCATATACTCCACAACAAAATGGTGTATCTGAAAGAAGGAATCGTACATTGCAAGACATGATACGATCTATGTATAATCTAACAACTCTTCCTTTTTCGTTTTGGGATTATGCCTTAGAATCTGCGGTTCGCATTCTAAATATGGTTCCAACAAAGAAGGTTGATAAGACACCATATGAGGTATGGACTGGAAAAGCTCCAAACTTGTCTTATCTTAAGGTCTGGGGTTGTAAGGCGTATGTTAAACATGACTCAGCAGACAAACTCCAACAAAGATCTGTGAAGTGCATCTTCGTAGGATACCCTAAGGAAACTATGGGATACTACTTTTATTACCCACCTGAAAACAAAGTATTTGTTGCAAGGTATGGAGACTTCCTTGAAAGGGAGCTCATATCTCAAGAATTCAGTGGGAGAATGTATGATCTGGAAGACGGTCAAGAAGATGTAGAACCTTCTGAAAACACTAACCAACTTCCGGTAGAACCTGAAAGTTTAGGTCCTCCACCTGAAGTTGAAGTGATTCCCATTCGTAGGTCAACAAGACCAGTAAAAGCTCCTACTCGTCTATGTCTTAATGTAGAGAGTGATGAGAATATACTGGGTGATCTTGATGAGCCTACAAGTTATAAAGCTGCCATGAATGGTCCTGAAAAGGCCAAATGGAAAGAAGCTATGGATGGGGAAATGCAATCCATGGAAGACAATGATGTCTGGGAAGAAGTAGACCTACCTCCGGGTGCCAAATTAGTTCGGAGTAAATGGCTCTACAAGAAAAAGACTGACATGGATGGCGTTGTACACACCTATAAGGCCCGTTGTGTAGCTAAAGGCTATACACAAACTTTTGGTGTTGACTATGAGGAGACCTTTTCTCCTGTAGCTGACATAAGGGCAATTAGGATTCTTATAGCCATAGCCGCTTACTATGACTATGAGATTTGGCAAATGGATGTAAAAACCGCCTTCTTAAATGGTCGCCTAGATGAAGACATCTATATGGCGCAGCCTGAGGGGTATGTAAATCCAGAATTCCCAAATCGTGTATGCAAGCTTAAAAGATCCATTTATGGATTGAAGCAAGCATCACGACAATGGAATAAGAGATTTGATGGTGAAATTAAAAAGTATGGATTCACTAAAAATCTTGATGAGCCATGTGTATATCATAAAGTTAGTGGGAGTAATGTAATTTTCCTTATATTATATGTTGATGACATATTGATCATAGGAAACGACATTCCAAGTTTGCAAAATGTTAAGGCATATCTTGGAAAGTGTTTTTCTATGAAAGATTTAGGGGAAGCTGCATTTATTCTGGCAATCAAGATATATAGAGATAGATCTCAGCGATTAATTGGATTAAGCCAAAGTGCTTACATTGATAAAATACTGAAGAGATTCAGTATGCAAAATTCCAAAAAAGGATATTTGCCGATGCAAGAGCAACATGGCTTGAGCAACAAGGTTTGTGCTTCAACACCTGCAGAGGTGCAACGCATGAAAAGAGTCCCGTATGCTTCGGCTGTGGGATCTATAATGTATGCGGTGAAAAGTACAAGACCTGATGTAGCATTTGCTCAGAATTTAACCAGTCGATATCAGCAAAATCCAGGTGTAGCTCACTGGACTGCTGTTAAGAATATTCTTAAGTACCTTAGGGCTACTAAAGATATGTTCTTGGTTTATGGGGGAAATCCATCAGCAGAACTTGATGTTACAGGTTACTGCGATGCTTCTTGGAAAGGTGATAAGGATGATACGAAGTCTCAGACGGGTTATGTCTTTGTCATTAATGGAGGAGCTGTGGATTGGAGGAGCAGAAAGCAGAGTGTACTAGTGATGTCTGCTACAGAAAGTGAGTATATAGCTGCTTCAGAAGCTGCAATGGAAGCTGTTTGGATTAGGAAGTTTGTTTCAGGGCTTGGAGTTATGCCTTCGATTCAAAGACCTATTAAAATGTATTATGACAATTCAGCTGCAATTACATTTGCCAATGAGCCTGGAATCATGAAAGGCACCAGACATTTCCCGATTAAGCATCACTATGTTCGAGAACAAGTCGAAATAGGCGAAATCGAAATGCTCAAAGTTCACACAGATGATAACTTGGCAGATCAATTAACAAAGCCTCTACCTGGCACTAAGCTTTACAAGCATGCTAAAGGTGTAGGACTTAGATTAGCTGAAAGTTTCATGCCTATTTGTGATTAGTATTTGGATAAAGGATGTAATGTACAATTATTATTTTAATGGAATAAAATATGTTTTATGTTTATTTATCATTGTCTTAATAATATATCCTATATTTGCATGTTTAAGATCCATGAATAATTTATTATTCTAAATGTCCATTGTCGATTAATGATATGGGAATATCATTAAACTAAGACAAATTTGAGTATTGGTTTAGGATATACTTGAAAGTATATTGATGCGTAGTCATACCAATTTCACATGATATTCGATGAATTGAATATTGGATTTATCCCAATAATATGATTTAAATATTTAATGTGAGAATCATATTTAAAGTTATCCTCAGACTTGAGATACCAGATAAGTGTCATGGATGTAGTGCATTTTTGTGAAGCAATCTACCGCTCACCGTAACAGGGAGTCATAAGGGTTGTTTTCAGAAGTGTTGCAAAGTTCATGGGTTATTCTTGTAGTCAAGAAAGAATTTATTCCTTCTGATTTGTTTAGAAGTTTAATACTGCTGGGCCCCTCGTAGGGTTGACAAAATGTTTGCATGGCCATGCCCAAAGTCTATCTGGAATACGTTCAGATGTTTTGGTAATTTTGTTCAATCATAAAGAAACGAGAAACAGAAATTTAATAAAGGAACTCACATCTTTATTAATGTGGTATTAGTAATGAAAGGATAATTATAATGATGAATCATTAAAGGTTTTTCCAGGAAACCTAGCTCGGATTGAACTAGGGGCATTGGAGTGTTGCAAGACGCTAACCAGTGTCATTTTACTATTAATGAGTATACGAGTGGGAGCTGTTAAATGTTACGTATAAACATTAATATGTAAATGTCTAGGATCGAACCCGAGACCTCGGGATTGCACACTTTACAAACAAGAATAATGTAAAAATAAATATGTATATATTAAATGTATTGAATATATATATATTTATAACACTTAATGGACTAAATGGTCGTTAGTTATTAACCGTATGGACTAACTATCATTAGGGACGAAAGATATGGACTAGAGTGTAACTTAGGAGTCAAGAAGGATCTAGAACCCCTTAGGGGTGTGCTAGGCCGGTCGAACAAGGGAGGGGGAAGCCCAACCCATGTTTGTCTTGTCCTCCAAGTTTCACCTAGTATATATACAAGGCCAAGGGTTAGACTTTCACATCTTTTGTGCACACACACAAACCCTAAAGTCTTTTCTTTGCTTCTTGTTTTCCTTGGCTGATCGGTTCACACCCCACATAGGGTTTGGGTCGATTTTGGTTTAATTCAAAAATTAAGTGTTTTGTTTACTTGCAACAAACCTTTATTCGTTGGTAGTTTGTGTGTACAAGAACGAGGTAATTACTTACTTTAGTAATTATCAAGAGATCGATAAACAAAACGGTAAGGGATTTATCATTGATCTATTTGTACAAGAATCAAGGTTAATTTGAAGTGCATCGGGTACGTTTACTATTTATGTTTTAGTTAATATTTATGTGTTATACTTGATCCTTCGCTTCCGCAATATGTGTTATTTGATTGTCAAACTCTAACATGAAGATCACGTGGTGTGATATTTGGTGTGAGATTGGTTCTAGCTACGATTAGAACTCGACATTTAGCTTAGTGTCGTTAACTTGTGTAAGCCAAGGTGTGTAAGGTTTCTCCACCATAAGGAGTTTGTTGACATAGTGAAGAAAACTCTCGAGTGTGGTACTCGGGGAGTGGAGTAGGGCAAGGAAGGTGTCCTTGTAGCCGAACCACTATAAATTCGCGTGTTGTGATTTGATCTTTCTAACTCTATCTTTTCTTCATTATATTTCAATAATTTCAATATTAGTTTAGACTTGCTTATATTGGTTGTTGCTTGAATTCACTTAAGATCGAATCGAAAGTTTTTATAACCAACAAAATATTTTGGAAATAAATTTTTCAAAAGGACATAAAACTATTTGTTGACATAAATTAATAATGTCTAAAAACATTGTTAACATATTAACAATGTCTCTATGTTTTGATAATTACAAAGCATAAACTCATTAATCTAAAACTTATGACGTAAACAAGTTTTTAGTGCTTAACATTTGTCTTTACATCCAAATCACTTAAGGTATGAATAAACAAAGTGTTTATTGCATTCTATGATCAAAGGAACAATTTTCTTAAACACTAGATTTCTTATAAAATGTCACAAAACATTTTATATCTTTTACAAAACATGTTTGGAATTAAAGGAATATGTTTAATTCATTATAAATATATGAATTCAAATTTCCAACAAAAAATGGCAAATCTAATCCAGAAAAACCTTCCCCACAAAAAGACAAATAAACCCAACGTTCAGGAGGGCGGCCCCCTTAATTTTACTAGGCGGCCCCCTTAATCATTAAGGGGACCGGCCACGCTCCAGAACAGTATTTCCCCCCCCCCCCCTTTAAATACTGATTCATCCCTCAGTTTTTTCTCACCTTTTGCACTTCTAAACTTTCTGATCCAGATCTAATTCTCTATTCTCTCATCCTTTGATCATAAGTGTATATATATTCTTTGTTTCAAAGTGATCCAATTTCCATCCTCTCAAGTGCAAGAGAAGAATACTTCTATCTTCCTAGACAAGAAGTATTACAACTTGTTGTGATCTCCACATCAAAGTTGTTGGTGTAACATCAAGATTATTTACATATTCTTTGTGAAGATTGTTGTGAATACTTGCTTGTAGATAGTTGTGTTAGATATAGATTGTGTGATTAGTTGATAGCTTGGTGTGAAGAAGAAAAGCTATGAAATCTATTGGTGTGAAGAAGCTAGGTGTGAAGTAGATTGATTTGAAGAAGGTGTGTAGAAGGTGTGACTTAGGTGTGAAGGTGTTGTGGTGTGATTATTGGTGTGTAGATTGGTGTGTAAATTGGTGTGTAGATTGGTGTGAATATTGGTGTGTAAATTGGTGTGTAAGGTTTTCTCCGCCATAAGGGAGCTTGTTGATATAGTGAAGAAAACTCTTGAGTTAGGTGCTCGGGGAGTGGAGTAGGGCAAGGAAGGTGTCCTTGTAGCCGAACCACTATAAATCTCTTGTCTCGTGGTTCGATCTTTCCATCTCTTACTTATTATTGTTACTTATCATTATTATATATTTCGTATTGATACTTGTTTATATTGTGCAAGACTTGAGATCACATATTATCGAATCTAAGTTTTAAAACACTAAAACTATTTTTACAACTAATTAAAAAGACGTAAAACTATTCAACCCCCCTTCTAGTTTTCCACACTATTCAACCCCCCCCCCCCCCTTCTAGTTTTCCACAATTGGTATCAGGAGCCACGTCTAGCAAGATCTTTAAAATATATTGTATTTTAAAACTTGTAACGATCTATGGAATCTGAAAAATATTTAGAAGGGCAATCTATGCAAAGACCACCACTATTTGAAAGTGATGGATTTTAATATTGGAAAAATCGATTCGAAACTTATGTGAAGTCAAATGATCTAGATCTTTGGCATGTTATTACTAATGGTGATTTTTTACCTATTCAAAATAACCCGGAAACTAAGAAAGATGAAATCGTACCTTTTGAAAAACAAAATGATGATTTAAAAAGAAAACTTGCTAAAAATAATGAAGCAAAAATGGTTATTTATAATGCGCTACCACGTAAAGAGTACGAAAGGATCTTTATGTGTGAAACCGCAAAAGAAATTTGGAACTCTTTACTAATAACTCACCAAGGTAATAGTCAAGTCAAAGATAATAAGATAGATCTACTTGTTCAACAATACGAGCAATTCACGATTCCGGAAGAGGAATCAATTGACAATGTTTTTGCTAGATTTAACACTATCATCACAAGTTTAAAAGCACTTGATGAGAATTTTTCTAGTAAGAATTTTGTTAGGAAGTTTCTTAGGGCTCTTCATCCAAAATGGCGAGCTAAAGTGACGGCTATTGAAGAATCGAAGAATTTGTCAACTTTGCAACTTGACGAATTAATTGGAAATCTAAAAGTCTACGAAGTCATCATTAAAAAGGACTCCGAAATGGTCAAGGAAAAACGAGAGCAAAGCAAGTCAATCGCCTTGAAAGCTAGAAAGGAATCTAGTATCGAAGATAGCTCATCTTCCGAAAGTGATGACGAAGAATACGCCATGGCCGTAAGAGATTTCAAGAAATTCTTCAAATGGCGAGGAAGATTCGTAAGACAACCGTATGATGAAAAGAAAACATTTCAAAAGAGTAAAGATGACAAGAACAACAAGATTGAAAGAAAGTGTTTCAAGTGTGGAGATCCAAATCACCTTATTGGAAAATGTCCAATGATGACAAGAGATCAAAATCAAAGAGCATTTGTTGGAGGTGCTTGGAGTGATAGTGATGATGATGAGAATGAAACGACAAAGGAAGAAAAATGTCTCATGGCTAATACACCAAATGAGGTACGTTCCGAAACCGAATATTTTAGTGATGAAAGTATATCATTAGATGAAAAAGATCTAGATAAGGAATATATTAAACTATGCAAATTAGAACAACTAGTAATGGCCAAAAACAAATCACTAAAATACATTAACAATCAATTAGAAAGTGAAGTACATGAACTAAAAATTAAAATACATCAACTAGAAAAAGGTAAAGAAATTTTTGAAGGATGTAAATCATGTCAAGAGCTTAAAGGTGAAAACGAAATACTTAGGGAAGAAATTCGCAAACTTGACAAATTTGAAAATAGTAGTCAATTACTTAGTAAAATAATAAGTATTCAAAGAACATCCGGAGACAAAACCGGCTTAGGATTTAATTCAAATGAGGCTTCAACAAGCGAGATTAAAAATGTAAAATTTGAAAGTGAACTCAACAAACAAAAACCTTTAAAATCTAATCCTAAGTATATACTTATTAATGATAAGAAAATACCTCTTGCCAACGATGAAGAAGTTAAAGATTTTTATAAACCGTCTTTAAAGACCGAAGTAGGATCGTCTAAACCCAAAATAAGATCTAAAACTCCACCACCTAGAAAACCAAATAATTCTCATCCTAGGTCTAAAACACCTCAACCAAGAAGAAATAAAAATAGACAAAACTATAATAACAATAGTAATCAAATGTGTAACTACCAACAAAGCTACAATCCTTGGGGCATTCTACCACCTTTCATGCACCCGAGTCAAATGTTAAACATGTTTGGACCAAAAGGACAATGGAGATCAAATGGCTAGACGAACATTCCTTGAGGCAATCTTGGTTTTTCTCTCAACATAGACTTTTTCAAAGTCTATATTTCATCTTGATGTTGTTGAAGATTTCTTTTGAAGACCACCAGGTACGCCATTCTTTCACAACTCATTGCCATGCTTAGATAAATATGCATTGTTTGATTTCGTCAATTATTTAGATATAATTTGTCATTGTCTTCTATTTGTTAGAATCACATATATACTTATATATACATATATATATACTATTATACGTAATATATTAAATATATATATATATATTCACTTGCACATAACCTAGATACGTCATTTGTTGACTTTCTAGAACTCCAAGAAATCGTTCTTTATCGAACCCTTTCTTTCCCCTCCTCACGTTATTCTAGTAAGTCCTCTTTTAGGAGACTCATGATGATGAAGGGATATGAGTCAAGTGGACTTTTATAATGCAAGAACGCCTTCGCACGTGAACACTATGGATGAAACAAACTCCTCTCGCCAAGTATATCCTATCTCCGCTACTATCCTTCAAATCTCACTCATCAACCCATCTTTCAATCACATTTATACTTATATATATAAACAATATATATATATATACACTTATTCACATATTCCCGAACATACCTCAAACCCTTCATCAACTTAACATTTTGATCATTTTATCCAAAAATTGTCAAAGGTATATTTTAATTATCGAAACGGTAATTAAAAATTGTTAAGAATTTTATCATCGTGCCAATAGACGTTTACGTATTTTTGATATATTATAAATCTAAGTATATACGTATAAATATTTTTGTTCCAGAAACGAATTCCGCGAAATTTGGAAAATTTCAAAGGCGGCCCCCTTAATGATTAAGGGGACCGGCTTGTTATCGAGGGCAGTCCCCTTAATGTTTAAGGGGGCCGGCCATCTGACAGTTCCAAATCCGTTTTTCCTTCTTAATTCCATTCCCAAACACTCCATTCACTCATTTGTTCCTCCCCACTGCTACTGAGTACGAACCAAAACACCCAAAAACTTCAAAATCCTCCATCATATCACCAATCCGGGGTTGTTTCGCAAGGGGCAAACATCAACCAAACATATAACAACATCTTTTGTAAGTTTTCCAACATGCATTTCATCACTTTTCATTCGATTTGGTGTCTAATCAATAATTATGCATTTTATCAAAACTCATTTTAATTCGACTTTAAGTGTAATTGAAGCTAGAAATTGAACTACCAAATGCTCCCCATAGGATTAGGATGATGTTTTGCAACTCAAAATTAGTATAACATATCATCTTGTCAAAATCATTAATCGCCCATAAACCCTAGTCGAATTTTATTTTTCAAAAGGCACATTGTTGATATAACTCTTAAAAACCATTTAAAACTTACTACATTACATTGTTTTAACGCTCTAAACAATCAAAACATACTTTTCAAGTTGTTGTTAAATGGTTCATGAAGACAACATGGGCGTTTGGTTCATGAACAAACCATAACTATATGAAGTTATTTGAAACCTAAAACTAGCTTATAAGTTTTGTTAATAATACTAGAATCAATAGAGGTCATCAAGATATATAATCAATATATATATTGATATTTTTAGGATATTGTTATCTAGTTAAGGGAGCGTTTGGTTTATCTTTAAAATGATATTTTTGAAAACTAAAATTCGCATTTCAATCTTTTAAACAAGCTTATGTTGTGTCAAACTTTTACGAAATGGAAGATATATAATCTAATATATATCTAGCCTTATTTCGAAATGACTTATGATATCATACCCTTTTGATATTATACATTCTAAACGAGTTTAAAATCAAAATAAAAGGAACATCATGAAACTACTTCATTGAATATATTTTTTTTTGTCGAAGTAGAATTTCGTTCCACATATATTGCATATAATTATATATATACATATATATATACAATATATGCATGATAGTTGTTTTTATATTAATTCTATTCTTGTTGTTATTTTGTTTAGGTGAAAATGCCTAAGACCACGGTTGGTGATATATCCAAAACCAAACAATACATTCCAAATGTCTCTTCTACTCCCGGCATGTCTCCTTCAGTTGCATGTTTCTATCGTCCTATTGAAAATAGAAATATTCACGAAGGAAGAATTGTCGACCCATCTTTCTATGAATCTGATGACACAGAACGAATGTTCTCCAATATTCGTTTTGAATGTCTTTTCCAAATCAACGAACCTATCATTCCTCGTTTTATCCTCGACTTCTATAGCCAAGTGACGGTGCAAACCGATCCCTATGGTCATCTCCTCATTTCCTTCATGATTCAAAATCAATTCATCACTCTTACTCTTGCTCAATTTGGGCAAATTCTTAGAATCCCATTCAACGGCCAAGCCGTTTTCTCAAATGAATGGGATCTTTCCACTCTTGAAAGAAATCGTCCTCAGGATGGCCCCTACTATTCTGAGATTCCTAGTCCTGAAGACATTCGTCGAATGCTTGAACTAGAACGTCGTACGACTAGTCGAGTAATCAAGTCGAAGAATGTCGATATTCATGCTAATCAAATCCTCCTCAAAGAGCTAAGCCCCAACATGAAGAAGTGGGAAGAACTCATTCGCGAGAATGCGTTTGGTACGGGTGGTCACCGTGATCATGTCACGGCGAGCATTGCCCACATGCTTTACTGTGTTGTTGCTGAAGAGCAATACAATTTGGCTTATCTTTTTGTTCATCGAATAATGTCCGCCAAAAACACCCCAAATGCCAATCTTCCTTATGGTATGTTTCTCACACGACTTTATCGTTATGTGATGGAACATTACCCACATCTTCAAAGAGACTACTACGTTCATATCCTTCCCACTTTGAATCAACTTACTTGTGTTCGTACTCGTCGTCCTCGTAGTGACAAAGGAAAATCCCGTGTTCCTTTGTACTCTAGGGGTCGTGGTTCTACATCTCATCGTGATGACGATGATGATGAGGATGAAAACACCTCACGTGTTAGTACTCCATCCCCCACGACCTTTGTTGATGATCTTCCTGATCTTGATTACTCCGAATATTCAATTCCTCTTCCTCACGAACGTACCGATGAACTTCTCTTCACTCGCCAAACCTCCATCATCAATCAACAACAACAAATGCATGAAGAGATGCGAGGATGATTCAAATCCGTTGGGAAGATGTTTAGGAAGATGCTTGAAAAGAAGAAGAAGTAGAAGATTTTGATGTATTGCTATTTGTTACTACTTGTTTTTATTTGACACTTGTATGGTTTGCTACTTGTCCGACTCATTCGGAAATACTTGTGTTAGCTCTTGTTTATCTCTTGAATAATTTTTAGCCTTTGAATAATTATCATGCTATGCTATGCTTCTTTTCAAATATGGATTATAATATGTTAATTTGCATGCAAAATTTGGTTATATATATATATGTTTA
The DNA here is from genome assembly GCA_030686995.1 of Artemisia argyi. Lineage (NCBI taxonomy): Eukaryota > Viridiplantae > Streptophyta > Magnoliopsida > Asterales > Asteraceae > Artemisia > Artemisia argyi. Next base: position 232,020,984 of record CM060701.1, read on the forward strand.
TATATCATCATTCCTAGTGTATATGCTTCTAATAGAGCTTGCTGGAAAAACAAACTTGAAAAATGGCCAAATTCTGCAAATTTTGGGTTTCTGGTCGTCTGGGAAAACACCAGATGGGCGGCCCCCTTAATTCCCTAGGCGGTCCCCTTAATGATTAAGGGGGCCGGCATACAATTAAGGGGACCGGCCATCTGGAACTGGGTTTACTGTATTCTTTTGCATCTTGTGAATCCTTTCTCTAGTTTCAGCTACCATTTCCCATTTTGACCAAACTGATTTTAGAATCTCTTTCAACCATTTCAAACATTTACCTAAATCACCCACTTCCATACTATAAATTCCCTCCATTATCACCATTCTTCATCTCATCATTCATCATATCATCATGACTCCTCCAAGCACCTCAAACTCCAAAACCTCCAAGAAACAAAAACTTGTGGTCATCCCCCCAAAACAACTCTTCATTGACTTAACAAATGAAGACAACAAAACACCATCACCTCCACCCAAATGCTCATCCCCAAGTGCACCCAATGCACCGTCTAAAACACCTTCCACTCATGGAACTTCTTCATCATCCATACCCTCAACCTCATCAATCAATGACTACATCAACTTACACTTGTCACCACAAGTATCATCACCACCTCCTACACAAGAACCCATGTCTACTCATCTTACCATCTCACTTTCACCAACAACACCACTTGATGCTCATATCTCATCACCACAAATTTCACCACCATTCTTTGCCAATCCCGTACCTTGGAGGCTACTTGAATCCCATGGGGATACTTGTCTTTGTTGCATCCATAACCGCACGGTCATCTTTGGCCTTAGAGATGAAATTCAATATATGTTTTCATATATTGAACATTTGCTTACCAACCCACCACCACCACCAACTCCACCATCCTCTCCAATAATCCCTCCACCACAATTCTCACCTATTACTCCACCATCTCCATCACGCTCTCCAAATTAAGCATATGCTATGCTTAATAAATAATGCATTTAACCTCCCTTTTGCTTGCACGCTCTATGAAGTCCATGTACCCTTTGCATGATGATGTATTTCTATTGTTGTTAGCTTATGTAATTGCTAATATCTTGTACTCTTCATTACTTGTACTTGTATTGTTGTGTCTTGACACAACTATTGCTCTAATATGAATGTTTCTTTCTTTCCTTATTACATTATATTTGTGTGCATGTCTATACTTGTGCTTCTAATATTTTTGTTTTGCAAGCATTCCATAGCTTGATCTCTTGGTGCCCCCTAACGAGGGGGAGTACACATCAAGGGGGAGTTTCTACCCGTCAAAATTTTCACGAATAAAAACTTGTCGGCTTAACCTTTTTGATGTTACAAAAAGGGGGAGAAGTACATATAAACTCACTAAAATACTTGTTTAAAAACTAACTTTTGAGTTAATGAGTTTAAGTTTTGTAATCGTCAAAAAGGGGGAGATTGTTGATATAAATAATGTTTGTGAATGTTATTAATATTTCTCAATAAACCTATGTTTTGATAATCACAAAACTTAAATCAAATTAAGTCAAGAATAAGACATAAACAAGTATTTGGTGACAAATATTTACCTCTACATCTTATATCACTTAAGGTATGCATAAACTTAGTAACTTATGCATTACATGATCAAAGGAAATTTTATATTAATACTTAACATTATATAAAATGATTTTAACATTTTATATATATTTGTAAATCATTTTTGGTAAAGCTTTATTAAACCACAAAAATATGATTTCAAATTTCCAACCAAAAAGGGCAAATTTTATCCAGAGAATCTTTTCAAACGTTCAGGAGGGCGGCCCCCTTAATTTTACTAGGCGGCCCCCTTAATCATTAAGGGGACCGGCCTATGATTAAGGGGACCGGCACGCTCCCGAACAGTATTTTCTGGCCCTATAAATATTGGATCATTCCACATATTTTTCTCACCTTTTTGCACTATAAACTTTCTGATCTAATCTTCTTCTCTAGATCTAAAATCCTTTGATCATATATTTCATAAGTCTTTGTTTTCAAGTGATCCAAAGCTTCATCCATTCAAGTGCAAGAAGAAGAACACTTCTCTACATCCATCTTATTGTAGTGGTGTTGTGTATAGCTAGTTTCATATAGTACTAGTGATAGTTATTTGTTAAGGTGTTGTGTATATTTGTTGATTGTAGAATCTTGGGATGTTGTAAACTAGTTTAGTAGTTGTGACTTAGTTGTGCATAGAAGAAGGTGTGAAGATTGATAAGGTGTGAAGACGGTGTGAAGTCTTGAAGAAGGTGTGAAAGTGTGATTAAGGTGTGAAGATCACGTGGTGTGATATTTGGTGTGAGATTGGTTCTAGCTACGATTAGAACTCGACATTTAGCTTAGTGTCGTTAACTTGTGTAAGCCAAGGTGTGTAAGGTTTCTCCACCATAAGGAGTTTGTTGACATAGTGAAGAAAACTCTCGAGTGTGGTACTCGGGGAGTGGAGTAGGGCAAGGAAGGTGTCCTTGTAGCCGAACCACTATAAATTCGCGTGTTGTGGTTTGATCTTTCTAACTCTATCTTTTCTTCATTATATTTCAATACTTTCAATATTAGTTTAGACTTGCTTATATTGGTTGTTGCTTGAATTCACTTAAGATCGAATCGAAAGTTTTTATAACCAACAAAATATTTTGGAAATAAATTTTTCAAAAGGACATAAAACTATTCAACCCCCCCTTCTAGTTTTCCACAGGAGCTTTTTTAAACATGCTCCTTTAACTAAAATTTCATTTATTAGCTTATTTTTTTTACTAGCTCCTTCAAGTTATGTTAACCAAACAAGACTTATTTATAATAGTAGCTTATTTTGCTAAAAAAAATTAGCATATGCTATGATAAGCTCTGATGAGTTCGAGCGTCAAATATGTCAAATGTTCATTTTGATTTTTGGAGTCTTTTTTAAACAAATAACTCATAAATGAAAAGCTAATTCATGAAGTCTTTTAAACATCTTGGAGCTGTTAAAACTTTAAATTACTGATATACCCTCTAAACATTTGTTTACGATTATAAATATATCATTTTATGTCATTTTACATCTTATAATAACATTTAACAGCTAACTTATAAAACACTTTTATTCAAAAAAGAGTTACAGCTTGTATCGCATGTTAACAACTTTGCAGATTACAGCATACAACTTACATCTAATTTTGCCAAAGATACCCGACATATGTTTAACATGATAGCTTTTTTAGACTTTTAACGCGTTGACTTCTTTTTATTTGATAATCTTTCTTTTAGAGCATCTACAATGAGAAAACAAAATAAATACTTTTTATTATTACAAAAAGCTTTTTGATATAGTTTTTTTCATTTTGAAAAGCTTTTTGCAAAAAAAATGCTAGAACCACGTAAAGTTTATAAAACAAAATTCACAAAATGATGTGTCTCAATGATTATTGGCTTAAAATATGAAATGGTTTTAAAAGTAAGGTGTGTTTATTTTTTAAGAGGCTCTGAATCTGAATCTGAACCGCACATCTGAATCTGAATCTGAGGCGTAAATGTCTGAATCTGACCGCATCTGAACGGAAAAAAAAAAAAAAAAAAACCTCATGTTTGAACCGCACATTTGCTTGCTTGTACTATTTCTTTTTTTTTTCTTTTGTGTCAGCAAGAGGCAACAAGAGGCATTCAGACACCCCTCTCAAGTCTTGACCATTAAGATTTTACTGCCTCTGAACACGTCTGAACGGGAAAATAAAACAAACGGTCTGAACGACCAAAATGTCTGACCGTGTCTGAACGGTTCAGATTAAGAGGCTGTTAAGAGCCTCTTTATGAAAAAACACCACCTAAGAGAGAGAATACCACATAGTTACATGCCACATCATTTTGTAGATTTTATTTTGTAAAGTTTATGTGGTTCTAACATTACTCTTTTGCAAAAGCTTGGTAAATATCAAATCTTTCATTGAAGTCTTAGTCATTAAATGAAATTTGCATTAAATGCATCCAATCTTTAAAACTTGATGCATTGTAGATGCTTTTAAATTCAAATACTACTCGACACAAACGACACAAAAGTGGTCAAAACATAATTCATCAAGGCATGTGATATCCACGCCCTCCCTATTATTGTTAACCAAACCCTCCCTATTAATAGGGTGTACTTTTTGTTTTTGTGTTTTTTTGACTTTTACCCTTTTTTGTCGTTTTTTTTTTTTTTTTTTTTTTTTTTGTTTTTTTTTTTTTTTTTTTTTTTTTAAATAGAAAAGAGTATGTTTGTATATGTATAATGTTTGGTATATTTGTGTTTAATAATGTTTTGTATATGTATAATATTTTATATAATAGCACATTAAATAACTGCAACAACGTATATGTATAATGTTTTGTATGATAGAACGTTAAATATTACCACATTATTTTTTTTAACAAAATACTTTTTTAACATTAAACTTTACCACATTAGCACGTTAAACGTTACCACATTAAACGACTATACAACTTTTACAAAAATATTACAACTTTTTTTTAACTTTTACAAAATAATTTTTTTAACAAACTACTTTTTTTTAACAAAATACTTTTTTTTAACTTTTACAAAAAAAAAAATTACAACTTTTATTTTCATTTGTAAAAAAAAAAAAATATTTGTTACAACTTTTTTTTTTTATAAAATACTTTTTTACAACTTTTATTATTTTTTTAACATTTACAATTTTTTTTACAATTAAACAACATTAACACATTATTTTTTTTACAAAAAAAATTATAATAAATATTTACAACTTTTATTTTTTTTACAAAAAAATTACAACTTTTATTATTTTTAACAAAATACATTTTTTAAAAAACTTTTACAACTTTTATTATCTTTTTCACAATATATTTTTTTTTAAAAACTTTTACAACTTTTATTAAAAAAAAATGCAAAAGAGCCGCATATGTTGACAAAAAAGAAAGGGGACAAAAAAAAGTAAGGGGACAAAAAAACAATATGGCAATGGGTAGGTGGTAGGGAGGGCGGGGATAACACAACCCTTCATCAATAGTGGGGCTTTGACAATGTTTGAGTGTGTGTGGATATGAGTTTAAACTTTGTTGATTAGTCGGCTAAAAGACAAAAACATGATTAAAAAGAAAATTGGATGTCTATTAGATAATTTATTTATTTTCAACTACATGTTAGTCTAGAAGTTGATTTCGACTCTATGTACCTAGTTTTTCTAGTTAACACAAAAATGATGATAAAGCTTAATGTTATGCAAGCTTGCATGAGTAGTTAAGTTATATAGCCTTAAAGGTTAATAATTCTTGGGTTTTTCTAGCGATGGGATATACTAACCCGGTAACCCCCATATTTTTTTATCCCCACCCTCCTTTTTTTATATATAATTTTATTTATATAAAAAACTATAAATTTGAAAGTGCGGAGCAGAAAATATAAAGTTTAATATATTAAACGCTTAAAATTGTCATAAATACATAACAAAATCTGACAAAAAGTTGTGCTGTACTGAAATAAAAAGGGAAACAAGTGGGGGACAAAAAGAACAAGTAGGAAGGGTTTGGTTTGGTTATCCCGTTTTTCTAACTTGTGTCATAGGTACTTTTTCGTGGGCCCTTGTGTACTCTTATTGTACTTAGGGTGTGTTTGTTATGTGGGGTTGGCTCTTGGGATTTGGTCAAAAAGTAAAAAATGCTTGTTTGGTGGTAAAGTAGGGATTTAAAATTGGTAACCATGACGAGATAAATAGGATTACATAAATCCCATGCAATTGTCATGGATTTGCTTCTTTATCAAAAATCTGTGAGCCCTTATCATTTATTCACCACTGATTGTTCCTTTTTAATTCATTCTATTATTAAAAAATTATATATATTAAATTTTTTAATCTATACATTTTTAATTCATATTTTAATAATTAATATATTTTTAAATATTAATTTCTATCTGTTACATTAAACCCAAATTTATCAAATTTAAATCTTAATCATAAAGTAGTCATAAACTCATCTACGTACAAATCGGGCCCTTAACTTGTGCCCCTAAGGCACACAAGTTAAAAAAACTCATAATTCTTTGTATGCATAATAATTTACAATGATTTGACCATTATAAATGAGTATGACCGATTTGTGGACCGGATAGCAGCAGGAATGAGAAAACCAGACCTTTATTCCAAGCTTTTAATTTTCAATTGATAATGAATCCCATTATAAAGATATTATAAGTTAATTTGTAAATATAAATTGTTATACCTTAAAGCATTAAGCCAATTTCAGAATCATATTACCGCAATAAAGCTATAGCTTGAACGAGTCTACAATTTAACTGATCTCGTCAACAATACATTTTCTTTTTTTAATGTCAACTAACTATCTCACAATATACACATCACAAACTATTTTTTATGTTCTAAGCTAGACTTGAACCCACAACTATTTAGTTGGTGAACTTCTTCCACAACAGTAAGTATCATTGAAACACAAACCCTTTTGTTCAACAAAACATATAGATGTGCAGGTTAATATCATTTGATACTATATAATCGTTTGTAACATAAAAGGCAAAAGGTAACAATATTAAGCATGATTATGGACAACCACAGAATGATTAATTCCATAACGATGTATGAATCATATATTCATATGCTTGGTTTAGACTCTAGACATATGAAATTATTTATCATAATTAAGTTTGAGACCTTTGGTCATTATGAATTTCCTGTTAATTAACTAAGACAAATGTAAAATGGAACGGATACATAAAAAATGACTGAATACACAACAATCTTAAGCAATATAATATTACTATCAGTTAATCGTTTTACTGTACAAAAATATCACCAAATGACCTAGTGGTAAGTCACTTAACCTTCTCACAAGAGGTTAAGAGATTTCAAATCAAACCTAACTAGCCACATATTACATGGTGGTCAGGGAAGGATTGCAAATGGTCACCGGGATCTCCGCTTAGACAGCGTACATCTGAGTCAAAACTCGCACTCCTCAAATAACCTGAACAAAGGAAACGTTGTCAGTTTATTTCACTATAATTTGTTATATTTTTTGTTCATTGTTACATTTACTTAAACGATATATTGATGCTGAATATATACTAGTATTGTTTTAAGTTATTGATTAAAAGAAGTGTTCTAAAAGGCGCGTCAAAGCGCCGTAAAGGCGTCCCCAAGACGCTAGGCATGGTCTCGCCGCCACAAAATGGATCTTAGCGGATGTTTTAGGCGTGGCGCAAAAAGACATGAAATAAGTCGTAAAAAGGTGCCCCTTTTGGTACGACGTGGCGCCACTTTTTGAACCAGTTTTTTTTTTTTTTTTTTTTTTTTTTTTTAACTATTTTGAACTTAGAATTTGGGCTATTTGATATGGGCCTGGTAATTATATAGTAATTATTAGTCTAAATGTCTAATATAGTACGAGTAATATGAATTAAAATTATAAATATATAAATCTATAAATATTTTTTTACCATTTTAGTGACGCTTTAAAAAAGACAAAAGCTCCGTCATGGCGTGTAAAGTTTGAAACACGGCCATGCCTCCACACCACGCATCACGCCTTTTATAACGTTGATTAAAAGATAACATTACGTCACCTAACTTAGATGTTTGCAAAGGCAAAATAAGTACTTATTTAACCCTCCCAAGTTATTTAGATGCTCACAGTGACCCCTCATTTACAAATTACAACTACCACACTCAAGCTTGTGTAATGTCAACATCACACATCATTTTCTTTTTATTTTTTTATTTTTTTGAACGAAATTTCCCCTTTTAATTATAGGGTAACTTGTAAATATAGTACAAGTTAAAAAAAAATAAAAAATAAAAAAAAATAAAATAAAAAATTGAGGCCCTTGGTCATTATGGATTTCTTTTTAATTCTCAAAAAGGTGAAGATCGGTGGGATCACCCTGGTCCCATGCATCCTAAGGATGCCAACCGGACCCTCCCCCAAGGACCCGGCCCCAGGCAATGAGCACCTGTCCCAGTGACTGTACTTATCAGGAGGTGGGCTATGAACCCTGGCTATTTTCTCAAAAGACCCCTCGCTGACCAGTCAATCTGAGCATTTGCGGTGGGGGGATGGTATCAACAGAGCATGTGGTCCTGCCCCACTTGAGGACTTCCCGGTAGGTCACCCAACCGGTACTACTCTCAGAGTGGCTCACTTAACTCTTTAAGAGTTACCCACTAGACCACATGCTAGTTGATGGATTTCTTTTTAATTACTAACTAACACAAATGCTTATCTATAGAAAGATAATTAAATGCTCGTCGTAATGATATATTTTTTTTCGCTTAACGATTAGCGGTTTGAAAGATATTAATATTTGAAAAAAAAAATAATGAAAGTGGGTTTTTTAAATTGTTATCTATTAGATCAAATAAAGATGTATGGTAGAGATTAGTCCCGTCGTACTTTGGTATGTAAAAAAAGTTTGGTCCGTTCTTAAATCTTGTTATATTTTTTTGTTCTTTGTTACATTCCTTTAACGATGTATTGATATGATGCTGATTGTATACTACGAGTATTGTTTTAAGTTTTTGATTGAAAGATAACATTACATCACCTAACTCTAGATGCTTGCAAAGGCTAAAAAGGACAAAATTTCACCGTTCGTCCTTAAAAGTTGTTGCGATTCGCGCATATCGTTCTTAAATTATTTTTTTGGCATTTTCGTCCCTGAACTCCTCATTTTTGGCGTGGTTGGTCCCTGGAACCCACTTTTGGCTGACGGACGTTGCTTTGCAACGTTAGTTGACCAGTCAACTGGGTTTTTTCGTCATTTCACATTTTTGCAATGGCCTTAACAAAGGCTTGGTCCCTGAATATAAAACGGCTATTACAAGTTTACAACCCTATTGTGTCACTTGTTACTTTACAAACCCTATCATCTTCCTGCTCTTACTCCGCAACCCTATCATTGTCACACACAAACAATCTCATACACAGCCTGATTCTTGCAATGGCCGACAAAGATTGGAGCAAAGTTACGTTGACTGAAGACATGAAAGATTATCTTTATGAAACCTATAAGGATAGCTGGAAGCCAGGAGATGAGGTGTCTGATGAAATGTTAAACACCTTATGGAACTATGCTATGGTGGAAGGTTAGCACATTGTTGCATTGTTCTTGTTTATAGTTAAATTTAGAGTAAATGATTTGAGTTGACCTGTTTTTGAACAACTGGCCCATCTTATGTTGACAGTTTTGAAAAAAGGTCCCGGTGAGGAATTTCCAACCATTCAAGCTGTGTTGGGTGAAACCTCAAAACCCATGAAGGGAAAGCAAGCAGAGGCGAATAAAGGTATGCATTTTGGTATTTATTTAAAATGGCAAACAATAAGCATGTGTTTCTACCATTTTGATGTTGATGTACATTTTTTATGTTGCCCTACTGAATGCCCTTTAGGTTAGTTTATCATTTGCCTAAATGAAACTGTGATATGACTTTAGCAATTAAGGGACTTCATGTCTCTACCCATATTGATTTTAGCAAGTCAAACATGCATGACTCAAAGCGCAAATGGAGTTTGACTGTAGCAATTAAAGGCCTTTGTATTTGAGCTAATGAGAGACTATTGTCTTATGTAGCCCTTTAGGGGTGTTTGAATGTCTTATAAGTTTGGTAGAAACAGAGTTAGCCTATTGGTTGGTGATGAGGCGAAAAATGAACCGTTTTTAGAGGGTCATTTTAGCCCGGATTCGAATTTATTTGATCAAATATTGCCCTAAATCGTTCCTTTTGTCATTTTAGGTACTTTTGGAGTGAATTCTGGAAAAGGAAGCATTTTGGACGTTTTTGGAGCATAAAAGTGAAGAAAACGGAAAAGTCTTAATTTTCCTTGCTGGGAACAGTACCTAACGGCGTCAAGAGTCTTCATGTGACGGCGTCAAGAGTCATACAAGAGGTGGAAGTGGATAAAGTCCGTGACGATCCAGAAGTGATTTACACTATGGACATGACGGCGTCACCATAGGCCGTCATGGTCCAAATACATGTGACGGCCCAGAGTAGAAGTGCACATGACGGCATCAAATCTGGATCTAGGCAATCCGATCTCATTATGGGCGGCGAGTTGACGGCGTCAGAAATTCCTTCTTGACGCCGTCACCCTGTAAAATCTATATATAGTTTTGCAATTTTCATTCATTAGAGAGGAACATGTAGGGTGTAACTTTGGAGAGAAACCCTAGTACGAATATTACAACCTTTTCAAGGGTTTTTACCCTTTGAAACCTTTCATGTCAATTTGAGATAAGTACTCTTTCAATTCAATCAATATGTCTATGTGTTGCTTGAATATATCTTATACTTGTCTTGAATTTAACATGCTAGGCTAGATCTCTTGTGTGTTTGCTTAGATGTAGTGAAACCTAGATGTTAATTATGGGTTGATTGTTTGTTTATAGTTGTTACGGATGATTGTATTCGATGTTAGGCTTAAGAAAACTGGCAGACTTCCATTGGTGACATGCTTGAACGTCTTAAGAAACCTGATCAGAGGTGTACTATGATTTTTGGTTGTATTTAATGCGTAGGAGAATTCTAATGATCCCATGTTAGGAGCTTCTAACGGCTCTACATAGGAGTGAAGTAGGATCCTATAGAGTTAGGGAATATTGTACACGGCCCTACGACTGGTATTAAGGAATATAACCCGTCATCCATGCAATTGTAACAAACTATCAACCTGTAAAAGATATCTAGGGAGTAATGAAACCTAAGTAAACACAACTCTCCCTATCATTGTTCACACCACTAGTTTAATTAGATTTATTTTCATTTCTGTTATTTTATTTTGATTGCATCTTAGTTATTGGGTTAGTTGATTAGCAACTAATTCCGCCCACTCTTCCAAAAACCCGAGATTTTAATTGCTTTTATAAAATATAAAAATACAAAAAGAATCATCCCTCACCTCTAGACCTAGTTTTTAGGCTTTCTAATCCTAGCGACACTATTCCTGAGTTGAACGATCAATCCCCCGGTACTTGTCACTATACTATACTACAACGATCAGGTACACTGCCTGGTGGGGGTTGTAAGCTTCTCGAGATCCCTCGAGAGGTAAAGCCTGGTGCGATTCCCACTTATCAAGTTTTTGGCGCCGCAGCCCGGGGAATAGTTATTGCTTAGGTTGGAATTTATTTTATTAGGTATACTCACTAGATTCCTATCGAGTGAGATTTTATTTTTCTTTTTATTAGCCTTCTCGTAGTCTATCTTTTCTTTGTATGTTTGTTCGTAAAAACCTTTCCATTGACTCTTCCATTCACCATTATGGAGAACATGAATCCACCAAGTCCGACACTAGAGCTTTACCAGAAAAAATATAATTACACCAGTTTGGATATATCAAGATGGAGGAATGAAATGAGGAGGACAGGATCTTATATTGACTTTATTGAGTACCTTGAGAAAAGAGGCCAAGTGCATAAGACTTTTAAAGAATTCACCTTAGGAGCTCCATCAACCCTTCAAAATGCCTCACTTTGTGAAACCTATGCACCATATGAGCCTTCACCTAGGATAGTTTCGTATGAGCCACCTAGCTGCATGTCATGGTTAGGCACTACCATAATACAGGATGAACACATAGGTGACCTTGATGTGATGGAGGATATAGCCGAACATGATCACATTGATCAAAAAGACCTAGGTTTTATGATCGATGATGATGAATCTCAAGAAACACATGATGAATCTTTTGGGCAATTTGAATATAGCAGTCAGAATATTGAGGATGATCCTTATGATTCGGATATAGAATTTGAGATGCCTAGAGAAGCACTTGAGATACTTGGGAAATTGTTAGGGTTAGATTATAATAAAACACATGTTGAGGATATAGGTAATCTTGACACAATGAATAATGAAGTAGAAAATCTAAACCCACCAAGTACCCCACAAGTCCTACCATCATTTGAGACACACACACCGCCCGTGACTTACCCGGAAGAAGTAGAAGAGACTATAGGAACCCCAATTGAGGTAGAACCCTTGGACCAGACACAACTAGAGAATATAGGTTTTAACACTTATAGTGATGACCTTTCTTTTAGTTCTAAGGAAGTTCCTAGTTTTGATGAACCGGAGCCTCAACCAAAACCATTACCTAATCTTCCATCGTTAGATGTGAATTTAGGAATTGAAATAGGTTCCGATCCACCCATCAAACCATATAGTCCGGGTAGTCTTAGGCGAAACCACATCTGGCAGATGCGATCCCGTTCCCTGGTCAAAGACTTGGTTGGATAAAGGTAGTGGACTATAAGCCTTGTAGAGAAGAAGCCAATATAGGAGTGGAAAATGACCTTACATGCTTACATCACCCATTTATGATTGATCACAAGAAATATTATGGGTTTAAACCAGGTTTATTAGGTCAAGATGGATTCCCAACTAGGAGTCTCTCGAAGTTGATAGAATATGATCCCTTTCTAAGAGAAAATCTTAATCCGCCCACTAACCCAATTGAATTAGGTAAGGTTATGATGATAGGAGCACAACCCCTTGAGCATATAATTCATCCACCACTCTTTCCTCACGTGGCATATTTCCACTCTAAGGGTGTGTATCGCTACTTCCACCCGCACTTAATCCTAGGTGTAGGGAAAACCTCCCCTATTTCCGTTAAATAAGGGTAGAGTCAGGCTCGTGACTCGAACAAAAACAAGCGCTTCTTGGGAGGCAACCCAAGCCCCTTTATTTGTTTGATTGTTTGTTTGATTTATTGTTATTTGTTTCCGTATGCATGCTTTATTTTTATTGTTGGTAGATCATTTTTCAAACTAAATTGTGAAAATGCTTTATTTTGTTGTTTAACTTCGTCTTAACTTCATATAAAGGTATTTTGCAAAAGCTAAGTGTAAGGGGAAACCCCAAATTTGTTTCTAAGAACGAAATTGATCATGATTCGCCACAATATTATATGAACATGTGTATTAGTATTTGTTAGATTCAAATGCTTGTATCGAGTCATAATGATGTTTTGCAGGATTTTCCAGGAAGTAGGACATAAGTTTTTCCAGAAATTTTCCGAAAACTTAACGTAAAGATTTCTGCAGGTCACTTCTGACGGCGTCAGGAATTAATTCCTGACGGCGTCATGTGTAAAATTCTGGAAATTTTGCTAGTTTTTTTTTTTTTTTTTTTTCTAACGGAGTTTTAAAGTTTTTGTTAATTCTTTAGTTTTATAAACTCCAGGAAATCTGCAAACATTCATTCCACAAGCATTATATCTTAATTTGTTTTCTAGGATTTGTTAGTATATATAGATTGCCGCCGATTTTACGCGAGGTTGTCTTGTTTGTTTTCTCAGGTTTAACAGGCTATTTATGAAAAGAAGATGATTTATTTTTCTGGAAGGGAAGATTTGAATGTTCATTTTCTTGGAGGAAGATCTAACCTTGTTAACACACTATCCACACCGAACGAATCAGGGGAGTATTTGATTTCATTCTTTTGCCTATTTCACTTTTACATTCTTTAATTGAACATTGGGGAAAATGTTCATCCTAAGTGTTAGGGGAGGGTAAATGATGATACCTTATAGGATACTATTGCACTTGAGTTTGTTTGTTTGATAGTAGGTGTGTAATAAAACTATGAGAAATACTTGTTAGCGTAATTTTAGCGCCAAATTTAAATTTTTTTACAATATTTAGGAGTGAAACTTTAGCCTTAGCAAGCGTCTCGTGGATAGGAGTTGTATGACTAGCACAAAACCGTACCATTCAGAAAAAATTTTCACCCAAATATGTGAGGTTCGCCTTTAGATTTGATAGGAAAGCATTCATTATTAGTGCTTATAATTGTACTGGTAGCATTTAGATTCTAGAACTTGCGTTAGTGATGCATCCTGAGACCGCTAGTGATCACCCTTGTGTTAAACCCGTATCATAATTACTTGACCATTTAAGTCATATTATTTGACTAGTAAAGTCAATTAATTTTTCCCACACCTTAGCGTTGTACTCATTTTTAGTACACGAAACCCCTAGTACACCCCTCCGAGCCTATCTTTTCGTTTCTAACTTTAAGCATCTTACTTAAAGGAAGAATTTGTTACAACCCACTTAAATGTACACCCAAATCGCCTTAGCCTTCCGTATATGCACTCATCTTTAGTGCATTATTGTTATTTGTTTAAACCCTTAGTTAATTATCTGATAGATTACATGGTTTCTAAGTCGAGTCATATCCTTGTACATATTGTTTTGGGACGATTGGGACTCATGGGTAAAGTACTTATGTTATGGATTAATGGGGAAGAACATCATATTATTACCCCCATATATGCGTTAATTTTAAAAGTACTCCAAGTGTTTTGATTATCTTGATTCGAGTTATTAGATTAGTTTATTGTAAAGTATGTAAAAATTCAAGTGTAAGGGGAATGTACATTCCTTATGATGTATTATTTTGGATGGTAGGGTAAGAGTGTATGAAAAAAAAATCGAAAAAATTAAGAAAAGAAAAAAAATAGAAAAAGAAAAGAGAAAAACATACGGACTACCATCCCGTTTCATTCTATGTTTATTTTATGTTTTTGTTATTTTTGATTTATTAGCTTAAGTCGAGTCTAGTCTTGGCTTAGCAATGCCATATTGTACATGTAATTAACCAAGATGATTAACTCGCCACCAGTAAAGATTGCTTTTATCCAACAAAATCGTGTATTCCATATCCCTACACCTAACGTTATAACCCTTTGAAAGACCTCTTTGATAGTTTATCCTAGGTGCTTACGCCATGTGGTGGAGGTTTGATCCTTTCCCAAGCCTATGGTAATCTATTTTGCTATAACAGGTAGTGAGAGATGTTTACCATTTCCATATTGTGATATATACTTTATTACACCCGAGAGATGTGAGTATCTAAACACTATTTGTGAGGTGCTAGTATATGACCTCCGTGCTTGTCTTCGGTCTTTAGTGGAACGATTATTTGTTGTAATTACTTTTATATTAGTGTTAAATGACCCCTAACTTGTATTTTGATTAGAATAAAAGCGCATTTGCTTGAGGACAAGCAAATCTCAAGTGTAAGGGTATTTGATGAGGCGAAAAATGAACCGTTTTTAGGGGGTCATTTTAGCCCGGATTCGAATTTATTTGATCAAATATTGCCCTAAATCGTTCATTTTGCCATTTTAGGTACTTTTGGAGTGAATTCTGGAAAAGGAAGCATTTTGGACGTTTTTGGAGCATAAAAGTGAAGAAAACGGCAAAGTCTTAATTTTTCTTGCTGGGAACAGTACCTGACGGCGTCAAGAGTCTTCATGTGACGACGTCAAGAGTAATACAAGAGGTGGAAGTGGATAAAGTCCGTGACGATCCAGAAGAGATTTACACTATGGATATGACAGCGTCACCATAGGCCGTCATGGTCCAAATACATGTGACGGCCCATAGTAGAAGTGCACATGACGGCGTCAAATCTGGATCTAGGCAATCCGATCTCATTATGGGCGGCGAGTTGACGGCGTCAGAAATTCCTTCTTGACGCCGGCACCCTGTAAAATCTATATATAGTTTTGCAATTTTCATTCATTAGAGAGGAACAAGTAGGGTGTAACTTTGGAGAGAAACCCTAGCACGAATATTACAGCCTTTCAAGGGTTTTTACCCTTTGAAGCCTTTCATGTCAATTTGAGATAAGTACTCTTTCAATTCAATCAATATGTCTATGTGTTGCTTGAATATATGTTACACTTGTCTTGAATTTAACATGTTAGGCTAGATGTCTTGTGTGTTTGCTTAGATGTAGTGAAACCTAGATGTTAATTATGGGTTGATTGTTTGTTTATAGTTGTTACGGATGATTGTATTCGATGTTAGGCTTAAAAAAACTGGCAGACTTCCATTGGTGACATGCTTGAACGTCTTAAGAAACCTGATCAGAGGTGTACTATGATTTTTGGTTGTATTTAATGCGTAGGAGAATTCTAATGATCCCATGTTAGGAGCATCTAACGGCTCTACATAGGAGTGAAGTAGGATCCTATAGAGTTAGGGAATATTGTACACGGCCCTACGACTGGTATTAAGGAATATAACCTGTCATCCATGCAATTGTAACAAACTATCAACCTGTAAAAGATATCTAGGGAGTAATGAAACCTAAGTAAACACAACTCTCCCTATCATTGTTTACACCACTAGTTTAATTAGATTTTTTTTTCATTTCTGTTATTTTATTTTGATTGCATCTTAGTTATTGGGTTAGTTGATTAGCAACTAATTTCGCCCTCTCTTCTAAAAACCCGAGATTTTAATTGCTTTTATAAAATATAAAAATACAAAAAGAATCATCCCTCACCTCTAGATCTAGTTTTTAGGCTTTCTAATCCTAGCGACACTATTCCTGAGTTGAACAATCTATCCCCTGGTACTTGTCACTATACTATACTACAACGATCAGGTACACTGCCTGGTGGGGGTTGTAAGCTTCTCGAGATCCCTCGAGAGGTAAAGCCTGGTGCGATTCCTACGTATCATTTGGATATGTGTATTACATCTAATCTTTGTTAACCTATTACCTTGCAGCTGAGCATAAGTAAAAGGTTGATGAAAGCAGGATCAAAAAGCTTGAGAAGAAGATACAAATCCTTGAGAAAAGGATGGAACCAATAGAGGCGGTGTACTTTTACAGAGGAGATTGGGGATTTTTGAGTGAAAAATCCGGTGAAGAAGAGGTGTCGGAGGAAAAGAGGTTTGAACACCTTGAAAGGAAGCTAAAATGGCTTGAAAAGAGGATGCTAAACCTTGAGTATCAGTGCTATTCGAAGGCTATGAAGGATGTTCCAAGTGAAGAGGAAGTATCTAGTGAAGAGGATGTTGCAAATGAGGTGTTTAGTGTGTCAAGTGACGAGGATGAAGCTGCTCCAACAACATCCAGACCTTCCACTTCAACAGTTGCAGCTGCAGTGGTAACTGAAGACAAAGTTGCTTCAACTTCAATTGCTACAGCTACTCCAAAAAGATCCAGAGGCAGACCTCCCAAAAGAGCCAGAGCTTCCAGTTCAACTGCTGCAGCTGCTCCCAAAAGATCCAGAGGCAGACCTCCCAAAAGAGCCAGAACTTCCAGTGCAACTGCTGCAGCTGCTCCCAAAAGACCAAGAGGCAGACCTCCTTCATCTTCAAAAAGAGTTGGTCAAAGGAAAATAGCTCCATCACAAGCTTCTTCAACTTCAACTCCAAGAGGCAAGAGGCCAGTACCCACCATTGGAGTCACACTTGGCTTAAGTGCTCCAAATGCTCCAAATGTTACCTCTACAAGCTTTATGATGAAGTCCAATGCATGGTTTTGAAGTTGACATTTCATGGTTGTTTTTAAAAAATTTCATTTGTTGGTGTATGGCACATTAAGTAATGTCCAAATTTTGGTTGTAAAAATTAACATACTAATCTACAAATATTAAATCTACTAATTTTCAATGTTTTTTGTGCTGTGATCTTTCATTTTAGATCAATTGACTTATGTTAGTAGCAAATAGTCAGTGTTATAAGTACTACTAATATAACAGTTTGTAATTTTAATGTTTTTTTTGTAAGTTGACTTTTAAAAGTCAATTTAACCCAAGAACATTTTTTATTTTGCTAGTTTATGGCTTATTTGGATATGCATTTGTAGACTCCAATTACACCTTGAAACAAGTTAGTTTGGAAATGCAATTGAATTAGTCAACACATAGAAAATATGTGATTTCAAGTAAGCATAACAAGAAAAAGTTCAAAACACATTGTCTCAAACAATTTGGGTTAATACTGTTGAGAAAAAAATTGTACTGTTGGGTGTGTTTAGTACTGGTAGGATATCAAATGTTTAATAAATGTCTGTTCAACCTACATTCCATTTGCATTATCAAAACTAGTAGTATACAACGTTCAACAATAAATTACTAAGACGTGTGTCTTTTCCAAAGCAAAAAAAAACTGTTCAGTTGCCTTACGCAATGGTTATAAATTGGAACATTTGTAAATAACAAAATCATTCAAAACAACTTACATCTATACAATATCAAAAAAATGGCATCAACATCAAGAATTAACGTCCAAGAGAATGAAACAGAGGTTAACATGCAAGAGAAACCAGGAATGCAACATATGGAAACAAATCAAATTGAAGAAAAAGCTTCAATAATTCAACAACTACAAGAGGCTGAAGAAGAAAGTGAGGAAGTACCAGAACCAACCTTTGAAGAAACTATTGATTGGTATTTTAAAGAAAAGTTTCAAGTACAGCAAAAAAAATTGATAAAATTTGAAAAACAAGAACAAGTTGCTAGAGAAAAACCAAGGCGAAAAAGTAAATACACTTGGAAAAAGATGTGGGCATACAGAAAACGCAAAAATATTGCGTCTGAGGAAGAGGAAGACTCATCAGATGATGAGCATTTGGATTATTACAACTTTATTTGTCATTTGATCCCGAAAAATCTCCCAAGATTAATTGTTAATTGTATCATGTAATGTTTATTTTTTGTTGAATAAAAAATTTATTTTATGTTGAATGAACAAGGCTATTTTGTGTTCTTTTATATTGAATTCGAATTCAAATGTTTATGTTGTATTTCATTTAATTTGTCCAACTAGATACTATATACGAATCAACTAATTTGCGTGCTGATTGTAAGTTGACTTATAAAAGTCAAATAAAGCCATGGGTGTATTTGGTACTGGTATGCTAAAATTTACTACGGTTGGGTAACCGTTGGTACTGTTTGGGAATAACCGTTATTCATTAATAACCGTTGAGATATTTTATGTCTATTGGTTCGCTTATAGGTTTCACCACATTCGATAATTCACAATCTTTCTTTAATTCAAAATAGAAAGAAAAGTTTAATTAAGTTGATTTTCCCAAAATCCTAAGTGACATCTATATCATCTCAATTGGGTTTACCAAACACACATAATCTTCTAAACGACCATAACCCAGAACCCTAATCAAAATTTTATCAATCTTAATGGCGATTTTGGAAAATTGTAAGACACATAACATGGTAGCCTACTTACAGAAACCAAAGGGAAGTGAAGTGTTTCACCAGATTGTGAATTTTCTCAATAGAAGTTACATAAGGTATGCTATTACACAGAATCCTACTATTTATGTTTCCCAAATCAATCAGTTTTGGCAAACTGCCAAAGTCAAAACACTTGCTACTGGAGAAAAAGAGATAAATGCTACAGTTGATGGCATATTCATGGCTATTACTGAGTCATCTGTTAGGAGGCATCTGAAACTATCAGACAATGGTGGTATTAGTTCATTTTCAAATAATGAAATATTTCAAAATCTTTACTATATGGGGTATGGGTTAACTTTTGATAACTTAACTTTTCAAAAACCACAATTCCCCCCTCAATAGAGATTTCTCATTCATACCGTAGTAAATTGTTTAAGTCCAAAGAAAACTTGTTGGGAACAATTTAGTAGCAATATAGCAACTGCTATTGTTTGCTTGGCCACAAAAAGGAAGTTTAACTTTTTAAAATTGATTTTTGATGGTATGGTCAAAAATGTGAAAAGCAAATACAAATTTTTAATGTATCCCAGATTTATTCAAATTATTTTGAACAAACACAAGAAACGGCTTCAACCTCACAAAAACATTCTTAAAACTCCTACCCTTAGTCAAAAGGTTTTTAGTAATACGAGGACGCTTTGTGTGGATTATAATGGGAGAGAAGTACCACTGTTTTTATCAATGATTGTTCCACCACTTGAGGGTCAAGGATCTGCAACCCAAGTTGAGTCTCATGACACACCCATAAGTGCTCCATCATCATCAGAACCTCAAGTTACACAGACATTTACGAGAAGAATCAGAAATGAATATGTGGTACCTCAGCGCATATCTCCAAGTCAACCAAATGTAGCAGATGAGGCTATTTGTGAGACAATGGTGTGGGCTGCCACTACTCTCATAGGCTTAGAAACTGGGCAGGCCAGTGGTAATAATGATAAGACCCAACCCATGGAAACATCTAATGATTCAAGTTCTCATGAGGCTGCTTCAGGTGATGCAAACCCCATGCTGCATGATTCAATGGGGGATATACCTCATGGTTCCCCTGTCCCAAAACTGAACACAGATGGAAGTGATGTTGGTAGTCTGAAGTACAAAGAATTGACGGATATTTGTACAGAATTGTCAAACAGAGTTACTGGGTTGGAGGAAAACTTGAAGAAGGCAAAGCAAGTTTATGCTCGTGCTTATACCAAGTTGATTCAAAAAGTAAAGAAGTTGCGCCAAAAACTGAAGGACAGTAAAGGTAAGAGGAAATCAAGCATTGTGGATTGTGATAGTTCAGAAGATTTGGAGGATTTTGATTTGGAGGATCTTTCAAAATCGACGAAGATTGAAGATGGTGCAAAGAGTCATGGTAGGAATGAAGATCCAATAGAATTTCATATCCCTTTTAAAGTTGATGGTGCAGATACTGTTAAAGATACTGTTGAACATATTGGTACTGGTGGCGGATCTGTTTGTACTGCTAGTACTCCGAATATTGATGAAACAGCAGCACACACATTAGTTCATATCAGAGATAATCCTATTAATGATCTACCCGAGAATATTAAAAGCAAACAGATTGCAAATAAATCAGAAGCTAAAAAGAATAAACCACAAACTGAAGCACAAATGATGAGCTGTATGAAGAGATATCTAATGAATCAAGATCATTGGATTGCAAGTCAACTGAAAGGCAAATCCTTTGCGGAAATTGTAAAGCTACACAGATATGCCCGCAGGAAGGTTGACAACTTTATTCCAATGCATTTAGAATCAAAGTCTTCTAAGAAGCAAAAAACATATGTTGCAGACCAAGAGAAACAAGATTTGAGTGAAGAACAGATTCAGCATATGATGCAAATTGTTCCATATAACGGTATGAATGCAGAAGCTTTACAAGCCAAATATCCAATCATTGACTGGGAGATCTACACTGATGAATTTGGAAAATACTGAAAGATAATAAGATGTGGAAAATCGTTCTGAGGTATACAAACACTTTCAAGATATGATGAAAGCATTTGACAGGGAAGATTTGGTCAAGCTATGGAGTTTAGTCACTGAAAGGTTCAAGTTAACAGAGATAGCTGATGACAAGGAAAAAATGCTATGGGTTGAATTGAATAGGCTTTTTGAACCAGATAAAGATGACAAATTATGGAAGTTTAATGCAGATGAAGCATCATTGAAATGTATATTGTATGATACATGTGGAGTTCACCATGTGTCTACAAAAGGTGGAACTGACATATACATGCTGGTGGAGAAAGAATACCCATTGCCAACACCTGCTCTTAGTGTCATGTTATCTGTAAAGTTGACTGTCGAAGAAGATACTCAGATGGCAAAAGACCTGCTTAGGAAAATCTTCATACAGCCTGAAAGTTATGTGTGGAAATGATCAAACAGTCTGAAAGTTATGTTTGTAAATGTTCAAACATTTATTTGTAAAAAAGTAACATATTTGTGTCTTGTTAGCTTTCATTTTAAATGGTATGAATTATGTTTGTTGAAATTAGTAAGTATTTTAACTTTAGTAATATTACATGTTGCTCCAATGAGTTTCACAATTAAATTGACTTTTGAAATTCAATTAAAGCCATGACCAATATTGGGTATATCATTTCATGGTTCATTTTGTAGAACATACAATTAGTCAACAGATACACAATAACTTATTTTCATTAAGCATAATAGGTGAGTACAAAAGACATTAACTGAAGCAACCCATAACAACCACACCCAAGACATAAAAACCTTAAACTAAACATAAAAACACCCATCAGTTACGAAATCCTTCTTGTCACCAGCATACACCCTTTTCCTCTTCAGAGGCCTTCCATTGGATTCCACCTATTCACCAACAACAGCTTCAGGAGTAACAACATCATCAGCAACAATTTCATGTTTAACTCTTGGCACATTAACTGCACCATTAGATAGTTTGACAAGTGTCCTGTCTAAGGTTTCATTCCAATCTGCCCATGCCTTGATTGGACAAACCTTTTGCTGTGTAATCTTGTTTTCCAGCATGTCAACTTCTTCCCTTAAGTTTTTTTTGTGGCATTCAGCAGATTATTGAACTTGTGGCATTCATGAATCCTATTCAACCATAGCTCAGTGAAGTTGAGTGGATCGTCACTGCCCTCATCAGACCATTCAGGGAGATGGTCAACAACATCTTCGATAAATGCCAGCATTGATGCCCATTTTGTTCTTGATTGTTCCATTTGGGAGTTGTGGGTTGCAATGAACAGACTGCTTTTCTTTTCAGCCATTTGGAATTGTTGGATGCAAATGGATAGGGCAATGGGCCATGTTTTATAGGTATAAATGAGAGTTGTCATTGGCATGGTGGTTTGGCGGGAAAAATGACCAAAGGACTAACTTAGAATGAGTATTTCGAGGACTAATGGTAAAACAAAGTCAGTAATTCAGGGACTAAACACACACTTTGTGAGGTAGTGATAATTGGCGGGGAAATTAAAAAGCCCGGCAAATGAGCATTATTTGAACCCTTTTATCTCGTTTTAGGTCCTTGATTCGGGAAAACATTTTGCATGCATCGTCACCGTTTAGAGAATCGCGTTATAGGCCCTCACAAACACCAACTTAAAGGACACTATAAATTGGCAAGAAGGTTCTTGCTGTCACGGAAAACGATAACAACATGAGTAACTCACCCCGTGCTTCATCAGATCACCAGAATGACGAAATTTCTGGCCAACATCCTGTTAGGATCATACCGGGTCTTGCGGGTGTGTATCAAAGGGCGAAGCTACGTAAAATAAAAGAAACTCGGCAAGGTGGAGACATGTCTATAATTTCCACACAGGAGTATATGAGGAAAGTTGTTGAAGACGTGGGTGAGGATGATGATTTTACACGTGGGCCATGGCTTAGCGCCGTGGACTATGTGAATGCTAATGGGGGGGGGGGGGGTTGTGATTGGATGTTTAGGTGATATCATAATAAAGTTTCTGTCACTTCAAAGTATTTGTAGAAAAAGTTTTATAACTTTAACTTTTAATTTAGTATTTTTTTAATTAAATTAGTTTAATTAGTTTAAAAAAGTTTAAATAGTTTTTAATTAATAATAATTAAATAAAAAGTCTAAAAAATATTTTTCTTTTTCCTAAAATTTTCTTTTATCATTAGGATTGTAAAAATGTAATTTTCATATCCGTAGGATTTTATTTGCTCCCGTTTCACTTTTTATTTTGCGCGTTCACGTTTATTTTAAATTCAAACGCGCGTTTTTAGGTTTATGTTACGTTTTTAGGTTATCTGGGTATTAGTAATTGTTCATATAGTGTTTCTAAGTTATTTTCATTCCTGAACTCTTAGTGTAATGATATAAATCAAATTCCTTACCCTTTTCTGTCCAATTTCACCCGATCACAACGCCTCGCTGGGATAAATGATAGAAACTAAAAAGTATATATTGATTGTATCAGTACCAAAATATTATTGTATTGTCAAATAAGAGTACATTTTTACTTTTGTCATTAATCAATACAACCACTCTCTTGTATGGTCAAATCATCCTTTATCATGTTGCTTTTAACATCTCACCTTTAAAAATATTCTCAATTCAATGGTCAAATCATCCTTTATCATATTGCTTTTAACATCTCACCTTTAAAAATATTCTCAATTCAGATATGTCAAATCCATATTTAGTATCAAATCTACTTCCCTGCTTCCCCTACGCACCCCTACTCTCAGCTTTAATACTTCCTGTACCTCCCACCAGACCTCTTTTCCAAAGCCACCATTCACCTCTTTCCCAATTAAAAGCAATGCAAAACAAAAAAAGATCTCACCCACAAAACTCACATTCCTCCACAAATATTGCCGATTCAAAAAGGAGAAAAAAAGAGGTATGATCCTTTTCAATATTGTTGTAAGATCTTTTTCTAGATAGTTGTCAAGTCTCAGTGGGTATGGAACATTGTCCATTTAACTTGTTGTAACTGTTAGTGATAGCAATGTGATGGTGTGGTATATTGTTTAGTTTATATCAGGTGTAATTTTTAGGAAATTAGTTTTAGTTTGGTGTTGTTTTACTTTTGTATGTATTTCTTTAATGTCTTCTTTTTGTATTTTGTATCTTTTTTGTTCTATGATAGTGCTGCCTTTCTAAAAAAAAAGATCGTTTTCTAGACTTGGGTATTTATTAATGGGTTATTTTTTTTGGTGTTGTGGGTAGATGGATGAGAATGTGTGGCACCAATGGGATGAAAGGTTGTTAGAAATTCTAGGTGATGTGCGCCACAATGTGGACACTACCATGGGGAAAAGATAAACCAACGCATTTTATATAGCTTTTGCTGGAAGACTATCCGATGAAGCAAATATTCCCTTTTCAGCTTTAGACTGTGGATTGCGCATCTGCAGACTTCGAGAAATCTTTCAAAGTTACCAAGTGAGTTTTTATCAAAGTTTGGAAAGTTTGGTTGGGACTGAAACCATTACCAGATTCAATATGTAATTAGACAAAGCTTTGATAAAATCAGCTAGAAACACTAAACTCACATCAAACTTTGAACCCATCAGTTATCTATTGTGCCCAATTATATAAACAAATTAATTAAGCTTCCTGGCGATGATCAAGGTATGTTTTGTGGATAACTCTAAAGATAAGAATAGTGTAAGGTCCACTTTCGTAAAACGGGGACTACAAGACCTAGTAATCTCCAATTACTTGCTACTAGATCAAAACTCAGTCAAAACTTGAGTAACTCGGCCAAAACTAGTATCTAAACATAAACTTGGGTGACTCGGCCAAAACTAAAAATATATTGTCCCATTTTTCAGATGCAAATTTCTTCTTGAATCAGATACACAAGCAACCAAGTAGCACAAAACAACAAGAAAAACTAAAAATATATGAATTGGCCTAGTAGCAGACAAGAAAAACTAAAAATATACATCTTTTGTGATTTGCAGGAGGATATAAGTACTCATACTATGATGGCTCCTGTTTATCCTGTTTAACATATTTGACCTTGTTTTAAGTGACAACATTTGGGGGTTTTGTTTGCTTGTATGTGTTTACTAAGATTAGAAAGACCATAATGTAGTTTGATGCCTACATTTGAACACTAAGATTAGAAAGACCATAATGAGTTTATTTTATCATTTGATCAAACTTTTCACTCCTCGCCTTCATTTGTTTGCTTGTATGTGTTTACTAAGATTAGAAAGACCATAATGTAGTTTGATGCCTACATTTGAACACTAAGATTAGAAAGACCATAATGAGCTTATGTTATCATTTGATCAAACTTTTCACTCCTCGACTTCATTTATGACACATGCCTTGTGCCTACTTGAATGAAATGTATTGTGTCTTTAATGTTGTTTGATACCTACCTTTGAACACTAACAGTACCAATTATATTAACGTGACCCAGTACCAATTAGCTCATCTTCCAACAATTCTAGTTTAAGTTCTGGTAGTTACACAATCCCACCCGGATTGCTTGACTAGTTAATTGAAGAGCAAGAAACTGAGTCTGGTTCAACCTCTGAGTATTCAATAGCCGATTCTACAAGCTCTGATTCGCCAATAGAAGCTATACCTCTCCAAGTTATTCTACCTTCTCTGCCTCTCCCAGCTGACCTTGCTGTCCTAGCTCTGCCTGTCCCTGATGAGCAGCCAATCCCAACAAAGAAACGTAAATGTAACCAGGATCATGGTCAAAGCAGCAAAGGCAAAGGCAAAGGCAAAGGCAAAGGCAAGGCAAAGGCAAAAGGCAAAGGCAAAGGCAAAGGCAAAGGCAAAGGGAAGGCAAAGGCAACAGATAGAGCCAAAGGGAAAGGCAAGGTCAAGGAGAAAGGCAAGGCAACATGAAGATGATGTATCATGTCCAACTTATGCTATTGAAAAACCTATTCACTTTTGATGATGGTTGCAAATATTTCTTAACTAACTATGAATGGTGCTAATGTAGTAGACTTAAGTTATGGTGGTTAGTTTGATGACTTAATGGTTAATGCTATCCATGTTTCTAGTTTACAAATTCTGCAAATCATGGCTTCCTTATGATAAAGGTTTACATCAGATACAATTAGAGTAATTTGTGGTTGACTTGAACAGCCCTTGATATGGAGTTGGCAATCAAACATTCACAATCAAGCATAAACAATGACTAGTAATTAAACTTCATATTTTTTATTGATAGAGTTATAAAGTAGCAACCATTCCAGTATTCCATACATCACCATTCCATACATCAGATAAAAACCAGATTACAAACATACTAAAACCATACAAACACCATAATCATTCAAAGCTTTCACCCCAACCGGTTCGAACCAGAGCTCTCTTCCCTGCTTGCATCACTTTCCCTCCTATCCTTCCTTTCTTTATATTCTTGAAAGAAAATTTCAAGAGCCGTAATCCTGCTTGCCAAATTCAACATATCCTCCAACATGTTTGGCTGCTGCTCCACCACATTATGCTGCTGCTCCACTACACTATTCTGCTGCTCCACCACGTCCTGCTGCTACACCACCTGATTTTGATCACCCCACCTCCTCTTGCTCCTCCTCCTCTATATCTTCTTCCTCATTCAACCCCAAAACCTCATCCCAGTAAAAGTCCTATCTACGAACCCACCTCAGTATTTGTGTCCTCATCACGGTGCTAACCTGCCTGTAATTCCCAAATTCCAATACGGGATCATACCCGAATTGATTGAACACAACGTCCCACAACAAGGCGTTGTTTAAGACAAACTCGTATTCGTCAGCTTCACTTGAAAACCTCCATTTGCATCTGGGGCTGCCATTTTTAAGTGTGGTTCTTTTTCAAAGGGATTTATGTGTTGTTGTGTCATCTAGGGTATACAAACGAGGTTATAAATAGGCTGACGAGTTGTTGAACGGTTACCAAGAAGATAGGCGGAAAAAAAGGGGGGAAGGAACCAAATGCGCCATTGCAAAAATGTGAAATGATGAAAAACCCAGTCAACTAACGTTGCAAAGCAACGTCCGTCAGTCAAAAGTGGGTTCCAGGGACCAACCACGCCAAAAATGAGTAGTTCAGGGACGAAAATGCCAAAAAAAATAGTTTAAGGACGATATGCGCGAATCGCGACAACTTTAGGGATGAACGGTGAAATTTTGTCGCTAAAAAGAGTTATTTAGATGCTCACATGACCCCACAAGGACATGGGCAGAGGTGCAAAAAAATCGGGTTTTTTCGGTTTTCGGTTTTTTAATAACCAGTTATAAAAAAACCAGTTTTTCTAATAACCAGTTTCGGTTCGGTTTCGGTTTTTCGAAATCGGTTTTCTTCGGTTATAAATGTTCGGAATCAGTTTTTTTCGGTTATAAATTTTCGGAATCGGGTTTTTTCGGTTTTTTACCGGTTCGCTTTTTTCGGTTAAAAATGTTCGGATTCGGATTTCTTACCGGTTCATTTTTTTTCGGTTCGTTTTTTTCCGGAATTTTACTAAAAACTTCGAACATTTATTTAATAAAATTGTTAATTATCAAACATATAATTAAACAATATTCTCATAACTTTTATTTAAACAATACAATTATACATTCATAACTTTTATTTAAACAATACAATTATACAACAAAAAAATACAATCATAACTTTTATTTATACAATACAATCATAACTTTTATTTAAACAATACAATCATAAAAACATATAAATACTAATACATTTCGAGCTTCGGCATGGCCATCACCCGAAAACATATTAGTGTAATCAAGTATATCGAGCTTCGGCATTGCCATCACCCGTTATACTCAACTACTATCGTCAAGATCATTTTCTTTCAAAAAATCTTGTACATCTACATCTTCAACATCAAATTCTTCAAGCTCACCTTCATCTAATTCGCTTTCGGTATTCGAAGGTGATATCTCCATTTCATCTTCTTCTCTTAATATACCTTCTTCAACTTCTTTATCTAATATTGGACCTTCCAACGATGATTCATGTTGTATCCTATCTACTCCGTCCAAATAATCTTTCAAACATACACATACTTCCACGGCTTCGGGGGTTAGTCTTGTCCTTCTATCCGATATAAGTCGACCACTAGTAGAAAAGGCCGATTCGGAAGCTACCATCGAAGCTTGGACCGCTAATAAGTCACGAGCCATAGCGGATAAAATTGGATATTGGATTTCCCTTTCTTTCCACCAAGCCAAAATGTCAAAGTTTGCAAACTCATCGGGACTTAAAGTTCTTAAAAAGTTTGTAGCCATAAATTGTCCCAATTCGCTTGTTGGAGCCGATGTTCGTTGAAGCTTTGTAGCGTCTTCAAATAAAGAATTATAAAGGTTTATATTAATGTCTCTTGTCATTCGGGACGATCCGGCCCGCATTTGGTCAACAATTGGGTTTTGTTGTTGACCATATTTTGTTGCATAAACTCCAAATAATTTTTTAAAATTATCGTTAAATTTAAAAATTTGAGATGTTATGTAACAATTCGCAATTTCAGGTTAATTACCATTCCCGGAAAATTTCACTATTCACTTTTACTATTCATTTTTCCCGAAACTTTCCCGAAAGTTGATTTTTATTTGATATTCTCGAGTGATAAATCATTTCCATGGCAAATTAAATGTTTGACATTCGTCAGATCATTTTCGTGAAAGTTGTTAAGGAATTACACGTTTTAGGGTAAAACGTCATTCAGAAATTCTACGTACAACGAAACTCGACTGCGTTAAGTGACCCCGCATCAGAAAAATGTTTGACACACTCATGATTTATTTGAGAATTAATCGTGACTGAGAAAAACATGACCAAAGACTTCCCAGTAGGTCACCCAAGTCGGTACTACTCTCACATGAGCACGCTTAACCGAATGGGCGATTAACCGTTAGACCACAAAACGCGTTTCTAAGACTATTTGAGTTTTCAACTTCTTAGAAAAAGTCAAACATATTATTCCCTCCTCCTTTGACCAAAAATCATTCCTTGATTTTATAAGTCATTCCTTGATTTTTAGGCTTACGGTTTGATGTCTAAAAGACATTTAATACCAACCGACACTAGACTGAGCCCAGTCTAGACATTATAAGTCATTTTAAATCATTAATAACCTATTAGAAAAGTAATATTTTACTTTTCTCAATTTTACGCAATATTCGTACATTTTACGTATTACGCGTTTTAGACCCGTGTTTCCAGTTTTTAGCAGGGTTTACCACCCAAATGGAACCTGCCACTCATTTTATATTTTATTATGGGACATATGGACATGTCTAACAATACTTTAAAGTTTCATAATTTTACGACACCCGGTTTTACGTTTTGAGGCGTAACAACTTACGGTTTGCATTTCCCGGAGTCAAGTTTCATCCTAATACTTAGGATAATACCAAGCAAAAGCCAAAGCTTGCTCTCCAAGCTCATGAAACCGGCCTAGGGGGGGAGTCATCCCCATGTGGCTTCATCTCATGAATTTACCCCTAAAATCAACATTTAATTACAACTTGGTCACCAAGTTGTAACACTTTCCTAGTAAGCTTCCTAACCTCCTCTTTTGGACTATAAATACTCCCTCCCCATCCCCTTTGTTGCCGTGCATCCCCAACCCCATAACCATCCCATTCTTAGCTCATTTCCTTCTAGTTTCATGCATGGTTCAAGTGATTCTTCAAGGTAGAAACCCTAGATAGGTTATCATTCATCAAACACTTCCATAACCTCATATACTTGGTGATTTCTCTTGAGTTTGAATCCACTCAAGTCACCTCAACCTTCATCATCCATCTTTCAAGATTACAAGAGTAGAAAGATTGCATGAAGAGAAGTGGGTTGAAGCAAGTCTATCAAAGTCCTATCCTTACATGTTAACTTCCTTTCATCTTTGAAAGCCAAAAGTTGTGAGCCAAACCCTAACTTGATTCTTGTTAAATAATCATGTTCATGTTATTTACCTATTATTCATGCTATATTATGTCTTGTATGCATGTCCATGATGTATAAAAATGACCAAAACAAGTTATTGTTATTGATTGTTAAAACAAGTTACTAAAACAAGTAAACTAGTGACTTTCTTGGAAAACCACGACCAAAATGGTAAAATTATGATATTGGATCATTACAAATTACAGTAGAGGACTTAACAAGGAAACCATAGCAATTTGAACCACCTAAAACGAGTAAACGAGTCAAAAGTTATGGCGATTTGAAGTTACCAAAGATTTCCGGCAAAACTGCCAAATACCATTCTGATCAAATTTGGGTTTTGAAAGTCACACTTCTGGTCCGATTCATCAAAAAGTTAAAACATGAAAGTTGTCCGGAACGACGTTTTCGTTCAGGAACAAAGAAGCTCGAGCCCTGAAAACGCTTTCCGAGTGATAAAATTCTTCAAAATTCTAAACAGCCCATTTTTAGACAAAGTCATTACATATAGGTTATGGTTTTTGAAGACCAAAGGGGTCTTATGACCTATAATCAAGACCACCACCATGGATAGAGCCAAGGTTGTGTCTCATGACCTTGGAACAAGGACCAAAAGTCATGGCTAGGCCATGACGAAATGACCATACCAACTTACATAGGCGTAAACATGAAACAATGAATTAGGCGATAACATGAACAAGCAATTTAGATCTACTTCACTTAAAAAGGAACCATGAGATATTACAAGAGAAAATGGTCATTCAAGACTTATGAAACTACCCCTAATAACAATCTTCATGTACTAATAAACTTTCCTAAGTTTATTCAAATATCGGACATGTAACTTCTCGGATCAAAACTTATATCTATATATTTTATCAACTACTACGATAGTAGGGAGCCTCATGTGAGGAGTTCATTATGTAAGCCGTCGAGATGAGTTGTGGATTTACGAATTAAAGTGTCCTGGCTCCTCGAACACTTACTAACATGACTTCTGAATTATGTCGGCCCGAACGGTAGTAAACGATATATAAAACATACATGTTTCATGAATCTATTCTTTCAAAGACTTATACTATACATCATACCACATCATGGACTAAATGCAAGATATATATATAGGCACTCCGTTATATTCTTTACTCCGATCCTAAGTCGCAACATTCTATTATAGGTTGCTCATAGAAACCTACACGATCCAACCATCACCTTCATTACTTGCTATCCTACTTAAGGTGAGTTCGTAGCCCCACTTTCTATTGTTTAACTATTTTACAAACCCATGGGGGGAATACATGCTATTATTTTTCTACTCGAACACGATGCTTTCTACTGTATGCTACCCGACGATGTTTTATTATCACTAAGTAACGATTGCCATGTTCGAAGTCCCTATATCATGAACCATTAGTCACTACCTTTAGTGAGCGCGAATATTGTGAATAGATCTATTGGGATTGACGAATCCCATTTGTGTTGAGCAACGATGAGTTCACACAAATGCACTATATTTGAGATTTAGCGGTATAACGGCAAAAGTACCTTGATAGGGCTTCTATAACGCCAATTTTGTTGGTTCGATGTTAATGTTTTGGTTGTATGAGCTTAGTGAAATAAATAACGATTTTGTTTTCCAAACATTGGTGTGAGCCTATAACTCACACTACGATTATTGTGTTCAAACGATTTAACTAAACTCTACGAATTCCACTCAACCTTTGTGTTGACCTCTCAAGCATGTATTTCAGGTTCATGACGATCAAGGATGGCACGGAAGGACACGGATACTCAAGAGGGCTATAAATTTTATTATCATTCAAAAACACATTTATTATACATTGTAAACATGGAACCATTTGGGACCTCATTTTGTAAATCTCTGATATTTATACAATTTGAATGATAAATCTTTTAAAACGACTCAATTGGAGTTCGTTTTCTATTATTGTGACTATTGTGCTGTCAAGTAACACCCAGTTCGAATTCCGCTGCATCCATGAATTGGGGGTGTTACATGTTATATAGTTGGGGTCTTCACCTTCTACCCCAAAAGATAAGTCTAAATTTTTCATTATTTTTGTTATTAAAAGTTCTACACCTCCAACATTTAAACATGGATTAAGTGCGGCGGAACAAGTAAAAACCAAAGGTAAACTAGCAAAATATTTTATAAATTTCTTTTTTATAATTTTAACCATTTTTCTAAACATTCGAGTAGGTGAGTCTTTAAATTCATATAATTTTTCCGTCATAGCATAAATTTGGTTTAAAACTAATGGGCTAGTTGGGTAATAAACACCCGATAATATAGTTGTTGCCTCTTTAAAAACTTGTAAAAACATAGTTAATTCATTTAGTCGATCCCAATCTTGGTCAGATAGTATTATAGTGGACCAATTTCTATTAAGAAGTCTATCATTAAAAGCATGTAAAGTTGCTCGTTGTCGTAATATATTTTCAAACATTATGCAAGTAGAATTCCACCTAGTATTATTATCAAAGCAAGGTCCTAGGGGTTGTTCATTACACATAACACGAAAACGTTTATAGTTAGTATGTCGTTCGTTGCTCACACTATATATAGTTACTAATAAATTCCTAAATTTCATCTTTAAACTATCACATATTTTTAAAGCCGCTTGTATGGATAAATTTATAACATGAGCAACACAACGGGAATGAAAAAAAGCACCATCTAAAATAGGTTTTACACGTAATTTTAACAATTCCATAGCTTTAGTATTATTTGATGCATTATCTAGTGAAATCGTAAAAACTTTATCATCTAAATTATATTCAATTAAAGTGTCATGTAAAATTTTTCTTAAATTAGATCCCGTATGAGGATAACCAAATAGTTTAAAAGCAATTGTCCGTTTCATTAATAACCAAGATTCGGGATTAAACCAATGAGCCGTAACGGCGAGAAAAGAATTTGCCGTACCATGTGGTGCGGTCCAAGTATCCGTAGTTATAGCAACACCATATTTATAATCACGAAAACCATCAATAATATCTTTTTTAGCCGTTTTCCATAAATTAAAAGCATCACTTCTAAGAGTAGTACGACTTACATGTTGATACCGCGGTTGTAGCCTCCTTTTGATGATCTCCATAAGCTTGACGTTATCGAAGTGGTTGAATGGAAGCCCTTGTTGAATGACAAACTTCGTAAAATCAAGTCGAAGAGCATCCGCATCATATATAAAAACTTGACCATCCGCACCAATAGTACCTTGCGACATATCATTTCGAACCGCCTTACAACTACCCAAATGACTCCTAAGTGTAGTGTTAGACCCGGCGCCATAAAAATGCCCACATTTCTTGCAACGCGCCTTTTCACTACGATCTTTCATAAGACACAAATCGTAATTAGCCCACACATCACCTTTTCGGGTAGTTGGTTTAATTTTCTCAACATCATCATTTGTGTAATGTTGTTTTCGGCTAGTAGCAACGGAGGAGGGAGTAGTGGAAGCTTGTTGTGATTGTGCGTTTTCCATTATAGAGAAATATTAGCGATATTAGAGCGTTTTTGAGAGATTAAAGAAAGAAATGAGATTGTTTTTTATGTGTTTTCAACCCCAACTCATTACCTCTATTTATAGTGGCTTAACACTCTTAAAAACATTCAAAAAATAGAAAAAAAACCGGCTATTTGGCTATATAGCCGTTAGTCTCGGTAAAACCCAAAAAAACCGGGTAAAACCGGTTAAATCCGGTTAACGGTAACATTTCACTTAAAAAAAAAAAAAAAAAAAAAAAAAAAAAAAAAAAAAAAAAAACGGCTAAAAATAACCGGACAAAACCCAATTTCTGACGGCTGCATTGAGTTGGGCGATATTGGTAAATCATAAGGAATAAAGCTGTAGAAAGAAGAGCTCAACTGGTTGAGCTTGATTAACTGAAACTATTGATTTTTACTAAACATATACTTACCCCTTGCGTTCACGTGTACTTAAATGTTGGGGAAAATATCGGCTCAAATGTAACACTGAATCTTGATTTATAGAGCTTTTTTTTCAATCAAAAAATGTATTATAGTATCCTTGCTAATGAAAGATTAATTAACTCAAGTTAATACCAAATGAAGATAATAACAGTATGAACCGCATAAAAGAATTTTCAAAAGGCTGAAGACCATCGTATCCTCGACATGTACTAAAACACTATGCAAAGTATATAGAACTATACATGACAAGGTTATGCTAAGCTGGAAATTGTAACAAAACTGGTGCAGAAATTGATGCAAAGAGCAACAAAATGATGGTTGGATAAATGAACTAAAAGACCAGAAAAAAGGTAGCAACTTTTGCAGAAATAGTATTACCACATACCATGTACCTAAACCAATAACTATAACTCACAAAGACTTCTAAACAATTGAGTAATAACAATGATAATCCTCATCTAAAACAATGCACCTATCCACAATAAGTCAATAGCACCTTTCTAGAAAATATGCGTCGTCTATAACTTCCTCTTTGTCTAACAATTCAAGGCTTTCGATGCACATATCCGTGTCAACTGTGTAATAAGAATCAACAATAAGTCTTGAGCGTGTCCCGGTCTCGTTATTATACCATACAGAATCCTTATGGTCCTCGTTCATAAGTATTCCTTCCAATATATCGAAGGCCTTAGTCCAAGATGCGACATTATTATACTCTCTCATCACCCAAATCGAACAATGATTTCCACCACGACGCTTCAAGATCACAGCTAAACAACCTTTGATGATCATTGGAGCGTAATATACCAAATCGGGTTTTGGCAAGGATATGAAGCCAAAAACATTAGTACTTAAATCAAATGTGATTATACAACATTGATTTATGTCATTTAGTTCACAATTGACAACCCAATGCAATTTTCCGTTGAAAAAACACGAAGATGAGTTAGTAAAGGGCATATCGTTAACATTAGGAGTAGGTGAAACAATCTTTTTCCAGTAGTTTCTCTTCATAGAGTAAATAAAAGATTGTGCAGCTTTAAAATAGGAGTAAGAAATAGCCACAATCCTGTAATCATTTCTGATTGGGTCGAAACCAAACCCGAATGATAACCACTTGTTACTAGAAGGATAAGCAGGGACAGTTAGTTTGCGCCTAATTGAAGGGTTCCATAGAGTGATTGACTTTACAACCGTATTAAACAGACAGATTATTCCATTACACGAACCAACAATCTTGAAACGGAGGCCAACTATGGGCTTGACTGGTAGCAAACTAGTGTATCTTTTTTCCAGAAGGATACACTTTGTAGAAAAGCCCATACAATTCGAATCGTACCGAATATTATTTCTAAGAAAATATTTCTGCGGAGGCAGCGGCGCTGTCACAGATCTGAGAGTGTGCTTGCGGATGAAACTAGGGGTAGAAATACGAGAATGCCATGATTTGGAGAGAGATCTATTACGGCCAAGGGATTTAAGTGGTAGTCTTATAAAGATTTCATCAATCAAATCTTCACATAGATGACATGACATCGCATGATTGTGATGCTGCAACATTTTTTTCAAACATATAGTGACTCAGTAATCTAAAAGGTAAATTTTTTTTCTAAAATTGAATGTTGGTATATTATTTTCATATTAAGAAGCATGTGTAAAGTAGTATTCATAGTTGGAGATAGATAATTACCAAATGTTTCTCGGTTAGAACAGGTGTCTCAGATACTTGAGAACAAAGATATTCGTAAGAATCCTGAAACAAACAGATTAACTGAGATTAGAGGAGATAAGAAGTACTAACGTGTTATGCAAATTCCGGCTAAAATCATGTTCTGAAATAACAAAAAAGACATGAATCCAACCAATAATACAAAGTAACAAAATCATACCATGTAGCTAGAACTAGAAGCAGCAGCTTCCCTTTTCGGTTTTTTGTTCTCAGTATCATGGTCAACCATGTTGTTGACTAATTGTAAAGAACCATCACTATGTACTTCATCTTCACGCTCCATCGTCTTAATTACCCTATTAATTAAAGTAAGATCACACACATGAGTTATTTTTAGAGCATCCAAAGAAGGATTTATTAATAACGCAGGCAAGAAAGAAAAGATGT
The DNA here is from genome assembly GCA_030686995.1 of Artemisia argyi. Lineage (NCBI taxonomy): Eukaryota > Viridiplantae > Streptophyta > Magnoliopsida > Asterales > Asteraceae > Artemisia > Artemisia argyi. The sequence continues at coordinate 232,057,018 of CM060701.1, forward strand.
TAGTATGCATACATTACTCTATACTAGAACGGTACCCGCGCAATGCGGCGGCGGGTACCTTGTATTATATTTTGCATTATTCGGTTACACATTTAGTTGTCTTCATGCTTTATAAGTATATTAGATACTGTTAAGCCAAATAATTTTAGTTTGAACAACCAACCGCTTCATAACCAACTTCCTAACCAACCTACTTCACAAATTAATTTCGAAATCTTTCCATAATAAGCAAGAAAAATTCTGAATTTTAAGCCTTTCTAATTATAGAATAGTCCCAAATGCATTATAAATAGATAAGTATTCTCTTTTATTCAATCAACACCATTATAATGTAATGAACATTTTGTTTAAGCTAATGTGTGGGCTTATGAGCTTATTTGATTTCAGCTTATATTTTATGCAACTAATTAATAAACATCTAAACACCAACTCTGATGTTATTTAATCGATATCCAAACACCCTCAAATATATATACTCGTATTATTTTTCTACTGTTTCACTAAAACACAATCACAAACCCAATAAATAAATATATATCATTGAGAAATAAACACCATCAATTAAATCAACTTACCCTAATTGTGCTGATATGAATCAAAATCGTTAGTTTCTCAGGGGCTCATATGCAAGAGTTATTGATCGACAATAAGGGTTCTTTGCTAATAATTTATGACTACCCGGTTGCCCCTATTACTTTTTTCTCTTTTTTTTTTCTTTCTATTTTTTTTCTTTATAATTTTTGTTCGTTATTTTATTTTTTAATTTTTTATTTTTAGAAGGGTAAATTGCAAAAATGGTCCTTCACGTTCTACGAAATTGCAAAAATAGGACCGAGACAAAAAGTAGCGCAAAAAAGCCACCCACGTTCCACATTTTCGCAAAATTGCCACTGAGAGCCATTTTCCGTTAACTTTCCCGTTAAGTGCCATGTCACTAGGGGTAGTATCGTCATTTTACTGCTTTAATGATTAATATGTCCACGTGTATTGATCCAGGGACTATATTTGCAATTTATGTTTGATCTTTTATTTTACTTCACCACTACCACCACCTTTTACCAACACCACCACCCTCTACCGCCGCCGCCACCACCACCACACAACCAACACCACCACCCTCTACCACCACACAATCACCACCATCAAATCCCTTTTTCTTAAAAATAAAATTAAATGCACCATCAAACCCAGATTTTTATGAATTTTAACATTCAAAAACATTGATTCACTTTAGGTATCAATTATTAAATGCAGAAAAATTAAGGGTGTAGTATCTAGCAACCATATATTACAAACATACATAAACATCTAATGAGAAAGCAAAGAGAGTTTGTGAAAGATTATTTCATTCATTGAAAAATGAGGGTTACAACAGTTTATATACACAATAGTCTTGCCGGGATATATAAAATCACAATCACCCTATAGCCATGATAAAACTTTACTCATCTTTAACGACTTGTGTTGTAGTTGGAGTGTCTTCCTTCTCCTCTGTAGCTTCTGTTGGCTCTGAAACATGAGCAGCAGCCGTAGATGGTTCAGCTGTAGATGGTTCAACTGCATTTGACTCGGTAGTTTCAGCTGGTTCAGCAGCAGTTGTTGCCGCAGGTGCATCTTCGGGCTTCTTGATGGTTCCAACCTTGACATACTTGCTCATGAACTTGTATTCCCAATCTCGCAATGCATCAAGCTCGAAAGCACCAAGACCAGTGAGATCACCATTCAGATCTTTATCTTCAAACGACATCTTTATCACAACGATTCCCACAAATTACCAAATGTAACACTAAGACTTCAACACCTACTCAATCTGTAACACAAAAACATCGCAATTATCTGTATTGAGCTCAACTTCACACATGCAAGGGAGAAAAACAAAGGTTTGCAATTAGCGTAGGAGGTGTACATCCATTACAAATTTGAAAACACATAGCTATAGCCATACCTGAACCACAGATTTTAAAGGGTATAAGCACAAAGCATCTTTGCAACAAAGTAAAACAAGTGAATCCGTTGCACTCGGTCCAGAATTTGTATGCTCGGGCTGAGAGAGATGTTCGTTCTTTGGTTGATCTACTTCAGTAAAAGGTTCCTTTTTTGCTGCAACATCTTTTGTCGACTTTGGTGACTCCTTTTGTTGCACCGGCTCAACTACAGAAGCATTCCCCTCTGAAAGAATATGCATAATATTGGTATTTTTCATTAATATAGCACAAACTGTAAATCGAATATCATGAAGTATGCCTAGACTTATACTTACCTATAACGTGCATGGATATAGCATTTGTGTCCTTTTTCAATTGCACTGGTTTAGAGTTGATCGTCTGATAATCAGAACCATCATATACATATAACGTTGCATCCTTGGTACATACAAACATCAACTTATCAACAGGTTTGTCAAGATCCTTTGGTCGTGCGCCTTTTGGGCTTTTGACATGACCGCCATTATACACAAATGATTTCCAGGTCATGGAAATCACTGGACTGCTAGGGTTAGGTAAAGAATCGGTTAGGAATGAAATCGAGAATGCATTCATATCAAGCACTGCAACCTGCAACGAGATCATTTCCGACCATGAGCAACTGATCAGTAATCGTATTTGAACAGAAAGCATAGACTAAAGACTTACACGACCACATTCATATGCAACAGCTAGTTTAGCTCCATGGTCCACATATTGAAGTGCTTGAACCGGGGAATCAAGAATTTGGAAACAAGCGCTGCACTTTGGTCCTTCACCTTGAGGTTGTTTCTGACCTGGAAAGAGTTCAAAAAATGCTAACTTGAAAAAAGTTTCGATAACACAAGTTTGGAAAAAAAGTACACAGCAACCATAAGAAATAGCGTACTTTCTTTTTTAGCTCCTGTGACAATGTGAAGACTCGTCTCTTTCGAGCTGGAACTGAAGTTATATACGCGGACCTACAAACTCAGAATATAATGCAGCAAGGCCATAGCCATGGTTATGTCTCGACTAAAAGGCCTTGAGTCAATAGCCCTGGCTGTGTCTCGGCCTCAAGAGGTCAAAATGCTATAAGGATTTTTATGTCATGGCTACCTTTGGGTTAAAACGGGGCCAGTTGGTTTTTATAGTCTACAGCCTTCGTTTTTCATTTTCAGCTTACGTCTCGCAAGTTTTTGTGTAAAACATCATTCTGAGCAAGTTTTGTGTTTTACACTTTCAGTGGTTCAGACCAGAAAAGGGTGAAAATCGGGTTTTAATTCCAGATCAGCAAGCTATTTGCAGAAAATTTCAGCATGTAACAACCCCTTTGACTGCAGAAAATTAAGCATGTAACGACTTATTTAAGTGCAGATTTTTAAGTAACAAAACGCACCCCAAGTTGGGGCTGTTTTGCAGCCAACAAACGCCCGCTGTTGGGGCTGTTTACAGCTAACAAACGCACCCTTTTGGTGCAGAAAAATCAGCAGCAAACACATGCTATTTGGGCAGAAAATAGGCGGACAAACACAGTTGTTGGGGCGGTTATGAGCAGATGTGAAAGCTCCATTCGAGCTGTAAACAATAGAATCAAACACTCCCGTTGGAGCTGGTGTTGGACAAAAATAAGAAAACCCATACGCACCCTTGGCAGGCCGTGGTGGGTCGCAACAAAACTAAGCGCACCCTATGTTGGGTCGTGGTGTGGGTCGAAGCAACAAAGCCAGACGCACCCTACGTGATGTCTAGTTGAACCGAAGCAAGAACAAGCACCCCTTGGGTATGGGCTGCGATAGCAGGTAAACAAACACCCCTTTAGGTGGTTTGACACAACAGCACACGACCACATCGACAACCCTCTTGGCTGTGGTCAGACCGGGAGTCAAAACCAAGCACCCTCGTGGGTGGTGGTTGAGCCGAGACACGCAGCAAGGACCACCCTTGTGGTCTTGTTATCCGAAACATAAGCTCACCAAATAAGCTACAATATGCTAAAGTAAAATCTAAACCCCAATCCGTGACCCATATTGGTCTTATGCTTGACCCTAGGTCGAATCAAACACAAACACCACCTTAACGATTTTTAGCCACATGAAATCTTTAATCACCTCATGAATTATTAACAAACGTTTTTAATCTTAAGAAGCATAATATTAAGGCTCAATCATTTAAACCTTAAAAATCCCAAATCATATCTTCTCTAAAAAAATCAAATCTAAATCACAAAATTTACATTTCACATAGTTCAAACACATACAAAATTAACGAGTCAATAAAGAAAAATCAACAGTCAAGTGAAGTAAAAAAAATAGTTAAAAGAGATTAACCATGGCCGCCGGAGATCGATCAGAGATAATCAACGGTGATTCTAGAGAGATAAAGCTGAAGGATTTGTAGAGAGAGAGAGAGATGCAAAAAGAAATTTCAGGAGATGATAAAAGAATTAAAGAAAACAGTGGATAGATTTGGAACAGTAAAATGACGATACTACCCCTAGTGACATGGCACTTAACGGGAAAGTTAACGGAAAATGGCTCTCAGTGGCGATTTTGCGAAAATATGAAACGTGGGTGGCTTTTTTGCGCTACTTTTTGTCTCGGTCCCATTTTTGCAATTTCGTGGAACGTGAAGGACCATTTTTGCAATTTACCCTTTTTAGAAATACTACTTCCACAAAACTATCCACAAAATTGAGGTGTGTGTGACACGCTTAATTGGAGAGAAAAAAATATAGGGAAAATTGTCTAAAAATATATTCAATTTGTCATATTTTATTATTGTATGCTATAAACTTTTTTTTCCCTATTGTATACACGAACTTTCTTAATCTTCATATTGTATACATGAATCTGACGTGGCATGGAGTTAATTACATAAATTTACATGAATCGTCCATGTGGCTCAAAACAATTACATCATTCGTCCTTGAAACAATTACATAAAAGGTCCATGTAGCTCAAGAGTTAAAATATTTGCATCGTTAGTCCTCATTGAGTTAAAATATTTGCATCGTTAGTCCTCATTGACTATTTAGTTAAAATATTTGCATCGTTAGTCCTCATTGAGTTAAAATATTTGCATCGTTAGTCCTCATTGAGTTAAAATATTTGCATCGCTAGCCATGGGGGGCGTCGCTACCCCAAACTCAATATGTAAGTCTGCCCCTGCTTCTAGTTGTTTTACATCACATTAGTGCTCAGTAAATCCACCCGAACCAACAAACTGACTAAAACCGAACCAAGCTTATTCGGTTAAGTTTTGGTTTTGTATACCTAGTTATTCAGTTCGGTTTTGGTTTTGATATGTATTTCTCGGTTCGACTTTTTTTCTTTGTCGGTTTTCGGGTCGGTCGATTTTGACCCGATGCTCACCCCTACATCACATTATGATGGTTTTACGGCCTCACATTCATCTTCTTTCTCGGATACATGTGATACGGTATATGGTTGGATTGATTCTTGTGCTTCGAGTAATATGACATGTGATCCTTCTCTTGTCTTAGATGCGCGTCTATATACCGCTAGTGATCGTGTTATGATTGGAAATGGACTATTTCTTCAAATCTCACATATTAACCATGGGTTGATTTCTTTAATTGGATGTACTTTCGTCTTAAGTAGTGTTTCTTTAGTCCCCAACTTACAAAAAAAACCTCGTATCTATTATCCAGCTTGTTCTTGATAACTCATTACAGTTTTCGTTAATTTTCACTATCTTTTTATACAGTCCTTAGCCCGGACGTTCTCTTCACTATATACCTCTAACATCTCGTACACTCTTCTCTTTATCTGCTACGATCTGTGGCATTCTCGCCTTGGGCATCCATTAGATTACGTTTTCACAAAATTATCTTGAACTATTACAAACAAAATCTCACAAAATAAACCTTGCAACTTAGAAGTTCTATTGAATTTATGGCCAGTTCTTTAAGATGGGTAAAGGTAAAGTAAACATCAAAGACTCCCTATATCGAACCTCATTTTTTGATAAGCATTGATAGTCATGACTAATTCATGTGCCTAAACTTATGCGTAAAAAAGAGATGATGACATGTGGCAAGAGCAAAAGTAAATGTTATGAGTGAGAAATTGTGTAATCCACTTATCAAACATTGAATTGCATAGGTAAAATGCTAGTTATGTGAATTAGGTCTCTCAATCATTTTTCTTTTTTGAGATGTTGTATAGACAAAAAATTGCATTTTTTTTCTTTCTAGAACAACAATTTTAAATCTCACACAATATACACTCCAATCTATCTCACACGTGTTAAGCATGATTTGAACCCACAAATATTTGATTGAGGAGCTTCTCATACAATAGGATTAGTACCATTGGGACACAAACATTTCCGTATGACAAGAAGAGCATCTAATTTTTGGATATATCAAATTATTTATTTCCTTTTTGTTTACCATGTTGAAAATGGTTCTTTATAGATTTTATGTTAGTGCGTTTGGTATCCAACTATGAGAATGAGACTATAACTATGAAAGTGATTAAATGTGTTTGTTTAAGACGAGGGCCCACCACTATGGTAATGAATGATAGATATAAATATAATCCATACTCCATATACATCAAGAGAGCTAAATATAAATCTTTTATAGGTGAGGGACCACCACTACTATCAAACTCATACCCATTGTCATTCATGACAACATACAAAACGCACAGAGTTGGTTATGTCTAGTTGTCTACTAAACGTTCGTTTGAAGGTTGACTTAGTGTGTTACATGGCTTTGTCGTGTGCAAAATTGTAATTGGTTCAATGGTTTGCTGATTAATTCTTTTTGTTTTACGTGAATGTTAAATAAAAAGGTGATACCAATATTTCTATCCGTAACAAATAACAATGAATAAGTGACAAAACAATTGTATACCAAATTATTCTTGGGGTGTTGGACCGAATTTCTGTGAAGAACAAGTAAGTAAAGTATGAGATGATTTAGGAGTACTTGTGAGCTTTATCTTTCTTTATGTTGATGTAATTGTTCACACACATTATCTTCCATTTTAATTATAAGGCAACTTGTAAAAAGAAAGAAACAATTATTTCCTCTTGCATTGCATTAAACTGTTATAAATAACTTAGACAAACTGAACCAGTGTTTTGTACAGTAAATAGCTAATAACTCGTGCTACAATCGCCTCCAACCTTTTTGCACAAACTAACAGGATAGAAAAACACAAGCGCCTAGTAACAAAAATGTGTCTTTCGCTTCATGTTTTTCATTTGGTTATATACTGAATGTCTGCATGTTCTCGTAACCAATCGAGCACTTTTGCTCCCTCTAGTATCTCTTGCACCTAATACATTCAATGAAAAGACAACTATAAATAAATAAAAAGGAAGAATATTGTAGATTTATGAAACTCAATTATTCCCTTTGTGAGTCATTAAAATATATGGTTTTGTGTGGTATTTGGGTAATTTTGTAACTCATTTTTAACATTTTTTTTTATTAAACTTAATATTGCATATAAATTTACCATTTATAAACATACATCGAACTTTTTTTTATATAAAAATCATCATTTTTGAAATCATGTTTCAAATGTTATTTTGGCAACGAAATGACTATAGTGATGCACAATTCTAGTGACTATAAGTCTATAACTATGCCATTACGAAGGTGATCAAAGAAAATTAGTTTGTTTAAAGAACTAGTAAAAGACCTGATCTTGAACACTCTCCTCATCATACTCCTGATTGTGTTTTTTGAACTCAGCAACAGAGTTCTCGACTTCTTTCACGAGATCTTCAGTTGAAAACTGTAAAATAACAATAAAATCGGTAACTTAATATAAGCTCTAAACAGATTTTGTGATACATCATCTTTGATGAAAACATGTACCTGAAGATTTTCCCGTTTGAAAATGTCTCCAACAGCAAGATTCTGCTTGATTATATTTTCTATGTTCTCCCTCTGGTTTTCCAAATACTCTCTTACCGCTGTTGGGCTTGAAAGTGTTGCTAATTGTTCTTCATTTAGTCTCATGTTATTCTGCATTTACATAAATGATATATTTACATTTTGACTTTTGAGGGTCAAATAGCATTATTGTAACCACATTTTACTAAAAGAAAATAACTGAAACTAATCATTGGTGGATACCATATAACTAAAGAAACCCGTCTCATAATTGCAAAACAAAATTTCAATTCTAAAGTAGTAAAATCAAATGACCTGTATTTGTAATAGTCTGGCGCCATAAAGTTGCCTGCCTTGCTCTTCAAACAACGTTTGTGGAATTTCAACTTGAACCATCTGAAATGATAGTTTTAGAAACTTATTACGATCAAAGAAAAGCGTTATTACATAATTTTAGATGTGGTAAAGTTAGTAGATTACGCACGTAGGCTAACGGGTCAAAACAAATAACTTTTCATGGATTCGGTTGGGTTGACCTGAAAAGTTTTTTTGACCAGATTAACCTATTTATATAACTAGTGGGTAAAAAAACAAAATTTTTAATAAATTGATTTTAAAGGTTAAGTGCATTACAAACACACTTTGGGTGACCTTCAACCCGTATGATCCATTTCTGTCCAAACTTTTCTTTTTGCCTGTTTGGATAAAAGATAACCCAAATTGACTCGCTCATAATTAAATTGGATGCAATTATACACCTTTCTAAGTTGGTCAAGAATGGCGTTATCAGTAGCTTGATCTCTAGCTGTTTGCTCGAGTTCCACACATCTTTCCAACAATGACTCCTTGACCTGCATATTCATACACCAAACAAAAGTTCAAATCTAAGAACACAATCAAACAAAGCCAAAACAAGCTGAAGTGGTAATCTCGCATGGCATGTCTAACCTGCTCGATACTAGTAGATCCCGGAAGAAGCTTTTCGGCAATGGCATCATTCATCTCTGGCAACTCTCTATAAAAGAGTTCTTTGCATTCAACCTAACAATAAATTTCACAGAAAATATGTTTCTCCTTATATTTTAAACCAGGTTTCAAGTGGACAGAATTTTACAGTATATTTTTTAATAATGGCAAAAAAGAAGGCTTACGGTAAATTGACAAGGAAGTCCACGAAGATCTTCTTGTTTCCATGAATCAGGAAATACGAGCGGGAAAGATTTTGTTTCACCTGCTTGAATTCCAATTATTGCATCGAGAAAACCAGGAATAATACTATCTCCATCTTCTGTATCAAAATTGAAACCTACAAATCCGATAACACGATTTTTGAGTAAAAAAATCGGGTTTATAAGTTTGACATAGTATGGTTGATGAATATTGAATACCTTTACTTTCTGCTGCTGGGACGCTTTTTGCTTCTGATCCATCTTGTTCCACCGTTGTTGCTGATATATCCAAGACAGCAACATCACCAATCTATGAAAGTTGTTATCTAGTGAGTTTTATATACAATATTCAATTTGCATATTCCATTATCACGGATATACAGGCGAACTATAAAAAGGATAATTGCACAAGGTATGTAATCAATATTCAGTTTCTATCTTAAATAACCAGCATTTTTAAACCTGAAAAGCAAAGTTTTAGACTTTTTGATTGGGGTCGAAATAATGACGTGATAGCTGACGTGTTTTGACAATGTTAATTTACATATGTTGTGATTACGTGATAGAAAATGATGTAACCGGGACACAGTCATATTTTAATGACAATATGCACAAAAGATACACTGACGAAAACATTACAAATGATAAAGCACATTAATATGCAAAAGATTACTCTTAAAAGATCAAATACCTGCAGTCCTCTATTTGTGACAATCCTCATTGTACTTAGAGACTTGTAACGTCGGGTAAATTCTCGATCAGCAGCTGTTTTAGCATCTATTTCACTGTCAAGCTCAACCACTATCTTCAAATTCTTGTAACCGTCTTCGGGAACCCAGTTTACTACAGGTGCGACATCCACAACAATATCGTATCTGTGCCCACAGGTGTAAATATTATAAACCAGATGTCTATCTTTATTTCACTAAAAAGGTATAAGCTTTGACAATTGACATACCTTAGGATGTTAGAAGATGAATAAGTTTGTTGCATTTCAGGAAATGTGGTTGTAATGCGGATAGAGTCCTTCAAAGCCCGCCCCTCTACCTGTAAACAAAGATGCTCAGAATTAAAGCTCGCAATTATGACCCATCTACTTAAAAATGGGTCGATTATGGTTATTTTTCGTCTGTACAGGGTCGAAATGGGTAAAAAAATAATACTCCGTAATTTATATGCAAAAGCAGTTTGTTAGAAGAAGTTTGTTAATTTGATAAATAAGGTGTGTGGATGATAAACGGGTTCGATCACTTTCCGGCATAGAGTTTGTGTATATGAATAAAACAAGGCTAAATACCGATTCCATGGCATGAGGTAGAGTTCTCTTTAAAATAGATTCAACAACTGTCTTTTGGACACCATCTTTTCCAATATAACTTATGAGAATACTTTCCGGAACTTTCTTTCCAGGACGAAATCCAGGAACCTGAAATAAAGAAGAAAGAAACACATCACAGGGCGCTATTGAAGTTACATAATAAAGGATGCAAAGTAAAATAGAAACAAAACAACGAGATGATGAAACATCAAAATGTAGTTGTACCTTTGCCTTCTTCATGAACTGAGTTATGACTCTTTTATAGCTATCATCACATACGACAGATGGAACTTCTACGCTCAACCGAAGCTGCATATTTTAAAGGTTAATATCTAAAGAAAATGTAGAGAAATGATAACCGACTGTATTTTCTCAACCAAACACAATAATTTTGCTTCCCAAAAATTGCAAACTTTATATATAAATGTTACAAACCTAATGTTAATGACTCGAATACAAAAAAGAAATCCAACACCTAAAATGCCACACATGTAACTCAAGCTAGTACTTTATGGCACATTTTTGCATAAACTTCAACAAATATATACAAATTTTCACATTTTTATATAGAAAAAAGTATCGTTTCTTAAAGCCAGGTTACATGTTACAAATTGACTTTTGGATTAGCTTATTTTTCTGGCCTATGGTCTTATTTGCAATTGGATAATCTCATAAACCCAGTTTTTCCGCCTTATGAGCTTATCGGATAGAGCTTGTGGCTTATATTATTTAAGTCAATAAGTTCAACTTGACAAGCTCATAAGCAGGAAAAAAATGAGCTTATAAGCTTTTCCGAATTCAATTAAGCTTAAGCTCATAATCTCAGAAAATAAGCTAATCCAAACACCCATGAATGACTCAAATCTAAAAGGGCAAATGATTAAAAAAAAGTACCATACTTGACATCGTTTGTTTTTATGGGTAGAGAACAAATTTTTTTGCTTTTCCGGGTATTTTTCTTTCAAATTCAGCCTTTTTAGGGTATTTTGCAACATTTTATGACATTTTTTCCCCTCTCAGCTAATAGAAAATTTTTTTTGAAGGGCAAAATTTGTCAAAAAAATGTTGTAAAATACCACAAAAAAGGACAATTTAAAAGAAAAGTACATATATAAGCAAAAAAATTTGTTCAATACCCAGAAAAAGAAATGACGTCAAGTATGATACTTTTTTTAATCATCTGCCCAATCTAAAACATAGAGTACAATGACTAAAACGCTAAAAGTACGTCGGCATTTTGTTTTAGAACAACTTGAACCCGCAGCATTTGGTTACATTTGAGTCGGAATTTTATAGCAAAGTCCTAAATACTAACTAATGTCATCTAGGACTTTTATTAAACAGTTTAAATGCAAACAAAACATAAGTTATACTATAATTCATTCATTCATAACGAAAATAGTAAACTAGAGTCAAAAGACAATCTTACCCTGCAATTTGGTTCTTGTGTTTCTTGAACAACAAGTTCCGCAGGCAACGGCTCCTTAACGTCATCCTTAACAGCCGCAGGAGACGCAGCAGCAGCAGCTCTAGCAACAATTGCCAACTTTCTACTAGTATACACTAGTTGACTAGATGAATTATTATTATGCGAAACTGTGAGTGAGTTCACTCGTTTGGTGGTCAGTTTAAATGAGTTTGAGAGTGGAATTGAAGAGATTGAAGGGGTGATTGAGAAGGGTTTTAAGTGAAGTGATGAACTGCAGAGCTCCATTGTGTTTTGTTTAGTTGAAGACTTGAAGATAGCTCAATGGATAGAATTTCTTGTTTATTAACGGTTTGGTCCGGGTTTTTTTTTTCTCTCTCCCGGTTTTCTTAATTTTTAGAGTAAATTGCAAACCTAGTCTTTGTGGTTTGGCCAAATTAGAAATTTCGTCCATAACCTTTCGAAAATGCAGGCACCATCCCTGTATTTGGGTTGTCGTTTTTGTTATTTTATCTTTTGAATTTTTTGGCGGAGCTAGGGGTTGTAGTCTTCTTTGTGGTTTGCCCAAATTGTATGTTTATTCCCTAACCTTTCGAAAGTGTAGACACCGTCTCTGTAGAGAACTCTGGGTTGCAGTTTTCGTCTCTGAGCTGTAGTTTTTGACAAGGGCATTTTAGTCATTTTACTTTAGACAGGGACGAAAACTACAACCCAAAGTTCCTCACAGGGACGGTGCTTACACTTTCAAGAGGTTAGGCACTCGACCTATAATTTGGCCAACCGCAAAGAAGACTTTTGCAATTTACTCTAATTTTTATATTATTTTATCTTTTCACTTTCTGTTGGATTAAGACTGCATGTAATGGTCACCGCATTCATCATCAACGTCACATTAGCTTCTTTCTTTGTCATTAACTTTATCATTAAATAGTGCAATAAGACCTCAACTTCACTACTCAAACATACACCACTTAAACACACATATATTCCATAATATACACACTCATGATAAAAGTAACAGTTCTAGCTGGATGTAAACGAGTCAATCAAGTCAAATTTTGGTAGGTTTCAACTTAACTCGACAAGATTATATTCGGCTTGACCTCGGCTCGATAGCCTGGCGAGCCTTCATGAAAGAATCCTGAGCTTGGCTTGAGAAAGTTTGAATCGGCTCGAAAAGCTCAATTTATTTGTAATGATGTGTTTTTTTAAACCAACTAAACTCGGAATATATGATAACATGTGAATTCGGCTCGAGCCTGATTCAAAAATCTCGGCTTAAAAGGAATGGTAAATTCTTTACAAATAAAAATGATAAACTTGACAAAAGTGTTATAGAAGAGATTTCACAAAACATGTGAAAACTAACTACATTACATACGCTAACTGATAAAAAAGAAAAACATAACCAAATGCAATATTCAAAATCAGAGAGGAAAAAAAGGTATCGAATTGCAATAGTTATAAGCTATGAGGTGCAAAGTGTAAAGATAGCTACCCTCCTCACCATTGAGACCATTGTAAGTGTGTGTGTCATGCGTCACCCAAGGAGAAAAAGAGGGAGTGAGTGGTGAGGGTGCTCACCACTCGTTACCTGTGTAAGTTTTTATTATTTATTATATTTGATTTGTGAATGTGTGGGGTAAAAGCTAGGTACCAAATTGCAAATATTACAAACTACAAGCCTCAAACCTTAAAAAAAACACAACCACTAAAACAACACACATCTCCTCCACGTGTCACCCAAAACGACACCGTCTAACCCAAATAAAAAAACACACACTAAAAAAGCAACCATAAACACCAACAACAAACAAAACACTTGTACTCAGCAAGTAGTGTACTAAAAACAACAATAATGGAAGGAATAGGTTCAAGAACCGGTCGACCATCGTCCCGTTACGGTTCAGCTCCGGTTTTCACCGGTCCAGTAAGAAGGTGGCAGAAACAGTGGGTCCACATGTCACAGTCATCTTCTACTCCAGTTACTACTTATAGTAATAACAGTACTAATTCTATTAAGGATAATGTTTCTGCTGTACGTGTTAGAAGATGGACACCTGTTGGAGTTGATAAGGAGGAGGTGGAAGAGCGGCCTAGGAGGAAGATAAGATATGCTCCGGTGAGAGCTTCTTTGAGCTTATTTGTGAATTTTGGGGTTTTGGGGGGTGTTTTTTTGTTTGAGCTTATTTGTGTGGCTTATGAGCTTATTTGAGTTTGGTTTATATTTTGTAAGGTCAAATTTTCTGGCTTCTTATAAGTTTAGGAAATGATGTGAGCTTATTCAAGTGAATTTTAGTGTGGATTTTAGGGTTTTAGGGGGTGGTTGTTTGTTTGAGCTTATTTGTGGGCTTATGAGCTTATTTGAGTTTGGCTTATATTTCATAAGGTCAAATTTTCTGGCTTATAGGTTTATTATGATATAATAAGCTTATGTAAGCTTATTATATGTTCTAAAATAAGCCGGAAAGTTTGACCTTATGAAATATAAGCCAAACTAAGCTCATAAGCTCACAAATAAGGTTGACCAAACACCCCATTAGAAGTGATGAAATTGAGATAGTATATTTGTGGGCTTATGAGCTTATTTGAGTTCGGCATATATTTCGTAAGCTCAAATTTTCTGGCTGATAGGTTTATTTTAATATAATAAGCTTATATGTCCTAAAATTAGCCGGAAATTTTGAGCTTATGAAATATAAGCCGAACTCAAATAAGCTCATAAACTCACAAATAAGCTTGACCAAACACCCCCTTAGGGTTTGTTGAAGTGATTTTTTTATATATGTTGACATGTTGTTGTTTGAAATGATGAACTTAAGTTTAGTATAGTTAGGCGGAGTGTTCTATGTGGAGTATAATTTAAGAAGGTTTTGTGCTAGCTTATTTATAGGTTATAAGCTCATGTAAAATTTGGAAAACTCGTAAGCTGAGGTTGCGTTTAGTTGGTGAGAAATGGGGCATTGTTCTAACAAAAAAATGTATCGAACTTGTTTAGTCTCAAATTTTTGAAAATTTTCTCGGCTTATTAGTTTATATGGGGGGTTCTTTTTTAGCTTATATATGGGGTTTATGAGCTTATTAGCTTATATAGCAAAGAGAAGCCAATAGAAGTGTTTGGATAAGCTAATAAGCTTAACCTTATGAGCTTATATAATGGAGTTTGATAAGCCCTTTTTTGTGGCTTATGGGCTTATATAACTTTTAAAAGCCTTTTTGTCATAACTAATCCAAACACTCAACATTGGCTTACGAGCTTATTTATCATAAGCCATAAGCTACTTATTTTAACAAAAGCTTAAGCCCCAAAAATTAGGCTTACACTCATCTTATATAATACATAAGCTCATAAACTGAAAGAAAAAAAGCTGATAAAAGTGGGCTTGTGAGCTTTTCAGCTTGTACAGTTGTACATAAGCTCGTAAAAAGTCGGAAAATAAGCTAACACAAACACCCCCTAATTGTTTTAACAATTATACCCATTGTGGAAGTTATGGTAGTAACAGGAGCAAACTATGATTTCTACTGTTTATATAGCATCTGTAATTAAGTTTTACGGTTTAAGGGTTTGTTGAAGTGATTGTGTTTTAACGGTCAAATTTTTGTTTGTTATGTGTTAATTGTCAGATTGATATGTTGCGTTTCGAAAATGAAGTTGCTATAATTAGAAGAATTCACGAGCTATTGTCGACGGACCCATGATTTTTAAGAGGGTGTTGCACAAAAGAAATGTTGGGCTGACTAAAGTTATACCGTAAGAAACGAAAGTATCAAAAAAAATTTAGGGGTTGCACACACCACAAAAACCTTAGTTTTGAAATCTTTTTGCACTTCGTGACCTAAAATCGGGTGCAGCCCGTGCAATGTTCTAAATGGCGTGAGGCGTGGCGTGGCGGCACAGCCACGCCTCAAGCTTTACGCGCCTTTGCGAAGCCTTGACGTTCTTAAGGCGTGCTTAAGGCGGCAACAAAATATTTATAAATTTATGTATTTATAATTTTATATCATTTTATAAGAGCAATTTCAAATACTAAAGCCCAAATCCTAAATAGCCAGGCCCAAATACGAGGCCCAAATAGGAATTAAGTTTTGAAATTACGAGGCCCAAGAAAGAAATAACCCAAATACTTGAAATTCAAGCCCAAATCCATAAATCCCCTAAATGCTTCTAAAAATGGCGCCACGCGTTACCAAAAGGCGCGCCTTTGCACGCCTTTTCGCGCCTTATTCCACGCCTTTTCACACGACGCCTAGACCTTACGCCTTGGTCCATTTCGTGGCGTCGAGGCCACGCCTCTCGCCTTGGCAGCGCCTTGGCGCGCCTTTTAGAACACTGAGCCCGTGCCACACCCGGCATACATATGGGTCCGTCCATAGCTATTCATCATAGAAAGGTCTTTGTCATTTACTGATTGCTAATTATTTGTAAAGTAACGGGCTAATGACTATTTGCTTGCATGATAGTAATTGATTAGCGATTAAAGAATCACTAGTTGTACTAAATTTGTCATTTACTTATTTTTAGATAGTACTTAACAGTATTTCTAAGCAATTTGGCTATTTCTGCAAGTAAAATATAATATTCTACTTTTTCAGTGTTTGATTTAAATTGAGCAAAGTTGGGAAAAAGAAACGTTATAGTTTGATTATTTTTAAGTAGTAATAATTAGAAATGACAAACTTAGGATAATTAACGGTGATTCTAAATTGGTAATCTTTTGCTTAGGCCTTTTTTTTTGTTCATATCAGTTTGCAACTTCGCATCATAAATTTGTAATTTTTGTGTTTAGCTTATAATTTTGATTGTATCCGATAGTTGATGTTCATGATTTGGTCAACCATGAATCCCATACATCTCATGTTCATTTGGTTATATTTCTTAAAATTAATGGTGACTTCTGATGTTTGTAATAAGTATTTAGCTCTTATGCTGTGTACCCTTTTGCTTTTACAACATGCCAAGAACACTGGAAATTGCATGCTGGTGTTAAAATCTAACTTTCTGGGTACAGTTTTCGTTTGGTGTTGAATTTTATTCGAACATAAAGTAGATGCTGACATAGGCTACAGTTTATTCTCTATCCGTATTTTAAGGTGGTGTTGGCACTTGGCAGATGACGCTTAGAACATAGGCTACAGTTGATAAGTTGTTTATTGATCGTTATTGTTTATCAAAATACTCGAAATGATCAACAATACTTTCTATAGCATGCATATTGAGTTTAGTAAGTGCATGTTCAGATTGTCGTGCTAGAAGGTAAGAAAAAGGACGCTGAGAAAGGCGATGACAGTGTTAAAGAAGTAAGCAAAACCAATCAGTCTACTGCTCAGGGGACTTCGGAGAATGAGGATGACGAAAAAAAGAGCCTTGATAAGGTTCTTGCAGCCAAAACTAAGGTAATGAAGTAGTTTATCTTTATTTTTGTATCCATTTGCAAAATTTACTCTCTCGAAGCACATTTGTTCTTGTGATCACTGGCCTACTTTTGTGGCCATAATCTGTGGTTGATAATTCTAGTTTCAATTTAGTGGTTGCATCTTTGACCCGACCCATACTTGGATAAATGTCGACTTGGTTTTGTACTTTACGTCTAAACTTTTAAGGGACAAATGGTTTAAACTTGATATCTGATTAATTTTGGAAACAGATCAAACTTTTTCAAAATTTATAAAGTGTCATAGTTCCTCATTTTTATAAAATTCTATTATCGTTCTAATAGTATTGTTCTCTTAGTCATGCTAAAACAAATACTGCGAAAGACAAAGGTACCCAATAGTCTCGTATTTTTTTCTTCTTGTTGAGTATTCTTTTGTTAAGTGGATCATAGGGATACTGTCTTTATTATTTGAAATAACATAAGAATCATTTGATTATTTTCACACAACTTTCTGCCTTGACATATAATAAGGCATTGGTTGAGTGAATTGCTTAGTTCCTTACACGTCTAAAGTCCAACTTGCAGGCATCAGAGAAGAATGTAGCAACTGAAGATCTGAATAGCAAACCTATGGATTTGGATATGGTCGATGACGAAGACCGTGATTTGGGTGGTGCACACAAAGTGGCTGACTGGGTTAAGGCTGCACAGAGGGGTTTCGCGCACTGAAGTTTTTTATGAAGATTACTAGAACGATGGAAGTTATCTGTAATTTGTAGGTCTGTGACTCTGTGTGTCTGTGTTGCAACTTTAACTCATGTAATTAATCGTCAACTATGATGTAGATAGTGTGCAATTGACGATTTAGGTCTAATAACCCGCGTTCTTTGATGTTTCCGTCATATTGTTTGTTTATCGGGGGAGATAATGCAGAACTGGTTTCTAGTTTGACTAATCTTGATCATCACTCATATTATGGAAATAAATCCTCACAATGTATTAATTCATCAATGGGGTAAAATTTTGTTGACACAAGATGTCAAAAAGATATTTGCGTGTTACCCGGTCTCACATGTTCTGTTCCAACTCGGTTACTCAAACCTGCCCAACCAAATAATCAAACCACCTCTAATTCTCTAAAGTTGTAAGAGAAACAAAGTACAGACAAATCCAGTTAACACATTGCATCTCATAATTTATGGTATCTCTATACCCCAGTATCGTTTCAGATGCCATATTCACCCTTGGAAGCCTCAAAAATGTAACCATAACTTATTACAGTTGATACAGAAAAAATAAAAATAAAGGAAAACGAAAGGGCAAGTTAAAATACTGAACAAATTTCTTTTCATTGGGGTACCCCTGTCCTAACATGACAAAATATTAATATCACCCAAGAGGCAATGTATCAGCATCCAACATCAGTGTTAACTTTAGTCCACCTTAATGGTAACACCGACTTCAGCAGGCCGTATAATTCTGTCGTGCAGTGTGTATCCCGCCTGCAAAACCAAAATCATGGTTCAGTTGCAAGAAGCATCCAAATCCCAACCAAAAACCATCAGCTAAATTTTAGGTGGCCTAATAAACAGGTTGGGTAAGTAAATCGTTGAAATGGGTCATTTTAACAATACCGGATCAACAGAAAACACCTTTTTACCATATTTTGAACTTATTTTCTATCTACTACTTTGTCAAATATGATTGCAAAACCTATATAATAAGATGATTTAGAAGTTTAAACTTTGAATTAAAAAAAGACTTAAGATGTAAGTATAAAAACACACTTTGCCAGCTGTTGACCCGTTTGACTCGCTTACATTTCAACTAATATTGTTTCTTTTACTAATTTGAGCCGTAAGAGTTAATACATGACCTCAACTGACCCATTTATTAGTAAATGTTTTAATGAAAATACTAAAAAGAATGTTCTTATGAATTTTTCTATGGTAGCATACCTTGAGCACAACCGCAACAGTGTCAGGGTCCTTGGTAGGATCAGGTACTTGAAACACAGCATTATGCCTATTTGGATCAAACTCCTCATTCGTAGGATCATATTTCTCCACTCCAAACTTCTTGAATACCTGAAACAATAGTAATAAGAAATTATGTATCAGCCTGATCTTGCATGAGTGATGATAAAAAGCGGTAACAGTGAAGCTCTGATAGTTAATAAATGAGACCTATGTCACAATTTAAAAGAGGAGACAAATTCAATCAATCTACAAAAAATAAGTTAATGTGTTATATGTTAATGAACACACAAGGAAAATTAGCTAAAAAATATGTCAATCTGTTTAGAAATCACTCATCGCATAGTGGTATTTGGGATTAAAAGAAAAAGAAAAGTAATTATTAAATATGAAAAAACAATTAAACCCCCTCATTTACCTTGCACGTGACATTATTTAACAAATAGACATTTAACGGCTGCTAGTTTAGGACTTTTAAGGACTAGTTGTGTTAGAAGTTTCAGAAAAGAGACCATCCTATATACGATAGGAACCATTCGTGTAATTTAGTCTAATGAGGTATTAAATAAAAAAAATCACTTTGACTGGTTACAGGAAGATTTTACCTCGGCTAACTGTTTTTCAGTCATTTCAACACCTTCAAGCAGTGTTTTCAAAAGTGGAACAGCTCCAGAACTGTCACTAGATGTATCAAGCTTAGCAAAACTTTCCTTTACAACTGAGGAAGCTCTATCCAGATTATCTGCAACATCCAGCAATCCTTTTGCAAAACCCTGCACATATAAAAAGCCAATTAAAAGAATGAAATGTATCTACAAAAAATAAAATATAGCCAATGAAGATCAAACCTGTATCGCAAATTTCTTTGAGTTCTCTGCCTCTCTTTTTGTCCTAGCCATAATGTTTTCCGTTTCTGCATAGGTCCTAAGTACTTTATCTTTCATGTCGGCAATCTCTTCTTGCTTTGCCTTCAGAAGTTCCTCCTTTTCAGTCACAATTTTAACTAAATCATCCATGGTCAAGTCTTCCTCACCTGAGTGTAACTCAAATATTATGTTTTAGTTAGTACTAATAGGATTAAAAAAAGAAAGCAGGACAGTTTCCATAAAGGGTCAACATTGGTTTCGGTCAGACGTGACGGTCAGGCCAACCCATCAACACTTTTTGGTAATTTGTATATCATAAATCCGGACCCAAGATATAACTTTCTTCTTATAGCACAACTTGAAATGTAAACTATCAGATACATGTTTGACCCATTGGACCCATTAAACGGGTCTCAATTTTAGCTAAACTTTAATATTTGACTCATTGTCAATCAAATACAACCTGAGTAAGACTCATTTTGATACAAATAGGCTGAATTACCACCTCTAAAACTAATCTTTCTGGTCAACCTGCCAATAAACGGGAACACATCAGGCCAACCTGCCAATACTTTCCGGTCCTTTTTTGTAAACCATCGATGTGCTGAACAACAACAACAATACCCAATCCCGCCGAAGCGAGGTATGAAAAACCATTTTAGTAAACTAATGATGTAATTTTCTATTATATTTTAGCAATTTGATACATATTTTTTGACATGTTCCCAATCAACCAATTTAACCTGCATCATTTTTGGCCAATATGTATACACCTGACCATTATGAATAAAAACAGCCTGAGCTGATCCTTTTTCTATGAATAGCCACCTTAGAAGAAAATAGACCTATTAAAAAAGCGGTTCACGACAACAAACCTAGTCCTTTGTCATCTGAACTTGCATTTTCTTTTGCATCACTATCAGAAGTTCTCTTCTCATTGACTTCTGAAGATGCAGATGATGAGAATCCAAATCTTTGAAATGGTGATGAAGTAAGAGCTGAACTATGTAAAGAAGATATTTGAGCGGGTATCACCTGCAAAAATGAAAACATGTGTAAGACACCTGCAAACAACCGAACTACAAGAAAATTTCCTGACACTATTGTCATAGAATACATATAATGTTGAAGATAAAGGTTAAAATTTGTAAATTGAAGGCTAACCTAGACAGGATATTTGCATGAATATATAATGGGTGATATTCTAACTTACTTCGATATCTAATGTGCACTCAACAATATATGTTGTCTAAACTCTACCGTTAGGATCATAATAAATTGATTAACAATTTGACAGTGTTAAGTACAAAAAATTAAATCAGTTTCGTTTGATTTCTTCAACTAAAGATAATAACTCAAAAGTCAAGTTCCATCAATAATAATTAAACATTAACCTTTTCCTGATTGTATATTTAAACAAAAGTCAGGACAGGGTTGAAGTAACAAAAGCTTGCGTGTAAGCATGTTAATTCTGGCTCGGATCAAAAGACCAAAAGATGAGTATCACATGCATCAAGATTCAAATGTGGTTTGCATCATCAGGTAGAAGATATTGCAAAACTACTAAAAGATGCTCCATTTTCCAATAAAAACCAATTATTAGAAGTCACAGGATTGCGTAGATAGTCCACCAAAACTAGCTAGCTAGCTAGTCTAAACATAAAAGAGTTGCACAAATCAGGACAACATTACTACATCCATAACATTTTCTACGGTGTCAAGGTCATCCCCCCTTAGATAATACTAGCAACTTTTGACTTCACTTTTGATTTGATAGAAGTTGACATATATAATAAAACATTGAAATTCCTAAAGCAATAACAAAATTATAAACTTTTTGGAGCAAAAGAATAACACTGATAAATGAAGACAATCGACAAACATGTAACTTAAGCCTGAGCAATGTCTCCAAGGTTCTGCAACTTCACAAAAGGTTGGTTCGACGGGTAACCCTAACCCCTGATCCTACCCTTCCTCAAAGACCACACCTCAAGCAATGTTCAGACAGAGTTTTTGCAATTTACACAACAACCCACAAAACAAAAGCAAAACAGCTGGCGCAACTGTAACTGAACTATGCATATGATCCCATAACTATAAACCCTATCATTTCCCTAACTCTACACCCATTAAAATTTTTAAAAAGCAACAAAAAACTATAAAATTATACCAAAAAATCCCTTAACATATTACCTTTTTTCCTAAAAATATATAACTTTGCAATCACAGTTGTGTTTGTAATTGCCTATTTTTCTGCTTTTCTGCTTATTTTTAAGCAAAAGCAGTTTTGTGTTATCCAAACTGCTTCGGCTCATCTGCTTATTTTCAGATAAAATAAGCAGGTTCTTATAAGCACGTAGGAAGCTGCTTATTTCAAATTGCTTATTTTTGCTAAAACTAAAACTACTTTTTTTACGAACATATTTAACTAAAAACCTTCTATGTATGAATGTGACAGTAACTTTGCAACAAATAACTACTTTCCCCAAGTATTCTATCAATTGTTAGGAGATAAACATATCCAAACACGATTTCCATAAGTACTTATTTATAAGCAAAAAAAAGCAATTACAAACACCCCTAAGATAACAAACCAATCAAATCTAAAACTAATTCAGTAATTCAATACAAAAAATAACACAAAACCCATAAACCCTAATAATTCAGCCTCTTAAACCCTAAGAATACCCGTAATGGTGACCGAACACATCACCGCCACATCAGCTTTTTACAACTTCACCAGATTCATCACCAAACAGCTGTAATAAGGATTGCCAAACCCATTTCAAAAAATTCAATTTTGAAGCAAATTAAACCCATAAACCCTAACAATCTATCTCTTACACCCTAAAAAACCCAACCCTTTACACCCTAAAACACCAAATCAAAAACTAACACACACTCATTTAAAAAAAAAAATCAATTTTGAAACAAATTAAACCCATAAAGCCTAACAGCCCAATCTCTAAACCTCACAACACCAAATCAAAAACCAACAAATACCCATTTCAAATAATCCATTTTTGAGGCAAATCAAACGCATAAACCCTAATAAAACCAACCTCTTAAACCCTAACAAAATCCTATCCTTTGCAACCCACAACACCAAATCAAAAACCAACGAATACCCATTTCAAATAATCCAATTTTGATGCAAATCAAACCCATAAACCCTAATAACCCAACCTCTAAAACCCTAGCAAAATCCTACCCTTTTGCAACCCACAACACCAAATCAAAAACCAAAAAATACCCATTTCAAAAGATTCAATTTTAAGGCAAACTGAACCCATAAACCCTACCCTTTACAAACTACAACACCAAATCAAAAACCAACAAATACCCATTTCAAATAATCCAATTTTAAGGCAAATCAAACGCATAAACCCTAACAAAACCCTACCCTTTACAAACTACAACACCAAATCAAAAACCAAAAAATACCCATTTCAAAAGATTCAATTTTAAGGCAAACTGAACCCATAAACCCTACCCTTTACAAACTACAACACCAAATCAAAAACCAACAAATACCCATTTCAAATAATCCAATTTTAAGGCAAATCAAACGCATAAACCCTAACAAAACCCTACCCTTTACAAAGCACAAGATAACATAAAAAACAAAGAAATACCCAATTGAAAAGATCCTTATTTGGAGACCCATGAATAGCTCTGCGTCCAATGATTGAAAGTGATTTTGGTTGCCGGATTAAAGCACTTTGGTACCGACTCAAAACTGTTCTTGCAATCCGAGATGAGATTCTACCCACAACCATAGCTTATTAATTTATTATGGGGTTTTGGTTTTTTATAAAATGAGTTTTGTAAAATGATGGAAGGGATGAATATTATTTCTAGGGTTTTATGTGCGTGGGAAGAAAGAAAAGAAATGATAAATGGAGAAAGTAGTAAAGGGCGGGTGAAAGGGTTTAGAGATATCTTGGGGGTAAATTTGTAAAATTGTGTCTTTTTTTTAACCGCTAAAAGTAGAAAAATTTTATCGAGTTTACTATGTTAATATTGCTTGAATTATTACCACCAAAAACTTTAAGTAGGGCTGAGCATAGGTTCGGAACCGAGCCGAATCGAAAAAACCGAGAACCGAATTTCACCAAAAATCGGAACCGAAACCGAACCGACGGGCCATCGGTTCGGTTCGGTTTTGTCGGTCTAAATGTATTTTGGTATGTTTTTGTCGGTTTTGGGCCGAACCGACCCGACCCGAAACCGAAATTTTGCAAAACATGAAATCGAAACCGAACCGACGGGCCGTCGGTCTGGTTCGGTTTTTGTCGGTTCGGTCGGCTTCGTCGGTCCGGTTCGGTTTTGAACCTTCAGTGCTCAGCCCTACTTTAAAGAATACTTTAACTAATTAGTTAAGGGTAAATTAGTCATTCTGCTAAAAAGTAAGAGAAATAAAACATTAATAATTATGTTTTTATTAAATTGTTTATTTTTTGTCGGGGAATAATTATTTTGGGACGGATGAACTAGAATGTTTGTTTAAGCTTATTTGTGTGCTAATCTATTTCGTCTTGTATTTCATAAGCTTTAATTTTCTGGTTTATTTAAAACTTATGGGTTTATGTAAGTTTAATACTCCGTAATAAACTTATATATGTCCATAAGTTTCAAAAAGTCGGAAAATTCAGGCTTATAAAATATAGACTGAAATCAAATAAGTTCCTAATCGTACAAATAAGCTTAAATAAACACCCCTTAAAGTCTATTGAAAAACCCGGATTGTTAGGCGTTTTGATGTCGCCATAAGTTTGTCTCATTTTTTAAGAGTTTTGGGTAGTAAGGAAAGTTTAAAACAATTATGAGGATATGACGGTTATGTTGCGTACATTTGAGTAAGAAATTTGTCTTTCTTAAATAGGGGAAACCTTGTCCGACAATGTCTAGTTGAAATTAGGAGTTCATGACTAGTGGTTAGGTGCTTTGATGTCCACACAAGATGTCTTGGGTTCGGACATTTTGAAAGTAGTCATGGAAAGAGTTTGAAAACGTTCATAAGGATATCATGTTTAGGCCACGTACATTTGAGTTAATGACTTGCCTCATCGAATAGCTTTGATCGGGCGTAACCTCGTTCTTTTAATGGTTTAAAGTCTAGTCGAGCTTAGATGAATTTACACGAATTTGAGATTCTTTTTGTGTGTGGGGTGTTGTATAGACAAAAGCAAATAACGTTAGACGGACCTAGGGGATTCATAGGGGTTTACGGGTACCCGATGGATGTTTGCCGCTTAGTGTAATTTTTCATTAAAAACCTCAAATTTTTCTAAATGAACATGGTCCCGAAATTTTGTGTCATACAAATACATGTGTTGTTTAGTTAGTTCATTAATATGTCAAAAGAAATACATTCTTCTTAGTTTATTTACTAGTTATAATGAAATGATACATTTTAACTCATCTTTTATTTTCATTATACTCGGAAAAAAAAACTCTGCACCTCATAACTACACAATATGTCAATTTGGATTGGCCACTCGGCCCACACTAAAATTGGTGTCACATAAGCACCACATTGACAATCATTTTTAATTTACCCCCGGTTATAACATTGAAAACGGGATCTATCAAAAAGAAAAACACGCATAAATACACACAGTGATTTGAACCATTTCGGAAGCCACACCGAGTGGGGTGTTATAGCCTCAATGTGGTTGAACCACTTTGGAAACTATGTGCTCGACACTTTGTGCTTTTATAATGGACCTGACATGGGTTTGTGATCCACTTTTTATGATCCAAGTTAATGAATGATCAAGTTGTCATTACAAGGTA
The DNA here is from genome assembly GCA_030686995.1 of Artemisia argyi. Lineage (NCBI taxonomy): Eukaryota > Viridiplantae > Streptophyta > Magnoliopsida > Asterales > Asteraceae > Artemisia > Artemisia argyi. Next base: position 232,082,771 of record CM060701.1, read on the forward strand.
GTGTATAAAACATGGGTAACTATGTATATTAAAATGTGCTTAGGAGAGGGCACGTACAATTAACACGTGTGTGATTATCTGCAATACGTATATAAGTGTTAGCACGAGACATGTTAATTTAGCATGAGACAACGTACGTATTAACAATGTTAATTGTAGGTGTAACCGGGGTTTCTCCATTGGCCTCGCGGGTGAGAGCCCGGAGGAGCACATGATGAGATATTGAGCGTGGTTGTTGAGTCTAAATCATTACATATTCATGTCAAGACACAGCCGGTTTTGCATATTCCCTAGGGGTGGTGACTGGCGAGCATGCCCCTTGCGACTTGTCCAAATGACTTTGAACAACATATGATCTCAGTGAGTTTTTTGCTTTTCTCCAACTTCACACATTTTATGATCTTTGGATAAAAAAAAAAAAATCAGTTTTTGAAACCTGAAGTTACAACTTTGGAGCAAACCCAAACCAGTGACTTAAAAAACTACAATATTTCCAAATATGGACATTGTCATTACAAATTATTAACAAATATATATTACCTGTCTTTATTAACTAAATTGAAGAGATTTTACTATTATTTTTCGACTTTCATTTTCTGTTTTTGGTCATCTTATGTACTCGTTGTAGCTACTTAAACAATCAAAAATTCAAAATGTACAAACGCTCCAAACGTCCTACCAGATATATGTTGCTTTCCATATTCTTAAGATGTACGTCATATATATACCGAAAGATAATAACTTTTTGATCTTTTCCTTACTTTATTGCTACATCAGCTACCGATAAAGACATTATATCAGCAGATTTTATGGTAAAAATATCTACATTTACTAAAATAAATACCTTTTGCAACTTGTAGAACAAGATTAAGGTGAAACATGTCAAACACTCAGCAAAAGCCGCAAAACCAGCAATCAAACACCGACCATTTCATTCTATGATAAAAGCAATCATGCATTTAATGAGTTGTAAAATGACTAAAATACACTTTAGGAACGAGACTGCGTGAGACACATACATTCAACCTTAGTCCATGTATTACTATTAGTTCATTTTGTCAAAATGCACGTACCCTAAATATTCTCCAGTCCTTTTATTAACAAAATAGGAGTAATTGTATTCGCCATTTCTAGAAACCTGATCAAAGAGGTTGATAAGTTATAAATATGGATAGGATTAACACTATGCATTTGTTGTTGTTAGCGTGTCGGTTTTTAGCTCAATGGATCATAATCCAGGCAGAAATACCGTCAGTTATTGTCTTTGGAGACTCTTCTGTAGATGCGGGTAACAATAACTTTGTTGATACTATTGTCAAGAGTAATTTTCAGCCTTATGGTAGGGATTTCTATGAAAGGCGCCCCACGGGTCGTTTTTCTAATGGTCGGATAGCTACAGATTTTATTTCTGAGGCGCTTGGGATCAGGTCCATAATACCGGCGTATTTGGACCCACGTTATAATATGTTAGATTTTGTGAAAGGAGTCAGTTTTGCTTCAGCTGGAACGGGTTACGATAATCTTACCTCTGCAATAATGGTAAGTTCATACTTTTATGTGCCAAGAGAATGTCGTTAATTTGGGCGAGTTGAATGGGTGCATAGTCAAACGATCAAGTTAATTTAAACCTGTTTGACTCGTTTGACCGATTTTTACTTGTTTGAATGTTTATTTTGACCCGTTGACATGCTGCAACAATGACAAATTTGCCAGCATGCAAGTAAATAACTGACATAAAATTTCCATTGTAACTGCAGTCTGTAATACCACTATGGAAGGAGCTCGAATACTATAGGGAATACCAAAACAAAATGCGAATGTATCTTGGAGCTGAACAAGCTAGCAAAGTACTAATAGAAGCACTCTATTTGATAAGCCTAGGAACAAACGATTTCCTAGAGAACTACTATGCATTTCCGCTTAGATCAGCAACACATTCCATTGAACAATATGAGAATTTTCTTATTGGGATATCAAGAAACTTCATCATAGATTTATATACTCTTGGAGCTCGTAAAATAGCTATAAGCGGGCTTCCTCCAATGGGTTGTTTGCCATTACAAAGAACCGAAAGTTTCTTCTTCGGAAAGATTTGTATACAAAGATACAATCGCGTGGCTCGAGAGTTCAACCTGAAGTTGCAACAAGTAGTCTTGAAGCTGAACCAGGAGTTGGGTGGCATACGATTGGCGTACTCAGACATATATAACATTCTTTCGGATATCATAAAAAATCCGAGATCTTTTGGTAACTCTCTTAATGTTGTTTTGACAGACATTTAATGAATACTTGATTACGCGATATGAAACGGATTATTTGATTATTGTGATTTAATTATAAATCTTTATGTTTGGATCAATTGATTTCAGTTATGATTAGCTATAACTTAACCATTGAAATAGCTAGTTTTGGACAATCAGCAGCTTATTAGCTTATGAACAAAGTTGACTCTTTTTCGGATATTATTCATTCATCTGCTGTATTTGACTAGCCCAACTTCAAAGTACAAACTTTCCTCGCTTCATTGCTTATTAATGTTGTGGCTTGCAGGGTTTGAAGTTGGAGAGAGAGGATGCTGTGCAACGGGAAGATATGAGATGAGTTACATGTGCAACAAATTAAACCCGTTCACATGTAACATAGCAAATAAATATGTGTTTTGGGATTCAATTCACCCATCTGAGAAGACAAATTTCATAGTTGCAGAACACGCTATCAAGACCTCCCTCGCAACATTTATGTAGCTACTGTTATGTGAACAAGTGTGTCATCATGGTTACGGTGAAGTTGGTGATTGTTGATATTACTTATGTAATCTTTTAAGGACTTAAGTAAATGTATAAAGTCGGCTTGAGCAAGCTTTGACGATCTCTTATCTTCATATTCACAATGTTTCACTCTCGCACAGCCATAACTTTATCCATAAAATCAGACTTTGTATAAGCATCATCCATTTCCATATCATCGTCATCTTCGACATCGTCTCTTTCATCATCCATATCCATACTCAACTCATCCACATCATCCAAAACGGATGCATCAGTCGCCATTTGATTATCATTACCTTGAGAAGCTTGTAATGCTTGAAGGGTTTTGTAATTTTTCTACAATATTGAAAGGACACTCTTTTGTTTAAAAATCGTACCAAGGGTTTTATTATTTCTAGTGAAACATATTCGGACCAAACCATCCCATTCTTTAAAGTTGACAACAGGGGTTGGTTTTCTTGGCTCGATTCTGACAACAAACGAGTCGACTTTTGGTGGGGGTCTAAAGTTATTTTTACCAACTAAGCTCATGGCGAATTCGCTTTGGAACATTATCACCGCACATCTGAATAGAGGCCTGTGGTTCAATAGCTTGAAGGTAAGGGGAGATGATATTTGGTATGGAATGTTAACTACACATATGTCGAAGTATGGAAGATCACACTGGAGCACATCTCCTTGAATAATCTATAAACAATGTCAAATGTAGAGAAATTCAGTTAGTTTATAATACAAGTACAATGGACTTTTTGTTGCGAGTTGACCATTGTCTTTGTAAAGATAGAGAAAAATATAAGTTCCCAAAAGTTAGCAGATTCCGTTGCTATTGTGTAGTTTCAAAAGAATTACAGACCAGATGCAATGAAAAGCAAGCAAAAATGGTTCAAAAAGTTTATAACTTGATACATATAATGCCTCGATAGATGTGGCGAAATGTAAGACCAACAATCTCAAGAAAGTAAAACATAAAGTTTTGCAAAAACAAGCAACTTTACACAAGCGTAATAATGTGGATTCAAAAAACAATGACATTGTATTTGGCTTTCTTTAACTCAAAATCACTCACTTTGCAAACTGTAGTGTCCATTCTGCCTTCTTTACAATAATGAAAAAATTGTTTGCAATGAAAAAGAGAGAATAATGGCTCAAAAAGCCAAACTTAATAAACGATGTAAAGCCATATAAGACTAACAATGTCAAGCTTCCATCTGTCAATCTATACTACATTATAATGTATAGATTATAATCACACGTGTAACCAAATAACGCAAAATATAATCACACGGTACCCGGCGCCGCATTACGCGAGTACCGTTCTAGTATTATTTAATGAATCTGCTCATTTGATTTTCAAAGCAACTCACTGAATGATATAAATTCAAGTGAAGTTTGGGATAAGACTGACATTCAAATAAGACTTATAATTCAGCAGAGCACGGCTGCACCTATATGATACTATAGCGACATCTTTAATCATCACTTCCCAAACTTATTCAAGTTCATAAAAATATGAATATAAAATTTGACGGTTATTCTAGTTGTTTTGAAGTTGCAAAATATCTTTATTTTAGTCAAGTATTTGAATAGCATAATCATGTAGATCGTAATATTTGTTATGCATTTTGAATTAAATTAATAGCTACAGTTAATCATTACAAGCATCATGAACGTAATCCTTTAAGAGCACCGGGTACACTAGAGCCGTGGAGAAAAAGTGCTGCCACCTCAGCAAAAGTCTATATGGCTCCAGAAATCTCATGACACCACATTCCGTAACAATTGACACTAAAAAATGTGACGCTGTCGTCCATTTTTTTTTTTTTTTTATTTGTTTTACATAAAATAAAACATACACAAAATAAATTAAAATAAACTTCATTGACTTAAAAAAAACACGTTACATTAATAAAAAAAAGTTAAATAAAAATAGAAAACTTAATACGTAAATAAGAAATAAAAATTACAAACTAATCATTAAGTTCCATGAATGCTCCAAAAGGTCTTGTCGAAGATTGTCGTGCACTTTTCTATCTCGAAGTTCTTTATTTTTTCTAACATGTAAATCACATCTTTCGATCCAAGTATCTGGAATGTTCGGACTTGGATCAACGAATGTATCTCTGATATTCACTTCAAATCCTTCGTCTTCCACATGTTGTGTTACATTATACAACAATACATGTTTCTTTTCAAGGCGTTGATTTGCCAAGCACGTGCGGGTGTATAATTCCCCAGCGACCTTGTAGGACTCCGAATGCTCGTTCAATATCTTTTCTAGCACTTTCTTGAACTCTTTTGAATTTCAAATTTTTTTTCAGACCTTGCAACACTAAACGTTTTGGCAAACACGAACCATGCCGGATAAATGTCGTCGGCTAAATAGTAACATTTCTTATATGTATGTCCGTTTACTACAAATGGACATTCCGGAGCTCTACCGGCAAGTTCATCATCAAATAATGGGGAACCATATAACACATTAAGATCATTATTTGCCCCGGAACACCAAAATATGCAAGCCAAATTCATAATTTTTTTTTTTTATCCACAACTGCTTCTAACATAAGAGTTTGGTATTTATGATCACGTCTTTTGAATTGAGCTTGTAAGGCCTTTAGGCAACTTTTTCAATCCCAATACATACAATCAATACTCCCGAGCATTCCCGGAAGTCTATATTTTTCTTCATGCAATGCATATATTTTTTCAACATCCTCTGAAGTGGGCTTTCTTAAATACTTATCAATGTATAAAATATGTATGCATTTAGTAAAGGTCTCTAAATATTGTCGTAAACAACGTTCACCAATATGCAAGTACTCATCAAACGCATCAGGCTGTGTTGTACGCCAGTTAGCGGATGACGGATGTGCACTTCAAAAACGACTGGTACAATCGTAACGTTGTCTAAAAAAATAAAAGGACTCGGGAAGAGGATGAACATCATAACTTAAAATATCGTTGAGTATTTTATTAAAAAGTATAGAACTCATACGATACCTTCGCCTAAAATTCTCTTCGGGATATTTAGGAGGAATCTCATCGTCGCCAAAATAGTCGTCGATTAAATGTTGTTCTGACTCTTCTCGTTCACTTGGTATGTATGCCCTCGTTCTCTTTTGACCCAATCCTGATCCCTCGGCTTCTTGATCACACAAAGCTACAAATTGTTCATACGCCGCATAACCCGAAGATATCGCTCCCGATCGTCTTTAAAATAAACATCATAAGGGTCGTAATAAGGGTTGTTGGGATTGTTTGGATCCATAATTAAAGAATGTTGAGTATTGTTGAAGTATAAATTAAGTTAGAAGAGTGTGTGAAAAATGGTAAAATAAGGAGGTATTTATAATATTTTAAGGAGTAAAAAAAAAACGGTTATTTTTTGGCCTACTAGACGTTGGGTAACGTCTTTATTAAAAAAAATAAAGAAAAAATAAATAAAATAGAAAATATAATAAAATACCCACGACGTTGGCTGGCCACCACGACGCAAGGCACCATGGCACCAACCCTGGTATGGTGCGCCATCGTTGAAGTTGGGCTGGTGGCCATGGCGCCACCCACGACGCAATTGTACCTCCCACTCTTATAAGAGTTCGTGGTTGTTTCTTTTTTATTTATTGAGTGGGCTCAGACTGTTGTTTCATCTTAATGAGAAACAAAAACATTTTTTTTCTTCATTAAGAGGCTAAAATGATTTTTAAATGGTGTTTCTTTTCTTCTTAGTGGGGAAGCAGAAATGTGGGGTTGACTCTTAATTGAGGAAGATTAAAACTTCTCTCTTTCTCGAATAAGAGAATAATTAAGAGGTTTATATGAACCTCTTAATTTGGTAAACACCCACTTACTTCAAACCACTTAATTTAAGAAAACTCATTCGTCTCATATATATTACACTATTAATAATAAACAACTTTCATTTGAGATAAATTGCAAATAGAATGGTACAATCATACAAGTCGAACCCAATGATCGTTGTTACCAGCATCTTTATAACTTTATTTGTCACAGAATTGCTTATGTTAAAATACCTATGATTATTTGTTGTTATTTGTCTCTCACTAAGAGCATTCCTAGTGGTAACGCATGAGTTGCGTTAAAGCCAATTTAACCCGCGTTAAGGTGGTGTTAACATTGTGAGGGTGTAAGTTAAAGCCGTGTTAACACGGCGTGTTAATCCCTTAACTCAGCGTTAAGGTGGTGTTTGTTAAAAATAAATAAATAAATAAAAAAATCACTTTTCCCTCCTAAATGAAGGAGTGTTTTTTTGTAAATTATTGTTGAGTTAAGATTGAGTTATGATTAGAGGTTTTTTTGGTGAGTTAAGCTGAAAAGATTAAATCTGATGTGGCACTCACGTGTCAGTGTGTTAAAAGTTAACTTGTGTTATGAATGGGAGTGCTCTATCGCATTCACGACGTAGGGTAGGAATACAAGTTGTACATATACATCAACACGTTAATGTTCATAAACTCCAACTAACTCATCACATCACATCATAAATGAGAAGTACACAAGTGAACATTCCAAATCATTTGTGCATAGAGAAAATTACCAAAATAGGCCAAAAACATTTGGGCATTTCATGGTTTGGTCATGATTTGACCCAATTCCAATTTTGGTCACGCTCAACTGCTCAACCTGCCTCTATGAGCGCCACGTGTCCCACTTTCTATTTTTTTAATAATACTTTGTGGCAGACAAGATCTATGACAAGATCTTAGTTACTGTTGCTAGTGGATGTACTATAATATTAAAAATTGCTCGACTCATTTGCTCGACTGACGGCTGCTCGACTGACGGCGTACTTTTTGACTTTGGAAAAGGAAAAAGGTGTCAGAAAATCTTTTGCTTGGATTTCCTTTTGTACTTTCCAAATCCCACTTATTGTATTTTTTAATATTATTTTAATTAATACATTTTTACCCTATTTTCATTAATTCAAAATTTAAAAAAATAAAAAAACACACACACAATACACATTTTTGCCCTATTGGGAAACGTGCATGGTTTAGAATCCAAACGGTGGCGAGAAAGTGAGAAATCGATCACTCCTAATCGCTCAGTCACACAGATCCGATCAGACAAAGATATTTCGTTTTCCATCCTTTGCGGTTGACTGATGGATGAAATACAAGTGAGTGAATCCATCCTTTTCGTTTTCCATCCTTTGCGGGTTACTGATGGGTTGCGTATTTTATGTGGTTTTGGTAATGACGAAGCATTTAAACATTAGAAGTGCTTATGAGTGTTTTCGATTGCTTAATACCATTTAGGTTTTGCTTTATTTTAGGTTTTGGTAATGACAAAGCATTTAAACATTAGAAGTGCTTTTGATTGTTCTTATTATTGTTTAGTTGTTTAGTAGTGCTGATTATGGCTCATAAGGTTGATTAGGTATTGGTATATGTAATGTGAAAGAGTTTTGATTATCAACATTGTAGAGATTTTCTAGGTTTCATGTAGGTTAGTAAGTGATAAGTTCTGATCAGTAGGGTACTTGAGCTTTTTCCCCCATTATTTTGCATCTTAGTGCTTATTTTGTCATTTATGAGGTTATATAAGGAATTGCTAATTGTTGTTGTTTGTTGTATTTCTGGCTTAACTGGATTTGATCATTTTTAAGGAGTATAGAAGTTTACATCTGTGAGATTGTGTTGAACTGATAGATAAGGGAGTGTTTGGATTTGTTAGTTTATGTGATGAGTTGTTGTGGTTTCATTGTTTTCTATGAACATTTAGCTTATAACAGGATAGTAGTAGTCTAAAATAGAATTATAATAGTAGCTCACAATAGTTGCATAACTGCTTATTACATCATAATTAGTCACAATAGTTGCAAACCCTCACCATCAGATCTTAATTACTTGCTTGTGTTGGCCATTGTAAGTAAAATATGGTTTCTCTTCCTTTTCTAGGGTGCTCACGTAGCGACTACATGTATCACTTGTGACAATGATTTAAATAATTAACTGAGTATGATCAATGATAATAATATCCCATTACAAGACTCCATAGACCTTAAATTCTCTGACAAAATTGTTTTTCTTTAGAAATACTAGTTGTAGAAGGACCATTCGCTAGTTTAAGACTTAAACACACGATAGGAGTACATGAAAATTTAGATGATTAAAATTTGTATATTATAATGACATACAAGTACTTGAGTAGAAAGCATAATAATGTGTAATTATGTATTTAATGTTGAATGATATACTAAGACTGTGAAAAGAAACATGTAAGGGAACCTTACTTATTCATGTAAAGTATAATTCAGTCTCCCTTTCAAAAAGAATGTACATTGGAGTAGATATCGACTTTTCGTCATTGTTAATACTACATAAAGTCCTTTGAAACTGCAATCTAATTGATATTGTCATCAAACGTTCCAAAAAGTTATTTTCTTAAAATTGTCTTTTATGTAGGCGAGACTGAATAAATGTAGTAATACTTAATCCATTGCACGACATTAACATAACTAAATATGGCAAGCTGTTTGATGTGAATTGTGTTTATTTTATTTGAAAATCCATAGCAGGGTGGTTTGTAGAGCCGAGTCTAGTAAAAACCCCTAATGTTTTATGCAAAATTCAAGTATTTGTGCTGGGTTGATCTCCAACAGATGTAATCGGGTCTGGTGCTTTTGGGATGTCTGATTTCTTCTTAGTTTGGCCCCTCCCTGCAGTTGCTTATCTGCACCTTGCAGATAGTTTTGTTAGTTTGTACTTGGTGGGTTTAGTTAATAATTAGTAATTATACACTGTGATTCTGCTTTTGATACGAAACTTAAAGACAATACTCCAATACCGAATACATTAGTCGTGTTTTGTTTTCCTACTGTACTAGAACTGTACAAACACAAATTGCCCAATAGTTTTTAAAAACAAAAGCAAGGACACGGTCGCTGCGTAGCAAGGCACATGAAACTCTTGTTTTACTCATATATCAATTTGTGATAGCTGGCTATTTCCCTGTAGGATAAGGGTTTTTGTTATCTTATCTGAAATAGCTTGCTATTTCCTTGTTGATTTGTAAAGTTTAGGAGCTTGTCAGTTGAGAACAACAAGTAGCTTGCAATTTGAGACTCATTTATTCTACTTCTGATTTTGAGTTTTATTGGATGTTTATCTTCACACATTGGTGTTGTTAGCTTGATGTTTGGGTTAGCATGGGAATTGTAGGCTAGTAACATGATGTAAGCAGTCGAACTGTCGTGTGTATGAGTAAATTGGAAATACAAGCTAAGATGTACTCATGAATATTGCCAAACACCCCCTTAATATTGAGCGCCTAACTCTATGCCTGCACAGGGTTACATGAAAAACATTTTAGCGGCTTATAGATTAATCATGTGGTTAAAAGAGTTTAAGACATTTTCAAGACAATAAATAATTAAAAGTTAAAACTAAAGTATTCGTATATACCAAAATGACTTGGTTGATCTAGGAGTTGGGATGGGAATTTCTTATATCCTTAAACTTTGTTAAATTCTTATTATTTGTGATATAACCTGCTCGCACTTTCTCATAGTGATGCATAGCACAGTTTTTGTTCGTGTGATGTCTGATGTAAAGATTAATATAAATAACGAGGCATAAATTTATTTACGCATTTACTTAATCCAGTTAGATAAGTCATAATGATTATATGTTTTGTTGCTTTGTGTTTACAGTTGTATCATGCCAAGGTTAGCACGAGATCGAAGTTGCACTATCTAAAGACCATAAGGCAAAAGTTGAGCACAAATAAGGAACGTCATTCCTTGTTTAAAAGCACAGTTTTTGGTGATTGGCTAAAGATAAAAACATATTTCCATGATAACCACTTGCTGCATTATTTACTTCAACATCAACGTGAAGTTGAGAACCATGATATCAATACTCCCTTTTATTTTGCTATTGGGCAGCACAGTTTAGAATTTGGTCGGCAGGAAATGTGTTTGATATTAGGGTTTCGATTTGGTGATGTTTCTTTTGCTCCTTGTCACAAGCGTCAATCTGGTTTTAAGGCGCGTATTTTAAAGATTCTTAGAGAAAGTCTACGTGAGAGAACAAGTACTATAAAGGCCTCGCATCTTTTAAAGATACTTAATGATCCATTTGAGTTTGGTTCGTTAACAAATGATGATGCTGTACGCCTTTGCTTGTTGTTAATTTTAGAGAACGTTTTTATGGGCAAACAGGAAAGATGTGTAATATCTGATGAAATTCTAGTATTAGTAGACGATTTATATGCATGGAATGCGTTTCCATGGGGCGAGTATATATGGGTGGAGTTTCACAATAGGATATACAATTCTGTTTTAAAGGTTAGGGAACGACACTTGACAGAAATTGCCGAGAAAGGTCCTAGTTACAACGCAACATACACTCTGTGTGGATTTGCATTTGCTTTGAAGGTTAGTGTTAGTGTAATTCATTAATTATTGTGTTTTTTTTCATTGTTTGTTTATTATATTTATTATTTTTTTTCATAGATCTGGATTTTGGAAACCTACCCCAATGCTGCTACCAATTGGTGGGTTAAAGATGACAGTGTGATACCTAGAGCACTTGCATGGGAGGATGGACAGAAGTTTGAATTTAACGATTATGATCTTCTTTTTGGCACTAACTACCGTGTTCGCCTGTTGCCGACAGGTGAGAATTTTACATTAGTTGTATATGATTTTTTATTTGTGTTTTAAGTAATACTTATTTAATAAAGTAATACTTATTTAATAAGCACATAAGCAGTTTATTTGGTGTATCTTGAAGTTATTTCAATAAAAACTTAAGTTTTACTTGTTTAATCTCATTCTATGCCAATTAGTTCATTTTCTTTCCAAACTGCTTCTTATCTTATCATTGCTTATAGTTGGTGTTTTCTTGTGGTTTTATGTTCTTTTTGTTTGCCTAAGTCCATAAGCAGTTTATTGATTAGGGTTTGTTGACAATAGTTAGTGTTATTTTAGAAATGTTTATTTGGTGTCGTCAAGTTGGGCATTAGTGTATATTTTCTATTGACATTTTAACAAAACTAATATTTTCCTTAGTGTATATTTAATTAGCTCTCTAATGTCGTCGAATCTACTTAATTAATAAGTATGTTCATGACATTTAATTTGAGCGATAAAAATTATAGTAAGAACATGTTTTCTAAGGACTTAAAGCTCAATTATAGCGGAATATCTAGCTAACCATTTTTGGTTTTGAGCTTTAATGCTTTATTTTCAGGATACCGTTTTATACAGGTTGGTGTTAACACCAACCTGTATAAAACGGTATCCTGAAAATAAAGCACTAAAGCTCAAAACCAAAAATGGTTAGATAGATATGCCATTATAATTGAGACATCTTCAATGCGAGAATGATATAGTGTGGACTGTTCATGACATGTCACACTCCTTCATTATCGCATTCAAGATGAGTGATGTTTCTTAGACAATTTTCTTTACTAAACATCTGTAATGTTTAATGTATTGAGCTTTACTATGGTTTACTGATGTTGTGTTGATCTAAGCAGTCTATGTTTACTTCACAATCTTAATACTATTTTATTAGGTTTTAGTTCACAAACTGCTTCTTAACTTATAATTGCTTATACTTGGTGTTTTCCTGTGGTTTTATGTTCTTTTTGTTCACAATACTTAGTGTTATTTTAGAATTAGGTTTTAGTTCACAATACTTAGTGTTATTTTAGAATTGCTTATTTGGTCTCGTGAAGTTGGGCATTATGACATTCTTGTTAAAGCTAATATTTTCCTTAGTGTATATTTAATTAGCTCTCTAATGTCGTCGAATCTACTTAATTAATAAGTATGTTCATGACATTTAATTTGAGCGATAAAAATTATAGTAAGAACATGTTTTCTAAGGACTTAAAGCTCAATTATAGCGGCATATCTATATAACGGTTTTTGGTTTTTAGCTTTAATGCTTTATTTTCATGATACCCTTTTATACAGGTTGGTGTTTGATCAAACACTAACCTTTATAAAACGGTATCCTGAAAATAACGCACTAAAGCTGAAAACCAAAAATCGTTAGATAGATATGCCGTTATAATTGAGACGTCTTTAATTCGAGAATGATATAGTGTGGACTGTTCATGACATGTCACACTCCTTCATTATCGCATTCAAGATGAGTGATGTTTCTTAGACAATTTTCTTTACTAAACATCTTTAGTTGATATAGCTGTTATTAATTTGTAGTTGAGCTTATTTGATTTGTAGTATAACTATTCCGTTAAATATGTGTTCATTAGTTTCATTTTATTAACTGTATTTGCTATTAATTTGTACTTCATTGTCCTTTATGAGGTTAGTAAGGTAATAATGTGTGTTTGAATGATTAGTATGGTGTTTCATTGAATTTCTTTAGTTGAAATAGTTGTTATTATTTAATAAAGTAATACTTATTTAATACACAGATGTTGAGAGAAATCAACTATGGTGGAGTTCGAGTCTAGACTATTTCGGAAAGTTTATGCCATCAGGCTCTTCGAATGATGTACCACCTACTCCAATCATGGACACACCCAAAGTGGCGTCAGGATCACGGGCCAAGATTACACCACGTAAAAGTTGTTCTGTCGTTCGTACCGAGATTCATCAGTCGACGCATATCCGTACAGAGGTGCGTAGGTATGTGGAGAAAACCATGCCGCAAGTGTATGAACAGATGCCTTCTAGCGCAGCAGTTGCAACGCAAATGGATGGTATGCAACAGCAGATTAATCATCTTCGTGAACTTGTTGCAAATTTGAAGCCCGATGCTTTTACGCACATGACGGATATGGATGCGGACATACCTCCTAACGCATCACTTGTAGTTCAGATGACCCAAATGCAACGGCAGATTACCGGACTTCAGAATTTTGTCCATCGTATCATTGCTGAGAAGGTTATATTACTTACTTACTTACTTACACTTTCAAACATACATATATATATTTTGCTTTCACTTTTTTTCATGAATTTATTTTGCTTCTAGGCTGATGGTGTTAATCAGATGAATGGTGGTCCGGGCGACACTACAAGAGTTTTTGTTGAAAAGGTTATATCCGTTTTGCAATTTTTGAAATCCTCTGCCACCGCAATAAGTTAGCGAGTTACATAACTGTTTCTAATTATTTTTTATTTTATGTTTTTTTTCAGAAATCAATAACAAGGCTAATGGAGTGGTATAGAGGGCTGGTGCAAAGGTGGTTTTGTGAACGTCGAGACAAATATGAAGGTAACCTTCATTTTTTATAATGTAATTTGAATTTTATACAATTTGATAAATAATTTATTATGTGAAAAATATTTTAGATGCGGTAGAGGGGGAACTTAGCGACTGGGCTGCTGCAAAACTAAAGGACAGAATGATGAAAAGCGCTAATTGGATTGTCACAGGTATTCAAGCTAACATACTTTATCAGGTGGTTGATTTTCGAAAGCAACATACTGTGAATCTAGATAATTGGACATGTACTTGTTGTCAATGGCAATTTTCCGGTATACCATGCGGTCATGCGATAGCGGTTAGTAGATTTCTTAAACAAAGAGACTGTAATCATTTGGTCTGGTATTGGTTTAAAACAACAACGCTAAAAGGGACATACCAAGGATTGGTTTACCCTGTAGGAGAATCATCCGAATGGGAGAAACCGGATGGCTTGCAAATTGTGAAGCCACCAGGTGTGATTCGAAAACAATCAGGGAGACCAAAAAACAAAAACCGTATTGCATCTCAAGGAGAAGTACCAACTCCTGTAACGTGTACAAGGTGCTGGAAGGTTGGACACATGCGTCAATCATGCATGGAACCATTGCCAAAAAGAAATGTAATTGAATTGTATTATCTTATTCAAAATAATATTTTTTGTACATTAGAGTACCATTGTTTAAATAATGTTTTTTCCAGGAAAATGTGGGAAACGCAGTTTGGCAACAACCATCGATGTTGGGAAATTCATTTTGGCAATACCCATCGATGGAGGGCACATCTAATCAGGGAGCCTCAGGTTGGGTACATCCATCAATGGCGGGAACTTCGGGTTGGGTACAACCATCAATTGATGGAGCATCGGGTTGGGTACAACCCTCAATGGGGGGAGCATCAGGTTGGGGACAACCATCAATGGAGGGAACATCAGGTTGGGTACAACCATCAATGGCTGGAACATCAGGTTGGGGACAACCATCAACGTATGGAACCTCAGGTTCGATACAACCATCAACATATGGAACATCAAGTTCGCATCAATATGATGAAATGGATTGGAACTACGAACAGTTTAACTTGGGTGACCCGTAGTAGATGAAAAAAATGTTGTTTAAATGTCATGTTATATTTTATGTTATGCTCGTTAGCTACTATTGAGGTTATTTGCATTATAAGAACTTAATGGTACTTGCTTCTTGCTTCTTTTTATTGATTATTGTTTAAGGTTTTGCCATCTATTTTATACGGTTTTATGTTAGACATATAATTAATCAAACACACATAACCATTACACATACTATTAGAACTAAATACATGAGATTTATGCCAACCAGAAACTAGATAGGATATTGTTAAGACTTATGCAAACCAAAACACCAACATAGAAAAGCAAACCCTTCCCACTTCATCCCGTTATTTGGTTATAGACCTTTGCCATATAGCGACGCCTCTGACGAGCAGCACGTTGCGCATTCACTAGCATTGTCTTCAAAAGAGCCTCTTGTTCCTCTTCTACCCCAACCATTTCCTTCAAATAAGTAACGGCATTTGCAACTTCAATGCCATTTACCGCTTCAAATTCTACAATATAAGCTTTCTTCTTACGGATTTTTTCCGCCGCATGGGCACAACGCATCTCAAGATCAACCACAGCCTGCTCCGCCTCCATTGTCTCTCTATGAAATAACACATACAGTTGTTTGCTAATCAAATGAGAATCCGCGGCATTTGCAAGTTCTTCGATTAACATAGAAGGGCCTTCCATTTGTTTTGAGTAAAAACAAATGAACTATGTACCCTTTAAATAGGGGATAGAGAAGCAACATAAAATAAAGTATGTAATAAATATCACATCACATTAAATGATCCATCTCCCCAACCACCAGTCGAGCAATCGACCATAAAATACTTAACAATCTATTTAAGCTGCAGTCATTAGACATAGTTAATATCCATTCACTAGCCATAAAAGCGGTGGTAAATACAAAATGTTGGGTATGCATAAACCCAAAGTTATCCCGGAGGATTACATAACCCGCAACTACATGCTAGTTCCCATGCAATACCATAGATAATATATCGTTTCCAACATAGTTTACAAAAGGACCATACAAATGTTTACACAAAAGCTTGCCGTTTTTTGGAACATTCAAGGAACATGTATTTTATGCTTGTAATAAAACTTGATCAACCTCTCTCGATATGCCAACGGTGCTTGAATAGGGTTGTCAAAGTCCAAAAGCTTGCCTTTTCCCAACCTGTAAAAACCATTAAATATATACATCACTACTGTTAATCAAGTGTACCAACTATTCAATTCAATTATACCATTCACATTGAAAATAGCGAACGTTAGTCAGGAATATGCTTTAGCTGCCAATTTTTACTAATTTGTGGACTACATTTATCTATTTATAGGATGACTACATATGGACTGTTTACATGTGTCTTGCCATGTGGTGAGGATTTTGCTATTTAAGGGGTTCTTGTCACATGGTGGTTTATATTCACCCTACTATAAAACTTATTTACTTAGGAAATATGCCTAAAAAACCTAAAAAAGTTACGTTCAAATATAACGCTGAAGATAGGCAATGGTCAAACAAGGTTCTGAAAGAGGTAATATTTCCGGAGATTTATGAAAGATATGGCCCAAATGCCGAACCAAATATGCAATTGCCATCTAAAATTCTAGAAGGCCTCAGACGAGAAGTGTACGGTGAGGCAAGTAGCAGCAAGTCGGCCATTAATGGTGAACCAAACCAAGATGGGAAAAAATAAATGCGCGTGTAGCTTTGCCTATCCTACTGCATGTATCTTACATGTTGCTTAATGAATGTTTATCTTATTAGGTATCAAGTATTAGATTTGTACAAGTATCATATTATAATTCTAAAAGTATTTGTACAAGTATCATAGTTGATTGGAAAACGTATTTTAAATGCTATGTAAAATGACATACCTGAATAAAAACATGCAGACCCACACCCCACAGTCGTCAAACAACCCCCCCTGCCTTGGAACGTTCTCAGCATTCGTAAACGTAATCCTATAGGACATAGGATCGATTCCCTTCTGGTCAAACAAATCTGCTTCTTTCAGCACTTCCGGAAGCCTTTTCTCTAGGCAATCCCTCATTCTCAGGTAAAAATCATGCGTTTCAATCTCATGATGGGGTTGAGTATCATAGAATGTAACTTTACCAGTCCGGATGTGAAACACAGCAAGAGACCAATGTGTTTCAGGTTCATTTATGGGGATAAAAACACGTTCAACATCAGCCCATCTAAGAGGGTATTTTTCTTTGTTTACATAGAACAAAGGCATCGATCCATTCATCAGTAGTGGTAGAAAAAAGCAGCTAACCATCGACCAATCCATATCGTCTGGTCTAGTATGCCACATGTAGCCAATCCATAGATCAATGTGCTGTGAAAAAAAAAAATAAAGAAAAAATATTCAGTTGGTTGTATAAAAAATGCGTTTTTGATTTTATATACCTTGAGACAGATTTCAAACAACTCTTATATGATACAAATTACCAAGGTGTGCCGAAGAAAATATTGTGGATTATATAAAAGCATGTGAGCAATAGGACTCGTGTTGAATGGGATAATGAAGGAGTGTGAATTGCCATAAACAATACACACTATATCATTATCACAAACAACACGCCTCAATTATAAGAGCCCATCTATCAAACGATGTATATGGGTTCCATTCCTTAATTTGACCGAGTTCCCATAAAACCATTGGTGTGCTTGATATTGATCATATTCTTTGTTATCTTTAATTGAACCAAAAAAATAAGATCAATATCAACCACACAAATGATTTTATGGGAACTCAGTCAAACTAAGCAATGGAACCCATCAACATCGTTAGATAGATGTGCCCTTATAATTGAGATTTTCAATGTCAAGTTCAAATTATCTCTTTGAAACAATTTTATAGAATCCACAACTATAATGTTTGGCAATTTACCTCAAATAAAAGTTACTTGAAATCAGTTGGCAATTACATACAATCAAAAGCACAATTTTATATAAAACTGAGTAAAGTAAATAAAATATGTATTTACTTTACCTCGTCATGCAGCCATCCTTTGCGTTTATCATCAAGGCCGATTAGAGAATCCCAGAAATTACGACCCACAACTATATCACCGGACCAAGGAAACTTACAATTACACCACCCATCCCTAAGGAGAAATCGATCAATTTCGTAGTTAACATAAATTGTGTCGAGGTTGTGATATGGTCGTTCAAGAACCTGAAATACAAAATAACAAAAATAAATCACCTTTAATATCAAAACAATCACAATACCACGTGCTTATATTAATACAAAGGATCTTAAACATCATACCTCTACCCAAGGTCTTACTTGCCGTAACATTTGAACCATAATCGGATCAAGAATGTTCTTCCGATTTTTCAATTCATCTATGCTAGGAACTGGTGAAGGTTTTACTTCAATAAACGGCGACCTAATAGAATTTTCGAACCTCCTCTTCTTCATTTCAGCTAGCTCGTGAGGAAGTTTCACCCGAGGTAAAATTTTGCTGTTTGGTTCATTAGGTAGACAGATATCCTCTTGCTTTTCATCGTTTACAACATTTCGTCCATGTGATCCGTTGTATGGTCCATCTTCAACGCATGGCGACTCAAACATGTTAAGAAAATCATTGCCTTGACTGCAATACTCATCAGCAAGCTCATTGTCCTACCAATGATATAAAAATAGTTAGCCAAAGGACCCACTACCCCCAAAAGCCAACTTCAACTGTTTCTATTCAAAAACCCTCTTTATACTTAAAAAATAAATTAATATTAATGTCACCTACACGACACCATAAAATTACCTTTTCTGCATACTATTAGAAACTCATATTTAAAAATATAAAACTCTTCACATGTAAATAAATCACCTTTTCATAAGGCTCCCGTTGTCTTTGAGCAGTGTAAACCTACATACCAAATTGTTTACCAAAAATTAGTATAACATTATAGTTCAATAAAAAATACATGCTTAAAATTAATGAAAGTATTGTTTAAGACAACATCATAAAATTACCTTTTCATTAGGATCTGTCTCCACATTCTTTCTTTTACTAGGAAGTAACTGTAAGTGAAAGTATTGTGGAACAAAACTAGCCTATTAGTGTATACCATGACAAGTTTCTCAAAAGAAAATACCTTGGAAACAAATTGGAAAAGGTAAAACAGTAACCTGAATTATAGTCTCGAGTTTCAATGTTCGGGCTTCCAAAGCCTTGACAACAGCTTGAAGAGCAACCACATCCACATGTTTAACTACCTCAACTGAGGAATCAACTTGACTTATATTCGGCATATCACTCGCCTTTTTCTTCCAATAATGATCATAAAGTCCACCCTTTCGAACAGGCGGCGCCCTCGGGGTATACCACTTAAAAAATTCTAATGATTCTGTATACCATTGAGATTCAGCCTCAAATTTGTTTGGGATGAGACCAAATTTTGGTTTGGATTCCTATGAAAAACATATAACTTAGTTTTCTCTGCTAAAGTAGTGAGTAGTAGTAAACATGTGCTTTGAAAACAACTACGGTAAACAAAGTAATTATTTGAACCATTATAAGATGTTCCAAAAACATTATATTTACCTTAGCAAAGAGTAATTCAAAATTATCAGATTTTTTCGATGGTCTATGCTTCGACCATGAAAGCGCTCTTGGGATCACCCCATCATCCTTCCTCCACCAGAGCTGACTTTTATCAGAAGTCTCAATAATCCATATCTGCAAACATAACCATTATTAGTTACAAGGACTAGAAATATAATAATCAAGCATTACTCTAAACAGTAAGCAAAGAATTGTTTTGTCCAGCCAAAGAATTGTTACAAGGACTAGAAATATAATCACCTTGAATGCACAAACAAATCCAGCCAAGCAATATGTCGGAACATCCTTGGATTTTGTTTTGTCCAATGGTGGATACAATCCAACTCGATTCTTTGAAGCAACATTTCTGATTGAATCATACAGCTGCCTCCAAATGTACTCGCCCCATGGGAATGCATTCCACTCATCAACATCTTCGACCATCCTCAGTAACATATCATCAATGACAGACCCTAAATCCTTACCCATGAATATAACCTCTAAGGTTAGCAACAAACACACCCTTACGGCATCTGCATCCGACAGGTTTAAAAAAGCATCTTCATCTTCAATAACATATAGAAGATCGATGTTTTTCACATACTGTCCAACCTTATCCGGAAAAACACGATCACGAAATGGGATATCCCCACTTCTCCATTTCCGAAAGCTGAGAATACCAAATTTAAACCCAGTAATCAAGCAGAATTCATGCCGACCAAAAACAAAACTATGTCCATTCACACAATATACAATTGGAAGATCATAGTTATCATCGTATTGGCAGACTTGTTTCTGAAGCATATACTGAACCAGACGTTCTTCATTATCAACATAAGTAAGATCTAGCCACGGTCCAAAACATGTGGCCTTAAACAATGTCTGTCGCGGCTGGTCTAATTCCTTTTTCATACGTGAGAAGTAACGCAATTTACTCCTAACGATAAGTGTTGAATCATAGTCCTACAAAAAAGAAATATACTTAAAAATGTTAGCATAAGGCTTACAGTTAATAAAACATCCAATACATTAGCAATACTAAGAAACATAAGCACTATAATAATCACTTAAAAATTAACTGTCAAGCTAGGATAACCCTTAAGTAAGCTACTTAACAATCCCATAAGCCTTTATGTAGCCAGTAAGCTTTAATAAAACTAAAACAACGAATACTATTTTCGTCACTTGCTCATGCTCTAGCCAGTGAGCTTAACTATACTAAACATAAGTAGAAATACAGGAAATAAGAACATACTATGTTAACATTCAATGTAAGGCAGTGACTACATATTCCAATAAACTTAAAATTTGCAATGTGCTAAACGTACATTTTAACACAATGGTGGAAAGTCGACCAACGTTATATTTCTTTCTAACTATTCTACAAAATAGGCATTCAGTCCTAAACAACACTCGTAATCACTCCAAAGACCATTAAAAACATGCTTGGATTTTTTAGCTCAAATGTTGAGCACCTAGATAAGCATAGCAAATTTAAACCTCTAAATTGAGAATTAACGAAGGGCATAAGCACTTAATTAAGCAATCAACAAACGTAATGACCATAAAAACCATAAAGATCTTGTAAATAACGAGTAAAACATAATCTTCTTAAGTACTAAAAACCCTAAACAGATTTGTTCCAACAATGAATTAAGCGCTTAGACAATCACTTAATTAATTAATCACGATAAGGAATTAGGATCTTCCAATAAACACTAACAAAGGACACAATCGACACAATCACTTAATTAATCAACCAAGAAAACTAACAAACATAAAAACCCTAACAAGCATCCCAATTCGAATGGTCTTTCAAAAACCCTAATAATAAGAACTTATCAAAAACGGAAGACTTGATGCAAAACTCTCACCATTTTTGATGAAAAAACCGGTATCAATCAATCATTCAACATGCACCATTGTTATAGATTCCGAAAACTGTGATGTGTGTGTGTTTTTTTTAGAAATTATGTTTAGAAAAATAAATTAAGTTAATATTTTATTCAATAAAGTACAAAAATAAACTAAAAAAAAATATTTGAGTGGGATTTGGAAAGTACAAAAGGAAATCCAAGCAAAAGATTTTCTGACACCTTTTTCCTTTTCCAAAGTCAAAAAGTACGCCGTCAGTCGAGCAGCCGTCAGTCGAGCAAATGAGTCGAGCAATTTTTAATATTATAGTACATCCACTAGCAACAGTAACTAAAATCTTGTCATAGATCTTGTCTGCCACAAAGTATTATTAAAAAAATAGAAAGTGGGACACGTGGCGCTCATAGAGGCAGGTTGAGCAGTTGAGCGTGACCAAAATTGGAATTGGGTCAAATCATGACCAAACCATGAAATGCCCAAATGTTTTTGGCCTATTTTGGTAATTTTCTCTTGTGCATATATACTAACAGTCACACTATTTGGATGAAAACCTACCACTCGAAACCAGGTACGGTGCCGAGAACGTCAAAAAAAAATTAGGCCCGACACGAGAAAAAAAGTGTCCCTATATTATAATATCTATAGGTCATAATCAAGTACGAAAAGCCAAAAATACGAACAAAAATCTTTCTTGCAACAAAAGTTTTACTTCTACAAAAAATTGGGCCTAGTACATATAATGGGAATAAAAAATTTTAATGCCCCTTAGTGGGTTGGGTCCGACTCGATTGCTGATAGTGCGCCGGCCCAAAACCGCCCGTGCTCGAAACATAAAACAATGTTGTGGTAGATATATGTAGTACAAGTTAAAAAGTATGATTTTCATATAAAACTGATGTTATTTTATTTCATTAATTTTCTCTAACTTGTAACACGAATTTATCATCATTAATTCAACTAACTTTGACATGTATAAATATTCATATTTTATTGCATGCTTCTGTGGCGTGCAAGTGAACATTGATTAAATGATACAGTCATGTTTTGGAATATTTTCTTGAATAGAGAATCATACAATGCAATAAAGAGAGACGTTGAGATATCAACAGGGACGGAACCCGAACCAAATATTATCGGGTGCATAAATCTTTTTGAACCGTAATATAGAAATATATTTCGATAGACCGGATGTATCTAAAACGCGTTTAAGAAAAATTGATGTTTTTTAAAAAATTAACACTGCATCGTAAAAATCCATAGGGGTCCTGGACACCCGCGAAAATCCCTGATTCCGTCCCTGGATATCAGTATATCACAAAAATGACTCTAACGCTTAAAAGCTTATATCGTTTTAACAGCTTCTTGCTAACATTCGATTGCCGATTTTGAACATGTCCACATAGGTTTTAAAGGGTAAGTGTGTTGTAATAATCCTACGCTATACAATTTGAAGATTTGTGATTATATTGCAAAAGAAGTGGGATACACAATTGAAATGATCACAATTCACAAGTCATAACCTTTCATTTTTGCCCCCATTGGTTTAAGACATTTAAGCAATATTTTTTTCTTGACAAAACTTTGTGTCTTTTATTACCATTGCATTGCGTTAATTAAGGTTTCTTCTTTTAGATAACTGGGCACATAACATCTTTTCCATCATCAAAGACAATATTACAAAAAGTTTTTTAAAAAGGTTAATAACTTTGAAGTACTTGATTAGTTGATCTTGACATTTTCTAATTGATTGGCCTATATTTGGTTTTGGGCGTGTGACGAGGATCCAACTTTGACATGGGACCACAAAGGCAACTTCTAGTGGCAAATTATTGGATCGAAACATCTTCTTTGATATTAAGGTGGGCACAACGGTGACCCATATTCACTCAACTTTCTGGTTGTCACGTCAGTTTTCTTTCTTCAGCAACTAGACAAAATCCAAGTGCTACAATGGTGACATATATATATATATATATATATATATATATATATATATATATATATATATATATATATATTTAAAAAAAATGTATTTGTGTGATAGTTTTGTGTACTGTGTATCGGTTGGAATTACAACCGATTGTCAAAGTTGCTAGCTCTCAACCTATATTTGACCATTAGCTCACAGTGGTGACAACCCATTTGTATATCGGGTGCGGGTGGTGGGCAACCGATATTTATCGGCTCACTATGCCCAGCCTAAAGGCATATAGTAATACAAATTGGTAATACAAAATTTAAGCACTCCAGCTTAATATTTGATCTTAAAAATGTCTTAATTAGCTTTTATACGTACAATTATCACAAAACAAAAATGAAATGATTTAAATTAAATAATGTCAAATAATTATCCATTTGTTTGGTAGCTTAAATAACTAGTCTAATAACGTTAATTTGACTAAACAAGTATGCACCTCGATGCCGAATCTTTAGACTTTAGCAAGTTCATTACTTAAATTAAATCATATCACTTACGTTTTATATTGGTTTTAGGGTGGATACGTATGGATATCATTGTCACTAGAGTGTAAATTTATCAAACAAATATTAGAAAATAGAAATGAGCATATTTTAATACATACGGTACTTGTCTTTATGGGGCACAAGGAGATTTTACTATATTAGCGTAGGTACTAGTGACGAAGCCGGGAGTTTGTATACAAATAGGTCAAATTCAACTAAGCAATTAACAAATACAATGTCATCATGATAAATAATACAACTCTAGTTTCTTTTTCAAATGCATGTACGAAAATGACTTGCACAATAAAACTAAAATCTTTTATGTAATAAAAGTTTTGATCTTACAATTCATTGGATTTAAATGTAACCAAATAGACGCTCAAATAATTTGAAGCATCTAACAAGTGATAATTCCTTTACAAACATGTGAAAAAGTACCAAAAAAAAAAAAAAAAAAAAAAAAAAGTCCTACAATAAAATTTTGATTGGATCTTAGTTTAATTGGTTTAGGATAAGTCATTGTTTTTAGGATACGTATTTGTTTTGGGTTAGGATAGGTATTTGGTTTATAAGAGTTATCCATATACTAGTATTTAAAGTTTTCATAATTAATGAAGATTAGGAGCACAAGTTAAGCAAAAAAATAAAATAAAAATGAAAATAAATAAATACAAAAAGTAGTCAGGGACTCACAAAAGTATTTAGGGACACACAAAATTCGTGGGTCCCCGACTACTTTTTTGTACCTTTTCGTAGGTCTATGTGTAATTTTGGTGTGTTTAACTTGTACTTCCAGAGTACAAGTTAGAAAAACCTATTTATAATAAAAAAAAAGTG
Organism: Artemisia argyi; assembly: GCA_030686995.1. Lineage (NCBI taxonomy): Eukaryota > Viridiplantae > Streptophyta > Magnoliopsida > Asterales > Asteraceae > Artemisia > Artemisia argyi. The sequence goes on from CM060701.1 coordinate 232,107,556, forward strand.
TTTGGAATGAATTATTGCACCCTAACTCATGCCCTGAGAGTAGGGTGGCAATTCCTGACACAAGACGAAACATGACCCGAGATCGACATGAAAATAAATTGGATAAAAATACGATTTCAACCTGTCAACCTGTTTAAAAATACGATTAAAAATATTAAATATTAAAATATATATTTAGTTTCAATAATAAAACCTAACTATTTTTATCTCTATCTTATGTTATAAGTTATAACATTGATTTTTGAAATATTTTATAATATATGATATATATAATTATGTCAAGATATTTACCGAATTACTTAAACGGTTTATAAAAATACATCTTATTATATTTAATATGTCATATTATATTCCCATTCATATCATAAAACGAGTCGATACGACTAATTCGTTTAATAAACATATTCGATCAGGTTAAGGTTGAACTTCTCGATAAGCATTACTAAACAAGTCAGATTTGAATTGAAATATTTGTACACGTCAACTCGAAATCGTCAATCGAAACACGAAACAAATTACCACCCCTATCTGAGAGCATTTATTAGACAATCTTTATTATGAAAACGCAAAAAGTTTTAGAAGACTAAAATCAAATACGATAAATCCCAACTATTATGTATTTGTTTCGTATTAACCATAATTTTAGGTTATATTATTTTTTTACTAAACAATTATAAATAGTGATTCTTAGCGGATTATATAGATTAATTTATGTGTTTTAAACAATTATGTCGTGTTTGTTTGGTATTGACCCTTATCCACTTGATAAAAGTTAAATGCATGAAAAAGGGCTTTTCAACAACTATGTCGTGTTTGTTTAAACAATTATGTGTTTTAAACAATTATGTCGTGTTTGTTTGGTATTGACCCTTATCCACTTGATAAAAGTTAAATGCATGAAAAAGGGCTTTTCAACAACTACTACTACAGTATCACAAACCTTGTTAGATATGATTTTATGATCATACAATTATGTGTGTTAAAATACGAATTTTTTTCTTTCGCATATAAGCCAATGATCTGAGGCATGAGACATGATGCTTTGGGAGTGTTGGAAGACCAAAGTCAATGAATCGACTAAAATATATCACAATCAAAGCTAGCAGAGTTTTCGATTATATTTTGTGTAAATGAGATAAGCTTTGCTAAAATCTATAGTTATATACATGGATTGTGACATTGTGTAATTCGTAGTAGAATCACAATCATTATATTTTATGAGTATATATGCGCATATACTATGCATGTTTCATGAGAAATGCTAGAAAATTGTCGTTCAAAAAAGTAAAAGGCGGCCGCGTATCTTATTATACAATATATCTCTTAACTTTTATCATTCTAAAAAAAAATAATCTTCCAAAATCTCTTAAAATAAAAGGTTACTTCATGTAGCTTATAAAAAGAATATCTTTTTATAATCTCCAGCACCAGCACATCTCCAGTTCGAACAACAGTTACTTTCGCCAAAAATACCCAATATGTTTTCATGTGGATTCGAACATTGCCTAAAGTTTTATTTTACCACCTCATGCAAAAAGATGTCGTATCACGAGCAAAGTGATATACGTCTTCTTTTAAATTAAAACAGATATCAATTTGTGAATGACAACGAAATTCAAAGACTTAAGAAAAGGATAAGTCTTCACCAACCGACAAAATACAAGAAAAAACCGACTACTTTCGGGATGGGCTAAAAAACCGACTGCTTTCGGGTCGATATTCGGTTTACGGTTTATGTGACTTTTGGGATCGTGATTAGTCGGGATGGGTCGGAATCGAATCGATTATTTATAGGGATGAGCATTTCGACCCGAATCCCGGAACCGTACAGGTACCATACCGAAACAGTACCGTTCCCTATATATGGTACGGTACCGGTACTACGAAATAAGGTGAAAAAAAATCGGGACCGCTAATTTGATACGGAACCGGTACCAAATCGGGAAATTCCCAAATAAAAATAGGAAAAACCCGATTTCCTAGTACCGGTACCGAAACCGGTATTCGAATCTCGTTCGGTATGATACCGGTACCACTATTTATCAAGGTTGTCAGGATTGCGATCCTGATCGTAGGATCGTACGATCCTACGATCCTTCATATAAAAAACGAGCAGGATCGTAGTAGGATCTTAATTCTATCAGGATCGGTATAGGATCGTAGGATCGCACGTAGGATCGTAGGATCGTAAACGATCCGATCCTACTACAAGCCCATGTTTTTAACTCGAGGAGAGCAAGATCGTTGTAGGATCGTAGGATCGCACACAGGATCGTAGGATCGTGAACGTTCCGATCCTACTAGAAGCTCATGTTTCTTATTGTTTTTTCTTTTATCATTTATTTAAATTCATTTATCATATAAAATATTCTATAAAAGTATAAAAACTACAACTCTTATACAATAATATATACATTTTCATAGGATCTTACGATCCCGATCCGATCCTACGATCCCGATCTTGTGAAGCCGAAAATGATCCTAGGTAGGATCCCGATCCTGACAACCTTGTTATTTATGTTCGAGAAAAAATCGGTAACACTAATTCGGTACGGGATCAATACGGTACCGGTACACTGCTCTTCCCTAATTATATATTTGTCCTATAAACCACCTGCACCCACCAACCCCACTTTTTTACACATTTCCAGATCTAAAATTTCAAACACTCCCTTAACCTCCTTCTTCATCATCATCAATGGCCCTCTCCACCACCTCCATCGTTTCATCATCTAGGGGGATTTCTTTCCATTGCGGTGGGTCCCACACCTCTTCATCATCATCATCAACCAACAACAACAACCTCCGACCAACACCACCATCTGTTAAACAAACATTCTTCGGCGGCATAATCCTAAGGTTCCCGCCAAATTTTGTACGCCAGCTAAGCAACAAAGCTAGAAGAAACTGTAGCAACATAGGTGTTGCACAAATAGTTGCTGCCTCATGGTCTGACAAGGAGAGTCAATCTTCTTTTTCGGCGGCTGGGGCGAAGGCGCTTAACGCCTCCGCTTCAGCCGCCGCTGCTGGCATCTCTGCGCCCCCAACGGGCGAAGAAGATGCGAGCTGTGTTAATGGAACTGTTGTTAATGATAGTAATGGTAGTGTACAGATGATTGAGGAAAAAAATGTTTATAGACCCGCTTTTTTGAAAGATGATGGTAGCATTGCTATTCATGCTGGTATAATCCTAAATTGTATCTTCACATTTTTATTTTGGTATGTCTGTTGTCCCATTTCATATTACTAGAATGTTACCCGTGCAATGCGGCGGCGGGTACCTCTGAGTCTGTGACTATATTTTGCGTTATTCGGTTACACATTTAGTTGTCTTTATGCTTTATAAGTAGAGATGGTTAAGTCAAATAATTTTAGTTTGAACAACCAACTTACTTCCTAACCAACTTGCTTTCTAACCAATTGATTTTGAAATCCTTCCATAATAAGCAAGTAAAAGCCTGAATTTTAAGCCTTTCTAATTATAGAATAGTTCCAAATGCATTATATACTACTAGAACGGTACCCACGCAGCGGCGGGTACCGTGTGATTATATTTTGCGTTATTTGGTTACACGTTTAGTTGTCTACATGCTTTATAAGTTTGAGATATTAGAGATGGTTAAGCCAAATAATTTTAGTTTGAACAACCAATCGCTTTCTAACAAACTTCCTAAGCAACTTGCTTCCTAACAAATTAATTTTGAAATCTTTCCATAATTAGTAAGTAAAAGTCTGAATTTTTAAGCCTTTCTAATTATAGAATAGTCCCAAATGCATTATATAGTATTATAGATATAGACTAGACGAGTACCCGTGTAGTGATAAATAAAGTTTATGAGTTATGAACGAAAAATAATTAAAGTTTAAGAATCATACTATTTAAATTGAATGAAAATAATATGGGTTATGCGTTGTAAACGGAAATAATACAGTAATAAAAGTTTATGGTAGTTTTCTTAATTTTTCACTTTCAATGTTTTTCCTTTATATATAGAATAGATAATCATATTATAACTCAATATGAACTTTTATTGATGCATAGTAACTTTAACTTTGTCTGCAATATCGACATATAATTTGGGAAGTATATCTTATTTGTTGTGATATATAATTTTAGTTTAATGAGTATGTTTTGTTTTAGGTGAAAGATTGGGTAGAGGGATTGTTACTGATGCAATAACTACACCTGTGGTTAATACATCGGCTTACTTTTTTAAGAAAACTGCTGATCTTCTTGATTTTAAGGTATGTTTTCATATACTATTTTTGTATGTTGTATTATTAGTTGGATAACAGGTGACTTAATGTTTTGAATACTTGATAATGAAATAGGAAAAAAGAGCTATTAGTTTTGAGTATGGGCGTTACGGGAATCCTACTACCGTCGTTGCAGAGGAAAAGATTAGGTATAGTAATTCATTTTCGAGTTGTTTTATGTTTTACTATATGCTAATATTGAGTATGTAAGGTAGATGTTTATGTAGTTAAGGTATGTGTTGTATGAATAACAGTGCGCTTGAAGGAGCTGAATCGACCTTGCTGCTAGCATCTGGAATGTGTGCTAGTATTGTCATGATGTTGGCTCTTGTTCCGGAGGGTGGCCACATAATCACGACCACTGATTGCTATAGGAAGACTAGGATTTTCATTGAGACGGTTTTGCCCAAGATGGGGATCACGGTATGTTTTGTGATGAACTGATGATACATGTTATTGCTTCTGCTTAATTACTTATGTTGAAATAGTTGTTTATGAATGTGTTTTCCTCTCGTTTTGCAGGCTACTGTCATTGACCCTGCTGATTATGAGGGACTTGAAGCAGCTTTGATTAACAACAAAGTGAGTAGTACATATTTAAGCCTGCTCGATTTGTTTTGTTCATGTAATAAAAATATTAATATATAGATGGACATATGTTGCAGGTTAGTCTTTTCTTCACCGAGTCGCCAACGAACCCGTTTCTAAGATGTATCGACATTGAGTTAGTTTCGAAGTTGTGCCATGCTCATGGAGCTGTTGTGTGCATTGATGGCACATTTGCTACTCCTCTCAACCAAAAGGCCCTTGCACTTGGTGCCGACATTGTTCTACACTCTGCCACAAAGTATATCGGTGGCCACAATGATGTAAGTTTTGAGTACTTGGCTATTATTTTGCTAGTCATCACAATCTTGGTGAAATGAAACAGTGTTGAACTTCTTGTTTTTATTTTTCAGGTGCTTGCCGGTTGTGTTAGTGGTTCTATGGAAATAGTTTCTCAAATTCGTAACTTGCATCATGTTTTAGGTGGTGCTCTCAATCCTGTAAGTATCTTATATGCTGTACTGTCTACAATATCATGCCGATTCTTGCTAATTTGGTGTTGATTCAATCATCTTTTCTGATGTCAGAATGCTGCATATCTAATCATTCGAGGCATGAAAACGCTGAAGCTACGTGTACAGCAGCAGAATTCCACTGCGCAAAGGATGGCCGAAGTTTTAGAGGCACATCCTAAGGTACTTGAGTTGCCATATAAAAGTAACATCTCAGTTACATCTGTGTAATTTTTGGCGCCTAATATGTGATACTGAAAATTTAATGCTAAATATACAGGTGAAGCATGTTTATTATCCAGGCTTGAAAAGTCATCCCGAGCATCATATTGCAAAGAAACAGATGATTGGTTATGGTGGTGTGGTCAGTTTTGAGGTCAGCTCTACTCTTTGATTGTCTTTAACTTGACTGAAATTGCTACTATCAGAAGTTAATGTTTTGTGTTTATTATAGGTTGATGGTGACTTAGAGACCACCATTAAGTTTGTTGATTCTTTGAAGATCCCATACATTGCGCCGTCTTTTGGTGGTGTTGAAAGCATTGTAGATCAGCCAGCCATTATGTCTTATTGGTTAGTTTCCACGTCTATACTTCACATCTATCATTATTTTTAAAATGAAACGTAGATTGTAATTGTGCTTTTTGGGAATTGTTTCTTCATAGGGATCTTACTCAATCAGAGAGGGCTAAATACGGGATAATGGACAATCTGGTCCGCTTCAGCTTTGGAGTTGAAGACTTTGAGGATCTCAAGGCTGATGTCCTACAGGCTTTGGAGGCGATATAGGCATGGTTCACCTGCGCGATGGTTTGTTGTTTTTTCAATTTCAATGTTACAAGTCTTTTTATTTCTTTTAAATGGTGTTTGGTGTTGGTTGAATTCCCTTGGAGTCCCTATTGCCAATTAGTTTGGTTGAGAAATGTTTGTACCCTGCGAAATGTGCTCTGTTTTTGACATTGTTTGTAACAAGGTACTTGAAGCAGTTCAATAATGAGATGAATCTTTCATCACCTTGCATTCGTTTATTGAGGAATCATATTTGATAATATATATCATTTTCGAGTGTTTGAAGTTGAACAAGTTGTCGTTCTTAGATTTAATCCAACTGGTTCAACTTGTTGAGATTATCTTTTGATTCACAACTGTTTGACTTGCTAAGTCACGATATTTTCATTTTATCTTGCGCCTAACGATTAATAACTAGCCATTCTGTTACCTTACACTTGTTACAGAAGTCGTTCACAAATTTCGAGTGGTTGAACACAAATTTCTTGGGTCAGTTTGAACCGACATATACAGCTCTTTTAATAGTGTCCCTGCCTGTTTGACCTGACCTATACGACTCTTTTTATCTTCAACACAGTTTCTGATAAGTGCCAATTACCAGTAAAATTTTGTAACAGTTTGGCCCCTCCAATATTTATAAGTTACAGTTTGGCCCTCTTAATAAAATGTTTCAAGCTCCATCCTTGCCATTATATATATAGATTAAAACCCTACGTCGGTGCTTATTATTATATAACGTCGGTGCTTATTATATTGTAAAATGAATTGGCCCATCAATAGCCCAACTCTGAGGCTGCTTATTCGGCCTGACCCAAACATGCGTTAGTTGCTATATGACGCTTCAACACGTATATTCAAAAAAGGAAATTGCAGAACGCGTGTATCAATATCCAGATCCGGACGCTAGCATCATCGTTCTTATCAAACCCTTCCGCCTTCGCTTACGAAAATTCCACACATACACACCCTTTTGTCTTACCAGATCATCTTCAGGTATGCGTGTATATTAACTGGTAATGATAGGGATAATACGAGTTAGGATTTAATTTTTGGTTTATGAATTTGCAGGAAATAAAAACTTACCACTTGCTGAGGGACAGGCTTCATTCTCAGTCCGCTGTAAGTGTTATTACTATATATGCGTTTGCTGATTGTTTCATTGGATTCTTTTACAAAGCTTATATGCATGAGGGAGGTGGGCAAACCATGGTTTAGTAATTTGCTTGCTTCTATAAATGGGTATTTTAGGGTAGCCGTGCGACCGGAGGTAGAGATGGTTATGAATCATTAGAATGTATATATTGTACTGATAAGTTTTTAGTTGCATGGATATGTTACCGCGGCCGTATATCATGTTGTTTATTGTTAATAGCACTTTAGTAGTATGAAGGCTATTATTTATCCACAAGTTTATCAATTTGCTTTAGTCATGCTAACTCAAAATGAGGCAAATGCGAGACTTGACCTTATCACGCCCGGTGATCTAGGAGCTAATTATGGGACCACTCTTTTGTAGCACATTGGACATTCTATTTGGTGCACGCATTAGAAGAAGTTTACTACAGTTAACTGTCATAGTGTTATAGAAGAAGTTTACTTATTCCTATCCAACCTGAAAACTATGTGACCAAACACCCATTTTGATTTGCCTTAAAAATATTTACCCTTTGTTATGGTTTGGCAAATACTAAATAAAGACCCGCTTTGACTTGCAGTCCTCACCGCCCATCTGTATATGTACCAGGTTTGATATGAAATAATCAACAGTAGAAAATAACAACCATTGAACTTAGTAAAGGAGGCTGCCTGAAAACATTTTCGTTGGCAATAGGCCGAACATAATTTTGCAAACACATATGCAATTACGATAGATATATTAAATAAGCTTAACGTGGCTGATATTGAAGCTAGGCTTTCCTGTGTGCGTCAGATAGTTGAGGACCTAAATCCGTTTCTTTTCCGAATTATTTAATATATCTACTGTAATTCCATATGTGTTTGCGTTTCAGGTTCTTCAAGATCCTACTGTGAAAGAGCCTAAGGGGCTGAGGACTCTTGCTCGCATCTTTCAGGTTCCATTCTCATCTGTATCTAGAGATGTGTTATAAAGTCGTATGTCGACAAAAATATTAATTGAATAAGAATGATTCAGGAAATTACATGTATTTAAAAATAATATTTTAGCTACACTGGAAACATTTTACCCAATTTCTTAATATTGATTTGTCTACAAAAAATTCAAACAAAAATTTTCACACAATAATATAGCAACATAATTTGTCCGGTCAAAACAATTATAAAAAAGTAAGAAGTTTTTTGATTGAACAAATTATTTTGACACATTATTGTGCGAAAGCTTTTATGTGAATCTTTAATGGACATATAATTTTTTTTAGATATAGCCAAAAAAAAAATAAAAAAAAAAAATAGAATAAAATAAAATTTGGGATGAGTCATATAATTTTTTTTAGATATAGCCAAAAAAATAAAAATAAAAAATAAAATAAAATAAAATAAAATTTGGGATGAGTGACTTTGGAAAAACCACAGGGACCATTCATGTAGTTTACTCTAAATTGCCTTTTTTGAATAAAATAAATTATTATATATTTTTATGCTATTTTGATTTTGTGGCTTATGATGTACATTGGCATTTTTTATGCTAAATCTTATGCTACTTTTTGTGTATTTTATTGTATGTTGAATATTACTAGTGGCGTTGGTTATGATAAGGAAAGAAGTTGTGTGACCAATGACTCCCTTGGAGTATAGGATTCCAGGCACGTAAATTGAAACAAAAAGCTTCCTCGCTATGAAGAATTATGTTATCTTTGGAAAAGAGCGAGCTCAAGGAAAGAGAGCTAGAGATGCTTAGGAGATGGAAAATGAGGCAATTAAAGAACAAAAATAAGAGTACGATCATGATTTTGATGAAGCAATTGATGCAAGTGTTCAAATTGAAGAAGTTTCGGGTGTTCGTAGCAAGAAGAAGAAAAATATAGGACATGCCGATCCTTTGGTCAAGAGCTTCAACGATGCGGTTCTATTGAATTGATTTTATAATGTAGCTACTATTTTTATTTTTTATTTTTTTTATTATTATTTTTTTAAAAACATTCCAAACAAGAAAATATAAAATCTGCTTCTATATAAAAAAAACATACACCTCGCTAAACCTTCATTCCAATCCCAATCATAAGTTTTAAAGCAATTCAATTAAGTCGGGTCAAGTTGGGTCGGACTGGTCCAGTTTAAATGAGAAAATAAATATGAAAGATAAGATACATACATCAAACTCTAGTCGACGTCCTAACAATTTAGTCTTTTATCTAGAGAAAAATTACACACCCAGGCCACACAAATATATACTGTATAGTTTTTGTAACGAAACCTGAACTTGCAAGTACATGAATCGATGAACATCTGACCTCACAAAACAAGAAAAGATACAACTAGAGACAAATAAAAAGTATAACCATAATAAGAATTAAATATAAAACCGAGAAATTAACAAAAATGGTCACCGAATCTTTAAAGTGGCTTGTGTTTTATATGTTTAAAAACCTTGCTTATTGCATGCATGTAAATATGTCCATTGAACATTTGAACCTGATTTATATGATGCATACCCAGTTGTTACGTAAGAAAAGAAAAGAATAAAAAAAATCAAAAATACACATAGGGAACACAATACAACTTAACAGTGAAACCACATATATATAACACAACACACATCACCCTGACTTAGTAAGGCCACGAACAGTCCTTACCCAAATCCCCTCTCTTACCACACAGAGAACAGACAGCCATATACCCCCACAAACCACAATAATAACAAAGACGACCAGCTAGCGCCACCAAACCGCTGGCTCTCATCACAGTCCCTACCGAGATGCCCAACACCACTACACTTGCAACAACCATCAGTACCACCACTACAGTCTCTAGCCATATGCCCCCTCTTTAAACATATACCACACTGAAGTTTACCATCATGATAACTACAGTGCCTAGCGACATGCCCTACCTTACCACACTTATAACAACGACTAGCATCTTTACAATGTTTAGCGATATGCCCGTCCTTACCACACTTGTAACAACCCCTACGGTCCTGAAGGTTACGTAGTTCTGCTATAGAGTCTTGATGGCGTTTCACAACGTCTTGATGTTCTTGTATTTCTCTGGAAACTATTTCGTTCACTTCCCATATGCGAAGATTATGTTCATAAGCTGCTGCACCTAAGCCTTTATTAAGAGCAGTTGTGACAATGCTCAACTCCCTAATAGCCATAAAGATACTTTGACGTTCAACAAGAGTCATTATCGAAGTAGAATGAATGATATCTGATTGTGACAATGAACGTAAACAATGGAATAAAGTAACTATATTCGAACTAGAATGATGAGAAGGAGAGAACGTTTAGCTTTTATAGACCGGTGAGACGGTGAAGATTTAACAAAAGGAAACAAAGGGTAGTCGGTTTGAATATAAGGAAACATATTTGTTCTACAAATTTATAATGAGGAAAGTGAATATAAGGCTGTCTCACATATAAGCTTACATGCGAAACCATTAAAAATTACGTCGTTTTAACAAAAAAAAACATCAAATCCACCTCATTTGTATCATGTCCTTCACAATATTTGTGTTTTCTCTTGATTTCATCACAACATTACTTAAGTTGGGTTCACGTTGATACATGCATTTTCTACATCACATAGTTAGGTGATTTCACTAACTAAAAAATTAGCTTTAGATTCAACAATGGTTTGATTTAATTCACCATTAAAATGCGTTTTACTATGCATATATTAGTTCCACTACTCAAATTTTGAAAAAATAATAACCAAAATGATGCATTTTGTAGTGATTTTTAATAGTTTCGCATGTAAGCTTATATGTGAGACAGCCCCATATTCACTTTTCTCATTTATAATTTAGGGATAATGTATGTTTATTTTCGCTTATAAAAATTTCAATCAAATTTATGCACGAAAACTATAAAAAATATGAATAAAAACCGACCTCAAACTTATTCAAGCCATGCAAATAAAAAGTTTGAAGTGAAAAACAACTAATACCTTTAATTTAAGTGTGAATTTAATATGTTAATTTTATGTTCATTCTTCTCGTTTGTTTTTATCTCGATTAAATTTGACCAAAATTATTGTAAACAAGATGAACGCATAGTTGGGTGGCCTATAAGTTACTTTCAATAAAGAGTGTCATATATAAGAAAAACATAAAAGTTGGGTGGCCTCCCTATGTGTTATCCCTATAATTTAATATTTAGACATTAATAAGAATAAACTGCAAAATACATCTCTGTTATAAGCAAAAGATGATAGTGTCTAACGTTTGTAGACGGGGATGTAGACGTCCCAACTTTTCTGTCAGGAATGTGAACTGTAAAATTTGGCAAATCACAAAGATGTATTTTGGAATTTACTCAATATCCATACTACTCGTAAAGCATGAACGAATGTAGTTTACTTAAATTACCCCTAAGTATCCTTTAATACACCTTAAGCTTGATCAATTTTGAACTTGACAACTTTTCAAAAACACACACTATACTTATTTTAAAAAACACACGTTTTGCATCAAAAGTTGAACCAAAATCAAGATTTGGCACGTATAATTATTTGCCACTATATATTGTCGCTTTGCGCGAATATACATCTAGTTTTATATAAAGTGCACATCATGTGTCTTACAAAAAACAATAGTTATAATACATCTAATTTTTTTTTAATAATCAATAAAAACTTAAAATTTGTGACAAAAAAAATCATTCAAAGATAATACTATATTCAATACTTATAAATCCTTAATACAGTATAATAAAACAATTAATGGAAAGTTAATTAAAGAATGGATCAACATAAGAGCTTAATTTTACCACGTACGTGAAAAAAAAAACATTCAGGCCAATAAAATCAAAATTTGAATAAATCACGCGCAACATATAACTGATTCATGCTAAGTTTTAATCATAAACATAGCACTCGGAGCTAAATTTTAATTTTGGATTTAAATGTAAAATAACGTTATTGGTTAGTACAATTTACAATCAGACCTTAAATTAAAAAAAATGGTTGATCTTAAATCAAATTTTATGGATTTAACTATAAAATTCTCATTTTCTATAATTTTTAAAAAATATATAAAATTAGCTATTACCCCATGTACTATAAACTTTTACAGAAATCAAATTTATTATTATTATTATTATTATTATTATTATTATTGTTATTATTATTATTTATTGAAACATTATTTGAGTGGTGATAACGCTCTAATTATACATATTTCTCGAGCATTATATTATATGTTTTATGATCATTTAGTTTGAACTTTTGGTACTTAGTAGCATGAAATGAATGCAGGTTCACTCTTGGATGCTCTGAAGCAAGAAACATTGAAAAGAACTACTATGTCATCGTTCGAAGTAAATAAATAAGAAGTCCACTATATAAGTCTTTTATTCCTAAGCAAGTGTGCCGGTTTTCCAACGATGTGCGCCACACTTGTCCTCTCGGTCAAAGGAAGTCAATAAGTAATATTTAATAAAAGTGCGCCGGTCTTATATCCGATGTGCGCCATACTTCCTCTACATTTATGAAACTTTGGCGCCAAGAAAATAGCCAAGTGCGCCGCACTTACAATCAAAGTACGTCGTACTTTGCCTATCAGTAAGCCTATCAATAGACTCATTTGCAAGAATTTAAACTCTCCAGTCTCCACTCAACAACCAATTTCCACTAAGTAAAGATCAGAAGTGCTACATGATCCTGAGCCAGAACAGGGGCGTTATATACTTGCTGGTGTCGAACTCTTGGTTACTTGTGACACTTGTGTAATCCATTTGATCAATCCAGTCCGTATGTCTCTTGTTTACTATTTACTCATTTATGTTGTCATGACCTCATTAGCCATGAGAGGCTAAACCTCTTGTGATTTCTTGGATATGTGAATATAATAAAGTGACTTATGATTATGCTTTGATCTTTATCAATTTCAAGTTTATGCTGTGAACTATTTTATCTAGTCTTATTAGTTTGATTATTGAAACTGATTGAATATAATGTGTTGGGATATGTCGAAAGAACCAACTTGTTAAACACAATTCTAGGAACTTGTCTGCGTTTCTAGCATTTAAAAGGAGAAATCCACTTAGGAGAATTAATAATAATCTAGACTTGATATGGAATACTAGCTCGAGAATTAGCAGAGTTTACTATGTTGAAGGCTTGGGTCACAACCTCTTTTCAGTCGGTCAATTTTGCGATGGGGATTTAGAAGTAGCATTCCGAGAGAAAACCTATTTTGTTCGTGATTTACAGGGAAATGATCTAATGTCGGGCACACGCAAAACAAGTCTATACACAATTTCAATGTCTGACATGATTGCTTCATCTCCGATTTGTCTTCTCTCCAAATCTGAATCGACTAAATCATGGTTATGTCACAAACGTCTTTCTCACTTGAATTTCCAAACGATGACTGAACTCTCTCGTCACAAACTGGTTGATGGCTTTCCAAGATTCTGTTATGCCAAAGATCACTTATGTCCAGCCTGTGAACAAGGCAAAAGTACTCGTGCTCATTTTCCTTCAAAAACTAAACACAGTACTAATCATGTGTTACAACTGCTTCATATGGATTTGTGTGGTCCGATGCGTGTTCAAAGTATCAACGGTAAACGCTACATATTAGTAATTGTCGATGATTACTCCCGTTGGACTTGGGTTTATTTTCTTCGTAGCAAAGACCAAGCTCCTCAAATGATTATCACCTTTCTCACGAAAATTCAAGTTCAGTTACGCAACACGGTCAGAATGGTTAGAACTGACAATGGAACAAAATTTAAGAATCAGACATTATGTTCCCGCGCACCAACAAATCAAATCAACCAAAATAAGGTCTCATTTCATTTCACATCTCAATCTCTATGTTCCAGCGCACCTTTGAATAATCCCTTTTGTCCGCCCTGTATGTAAACAATCCTTTTATATTCAAATCGCTAAATCACTTAAACCCAATTCAAAGTAACAATATCAACAACAAACACAAAAAATCATCATATTTGCAACATCTTGACAATCATAACACCTCTATAAATAAGAAATACTAAGGAAAAGAAGAACCCATATATAAATCTTGAATCTTTATACATATAGCCATATAGGACTAATACTCCAAAATTCAACCAATTTGCAAAGGTACCGGTGAAGGTTGAATGGAAAAACATCCCTTTCAAAGTACCAGTGAAAGGTTGAAAGGTTGAGGTTGTTGATAGGATAGAAGGTTTTGGGCACGTGAATGATATGTTTAGGGTTAAAAGGTATTAAGACACATGCACCACCTTTTGAAGGGTAAGATGCAAAGACAGAGGATTATAAAGGCAATGGGATTTTATAGCGGCATATAGTTTTAGTGATAAAAAAAAGTTTATGAGTTATAAATGAAAAATAGTGAAAGTTTGAGGATGTGAGGATTAAACATAATATTTTGAAATCAGGTTCGACCCGGGTGGTTCAACCGGTTGAACCGTTCCGGTCGAAGAATTGGTCAATATAAACCGGATCATCCCAGCAGGTTGAGTCAAAAAACGGGTCAAATTAAACCGGTTCAACCCGCCGGGATTGAAGCATCCCGGGTCAACCCAATTTTCGACGTGTATTAATAGTTTCCTTTCAAAACATATGTTTTCAACATTTCCTTTTTTAGTTTCAACATTTCTTTCTAATTTTTTCGGCATTTATTCTTGACTTTTCACTTTGACTATTTTTGTTTTATAGATAGTATAGATTAAGTTTATGTAGTATAATGTCTATATGTATGAAAAGTTCTAAAATTTTGCACATTTTCAAGTTCAATTTTATATACTTGAAAAGGTTCAAAAATAATGCAATAAAGTTTTGAAAAATTAAAAGCTTTGTAAATTGATGATTTGACGAATCTTTAAACCTTTTAAAAACTACAAAATTGTTGATGCTCCAACAAATATGAATTAACATGTAACATTTACGAGCATTTTGAAGCGATAAGCGACTAATGGTTTAGCATGAGCCCAGTAATCTAATACTACTTGATAGACTTGTTAAGTTTGACAAATTAAAGTTTCATCTAGCTTGTGTGTTATGCATAACAACATTATATCAATGTGATATGAGGCCATAACATGATCGACCCATTTTTTTGGGAATAAATAAATGATGAAGATACATAATATAGTAACACATCAAGAAATGAGACATTTTATTTATCATAGAGTAATTCAGAAACACTTTAGCACAAAGTAAGTAATAATTAATAATCAAACATACCATCCTTAAGTCATCAAAGTGACATAGACTTATTGCAATGCCTTAAGGATGTCATAATGTTTCCAAGAAATACGTAATTAATCTTAATAAACCAACATACAGTCCTTAAGAAATAAAAGTGACATAGACTTTTACAATGCCTTAAGGATGTCATCAGCACCCGAGACAGTGAACTCTCCCCTTTCTTCAATATTAGCCGCGACAATGCCTTAAGGATGTCATCATCATCGACATTCTTTTGATTTGTCATGTTCATTTCTTCTCCACGAATCGAATTGAGTATTGAGTACAAATGATTTGTTTAAACATTGTGTTGTTTATATAGGCAAGAAGGTATACATTAGGTTTGTTTCGAATTTGAGTTTTCCCGCCCTCATTGATGAACCAAAGAAATCATTTCCTTGTTACCATTTTTGCCAAATCGTTGATGAGTATTGAGTACAAATGGTTTGTTTAAACTCTTTTATGACCAAATCATTTCCTTATTAAATTTTGAGAGTTACAACTACTATGCAAGTGACCAAATCGTTGATGAGTATCATCACATTAATGCATTTTGAGAGTTACAATTTATAGCAACAAAGTCAACAAAGTTGCTATAAATATTATCATCACATTTGAGAGTTACAACTACTATGCAAGTGACCAAATCGTTGATGAGTATCATCACATTAATGCATTTTCATTTTAACTCAACAATCTAACTATTTCAATTAAGGTGATCTCACCAACCTCAACAAAAACAACAACAAACAAACAAACAATTTCAATAAGAGCTTTCTTTTATGCCCATATTGCCAAATGTTGTAGTACTATTTAATGCTTATTTCGTTTTAACTCAACAATCTAACTATTTCAATTAAGGTGATCTCACCAACATCGTGGAATTTATGTTAGAATGCGAGCAACTCTTTTCTATATAATTGGTTCAATTATGAGTATATGATTTTTCTTGGTCTTGTCTTATATTGGAAAATGCACGTTTAAAATTTAAATATAAAAATTTTTGAATTTATAAGTGTTGTTGGTCCCGATATTTGGGTAAAACATAAATATGCTTAAAAAGTTTAAAACAACTTTTACACAAGATTCACTTTAACAACTAATAACATCATTCATATTTTTTAATGTATATAATTCTTAAAAGAAATGAATCAAATAATTACAAGAGATAGTTGCGGAATACTTACCCAATTGAATGACAAATAAAACTCTCATAATCCTTACTAAAACCGAAGTTGAATTTTATGGGTGAACCACATAAGCTTGCTAGCTTAGCTAATACTGTTTAAGGAGAGGATAATACTTTTACAATGTTACATTTGTACTATTTAATTTTTGTGTAAAGGATCTCTAACTTCTCTCTCTTGACAAACATTCGTATATATATGATGATAAAGTGAAGTCACATGTTGTAGTAGGTTAGGTGTCAAACATTTTATGAAAGAGTACATTTTTTATTTAATACTTTTATAAGTTGCTTCACTTCTTAATATGAATAGCTGAGTTAATTATTTACTCTTTTTCAACTACTCTTGTTTGTTCCAAAAAAAAAAAAAAAAAACAAAAAAAACAAACTACTCTTGTTTTTGCTTGAATGAATTTCTCTCCAAATAACCAACGTCTGATTCATAGAGAGTTTATTCAATTAGCGAGACTTTTTCGGATCTCACTGACTTAAATGTTGTTTTCAGTTCGGGTATTTTACAAACTGATCACATCAGCGAGGTAAAATGTATCTTCAGATGGTATTCGATGTCCCTTAAGCTAGTTGATGATAGAGCTTTAAACAACACTTACTGATTTTTACTAGTGAGTAAATTTAACTTGGCTATTTTATGTTTATACATCGTCCGGAGACAACTAGACAAACTTTTAACCCAACAATAAGATTTGTCATTACACTATCTAATTTAGTTTCCGGTGTCATGTAAAATAGAACTTTAATTCTTTTGTCCTCTCTCAATATATTACACCTAGTATTTTATTAAATTTCGTGCAAAAAGAAATAACTGCATGGATCGTGCCGCGGCCTAATACATAAATTTAGGGTAAATTGCAAAAATGGTCCTTAACGTTCCACAAAATTGCAAAAACGGAACCGAGACAAAAAGTAGCGCAAAAAAGCCACCCACGTTTCACATTTTCGCAAAATCGCCACTGAGAGCCATTTTCCGTTAATTTTCCCGTTAAGTGCCACGTAGTTGAGGGTAGTATCGTCATTTCACGGTTCCCGCCTAAAACAATATTAGACCCACCGAACAAGCACATTATTCCCCTGATCCAAACACTCCCTTGCCCAAAGTCAATCACATTTTTTGCCCTAAAGTTTACAATTACGATTTCCGAACCGGAAAAAATTGAAGAAGATGGATAGTTTATTTGGGAAAAACCGCGAACGATCGTCCCCGATCCCTAATCTTCATCAACTTTACGGTATGTTTTGGGCATTGTTAATTGTATCGATTTTTTTTATCTACAGTGATATGTGATTGTAATGAACAGTACGAATAGGATGTGGATTATACATTAAGTTGATTTTTGATGTTGTTAGTGTGTGTG
Source organism: Artemisia argyi (assembly GCA_030686995.1). Classification (NCBI taxonomy): domain Eukaryota; kingdom Viridiplantae; phylum Streptophyta; class Magnoliopsida; order Asterales; family Asteraceae; genus Artemisia; species Artemisia argyi. Next base: position 232,125,558 of record CM060701.1, read on the forward strand.
TGTTGATGTTTATTGTTTGCATACAGAATCAAAGCGGACCTACTTCACTCTGAAAGTAACCCACGGTGGAAAATTTACGCCACCACCAGGAAGGATGTATGTTGATCCAGTTATTGCGTGGTATGATTGTGTGGATTATGACTTGTTTAGCTTTTACGCCTTTGAAGAGTTGGTAGATGACATAGGTGTCAAAGGTGGGGTTGCAGGCTATTATTATAGGATACCAGGCGAGACTTTGGATGTTGGCTTGTACCCGTTGAAGGATGATGAGGATGTGATGAAAATGTTGGATTTGATTCCAACGCATAGAGAGATTGAGGTGTATGTTGAGTTGAAACGCAGAAGACCCAAAAGAGGCCGAAAATGTAAAATAACGGGTGGAGCCTTCAAATGATCCTACCATCGATCCAGAACAAGCTGAGACTTCAATTGATGGTACCAATGGTCAATCACCTGTGCCTATGATTGCTGGTCAAGAACAACAAGCTGAAGATAATGTTGGTGTGGGAGACGATTTGATTACAGACACTCCTTCTGCGCAACCACATGTAAGCCGAGTTGTTGGTGACACAGACACTCATGCTGCGCAACAACCTGTAAGTGGCGTTGATGGCCCAGAATAAGTTGATGGCCCAGAACAAGTTGAGCAACAATCTCAACTTACAGATGACGACTTGTACCAGTTTGCCAGTCCTGGAGATAATGTTGGTGTGGGAGACGACTTGATTACAGACATGGTTGCAGAACTTGACCAGAGTGAGGTTGTGGTTTTAGAGCTCAACAAAAACTATGTTAATTTAGAAGAAGTAGTGGAAAGGGATGATGTGGAAAGGGATGATGTTGAAATCGATGATGTTGAAAGGGATGATGTGGGCACCTCAACACAGCAGGTAAACGAGGAAGAACATGTTGTACATGTGTCTGAGTTTGAAGATGAAGATGATGATGTGACTGCCCCTATTGAGCCACAAGTGGAAATGACGGACTTTAAGTTTGATTTTGATCCCCACTTTGAGAATGTATCAAAGTTAGCTGATGAGTGTATGACGGATTATACGGATCATGATAGTGGCTATAACTTTGATGATGATTTTCATAGTGATGAAGAAGCCAATAATAACAAATTTGTCACCCTACGCAAGATAAGGTTAAAAGAAATAAGGAAGGAGTGTGAGGGGTAGGGCGAATGTCAAGAAGGGAGAGTTTTTTGTAACAGAAACATTTAAACACCCCAAGGACATCAAAGATAAGCTCAGAATCTATGCGTTGGAGTCCCGAAGAGATATTAGGATTGAAAAGTGTGACCAAGAAAGGATTCGAGTGATGTGTAGAGGGACTGATGTGGGTTATGGCAGAAATGATACAGGAAGTTGTCAACCATCAGCTTCTTCTTCGCAGTCAAAGGGCAAATTTGCAAGTTCCAAAACCTACAAAAAAAAGAGCAAGGCCATGTGCGAATGGTCCCTACATGTGTCAAAAGTGGGTGATGAAAGGAGCTGGAGTGTCAAAACATTAAATGATGAACATAAATGCCTACAAACAAGAAAAATTAAATTGTTGACTGCACGATTCCTTTCATCTGAGGTTGCTAAAATTCTTGTTAGGGACCGGACAGCCCCGACAGCCGCAATAGCAATGGAAATAAATGAAAAATTGCAGCTTGATGTCCCTACCACAAAGATATCAAGAGCAAAGGAATTTGCTCAGAAACAAATTGACGGCGACCATGAAGAACAGTATGCCAATCTTAGGGATTACGCTTTGGAATTGAAGAATAGAAACCCTGATACAACTGTGAAGATTCAAGTTGAAGCAAACCCTGATTCAAATGTTTCTTCAAGGGTTTTCAGACGGATCTATGTTTGTATTGGTGCATTGAAAAAAGGTTACAAAGCAGGCAGAAGGGACATACTAGGGCTGGATGGGGCGTTTATCAAAGGACATAACATTGGTCAAGTCTTAACTACTGTTGGTGTCGATAACAATAATGGCCTCTATCCAGTTGCTTACGCAGTGGTTAAAGCTGAGTCCAAGAGTTCATGGTTATGGTTCCTTAGCAATCTTGGAGATGACCTTGATTTGCAACCAAATTCAAACTTCACCTTTATATCCGACAGACAAAAGGTATAAACATTTTGTAAATTCAATTAGTTGATTTCCAATCCAATTCAATCCTCATTAACATATTAAGTTTTGTACGAATCTACAGGGAATATTACCAGCCATTGCAGAACTGTTTCCTGCTGCTGAACATCGCTTCTGTGTGCGACACATATATGACAACATGAAGCAGTTATTTAAGGGGGAGAGTATCAAGGAGCTTGTTTGGAGGTGTGCTAGAGCATCAAAAATCACTGAGTTTAATAGAGGAATGGAAGAGCTAAAATCAATCGACTCTAAAGCTTATGACTGGTTAAGGAAGATACCAGCATCATCATGGTCAAGGTCACATTTTTCAGTTACACTATACACATATTATGACTTTCATTTGTAATGTTAATAAGATTAAAAGTGATGTTGATATTGATATATTGGTTACAGGGAGAGCTAAATGTGACATCCTTCTTAACAACTTATGTGAATCGTTCAATAGCAAGTTGGTGGGCGGCAGAGATCAACCAATCATTGGTTGTTTGGAGTACATCAGGCAGTATCTTATGAAGAGAAGTGTTAGTGTGGAGCATGTAATAGACAGATGTGAAGGTCTTTTAACCCCAACAGCAACTAAAATTTTAGAAACCATCAAGGAGGAAGCAAATGAGTATAAGGTTTTATGGACTGGGGGGATACATACCAGTGTGCGGGAGGTTGGGGTGACCAATGTGTTGTGAATATGACGAAAATGGAATGAACATGTAGGAGATGGGAACTCACTGGTATTTCATGTAAGCATGTTGTTGCGGCTATCAACGACATGGCTAAACACAGCAAGGAATCAAGTGACAACATGGTTGTGATTCCAGAGGATTATGTGCACCAATGTTATTGGTTAACCACATGCAGGGCGATGTATCAACACAAGATTGAAGGAATTGCTGGTCGACACTTTTGGCCCAAATGCCCTATCCCTAGTGAACTAAAGCCACCTCACTACCATGTTCCAATTGGGAGACCACGGAAGAAGAGAAGAGTGTCAAGGGATGAGATTGCTGAACAAGTTATGAAAAAATCAATGGTGAAGAATGGGAGGCTGTCAAAAAGGGGCAAGACTGTCAAATGTGGTGCATGTGATGGGCAGGGTCATAATAAGAGAGCTTGTACGGGACGAAGAGGCAACCAAGGGACAAGAAGAAGGGAAGGAGTACCAGATGGGGTACTAGAAAGATCAACTCAGCCAGTGGGATCTTCTGCAACAGAGGTGGGAGCAGGGCCAAGTCAGCCAGTTGGAACACAAGCAAGTGAGGTAGCAGGAGGGCCAAGTCATCAAGTTGGAACACAAGCAAGTCATGTATCACAATCTACTGGGAATGGTGGAGGTCAAAGGAAGAATAGGATCAAGATAAAAGCCAAAATCGCCAAGTGAGTCAACACAATTGTGATGGTGCAATAACCTTGGGTTGGTTATTTGTTTATGTGTTTTAACAGAATGAGTGTATGGATTGTGTAACTGAGTTTCTGTCTTCTAGACAATAATTTGTACGTGATTTGTTTTTTAGACTTGATTAATCAGGAATGATATTTGTTTTCATTTTGGTTTACCATCATTATTTGCTGCATAATGATGTGCACAATTTGTGGTTTGCCATCAGCATATACTTATTTGTTGTATAATGTTGTGCACAATTTGTGGTTTGCCATCATCATATACTTACGTATATTGAATGACCCAACATGCCCACTACATAAGTATACCGAATGACCCAAACTTGTTTTGACTTTTTGTAAGTCAAAGTTGATAAGGAACCAGAAACCAAGTTTACTGCATATTGATTCTGTAATATTGACTACATTTGTCTTCTTATAATAACAAGGACAACCAAAACAACAATGATCCCGCTATACTGCTAAAATCAAACACTTTTTATTAACATGAAGGTCAATACAAACCAGGGATGACCTTATACCCTGTGATGATACAACCCAGAAAGATGTCAACACACCTACATACCAACGACCAACCTAAAGCAACTTAATGGCAATGAAAAAAAAGAGCCAACTAAAAATAAGAAACTTGTTGAGCTTCTTAATCCGCTGATCCTTCTCCCTCATCAACCTCACCTGCTCCTCCAACTCTTCTTCAAGCTCGTTCCTCGCCTTCAACAGGCCAGGAATCACAGCAACTGCTCGGCAACACATTGGAGGATCCGTCCATCCAATAAACCCACATGAAGGACAACAGTAGAATCGTCGTCCTGGGTTCCTGTTTGTCCAGCTTGTTTTGATTGTTGCTTGTTTCCCACAGTCACACATCAAGACCATATTTTTTGCCGGATTTCGGAAAGTGTGAAACTTTGATGTGCTGCAACGTTCATATTTAACTGGGACTGGATAGTGTACCGTTTGTAAAAAAGGCAAACAATCGCTTGCAAATTTAGTCCCTCAAGCTACAGTATCACTAGCTTAGTACACGGTGAACAGTGAAATGACGATACTACCCTCAACTACGTGGCACTTAACGGGAAAATTAACGGAAAATGGCTCTCAGTGGCGATTTTGCGAAAATGTGGAACGTGGGTGGCTTTTTTGCGCTACTTTTTTGTCTCGATCCTTTTTTGCAATTTTGTGGAACGTTAAAGACCATTTTTGCAATTTACCCATAAATTTATTTCACGGTTCATATACGATTCATATTTATATCGTTTTATTATTATTATTATTATTATTATTATTATTATTATTATTATTATTATTATTATTATTATTATTATTATTATTATTATTATTATTATTATTATTATTTTATTTTATTTTCTCATTATAACATCACTTTTATTAGAAACAAATAGGATTTACAAGAAATTAGCGGGACTCAAGAAAATCTGAGCCCCCACTCCTTTAGCTATAGCAAAACTAATCCTACTACAAATAATCAAATATGAACAGTAGTGCGCGCCCCAATGTCTTGAGTCAGAGAGAACTTTCGGATTCGCTTCAGTAAGGTCACTGCATCCTTATCAAGTTCTCCAATAAAAGAGAAAGAGAAGGAAAAAACCCGTATCCATTATTATTATTATTATTATTATTATTATTATTGTTATTATTGTTATTATTATTATTATTATTATTATTATTATTATTATTATTATTATTATTATTATTATTATTATTATTATTATTATTATTATTATTATTTTGTGAAGATCACTTTTATTATTAGCGATGTAAAAATTTACATAAAGTTGAATGAGAGTCTAGACACAAGTTGTGCTCCCACTCCTTTCTGAATACAAAAGTTAACTCTATGAAAGATAAAAACATCACTTTTAGCATTATTTGAGTAGCTAATGACAATAGACTTAATACGTGAAAGTGTGTCCAAAGCCTCCGTATCGAATTCCCCAAACGTAGAAAAAGGAAATGGTATGAACTTGTACCCGTTGTTCTCACATTTGGACACATACTTTCTTTTTTTCTTCTCCACAGCATTGTGCAAGGCTACCTCAGGAGCCCTTGAAGTCGCCCCAATACGAGCAAATGGAGAGATACCAGTCATATCCAAGCATGCATCTTTACCTTGAAGCCAATTAAATAATAACAAGTCTGCAGGTCGTAGCTCCTTCCCATCCTCCGAAAGGAACCTCATAGGAGCCTCCTTACGCACCATGATCCCAACCTTAAAACATATATCAACAAGAATATCATACACCAAATTATGTTTGAACTTCACGCCCACTTCACTAGAGCAGTGGACTGCATGATCCTCCCATTTGTCCATACGATGCACATTACAACTCGGGCAAAGGCTATTATTATTATTATTATTATTATTATTATTATTATTATTATTATTATTATTATTATTATTATTTATTTATTTATTTATTTTTATTATAAACTTCACTTTATTAGAAAATTACAGGATTTACAAGAAATTAGTGGGGAACCGAGAGACTAACTGGGCCCCACACATCTAGCTATAGCAAAACCAATCCTACTAAAAATATATGAAGCAGCACGTGCTCTAATGTCCTGAGTCATAAAGAATCGTCGAATACGCTTGTATTCGCTAATGCTATACGTCTAATTAACTCAATAACTTTACTATTTCAATAAAAGTGTATCACCAATTCGAGTGATGAGGTAAAATCTCTTTTAGATAATTGATTTAATTTTGGGTGTAGCTTCTATTTGTAATCTTGCCTTATAACTAAAAGATTTTATTTAAAGTGTTAAAAAATAATCTTTAACGTGTCTGTCTGACATATTATGCCATGCTAATGCTATTTGAGGGGGGAAAAAGAAAAAGTAAACAATCTTGTTGAGTTCGTAGTCGTAGCTACCATCTATGATAAACCTGAAATGTTTCTTTGGGAAATTTGGAGTGTATGAGTATCATCAGAGTTTTATATGAGATGAGTGTTCGAGGTGTGCTACCGTACATGACCAAAGGCCTTAAAATATATACGCAATTATATATTTTGAGCCTCAAAATTCATTTTAATAAAAATTTATTATTGTTGTACAATCTTATGTTGTAAATATTTGTTAAAACTTAAAATAGATAATCAAAACACTATGATTTTTGTTTCCATAATCGGTATAATATATTTTTTAGTATCGTATGTAGTTATTGTATAAGCTTTCGTACAGAGCCTCGGTCGGTTAGCTACGGCATTCAGTATCATTGATGGACATGTTTAAGATGAATTACAAAACTTTAGAAAAAACTGATGCATTTAAGTAAAAGCTTAGATATGACTGATGTATACATCAAGCTATTGCTTAATCTATTAAGAAATTGATTGTGTGATTGAGAAATAAGTAGAGGTTGAATTGAATGGGTTTTTGCCATTGGAGTTATATGGGTTGACATTAGATTGAAAATTCTAAGCGCATATTTACATTGGAGATGCTCTTAGTTAGTTATTAACATGAGATGTACCTTAATAAAATTCTTATACTAAAAAGTTTTCTAAAAAAAATACCCTCCCAATTAGGGGTGTTAATCGAGTCAGATTGGTCGGGTTTGGGTCAAGACCGGACGAGGCTAAAAATAATATGCCCGAACCCGGGTCCATTCGGATTCAAGCCAATCCGAATATGTGTATAGAGTTCATAATATTGCCTATTTGTTTTATTTTAGATAGATAACTTGTAAAAAAATGTTAAAGAAAATAAAAAACCCTCATTTTGTTCAAACAGATCGACACGAACCCAAAACCGAGTTGGCTAAAAATATTTAACATGATACTGACCCTGTTTAGCATTCGGGTTGACATCAATAACCCGAATAAGATTATTGATCCGAGTAACACAACCCGAATAATCTTAGTCGGGTTTGGGTTCTGGTCGGGTCCGAGTCGGGTCGGTCTTTTTAACATCCTACTCCCAACAATAACATGTCATAGGAGCTTGTAGGTCTCAATTTTAATTTCTTTTCCATTTTTTTTTAAAACAAACGCATTTCATTAAATTAAAAATATAATTACAAATCATAAAAATGAAAACCTACATTTCGTAAAAAACAAAATTACAATACACAAAAATAGTACATCTCGTTTTGCTCTTGATATCATTTCTATAGGTAATCTACAAGATCATGTCAAAGATCATTAAGCACGTCTTTGTCATATAATTATTTTTGTTTTTTTCAGTGTGTTCCGTATCTCTCGACCTATGTACGTTGCATATTGGCTGAGAGACTAATATATATATATATATATATATATATATATATATATATATATATATATATATATATATATATATATATATATATATATATATATATATATATATATATATATATATATATATATATATATATTTTTCAATTTAATTATTTGGAAATTTTTGAGCTTTCAGTATCACGGGTAGTGCAAAAGGTAGATTTTTTTACATACAGAAGTATATGAAATAGGGACAAAGTTGTGTGTTCTAGGTTGTTTGCATGATAAAATATGAGCATTTATCGAAAAAACAAGGCATTTGGCCGTTTGGAAAAACTAGCCATTATAATTTTTTAATTTTAAAAAATAGAAAAGAAAACACAAGAATTACAGCGTTATGATGACCACGAAGTGCCTATGGTGCGGGTAGTGGTTTAGATGACCCGTACCATAGGTGCCAAATTTTTTGTAGAACAAGCTCTATATCTAGCTGAAGTTCTTACCATTTTTCTCAAATAAATTTTTTATTTTACGAGGTTTGGTTCCTTAACTTTACACTATTCCAACATATCAAAGCTTAAAAAAAAGGCACAAGCTTTTAGTATCAAACCTTCCCAAACTTTTAAACCAAGCATCCGTAATATCATTTCCCGCCCACACAGTCTCACACATCTAACATCTAAGTATCATATGTTAGATTTATGAACATAAATGAATAGATGTGTGTTAGGATCGAACTCGAGATCACGGGATTGCATACTTTACGTATGAAAGTTACAGATTAATAATTGTATATAAATGTTATATTAATTATTAATTAAACATAAACACTTAACGATCATTAACATTTAACGGAAAAGGCTAAAGACCGTTAGACGAAGAAAAGGAAAGTATTACTTGTGAATAATTGGAAAGTTAAGAAAGTTCTAGTATCCCTTAGGGATGTTTAACCGATCGGCCAAGGGGGAATTCCACCTCCTTTGTGCCTTGGACTCCAAGTTATCTCAAGTATATAAACACCTCATGGGTTATTGTTTTCTCATAACTTGTACACATAACCTAAAATATTTTTCTCCTCCCCTTTTCTCTTGAAAAAATCGATCCACCTTATTCTTAAGGGGAGTCGAATTTTTTGAAGCATCAAAAGTGTTTTGTTTTGTTTTACTTGCATAACTTTAACTTGTTTTAGTACCTGTGTACAAGAACGTGATATAAGCACACTATTGATTATATCTTGGATTGAATAACAAAAAGGTAAGGGGTTATTCTTACAATCCACATAAACCCTAATTAGGGTTCTTGAATTGAAGATTCACTTGATTCTTGTTCAGGCTAGAATCACAAATGTATGTTTACTATTTATTATTGATTAATTAATTACATGTTATATGATCTTGTTATAACGCTTCCGCATGTGTTTACTTGATGTTTATTGTTTATATTTATGCATGTCATGTTATATAATTCCAACAGTGGCATCATGAGCCGTTATAATGTGTAATTAATTATCAAAACGCATAAAAATTGAATCTTGATTTGAGTTTATACATGTTAATCGATTTTTAGGGTTTAGATCATCTAAAACCTTTTTTTTTTAATTGGTTCGATTGACCCTTATTGTTTTTTAGGGTTTTGGTTTTGATTTTTAATATGATTAGAAACCCTAGGATTGTCATGTAATTGTTTATGCGTTTTAGTAAACGATATTGGTGCAATATGTTAATTGTTAAGCATAATCCATGAAAAGTGCATGTTTGCATTGATTTTATTGTGTTTGTATTTAAATTGTTTAAATTTGATATATGTATTAAATTGTTAAGTTATATAGAAATATGTAAATTTATTAATAGATGTCGAATTTGGGAAGACTCCAATATTAAGTAATCAATTATGTACTATGTAGTGTTTATTTAATTTTGGCTTACGCAATCGATTTGTCGATGTATGTGGATCTTTTTCCTTTGAAGAAGAAAACCCTAAATGAATAAATACATTATACACCTAGATTTGATTATTAATAGGATTATTGAATTAAATTTGCATGTGGCTACATGTTTTATACATATTTAATTGTTATGTTATGTATATATGTTTATTTAGTTGTGTTATTTTTTTATTATACATTACTTGTTTTTTGTTTATTATGTATGTGAGACATGTTTATAAACGAAAAAAAGGGTAATTTTGAATAGAAAAATAATATGGAATAAGTAAATGGTAAAATTTGTTTAGGTTTTAAGAGTCAAAATTTACAAGGTTTAGTTGATTGATGTTTTTGTAAAATAGTGTGTGAAAGGCGGACCGAAATCGCCATACAATGTGCTTGTAGAGAGGGGTTTTTAAAGATCATGCTCCTACCGGTTCTCTACAACCGCTTGTGTGCCGATCTAGACTTACCTATATCACTATTTTATGTACAATATCATCTTAAGGGTGAATTGACTACAATTTCACTATGATTACCCGAAACACTAAGCTTTAGGGCTTATGCAAAAGTACGGTATAGTGGATGATAATTGTTAGTAATTCTTTAATTGGTGAACCCGATACCTCAATCAAAACTTTGCTATTTTACTCTTAGTGAATTGGCAATAAAAATGTTTTGTAAAAACCAATGTTATGAAGTTGTATGCATGCTTCTTCATATATTATTTTGATTACACGTCAAAATAAATACCCTTATAAAATTAAGTCAAATGCCATCTAATTAAGAACACTTGAAGTTGTAGTTTACGTCATGTGAGAGCTTGGCTAGATTGCAATGGAGAGGTAAATTTCATAATTTCATTGCTAGCAGATCAACTTATGTAATGAAATTATGGGTTTGCAGTTTTTAAGTTAGACGACTTAAATTGAGTAGGAAGTGAGAACTTGGACTCAAGGCATTAGATGGGGATGAAACATGATTACATTGCAAAAAGTTTTGTGAATGTAAATCCCATAATGATCTTGGAATTGCAATATGATATTGGCAATTATTGTTCGACAATTACCTTGTGGAATACTATCATTACTAGCAGATCAACTGATGTAATGGTACTATGTCAATTTGGATCCTAGTTTTAAGAAAGTACTATGGTTTATATGAATATTTATCAATGGGTATTTTATTTTCTTAAAGATCTAATTATCGAAAATACTGAAATTGAATTTTGTAATTCGTTTTAATGTATTAATGCAACGTTCAAACCGTAAATGCACTTTAGGCTTTGGTAAATTGATCTCGTTCTGTTTTCAAACAAATATTTGATTAAGAATAATTTACTTAGAAGACAAAAAAGAAGTCTCCTTTCTATGAAAGAAGAGTGAGACACAATCCTATTTCTTTTCATGAATTAAAAAGGATAATAGGAATATTAAATATGTCTAAATTCTATTATAACTCATAGCAAATTTTTTTAATAGTTAAGATAATTGCATATTTTCCATAGGGATTTCATCACCCTCATTCGGTGATTAAATTTTTAGTAACAAATATGATATTTGGTTAACAGAAAATTATGTATAACATTTTATGAGTTATTAAAAATTAGAAGCTAGACTAATTACCGCAAAATGATAAAAGACAAACTAGCTTATTCATCTAGTTGTTTTGGCTATTTAAAAGGTACTACATACATTGTAGGATGGTAGAGCTATTAAGGAAGAAATTGCATGCCCAATTTTTCAAGTTAATAGCATTTGATGGATAGTCCATCATTTACGTAGTAGGATACACACTTTAGTGCATAAGTAATTGTTACGTATGGACATTCAAAGGTGTAGGAAAGTTAAAAGCACACTATTTTTTTTCCACTGGATATGAAACACTTACAATGTTGTCAAATTCAGTGGGAGTATTGTGTACTTACTACTGAGTAAAGAATTATTGTAACGATCTTTAATTCAGTGGGAGTTACAAGCTTTGACATCTTGGTATCTAAAGATAATTACTTTCCAAGTGTAGATACTCATACTTTTAAGGATAGTCTTGTACGTTTTCTTACTAGACATTGTTGTTCTATAACTACTTGTTATGCTAAAATATTTGACACAATCATATTGATCACATAAACAAATTCATGGCGTGTTGTTTATCAACTATATGAGGTTGTTCCATGCACAAGTGGGAGAAATGTTATCTTTAATGTGTGCAAGAAACAACTCATAAATATATGATTTAATGGATTCTCTTGACTGCAAGGTAAGAGGATAACATTCTAATATGAATTATACTAATCTAATTCAAGAAACACTTGGTGTTACAATTTATGTTATGTAAGAGCTTAGCTAGATTGCAATAACAAGGTGAATTTCATATTTTCATTACTAGCAGATCAACTGATGTAATTGAACTATGAGAATTTGTAGTTTCTAAATTAGATACCTATTAGAACATGTGTCAATATGATATCAAGACTACTTTAATTTGTATATTTATGAATTCATGAAATGATATAAATTAATAAAGTAATCTAATGCTGCTTCAATCTGAATATTTATGTGTTCTTGGAATGACATAAATAAATGAAGAAATAATGTTATTTACATTATTGTAAAGTAATAAATTAACTTGAAATTACTATTGAAACCAAGAGATGGTGTTCATAATTACTTTAGTTAAACATGTTTATGTTTCATTGTAAGGATATAAACATAAAGTCTTTTAATTGTTACAAGACTTATAATAAAGTAAGACGTTATCTTGTTATGTTTTTTTTAATTAAGACATATACATGAAGTTATTAAATTGTTAAATGACTTATAACGTATAGTGGGATTATAACAGTTTATGTTTTCTTGAAGAGACATGGACATGAAGTGACTTTGTAAAAAGTACTAGTGTTATAAAGCATGTAATTGGCTTGAAAAAAATTATTATACCATTAAAATGAATTAGTTGGTAAATAGACAAGTCAAAAGGAATATGGTTATCTTAAATATTGTTAGATTGTCTTACAATATTAATACTAATGAAATATCAAATGTTTATGGTATGTTCAGTTAGGAAAATCAAACTTTTGTTATATTGTTTGATTAAAGATAAGTATGATTTCTTTTCTTCCAAAAGTTATCAAGGTTAGAATATTGAGAATGGCTTTGACATACTTAATAAAACTCCAATCTAGAAGATTAATAAGACATGATGGAATGTGATAGATTACATGAAGTCTTAAATTGAAGTTCTAAATTTGTTCAACTGCTTATGAAGAGGTTATTAACAAAGTAAAGTCAGGAACTGTCAATATGTATTTGTAATATCCCAAAAAAGAATATTGTATTATTGCTTTATTTGCTAGTATTTAAAGATAGTCTTTAAATTACTAAAAGCAAGTTGGAGTTTTGATCTTTAAAAGATACATAATCTTCTAAAATACACTAGTAAATATCATGATGAAGCTTGACATTAAAATGTTAAACTTCAAGATGATGGAATTCTCATTCATAGAATAGCAAAATATCTCAGATATTTGATTAATATGCTGAGTGCTATGATTTACAGGATTATTGTAAACCTGATAATCATCATGATACATTAACAAATATGAAATTGGGTAAAGTATACATGATATGAATGATTAAGATGCTGTCCATAAAGATAATCAATTTTAAAGATTTGGTTTATCTTAATAGTGAGACTAGAAAATAAAGATGAGTTTCTTCAAAGATAAGGTAACACTCGTGGTTTAAATCTTTGTATAGAAATCATATGAACAATATTGTGCACGTATTTAATGCATGTCTTGTGACAAGATTATTAATCACACTTAAGCAATTAACTGTGATTGAATATTCTTTTCTAAACACATTAAATATATAAAGATTATGATTGTCATATTTATGAAATTGACAATGGAATATTAAAACTCTTTCTTGAGTGATTACTTGAGCGAGGACGATAAGTAATCAAAAGGAGTTTATGAATTAAAATAAATCTTTAGAAGTGTACAAAGTGCAATAATCCATGGATAGATAAATGCATGCATCTAGAAGATTATTCTTGTGTTTAATTATTAAATCCATGTTTTGATTTATAATTATAATAAGATAATTTCTAAATATTCCTAAAAGCTAGTGGGAGTATTATGTTTAATTTCCTAAGTCAAATATATTGTAAAACATATAATAAGTAACATTTCATATAAGTAAAATGTTAAGTCTTAGTTTGGAATGAAACTTTACTTGAAAGATTTAGAAAATAAAATATATAACCTTGGAATGAATGTTTATTGTTGAAACATATGCGATAAATGAATATAATATAACATGATATATTATTTAGAAAGTCTAAAAAGATATGTATGACATGAATAAAATCTAAGTATGGCTCAAAGATTTTTCATGAACATCATGTTTTGTTGTATCATGCTTGATTACAAGATGATTTGGCAATATTAATATCTAATTAAAAGGTTATTAGATAACTTGTGTAATATTCTATAAAGAATATGTTTGATTATAGAATCACATCATCAGTCTGGAACAACTTCCAAATTCTATAGATGAACAATTGGTCAATTGTTGTGCAAATTGTCATAGCCAAAAAACTTGTAAGTTTTAAAGACATCAAACATTACATAATAGATATTAATGGTTACGAGAAAGTTTTTAATAGCGTATTGTTGTTTGCATACAATAATGCTAATGAAATTGAGATGACACTCAATACTAGTCATGGTAAGGATTTCATCCTTGACTATTACTAGTTATGCTTACTAAAAGCATAGTTGCATTATACATTAATAGAATAAGAATACTTTAAACTTTAAAATGTTTGAAAGTTTGATTATCATAAATTGGTGGTTAAGGATGTCACACATTTTATGAAATATTATATGGCATTATCAAAATAGTTGAGTATGTACATACAATAACTTCAATAGTTGAATTCTTGAAATAAGTATTCTTAAAATTCCGATAGATCAAAGTTGGATGAATTATGCCTTGTCAACAAGTATGAATGTCATTACTTGAGACATAATTCATTAACAAGAGTTATCATGCATTGATCTATTTAGTATTTGGATAAGGGATGTTAAACAATTATTATAATAAATTTAAATACATGGTATATTTAATTTATAATATATTGTATCATGTTTTTGCATGTTTAATCCATGAATAAATGTTATTGTTAAATTGTCCATTGTCAGTTAATAATATGAGAATATTATTAAATCAAGATAAATCTGAAGGTTGGTATAATATACTTAATGTATATTGATGCGTAGTCATGCCATTCCAGATGATATTCAATGATAACGAATATAGGACTTATCCCAACTACATGATGTTACTTTATGGATCTTGTCATTAAGTAAATCATAATAAGTTATCCTCAGACTTGAGATGCAAGATAAGTGTCATGAATGTAGTACACTTTTGTGGAACAACTTAACGCTATACCTAACTGGTAGTCATAAGGGTTGTTTTCGGAAGTGTTACAAAGTTTGTGGGTTTTGCTTGTAGTCAAGATAGAATTTGTTTCTTCAAATATATTTTTGAAGTTTAATACTGTTGGGGCCCTCGTAGGGTTGGTAAGATGTATGTGTGGCCGTACCCAAGATCTTCCCTGAATATGTTCAAAAGATTTGGTAATCTTGCTCAATCACAAACAACGAGAAACAGAATGGTTAATTAAGGAATGACTTTAATCCATATCCTTATTAACGTGGTATTAGTAACAAAAGGATAATAATAATAATTAGAAATCATTAAAAGGTTTTTCCAGGAGCCTTACTCGAGATCGTACTAGAGGCATCGGCGTGTTGCAAGACGCTAACCGATGTGATCACACTATTAAGATATGTCCAAGTGGGAGCTGTTAGATTTATGAACATAAATTAATAGATGTGTGTTAGGATCGAACTTGAGATCACGGGATTGCACACTTTACGTATGAAAGTTAAAGATTAATAATTATATATAAATGTTATATTAATTATTAATTAAACATAAACACTTAACGATCATTAACATTTAACGGAAAAGGCTAACGACCGTTAGATGAAAAAATAGAAAGTATTACTTGTGAATAATTGGAAAGTTAAGAAAGTTATAGAATCCCTTAGGGATGTCTAACTGATCGGCTAAGGGGGAATTCCACCTCCTTTGTGCCTTGGACTCCAAGTTATCTCATGTATATAAACACTTCATGGGTTATTGTTTTCTCATAACTTGTACACATAACCTAAAGTATTTTTCTCCTGTCCTTTTCTCTTGCAAAAATCGATAATTTTTTGAAGCATCAAAAGTGTTTTGTTTTGTTTTACTTGCATAACTTTAACTTGTTTTAGTACGTGTATACAAGAATGTGATATAACCCCACTATTGGTTATATGTTGGATTGAATAACAAAAAGGTAAGGGGTTATTCTTACAATCCACATAAACCTAATTAAAGTTCTTGAATTGAAGATTTACTTGATTCTTGTTCGGGCTAGAATCACAAAGGTATGTTTACTATTTATTATTGATTAATTAATTACATGTTATATGATCTTGTTATAACGCTTCCGCATGTGTTTACTTGATGTTTATTGTTTATATTTATGCATGTCATGTTATATAATTCCAACATCATCATCACCCACCGTCATCACCGAAACAACACTACTTATTATTATCTCATTCGTAATCAAATTGCTAGGGTTGAGGTTTCGTTTTTTCGAGCATATAATTATAACATTATTTTGTATGCTTCGAACCTCGTGGTTTTATGTGTTGCGGTTTTGGAATCGAGATCCGGATACAAGCCACTGACATAACGCTTCGGAAGCGTTTATTTTGTGTGTTGGAGTTTGCAGTAAATGTATGCTACTGGTATGTTGTTTTTCTGCCTTTGTGTTTGGTTGTTTAGTTTATTGCTCGCCTTTGATGATCTATGCACGTTAAAGTGTGTTGCCGAGTACGTTAACTTGCAAATATTTAGTCTCTGCAACTGGTCTTGGTATAGTAGATTAGTAGTCATTACAAGTTACTTGACGTTAATCACATGGTTTTCCAAGAAGGTAGGAGGAGTTCAGATTGTGTCGATATAGGTAAATGAAATATAAATATGTATTCACTGATCAATCTGTCTCCACCGTATTTATATTAGAAAAGAGCAAGAGCAATTTTCATTTTGCATTCTAATGCAAGGCTGGAGGTCCTTTTCTACCTTTGGTAGAACCGGAAGCAGCCTCTCTACCTTAGGTAGGGGTAAGGTTGTCTAAGTCTCAACCTCCCCATACACCGTGGAAGACGGTATTGGGACCCATAACCCGTGGAAGACGGTATTGGGAGTTACTTTACTTTATTCTATTGCAAGGTCATTTCTTTAAGAATTTTGAAAGGTGTACGCGACAATACATATATTATAGGCGCACATGATTATCAGCTGTTAGTTTTGCACCATCACAAAAAATGATGGTGCTGTTAGAGTTTAACAAATAAATAGCACGTATTGCGGAAGCTAGGATCAAGTATAACATATAAATATTAACTAAAACATAAATAGTAAACGTACCCGATGCACTTCAATAAACCTTGAATCTTGTACAAAATAGATCAATGATAAACCCCTTACCGTTTTGTTTATCGATCTCTTGATAATTACTAAAGTAAGTAATTACCTCGTTCTTGTACACACAAACTACCAACGAATAAAGGTTTGATGCAAGTAAACAAAACACTATTTTTGGTTTAACCAAAATCGACCCAAGAACCCTTGGAGGGGGTTGGACGATCGGCCAAGAAAAGAAAAGGAAGAGAAAAGGTTTTAGGGTTTTGTGTGTGTGCACAAAAGATGTGAAAGTCTAACCCTTGGCCTTGTATTTATACTATGGTAAACTTGGAGGACAAGTTGGATGTGGGTTGGGTTTCCCCTCCCCTTGCTCGACCGGCCTAGGACCCCTAGGGGTGTTCCAGAACCTTCTTGACTCCCAAATTACACTATAGTCCTTTTCCTTTTGTCCTTAATGATAATTAGTCCATACGGTTAATAACTAACGACCATTTAGTCCATTAAGTGTTTATAAATATATATACACGATACATTTAACATATATATATTTATTATACATTATTCTTGTTTGTAAAGTGTGCAATCCCGAGGTCTCGGGTTCGATACTAGACATTTACTTATTAATGTTTATACGTAACATTTAACAGCTCCCACTCGTATATCCATTAATAGTAAAATGACATTGGTTAGCGTCTTGCAACACTCCAATGCCCCTAGTTCAATCCGAGCTAGGTTTCCTAGAAAAACCTTTAATGATTCATCATTATAATTATCCTTTCATTACTAATACTACATTAATAAAGATGTGAGGTTCTTTATTAAATTTCTGTTTCTCGTCTCTTTATGATTGAACAAAATTACCAAAACATCTGAACGTATTTCAGATAGACTTTGGGCATGGCCATGCAAACATTTTGTCAACCCTACGAGGGGCCCAGCAGTATTAAACTTCCAAACAAATCAGAAGGAATAAATTCTATCTTGACTACAAGAATAACCCATGAACTTTGCAACACTTCTGAAAACAACCCTTATGACTCCTTGTTACGGTGAGCGGTAGATTGCTTCACAAAAATGCACTACATCCATGACACTTATCTGGTATCTCAAGTCTGAGGATAACTTTAAATATGATTCTCACATTAAATATTAAATCATATTGTTGGGATAAGTCCAATACTCAATTCATTGAATATCATGTGAAATTGGTATGACTACGCATCAATATACTTTCAAGTATATTCTAAACCAATACTCAAATTTGTCTTAGTTTAATGATATTCCCATATCATTAATCGACAATGGACAATTTAGAATAATAATTTATTCATGGATCTTAAACATGCAAATATAGGATATATTATTAAGACAATGAATAAATAAACATAAACCATATTTTATTTCATTAAAATAATAATTGTACATTACATCCTTTATCCAAACACTAATCACAAATGGGCATGAAACTTTCAGCTAATCTAAGTCCTACACCTTCAGCATGCTTGTAAAGCTTGGTGCCAGGTAGAGGCTTTGTTAATTGATCTGCCAAGTTTTCATCTGTGTGAACTTTGAGCATTTTGATTTCGCCTATTTCGACTTGTTCTCGAACATAGTGGTGCTTAATCGGGAAATGTCTGGTGCCTTTCATGATTCCAGGCTCATTGGCAAATGTAATTGCAGCTGAGTTGTGACAATACATTTTAATAGGTCTTTGAATCGAAGGCATAACTCCTAGCCCTGAAACAAACTTCCTAATCCAAACAGCTTCCATTGCAGCTTCTGAAGCAGCTATATACTCACTTTCTGTAGCAGACATCGCTAGTACACTCTGCTTTCTGCTCCTCTAATCCACAGCTCCTCCATTAATGACAAAGACATAACCAGTCTGAGACTTTGTATCATCCTTATCACCTTTCCAAGAAGCATCGCAGTAACCTTTAACATCAAGTTCTGCTGATGGAGTACCCCATAAACCAAGAACATATCTTTAGTAGACCTAAGGTACTTAAGAATATTCTTAACAGCAGTCCAGTGAGCTTCACCTGGATTCTGCTGATATCAACTGGTTAAATTCTGAGCAAATGCTACATCAGGCCTTGTACTTTTAACCGCATACATTATAGATCACACAGCCGAAGCATAAGGGACTCTCTTCATGAGTTGCACCTCTTCAGGTGTTGAAGCACAAACCTTGTTGCTCAAGCCATGTTGTTCTTGCATTGGAAAATATCCTTTCTTGGAACTTTGCATACTAAATCTCTTCAGTATTTTATCAATGTAAGCACTTTGGCTTAATCCAATTAATCGCTGAGATCTATCTCTATATATCTTGATTCCCAGAATAAATGCAGCTTCCCCTAAATCTTTCATAGAAAAACACTTTCCAAGATATGCCTTAACCTTTTACAAACTTGGAATGTCGTTTCCCATGATCAATATGTCATCAACATATAATATAAGGAAAATCACATTACTCCCACTAACATTGTGATATACACATGGCTCATCAAGATTTTGAGTGAATCCATACTTTTTAATCTCACTATCAAATCTCTTATTCCATTGTCGTGATGTTTGCTTCAATCCATAAATGGATCTTTGAAGTTTGCATACACGATCTGGAAATTCTAGATTCACAAACCCCTCAGGCTGCGCCATATAGATGTCTTCATCTAGGTGACCATTTAAGAAGGCGGTTTTGACATCCATTTGCCAAATCTCATAGTCATAGTAAGCAGCTATGGCTATAAGAATCCTAATAGCCCTTATGTCAGCTACAGGAGAAAAGGTCTCCTCATAGTCAACACCAAAAGTTTGAGTATAGCCTTTAGCTACCAAACGGGCCTTATAGGTGTGTACAACGCCATCCATGTCAGTCTTTTTCTTGTAGAGCCATTTACTCCCAACTAGTTTGGCACCCGGAGGCAGGTCTACTTCTTCCCAGACTACATTGTCTTTCATGGATTGCATTTCCCCATCCATAGCAACTTTCCATTTAGCCTTTTCAGGACCATTCATGGCTGCTTTATAACTTGTAGGCTCATCAAGATCACCCAGTAAGTTCTCATCACTCTCTGCATTAAGACATAGACGTGTAGGAGCCTTTACTGGTCTTGTTGACCTACGAATGGGAATCACTTCAACTTCAGGTGGAGGACCTAAACTTTCAGGTTCTACCGGAAGTTGGTTAGTGGTTTCAGAAGGTGCTACATCTTCATGACCGTCTTCCAGATCATATACTCTCCCACTGAATTCTTGAGATATGAGCTCCTTTTCAAAGAAGTATCCATACCTTGCAACAAAAACTTTGTTTTCAGGTGGGTAATAAAAGTAGTATCCCATAGTTTCCTTAGGGTATCCTACGAAGATGCACTTCACAGATCTTTGTTGGAGTTTGTCTGCTGAGTCACGTTTAACATACGCCTCACAACCCCAGACCTTTAGATAAGACAAGTTAGGAGCTTTTCCAGTCCATAACTCATATGGTGTCTTATCAACCTTCTTTGTTGGAACCATATTAAGAATGGGAACAGCAGATTCTAAGGCATAATCCCAAAACGAAAAAGGAAGAGTTGTTAGATTATACATAGATCGTATCATGTCTTGCAATGTACGATTCCTCCTCTCAGATACACCGTTTTGTTGTGGAGTATATGGAGAAGTAAGTTGCTGGACAATTCCCTCCTTAGCTAGATAATCTATGAACTCTTGACTCAGGTATTCACCACCTCTATCGGATCGAAGAGCTTTAATCTTCTTTCCTAGTTGCAACTCTACTTCTGCTTTAAACACTTTGAATGTTTCAAATACCTCATGTTTATGTTTAAGTAAATAAACATAACCATAACGGCTGTAATCATCCGTAAATGTTAAGAAGTAGCTAGCACCTCTCCTTGACACATGTCTAAGTGGTCCACACACATCTGTGTGTATAAGACCAAGTAGATCATTAGCCCTTTCAATCCTATTTTTAAAGGGTTTCTTTGTCATCTTCCCAGCAATACAAGATTCACACTTATCAAATGATTCCTCATTGATCTTATCTAAAAGCCCATCATGTTGCAGCTTATCCATGCGAGCCTTGCCTATGTGAGCAAGTCGACAATGCCAAAGATAAGACGAATCCAGACCTTTCTTGATTCTCTTATTGATGCTATACATTGAATTATTATTAACAAAAGCATTATCATTATCATTCATATCAATTTCAGAGATACCATTCACAGCAATAGCATTAAAATAAAAAACATCATTTAAAGAAACTGAAATTCCATTGCTAGAAATAGTATGATGAAAACCAAGGTTTAACAAACAAGAAAATGAAATTACACCTCTAACAATTGACGGTGCATAATGACAATTATTTAAAGATAGTACTAAGCCCGAAGGCAACACTAAATTAAAAACTCCTATAGCTTCAACTCCTGCATGCGCTCCGTTACCAACGTGCAAGAATTGTTGTCCATAGGCCAGCTTTCTCTCAACTCTAAACCTCTACAAGGTATTGCAAATATGAATGCCACATCCCGTATCATATACCCATGAATTCAATTTAGGAGTAAGAGTGAATAATTCAATCATAAAGAACGCACCTGAAGTACTAGGTTTACCCGCTTCATTACCATGCTTCTTCTGTCGCAAGTCATGAATATAGAGAGGACAATTGCGCTTCCAATGGCCCTTTTCATGACAGTGGTGACAAGCCTGATCCTTCTTGTTTGGAGGATTTGTCTTGTTCTGCTTAGGCTGATGCTGTTTCATCTTTGGTTGTGGTTGATAGGCCATGACCTGCTTGCCTTTATCACCTTTACCTTTGCCTTTGGTCACATGCGATTTCTTCTGGATTCTCCCCCCATGAATTGCCAACACTTGTGGGGTAGGAGCCTTGACCTTGGCTGGTAGACTTTT